>OZ001244.1:18062889-20842875 GCA_963924025.1 Ischnus inquisitorius
ATACGTATAGATCTTTTTTTTTTACCTTTCTCTCCCGCTTCGCCGCCCTAACTGCTCGTCGCGCACGAAAGGAAAAGTTACCGTGTGTAGCCCACGCGAGAGCGAGCTTCGCGCAAAGCGAAGCGAGAAAAAGTTGAAATACGAGGGGGAGGCAAAGCTTGCCGCTGTGTGCGTGTGGACCGGCCAACGAGGGTAAAGGCCTGCGTCCCGGAGCCGGGAGTGTGAGAGATACGCAATCGATCACGAGCCGTTGAAAAAAAAAGAGAAGCAAAAAAAAGCCCCGTAGCATCGGGGACGAGTGTCGAGTTTGGGGCAGAGTTTCTCTCGTATGTAAGAAATGCTGCCGAAAAAACACACACGGAAATATTGGCAAAAGTCCCCGAGCTAGAGTGAATATCACATTTTCATTTTTGTTTCTTTTGCTCCGTTTTCCTTTCTATCTTTCGCGCGTGTATCCGAAATAGCCCGGTAGTTTACAGATGGATTCACTCGTTGCGTGTGATATTTCGTCGGGACTAATTTTTTTGCAGTACAGCTTGAAAATTTCTCAATTCGTTGAGTTCACTTCGCCTCGATCATTCGCTTTTCTCTATATCGTTATACATGCAATTTGAGTGTATATGTATATATATATATATATATATATAATATATATATCTTATATCGCGTTCACGTTTACGCTCCAGGCTTCTGCAACCGTCCGGAAATTACGTTCTTCCGTTTGGCTTTGGTATAATAACCGGCGGGCGTCGCAAGGACGGCCACCTGCACCAGAACATTTTATCTATCTCTCTCGCACTCGATCCTCTCTCTCTCTTTCTCTTCATCGCTTTCTCTTACCGCTATCGCTTCTTCGAGTTGACCTAATCGAAACAATCTTCCGAGCAATTTCTGTTCGAATTTCTTCGGAAGTTCCAAGCTACACGACGTCACGGCGCTGCTGCTGACAGTAGATTGCAGCAGCCGCGTTCCACGAAGGTTGCTCGAGCGACACATTTTTCTCGCGTTATATCCCATCCATCGGTGTACCCACGTCGCTCGGAGTGCACCACCGAATAACGACGCTTTTCACGACCAATTATTTAACAATGACACGATATACATATAAATTCCGATGAACAATATCTTATTATTATATTTGTCGAGGGCAATGAGAAGTTTATTTACACGCGACCGCGTGTGTTGAGCGCGGGGGTACACATTATTACCGGGAGGAGCTCGAAATCCTTCGAGTAATTCGCTCTAATTTATGCCCTGAGCGGGAAGTTTTATGCACCGGCACGTAACCGGGACGCCGAGAGAACGCTCTTTCTCTCGGACTCACCTTCGCTACCGGTAATCGCGAGTCCAGCTTTCGTCGTTTCTGAAGCGGCGGAGAAAAATCTCTGGAGACGACGCGAAGAGCGAGAAAGCTCTCGAGGATCTTCCAACGCGCGGGAAAGCGCGAAGCCTTTTTTTTCTCTCGGCCGTGCGAAGCTTCTTTCTCTTCTTCTTTTCGCCGCGGAGGGAGGGCTTTGCGAGTCTCATCTCTGCTGGGGTCTCGGTTAATTGGGTTTGTTAGAATGTTTTATGCGCCGGCACCTGCCAAGACGTGATTCCCCGGTCAAAGCGAAATAGCATGCATTACCGCAACGTTGGGATGCGTTTCGTTTAATTGGATTTGCGTAAACTGCGCCAACGCAAATACGTCCGATGTTTCTTCATCTCTTCTTCCGAGCTCCGATGACAAAAAAATTCGCGACGCTTCGCCGATGAGTCGACGCGAGAGATTCGTTTGTGTACTTCCTCTCGTTATTTTCTTCATCAACACAGAGGTCGTCAATTACCGCCGTTTCATCCGTGCGAAAATAATGTCAGTCTTTGGATGCGACAAACCCGGCAGCTGCATTTCTTTTTTCCTGATAACCCAGAAAACTTGATTGCAATATCTCTCATTAGGGAAGGGTGGTGGGAAAAAAAGGTCTTCGGAGTCTCGGCGTTACAGAGGATATTCGTTAAATCGGCAGCAGTCGTCAACAGTTCATTGAATTATACCGAGCAGAGCCGTGGACCCGGCCGGCTTCTCCGGCTTCGTCGCTTCGTCATAATCCGATAACTAAAAATATCTCATTGGTCGCATCAGCGCTCCTTCTTTCTCGCTGCTCTCGCGCTTAATTCCTCGCCGAAGGATGGAGGTAATTTTCCAATGGCGCCTATGCGCGCCACTCGACTCAAAGAAATCAAGCCATCGCGACAACCGTGGCGTCGGTGACTCGCGAACGGGCGCGATGATTGCTGGAAAATTGCGGGCGATAATTACGAACGATTAGGCGTCCCGGTCTGCCGGTAATAACGTCTCTCTATCGCGATCAGTAATTATGAGGGACGTAGTCCGTCGAGCAAGTGCCTACAGCTTCGCCTATCTATAGTTCTCGCCTGTCTTTCGTTTTGTTTTCTATTTCTCTTTTTTTTTTTTTTTCGCTCCGTTTTATTGTAACAACCCACCGAAGCCTCGACGATTTATCAAATTCCAGAGCGCATTATGGAATCGATTGGAAAACTCTTCGAGACGTTGAGTTCTCCGTCGCGAAAAGCTGAAAGGAGGACGAAAAAAAAAGCGCGGCGTTTAAAAAAAAAAAAACGAAAAAAAAAAAAAAAAAGCAAGCGGATGGGGAATACAACGCGACGCCGCGATCTCTTCCACTCATCCCACGATTTATCGAATTTCGTAGCGGCGGCTCTCGAATAACGGGTTTTCATCGACTGCCCATCACCGGGAGTGATGAAGAGGGACAATGGCTTCAATTATCGCGGGCGGGCGTTTCGCGAACCGGCAGTCAGAGTCAGTGTGCCTCAGCCCTCTGCTTTGCCACCCGCGCGAGAGTAGCATCCCACCGACCGGAACCTACCGACCGATCGATAAATCATTCGATTCCATTAAGACCAAATTTGATCGCGACAGTCCAATCGAGATCGTTCTGTCTGGCGAGCGATTCGAATTCTATTCTCTCGGGCTATTTCGTTTCCACTATTTGCATCTTTTTCGCAAAACGTCCCGGAAAATATTTTCGCGAGATACGATAACGAAGTTTTATGTTTTTCAATTTTTTTGTTCTAACAACGGTAACGCGGTAACGCGCTAATTGCGACCGACGATACGGAGGTGTAGGCCGAAAGCGAGAAACTACAAGGGTTCCGGAGCTCTGCGGTGGAGAATGCGAATGGGGATGAATGCACGGTTGTGTCCACGATGCAGAGACGAGAGCTAACGCGCTGGAGGGGTTGCTAATGGACGAAAGGGTAATCTGTAATCGCTAATTACAGCGGGTTAAATCTGACGTATTCGCGTTGGAGCAACACCGGCCTGCTGAGAGTACGAGGGCTTATACCGCTCACATCCCTCGCTGCTTGACTGCTGCCGGGGTTGACATTATCCTTACGCTCGCATGATTAGTGCCCCGGCGATAGCGCGTGGCGTCTGCGATGATGTATCCTGTGTTATCCACATAGCATCGCTCGGGTACGTATACGCGTGGCTGCCGTTGTGTGGCCGTGCGTACGCAAACATCAACGCTGAGGCCGCAATGGTAGCGGCGCTGCGCTATGCGAGGGAATCTCGAAACAAAAGGTCTTTGTCAGGGCCGCAACGTCTCTATCGCGAGCTGTATCTGCTTTGCGGGTGGTTCGTATGATAGCCTATCATACCGTTCTTGATTCCAAGGATTCCCTTCGGATTCCCCGTCCAATCGCTTCTCGTTCGGAGTGATTAATCAGTCGCTTTGATGTACACGGCGCTACGGAAACAAACACGGATTATCCTTAAATTCGAGGCTGTCCGCGTTCGCCGCTCGATGCTTGACAAACGTTTCGTCCCGAATAATCTTTCGATGATGTTGGTATAATCAACTAATGGCAAAGCCCTCGGCCAATGAGGCTTGTGCGATCGACAGCGCCATCTATCTGCCTTTCCTTCGCCGAAGACTTAGACCGACCTGACCTAGCGCTCTGTGCACCGCGCGAAATTTTGGCGGATGCCGAGTGTACACAGTTTCACGTTTGGCATGAGAATCTACACGTTTTTTGTGCCACCGAATATGGATTACACGGTGCGCATTCGTTACGGTCTTCGGAAGAACAAAAATGTATAACGGCGTACTCGCGACGGAACAAAAGGGAAAACGAGCGAACTCATTATAAATTGTAGCTGAATCAGTTTTGTATAGACCCTCGCCGTGGATGAATCCGTAAATACGTGTGACAAGCACCCGTTCATGTCGTATAATGTTGGAAAGCAGAGTAACGGGGTCATAATCAGTACGGATACGACGGAAGCCCGCTCGTTGATACTTCCCCAAGGGAGAGGAAGTTCCGCATTACGATATATCCACGAGGTTTTCCATCTAACCGCGAGGCCTCGACGTAATCCTGCCCTAATGACGTGCTCCTTTTTTTTTGCGCGTAATACTAGCTGACACGTGATAATGATTTCGCCCGAGCCTCCGGCAGCATCGCTCATATTCACGTATCCCTTTTCTCTCACCGTCGGGCATAGAGCGCACGAGTGTAGGATTACTTCTTCCATTATTTCTGCACCTTTTTTCGTCACATTCGTCCAAATGTGCAGCCGCACACGTATGCGCGGCTACGACTATGAGTTTCGGAGGTCCAGATACGTTATGCATATAGGCAGACCTCATATTTCTGCGCGAGTCCGCCCGCGCGCGTTCTGTGTCACTGGTGTGTCACAGCCGCGACGCCGCAACGACGGAGCGAACAATTCGTCGGTGCGGAATAAAAACGGCGAAATTCTTCCTGACCCAGTGAAGCTCTATCTGCCATACGAGCGATCAATGAAGCGCCAGACACCAACGTCTGGTTCTCAATATTCGGCATAGAGAAAATTCATGAAGTCACATTTTTGACGCTGTCGTGTCGTTTCGTATTTTAATGTGCCTATTTTTTTCCTCTTGTTTCAGACATCACGAGGATTGTGCGGCTCAAGCGGCGCAACGAGATTGATGTTTCTCCTCGTCGTCGCCTCGATATTCAACGTCGGAAGAGCGGGATTTTGTCCGACAACTTGCACCTGCGACGACGATACCCTCGTCGTAAATTGCCTCCACGGGAATCTAAACGTTATACCGATAGCGCTGAATCCCAGCATTCAGCGAATAGTGCTGAAGGAGAATCGTATAAGGATCGTGGAAGCGGCGGCCTTTCAGTTTTACGGCGATCTGAAGAACGTCGATCTATCGGACAATCATCTGGTTACGATACCGGACGGTAGTTTCGAAGCGCAGAAACAACTCGTCGAGCTCGATCTCAAACACAATCAGATATCAAACTTGACGGCGCTGACGTTCTCGGGTCTGAAGTCGTTGACCATACTGAATCTACGTGGCAATTATCTCGAGGATCTTAAGAACGGTCTTTTCACGTCGCTGACGAAACTGGAAGAGCTCGATCTTGGAAAGAATCGCATATCCAAAGTCGAATCCGGAGCGTTTCAAAAATTGGGAGCCCTGAGGGTGCTCTATCTCGACGATAATCAGTTGATGACGATACCGTCGGCGGCGCTGTCGCCGTTGAACGCGCTCGCTGAATTGCACGTTAGCTTCAACGTAATATCGTCCCTTCCCGACGGAGCCTTCAACGGACTCGAGCGATTGGCCGTGCTGAATCTCATGAGTATATCGCTGGACAACGTGAGCGACGGAGCATTTCGTGGCTTGAATGCGCTGCGAACTCTCAATCTCGGTGGCAACAAGTTGCGCGAAATTCCGACGAGACAGTTGGCAGTTTTGACGCGTCTCGAGGATCTAACCCTCGGCGTGAATTCGTTCAGCACGCTGAGAAGCGGGGCTTTCCAAGGACTGACGAATTTGAAGAAACTCGACGTTTCGGGAGCAAAATTACTGACGACGGTCGAGCGCGGAGCATTCTCGGATAATGCCAATCTCGAAACGTTGGTTCTCAAGAGCAACAAGCGCCTGGGAACGATAGAGGACGGTGCCCTATCGGGATTGCCGAATCTGCGACATCTCATTCTGCCCGACAACGCGTTCACGACTTTCTCCGAATCCCTCGTAACCTGGAGCGAACTGAGACGTTTGGATCTCAGCAACAATCCATTGATGTGCGACTGCTCTTTGCTCTGGCTCGCCGAGGTTCTGGTTCCAAGAAATTCGAGTCCGGTTTGCGCGGAACCTCCCGAATCTCGTGGAAAGCCGATAAAAGGTATGACGCCGGACGAATTGGGATGCGCCTTCTCGGATCCACGCAAGCAAGCTCTGCTCGCGACGCTGTGCGCGGCCGGTGTCGCGTTGTTCGCCGGTCTCGCGCTGATACTCTACTATAGATGCAGAAAGCGCGTCAGGGATGCCCTCAAGGATTACAAATGGAAGAATCGGGCGATATCGAGGAAGGAACACGAGTATCAGAAGACGTTCTCCGATGACGAGTATATAGTCCGAGCGGCACACGCGCCACACCATCATCATCAGCCGCAGCATCATTATCATCATCAACAACAGTTGCAACACCACGAGCAGCAGTTGCAGCAGCAGCAGCAACAGCAGTTACAGCAGCAACACGGACAGCAGGTAGCGACGGGCATAAAGTCAATACCGGTCACGGAACTGTAGCTAGAACTTCGGGCGGCGAGCCCCGGTAACGGTGGTGTATGGTTCCTGCCTCATGGCGGTAGCACACCTGCCGGGGAGGGCTTCACCTACATAGACGGCGAGACCGCGCGTCAGATGCGACGTCCGGGGACGCTGCCCGCCGCCAACAATCATCCCTCCACCGTCGGTACTCAGCAACGCACCGGTGCAGCTGGATTATTCTGCTCTACGCCGCAGACACCGGGAAACGAACTGACGAGCAACGGCTCGGCGAGCTTGAGAACTCATCACTCGAATCATTCGCTGCGGAGAAGTCATCAGTCACAATCACCGGCGCCAACACTTCCGGCCCGCGGTGACTCCTGCACGGCGGAGAGGCATCATCATCAGCAGCAGAACAATTCTCGCGTGCAGAATGGAATGATTCCGGGACATCCGCCTCCACCTCCGCGACACTCGCCGCCGTGTCCCCAATCGTCTTATCCGACATTGCCGATAAACGGCCACGCGGTTCCTCATCACTATCGTCACTACAGAGGGGAGCGGGACAGATCGAGGGATCGAAGCTTGTCGCGCGATCGTGAAATCATTCCAGCGTCTCACAGGGCCGACAAGCATCGAGGGGATACTCTGGAGTTGGAGGTACACGAGGATGATTCCAGCAGCGGAATTGGTACTTACCGGGCGTAGAGCCGTGATGATTGAGAATGAAAAAAAAGAAAAGATCAAGTCACGAATTGTGACAAACTGAGCGCGCAGAGCTCGGCCTTTCGCAACGGTTAATCAAACAAAGACTGAGATGAACGAGTAACGAGTCGAGGTCTCAATTCGGAGTCCGACGAGCCCGGACTGCACTTTCAGTTGTTGTTGTTGTTTTCTTTTTCTCATTTGTATCACTACAATCGGAAGCTGTGTCAAGAGTATTCGAAATATTAAGTTCGATAGTAAAAAAAAACGGTCTAAGTCATCTTTGCGATCGATTGACAATTGAGAAGATTCGATCGTGGTACCTCGCGCAGGTATTTCTGGACGTTTCAGGTGAAAATATAAACACCCGAGCGTGTATATCAGTGAAAACGACGATTGAGATAAGAGGCCGAAGAGTGAAGCCATCTTATAAATATATAAATAATATAAATATAAATATATATATATATATTCTAAACGTCGAAGTATTTTCTAAACGAATTAAAAACAAAAAAGGGAAAGAGAATCAAGAGTAATTAGGCAAGAACAGTGTCCGGCGTCGAGAAGCGCCCGGTCTCTGCGACTAAAGCGGCGGTTATAGTTATTAATCAATTAATATATTTAATCGTCGGGTAATCGGAGAATGCTCCTACGATAAGCGATGCGAGGCACATTGCGCGTGGCGAACGTGAAGCGTATTCAAGGTGTTCAGCGACACAGCCAGTGTTTCAAACGTACACGTCCGGGTACTGTCAGATTCTAACGATTAAATTGAAAAAAAAAAAAAGCAAGAAAAGAAAAAATCATTCCTGATTCGTGTAAAGAAAAAAAAGTTATTATACGATTACGATTAACCTCGGATAAGGTTTAATATGTAGTTAATAAACAGTCGACCGAACGAGCGCGGAAACCGCGTAGGTTTCTTCGAAGGTCGAAGCTAATGCGGAACTTTTATTTTTATTATGGTCTCGAGCGAGGAGTGAAAAAGAGCCACATTGCGATATTCGCGATCCGCGTCGATGCAAAAGCGGTCGGAGCAGCGTCAGCTCCTTAGCTTCTCGGGCAGAGTGTACACGCTGGAATTCCGTGAGGCCAAGATGGCTGGTCGA
Source organism: Ischnus inquisitorius (assembly GCA_963924025.1). NCBI lineage: Eukaryota > Metazoa > Arthropoda > Insecta > Hymenoptera > Ichneumonidae > Ischnus > Ischnus inquisitorius. Next base: position 18,071,288 of record OZ001244.1, read on the forward strand.
GGTACCGAGGAGGAGGAGGAGAGGAGGTGATTGCACCTTGAACCAAGACTCTCCGGACGGGCGTGGAGAGAGGAGAGTATATACTACGCCGCACAAACTCCGATGCTTCGCTCACCTACGTACAGTCTAGTTACGAACGGACTATAATAACGCGAAGCTCAGAAATTCAGCTTCTCCATAACTTCCGATACAACCCACAATTTCTTTGTGTTTTTTTTTTTTCTTTCTTCTTTCATTCTGAGAAAAATGTTTTTTCACGCGAAAGTCGTCAAACGGCTGCGATTAACTTATTGTATATTTATTGAGAAAGCGAAATGAACATTTCCCTCGAAATGTCGAATTAAGCGTTTTCCACGACGCCGCGGACGAGAGCGGCCAATGGAGACAAAGCAATGGCAAATCGCTCGAAATTATTTAGTGTCACGTACGGCGCGTGCTCGTTGACCCAGTATATCATTTCTCTACTCGGCGGAGAAGCTCCTTCGCGAGATAGGAGGAGGCGCACCGGTGTAGCAGCCGGGGCAGGATTAATACTTTGGCATTATCGATAGCTCTCTCGTATTCCGGATTCCCCGAGAGAGAAAAGAGAGAAGCGGAAAACCTCGGAGCCGGTGGCCCCGTAGTAAAAAGTCACGTGGAGATCGTATCCTCTCGCGCTCTGTACGTGCCAGCAATCCATTTGCCCCCGAACGCGGCGCGAGGCTAAACTCCGGCCCCCCCCCTCGCCTTTTTTCCTCAAGTTCGTTCTGTGCTTCTGCTGGTTCTTCGTTTCTTTTACAGTCGTTTTTTTTTTTCAATTTTTTTTCTTGCTCTCCTCTTGACTGTTACATCGCCAGATTGAACCGGAGCTTTTACGAGGAAATTCGAATTATCGCGGCGCGCCAGAGAGAGATTTGCGAAATATTTCTTTCTCCCCCGCCGATCTTTCGATGGCATCGACGCAAATATTTTCCAATACGAATCTTTGTGTTTCGGAAGACATGTATATTTTTTTTCTCATTCGTTCCTCGCGTGTGTACGATTTCCGCAGCGAAATTTAGTTAACCACGCGAGCGAGTCTCGGGTCTCCTCGTAAAGCCGCATCTTGACGGGTACATATAGGCATATAAATAAACTTAATATGCAGGAACGCGAGCGAGCGAGCAAGAGAGAGAGGGAGAGCTCCTCGTGCGAGCTTGCACGCTCATAGATGGTGTAAGCGAGTGTGAGAGAAAAATTCGTACTGCGATCACGGAATCCACTTTGTACGAACGTTTACTCGTTTATTATAAACTCCGATGTAATATACGTATGTGAAAATGGGTAACGGGGTTGAATAAGAAAAAATATAAAACAAAAATAAAAACATATATATATATATATACACAAGGAACGAAATAACAGCGATAGCGCGGTGTGTCGTAACGAGTTGAGCGAAGCGTGGATTCCGCGGTTTTGTTGTATCGCACGGGAGATGAAAGAAGCGAGGTAGAAGAGAAATAAAAATGAAAAACGGAAGCCCCAATTTTTTGAGATATGAGAAAAACGTATATTTTACACTACGCTCGGTTCTCTGTATACGAGCCGAACGATATGTTCATAAGCAATTGAGAAGAAAAAACGTAAGAAAAGGGAAAAAAAAACGCGCAACACCACAAAATATCTTAAAGTAAATAACAAAAAGAAAAAAAAAAAAAAAAAGCACAAACGTATCGTAATGCTAGTCAAGCGATGAGAGAAAGTGAATGCGATCGACTATATGGAATATTAGCGTTTAAATTATTATTGTACAAAATTCAAGATCGATGAGAGTTTGCGGAAGTTTCGTTTGCGTTGGCGTTCGAATGACGCGCGTTGAGCGCCGCGAGCGGTTTGAACACCTCGTCGTCTTTTCTATCGGTCCCTTATCCCCCCCCCCCCTTCCCTCTCCCTTCGTACCACTCGTACGTTGTAATTTATATATAGTATAAATATATATATATAAATATGAATATAGGATTAAATCGTAATCTTGTATATCTATGCACACTGACTAATTGTCCTCCACACACGTTCCTATCCCGCGCCGCCTATTAAAACGCGACGACGCCTTGCGAGTCTGGCGAGTCTCTCAATAGGAATGAATGAACAAACGAATTGACGGAAGTGAGACAGAAAACTATTTCGATGCGATCGACGATGAGAGAGGGGACGTTTGTAAATTCGTGTAAATCATAACGCGCAGAGCCTTATCGAGAAAGCAATACGAAACAAAAGTTAACGGAAGACGAGAAGACAAAAAAAAAGCGAAAAAAAAAAAATGTTGAAAATTTTGATGTGGTCACTGCACAAGAAGCAACAAATGATGCATGAAAGTCGCGATCTGACTGTGAAACGTGGGTATGTAGAATGTATGTGTATGCGCGAATAAGTGTAACAGTGCCGAGAGTGAGAGACGAGGTTGCAAAGTATTTTGGGCATGTTGAAAGAATGCTGATTATGAAAAAGAAAAAAAAATAGAAAAAAAAAGAAAAAAGAGAGTAAGATGGGTAAGGCAAGAAGCTCGCTCGAGTGCGTTCGTTAGACTAGCGATGCTATACGGGCACTCTCGTTTCTCTTGTGAAATTCTTCTTCGCGCGACTCTGCCCACCTTAGAGAAAAAAGAAATACACACACGTGTTTAACACTCCGCGAGTCCGCGTTACTCTGTACTATAACTATAGTTATGCGCGAGCCTCGAGGGTGCATAGACTCTCTTTCTTTCCCTCCATCCTTCTCTCTCTCTCTCTCTCTCCCTCCGAGTCTTGCGATCTGCAGCAGCGAAAGTTTTCAAAACCGCCGGTGTATTCTTGGATGTTGCGCGGACGGGAATGGCCGGAACTCATGAGTAATTAATTACCACGCGGCCAATGCACCCCTTCCGACACTCTATTTCTTATTTTCCGCTTGAACCCTAACGTATGGACACAGTTATTCTCGATTACCAGGCTCTGCCGCAACACTCACGTCCCAATGGCCAAATAATTCACTGCCACGAATTTTCGTACCTTTTTCATTCGTTTCCTGTTTTTTGAAAAATGTCATCCTGATTTTTTCGTCTTTACTTTCTTGTCAATTACGCTGCTGCAAATCGTCGGAGATATTCGCCGAGAAGATAATAATAGTTCTATCCGTTCTCGAGGCAATACGCGAATTCTCTCTGCCCTCTGTAAATAGATATATCTCCATTGCGAGAACCGAGAGACCACGGAGAGAAGAGGGATGGAAAAGCGAGAAAGAAAATTAAGAAAAAAAAAAAAAAAAAACTCTCATTCACCGTCTTAACTCAATTAAATCTCCTTCATTAACCTTCGAGCTGTACTGTAAACGACTGAGAGAAGAGAACTGCTGACGTATACCGAGCACACGCGCGCTCCCACGCTGCTCGAATGCGGTGGCTTGTAAATAGTAAAGATTGCGGAATAAAGAACAAAAGACACGAGCGAAGAAAAAAACACGTATGAGTCCGTAAAAGCGCCAACCGTTTTCCGTATACTTCGGTCGAAAAGCAGATACGGGGATGGCAAAAAAAAAATTTGGAAGAATGCGCGACGGTATTTGCGACGGCGCGAGGCACTCGAAACGAACGAATTGCGAAGCTTCGGAAGCCTCGCGAGATCTGCGCCCTGGATTCGTTCGCTTCGTGGAAATTGCCTCTCGGATAGATAAGAAGAAAAAAAAACCATAGGTTACTGAATATATAATAATGTTATAGGTATATTTCAGCATTATTTTGTACATAAACAACTTTATCAGCGGACATTCAGAAATCATCAATAAAAATCTATATAAAAACAAAAGTATAAATATACAGTTGTGTACGATGTTTTATTGTTCCCGCTTCCATTCCCGGATTTTTTTCCTGCAGAAACAGCTAAAGAAAAAGCGGGCTTTTATATTTTGGATTGGCAATGACCCAAAATGTACGAGCGACCCTAAAGAATCCCAGAAATTCGAAGAGAAATGACTATAACAATGATTGCGAATAACTCTTAGCAGTGAGCGCGCTAATGCAAATGCCAGCCGAAAATTCTACAAGACCGACGCATGCGGAAATAAAAGATTTTTATAAAAACGTCGTTTCTGAATTCTTGGGCTCGATCGCTTTATTGAAAACTCTCAAAGAGAAAACAACAAAAACCGCACTTTTCTGAAAAAAAATCGAATTTCTAAGTCACAGGTCGAAAAAAGTGTTTATCGAAAAAAAAAGGCCCGCCCACTGGATAAATGCCACGCTGATCTCCAGATTGATGGATTCTTAAAATGCTCTCGGATTATTTACGAAGGCAAACGCTTTTAATAGCGCCATAGGTAGGATAATATTTTAGGTACATCGATACACGAGAGCCGTATTTACGACGTCATTCGTAGAGTTATCGGGGCCTGGTTTCGTCTAGACAACAGACGTTCCGCACGGGAGCGAGAGAATGGTCGGTGGCGGGAAGGGCTTGTATTATGGAGTCATAAAAAGACGACGATGTGACGAGAGGGAGGCGACGAGGAGCGTGCCATTATTTCACGAACAGTAGAGACAATTGTGAACGAGTAATTCTGGTACACTGCGCGGGCTATACGAGGAAAGGTATACGAGGCCGGTGGAGGGCGATTTATACCTGCATAAGCCGCGCAGCCACGTTCCACAAGCTTCCTGACGTTCGTGCCACTCCGTGCTCGTGACTCTTGGATACGCGCTAGCATGAGAGAGGGTTTGTTTCGAGCTTCGCGAGATTTTCTCCCTTCCGAGCTTCCGCTCTTGGGCCGTGTTTCTCTGTCTCTCCGCTTTCTGTCCTCGTGCCTCAACTCCGCGCCGAGTGCACATTCCAATTCTTCACGATTAGGACGACGTGCCCGGTCTCTATACGGCTGCCTCGTGTGTTACCGACTCGGTGGCTCCGTGTTGGGCTTAAATTTCAACTTTGTCGCTTTATACGGAAACTCGAGACCCTTCTCGCTTTCTGACTCTGCGCGCTACCCGTCGTCGCCAGACAGGGTTATCGTTACCGCGACTCTTCTTCATCGCCATGTCCTCCGGTGCGCCAGCTTATACACTCCGCTCCGTATCACTGCTAAATTTGTCTGTCACGGAGTTAGCGCCCGCGGTTCACCGTACATTTCGAATGCATTCACCGAGTTGCCCTTTCTAATACAGTTGTATCGGATAATACTGTACTCGTCAGTTGTTCGAAGAAATACGATCTGCCAGAACGCCAGTAGCGTTGACTCCGTTCGCGCGACGTCCGCGCGAGGATACCAGCGGCGATAGGACACTCGGAAGCTCTTGCTCGCCTCAGCCTCGGAGTGTCTCACTGTTATAGTCTTCTAAGTAGAAACACCAACTCCGACGGGCTCTGTAAGTTAGTCCATTGTGTCACTGCGCTATCCACTAATGGAATAACAACTTTTACTTCGTCGGCAGTTGCAGCGGGAGAGATCGTCTCGGGGTGTATAAGTCCATGCGAAACAGTGCCACAATGTCGGCCAAGAGCCGGGACGACGCGATAAACCCCGTACTCGCCGAAGTAACAACTGCTCATATTATCTTCAAAGTGTATGTATAATTCCAAGAAAAAATACTATACACCGAAAGGTAATGGATTAAAAATTGAGTGAGCACGACTACAGATACTCAATGGCATTTATTGAGAAAAGTTAAAACTACTTGTGTTAACTTTGATGCAGTGGCTGATTTATAACTTTTTTTTTTCCGTGTCTGCCGCTTCGCAATGACTTTACATATATTTTTTTTTTCCTGAAATAAGGTTCTAGAAGAGAAAGTAGTCCCATCGAAGTCATTACTTTTGCTGGCCCATTTTCCACCTGCGCTCTGAGTCCCATTCCCCCCCCCCCCCCTGCCCTACTACCGATTTTCAGGCGCGCGCCGCCGCCCCAACTTCAAACTGAACGAAATGCGATCTGCATCGTACCCTCAAAACGCGCTTACAATTCCAAATTTCGTGTCACCAAAACCTCCGTAAACTGCATAACTTCACTTCTCTTTGTAACATGATCTCTTTCCCTATACTTGGCCGTGTCTCTTACTTTTTTGAAATTAGAGCTAGCATAGATTTTTCGATTGTCCGTCCGAGTCTCTAGTGGATGTACTTCACTATTACGTGCGTAGATATTTTTAGCGAAAGTATTCGTATCAACAATCAATCGTATATCACACAAGTTAATGTTAGCGCTTCGAGCGCTTTTCGCTATTCTTACCGCGTGCCAATGAAACGATAACATACTTCGTGAATTGGTTCTATAATGGCGACGTCGTTCACAAAGAAGTAGAAACAATGCAAAAGTACGAAACAAAAGGGAAAAAAAGGAGAAACGGGCTATGATGGAAGAGAACGAGAAGAAAAAGAAGTGGCTATATAGTAGAGCACGATGGTACAAGAAGAAACTCGCGCCATTAAACCGAGGCCGGTATCAATCGTATAACAATGTGGCGCGGCACTCAGGAACCACGCCGGAGTCCTCTCCCGCTCGGCTTTTTAAGCCTTTTAAAACTTGTAAGTTCGCCAAGCGTAGTTCTCCCGGCCGAGCCCCTCCCCACCTAACCCTCATCGCGGTGTTCCATTCTCAGCGGGATGGTGCATTCCGCTCCAACTGCGGCCGGAGATCGACGGCAAAGGGGGAGCTCGGTGGCTCGCATTCTCGATAAAAGAGTGTAGAAGCGGAGGTAAGAGGAGCTTCGAGCCCGCCAGCTACTGTGTTCTCCACTCACACCGCTATACGTTACCGTCGCGGGGATGGATTGTCAGCATCGGTTTGCTGCCACGACGCTCGCCCGCAACTTTGTCGATGAAAACGATGAATTATATTCGCTTATGAGTAAATTTTTTATGAAGTTAAAGTCGCACGAAGAGACAGTTGAAAAAGATTCGCGAAATAATTACAAGATTTTAACGATTTTCAAAGATTTTTCGCCGGGTCTTTTTAACTAGCATTTACTTAACTGTGCATTATTTTTTAATACTATTTTTTTTAAATTAATCGAATTCTTATAACAATCTCATAGAAATCCCGCAAATAGAAATTATCGGCCTGCTATGTCAGGCCAGTCTCATTCACTTCATATCAAGGTCAACTTAAAAACCACTACACCTTGCCATATCGAGCCGGCGTGGGGTATTTAACATCCGAGCCACGCTGGAAATTTCCAGAGGTTCCCAAATCAGCGCAGCTGATGGGTTATTGATAAGGCATTAAATTCAAACACGGCATCATAGTTATTAAACTCTGAGCGGGGTTGAGGGAGCAAGGGCAAGCAACGCGGAGTATCGTGCAGTGCCAAGAGGGAATCTCATTCGTTATGAATACAATTTCTATCATACATCGTTGTAGTTTTACATAACGTAAAAACAGCATAGGTAAAGATATTCACCGTAGGAGGAAATAAACGAGTATTTTTTTGAAAAATAAAAAAAGCTGTTATTAATTACTTTTTGGAATCCGGTGAATGAAAAAAAAAAAGCGGGTAAGAACGAGGGTAAAAAGACATTATACAATGCGGGGAACAACGAGCGGCGCGGATCAGCATAGAATATCAGAGACGGTGAAAAGGGGATCGTAGCGCGACGGGAACAGAAGAGAATTATTATCATCTCTCTCGCTATTATATCGCCGGAGAGTTTCCCTCGGGGTTTGGCCGGCTTGACCCAGTCGCGGGTCTGCCGGTGGGCGCGCGTCACGACAACAGAGATATACAGGAGAACAGTAACCGTGGAGAATGATTAACATAACAACCAACACGTGGAGCTTCCACGGTCCCGATGCTCGGCGTTGGTACACGCCTCGTAATGCTGATGGTGTTGGTCGGGCTGCGCGGCAGAATCGCGGTTACGTCCGCCAGAATAATTAACAGGAAGGCCAGAGTGGAACCGTTAAAGCTGCGACCGTTGAGTAAAGGATTACCGGAAGCCGAGAAGTTCTCTTCCCCGCTCTTGGCTGCGAGAGAGTATCCTCTTCTCCGCTCAAGCCCCCTGGAAACTTCTTCATTTTACTATTTCTCTTGGAACCACCTTCCTCGCCGGCCCGCCCGGCTATTCCAATTCAACTGCATTCACGAGCAACTTTTAATGTGCTTCACTCTCGATTCGAAATTTGAGTACCGAACAAGATTCGTTCGATTAAATAAATGTCCGAGATCGAAAGTTTCGTATTGCGAATGTTTCACGGTTTACGATACAAATAATTGTTCGAGAGTGGTTTTTGTGTTTCTCAAAGAACCAACAACTATGCAAGCAGCCCCGATCGAGCCCTAACACCTGTTACTCCATTATAGATATTCGATTAGATTTTCCTCGAGCAAGGTCGGCCTTACTCGAGTTTCCAACTAGCTGACACTCGGCGGATAATATAATGCTTCTATTATAGATGTACGACAGCGATGGGATGAGAAAGATCTCTCCTGTCCATGGTACGGTTATATGTCTGACAACCCACCCAGTGCAGCGCGAAGATATAGTGCAAAGTTTCGTAGTCATGCCGCGGACAACGTATCATAAATTCATAATGTATTCACGGCATGAACTTAATCTTGATTGTATCGAATTTCCTCGCGGACTACGATACGGAGGAGCGAAGACACAGCGACGGGAATGAGTTTGGAAAAGTAACTTCTTGATCTTTCCTCGCTCGCGATGCATCAAAAACATGTAAGCCGCAAGAATAACCGCCCCCACTTCGATATCGCCATTATATATGAGATCGTCGCTTTATGAGAGCGTCACAGAAGAGTTTAATTAACTTTCCATTGACTTTGTGAAAGCGCGCGATCACCGGAGAGAATGAAGTGAATAAATTGGCTGCGCGATTATCGACGGGAATGCGGAGAAGGAATCGGAAAAAAAAGGGCGACGAAAATATCAAGGAAGAGTTACTTTCGGATAGACGATCAGTAGGTATTCGATATTCCTCGTCGGGCTCCCGTTTCTACCTGCTGCCGCGAGCTTTTTATCTTCAATAAGTGACACGAGAGAAAGGAAAACGAGGAAAAACTAGTAGGGCGAAGAAAAAAAATGTAGCGAATCGATCGCTCGATCGCTCGATCGTTTTCGCGTTGATGACGTGCCGGGCGCGTTGCCTCGGCGACTGTAGAGAATATCCGCGACGTCCTGGCGCGACGGCTATTAGCTCCGGAGGCCATCGACAGGGAGAGAACAGGGCCAAAGCTGTACGGATAGGGAGTTTGACGTTATGCCACCCCGCTACTGGACGGGCAACCCGTCGTCGCTTCTCCGATGAAAATCGAGCGGTAATAGAGTGACCGTACTTAATTGGCTATTGGAGGAGAATGGAAGAGAAATTTAACGCGGTTCGATAGCTAATACGATGACGCCGTACCGACACCGAAAGCTCTCTATATCTCTATCGCGCATTATATATATACACGGACTGTAGTGTCGATGAGTTTGGCCCCCGAGGGCACCGAGGACCATCACCCATTAGGATCAAAGCGAGCCTTCTTAATTTTCATCGAGTGATCGGCGGCGAAGGCTGAGCTCCGGGATCCGGCGAAATTCCATCGTCAAATACAATGTTACATCGAAAAGGCTCTCTTCGCGAATTAATAAGAATGCTTCCAAAAACAAAAAAACAAAATCTTTGATTCCAAAGATAAAAGTCCAATAAAAACGCAATTTCGGGTTTCGCACGAAAACAAGCAGAAAGAACGTACGAAAAACGAAAAGATATACGGGAATAAAAGTTTATAACGGGAAGAGCGTGAGTGCTAGATCGGCAGAGTTGGAAGTCATCCGGTATGCATGTGTGTGTGTGTCTGTTTGAAACGAGTGAGGGAAGAATTTAAAATACACGACTAATATCTCGACTGGCTGGGTTTCTATGGCTCTCGGCGCGCGTATACGGCATGTCTGTCTGTTCCTATAGTATTATACGGGAAAGCCTCTCGTAGTCGTTGTTACGAGTAAAGAGAAAGAGCAGATATGGGGAAGTGCTCTACGTGGAAACAACACCCCCGGGGGCGCTTCTCCGCCAACAGACTTTGATCGTTATGCGAATTTTCGGTGCACCCTCGCTCCTATATCCATTCTCTTCTTCGCTCTCTCGCTCGCTCTCTCGCGCGAATTAGAATTGCAAAATAATTCTTTTATGACGCGAAACCACCCGACGACCCTCGGCCTGCCCGACATAGTCTCGCGCGAACCGTGACGTTATGATCCCTGCGCTATAGACCTCGCGCAAACTCACGCATATTATAAACTCCACACCCACTTGCCGTCGGGCCGCGAGGTGCTGTAAGTAGTACGACCCTCCGATAGTCGGAGCGCTTCTGCTGCCTTTTAACGCTCGTCTCTCATAAAAAGGACTGGCGAACCTTATCGAGCAGCCGGGCAATGTACTTGTCGATTATTCATTTCCATACTTCAATACGCTCGTAGACTGGAGAATATTTTTCCTTGATCAAAACATTTATATAATTATCTTAAGTATACAGTACAAAAAATAAAATCCTCATCGACGAACTGTCGGCGCATTGTATGCGGTGGTACGAGAAGTGAAGTTTATATTACTTCGAGAAGCAAACGTTCGACCGGTTATAAATGACTAAAAACAGTCTCGCGTCTGTAGCTTTTGTACGGACCACGCGAGCTCAAAAACCGCCAGTTTTTTGTACAAGGAAAGGTTTTTTGTACGGTTTTTGAGCTCGTGTGTCTATGATTGTAAGTAGGCTTGAACTTAGTTGCATAAATCACATCGAGGATTTTACTGTACATTTTCTTTCATAATTACCACCGTATTTATGCATCCATAATATTAGTAGTGTTACAGAAAAGAACGATATAGAGTTTCGTTACTCGATTACTCGCGCAGTCGTTAAATTTACAACAGACCTAAGAATCGTACTATCACATATGCGATGAGTAATATCATTGTATACATTATACTGTAGTGGGCGATCGTCAAATTCCTGTATCTGCGTTGTCCAGCCGGTAGCGTTGTCATCGGATCTTTGAGAATGTACAGTCGAAGTCCGTCCCAGTAACCCCGACAATAATCTTTCCAGTCCAGTTTTCTGACGTCGCAGAAGAACAATTCTTGGTCGATTGAACTCATCCGATCGACCGCTTTGTTCATTTCCGATATGTCTATCGTCCAACCGCCGTTCGCGAAGTAGTCCAGCGCTGAGTAGGAGACGATTACTTTTTTGATTCCCGATAGAGCTCTGTCAAATAATGTTTGCAATTACTACAAATATCCGAACAGCGATTGTACCAGCAGGTCTTTTTTTGTTCCGACGATCATTGTACTCACAGTGGCTTCTTTCCCCTCGCGAGGAAGGATGCATCGATTATTAATCCTGGAATAAGATGAAATACAATGTGGAGTATCATGGCGTAATAAAAGCATTTTGGCATAAGCATGAAATTCAGCCACATCGTATGGATCGATGGAGACGGGACTGTTTTGCCGGGTCCGTGACACTGGTCGCGGAAAGTCAGAAGCTTAATTGGCATTTCCACGGAACTTCCGTAATTGTATACGAGAGGCGCAGTTGCGGACGGCCTGCGAGCAGAACATATGAAAATAATTGTCAAATATTAGCATGTACCGACTTCGCGGTTGATGTATGTTACCTGTGTTTCGCAACGTCCCACATCAAAACGATAATCGAGTTGATCGACATGTCCACGGGAACGAAATCGTGTACACAGTTCGCTGTGTGTACCACATGCAGAAGTCCCAGACCGTAGCCCGTGAACAACATTGCTGGGCCGTTTACATTTCCACACCAACCGCTCAAGGGCTCTTTCCACGCAGACATCACTGAAAAGAGCAATATTCAAGCTTGCGGAATACTCTTCATTCGAACATGATCATTGATGAAATTTTTGTGAAACCGGGGACATATTAGCGAGAAGTCGTTGATTTATCTCTGAAGGCTCACCTATACTTGGACGGTAGACTATGCACGGAAACGATACTTGTTTGCCCGCGTCGTGGACCAAACCCTCGGCAATAGCCTTCGAAAAAACATACGTATTCGGATACTTGTCAAGAATGTCCTTCAACGATGCGTCTGTTATACCCGTAGGGGTTGACAAGTCGGCGGCTATGTAGTCTTGTATCATCTTCAAGTCAGCCGGCGCCGGATACGCTTCTTCCTCTATGTTTTTTCGGTAACAATGGGAATAAGCGGTCGACACATACATGAATGCTTCGATATGTTTACACTGTTTGGCCAATTCGAGCATTCTTTGGGTTCCCATTGCATTTATCGTCAGAGCTGTGCTCAGTTTCTCGTTGAATTTGACGGTCGACGCGTTATGAAATATCAGATTAACTTCCTCGATCAGTATTTCTCTATCCTTTTCCGATATCGCCGGATCTTGCATCAGATCGCCTTCGATCAGTTGCACCTTCGAGGCGAAATCCGGGTTTATTTTTCGCAGAGGATCGAACAGCTGCAATCATTATACACAATGGTTGATTTTTCTTTCGCTACCGAAGTTTCGAGCTGTAATTAAACTTAAACCCTTTCACGATCCAGTTGAAAGTGGTACTATTAGCCGGGTATGGAAACCCTTATGATTTAACTTTTCCACGACGTAATTTGCTTCGGAACATGTTACCGTCGAATGTCGTGAACAATTTCACGGTATTATTTTCTTTTAAATTGATTTTAATGATACAAGGCAATACAGATCGAACATCTACTGGACTATTAATTGGTTATAGCTTTCACAGAAGTTGTATTACGTTGCACAAAACTTACCGCATCTTTGAAGTACTTGACGAGCCTTTCCTCGGGGGACGTGCCTCGTTTCTCTCTTACCAACACGTACAGTCGCTTCAGATCGGGACAACCCCTCAATAATTTTTCAACCAAACATTTTCCCATGAACCCCGTCGAACCGGTGAGGAACACCGTTTTGCCAGCGTAAAATCTCTGCACATCACTTTCTACGGTACTCTTGGTGACACTTTCCGTGTCACCCTTAAGCGGTTCTTTAACGTTAAACATCGTGGCGAATCAAAAAAACAATAATAAAAAGAGGAAACCGATGAGAGAACGCAATATAACAATCGTCGAATTATTCGGTACCGAGTTCTTCTGAGGAACGCACGACCGTTCCGGTTCGAACGCTGCGATCGACTGCAATCAAATTTTTGGGCAATCGACTTTATTTTTTTTTACTTTTATGCAATTAACGCCCGACACAGGTGACGACCAATTCCATTGTATGGATTTTCTCACGATTAAGATTTCATTGTAGTCCACGTGCGTCGTCGACTAAAAGCCCAAACAACACGGTGATGCTTCTAATGAACGAATAGACGAAAATAGTACATTGCAAAACACGGTGATTGAACGGTTTTTTCATGACTGTAGTTTTCTGCCCTTGCCACTACACAAAATTATGCCCGACAATCTGAATGGACGGCATTCATTTTGAAATTTTCGTTCCTCAACTCTGAGATGCTGCAATAATTCCAGCATTTGACAAAAAGGAACGAAGACATTCTTTCGTTGCGCGTTACTTTTCGCAAACCGGAAGTGATTTCAACTAGAATCAGCAAAATGTTCAGTTCTGTAAAGTGATTTTTTGTGAAAGGCTCAAACTTTCAAAGCGGAAATGACGAATTTCATTAAGGCTGTGCGGCGATTCATAAAATACCGTCGTGAATTGCATTGATTGCATTGCAGACTGTCCATGCATGCAAAGTAAATAGTCACAATAGGCCGATTTAATTGTTGTCATTACGTTTTCCGTGCACGCTTAAATAAACGTGATTCTAAGTTTCGCTCGATTGCTATTGTCAGTCAATACGATTACATTGCCCATGCTTCTTATGTATATTTTATTTCCAACCGACCGACAACTCAGTCGCGTCTCTCGTGTTCTTTTAAGTTATTTTTCACCGCCATGATTGGAGCGGTGAGCTTCTGCCGTTTGCTATTGTTAATCGACGCGATTATATCGCCCATGCTTGGTATATTTTACTTCCAAACTATCGGCAACTCGCCTGCGTCTGTCGTGTTTTTTTAAGTTATTTTTTTCACGGCCACAATTGGAGTGGTTTGCGCGCGCGCGCTTTCGGGTCAACCTAGGCCTATTTTACTCACAAATTAGACGATGGCACATCGCCACGAAAACTGCGTTGACGGTTTCTATATATACCATATATTATCGAAATGTCTTTACCAAGATCGGGATAGAGGAAAAACCAGCCAAAGGACGAGCCGATCCGCGGGTGACATAAAGTTTATTTACTGGGTAGGGGAAACTGACGGTCTCTGGATTGAGTCATTCTTGACCATCGTATTCTTTTTATGCTCCATTCATTTCGTATCAGCGGTTGTCAGCAATTCGTGGAGTTGACATTCCGACATTTTGTTTTCGTGCTGAAAGAAATAACAATTCGGTGTTGATGTAAGTTTATATGATGCGGAAACTTTTGTTCTAAATAAATAATTTTGTTTAGGAGAATTTTTTCATTATTAAAGAATAATAAGTTTTTATTAAAATAATAAAGTGACGCCAAGTATTACAGTCAATTCTGGTTTCTGGAAAAAAAAAAACACATTTTTTTTCTAAGTAACATCAACATGAGCCAAGTGGTAGGATTACGCATGTGTGCTTTTTTTTTCTCAAAAAAGTCGTGGAGAATTTAATAAAGCCAAATCAGCCAACGTATATGAAAATAGTAACAAAAAAATTGCGATACGCGATACTTGCCAGAGATAGTCAGTTCTACGGCATACGAGTTCACGAGAAAAAAATTCTTGATTTACAAGAAAATGATTTGTGAATTTACTTTTTTTTTTCGTTTCCACCGATATTTGCACTTACGCCACGTGATATTTCGCGCACAATTGTTTACGTAACTTATTTGAACATATTGCGTTTTTTTCAATCAACCTATGTTCGCGAATCAGTAGAAGCGGTAGCGCCACGTGATAAATAATCATTTTCCAAGTACTTGACGGGATAATTTATATATCCATATGGATCGTAATTATATCGTACTAACTCCATCCCAACAGCGACGTTCACGAAAGCGTCGCGATGAGTTGAAACGACGTTAGTTATTTATTATCACTGTACTACCGAATATTCAGCTGCTTGTTATGTCACGAAAACTGAGTAAACTCCAAGCGTTTAACAGTTTATAATGATCGGTACATAATCGCCGAGTATATCTCGAGTCTCAATGTATCGCGATAAAAGGGAAGGTTGACGGCGACGCCGCTCGCGAAGGGCGGTTAAGGATGACGCGATGAGAGATAAGAGAGATAAGCCAAGAGGCAATAGAGAACGACGCGCTTTCGCCTTGGGATGCGGCCTCTCTCATCATGCCGTGCAACCCGTCGTCATCGCCGTCGTCGTCGTTCCTCCCCTCTTCCCTCCGCCGCGCGCGTTAGATATCGCGGATGCATTTGCCGCGCGTAGATAGAGTGGTGCGTCGGAGTAATTAATGGCTGGTCCGCAAAGGCACCAAGCCAAAGCCCGTCGTAGCCTCCGCGCTCGAGGCAGCTTCCAGAATTTCTCTGTCCCGCTCGCTCTTTGTATCAGCAGCTTTATACCTTCCCGCCGCAGCCACCCACGTACCATCCCTATCTATCCTCGGGGCTTGGCATGCATGCCCTCCCGCTTGCACTGGCCTCCTATGCCGCGCCGGGGATGCTGCCGCTTCTGCTGCTCTCGCGGCAGAATCTACCGAGGCGTCTGCCTTCCATGCTTTGCTATTCGCACGTTCTACTAACCTCATCCTTTGCCTCGTAGCGCGCGAACAAGCGTGAGAAACGAGGAGAGACGAGGTAGCTTGTGCGCGCTCGTTACTACGTCGGAATTAATGCCGTCGACGGGCGAGCGAGAACGAGCGCGACGTCGCGACGACGTTGATACGGTGTCGACTTGCCGCTACGAGTACTTTGTCTATTATCATCGTATACAACCTGTTTATTCTATAAATCGGCGCATCGCCGTTTCTACGAAGCAAGCTCTCGAAAGCTCATTCCATTTCCCGCTTAGCTTGGGTTTAATTGAACTTCATGGAAAAAAATAGATAAGCAAAGAAAATAACACAAATGTTCAAGCGAGAGTAATACGCGCATTTTTGTTTTTCATTCGAATCCACGGTAATGAGGAACTCTGAAGGGGATTGAAGAGTGACGAGGTCGTGTCGAATACGCGCAAAGTGTCAAAGCCGAAGAGATCCTTTCAGGGAGGATAACGTCGAAAAAACATTTCCGCCGCTGTGTGACATACTTTTAGATGCGCAACCAACGAGGTTGCCATCGCAAAATCTGGGGGGTGGGAGGAGAGGAATAAAAGAAATATTCCTCTAATTACATTCGAAGAGGATGGCGACGGAGAAGCTTGGCACAGACGAACTGGAGCGCGTCTATAAAAACACGAAATACAAATATATCGATATAATTTGCATATAAATTGATATGGATGCTCGCTTTTTGATGAACATGTGCATGTGCTTCTCTGGTCATTGAATCACTGATTGATTTCTCTGCATCGCATTTTAACTGCGCTTCACCTTCAATCTTTGCTCGCGTTTCGCCCGATGTTTCATCACTCCAAGAAATGTCTCGACCAGATCGATGATTTCCATTGATGTTGCAAAATATAAACCTGTGTGTCAGAGGGTTGCCCAAAGAGCTCGAGGAGAGTCGGGCGAAGGATCGTAGAAATGTCGAAAAATGCCTCGTCGAAAATGATGGCAGGGTCGTCGAAGCTTTAACCCGTAACGCTCTTTAGCTTCGCCCACTGCCAAGTCGTATATCTCGCAATTCCGGAGGGTATGCGGCTCGCTCTTTTCCACCGGGCGAGAGGGGAACTTTGCCCAACGAGATTGAATTTTAATTTATATCGAAGAGAGCCCAAGACCGATTTGGCAAGGCTCGCGAGCTTATACGACGGTAAACGTCTACATTTATTTCCCATTCGGTCGCGATAGTCGCGGACTCGCACAGTTCCACGAAAGATTCTTTGAAAAGAGAAAGTTTTTCGGGAGTGGTGAAAAGTACCGTTTGGCGTTTGACTCTCGCGCGAGGGCGAGAGAGCGAGAGAGAGAGAAAGACCACGCGCCTCGTTCGATTTCTCCTTCGCGCAAATTTGATATTTGTCAAAAGAGAAATTGGCGCAACGCGGTTTTCTCGGCCTCGAGCGAAATCCGTCAATTCGTGTTTGCACGATCAAAGCGACCGAGGGAAGAGAGGCCACGGCGGTGGACCTCGAGAAAGATCCTATGAGCCGCTCGGCTTGCCTCCGCGACAGGACCTTCGACTTATCGATTACGTTACGGTGACTCCCTTTTATGCCAGGACAACTTCGACGCCGTTGACCGTAATCCGTCATCATTCGCGTCCACTATGAAGGGGATCTACTGGCTTGCTCATATCTCTATATATATAAATATAACGCGTGATACACATTTCGCAGATACACATATGTATTATCGTCAACTCGACGTACTTGTGACCTTGGAAACGACCTTTACCACACTTTTTACTTCAATTTCCCGTGCCCTCCGAGTGCCGTATTTTACATAGTTTAACCGCGATCCGTCACCTTGAATCCATATCGAGCGGTACACGCGGACACATTATCGCCCGTGGGTTATATACAGCGAATAAATAAAAAGTACCGAGACGTCTCGGGGATGACGAAAAGTCGAGGAAGGGCCGCAGAGACGGCGCGGCGTGCGGTTCTCGAGCAATTGCGAATCTTCCTCTTCTCCGAATGGCTGGCAATTTCGCGAAAATCTTCTCTCCAAATAATTCCCATGAGCCACAAGTATAGTACATATACTCGCGGAAGAGGGGAAGTGGAGATTGAAGGCTCCTGCCGAATTCTTGTCGAACTTTGTCAAAGTAAAACAACGATCGGGTTTGGCTGTATGGGAAGAGAGAGAGAGGGAGAGACCGGAAAGGGAAGAGGGTGGGCGGGCCATGCTGTTTGTTCTGACGGGACGGGGATGGGGACGACTGATGCCGAGTGCCTATTCGGAATTCAGCAATATTCGAGGTACGGGCCCGACTTGACAGGAGCCCGAGTACGACGGGGCCAACGGGGGATGAAGGAAGGCGCGAGCATAATATCGAAACGAAGTTTCCCGTGAATTTCCTGGCGTACGAATGCGACGAGGATGACGAGAAAGCTCGAGTGATATCCTCTCCAGTCGTTCGTGGCTTCGTAGGTTCCGCGCATACATACACACGGACATACGCACACACGTGCGCGCGTGTACACGTATACACACTGAGGACACCGGAATACGAGTGTAATCAGTATGCCGTCGCTACGCGATGAATATGGATTCTCGTCTGACGGTTTCGCGACTGCCAGGGTGTCGCGCCCGCGATGGCCCCCCCGATGTGCTGCTGCTGCTGCTCGTCATAGAGATAGCAGAGAGCGCGAGCAAAGCCGCAGTGAGAAATTCGCAGAGGTAGAGAACGAGTTTTGTAATTAAAAATCCCACACAGCCGTGGTAGGGGGCATGGTTTTGATACGCGACCGCGAGAAACGAGAGATAGCGAATTCCTGTGCGTATCTCCTCGTTCCCGGTGAGCGGCTTCATACCGAGCGTTATAATCCTGCAATTACATCGATATGCGAAACGCGCGTATCATCATCAACTACCCACTAGACCGGCTTCAAACGCGAGACCCTCCCAATCCGGCCGCTCCGGCTTAACCAATCGCTGATCATTTCGAACGCGTTTTGCATTATCCGAGATCAAACATATGCTTTCAACCTTAAACTCGTCGTCTACTACGTTGCTGAATATCAACCTTTCTTTTTACTTGCTTACGAAGAAATCCGCCCGCAGAAGTGTTATCAATGTGTGCGATTAAGCGCAATGTCGATGTGCGACTAAGTAACACGATTCCAGACGCCTGAAACTAAATGGCTGGTTATTAGATGACAATTCTCATCTACAGCGAAAACATTGCCATCGCTAGCGTTTACCGGAGCCGCATAATTCCCGAAAGAAGATAACACATAGCTCTCACTTTATGAAGAGATATAATTCGGATCCGAGGCTTTTGTTCTCGCGTTACAGATGTCAATTAAAAGAGCCCTAACGGCCCACTGCTGTTGATAACTGCGTTTTGAAGGATTCCGAGTGAAGCTTCGAACATACCGGACAGCTGGCACGAGTTTACGAGATGTGGGAAATGACAGAAGCTGCGTCCGAGGCCGGTGGACCGGCCCCGAAATCCTCGATGACCGACCCTACGTAAAACGTATATAGATATACATACTTTCGCGTTGGCCCATTCGGCGGAATAGTACAAGCCGGATTGGCATATAACTATAGAAACCAGAGAACAACCTACATTCCTCCGCGTGCCGTGCAATACCGAGAGTCCGAGAATACCGAGTATTCGAGTCGACATAGGGGAGAGCGGGGCAAAACGGCATACCGGGGCAAAATGGTATTCACGCACAATGGGACCATGGGCAGAATGGTATTAGGACAAAATGGGACGGCAAAAAAATCTACGGCGATGGGACTTTCTCTTGTCCCATTTTGCTCTAATTCTATCATACGGGGAACTTTATTTGACCATTTCGTACCATTTTGCCCCGGTATGCCATTTTGCCCCGCTCTCCCCTACACGAGTGTGGGTAATCGCGATGCTCCGGTTCGGGCCGCAGGACACCTCGCGCAGTAACCGGCATACTAAAATTTATTCTTCGCCCTGTACGCCGGCACCTTTCGCCGCGCGTTGGCTGCGAGGCCTCTCGTCCGTGTGTCCGGCACGGAGGGGACTTGTATGTAGCTGATAGTTAATGTTTGCGCGTACGCGCAATACTGTATATATCACCGGTGCGGTGCCTTGTCGTTGCGCTGCGGATGAGATCGCGAGAGATATACGATCGAGCCCAACGAACATCTCGTGTCCCGCGCGGAGAGTTGGAGTGTCGGAGCTTCTGTTCTCCGTGTTCCCTCTGTCGAGCAGCTCTCTATCCCTCCTTCATTGCGATGCGCTATTTCGCTCGGCTCCTCTGCCTCTCCGGGCCAGGTGGTCATAGTAAAACGTGACGAAAAATTAATTGCCCAACGGCGCAACCGGAGCGAGAAGCCACGGGGTTGCAGAAGTACAAACGGGACCCGTGTAGGCAGTGCATCCGGGCCTCTGGCGCGGAATAGACGGAGCTTAAATTCATTGCCTCGCGGCTCGAGTGCGTACTACAATTTCAACGATGCTTTCGCGCTTGTTTCGAAAACTCTATCGTTACTTTTTTTCACATTCGTATTTTCATTTTTCTCAAACACCATACGTGGCTCAGTATACACGGGTATGTAACAGCTATGCAACGATAATGCGGCCTATTGTAAGACGCAATGTTACTGGAAGATTACCTGTTAATTACGGGTAAGTTGCGATTCTCCACTCAGCAGTATAGCAGCGCTACGCCTCTGCAACGTGACAAAGTACCGTTATTAATGTGTATAAGTTATATCGCAGTATATGACTGGGACATTGCTGAAAAAAAAATTCATTATCTAGCGGAATTATGAGTTTTTGGAGCAATATCAAGAAAAACTAAATTAATATACCTATGACTTGTATCATTTTCACTATATCCACATTTTCGTCAAACGGACCTTTTCCTTACATTGGCGTCTTTCGATCTCACTGCTGCAAATATTGGTTTTTGACCAAATTTCGTAACTGCAGAGATATTTGATCTACCAGAGCCATGCGCGACGTTGAAGAGGAGTAAAAATAGATGGTTTGTAGAATTCAACAGCTTTGGAACGAAACGAAATGTCCTCATGACGAGATGAGGATGCGGTTGCCGAACCGAAGTGAGAATAGTTCACCGAAAGTTCGCGTTACAATTTCGCCCCAAGGGGTCTCGCCGGTCGAAGGGTAAGTACGTTGCGAGGGTGTGCGACTTTACAAGGGCTTAAAAGCCAATCGCTCGATGTCTCTCGTGCCAGACACGAACTATAGACGCTGCACGAAAGACCTGCATCCCGTCTTTCAACTTCCCTAAGCTGATTAAACGTCTTGAGGTTTTCGGTAGACAGCGATTGCTGTGACTGTCTCTCGGCTTTCGCGTCGCTCGCGAATCGAGGGTGCGCGGGAAATTGACACTTATACCTCACGGAGCCTCGAAGTAATTCCGCCACGATCAACATTTTGTGCCTCGTTTACAATTCATTGCGCGACCCCGGCCGGAACGAAATCAGGCATGGAAATGGAACGAAAGTACTGGATCGTTGTGTTGACCGGGAAGTCGGGAGTTCGATGCAAATATTGACGTTACGGATCTTAGAGAAGCGAAAGCTCGTGGAACCAACGCGAAGTGGTTCCACGATGGTGAATATCTTTCTCATAACCCTCCGTCCTTTTCGTTGCAGGCTTCCGAACTGAATGAATGCGTTTTACATGATTGCAACATTGAGGGAAAAAAATCGCTGTATTCCCGGGCAAAACGACTATTAACAGAGCCAAAACCGATTCTTAATACCGACTTCTCGAACAACTTGATCGGTTGGTTCAACTGCGTACAATAAACTACATATTTCGCTCGGTCGTTCACCGACAAATTGCCAATCTCTCGACTACCTGCGCATTCGATCTAGAAATTTGTATGAAAAGTAAAACAGTACATTACGCGAGAAATCGGACACCTCAATCTACTACTTCAACAGTTTTTGAGAAGTTTCGGAGTTTAATAAAAAAAACTAAAGATCTCCGAAAGACGGTGAAAAGACAAGCGGAACGAGAAGAAATGAGAAAATAATTACGACACGATAAAAGGCATTATTGATGCGTGTTTGCCACGAGATTGATAAACCTTGGCGTAATTCCCGATCGTTTTGCCGTACAAGATATTTATCGGTATATATTTGTAGCGTTACATTTTCGCGATGGTTATAGCGTGCTGCGCACGCGGTATATAGAGTTTTGATCTCCGAAAGCGAAGCAAGTCCCTCGGCCGAGCCAAGTTATATCTTAACTGACTCCGAGATCTGCGATTCTCTCTTGGCATCGCATTCGCCTCGAGTACACTAAATCATCCGTCATCCGCCGCGAGTTTCTATCTTTTTCGGCCCATCCCTCCGGACCGAATGCCTTCTATGCAGTCACTTCGCCGGGCGAGAAAATTAATGAATACGAGAATGAAATATCACTCGGTTATCCGAAACAATTACGTACGGTGAGTTTCTTTGTGACCGGGATTTTATGTGTACTTTCGGGACGCGGAAGGGGCGAGAGGAGCGGAGGGTGGGTTCGATATTACGAGGATGCTCGTAAGGGACGACGAGAGTGTAAGTAAGCCGGGTGCATTAAAGAGACATTAAAGGAACGCGAGATTCTCGAGAAGAGCCAGAAACTCTCCTCGCCACAAAACAGATAACGCTGAAACGATGGCAACGAGGGCAGAACCTCGGGGGGTGTGGAAGCGCGCCTCGCGCTCTTCGCGGGTTATTAAACTCGCATCTACACCGCGAACTCGAACTCTCCACGCTATTTTTCGAGACTTCCTCACTTTTGTGCTTTATCTCTATCCAAGGAATATTGTTCATAATTTCATTCAGTGGATCATCCCGAAATTGGCAAGTGATCGTTTTCAACCTTTCTGTATAACATTCCACTTGTGAGTCTGCAATGGTCAATGTGAAAAAAGTGCATTCAAAATGTATTGAAGACTATAAAGCCCAATTACATTTTCGAGGAGAAATACCGCGGCTCGAATATACTACTTTATCCGAGAATAGTTCAAATTCAATCGAGTTAATCCAGTGTAACAATTAGTAACATCGTAACAAGATATTGCGAACTCTTTAAATAGCGACGTTGCCATGTACAATTTCCATAAAACTTAGAAATATTGATACTATTTGATAGGCGCCGTAGTTAATAAAAGTCAACCGTTCGTATTATTCCGAGGATTTGCATCCGGCAAAATGTTCCGACGCGTTTTTTTTTTCTTTCTTTTTTTTTTTTTTCATTTTCCTCGTCTCCTTTTTTCGTTACTCATTCCGGATGAATGACCGGGGGAAAGTTT
The DNA here is from genome assembly GCA_963924025.1 of Ischnus inquisitorius. Lineage (NCBI taxonomy): Eukaryota > Metazoa > Arthropoda > Insecta > Hymenoptera > Ichneumonidae > Ischnus > Ischnus inquisitorius. The sequence goes on from OZ001244.1 coordinate 18,094,303, forward strand.
CATCGGCGCAAGACCTTGCCAAGACCTTTTTTCGCGCACAATGTTCGGCGCTCGGGGTAACTCTCATCCCCGCGAAGCTCGTTCAGCCGTACAAGAAAAATAATAGAAGCGAGCCGCGAGAAAATCAAATCGGTGTGCGCGCGCTTGTGTGTATATGCATCATGCTCGTGTATGTTGCATGTTCGACTTGGAAGCGGGGAAACGAGAGGTAGGTGTTCGTACGGCTTCGAATATAAAGGATTTTTTGGCAAGCGCGCGCGTTCTGTATACCACCGTCACGATGCAAAAAAGTTCTCACGTAATAACGTATACTTTAATAACGGCTCGTAATTCTAAGAAAAACCCTTGCTCCGGCAATCTCGTAGTGTTTTCTCCCCTCGAGGTGAGCGAGGCAAAAAACAAACGAAGAAAAATTTAAGCGAGGAAAAAAAACCCGGCATGAAAATGTATTTCGATATAATTCACGCAAAGGGAATGAAATGCGATTACTCGGCGCAAAGCGAATGGTTTGTTGCAGCGTGTTTTGCAGCATCGCGCCATATGAGAAACAATTTAATGAGCTCCCCGCGAGACAGCGAGGGAAAAAGAGAGAGAGCGATATTTGTTATGAGCTCTGGGACAACTCCCCGAAAAACGCTGAGCACATGCATGAAAAGATTATAACAGTAGAATATACATACAATTCAACCCGCGAGGTACCAACGAACGTAAAAAATATAGAAGTATTTTTAGAGTGTTCTATATTAAGAGGCGAGGTTAAAAAATGAAAAATATAGTAATGATATAATAACAATAATAATAGAAATAAAATTGAATATAATTAAATAAAATATTATACGATGAAATAATTAAAATCAGCGTAATGTACGAATAAAGGTTAGTTACCTAACAGCCAAAAATAAATAGACAGAATATCGAATAAAGACTTGATGTTTATAAACAAAATAAAATAAATAAATACCATTTAGACTTGTTTCGTGCCCCAGCAGCTCCGCGGTTCGTCAACAAACTACTCGGTGCCCTCGTCTAGAGGGATTTACGGAAGTTTGACCGAGAGTACAATTGACGGCAAATACAATTGACCGAAAGTACAATTGATAGCAAATACAATCGACCGAAATTACAATTGACCGAAAGTACAATTGACCGAAAGTACAATTGGCCGAATGTACAACTTATGAGGAAGTCACTGAAACCGTGTAAATAGAGAGCGAACAGAAGAGGCCCAAGAACGGAGCCTTGTGGAACCCCATTTGAGACATTTACCCTATCGGATACAGCACCTGTTTGATGATCGCGTGTGAATTGAGTTCGAGCCGCGAAATAAGAACACAGAAACACACAGAGTCGACTGCGCGCAATTAAGTGCCCGTAGTTTATCAATCAGGATGCGGTGCCCTATCAAAGGCCTTCGAAAAATCAAACAACACGGAAACGGTCACTTTAGTGAATCGCTCGCAAGACGAATGTCATCCCGGAAGAACAGTCTGGGTGTTATGCGCAGCGCGTTAAGCCGATTGAAGTAAGCAATAAGCCGATTATGGGGGAGAAATTCGTTTATTTCGTTATCTGGGACCAAAGTCCCCTGAAAAAACTGTGCCAACAGTACATGAACATTTTACGAAAATATAATGCTAGAGAGAGAGAGAGAGAGAGAGGGATGGAGTTCAGAGTTTCTTTATTTACAGAGGGAGAGAGAGAGCGAGAGAAACGTTGTTCGTCGATGCGTTTATAGCTCTCGTCACACATTATTCGACAGAGCAAACTAGCCTTCTTGGCGCAACTCTCGTCGGGTACGTAAACGCTCCGGCTCAGAAGATGCAAGACACATACGTCTGTTGTATCTAGAGCACCTATATCGTGCTTGTTTGTATCTAAGAAGCTGGAAGGAGCTTGCAGACTGGTAGGTACAGTGTATGGAGTAGGCAATATTGCTGCTCACTGCAGTGTGTAGCGGGAAGCTGGATAGCTTGTAGAGGTAATAGGGAGAACTTGCGCCCAGAGCAGCTGCATCGAATTTCCAAGCGCTCGCTCACTCCTCACTCTATCGTCTCTGTGTCATGCCAGTAGGGTATAATATTCGGTCGGACTAATTGACCTCCTTAGCGACGTTTACGTCGATTCGCCCCACGGAGAATGGAGAAGCAAGTGGGTTACCGTTTACGTAATCCTCCGAGAAAACGAGAGATCTTCGAGAAAATCGTGGAACTGCACGATGATGAAAAACGCGAATAACATACTGTCCATGAGAAAAAGACATTCTCACAATGATTTCACTCACCTGTACACAAAAATATATTCAATTCATCAATGATATATTTTTTCTTCGCGTTCCGTTGAGATATCATTTATTATACAGGACAGAGAGATACTGATTTTGATAGCATTATTAAATAAATTACTCGGCGAGTTCCGCCACTCTGCTCGCTTCGAGCTCCGAGCTCCCGTCCTTTTTGTCTGTTCTCTTAATAAATTTTACAGAAATATTCAGAATTATCTCTTACACTACATCTCTACATATTATAAAAAGATCTCGAAGCCTCCGTGTACAAAACTTAACTTTTGGGTCCTGAAATAACCAAATTAGCCCGCGAATGTTCAATTGTTCGAAGATCACAACGGATTAATATTTCAGAAAAATATAATTGGAATCAATCTGCATGTTGGAAGAGAGGCCAATGTAATATGCAATCCATCGACCACAAGTGTCCATCAGCATGGTTTCGAAAAACGAAAATCTTAAAAGGGAGCTATCGACCGGTAATGGAATGAGAAGAGGGCGTGAAAAGGGGGTTTGGTTGTACTAGACGTGTTTGCCGGCTGTTGAGGGAATTGAAGGAGGGAAAGGACTGCGAGATTGCAGGATTGCAAGAGCCACTGGTTACGCTCTAGGTGCATATCCAACGTGCCTAGGCGCTTCGGCTCGGTACACTGACGGTGGTTCACCACTACCATCTCGTACCGGGCTTGCCGCGCCCCCGACGTCCGCCTAGAGACCCGCTAATATATATGCAAATGAAGTATTTGATAAATAATTCAGTTTTCAGTTGAGCGTCGGGGGTTACGAGACGGGGTTAGGATCTGCAGCTCTAATTTACCCGAATTAACTTCGCCTCGTTCTTCGTACCTTCCCTCCCTCGCCCCCTCCTCACCCCCCCATTTTCCCTCTCGTACTCCTTGTCCTCGATTCATTCCTCATCTCTCCTTCCACTCTTCTGTATTCTCTCGATTTTCTCATTCTACCGGTTCAACTGGATCTTCGCTCTTATCTTATCTCACTACACGATACTCGATTATTCTACCTTCGTCATCATTCATCTATTGTACGCAATTATTGAAGACTAACAATATGTATCGATAGTGCTTTGGAATGGCCGAATCTGAGCACCAAAACGTATCATACCGGATGCTTGCTGACTGTCGTTTCTTTTTAACTATCGACTGCCAATCAGGGCAAATAAACTTTTAATAGGTTACTTTTGTCTTTCATGAAGATGAGCGATTTCGATGTTCCCGACAACAGCTGACAATTTTTTGAGTATACTAATTTTATTGTTCACGGTCAATGTCCTTTGCAACAGAGTATTTAAATTAGTTGGATATTCGTACAGACAAAATTATTATACGGAACAGTCCTTTTAATATATCAAAGATTATATCACTTACTCACTGTGAGTATAATGTTAAATGCATGAAGGGCTAGCGCTTGAAAAAAAAAAGCAATTCAGAGATTCCGCCTGGAGAGAGCGCAATAAAGAATTGTATTAACACAAAAGCGCGAAATAACAATTGATTATTTACATATTACGGTTGTTACCTACGAGAAAGAGGGAGTGATGCCCGCGCTCGCTCGCCATGAACAAACCTCTGCGGGAAGCTTGGAGTTTATCATTTATTTTTATGTGGGTGCTTTGCTCCGTCCCTCGACGCTCCGGGTTCCTCGATACCTGCAAAAAGGGTGAAGGATCCCGAAATCAAGAATTGAGAAGGATTGTTCGCTATCCAAGAATACATAAACATATCGAACGGAACTGAAGTTATCCGAAAGACCGGAAAATACAAGAGTTATGAAAAAATTACTGAAGTTCATGGACATTTCTATTCATGCATACATACGTAGGGGAGAACGGGGTAAAACGGCATAGAGGGGCAAAATGGTATTCACGCACAATGGGACCAGGGCAGAATGGTATTGGGGCAAAATGGGACAGCAAAAAAATCTACTTCGATGAGCCTTTATCTTGTCCCATTTTGTCCTAATTCTATCATACGGGGGACTTTATTTGACCATTTCGTACCATTTTGCCCCGGTGTGCCATTTTGCCCCGCTCTCCCCTAAATGCTAAAATGCTCGAACACATTTTTTACCTTTTCGGGTCAATTCTTTTCAGCGGTACTGTTTCTCGCTATCGTATTCTGTATAAGCCTGTACACTTATCTGTGTATATCTTTGTACGTGATGCCATCCACGAACGCGTATCGGAACGCTATACAGGTATGTAGACTAGAATGTGCCAAAACAGGCTAGAACTAGAACATCGAGGGCATAGTTCGACTCGACCCGGCAATTGTGTGACGAGATAACAGTTACTACGGCGAAGTAGCATGAGACTTGGGGTGAAAACAAGATGAGAATCGGGCGTCGAGATAGAGAGAGAGGGAGAGGAGGTCGTCCTTCTGTTGCCGTTGCTCCTCGCCGAGCTATACGCTCGCCTATTATACGCGAGAAATACAGTTGCTTCAACGTCTATGGACATATAATAATGGTAAGACACAACGGGGAGATGGAAGCCGGGTAATCGGCTATAGAGACCCAAGTTCGGGGGTTGAGGTTTCCGATTCCAACGAATTATCGATGCTCTCTCGGCTAACTCCCAGTCAACTTGACGAAATATCTAGCGAATTTTCCCGCGATATCGCAGCTGCTGGCGTAACGCTGACAGAAATCGTTTATTTAATCGCAATGAATTAATTCAATCCACTGGAATATCCTATTTGCTTTTAGGGAATGATTTATTAATTGAAACGTCGTATATAGTACGAATAAAATTAATTTAGGTGAAATTGATCATGAGCAATGTAATTATGAATCAAATAATTATTCATCATTTTATTTATTCCACCGCGATTCAAGAGACAGCCGAAAAACATTGTGCAAGCGCGAGAGATAAAAAAGTAAAATGAAACAAGTTTGTCGTCGTGCATTATTTTTCTTTTTCGAAAAAAAAAAGATATTCGGAAAGGAACCCAGACGAAATTTTTGTTATCCAAGTGTCGCGCGGTCGAGAAAACTTTGCGGACATTACAGTTATCTCAATTGTGTACGAGACGCGATGCCATTTCGTCGGAGAACGGACAGGGCGGAAAGGCTGACTGGCGGAGCATCGTACAGAGCGCGAGCGAGCGAAGCATCCCGGCGAGGTTAACTTTATTCAACGTCTCTCGTCGAAGGGACGCAATTTACATCACTGTGGTTTCAGCATTGTCGGAATATCTTGTTTGAAATGACGAGAGTTAGCGGTAGGTAAAGGGGGCAAGGCAAGGATGAAATGCCAGGTGAAAACGTCGGACAAGTTTTGTCCCACGAGCTTTGAGAGCGAAGCAGTAGGCGCCTCACGGAAAAGCCTTCGCTCTCCTTATACAACCCCGCCTCTTTCTCTCTACCTCTTTGCCGGCCAATGCGAGAGCGCGTCTACTTCTGACGTGCTTTTTCTTACTTGTACTCTTCTTATTTTACTTGCCGCGCTCGAGCCACTCGGGCTCTTTCTCTATAGTAATATATTTCGCTTCGCCTATTTCACTCGGCAGGACTTGCCCGGTTTGCTATTTGCTTTTCCTTGCCTCTCGCTTCGCAAACATCTTTTTCCACCTCGTGGCAATACCAGCCACAGCAGCGACGCCAGCGAACGAGAAAGCACGCCAGCCCGCAACAGTATAATGCCCCTGCACGGCTTTGCCTCGCTGGCCATGTCTACGGCTGTTGGATTAAATTCCGACAGCTTTACGCAAGCTTCCTTCCGAGCCAACCTTTTTATCCTAATAGTCACACCTATTTCCATATCATCTTCTTTCAACCTCGTCGTCGGCGCTTTTTTTTTGTTAAATCTCACCATCCGCAGTGTTGATGTTTTATTATTTAGGGCTTCGAGCATTTCTGTAGAATCTTGAGTCGTCGAGGTCGTAAGCGACCAAATGTTTGCTCGCGCGTTTTCACGGCTTTTTTTTCGAATGGTCGAGCTTCCAGTCTCGAAATATTCCGACTTAATGTGGACTTAAAAAATTCACTTCCGGTATCTTGCGGTATGTAATACGCGTCACGCTGCCTTAAAAAAATTATTTTTTAAGTGCTCGGCGCCGAGACGGTGTCTCTTGATAATTCACTTCAAGTTCAAGGTAAAAGCACATTTTTCATAATAATCGTTCAGTGAGCTAAAAGCACCGGTTTATGCATGAATTTCGAGTATCAGCTGTGTTCAATTCTCTACTTTTTCAACAGAGACTCAATAAAACACCGGCAATATTATTGAATTGTTATTTCCACTGTCATTGGAACAACCAATAAATCAGAAGTAGAAATCATAACCAGCGCGAATTTATGTTCTGGTAAATTTAACCTTGAAAAAAGAATTCGACATAGCGTCGACATGCATTCCGCCGTGAATCTCCCTCCCTCTCCAGAACTCACGGCCGACAATATTTTCACGACGAAATTGTTGCCTCAACAAGAAAGAACTCCGCTTTCGCGCGAGCGACGCGAACGATTACAGCGTGATTGACCACACAATTTCTTTCTCGCTTGTATCGCAAAAAGAGAAGTCCGCCCGCGAGAGAAGTGTGGTCTTCCTGTCAGCGAAGTGGAGTTTCTGTGAACGAGGGATGAAACACAGCTTGTTTCGAGAGTTTTCCCCGTAGGAAGTTTCGGACAGAGGGTTTGCTCTCGATGTCTGTACGCGCTGTGGGACAGTAGCAAGTTTGCCGTACACGTTCCAATGTCCTGTAGACTATATCTATCTAGGCGTGTTATATGTCTATGTGTGTGTGTGTGTAAATACACGACATACACGTACACGGAGAAGGTAGTGCCTATATGCTCTCCATGCGAGCGTTGCGGCTATCAAACTTGTCCCTGGCAGCCCGAAGCCTCGAATCAGCCCATCCTCTAAATCCGTACACGTTGACGCCTTCGACGTGCCTAAATGACAGACTCTGATTACGCGGGACTAACGTGACTGCCGCTATGCGTTTCCCCCATGGATCCGTGAGGTGTGCTCTCACCGTATCTACCCGCTACCCCCACCTATTACCGCAACCCTCCGAACGGCTTTCCATCCCCGGAAACCTAATCAATTTCATAAGTCGTTGCGACAGTATACTCAGCTCAGGGATAATAGGAGTTTAGAGTAGAGAGAGAGAGGGAGCGTATACGCGCTTCTGTACGCTGAGTTGATATACGGTGGCGGGTACAGCGCGGTATTCCTGCACTTTGTGGGCGCGTACCTATTCCGCTGAGACTCGCGTAAATCCGACCAGGTGCACTCCTACCGATACCGTCACGCGACCAGCGCGTTTCATCACTATCATAACCCAAAGCCCCCTCTCCACCTCACTCTCAACCACTCCTGCATATCCTTATATTCGAAGACACGACGAAATCGAGTGAATAATTGCTATTACTGAAATATATGAGTACTCAGATTTATGGGTCAATATGTATGGAGAATTTTAAATCGAAAATACGATATTCTATTGCTTTCTCCAGAAGCATCGGTTTGGTGATATTTTAAAAAAATTTCATGCAATCGTGTTCAGTTTGAGAACATCAGAAAATCACATTTAGAAAACATATCTATCGGTATGTGTGTGTATGTGCGCGCATTATTTGATCTTATAGCTTAATAACGGAAATTTATGTTTCCATATTTTTATTTATCATTATTTTTTATGATATATAATTATTGATTATTGGTACATCGAAAACTACGAAAGCAACGTTTCGTGGGAAACGAAACGAGGGCGCCGAGTCCCCGGAGTAACAAAAATTCACCCGTCGTTGCTATACAAAAGAATAATATTGATCTTTATTGAGGAAAGTGTACCAGGTCGCGTCATCTACTCTCATCCAGGGTAAGACGAGCACGCGCTCCGACCGCGGAGTCTCATGGGGGCACAGGTGACGAGAATCGATCGCATTCGCCGAATGCAACGGTAGGTAAGGCGACGAAGAGACAACACTCTCAGACCAACGATTCAAGACTCAATTAATTTATTTGCAACGGAGGCTCGTTCGACAGTGCGTATATATTATCATAAACGAAGAATATCCCGCGAGTGAAACCTCGCACCGTTTATATACAAAACCTAAGCTAAACAGAGCTAACGCACTGCACAGAACTGAAAACAAAAGCCAATCGAACTGAATTGGCGATCACCTTAGAAAATTAAATAAATAACTTATCAAAGTTGGAACAAATTGTAGAGATACCGGGCGGGTATAGCGGCTCTACGCGAAACATTTTGGAATGTCTCCAAAAAAAAATGTGTTCCTTATGAATTATTCGGTTTGCTACGTCGCTGATGGAAGGGAAGGACAGTTTTATTTTTGTTTTTCGTTAGTTGCGTTCTTTTCAGTATTCTCGCGAACAGAAAGTCGAAGTTGAACAAAAGCAACGTAAAATTACGAGACAATAGTACGATATGATTTTTGCCTGATAAGCGGGTTTGGTAACTGTCTTCGTTCTAAAAGGCGACGCATCGACGTACAGCATCGATATTTGGTACAGGTACAGGCATTTCTTTTTTTTTTTTACACACAGGGACAGGCGTCGTCGGGCTCGATGTTAGGCTAAGATTTTTTACTGGCCATCGCAATGCCCAATCCTAGAATGCCGGCTAGTCCTACTATCACACCTCCAGCCACTGCTATCCCAACGAGACCCTCTGTAAAGTAAAGAATATTTTGCATTTTTGCTTTCTCGTTGAAAAAGCTTTGAACAAAAAAAAACGAAATTTCAGTAAAATGTGTTCTGAATGCGCAAAATCGTTGGAAAATTGCGTGTTTATTAAATATGTTTAGGTGCAATTGCAACAACGTTCAAAATTCTTTGTCATTCCTCTCGAACTCACGTGCTGTCAGACTCTACGAAAGAACTAGCTCGTTTTAATTTTCGTGGAAATCGTGACAATCGTTCGGATTGTACGCGGTTTTACAGTTTTTTTAAAAATGTTCATTATTGAGATAACTATTGCAATATTTAAGTTATCGTGCCAAAAATGGCAAAATGGACCGTTAGCATCGGATGAACGGCATCGAATTTGGCGAGAATCGATGGAACCGTTTGAATTTTTTACTTAAATGTCTGATGAGACAAGAACTCTTGTAATTTTCGACATATTGGCTGAAAAATTTGGACACGAATAGACTCTTTCTATATATGGGTTAAATAAAACGAGATTTGATTAGGTAAAATTTACAAGATTAAGCGTTTCTTTTACTTTAGGAAAAAATTGATATTTCACCTTCGATGTAAGTTTTTAACTATTTAGCCATGAAGAAAAAGAAGGTAGATCTATATCAACTGGAGAGATATATCGGACAAAAACTTGAAATAACGAAAGTTTGAAATTCGCTATCAATCTAAAAGCACTTCCGTAAATTGAGTGATTCATTATCTCATGGATGAAATTAAAATTTTCATGCGAAACGCACAAAAAATTCGCAATTTTTTGGTCGAATTTGTGACTAGATTGGAAAATGAGAAAAATTATTCAAATTCAATTTCCATATTGCTTCATCAGTTAGAGCTTACGGTCATACGCGAAACTTTCTCTATGACAGAATTAAATATGCTTGTCTAGCTCTCTCATAAAAAAGCTCTGAAAACAAAATCTAAAATGTGGAAGTGCATGAATAAAATTCTCTGGACATTCATAACGAGTGTCCAATTTTGAAGGAAAAAACCACGGGCTGAGTCATCTACCTTTTTCCATTTTCTTCTTTATCAGAGTCTCCAAATGCTGAACTTGTTGATTTCCAGGCTCAACCTGAAGAAAAGCTCTAACGTAGTGGAGGGCTCTGGTATATTCCTGCAAATTAGATGATGAGTCAGTCACAATTTCATTTTTCCGTCGAACCAATCACGAAATGACCATTATTGAAATTTTTTTAATACCTTTATACGCGCATTTCCGATAGCTAAGTAGTAGAGGCAATCGCGTTTCTCGCTGTCGCCATGGTTGTTGAACAAATCCTCGAGTAAAATAATGCCCTTCTGAATGTCCGCCGTGTATTTACTTCTGACGAGACACCAGGCGTATTCGAACTGCACCGTTTGAGATACGCGCTGCGTCGTTCGTAGCTCCTCGTTGTACGCGCATTCGAATTTCTGCAAATAAACGATAATTATTGATAAATTGTACAAGGAGACTCCCTCGTTTTGCGCAACGTTGCGATTCGGTTGACGTAACGCGGCTTTCGATAATTGCACACTTTTTTTTTACTCCAACTTTGCGCGATGTTGCATCAATTAACTATGACTCATTCGAGAAGGCACGGAGTTATAACCTGTAGCGAACGTCCGTCAATCGTCGGCGAAAAGAAATTCGTGATGCGCAGTTGAACGTCATCTTATCGTGAAAACGGAGGCTGATATCACAGACATCGAATATCATTCTTCTCGTTTCTCTTACCTTCAAATCTTCCGAAGATACGATCTCGTCCAAAACGTCTTCCATACTTGAAGCGCACACCTTTTCTCTTATCGATCACAGTCGAATACAATTTATTGGGTAGGCGTCTCGCGCGGTAGGTATTTTTTTTTTATCGGATACACAAACTAAACTAACTTTGGAGCTGTCGCGAGGCGGTGCGTTTACGTGACACAAGTGTTGTGCACGCACGGAAAAAGAAACGCGATGAATCGGGACCACGCAGAATCGCAAGAAACGGCGATAATCTCAACTCGTTTCGCGCACGGACAAACCCCGATGTCAAAGTCCCGAATTTTTCCGCGAAACGATTTTTGCGCACGCGCCCGATCTCGCGAACCACGCGACTGTGGCAATTTTACGAAGCCCGTCGGTATTGCAACGTGTTTGTTGTCACGAATCTCCCGGTATCGGCGCGTCGAATTATTATTGTATACTTTTACGCGTGTGAAAAATCGCACGACAATCGTACGGTTTGGATTCTGAAAATCAGAGTAGATTTCACTTGTGCTATAAACGAAAATGCTCGAACCGACGTCGCAGGCTCTTCTCAAGGGTCGAGTCGTACTCGCGAGTAGGTCATCGCGACGACGCGAGATTATAAAAAATTTGGTAAATAACTCAACGATGTCAAACCTCATTTTGGGGATGATAATGATATATTTATATGAAATCATGTGGACTGTCTATTGATTTATAATCCTTTTTTCTGCGTCGTCAAGGGCATCAATGCGGAGTGCATACCGTCGACGTACGACGAAAATCTCGATAGAAGCAAATACGACAATCATGGAGACTTTGTGCAAGATTTGGCTTACTACAAAGTACGAGAAGTCCACGAACGATTGAAGAGCGATCAGGTACCTCCGACATTGATTATCGGCGCGGATACCATTGTTACGATGGGCGATACGATCTATGGAAAACCTAAAACCGTGGACGACGCAACGCGCATGCTTTCTTGGTAAAAAGGCAAACGACTTCCCAATGTTTTTTGAGGAATCGTTCGATGTGACATTGAAAACTCTTGTCAAACTTTTATTTTCAGCTTAGCGAACAAATGTCACGTAGTGTACACCGGCGTGTGCCTCAAGACGCCAAAGGCTGAAATAAAATTCTACGAGAGTACGCTTGTCAAGTTTGGCGACATATCGAAGGAGCAAATTGACGCGTATATCAAAACCAAAGAACCTTTGTAAGTTATTTGTTTGTTTATATTCAATATATTATTTTATTATTTGTAAGCCATTGTTCGGAACTGCAATCTTTGGCTTTATCGTCAGTTATTTTTACTGTTGAGTTATTCGCAAGCGTCAATTGAGATTGTATTTTTTTTTTTTCTTGTTAAAGCGATAAAGCAGGAGGCTACGGCATCCAAGGCATCGGCGGATGGTTGATAGAGAGAATAGAAGGCGATCACTACACGGTAATGGGAATGCCTATGTACTCGTTGATGAGACACCTCAACAAACTTTTCGCCAGCAATTAACACCGACAATTGACTTTCGGACTTGGATTAACAACTAGGGTACTACAATTGACACCAGTAAGCTTATCGATAAAAGAGAGATTTTTATATTTGAAGGAAAATATGTAATATATGGAAAGTGGTTGATAATATCCCTGCTCGTTAAATAAATCATTGCATCATATTGTAAAATGGCCGGTAAATTGTGTTATTTACGCAAACAACCGATAATGTAGCCAGCTACGTTGTCAGTCATTTTCGGTAAATAACGCATCAACCAATCCTTCAATTCCTATTAAATCACATGCAAACATTTAGCAATTTGCCGAAAAAAAATATCATTTGAAATGTCTGAAATTTCTTTGTTTTGCGAAAAAAAAAGTTTGGCTAACTTTGGGCCTTGTTTTGATTTTCACTTACTCACTGTAATTAAACGATCGACCACCGAACGATGTTACTACGCTACGAATCACCAACAAACGACCACCGATCGAATGGTGTAAAAGAAAAAAAAATGTAATATTGCATGGCCAACTTTATACAGCTGACATTAACCGGAGTAAGTTGCCGGTCATTTAACCAGTTATTTTTCAAAGTCACGTTACTCTATTAGACGCGAGTTACACATTTTAACTGTAGATAGCGCTTGTCTTTTCATCACATTCTTTTGTATTAGATTTGCAGCTGTTTCGGGGTTATACACAGTTGTTTATTATCGTTCAATCGTCCGTATCGTTAATTAAAAAACATCGGGTCGCATCCGGGACGTTTTGAAAACAAATTTCGCACGATCTCGATTTATCAATTTTTCACAGGTAACGTTCGAAATCTTGGTTATTGTCGAGCCGATGTTTATTGTTATGTCTTATCAACTTATTTTTATTATTTAAGCGATGTTACGACTAAGCGCATATACAGAAAAAATACAATACTGTTACACAATGACTAACTACATTTTAATCATTTATTGAAATGCACGAGCCTGCAAGTATTTGCATCTACTCATGAATTACTTTTGTGTTTCGAACTTTCAATATGGTAAAGTGCGATAATTTTTTTGGTAGATCACTGACAGTTCCTGCACAGAATAAACAATATTTTGCATCTTGATTTTTTTATATGGGTAAAAATTAGAATCACTATTTACTTTTTGCACAATTTTTTTTACCAATCGTCAGTTATTTATTTTTGATATTGTTCAAAATTATATAATGGATTTATAATAATTTCATTTCATTAATTTATTTATTCAATGCTATTTTCCTTTTTCGAAAATAGATATTACAAAATTTTGTAGCAAAGTATTGACACATAAGAATTATATACTTTTTGTTCAATGAAATACGAATATTTTGTTTCTTCACACCGAATAAAATTTATCTACAATTACCGACACAATTACCAATAACAATTTAATAAATATTCAGGAGTTGATTGCATACTTCTTACATACTTAAGGTAATCGGTCTAGTTCGGTGCGACCAAACGTGGGATTTAAGGAGAATTTCCACCACTTCTCGATGGGATAAAAATCTGAAAAAAATCAGGTATACAAAAGGTGCTGCAAAAACTGCTTTTTTAAAACTATACCAAAATGTTATACATAAAGTAATGGGAAAGTTCGTTAAAGAAAAGATTCCTTCATTTTTCTGGATATGTATACATTTTTCCTCTAGCTCTACTAAAATCGTAATAACAATTTGATTCTTGTTTATAGATTTGTATATGCCCGTGAATCGATGGCAATGGCGAATGGCGCTCCAATCGACAAGCTGTATGACCGTTGCGCTTATTTGAATTGTTACAATGGGAAAAATTCGACCGGACACAGATTGTACAGATTTCCCGCATACGACGATGCCCGGCACAATCTTTGGATAAGATACACCGGTTCGTATCTCACGAGTATGATCCGCAAATCGCGTCATCGAAATTGTTCGAAGTTTCACGAATTATTTGTCAACAGGGAACGCTCGTTTGCGCATGTGGTCGAGCGCGACTATAAGAAGATCCGGTATTTGTGGAGAGCACTTTGGTCCGGAGTCGTTCACCGACGAGACCCGACGAAGTCTGCGACGTCACGCGGTGCCGAAGCCTTACAGCGCTACCGACGCGCGGGCAAAGCCGAGTTGCACTTTGCTGGCTCACGTCGAGTCTCTACCTCGTAAACGCATGACGAGCCGAAAATTCGTAGAGGCCGACGATTCACGAAAGGACTTGGCGAGTAAAACTCCATCGCAGAGCCCGAATCCGAACGGTTCACTTTGCGCTTTCGAAAAATCGACGTCGGCACAAACTCGCATAGCCGACACCGTGAAAACGCTTCGCAAAGTCAGAATGATCAAGATCGAGGAACAAAATTCGAATGTCAACGGAACGGTGATACTTGAAAGATGCAAAGATCCCGAAACCTGTCCGGCGAGTATTCGATCCACGCATGTTGGCGCGAAGCATCGTCCGCATTTTCACAAAGTCTGCGTTAAGAATTCCAAAATAGCGAGGGCAACTTCGGCGAGTCTAAATAATCCCAGAATCGCGCGAAGAACCGGTAAAATCGTCTCTGATACAAAAATAGACGACGAAAGATCGGAGGAGACACGCGAGGACAGTACGAAAGTGGATACGGCGGGCGATGAGGAATGTAGCGAAAGTATGCGTTATCGATTGCAACGATATCTCATCAATGTTACCGAAAGTACTTCGAGGGAACCAACGACTACGACGTGTAGCAATGAAATGCAACCGCAACGCAAGTGGGTTTTCTCGACTAGTATGCACTTATTTTTCGTGTTTCTCTTCCGTTAATCGAATTCAATCTCGACATTCAATTTATTTTAGTAAAAAGATAGCACGATCGGTTTACAATTCCGACATTCACACCGAGAAGGGTGAACCAACGACGATTAGAATTCCAGATTATATTAGCCAAAAGTACGTCTCGAGAAATGCGTTCAAGTACACTGATTTATCTTTCATTTTTGTTCACATTGAATGGGAAAGATAACAGATTAACTTTCGCAGACACCCAACGACCACAGAGCTCGTCAAAGAGTACTACAGAACGAAGGAAGAGAGATTTTTCGACCGTTGTGCATATTTAAACTGTAAAAACGGAAGATTCGCAACGGGAGCGCGGCTCTTCAGATTTCCGAAGTTCACAGATCCTCGATTTAACACGTGGATAAAAAATGCAGGTAGGATATAGAAAAAGAATTGATTACAAATATCCGAAGGAATGAGGGTTCGCTCAGACTCAATAGTTGTCGAACGTGACGGGTTGACGAGCGTATAAAATCATGATTGACTGTTTTTTTACACACCTTCGATCGGTTAACCAGGCAATCCGAGAATACTCTATTGGTCTTCGGCCACAATAAGGCGCGCGGGCCTATGCGGTGAGCACTTCACCGACGAGAGCTTCTTCAACGAGACTCGGCAACGCCTTCTACGAAGCGCCTTGCCAAAGCCGTTCTACCTCGACACTAAAAAGCTTTCGGGCACAAAACTGCAGGACGAGAATTTGACGCGCGAGGACTTGATCCGAATATTCGAGGGTCTCGACGAGGATGTTTGCGACGAAACGGAGCGGGCTCTCATCGATCTACCCGACGGTAAAGTCGACAATGGTGACGATCTTAAGGTAAAACATCTCTTTGAGAATGGTTTCACATCGGACGAGAACGAGGACGAGCCAAAAGCCGCAAGAATTCCTAAAGCAACCGTGAAAAATGAGCCATCCGATCAGAATCGGACCGGCCGAGAAACCGAAAGTTTCTGCAAAATGAACGTCAAAAACGAGCCGCTCGATGGGTCAGCCGACGGCGGTGACCGCGAATCATCGCTCGTCGCTCCGGAACGTTTAGAGTATAAAAGTGAACATGTCGACGGAGACGAGGAAGATTCTTTGATGAACGACGATGATACCGAACTATCCTTCACTTCGGAGCGCATCGATTTCAAAAACGAACTTATCGACGCGACCGAGAAAGAACCGTTGCTGGACGACGCTAGTTGCTACGATAATCCCGATTTCGAGGGGCACGACGACGACGATCGAACCAAAGATATCCGCGGTATTCTCGCATTGGAACAGGAAAAAATTGAACTTTGCAAAACTATCAAGCAATTCGCGACCAAGCTGAAAGACGCGAAGCTTCGAAAGAAGAAACTGCGCTCGCAGCTCCTCGCTTACAACCAGTTGACGATGCATTGACTCCGTGGAAAACAAATTCTATTCTCTGTAAGGCTTCTTTTTTTTCTGTCGAAAAATAACTATTAAGTTATTTAACCTGTGTGTTAAGTTACCTAATCTGAGTTAATACTCAGATACAAATTCGCGCGTTTTTCTGTTATTGCTCGCATCTGGGCCGGCGAAAAGTGCTTTCGCAATTAGAAATTCATAGAAATCCGGAGACTTTTCGACTCGATGGCAACACCCACGCTAATTTATACGATAGTTCGAACGTTCTTGGAAATATCACGAAACAGCAGACAATTCGGTTCGGTCATCTGTGGCACGGATGTACTTTGATCTTCACGCTACGAGTCTAATACAACGGTAGAGGCAGAAGGATCATCTTCGAACAGAACAGGACTGATACATCGTAATCGGCCTGGGGTATATACGTAAATGCCGCATGCCGTGAACGAACTAAAGGTCACTCAGCCCGAGGCCTTACATAACTACAAGGCGAAAGGTTGCTCCATCTTTACACCATCGCTTTTCACCTCAAACAACGATTTAACGATCTTTTTTCTCCACTTTTTTTTTTTTTCAAATAAAATTATTTTTTTCACCATTGGTCGACCCTCGGAAATTTCAAACCCTCTCAACTACGACAACCAATCGCGCGCTGTTACGATTTGCAAGCGAAAGCAACGTTTTTTCGCGGTGAATGTAAAAAAAATATATATGCGAGTTAATCAACGATTGCGAAGTGACGTCATATAGCAGCCTGACAGGCGAAGCCATTCGTATGACCGGTATCCTCGTTGGCGGAAAGATGAATAACGAGTTAGATAAGGCCGACGACTATTGCTTCGCGAATTTCGCTGCTGCACTTCTTGAATGATTTATTTTTTTCTGGAAAAAAAAAAAAAAAAAAGTAAACTAATGTCAATGCATCTGTTGAGCGCGAGCCCGATCGTGCGCTATGTTAAATCCCGGGATGACGAAAAATTCATTAGGCGCAAACTCGTCTGGTAAAGGTCCGTGGGTAGCCTTCTAATCGGAAAGTGGGTAGCGGCTCCGGTGCAATAAAACGAAAAACGAAGACGACGTTTATTGAAAACCCAATCTTATATAATCGAGGTATACGATTATCAGGCAATCGGCGTTGTCCGATCTAAGCTGGTCCGTTGACTGAGACTTTTTGTGGCAAATCTTAAAAATTTGAGGACAAAAAAATAGATTTACATGTGTATATAGCCGAGAAGTAATTTGTGGAATCTTTACTGCACCCACGCCTCGCCGAGTCACGAGATTTCGCAATCCGACCTTGAAGATCCGCTCGAAGTGTGCAGATAAAAAAAATATATATTCCCGGGACAATGGATATCTCTATGCGAGAATACACGGAATGGGACAGAGACGCCCGCTGCAAATCGTCAATTCGGTATTACGCCGACGAGCGAGAAACGAGCGACTATGAGCGAATTCAATCGATCACGAGCGGCGTCTAATGAAAATTCTATTGGCGCAGTGTAGTGAGTAGTATTATAGTATGCTCAATGAGTTTTGCCAGCGACACGACCTTTCATAGAGGCATGACGAGGCACACGGAGATTGTACAGCCGTTGGTCTTTACGATAGAATCAATGCGGATGATCTTCGACGCGGTACGTCGAGTCACTCGACGATCTTGTCTCGCTTCCTTTCCATCACACCAGTTCTGTCTCTCGGCGCACCGACATATTGAGCGCTCATTGGGCGCAGTGATGGGAATACAATAGACGTAGGATAAACGGATTTTTTACTTTTACAGATAAATACATTTTTCCATGTTTTATCCTCGTTCGAACTGGGTATCGTACGAAAAGGTAGCTTGGCGGAACGTTTCGAGATTCTAATCATGGCAATGGTTTGGTTGATACATTTGGTTTTGTCGGATAGTCGCTCGTGCGCAAGTTCAACGAAACTCAAGGTAGTCCGAGAAAATGCGTTCGATAGATTAATTTTGCGCCATAATAATTCAGAAAAGTTATTAACAAATTCATGAAAATAACTTTTTTTTTTTCAATGATTTTTTTTTTATAGGTATACATTTATTCAGCTTGTTTTTTTTACCGTTATTAATCATTTTATGTTTAAAGGTCGGCTTGAGTGATTAAAGTGGTGTCGGACGCACTTGATGCTCTTTCCGGGCCCCGAAGGACAGTATTTCTGTCGCATCCTCCCTGCAACGTCGAGGTAACCCTATTTGTTTCTCGCTACACGCAGCTCCGGTCGTACAAGACCATCGTCACGGAACACGGATTCTCGATTCACAATACCGATTGAATCTTCGCCGGCCCGCGTGCGATAGGTGCAGCAGAAGCAGCATCTCCGCAGACATCGTTTCTTCGCGGTATAGGTCAAAGGAACGAGGAGTTTCATTTTTATCGGTATTAACGACCCGCGTTTTATACACACGGACAAAGGGATTTTTCTTCTTCCTCAATTCAATCTCGCCGCGATATAAATAATGTAAGTTATGCGGCGTGTAATGACGATCGTTAATTATCATTCGGACAACAATACGACATTGTCACCGCGAGACTCGAGCTTCGATGATTCGATATCAAGTGGGGAGCTCTCTCGACATCGTAACACAAATTCTTACGCCTCCTGCAGCAGATATTTCCATGCCGCGTATTATCTTCGCCGATTTACGCCCATTTTGCGCAATCGAATTTCTACTTGGCCCCGAGGAAAATTTGAATGATTCATCGCGGAAATTCTGTCATTCCTCGCGCGCATTCTGCGTCGATACGATCATCGCCATGCGAAACACCATAATAAACTTCTTATGAATGATTAATCGCCCGTCCGATCGCGCGTTGCGTAATTAAGAAGCGCCGGGCGTTCGAGTGGAAAATCTACGCGCGCTGATAATGATTACTTAGTCACGAACCGCGAAGATATTAATCCGGGGCAAGTTCGAGGATAAGGACGATTGTCCGTGTGGAAAATCCATTGGAACTCGCGCGATTCTCGGTTGGCACGAAAGCGAACTGTCTCAAGGTCACGGCTGTGGAAAGAGCAGGCACACTTCCAGACAAGTTGTAGACGTTCTTTTACTACTATAATATCGTTTAGCAACGGTGGAGGCGAGAGTGGACTACCGGTGGAACGGCGTCATGTAACGCTCTCGCAGCCTCTTTATGTCGGGTGAACGTACTCCAGTTATGTAATGAATGCGATCGAGTTATTTATAAATACAAAGACCTTCATTTCGCAGACCTGCGCCGCGTCTTTGAAAAAAATCTTGCGATGAGTTATTTCTTTTTTTAACTTTTTTTTCGCCACGTCCGCTCGGCCGCTATCAGAGTGGTTCATCGAGTCGAGAAGCGTGTGGGCTCTCGGGCTCTGCCACCGGTGTTGTTCCCAGAGCATCGAAGAAATCTATTCATGCACCTATGCGAAACTCGATGAAACAATGGAGCACCGATTTCTATATGGGAGGACAGTGACATTTGTTGGATCTCGTCCTCCTCTCGAATCCCGGGATCCCGAGGAAGACGACGACGGCGACGACGGCGACGACGATGCTTCACCTTTCACCGCCCTCCTCAGTGCCAATCTAATGTGTGTCTTTTCTTATTGCGGGGGCGCGGGCAAAAATTCTCATGAAATAGCTTATACATGCCGACGACGGGGCACTACGAAGACCTCGCCTCTATGAACTCGATGGTCTCTGCTGATCGCAACCGAACGAAATCCTTGCTGTTTTTTTTTCCATCGGCTCTCTTTTCTTTACCTCGCTTTGCGCTTTTTTTTCACCAACAATCGCGCTCCCCGGCTGATCTTCGAAGAAAGAGGACTCGCAATGACGAAACATCTTTGGGTCTCGACCGTGAGAAAAAGACAAGTCAGGTATAAACGTGGATTTAGCTTCATTCTCGATAAACACTTCTCCCTGTTTTGCTTTGGAGCATCTCGATAAGCTGCGGATTTGGAAAATTAAGGTAGAAGGTCCGGTACAGTCCGGCAGAAAGTGTGAAACTCAAAAAAATCATACGGGTTCAGATAAATAAACGGATGATTGTCATTTAAAAAAAGTTGGGTTGCCGGGCAATTTATTGAACAATTTTTTTTACCACTAATTTGTTAATATTTTGGAATTATTATTCTGCAAAATTGATCTTATCTGTACCTGTAATATTCATAATTTTTTTCAAAATTCTATATCATCGAAAAGCCTTCGCAATTGTATCGGAATTTTCCAAAGACCCTCAAATTGCTCGTTTGACCGGGCCGTGCCGGACCTACTGTCTTTAACTCTGCGAGATCGAAAGGTGCTTATCGCGAGATAAGCAACAGAATAGGGATAAGGATTCATTGCCGTGTGCGCGTCCGTTCCAGTGGTAACGTTCAGGTATCAAAGTGCTATTACGCAGAGGTTGTGTATATGGGTTTAATTTATACGCGTGCAGGTATATCGCACCGCGGCGTTAGAGCGCGAAGAAGGAAAGTGCAGCTTCCTGGGGGAATGTAGCACGTGCCGAGGAGTACCTCGCTCGCGCCTCCGCAGCCAAACACCGTCGTCCGTCTCGAGTCACGGCACTTTAACAACGTTATCTAATTGCTCGGTACCCACCACATCATTGCGTGCACGCACCAGTTGGAATTAAGTGGTTGACACAAGAAATAACTGAGAGGTCACTCCGTCATACGCGAGTTGCAATAGCTCGCGTAGTGGCTTCTTCCCATCTTTTCAACATAAAGTTAATGAGCAAGCACGATACTGAAATTTCAATTGATTTTTTCGCGCAAGTTTTTCGAAAACCGGAGCATCGAGGATGATAAGGACCGAAAATGTTATATGTATCTTTTACATCGTTTTATGTCGTTTTCAGTGAAAGATCGCTGTTTCAACGATCCATGAGACTGGCAAATGAGTTGCGCTATATTGAGCTTCCGAATGGATTGCTGGTCTTTCGGAAGATTTGCGGGAGCTCACATTCTACGTTTTTTCTAGTGCGACGACAATAACGCTTTCTTATCGTGTGATGTAAGCGATTTGCTCGACTTTATGATATATGTCGAGATAATACTATAAGGATTATACATCTCGCGTTGCTGATCTTACGCCATTACGTATGCTTATCAGCATACAAATTCGAGGTACTTATCAGCGTGCAAACTCGAGATTTTTCCTGGAAACGACGTTTTTTTTTCTACAAGATACACATCTCGAGATGACCGATTATTTGCAACGTTAGAGTTGAACAATTTTTTTCTCCGACGCGAGATCGTGCGCGATACTCCGCGCGAACTTTAATTAACGACACAGATCCGCGATGATTTGGCCCGTAGGCTTGGCGTAAGTGCGAGGACGATGATCCGCTTACTTATGCAACTACTTTCTTATCTAAGACCGGCGAAACTGGATGGCAAATACATGATGGAAACGCGCGAGCGCGACCGATGTCTGCCCGCATACAACACTAAACATAAATTCTTGTAGATCTGTCAGTTGCGCCCGATGTACGAGCTGTATGTGCCGCTGAATTCGCGATTTGTGCCTCGTCTGTAATTACACGATTTTTTTCTCTCGTTATACCTTCGAGCGCTCGTAACGCGATGAAATCACGCTCGATCGGCCGTTTCGTTATTGCCGCTATTGCTCTCGCTGCTCCTCGCATGCAAGCGAATCATCGTAGAAAAATATTGTTGCAACGCCCACGAGTATTATCGACTGCAAGCATTGACGATCGACGATTAAATGATTTACGAAGGCTCGAAAGACGGAAAAATATGTTTCCACGATGAGTCGGTGCTGGACGATGCGAGCGCTGCGGAAAACACATATGTACCTTGGGCAAGCTCGTGTGTGGCTCTCTTCCTGGATTTTCATGGCCACATACTTTACATGCTCATATGGCCATCCTCCAGCCTTCTAATTCCATCATTATTGTCATTATTATTTTCGTATCTTCCTCATATCGCTAAATAGTCGCGCGTGTCCGACGTTTCGAAAGTAACTCCCGCGCGCGGTGAATTAATCTTTGATCCGATGAAATGTGACGATACTCGCAAGGCTGACGATGCCTTGATCGAGAATCATCCGACGAAGCGAATAATTCGAGAGCCCGTGGATTATCGCCCATGAAGGTTTCGCCGATTGAACCGAAGCGGCGAATTATCGGTATTGGGGCGACGACTGTCGAATCCCCGATTTAAAGCCAAAACTCGCTTACGCACCATTTGGCGGCCGATATTCGATCGAGTATAATCTAGCTAATTCTCTGTTCGTTGACTTGCCGATTTGAAATAATGTTGCGGCGAAGATTGATTCGCCAATCGTTGGAACCATCAATAGCCGATATAATGCCAACATAGGGTTATCAATCGTCGCCGCTAGATGGCGTAGACTCGAATTTTTTTCTCGCAAGCGAAAGGGCGCCGGCGGCGGTATAATAGCATGACATATATATAAAATATAACTTCTTACCGATACGCGAAACATAAAATTCGTATTTGGCCACTCTCCTCTCGAAATACAAAAATTGCGCATGTTTAAACAATTATTTTTGAATACAGTTAAGAAACGGTGGGTTTACATTGAGAGCCAATAATCAGCCGATCCTTCTCAATCGACTTCGGGCGAGTAGTTATGATCGAAAGCTTGCTCGAAGATTGAGCTCAGTTTGCACATCAATGTCGGTAGCGAGCTTCGCCCGACCATTTGCCGCGTCCGATCGTCCTACATGGGGCAAAGAGGCGGTGACAATTCGTAATCCGCGAAATTGGTTGCTACACATGTGCTCGGAGGGCAAGCCATGAGCACGGCGTGTCACGGCTCGAGCGGAGCGCGAGCTTCAACTCGTCTTCGTACAGTTATTAAATACGATTATGCAATACGAAAAGGAGTTCCAAAGGACGCACATTATGACACGACGAGACGCCGAGAGACGTTGCTCGCAGCTCGCAGCGATGAAACATAGTTGAGTTCGTGAGGAGATCTTTTGCGAATCTCTCGTTTCGTCTCTCTCGTCGTACATTCAGCAAAGTGTTGCTGCCAAGAGCCACATTTGCGCCTCTGCCGTTGACGGTGCGCGGGCTTGGTGTGCATTTACTCATCTGCCTGTCGGTACCGAGGCTCCGCTCGCGAGCTCCTCGCCGTACCGATTCGCTCATCAGGGATCTCCGAGCTCACGAGCCACCCGCGGTGTCCTCATGCACCGAGAGAAGAGCATAGCGGGGGACACAAACTCCTTCTCTCTTCGCAGAGGAAAACCAGCTCGAAAGTTCTAAACGCATATCCATTGGAATGCAAATTAGATATTAAATTATTAACCGAAGTTGAATACGCTGTTGGCCGAACGGGCTGAGTTTCATCTCGGCTCTTCCTCGCCGCTGGTTTATAATTTCACAATGCAACTTTTTTTTTTTTTTTTTTTTCCTGACCGAACAAACGGAATTTGCGGTTCGAATCGATTATCGATTCTCATACCCAATAAGGACACTTTCTTACGGTATAACAATTGCTGTAACTGGATGCTGTTATAACGAGTCATTATTACAACTGCGAGAATTGCCGTTATTGTGATTCTTACGAATTGCGCAATAGCCGGAGAGCACACGGTAATACAGTCGACCTAGACATTGCCTTCGTTCTCCTCGATGAAACGCACGTCCGCATGACTTACAATTTTTTTTCTTTGTATCTGATTATTTTTTCTCCGTTTAATCGAAACGTCAAGTTTGATATTGACAAGCCGTATTTCCGGTTGAATCAGGACTCGAGATCGAGGATATTTTGCGAGCTATGCAACGACGGTGGAGCAAACAATAGTGCAGTCATCCATAGGAATCGCGACGTCCTCCAACCGATACGCGGATCGATGGTGGGGGATAATCTCGAAAGAGGGGATGAAGCTTAATTTCCGGTTCCGCGAAAAAAACGAAAAATATCGACGATCGATTATTGAAATTGGAACGCAATCAAATGATAATTCGTATGTCGATACGAAGATCTAATCTTCACGGTTCACCCACGAGATGATGACGAGTAAGACGGATTTTTCCGAAGATGCACTGGTCAGATCGCAAGTGCATTGTGAGGAGGGCAGGGATGACCCCTTTCACTGCACCACGTTCCTACGGCCGGTGTATATAAAGAGCCTCGCCTCTGAAGAAGAGGCACAAGTAAAACAACCCATCTGCATCTCAAGTTCTCCTCCTGGGTGTCACGTGTGAGATTATGTATACCTTTAAGGTAAGTTCCTGCGCTCTGAACTTGCGAGTGAACGCGATTACGATAATCGAACGATCGACTGGATGGGCAAATTCTTTTTTTTTCTTCACATTTTCTTTTTTTTTTCTTCATCGCGCTAGACTCTTATCACGCAGTGAATAACTTTAACTCAGGAGTGAATTTGTCGCGATAGAAGAAACAAAATTTTGCTGCAGTATATTTCAAAACATCCCGTAAAATGTTATTGGAAGCGACACATTTTTCGAAATTCAACTCTGTCATGGGGTTAATTTCAAAAAGTAAACATGTTACGTTATATTTCGCCTCTTTGACTTATGAAATTATTGTAATAATTTTCTTTATCGCCCAGATATTCGATGGTTGAGGCTGCGGCTCTGAAATTTTCGAAACTTTTCCAAGTCAATTTATTGATAAAGCCGGCTTTGAAAAAAACTTGCGCAACGATTGCTTCTGCGACCTTATCTATAAACGAATGCACGACACTGGTTTCTATCATACCATCTTTCATAACTGAGAAGGCCCCCTCATTACCGTGAACCACCGTGCAATACAACGCAGAGTGGCATCATTACGTTGCGCTTGCCAAGAGAACGAGGGAGACGCAGTTCGTAATTCTTCGCGTGGCGGCAGCGTTTATGCCTCTTCTTTTATTTTCGCACTTAGTAATCTTTCATAATTGTGATGCGTTGTTTATCGAGAGAAAATCGGTTACGAGCTAATAAAAGGCAGCGAATGATCAATCGACGCTCATAATGATTTTTCTCTTTTTTTTTTTTTCCCGCGCAATCCATTCACAGTACACGCGCGTCTTTCGAACGTTTTTTTTCCGGCTGCTATTAATAGCAGTAGCAGTTGCACGAATTGCCGTGTCGCAAAGGTGTGAATTTATTTATTGAACGCAAACCCCTCGAAGATCTCTCTTCTGGCGCGGAGAAGCGAAAAAAAAACCCGAATAAACATCGATTCGACGAGTACGAAGAATTGAGATTTTTTTGTTCTCGCGAGAAGCCCGAAGAATAGAGACACTCGAGGCTCGCTCGTAGTTGACGCTGTTTTACAGTCATTACATCTCGAATTTCATAACGTCATTTGCCACTGACGTAATGTCTCGACCGGTGCATCCCGCGTTGCCTAGACGCCGTGAGCATTATCATCCTATTCAAGTGCCCTTTTGTATCGAGCATGCACTTCACATAGCTCTTCCATGCCTCGAGCCTTCGGGCATACGGCGACTTTCACGAATCTTCCGAATAGCATCGCCGATCGTACGACGACGATATTCGCTCTCATCGATCGTACGCGCGAAAAATCATTCGCGATGAAACATCCAACGACGGCGCACAAGGTACATTGTAACTCGACGTAAAATCATGTTCGATCGTTACGAACCTCTCATTAATCCTTCCCGGTAGCCGAGAGACCGCACAACGCGCCAATATATCAATGAAGAAACCAACGCGCCTCGGTGTGAGAAACAGTGTTTCCTTTGCTCGAAGCTATACTCATTTATCATTCCAAGGCAGTCGGCGGACAAAAATCGATCTTTTTTTTGTCGCTTCCGAAAAAATACATTTTCGTAGCGAACTTGACCGAGCAATGGTTTTCCCAAAAATTGATTTTCTTGGCTTTTTCATCGTCAAAAAGATGAGTCTCGATTTACGCGATAGTTGCTCGCGATGGCAAACCAATTAACCGATGCGCGACTGGTAATAATTTGCAGTCGAATAGCCCGAGTTCATCGGTAATCCGAATCGTTCGTAAAATTGAAGCGTCTTCGACAGGTTTTTATCGAGTTTCAATTTTGCAGGTGTTAGTGGCGGTCGCACTCTGTGCGACTGGTACCCTCGGAGCGCCTCAGCGCGGTGGCGGAGGTTCTGAAAAGGATGCTGTTATTACGTCCCAACAGCTGGAAGTTAATTTCGACGGCAATTACGTAAACAAGTGAGTGTTTAGAGAAATAATAATTGTTCGCGTGTTCCACTTGGCTCGGTAGCGCGAACGCGAGCGCGCGGAGCAAACGAAGGTTGGCAAATAGGCGAATGTTTCACGAATATGATACTCTTGTGCAGCTTCGAGACGAGCAATGGGATCAGTCATCAAGAATCCGGACAGCCGAAACAAGTCGACGGTGAGGTTGCCGTTGTTTCGCAGGGTGCGAGCTCTCACACGGCGCCCGATGGCACCAACATCCAGCTAACGTGGACCGCCGACGAGAACGGCTTCCAAGCCCAGGGCGCGCATATTCCGACCGCACCGCCAATTCCTCCAGAGATCCAAAGGGCGCTCGAATGGAACGCGGCTCATCCCGAGGAGGACGATGGTGGCCAGGGAGGCCGACCGCTGCCCAGAGGTTAAAATTACCCATTGAAATTCTTAAACCAATCGACCCAAATACCTTCCGAAACCCTCGAAACGTTTTTCACTATCCGCAACGCTTTTTTTTGCTCCAACATTCGCAGGTTGATTCGTGCAAACTGAATGGAAAAAGCATATATACAAGAAAACAATTCGAATTGCGAACTGACCAAAAGAAGCTGGCCTGCTATGGACAAAACCGACCCGAGACGATCTCCCCAATGGATCTCTCGCCTCTTCTCAATAAAGCTAAAAATACGAAATAGTGTTGGTACATTAATATAGAGAATACACGTTTGCCAATCGAGAAAAAAAAAGCCCCCTACCGGCATGAATAACTATGCATTTATTAATAATAATATAAGTATTGTGAGAAACCTTTATATTCTTGTTATAAAATGAAAGCTATAAAAAAAAGAGAGATGTTAACGAAAAAAAAAAAAATACGCTAAATTATAAAGAGAAAAGTTTTTTGGCCGCAACGATCGGGAATTCCACGACGTCGTACCTACCAGTGCGAGCTATATACATGACACTAGTACAGGCACTCGAAATAAATTTCATATCAACGTTCGTGTGTGTGTATAGATGTATAACTCGTCTTGTGATTTTTGTATGTAAATAAAGAATTTTACACCGAAATATCAACGCGTTGGCAATTATTTTACTTACCTACATGCAGATGTATAATTATCCGTCTCATTTTGAGTTCGTTAGATAATTGCAAAATGTCGAAGAATCGCAAGCGTTTGAGGTATATGCATGCATAGTATAAATGGTTACCGTGCAATGAAGTAATGCATCGGTAACCGTGCGGTCGGGATTAGTATGCACTGGCGTAACATCGTGGATTCGTAAGTGCGGCGACATTTACGATCGGGCACGTTTGTAGAGCTCCCGGTGTTTCGTTCTGAAAAGCCCGGCACCGGGTATGCGAGAGAGAAAGTATCGATGCCCCGATGCCAATGGAGCAAGAGGTGCAGCACTCGAGATAGGACATCTCGGGTCGTCGGAGTCTAGCGGAGATCAGGTCGGGTCATGATGCTCCCAATCAGAGCAAAATGCGAGACTGCAATTTAACCGATCCTTATGACATAGGTCTTATCCTCGATGTACTTAACCCCCGAGGTACCAACCAGTTTTTCTTGCGCCGCTGTACCAGCATCGGCGCGTTTCGAGAATATCTTAGGGCGGATGTATGGTTACGTTCCCATTCAAAAGTGAGATTCAGGGAGAATTTCGAGAACTTAATGATTTAAGAGCTGCTGAGGGGAAATACAGATTGGCAAATGCGTCCGGTTCCGGCCAGTTAAGAAAGGCGGGCTTGTGCTTTAATGAAAGAAATTAATATCTTGTTTTCGGAATAGTAGGGGAGAGCGGGGCAGAACGGCATACCAAGGCAGAATGGTATTGCGGCACAGTGGGATAGGGTAAAAAAATGGGACAGCAAAAAAATCGACTTCGATGGTACCTTCCCTTGTTTTTCTATCTTACCATTCCATACCATTCTACCCCGGTATGCCGTTCTGCCCCGCTCTCTCCTATCGATTCTAGGAGCTTTTCAAGCAGGCTTTCTCATTGAATTCCGGGAAAAAACGACACGGAGTTAATTTATCGTAAATCGAAAAACCACACGAAAAATCTTCACCCCAAACATTTTCATACAATTTTTTATACCGAAAAGAATCCTATTGTTTCGTTATAGAGTCACGTGGATGATGGGGATCCCACGAACAAAAAATGCGGCGTAGAAGTATTCTAAATTAAGACGATCGGAAGACCCTTCACTATTTCAAGGCTTTATTTAATATCAGATATTTCGGTACTATTTTGACGGGAATCTTCATGACATAACCGGTTCGTTAGAACCGAGATCTTGCGCGATAGAAAACGACCGCGCCCACCACTTTACCACGTCTTAGAATTACCTTCATCGTCTTACGAAAGTCGAATTCCAATGGATTCCGGTGACATTTACTCAAATTTTGGGATATTCCGATAGGTATAAAAAGATCGGTACCTACCGAAAGAGATCATCAGTAGTCAATCGTTCGATCTACAGAAACATCCTCAGTCGACATGAGCAAAATCGCAGTAGTCCTCCTCGCCCTCGTGGCCGTCGCCGCGGCTGGTGTCTTGCCCAACGAGCCCGTGCCGATCGTCAGCCAGGATCAGGACATCAGTCCCGACGGTAGTTATCACACCAGATATCAGACCGGCAATGGAATCTCCTACGAGGAACAGGGTGCCCTGAAGAACGCTGGAAGCAAGGACGAAGCTCAGACCTCCAAGGGATCCGTCAGCTACACGTCTCCCGATGGAACTCCCATCCAGCTAACGTGGGTCGCCGACGAGAACGGTTTCAAGCCGGAGGGCGCTCATCTTCCCGTTGCTCCCGCTGCACCGGAAATTCCGGAAGCAATCCAGAGGGCTCTGGCTTACATCGCCGCTCACCCCTACGTCGAACCGAAACCGAAACACTAAGCCTCGCCGATCCTCCATGCCAATCTCGACACTCGATAAAACCACCAGCAGTTCACGATAGGAGGCTGTTACCAGAGTCAATCAACGTAC
Source organism: Ischnus inquisitorius (assembly GCA_963924025.1). NCBI lineage: Eukaryota > Metazoa > Arthropoda > Insecta > Hymenoptera > Ichneumonidae > Ischnus > Ischnus inquisitorius. Next base: position 18,123,826 of record OZ001244.1, read on the forward strand.
ATCAGATTTTGCTCATCCGCCCTGTTGCCACTGATCAATCTATCAATACCAGAATAAACACGTTCATTATACCACATATACTGTAATTTCTTATTTACCCTTTGTACCCACTATTTTTCCCCCGGTATTAATTTAACCATCATGGTTAAATTTATTCGTCAATTACGTCAGGTTAACTGATAACTAAGCTTGTCAAGACAAATTGAGACTTCACGATCGACGCCGTCCGTAGTGTTATTGAAATATAAACACTCCGCACACAATATCGGAAGCTCCAAATGGCTCGGAATAATCAGTCGAGCAACAACCGACGATTAACCTTTCGCGTTACAGTATCACACGAAAAAAATAAGCCTCGATTTAATGATTTTTTAATACCGATATAAACGCGTCCTTGAGCGATGGTACACGCAAAACGATCACGCGATACTTCGGAACGCGGAGTCGTCCGTTGTGTGCCCGGAGGGCGAGAAGATTCGACGATGCCCCCACGGCATTTTTTTTTACACAACGTTTCTCAGGGTTACGAGAATTCGTAGGTTTGTCAATTACTCCTCAATTGATAATACGAACGTCACGACGTTGTATAAAAATGCAAATGGGTAGCCTTCGGATTTTAACTGTGACGTTCCTTAAACGTTAGTTACACGTGGAGGTTGTTAATTCATTTTTTCGTTACCTTAGCTGCGGCTTCGAAGGAACCTCGGTTAATTTTCCGATCTTTACGCTTTGATCTCGATCGCGATCCTACGAAAAAAAAAGTTCTGTATATGTAATTTTTTTTTTCCATGAATAATTATTCTCCGACCCTTTTGTTTTTTTTTATCTTAATTTCCATATTATTTGTATTTGTCTATTTTTTCTATTTAAAGATTTCGATTCTTATCGTAGTTTTGGTCTGTGCGCATTAAGTATTCTCAAGGATTTGTCTATCCCTGTTTCCGGAACTTGCATAATAATTAATGAATTAATAATTAGGTAATTAATCAATTCCTCAACACTGTTATTTCGAGTTCATTTGCCCGGTTTTTCTTGCATTTTTTTTGCTTTCTATAATCAGCGGTATATTTTTTAATTTCCCTCTTCGAAATATTACAATTTTGTTCAAGATTGAAGAAATAAGGTCGACGCGTTTGCGCAGTTCGACACTGTTTTATCTTGCATAACATTCTGACAATCAGAAGTAATTGCAAATAGAGAAATTTATCGTTGACACCATTTACCTGGCTGTTCTATTGAATCAATCATTTTTTTGCGCAAAAGTATACTTGGTTTTGCGTACGACCGATTATTGCATAAACGTACTGAATTTTTAAATCCAGATGACAATAATAGTTCTTTTAACTGCGATTCATCAAGTCGTCTGACATAAACGGGAAAGTAACGCACTTGACCTTTCGAATCGGCTATGATGCGAATCGTATCTTATGGAGACACAATAATCGTTTTTCGGCAGTTTAACCGATCGGTCACTAGATCGTCGATATTATGCGAGGTGAAAGGTTCAAAGGTAAATAATGACCTTCGCGCAATCGCTTGCGTCCGTAACATAACGTTTCGAACGCCCAAACGCCTCAAGCCGCAGTAGCTTTTTTTTCGTTGATCTCGGTTGCCCGAGTGACCAAGATGTATCCAAAGGTAAGTGGGAGAGTTTCGAATAATCCGGATCCTCGCGCGTGCTATTCGCTGACATTTAACCGAAAAATCTTGTTATGCCGATATTGGATGCGGTCGCGTGTGAATCGGCAAGGTATAAAATCGGTGGTCCACAAGGAGCTAATCATCAGTCGCCACAAGTTTGTTCCGAAGAAACATTCTCGATATCGACATGAGCAAAGTCGCGGTAGTTCTCTTCGCCCTTGTGGCCATCGCGGCGGCTGGTTTGTTGCCGAACGAGCCTGTGCCGATCGTCAGCCAGGACCAGGACATCAGCCCCGACGGCAGTTATCACACCAGGTACGAGACTGGAAATGGAATCTCCTACCAAGAACAGGGCGTCCTAAAGAACCCGGGAACCAAAGACGAAGCCACCAGCGTCCAAGGATCGGTGAGCTATCCGTCCCCCGACGGTGAACCAATTCAACTGACCTGGACCGCCGATGAGAACGGCTACAGGCCACAGGGTGCTCATCTTCCCGTTGGCCCGGCTGTACCGGAGATCCCACCAGCGATCGTCAGGGCACTCGAGTATATCGCTGCCCATCCCTACGTCGAACCTAAGCAACTTTAAGTACAGCGTCGCTCACCGCGTCAACAACTGCACCGATCAAGGACATCACTCTCAAAACCAAAGTACACATCAGGAACAAACGATCCACTTCTCCGCATCCAGCGAGAATATTTATACTGAACACTTGAAATAGACATTTTTCGAAACTATCCGACGTTTTTTTTCATCCCCTTCTTTATAATCGCTGTATGATTCTGTTAGATATTGTCACAGTACGAATAGGATTTAGGAATTACTGGCAGTTACAATTTTATAAGCTATCACATTACTTATTTTCGTAGTTTTTTTCCTGGTCGCCTATTGGGTGACAACGCTAGCATCGTGGCTGCCGAGACGGCGCTCTCGGTTGAGTAACTTTCGATGCTGGCGGGACCAGTTTCACTAATGTCAAGTGATAATAAACGATGGGACGTTCGGAACCCACGCTTTACGCTATTACGGAATACATCACAGTATCGTAGGCATCGTCGATTTTTTCCAACGGTCAACAAACTATCGGATGAATAAAAAAAGCATTTTCGAACTATTGATTCTGCCAGTGACGAAACCAATTCTGCGAGCCGATGAGCTGGTTACAAATGCCATGGTAAGTTGGTTTTAAGTTTAAGTTGGTTTTAATTCTGATCGCTGCTCGCAACGTGCCTCTTCGATATCTCCCGCTGATCCCGCGCCGCTGGATACAATTCCATAATTAGTGCCATTTTTGGGAATGCATTCGCCGCTGAATGGTTTGCAGATGCAGCCAAGTGAAAGCAGGGAATGACTGCCCTTGGCTCGCGTGATTGCTCGTTCTCGTGATTCGATCCTCCTTTCATGAATAATATACATACATAAATTAAATAACATTCTCGCGCGATACTCGAGTATAAGTGATGGTATGCCGAGGGAGGTGCTCGCTCTCGAGTCTTGGCGCTTTAACCCGATGGTCAAACGTATTAGATGCATGGACCAGTATCGTGTTCCCATGCACTCGATGACATTTGAAAAAGCAACATAGTACAAGTTTCCACGGTGGGTTTTGCCGTGTATATAAGCTCGTTGCATCCCACGGAAAATCGTCAGTAGGTTGTAGAGCATAGAAATCAACCGAGTCTTGCAGGTAGGACGGAGACTATTAAACAGTCCCGACAAAACGAACTGCTCTCATTTGCGAGTTAGCTCACAGCGTGATTTGTGTACAAACATTTCAAAAAGCGTGTCGATGCGAAAGTGTGCATCGAGTGGTATTGCGTAATTATTGTAACAATACGTGGTTCATTGGTTTTCTAGGTCATCCGGAAAACAAAACAAAAAACCATGTTGATCCAGACAATGGCAGTGTTTTGCATGGCAGTTGGTGGGATGGCTGCGACCCTGAAAGTCGGCGATCCGATCGCCATAGTGGCACAGTCATCGGACATCAGTCCGGATGGCAGTTTCTCCAACAGTTGGGAGAGCGCGAACGGGATTACCTACCAGGAAAGAGGAGTATTGAAGAACGCGGGACAGAAGGACGAGGCCGAGTCGGTTCAGGGTTCAGCATCGTGGACTGCACCCGGTGGCGAGAAAATATCTCTCGGGTGGACAGCCGACGAGAATGGGGCGAACTTCCAAGGCGATCATTTACCGACTCCACCACCACCGCAAGAAATTCCGGCTGCTATCCAACGAGCTCTCGACTGGATTGCCGCTCATCCCGAGAAACCGGAAGGACGAGCTTTGTAAAAAAAAATCGCTTCTTCTCGCTATGTGTATTGAGGACAAATAAATTATGATAAATATTACTTGCACAACTCGCGGTCTAGTTTAATACTGATATTCCGAATGTACAGCATCTTATTTCGCTTCGACTTCGTCTTCATTTTTTAAGAATGTACTCGGCGAACGATACAGTCATTGGTAGCTGCCAAGTTATCGATAGAACGAGCTACGCTCGCTGACAGTAACATTATTATGAGATGTGCCGAAGAAAACCGGTACAAGGACGCAAATAAGTAGAGAAAATGTGCAGTGAATTGAAGTCGAATAAAATGGGACAAACATTGCTCGCAGAAATCATGGTCTAGTTCAATGTCAATCCTTCATTCATTGTATATCCTATCCCGTTTCCTTCTGTTACCGATTAATAAAAAAAACACATAAATATGGTAAGTGATGCACCGCCAAAAAGTGACTTATCCATCGGTTATTTGAAAAAGTACCCTGTTGACTTTGTCGAAATTGTTCAGGAATACCCTATACACGTATGGAGACATTCTCATCAAACATGCCAAGCGCGGCAGCGTTTTGATTGAACGCACAAAATCCCTTAATGAAATTGACTATTGCCCAAACCGCTAACTATTGCTTGAATCGGTGTAAGGTATATGAGAAACTGTTTCAATGAGATTTAGTTCGATAGTTCTTAATGGAATTACACTGCAATGCAGGCTGTCTCGATTTCATTGATGCAAAAGATACACGCGGAGAACAAAGAGGAACCAGAATTTTCGAAACAGCTTACTACGACGTTTCGCGAGAATCTGCTGAAATAAAATGCAAAGTCACCCTACATCTCAAAAAAAAATCGAATTATCTATAAACTGTATTGAAAGTCACGACGCAGACATTTTTCAAATGCTCAGAAGTCCCGGAACGGTTTTCAATGTCACGGGCGTCAAGGTTTAGAAAGAAGAACACTTTCGTCATCCATAACCAACAGCGCATTCGATAGGTCTCCTGTGACATTGAAAATATCTACAATTGGACCAAATATTACTAACGGCATAGTTCAATTGAAAAATAGACAACGATTTCTTGGTATGCAACATTTATTCACAATACGACGTCGTATCGAAGAGTACAAACCCTATATACACGACATGCGTACGGACAGAGTGAGTAGATAGATAATAATAAAATAATAAATATGTACAACAATTTGAACCAGAGTACGGAGAATAATCATTGGTGATGTAGAGTTGTTGGGTAATAACGTAATATATATTAATTAAGTAGTTAAAGGGAAATTGGTGGGGCGCAGCAGTAGTTCCCTCTCGCTAGGAGAACAAGTTATTGATAATTCCAATCGGGGCAGATGTTCCAATGGACCTCGTTGTGCGTTTTTGCCAGAGTAAGTATCCATCTTCTTCGTCTTCGTTTCGTAATAGTTTCCATGGTCATTGTCAAGGGTCGCGGTGAGATCGATCTTTCGTTTAATCGAGGACATTCACTGGTTCTTTATCGTTGCTTAAACGCCGTTCTTGTCCTCCGGCGATGGATGCGCCGCGGCCCATTCGAGAGCCTTCTGGATCAGTGGCGGAATTTCCGGGGTCGTGGGAAGATGATCCCCGACCGGTTGGAAGCCTTCCTCGTTGGCTGTGTACGTCAACGATATTTCCTTGCCGTCGTCGCCCTTGTACGAGAAACTTCCCTTAGCTTGGATGGCCTCGTTCTCCGCTCCGGCGTTCGCCAACGCACCCTCCTCTTCGGCCTTGATACCGTTGCCGGACTCGTAAGACCACTTGTACGAACCATCGGGGTTCGGGCCGTCCTGACTCTGATTGACGATCGGTATCGGCTCCTCCGCCGGCGCAGCCGCAGCGTACGCTGCTAGCGCGATCACTGCGATCTGTTGATTTTTTTTGCTCGTTAGAAATCGCAAGAAATAAAAAAATACGCTTCGTCGATGACTATTCAATGCCCCGAGGTGACTCGACTCCCCGGCTATTGATACATCGAAACTCTCTACTGTGTGCAATACTTTAAACGCATAATAATAATAATAACTTCACAGTCCCATATAAGAAGCGCGAGACTCACGCATCGACCAAATGGCTTTTTAATAACTCGAGGCCTATGAAAATTATGTTACACGTCGAAACGCATGACCGAAGAATATCGTTATTGCATCTCGTGGTTTTTCATTGACTACTTTATATCTACCCTTTCACTTTTTTTCGACAATTTCACGTCTCTAATATCATCCGACGAGATTTTAAAAACCTCGTTGTCGTTCAATTAACGATTTGGCTTCTCGCGTTCGACTTTCACGGCTCGACAATTGCAACTCCCGTCCCTCCCGTCGCCGCCGTGTTCCTTTAGCTTTACAGAGTTTCGCAATGTGTACCGTGTAGCGTGTGTAATGCTGTACGATTGAATGGAGAGAATTCGCCGTATTGTGCAATCGTTTTGCTGGGAAAGTTATCGATACGTTTGACGATGTGTTATGCCAAAAGTGCTCGAACGCCACATGCGCGCGTATGTCAAAGACTGAGAATTCGGTAGATCCCTATCTCGTGATCGCTCGGAATCGCTTTCGCTGTGTCATCACCATTTCCGTAACCTCGAACTTCGACCCCTCACAACTCTTACGCCTCGCAATCTCAATTGCCGGATAACCACTTCTTGCTCCCTCATAGAGGAAGCTCTTTTGTGACGAATAGAGACATCGAGATTTCATTGAAACATGGTTCAGAATGTTCCGAAACGTTGGATAATCAAATTTAGGAGAAATGTCTAGTTGACGATGTGTCTATCCGCCGATCATACTAAAATTTGACGAAAATCAATTGAAATGCCTCTAATATACAAAACTGAATTTTTAAATAATTTTAGTGTAAATTTATGTTTTTTTTCCAGATGCAATTTTTTTTATACGTGCTTTTTTTCTCACGTCAAATGTTGATTAAAATTGAACCATGAAAAAGAGTGCAATTCGGGTATCAACATCGCTTCCCCATTTTCTCTGCGTTTAGAAAGCTTTCTCGATAAGGAAACCAAAACTACGTAATTGTCCCATGGAGAATTTTTGTGAACGATTCTAAAAACGAAATGAAAAAAGACGATGCGTGACTATAATTTGCATCATTTTCTGTTTCATTTGTTTTATCGTAATTTAGCCCTTACTCTCATTATCACCCCAATCAATTCACATTCACCGAAAAGATTTATCTAATAGCAGTTTTTTTCTACATTTGATGGTCAGTGAGACTGCGAAAGAAGGAAATCAATCGTTCAAACAAATATGATTAAGCCAAAAAAATAATTTTCATTACGACATCACAAAATTGCAACGCTTCAGATGCACGATTCTTGATCTTTTTTTGGGTCTGCGAATCAGGCAGATACAAAAGTGATTTCGGCAAACAACCCAAGGCCAATCAATCGTCGTCACTATCATCGATTGCATGAATGTTACAACGCGACCATGACCCAACAAAAACCCCGCGGATGCACGATATATCGTTTCCCCCGTCACGAACACGTCGCGCACTCGAGCATCGCGTGATCAACCCTTCGCGGCGAGTCGACAGATTCGCAAAAATCGAAATAATCTCGTTATCTAATATCTTCGTTTTTCTTTTCTCTTCGTAATCCGTATCCGCGTTGATAGCTTACCATTGGTGTGTACATGGTGCGGCGTTAATCTCTGATGGTCGAGTGTTTATCAAGCCCCGAAGGAGCCGGGATATATATACCCCTGAAGGCGCCTGCAACGAGCATCGCAAAACGCACACACACACGCCACAACCCCCCCTGGTTAAGCGTTTGTCAGTTGAAACTCGGCGGTGGAGACGGCGACCAAGTGTTTGAAGTAATGGAAAAAGAAGAAGAATAAACGACAACGACATGCGCCGTGAGTTAAGAGAATTCATGCATGGCAACGTATGGCAACTTCGCGAGTAACTTCTGTCGTACGTATTGGTATCACGTATGCAATACCGTCGTAACTTTATCGCCATGGTGTACGTACGACGAGGAGGACAGAGGGAAACACTCGTGTCCCCCCCGGTTGAGACCTCCAGGCGAAGCTCAGAGACGCCGCATCTCAGCCAAGGGTACATAGATCTTCGTGATCCACACATGCGCGATTTACTATCAAGCGCACTACTGTGTTACCGTCGCTTTATCTTCCGTGTGTTTGTGTGTCGTCTCGTCGTTGTTGTCGTCGCCTCTGGGGTATTCCGTGGTGGAGGAATCGCGAACGCGAATCTATGAAAACACAACACTCTGTACATCAACGGTGCCGTAGAGCTCGTGGGTACTTTACCGAGAGGATCACCATGTCACAGATCCAGCGGCGCTAAATGTCATCGTGTTGCTCCCACCCCCACTTTTTAATGGCTCAAACGATTGCTCACTCGATTGTCATAATTTCTCTTAATCGACGTTTACCGATACGGTACTAATTAAATTGACAATCGAGAGCCGGAGATGTGACTTTCCGGCGGGTAGTTCTTGTCATAATTCTGTTTGTCATAGTTCGGTTATTCAATCGGTAGTCCTCGCTGGCTTCTATCAGGATACGCGCGGACAATACGTCGGAAGTTGAACGTGTATGCGTGTGTGATTGACATGGTAATTAGATAAATGTTAATTAAATTGTATAGGAATAATTAAATCTACCGTTGCTGGGAATGCCGCGAGAGATCGTTGAGGAGAAGAGTCGCCATTCGAGTTTTCCTATATTTATCACTCGGCGCACTAACGTCATCGATATGTTCGAGTCACTTTGCGAATATAAGCTCGAGAATGAAATCTACAGGAAGAGCTTGGAAAGGATGATCACTGATTGATTGTACGAAACTTTCACGTACGAGATAGTATCGAAAATCGAGTAAAACAGAATGTCACGAAAATTACTGTGTCATTGAGGAGCGTATTTGATGGTGCGGATAAAATTGATCATATAAGGGCGAGCGGGGCAGAACGGCATAGGACGAAATGGGTCAGAAAAAAAAATCGACCTCGATGGTACTTTTCCTTGTCCCAATTCGCCCTAATTCTAACAAACAGGGGACTCCATTTTACCATTTCATACCATTCTGCTCCGCTGTCTCCTACATTCGCAACTTAGTCTCGAAGCACCAAAGCGGATACGGTTTTCGTTAAGGTACTTACCAAATATGAATAAAATAGCCCTGTTAAGGCCCCGCTTGCATAAGGTTTGTGTCTGAAGTAACTTGAAATATTTCTGAAACGATGATTTGGTTACTGACATGTAACACCATGTCCCTACCATGAACCTTAAGAATAGCCTAAACATGGTGCCAATCGCTTTGGCTAACTGTTGCTATCTTTCTTTTATCACAGTCTATCGAGTTCTGATTGTAGGAAAGTGCTTTCACCATATTGAGTGTGACTTTATTTGCGAATCTTCGAAAATCTCGCTTACTTATCGATTAACGATTTGAAGTCTATATTTGTGACTGACGATAATGTTCTTATATCGATAATTACTTATTTTGATTACTCTTTACATTTATTAAGAGAATTCCTAAAGAGTATTTAGCGTATTGAAAACTATTGCTTGAGTTTCGAAACGGACACCGATTATGCACAACGTCGCAAACCTGCAACCAATAGGAGCGTTTACTTTACTCGACAGAATTATTGCAAAGCGTTTTCGATTCCGTCGAACCTGCATTTTTTTACTGCGCAGTTCGGAGGATAAAGTTTGGATAATTATTCGTATGGTATGTAACGATCCTGACGGAATATGCGGACTCGCGATCGGTATCGTTAAAATCACTTAAAATTGCATAGTGAAGCTATTTATCGCTATTAGCATTGTAAATATCGAATCCTTCGATCTTGTTGCGTTGAGGAAACTCGGAGAATTGAAAATCGTCCCCCGGCCGAACGATCGGTTCGATAATGTGTAGTTCATGTTCTCCGAGCCGCAGAAATTGCTGATCCGAATCCTCTAATAAGCGCGAGTGCGTCTTTCGATAGCGGTTTTGTAACTGAGAAGATTTTGTTTTTTAATCTCAACACGCTCGACGTGTTAATTGCTGTATCAGTGGGCTCATCCAGCACCGACCTAATTACATATTTTTATTGGTTGGTAAGAGCGTCGAGTACCCATACGATAGGTCGTGAGACGAAGGTCAAGTCTATCGTTCGATCTACATCCGCGAGTCGAATTTCAGGGTTGAGTAACGCTCGTTCGCGGGTCTGGGAAGTCACCGATAGGATTCACCATACGCATCAACTTCGATAAATAATCGATGACTCTCCGAAACTGCCAACTTCGAGCGACGCACTCGTTAGTCCACACGCAACGCAATCGTTGCGAGTCAACGAAAAAAATCGAAATACAAGAATGCAGCGCGTGGGACTTACCCGAGCGAGGGTCATCTCGCTTCGGCGAAACAGCAAGTGATAGCGAACACGGAGGTGAGCGCTAGCCGCGCAATATCTCGGCGTGTGAAATTTTCGATCGTCAAACTTGTAAAATCTCGGTGTCGCTTAATGATCGGAGAATCGCGCAATTCTATCGTAAAAGCGTCGCCTAGTCATAGTCGTAAAGACGATCGATTATCGAGTGAATAATAATATGAAAATGTTTATCGGCCATGGTGTAGATGCGTCGCGACACCGGTCATGTTACCATCCAATGGATATAAATAAGTGTAAGCCTTTAAGTACGTAAATAAGAAGATGCGGCAGATGACGACCTTGACATATAAGAGTGGAATCGTATGAGCGTCCGCGCATCCGTCGTGTAGCTCTCGTAAGCTTGGATACTGCCCGACGCGATGTATCCTCTCATTGCCCGGAGGCACGAGACGATACCGCGAGACTCATGCCGAAATCGGTTTTACTTTCGTTTCACCTTACTCTCGGTAAACTATCCTCGCCGCCTACTTTCTTGCTTTATTCCAAACATACCACTCGAAGAAAGGATTATCTCGAATACGCCTAAAATTCGGTGAATGACTGTGGAATTTGGTGAGCGTTACGGTAGGCCGTGAGCCAAACAAATTTTACGTTGAGAAAAAGAAGAATATTCTTTTTAAATTGGATTTTATACATTTTTTTATGCTATCGGTAGAGATTTTTTTTTTCTATTATATTTTTTAAACAAATGATTTTTACGAGAACTGAGTCGATCAGCTGTAAGCATTTCTAACTCCGGAATGCCCGCAGGGCCAAAAGACGGAATGCTGCGTAAAACATTCCACGGGTTAGTCCTTTTGATAGGTCGCAGCGCCATCTTCTGCGATATATATTTTCTAATATAACCTCAAATTCACGAAGGACTCTTTTAAAGGTTTCTTAAAAACGTTAAGAAAAAAAATATATATATATATATTGGAAAAGGAGTGCACTGAAAAAATGTGTATTGACAAAAAAGAGAGAAATAGCAATGAATAATTAAAGTATTATTGTCCCTAAATTCCCGTATTCGAGACCGAAGAAAAGGTTCTACAATAAGCGAATGATTAATCGTTATTTCCCTTTTTTTGCTGTTAATACAATATTTCATCCCAATGCTTATTCTTCCGGAAGATTTTTCATTTTTATTAATAATTTTTTTTCATTTGCTCCAATGAAATCCTGTTCGCCTTCTGCACGGGCATAGACGGCTTCGAAATCGAAGTGAGACTTCGATTCACTTCGTCTACATGATACTATCGCGACGATTCCGGGTACACGGATTACCCGTACGCGATGGCATTTTCGTCGAGTAGATTCTTCGTTCGAGTTAAGCCAAGCGCAGCGGCGATGTAATTCACGAGGATTTATTGCCAACTCCCGCTGTGAGTTTGCCGCCTGCAGACTCCTGAATTCTAACATGAGCGCAAAGCCGCAGGTGCCGAGTTGTTGCCGCTTGGGGTCGCTGCGTACTCTCGCATCGAGAACCGATGAGCCTCACTGCCCGATGCTATGCAACCGGTCGTGCATCCGCGTATGCTCGCCACTGACGGCCTACGAATATTGTCAACCCGCAGGCGCCGGGGCGAGTTTGTTGAACCGACAAAGAAATAAATAAACGTCTTCGGCGAAGGAGTGATCGTTCGCGCGAGCATTCCCCATAGACGCGAGGGAAGCGGGCGTTCACGGACGTTGCCCTTTTCGACGAGACTATTTCTGGATTTTCGGGCGAAGCACCTCGCGGTCGTCGCCAACGAAAAACCTGTTTTCCAAATTCGTTAATTTCACCATTACTATTCGGCAGAATTTTTGGATTAGCAATCAACTACCGCGAGGAATGCTATCTCGCGTCATAGTTCGAACGTTCGCAAGGATTACGCAGTCAGAGGTCTAATACGTATTTGCGAGGAGAACTAGAGCGTATAGGCCCCTCATTATTCGCATGGGTTGCTGAGAATTGAGGCGTCGCACACCGGGACGAATTATACAGCCTTGTGCGGACGACCGGGAATTCGAGCAGTAGGATTCGATCGATCGATCCGCGCTCGTTGCTCGAATTCGCGTTACTCGCGCGCCCCCGGATTTCGATCGAAGGGTACCCAATTATTGACCGATCTCGTATTATCTCGGGGCTTCACCGGCTCATCGTCGAATATCCTTTCTTCCTCGCTCACTTGTCTATTCGGCTTTCGTTACTTTGCATGCACGGAGCATCGGGGAGGTGAAAGCGGACCTTTTTTTTTCACCCGTACGTTTTTTTTCTCTCCTCTTTCTTCGCCATGAAACATTGACTCTTCCTCGTCACGACGTAAACGTCTAGCCCGAGACACGGTCCTGCGAGATAAGTAAGACCTTACACGGTCGTTCGCTATTGGCTAGACAAACTCCGCACAGCGATTGGCAATTTAATAAACGATCGACTTGCTCCTCGTTGTTACCTTTCGGCTTCGATTCCACATTGCCATTTACTGTAACGTTTATCCGTTTGTTAAAGTGTATTATTCATCATTCTATGTAATGCGCGCCGACAATTTCGATTCGGCACAAATGGCTTCCTCACGATCGGCGACCGAGACTCCGCGCGGCACGAAATTATTCCGATGATTCTAATCTGCGATGCTGCAGAATGAGAATCCTCCGCGCAAACGGCAATTTTGAAATCGTATTATCGTGTCTATATGCCAATATTGTGAGATACATTCGTCGATTAATTTTCGTGATTCGATGCAAAATATCATCGCTGACGCAACGGCGAGCGAGAAAAAATTTAAATATTCCCCGGTAATCCCCGATCTCGTGGATTCTTTTCAAATACTTGCTGAAAATATACAAATGTATTCGCGATACATCTGTTTCAGGGACGCCGACGGTGATGCTTTATCCGATTAAGTATATTAGGCAATTCCGCGATGATCGATTCGCCGAAAATTTTCCCGAATGTGCGTGGCTGTAATGGTGAAGAATGTTGCAATAATGCGACGGTATTACGTCGAATAGTCGTTTAATATAAACGTTTTCACTATTCTAAGATGTACAAAAATTTGATACATATATCTATATATATATACATATATAGCACACATGATTTTCATATGCTGTAGTATTCATAATGACACTATATATGGCTTGGCTCGTTATATGGAAAAACGATTGTCTGACTGTTGGGCAAATAATTTTCTTTTTTCTTCGTCATATTTTGCGTAATGATCCACAGCGTGGAGACTACCTAAGTCTAATGATCTAAGGGTTTTTCGCGCCGAGAGTCCTCACTTTCGGAGGTTGTCCTCTTCGGGATGGGCGGCGATCCATTCGAGTGCCCTCAAGATTGCTGGTGGAATTTCCGGTGCTTGCGGAAGATGAGCACCCTGCGGTTGGAAACCGTCCTCGTTCGCGATGTACGAGAGTTGAATGGGCGTACCGTCGTCGGCGGTGTAGCTGTAGCTTCCTTGGGCGGAAATCGAATCCTCCTTGGACTCTTTGGACGGCACCAGAGATCCCTGTTCCTGAGCTTGGATACCGTTGGCGGTCTCGTAACTCCAGGAGTAAGAACCATCGGGATTCGGACCGTCTTGGCTCTGCTTCAGGATGGCCACTGGCTCGTTATCGACCGGCGCTGCCGAAACAGCGACCAACGCCAACGCGACGACGAAAGATACCTTCTGAAAGAATCATTCAAGATTTTTATTTCCTGCGTACCGATAATTTTCGGCCTGAGATAACACAAGAGGTAAATGACCTCCTTTAACTGTTAAAACCTGTTGCAAGTTATGCCATCTCGATGTCTGGCCATCTGCCGTTTCAAGCGATACCAAAGATTACGCGTTTGTATTACTTAATAGGCGGCTCGAGAATCGCGTTGCGCAACAAATGAGTCCTCGACGCGGGAGCGATGCGTTACAGCTGATCGAAGAGGCGACGGCGATTGGATTATAATTTGGTAATGCTGTCTATATTGAAAATAAACGATTTTCTACCAATAATTCAGCCGAAAGCTATTACTTCGCGTTAGACTTTGTCGCGAGCCCGCAATCTCAAAGTTCAAAGAGGTTTCACTGACATTTAAGTCTCAGGTGACCAGCTGCCTGATCCGCGCTGACCCGCGCGACTGTGCGTTATTACCGAGGGACGGACGGAGATTGCGTAAGTTACCGCGTGGGCAGCTTTTTTTTCAAGTATGAAAACAGTTTGTAACGAATAATGGGGAAAGTTTCGCACCAAAAAAATGTAGTATCGACAATCACTTTGGTAGTAATGCGCAATTTTTTTTTTTTTTTTCGTCTATCGACCGGTATCGATTCTCGCCGGATACTCCTATATTTGGTATGCACTTGACTCTACTTTTGTTGACAAATTCACTAATGTTGCAAGTGGCGATGGACCACGCACTCACCAGGATGCTCATGTTGGACACTTGTCTTGTTTGCTTCTTGGTGTCTCGACGAGGGCGACCGAGGCTTTTATATCGAAGCCAAAACCTTGCGCGACGTGGTGGTAATCCTAGCTGTCCACGTTCTCCCTCTCGGTGTCCAAACGACCCGCGGATGACATTATTCGTCGTTCCGCGCAGTTGACTTCTTCGGCCCCGCCATATACATCGACAAATTAACAACTAGCTGGATGCCACCTCTGACACCTCGGCGCTCCACGCACGAAATACAACTTACGAAATTTCGTATCTCTCTATCGTACGCCCGTGCGCGCCACGCCAACAATCGTTCGTTACGTTGACAATTCGACATTATGAGCCTTTGGATGGTTCTCGAATAAATTTCTATACTTTTATCGATTCGATTGGAAAAAAATTTTCCATAACCAAAAAAGTACTTCTGGATCCGAGCGACGCAACAAATCAGATGCAAATTGAAATTTGTGAATGGAGAATGAAAAATATCGAAGTCGAATTTTACAATCCTTTTCAAATCCGAGACGTATTCCAATGGAATAGATCAATTTTTCCATATAAAAATGGATTTGGACTTCGACTTCGATTTTTTGACTTCTCTTTTTATGAACTTCGATTCGCGTGTACTTCGTTCCATTGCTCCGATCTGAAGGTAATTTTTCGAATCAATTTGGACGATTTTTGTTTACCGGTCGTAAATAATTGCGCTCGTAAAAAATTAATAAAACTGATACGATTTCAATGTCGGTGGTTTGCGGCGAAATACGCTATTTTCATTTGCTAATACCCTAATAACGATCTCGGAATGTCCATAAATTCGTCGTCGCGCTAATCCGCAGCTCGGTTAATTCCCCGAATCGGACGGGCCGGAATATCTTCATTAATATTTATTATTATGATAACGATGCGGCGGAAGATGGACATCTGCGGCTAACGATCTTTCGGTTCGTTGCTATTTCTGTGTTTTTTTCCCTTCTTTTTACGCAGAAACACACGAAGTAGACTCGGCAGACCGCGGACGATCGTCCTCGCCCACTCACGCGCTATCATTGACCCGAGCTTTGCTTCTTTTTTTCTATGTTTTTTTTTTCTTCCTTCATTCAGCTCCTCGCAACTTTATGCGATTTCGGGAATTATGAATTCCGCGGTAACGCTCCGTCTGTGAAAAATCCGCGGCGCTCGAGTCCTTGAGACGGGCAACGCAATAAGAATACCTAATAGTTTTATTATTCACCCTTCCTGATTCTCAAAGTAACCCGTACATTTTTTTTTATCACCGTGACACGCGTCCGGGTTAAGGAATCTCGCGATATTCATCATTGTCTCGGAGACGCGTAGGTACTCATTGTACCAATGACGGACAAACGCGACTTTCTAATGACGATATTTATCACGAATGTGCCGAAATAAAAGGAAATTAAATAAATAAAATAATTCTCGGTGAAGAGTCACGACGATCGTCACCGGGCGATAAATAATCGCGTAGATTATGCAAATTATCAAGGACGAATTTGACGTCGAGATATTTCGTTCGCTCGTACGAGTGTTGTTGGTTACGGAATTCAATGTCAACACGCGGCCCGCGACGTTATCGTTTTCGACGAAACATCTCGAACTTCGATTCAATAAAATTTTCCGAGAAATCGTCGAAAAAAAAAAAAAAATTTCGTACGAATACGAAACGAATCGTCGGGTGATGATAAATTGAAAAAAAAAAATATAAAAAATAAAAAACAATGTCTACGACTCCGTCCAACGGTTCGGTGTAATTAGCAGTTCGAGAGACCCGCGCGATTACCAATTATCTAATAATTAGTCAAACTGTCGGCTCGTTACTACGTAATAGAAAGGTGGATGAATAGGAAGAGCCGCAAATCTCTCTCGCGCACGACAGTTGGCGTAGCCGTTTTGGATTCACTAAGCTGTCGTGTAATCGTCCTAATCGCCCGTAGTACCGCGCAATTGACCGTCTCTCCTCGCGCGCCTTCAAACGTTCGAATTTCTTATTGAGTAATGAACGATCGGTTGAATGTGCGATGAAAAAAAAAAAAAAAAAAAAAATCCTTACTACAGGCATAATAGAGAAGAGTGCGAGAAAATGGTGCTCCATAGAAATATTGATTTCTCTTTCGTATCGATTTCAGCATTCATAATGGCGATCGGACTTGGAGCTTTCAGGATTAAGACTCTCTCCTCCTCTTTTCCTCTCGGTTAAGCCGCTCAACAAGAAGCAACGAGACTCTCGTTCCTAGGTCGATATAGTGGACTTAATTACAGTGCGAGGCGAAGCCTCCGATATCCTCGAGGATAATCGTCGTTCGGCCCGTTCGCCGCTCTCGGTTCATCGGGACGACAAATTATTGAGTAATGCAGAAGTCATTTCTGCGCGCCGCTAACGCGAGAGTGTATTATCTGCGCGAGATCGAAATCTTCATTATTATTTTTCGACGCCACTCGTAATCGGCGCGTTGCGGAACGCTTTTCGTTCGCTGTTGCGACACGCGATTGTTCCGACGTTCGTGTACAGAAGTAAATTTGTAATTAATACTATTTCACAAGTATCGCTTTTAGAGGAGTCAAGGGGTTAAGACACTGGCGATCGGTGCTCATTGGATGCTGCTCCGTCGTGGCGATGTTTCGTTTTCGATCAAAAGTCGTTGCGCACAGAAATTGGCTTAGGGGCCGACAACTGTGCCCGGCACATCGGTATCAAAGGAATATCTCGTGTCGTGCCAGGAGAGGCGAAGCGTCGGACGAGCGGGCAGCATCTGCCGGGCGAGCAAGGCGCGTGAAAGTAAAAAAAAATCTCGGCTCCTTTAACCGCACATTGTATTTGGGTTAGCGGCCGAGTGACCTCCGCACGAGTACCGAGAAGACGAGCCGAAGAGAGTAAGAGAGAGTGAAACGAAAAAAAAAGAAAAAAAAAAACCCGAAAGAAAAGAAAAACAAAACGGGACATGCGTTATGGATTCTTTTGGGTATTGCAGCTTGAGAAGAGTCGCGAGTTTCGAAGGAAAAAAAAAAAAAAAAACAACATAATGATACTACTGACTGTGTGTATGTAGACTGTGGCGCAGCGCGCGAGGATTACCGAAGGCCCATTTCGCGAAATTTTTTTGCCCAAACGACTCGATGGACCAGGTCGGTTGCAGAAATGAAGAAGAAAATAAAATAAAACGGGACACGTCGCTGTGGCTGCACGCAAGACTTGTAATTAACGGAGGTCCACCGAGCGTACATCATCCCCGGGGGATCCGCGAGGGGCAATCGTAACTGCACTCGCGGTTCCCGCGGTACCGAGCGCGAACGCGCGACGCGAAGATGCACTCCGATATCGAAGAACGAAAGTCCTTTTTTGTCAGCCCAATTTTTTTTTCTCCCATGCCACCTCTCGTTCTGCAAAGTTCTCATCAATGCTCGCGCAGCGAGATAAATACCAACGAAATATACTGCAACGTCTTCGCACACCAAAACGTAATACTGGGTTACGTTTATCGCTTACGTTTGATCGTTACGCGTGTTTTTTTTTTTTTTTCTTTTTTCTTCTTCTTTCCTTTTTTTTTCTTCTGCCTGCGATTCGACGCGGATATGCTAAACAGTCGGAGAATCCTTCGCTTCTGCATTGCTGGTTAACATGCCTCGGTGCCTGGCGGATTCAGGACGCACGTGAACTCACGCTGCAGCGGTTCGGCTGCGGCATCATGCGAAGACCGCAATGTGAGATCAGCTGACCGAAATACAATCGCGATAAATCCGCTTTTGCTTAGCCTCTTCTTTTTTCCGTTTTTTTCTTCTTCTCCCTCGCGTCGCATTTAATTTTTCTCGACTCCGAGCGAGCCGCTAATCGTTGATTTGAATAACGATTAAATCAACAAACGAAACGGATTCGCGACTATGATTTCTCGATTGTGTACGGACCTTTGTGTGTTTCATTATTTGCGAGAAAACGCCGGTATATTCGCGACATTGTTGAAATACGCGTCGACAATAAATCACCAGAACAGCAATCGAGTGACGAAAGCAAAATCTGGGAATTCTTCCCATACTCTGATAAAGCTCCAACGGTCCATTTGGATACCGTCTGAGAATATCTGGGAAAGGATCACAGATTTCGCTTTCGTCACTCGATCAATAGCCTGGCAATTATTCCTATTTTTTTTTTTTCATGCAAATTTAAGATTCTGTACGCGACGTGTACACTCAATTTAATGTGCAATAGAGATGAGAACTAAATGGACTTTTGGAGAGTCGAATTGAAGTAATGTGTCGAATTCCAAGTCCCTTTACAGTAAACTAAACCTGAATTATTGAATTCAAACAATTGTTATAGGAAATTTAATTATATTATAAAAAGTAAAATATCGACGTCACTTTTTAAGGTCCTCCACATCAATATTTGTCTGAGTTGCAGCCGCCGATGGGTCAATTATTCTGTTCTTTCGTAACGACCTGGTATTTTTTCCCCTTTCGAACCCTATAAAAGGTAAAACAATATAGTGAACATTTTTTTTTTGTTCAACGCATAATAAATTTTGCCTTATTAATTAATTTCAGTACGGTACTACCTTTATTCAGAATCTTGCGTGTCATTCGTCTTTTGTTAAAACCGTGTTCAGACATTTTTTTTAACCCTCTCCATCACGAGACGCGACATCGTCTTGACGTTAAGTACTTTAAAAAAATGTTCGGTATTGACCTCTGCATTAATATTCCATCATAATTGTGCATTCGATCTGATGTACTAGTTTGCGTATCAAAACTTCCAATATCGGTACACGGAATTTCAACAACTTTTTCCAACGGTCTACCTGTAATAATTTCTTTATACGTCCACGGGAGCTCAACGTTGCACCTTCGAAACTTTTTACGTTGCGTGATCATCGGAAATAGCCGCGGGTCATCCTAGTCGAGAGATGACTGTCATAGAGAGCCACATTGAGAGAGAGAGAAATAGCCATTGCTGCCGCAAGTAGCATCTCTCATCCTGTGTATAATTAAGATTCGTCACGGTTCACAAAACAATTCATTAGTCTCTCTATCCCGTACATTTGTTTACCCTCGCTACAGAATGTTAGACAATCTCGTTACATCGCTGCAAAAGTCCGACTAGGATTCACGCGGTTACTCTTGAAGTTCAAAAAAAAAAAAAAAAAGTAAAAGAAATGTTCGAATCAAACGAAACGGAAAGTATGCGAGAGAGGCGAAAGTTAGCTGTGGGTGATCAGAAAAAGCATTGTGTAGAACACGTCACTGCGGTGTAAATACGGCCCCGCTCCGGCGGAAATGAAACGAAGACTCGTTAAATTGGGGACTCTCGATGAATCGAGACGGGCGATCTTCTAAATCGACGTCGCCTCGCCTACGAGAAAGTCGATGTATCAGCCGAGAACAATTAATCGATGAAAATTTTAATGAAATCGCGTTTGATTATTTTCAGTGAGTCTCTTTGACGGTTAGAAATCGAAATCTGAGAACAACGAAAGTTGCGCGACGGGTGGTTTCTCGGGGTTTCGGCGCGGGGGGGGGACCGTTTCTTGTGCTCCTGGCGATCGGGCAACGGGCAGACGAGGAGAGCCCCCGCGCGACCTTTGATGCCCAGCGGGCTTGATCCAAGTTTGAGGTACCCGAAGTAATACGCGCGCGCGTGTGAGTTTCTGCGCGCTTGTATCCGGCTGGTCAATGCCGCTTGGCCTGTCTTCTGTGTAACCCATACGCGAGGCCCCCGACGGTAGGAACGAAGCCGAGGGTGGAGAGGAGGCAATGTTACCGCGGTAGAAGCAACAACCAAGAAGATTCACAGAATAGCACAACGCTCGACGGTGGTGGGGGCTTCAAATAAGGTATGTATTTACCTTACCCGAAGATCCGTGAATCTTGCGGCGAGGATATATAAAGCGGAAGACTTACACGGTTCTTCACAAGTCAGTGCGCAGTGAGCCCACGAAGCTAAACACACAAACAATACAAAAAATCACCCAAATATCCGACAATGTTCAAATTGGTGAGTAGTCGAAATCCCCATTCTGGAATCGCACTTTTTTGGCTTTTCTCTTACGAATTCATCAGCGTCGAATTCTCGAGCATCGAGAGGAAAAAAAGCAGTGAAAAAGAAAATCACAAAATCAATCTCATCGGAAGAAAATATAAACATCGAAGAGTTACTTCGTGCTACGATCAGTGCTTGGCCGTTGCGTCCTGCAACGACCAACTTGCGAAATTGTTTTTTTTTTTTTTCACATTGGACAAATACAATTGGCAAAATTCACAAGGATTCGTTTGCATTGCGATAATTTGATTAGACATTGGAGAACAAGAAAGTGGTAGATGCGAGGGCATGATTTTCAGTAAAAAGTGACCTACAGCTCATTGCGCGTGGTCGAGAGTGATACTTTAATGGCGTTTTCGAAGAAAAGTTGAAGAATTCATACCGTAGGACTTGGAAAGAAGTTGAAAAAAAAATCTCGGTACCCGATTTACAAAAATGCTTACAGTTGCATTGAGAAAAAATATCCATTGAATCAACTGAGCCAATTTGACTGACAGTCGGTACGAAAAACTAGGTGATTTTTTCGGTGAATGAAATATTTGTTTCGCAATCGGCACGCGCGGATTTCGTCGATTCTGCCGATTTTCTTTTCTCCGCGCGGTAAAACGGTACGTGGCGTTAAAGGTTCGTAAAATTTCAAACGCCTGTGGCCGCGAACTCATCGCGTTTTAGCTTTCACCGAGTACACGACAAAGAGCCGCGTGAGATAATCGTTCGAACGAGGCGCGTGCATAGTCTAACGCCGACGATCTACGACGAATGCCTCCAAGGATTCGGTATAATTGATGAGTCAAAAACACGTTTTTTTATCGCGGTTATGCAAATAGACGTTTGTTCGAATTAAAGTGATTTCGCGTTGAAGGCGAATCGACAACAGGTTTCGTGAATGCCTAAGAGGAATCTTGAGTAATGGCGGTTGACAAACGAATTGATAATTAATGTTTTTTTTCCTTTTCCAATGTTTTCGCAGGCAGTAGCAATCTCAGCCCTCGTGGCAGTGGCTCTCGCGGCTCCCGTCGACAATTCCAGCCCGATACCGATCCTGAGTCAGAGCCAGGACGGTCCGAATCCGGACGGTTCGTACTCGTGGAGTTACGAAACCGGAAATGGCATTCAGGCACAGGAACGCGGAGCCCTGAAGAACCCCGGCACTGACAACGAAGCCATGTCCGCCGAGGGAAGCTTCAGCTACACCGCCGACGACGGTACTCCAATTTCTCTGACCTACGTCGCCGACGAGAACGGATTCCAGCCTCAGGGAGCTCATCTGCCCACTCCTCCGCCAATCCCAGAGGAAATCCTCCGCGCTCTCGAGTACATCGCGGCTCATCCCGAAGAGAACGACATCGACGCGCCCAAGCAATAAATAATATAGATAATACACAAGTAAACGATTAAAATTGAAAATATAAAAAAAAAAAAAACACATAACAATTACGAAAAGAAGAAAGCGAAAGCGATACACATAGTGTACTAACAAAACGTGCGTTTGACGAAGAATTCAGTTTTGGCAATCATAACGACGCAGAAAGATATTCAGAGACTCCGCCAAGTAAATCGTGGCGTCTCGAAGACACGTTCCTCTGAGATCAACGATCATGGATAAGTTGATCTTGGGGGAATGTTACGCAGGGTGAAAATAGCCAAGTGATCGATTCGAATAGTTTTTCTTATGCTCAAATTAAAATTTTCTTTTTTTGTTACATTCGTTTTGTCTTTCACAAGTTCCTTGTATCATAACGTGTATTAGCCTACTGTATTTTTCTATCGAACTCTGTAAATCAACGTATGAAAGTAATGTAAATAAATAATTACTCTCTCGTAAGGTTGCCGAGGATTGTCGGCGGCCAGTTACGATGGAGTTTTAGAAGTACAACTATGAGAGCACTCATTTTAACCGGCGAAATTCCTTTCCTACTTTTGTACGATACCCGACGTGGAAGAGAAGGAGCGTTACGGGTTTGAATTTGAAGCGATGTTATTCGCTTATTGTCTTCGTTCTCGTAGCTTCTACACTTTTGAAAAGAACTGTCGGGTATTTGTTGAACAAGTATCTTTTTCAGCGATTTCTCAAATAACTCTTTGGAATTATTATTACGCAAAATCAATCTTTCGAACAATTTTCATATGCTTGGTTTTTTATGGGCTTTTATCCCATTAGGTAACGCTCGTAGTTCTCTCGGATTCTCTTGGAATCTCACTTTTCCTCGGACTGTACCGCTTGGAGCACCTTAAATAATCCGTTCAAGAGGAGGATTAAAGAAAATTTACGACAAAATGAGATAGCAATTCAGCCGTCAGCCACGAAAAATCGAAAAAAATTATCCGATATCAATTTGCATATCACTTCCTTATTTCGGTTTTAACGTTATTCACAAGGCTTGTCGACGAGAAAGTCGCCCTACCATATTGGATTTGCTCATAAACTAAGCTTGGTAAAAGATGTTAAAATCAAAGCGAAGAACGTTCGATCCATTGGCACATCATATTTAGAAAATTAAATTCAATTGAAAAAAAACTAAATATTCAGTTAAAACAATAAAAAATTTGGTTACCAGAAACATCGATTAATTGGTTCAATGCAAAGAACTGTTCAACAAATAACTTATTTTCTTGAAGGTACTAAATATCTAGTTGCACGTGATTAACTGAGCTTTTTGCGAATCCAATTAAATTCCTTTTTCAGTCTGCCTTGCTAAATGTCAAGTTGATAACTGTTTTCTAAAGGCGTTGACAACTAAAGACGTTCACGAGATCAAATTCCTTGACTTTGTCAAGAGCATACAGATATTTTTTTATAACTACGATGTTCCGACGTTTGGGACATTTTGAACACGTTTTCACTGAAATCTCAGTTTCTTTTTCATCGAAACTAGCTTCTTCTACAAGGAAACAAAATGAAAAAAATATGTTAATTTAGAAAAAGTAGAGAATAATTTTACATATTCGAATAGAGTATCTGAGCAGTCAGGGGAATCGCTGGCTGTATTCCGCGTATTCGCGTCTTCAGTCGTTTCTGCGAGACCCACAGGTCGGTGTTTGTTCGTCTTTGATTTTTTTGTCCTGACAAAACATTAATATTGTTATTGCAATGTAGACGCAGCGGCCAGAGAAAGAGGCAGGTACTCGAATAAACCTAACTCTGCGGGAAAGGAAAGCTCGACAAATTCGGACGATGCGGTTAGTTAGCTCTCAAGCGTTAAGACTCTCGGCTCTCGCGGCAGGATTTCCGGCGCAGTTTTTTTTTTCGTACGCTCTACGCGTAACTCCCCGACCCAACGTTTACACGTGAGAAGCGGCAAAGCGAATCAGTAAATTTGGGCTGCTAAGAGGGAGCAACGAAGACAGAAGAAATAACAATCCGGATGACCTCGACCTCGGTATAAAGTTTTTCTCACGAAGCCCCGACGGGCATCAAACGCCGCCCGATGACGCTCCGCGAAGATCGAAGTCTGCAAATATTTGCTTAGCCGGACAATATTTTATTATTCCCAGTAACGATCGAGGCGGCGGTAATTTTGCGACAGCAGGTGGAGGACTCAGTCGTAAATTACTCGCACTCTCATCGTGTCGCGTATCCGTCGAATAAACTTTGGATACCCGTCTAAAATCAACTGCCGATGGACTTTGGCAATCAAATTGATTGATCTAACGATTCCGAAAAAAAAAAAAAGAAAAATCAAAAGATGCTGGCCTTCACGAACTACGGACGAGGATTGGCCATAATATATTCTGATCTGGGAATTCCGAAAAAAAAAAAGAACGAAACCATCATTAATTCGATATTCTTCCCTAATCGCGTATCACGGCCAGTAAACAACTCATCGAGACGTCGATTCACCTTCGTGTTCACTTCGTCGTTGTAAAACTCATGGTGTATAAAAAAAACAAGTAGAAACGTATATTTTAGGTCTACACGAAACAAAGCATTTGTTCTTAAGATCTAGATAGAATTCATTGATTGGCTTCGATGGTATCGGGTTGGGACGGTGAAGTTAACAGTATCAGTTCCTTCGGTTCGAATTTCTCGCTGTTCCGAATTGTGGCTGTTGGTTCTTGATGATGTTGTTCTGGTGCGTGAAGTCTCTCGACTGTTGCTTTCGCGGCGCTTCGTCCCGTTGCGGCTCCTCGGTTGTCGACGGTTGTTTGGCGATCCATTCGAGAGCTCGCTGAATCGCGGGCGGAATTGGTGGTGGGGTCGGGATGTGGGTGCCGGAAACTTGGGTGCCGAATTCGTCGGCGGTCCAGCTGAGGGATATCGGGGTGCCGTCCGGTGCGTTGTACTGCACCGAGCCTTGAATCAGCTGAGTCTCGTCCGGGGTTCCGGCGTACTTTCGCGTTCCCTGCTCCCTCTGGAGTATTCCGCCCTCGGTCTCGTAGGTGAACGCGTAGCTTCCGAGATCGTCGCCCTGAGCGTGCGACTCGCTAACGATCTTCTCGGGCTCGCGGAAGTATTCCTGGCCATAGGCAGCTCCGAAGAGAGCGGACACGATCAACTGAAAGAAAAGCGACAATGCCCGCGACGAGCCTCCCATCAGTTCGTTCGAATCGAATCGAGGATGAATAATGAATGGCGAAGTAGCGAGAAAAACGGGGAGGGGAGAGAGAACGACGCGACAGCCGGAGTTACGTTGCATCTTAACGAATCGAACGAGCCTGAGCAAAAAAAACCGCATCTCCCGTCTCGCAACGTGCGGAGCCGACATAGATGCACACGCGAGATTTCTTGAACTTTGCTCGTGTGTGTAGTCGTGTATGATTCGGATTTGAGCCGTGTATCAGGCCCCTTTCCCCGGAAAAGGTCACCGCGAGGAGTCCGCCGATTTGTGTTTTTCAACGCGCGCAAAGTGCGCGCAGGGATCCTCCACCGGGGCGAGGAGGACGATCGTAACTCTCGACTTCGCGCATACCGGGGCATCGCTCAGCTTTGATAAATGCAATCGATTAATACGACCGAGATATTATGTCGCGCACGCATCGGTGAAAGGATTCCCCGGTGTCCCACATTCGCCACGACCGCCGGACCGCCTTCTACGGCGTGGGCTTTTCCTCTTCTTTTTTTTTGCAATCAATAGATTTTGTCTTCTCCGATCGGACAAAATATTTTTAATTTCGCTCAAGAACTCCGTCCGCCGGGACGAGCGGAGCCGTACCGAATTTCGAAATCGTTCGTTGATGAGAGAGGAAAAAAAAAGCGAACGAACGATTGCAAAAGTGAAACTCGATGACAACATCTTCAGAACTCTCTTTTTTTCTTTTTTTTTCAGTCCCACAATTTGACGAGAAAATTATTTGGCACTCAATGTTATATCGTTTGTGTTTCGATCATACGTGTAAAAAGTGTTGATAAACAATAGTCAATTCATTCAATAGCGTTTGCGAGGAATGTTTTTTTTTTCAGCTCAAATGAAGTCGTTTAATGAATGCATTTCAATTTGACGAAAAAAAATATAACGGCAAGTATACGACTGCGGGGTAAGGTTCGACGAAGTTGTTGCTGATACTCACGAGGACACGCATGCTGATAATTTGCGGTTGATGCGCTGCGGTTGCACGTGTCCACGCTTCGCGAGAAAGTGGTTTTGTGAGACAGCGCAGTCGATGCGTATACGCGGGGCTTATGCTTGGTGCCGCTTGGCTCGGCTTTCGAGAAGTAAAAAGACAGAGTCACATATAGAGATCACATCGATGGTTCACGTAGTGAAGTTCGCGAGCAACTCTTCGTCTGTTGGGGGCAGAGCCGACCTTTATACCTCCAGTCTACTGCGAGTCTAGGCCTTTACATAACCCGGGAAAGTGTTATTTCGGCGTGCGTCCTCTCCCTTTGAAATGGATCTCGCGCCACCCCTGCTCTCCTTGTTTCTGCCACCGCGCGAACCTTTATTACGGTCTCGACGCCGAAAATGTCCCTGTTCGCGCTCGTTCGAGCCGCTCGACCCTGCTTTACAACGAGCCTCGGCGTCTTCCTTCGCCAATTGGCTTTACGCGTACTTTGACAATTATGCAACTATCGAGCGGTTACCCCGAGGTGATTATTAACTGTACGCGATCCACGATCATCGGCAATTCGGTCGTTAATCCCCGAAGAAACTACGACCGGCTGCTTCTAACTTCGACGACGAATTACGATAAACTAGTCGAACAGATCTCGTGATCTGTTAATGAAAATTTAAAAAATAAATTGAAAAAATGTTTAATTTAATTTTTTTGTTGTTAAATTTGTGCAGGAAAAAATTCCGTTTCATTGGCATAGTTAAAAACAGAAGAAACAGAAATAATTGCCAAAATTATTTGCGCTCGCTGTTGCGTGCGAATTTTTCAACGAACCCGGCTAAAATTATTCAGACACGTCGTTGCTATCAAAATATTTTTTCAATCTTCAGTCCGATACTTTTAGATCACAAATTTAAAAATCCTCAAAATTACTTACATTTTTTGAGACATTCAAAAATATTTATAGGCAAATGGATTCCCGCCAAGCGGAGATCAGTATTGTTTTTTGAAATAATATTTCAAATTCAATTGTCATTGAATAAATGACGCACATTACATCTGTACATCGCTTCCTGATTTCGTTCTTAACGTCGTTTAGAAAGCTTCTTCTGTGAGAAAGTCAAACTTGATTAAGTAACTTTGTCACGGAGAAGCTTTGCAAACGGGGGTCAGAACGAGATAAGGAAGCGATGCGCGCATGTGATGTTCATATTTTTTGTTAACATCTTACGACGATTTTTTTTTTCTCGGTACAATTCTGTACGAGAAGCTGGACTGATGAACGTTCGATTATCGCGAAGCAATCACAGAGGCTTCGAAAAAATCTGAACGTGTGAAACGGACACGCCCGTTATTTCGCGTGATATTACGATATTAGCTTCGTGGGAATTGCTCTGTATATAGGAGAATATATAGTGGCGGGGCCTTGGCCCAATGCTCCTGCCGGTGCACATGATATTACGAGCACAGAAGTAAACACTGCGAGGCCCGTTGGTTGAATCGATGTTTTTTATACGCTCAGAATGCAATGAGCGCGGTTACATTAGTTCATGAATCTGCATCATTATACCTGCTGCGGTGTAAACATTGATCAGGAACGGATAAAAAATGAAGAAAAAAAAATCGAGTGAAAGGAATTGACCGTTTCAAAGATCATTACTAGGCTCGCCATGGTGCAGTGTTACTCCTGCAAATTTTGTTAACGTAAGTGAGAATGAATGAGCGACTGCCGGCGGTAATGATTCATGCGATTCCCACAAACTCGCATCGATTCAACAAACGAATTTGTTGCGCGCGTGGAGCCGCGAAGACGGCAAAAGTTATCGGTCCGAGCGAAAGACCCAATTCTCGTTGTCCTTCCTCCTGTCGCCAATACATTGAAATTGTAAAAGTTGAGTAATTCAGCGTTAAGTAACCCAGAGCCTTTCGAATCTAGATATTATCATTTATCTAATGATTTTAATCAGATACGAAGCAGAGGAGAATCGTTACACACGCAACGAGACCTTGGAGTTGAGAACATTTATAACGTGTATCGGTGGGCCTCGATGGCTCCAGGTTGATGAATATTTTTTGGGGAATCGCGTTCTCGGTGGCTCACGCGACAGGGATCGTCTCGTGAGCGTGTGCCTCGGGGATCGCCGCGCGGTTCCCCGTGGAGAGGCAACGCGCGTCACTGACAAATAATTTGTGCCCAATTTTTTCGATAGCACGAACCACACTCGCCAACCGGCCGAACGAACGTTGCAGAGATTGCCCCGCGTTTAACGAAACGATTTGGCAAGATCCACGCGGGATTCTCACGATAAGAATCTCCCGAACGTGTTCGCGGCGGACTCGCCACCTTGCTCGCGAGCAAGTGGGCTTCGCGATGAAAGATCGTGAATAATATTTGCGCAACGATCTATTCATTTCGTTTGTTAGCTTCCAGAACTGGGCAAAAGCTATAAATACCTACTCGGTGTACGGAAGTACTCAAATACATGGGTTGCTGGGTGTGGGCGCTATTCAAAGGGAGCTCCAGTTCTAAAATACTCAGTATTGAGTATTTCGGTTATCGTAGGGGAGAGCGGGGCAAAACGGCATACCGGGGCAAAATGGTATTCACGCACAATAGGACCAAGGCAGAATGGTATTGGGGCAAAATGGGACAGCAAAAAAATCTACTTCGATGGGACTTTCTCTTGTCCCATTTGGCCCTAATTCTATCATACGTGGGACTTTATTTGACCATTTCATACCATTTCGCCCCGGTATGCCATTTTGCCCCGATACCTGTAGCTTTCATCCAGCTCTGTTCGACTCCAATATCGAATTGTTTCCCAACCCTTTGCAGATAAATATTACTAAATGGAAACGCAAACCATCGTATGAACAAAAACAAATATCGCGAATCCTGCAATGATTTTATTCAAATGTACTTTAAATCCATCACGAGGCTGGGCCTGTGCCGGGACGTACAACCGCAAATTGGCCGAGAATTCGACCGGTCGTTCTGGAAATAATTTCTATAGGGACAGTTTCTATAACAACGGTTATTATAGCGACCGTCGCCCCAGCAATGATTCCCATAGCAACGGGTTTCCCGCAATCCTTTGAGTGAAACGATTCATATGAACGCGCAATGCGCGCGAAACATCATGAAATTTCTTCTCCTTCGAAATCAATTGCACGAATGCATTTGAACACAGCATGAAGCATAAAAACCTTATTTGTTTCTTAATCATGTCTTCAAAAAACAATTTTGACCGCTGCCGGCCACACACGCAGTTCGGAGGTTAAGCAGTACAGCGACAGACGAAGGTTTCGAGAGATTGCGTCAACTCTACGCGATTGAGTCAATCTCTCATGAAACCCCAATTCATCACGAATTAATCGTTGATTAATCCTCAATTTTTCGTTTAACCAACGAATTCTCGTGTTTGCTTAGCGTGACATATGATCGTATCCGAAGAACACACATATGAATCAATATTCCTTCGTAGTCGGTTGAACTTTTCGATGAAGCTGAGCCAATCTAGCATTTTGTTAAAGCAACACACACGATAGTTCGCTCAACAGTGTTTCCTATTCGGGTTGGAAATATTTTATTCAATTTTTTCAATTTACCAAAGGACATATAAGGCGGCAATGGCGTTCACTTGCTAATGAAAGTGAAAAAAAAATTGATATTCGAGACACCAGCTAAACGATCGATTCGGCCAGATCTCTTCCTAGTCCTGTACCATGCTCGCAGTCTGCTCATTTCGTAACCCATCAACTGCGCGTAGTATGCGCGCTCGGCAGGATTCTCGACCGAGAGAGCTCGTGTATGGTATTAAAAAAAGTTTTGCCACGATGCCTACAGAATAATTTCTCGCTAATGGAGCCGCAAGTTTACTTTTTTTTCGACTTTTTCTTTATCAATCAAAAGATCGGCAGCTGCCTTTTAATATTGATCACGCCGGGGAAGTATTGCGTTTCTCGTCGTAAGAGGATAATAAAAATGTTTTCATCGATATACAACTCTGTAGCAACATAAACATGTCCTCTCAAGATTGTGAGCACATTTGTACAAGTACAGACCATCAAACCAGCCAGTTACCATCGAACAGCGCGGGCTGTAAATCCGCGAACTGACAACTTCATGACGATCGAATCTCGACGAGAGTCATTACAGTTCTGTGCAAACTCGTTGCACACAACGAGTATGTAAGGTCGTTGTTCCGAGTCAACGATTTCATTATCGAAATTATACACGGAACTCTCATTGCTTCGATTTACGTGCAAAGTAAGCTAATCCAAACGTCTTCAACGATCGTCAGCTTTGTCACCGAGCCAGAAGCGATCCTCTTGTTCGTACCGCCAACGATATCGCGCCCAAGTGAAAATATAGCTCGGATGCTGATCGACGACAATTTTACCGGTTGAAACATAGTTACATCTTCCCTCGCAAGAGATGAGTCGACCTTTGATTGCGCCATCGAGCTATTCTCCGGAGACCGTGCGCGCTGTTACTTTCACTTCTCCGAGAGATCTCTGCAACACGACGACGCGAGCCGATGTTCTCTCTCTCGTGCCGCGGCTATACGGCAGAGTCTCCGTCTCTCGATGCCACGATGTTTTAACAAGTTCGCGACAAAAGGGTACCGCCTCTCCAGCGAAACGAGACATCGGACTCTCCTTTATCCTGATTCACTCTGTCGCGGGGGAGAGCGATGCCCGGCAAACTGGAATCCTTTGCCTCGACGTTCTAGAAATTCGATGCTATTCGATTTTATACCCTCGCACCCTCTCGAGGGCTCACACCTGGACGGCAATTTTGAAAATATCGATTTTTTTTTCCACGGATTTTGAACATATACAATTTGAAAAAAAAAATTCTTAAAGTTTCACATCCATCTGGTCAAAATCGCGAGAGTTATGAACGTTTACGAGAGATTCCGCGAATCGACTGGAGCAAGTATGCAAATTATTTATATAATCTAATACAATGTACTATAATAATATCCTAATAAAACAAGATTCTATGTAAGTTTATCATATTACATTTTATCCGCGTATAAACCCGACTTAATACTTGGAATTCATTTTCCACAATGAGTGCGAATCAGTGACCGCGATGTTTAAAAAATTACTGCATCGATCAACTTCAAATTTTCTAAACTTCTTTTACACAGTAGAATGCGGTGATTTACGAATTTTTTCTTCCTACCTTCAAGCACTAGATAATTTTTTGCAAAGAGTTCATTACATTTTTTTAGTTTAGATTATCCGTTTCTGAGCAACAATGGTCACCACGAATAACATTAAAACAGCGGCCGCATAAAACATTGTAATGCAATTATAAATATAAAAAAAAAAATGTAAACGCCATTCGAAAAGCTGCTCGTTCATGTAAAAAAATTGTTTAAAACCTGCACTTGAATTCCAAGAAAAAATGCACGAAAATTCCTCTCTTTTCCGGCCGCAAGAAAGGTCGTTGCGCGTCAAACTTTCTCCCGGTGCATCCTACGCGGGCGCGATCCCGCGATCCTTGAAATTCCACGTTCCATATTTCTCGCTCGCAAGGTGCGCGCGAGACACATTGCGAAAAGTAAACTTGTAGACCCATACGCGCGCGATAATGAGATACATCGTTTCGCATGTGCAATTGTCATTGTCGCGCCGAGGAGAACGAGGTGCCCGCTGGAGTGCAAGCGATTAATATTGTGCCGCAGCGCGCGCAAGGATGGTCCCCTTCGCGGATCCGCGCCTGGGAAGGACACCTTCATAAATTATATTACAATTGCGTAAATTTTGAAATTACATGACGCGGACCGACGGGGTAATCGTTCTCGGACGGGTGTTCCTCCTTTTAACGCACACATCTTACGTCCATACGCATATTTGCGCCGACCAAGTGTATATGTACAGACGCATCAACCGGCTCGTTACTTACCGAATGTGTCAAATATTACGTAGGACGTTGACCCGTTTACCTCGTGTACCCTTTCGTCATACCTAAATTATGAATAACTACTGCGCACACATCGAACGCCGAGGCTGATTACGGCCTCCAATGATCCTTATTCACGCTTCAGAAACAACTCGTTGAACAACGTTCGCGTATTACCGTATAGATATTCGTTGACTATCCGCTGAGAGATGTGAAGAACCCGCGTGGGACCTAATAACCGCTAATCGGTGGCGCTTGAAACGTTTTTAATGATGGTCATCCGGTATTTCGAGGAATCATACGTTTGACTCCTACATATGGAAGAATTTTCTGTCATTCGAGATCTTTGTCCTAGCTTGTGACGCGCATTTTTTTTTTCCTTGCGGATTCTCAATGTCGCGTTTGCCTTTGATTCAAAACTTCGGATACATCGAAGAGTTTTATAGACGACGCGTGTGGAATAGTCACAGTTAATAATTCAATTCCCAGCGAATTAAAACTATTTGGCCCTTGTGTACGAAATTTGACCGATAGCTAAAAAATTGTGAGAGATGGAGCGCGCAAGGAAATTTTTGAAAAAATTTAAAATCGTTCGAAAACGAAAGGAATGTATAGATTTTGCTGAAAATTGGACCAAGTCCGGAGAATTGAGGCCTCAACATGTGAGACAAATTTCAACTTGATGACAGAAGTCGTTCTCAATGGAGGATGGAGTTATGGACGTTAACAACGTGCAGACACAGCCATTTTTTCCAAATGTGATTTTTCGACTTTCGTGTGATTTTTCGATATTTTGAAAATCTCAAAAAAAAAAGTTCCACGGAAATAAAGCTCTTTGAGAAAGACAAAATGAAAAGTCACGGTGTAAACAGTCGAGGCTTTCATTTGCGAAGCGACACGATTGTAAAAAGTATTAGCCGTCATTGTCGATGCTCGCTGATGGCGTGAGAACCGGTATCGCCGAGGTGGCGCGTGGTACAAGGTTAATTCACCAGAGTAGAAAGACCCGCGATGTTGGCAAAAGATAATGTGTGCGAAAGGTCCTTCACCGGCCCTTTTACTTCTATCGGCTCTCGATCGCTCGCCGGCATGCTACTAGAAATTCAAAGATACAAACTTAGACATTATTGTACAAAGGCAAGCCGTCTCCAAGGTTTTCCTAGAACAAAGACCTTCGTTACAAAATGGACGTGTAACTACAGTATATACTTAATTTTTAATTGTTTAAATGATCCATACACAAATTACATGTTCACCGATGATTCTGTCAATTTTTAACACAAAGTAGAATAGGCCGTCACACTGAAAGAATGTCTATTCAAACATCCGGAGTCTGTGAATGATCGAAGAACGGTACACCAATCCTCACAGAGCGAGTCCGAGTTAGCCTTGTGAAACGACTACTGTTTGCTCGGTATGAGCGTGTTTGTACGTGTGTATGAATGAAGGTGAAAAGAGGAAGGCTCGCACGAGGTTGTAGTCGGTGTCGCAATAAACGCGAATAAATTTATACCGTCGGGGACGAAACGTGTGGCGCATTCTGTGACAAGATCCAGAAACTTCTTCAGCTTCTTTCGTTTATCGAAGAAGCACGATTGGATCCGCAGTGGTAAAGGCAGGAGGCGGTAAGACCAGATGAAATTCTGCCAAACGGATGCTCTCGATGAGAGACGAATAGTAAGAAATGCTAACGTGAGACGGCGGCAGAGTGAAGATATTACTTCGCCTCCTGAGATAATTCCGGAGGTTTTCACACGTCGCTTATCGGTAACAAAGTGGTAGCGGGCTTGTAATAAGGAGATTAATTCCGTACTAGTCAGACGATCATCGAATCGAAAACTCCCGTCATCATTGAATGACTTTGCAATGTAACGCGAGAACTGCGAATCGAGCCTTGCGCATACAAACTAACGGTTGATAATAGAAGAAGAGTTAGCTCTGCACTAAGACTCGACAGTCGGCGCAATATCGATCGCAGAATCCGACTCTGCCGTTCGCCAGTTCTGCCGCCTTTCAGGCATCGCCCGGACGGCGAGCGGAGAGTCGAGAGAGGCGGAACGACGCCTTCCCGGCCTCAACTGCTGCTGCTCCATTATCTCGGTTGCTCACCGTCGACGGTACAAACACGCTTGCTCGGCTAATGTCGCGCCGCGTGGCAAAACTCCACGGTTAGTCGGTCGTCGGCGGGTCGCTCGGTTGGTCGCGCTCGCATTGTTCTCGTTTTTTCAAACAAATTGCACAGCTGAACAAACATTCTCATCGCAGAATTTCCATAACCATCGCAATATTGATCTTTGTTGATTTTTGTTTTTCCAATCATCGAACGATTTTACGCAATTCTGTTTATTGACCAACGAGAGTGTTCCGGAAGAGATCATCGTCAAGATTCTTCGAGCAGAGCTTCTCCAACGCGAAGGTGGAACGGTGAAGACCGGGAACCCACGTGTGTCGACCCGGAGTGACAACTGTGTCTGTGCGCGCATACATTCCACCGGCGATTCATCAGAATCGTTTTTGTAATGTGATCAACAGAAAAAGAAAAACTCTTTCAGCCGCGAAGCGTCCTTGCAGATATTCGATATATTTTCCGCCGAGATTTCGCACGGTGTGCATCGAGGCCGGACGTTTCTGCTGCGCGGAGACTCTGCAATCGGACGGCACGCACACCATTGCCGTATTTTATATACACGTATTCGAATGTATATATCAAATAGCGGTACACAGCGGCGACCGAGGGCGAAAGAGATTCTCGTTACTTGAACACTGGTGCATCGCTCGCACAAGCGTTCTATCAAATTCTCGCCAACTCTCTCTTTCGCATCTCCTTCCTCGGCGAAACAACTCCGTGTCGTCCGTGCCCGTTCGTGTGGGTGTGCACGCGCGAGTGTGCGAGCTTATGCGCTGTTTGTGCCAAGCTAGGCGTGCACCGGGCGCTGATTAAAAGCGAGCTTCGTGCCTTCCGGAGAAAGAGCCCGATGCATTTCAGTACCATAGTCATTCGGATGCGAAGCACAGCAGCGGAACACAGGAACGACGACATCTGACAGGTACAAATGAGATTCCGGCGCGCGCAAAACCCACGCGAGTTTTCTCGATTCTCACGATTTCTTTTGTTCCTCTTCCTCACGATCGGGGCGCAGAACCACGTGGTATAATCTCCGATGAAGAGCCGACCGACCGAAAGTGTATCGAACTCTTTATTGGCTTGCCGTGAACTTGCTTTTGGCAGTAATGTTAAATGAAATCATCGCGGGTTGACCGGTTCGCGATCCGGTTTCGCCGAGTCGAGATAATCTCCGACTGTAAAAAGAAAAAAAACAAATCGCAACGAGTCGTCGCGAAGCGTTTCAGATAAATGCCAATACTACAGGGGATTTTTTC
The DNA here is from genome assembly GCA_963924025.1 of Ischnus inquisitorius. Lineage (NCBI taxonomy): Eukaryota > Metazoa > Arthropoda > Insecta > Hymenoptera > Ichneumonidae > Ischnus > Ischnus inquisitorius. Next base: position 18,159,416 of record OZ001244.1, read on the forward strand.
CGACTTTCTTATCGGTCGATCTTTCTCGGAACTTTATCGGAACTAGAACGAAAGATTTTTTCTTCCATTGATGAGCAATGTCTTTTTTTCAACTCAAAAGAGATGGAAGAGTTTCAATTAATACGTTTCGTTGTCAACGGTCCAACGTTGTTGCGCGGAGGTTTTGTTACAAGCGCGCTCTTGTCGACGGCGAAGATTTGGCGCCAAGCGCATGCAGCGCTTTCGCCTCGAATCGGAACCCGGCCGCGTCGCGCCCGACGTGTGACGGTTCACGACCTAGCAACGAGTAGCTGTTGCGCTAGCATTTTCGGTTTAGGTATATCTATATAAGAATGTGTGTGTGTGTGCGTATACACGTGATGCGTCATGCTTCTCCATTCGAGCGTCTTGTGTATTGTGGCGGAAGATCGACATCACTGATTTATCATCTCTTCGTGGAACCTATTACCTGACTGTTTGCCTATTCGCTCGCGAGCCTTTTTTTCGTCCTCTTCCGCCATAGACGCGTAACGGGAATGAAATTATAAAAGAGCGTCCGAATTTCAGAAATCTTTCAAAGATTTTTCCCTTCGAATGTGCGGAGTAGTAAAAGTTCTTCAAAAAGAAAGAAGGATTCGTTGCTCGTTTCCGATATCAATTTTTGGTTGACTAACAAAAGAAACTAAACTTCGCGTTGAAATGCAAGATTAGAATATTCCAAATTTAAAGACAATGATGTAAGTTTTATTTGCTTCATTCTTATTTATGTCCAATCTAATTTTAAATGGGCTCCGAAAAATCGCAGTTTCATCATACGAACAGAAGTTCCCGTCAAAATTTAGAACCGTGTAAAGAGCAAAAATATTCTTCGAATTTTTTACATTATGAAATTTTCAAGAGCCATTCTCGACAAAGTTATAAACCACTTCAAATCCTAACGACTCTAACAATTTTTTAACTCGCGACGACCATTGAGGAACCACTTCTCCGATCGCCCTGTACATTCTAACTTGATGACTGAAAATCATTCTCGCGTTTCAGAGGTCTGCATTTTCCGACATTGTCGCACACACTCAGTAACTTTTCCTGAAAATAAGTTTCCAACGCTTTGGAAGGTTCCGAACCCGTTTTTAAAAAGATCCTGATTTTTACCTTCACGAGGAAGAACTAATAATAAATCTAATCATCACCCAAAAATCCAAATGCGCATATGCTTCCAACTTGAAGAAATTCGGGTTTCGACTGTTGTTACTATTATTATTTCGACTATTGCTACGGCCACTATGAGAACCTTTTAAACTTTGACGCAACGTTCCTTCGTCGCTCGCGAGTTTACTAGTTATTCCAACGCGCACTGCGGGCACGAAACTGACGTGTGTATAACTTAAATCATCCGACCTACATATTCGGACCATCACGTTTTCCATCTCGCGACCGAGTTACTAAGATAACGCCTCCGTTTGCTCTTAAACCTTTATCATCTCTCGGACGAGACTCGGTGCGAGCTCGAATGAGCGTTGCGGGCAGATACGAAAAATCGTGAAACTGGAAGAAAAAAAACGTAGCCTCTCTTTTCCACAGTGGTTTGAGAGCCGAGGATGGAAGTCCCGAACAACGGACAAGCGGCGAAGAGCGCCGGGGAGACCGGGAACAAATCGGCTTTGTTGAAGGGTCAACACGTCGGATCGTCCGGCCGACTGGGTACAATGGGAAAGCCCTCGAGTGTACGAAAAATGAGTACAATGCCAGAGGAAGATGGTTCGGACGATATGGAGCCAGACGTAATACGAACAGTCTCGAGTCGTGATAACGGCAATCATCATTATTACAATCAGCATCACGGTCAGGATCCCGCGGACTCCGATACCCCCAGCGAAAACGAGAGGGAGAGAGGTCGCCTGTTGAGTTCCGGTAGCCGGAAGATCGTGATAACGCCAGCGGCGTGCACCGGTAGCATTGGCACAGCGGCGACGACGACGACGTCGTCGGCCACGACGACGATTGGAGCCAACGGCGTCAAGAGATCGAGCAGCGGCAACAGCAGCACCGACAGCGTCCACGAGAAGGCTCCTTGCTCGTCGTCCGTGTCCCGTCAGCAGCAGAGACTCGCCGGTTTGGAACCGGAAGTTCGCCTTTATCGCGAAAATTCGGCCCACGGCACGTGTTCACCGGCTGGGCGCATAAGTCGCGGTGTCGAACTCTACGGCGGTACGGCGGCCGGTGTGCCCCGTCATCATCGTTATCCGAGCATGCGTTCGCTAAAGTCAAACGCGACCGAGGATCACCAGCATAATCATCCGCCGGCCACGAGCTGGGCGTCGATCGTCTTCAACGATGCTCACAGCCCGTCGACGCGTCCGTTTCCGGATTCCGTCTCAATACGCTCTCTAGCCTCGATCGGCATGGGGTCTTCCGATGGGCGCAAACTCACCATACGCCGCGTTCCCACTTCGCCGTCCGAACTGCTTAACATGGTACATCCGCCAACGTAAGTCCTCATTATACGTTACGCTCGAACAAACAAATTTTTTTTTCCTCGCTGACCAAAACAACGGTGCGATTTTTTTTGTAAACGATTTTAATCCGTACTGTCGAAGAAACTGCGTTTTAAAATTCCTCGATTTAGATACTCTCATTTCGAACATACACCTTGAAAAAAGTAAAAAAAATTATAGTCATCGGGGAACGAAAACATTTCTCGGTGTCATTTGTAGTTACAAATATAAATTTTCGAGAGATGTTTCCAACTTTCCTTTAACAACATTTTTTGAACATACACATCCACTTTGTTGGATAACATACACATTTAGGCATATTTTTTTAATACGATTTTCCGACGTTTGGGAAAATTCCGATAACACTTTCACTGGAAATTCGATTTAAAAAAATCTGAATAGAGCAAAATTTGCTCTACTCGAAATGTTGAATACGCTCGATGATTTCTCGCGACTCGATCCGACCAGAATACAATCTATTCATAGAGGGATAGGCCACTAAGCGATATCAATTATGTATCTATACACCGTCTAACGACAACGATCACTTTCACTATGGGTCGAGCCGTCGCGTGTGCGCCGATCGCAACATTGAAACGTGCTGCGTGTCCGACGGCCGGAATACAACGCACGTACATTAGAGTCGCTACCGCGACTGGCGGCCGTAACAATCTACCCGTGACCGCGAGGTGCACGCCTGGCATTCCGTTAAATCATTAAGTGCAATAAATCATAATCGCAATGCAAACACGATCGACGCGTACGCACGCGATTCGTCGGACACGCCAACCGTAGGCATTACACATGCAAATATCGCCGAGTATCGGATATCAAGACGGTCGCACGAAAAATAGGAAATATCGTCGCGCTGAGCTTATTTATTTTCGCGCGCGTATTTGCGTTAACTGCGCAAAGAAACCGGGGCGGAAAGAGAAAACGACTCTGTCGGCGTCCCTGGAGGCTTGATAATTTTTCATGTGCATAACAGGAGCCTGATACACCTTCGAAGCATCAGTTTCCTTCGGACGCGCAACGAGTCTCGAGCATACAAAAGTCAATTGTCGCCCGCAAGACCCCGGGACGGAGTCTTATTATTCGCTACTTCTTTTTTTCTCTCTCTTCGAAGACGAAAAAAAATTTCTATCATGACAAATGGAATATGATTTTGAATAGAAATTCCGTATCGCGACGTTGAGTCGAATATACGAGCGGCGAAGAGAGTGACGAGGGAAGTGTAAACGCTTCAACGTCGCGGCGGGACAATTTCGCGAGTTTCATAATTGAACGGGCAGAGCTCTAATATCAACGCGGTTTCTTCGCTATCTGTGTACTTGCGACGCGGAGTGCGGTAAGAAAATGCAGTGTACGTCTAAACGAGTCGGTCAGCGTCGTGGTCTCGTCATCCAGGGACTGCAATTTCAACGTATTGTACCGGCGATGTAAGTGGATAATAGTTCTTTACCGGGGAATATAGGTAGGCAGGCTTCGAAGCTGTTTTCGCCGCTCGAACGAGCGTTCAGCTCTCGGGCCCGACTTATCTGTAACGCTCGCCCCGTCGTTCTTTTCTTATTTCGTAACCGATTCATAAATAATAATATCTATAACGCGAGACACGCCGTGACTCACGAGTCGTTATCGAATTAATTAAACGATTTTCCGTTGACTCAGACGTGACTTTTTTTCTCAATGTTCCGCTCGATCGATCGAAACGATCCGCAGGCAAATGAGAGGCCAATCTGCGTCGTTATCGCTACTCGGTCTCTCGACGAGCGCTCTTGACCTTGCGCTCGTAATTGTTATTTCGACGATTGTGTTTTTATTCGATAAACGATCGTTCGAGCAGGAGGAACAATTATTGGGCACTCGATGGAAGGTTTCCCGCTGCGACGACACTAAGAGTTCATTAGTAGGCCAGTGTACCGTCTCAATTATCTTTGTAAAAGTCGGACGACCGACGGCGCGAGAGGCCTTGGCCTGCGCCGAGATAGCTCGGTACGCGGGAATGAAGAGCGTCGACTCGCCGTGGTATCGAAGTAAAAGAAACGCGCGATTTTCGATAAAAAATCATTATCGCTATCTACCGATCAATTGATCCATAATCGATCGATTCGCGTTAATTAAGAGACCATCGGGATTGTAGAACGTAATTGAAATTGTTGCAGTCCGATCGACGACGACTTGTCGACGTGCACGAGCTTCGACGACGGCGATGCGGACGATCCCGGTGACTATCGTCAGCCGAAGAGGCCACACTGGGCGAATAAAGTACAATTCGTTCTCGCCTGCATCGGTTACTCCGTGGGACTTGGAAATGTATGGAGGTTTCCGTATCTATGCTACAAGAGTGGCGGAGGTCAGTCCAAAAAAAATTTTCCACTAAGGCGCATTTATTTTTAACTTGAATCACGAAAATTGACGTGGAACGCATGCCTTCAAAAAAATATGTATTATGGCCGTAAGTGCTTGAACGAATAGCGGAATTGTTCAAGTCCGGAAGGGAATTAGATTGGAGGAGCTCGAGGTTCGGATGAGTATTGAGTTTCACGGTCGTGGATCTCGAGGACGCGTATGAAAAAAAGAAAAAAATAATCTAGTGCGCATTAGAATCGGCCAAGTGCGTTTCGCTAATCGTCCGATGGTCAGCATACCATTAGAGCCTGAAGCGCGCATACGCTTCACCTCGGTATTAGGACACGCCACGGGTAGTGATTGTGGGCGCAGGATCCAAGGTCGGTGGATGTGACTCTTTAGTCGCGTTAAACGGCACGTTGATAAACGCAGACCCGGAGAGCAGTGGAAGAGCCATCGTGGTTGCCCTGTTAATTCGCAATGTGTGCAAGCAGAGAGCGGGCGTTACGTTTCACCCGTTTGTCGACGATACGATGTTGCGACGGTACGCGTCGACCTCGGCGAACAGGTGACGAATCCCGTTTAAATCACCTCGACAATTTCATAATCTATAATCTTATCAGCCGCTCCGCTTCTATTCATTGCCCACATACGTATATACGCGCCGGCTGGTATTATCATCGGCGAACTAAATTCCCCTCTTGTAACTCGATAGGTGCAATCGTCGATCAGTCCCCGTATCCACTTAACGGCACGCTTTTTTTCAGCAAACAGTAATCAACGATTGCTCAACGCATCGAACTGGGTTGTCGGACGATTGAGCATTTTATATATTTTTTCTACCACTGTTGTTGATATAACAAATTGGGGAAACATGAAATTCTGTTGTCTAAAAATTTGTTCACGTTATTTTTGCAAGGAAAACTGTTTATTCCATCATTTGTTGAATGAATATTATGCTAATTAGATTTCCACATCGCTTCCTTATTTTTATTTTCTTAAACAATTTATCTCTTTAAACAATTCTGGCTTCCTCGTAGAAGTTGATTTGCAAACGGCGCTAAGAACGGAATGCGGAAGGGATGTGCAAATCCAAGCCGCACAATTTTTTATGGCTCAATGGAAATCTAAATCCGGCCCTAAAGGACGATAATGAGTAAACGACAAGTATAATAGGAATAGAAAAATTAATGAACTAAGAAGTTGCATCTGAGGTCTGTTAATAGACACTTTTAATGAATTTGAAAACCCCATCAAACCGTCGAGTGACAAACCGTCAAGTCACAGTTTCAAAATCGACACCAAACGCATAAGCCCCGTCTTTTTGTCGGGCATCCGGGAGTTAAAAAAAAGGGTTTAATTGACTAACGAGGAAAAGTGCGTTAGCTCAATTGGATCAATTTCGAGTCGTTGGCGGAGTCGATCGAGCTTAATAGGATTACCAATAAAATCTCATTTGCATCGTTACAAATAATAAATCAATAACAAACTAGATATAGATAGTAACATTGCGAATGTAGATAAAGATAGTGTCGCTCAGCCGCGCAATAGAACTGCGTGCATCAATCGAGAATAGTTGCAATTTCCGTCACTATTTCCTCTGTCGCCCTTCCCCGCTCTCTCGGCCGTCAATTAAAATCAGTACAGAAGGAAATTACGCTTTATATGAATCAGCTGGATGGATAACACCAAGGTCGTTAATCTCGATAAATCTCGCGTGTGTGTGTTACACGAGACGGGAATCAGCTGCACGCAGGCTCTTCGTTGCGTGAGGCTTGTTGACGAGTTCGTGTACGAGAGTCGAGTGAAAGGAAGGACTGTTTTACGAGCTGACGTTGATGTGGATAAATTTCAACAGTACGCTTGATTAGATTTGAATCGAAAAATTTCTATGCTCCTCCAAAATCAGGACCCGCAAATATTTTTATTCCCGATTAACATCAATTCAGTTTTTATGGTAAAAGTAGAAATTGTAACCGATTTTTTTTTTTTTTCGGTTCTCGGCCGAACATTCAACGAGATCGGCGATTTTTTTTTGGATGTCGCTTTCGCGAAGACGGAAACCAGCCGAGCTGTCGATTATTCCAATTCTCGTAATTGGCATCGCCGCGGTAGTGGGAGAAATTACGTTCGCGAGTTCAGCTAATGTGGCCTATAACGTTGCACCGTATCCGTAGGTACCGGTTATATAGAAGTCGGTGGTACCTCGGCAAGGTCATGTATCAAGTTCCTAGTGTTGCGCCACGTCCGTTTCTGTTCTCCGGTGTGTTCCCCTCCCACAGACTTTGCCCATAAACGTGGCCGGCGCGCGCTTTCAGACTCTGAAAATTATCCGTAACTCGAGAACCACCTACTTGCTTCGCGACGCTTCTCGTTGCTGGAACTCGCGAAAGCGTCGTTTGACTCGGTCGAAAAAAAAAAAAAAAAAACCGAGAAAAAAAAAACGGATTGACCGGCTTGCCCTTGTTCCGGATACAACGCGCGGTTGTTTCAGACAAATGCGAGAGATGATGCCAAGTTTTGCTCGCGGATTCCCAAGATTCCCGAGACTCTGGCTCGTTTCCCATTTTTCCTTTTTTTCTTACCGCCGTTTTTTTTATTCTCTTTTCCTCTTCAAATATAGAACACCGAGTCGCCTTCGCGAAAATCGCGTAAATTTCGTTCGTAGCCGGCAACGCGTCCATTATAATATATCCTTCATTATCATTACTGTTCATTAACTCTTCATTCATGTCGTGACGCGTGGCATATATTTCCTTCTAACACAATGAGGAGAATCAACAGGAGCGCCAATGATGCGAAGAACAAACACCTCGTATCCTTATCGGTGTCAGAGCAATAAGCCGCTCATTATAAACGCTCTCGTCAACTGCGTCATCGGACGTGCGGATTTTCAACTGAGAATCTCGCTCTCTCGTGTATGTACGCGTGCACGTAGCTCACCGGCACTCTTCGCGTTAATGTGTCGCGCTAACGAACGCGCTGTTTTGTTGCACAAAAATAGAAGCCGAAGAAGAAACGAAAAGCAACGCCCAGCCGCTACTAAACATGCAAATTGCTTCCTACCGAGTTTCACATTCGTTATTCAAACAATCAAATTCGCGCTCTCGATCGCGAGAGAAAAACACTCGGCGAAGAACAGAGTTTTTTATGCAAGGATCGAAGCACACAGCGAGCAGAACCGATCATAAACAGCTTGTTCGTCGCTGTCGTTAAGGTAGTTCATGCGTAAGATGTTCATTTCGCATAAGTCCGAGAAAATTGAGAGGGAATTGCAAACACTTCGCGATGGTATAAAAATCTGAAAAAATTCATACCCATTAAAGGTACTGAAAAGATTAATTTTGCATAATAACAATTGCTAAAAGTTATTAACAAATTGATGAAAAAAAAACTTGTTAAACAAATTAACGGTAACTCAACTTTTTTTTAAATGAAAACGATTCGTTCATTTTTCGGAAAATGTATGAATTTTTTCTGATTTTTATCTTCATTTCGATTTTTGCACATTTTTCCATGTAAAAAACAAGAAAATTCAAAATAAAGATGAAAATCTGAAAAAATTCATGTTTTTCGAAAAATAAACGAATCATTTTCATTTAAAAACAAAGTTGAGTTACCGTTAATTTGTTTAACAAGTTTATTTCATCAATTTGTAAATAACTTTTTGCAGTTGTTATTATGCAAAATTAATCTTTTCAGTACCTTTAATGGGTATGAATTTTTTCAGATTTTTATACCATCGAGAAGTGTTTGCAATTCACTCTCAATTTCCTCGAACTTATGCGAAACGAACATCTTACGCATGAACTACCTTAAGGCTTGTTGCGCGTGGAAAGATAATTCACCGTCCGTAGCGGTGTATACACGGACATAAGTGGGTAGCTCGAATTACAATAGTTCGTTACACGTTCGCGTCGTTTGCAGTGGCTCCGAAACGTTGCCATGACGGATTCTGCGTGCTACATACGAAAATCACATACCACCCGGCATCGACGTTGCCCGCCACGCGCATAAATCCGCGGAACGATCGGCGAGCTTGCGCAAAGTCGACCTTGGCAGTGTTCTCTCGCAACTTCGAGTATCGCAAATTCGCGAAGCGCAGAATTTCCGTACATGCACAGAATCGAAGTTACATACACGTTGCGCAAATGTAATAAAATTGAGAAAAAAAAAAAAACTCTGTTCGATACGTGACCGGCGGACTCGGTTCGATGCGGTAGCCGCTATGATAATTGGCAAAGATCATTTTATGCGCGAGTATCACTCGGTGATGTAACGCGCAAGAGCCGCGGCTAGAAAAATGTTTCGCGTTCTCTCGCTTCGCGTGCGACGTGTTACACGTTACGTATCTCTGTTTACCGAGGAGAATGCATCGTGCACTTCGAAACTGCTAGATCGTATCTTATCGGAAGTTGCTCCGAGTCCGAGTATGGGTTTGAGAGGAGCACGCAGGCTGATCAAACTTTGTACAGCTTCGCTAATTGTTGCCGTACATCATGTACGGAGGCGCGTGATGTTTGCTACTCGTTCGTGGATTATCGTGTAATTAATCGTGCACGTGAGACGACGAGATGAATCCGATATGTCATCCGATGCCGATCATCGAATAATCTTTTTTTCGATACTTCTTTTACAGGCGTCTTTTTGGTACCTTACTTTCTAATACTCATAGTATGCGGAGTGCCGTTGCTCTACATGGAACTGGCGATTGGGCAATTCACGCGTCGCGGGCCGATCGGTGCTCTCGGTCAGATATGTCCTCTATTCAAAGGTAACACCTCCGAGCGAAGAATTCGCCGAAAGATAAACGTTTCCGTACGATGACTAACGGAGTTACGTCTCGCTCTGCGTGCGACGATATTACATTTCCAGGAGCCGGCCTCTCGTCCGTCGTCATATCATTCCTCATGTCGACCTATCACAACGTGATAATAGCTTACGCTATATACTACTTCTTCACGGCTTTCAAGTCCGAACAACCATGGTCGGACTGCAACAACTCTTGGAACACACCCGCCTGCTGGTTACCATCCTTCGGCTCTATTGACAACAGAACCAGACCCAACACCTCGAGGACGCCGTCCGAAGAATTCTTCAAGTAACCTTTCGTTTCGCTATTTGATTCGATGAGAATTTTCATAAGCACGGAGTTCGGCAGTTTATCGGAATCGTTGAAATTGGCAATGAGATGATGAGGAGATAAATCATGAACGTGAAAAGCGATATGTTCTCTCATTTCTGGTGCGTATACGCGATAAAAATGGCTTTGATTCAATAACGTGAAGCATTTCACGCTGCCAAGTTGATATGTTGTTACTGAAACTTCATTCTTACAATTTCATATGAAATTGAAACGATATAACGAAATAAGTAATAAAAAAAGATGTTCTTTCGATGGTATCTGAAATTTATGAAACAGGACGAAATCAATATAAAAACATGTTCTTGATAGATTTTTTTTCAATGTATTTTTGGCCAATATTGAACTGCAATGAAAAAAAGCTGCAGGTTCGTGACCAGCGGGAAATGGTTTATTTAATGTACGCTCAATAGAATTACGGTCAAAAGTTCGTTTCCAGATGCGTATTTGGAAAAGTTCAAAATTTTGGGGATTTTCAAATAGTAACGTGGATACGTGGAAAAACCCGCGTGACTATACAGTTTTGCGGGGTAAATACGCAAGATCGAGTGTTTGAAAAAGTCGCAAAACCGGTTTCTCTTGCCGGTGCAGAGTACAACAAAACGCGATAAAGGACAATATTTTTACGCACAAACGAATGGTTCGAAAAAGTTTCCGTGTTCCCGTTATAGAATGCATTTTTTTCATGTTGATCACGAATCTGGTAGATGTTTCGATCTGAAAACCAGTGTTTTTAAGTGCCGATATCGACAATCTTGCATTTTTTCAATTAAAAAAAATACCATATTATATAAACGAGAAAATATTGAAACAACTTCGATGCGATAAATTGCCCATCCGTGGCGGAGCTTAAACGCAATGAGGTGAAAAGTGTGGGAAAGGTTATATTATTCGATAAGAAAAACAAAAAAAACGCGTATGTGTTTCGTGTACTTTAGCAACAAAGTGCTCCAGATGAGCAAGGGCATCGAGGAGCCTGGAATACTGAGGTGGGAAATTGTCGCTTGCCTGATAACCGCTTGGGTAATGGTTTACTTTTCTATATGGAAATCCATCAAGTCATCGGCACAAGTCAGGTACCTCACGGCCACACTCCCATTCCTTCTAATTGTCGTCTTTCTCACTCGGTCACTCACCCTCGAAGGTGCTGACAAGGGCCTGCAATTCTTCTTCCGGCCTCGGTGGGAACTCCTAGGATACGCTAAGGTACCGTCATCCAAAACAAAAAAAAAATCATCTCTTCTCCCTGTCTGCGAATTCTATTATTTTTAAGAAATTCCATTCCGTTTTTTTTTTTTTTCTTCTTTTCTTTTTCTATCCGAATTAATTCTCCTCGTTTGATTGCAGGTTTGGGTTAACGCGGCAGCGCAAATCTTCAATTCCGTCGGTATAGCGTTCGGCTCGATGATATGCTTCGCGAGTTACAACAAATTTCACAACAACATTCTTATAGACACCGTCGCCGTTTCGCTTATTAACGCATTTAGTAGCCTCCTCGTCGGTATATTCGCGTTCGCTACTATAGGAAACATTGCGCTGGAGCAAAATATGTCGGTCGAGGCTGTACTCAGCGATGGTATGTTGCATTATTTTTACACTTTAATTTTAGGTTCTTTTTGTTCTTACTCTTTCTTTCTTTCTTTGAAAATTTCTTTGAAAATCCCCAAAATATCTCAAAATTTTCCCACTTTTCGAAGTAAGACGGTCCAGATTTTTTGAGACAAACTGTCGGAGAAATATTTCCACCAAGAAAGAGAGAGATACGAATGTAGAAAAAATATTGGCAAGGTGAATCGTTGCCTTTAGTCCGAACATTCGACCACGTTTTTACACGTATCTCTCCGTCATTTATATTCAAGGGCCCGGCCTGGTGTTCGTCGTCTATCCGCAAGCCTTAGCCAAGATGCCTGCTTCCCAACTGTGGGCAGTCTTGTTCTTCTTCATGCTCGTGTGCCTGTCACTCAACAGTCAGGTGGGTAAAATAGTATATTGTGCAACAAGGGTCGAAAGTTGGCGATTGCGACGAGTGTGAGGTTTGCTGCCCGAGCGAAGCGAGGGCTGCAATCACACGAGTCGCAATCGCCAATTCGACCCTCGTTGCACATCATATTTTTCGTAACGAGTGCATGAATCTGCGGCACTTGGAATGGCAGTCGCGCGAGACGAACACTGAAAAGTGAGGTTATGACTCTAGGGGCGAAAGTAAACTCCCAAGGGCCGAAAGTGAACAAAATACGAACTGCGCATGCGCGACTTTATCATTTCACCACGGATTCGCGACTGGCATGCTATTGGCCACTTGCGGCTCGCAAGACTGCCATGGAAAGTGCCGCGATTCATGCACGAGTTACGAAAAATACCATTTATTTGCACATTTTAATACAACAAAAAGCAAGCTTAGTTGTTCACAAAGCGACCACTTTTATGTTATCGCTACATGTGTATTGTAATTACAAAACCGTCGAGCTTATCTCTCTCTCATTAATATTAATGACGTTACTCATATAAGCGGTTTTGTTTCTCTTTTGCTGGCCTACAATTCTCCCAGTGCGGTAGGTAAAAAAATCACCCCAAAACTCGGAACCGTTGCAACGAACACATTAGTGAATCGTTGCGAATAAAAAAAAAATGTTTTCATAAAAAGTACAAAATGTAAAGTTTTAAACATCCATGTATTTCAGTTCGCAATCGTTGAAGTGGTCGTCACATCGATACAGGACGGATTCCCGAATTGGGTGAAAAATCATCTCTTCTGTCACGAGATGCTCGTTCTACTTATATGCGCCGTTTCGTTTCTCTTCGGGCTGCCAAATGTCTCACAGGTAAATTCCGATTTATTGCAAAATCAATTAATCGCGTCATACTGTGTAGATAATAAATATATTGTATTATCGTGTATATAATTTTATGATATATTACTTATTATGTATATATTTTTGCAGGGTGGAATATTCTTCTTCCAACTGATCGATCACTACGCCGCCTCGATATCGATAATGTTCCTCGCATTTTTTGAAGTCATCGCAATATCTTGGTTCTACGGAGTTCGCAGACTGTGCAGCAACGTCAAAGAGATGACTGGACGAGTGCCATCGTTGTATTTTCGTTTTTGCTGGCTCGTCGCCGCTCCTTTCTCGATAATGGTAAATCGTTTTTTTAAACGAAGACATTCCGAGCAGCACTTTTGCATAGAAAACCATTCCCGTAAACGCGTTATGATCCAATTCCGAATATTTGAGGCTGCCTTAGAGAGATTTGTAATAACCAAAACGAGATTTGTAATAACCAAAAATAACCAAAGCTAAAAGTAATGTTATCGCCTAAATATTTAGCGAACAATTGTTGCTTTTTTTTAAGATAAAAGAAAACAAATTAAGTCAACTCGAAAATGCGTCCGTGGCAAAACTCCAACGGCCTACTGACCGTAAACACTAAAACGCATGCCTAATAAAATCTCCTATCAAATCTCGACCAATCACGGCACGAATAAACCTGCAATAATATGAATATCGAACTGTCGATGGGCAAAACTGGAAAGTCGTTATAATCGCCGCCAGATTTCTTTAGCAGCAAAACAATATACATAACGAAAAAGCGAGATATTTTAGCCACCGGTTTTTTGAAGAGTTATTATGTGATGCACGTGCAAGAAAGCGAACTCTTGGAAAAAAAGTGAAATTGGCTGCACGATTCGACAATTTCGAATCCTTCGATGAATGTTCGCTTTTTGGTATTCGTATCACAAAGTGCTGTTCGCTCATGCATGATTTAATTCTACATGCAATATATTTTTGATAATTTCATAGGCCGTTTGGGTGTTCAGTCTGATAGACTACGAGCCGCCGACCTATCACAACGGAGCATACACCTATCCTTGGTGGGCCGAAGCCGTCGGATGGGGAATCGCGTCGCTGTCGCTCATATGTCTTCCGGCTTTCGCGATTTACGTTCTCATAAGATCCGACGGCGCGACCTTCACAGAGGTAAAATTCAATGAATTGAAGTACCAAAAAATGTGACACCCTCGTCCTTAATACAAATAATTTTGACCAAAATGTGTACATCGTATTTGCAGAAACTGAAAAATTCGATAAGGCCGCACTTCGAATCGTGCAAGCTCTGCGGACAGGAATATTGCACCGAGCCTCTTCACAGCCTCGACGAAGAAGTCGTCAAGGAGCCGCTTCACGAAATGAACAGTCTGATCCAACCACCGGTCAATTATCTGCCGCCGAAACAGCAGATTTGAATGAAGCTTCATTCGAAAGCGAGAAATCTAGAGATTATTACTTTAGGCAGCTATCACACATTCCTCTTATCATTACGAATCATTCCAAATTTGTTTATTACTCTTGTTGTTGATGTTGTTGAGACACGTTATTGAATTAGAATACTTAGAAGATCTAAGGCGAATCGCGATAACGCGATGCCACGACGACAAAGACTTTGGGGCCCAAACGGGCTCTTCCGATTTCTCGATAGATCAGCGAAGACTAGACAATTAGCGTATTAAAATTATAGCTCATTTCATTAACGATTTAATTTATCTTACAGCACGATCTTAGTGATCGCAATTTGAGGATGAGAAACACACATATCATAAGAGAATTATTTAATTCGATATCGAAAATTCTTCAAACTGCGAATTTTAGAACGACTGCTGCTGTTAACGTAAACTATTGGATGCGACATTTCATGAATAATGACGATCAATTACCACGAATGAAGGTCATCAATGTAACTTTATTAACGTTGCGAATCATCGGAATTCTGAGAAAGTGTATCGATGCCATCGTTCGAGCAGAAACAAAATAAATGCGAGGGTTCAGTCGTTGGTCGACGTAAAAAAAATGCATGTTTGGCAAGAAACGAATCAAAATAAACGAACAAAATCCTGAATAAGTGATTCGATTATTCTCTCCAGGCCTTTTGGACAATCTAATAACGTGATAATATTATGAAAACGAAGAGTAAGAGCCGCCGAGTGCATCACTCAAGCTTTGCCCGGCCGCAAATCTCCAAGGGTCGGTCTCTGTTTGCACGGACGCACGCCAGGTTCACCCTCGGGAACGAATACTCAAAAGAATGAACGATCCCTCGGGTCCTGTTTTTTTTATCGCACAAGCAGGTACACTCGCGAGGGGAAGGACCACCCTTTATATACACGACAAGCTTGCTAGCGTACCGGATTTCCGCTGTATTCCCCGAGGCCCAACGCGCAGATTCGTCTCAAACGAAGTAACTACATTTATTTTACGCCGTGCGTGAAAGCCGTTTTGCCGCACTCGTGAAATAACATTTTGTACGATACTCGCCCGAGAAACTGCTTTTTAATTCGTGCGATTCGTTATGAATTTATATTATAATTTATTGTTAAATAATTATATTATTATTACTATTATTATTATTATTATTATTATTATTATTATTCAATTCAATTATAATTTATAATCTATTATAAAAACAACAGCGAATTTCTGTCTTATTCTTGCGTGGGGCTAAAATGATTAGAAACATTCCAACCTTCGATGATTCTTTCTGGACTGTATTTTTTAATCGTTTTCATAATAGCAGTATATGTTTTGACGTGAACTGAACTAAGTATTTCAGAGCCATCCATAGCTCCGACGGATCACCTATGGGACGTAGTCTCTAATCAATTCTTCGTGACGCAAAGCATTCGCCGTTCAAAGCAGTTGGCTCGTCACGTGCAAAAAAGAAGCTCTGAGAATATCGTGTGGCCTGTGACGCAAACGCCCGTCGACGAATATAACGGGAGAATAGTGGTAGAGGAGTAACAGTAGTTGGCAGTGTGCACAAAGCCAGTGGGTGTAGTGGCGCAGCTGCGAGCACAGGGGAGAAAGGCAAAACTCTCTAAACGTGCTCGAGTTGCAGCCATCAGTTTCGTTGCCTACCCACCGTTCGGCAAAGGGTGCGATCCTACGGGCAACGGCGCTCACCGCGTGTCGGTGCAAAATTCTGCGGAGCTTCGGCTTCCGTTGGGGGGAAAGGAGGAAAATGAACGAAACGAAGCGAGCGGAACCTTTTCGAGGTAGAGCCGAACGGACTCCTCGTGTTTGCACGAGTTTAGATTAAACTCGAGCTTCACCAAGTTTTGGGAGATAGTTAGACGCGTTACGTTAGCTTCGAATTAGAGCTCTCCCGAAGTTGTTGTTTCAATCGAATGCAATTCACGAAATTAAAGAGTACTCGCGCAGATCGAATGGAATCACTAAATCCGAGGAATTTCGATAATCCAATAAGAAAAAGATTGAAATACTTCGAAATTATTATAATTTAATATGTTCGAATTATATTCGTCATATATACTGCCATATATTAGGTGTATATGTTTCGCTTATTTATAAACGAGATTTTGTTTCCGTGAAAAAAATTACTTACGTGATGTTAATTTTTCATGCAGGTCACTCAAAATCGTGTCAAACGGCGAGAAAGGGCACCAGTCAGAAGGTGGAGAGATTTTTTTAAATTAAAAATGCCATAAATTTGAATGCCTCGACGGTGCCAAACTCGATCCAAAAGCTTACGACGATGATATCACCATTGTCAACGGATCGCGAGTTTAGCGGACTTTCAATGCAGGTATCCGGTTCATTAACAGGACGCAAAGGAGTGATTGTGTGTCGGGTGCAAGGCGAGAGCTCGGTTTCCTGCCACTGCATCACCGCAAGCAGTACTTTGTCGTAAAGGCAGTTTACCAAATTAGTAACATCGAGAGAGCCGTCGTGCTTTCCCCGTGAGCTTTTCGAGTTTCGGGCTGGTATAGCTCGTCGCTGGTATAGTTTCGGGCGGTCGTCAAGGCGTCGGGATGTGCCACTGCGGGTCCCTTTCGGACGCGCAAGCGTATACACGAGTTCGTTCACGGTTACAGGGGCGGTAACGTTTAATTCGCTACCGGCCAGTTTCCGGAGCACTCAGAATCACGATGCCGCATCAAATTTTAAACCCCTGAACTGTGAAAAACGGATGCGATATAAGATACGTATTTTTATAAGCATAAAAATAAACAAAAGGTTTCGTCCCGTAAATAAATAAATAAATAAATAAATAAATAAATAAATAAATAAATAAACAAATAAATAAATAAATAAATAAATAAATAAATAAATAAATAAATAAATAAATAAATAAATAAATAAATAAATAAATAAATAAATAAATAAATAAATAAATAAATAAATAAATAAATAAATAAATTCTTGCGTTAGAAGGCAAGCAAATACTTGTCGAAAAATTCAAAGTTCAATAATTCAATAGTTTCTTTACATTTCGACGATTGTGATTTTGTTTTACGATTTGATACTCGTAAT
The DNA here is from genome assembly GCA_963924025.1 of Ischnus inquisitorius. Taxonomy (NCBI): domain Eukaryota; kingdom Metazoa; phylum Arthropoda; class Insecta; order Hymenoptera; family Ichneumonidae; genus Ischnus; species Ischnus inquisitorius. The sequence goes on from OZ001244.1 coordinate 18,176,713, forward strand.
TCAAATTCAAATATCAAAAAAAATCTATAAATTTTCAACGCTTTGGAGGATTTTCGACGGATCCAATTCCAAACAGTATTTAAGAAAACAGTCAATTTGTGGGCCAAACGTGAACTCGATATTTTGAACGTTGCCCGGAAGAACAAAAATAGACGTTTTTCAAAAAATGTATATAATCAATAACAACCAAACCCTGGCGTAAATTTGAGTTTGACATCTCAATAATTGTGACCACCAGGGTGCTAACAATAACCAACTCACACACATGCAGTCGTTTTTCTCTAAACGACTTTTCTCGACGTCTTGGATGATCTCGGGAGGTCCGACAAAAAAGACCTTAAGCCTGATGAAAATCTCGAAAACGTATTCTTTTCACGAACACAAAGCTCCCTGTGTGAGAAAGCACTGGGCAAGATGCTACTTTGCAAGCTTTATTCTCCCCGTGTCAACAAGGGGTGAATTCCTAAATTTCGATCACAAGGGTTGCAAGCTTCGAGATATTGACGCCGGTGGATTAGGGGAGAGCGGGGCAAAATGGCATACCGGGGCAAAATGGTACGAAATGGTCAAATAAAGACCCCCGTATGATAGAATTAATGCAAAAAGGGACAAGAGAAAGTCCCAACGAAGTAGATTTTTTTTCTGTCCCATTTTGCTCTAATACCGTTCTGCTCTGGTCCCATTGTGCGTGAATACCATTTTGCCCCGGTATGCCGTTTCGCCCCGCTCTCCCCTACTCCGCGAGAGGGGAAGCAACATGGCGAAAGTTGCCTTCTCGTCATATCGATGATGTCGGAAATTCGGCACATGATCTATCGTTGTTTAAAGACCCCCAATACCCATCGACCCGTTGTATTCGCCGTTTGTTCGCGAACGATCTCTCCTGCCGGTGATGATCGCGACGCTCGATGCGCGGTGGAGAGAAAAGCCCCTCTGCTCTGCCTTCCTCCCTCGCACGGTCGCGCGACTAGTTTCACGAACGTGGCTATCATCTCTTCCTAGCCGAGTTCAGTATACGGTCGCGCTCTCCTCGCGAGAACACCTGTAAACTCTTTCGCGTTCCGTACCGAGTTACAATATCGCAATTTGTGCTTTTATTTTTTATTTCATAATTTTTTCCGATATTCATCCTCGTCGCATTGTATCGACAAGTAAAAAGGAAAATAACACAAAACTCTACAGTAGTTTCGTTTATCACGACGGTTGCGCAAAACTGTTCACAAAAGGCACTCTGTTAAGTTTCAACGCCAAGCTCCATTTGAAACATACGACACGCGTAAGACTATTTTTTTTTCTATCTCTCTCCTTCTCTCTCTCTCTCTATTGATGTTGTTAACGATACTTTTTGAATTTACCTTCGCAATTTCTAGCGATACTTTGCACACTGTGAGAACCGAGAATATCCATTTTTCCTTATAATAACAATAATAATAATAATTTTTGGTTATTGATATCTTTCTGCATACTATACGTCGAATCTTGGTTCCCCGATGAGTGTTTACCTTTTCTTATTTTTTTAATTGTACCGATTGTTATTTTCTCGCGCATGTACACGTTGATAGAAAATTGTGCGTTTTTAAGTTCATTGAACTTTGCGCAACGATATGTTGCACTGCGTGAGAGATGCGTGGGTTGGACACGTGCGTTTTGACTCCTCGCTTGTAACTTGGTCATTTACTCGGAACTTTGAACTTTGCGCTTGGTTAACAAACTTGTCCCGCTCGGTGTAACGAAGCCGGTATATAATTTACGCGTCACCGTATTTAGGGCACAATACCCGCAGGATCGCAAGTTCCGAAATCTGCTATGTCCAATACGAAAAGCCTCAACGTTATGGCGAATATTGTGAAGCGATTTATTTGCAACTCGCATGCAAAAGTTGCGGCAATCCGAAGCTCGAAATTGACCAAACTGTGTCGCAATGGGGGAGTAAAAAAAAATCGTACGAATCGCGTTACGCGGTTTTGTTGAGTGACGGATAATAATTCAAGCGTCCAATTGCATTATGTAAAATCGGAGGGATGATTGAACTTAGTTTCAAGGCTCGAAACTTGCGATGAGAGGGAAAGCCGCAGAGGCAGGGCATTCATTAAAATCCAACTCGGGCCAGATGAAAGGATGGGGTATACTCATCCCTCGGAGCGATAGACCGAGCGTTCGGCCAACTACTTGTTGCCCGATTCTCCGTTCGCATTCCCCGTCGGCGCTACCTCTCATTCGTTTTCACGCGCAACTAGTTCAATTATATTCAAGGATTTTCCTTCCAAAGTACAAAAATGCGAATTTTTCATGAATATAAATTGTAATTCGTACGACTGCGTAGAAAAAAATTCGAAGCGATTAAATCGTATCAAAGAACAGAACTTGGCGGATAAAAAATACTCACGGCAAAGAAACTCGAATTTTTCGAGAGGAATCAAATTAATTCGGAATCTGATTAAGTAATTTTACGCTCGATCGAAGAATGCAACATACATTAATCCGTTTTGCGACGAAGCTCCAACGGAGAATGTACGAAAGTTCGTTTGGCGAAAAAAAACGTCTCGTTCGCATAATCGCCTATTCCCATTGTTCGCCGCGAGAGTTACAATGCTCCGACGCGCGACGTGGCAAATAGCTCTGCGGCAAATTGAGCGACCGTCGCGATCGTCTCGGTTCCTTCATCGACCGCGCGTGTAACGACCACGAATGTAAGAAAGTTCTTTTTTATACCTTTACTTCCAGCTCATCCAAGCGAATTCGGAAGAGAGACGCAAAAACGGGGCGTGTCCTTTCGAATTTCTTTTTCTGTACTTCCACTCTTTCAATACTGTATCCGTCTAACGCACGTGTCCAACGATACGATGAAAATTAAAAAAAAAACCAGTCATCACATTTTACTCGATCGGAAGTTCAGAATCAACCATATTGTATTTTAATGATCTACGCCGTCAGCCGGATTTTTTGTGTCCCGCAAAATATCAGTTACGCTGCATTTACGTCAACATATCGTGTGAAATTCGTTCGCCAGAAAAATAATCATGAAAAATTGATGAAAAATTCGAATCAACATGCGCAATGGCCAAATAATTACCTCTCATCACAGCCGCATCTGCACTTTGTATTTTACATGTTTGAAACTCATGCTGTATGAGCACCGATATTATTCCCGTGTATAAGCCCGATGTGTACATGGGTGTTTGTAGTAATTGCCATTGAGATGATTTTATGGTACCCCCCTATCCCGAGAGCGTATCTTTGTGTCGAGACTGAATGGACAACTGAAGAACGACGAGAGCCTCATCTGCCCGTCGTTGGGATCTTTATGAGATAATACGGCTGCCTTCGCGGCTGATAGTCCGTCTGCGGGAGCTCCACAGGCATTCAGGCATCCGAGATCCGAATAGTGAAATCGAGGTGAGGCTGCGAGGCAGCAACGCCTGCCTACGGCTCGAGGCATGCTCACCATCCACGACGAGTGAGTATACGTACCCGAAGTGTATCTATTTATATCTATACACATAACCCGAAGTATAGCTTGTATCATTATAATAATTGTGTATGCATTAGCCCGCACCCTAAAACGCTATAGCTTCCCTATCTTCGTTACTATTTGTCTCCTCGATGATGTTACACCACCTCCGGTATACATAAACCACCCTGTCGTCCCCTTGGCACCCTTCGATAATGAAGATTTACCGGCCACTAAGCCGATTCCGAGGGTGCCCTCACCCCGAACGAATACAGCTATAGCGCACACCGGAACTTCCCGGGTGGTGGGTTATTTCGGTTTCTGCCGGCGACCGATACTGGCCTCTTACCGAATCAAGTTGCAAGCCCCAAAGTGATCTCGACTTTGTGATGAAAACTCGGATCACGACGACAGTGAGGCATCGAAAGTTCCTATTTTGCATGCCACAGGCGCCAATGGCAATGGGGAGAACGGAACGCGAGAAATTTATCTGTCGAATGGAATTCTTCGGGGGATAGTTTCATGTGTTGAATGCACGTCGCTGATCGAAATCCGTGAATGAACACACGATTTTTCATGATTTCCGAAAATCTTTTAAACCTGCTGAAAGTTGATCAACGCGGTGTTTGACGATGCGCAACAAAATTTTTCATGCACGAAAGTTAAGGGATGCTTAACTTGGGTATTTTTTTTCTCCATGTGGCGTTGTTTGCGAGACCTCGGGGGTGGTAATTGTGAGACAGAGATCTGTCGATGTTATTCAAATGGTTCCATAGTGGAACCTCCGCTGATGGTGGCCCAACACTGTAGTAAACCACTACCGACCCGTTAATGTGGAATCTAATGATCGAAGAGATACCGCGTTTAGGGTATTGCCCGGTGGTAGCTCGAGGGCTTCTGTACACCCCGCTGCTCGAGTGCACCGGGAGCACGATTAATTGGACCAGCGCGTCGGCGTCGTCGTCGTCGTCGCGCTCTCTCGGTCGCCTCTCTCGTAGCTGATGTTGTTTTGCCATTACGTTATTTCAATCGTTCGCTCGTCCGAGCGAAGAAAATCGAAGAGGCCTTCGTCATTGGAAAAAAAAAATATGTACGTATATATACTACATATTTCTCGACAGCCGGGAAATTGTATTTTATTAATAATGCGGCAAAGTTTCCATGGACGGCGATGTAGCGGACGCGAAGTCGTCTAGCAACGCGAGAGTACGGAGAAGGAGTACCCCGGGGGAGTATATTTGTATCTATCGATATCGATTCATTTATTCATACTTTCTTGAGACTCTAATTTGGATGATGAATCGATAAATAATCCATTATAGAACTCGTTAGCGCATATATACATCTTTGCGAAGCACAAAAAAGCAGCAGCTTAGAACATTGCGCATTGCTAAGTCATTATTTTTCCACCTTTCACAGAGCTTTTTCTGTTCAAAAATATTTTTGAATAAAATTTGCAGTTTTCAACAAACCAACGATATGGTGAAGAATCTGTTATAAAATAAATTTGAAATTTTTTCTATTGAATGGCATTCGTTTCGATTGAAACTCAACATTAACTCAAAATTTGCAAAGGTTCGAACGCTGTTAAAGATTTTAATAAAGCACCGACAACGGTGAATGAGCGATCGGATCGCAGTTTCGACGATTATCCCAATCCATCAAAGTTATTTGCGGTCAGTACTTTGATGGGTAACCGCTGGATGGCCGCGTACTTGCTGCTGCGTCAATCGTTGAGCGGTCCCATTAAGCTGTCCAGCGGTTACCCATCAAAGCACTGACCGTGAAAAAGCTCAATATTTAATAAATTCTGAATTCCCTAAAGAATTCATGACGATTCCAATCGCGAGGTATATTTAATTACAGTTGACTTGTCGTTTGAATTCAAGCCTGATATAAACCCATTGCGCAAGAAGACAAACGCAATTTTTTAAATTCAAAGTCTCCGCCCATAAACCACTTTTCGCGGCGTTCTTGTCGATTTTAAGTCCGCTTAAGCGTAATTTTGTATTAATCTCTTAACGCTTGTAAAAGATAAAGGAAACGAACCAGTGAATCACCTCTGATATACCCCAAAGAGCGTGTACTCGACAACATGAACAGAATGTTTTATCAATAAATACCGTAAACTTTCAAAGTGTTAATTTTCGTGAACGAGAATTACTACAACTATTTTTAGAATTCACACGTCGGTGTGAGACAAGCATGTAACGAAGGAAATGGCTACGAGATTCGTTAAAGTGGAGTTTCCATCAAATTTCGTCCCTTTATTTATTTATTTTTTCTCGTGCGACGATGTACATGAAGGAATTGACGAGATGGGCTCGTGCTAATGAAACCCGAGGCGCTCGCTATAACGCACACGCTCGCACACATCGGCCACCGATGATGCTGGTGTGTCATATATAGTGTGAGCCACGAGGCCAGCAGGTAAATATTGACGTTCATGTATCCGAGAACAGTGAGTGAACCCAACGTTGGAACAATCTTCGATTTTTCTACCTGTTACGCGGCGAGCGTTTTTTCCTTTTTCAAATTACTTCAAAATTACCGGTTGGCTGTTAAAAACAATAATGTTACGAAACGAGCTCAGTGACCTCTCATATTCTCTAATCGAATAGGTCTAAAAGATGCATTTTTTTTCTACCCAATTGTATCTTCGAATATCCCTTTTTTTAAACATTCTATCGCTGCAAAAAAGCGCGCAGCTGTCGAGATCTCATCCTCGTTTCATCGGATCATTTGTCACCGGCGAAGCGGAAGCCGGCCAGTTTAATCACTCGGAACTCCTGACAACCGACTGTGGCTTATTGCCTTTCAGTAACTGGAGAACGAGAACGCGAGAAGCGCCTCTTCAATGGTCTATGGCAGAGGGTACCACTTTGTTTGCCGTTGCATCGGCGTCATCGTCGTTTGCCTCCGAGTATCTATACAGCATCCACTTTGCTACCGCGATAATGTACACCGAGTATCAAACCCGGTGGCGTTCCTCTGTCGCCGTCGATGCCGCTCGCCCATGGAAGCGTTCGTGTCAAACGGAACTTGGATGAGCCGTCCGACAAACGAGACTTTGAGCTTTCGGAGTATTATTCTTCCCGTCTCGGCCAGATCTCCGCGTTGCGTACACAACTGTTTATTGCTTCCTTGAGCGTTCCCGCTCCGCGAGAACGAGGTAATCGCTCTAATGCAGCTGCGATCAATCGCTCGCTGATTAAATGCCTTGAGTGCAATTAAATCCAATTCAACGGAGGATCAATTCGACATTCCGCCGATAAAGATTTGTGCATCTGAATAGCGCGCAATAAAGGTCGCAGGGCGAAATAAACTCGAAGCTTTCCCGTCTCTTGGATTTCCTCATCTATTATTATTCTTTTTTCACGTAGTAAAAGAAAGACCGCCGCGAGTCTCAAAGGATCTTCTGTCCCTCGTCGTCATCGTGAATATACGAGCCGTGCCTTTTTCCGAGAATATCATCGAACGTTGTACAGCGGGCAAACGTATATATCGCGAGGCTAGTAATCTTGAGACTCGAATCAACGAGCTATTCAACCACCGAGGAAGGAAAGACTCAATTTTTCTCTACGAACACGCCGCATTCATCGCGTTCGATACTTCCACCTTGCTCTTTTGATTTAGATCCGGGCTTATTCGTTCCGGGAGCGCTCAATGAATGGAAAGGCGGCGCGAAAAGTGCATCGAGGGAATTCAAGTTCAGTGGGAAGCTCGTTCGGTCATCGATAGAAATAAGATCGACTCGAAGTGATTTCACGTTATCGCGACACACACGAAGGTTGATTTTTCTTTTATTAAAAAAATTGATTCCAGTAAAAACATATTGCGTTCAGCTACGGAAACTGGACGAGCCCTTGATCAAATACATTTACCACGTAAAAAAAAACATTAGAGATACTGTGTGAAATGCAGAAAATCGATCGAAATACGTTTGTCATTGTAATGTTGCTTGGATAGAATTTTCTTTAGTACTCATCATTCATCACGGTACGACAAAGTGTGTGCGGGCATAGCACTAGTCAATCAGGAAAATAGATTATCGATTATGTTGGCCAAACGCTAATAATGCCAATCGGCATGCACCGAATGTGTACATAGGTGTAGACATATCTATGCCGGACCACGATTGGCATAACATTGAGGGGTCGAGCTTCGAAATGTAACCTCGGACCAACACCGAATAACGTAGGGGAGAGCGGGGCAGAATGGCATACCGGGGCAAAATGGTATGAAATGGTCAAATAAACTCCCCCGTATGATAGAATTAGGGCAAAATAGGACAAGACGAAGTTTCATCGATGTAGATTTTTTTGCCGTCCCATTTTGCCCTAATACCATTCTGCCCTGGTCCCATTGTGGGTGAACACCATTCTAATTCCGATGCACGAAGAAGGATCGCGTGAAACTTCCTAAAATAAAAATCGAAAATCTGCCAATTCTCATTGTATTTCCGTTCGTTTTGCATTAAATTCGAATAGTTTGCCGATATTGGCATTCGATTAACGTATTCAAATTTGTCCCGATTTCACCCCAGAGATATCGAGGCGTGATAATTCCATTTTTTTTCCTGTACTTCGTGAAGCCTGATCGTACAAAAGCGGCCGGGATGGACGAAATTGTTGTTTCTCGACGAATTAATTCCGCGTATGTATCTCACACTACGCTCACACATAGTCGTGCGTTGCCATAGCTTAGGCGTATAATTCCTCGAAACAGACAAGATCGTACACGCTCGTACTGATTCTCTGGACGCTCCGCAATTTTAGTAAAGCGCACAGTGCGTGACTAATCTTTTCCATCCTTTGCTACTCAATTATAGTGCAATAAACGTTGCACGGACGAGGAAAAGCCGTGATGCACCGTCAAATGCTCAGTGAGGGTTTTCGAACGATCCCCCGTTATCGGCTTTTAATTACAGGCGGTATTTCAATTTGTCTTAATTTCGCCGCATCGTGATTAACGACCGGTACGTTTCTTTTTTATGTTCTACGCTGTCTTCAGGGATTTTAAGAGGTGAAGAATGCAATTGTATATATTATGTGGCGGATAGCACGGCAAGCTGAAGATCCAAACAGGACGTACCGGTCACGTAATGGATGTACATCTTCAGATTACTCTCAAGTTCGATCTCCAGTTCGGACTGGAATCCGAACTACAGTGTGAATTCGAGTTCTCACTTCCGATCACAATCAAATGTCAACTAAGCGCGAAGGCTTCAGCCGGAAATTCAGGAAGCTCAAACTTCAGTTCGACCTTAAATTAGAACTTTATCTTCTGGTTAGAGATCGGTCTTGTGTCCAAAGTTTTTTCAAATATCATGGGCTCGAATTTCCGTCGTTGCTCAAGTTCGAATTCAAGTCCGAACCTTTAACCAGAAAATGTTTCGATGATTTGAATTCAAACTCAAGTTCGTTCTTGAGTCCAAACTTACACGAAAAATGCCGAAATATAGATCGCAATTCTATACGGATAATAAATTTCACTATACTTCTGGTACTCTGTGCTAAGTCATAGCAAATTTTACTGCAATTATGTTCAAGTTTATTATGTCCACAGGATTGAGAGCTATATTTTTATATTGAGAAATGTTGACCCGTAAATCATAGTGCAGGAGTAAAGTGTGCATACAACGTTCGAACTGCGTTGGTTTTCGATACTCAGTTTTAGCGTTTGACCCCGAGCCGGTGTTAACATGTCGTCGATATGCCGAAGTTTGCCCGCTGTCGTTGACCAGAATCGTGCTAGCCTTGTGACATTGACAAAAAGGCCCGGCCCATCGTCAAAACAATCAAGCTTTACCCGGGATGTGTCGACATAATGGAACCTCCATAATGAAAAGAACACAATGTCTCGTAGTTCATTTTCTCCCAAATTGTTCCATACATCAAACAATATCTGTAATGTTCACAAACGTTTTTGCAGCATGTCGCCACGCAATGGATCTTGCGTGGCCGAGGTGAGCTCGGTGAGAAGTCTCTCGTCGGACGACGTTTCGGGCGCGAAATCCAGCAGAAAGAAATCCTGCTGGGCGCGCGCTACCGATCCGGCTCATCGACGAGGTCGTAGAATTCAGCTGCTGCAGATGCTTGTTCTGCCGTTCATACCGATTCTCGCGCTGATAGTCCAAACGGCGAACACTCTACACGACATACTGATCTATCGTCAAGAAGTCTCGGACATTGAGAGTCAGGTAAATGACCGAAACCATTCATATTTTGTGTCCCGACGATAGTCAGTTAAAACAGGGATATAGCAAAGAATTGCGACTGGATGATGCTGTTATTTCCTACGAAAACTTCAAAATTGTCGGGGAGAGCGGGGCAGGATAGCATACCGGGGCAAAATGGTACGAAATGGTCAAATAAAGTCCTCCGTATGATAGGACAAAAAAATAGGATATGGCAAGATGGGACAAGAGAAAGTCCTATCGTCGTAGATTTTTTTGGCCTCCCATTTTGCCCTAATACCATTCTGCCCATGGTCCCATTGTGCGTGAATACGATTTTGCCCCGGTATGCCGTTTTGCCCCGCTCTCCCCTATGTTCAGATAGGGGAGAGCGAGGCAAAACGGCGTACCGGGGAAGAATGGTATGAAATGGTAAAATGGAGTCCTCTGTATGATAGAATTAGGGCAAAACGGGACAAGGGAAGGTCCCGTCGAAGTCGACTTTTTTGCTGTCCCAGTTTGCGGTATACCATTCTGCGCCGTTCTCCCCTCATCGGCGTCTGTGCCCTATGGAGGAGCCAATTGTGCTAATGCCAATTGTGCTAATACGCACAGAGAAACGCACGGTGGTAGTCCATTTAGTCGATTAAAGCCCCCGTGCATGAGCAACGAGTTAGTCGGTATCGATCTTAGTTTTTCTATCTTGTTCGATAGTCCGCGCAGACGAGAAACAGCAGTAGCGATATATTAGCTATCGCGATGCGGTGGTGGTTGGCGATCGCGTCCCGGTGGAAAGTTTCAGACCACGAGGAAAACGCATCAAGGGAGTCTCTTATACGGTACGCGGTTGAAACCACTTCGCTGCTCCACTGGCTCCGTACTGAGGGCAGGAGAAAACTGGGTTGAATCGTGATCGACTTTATAGTATTTACTCCGTGTCGTCTGACATAGTTTTACCGGGTTTGTCAGCTTTTATCGACATCGACCAGAGGGGCGGAGGCTGTCGCGCATTTTACGACACGCGAACAAACAGGATTCCGACGAAATGCACGGAGAAAAGATAATCATAATATTCACTATAAAATAGGTACTGATTGCTATATTAATAGTACCGCGAGGACACATCCCCCCCCCCCCCCCCCCCCCCCCCCTTGTAACGGTTAATACATCTATAGAAATTGTAGCGATACTTATAGCAATAATTACTATACCTATTGGTATCATTTCTATAAGTATCGCTACAATTTCTATAGATGTATTAACCGTTACAAGGGGGGGGGATGTGTCCCCGCGGTACTATTAATATAGCAATCAGTACCAGTTTTATAGTAAATATTATGATTATCTTTTCTCCGTGTGCGTATCTTAAATTCGAATGGATGGCAAAAAAATGCACGGTTTCAGAACAAAAGAAGCGCATATCACAGTTCGCAGAAGGCAACTAACCGGATAGCGTTTTTGCGCAAAATGCTATCCGGTTAGTTGCCTTCTGCGATTATACATTGCGATTACAAAATTCTCATTAAGGTATTACCAGCAACTTGTCAGGACAATTTGCTACTGATCTGCTTCAGTACATCAAGGAATATTGACATTCCAGGGATTCAGCGCTTCTACAACAAATTTGAATCATTTAACAGCTAATCAAGCTTAATTTTCGGAAGTTGATTCGCAGAACAATTGCATTGTTTTTATCAAAATGAATTCGTTATTGAGAGTTAAACTCGCATTAAATACGACTCTCGAAAGAATGGAAAGTGTACGGAAACAATTATACCGTACACCGGTAAACAAGTCTGATAGAAAATTTCCACCACGATCGACCGAAAGAAAATTGATGAATTGATTATTAGCGTCAGAGTTTCAAATCAGTGAAACTGTCCGTGGTAGAGATTGAACGATGTCAAGTGACATGCCGACATTTGCGATTCTTCGGCCGTACGAAGAGAACTTCGTGAAATAAATGGGAACGAGAAAATCGTGAAAGATGCTTCGGTAGAGCCAGGTACTGCGTATATTGAAGAGACACAGGCACTCAGGCACTTGGAAATTCGAGTGCCGTCGAGAGCCAACTGGAAGGCTCTCGGTAGTTCTCGGCACTTCAGTTCTCTCGCGTCTGCGAGCTCTCTCGGCTCGCAATTAAGCTCGATTTCCCACTTCTCGTGGATGAGCATGGCCCATGCCGATACATGCCCGACGGCGCGAAGACGCGCGATTATCGCGGGCTTCGAATAGAACGCGTGTCCACACTTTTTTCTCGTGTCATTTGCTTATTATGATTATTGTGAAACAAATCATTTCGCACAGGTAACGATCGCCACGGATCTTGGAAAAGTTGTCACGCGGATGCAACTGGAGAGATCCGAGGTCGCTTTCTTCATCTACACGAACGGCAGTACCTTGAGGTATTTACGAGATTGTTTCAATTGAACTAAATTGCGTTTCTGTTGTACGCGGCTTTCGTGATCTACGAGTCGAAGGCCGCGTTGAATATCCGTGGATTGCGCAATATCCGTGACTACGTGAGACACACGACGCATCCGTATACGTGACCGACTCTCCTGTGGGACGAAACACATTGCGCGATTGGCTCGAGGAACCTCGGTCATGTGTCGTGCGCGATCCGTGAAAATTAAAAAATAAATCGCACTTGATCGTTTCGAAATTTACTGTACGATTTTATTTAACACTCACTTTTCATACACGATCAATATCGATTATTGTTAGATTATTTCGTGCTTCGGAGGACATGAAAAAAAATGCATTAAAATTTTTTTTCAAGGTCGAATTTGACGCAGCGTTATGCCATTACGGATCAGACACTGCGAAACATGACCACCTGGCCGCTGGTGTCGGTGCCGAGGGACGAATTCAAAACGCAGACGTACGACGTCGTGAACAAAGAAGCTTTTCAGGCGCGTCTCGACGACTTCAGGTAAATCATCTTTCATAACAGTCGCAGCGAATTATCACCGAGGCTTGATGTATCGTGACCTTGAATATCATCAGAGAGAAGCGGAGAAATTAAGGGATGGTAGAATTGTGTGTCTTGACGCGAAGGTGGGCACCCAATGTTATTCGCTGGATTCTCATCAACAAAAGAGCCGAAAACCCGATGATGGATGAAAACTCTATCGCATTGATAACTCGGAAAATGAGTTATCAAAGTTCCATCGCTATTCTAGGGCAAAAACGTAGAACACGCGGTCCTTGAAATATATTTCATTCATTGCACTTTTTAATATCGATTATTTTGTTTCTCGAAACCCGATAAAAATTTCTGAGAGTCAAATTTATAGTCCAGAGTCGCGAACGAAATTTAATCTTAAGCTTTATTTTGCTCATCAAGTTCGAGCTTGCACTACGAAATAATGAAGTTCGAGCCTAATAAGCAGAATAAAGTTCCAACTTAAGTTCGAACTTGTGCCGTTTGGGACGATAAATTCGACTCTGACATCGACTCATACCCGTGGCCGTGTGGATCAGAAAACAATTCGAGACGGTGGTTTTTATGCTCGTTATGTCGACGATTATTATACCCCGTCTAGACGACTTAGTCGCCGTTGTCCTCGTTCTCGGAAACGTTCTTGCAATATCGATCAATGGAAAAATAGTGAGAAAGTTCGAGCTTTACGCTACGCCCGAGTAAACTCCCGCAACAGCCGCAGGCCCGTAAGACGAAAAATATTGCATAAATTAACGTTTTTTTCTTAATCGCAACTCAATTTTCTCGAATAATTAAATAATCGATAGGTCAAACGATCCAAGACTAACGCGAACTGATGCTCGTAGCTCGTAGCACAGCAGGCTCTTTCATATACTATATATAGATCGGGACTGTATCAAAGCAAAATGGTAAATTGATATCACTGGTCATCCTGATGATGCGATATTCGAATACATCATGCGCTTGTGACGCAGGAATTTACCAATAATAATGCTAATGTTACGTCCAAGCGCGACATAATCAGTCATTTATTTCATACGATTAATTAAAATTATGTTTAGAATAATGATGTTGAATAATCGTCCAGTCGAATTCGGAGTCGAAAATTGCAACGTGTCTCGACTGAAAGAAGATTTTTTTAAATGGACTCGACGGCCGATAAAGTTTTGACACGATGAGATATTGGAATACGCGTTTCATCCGTAGCGCTGAGATGATCCGATTACGAGTATCGGTGACGTTATTACATTTCAAGAAAGATAATACGCTTCGTTTCATACGATTTAATTGAATTTATATATATTTTTCTTCGGAACGTTCAATCGCGACACAGAGAAGTTATTAAGAAGATCCGAAAAAATAGCGGGTCGACTGAAATTACAGTGCAGTCTCTTGCGGGGATGCAATGTTGGTTACGGTGCGGATACGTCGGCGAAACCCTTCGGGACTCAACCCGCTTGTTCGCTGGACGTATATACAGAGGGGAAATAAGGATTTCAATTCTCATATTAAATGACAAGTGCTCCGGGGCTGAATACACCGAAGCACCGGGCTGAATATCCCGGTTGCTCGACGTACCGAGGGCGGCTATCGTTCGGCCCTGTCGGGATGCTCAAGGTCTGAGCACACAAGTGAATGTCTACTTAGCGAGCAGCCAACCACAACCGCCTCGGCTCTCTTGCCCGTAGAGAACGGAGGAAAAGAAATGTTGGCTTACAAGAAATTATTCGCGATAAACGCGCATCTTCCGCCGAATAATACACGCACTAACTGCCCCAATTCTTCGACATTGTTCGCGCCAGGAAACAGACTTCGGATGCATGCTCTGTCTTGACTCTTCCGCTTTATTTTGCATCGATCCCGTTGCAAGATACACGAGCCATGGCGTCCGCGTACCATCGACCGGAAATAAATAGAATTTGAAATAGAACACGGATCTCCATCGCGGCGAGAGAAAGATTGCTGGATTTTTTTTATTCATACGCGCGGGTGTACAGCCCCTCGAGGGAATTGCCGTTTTTAACAGATGAGCGAACAGGCGGGAGTGTTATGCGTTTGACATTGAAGGGAATTCATCGGTTTTTTTTCGTCTACGCCCTGTAAGCGCACGAATTTTAATTACATTTCTTTTCAACAAAAGCCCCAAAACTCTCCATTATGATCCTAATATAGAAAGTTGGTCGAAAACAATTGCGGATTTATGCGTCTCTTTGATCATGAAAATTAAATTAGCAGACAACTTCACGGAGTTTTATTTTCAACTACCGACGGTCCAGAGCAAGGATACGGGATTTATCGGTTTCATTGAGGCCACGTGATTTTCACCGTTTTTGTTGTCATGCGTGTTTGCGAAACGGGCTTGAAATTTAGGTGAAAGGGCAAAAGGATGGAATTTAAAAAAATGTGCAGACTAGAAAAACTTCCGACTGAAAAAGGACTTTAGGAAATTTTCGCATAGACAAAAAATATTATCAGTAAATTTTCTGATTATCTGTAAATAATTAATTGTTATTTTACACTGTCGTTAGTACGTTTTCCTTATTAAATTCGTTTTTCAGTTGAGAATTTTTTAGTTTCGGACTTTTTTTTCGCAATTCGTAACACGCATGTGGACGACTTGTCCTTTGTTTGCCTTTGGAAATATTCCTCTCATTCTCTCGTGACAAACGTTGGACCTCGACGATCGAAAACAAATATTTGCCACTGGAATACACAACCCTTCGTGTACGCGGGTGTTAACGCTCGCCGGGTGGGCCGGACTCGTCTGCGCGACTAGAACCGCGATCGGCAAGCTCGAAATGTAAAAATGGAATAGAGACGCATACATAATAGACGCTTCGAGGTAGAAAGCGCAACGAATCGTGGATACGCCCGGTCGGAAAGAGCGAAAGAACAGCGAATAGTTCTCGAATTGTTATCGCGAAAGAGCTCGTTAATCGCGGCAACGTATATTTTCGTATGTGAGTTACATCAGCTATCGCGGTTCCGAGGCGGAAACTGGATGAAGCAATCGACCGGAGTGGAAATTAGATATTCGATAGAAGTCCATCGAGCCTATCGGAGAGGTCTGACAATGAACGGTAGGCAAAGCCCGTGCAACTTGAGGAAACTGTGTATTGTGCTCTCCGCACTGACAAGGCAAATGAGATTACAAGGAAGCGGAGCTGCAATGCCTCGAGATAGATTTTCCACACGTGCAAATTGTATTCACCATCAAGGAGGCTCACAGGATACGCAGTGCAAGTTACCCTACGACCTTCAAAGACCAACCAAAAGTGACGTTGAGAATCGCACAAATATCCACGAGGCTACCTTAGCTTAATAGTAAATATTCAATTATAAACATACGTACAGATGCAATAAGCTCCGGGAATTTATCGAAAAAAAACCATGCAATTGTGAGCTCCTTTTTTGTGTCGATTGAACAAACTTCCAGCAAGCCCTACAGTTATCGCTGACCGCATGTGACGGTACATAAAAAAATCATTGTCTACGCAAAAAATCGAATTTTCGAATTCGACAAAAACTACAAAATTTCAAGTTTTTTTCGCATCCGATTTCAATACCGTTGATGACGAACATTGTTCTTAAAATACCTATTGCATTCAATTTAAATTTACGTCACGGGATGACGTGCTCGAATCAATCGATCGCAGATCGCTCGCGCTGTGTACAGCACTCGCGTGGATATACCCAACAGTCACTACGGCGTAATAAATTCGCTCAAAGAAGCTGCGTTAGGCCTGAGGTATCCCGAACAGGAAGGTTGTCAGCAACTTGGATGGCTGTCGAGTCGAGAAATAAGCTGGGGCGCTAAACCCACACACAGTCCTGGTGTGTTGAGGAGTAGCACGTGTGTGCGAGGTCCTCTCCACGTCGCGCAGTGGTATGCGCTTCTCGTGTCTGGTCGTCGATGGACACCGAGGCCCTCACGGATGATCGCGTCATCGCCCATGTAGAGCATCCAGCTCAACCAGAAGAGTATAAGCCACTCCATAACGCCCATATTTATAGAGAATCATAGTCGAGCTATAGTTTTAAATATTGTCGGTTCTGTACGTTTCGTTCGAGGAATTTCATACACGTGTGTATTGCGAAACGATTTTCGATAGGATCGCTCGCAGCCTCTCCCGCGAAGTGCTCTATGCAAACGATACGTGCTACGCTCTATATATAGGAATATGAGGAACGCGAGCTTGCATCGAGCTGGGCTTCGAGAACTCGGTTCTATCCACCGTCGCCGGCCCGTGCAGCAAAATTGCAGCGATATATTTTTTTTTCTGAAAAAAAAAAAAAAAAAGAAGAAAGGATCGATACGATGAAAATGAAGAGGCCTTTGACCGGAAATCGCTGGACCGAGTAACTCCAATTCGTTTGTCAGCGACCAACCGGATCGAGCATTCCCGCGGGCCAGAATCGCGTTTTCAATTATTCGTTCTGTCGAGTCGTTAACAATGGCGCATTGCTTAATTTTTCCAGACAAAAGATTAATTCGGAAGAGAGCAGCATTTCGGAAGTGATGGATTGGTACACGAACGTTAACGCGGCGATGCTCGATCATCTGACAAATCAAATCAAGGAAACCGACAGCAGCGGGGTGTGGAGGTTTGTGCTTCGGTGTATTGAAGTCAGTTCGAATATCATACAAATTGAATTTGAGCATTGCTTTCTTGTTTTCTCTTTCAACGTACGAAAATTCCTCCGAAGGAAGCGAAATTAGTTGAGAAATCTCTCATGAAGGAGCTTCGAGTTAACGAAGTTAGAAGCAAAATGAGGAAGCAATGTTCGAATCTAATTTTCATCATTTTTTTTTCCATCAAAACGAAGCTTTTTCTATGATGAAGCAAAACAGGATTAACACATTATTTAGTGATATTTTCGCGTACATCAACAGGTACTTAATAGCATTCAAGAATCTGCTGCGCAGCATCGAGAGTCTGGGCATCGCGTCCGTTTACGGTATCAATTACTTCGGCCGGGGTATCCTCATGGGTGAAAATTACGTGAATTACGTGCGCCACGAGGCGCTCGGACGGGATCTTCTCAACGGTTCTCTCACCTACGTGCCCAGTTTGAAGAACTTCTACGCCGATCTGATGCGAATTATGCCCGAATACGGCAGAATAAAATCGAGGCAAATGAACTATTTATTTTACATAATTTATCTTGCTATAATAGATCTAGGGAAGTTTCTTTTTATTCTATTAAAAAAAAACACAAACATGTCTTCAAAAATACGGAAAATCTCTACATTTCGCGAAGTTTGCTATAAAATTCGCGAGGAAAAATGTCGGTCGTTCATCGTAGCAAACCTATGTGTGATATGTTTCTATTCCTAACTTAATATTTGTTTGAAAAAAAAACTAGCGCGCTCCGTAATTTCAAAAAAATGTGTCCTTGACAGCTTTAAACTACTCTCGATCTTTGTTGCCGCTAGCTTTAATGAAAGAGATGTTCTCCCGACGGAAATTGTAATGCTCGATGCTTCCTCCTCTCCAGACGAGATGAAATTCTTCGGAATCTAAAACGTGAGCCGAGCGTTGACGACGCTATCGCTTATTTCGATTCGATGGCCACCTACGTGGATGAACTTCGCGAGCTTCAGAAAGAATTGCGTCACATGATAAGGTATGTATATATATATATATATATATATGGGGTATCGTACGAGAATGCACTGGCGGGACGAGTGGAATTCCAGTAATCTCGAAGTCATATCGTCACTCCCGTGTCCGGGAATTTCAAAATAAATCCCTCGTTCGTACATGAGTCCTGGTCTCGTATCTCAAAGTTTTTTTCTTCTCTTTCTATCGTTCACACAGGGACTACGTAAACTCGACTCTGCAGGATGCCAGCAATAAGGAAGTTGCCGGTATAGCCATTGTCGTTCTCGTTCTCGTCGTATCACCGATTATAATCATACTCGTGCGGAACGCAGTTGCTACGATACAGGTGATTGGACTAAATTAATCGGCCAACGAACCTGCATGGAATCGATAGCAAGGGCTACATTAAAATAACAAACATCTGTAATTTTCTTTTCTCTCGAACAACAATTCACAGATGTATGCGGCAAATTTGGCCCAAAAAGCCCGAGAGTTGAAACGCGAGAAGCGGAAGAGCGACACGCTTTTGTTTCAGATGTTGCCACCGAGCGTAGCTCAACAGTTGAAGCAAACTCAACAGGCAAGTTGCGCCGAAATTCGAGCCGGCGCGAATCGAAATCTTATCGAAAGAAATTTCAACTTTGCAGGTGCCCGCCGAATATTACGAAGCCGTAACGGTGTATTTCAGCGACATCGTAGGATTTACCGAAATCGCTGCAGAGAACACACCGCTCGAGGTGATTTTGCATCATAATAATGCCAAACGGCTAATGATAGATTATAAAGCTAATTATAGACAAAATATAGCGCATGTTGGAAATTCGTTAATCGATTATGTAAATAACAACTACTGTTTCAGGTAGTAACTTTCCTAAACTCGATATACAAGCTGTTCGACGCGCGCATCGAGTGCTACGACGTTTACAAGGTCGAAACTATCGGCGACTCGTATATGGTGGCGTCCGGTCTGCCAGTTAGAAATGGTAAAAGTACGAGCCCCACGAGAGTACACGATCCATGTGTCCTGCATGTTCTGGAGTATCCTCGGTGTGTCTGCCGACTCTCTCTCTCTCTCTTTCTCTTTGCCAATATCTATCGCCTTTTCATAACACTTCGAGGTCCATATAGGGACTCTGTTCCTAACAATTTGGTTAAAATATTTCTCTGAATACGCTTGAAAATCTACCAGAAATTTCTCTAGAAAGTTCTGTGAATTTCTCAAAATTTTCTCCCTTTTCACAGAAAGTCGAAGATTTTTCTGAATCCGAAAATCCTGAATCAGAAAAACTCTGTCGAAATTCGCTTAGAATTCTTCAGACAAAATGTCAGAGAAATATTTTTACTCGGCCATGCATGAACTTATCAGTTGTGTTTCAATCCGTCGATTCAAATTACATGTCTATCGATTTGTACGATACAAATTATTTTTCGTCGAATGCGAGCAGGTGACAAGCACGTTTCGGAAATAGCGACAATGGCTCTCGATCTACTGGCCGCTTCGTCGGTGTTTCAAGTACCCAAACGACCGGGCGAACGTCTACAAATTCGAAGCGGAGCCCACACCGGACCCGTAGTCGCTGGAATAGTCGGTAGCAAAATGCCTCGCTATTGCTTATTCGGCGACACCGTTAATACGGCTAGCCGAATGGAATCGACTGGAGAAGGTCAAAATCTCTACTTCTTATTGTTTCCCAAAAAAAATATCTAACATTTCGTTGAACTAACGGACAATTATGTTGCAGCTCTTCGTATTCACATAAGTCTCGAGATGAAAAAAGCTCTGGACGCCGTCGGTGGTTTCAGAATCGAGCATCGCGGACTCGTAGACGTCAAGGTATTGAAGTAAAACATTAGAGTGGAACCTCTGTTTTTTTAATTTCACTCAACTCAACCACTCGCTTAGGGGAAAGCGGGGCAGAACGGCATCCCGGCCCACAATGGTATGAAATGGTAAATCAGAGTCCCCTGTTTGATGGAATTGGAGCAAAATGGGACAAGTCCCATTGAAGTCGATTGTTTTGCTGTCCCATTTTGCCCCTATCCCAACTTGCTCTGGTCCCATTGTGCACCAATACCATTTTGCCCCGGTTTGCCGCTCTGCTCCGCTTTGCTCCATTTGGTCTCGTTACCATGGGAGCGATTTTGTTCAACCAAATTCCCCCATGTGTGTTCACCCCTAAGCAAGCGCCTCAGGCCCCAACTCTCACGCCTCGTTGCCCCTACAGCAACTGAACAAAAGTAGGTCCTGCAGGAAAAGTACAGAATAGCGATAGTACCCGATTCCGTCGAGTTAAGAAAACAGGATTACTGTATTTGACCGCAAAACTGAACCTTTCTTCGATCCAAACGAATATCGCCCTGATTGAAAAAAGTATTTATATGAATCAAATAAATCATATAGTGTATAATTTTTTATAGGGAAAGGGCCTTATGGATACCTACTGGCTCGAGTGCAAAGACGGCGGTATAGCACGAGCGGCCGAACTCGACCTGCCGACGTTCTTCGAGGACGTCAGGCCCGTCTTCATGCGCCGTCTGCGCGAGGAGGGTACCCTCTGATGCGAGCCATACTCCCGCAGGGATCTATGGTACCTGAATCGTCAGGGTCCCCTACGTCCAAATCCATGTATCCGCTTGTCCCAACCGAATCTCATCGATCATCTGCGAAGACCGTCGGCCGGCAAAAAGACGCGTCTATCACAGCCGAATCTTCACATAGCCCCGGTTAAACTTCAGCCGCAATCGCAATCGAGCATAGAATCGCAGGATTCAGCGATAACTTACGAGGGTACATTGTCGACAACGCCGTGTCCACCGAGTTATTCACCGGCGAGTCAGCGCAGTCGTTATTCCCAGCCCAATCTACCTACGCTGATGATTCCCTACAGCGAGCATCATCGTCACAGCGTCTCGCCCGATCGTCGAATAAGAATGTCCCAACCGACTCTGAACTCGAGTTTCTCGGGCATCAATTTCGTCGGTATGAGAGGCTCGCGATTGTCTTACTCGAGTCTGCGAGCTTCCGGCGACAACAGTATAAACCTTCAGATCGAGGAGGAGCGACTATCGACGCCGAACGTTCACTCGTTGGGTGGTTATCGCGAGATGCCGCGTCTCTCGCAACCGGACGTGAGGCGAATGTTGCGGGTCGATCCGGTGACCGGCAAGCGCGAAAGGCTCTCGCAGCCCACACTCGTTACCGGTGATTATTATCCGGGCCGAGTTCAGCAGAGACTGTCGCAGCCGTGCCTCAGTACGTGGAAAGAAAATCCGATGTCGCTTCAATCGCCGATGAAGTTCAAACGTTTGGGTCCGTCGCCCGTCAAGATAACGCAGAGGGACAGACTCTCGCAGCTCGACTTCGGCGGGGCCAGACACCGGAGTTCCAAAGACTTCGCCTCGTCTGTCGTGAAATTCAATCGCGACAGATTTTCCATACCCGAACTCGAGACCCAGAACGATCTTCGTCTCATGGCCGGTACGCCGAAGCAGCGTTTCAGCCTCGACAGTCAATTAAATCCCGAGGGTCGCGGAACGCGACGATTGCTACCGATCGCCAGTTCGCCGATATCCGAGCATCAGTCAAAAATCGACGAAAACTTTGGGCTCAAGGGAAAAATGCCGACCGAAGGATTGGAGAGCGTTCTCGTGACGAGCGCAACGCCGATCTTTCAGCCGCAGGATCGACAATTTCTCGCGCCCATCCTGAAGACAACACCGCCGCCACCGCCACTTCCGAGCCAGAGGGAGAGAATGTCCGTTCCCGAGATTCGAAATTCGAGCTTGCGAAGATTGCTGGACTCGCCGATGAAGCAGAGGCACAGTATAACCGGGAATCTTCGGCAGAGTCTACTGGCCCAGGCGAAGACCCAAGAGATGGTGATCAATCAGGGTGAGAAGAAATCCGCGCGAGCTTCCATAGACGAGGCTATCGAGAAACTCATGAAAATCGAGGCCGAAAAAGGTAGCATCGAGGCATCCGAGAGCAAGAAGGAAGAACCAAAGAAGCACATACAGCGTCATTATTCCTACACTTACGACGTCAAAGACGAACCCACCGAAGTCATCGGGAGATTGAGCGTAGCTCTGCCGAGGAAGAAATATCTCGAGAGCAATTTCGACGAGAACGAGCAGGTCATAACGACCGTTATAGAGACCGAGGTGCCCATGATACTGAGCAGTCCCAAGTACATGAAGAAGACCCACGTTTATTCCAGCGAAACCCCGAAGTGGATGAAGAAATGTCTCGAGAACGAGAGCCCGAAGGTCGCCAGAAAAGTCGACAAGTCCGAGGTCGCGAAGGTCAATCAGAAGAATTATTTGAAAGGCGGGAACACGGAAAAATCGAAGCAAACCAGTCCCGAGAAGCTTGCCATCAAGAAATCATCGCCAATGAAGTCTCCACCGACGAAGGAGATGCACTATCTTCAACCGAAAGTTCCGAAACCGAAGATGATGAAGACGACGGGTATAAATGATACCGAAACGAATAATCAACCAGCCAAGAACACTTACGTCAGCATAAAACCCTCGAACAACGTTGAGGAACACAAGTACGAGGTTAGCGTGGAGATGCATTGGCCGGAACAGGATATGAGTCAAAGTTATGGAGTCGAAGGAGATTCCGACAGCGAGGATTCGACTTCGATATAAAAGGAACGTTTGGCCCCGAATCTTCGATGCAACAAAGACTGAACAACGCGTTAGTTTAGGAAAGGATTTGACGAGAGGGAATCAAAGTAGGATTAAACGGAGAGACGAAAACAACTGAGAGATGAATGAAAAATTAGCGAGAAAGAAAGCCAAGACAAATAATGCGCAACACGGTCAAAGGCCTATTCGCGAGAGGCTTCAAAAACTTTTCAACCACTCTTCCCAATGGCCATTCATCATCGTCGGATAACAACTCAGCAATTCAACGTAAAAGAAAAAAAGTATCTGATTTTGCACCAGTGCGAGTTATTTGTTTGTTTCAATGGAATACGATTTGCCGTCGTTGAGCACAAAAACTTCCGATTTTTCTTTAACAGCGCGAGGGATAGGAGAATTTATCGAATCGATGTAAATCAGTAAAATATTTTTCATGGTCGTTCTGTGACGCAACAAAATGAAGTAAATGCTCGAAAGTATCAATCATCGCGGAGCCACGAGCTACTGAATCTTGAATGAACTGTTCTTCTCCGACACTCTCTGGTGCACCCGGTACCGATTTCTGTTACTCAAACATCTACGAATATGCACTCTAGTTTAGAATTTGTTTTTTCTTTTTACTTCTACCGTTGATATCGTTACTAGTCATGATTTTTTTATACGTAAACGAATCGCGAGCTTATTATATCGTTTTACACGACAATGCGAGAGGAGGCGCGGCATACACAGCGAGCGTACGATTTTGTAAAAATCGACAATGACGAAAACATCAAGATACAAAATAGATGAATAAATTTGGAAAAAAATGACAATTATCACGATCGAACAATTGTCGCTTATGTTATATATATTATAGTATAGTATATATCGTAAAACTGTATCACTCGCCCGATGTTAACGACAATTCCGGCGTGGCCAATCGGTAATATTTTCATGCTGATAATCACGGAAATCAAAGATATGTATGTGTAGTGAAGCTAGAGACGTATATAAAATGATATTAATTTTTATTCAACGAGCATTATCAATGATTCGTCCGTCCTTACATTACGATACGAATGCGATGAAACTCTTTCCTGGCGCGTGCGACAAGTTGAGAAAAAAGCTTCTTTTTCTTTTTTACGAATATCGTGAAAAAAAATTAATTTGCCGTGGATAGCTGACTCATATTTTCAATACACCTCGATTCTTCGCATATATTTTGATGTTTTTTCGGTAGGTCTGTAGGTCGTTATCTCAGTGCATCTCGAATTAAATAATGTTAAATTCTGCAAGCCAAATTTTCCCTTCCACCGGGGCTTCGCTAATCAGCTTAAGTTTTGGACTTTTATCTTTAATCAAGGAAACGAACGAAACATACCGCTGGATTATTTGAAATCGATTTAATCCGGTATACTCGATCAATCGACACGAAAAGGCTCCAAACGAACGTACATATTTTCACGGTAAGGATATTCTTATGCTAATGAATTCACTGATGTGTTTGTATAAAGCGGCAGTGAGCTCTAGTTGTTTTAACCCTCGATCTCGTTGTTCCGAATCCTAAACTGACAAGGGACAGTAGAAACTTCCCAAACTACTACTAATATATGCAATATCGATAGACGCGAAACAATAATCAATTATGGAACATGTGCGGCCGGATCATAAAGCTGAAAGGTCAATTGGACAACTCGTCGTTTTACCGAAAAATAATTTTGCCAAAATTTCAAGCGTCTGAATTTTTATTCTGATTACAGTTCAAATAACGCTTTAAATAAGCAATATTTGGCTCAACAACATTTCGGTGAAGATGACATTCGGCATTGTGAAGCATTGGTAATGCAACGAATTGGTAATGTGTGCGCGTAAGCGTAGGGGAGAGCGGGGCAAAACGGCATATCGGGGCAAAATGGTATTCACGCACAATGGGACTAGGGCAAAATGGTATTGGGGCAAAATGGGATCGCAAAAAAATCTACTTCGATGGAACTTTCTCTTGTCCCATTTTGGCCTAATTCTATCAAACGGGGGACTTCATTTGACAATTTCGCACCATTTTGCCCCGGTGTGCCATTTTGCCCCGCTCTCCCCTATGCGTGTGATGCTATGCGTCAGTATGTGACTGCACCAGGGTCAATAATCGTAACACTGGTCTAAATTTAGATCTTACATTTGGCGTTTACATTGTACCACATCACTATCGCGATTGTTCCTGTTGCCTCATATACTCAAAAATGTCATAGATGACGTTCAATAATGTGATTTTTCGGCACAAATCTTTGAGATAATGTATTAGAAGACAAAAAATCTAGACGAATGATGTTTCGGCAAAATAGTGTTAGGTAAAATCATTCTTCATCCCCCGAGATCCTACAGGATAGCGAAGTATCAAAATCCGAACGCCGTACTGCGAAACCTCGATTTTCTTAATTTCGTTTAACTCGGCCGCTCGCTTATTCGAACACGTTACCATGGCAACAATTTCGCTCAACTGAATTTTCCTTTCACCCTATTGCAAGTGTCTCCGATAGCTATAGCGGCCGGCGATGGTTAAGAAAACAGGAGTTGCACTGTACGTGTATTTTCCTCTGTGTAGTTTGCAAATTGCATACACGATCTATTGACCGTGAAATACAGGAGGCGAGAGTCTCCCGATATCAGCTGATGGGGTGAGTTTTGCGCTGGCGCAGCGCCGCGTGTGGCGGGTGATACGCGACGAGGCGGGGATTTCGCACGAGACCGCGTAAATGAACGCGGGAATTCAGTAGCTCGTTATCCGGACTAGAAACCGGGAGATTCGTCTCTACTTCAAAGAGGTACATCCAAACTAGTGCCTTTTACCGCGCGTTAATCAAAACACGAGTTTTTCATTGTCAGCATCGATACTAATCCCCATCAAATCCAGTAACCATGAAAACCACGGTGGAGACCACAACAAAGCTACGAAAGTAATCGTCGAAACCAGCACGAAACTATCGTCACGATAGTTTGAATTCTTTCGGATGTTCAGCGGTGGTTTCGACAGTGGCGTTTTAGGAAACCACGGTCTTGCGGTCGGTAGTTCGTCAGAAATCAACCGTGAGCGATGGTTTCGGTGGTGGTTCATGAGAAAACTACCATACTGGTATTTTTGCACAAAGTGGTTTCGCAGTGGTTTTCACGATTAATTTTTGTCACCTTATCACCAGATGGTTTTACAGTCGTTTCGGCAGTGAATCGAAGCAACAGGCTCACCGATTCAGAGTGTTAAACATAAATTTACATACGGCATTTCACTGATAATTATAATTTTTCGCCGTCATTTGAATTCATTTAAAAAAATTACTCGCCAAATGCACGTCGTACGGCAACAGAAACAATTCGAGGTGCAAAAAGCAAAGGGTTTGGACGAAGAGTTTTCTCATCCCGAGTTTTATCAGTCGCGTGCGGGTTGCAGCGAATAAGATACGCTCGGAGCGCATTAATTCACCGTTAAGACGACGGGTTGATCGTATTTAGCGCTACTTCCGCGTTCATATCCTTTAAGGTATGGAAATGCAAACGCAGCATAGATTAGCCATGCACGCGTCCTCGTACAGTCGATCGTACCACGAAAATGGCTCGAGCCAACGTACGATATATAGAAACACGCCGGAAGAATCTGCCTCTCCAATTCTGCGCTGCGGTTCGGAATAAAATTTAAAAAAGATACACGAGCCGCGTATTGTCCGTAAAAACGTTGAAAAAGCTAAACAGCGACCGCGTCGTAAGACACGATAAATTCTTACGACCTTGGAAGCCGGTGCGGTCTTAACGGCCCGGCGTCGATAAAGGACACCAATTAAGGCAACTCGAGAAAAAATATAGTCAAGGGATCGCTTCCATCCTCGTTCATAAACAAATGATATGATTCTTATTGTGGCAGACAAAGACGTCTTCGCGGTAAACCGGACGATTGCGAAGGGGATCGAGAGAAGGTACCATGAATTATTGCATCGGCGGAAAATCATCGTCCAGACAATCTTCCAGCGCCGCAATCGTCAATTCTGCGGACGTGGTTAATGAGGTGAGTCCGAAGTGATCCGATGAAAAATAACTATTTGACCTTTGATATTGTGGGAAATGTATTAAGAACCGTTGATAAGTTGCGACACTTTCAGATCACTGTGCGAGTTCGATGTTTTCCGATAAATCCAGGCACGAGGAAAGGACGTCGAATTTACCTGATACAAATGATTCTTTTGCCCTTCATACCTATAATAGCACTGATCGCCCAAAGTTGCCACAGCATGGCATCCGCATCGCTCGCTCTTCAATATCTCGAGAATACAAAGCAACAGGTAGCATTCCTTAATCGATCATCCCCGTTCACTAACGAATGTCTGGTCGAAAAAGCGCTTTTTTCCTCAATCTTTTACGAACGATCGAGCAGGCTCGCAGTAAAAATGGCAATCCGATCAGCGGGATTATCAGTTGCAGTCAGTGAATGAATTTACGCGAGCATTTGATCATTGCAATGCGCAACCCCTGCAGAATATAGTCCGGGGTCTTTCGTGGGCCTTTAAAGTCTTCCCCGACTTTTTGCAGGGTCTGAAAGAGGAATCTAACAAACCGTCTTGGCTTGTCACCCTTCGGGGACTTGGGTTTTTATAGATTTCCTCTACAGGTCGGATAAAGACTTCCCTGTTAAGCCCCTACTAAACCAACCCCGAAATTTAATTGAAAATGTTCATTTACGGGTCATTAATCTTTCGATCTTGCACTTTTCATCGGATAATTAAACTAATTCGACCTGCTGCCCTGCGCTTCAAACCAGTCAGCTATTCCCATGTTTTCCATTTGGTTATTTGACGTTTGTCAAAATATTTTACAATGTTCACTTTTCATGAATTAGTCAGGGTGCGTAGAATAATGTATGAATTCGTTCATTCACTGACTTGTTAATCCAATCAACCTGTATGCCCGTAATAAATAATCAGAACAGCGTGCGTGATGTTGAAGCAGCTTTCGTAGCTACAGGAGCCATACTTGACTCAGTAACTTGTTAGAGTTTCTGCGTCGTATTTACACACACAATAAACTGCAGGAAGTTTCACTAGTCAACGATATTTCAAAGAAATAATCCCACGCCACGGATTATAGATATGTTGGGTGAACAAAATTATATCCAATGTACACAAGACGAGGGAGCATTGTTAAGAAAAATGGCATTCTTCAAACATTTCAAACAAATAGCCAAAGTCCGAAAAACATGTCTAAACATAAAATACAGTGATGTCTCGCATTTACATAATCATTGAATTGCTTCGGAATTCGTATCAGCCGAATGAATCGAGGGCTGTTGTGTGTCGCGATAAAAAAAATCGCGCGCAAAGAAAAATTAATTGAACACTGTCTGAGGTACGAAGACGTGGTGAAAACAGTAAACAAAAATTAATTGCAATTAATTTGAAATTGTAGATTGGCTCGACGGTGGAACTCGGCCGATTGCTCGTAGCGTTTCAAGAAGAACGTGCCGAGAGTGCTCTGTTCATTTACTCTCGTGGCGACAATAGGTAACGAGAGATCGCAAGACTGCTGCCCTCAGTCGAATATCGCGTTACATTTTTCATTGAAGAACCGGATCTCTTGATCAATTAATTCTCGAACGATTCTTCGCAGATCAAATCTGAACGAAACGTTTGCTCATACGGACAATATACTAGGCAATACGAATTGGACAATGTTCAACGACGATTTTATCAATAAGACACGCGCACTGTTAGCCAATTCCAGGTAAGCGAACAATAGCGCTTAACCGTTCGCACAAATCGCGAATGTTTAAACAATTCAAATTATGAGTTTGCTGTATCCATTGCATTTTTTTGGAACTGTTCGCTCCGATCGACAACGTTGAATGATCCATCCGTGTTTTCAGTGACGTGAGGAGAGAGATTGACCGGGCGGCGTAAGTTCTCATTGTAGAATAATTCGAAGGCTTCATCGCACGAGAAAAAAAAAATTCATCTCAAAATTAATTTTTCATTAATTTTACACGAGGTACCGGCGATTGATCGAACAACCACACACACACAAACACACACACACACGCACTCACACGTGTGGCCTTGGGCAAGGATTCTTTTGTCCCTCCACAATCCGGCGAGTTTCGATACAACTTCAAACCCGGCGCTCTCTCTTTCATCCCTCGCTGTTCCGCTAATTGGCAGAGAACGGGAGTAAACAAGATCGAGTTTGCATATTAATGTAACCGCGGAGTTGAGGGTCACGAACTGCAATTGTCCGGGTCCGTGGAAATTCCACGAATACGATACTGGCTTTTTATTTTTATCGGCAATGTTCAGCCAGTGGACGCTTAGTTTGTGCGATTAACATCGCGAACACTGGCGTGGGTGAGCTTTGATGGCTCTCCGTTAAAAAGAGAAGAGAGGAGACTCTGTTAAAAAATGGGAGTGGGCAATCTCGTTCCGAGCCGAATAGCGATGCGTTTGAGATACTACAATGATTGGGAAATTCTCCGTACTTGCCGATAGATCGATATAACGATTACAGCGATATCGCTGTGTGGAATCGGGATGGGCTATGCGAAAGCACGGGTTCGAGGAAAAGTATATTCGCTAAGTCAAAGCTGCGCTAATTGATCGGTAGCGTAGCGATACTTGTACTTGTTGAGACCCGCGGATGACCGCGGGTGGAATCGAAAGTATTTTGAAACAAGCAACAAGTCCGAGGCTTACTCATAACTCTGATAGATTATCGAAAGACTCATCGAGGCGTCGAAGATCCTGAGAGCGCGGCGTTCGATGCCCAATTACGGGAGTCATTAAACTACGTACGCAACAAATTATGCATACTTTTTTTTTTCAATACCAGATTCAATTGCATGCTATTTTCGTAATAATTCATTAGAGACTCTTAGTCGCTGCTCGGAGATAGGCGACGTTTACAAATTCGGGTCGAATCGTATTTGCAGCGGTAAATCGTGCAACTTGAGAGACGGCGGAGTCGAGAGAGCCACACAATGGTACGTTGGCATCAATGGCTATCTGCTCGAGGAAATATCGAGTAGAATCGGCGGTACCCCGACCAGTGATGTGTGGAGGTGAGTTGTCGATTTTTCGATTTATGACAAAATCGGATAACTGTATTTAACTTCCTCATAGAAATTCACAAACGTCGTCTAAAACGATGTTAAGAAGTTATGTAGAAATTTAACTTGTATCATTTCTTGGTGGTCCAACCAATTCCAAATGCAATAGGGGAGAGCGGGGCAAAGCGGCATACCGGGGCAAAATGGTATTCACGCACAATGGGATCAGGGCAGAATGGTGTTAGGGCAAAATGGGACAGCAAAAAAATCCACTCTGATGGGACTTTCTCTTGTCCCATTTTGATCTAATTCTATCTTGCGGGGGACTTTGTTTGACCATTTCGTACCATTTTGCCCCGGTATGCCATGTTGCCCCGCTCTTCCCTACAAAAATCTACTTTTCGGGATTGAAACAAAAATCAAAAACAGATTCGCTGAATTTTATATGTTTTCCTTCCCTCTAATGGAATTCCTTGAATTGCTCGTTAATCGTATCTCGACGAATCGACTCTTGATTATCGTGATTTATCGTTACGATAATATGATTTTTTTGCACACGATAGATTAATGATCGCGTACAAATATATTCTGAGGGCGATCGAGCACGTGACTATTTCGACGGTATTTGGGGTACAGAAGTTCAGCAGCGGTCAACTGGGACTCCATGGTTTGCTCTCTTTTGAGCGGCATTACACTCTCGCCCGCGAGTATTTATTTGCTATTCGACACTTTGCCCCGAACATGATACCAAGTTCGATCACGAACTTCGACAGAAGGTACGGTGAGCCGAATACTACGATCGTCCAACAAGATTATCCACGGGAATACTTTTTCTTCAGCACTTTTGCGATCAGAGGACGGGAAATTTTTCAAAACGAAAGAATCGAACCCAACGAGACGCAGGTTCACATTTATTATTCAGCGATGGGCAATTTTCTGACGCAACTCCGACAGAGCGAAGACCAAATTCGTACGATGATTGGGTGAGTTTTGTTTCTCTGTCGTTATATTTGACGAAAATTACTTTTTTATAAAACCACCCAAACCGATCAACGAAAATGTCTTCGAACGCGAGAAAATTGAATCGCTCGTGAAACTGGTAATTTCCAACGCCGAGCAGGCAACAACTTTACAGAGAAATGTCATCGGCCTCGAGACAACAAGTCATCCTCATATCCGTGCTATCGTTGGTACTTATTATATCACCGATAATCATTCTTCTCGTTCGCAACGCAACGCTGACGATTCAACGTTTCGCCGACACGCTCGTGGAGAATACGAAAGATCTCAGGTATAACATAGGGGAGACCGGGGCGAAATGGCATACCGGGGCAAAATGATACGAAACGTTCAAATAAAGTCCCATGTATGATAGAACTAGAGCAAAATAGGACAAGAGAAAGTCCCATCAGAGTAGATTTTTTGCTGTCCCATTTTGCCCCTATTCCATTCTGTCCTGGTCCCATTGTGCGTGAATACCATTTTGCCCCGGTATGCCGTTTTGCCCCGCTCTCCCCTATTGAATAGCAAAAAACTCAAAAGTCGATGTTCATTCGAAATTAACTTTGCCATCTTTCAGACGCGAGAAAGGTAAGAGCGACCACCTTCTCTTTCAAATGCTGCCGCCGAGTGTCGTGCAACAGTTGAAGCAGCAGCGGCAGGTGCCGGCCGAGAACTTCGACTCGGTAACGATATACTTCAGCGATATCGTTGGCTTCACAAAAATCAGCGCTAACAGCACGCCCATGGAAGTCGTCAACATGCTCAACTCGCTGTACAGACTCTTCGACTCGCGCATCCGGAAGTACGATGTCTACAAAGTCGAAACCATCGGCGACTCTTACATGGTCGTCAGTGGTTTGCCCCAGCGAAATGGTGAATAATTCGAAACGGAAAATCGAAAACTTCGTCCCGTTGAATTTCAGGACCAATTTGTTCGGACTTCGAATTTAAACAATACGTTTATCGATGGCAAAAATTGTGAATATTAAAATAATGCTTACAGTTGTTTTATTTTAATACACCAAAAAAAAAAAAATGCTTCAGGAAATCGGCACGTTGGCGAAATAGCGACGATGTCTCTGGACTTGCTGGCCGTTATTCGAGCTTACGTGATACCTCACAGGCCGGAAGAACAATTGCAAATACGAATAGGCGTGAATACCGGACCATGCGTCGCGGGGGTGGTTGGAACGACGATGCCGCGTTACTGTCTGTTCGGTGATACGATAAATACCGCGAGCCGGATGGAATCCACCGGTGAAGGTGAGCTTCGTTTCCGTTTCGCGTCGCAACGCCGTATTCGTTTGTTTTTTATCTTTTAGATATCCATTAGAGGTATTTTGTTGCAGCAATGAAGATACACATTTCACAAACTACGAAAGACGGCCTGGACGAGGAGGGTGGTTACAAGATTAAACTGCGAGGCAGCATGGAAGTCAAGGTTGAGAGAAAACCCGATGCCTTAATGTTCGGTGTCGTCGCGCGACGCTCAAAACAATCGAGTTAAAATGACGATGCAGTTGTGCGCACATTTTATGCAAGTGTACTTTTTTCAGGGCAAGGGCGAGATGAACACCTACTGGCTAATGGAGAAGGATCAGTACGAAGCGGTCGTCAAGGACGAGGACGAGAGTCTATTTGCTCCGGGCGCGATAATAAAACCCGAATTTCTTCGCATCATCAGCAACGTCGACGAAGTATCGTTTTGTGTGTGAAATCGATTTGTCTCAACTCACCGCGCATTACTAATGATAAAATCGCGATTTGTAGATGGTGGAAAAAAAACTGAGCAAGTACAAAAATCCAAGTCGTCGTCGTATTTCATTGATTTTCGTATGAAAAGTTCATCCGAGAAATGCCATATGGGTATATGGTAAATGATAAATCATGTATCCTTAAGACTCGACGAAAAATTGGAAAAAAAACAGTGTCTACCAGCGGGCATAATCTTCGCGATTCGTGTACATTATTCACTGGGTTAGCTTTCCATTATGTTCAACCTGTTACCTTTCTCGAGGTTCGTGCCATTATTCGCATAGAATAACTACAAGAGGCGTTTGTATTTGACTCGAGAAAAAAGACAGCGTCGGCAAAAACCATGGGAAAAAAAAATATTGGATGATTCATTCATACAAGTATGTGACTATTTTAGGTTTACGAGTTGATTCTTGAATGTAAATAAACGCAAACTAATGAAAGGCTGAATAAAATGACATTAAATATAAGAAAACATTAATAAACGATTAACTATTTATAAATATTGTTTAAAAAATAAATGAGCATGCGCAGTGTGATGCATCTGACTCCAATGTAAAAGTCGATTGAATCTAAGATACCCATTGATAATATACTGTAACGTGGCAATTTTTTACTTGTTACTTCCGGCTTCGAATCGTATCGTAACGAGAATAATAATAATCCATTTTATTCTTTTAAATGATTTTTTTGCGAAGTAAAAATTAACGTGGAAAAAAACACGTTATCCAGGGTATTTACCGTTAACTTCGAAGCGAGCTGGACCTACGATCCGCGATCGATTGTCCGCTGCTGTGCGAATAGAAATTGCACGAATCGAACAACTGCTTCGCTTTGGATTGCAAATCGTACAACATCGGTGACCCCCTTTGTCTGAACAAGTAAAAAAAATCTGTAATTTGACTTGGAAATCGCAAAATGTTTCGAAAGTTTCATTTTCTCGTGTTTGTGCGACCGTTGAGGAAATAAAATATGTTTGTTGCACCCCGAAAACGACCTAGCGTAGCCAAAGAAAAATGGTGTTAACCAATCAAATTCGCGCGAACGAAATCCAGTTCAATCGACTGCAAGATTTAGTTGTGAATTAAAAAAATAAACGCGTTACCGTGAAATTTCCTTTGCTTCATCCGAGGAACGATGTGTGAAATTGAAATATAGCTTAGAATAATTATTAGACGAATTTTACGGAGTGGACGATTAGAGGACAACAATGTTGCTGAAAAAAGCTTTCAATTTCCGCTAGGAATGAGTATAAAGGCGGAGTCTGTTCACAGCTGTTCCCCTCACTCTTACTTTCCCCTCCCCGTGGCGACACACGCGCGCAACTGTCAAACCGTTATCAACCGCGCGCGCGTTTTCTTGACCTCGTCCAACCTTGTCGGCTAGAAAGCCCCGATACGTTTGCCGCGTCGGATCTCGCGTGTCACATAAAATTACCGCGGCAGTCACTTTACTTTGGCTTCGCGTACATTTACGCACATGTAATATTTCTCGTCCGGGCTCCCGAGTGAAAATGTTGTTTTACACGCTATTCGGCGGTTACGTGCTCACATCTGTTATTCTATTTAAGTATCCGATGCTCATACACAAAAAGAAAAAAGTCAAGTTTACGTGTCATCACATCAGTCACAGAGGCGGCAAGTTTTTCGGCGATCCCGACTTCGTTTTTGCGCTTCGCTTCGTCTGCGATATCGCCCCTTTCGTAAACCGTCACTTTTCTTTCAGGCGCCGGAGAGAGTTACGAGAACACAATGTGCGCCTTCAAAAGGTGATATTTCTGCATCGACGCTAATTCGATACCGACGAAATTGTTTATACTCAAAAATTGTGATTATTACAGAGCGGTGGCT
The DNA here is from genome assembly GCA_963924025.1 of Ischnus inquisitorius. NCBI lineage: Eukaryota > Metazoa > Arthropoda > Insecta > Hymenoptera > Ichneumonidae > Ischnus > Ischnus inquisitorius. The sequence continues at coordinate 18,211,203 of OZ001244.1, forward strand.
ATCGGAACGGAGATGCTAGAGTTGGATTGCCACTTAACGAGAGACGGCGAAGTTGTCGTTTCGCACGATCAGAATCTCTTCAGAAGCACGGGAATGAATAAAAATATCTCGGAGGTCGACTACAAAGATTTGCCACTGTTGAAGCCGAGGCTTCCCATCGATTTCGATCCAGGTAGTCGTCTTGCTCCAAGCGTCGTTTGGCGACAGTTTTTTTCATACTCGTTATATTCCTTCTTCGCAGATGTCGAATACGTCGGTTCGGAGCGCGAAGAGGAGAGAAAGTTTGCGCTACTGCGCGAGGTCTTTGAAGAGTTTCCAAAACTTCCCATCAACATCGACATTAAAATCAACGACGATCGTCTCATTAAAAAAGTTTCGGATCTCATAAAGGAATTCAACAGAGAAGAATACACCGTTTGGGGCAATTTCAGCGACGAAATAACAAAGAAATGTTACAAAGCGGTGAGTCGTCAAGCTCGAGTGATCGTTTGAAAAAAACGCACCGTCGTGACGCGCATTTTTTGTTTCAGAATCCAAAAGTCAATCTACTTTTCTCTATGCAACGCGTAACTCTGTTGATATTTTTTTTGTACACGGGATTGTTACCCTTCGTCCCTCTGAAGGAGTCTCATTTAGAGATATTTTTGCCATCTATTTACCTGAGGTGAGGTATTTAGCGATGCTCGCGTAAATGAACGAGAGCTGGGCAGCAATCGAAGTACCGTATACTTCTCTGGTACTTCTATTAATTTTTCTATGATTCCAACTACAAATTACAAGTACTTTTGTGATCGAACTTTTAATCAACTTTAGATTCGCGAAAATTATGCGTATCACCTTAATAAGAAAAACATTTTTTGCATCGTTTGAAATTCCAAAAGAGATGACCGAGGCCTTAAAAAAAAACAAAAAGATTTTTCTCTAAACTCAACTTCATCAACTTTTTTGTTTTCCGAAATCAAGGTGATACGCAACGCTCTTTTCGAACCGTGCTCGCACGCACAAAAAGTACTTTAGAAGCGCTCGAAGTACAGAAATTACTTTGCACTCCAAGTACTTGCAATACTTTGTACTTTATCTGCTTTTCGATCCTTTGCCCAGCTCCGATATTTACGATAAATTACCAAATCGATAGGAAGGTTGATTAAACGTGTATGAATTATTCAGACGGAAAGGCGGACCCACGCCGACCTTTTTGCCGTTGGAAAAGCTCGTGTGTCGAACTATAAACGTCTTGCTTATGAGACCGTGTTTGTTCAATCACTTGCGAGCCCGCGGAATCCACGTGAGCATAAAGAATTTCACCGTTTTCCCACGAGTGTAGCGACGCATTAATGATTCAACTCGTTGTGCGCGAATTGCAGGTGTACTTCTGGGTACTGAACAAAGACGAGGAATTCGAGAGAGCCTTTGAACTCGGTGCGACCGGTGTGATGACCGATTATCCTACGAAATTGAAGACTTTCCTCAAGGACAGAGGTCTGGAATGAACGACCCGATAGAACGAATATCCTCGCGTAATGCCGATGAATTTTTCAATGAGATAACGAACGTGAAAGAGTAAACGTTACAACGCATTTAGTAATCCTTCGACACTTCGAGCTACTGCCATTTATAATCGACTTTTCAATTGTTAATATCAATCTATCTCGATTGCACACATAATTAGGATACGATATAATAGTCGCGATAACGATGCACGCCCTAGAATTCAGTATTACTATAGCGATGGAGAACACAAAATCGATTTCATTATCGGAGTAAATGTAGCGTCACGCTTATCACGCTCCCCCACCCTCAGCGACCGGCTGATAAAGCGCATTTCGCCGTTGATGTACGACTGAGAAACTTTTTTGCTAGTCGACGTAGCTTGTACAATGTTTTTACGTAATGTTACCGATAGCCAAAGCAGCTTTTAACGAACTCCGCCACACCGAAGGAACAATGCCGCGTTAATTCGCTAAATGCTCGCGCGCGAACTAGAAAAAACACGCGTTGTCATTTTTACTCCATTCCTCATTATAATTTCGTATGACATTGAACGAAACAACTGAACATTTACCAAAGACTTACGTTAACGTTTTAACTTTGCAAAAAATTGTAAGAATTCGACTGCAAATGACAACGATTGTTTTCGACGTTTTCGCGCGAATTACTTTTATTGTTTTTTGACAAAACATTTTTTCTTTGTCGTGTCGTCTAGTCCATTACCAAATACTGTATCTCGACGTTGTATTCTTTGCTCTTCTATACAACTAAAAAACAAAAAGAAACAAACAAAACACACGATATGTACAAAAATCCAAAAGAAGGGCTGGGAATTTGTATACAAATATATTTTATTATATTTAAGGAATAAGGGAGCCATTGTCCAGAACACGCGAGGAATATTATATTTATCTTATAGATATTTTTAGTCCCATAATGCGTCGAATTTTCACTCGTGTCCCTTGGATTAACAATAAAATTCATATTTTTCTCGCATACCGCGATCGTTGGATGAATCTTCTATTTTGCCTGCTCACCAGACCACGATGCGACGTCTTGCGACTTTCCTATCGTCGTTTTGTTATCGCACAATTACTCGCTACGCCGACAACTATGATAAGTTTCGTTCTTAGCAACTTGTTGTCCGTCAGGGTCGATGTGAAAGGACAAATACTTGAAGACTTTGCCTTGGCAGTAGAGACATTTCACGTTCGACGCGTGAGACGCAACAAAATGCTTTTCGATTTCCGTATTGTTAGCGGGAATGTTTTCTTTGCAAGTGGGACAGTAAACGCTGGGCTGGCGTAGTCTCTCGTGCACGGAATCTGTCACGATGCGACCCTCCGGGATATTTTCCTCGGACCCGGCGTCATCCTCTCGAGTAGACATGGTTTTTCTACGGGTAACAAATTATTGAAAAACCTCGAACAATGCCATAACCTTGAATTCGCGATCTTTTCTGCAACCTTTTTCGCGAACAAAGCACAGATTTTAATTTTGTCCTGAAAAAGGAATGCATTCGAAGAAAATCGTAACAATCATCATATTTGAAAAATAAAAATTATCACTATCGAAATAGACAAAAATTTCGTACCTCGCGAGCCAAGCTTGAGCTCCGACAGTTGCGAATCGAATAACGCGATAAACCGAAAAAAACCTTTCATTCGAATTCGCGTTATCTCGATGCGAAACTCTCATTCATCATTGTTGATCGCATCTTCGTGTGCAATTGACCACACTCGAAAGGTTCGAAAAAAAAGAAAAAAAAACGATATGCTATGAAGAAACAAAAAAAAAAAACAACGCGCGAATACTCGGCTGTGTGAGTGAGAGCGAATCGCGTGCGTGTTGAAAAATAAATGGCGTTTACTTTTAGGCGTCACCGCGCTTCGTGGGGACGTGATAAAAATTTTAATTTTTTTTTCCACAAAGTCTCGTAATTTTACGTTCGGCGAATAAGTCGCTCAAACGGATCAACGATGGGCAAGGGATTCAACAATTACATGTGCAAAAAGTTCTTTCATCCAGCATCGAGAGACAACTTGAAACGAGTACGTTGAAACAACTGTCGCGGGCACCCCGATGTCTCGCTTGTTCGATCAATAATCGTGTTTTTTTTTTTTTCTTTCTCAATAAACTTCAATTGTCGATGCACCGCTAATAGGATTATTTTCGCAGGTATGGATGGCAGAGCAGCAAGCCGACGCGTACAAGAAGAAACAGGAAGAATTGCGAGTGCAGTACGAGAAGGAGCAAGACCTTCACAATAACAAGTAAGTTTTTAGGTTAGTCTCGTTCGTTTCTACGGGAATCCTGTTTTACCGTCTCGCTCGCTCGGACTGACGAAAAATCTCGCGAATGCACTCGCGTTCTCGTTAATTTCAGAGCTCTGTTGAGCAAGGAGAGCAAAGACAAGCTGAGCGTGAATTTTATGTACGAACCTCCGCCCGGCGCGAAAAAGGAACGAGAAAAGGAAGACAACGAGCCGGAGTACAAATTCGAGTGGCAGCGAAAGTACAACGCTCCGAGAGAGAGTTACTGCAAGGGCGACAGCGAGATACGGGATCAACCCTTCGGTATACAAGTGAGGAACGTTCGTTGCATAAAGTGTCACAAGTGGGGTCACATAAACACAGGTACGCTTCGTATTATCGTAAAAATTGTATTATTTTTCTGAGAATCGACGATGGTTGAATTTAATATGGCACTCATTTTCAGACAAAGAATGTCCGCTGTACAGTCAAGCCATGAGCGTCGTTATGGCCGGCGGCAATAACGAGGTACAGGAAGCACCCGACGCTCTTACCTTGGTCCAACAGATGAGAGACGACGGTTTGGCGCTCAAAAAGTTTGTATATTTGTCATTAAAATGTAAATCGGGTTTATGTTGCTCTCTCATTTTGCGTTTAACAACGTTTACAATGTCATGCGACAAAGTTGGATATGCGTTGAAACTTTAGAGAATTCTATCGGTTATATATTGTTTCTATTGTATTTGTATTCTTCTTGACTTTTGTTTTTTTTTCGAATTGATGCTAACAAAGATTTGTCCTGTTTCGAACAGATCGGCTCTCAGCGCTCAGCAACACTTGCGAATACCGGAACACGAGGATCTCATGGTTTCCGCCGATGAGGACGAACAGCCGGAAGTAACGTTCTTCAAGTCGCTTTCGAAGAAAGAAAAGAAAAAGCTACTCAAGTGAGTGTTCTCTACCGAGAAACGCTTCGATGCGAACGCGCAGTTCGTCTTCTCGAGTGTGTAACGATCAATTTTTTTGTCAATTCCAGAAAGCTTCAGAGACTGGAAAAAAAGGAGAAGAAAACGAAGCGAAACAAATCGCGAAAGCGCGAAGCGTCGAGCAGCAACGAGAGCAGCAACAGCGATTCGGACAGTTCGAGCTCGCACGAGGACAGGAAAAAGAGAAAGTCGAGAAAGAAGCGAAAGAATCGAAGGTCCGACGAGGATTCGGACAGGACGGAGCGGCCGAAAGAGCGAAAACAGAGGGAAGAGACGAGGAGTTGCAGGAAGGATGATCGCGACGATCGTCATCGAGAGAACGGAAGACACAGAGACGAGAAGGAGAATCATCGCGAGAGGACCGAGAACAGCGGGGAATCAAGAAAACACAGAACCGAGGAGTCAGATTACGAGAGGCATCGCGAACGATACGCAAAGAGAAGAAGAAACTCTTAGATCCGACCGTTTTGTACGTGATTGCGTTATTACCTCTCGTTGTTGTTCGCTGTAAATAAGAATAATCCGTTAATTCAGATGAGACACTCGCACCAATAAACAATTAATCATAAACACGAAACGATATATTCGACTCTCGATTAATTCTTTCTCTCTTTATTCGAATACTTTTGACCGATGAGCAAATATAATATATATGTATTTACATCAACAATAATAAAAAGAGCCAATAAAAGTATATCAACGCGACGTAACTTTGGTCGGCGTGGCATGCTTGAGAGAACCCAATGAAATTTCGCGTATTACGATTTCTAAATAGACTTGTCGATTGCGCGAACATCGTGAAACATCGTTTATACGGAATATTTCCGGTCGTACAGAAGCATCGCGATAATAACTGATAATCGTAATAACGAAATGAGAGGAGAGATCATTCCTCATGATCGTTATATTTTTATTTTCATTCTCTCGATGCATCGTTTCAACAAACACGATATTTCAACCGTAAACGTTACAATCTTAAACTCTACTATAGTGTATATTGTTATTTATAATATATACATATATACACACACATATGTATATATATGCATATAATAATAATATATCTATAATGTGTCTATGTAAAAGGTAATACTAGCCGGCTATGGTTGCGGTGAACACTTGGGCAGTTTGAAATCTGTGTGGTTTGTTATTTGTGTGTATGAATTAGTCATCACTTTGGCTGACGGTGAAACAACGACTACGCTTTCATTCTAATCTCCCACAGAGACATCTCAATTCCATGAGTTTCGAGATACATTCAGAATTCATCTTTGAAGAAATATTCGCGACGATAGGTATAGCAGCTGTAACACCGTTTTGTATCCCTCCTCCACATCCCCCCATCCCACTTTCGAATACATGAATTACAATGACGAAAGTAAAAGTTGATGACAAAATTCGTCAACGAAATTGCACGGTACTCTTTTGTTTTCTTTTCCACTTCGGAGCGGCTTCGAAGCCCCTCGCGCCAATTGTTATTTACAGAGAGAAAAAAGTATATATATAAGAAACGAAAGAATATACAATTTTGTCTGTCTCCTCTTTGTTGCTTCATTTTGTATGTTTTCTTTTTTACCCACTATTGTAACACGATAATAAACGAGTTCGGCTAGTGCGATCGCGGCAGGCCTCGAGAAATGCCTCGAACTGTTACTACCTTCGACCCACGTCTCTGTATTTGTTAATGACGTTGCTATTCGTTTTCTTTTCCACGCTTTAGCTTAATTTAGAGTGAATTAATTACCTAGTTGGTAGCCGCCGGGCTTTGTAATCTAATCGTTACGCGGCAGTGGTGAGCTCGCTCGTCATCTCTCAATATTAGTTCTCCCACGGCAACCTCGTCCGTCATCGATTCGTTCTCTCAACTACATTAATCCTCGACGAGGAGCATTCGTTTGCGTGCATCGAGCGTAAAACGTCTTCGACGCGAGTCAGAACGTATAACTCGCGAAGAACGTGAAAGCTTTACTATAACGGAGAGGAGCTTCGTGATGATGATGCGAACCCGGCGTCTCCTCGCAACGTTTCGCTTGCACGACGATTAGACTATAAACGACCGGCCAATTGTCCAACGTCCATCATCTCCGTATCTTCCATGCTGTTGTGCCCCAGTAGATGGAACCTGTCGACAGACGCGTATTAGAAAAAGAAACGAAGAAGAAATGCAACTAAAGATGCACTTCCGATCGACACACGCCATTTTTTTCCCAACTATGCCAGAATTGATCATATTTTTAGCTCTAGTTGCGAGCAACGTTTCTTGTTCCTTTCTTTTTCGGTTTCAAGAACCAATTGTGTCACCTGTGCTGCGGCGGCTGCGGCTGATGGTGCGCAAGATGGTGGTGATGATGAAACGAGGGTGTCTGATGGCGACTCGCATAATCAAGTTTTCTCTGTGAAAAACCATGCCGACCGGAGCTATGACTGCTTCCTAAGACTCCTCGTCGCGGACTTCTCGAGTTAACGGATTTCGGCTGACTATACAGTTCCTCGAGAACACTCGGCGCCACATACGTAAAACCCTTCGAACATATTTATTCCTTTTAGATCAAGCAATTCGAACAGAACGACCGAGAATTTTACCTGGAATATCATGTTCGCCGATTCGCTCAGGGTGCTCTCGACCGGCGAATCGACCGGCACCGTAGCCGTGAATTGCTCGTCAAATTGGGAGGTATCGTCGGCGCTTTTCTGTGATATGAAATAAAACACAATGTAATGCAGTGTCACGTTGCAGAGAGGAAGAAAATAGAATTGTCAACTCAACGTACGAGGGAAGGCTTGAAAGGTGGATCAAGTTTTCTCGAGATAACGTCTTGCCAATTAATGTGCTTGAAGAAATTATGGTTGATTATTTGTTCGGCATCCTCGGGACCCGAGCCTAATCGTTGTGCGACTTGTCTCTACAATGAATAAACGTTATTTTTCTTTAACCGCATGAAAAATTCAATTGAACGAGGTGAATCGAGCGAAACGAACCTTCAACAGCTTTCTTATGAGATCTCTGGCATCCGCGGTGACGTATTGCGGCAGAGCCAACTTTCCTTTCAGAATTTTTTCGATAGTTTTCTTTCTGTCGTCCGCGGTGAAAGGCGGCTGTAAAATCGATTAAACGATATTATTGATTTTTACATCCCGACAACGCAGATTGATTGGTATTCGTTGCAAAATTGAACGTACCATGCCGGTGAGCATGTCGTACATCAGAGCACCCAGACTCCACCAATCGACGGCTTTACCGTGTCCGCTTCTCGTCAATATTTCCGGAGCCCTGAAATGAATTGCGTATTAAACAAAGCTCCAGTCTGGAGGCTCATTTACCGAGCGTCTGGTCATGGACCCCGAGAAAACCTGAAATTGTCAGGGATTTTTGCGACTTTTCTGTAATTCCATTAAATTCTGTCTGTCTCAAAAAGAACAAGACACGGGAAAAACGTTTGATGTGCCATATAATGAATTATCTCTTATTTTTTCTTACCGAAACTCTCGAAAGACCCAGAAACTTGCGTATTACGCTAAGAATTATCGCGCGCAGCGAATTAAAAAAAAACTTTTATTACAGAGTAATATAATTCATTTCATTTGTATTTTCCGAAATCGGCATTTTTATTTCAAGTGTGGCCATGGAAAATCCAGGTATTGCACCTGGAAAAGTCCCGGAATTTCATCGCTCGACTTGACGAGGCACTCGGATTTGAATAATCTATTTAAATAAGTAAACTCACATGTATTCGATAGTTCCGCAAAAAGTGTGCGTGACAGTGCCTTCCTGTATGTGCTCCTTGCACAAACCGAAATCCGTGAGTTTCACGTGACCCTCGCGATCCAAGAGAATATTCTCGGGCTTGAGATCTCTGTATATTATGCCCTGTTTGTGAAGATGCTGCAGCGCTAGAATTATCTCGGACAAATAAAAGCTGAAAGAGTCCAAAATATTAAACAATCGATATTATCAATTGTATGTTAATTTTCGTAATTACTGCTCATCAACGACTCATAATTGCACTGTAAAAAATTTCGGTGCAAGTTCAATGCCCTGTTGTTGGAAATTTAAATGCGTAACCCAATATATTGAGGAGTATGCATCGTTGTCGTGTTTGCTAAAAGTAAATTTTCGACCGAATTTCGAATACTTTTCAATGTGATAAAAATCCGAAAAAATCAACGATATAGCAAACTCTGAAGAGATTGATTTTTCACAACAATCCCAAAAAGTTTGTAGCTTATGCGTTTTAATCAATTGTGTATGTAATTCAATAATTTACTCCAATTTCGCTGTAAAAAAGTACCCCTATCTTTCATTACCATGTTACACTAATTTAGTACATACACGTTTGCTGTTTGTTTTGTTTGTTTGTTGGAAATTTGTTTGGTTGTATTTGTGAATTTGTAAATTTAGAAAATCGTGTTTGCGAATTTGTTCGCTGTTCGTGGCTGATATGAATCAATAAAAAAAAAACATAACAAATTTTTTCTCTAATTTGTTTAATTTATCAATAAAATGCGAGTAACTCGTTGAGGATCATTACCAAGCCGTATCCTCCAGAAAAATGCCTTCCCTGTCCAGATAAGTGAACAATTCTCCTCCACACAAGTACTCGAGTATCAAGTACAATTTTCCGCCCGTTTGAAATGCATATATGAGATTCACGATGAAAGGATGCTTTACGGCTTCCAGGATGTTTCTCTCCGCTTTGGTGTGGGCCGTATCTTTTTGATTGCTGATTATAGACGCCTTGCACAAAACCTTAACGAGGCAAATCATTTTTTATTAGATCCACAAGAAATCTGGAGTCGAGTCGAACGCGAGAAAAAAAAAAAAAGAAATGACAGAGACCTTCATGGCGAAGATGCTACCCTTGTCCTTGCCGGTGACTTTGCGCACTTGAAAGACTTTTCCGTAACCTCCCTCGCCGAGAATCTTGCATAACTCGAAATCTTGAGGTCCGACTTTTTCCTGTCCAGGGTTGACATTCTGTTCCGAAAGTTGAACTCTCTCGACGTTCTCCGATCTACGCATTTTTTTTTCAGCATAAATAAACATCGAAATCATGCTCCGTTATCGCCGTACTGTTATTATTTTGATGACCAAAGGGGGGGAGGGGGCAGGAAGAAGGGGGATGATTGTTAAACTTTTGTAGTCTTAAATTCATCTGGCTTACTCGACCAAGTTGTTGACGTTAGGAGCGGTGTCGTATTCTCCCTGAAAGCAAACAAAAAAAAGACATGATGTGTATTCGAATAACCTTGAGCGTTGATAAGTCAGCGTCGAGTACCGCGTGGCTCGCGGGGACCCGACGAAAATAAAGAAGAAAAATAGATCGACACTCGTTGAAATAAATCATCGGTGAACAGCTCGAGACGCGTGAATTACCTCGGCGACGTCGATAATGTCGTCGTCGGACTCGTCCTGGTCAACGTTGTCACCGTCGTGGAGTTCGATGTCGAATATACCAGCCATTGTCACGAAAAATCGAGGACACAATCACATTTAACGACGATTTAATCCTCGATATTTGACGATTTAAAAAAAAAAAAAAGTTCACTTCAAACCGCAGATTCGAATGACGAAACAGGATTGTTTCACAATAACGCGTAACTCGGTCAGGAGAATAGTGGGTGTTCGAGTTTTTTGAGCGATATACAGTCGGTCGTCGGTACTGTTTTGCTATAGAGCTTTGGTTGCGCGCACGGAACTCTCAGCACACCTGTCTCGCGCGTGGTGAGTTCTCGCGACTCACTGGAGAGGGTTAAGTTACGGTGAAAGACGTTCTTTTTTTCTCACACCGGTCGAAGGGGGTGTGCGAGGAGTCCATTCATCGAATCGTCTACCGCGGAGAGAGAGAGACAAAGTGATTTATTCGCGATAATCGTTCGATCGTTTGCAACGCGTCGAGATCAATTTTGTTAAACGCGTATGTTGTTCTCTCGACGATTTTTTTTTTTTTATCTAGGATCCTTGCGACATCGATGTATCGAAATAAAACATCGCTGTTAACACGCTGCGATGATAAAACGGAATCTCCGTCGACTCGCGTAGTTGGCATCCGGTTACGAGAATTCAAATGTAAACAAACCGCTTTGTCGTATTCCCTATTCACGTGGTCACTCGCGAATCGCGTAGAAACTCCCACGATGCGTTTGTCGGGAAAGGGCTTTTTATTCAACACACTATTATCGTACATCACGATACGGATATATTTTATTTAAAATATTTCTGTACTCTACTTACATCGCAAGGTATTATCAAATAAATACGGTCAAAGTTCGGGTACTCGGAGAAAAATAATAAAGATTACACCGTTGCGAGTTCAACTCAGGTTTTGTCGGAAAAAAAAGTTACTTCGTAATAGAAAAAAAAAAAAAAATAGATACGCATAGAATCATCGAGATACGATGGCTGGTAACTATGAGATAAACTAGAAACGTTGATCTTTCGGTACATTTTGTTTTTTTTTTTCTTTTCTTCATCGATCAGTTAAATTTAGATTGATAAGAGTAATTCGCGAGCGTCTCTCTCGTCGAATTCTCATCGTCTACTATGTAATTAGTCGAAACATACTCGAATGAGATACACGAGTTTGACAAAAATCTTAACATCGAGTTCACTCTTACTGGTTTGCTTGCGTGCTTCAATGCCAATGATTTCACACTTGTCTTTCAAAACAGCATGGTTTTTTCGTTTTTCACTTTTTTCCTTTTTTTTTTTTTAACAAGTCAGTCGTAGAAAAAATTCTATCATCTAATTGGAAGCATTAAGCCACTTTTGTGTCTTGTCGCGTTAGTTACTCATCTCAAAACTCGCAATTAACGCACTCTGAGAACCGAGATCTTTCGTCCCGTTGAACAGTGTCTCCAATATGCGGAAATTAAATTCGCCTTCTTAGATTTTTTGCATTGCGTCATAGCGTGTATATCGAGTTTCGCTGATTATCATTCTTGGCAGTGAATCTTTGCAGTACCAGAACCATTGGGACCGAGTGTTATTTCGTACACGGTACGCCTTCGCACACACACGCGCGCGCACACACACACACATACGCACGTTCATTCATTCGAATACACGTAGGCACAACACTCTTAGAGTTGTATACCTTATTGCTGAATCATGCGCAACCTTTTAATATAATTGCAGCTTTATGATTCTACGGTTCGCTTCGCGCAACATCATTTTTCACTCTTTCGGAACCTTCAATTCTTCTTTTTTTCCTTAGAATATCGAGGCAATATACACACAAATATATGTACCAATATTCGGAAAAAAATTACACAATAGGGAGAAATGAAAATCATGGCAATAGAAAAGATCAGGCGTGCACGTAACGGGTATACCCGATAGATATAATCGTCTAATCTTTCGTTAATTTTCACACACACTCGACGAACAAACTACTCATCGAAACTAATCTTGGCTAAATCTCGTCGCATCTATGCTTTTCCTTTAATCTATCATTACCGCCCTAATAAAACGCGACACTACATTCGTACAACTCGACGTATACCCGACATGATCTTTTTTACTTTCCTTCATCCCATACGAAGTATGGGAGAAGAGAAAGCATTGTTTGTCATATAATAATATTTATAAATTTGCGAATCCTCGATATCGAATAGTGTATAATGGAAAACGGGGGTTCGTCATCGACGATTAGACTGGCAAGCGCGCAGCTCGACGTAAAAAATATCTTTGAGTCAAGTACAAGGGGGCGATTTTGCGTTTTTCTTTACATAACTCTTCAAACGAGTGGAAAAAAAAATCATTGTGTCCGTTTAGGCACTGTTCCTCGATCGAGAAAATTTTTCGCGCCACAATATTAATAAGTATATATATATATGTGTATATATATATGAATCTTAATGATTATAGTGTATAATTTATAACGTAGTAGTCGTTAAGCGCGGAGAAAAAGTTTAATTTGTTTGTTTCTTTCATTTTTTTGCATGTAAAAGACGCATCTAGCCGAAAAGCTACACGACGATAGTTTGAACACTTGGGCAGTTTTTGGATCGGAGTGAGTGGTCAATCGTCACTCTCTCGTACTTGTATCGCGGGTTTTTTTTTTGACTAATTCATCTCATCCTCGTCTAAAAATCATTGTCTCTAGCTATCGAGTCTTGGATTGTTTTTCATTTCTTCAATTAAAACCGAACACTCCGGGTCTTCGGGTGATGCTGCTGAAGTATGCGTGTCTCTCATGTGTTTTTTTTTTTTTTTTTCTACGAGACATCTGTTACACATTCCGTTGGTATATATACATATCATACAAATGACGAACGTTTCGCAACTGGTTGTGTGTGTGATAAATAAAAATCGTGTGTTTATACCAAGTTTTGGCCGATATGCGGCGTCGCCTTAAGTCAAGTCTTACACCTTAATAGTGTTAGGTTGCGATAGGTGGTACATAGGGTAGGTAAGTTGGTAAGTAGTAGTGTTGTGTCTCATAAATTATCTAGCCGTTCCTAAAGAAAGCCGAAGAGTCGGCGAAGGGCGATATCTCTCGTTCTCCTGGTCGTGCGTGACCGTCGCGGAAAGTCGCGACCGCGATCTCGTTTTTAGTTCGTTTTTTTTTCTTCTTAGGCCTTTGACGATTCGAGCGATTCCCGTTAACGCGGAATCGCGTCGCGCCCTCCGGGCTTTCCACCGACGCAATTGTTCAACATAATCGTTTCGTTTTTTTTCAATTAAATCGATTTAAAAAAAAATTAGCTAAACGTAGCTGGCCGGGCAGCCGTCGACAATCGCGTTACTCAGTCGTTTTCTCTCGGGTGAAAAAAGAAAAACACGCGAATGATCCGACCGGATGCCCGGCGGCTAGGTCGGAAATGTTGCAACTCGAAGCCACGCGTGTGGCAAGAGAGGCAAAATGATGAGAGAAATAAAAATAAATTAGACTATCTCTATCATCTCCGCATCCTCTATGCTGTTGTGTCCCACGCCGTTGTGCCTGTGAATTCGCACGAAATCATCACGACCATGTTACCAACTCCATTGCCGTTTCTCAAACGTTCTAGACCGTGCCCGAAGTGCAAAGAACAAAATATCGGCCAGAGAGGAACATCCGATCATGCTTACCTAGGATGATGAAGATGATGCAAATGGTGAGTTCCGCGAGGCGAAAATCCACGCATGTGATTCCTGCGCGGACTCGTCGCGTGCACTACGTGCGGAGCGCCGTACATATCCTCGAGGACGCTCGGCGCGACGTATGTGAATCCCTGTGGAGGATAAACATGGACGTTCGAAGGTAAATCAGTGGCGGAGCGATCATTGATGCATTAACGTACCTGAAAAACAAGATTCGCGGATTCGCTCAGGGTATACTCGGGCGGCGAGTCAACAGGAGCGGAGGTAGTGAATTTTTTGTCGAATTGAGAAACATCGTCCTCGCTCGTCAGTGTAGGCTTGAACGGTGGTTCGAGCTTACGGGATATAACATCCTGCCAGTTGATGTGCTTGAAGAACAGATGGTTCTTTATCTGTTCGGCGTCCGAGGGAGCGGAGCCTAATCTTTGAGGCACTTGTCTCTGCGAATGAATGATAAATAAAATCGTCATCAGTTTCATTAACGGCCATTGAACGATAGAACGATGGAAGGAATTATTTTCAATGCCGTGGCTACGAACCTTGAGCAACTTGCGTATCAAGTCGCGCGCGTCCGGAGTCAAATAAGGAGGAAGATTGAGCTTGCACATGAGAATCTTCTCGATAGTTCTTCTTCGATTGTTCGAAGTGAAGGGTGGCTGTTTGGGTTTTTTAAAAATTGTATGATCATTGATTTAGTAATTGCTCTGAAGAACGAGAAAGGCACACGCCGGTTGAAAAAAGAATCGCGCATACCGAACCCGTGAGCATGTCGTACATCAAAGTACCGAGACTCCACCAATCCACAGCTTTACCATGGCCGCTTCTCGTCAAGATTTCCGGAGCCCTTGAAGAAAAAATGAACAACATTAGAAACGACTAATACCACTTGCCGTAACTGAGAAATAAACGTACGCCCAACTCACATGTATTCGATAGTTCCGCAGAATGTGTGAGTCACGGATCCATCTTGTATATGCTCCTTGCACAACCCGAAATCTGTGAGTTTGATGTGACCGTCGGCGTCCAACAGTATATTCTCGGGTTTGAGATCTCTGTATATTATACCCTGCAGATGAAGATGCTGAAGCGCCAGAATTATCTCCGATAGATAGAAACTGAAAGTATGACAATTTAGCGTCGTTCATTCGAACGTAGAGTGTCGCTGACAGGACGGAGTTTTAATTTTTACCAGGCTGTCTCCTCGAGAAAAATTCCTTCGTCGTTCAAATGACGGAAGAGCTCACCGCCGCACATGTACTCCAAAATGAGATACAATTTTCCACCAGTTTGGAAGGCGTACATCAGATCGACGATGAAAGGATGCTGTGGAACAATTGAACGATCGTAGCAATAATCGAACGTAACGTTGCGCGCACGCATGGCGCGATAAAAAATCGAAGACATTTCCAGTCTACTTTCGATACAGCCAAGGTTGTTGAAGAAAATTAAAAGTGCACAAATCAGTGAAATTGGACAAAACGTTTTTTCTTTTGGGACGTTAATACGAAGCTCGTAAACGACTAAATAGCGGAACGAATATATTCGAAGCATCAAAAAAAGAACCCTGCGATATTAAACTTTGGGTTTTTTCACGATATTTTATATTTAAGCTAATCATTTAAAGACAAACGCGTTAACGAAAATGGAAAACAAAAATTCAAGGACTAGCAATGAAATTCAAGGACATTCCTGAATGAGAAAGATTTAAGTACATTTTTAGAATTTCCCAGACCCGCAGACAACATGATGAACGCACGAAATGACGACTCACCTTGACAGCTTCCAAAATGTTTCTCTCCGCTTTGGTATGCGCCGTGTCCTTTTGATTTCTTATGATCGAAGCTTTTCGCAAAACCTATAATACAATGATAAATCGTAATGAACAATAATTGAAATTACGATGGGTATTCCGAAAGGCGAATTGTCTTACCTTCATGGCGAAAATAGTGCCGCTGTCGTTGCCGGTGACTTTGCGCACTTGGAAGACCTTACCGTAGCCGCCTTTGCCGATAACTTTGCAGAGTTCAAAGTCCTGGGGACCGACTCTCTCTCTGCCGCGATTGACATTTTGCTCCGAAATCGGAACGGCCTCGACACCGTCGGCTCTGGGAAGAATAGCAATGAATTGTCATTTTTCTCAAGCGCATGCTCTATTTCCATAGCTAACTACCGAAGCACTACGTCGCAAAGGAGCCATTCTGTCTTTATTTTCCTTTGTTTTTGTTTATCAGTTGCCAAAGTCAAAATATAATCTGCTCTTACTCACTCGATTATTTCATTGACGTTCGGATTAGTATCGAATTCGCCCTGAAAGAATGAAGGAATAAATCATTCGTCACGCTGCGCGTTACGCGCGATCGTCAACGATTACCATGCGATTATTGCGTGGATGAATTGTCGACGATCGTGAACAAAAAAAAAAAAATAAACCGAACGAAACAGACGAGAGTGCCAAAGTCGCGAGTTCGACAATGGTCGGGGAGGTTTTGTCGTAGGGGAGAAAGACACACACACACTTTACCTCGCCGATTTCGATAACATCGTCGTCGGAGTCTTCCGTGTTGATGGTGTCCACGTCGTGCAGCTCAATGTCGAAGACCGCTGCCATTTCTCTAGCGAGTCGGTATCTCCGTCACATGGAAGTCCAAAAGTGGCGTTTTTCTCGAGAAGAAAGACCTTCTCACCGTCGCGCGTTTGTATTCTCGTTAATCGTCAATTCTGCACGTATTGTGTGTATCGATGCTCGCGGCTCGCACCCCAAAACAGAAGCCGACAATATTGTTGCTATTACTCGCGTAATAAAAACGCCTCGATCGCCTACTCACAGGAGGGGTTGCTGGCTCTCTCGATCGTGTTCACCAACACTACTTCGGAAAATTTACTTCGCACACACCCATTGTTCGCGCAAGCTTATAATATCCCCGTATTCACCGTATGATACGTGCACGAGCGCTCGGGCAAGAATCACCATTGGTCGAGATTACTCGACGTCGCGTTTGGGCCGCCGGCCGCTTGCGGGGAAGAGAGATGATATACTCGAAAGCCAATCCAATCGCGGCGTGAAAGAGCCGTTGGTCTCGGGGAAAACCGCGAATCAAGCGCCTCTCTCAACCATTATCACGACATTTCAACGTGATGTCTTTCCCTCCCATTCGAAGTACTCGTGCGTGCGAGAACAAAAAAAAAAGACAGAGCGCGATGACACGCGTCTTCGAGAGTCGGAGAGCATCCGAGAAATTAGCAGTGCCTCGAATACGCGAGAATTTCCCCATCGACGACACGATCGAAAGGTAACTCGAAATTGGCCGATGCTTCTACGGGGAAAAACTTTGCACGATATTCATTCTTTTATCTTGATTGTTATGTTTTTTATAACAATTGAATCACGGTAGTTTATCGCAAAACAAAGGATATAGCGACGATACATTTGCTACAGACCGGTCGAAAATCCGGGAACAAAGAAAACTATGAGAATCATTGCGGCGTTTTAGACGCCTCGCAAGGTTTTGGCGCTAATGAACTTCAACTGAAACGGGTTTGACGCAAATGATACCGTTTTAAAAGTATGTAAAACAATTCAACCATTTTATATTCATGACACGTATCCGCATCATAACAAACGCATCGAGATATTTCTGCGGAAAAAACGACCTTAAAACAAATACATCGTAATTTCCGAGAATTCCATCGATTTCGCAACAGTTCGTTCGGCCTTTCAATTTTCGCGCGCCCGACAACGCCGGTGGCTTGACTTTTACATCCATGCGACGACAATAGCCGATAAACCGAGATAAATAACAGATAACAGTTTACGAATATATTGATAAGCGATCGGGAGGTGTGCGTATCCGTGCCGAGTGCCCGAATACGATTTCGAAAAAACCCGTGACCGAAAGCTGCGAAAATGGTAGTTAGACATCACGTCGAGGGATACGAAAACTTTTTGAAGTTTATGGAAGACTTTAAGGATAAGGGTCAAGTTATTGTACTGTACAGCGGCTCGAAGCTCCCCAATGGACAGAGTTGGTGCTCGGACTGCGTTGAAGGTAGAAACCAAAAAACCCCACAATTTTTTCTAGCTCGAGCTTATCGATATTGACAATGTTGATTTACACAGCGGATCCATTTATCGAAAAAGGACTGGGAACGGCTTCGGGAGAATCGCACTTTGTACACGTCGAAGTTGGCGACAGGCCTTTGTGAGTTTTAAACGAATTTCGGATGTATTGCGCAGTCGTTCGATTCGCCAACTGTGACTTACAAAGAATTCTGCTCTTTCCGCAGTTGGAAAGATTCCAAATGTCCCTTCCGCACCGATTCCAAGACAAAACTAAACGTCCTACCCACGCTGGCGATATGGGGTACGCAGAAACGTTTGGAAGGCGAACAGTGCCTCGATGTGGAACTCATAGAGATGCTGATCAACGACGAAGACGATTGAGCTACAATGGAGCAGGCAAACAACAGGGTGAATCGTCCATTGAATGTACATGCACAAGAATATGGAGATAAACTGTCCGTAAAATGTGTCTTTAAATGCTACAGCCGATTAAAAACTGTGCAATTTTTCACACTGAAAAAGTTTGTTGCGTTCGAATTTTCATCATAGAAAACAATCCAAAACGTTAAAATGTTTTGCACGCAAGACTTTTCAATAAATATCATTTTGTCCATTCAATGGGGCATTCATCCTTTTTATATTTTCTATTGTTACATACATTAAGATGTTTACAATGATACACACCGTTCGATAAAGTCGATAAATTTCACCTATTAAAATTACATTCCAAATATTCTTATGTATGAACAAGAAATTTTTTTGATATAAATATATATACAAAAAAGAATTATAGAACTCTGTCAAAGACACCATATAAGAATCTGACTCAATATCGTAGATTGTATATTTCGTAAGGACAATTGTACAATTGTTCCTTTTGTAGGGGAGATCGGGGCAGAATGGTATTGGGGCAAAATGGACAGTAAAAAAATCGATTTGGATGGGACTTTCCCTTGTTCCACTTTGTCCCAATTCTATCATACTCTCGAGAGATAACTCTATTTTCCCAGTTCATATCATTCTGCCCCGCTCACTCTACCATAGGACATTTGTTAAATACTCTTATTTTTTCATGTTTCTGTCAAAGCCAGATTGTTAAGATTCTCCTCTGTAGGCTCGGTTACTCGGACTGAGTAATGAAGTTTTTTGTTCCTCAGTAGACTGTAGGTGTTGTCGAAAACGATGGAATCTGAAAAATTCAATGATATTGTTATGACTTTTTCTTTTTAGTTACTGGACTGATGTGGCGGATTGAGCAACTTTTCCTTTTCCATTTGACTGCGCCTTCAGAATGACCTCGAGTAAATTTTTTCTCATTTTCACGTTAGAATCTCTGTCGAGATATTTGCCAGAGTTGTACTATTGTTTTTCATTACTAAGTATTTTTAAATGTTTATATCACAATTGTACATACCCGCGAAAGTATATAAAAATTCTAAGGCTCATCCCGATAAAGATCGACACATTAACGAACGGGAAAAAATTACTCAAATCATTCCACAGCCGCAGCCAACGAAAAAAAAAAGTTTTTATTCAAAGAATTCCAATGTAGAGAAACAAAATGCAAGGACTTTGGGGAATCTCTTAGATTACTTTCATGATACTTGAATTCCGTTTACTTCTCGCGTTGGAATTAAAAAAGTACAGTACTGTATCGTTGATACTTACAAGTTGTAGGGACATCGCAAGTGAGCAATCCAATCTCGTCCAGTTGATGCGCGGCTACTCTGTGAATCGGTACAATTTCCGTCTGTCCGCCGTCGTCGTTTTTTCGCAATATACCGAATTTAATATCGTGACCTTCGGATCTGAATTCCCAACTGAGAATAGAGCCGATTTTTTCGGGTGTGAAATCGAGCTTGACCTTGTCGCCTTTTTTTACAGTAACAGTAGTGAATTCGTCGTTGATCTTGTCCTTTTCCGCGTTCTTCAGATACTGTTCCTTTGGTACTTTGCCACCTTGACAAATCTGTTTGACAAACGTATGAATAACTTTTCGTTCGAATGAGGAATTTTGCATTTCAATAGAAAAACGCCGGGATGTTTCAGACCTTTGTAGCGAGTCGAGGATTGCCATCCGGATCTTTGAGCGTTCCACCAAAGTGTTCGGGCAATTGGTCCTTCGGTACAATCTTCAGAATCTCAGCCTTCCATCGCGCCGGATCGGCCTTGTGAATCTGTATCTTCGATAGCGTGTATTCGTTCATGAATTTCTTCGCGATAGAAAACGCGAGAGTAAATACTTTCGGAGCTGTTGAGGGCGAAACGTGGAGAAATCAGTGGTAATGATATAAATTGAGCTTCCGTTAACATATAAAAAAATATATTATCGTTTCATTACCGTTTATGATGAAGCAGGTTTTGAGAATCTCGGGATAGTTTGCTTCGTACATCTGTATCAGAGTTATTATAACTTCTCCCGCTGTTGAAGAAAAAAAAAACGACATCATATTTTAAAAAATTTAAATATATGTGATGATACTAGTTAGACAACGACGGAATAGTTTTTATTTCGAAGAGAAATTTACCAGGTCTCCACATGTACTGCCTGAGATTGAAGTCTTCCATGTCGAATATAACGACAACTTGGCCGGCATTTGGACCGTGCTTCTTCGCTTGTTCATTGCATAGCTTCATGTAACGCTCGAGATATCTTATCGTGATTCTGATCATGTCTCTGCGTGGGACAACGTGAAGAATACCGTATAGGTCGAGTCCGGCAAAGGGAACAACCGCTACGGGAGCTCCTTCGTTATCGAAACCGCACAGCCCATGAGGCAAATGTTCCACCAGGAATTCCGGTGGGTCCCATTCCTCTAATTTGTCAACGTCCCACTGCTTTCTCCATTCCAACGACTGCGACAGGGATTGAAGAAAATTCATAAAAAATACTAGAACGTTTCTTACGCTGCTACTATTGTGCAAAAAATTAAAAAAAAAATGTACGAGGTCGATGGATGATACACACCTCACGGAGCATTTTCTCCGCAGCCACGGCGTCCCACTTCCTCGCTGAAAAAATACGAAATGCACAATAAGAAACGTTATAGACAATTTGATGTAATAACAATTCTTCAATATCTTTAGATTGTTCTACCTCGGAGCCATCGTACGAGAAAATGATCGTCGTGATGAGGTTGCAAGACATCCTGAACGCTGCGCTTGAACTGAAACAGGCGAACGACCGGTGTCGAAATATGAAAAACGGTGCATCCAGTCGGTGAAAGGGAAGGAAGAGGATTCTAGCGGCGAGCGACAAGGGAAACGCTACGATTTTTACGAATCTCGGAAAACGATACGTGCAATCCAAGCCTGGCGGTGAGTCGTTATAACCGCAGCCGCAACAGCTCGTTACATTTGATCAATTTCCGGGAACCAACGAAGATTATCCAGAAGGAAAACAAAACGAAGCTGCACTCGGTGATCTACGGTGACAATTATCTGTAGCTGCAGACATCAACATTACGCATCGGTGTGTAGCTAATCGAGACTTTGAGCTCACGACCATTCATCGGCAAAATTACACTTTCGTAACTGCTGACCGCGCGATGAAAAGAACGTGTACACGCATCTGTGTTTTTTTTTGTCTACTTTAACAACTCGACGAACAAAAAAATCGTTTACTCAACGTCAATCGCCTTTCAGTTTCCCGGAACTGTGCGTGAATTAGTGAAAAAGAATAAAATAACAAACAAAAAAAGCAACTCGCCAAAAAGTATGTATCTCTTTCGGTCGATCACTTTCACCCGCTCTCGTTGTGCATTTTACATAAGTCACTTGCCGCGATCGAGTACACTTTCTATGATCGATACGGCGAGAGGAATCTTTCCGTATAATCGAGTCCAGACGTAATTGAAGAGAAAAAAAAAATGACAAATGGTCAGACGCGGAGCTGTCGAGCGCTAATAAAATAAAAGAAAAATCTCGTATGGCGAAGATACGTTCAACTTGTTGCAAAAAAAAAGCTTACTTTCACGAAGCCAAAATGAGCGTACGCAATATGCTATATGGACAACGAGACGATGTTACCTTTCTCAGCGAACACGCGAGATATCCCATTGAATGGAACGAATCTATGCCGGGTGAGAGTTCGAAAGCGACTATCGCGAAAATATCGGCCGAAGGGTCGCGATCGCGGGAGGGCAGGGCGGAGGGATGAAACTGGGATAGACCAGGAGAGACCCTCGTCATCCCCCGTCCCTCGAAGATTTAACGGGACGCTCGGTACGATTATGGAGATTCGTGTTACCGTTAAGTCGATCGGAGTAAATAAGAAGGAACGATGCGTGAAGGAGAATGCAGACTCTGAGTGTCCTACAAAACGATCCGCCGAGGCGTATTTTTCATTTTTCTCCATCGAACATTATCGTTACTCGTAACCATGCGATCGGCGAGAAATCGCGATGCATTAAAGATGATCGTTAACATTTCTTCATCGTAATTTCCGCTACTAGATCTCGATAAATCTCACAGAAAAAAGAACAATTTGTATGAGTCTTTCTGCGCAAAAAGCGAAACGATCGACCGTATGGTCTTGCCTCAGCAACACTGTGTGTGCGTACACAAAAAAAAAATTATTACGTACAGAATTCCCGCGTAATAGCTTCCGAGCCAAGTACGTACCTTAGTTGCTCATACTCTCGCGACACGGTAAGAATAGAATAAATTGTTTAACGCAAGAGAAAACGCTTTTGCGCACGCCGTATCGCCGGTAGAAAGATGCGGAGTCATATATTTACTTGGCAAGCGGGAATTTAAATAAATCACTATTTAAAACGAGAGAGGGTCAAGCGTATTCGTCAAATACAATGTAGTAACGGGCCTGTACGTTTACGTATATAGTTTAACACGGGAAAAGCGACGTACCAACTAGCAGAACAATTTGGGGTATAGCAGTATTTTTTCTTTCGCAATGTAACGCTGTAAAGTCATTCAGAAACGTATAATTTTCATGAAGTATTTTATCATTTTCGCCATAGAAATATATGTATATTCGAAATTGTGCCATCATTTTTCCAAATTAAAGAAAAAAAAATACTATCGTAGTTCAGACAATACTAGTTTCCTGATTATAAATATGCCTAGAATTTCTATTTCAGATGATCAGACCTTTAGAATCGGAACAAATCGTAATCGTGATATAGATCGTAAAGCATCAATAAAAATTGTCACTCGCGTTTCATTCCAGTACACGATAAACTTTCTATAAATAAAAATTCTTTATAAAACACCTAAACGTGTCCGAAAAATGGCACCTTCGGCCTTGAGAATCGTACATCCTTAATTCGAGAACGTTGGAGTTTTTCAAGAGTCATCCGAGTGACGATTCTATAGCAAATATTCTCACTCTTTGTTTGCAAGAATCTCGAGTTTGCACGGGATGGTATCTGTCGGGATATGTGCAAAAGTGGACCGTCGAGCAAAGTCCGTAGTCCGTTCACACCTGCATCTGTGACGAAAATAATAGCGGCAAAGTTCGTGAAAAAAAAAAAAAAGAAAAACAATTCCTTTCACTTTGCCATAGACAAAGTACAGCGATCTTTTGCATGCGAATGCTTCAAGGTCAGTCGCCGGTTCACCTCATCGACCGCGTTCGTCTTCTGGCGGTCTAATTATCATTGATTTGCATACGAGATCGTCCGAACCGCGATTATCTATCGACATGCACATTTCGATAGTAATTTCGAAACCGGATTTTTCAGACTGACGCGGGGTTCCGTAATTCGTGGGATACCAAGTTTGATGCCATTGCCCGATCCGTTCGAGAGAAAGGTGCTGCACCGCGTGCGAGATACAGGGAAGAAAGGTACTCGTTTCACGTTGAACCATCAGTTGGGATTCACTCACACGGATTGACCTCGATCGCCACTCCATTCCGTAGTTCAATAACCCGCTTTCTTTTCAATAATATATTTCCCGCAAGCCTTGTACTCCCATTGCAACTATACGCGGACATTATCTTCGAGTCATCGTTACCGAATCGTGACACACGATAAAAGATATATCAAGATTTTGGGTTATTGTTTATATCGCGAGTTATTAATATCTTCACACGTTCTATACATTATTGTATTGCTTGCAGGAGAGGCCAATGTCATTGACGAGTCGCCGCGAGTGAATCGTGAATTCTTCAATTGAGAGCATCGAATGTTATACTCGACAGAAGAATAGAAAAAAAAAGTGGAGCCAATTACACATGCACATGACGATTACTTACTTTGCCAAGTGTAAAACGCTGATCATCGGCGAGTTTCAGAGAAGCCATTCCTCGACGAAAATTTTCTTCGCAGTTATTCAATTCGCGGTTCGGGTCAATGTCCCAACGACGTTGTCAAAGATCGGCCGATAAACAATCGAGAGATGAGTATCGAAGGAGCGATAAGTACGAACGAATCTGTGTGCCGCGAACGTCGAGCTGCGCACCGATAGCTCCGTTCGTACGCGCGAAGGTTGACCGCTTACTAAACTTATCGCACTGTCGGCACAAACCGTACGAGGCAAAACGCAATCATCAAAGGTCCCCCACCACTTTTTCAACGTGCATAGAGATATCATCGACGGTAGGAAAGACTGGAAAAACTCTACTATCCGGGCCGCGTTTCCACCACCACCACCACAAAAATGAGGGATTCGTTAAGTCGTTGAGCACTCGTCATTAGCGCAACCGAGTGTACAGCGGAGCAGACTTTTCGTTTGCTAACACCGAGGCGCGAGAACTTTCTAAAATGAGTTTTCACAGTAGTTACACGGATTGATAATCGATTTTTTTTTCCGAATGAACGACGTTTATTTAACTCGGCTTAGATAAACGCGTTCCGTAATATCACTTCATCGCGAGGAATTACGAAACTGGATTTACTCCATTCGCTGTTATGGATGTGCGTTTTCTTTTGCTTTCTTCGTCATTTCTGAAAGGAATTACGAAACTAGATTCATTTAGTTTACGATAGTCATCGCCTCGTCCTTTGCCGTTGAAGCTTTTGAAAAACATTGTCGATATTCGTTTAACTCTTATAATACATTTTTATTCACATTTTTTTTTTCAGATCCCCGGTTCGAATAATGTTACGCTTCGAGCACATCTTTGACTCTACTCGCTAGGGCGATCGAACGATCGTATAATATTGGGAACCAAAGTCGACGAATTCAACTCTGATCGGAGCGAGAAATCGCCGGGTCCATTTGATGTTTTATTGTATACAATTTCTCACAAGAAAACAAAGTATTTGGCGCTAACACGCACGACTATTGTTCGATTAATCAATTCATTTTCTTTCATATACATTTTCAAAAATATTTATTATTAATTTCATTGTGAAGCTTTGATTGTCCTTTCGATAAAAATTTATTTTGAGATAAGCCAAAAGAAAAATAGCCAAATAATCATTAGCTAAAGTGTACTGTTTTTATTTCATAAATGGAGCAATTCATCGATTACGCCCATAATACTATAAAAATCACACCGACCATAAGATATTAAGAAGCGAAGTCAACAAATTCAATTCTGATCGGAGCTCAAAATCGCCCGACTTATATGGTCTATATAAAAGTTATCGCAAGTGTGTTTATTATTTAGCGTTAAAATCAAATAAGTTCAGCGATTTCGAGCTCCGATCCTCGTCGTATTCGCCGGCTTGGCTTCTCAATATATACAGACGTCGTGTAAGTCGTTCCCCGCAAAGAGTAGAGTCAACGTGCCGACAGAATTTTGACGGCTCCAATTTTGTACTTCCGAACTCGTAGCACGTGTCCGCGTGGGTCGACGTAGGAGAAGGGAATGCAAGAAATCTGACGCACAGGCCGTCCAAGCAGAGAGTGGAGCAACTCCGAACCCAGTCGATACGATCGCCCGATTACTGGTAGACCCGACGACCACTAGTGGGCATCGTGAACCCCGATTGTTTCGCTCCTTCTCGTCGGTAGTCGAGCCTTCTACAAATCCTACGAGAAAGCCAGCAATGTAAGCAGCTAATGAATTCAAAGATAACGCGAGTTTGAACAAAACCGTTGCAGAGCCTTGTGTTTTTCTGCGTTATTCGTAGAATCGCATCGACGCATGTTTATTCATGATTATTTATTATTTATTGACAATAAAAAAAATCTCTTGCAGAATTCCCGTTCAGACGTTCGCATCGGGCGCAAGCGGTTCGGATCGATACAGCGGCGACGATGCACTGGCCGTAAGTACGCGAGCCTGGAGAATTTGTGTCCGACGGAGAGGAAAAAAAGGAGCGGAGAAGGATAGAAAAGCGGAGCGGCGAGTGCGGGTTCTGCACGTTCGAGGCCGCCCTTCGTCTGGAAGCTCGCGTCCAAGACGAGTACGTTTCGGTGAGTGGAAAGTTGGAACTATCGAATTTTCCCGTGCGTTCCACGCTCAGTTAGCACAACACTGGCGTTCGATGCGTGCCTCGAGCTGACCATGGCTTGGTAGTCGAAGATTACACCGCGTCGCGCGAAGGGTCTTGCAATATTCAACGCAGCATCGGGTACTTGCGCGTCTCTTCGAAGTCATCGTAGCGGTAGTCCTTCGCTTTGCCGCGATAAAAATTATTTCGCGATAATTAAAACGGCGATAGTAGTGGGCAGAGAGTGGCGGAGCTTCGAGCCTGCTTTCGGACAAGATATCCAGTCATCGACAGGCGTGCGCGGTCGAACCACCGCGGCTCACTAACGGAATACGATTTTTTTGAACGAACATTTTTTTTACATTTTTTGCATCGATATCCTTGTTTCAACGAGTTGGAAAAAAGGAACGAAGAAACATTAGTTCCGCGCGTGGGATCGATCGAACTGCTCCGTTCAGCTTCATTCTGGCTGCAGTTAACATTCCGTGAGTGTCCGATAAACAAAATTAAAAATAATTCAATAATTTGCAGTCAGAGCAAATAACATTCTGCTGGGCTTGACGTTTCTTTTTTTCTTTACTTTTTTTTGTATTACGTAAAAGTAGCGGCGAGTTATCACGAACGACAAGTTGCGCCGATGTTAATTTATAGTTGTGGAGCCTTGCCGGTTTGTCAGTTTCATTGGACTACACGAAAATTACGTCACGATGGCAGGCGGAAGACTCGCGGGCGCGAAGGTCCGTCGGTCGTTGATATACAAATAACATGACGACGAGAAGCGCGCCGAGACCTCGAGATAGTCCAGCGGATATTGGCCCCACCACGACGACAATGCTCTTGTACTATTTAATAATATGTCCCGCCCCCGTGCTCGTTAGTCCGCCACTGACGTGCAGTCTTTGGTTATTACTCAACGATACATCGGTGAGCATTCGAAATATTCGCGATGATACATTTGCGAGCTCGTAAAATCTCGCTTCTCAAATCCCTGGAGCTTTCCGAGAAAAGAAATTCAGTGTCGCGCCGATTTTATGAAAATTCAAGGAATAATTTTTTTTAAACCACTCCGTCACCTTGCACGTGAATGCGTATCTCAAGATTGGGGAAAATTTTCCCCATTCCCATGTCTTTTAATTGAAGTTCGAGGAGGAAAAAATGAAGATCGAAACGTAAAGAACTTAAAGTATTAAAGCCCGTTCCAAAGTCGCAGCCAACGAAGGGGAAAACATATGCTAAATCGGCCACCGCATCATCGCAAAATTATGCAAAGAACTCTCTTAAGTGGCGTCAACTTTGCAAGAAAATAAATTTCGGTATAACGTCGACTTTTCGGCGGAATTCGATGAATCGAAATTCAATCTTGTTAGTCGTTTCTGCAAATACACCGCACGGAAATAGCTCGGGGTCTATTAAAGTTCAAAGATTTGTGGAAATTTAAGTGGCCTGGGGATGTCCTGACCATGACTGCCGTCCGTCGCGATTCGCATCCCCGGGCTTGTTCGTTCCTCCTTAAATTCTGGAAGTTTGCCACCTAGACGACACAATCACCCAAATACATTAAGCGCATCATTCCCCGACGAGTTCTAGTTTCGTCAGCGGTTGTCGATTCAAAGCCTGTATTTTCTCACTTAAGCCTCGACCGATTCGTTAATCGAGAAGCGTGGAAGCACCGCAACTGCTTCGCGCGTACCCCGTACTTTATTCGATAATGAATCTCGGTCATGTTTCGAAAAAATCCTTTATCGAGTCGCAGCACTGAAATTCCATCGGGAATATTTTTTACGGCGACAAATGAGCTTCTCTAAACATGCAAGACACCTCGTATACTTTATACACGCGTATAAAAACGTTCTGCGACGTAGCAACGGAGTTCTTCCGACGTCCTTCGAGAATCATCTTTACAATCGCGGATTCAACAGTGAATAAATTTAAAAAAGCAAGAATTGTCTTAGCCGTTCCGTCACGAGCAAGTGTAAAAATGCCGGTTTTAGCTAGCGACTCTTTTGGATTATCGCCAATATCGTTGCGAATAAATCCATGCTTCGGTCGAGCGAATTTTCCCCTTGTCGTTACAGCGTGTCACAGTTACATTGGCTAAAAGGTATCTCGAATCAACAATCGTAAAACATTTTCGATCGTACAAGCGAGGCAGAATCGTCTCTAACGTGCACGATTGATAGACCGGTCGCGAAGCAACAAGTTGCGCTGGTCGAGGAAAACGGGTTTTGCATTTTTATCGCGGAGTCGAATTCGTTTCCAGCTTTGAACTTTCGTCAAAGGTCTTCTGGCCAAAGTGTCGATTCGTGCATCGGGTTACTTTACGATTCTCGTTACGCTCATTGGTCGTGTATGCGAGAGCTCACAACGAGATTGTGTAACTCGGGTACGGGTTGTGCGAGTCCAAGGAACAAGCCAGTCGATTGACTTGCGTCCAGTCGCTCGAACGAATCGCATACTATGTACATGAACATACACGTATATCTATAGTATTACCTTGAACTTGAAGCTATGCGACTATTCCACTCTGAGTCTCTCAGTGGTTTTCACGCGATAATCCTCCGTGATAAAAAGCAGCGACGAGCTAAAGTTCAATCCGAAAAGTCCGATAAATCCACGAAAAGCGTATTAAAAGAAAAAAATGCTCCCTCATTAAGTGGCGACTTCGTAAAATCGCTCTAATCAATGCCAACATATTTTTCAGCTCTGAAAAGTAACCAGCGACGATGAAAGAGAAGCATCCCTCGTCGACAGAAATAAAAATAAAGCGGCGTCGTCTGTCAGAGTGTCTGTTCGCTCTCGCGTAAAGAAGAAAAAGAAATAAAGAAGAATTGCGAGACACTGGTGTGAGTCGCCAGTTGTGCGATCGCGAGAGTCGAGAGGAGGCTTCGACGATGATCGGTCCTATTCGGAGCGACTCGGCGACGGGCTCGCTGCTCAACATTTGTTATCCGTTCTGGCGTTGGCGAACGAGAATGAAGCGAAGGCAAGAGAGCATTTCGCACGCTGTCGTCGAGCGGAGTGCGATGTCGGTCCGTGCGAACGAGTTACTGCGATAAGTGGTGATTTTGTAAAAACACGCTCGAACGTCACCGTCGCAAAAATCGTACGAGATTCGTCCGGAGTACAGGAAGTTTATTGTTCGTTGAAAAAAAAAAGAAGATAACAGTGAGCGGACGATAGAGGATGCGTCCAGTCGGCTCGCTACCACCGGCCAGAGGAAGAAAATTTTTAAAAAATGGTAACGAAGAAACGAAAAAAAACATGGCCTTTGCGACGCGAGAATAAGCCACCAGTCTAGTGCCCGCGGCGAACGGACTCGATCCTTTTTCCTTATTTTTTCGAAATCGCTTTTTCAACCAATTTTTTCCTATATTGACGCAACTGGGAGAGCCGATAAGTGCGCGTTGTGCCGTGCCGCGCGTAGCGCAACTACGTACACGCGACAAAACTTTATCCGAAGTAACGAGGCTCCCGTGTAGATTATGCACGGACACCACCTACGTTTCAAAGAGTTTTAATCCGGTTTGGCGCAATGTACACCTCGCCAGACACACTTGCCGTATATACTTTCTAACGGATCGCAGTGTCTCTTCGGTGGCTCGCTGTCCTCGTCCCAAATAAAACGTTATTCACGTCCGAGTTACTCGTTACTTTTGGCTCTGTCAACGATTGTCGCACCTGAGACACGAAGACGCGACCGAACATGTTTCCTCGAATAGAATAACAACGGCTAATTTCATCGCATAGTTTTTCCAATAATCGTATATCATCCTCAGGACTTTGACGATTCTAAGCGCGCTCATCAAATTCCTCGTTGGAATTCGACATATTTGTTGCTATCGTTGCATTAAAAAACACGCAAGCTTGCGAAGAAAAATGCTGAAAAATATATTCATTGCGCAAATTGATACTTCAAATTTAATGTACAATTACGATCAAAAATTAATATAGCACATAGTAAAAAATATATTCAATGCTTTGCTTTTAGTATTCAAATTCAACTTTACCAGCACCTTTAATACAATATTTTACCGTAACTTAACTGTGAATATTCATTTTTATTACACGGGTACATTAAATTTAGTGTATCCGTTTGTGCATAAAACCTTGCAATTTTTTAACACATCGCGGCGACGAATAACGAACACGCCGACACGTGTACCTTCTCTATTTCCCTGTTTGATTTCTCGTAACAAAACTGTCGGAAGACTATGTTGCGCAATGAATAATTAATAAACGGTGAGAAATTATACCGGTTCGTTTGTTCGCGACGGCAATATTGTTGCATTCTTTGTGTATTTCTCATCGCGAAACATCGCGCAATTTGTCAGTTGCCATCCGGTAAACGAAAATCTGCGCTCATCAGCGCCCGTTCCGCTTATCGTGCTCATTATCGTTCTATTGTAAGAACAAGTAAACTCTGCCGGACGCGAATAATAGCGCGCAATTATTCGGCAAACGATTTTATCCAACAATATTTTCACTCGAAGCGAAAAAAAAATATTGTGATTTGAAGTTACTTCTGGTATCCGGTTTGTTTGCGACGATCGGATGAGAGGCAATATTTTACATAAGAGTCGCGTGGCTCTCATTATTTCTATCATCGGGAGTGCAGAGCGTGTGTCTTTCATCCGATGATGACGCTCGATACCGAGCGCACTGCATGCCTGCCTGGCTAATCTTCCCACGAGGCTTTTCGCAACCGGTGACCAACCGAGATATTTTGAGATTAGCTCGAAATGCGCCAAGATCGACCAGCCAATACGATAAAATTTAGAGAATTAAAAATGCTCGATATCGTCGAGAGGAAACGATTAGTTGATAACGCACACGATCCCGGCTAACCGTGACCCATGAATGATGCTTTGGTTGTTCAAAGCTCTCCCCTATCGCATTAATAAGGCTCGTTGCCGGAGATCGATCCTCATGTTGATAATACGAGTCGAATTAATATTCTACTAAAATAATTATTACCGGATCAATCCTGTTAATCTGACGAAGAGTGGTCCTTTTTTCCATATTTTGGGATGATGCTTCTCAAACTCAGAGGACTCATTCATTATACAATTGTACTTGTGAATCTTTTAACTGAGAAAAAGTGCGCATTTTTCGACTTATTAATCGAAACGTGTACCGCAGCTGACGACTTTCATTTATATGGTCGGCACGACGATTTCTCGAAATTTGTTCGAAAAAAGAGCAGAAAAAATACGTGTTACAAATGACTTCGGAGGCGTATAAAAAAATGTTAATCTTCGAAAATTCGTACGAAAATATTTGTATTGATCCCGCCGCGTTGGTGCAACTCGAATAATAATTATCTGTTGTCATGTAATGTATGACGGTAAATGTCAATTACCGATATGTCGAATGATGTATTTTGATATTAATTTCATTTATTTCAATGTCGTTACAGCGTTGTTCCGAGCCAACTAATATCCGGGCCTAATGTCTGTATGGTCGACGAGCACTGGACGAAATTCAGTTTACGGTGCGGAGGGTGTGAAGCCTCCCTCGTCGCACCTGCCACCGATTTTGGCCCATTCGCACTCTCACCTCCACGACGGTAACGGGCACTGCTTCAACAAACAGTACCACAATTGCCAGGTCAGTTGCAACACTTCGCTAACGCTGTCCATCTGTCTCTATGTATCTCGCCTTTGACTATACCAACACCCGCTATCGATGCTCTGCCGCCGCCGTTGCTGCTCGCTGTTAATTTTCTCAATAACTCGTGGGAGCCTGAAACGTCCGAGTGCGCTTAGACGGTGCAGCGGCTTAATTATTCTCCTGGAATAATCCGATCTCCGATTTCTCAGTCATGAAACAGCAGCGATGCCGGACGCGTCGCTCATAATATTTTTCCCACTTCGATATCCGAGAGAGGAAGAAATATCAAAAGTACAATTTTTCATTCGGCCGTTGTACAATTGCCAATTTGTATTAATAATATAAAACTGTTTCTATCGCACTTGGCACTCATGGAATAATCTTCACTCGTAAGTCGAAATTACAAGTTATTCGAAGCCCGTAGTTTTCACGTTGGAGCGTTTTCCCTTTTTTTTTCTTCTCTCTGTCCAATGTTCCTGTGAAGATTCCTAAAAAATTTCGTGAAATAATCTCGAATTGAGCTCGCTTCTTCTCGTTCAGTTCGTTAATTATACTACATGTTGTATTTTGTTTGGTTCAGCACCTGAGCTGTTGGTTTTTGTTGCACCCACGAGAGGCAATCGCATCGAGTTCTTCTGTTGGCATCGTCGTTCGGTACGTTTCTTTTCTCATTTCTGTCTAACTTCTTGAAACACCCCACCCGCCGAGGTAGGCTTGATATTTGTCGTTGTGTCGCTTTTTCTTCCAAAATTGCTTCAGGTTCTCGTCTCACTAATGTGCTCTTCTCTTTTTTCGTTTTGATTACAAACGTACGACATTGCCGTAACAGCATTTAAACTCGAATGCCAGAAGAACGGCGAGGCTCCGTTGCGCTACATATACGAATAACAAGCTCGCGTATGCAGCGGATCTCGAAAAATCTCTGCGCACGAGTTGCCGATCGCTATATATCCCTCCCCTTCTATTTATCTGTCTCCTCTGTCCGTTCGCACAATGACGCAGTTGCTACTCTTTCGAGCTACTGCTTCTCAGTCGCATAAATAATAATACCGACGGACGCATTAATTCACAATCTCGTTTGTCCGTCGATGAAAAACAACAGACCAAGATGTCGCAGTCCGGTGACGGTTTGCACACGCCTGGATACTTATCCTGGCGGAAACTACAGCTCAGCCGGGCCAAGCTGAAAGCATCGAGCAAAACGTCGGCTCTTCTTTCCGGTTTCGCCATGGTGAGGACACTCATTTTTTTTTTTTTTTTCATTCCGTAATCGAAAATTAATCTTCGTCGCATCCGGTTTGACGAATGAAATTACGCTACCGATTATGTGTTACGTGTAACTCTTCTGTCGACAGGTGGCCATGGTGGAAGTTCAACTGGACCAGAAAACAGATGTTCCTAAAGAAATGCTTGTCGCCTTCGCCGTTTGTACGACGCTCCTCGTCGCGGTGCACATGCTCGCGCTCATGATATCAACGTGTATCCTGCCAAACATCGAGGCCGTGTGCAATCTTCACAGCATAAGTCTCGTTCACGAATCGCCGCACGAGCGTCTTCACTGGTACATCGAGATCGCTTGGGCGTTCTCGACGCTACTCGGACTCATACTCTTTCTCCTCGAGATCGCGATACTATGCTGGGTGAAATTTTACGATTTTTCGGAAACGGCCGCGTGGTCGGCCTGTATAATACTTATACCTGTGCTCGTGATATTTCTCGCATTCGCGATACACTTCTACCGTAGTCTCGTGGCGCACAAGTACGAAGTAACGGTATCGGGAATACGGGAATTGGAGTTGCTCAAGGAACAAATCGAATCGACCGACGTCGAGGGACGAAACGGCAATCTTCTGCAATTGAATACGCACATTGTGTGAAACAAGTGTGTGTGTGTTTGTGTGTGACTGCGGGAAAGTTCGATCGATATGTAAATTCTCGATGATCGATAATCGCTGGACGATGAGTCACGGAGAATTCGCCAATAGCGAACGACGCTCGGTATTTTGTCGATGCTTTTTCCCCGCACATGACTGAGAGAGTCTTCCGATTTTCGGCACCGCCGTCCCTTCTTACACATCGTCGAGGGACACCGCACGAGTATTTTATTCAATGTTTTTTTTTTTTTTTTCATTCTATTTTATTCTATTCTATCTTTAACGAATAATACGAATCAAACGAGACTCTGGGATAACGATATTGATATGAAAACATTCCCACGCGCATAGTGACTTAACGCAATTGTTGCAACGACGAGCATACGCTTTGGAAATTAAAGACAAAACGGGTTGGGTACCGAACTCGTTGTAGCATCTTCGATAACGGAAGGCAATGCTCGACAAAGACTTGAATATTAACTCGCGCTTTTGATGCGATCGATTCGAGACTACGGACACACTATGCGTGTTTCGATTAAATCAAAAGGCTGATATATAAAGAAAACAAAAATGAAAGTTTGCGTTGCGTCTCTTGGATGTTTATTTTTCGCGTCGAAGAGTCGGCCACGTTACCTTCCATGCGCGAATCTACGAATATATACTTAATATGTAATTATATAATGTGGAAGATACGAGATGGAACGATAAAGCGCGCGAGCCCATCCGACACGATGGATTCTTATGAATCGCAGTGTTTATACGTTTCTATGAGATAGAATATTATGTGAATCGAGCCGACGCAATTCTCACGGAATAATAAAGCGAATAAAAAAATTACGCTCGTTCAAAAATGTATTCTCAACGACAATCGACGATTTGACGATTGCTGTATCGATACTTTTCAGAAAACGACGAAATCTCCGGATCACATAGCATCGACATCTCTTTTAGCCGTAAACCGAAAACTTCCTCCGGATTACCGAGATTGTTCTGAAATGTAACGAAAAGAAATGATGCGAGGGTCATAAAATGTAAATAATAGTGAAGGAATAGGCAAAAATGATCGAAGTGACATTTGCACTTCGCTTCTTCATTTTGGCTTCAACTTGGTTTACAAAGCTTTTAAATGAGAAACCATATTCGGCTTCCTTGCGAAGGAAGTTTTGTGAACGATTTCAAAAAGAAAATAAAGAAGTAATGTGCATATTTAATTCGCATAATATTTTTATGATTTTAACAACTTTCAAACGTAATCTGAAAAATTGGAGTTTTATCATGCAGAGATTTTCGACACGATGCTAAAAAAACGTACAAAATGAAACACTTTCATATATTGGACGGAAATTTGGAGAAGACAACGATATTTAACGATTTTTCAAGTTAACGAGCTTAATAACGAAAACAAAGCTTTCTCTATGAGGAAGTAATATTTTGCCAACCGGTATGCGAAATAAAATGACATCGATTTTTCCAGGATTGTTTATCAAAGCGCAAGGAAGTTCGAGAGGCAGCTAAAGTCGTCTGACCTTCGGAATAGGATACGGCGTGGGTGTTGAAGCCGATTGGCGCCAGTGTATATCTCGTATCGTGCTGACGACGCATTTATCATCGTGCCAGCAACCCTCCTGCATTTGGCCAGTTTTCATGTGGTAGAAAATTCCCGAACCCTCTTTCTTTCCACGCGAAAAATGACCCTCGTATCGATTCCCATTAGCTGCGAAATTGAGTCCGATTCAAGCCTTGACACCGATCGGTCTATAATTATCTTGGGTTATTAAACATTTTTCATAACTCTCGTCACCTTGAAGCAGCAAGCCTTCCCCGTGATAGAAATCATTCTTCCAGGTTCCTTGATAGAACGTCGAATCGATTCCCCACTTTCTACCGAATCCTTCTCTCTTGTTGCTCACAAAAGTACCCTCGTAGTAATCGCCGTTTTCGTACCAGAGCCTTCCGAAGCCTTGCTTCTTCCCTCCTACCCAATAACCCGAGTAAATTTTGACTCGAGTATCGTCTCCGAGAACTCTGGATAGCAGACCGTATCCGTGTCTCGCGTCGTTCAACCAATTGCCCTCGTACAGCAAACTCCGCCGCCTGGAAGTGGTTCGCTCCTGAACAAACAACTGTGGAATATTCGACGAAGATGTGGAGAAATAATTCATCGGAGAAATCAATCGGTGGTTACATGTCCGAGCCTTTTCCATGCCTCTTGTCGCTTCTCCATTCGCCCGCATACCTCGACGATAGTTCCGGAGTGAAAATTGATTTTCTCAATCCATTTCTCTTGCTGGACTCTATTCTCGATTTCGTTATACTCGTCTTAAGTAAAGGCTTCAGAAAAGGCATGTTTTTAATTTGAAAGAAAATATTTTCAAATCGATAAAATGAATTTTATGGCTTTGTTCATAGGATAGAGAGCGACTCTGTTTTTGTTTTCATTGCCAAACGCAAACGTTGCGACTTTCCGAACTGTTGATTCGCCAAGGCGAGCCAATGGGAAGGCTTATTTCGTAATGGTGGATATTTTAATCAGGTAATAGCGTCACTCTTTGACTCACTCTGAACTTCGATAAAAACAAGGAAGCGCATATGAACCTTGGTTCGAGAGATAACGGAGAATGACCGATAAATCGAGAACTCATTTGCAGGAGAGAAACAAAAACGGACTGGCGGCAAAAAAATAAACACGTTTTTTTTTCCATCTGTATACTTTATTTATTACCTTTTGTACAATATTGTGATATGTTCACATCGATGAATGATATAGTACAAACAGTTCTACTGTGATGCACGAGCCGTTACTATTCTACACTTTCACCCTTCGCTTTATTTACGTGACTCTGTATTTTTCGTTACACAATTTTCGGTATTTTTATATTCTCGTTTTATTTACGTTAAATGCATGGTGTGATGATATGTGTTTACTAACCGATATGAAAACGATGAGAAACGGTATTTCGTTAATACAGCCTAAAATGTATGAGTATCGTCTCCTTTCGATATGCAACTCATGCGGACAGACAATTTTTCGCGTCCTCCTTCCATTTCATTTTGGATCGAGCCCGGTACTCGTGATTCGGTTTCATACTTGTGCCAACAGCACATTTGTTTTTTTTTTTTCTTCTAAATATCACTCTAAATTATCTCGATCGTCAAACTCGATGAGACCCGAGTTTCCGTCTTAAACTTTCATTTACGCTCTCTATATTCGAACGAGAACCTGCAGTCTTCAACCCGATAATTTCTCGAGTTCTCCGGGTACTGCATACACCCCCACACGCATTGCCGGAGTTCTCGCGAAAAATTACTCTCTCTTTATACCCGAATGATTAAGATGCGAAGAGTTGGAAATAGACAGTCGGAAAAAAAAATTAATGTTGGAAGAAAATAATAGAGTGATGTATGTACACATAACTCGAGGCCTCACAGCCCAAGAGTTTCGAAAATTCGTTTTTCTATGAGATGTGAATGATTTAGTTTTTTTTTTGTAACCTTTGTCTCGTGATAGCAACGATTTGCACAATTGAACCTGGCTTAACGACGAAAAAGCTATTTACAACGACCTTCGGCATCTTAACGTTCAATCTCACATTTTTTTAGTCGTTCACAATTGACCTTTCGTTTCACTCGTCTCTTTCGCGTATGAACAAAAACGCCTCACGTTATTAGCCCGATGGGAATTAGCGGCGATGCGGAGAAAAGAAAAAAAAAATTACGATCGATCGAGTTTACTCCGACAGATTGTGCACATAGTGTCCAAGTCTACTTCATTAACTTCACTAGGGTATAGTCTGCAAAAGCATAACTATTCGTATTATAAATCTACATTGTTTTGTTATTTTTATATATTCTCTTTTCTCTCACTCTCTTATTATGCCTGGCGATGCGACCGCAGTTTTTTTTTATCCGCGCACGATAAACCCTTCACTTCCGCATCTTTTAATTCGTTATCTTCTCTTTAACATCTTTCATCTCTGTCGTGATGTACTTAAAAAAATGTGCCTATATTATATACATAATGCGTTATGTAATAATGCTTATAGCGCATTAATGGATCGGTTATACCTGCCCGAGCTGCCCCTACATTATTCCTTTGTCACTCATACAAACGAAAAAACATACGCAAACACAAATGCGAAATCTTTTGGTTCTTACTGGTCTGTGTTACTCGGGGCTGTGTCGAGAGATAGAGAGTTTTCTGATTGAAGCAAATGGAATCACTTGATTAATTTCGATATTTAGCTGCCGTGAAAACGAAAAAAAAATCGGATTAAAAAAAAGTTAGGCGAAGACATTGTTGGACTTCGTATCGAACGGAAATCGCGAGAATCTCGTTCGAAATCGCACACGTTCGAGTGTACGACGAATACTGGTAAATATATCCAAAATATTACAGTTAACGTTGTACTAAAAGTATAATGATTAATGTACACTGTTGCTGCGATGAGCCAGTGCGAGTTAGTAAAAAGAATAAATTATAATAATAGAGTTTCTATACAAAAAGTGTACAGGAGGATGAGGGACGGGGGTAGCGAGGGATAGGATCATAGAAGGAAAAATTGATTCGAAATAGTACAATTATCGAAATAGTCAGTCGGAGACGAGATCCTGTTCGGTTCTTTTTTTTCCTCCACATTTAAAAATACGTTTCTCATCTCGTTTCATATATAAGCTTTTTTTTTTTACTATAAATTCGAGTAATTTTGCTGTTAGCCGAGTTGACTGTCGATCATTTTATTCTTCTTTTTTTCGTCTCATCCGGGCATCGAAAGTAAGATTATGTGCCAGAATAGCAAAATGTGTCTCTCGTCTTTAAGAATAACCGTTCAAGGTAGAAAAATGTAAAAAACCGTGTTGCGTCCGAAAGTTTATGAGGATTGGATAGAAAGGAATGGAGGAAAAGAAGTGAGAATCAATGCGAGTCAATGGTCCCAGAAATGATCTTGACAAAAGACACCGAACAGCGGGAGGGGGTGTGAAAGTTTTGGTTGATTCGAGTTAGTTCTTTTTTTAAGACCGTAGCGATGCGTGACCTGCCGAATGGTCCTCTTCTTTCACTTCTGAACGTCGTCATTGTTTTGTCCGCGGCGGTATAAAAATTATCGTCATTCACTCGTATAAAGTCAAATCAAATTGTCTCTCATTGGGATCATGAGAGGAACTAAATAGACATAGTTTCAATGATTGACCTAGAGAACAACGTCGGGCAGGGTACAATGCCACTAGGCGTGTTGAATACCGCGTCTTCCGGTGTGATGTCCTACGCCGATCATCGAGCCTCCACCGTTTCCGGCTCCCAAATCCTCGCGTACGATTTTCCTCTCTTTGTAGTATATCTCTTCGCTTTCTTTGTCGCACAACAGTAAAACTGCTCCGCCGAACAGGAATATCGCTGCTCCCCATCCGACTCCATACGCCCAGCCGAATTCCCAAACGTTTCGATTGCCTGGTGAACAGAAGAGGAAAAAAAAAAAATGAGCCTCGACAAGTTTCGGTTGGAAACGAATTATTGCTTCGGTCGTGTATCTTATTGTGGCGTTGGAAGCTAACAAAAAGATAAGAGCAATTGTGCACATCGGTAAATTCAACGCAATTTGATACACTGAGAAATAAATCATCCGATCAACACCTTGATCGGGGCTGAAAACCGAAATGGAAAAACCAACGCATGGTCGTTCATTACCGAAGCGTCCCGCACCACCTTTTGGTTCGAAACGGCAAAAGAGGCAAAACAATTTTTCGACTCACCCAGATTGAGCTCCGCCGCGAAAAACACTGGATATATCACCAGAGCGATAAGCAGCGATACGACTGAAATGAAATGGAAAACGCGCATTGTAATATTTGCTTCCCTCAACGAATTTGAGTTTAAAAAAAGTAGCGTTTTGAATCTTACGAGCTAATCCCATACAGAACACGGCTACCCTGTAGCATTTGTGTTTATCTCGGTGATCCTTGGCTCTGAGTCCAAGACCCGTGAGAAGTGTAGCCGCTATATCGGCTATGAGACACACGACGCATAATGCCGCTGCAGCCTTTATGTAGCCTGAAACGAATCACACGTGTTCAATTTGTCGCGTCATGCGTGAACGATGGATTTTTCTTTTTTTTCCTCCACTCACCGGCGTCTCTGGCTTGATAGCAACCAGGTGGATCTGGCATGTTGAAGGGCAAAGGTGTCGGAGCATTTTCCTCGATACAGTGGGCAAAGAGACCTTGTCGCCATCCAAGTGCCATTAACCAGTCACTCGACGCCAGACCCATTATCATCAGTATTATGACGATTACTCCGCATATAAATGCGATCACCTGGACATAAAAAAAAAAACATTGTTAGGATCCGAAGAGAAAATTCAGAATCTTGCATGCAACAATGATTTATCGATCGAGGGCCTTTCGACAGAAATAAGTTCTTCGAAAAAGGATCCTCGAAAAGTCATGGTAATAAAAAAAATGTAACTTTTTTATGCATACACAGGTACACTAAATTCAAATGCCAATAGTAATGAAAAATTAATGAACCACGAAATTGAAGCGATTATTGAATTTAAAGTATTTATAGTAAATTATCGACTAGTTTTCAATTTACTCTATGTCAATTTTCCATCACAATAATACATTCGATTTCATGGCCCAGTTTGTGCATTATAACTTCCAATATCGGTAAACTGGATTTTTTTCACAGCGGAATTATCGAGATAACGGTAAGACTCGGTTCAATCGACCGATCTGGATACCTGTGCAATTTCGTTCTCTCCCATGTGGTCCTCGGCGACCGTGTACATGATCATTTTTTATATTATTCGGTATTTTCCTATTTTCGCGTATTTTTAACTATAACATTTGCTTCTTTATTCCCGTTTCCTTTGGGACACTGGACAACGACACATTATTCAAATTCACAAGATTGTTGTACGAAAATTGCGCGAATCACGGAACGTCGTAGACCCCGATGTAGAACATCGGTAGTCAATACGATTTCTCTGAATTGTTCCGTTCCCGATTTGATGGTCTCGAATGTCTTCGTCTTCACCAGTTGAATCGGTTCATTGATCGCACGGAAATATTTTATTACACGCGTTCACGCCGACGAGAGTGCTTTACAAATTGAGAAGTACGAGGTCGAGGGTCAAGTCAGCCATCTTTCGCACAAAAGTCTGCCGAGTACGCGAACGAACGGGGGAGTTCTTCGTTCTCTTTCTCGAGGGTCTCTCGTTAAGTGAGTTCCGAGGGAGGCTGCCGCTGTCGAGCTCTCCCTCGCTTTTTTTCTCTCGTATACTTGTGTGTGTGTGTCTGTGTCTGTGTCCCCGCTGCGTCTGTCGATGCCCCGAGGCTCGATGCGCGCACCCTTCGTGAGAACTCCTTCGAGACCTTACATACGCGTATTTGCACCGAAACGTTGTCGCCACTTCGCGCGCCAATTAGTCGCGAAAAATTATTCCCTCTACGCCCCACTCCTCGCCGGAGACAAATTGGTCGAGCGCGGACTGTGCGAAAAAAGCGAATTTGTTCTTCGAAGCGCGAAGCTCGAAAGTATTTCGAAGAACCGGGGGTATCTATTCGCGACTGAAATCTTGGCAGGCTTTATCGTCACTGAGTCCGAGGGTGGGTATGTGGGTCGTTTAGGGGATGCGCGGGTCAAAGGTGACGGCGCACCGAGAGTCGCTCGGCATGCGCGAAACGATCTTATCGTCTGGCTCACTACGTTTTTCGTTCTCATCGCGGCAGCTACCGTTATTACATTCATCTTGTTAGCCCATTTAATTGATCGTTATCGGCGGGCTTAAAGCTTCTCAATGACGCGCTAACGAGCCGGCTGTTAGTCGGATTATAAGAGACGACGGTGCAGGAGAGCTGGGACAGCTCGCAAAGATAATAATCGATTTACGAATGTGAGTTTCGAGTGCTTACCTTGAGCGGCCTCGTGATCGTCACTGTCTCGATTGTCGTTGCCTGAGCCATTTTTTATTTAATCTTCGAATCGACTTTCTCGGACTAGTTGAAATTGTGATCGAGCCTGTATCGTGAGAGAAAGAAGAAAAAAAAACGTAAAAGAACACAGTGAACAATCGTGAAGATATAGCTAAACTGTTTCGGTCGACGAAAGTACCGCTGACACATTTACAACGACCCGAAGGGGATTTTTCTTCGTATTTCGTGGAATAAGCAGACGTGCGAAAGGAAAAACTTTCATAAGATGTATTTAAAATTCGAGCGACGTACAAAATTCGATGTTACACAGTGAAATTCGTATCGCACGACGTCAAACAGTCGCCGTTCCCTCCGAAATGGGAAATTTCGTTACAAATATTGAATTTCGTTCGTGATACAAAAATGGTCATTTCGTGAATTACACGTAGGTGTCGCAAATCGGCGTATCGCTGTCACAGCACCTTGAAAAATGCTCGAGCGTTATCTTTTACGGTACGCACGCACACTCACTTGGCTGGCAGCTCAGAGAGTGCCTCTCATTGTAGCGTTAAATGTTTTACAAACTAACATCGTCGTCGTTCGCAAGTGGAACGCCGATCAACACTCTCGACGATGAGCAAGTTACGATGATTAATTCACACGGTATTGCCGCCGATGACGATTCTCCTATGTCGGCTCCTCTAGGCGTGGATTTTGTGTTTACATCAGCGTCGTATGCGCTGCAACAGAATGATGATTCTCTACTACCTACTACAGGCTTACACTCGGAAAGCCTCGTACCTCTCTCTGTGACTCGTTTGCCTTCCCCACTCCCGTCGTCGAGACTTCGTCTCCCTCTATTCATCAACGCTCCGTATGACT
Organism: Ischnus inquisitorius; assembly: GCA_963924025.1. Lineage (NCBI taxonomy): Eukaryota > Metazoa > Arthropoda > Insecta > Hymenoptera > Ichneumonidae > Ischnus > Ischnus inquisitorius. The sequence goes on from OZ001244.1 coordinate 18,253,696, forward strand.
GTGTTCTATATGACGTCACAAAGAGAGGAAGGACGCCAGGCGTCGCGGCGTTCCTAAACTCGCAGATGCCAAGCGTAAATCCGAGCGATGCCGTTGCACGGATTATTTCTTTCCCTCTCGAAACGAGTTTGTCGGAACGGTTAGTAGCATCGAGCAGCCTTTTCAGCCTCCCCCCCTCCACTCTCGGACTCATTTTTCGAACGGCCGACCGACCGACTTACTTGCTCCATTCTCTCGACGCTTCCGGCCATAGCGCTTTCGTTCGTCGAGATGGAAAGGTGTTGAAGGTTTTACGCGCGCAAATGTATCGCGAAAATTGCCTTGTAAAGCGTGGCGATGGAAAAATCGGTGAGAGAAATAAGCCACCGTGACTTGGTTCGCGAAAAACGACGTTTTATGGAAAAATTGGCGTAGAAATATCAATGCGGAAAGGCAAGAATCAAGCATGGAAGAAAACGGTAAGTTTCGATTCTGAAAACGAATCCACAAACATCTCGTTCGCGTGTAAAGCTTCCGCGAATTCTTCGATGTGCCTCGACGACGCTAACTCCGTACTTTCGTTTGTCTTTATTAGTTTTTCACTCGAAATACCGGAAGATGAAGAAAACGCTCACGAGAAAGCTGGGTTCGACACGTGGATGCTTCGTCGATTCATCGAATCGGCATCGCCCGAGAAGGCGAGAAAATCTCCGCAGGTCAGTACGATTGTCTTTATCGAAAAATCAAGACATTTTTGAGAATTATCGTCGCGTACATGATGACACCAAACCGAATCTTATGATCACCTGATATATAAATTACATGCACTACCAACTGAAGCGACGATCTGGTTACCGATAATTTTTCAATACGGAATCGAAAATCACTCACATTGTGAATCGTTTTTTTCCAGATCTCGAGATTCGTTACGCTACAACGGGAAGAACCTGTGAAAGAAAACACTCAGCAATGGCAAGACGTGAGTGCGATAATAATAACCGCAATAAATCGAGAATGAGCTTGAGAGTGAAATCATGACAAAGCTACATTATTACTATGAGTTGATGAGCATCTGCAACATGCACTGCTAACTGAGAACTTTTTCAATCTTTATAATTTGTGAGAAGATTATACTTGTTGCACAATCCGAAAAATACCGGATAAATTGTATATGATGACACCAAACCGAATCAATGATATAACGTGATATATAAAATTACATGCACTACCAACTGAAAAAAAGCATTCATCTTTATGTGTGAAAAACTTCTAACATCCGTAACTAACTAGATTCCGATTTTTTTTCACAGATAATTGACGTTTTATCGGCGTTCTCGACGTTTCTCGATGTCAACTGAGTAATGTCGTGAACTCTTGCAAGGCAGCACGGAGATCGTTTTATAGGTCAGTGTGGATTTTACGTCAAAGTTGACGAATTAATAAGAAAAATATTTTACATGATGACACCAAACCGAATCATTGATAACGTGATATATAAAATTACATGCACTACCAACTGAAAAATGTTCTTATCTATACAATTTCCGAGAAACTTTTAACAATTGCACACGACTAAATTTTTTACATTTTTTTTTCACAGGTGATCGCCGCTTCAATAGCGCAAAGATCCTCGTAATTGGCTGAGACGTTTCGTGCACGAGAACGGAGCGCCCTCGCACGAGGCCCGGAATAAAAAAAAACAACCCTCCTTTGCATAGGTCAGCGAAAATTTTCCATGCATTTCGTGCAATAATGAAAAATATATTGTATATGATGATACCAAACCGAATCATTGACCACGTGATATATAAAATTACATGCACTACCAACTGAGAATATAAAATTTTTCTATGCGTGAATCTTATCAGAGTTGTCGCAACTTAACGAGATTGCTATTTGTTACAGGAAACAAATGAAGAATCGTTTTCGCAGGAAAATCGGACTTTATTCCGAGGGCATTCACAATGATTGTACAACGTAACAATGATCGATTAGATGTAAACTGTTGGTAATAAAGTTTTCATAACACGATAGAACAGTCGAATCTTTGCTACAATTCCTTTCATTATTCCCTTTGTCGCCTTCTTTCGCGTAATCAAGCCAAGTCGAGTTTTTTTAATGCCTGTGAAATATCGAGTTAAAGAGTAACGAAAAAAAAAAAAAAAAAAAAAAAACATTCGTCTCGTCGTATCGATACTACCGACGAGAGGAAGAGAATATCTCTATCAACGATTTAAATAATAAATATGCATATTCAGATATCGAGACTTGGCTTACACTATTCGTTTACATAAATAGAAAAAGAATGAAGATTCAATGTCTCGGCGAAAGTATTGTGTACAAAATATAAGCTTGCCGAGTTGTTTTTTTTGTTTCATCAATACGTCAACAAAATTGGCCTCTTCTTGTGCAAGATTATCTTTATATATACATATATTATATATATATAATGTCGGCTAACGATTTCACATCGTTCAACGTTCAGCGTTGGTTTCCTGTCAACTTGCAATTTAATGTACGCAGAATATGCTCTATCACTGGGGTAACTTACGTAAATTTCGAATCTTATCACAATAGAAAAAAGATGTTGGAAATTAACATATCGTCGGTCCAAGTACCAGAAGTGCGTATTGTCGGTGCTCGTTCGAAGCTAAACATGCCCTTGTGATATTTGGACCGTCGATACGCGTTTTATTATCCGTCTTTCTTTTGTCATTCGAACAACCTGTAGAGAACGCTTTCATCTACGTAATATAATAACATAATCGAAATGAACACACTTTTTCCCAATATAAACCCTCCAACACTTGTAAAATGTAAAAGGTAGAAACATTCGCATAACGGGTTCTTTTTTCGCTTTTTATCACTAACATGGCCCTATTGGACATCGACATCCAATTTTTTTTAAACGCTCTCGGATAAATAGATATCAACAGTATATACGTTCGTGATAGTGAAGAAGAAATGGTTTGAATACGAACAACGTGTTTGAGATTGTGACGTCAATTGAAGGAATGATTAATATCGAACAGTCGCCGTGAGAAAATACCCCCCTTTGGCTGTTGTTCCCTTGGAACGATTCCCAGAAAACTCGTGACTCGCGGCGTGCGGATCTCGCGGCCCGCGGTCATTATTACAACAAAAAGAAAAGAAAAACAGAAAATGTGAATTTATTCTTTCAAACGCAAAAACGTAATACTAGTGAACCGTTGAGAAATGGGAAAAGGTACATCGGGCACGAAAGCTCGACGCTTTTCAACGAATTCCGTACTCGTAAAGTCTTTCCGAGTCCTCTTTGGTGATAGTTAATCACGTCAATCGATATTCCAGTCTTCTGAGAATCAATTTTTTTTCTAACGCGGACGATGAGTTCCTCATCGCAATTATCCGCCCAAAGATAGGTGAAAAAAAAAAACGAAACTTTGATTAAAGCTCTCTCTCTCTCTTTCTGTTTCTATATCCGTCTCTCACGCTGTTTAACGCAGTCTACACCGAGTGAAAAACTAAGGCACGGGGGTTCTGCTTAATAAAATATAATACATAACTATACGTATTCTCTATGATATAACACCAACTGAGGATTGCCAAGGATCGTTTATACATTATAAACATAGTAGTACGTGAGCACCAAACGCGAACTCGAAAATCTCTTTCGTAGGCTCGCTCGCGGTCCTCCGTCGTTTTTCGTCTTTCACAATATCTACGGGCCGTTGCTAGATAAAAGATCATTGTCGTCCAGTGTTGTATTCCTAACGGTATGCGGTATCATAACTTCATTTCCCAAAGAACGATGTGAGCGTCGTTGCTGTTAGGATCCTTGAAGGTGTACGTGGACTTTGGACTCTTGTCAACCGCGGTCGGAGTTGTTTGTTGTCGCCAATTAACGTATCCCCTTCCTCCCATCAGTGTCAATACGGTTCTCTTCGGTTGATCCATTTGCAGGGAACCTTTGCCAATTTTCTTGCAATTCGGAGGTTTAATTTTTCCGGGTGGAATCGCGCCCTCCGGCACCGTAGCCACGTGATTGTTGGTTGTCGTCGGATTGTCGTACGGACCGTTTCTACTCGCGCTACTGCTGTTCCTCGACAATTTGCCAGCTTTCATCGACAAATTCTCTTCCGAGCCCGACGACGTGTACAGAGAACTCGCGTGCGAATCTACCGACCAATTCGACAGATCCAGTGATCTCGGCCTCGTTATCTTCATCTTCAATCTACGATCGAGCGTGCTCACCTTGTTCGGTATGGCAGCCAACTCGGGATCGCTTCTTCTCAACGTCTCGTATATTGGATCTATACCCGAACTATTTTCGTTCTCGTAATCCTTGACGTACATCAATTCACCGTACAGACCGTACACGTCGCAATTTTCTCCGGAACTCTGCGAGCTCGTTATGGAAGTCGACAAAAGGCCACCGCCGCATCCGAGTCCACGCGGTAGGGTCTTTGATCCTCTGTACTCGTTTTCCTTGCTTCTTTTTCTCCTCAACATAACCGGACTGCCGGCGAGTTGTTGCTTAAGTTTTCCAACGTTGTAGGAAAAGGACGAGTCGAGACTGGCGCGATCTCGGTTTCTTTGGCTATGTTCGACGTCTTTTGTTCTCAACTGAACGTTGTCCTCCTCGTTCTCGGCTTTGTTGCAGCTTCCCACCGTGTTCTTCGCGTTTTGTATCGCCAGCAGGAATGTTATCGGTCCGAAGTGTGCGTGGTAAGATATATTGACGCGGCCGCTTATTATCGGAACTCCTTCGAGCCTCGGCAGTGGTATCGTCAGGCTTATACCGACGTTCGTTCCGACCCACAATAATCCTTTGCAAGCCATCAGTGCCGTAACCGTGACCGCGGCTTGGTTGTTGTTCAAATTGTCGCCGCACGAGTTCGACGGACCCACACTCGATTTTGTGACTCTCAGAACGTTCGAGGCGATATTTATATCCTGCAGATGCTTGAACGTCTCCGTATGATAGAGACAAACGGTGCTCGAATTTTTCAGAGCTACCCACAAACCGACGCCCGAATGGGCCATAAGCTTCACGTTGCCAACGTGCTCGTGCTGCGCGCTGAAACTCTTGGTAACTTCGCCGCTCGTTCCGTTAAGTACCCAAACTTTCTTGCCACAAGCCGCGTACACCGAGGCGTTTATCGGCATGAGACAAGAGACCGGATCGCTGCCCAATGTTATCACCGATGGATCTCTGAGCAACCAACTACCGTCGAATTGTCTTTTGAACATGAGTAGCGAACCAGTCGCCAGAGCAACGAAGACATTATCACAGTGATATTTGATCTGAACCACGGCTCCGGACACGGCGTAATTGCCGAGTTGTTCCTGCTTTTCCGGCTCCGAAGCCGCGTAAACGATTATCTTTCGCGAATCCGTGCCCATCCAAACGAGATCGCTGGCCAATGTAACCGGATCGCTCGTTGCGACGCCTTTGACGAATTCTATCGCCGCCACTCGCGTCTCGACCAAATCAAAGGCCGTTACTTGCTTCAGGGACGTCGACGTTGCCGTCGTCGACTGACCGAACACCGTTACGTGACTGGAAACACCGTCCCCGGTGCAGATCCACAGGTAACTCTGATTTCTTCCTCGTCGACGCGTAGGCCGTGGATTCTGCGTCGTGTAGTAACAACCGCAGCGTACCTCCGATTGATACTGCGAATGATAGACCGGCTGGGAACTTACGAAGAGCGGCATCTTCGTCGATGGCCTCTGCTCTTGCTCCGGCACCTCCCACGACGGCGAATTGTTTGGATCGAGTGCCAGCTGAGCTAATCTCAACTCCGTTATCCAGTCTTTCTTCACCAGAGGATTCTCCGTCTGGAAGGTATACATCTGTCCCTGTTTTGTCAACAATTGCAAACAACAACTGTCGGCCCACACCATGTCCTCGTCCTTCTGTTGTATCGAGGATTGAATAGATTGTAATATTTGTTTCGTCGTTTCCGGTGTCATTCCCTGTTAAAAGCGATGAATTCTTCGTTAAATCGAGACCCGAGAGATGGATAAGGGTGTAAATTACCTCGTAGGTCCCTTTCAGTTGTCCAACCAAGTCGCTTATCCTAGACATAACTTCGTAGTCGTGCATCAAATCATTCATCTCCACGCAGAGACTGTCCGCCCCTGCTTGGCCACCCTCGCCGCTTCTCTCGGATTTGAGGCTGCCCCCTTTGTTCAATCCGGCTGTTAAGAGACGACTAAGGGTCGGCGATGTGCTGGTGTCTTGTATCTGTATCGGACAATTAATCTTAATGTCAGTATCAATTCTCCGTTATAATACGGAGAATTAAGCGTAACGATCTCTTACCTCGATGTCGGACACCGGATACGTCCATTTTAACGTCAGTCTCTCGCTTCCGGTGAAATCCTCGACGGATCTCGGTGCAACCGATACGCACACTACCAGATCGTTTAGCAAAAGCAGTCTTCTTCTCTTTGATTTCGTTATCATGCCGCTCTGATTGAATTCCTGCAATTGGAAGATCGAATTATCAATACTTATCGGTTGTGAAAGTATTTTAGGTCTATCGCACCCATACAGATTTAAAATTGACGATGGCCGTTTCTCGATTTTTACTCGTTAACACTGGTTTAAACTTTCGTCGCGTCATTTTTTCGATTACTGTTATTATCCATATATCGTTTTATTATGTACGCAAAGAAGCTCAGAGCAATTCTACGCAAATAATAAAGTGTATCTAACAATACAAAAAAGGAATTGGGAGTCCCGAACATTCGAATTAGCCAGGGTAACGCGAAACCGAACTCGAATGATTTTTCATGCAATGCATTTGGTCTCGCGAAGTTTCGTTCGGGTACGAGAACCTCGTTGCCGGCTTTCCAGCTCGGGATACCTACCAACTGTGTCACGTTATCCTCGCGTATGAGATAACGGGACGACGAGGAAAGTGGTCGATGGGCCAGTTTGCCAGAAACGTGTCGAAGCATTTCTTTGAATGCTTGAAATTGCTCAGCCTCGCGTTTCCTCTCGTTCAACATTTCCGCTAGGCTCTCGAGTTGCGTCAACGCCAATTGCAGCGACATCCTGTCGTGATGTCCCTGCGGCGTGTGCTTCAAAAGATCCTGAAAGTCAACGACAATACATTGAAACTCGTTTCTTCTCCGTTTTTCATGGATGCAAATCGGCGGGAGTTATATCTACTCACTTGTAGAAACAGGATAAATTGTGGAAACCTCTGTACCGGTTTTACCATTAGACCGAAGAATGATAGTCTGTCGTGAGCGCTGATTTGCTTCACCTACAAATTCAAAGTGAACATTCAACTTAATTGCTCGAATGCGATATTCTCCGTGCGTATCGGCTGCGATCAATCGCTCGTGAATTAGCCTCTCTCACCTTGAAGAAGTCGGCGAGCGCAGTTTTCCTCTTTGATTCTTGCTTAGCGAGATCCATCGCTACCGAGAAATTATTGATAAACCCACTGTATATGTCGAGAACTATGGCTTTGCTGAAACTCGCGACGAACACGTCGCCGAGTTTCTCGTCCTTGTCCCACGATCTCACGCATTCCGCCAGCGCTATTCGAAAGAGCGTGTGACACTGTAGAATTTCAGCCAATCGATGAAACAACGTTGCGATCTTCGTTTGACTGAGAATCGGCGGTGACGACTCTTCCAGGGGTTTCTTGTAAACCTGCCGGATTGAAATTCGAAGTGAGCATTGCAAAAAAAATCGTCTTGATTCGAAAATTCGCCAAGTTTTACCCATCGAAAATCTAGTTCTGGACTTACGTTTACGAGCCTCTGAAGGGTCGCGACGTAACTGTTTTCCGAATGAACAATCGCCGCGACGATGTGACGTCTTTTCAACTGCTGAGCGGTGAGACCCGGAGGTACCGGGGGAAGACTCGGCGGTGCTTGCCGTCTCTGATGCATGCACTGAAACTGTACCATCGCGCCATTCTCTTCTTCCACCTGTAAAAACGGTCGCGTCGATAACTCTCGATTAATATCGTCCTCGTCGATCCGACATCGCTGTTTAGCTTCTTCTGCAGTCTGCTTGTTTATCTTCTTACCTCGCTTAGCTGCGGCATCTGCGGTGCCTTTATCGGACTGGTCAGGGACACGGTATCGGACGAATCAACGTCGTACTGATGGCTCGAACCCCTCCGTATGCTGAACCATCGCGAGAGCCTACCGTGAGCTCCCGGCGAGTCGAGACTCTCGGAATTGCCGAGTCTCATGTTCTGCGATCTCCACTTGTCGCAGAGAGTTCTGGCCTTGTGCAACGTGTTTCTCAACTGGCAGTTGCTTCTGTAACATACGATATATTAGTATTAGCGACGAGTCTACAATGCGCCTTACGGATCGCGCGCTCCGTGAACATCATTACAAAAAAATGCGCGCGGGCGAGCTTCAAGGACTCTGTTTCGAGTGCGTTCTCTATCGATCGTGAATTCAATGGAAAAACATCGTGTCAGGCAATGAAATAATCCGGAACGAATTAAAGAAGAAAAAAAAATGAATCTTCAGATTGGAATTTCTAACGGCTACTAACTTGACGCTGACGTTGCTCTTCTCGCTCTCGTCGTCCGACGACAAGTCGTGATCGGACGCCGAGCACCAAGAATCCTCGCTGCGCGCCGACTGTGCCGAGGCGTTCGATCGCGTTGCCTCGAGAATTGGATGTTGCTGATGTTGCTTCGGATGCTGGCCTATCGTCGTCGTCTCCATTCTCGCAGCTTGCGGAGCTACGTCATCCCAGGATCGACACCTCGAGCGCGGCTCATCTAAACGACACGAATTAACACAATGGTCAAAATTGAGCGTGCATGTTATTTCATCCGGACCCCCCACTCGCATCGATATTTCAAGGTTTCTCTCTCTCTCTCTCACTTTCAGTCGCCGCCTAACCGTGTCTTCAGAGTCGCGATAGTCTTTTGGTCATTCGGAACAACGAAGCTCGCGAATGAATATGAGAAAGTGAAAGAAGAAAAAAAAAGAACAGTGTGCGTGCCTGCATCAGTCGCGCGGCAGCGAGGCGAACGCGTGGGTGGACGACCAACAGGTTCCAAGTAGGTTGTTTCGGGTGTACAGAATGAACTGAATCGCGGGGATCTCGACAGGACGACTTGTTAGCCAACACATCGGTGTGTCATAATAATATCGAGCTACAAACCACATTCCCCATAACGTATTATTGTGATTATTATTATTATTGTGGATAAATAAGTGCTATATATGTACAATTTTTCGCTTCAGTCTTAATGATTTCCTTATTTTCCTATTTCATGTTTTGTCTATCGCATTTTTTTCTCTCACTTGATTCGCTCATTGCGCGAGTCGCAAAAGCGCTGTGTCGCGATTAGCAATGATCTTTATCGCTATCCTATCGTTATAAATATTCGATTGTATAAAAATATATTGAGAAAAATAACTGTATAAGATAAATCAATAATGAGTAACTAAAATAAAATAAATAAACTTTTTAATAATATAACATTTTCGCGAAGTTCTACGACTCGTTCTCCGTGTTGAGAGTGTCGCCGTTACGCCAATACCAATGGAAACACCGGGACGCACAGTCATCGGTCGAATGACGGATGTTTCTATTTTTAAGGCAAGCTTCGCTTCCGTTCGACTTCGATGACGATCATGTCGAAGCAACTCGCGGTTCGTTGGACCATTCGCGAATATATCTCGAAAAAACATCGGCTACGCGCGAGTCTTCCTTGAAATATACTTGTCGCATACATTATTTTTCATAGGAATTATTTTTGCAGATTCGGCGACTGTTTACGAATGAGCTTCCGGTAGGCCTTGCCGACATTGCGGATGGGACCGAAGAACGTTCAGTCGAGCCGAGCTACTTCATCAAGGGAGACGTTTTGTGAAACGTGGGAAAGTTCGTACGCGTGCCTGCGGGTTGTGCGTCGCTGTTAACTCGAATAATTGAGCTTCATGGGGCTATCTTCTCGTTTGCCGTCGGTGAAGATGTGTGCGCGCTTCCGTGACGCGGATGCAGCGGGCCACCGGACCCGACACTATGATCCGCCGTGATGCTAATATTCCGATCGTCATTGCTACCGGGAGAGGAGCCGTACGACGCGCCGAGTGCTCGTTATCGAGACCAGAACGAACCGGCGCGAGAGAGAAGAAGAGATCGGCGAGTCGATGAAGAAGAAAAAAAAAGGCAGAACGGCGTATCAAAGAGGAGAACGGAGAGAGAACAGCGGAGAAAGGGTCTCGGCCGTCTATTTCCGTTTCGACTGTGTGTATCCAGTTATCGCCTCTGCGAACTCGGCATCATCGAGCCGACACCGCGGTAACGAAACTCTCGAGACAACGCAGACAACCGGAAGATTTATTTAATTCTTCTACCATTAACCTCGTCAGGGTTCCTTGGCTCGCCCGTTCATTCGAGAGACTTTTTATTTTTTCGTCGAGGCGAGAAAAGAAATTTACCTACGAACTACTCGAGGCAATACCGAAAAGCGACGAGCGTCTCGTCAACTCGCGCCGTTGAAGCGGTCTTGTATATTTTTTCTCTTCCCCGAGCGAGCATCACATTCTTCTCGTCCTCGTTTCTATCGCTCGGTTAAGTCGAGAATCATCGTCCGACGCGGACGCGTTACGCAAATATTAATGCGCGCGTGGATTCGCTTGACTTTTTTTTTTCTCTCGCTACTTTTTTTTCTCTCATTCTTGTTATTGCTTTTCGCGACGCGTCTAGCACTTTGTCACGCTCGCCAGTGGTAACTACCGACTGGCCGACTGGCATGGTATCGTTTAACTAAACGATAGGGATTCGTGGCGCTGTATATGTAGTCTCGTTCATTATTGCGCAACTTTGCTAATCGGCCGTTCGGGCAGTCCGGATAATTGTCCTCCTCGCGATCATTGTTTCGTCTATTAATGACAATTTTTTTCATTCGCCTCGCAGCCCGAGCGGCAAGGCAATGTTTGCGCCTCATTGAGTACAATATCGAACGAGGAATATAGCACGTAACAGATATACGTGCGTGATTCGCTAACGGTTACGATTGCACAATTTTCATCGGGGCTCGCCAAACTCGCTCTGCGCAGCACAAACACAGGAAGAAGAAATCCTCGTCGGCTATTTATCGAGGCCTGAGAATTTCTCACCGATGCATAAACACAATATACGTTCATCGCGGTTGATGCTTCGAGAATCCCTCGAGGGGGGTGGCTCGGAGAATAACGTTGGAGCGAAGAAGAAAAAAAAAATGTACACACGGGCTTGGAATCGTGCGTCGCTCGCACACGAGCAGAACGGAGATTCACGTCGATCAAGATCCGTTGGATCGCGATCCGGCGAATCAAGGCCAGTCGGCTAGTGCGCGTCGAGCAAATTATATTCAGAGCTGTAGCCTAACTGCAACGGTGAACCGCAGCGAAGCTTTGATGTAATCGCAGAGGGAAGAGCATTGGCAGAAACGCGGGGCGAATCTGTAGAGACGCATAAAGCGCTCCTAGGTCGAGTACCGCTTTGTTGGAAAATGATAATACGTCATTTTCAGATCCGACCGACAATCGAACGGATAAACGGAACTTCCGGCGTTGACGAAGAAAAGTTTCGTGCGTCTAAAAAAAAACAAAAGCGAAAGAAAATAATAATTCAAGGGCAAAGCCAAGCGTCCGAAGGGGATCTCGAGAGTCCAGCGACAGAGCTTGCTACTCGTTCATCGAATGCCAAATGACGAGGCGTCGAAGCGTTTCCGGTCCGACTGTACGCAACTCGACTCGTGTACGAAGATTATTAAGCGTTAAGGAGACAGAAGGAATAATGCCGCTACACGCGACGCGCGTAGAAACCGCTCGATCGCTCGTACTATTGTGCGTCACGCGCTAGACTTTAACTTCTCGCAATCGACCGCTATTCTTTTTTGTCCTCCCTTGCAGCTGTAAACGACTGCGGAGTTTTGGACTCGACGGAGATACCTGGAGGTGTCTATAATCGTAATGCACATTCGAAGTGCACGAGTTTGCCGCTCGCGTGCAATGCCAAACACCGAGACCGATATTGCATCCCCTCGCTGCAAATTTGTAAACATTCTTACGATTTCCAGGGAAAAACACTTATCGTCTCCGCTATGCAGTCGCCGCCTTCGGGCGCGACTCGGTATCGTCCAGTTCGAAATTATCGACTCGAAGCTCAGCGTTGGTATGCAAAAGATGTCTATTGAATGAAAGGTCCAAGGTACATTGTTGCGAATGAAATATGATAATTTTCAATCGAATTATCTCGGTACTATTCGATTATCGCTCAGCGTCAAATTTTTCGCTATTTTCACAGTCGAGATACGAGAAGACGTGATTAACGAGGGACAAGCGGCACGTGCAAAAGTAAGAGGACACGTCAAGCACGTGGGGGGACACAAGATCTACCTTCTCGAGGACGGAATACCAGTGCGTTGAGACACCGAACTTCGAAGCATAGATCATCTCGCATTACGCCCACGCGATTTCACCGCGAGCAAAGGAGGAAACCAAAAAAAGAGCCAGAAGAAGAAGTCGAGAAAACGAGATGGGAAGTCACGTTAACATTTGTATAACAATGGTACGTACATTTCGCGAGGGATTCTGCACGACACCTTCTCACTGTGCGTAGAGCGAAAAACAACTTTCGCGGATTCGTCGGATTCGTTTGAAAAATTTCAAAATCGCAATTTCTCTATGTCGGCTCGTACGAGACGCGTACGAGAGTGCGATTGAGGCGCGCGCGAAGAATGAGAAAAAGAGATACTCCGGTCCGGCTATGCGGACAACGCGAACGACACTACTCTATTCTTCTCTATACTGCTAACTCTTTCTCGTGGCGAACGCACACCGCGAGAGCACTACGGACGGCCCACACGCCGGGGGAGCTGCAGCGAGCGCGAGATACGCCTCCGCTGCCTCTGTCTCTCACCCGATATTCTCTCTCGGACTTCTCGGCCAAGCTGTACATTATATTGCGCATACACGCGCCCGCGAAGCCAACATAGAAACCGTGTATTACGGACACGTAAAAGCGCTCACGAGGCGAGCGCGTATACGTACGCGGGCGGCTTGCAGCGGGCAAGAGAGTACAAGTACCCGTTGCGAACGCACCGAGCGGCGAACGGGGTCCACATAAATATGTGCCCGCCGGACGTTTTTAGTGAGTATACATATTGTGGGCATGGGGCTTACAAACGCACGAGCTTCGAGTGCGTGTACGGCATTCGAACTGCCGTGTATGAGTCACACCGTTCCCGCTCCGTACAATCGTCGGCGAACTGTATGAGTACGCAATTCAGTATGTGTACGAAATGTGCTCAACCGCGAGAAGAGACTCGGGGCCCCCCCTTTTCTTGAATTGTGGTCTTCGACGAATGAGCCATAGAGGCGACAAGCTTTGCCGGCCGTATTGTCTCGGTGGGTCACTCAATGAAAACGGCACAGGGACCATAATCAACTTTGTTTTTTCCTCGCTCGTCCTTCCATACATATATATATAGCTCAGCAAAAACATAGCATTTTTTAATATATTTTAGATGTGTTTGAAGAGTTTGAAAATGATATTTTTTTTTAGAGGATAAAAGTTATGAGCGAAGAAAAGAAAATGTATCAATAAATGCAGATTTCGTTTTAATTTGAAAGATGAATTATGAAATGAACATTCCAACGCATATAATGTTAGTTTGCTATTTAATAAAACAACTTGCGAAAGAGGCGCCTTTACAATGAAGTTTAAGAGGTGTCGCAATTTTTTTGTCAAAAAAGTCGAACGTGACATCTGCAGGATTTTTTAACTCGGTATCCCACTTTTCGTGAGGTTTAATTCAAGTTCGAAATTTATACTTTTTTAGGATGGAAGAAGGATTAGAAAAAAGTGATTGTTCGAAACACCCTAATGTACAGTCCCTTTTTCGTATGTGGATGTTCCGTTACACAGTCTCGACATATTTTACACATCCATTCGTCTCTCTCTGGTGGTAGTTATCTAAACAGCTTTTATTTATCAGGTCTCTGCGCATCGGTGTTACGAGCATCCGGACTGTTATTGCCACTGCCAATGAGACTGCAGGCGGCATTCGGGGAATGGAGCTCGAATGGATCCGGAGGAGATTGCGAATATCCGCGAAGAGAATTGGAGAACATCGGCGCGCGCGCTCGAGTGACAAATAAGAAGGTAAGCAAAATAAAATGCTCGAGCAAGAATTGACAATTTATTGGGCTGCCCCGAATGACTTTGGTGATTTTAACTTGGAGTATCGCTCTGCGCGAGGTCTTTCTCGAGGTCTTGCAACTTTCCTCTCTCTTTTTGCCTGTTTATTATATCTCTCGCCTCGATCGCTGTTTAACATCTCTCGAAGACGAGAAAAGTAAAAAAAAAAGCCCTGGCCGAACAACAATGAGGAACCGGTGAGTGCGAGCAGGTGCAACTCAGCGCGTATGCGCTATTACTCGTCGGTGAAGGTGGACCGCGAACGAGGGCGCGTGGGAATCGGCACTCCGCCTCGGGTAAATTCGCAATGTTGCTCTATACCGAATTAGCGTTCCGCCATCCCGGTATTCAGCAGCTTCCGTCGACGAAGTTTTCGAGCCAAGAAACTTTATATCAATCTTGGAAACGCGAAAAGTCCGCGCAACGATCGATACGCGTTGAAGAGCCCGGGTAATGTCTCAATAATGATGATCTCGAGCTGCCTTGAATGAAGACGAAACGGATGAATCGACACGAGCCGATGCGCGATCGCGGACCGAACAGCGTTGTTATCGAGAGACGCGCCAGATAGAGATGCATTCGAGGATATCGAACCGCGACGAGTGGCCCGAAGAATGGATATATTTCGTGGGCGTAGAACGAGATCGAACAAGCGAGCCAGTGGCCAATCGTAATAGACAAGTTCTCGAGCAGCTCTCAACGGCGCTGTTCGATTATTGCTGGCACGTCGCCATCGAAAGCTGCTCGAATAAGACACACACACATACGAAGTGGTGGTTCGAGTGGCGAACGTTAAGCGAAGCATCGAGCAATTCACGTTGTCACAGAATCGCTGACAATGCGACTCTTGACGTCGAATAAATCGCGGTAAGAGTTATTCGATGAAATCCGGAAGAAGCGAACAGCGCGAGGATCGAATCGGCAGAACGGTTACGTCGGGGGATAGCGATTCTAGCCGGTCGATGTCGTCGACCTGCGGTGCTCACTCAGCGTGTCTGAAATATGCATACGCTTATTTCCACCTACTGTTAACAGCAGGACGTTTTCTACGAGCCTCGGCTCTCCGGTGCGGCGTGCCGCGTTACACCCCGCACGACAAACGGCTGAAACTCACGAATGAATTTACGAATCGGGTCGCGTCACGTAACGATCCGATCGATTGGACAGCGGAATTCGTGGAGTTTAGGATACAGAGACACAAAAGAGAACGAGAGACTGGCGTCGAGGTAGCATTGAAAGGGAAAAAAGGAAAAAACGCCTAGTAAATTGAAGCGATCCTGGGATAGGCGAGTGCCAGTTTCGCGGAACAGTTTGTTAAAAGAAATTACACCATTCGAGTGTATAATAAGCGGTATAATGCGCGGTATCGGAGCCAGGAGAAAAGTAACGAGTTTTCCGAGCCAAGTCTACTGGCGCCAGCCGCGAACGGCAAGATTTTTCCATCGCGGGACAATTCGATTATAATTACTTGTAGCAAATGTTCCTTAGTCTGGACATCCGGGCATTTGAATGGTTCGTGTCCAGCTTAAACTCCAAGATATTATGTCAAAGGTTTGGCATTACAAGCGTTCAGCGTAACAATTCACATTGCCAGCATCGCGCGTTTTCCAACGAGAATCAATCGATGATTTCCTCAATCTCAAGCGAGGCCCGCACTTGCATCCGGAGTAGAAAGAGGGGGGGAAAAAAACCTCCATAAGCGATAATTGAGAGGGCGGCCCGGCGAGAAAGTGAAAGAGAAACACGACGCGTTGATATCGCTGCCGTTGTGGATTTACTCGGAAAGGATGAGCGTTAGACGCCGGGGCGATTATTCATCGTGAACGCCACAAAGTATTGTTTCCTCCCTCTTGGCCTTTCCACAATATCTATGTGTCACTCGTTCAGTCTCATCGACAGTTTACTCATTGAATAATCTAGGCGAGCCCGAATAATCGAAAATGATTATTTCAAGAGCCCAATTCCGTGTTTGTAAAGCCACAAGGAACTCTCGAAAGGTCTGGCAACGCTGCGACAGAGAGAACTCTCCGCGGGCATTCGAGCAGTCGAGAACCGACTGCATGCTGTTGCAGACAGCGAGCCCGAGGAAGAAAAGACGAAGAGAGAAAAAAAAAAAGATCGGAGGAGAGCCCGCGTGGACGGAGCGGGGCAGGGGATGCGTCTCTCTCGCTCGCAGTTTCTACGAACGAAAAAGAGAGCGAGAGTGAGAAACGAACGAGTCATCGCCACGCGGCTAAAAGACACGAACTTCCCTGCTCTTTATTTTTCACTCCGCCGCTGATCTCTCGTCTCCAAACGATGGCGAATACCCGATTTACCTCTCCGCGCTTGTGTGCGGGGGGTGACCGGACTACTCGCTTTGCTCTTTTGCTTCCTCAACGATCCAAACGCGTCATCGAGATAAAGTCACGCAACCGTAGGCTTTTCGTTTGTATTCTAAATGCGGAACGATTCGCGAACGTGTAGGGGAGGTAGAGAGAGGGAGAGAGAGAGAGAGAAAGCGAGAGGAGGGAGATCAGGTTCACCGAGATAAAATATGCCCCGAGAGCCTCGGTCACGAGATATCATCACGCAAAGTACCAAACTCCTCCCAACAAATGATCGATAATCAAAATTCATCGTGCAATTATATTCGCTCATAACACAGTTTCAGCGCGGCTCGATAATACGGACAATTCATTGAGCTAATGTACTTTTATTATCTCGTCATTGCGGGCAAATCGGCGAAGGGTATTCGCCTCGAAAACCGGAAGTGGCCGTGCACGCATTGGAGAACGGCGCTCGCGCACGAAGAATTTCCCGTTCGTCCAGGTGTTCAAACTTACACTTTATGAGAACCACGCCGTTGTGCATCTCTTCCATGTTCATCGAGTCGATTCCTCCACGATTAATCGTGGAATTCGGACGTTCCCGCGGGAACGTCTCCGACGAATTGCGCGAAACACCACGAGGAAACGATTTTCACTGTATTTTTCGAGTTTTCGATATCTCGGTCACTCGGCAACGCGCACGCACGCAATCGTGGAAGTGAAATAGGTAACGCACGCACCATCCGCCAATCGGGGGGGATACTATAGCTCTGTTTGAAACGAAGAAGTGGATGATAGATCCACTGGGCCGCGCTGCCACCGCCACTGTTGTTGCTCTCGCGATACGCGATAAGAGAAAAACAACAACAACAAGGATAACACACGTGTCCGTAACCCGGCTCCTCACCGCGCGTTCATTATTTTCGATTAATATCGTTGCGTCTGTCGAGCGCGGAGTACGCTTAACGCGTCGTCAACGGCGACAAAGAAGAGAACTGGCCGGCGCACGGGAACTGGCAGTACCGCCCGGACGACGTAGGGCATCATGGCGACCGGGTTTTATGTCTGTCTCTCTGCTCTGTTATATACTTCTATATCACCGCCACTGTCGGTTCGCTCGGCTCTCACACAGGCCAACAAACAGCTTGGCGGTTCTGGCTGGTGGCCCGCGGTACCGTCACGCACTGAGGGAGGTTCAAGCGTGGTGCTCCGTCGCTGCTGCCGAAGGGCGAGAAGCGTCAAGGCGCGGGGGAGGGACGTCAGAGACCAAGAGACTCCGGAGACCGGGACTATCCCGTGTATTATAGCGAGTGTAAGCGAGCCAGATAGAGCCTCGCCGCTCTGGCTCACTGGCTAGCGAGTGTTGAAGCAAGAATGAAAGAGAATGAGATACGAGAGGAGAGCGAGAGAAGCGAAACGGAAGGGGAACTCTGTACAAACCCGACGTTCGGTTTACCAGAGGCCAGAGAGGGAAGGAACGCTCGACAAAGAGGGACGAACTACTCGTGTACGAGCCGAGCTCGCGACGGTGTGTACGCTCGGCGAGCAAACACAGAGAGAGGAGGAAAAACGAATGTGCTCTATCGTCTCGTTGGACTCTCAACAGACGGCGCCAGCTAAAAGGTCTTTTCTTCGTTCGCTTGCCGTGTGTGTTGGATTTGCCTTGTTTCCAACGCGGCTCGTTGCCGCTGGCTTTTGCTGCAACGATGGCCTCGTTCCCGCTGACCTATGTTCTCCGACTCTGTAGACTCCCGGCCCCCTCCCCCCCGCCCGCGCACTTCCAACCGATACGGCAAAACCTCCGCGCTCGGCAAACCGGCCGCTCATTGTTGCAGAGAATCCGATTGTTCGCTTGAATTCGTGCTTGCCGACGATACGGCGATTCACTCTCGGTATATACTCGCGGGGATTCAATAGAAACGAATCGTCCGCGTGCGCTATAGTACCATTAATCGCTGTACCACGACTCGAGAGAGAAGACTACGAAGAATTTTATTACGTTTCAGCCTTTTTTTTTTGCCTCTCTGACAAATATTTTCATTATATTCAATACCGGATGACCCTGCGGAGTTGCGATACATACCGGGACGCTCGACTGACTCTCGGGCTCGCGGGCGATAATGGTTTTTAGCGAACGAAAAAAATCGTCGCTGTTTCAACAGAAGGACAAAGTCCAGGGATGAACATCGAGGCACGCTCGATCTTTGCTTTTTGAGTAACATCCGTGTGTACAGAGTATCAAGGTAAAATCACTCGAGACGTTGAACCCCGTGGCCAGGGATTTTCCTCTCGAGCCTCTTTGCGGCGATAAACTCGCCGGTACTGCATGGCGAATCGTATCGCGCAACGGGACACCTATCGGTTCGTTGTGTGCCAAGCGAAATTTAGAAAACCCGGCGGGTTAGTCGCAACTATGTCGTGGGTAATCGTCGAGCCCGAAGAAAATTCTCGCGGATGGAAACGTGAAGCAAAAGTCGACGACACCGTGGGAGAGCTCCGCCGAGAAGATGCGACCGCGGCTGTGGCTCGACAACGCCGCACAATGAACGAGAAAAATATTTAAAGCGTGCGGCACGAGGCCCGCTCTCGAAAGCACCGGGCATAGCGATTTCTTCACTGTGAATTTCGCGTCGTAGACTCGAAGTCGTGTATCATGCGCGCCTCGAGTTCTTACCTATGTCTCGCATACGCGCTCGCACGAATATCGTTCGGGAGTTTGAGCTGCGGACGCGAAACCGCAAAATCATCCCTCACCTATTTCAAGGTCAAGGGAGATTACGCACTGTCGGTTCGCTTCATTCGAAAAAAAATGTTCATCTTTTTTTTTTTACTATTAACAGACATTAGTTTTGGCGTGTTTTCTTTTCTCATTCGATATTTGCAGAGATTCGCACGGCGACACGCGAGGCGTTTCGGAAGTTACGGAACATCGGCGACACGTTAAAATTCGAGCTCGCTCGCCACTGACCGTGGAAACGCTGATCCGGTCTCGAATTACCGTCGCAACGAAGATAATCGTGGGACAAAGTTTGCTGACGATTCTTCGCGTAGATATACGCATTCGATCGGCAACGGGTATCGTGGAATACGGAGAATACGAGAGAAGGATCCGTAGCGTTCGGGACTCTTTGCCAAGATGAATAAGAATCGTTGCACCTGCCCAGGAAGGATGCCAAGTGGGATGACGAACCGGTCCCCGCAGCATTATTTTCGGCCTAGAGAATTCACTCCGGCAGCGCAGAATGCTCGCGACAGATGGTTCGAAAGCGAGAGAGCAAAGCCTCTCGGATCCTCGAGACCGCGACAAAGAGAAACGAGACACCGAAGGAAGGAGAAGAAGAGGAGAAGGAAGAATGACAAAGTCCCGCGGGTCGATAATGCAGCGGAGCTTTACCGATGGAATTTTCATACCCGCAGCCGGATACACATCGAGAGGCATCCGTAGAGAAGACAGAGAGACTTCACGAAGGCGCAGAACTCGCTCTCGACTCTTCGTGTGATACTTGAGAGATGGCGATAAAGTTACGTTTCGACTGTCGTCCGGCGAACTAGGCAGAATCGTACACTCGCAACCAACGAGCATCCAATGAGTTTGCGTAGGTTAGCGTTGTCCTTCCCCCACTCGTTGTGTTCCGTGAGACCGCGAGTCGCGATCTCCGTCGTCTGCGTCGAACAAACACACAGTTGTAAACGACGACGACGACGACGACGACGATTCCACACAAGCCGGTCCCACACATTTTATCCGTAAATACGTAGCGGGTGTGCCGTATGTACACTATTTCCTATCCCCTCTCGGGGGATATACTCTATATCCCATCCCCACCTCCGATCGCGAATCTCGCGAGCCCGCTACTCACCCCGCGAGCGTCGCTCTCATCCCCGTGAGGAGTAGCCAGCCAGCCACTACCAGTGAGGACTCAAACGAGATCTACATTTTAGTACGCATTAGAGAATCTCCCGAGAGTATGATAAGTTTCCGTATCGTCACAAGAAGCAAAGGCTGCAACGATAGCGCGGAGCTGAGGAACAACGATCTAACAACCGCTACCTCATGACGCAAGTTTATCATCAGGCCAAGTTCAGATGTGAGTGTCAAGCCGTCTACTTGTAATCATCGATCTATCAACACCATATTCTTCTATCGTCGGCACGTATCGTTAGCAATTGCGCGCTTCTCCTCTGTCGTCGAAGTTGCTCGTTGAAAAAAAAAAAAAAATGTATACACAAATATGCCGATATAATATACGAAAAGTAATAACGGGAGTATCTCGACGAAGGAGACGAGGCCACTCGAGCGCGTTCGATAACTCGGAGGAATCAACGAATCAGCCGGCATGGCAAAACCCATTGACAAGTGTTGTAGATTCGCCTTATCGCGTTTCGTATCGTAGCAGCACCGGTTCTCTCGTGCCTAATCACGCGCACGCACACGCGCGCGTTATACTTCGGAGACCTTCTCCGTACAAGCCTCTCCTTTGTACTATTATAAGCCGGTGACGGCGGAACCAAACAGACGCGCGTTATCGCACGGTTGATGTTTTTTTCTTTCCTCATGTTTTTTTCTCCTCTCTTGTTCTCAGGGACCGAGAATCTCACCTGCCGCTTCATACAGCTGAGGAAGGAAAATGGAAAACTGTTCACCGGTCGAAAGTATTCGGCACAGGCTGGCTGGGAGTGAGTATATCGCATCGCCCGAAAACTCGAAGCTCTTCAATCCGTGCCGATTATGTATAGTGCAGAACTTGACTGGCCAAGTCGCGGTAGTCCACGGTATTACGCATGAGTCAGAGACACGAGAGTGGATATTCTACGATAGAGGGGATCTCCTTCGCTATTCCCTCTCTCGCGTGTTCTTCGCGTCTTGTCCGCGTTTGGCGTACTCGGCACAAGCTAGAAAAGGTGTGCGTGTGCTTCTCGGATATCGCGAGATTACTTACTCTCCAGTCGTGGCAGCCGGCATACCGACGTCTTTGGTATTAACACTCGTCGCGCACCGACGATGAGAAAGAGAGAGAGAAAGAGAAAGAGAAGCCCCGGTAGAGTCAGTAATGCCGGAGGCGGGGCAGTCGAAATTAACGTCGTTCCGGTAACGATGCTAGCCGGCTTCGAATCCCCCCCACGACGACACCGTAACGAATTAGGAGACGGAAGACACGTGCTCCTCGTGTATTCGTACGAACGATAACGCGTGGCGATTGTCACGAGATTACCGTTAATGTCCCGCGAAATATTAAACGGCTAATTATACCTTGTGACGAAATTGTTGTTACACGCGCGATTGTATCACGTTGAGAATTTGCGGCGAAACGAACCGGCGAATACAGCCACGGAGCGTCGAGGACTCGTGAATGCGTCCACGATATTCGCAAGATCCTTACGTAATAAGGGAGACGCTCGAGACGCCAGCCGCGAGAGAGTCCCTCATGGATTTTCTCCTTCTCTTCGGCTGTGTCTCTACACACCTCTGCGTACCTCCTCGTCCTCCCGAAACGCCAACGCCGCCGCGGCATTCCGATCCTCTCCGTTGAACGGACCACCAGCAGCGGTGGCGGCGGCAATGGAGCTACCGTAAATCGATAGGCTAGAAATTAGTTTGTCACGTTGGATGCTGCGTTCGGACCGCGAGTTGCGCTAACAGGACAAACGCGAAGGGAGAGTATTGACGCGAAACTATTGCTACGATGCTGCATGAGAGTACCTCGAAATGCGAAAGGGAAACAATCTCGTTCGGGATTGAATTGAAAAGGACCTTTCGCTACTGTTGTACAGTAATAGATTGCGTATTTAATTGAATACAAGTATCGTTATGCCTTTCTCGTTTCAGATACATTCTGCGACAAATGCGTCAAGAATTCCCGACAATTATGGCTGACGTTCATTACCGTGTATTGAAGAAGAAATGGTCGAATCTTCTTCAACAATACAAAGTGAGCGCGAGTCTTTTCACGCCTGGGCATTTCCTTGACTATCGATCGTCAACGTCCTTAACCAGTTGTGCTAACGTCGCTTTTTCGGGGAAAAAACTGGAAGACGGACCGAAAAACGAACACGTACGTTGGAGCGTGTAACGAATCGCAAAAAATGGCAGGCCGGACGACATTTTTGTCCGTGGTTAATCGTTATTCGCTTGCGGTCACCGCAGAAGGTCTAAAATTTTAGAATCAAAATGAATTTGAACGATTGAATGAATTCGGATGACGAATTAGGTATGAATTCGGATGAATTATCAAATGAATTCAAATAATGAAATGAATTCGATTAATGAACGATAAAATTATTCGGAACGATGAATGAATCGAATATGAATTTTTGAAAATTTAATTTGCCGTCGATTTTTTTTAAATTAAAGTTGATGCGAAACTTTTTTGTTTCGAACGTACTGAATTTCGTTTGAGTAGAATTCGCTTCTCTTGTGATTGTGGAATCTGAAAACGGCTGAAGCACCAACTGAAAATGTACGGTTCCCGAACGTGCGTGTCCGTATTTCGATCCGTTCCGAGCTTCAACTTACTAGGGGTTTATTTATCCATAGGTATACGCAACAAACTTAAGCTAGTACTTGCCGTATAATCCGGCCAAACGTGGGATTTAAAGAGGAGTTCGACCCCTTCTCACTGAGATAACAATCTGATGAAAATGAGACCTATAGAAGGGTAACAAATTAATGAAAAAAAAGAATTGTTTAACAAATCACTCGGTAATCTAACTTTTTTTTCGTATGAAATTTATTTTTGAATTTTTCTGAGACCGCATAAATTATCTGAAATTTTTTCTAAATGTAGATTTTTTTCAAATGTACTGTAAATATATGCCCTTTTCCATATTTTGATCTCATTAAGGAATATTCGAAATCGCTGTTGAATCTCACGTTTGGCTGAACTGTACCGCAAAGACTGCCTTAACGTGCCTCCTCGCTGTGCAGTCCCCTCTCTCACATGCATTTTATCGTTATAGAAGATGTTGAATTAATTTCTCTCCTTTCCAAGGAGCTCAAGAATCCGGTACACGGTGACAAAAACAAGGCGGACGATGTTTCGTGGCCGTTCTACGTGGCAATCGACGAGGTACTCGGGCACGGGACTAGGCGCGAATCTCTCGACGAAGATATCGTCAATCCTCACGAGTTTCTATGCGTCTCAGTTACACCCGAAGAGCCCGCTTCGCCGTCCGAGGACGAGCCGCGGTTTCCCTCTGACGAGGAAATCGAACGCAACGACAATCCGTCCATTCTAGCACTGCGAAGACTCCAAGCACTCAACGAGGATTGCTCGATAGAGATCGAGAGGCTTCCGCGAGGATCTAGGTTTGATAGCGCTTTTATCCATTTTAGTTTCACAGACATTTTTAATATCCATATATTCTCTAAAAAAATCAGTTTTTTCTTCGATTTCTAGGCCGAGCAGAAGAGTCGAATCGAGAAAACGTTCTTCGAACGACAACACTCTGATCTCGAGACTTCCGCGTGCCACCGAACTGTCGATAAAGACCGTAAAAACCGCGCCGTCGATATGCGTGAAAGATTTGTCAAAATTGCGTGGACAAGGTGTCCAACCAGGCAATCGAAGAAACGCGAGAAACGGCAATTCCTCGGCATCGCCGACTAGACAAGAGTTGGAGATCGAAGTTGAGGAGGAATACGAAGAGAGAGAAATTAAAAGAGCGCGAAGAACGAGACATCCGGAGCGCGAGGAGAGTCCGGAACAGCAGCGAGAGGAAGGAAGCGGCTTGGAACGTCGACTCGACGAGTTCTTTGAATACACGAAACGTCGCGACGAGGAGAATCGCAACGTCATGCTGCGAATACTACAGGCAGTGGAGAAGATTGCCGACAAACTTCAGTGACCGTTTAATACCGCAACAATTAACGATCAACTACGATGAACCAATTTATTGCGAACATAAGATACTTTATCGCGTGCAATAAGATAAGTCTTGTAGTTCGGAGTATCGGAAGATACTGAAGCTTATAAGTAACCGGGGGCTATGCTCCTAACATTTCCAAGTACATTTTTTTGTACATACTCTTTAAGCTCCGCTGTATGCGTGTATGAGTATGTGGGTTCGCGAGTGTTTGTGCGTGTGTGTGTGTGAGAAAGTGGTGGGGTCACGATAAAACGTGAGTAGCATATATTTCTTGTTTCGCGATACTCCCATCCCGAAGCGTCGGACGTTACCTTTCTTCGCCGAGAAATATCGACGATGCACGGACCGCGGGGGGGAAAGCCGCTCTACGGATCGATCACGATTCGAATATTAAAACGCTGTTGAAACGTTTGCCAATAAAGTACAGTGATAATAAGCTAGTACTTTGACCCGCGACGCTTATTTAAATCTTTCTCATCGTGAGACCGTTTTTAAGCTCCTTCTTTCGATTCTCTTTACCAGCAGTTGGTTACATTGTCGAAAACTTCTCAATGAGATATCGCCTCCAAAAGGATCCCCGACTGACCGAAGGTTCAGCATTCGTGTGAACAGCTGCTTCCTCTTCAAATTTTGGGAAAAAAAGTAAAAGAACGAGAATGATTCGAAGATAGGGCCGAACAAGAGATACAAGAGTATCAGAAGAGATTGAGAAAATTGCCTAGCGTGCATGAACACTCTCCGAACGAGGAGGCAGTGCGTGCACGTGGCTCGCATCTGCTTCTCGTCGTGCAACAGACAAGTGAACCACGGACTGACCCTTGCCAAGTACCAATAATTAAGCCTCTACTCGGTAGAGGAGAAGAGACCTCGTTCTTTTCGTTAGCTTGCGTCACTCTCCCGAGAACAACTGTGCCGAATTCTTATTATCGGACGACGAAAACCAGGCCGATCGACCATTGAAAGTCACGTAATTTGTTAAACGCTCCTCTGACATTGTGAATCTTTGACGTATAAAACAAACGCGGTCTACACAGCAGCTTGCACGGTGTGTGCATACGAACTTGCATTATTGGTCTATTAACTTTGCACCAATTTTTTTTTAACCCTCGATCTCTTATGCATTGCAAATTGAATTTCAATATTGTTAATTTTGCCGACCTATGAGCATTCACACAGGTACGAAAGCAATTTAAAGAGAAAAGAAAACCAATTCTTTATACCGAAGTACGAGCTATCTTTTGAAAACAATCTTCAAAGTTTATTGACCAATGAATAGGCCACGTAGATAATAGCTGCGGGAGTCGTAATCGCGGCAGCATTTCGAGTCCGGAGCCGTAGGATAAAGCGGCAAAAGAGCGAGGCAGCTCACTCCATGAATTTAACGTTGAGGTGAAAGGTTCTGCCCAATCGAGCGAGGCCGTTGTTCGGTATTATGCTTGCGTCACTTGGATACAATACACTTGAGAAAATATAGAGGGGAGAGATCCCTTGCTTGTCTCCCCGCATTCTCCTCCTAAGAGTCCGACTCTATCCATTAGACGCGTGGTGAGCCCGAAGCATAGGCGCTTTTATAATTCTTTCGAAGCATAGCAACGGGTGCGTGTACGTGAGAGAGCCAAGGCGAATGACCGTCCTCATTGAATCGTAACTAGTTTCACGCACGATGACCCGACCACGCTGTACGATATCTCAGAAATTACTGTGTTTTTTTTTGCTTCTTCCGGTAGCCCAACACCGTAAGCCTTCATTGCCCTCACGTACTCGGACAAATGATTTGTTCGATTAAAAAAAAATGTTACTCACATACTTCGAATAGATTCAAACACTATATTAATATGTACGATTCGAGTATCGTATAAAACTGTTTTTTTTTTTTGTTACTGAAACAAACTTTGTCTTAGTACTCCGGAGCAACTCCGTAAATTCGAACGGCGAGAATGCGGTAAATTTCGTGGCTGCCCGAGCGACGGAGAGTAAGAAGGCTAAACGCTCATTATCAGATTCTTTCACTTACCAGTTCCAATCTTGGAGGCATTGCTGCCGAACGAGTGAAGCTTTTTCCATCCTTTCCAGCCCTTCTTCCAGATCATCGCCGCCTTCGTTTTCCGCTGTCCATTCGCAACGCTCAATTTGGCCGGTGGTCCGATGTTCCTTCCGAGTCCTCTTCGCAAAGAGCCGAGTCCCGATCTGTGGGAGACACACGAACGAAGAGCGTTATAAAAATCCACCACCGAAATGTCCACTTAGTCGTTCCTCTCGTCTACCTGGATCCCGAAGCGACAGCAGCAGCCGCGGCTCGAGTCGAGTCTCGGGTAGAACCGAGAAGACCAGGTAAACGATTCTTCGAAGCGGTCCTCTATTCTCGCCGCGCGGCGGGAAGAATAAGGAACCGCTCGGGACAGTTACTTTTCAATAAAACTTATTTACACTCGTCTCGCTCTTTCTCACGGGGAACACAATATAAGCTTCTTATCCACGGGCTGTGCCGTCACGCTCTTTTACCGGGTGTAAAATATATATTTCTTCTTTTTGCCCACAGGCCATCGATGGGGAATACGAATGTTTGATTTATTTCCTCACGATTTATTCCAACGTTAAGGATCTACGCCTTCAGCCCTCCAAGGAGTGAACGTCGAGATGGAAAGTGACTCCGTCCCGTGGTTTTTCATTTTTTAATTTATCAGTGAGCGCGATGCGGCGGGCGACGAGGGGCAGGATAGTTGGCACGCTTCTTCGCGCTCAAGACTCTATAATTAGGTAGCGGAGGGACCGTGAGCGATCGGCTTAGCTCCGGTGTGGCCTAACGATTATCGAAGAAGGAAGAGGACGAGAAAGAACGAAGAAGAAAGGCTGGCAGTTAAAGCGCATAGACCTGTAACTTGCGCTCGAGCTCCCGCTGAAGCCGCTGTCCAGGTCGCAGCCTACGGGAGACAAGAGTTCGTCGGTCGGGCTCATCGACGTTAAGAGTTCCTCGTTCGACGTTTCGCGTCCCTCTCCGAGACCGCTCCTGTTCGCGTTCTCGTTGCCGTCCGTCAGCGTCGGCATCAGCATCGCCTCCACGCTGAGATTCAACTCGCCGAGAACGCGACGATGACGAAATTGTACTCGTCGAACCTCCTCGGCAACGAGGGATCTGCGACTTCCGTCGAGGGCGCGACGACATTGTTTGCTGCAATCAGATAAAATAATAGATGAGAGAGACGGAGGGAGAGAAGGGCACAACGAGCGATACGATAAAATAGTGAATTCGCAATGAGGCAATTGGACCAAAGCCCGACGTCCGGTCGAGCTTTATGTACAGTTAAAACGACTAAACAATAAATCAACCCGCGCAGCGCGTTGCCCTTGTCATTCGAAACAAACTGCGGAGAGTGAAGCGACGAGGCGAGCCGAGAGAAGAGCACAGAGACAAATGCAATTCTTCATTCTCCTCGTCGGCGATGGCCACTTGTCGACGGGCATTAAACTGCTCGACGAATCAAACGAAACGAGATGCAATGAACTCGCGTGTGTCTCAGTTCCACGTACCGCAATTATCGCTAACTCCGAGTGTCTGCATTGTCGTTGATACACAATTCAAGAATGTACCCGTATGTTCGACCGAGGGAGAATTCACGAGAGCTCGAGATAAGAAGATCGTTGCACAGGTGCATCGGGCCAGCGGTTCGATCGTGCCGAACGAATATCTCGGCGTTGTTACGATAGTTTCGAGCACGGCTCTGGGTGGCACTCGTCTCTCTCGTCTTCTCATCCCTCATTCAGAAACGATCTCCCAATTACGATTATTACGGAATTACAAGGCGGATAATCAATGCCCCGGAGCAACAGGTGAGCGTTCAACTCGGCTGCTCCCTACTCGCTCTGCTTTCCGATCGTCCGGTTCAAGCACCAGCGGGACACGCGAGTAAAATCATACGCGGGTATAACTTGTCTGCGGCTCGACTGAGACGAGAGAAAGAAGCATCGCGAACCTGCAGTAACTTATTACGACTTCTTTGACTTCTACTCTTATCGATAAATACTCCACTACTGCTTCCTTCTTTCGATATACGATTAGTCAACCAATTTTTTCTTTCATCAATTTGTTAATAACATTTTTTAATTTTTATTTATGCTGAATCAATCTTTTATGCGCTTTGTTTGTGCTTGAATCTTTTTCAGATTTTCATTCCATCGCGAAGTGTTCGAAATCCCTGCTGTTTCTCACGTGAAATTTACCGCTGGCCAGACTGTAACGCAAGCACTACCTTAATATCGACATAAGATCATTACGTTACATGGGATTTACATGGGAAACCCCCAATCATTGGATATTCAAGGTCAGCGATAATTTGATTTTTCTTTCCATTGATTTAGAAACGACAAAATAGAATCTTACCTGATTTCCGATATCTCCTCGTAGATGTTCTCCTCGGTGCCGTATCTCGTGAGATACGTGTGTCGTTTGGTTCCGATATCTTGACACTGGCTCGGAGACCTCTGAAGCGAAGTCGACGGACGATGAGTAGCGTTAACTTCAATGGGATACGGTGGATGCAGTCGACTCGGGCCGGGTTCGTAATAAGCATACGAGTAATCCTGTATCGAGCGCTGAATCGAGGGTTGTTGCTGCTGCTGCTGATGCATCGAATGGCTTCCGTTCGTCATATCCATCGCCGGTTGAACAGCGTGAGGCGGTGGATAAGGCGGCGGAGGTGGAAATTCCAGGTTCGCTCGACGAGGCGCCGCTGTGGCAATCCCGACGATGCCCGGACCACCGGCACCCAGTGACGAAGCCATTTCTCATCCTTCTACCTGCATCCTGTGCGATCTACGAGCTTCTTCGTGCTCTCCGGCTCCTAGCGTGACATCGTCCGTGCGATAGATCCTGAAACATTTTTTTTCCAGACAGACATACGATCAGCGCGCGAATGAAGAAATGAAGAAAAAACTAATTTTCACCGCGATCTTCGAGAACGCAAGGCGAGTCGAGTTAGTCAAACTCGGATAAGCGACTGGCGGCTCTCGTTGGAAATAAACACGCACGGGAAAGGCTCTCGATCTCGAGACTGCGTCGAACAAACGTTTTCTTTGAGGAAAAACTAACGAGCCTAGGGTCGAAATGGTGGATGCTCATTCTCGTTTGTTCGAGGCGGTTCCGCGGTTTAAAAGCGGGTGGTATGCTTTCGGTTTCAGGCTGGCCATTGTGAAGAAATGAATGCGGACAGTCCAAACCGTTTAGCGTGCCCCCGACCGACGAGTCGCTGAGCCACCCGTAACAGTCCATGGAACATACAAACGCGTTGCGTACGAATGCGAGGAAAAAGAAATGTGGAGCATATCGTGAATGAGAGATAAGCGACGGTATGCTCCATTATCCGTCGCGAGACAAGGATTCCTGTGTGTGTCTCGAGTTTCGCGAAATGCGTTTCAAGGACGCTCGTCGGCGATTCTGTATATCGCTTCTCATTGTTCTCACACGGCCGAGAGAGCCAGATAATAGTTTCAGTCTCGAACAACAATATGGCCTCCGCGAGGAGGCCCCACTTGCTTCGTCGATTACGCCTTATCTATCTTTCTCTCGGCTCTCTCTTTCTCGTGTACTCGCACTCGTCGTTTCTTCGCGCACTCGATTATTCCTGAGAACGATCGAGGGGAAGAGCGCTCATAACTCTTTGGTGAATTGCTCCTCCTCGGGATCTTCTCCACTCGCAACCGTCGTGATCAATTCTAGTTAATTCGATAACGTCACGTCTTTTTTTCTCTTTCCTCGTGCTCGCCTATCCGGAGAAAACAGCCGTGACCCGAAATTGAACGAACCAATAAAAAATATCGCTTTCAATATATTTCTTTGGCGATCGATCGTTTTACCAACATGATACTGAAATTTTACACGAAAGTTCTCCGGCTATCGCCACAATGTTGAGCCTTGCGCTCAAAATTGTACGACGATTTCGTTAACTGGGTTCAATTTGCATATTTACTTCGTGGAACAAAATAATCAACCCGTTAGTCATCCGCAACGAAAGCCCAAAATATATTTGGGACAACCAACATTGTTGTTGATTCGATCGGTTAGTCGAACGTGTTCAATCAGCCTTAGTAATTTTTTTTCGGTGTATCGAAATATTGAAACACCTCGTGGTTATACAATATTATTGTACCGACACGATGCGTCTCGTGTTTTAATTTCGGGATACTCGAGGGCTATAAATACCCAACGAGGTAATCGTTTTTCCGTGTCTCGGGGATTATTTGTCGGAAGGGCAACAGGCGCGTTGTTTCTTCACACTCGATGGAACGGAATCGTATTTATAGAAATACAAGGAGTCCTCCCAAGAGGAACGTCGACGCATTTAACCTATTATCTTCGAAGTGTAGACGTTCTTTTTTTTCTCCTAATGGTTAACGAATATGCAACCGATACGAGAAGGAATTCTCATCATCCTATGTCCAGCAGGGCGCAACGAGTTGACCAGCGAACTGTGTAAAATTATATATCCCCGAGCGCGGTGTATGCGGGTACTCTCGTTAACAAGAATTCGATGCATCCGGTCGATGTTGAAATATTTCTAACGAGCCTCGCCATCGTGGCTCGACCGAGAAACAAAGGTCATCGTCGAGAGGAGGCGAGAATAGACGACGAACGACAACAATTATACGGCCCGTGACCTAATCGGCTCATTACCCGTTACGCAAAATTGACTTCACTACGGAGACCCCGTTTCGGAGAACGATCGAGAGGGATAACAAAAATATTTGATTCCTCGCAGAGCTCGCGAGCTCTCGCAACGCGCTCGTGGCTATTGTACGAAAAACGAAACGGGTCGTTTCGTTTCACTAATACCGTCCCGCGATAAAAACTCGACACGCCACTCTCTCGCGACCGGCTAAACGATTCCGCGTCGGCGTGCAACGGCCACAGAGCGCGGATCCCTCGGATTTATCAACGTCGCGTTTCGTTCCCACAGATTTTCTGGTAGCTCGAGCGAGCGCTCTCGGATAAATCATCGAGACAAGAATCGAAGGCAAAAGTGCCTCGCGCGTACGAAACGTCAGTGCCTATGAATTGGATTTATCGAACTTCCATCAACTGTCTCGGAACCCATAATGAATTAATCCACGTGCCTTGTTTTAATCGGCGCTTCGGGCTCGAGCGTGACGGCGAATGAAAAATTCTTCGAGCATTAAAACGAGAAACGGCATTTCCGGTAAAGCTGTTACAGCTTCGCCGTATAAGCTGCAAGAGACGAGGGCGAGTCTCCGTTATTCTTGGAAATGTTCCAAGTTGCGACCAGTTGTGAATGCGCGTACATGCACGATGAATAGCGAGCACCGTCGAGAAGGAAACTGTCGAGTAAGCGGAGGAGGTCGTATCTTCGCGCAAGGGCCTTCCCTCCGGTGATAGTTTCATACTACGCCAAGACAAGCTAAGAAAGAGTCTCTCACTCTTCTAAAAATAGGGAGAAACCGATTCCGACGCCCGGCATATAAACTTGAAACCAATGCGAATACCTAGAAGCTAACGAGAGAAAGAGGACTTGTGAGTTTTCATCGGAGGGAGGCTTTCTTTCCCCTTCGGTTAAACGCCGACACCGGAATTACCGTCTCGGGGCACCCTTTTACGAGGC
This sequence comes from Ischnus inquisitorius, assembly GCA_963924025.1. Taxonomy (NCBI): domain Eukaryota; kingdom Metazoa; phylum Arthropoda; class Insecta; order Hymenoptera; family Ichneumonidae; genus Ischnus; species Ischnus inquisitorius. The sequence goes on from OZ001244.1 coordinate 18,285,636, forward strand.
TAACACTCATGAACGCATTACACGGGAACCCCGAGAGAAGGGAGTGTCACGTCCTGCCCTGGTGACAATATTTCTCTGACGATTCGTCTGAAAAACTAAAACCGTACGGTCTGGTCCATTTTCGGAGACTATCCAGAAATTTTAACGCGGACATAAATTTTCATCAGAGTATTCAAAGTATTTTCCAAGAAAGTTTCGGAAAACTTTGATTTTTTTCCGGATGAAGTACGTTTCGACAAAATGCGACTTACTCTTAGAAACATTGTAGACCTATTCATTCTGTTGCTCGTACCGAGAGAAAGCATTTTCAGAAAAGATACTTTTTATTTTTCGTAAATGCTATGATTTTCCCGGATAATTTTGGTTCAGATAATTTTAGAGAACTTGAGAGTTTTCTCTAAGATCCGCTCGTTCTGTTTCTTATTCGTGTCAACAGTAGACTTGAATAAGAAATTTCGTTGCCAAGATAAGTAGGCAGAAGAAATCATAGTTTTGAAGTAGATTCTGAGAAAATGGTCTGAGTTTAAAGAGCACTTTATATATACTTGTATCAGAAATTCAGCGGAAGTTGAAGATTAAACAGGAACATTCAAGTTTAACAAGAAAGGTTCAAGGTTTAGGTTCAAGTGCAAAAGCTTAGAGACATTTTTAAGACTTTTCAGACATACGTTACTTTCGCACACATTTCCCGACCTATCCAGAGCAATATTCTTAATAGTGTGTATCTCGCCTAAAGTCGCTTCGATCGCGGTACGAGAAAAAAGAATTTAAGTGCACATCGGTATTACGAAGAGGACAAGAAAAACCGCAAGGACGTACGAAAACGGCTTTTAGCACATTTTTATCATTCGTTCCGAAGGCATCGAGTAATCCCCGGAGCTATAAGACTCGAAGCGTTCGGGCACACTAGAGTAACGAACGTCGAAGAGACCGAAGAGCAAAGAGAGGCCTACCTCTTCCTCAGCGGCAACACGAAAGTTATGGCCGTTGCCATAAAAAGGATCGGTGTACCGGTTTGGTGCTTGTGTGTGCGACCTCGCGGGGTTAAGCGGCGCGGTGCGAAGAGCGTATATATATCTCGCATACCGGGTTAATCGGTTACATTGCTCTGTGCGCCCGCCCCCTCCTCCCTCCCCCCCCTTCCGCTCGGAGTCTCCCGACCGACAATGAGACGGGAAGAAGAAAATCGATGAAGAAATAGTTATAATACACGACTTACCGGGCAAAGCCGATCGAATCGTCGTTCGATTATTGGACGGATCGCCGAGCACTGTGTAACGCTCCCCGTACGATGAGAACGAGTAAGTGTAATCCAGTGGCCGAAGCAAAATAGTCTCGGCGACGAAGAAGAAAAAAAAACACACACACACACACAAATATTATTCGTCATTCACTGTAGTCGCGGAACACCATCACTGGTCACTGGGCATATAACCGAGACGATTAACACGATAAACGAGGAACAAACACGCGCACAAAACGATGTACGAAACGGTCACGAATTCACGCACTACCACGCGCCCCGATTATGACACGCTTAATGCTGGAGTCGCTCGTTGTTATTGTGATTCCTCTCTGCCTCGTGACAGACGGTTTTGCGCGCTTGTCCATTGTTGAAAGTTTCCTCCCGCCCGCCGCGCAGAGACACAGTCGGGGAGAGAGAAAGAGAGAGTTTCTTCTTCAGACCGGTCAACTTATACTTGTGTGGACTCCGGGAGCAGCTCGGCCGAGATCCCGACGAGAGAGAGAGAAAGAAAAAAAAACGAAGAAGAAGCGGGCAAGGAGAAGAAGAAGATGAAGGAGTGGAAGAAAGCAACGACTCGCCAGAGTGAGAAGAAACAACCAACGAGCGAGCCAGCGACCGGGAATAAAGAGGAAAGCTTTAACTCAACCGCAACGACGATGCATGAATTATGCTCTTCGTTTTTATTCAATTTTTTTTCTCCTTCGATATTTCAGCGTTCACTCTCCGTGCCGATCGTTCGATGAACTTGTTATTCCACGAAGATGCGAACGACGACGATAACAGGACGAAAAAATCGTTGTTCCGAGTTTCGTGGACACAACAAAGTGAAATCCTGCGGCGAGCCTTCGCTTCGATGTTTCGACTCACATGGGATCCATGGCAACGACGGACCAAAGGATACTCGCTGTACACTTGTATTGCGCCGAATCCGTAGATCCTTGGCGATTCCGTAGCACACTCGGCCGGTAAACGCGCGATTCGTCGATGGTCCTTTTTCACATTGAACGATTTGTATCACACAAAACTAAAATCACCCGCGACGCGTTGTAACGAGAACTGTTTTACATGCGATTTCGTGTCAGTCAATCTCTCTCTCTCTTAGCTTCCGCGTCTCTCACGACACAACGCTAATGAGAAAAAAGTATTTGTGTACTATGAGAGTTTTCTTCTGTTACTCTCGTTGCTCGATTGGATTGCAGCAGCGTGCCGTCGAAGAATGCAGCGCGCACGCGGCTCGGTGACCCAGCGCGAAGGATGAAGAAGAAAGAAGAGAAGAAGAAGGTGCACGGACGCGGTGGGGATAAACCAAAACTGCAGCAATAGCAACAGCCAGCGGAGCACAGCCAACGTGTCCCCCGGCGGCGCACGAGGAGTGTGCTGAGTTTCGTCCGAGAGCCGTACCAGCGGGCGAGCGAGCGAGCAGCAGCAACGCAGCGGCAGCGGTCTCAAGGAAGGAGAATATCAAGAATCGAGAAGGAAGAACGGAGCTCACACCAGGGGGCAGTCACTCACGGGGAAGCTATCCGCACGCTCGACTGGTCTCCGGCATAAACCTCTCGTGTGCCTCGCGTCGCGAGAGCCACCTAAGAGCTCGTCTCTCTCTCCTTTTCGCTCGGTATCTTCTTACCGTTCGTGGACGGCGACGCAGCCGTCAGCCTCTCTGCCTACCCCGAGGCATTCGTTGTCTTTCTCTTGCTTTCGCAACCGGCCGATTTTTCGCTTCTGGCTATTGTTGCCGCGAGAGAGCACGCCGATACCACGGCCGTGGTCTGAAATCTATCAACACCGTGTAATGATGGACCACCGACGCGAAGATGAGAACTACCCGCGCACACCTGTTCCCTGCTCGAAATATCGGGAGAATCTTTTTTCGCACGATAGTCCGGCTTGTCTCTTCTCACGACTCGATCGAATATGCCATTTTTTTGCTTGCATGCATTTTTTTTTTAAATTGCAGTCAAGGGGTGTCCAGAATTTTCCAAAGATCGGAAAAACCTCAATTGCAAGAAATGTCTACGTGTTTTCGTGCGTGTGGCGAGTTTAAAACGGTTTGAAGCTGAATAACTTGAGAACGTCTTTGGTTGTCGAGCTCAAATTTATAGTGGTACTTAAATTCATATAAAAAGCGTCTGTTAAAATAACTCTCGCATTTTTTATGATGTGCGAAAATTGTCTGTACAAATGGACCAGTTGTACCAGATGAGCGCCATGAAATTTTATCAGAATTGAACGAATTTTTCTTTTTTTACGTTTTATTTTTAAATGTGCATAAATTGATTTTCATGTAGAAGCTTTACAAGCGTCGTTAAAATCAAAATAATAGCGAAGAAATATAGATAACGGAAGCCGAAGTTTTCCTTCATTTTTTCTACCTAAAAGTGCAAGAATTCGAGATGACTTTTCGGAAGCGCAAAGTACACAGGATCTTCGTGGTGAAAACGAGAGTCTTTGTACTGTTTTCTCGCCGAACGAGAGTGGCGTATAATGGAGTGCGGAATAGAGCGGAGGAAGCGGTCGCGCAACATTCAGACCCCCCGGATGTTCTCGTTCGTACCTGAAGGCCAAAAACTTCGCAGAGGTAGAAGCGGCCAACGCCGCAAGCGCGCGAGAGAGGGAGAGCCGAAGTTAGCATTAGCGGGTAGCACAGCCGTCTAATTTTGAGCGACGCCGGAATTCAAGATTGTTTTGGGAGGCCTGGACGCAATTAATTATCGCGGTGTTGCGTCTACGCTAGGCGTGGGCGAGAGAGCGCCTTTGAGCAAAAGCGGCCCGACAGCTGTCACGTTCCAGACCGTTCCTCTTCGTCGTCGTTCGGAGCCTGTGTATTTTTTTCTCCCAACTCTTCTCTTTTTTTTCTTTCTTTTCTTCTTTCTTATCTTTTTATTTTATTTCAGCCTCTCAGACGGTGTGGAGAGTTCTCGCTGGCACGCGTGGCAGCTGGACGATCCACCGGACGTGCGTCTCTGTCTGTTTCTTCTTTAAAAGCCAGCGGAATAACATCCCCGGAAGAATATTTTCGCCAACGAAGAATCCCGTTGCTTCGTTCCTAATCGTCGATATGGTACTTCAGGTCGACCAGTTTCTCGCTAAAACGTGAGAAACAAACGAAGCTACATCGGGTGAAATATCTAGCGATTCCGTAATAGGCTTTCCTCGTCGCGATCAACATCGCTCGCTGCTCGAATTGTACAGTACATTCGTTCTATTTTCGCGTCAATCAAACGAGAAGATTCTCGTGAGAAATCCTGCGAAAGTCAGCGCGGGAGAGCGGCCGTGCAGGAAGCACTCGGCGAGATTTCTCGGCATCTTACCGACCGACTCGCCTCCCCGAGAATGCGGAGGCTCGAACGAATGGTCGCCGAACGGTGCAGGTTCTCCAGGCAACACGAGAGAGCTCGCGTTCTTCTGCATTCGCCGTTCGGTCCACGCCGTCGAGCGTGCAGAGCTCCTCCGCGAAGACGATCGAGTTTAGGAGATTCTCCACTAGAGCGCACGTTCGCTATCGCGCGTTCGAGACGATTGAAGGCGCTCGAAGTCTGAAAAATTCTACAATCGGAGCTGCGATAACGCGCGATGAAGAGAAACGACTTTGTCCTCTTCCCCCGCCACTTCGATGGTGATAAGAGGAGAGCGTCTCGACGTTTAATTAAAAGTGCCGAATGATATTATTTTGTTGCGAGACGCTCGACCGTTTTATCGCCCATAGTCGCGTAGTTGTAATTGGTATCGATAGCTTGCTTTTATTTTTCAACCAGCGCGGAAACATTCGGCACGGCATTGAGTCTCGAGTGCGCGCGAGAATCGCAGAGTCTTTCGGGACAAATTAACGCACGACAATTCGAAGAATAATGGCGCAACGGAGTATGAAAAGAAACGAGCTGTACGTACAGCCTCCGAGGGAACTCTTCGAGCCTCTAAAGATCCCGGCGCGAACCCTTATGGGCCCGGGACCCAGCGATTGTTCTCCCCGGGTACTTCGAGCCCTCGGGAATCAGGTTCTCGGACACCTGCATCCCGAAACTTGTCAGGTAAATTAATAGCCCCGATTCGCGCAGCGTTCGCCCGATAAGTTATTTAACGTCGTTATTGCTTCCTCATGTAGAAAACTTTGTTTTGATGGAAAAAAACGAAAATGAAATTTCAAAAGTGTTCAGTATGTTAGAGTCGGTAAGATTTTACGTATTTTAAGATCTATCGAAAATTCGATTAACACGATAATTCTAAAGATTTTTGATATATTTGGTCAAACATTTTTTTACAAATTTGCTATCCGTATCCGATGATTGGTATAGAATTGAACATCTCTTGATTTGAGCATTTCAATTTCGCAAGATCGACCGATTTGAAAAATTGACATTTTACCCTTGAAGCAATTATTTCATACCAGATTTCAATAAAAATGCTCAATATAATAAAACTTTTGAAAAAATTAAAAAATTGCCAAATCGATGTTTTGAACGCTGCCAGGTGTTTATTTCTCTTGCTATTTTTAATATTGCAGCTAATGCAGGAGATCAAAGCTGGATTGAAGTACGCTTTTCAAACGCAGAACAGGCTGACCCTTGCGATAAGCGCGTCCGGCCACGGAGGAATGGAAGCTTGTTTGGGAAATTTGTTGGAGCCTGGAGAAAAGGTTCTCATCGTGGTGAGCGGCATATGGGGCGAGCGTGCCGGCGATATGGCGAAGCGAATTGGAGCAGAAGTGAGTCGATTTTCGCTTCTTCAATTTTAAACGTAGCTGCAGCGAATCTGACGAACCCGAAGAATTAATTCGATCGCGCAGGTTGAAACGCTCGTAACGGAACTGGGAGTGGCTTTCACCCTCGAGGAGCTCGAGACGGCGATGAAGAAGCATCGACCCGACGTTGTATTCGTCGTTCACGCGGAATCGTCGACCGGCTTGAAACAACCGCTCGAGGGCGTCGGAGACATAGTTCAGAAGTAATTGTACAAATGAGTTTAGCGGCCTCTTGCCCATTATCGTATCCTTTTCTTTCTTTTTTCTCAGATACGGAGCTTTGCTAATCGTCGACACTGTTGCTTCACTCGGAGGAGAAATGTTTTTCGCCGATGCTTGGGGCGTCGATGCGGTCTATACCGGAAGTCAAAAGGTCCTCGGCGCACCGGCTGGAATAACTCCGGTATCTTTCAGTCCTCGAGCGGAGTACGTGTCAAAAAATTATCTCAATTTTCTCAATTCTTGTCTTTAACTTTATTCGTTTTCAATTTACGTAAAAAAAGAATTCCTAAATAAGGCCCGAAATCGCATACTGAACGGATCTCTCGGTTTTTCTGATACGAAATTTGGAGAAGGGAAGATTCGTCATCAACGATTTAAAATGTTACTCTCCGTAGAAGTCCATTGTTCGTAAACTAGAATTCATTCGATCGTGAGAGCCGCGACCAACCGCGAGAGATAACTCCGTTTCGGAATATCAATGCGTTTCGTGAGACGGAGTCCCGTAGTTCGCCGACAAACGAACATAGTCAACAAAGAGAACAGGGACTCGCGTCGTGACTCGGATCGAAGCATTGCGCGGTTTCGTGAATCACACACACGGGCTCGCTTCGCTTAGTCTACCTTATGAATCTTTCATACGATCCTTCCACAAAGTTTCGCGTTTCGTGGACGCGCTCGGATTACGGTTTTACCATCGATTTCTCGCGTAAGCCAGATGTCTGCACGGTTCTCATAGAAAGATTCATCCTCGCTCGCTGATCGGGCAGTCCAAATTTGAAACGCATATCGCGGGATATACGGTAAAAAAAAAGTAGGAAATATAATGTTACGAAAAGAAAAGTACCGGTGCGATTTTTCACATTTTCATTTTTCATCATTATCGTACATTAACTTAAATATAGAGTTTACGCATAAAAACGTCCGTTATCGGTACATCAAATTTCCAGCGATTTTTCTTACGGTTCAGATAAACGATCCTACTGTCGTTCCCACGCGGCTCAACTGGCCGATAAATCATTTCTCCGGCGCGGAGCAAACGGAATCGAATCGAGAGAATCGTTAGAGTGGAACTAACGATCGCGTGAATTGCGCCGGCGAGCCGAGCTATCGGCCGCTAATCCAATTATTACTTTCACCGAGCGAGTTCTCTCTCCTTCGTGACCCGGAGTCTCGCGCGCGATACGAAAACGTATCGACGATTCGCTGATTTACGATGCATTAATCCGCAGAAGGAAGATCATGTCGAGAAAGAGCAAAGTTCCCGTTTACTACTGGGACATGAAGGTGCTCGGCGATTACTGGAAATGCTTCGGCGACACGACGTTCTATCATCACACGATAAGCTCGACGTTGGTTTACGGATTGCGCGAGGCACTCGCGATTCTCGCCGAGGAGGGCCTCGAAGCTTGCTGGGCCAGGCACGCGGCCGCCAAGAAGAAATTTCATCGGGAACTCGAGAAGCGAGGATTGGAGTTTTTCGTTAAAAATCCCGAGCATCGATTGTCGACGGTAACCGCGATAAAGATGCCGCTCGGCGCGAAGGGAGCGATAATCTCGCGAAGAGCCATGGAAAAGTAATTGAATCTTTCGTTCGAGAAGTTCGACGACACTTTCGCGCGTATCTATCGATTGTCGACGATTTGTTCGCAGGTGCAGCGTCGAAATTTCCGGCGGACTCGGACCAACGGTTGGGAAAATTCTTCGCGTTGGACTGATGGGAATCAACGCGACCCTCGATCGCGTGGATCTCGTCTTGAACGCCCTCGACGAAAGCATCAGATTCTCCCGGGGCCAAAAACTGTGAAATTCTCGAACGACATTTGTCGTTTTTCTTAAAACTAAAAATCACTCCGACGTCGAAAAAATCAGTATCGTGCGAGTCGCATGAAATCATTTAGCTGTTTATTCAATGAAAAATACTGAAATCGGCATACAACTTGCATCTAATTTAGAGTTCATATCCGCGCCTTGTCTCGAGATTTAATTTCTTTTTTCCTTACTGTTTTTTTTTACAGAGTTTTATTACAATGTATAATAGTTATCTAGCAAATATCCAACAAATAGGGCACAAGTCGAAACTCGTGAAATAATACAAATAAATTGCAATGCAAAGTTATACGTTGTGTATGTGGTGTGTCAACTATTAACCAACGACTAATCAGTTAATGGCGATGATATTAAATCGATTAATATTATTATTCGAGGCTCTTCTTTTTTAACGTGATAATAATTATAAATCGGTTTTGGCACAGTACAGAATAGCATCGGTTTCCGCCCAACTCTCCACTCCGCTAAACGCGTCTCATCCCCTCCGAACGTCACTATTAGAACTACATTCGCAAAAAAAAAAAGAAAAAAAAAATCAATATACAAAACTTACAGATTATAGTCGTTTTCAGTATCAAAAATTTTGACTCGCTACGATCGCGAGCGCGTCGTGCACTTGCGACACTGTCGATTCCGATAGGCGAGCCGAGACGCAGAGAGAGATCCGCGACGAGGCCTCGATTGCGATCGAGATGATTTCACAGGCAGCAATTTCATCCAGCAAAATTTGAACCGCGTGACTCGTCGTTTTGTTCGTTGTTTTTTTCATTCCTCCCTCCGCTCCGCTCGTCTTTCGATTTGTAATCGTCTTTCTCGACAGATCGAAATCGCGCGCTCGTGACTCGAGCTTCAAATAACAATTGGACGACTCTCCCGGAAGATAAAAACAAAAAGAGTCTTGTCCGCAGTCATTTCCTATACATACTTATGTACAAAATTCGTATATAGGATTATTGTAACGACGAATAATAATTGCCCGTGGCCTTAGATACTACAAGTAAAGCTTGCGATATAACGAAGACGTTGACTGTTACAGGCACGTGGTGAGATAATTAAGGCACGATAGGCTCTTCTCCGTCTTTCCAGTACGAAAAAAAAAACGAAATCTTATCATTGTAATTCTGTGTTCCGTTAACACGAAAAATTACGACGACGATAATAGATAAACAATAATATAATACATATGCTACCTGTTAGCTTGTTTGCGCATTGCATCGCGCTCTCCGATATTCAGCCCGCGTACAAACCGTACAGCGGTTTTTTTTCCTCGACATACCAATCAATAAAAAATAAGAAGACTCGTAGATAGTAATTCACACTACGATCCACGGGTCTGTCGTTAGGCGCGTAAACAAGATATGTGTACTGTAATAATGATAGAAACGTAAATAACGGAAGAAAGAGCAGCGTTTACAAGCCGCAGAGCTCGTCGGCTATCTCTTCCTCTTCGGCTACGCTATCGGTAACGATAGAGCAATTAATATAATAGTAAATATTTATAGTGTAATAATAATAATAATAATAATAATAATAATAATAATAATAATAATAATAATAATAATAATAATAATAATAATAATAATAATAATAATAATAATAATTAAGCAGGAGTAATTAGTAAACATTAGCAATCGCGTAACGATAACTGATGCCGCCATCGAGGTTCTTCAGTCTTCTTTGGTTGCTGGGTAACTCGGTGAGGTTGGTGGGTATGTTGTTTCGCGTTGGATTTTCCGATCGTGATTAGGGGTAGAGGGAGTAGGTTTGAGAGCGAGGCTTCTCTCATATATAGATATATCTAGTTGAAAAAAAAAGAATAGCTTCGTTAGATTCTAATCTTCTTCAAGTTTTTTTTTTTCTTTTAAGTAAAGTCCTCTCGTTTCGTCGTCAATTCGTCATTGGATTGTCCCAAGTACCCAGAGATCGACGCGTGCAACCATCTCTCTTGCGATCGGGTCGCGTTTTCGTGCCGGGACGTCCAGTTTCCGTTGCGCTTCTACGGTGTATACACACAGACACACACACAGAGACGATAAAATTGATTGGTCAATTGATTAATGAAGGTAGAGTCCGACCGGTGATGCGGAGACGAGACCGAGTCGAGATGCAGCGGGCCTCTCCGACACAGAGAGAAAATAGTTGACGTCGACTGCGACGGCGCGCTTTGAGTGTCATGGAAATGGTGAATAGCACCAACAGCGGCTCGAGGGCGATCTTTCCTTCCACGTGTAATATCCTAGCCCCAGCTCTTTGACACCAGGATCGTCTCGATGTTCGAAAAAACGAGAGGAATCGATGTCCCGGTAGGAACCGCTGGTTCAGAAGCTATGTAGAGTAATTCTGTAGTCCATCCTCGGGTGACTCTGCGACGGGCATAGTCGTGCTTTCGCAACAATTCGAGAACGCGTCTAAGCCGCGAGCAGAGAATTTTCATGTTACTTCTTTCTCTTTCCTTCAACTCAATTCGCGCGGTGTAACCGAATGCTTCGACGCGTGATGATTGCGATGATGCCTCCGAGCTCTGCGACACTGCGCTGTGCAACAATCGTCCGGCTCTGCCACGTGCTCGCCGCGCTTCAACTGGTTCGCGATGGAATTGCAGAGCGAACGCGGACATCTCTTCCTGTCGCACCTCACCTCACCGTTCTGCAAATAAATTTCATACTTCAAGATTCGTGCTATGATTCCGGAAAATAAACTAAACTCGTTGTGATCGATTGGGACTCGAAGAATGATGCTGAAAGCTATTCGTAACAGAGTTCAGTCATTGTTCAGTCATGTTCAGCACTAAAAATATATGAATTTATGGGACCGCTCATTGTATTCGAAGCTCAATGATCTACACGAAATTATGAGCAGGGAGTAAAAAAAAGTTATTCACTTTTCTGTTTCTCACTTACGGAACTTTCGTAGCGAATTCCAAAAAAAATCTGATGTAACCAGAAAATTTTGCGTATTAAATTTCGCTGAGAAAAAGTTACGTAAGCGAATAATCCTTCAAACTATTTTTTTTTATTAATTCGTTTAGAACTTTTTAGCATTATTATTAAAGAATTATTTCTGGAAGATTCCGTTTTTTTCATGTTTTATCCCGTTGGAAAGCATTCGAAATTTTCTCAGAATTTCACTTTTGGCTGGGAATGCAGCGACGCGCCCTCCTGAAAATGATAGTTTCCTACGAAGCTCACCTTGCAACGACATTTGACACACTTCATTTCACCGTGTGAATGAACTTTCGGATGCCACTCTTTGCCATTCTCGTACGGACCGCCCATAGGATATTTGCATCCACCGGAGGATAGAATGTCTTCGGGCGTTCGTCTCGTCGACGTGGCCGCTTGATCGCGCGGCAGCAAATCACCTCCCGTCGATGCTGTCGTGACCGGTATCGCTGGACACTGCCTGCAGCAGGCCTTCTTGTCCGGCCTCACAGCGGTTTTCTCGTCGCAATCCAACGCCGGGCACTGCACCCTCGGACACTTGACTTCCAAGCTTACCGGCTGCAACGATACCGACGGCTCATTAACGAATTCTCATTTCTCTCGTCGTCGAAACTACGAGAATGGAAATAACGCAGAGAAAAGAAAGAAATTAAACTCACGTCGCAGGTGCAAACTGCGCACGTATCGAAACCGGAAGGCGGCAGATAGGGATGCCATGAAGCTCCGGCCAAGTGAAACTGTCCAGCTAGAGTGCAACCTTTAATCGGTGCAGTCACGTTGCTGTTTATCGTACTGTTGTCACTGCTGTCGGTGGTGCTGCTGATATTCATTGCTGGACCTGTAATCATTCGCGCAAACATGTTATTCGATATTCGATAAGAAATCGGAACTGTTCATTGAATTTCCTACTTGTTATGATTATTTCTTTGACAAGAAGTAGTTTACACGAGCATGATTGTCGACACTCCTTGGGGTTGTACCCCAAAAAATCATCGGTGTAGTATTTTTTATGGGAAGAATTTTTTGTAATAATTTCTCTATAGAAATAATTTAAGGCTCGTGTCTTTGAAATATAAAAAAAGGAAAAATATATATTTTACTTATGCGTGATTCATCATGTGATATTAAGGAGAACTTCGTCATATGAATGATTATTTATAGAATGCCAGAAACAATAGTTTACCGGGGCATATGGAGCAACAGTATCCAGCCGGTGGGTCGATCTGTTTGCCGTTTTGGCAACTGAGAGCCGGACAAGGCACCGGGTCGCATTGGGCGAGTCCTCGATAGCAGTGGCACATAGTGCAGGGATCCGAGCTCGCTGTCCACTGCGTTCCTTCCTCGTAGAATCTCGTCTCGTGAAAGCACGCGCCGGTCTCGATTTCCGATGTAGGCGGATGAAGATTGTACGCAACGACCGAAGCGACATCGTTGTCGGCGTAGTGGGGGAGACAGCTGAGCGGTGCCCGAGCCTTGAACGGAGCTTTGAGCAATCTTCCGGTCTGTTTGTCCGTTACTTCGAGAAAACCGATGCCCGATTCGATTCTGAAGAGTTCGATCGGCGATAATCCCGTGACCGAGCCCTCGAGGATGTTTCCCGCGAATTCTTCCAACAATCTTCGAGCGACCGGAGCACCCTGAACCAGAAGCGGCATGGTTTCGAGATACAAACGAAGAGTTCTCGGCTCCAGAGACGAGGAATGACCGCCGGCGCTCAATCCCGTGACCTCGAGCTCGTAGTGAAGCGCGCAATCGAGATCGACCGCCGCCCAGAGCAATCCGACCGGAGCGGGATGAACGGCTTCCTGAGTCAGACGTCTCAAGAGTACCGGAGCCGAGGTGTCTTTCGCGTCGGCTACGGGCCTCTGTACCAATCTGCCGCGCAGGAGAGATCCGAGATGAGACGCCGCGACGACCGATAGTTCACCTTTGAACAGTGGCTCGAGAAGCCGAGGTCCCGGTCTCTCCAGTGAACCATTCGCCAATCCGCCGACGAGGCTCGGTGTCAAATCCTCCAATTCCGTTCGCCTCTTGCCACCGTCGTCGACCAGCGTAACAAGCGGACTTTCTTCCTCCAAGCCGATTATGTGAACTCCGTATCTCAGAGCCCCGTAACGATCCAGGAATGCCCAGGCCAGACCCGAAGCGCTGGAGGCCGTTTCCGACGACAGAAGAGCCTGATACATGTCGCACGTAGCTCGAGGACCGACGCCGCCGATCAGCTTCAAAGCTTGAGGATCCTTCCTCGACGCGATGGTCAACGACAGCTTGCCTCTCGTCAGTAATCGCAAATCCGCTCCCGAAAGAGCGCTCCTCACCTCGCCGAAATTCAGCTCGTTCGATGGTTTTTTTATGATCACGTCTTCTTGCAGCACAACGTAGTCCTTTTCCGTGTGTTCGAGGATCACCGTGATCGCGACGTCGGCGACGTCGTTCGGTAGGAAAACTCCGTTGAAGACGAGAGATATGTGGACCGACGGGGCCGAGGCCGAGGACGCCGAAACGATCGCGGTCGCACCGGCACCGGACATCAACGATCTGTCGACACCGTGACCGGGTTCCAGTAATGCGGAAAATTGTTCGCTCGATAGTCCTCTGTATCTCGACAATTGTCCGGTAAGTATCGCCGTTGCTTCCCACACGAGGGCAACGTGAAGACGCTCCTCGCGCAACAATTTGCGATAATCGCGCGGCACGCGTCGCCATACGCCGCAAAGTTTGCCCGTTGCATTCTGATAAACTCCACCGATCGGATCGATCGTTTGCTCCTCGAGGATGCTGCCGGTGTCGTCGACGAATTGAAGATTTCTCGGACGCGGCGTCGAGGCGCCGAGATAAAACGAGTAGTAGAGATTCTTTCGATTGAACGTGAAACGCCCCGTAGCAACGAAATTGTAAGCGTTGTTGTGTATCATCGACGGCGTCTGGTCGTCGCGACGCAAGGATTGCGACGTTCTTCCGGTTATGAGCGTTCCGAAATCTGGGGAAAAAAAATTTTTTTTCCAAGATTCCTCGATAGTTTTTTTGTTTCTTTGAGAAGGATGTATCGTTATAACCCCAATCTGCAAGTGAGATTCCGAGCGAATTTCGAGTAGCTTCCAATGATACAAAAATCGTTTTAAAAATCAACCACACGGACGCACCTACGAAGATTAATTTTTCGTAGCGCTAATGTAAAAAAATATAGAAGTTTTTCAAAGAATTGAAAAAATTCAAGAAAAAATATGTGTTTGGAAAAGTTAACGAATCGACTTTCGCTAAAGTATAAAGTTAAGTTACCGGGCGATTAGATGAACAATAAAAAAAAATCAATTTGTTGCAACTTCTTTAAATGATTATTATGCAAAATTAATATTGTTCGTGCCTTTTGGATCGTTGACTTTTTGCAAATTTTTTATACCATCGGGAAGTTTTGAAAATTCTGTCCGAATCTCACTTTTCGCTGAGAATTCAAGGACACCTCCAATTCAAGACGTTTTCCATTTTGTTTAGATAAAGCAACTCACGCCTGAGACTTCGCTCTTCTTCCTCGGAAGTCAATTGCGCCGGTATATCCTGTACAATGTCGGGGCCTGGAACAGATAACAAGAATAATTTAGCGCAACGCCACGAGAGCCGCGAGAGGCTAAAGGAAGAATACGAAGAAAATTGTATATCCTGAGGTCAAGAAGACGGACCGTAGCTCGAAGGAAGGCTCGAAGCAATTTAGCGAGCGTAGGGTGAGATGCCCCCTCGACACTCGAAGAAGCTCCATCGGCAGTTTCGCCCGTAGAGCGGGACTCATGGCCCATAAAGAACGGCCGTTGGACTGGCGCCGCTGACTTCGACCGCTACTTTGAATGTTACTTTTACTGCGGCTTCACGACGCCGAGCCCCCCGACGTTGAGATCGGTGCGCCTAGGCGCTGTGTTACCTATACGCGAAACCGGTGTGCACCTCAGCCGCGTATCTTCGTCTTACAAAAGCACCCGAGAGAATCTCCGTGACTGTCTTTGGAATGCAACTGCGCGCGATATTACCCTCGTTGCATCGAAAACTTCTCTTCGGCGGCCTTTTTCTCTCTCGCTCAAAGGGGTCTTTCGAGGATGTCGATATATATATATATATATATATATATAGTATATATATATATATCGAGATTCCTCCTATGCATCAAGCCAGCGATATATTTCCGCGTGTTGTAAAACCGGCTGACCGCCTTCGGACGGAATATTCGAACGACCGTTAATCAGGATTAGGAACGATCTTATAGCCCGATGGCGAGACGGCTGGTAAAACTTCTCGCAAGTACGAAAAGAAAAAAAATATGAAAATAAAAATATATAAATGAAGATCCTTCTAGTCTCCCGTGTGGAACACTGTACGCCGTATGATAACTCGAATTTCTACCGGATATATTCCTTTGACTATCCGATCGATTGAATGAAACTTTTAGTGACACTCACACGGGCCGCGGTGAGCGCTTGCGGAGCCGCGGATGAGATTGCCAATGGATAAGGCTTTAATGAAACGACGACGGGCGAACGAGTTTCGCGGAGGCAAAAGTGGCAACGCGCCGATTGCTCTTTGGGTGTCGGTTAAAAGGTCGGTGGTCCGAGTGTCTTGACCTTTCGGTCACCGGGCTGTCGAGCGAACAGGCAAATCCTACGGGACGACAACGCTAACCAAGTGGTTGAATGGACAAAGAAAATTATTATTGACGCCAGGCAGTATAAAGTCTAATCGCGGAGTTATTCGAGCGTTGAGTCTTCTCGGCGTCGGATTTGCGCACGAGAGACCCATTCGAGTTTTTTACGAGTTTTGCCCATTATTAGAGGTTTTTTAATTACATTCCGCCAATTTATTCTCGATTTGACTGAATGCGTTTTCCTGAAATCTCGTTTTCGGTCACTTTTCATCAAAATGGAGCTCGCCCTACGAGGGAGCAAAAACTGCTCGATTGAAAGTAACTTTGGCCCGGTCATCGAGACAATTTCACTTCGAGTCCGATTCGAAGAAAATTCCGGCGAATTGGGCAAATCGTTTTCGATCAGTAAAAATCGAGAAAAATTGCGTACGAGAGACCCATTCGAGTTTTTTACGTGTTTTGCCCATTATTAGAGGTTTTTTTATTACATTCCTCCAATTTATTCTCGATTTGACTGAATGCGTTTTTCTGAAATCTCGTTTTCATTCACTTTTCATCAAAATGGAGCTCGCCCTACGAGGAAGCAATAACTGCTCGATTGAAAGTAACTTTGGCCCGGTCATCGAGACAATTTCGCTTCGAGTCCGATTCGAAGAAAGTTCCGGCGAATTGGGCAAATCGTTTTCGATCAGTAAAAATCGTCGTCGCGAAACTCTCGCGCGGGGAAGGGTCAACGAAGCTTTCAGACACAAAGGAAACTGTAACGCTCGAGCCATTCCCCCGCCGTCGAGGCCTTCGTCACATCCTCCGCGCGAAATGATATTTACGAGGATAAAGACGAAGGCGACGATGTTGACGTGAAATTGATACGACGCCGGCGATCGCATCCCAACTAATTCGATACGACCCGCAGCAAACCTAAACGAGTTTCTAACGAGGGGTACAGACATCCCCGGAGATAGACGTCTCTTCGCGCCGTATGTGGCGACACGTTGACGATGTTGACGACGGGACTTTTGCATCTCGTTTAATAACATAATAAGAGAGTCATCGAGACCGACGGAGTAACTTCTGTCTCGGTAATTTTTTTTTGTCGCTCGGCTGCGCAATCAAATTTGCACCAGCAAACGTCGGTGTTTGCGCGTACTTTCGATGCATCGGACACGATGTCGAACGATTATAAATCATTGAGTTGAATGAAAATGCGGAACGACGAAACTTTGTTTCTCACGAACTTTGTATCGCGCGGCAAATTATCCCCGCAATGTTGGGTGTGTTACGGTCCACCGAGACGGCTGATGTCGCGAATTTCTTTTTTTTTCTTTCCAACCAAACATAATTAAATCATTATCCTGGCGACAGTCTGGCCTCTCAATTAAATGCTGCCTGTTATTATTGAACGAAACAACATCGAAATGAAAAACAGCCTGGACAAAAAAATGAACATTGCGTCGTCGCGGATAATTTTAATATGAAGAAAAAAAAGGAGAAAAAAAGATACGGGAGGACGAGTTGGCTATTGGACGAGGATAACGTGCTTTGGCTTCGAACACCCGTGGAAGCCCCTCCCCGTTGCATCGCTCGCAATGGTGACCGGGCCTTGTAACAAGCGCTCACTCGTCCTCGTCTATTCTCATTCCAGTTCGCTGGTGCGCTCCCCTTGATCATTACGTATGCTAATATTTACATTTAGATTGCGCGGCTCTTAATCGAAGTGACGCCATGCGGTAATATAACCGGCGCCGTGGCGCTAAACCGTCGCGCCCACCCGCTCGCACACGTCTCTCTTCTCCCGGTTGCTTTTCCATTCTCTTCATTCTCGGCACATCATTCATACCGGCTATGTATATCCGTGCGCGAAGACATTGACTAATTGTTATGGTAGTCGAACGATCGATTATCCAATGACAATCCGTGGGATACGTCCCGAGGGTGAGCCGTACGATTTCAAACGAAAGCCCCGACTCTTGTTTACGATCATTTTCTTACGTTGTTAAACAGTCTTATCGAGGGTAAGTAAAGGGTAAACGTTCCGCTTGTGGCTAATTTCAGGCAAAACTGGTATAGAATTGTTATTTGCCTCCGTTATTTCAATATCGATACTTTAGAAGTATTCATATAAATACGTAAATTGATCAACCCGTTATCATCTTAGGTTGAATTTATTAAGAGTTCTGCAGTTTTAAAGATGGTCATCAAAAGTGGCCCGCAGGTGGCCAAAACTGGTACTTTTACCCTACAAGTTGAATATGCCTGCAACGGGGAGACAGCACACTTTATAGCCGTAGTTATAATAGCAATTGGGGTTAAGGCTCAGAAGTACATTCCCCAACAACTTAGCGCCGGACGCAAAGGGGGTTCAAGGGCGCAGCCCTTGGTGAGATGCCGCGTCGAAGACCCGCAGAAAAGTCCCGCTTTTCTTCTCGCTGCCGTACTTGTCTTCCCACTAGTCAAGAATCAGCAACTTTCAACCCGCGTTGCAGGCATGGAATATTATCTTTTCAGCCTAGTCGGGGAAAAAACATGTCTTTTCGTCCGAGATCGTTCGATTGTTCCCTTTTTCAGATTTATCAAGAATTTTACACTTCGATCGAATCGCGAGGTGAATGAAAGTTTCTTTTTTTTATTCAATAGCTCGTCGCTTATATGCATACGATCGAGGGATATTCAGCGAGAAAACTTTATTTTCAATGTCTCTTGCTTCACAGTCAAGAGAAACCGTCGTCCCGTACGATTCTTACATGTTCAAAGGAGAAGAAAGAGCCGTACCGCGCGAGATGCGAAACAGGGGGTAAGAAAGAAAAGCATAGGAAGGCCAAAGCCAAGAAAGAGAGAAAGCGAGTAAGCAGCGACGGCAAGCATAGATCGATTGATTTATTGGCGAGGTACCAACAAACAAGACATGGCTCGCGGTCTGCCCGCAGGCCGTACGAGTCTCAGTCGCGTCTCTTCGCATCTCCGAGTTCTAAAGTCGGGAGAGATATCTCGAGCAAGGAGAGTTCGCCTCCCGACGAATACGTAACGCGTATTTTGCGTTTCGGGGCATCGAAGCTCGAAGAAAATCGAGGGATTCGAGAGAAACTTGCGCAGCTAACGCCCCAAAGACGACGATAAACTGGGAGCGGAGGCAGAGAGGCAAAAAAAAGACCGAGTAAAAGAGGCGGCAAAGAAAACGTTGCTTGTTAACTACGTTCTAAAGAATTATGCGACGGTCTGTCGCGCGAGTTAAATGGAGCAGTAAAGTACCACGGTGAGGAAACTACAATAATTATGCTAATGAAATAAATACTAGCTCCCATAATAATTACGACGATGAATAATGCATTCGCGGTGGGTCTCGTCTCGTCTCAACGGCGGCGACGATCGCGCTCCCAAGTATCAGATACTCGCGAGCTCAACGCTATCAAGCTTAAACACTCATTTCCCGAAATCTCTATGAGCCAAACGCTGTATATCTTCTTTTGCGAAGAAGGAGAAGAAGAAATTCATCGGAGCCCCGCGCGAATGATTGGAGAAAAAAAATTATGCAATTTGCGCTTGTACATTATACAGGTTTTAAAGTCGTCTACGAAGCTTTTCTATGGAAAGGTCCGATAACGATATTTGGCTTCTCTGCCAAGATTTATCGCGTTAACAGACATTTTGGACGGATTCAAAGACCGCGTGAAATCCCAACGAATCCGAATGACTTTGACAAAACTTAAAATGAACCTTGAGAATTCACCCCTCTGAAAATGCCCTGAAAATTTCATCTCGACAACTTCTCCAGTTACAGAGAATTACATTTTTCGACTTTGTCGCACAGAGCCAAACATTTTTACAAATTATGATTTTCCGACGTTTCGGAGCCTTCTGAACTTTTCGCGTCATCTCGATTTTTGTTTCCATCAAAACGAGGCTTCCCGCGAGTGGAAGCGCAAACGGAAAGAAGGTACGAAAGAAAACAGAGGATAGCTTCGGGGGATTGGCTCGGTTACAGAATGCACGCGAGTTGTAAAGCGACACGAATTTATCGGAACCTCGGGTAACGCGCGGTCTCCAATGGGCAGCGTATCTCCTTTTTGGCGACGAACCCGTCGCCGTCGTTGTCGTCGGTTGTTGGTTCTCGAACAAAAACCCGTTTTCCTAGTTATCGTACCCACCGAGAGCGCAATCCGACTATAAAGAGAGCGAGAGAAAGATCGCGGAGGCGCCCGCGCGCGCGAGAACTCTCCGGCGCGGGTTCGAGAACGCACGCCAATAAGGCAAGGATGTGTCGGCAGTCTAAATTTAGAACGACCACCTCTAGAGCACGCGTTATCCAGCATGCGAAAAGGCTTCTCCGCGAAATCGGGCGTCATCGCCCATTCATAAAGATAACGTGGCTCAATTTTTTTGCCCAGCCTCCCTCGCGCCAACTAATCAACCGCATCCTCTTTTATTCGTAAGTCAGACGGCGTACGTGCAACTATCGCCCATTTCGAACAATGCCTGCTTCACTGTTGCGCTGAAATCGTGGGTTAAGCTTTAATTAACCGCCAAGGTTAATAGACAGATAATCCTGGAACAACACACACATCGATAAAACATCACACATGCATCTGCCAACCCCGGATCGTTTCAAGAACGTCTTCAATTTTTCCATTTCAGATCTCGTTAAAAAACTTCTGTAATTTTGATCATATCAACATTTTGCCTCAACAGAGATCTTAGTAACTTAACGTTCCGATTTCAAGGCAATTTAGGTAGTCCGAGCGGTACAGTCCGAAGAAATATAAGAGATCCTACGAGAAACATTTATCCTTCTACGTACAACGTTAGATTCTTTTGCTCATAACAGTTATACGAAATTACAGAAAAAAAAAATTTGAACCACCAAAGAATGGACCGTTCGAGCCTATTTAAAAAAAATTCAAAATTTCTTCACTCTATTTTACAGTTAAGCTTTCCGTTTGAAGGTAGATACTCGTTAAAAAAAGAAAATTTCAAAGACATTTCCAAGTCATTCGGGATTTCCTGAACGCCCGGATCCGGTGGTTATCCACGCTCCAGAAAGATTGTAAAAAAAAAAAGCAAGATTGTCTTTAAACGGCACGGGTCACATCATCGGACGCGCGTGTCACGTTCGCAGGGTTAAAAGAACGAATGACGAGAGATGAATTATATCCGATTCCTGGTACAAGATGATACCCGTTTGCATCATCGACGAGAATTTAAATGCTCTCTGTGCTTCTTCTGTGAGAATTTTGAGTCAAACACACGCAGCGGCCCGAATAATTCTAGGCTCGTGCTAGCGATTAGTGGAACCGATTGTAGATACGATTATCCGAAGATGATGATCATAGTCCGAGTAGAGATTAATTGGACGCACGCGCATACACATACACACAGAGACGCGGCCCGAGAGAAGAAGACAAGTGACCGAGGAGAAGAGACGCACGGCAATGGACTTCAGGAGCCTCGAGAGATGCGTAGGGCGACGCGATCGCTGATAAATGATTTATTTATGCAGGCCGCACTTGACTCTCGTTAATAAACGCCGTAGTGCCGATTTATCGTTTCGCGCCCGAGCGAGTTTCGCAACTCGCAATCGACGACGATGAATATACATTTTTCTTTTTTTTTTAGAATTCACTAGATTGGACTTGGAGATTTAGTGGACGGGGAGTAATTGATAGAGATTGTGCCGTTGAAGAAAAATTGGGATATCGAGCGTTTCGATTGTCTTGCGAATGGCGAATATATTTGAAATTCGGTCTCGAGCGGCGAATTGAAGCAGCCTAACGAAACTTTGTCATCTTTTGTACATGACGAAAAAAATTGATAGTTGCGATCAACAGTTTTGTCTCGTAAGAGAAGAGTCAAAGAACCGACGGACAAGCAATAATCGAGTATAGATTGAAAAATTGTTTCGTCTGCAGGCCAAAGGGTGATGACAAACCCAGCAGAATTATCATCCTCAACGTATAACGGATAGGAAAAACAAGAAAATACTTACTAAAATCGCCAGGGCACGATTTGCAGCATCTTCCAGGCAGAAGCACGGGCTCTTCGCAGTTGAGTTTGGGACACTCGTTCTTGATGTTTCGACACTGCACCCTCGCGACGATTCTTCGTTTCTTCTGAACCTGTAACAGGAAAAAAAAACGATTGCGACGATGAGCACGTGAGTGTCGAAAGAGAAGAAGGAAAAAAAAAAGAACTAAGTAGTTACGATCGAGGCGCGCGATACACGCGCAATATAAACGCGAGGTAGAGAAACGCGTGTCACAGGACCAATCGAGTTGCGTGGGTTGTGCCCCGTCGGTGAAAAAAAAAAAATATATATATATATATGTATATAATATATATATATGTATCAACCGGCGGCAAGCGGTAAAAATAAGAAGCGGAGGCTCGTCACGCGATGACGGGACGCCTGGCAAAAGTACATCTCGTGACATGGACTAACGTCATCGACATATTTGTATGATGCGAACCCGCGAGCGCGTCGAATAGAATTCGCCGTTTGGCGACTGCAAAGAGGGGGCTCGTCTCATTCTCGGCTTCCTAATCATTGAATCAGAAAGAAAAAGAACGGAATGCCATGAAGGCGCGTGTGAGATATCTATCTTGCCCATTCTTTAATCTCTACAACGAGAGAATCAAATGACAAGATTGAAGTAGCGAAGAGGAATCCTGTCGAAAGAGACACCAAGATTCGGATATGCGCTTTTACATGTATACGTACGTGTGGAGAGACGAAACGCGCGAGCGTGAGATGCGCATGATTCACTCAAAGTATATCTCCTTCTCGCTCCTCTTCTCACCAACAAGCTTGGTCCGTACCTATCAATAGCTTCTCATACACGGTACGCGACTATCATTCCACCGGGATCTAATAATACGTTTGCGCGAGCGTACCGAACCGACCGCGACACCGCGGATGAGACCTCTGCGCCGAGGAGAGGACTGTGCAAGCCTTTCCGCTACTGCATCACAACCTTCGGGCCAGCGAGAAGCTCCGATCCGATCGAACCCCTCGATCTCAATAATTCATCGATCCCCGTTGAAAATTCGTTCATCCTCAACTTCATTGTGCCTTCTCACATTTTTTCACCAATTTTTCTTTCTTTTCTGTTTCGAGATTCGAGGAAGCGTGATTTCAAGAAAAAACATCCTTCCTTCGAGATTTCGGTGAAAACATGTTCAGAATGGTCGGAAAAATCACATTTGGTAAAAATGCGCAATTAAAAAACCCATTAAAAAGCCATGAAAAATTACGCAAACTAGAATTCTACGTTACTGCACTATTTTATATTGAACGTCGTTTACCAAGTTTTTCCTGAGAGGCAACAAAAATCAGTTAAGAAACGTTCTCACGGAGGAGTTTTGCAAGCGACCTTAAAAACAAAATGTGGTAGCAATGTGCGAATCTACTTTGGAGCATTTTGTCATTTTCTCGAGTGAGGAACGCTCGTGCGGAAACGAGAGGCAGCACGCGACGGCCGGCAGATAAGCCAAAGACGAAAGAAGACATCGAATATACGGTAACAGAGATAAATAGCCTCGCGCGAGAGAAACAAGAGATCGAACGGGGGAATGGTATAATAAAAAAATGAAAAAAAAAGAAAAAAAATGAGCGAAAGTGCGCGGGACCACATAATCTTATCGACATGCCATGGGTAATTAGATCCAGGGTTCGGACACTCGATAGTCGAGGTAGTGGTGACTACCACCGACAGCGTTGGTGAACCGGCTATCTCGGCGCCGTCCGAGACGCGACAAAACCGGGAGGGGAAACAGACAGAGAAAGAGAGTGGGTGTCGTGGGAATGGAACGGACACCGGAAGACTCCTCTTTGACTCGGTCGATACACATGCGAAGCATGAAGAAATACGAGTTTGTCGCGCGTGGGATAGAAGACGAGAGCGCACACCATAGAGACGACGACGACGACGGCGATGATGATACGATGGTCCAAGTCGATTTCTTCACGGATTTATTCCGACGCCTTATTTGGCCAAGCCAACGCGAAGCCGGTACAGTCATTCAATGACGAGATATGCGAGAACGAGCCGCGCAGTTTATGTATATCTGTTCTATCGTCGGTTACAACCCAGGCAAGGCAAAACAACGCAATCCATATAGAATTTTTTCTCATTGTTCAGATACCACCTGCGCTACTCGGCTACACCGCATGGCAAAACGCGGATAGAGAGACGGAATGGAATTCGCGGAACGCTCGTGCGGTACAACATGCATATAGCGCGAGAGGGGATTCCCCCCTCGTCCAGTTTCGCGCCGCTATTAACTCCGCGCGCGCTCCCGCGTTGTACGGAATGCAAATCGCGATCATATTACGCGATCGGTTAAGAATTTCTCGAGCCTTCGCGCGCAGTGCGAGAACCGAATATATATCGGCGTGTGAAACCCAAGAGACCGGAAAAATCGTTTTTGCGAAGATCGGAATTTCTCGGGACACGCGCTATCCCGAAGTCTCGGCTACGTGTATATCTGGTGCATGAATATTGCATTTCCCTCTTCTCGCGTCGGCGTCTTCCCTCGCTCGTGTATCTCGCGCTTTTCCGAGCTAAACCGCACGCGCTATTATACTATTTGTTTGCTAGGCCTGCTAATGAACAGCTGCCACCGCGAAGACTTGCTCCAACGATTCGACACTCTGTGAAGATTATGAAGAGACGAGGGAAGAGACGCCAATTAAGAGCTTACCAAGTAAATGGATATGGACAGTTAGAATCCGTTGTATATGTGTATATCGAGAGTGCGCTAACTCTCACGTGTAATAACTCGTCGTTTTCTAACTCTCGTCGCGGCTTGTGCGGCTGAGACTTATATAGAGGGATTAGAAAGCACGCCGAGTCGACCGCGGGTCACTTTGCCCGGATCGAGATTTATCCGAGACTTTGCCGCTGTGCAGTCGCACAGCGGATCTACAACGTCGTCCTGCCTCTTGTAGAGATTTTAGTTGAGCTTCGACCGGAAAGGAAGAAAAAATAACATGAGGAACCCCCCATCCTCGATCCCCGTCGTTTATGAGCACCGTAGCTTCTCCGTAGAATTACGTAGTTGGATTCCCTTTATGATTCATTCGAGCCGGTGGTTTATAGCTTTCGCATAGGTGGGAGTTTCCGATGGTACGCGCGCGGCCAGCCGCGGCTCGTAAAAGTCCCGGTACAGGCCCCGCGGAGTAGGGATTATTATAGAGAGTCGATCGGTAAATTAAACGCGGAAACTCGAGCGTTGAATGGGGCAAATTATGGAGATGGAAGGAAAGCAACGGCGGGACGGGCCTCCCGGTTTGGGTCAAAGGTCAAACGAGCGGTAATTCAACGTCGTCGCATTCAATACAGCCGAGTTAAATGACTCGTCCACCCACACTCGAGACATCTGTATTTAATTGAATCTCAATGACTAATGAGTTAGCCGTGAGAAGCGATCGTAAACGTTGAAACACAACGATCGTCCTGCGTACTCACCGGTATGCACTCGCATCTGATGCAATACATTATTCCAAACGGTGGGCCCAGGTCGGCGTACCATGTTGACCCCAATTCACGAATTTGCTTCCCAAATGTGCATTCTGTAACAGAGGAAAAATATAACTCGTTAACACTCGTGAAATACTCTCAACGGCACGGAATTGTTGGTATATTGAAAAAAAAAGATGTTTTTTTTGCACATACGGTTAGTATAATTATTCGGAATTTTTTTGGGTCAAGCGTAGGAAAGTGTCGTAAGTTCATGAAATTAAGAGCGGTGTAACCACGCGATTGCACCGAAACTAAGAAAACAATTTCTTCGAAATTGCGCATCTTGGTAGTTTTTGGAAACGGCAAAATTCGAAAAATTGGGGAGGGTTGTCGTTCCATTTCTCGCTCGGTATCGATAACGTTGAAGTCATCGTTTAACGAGCGAGAAGTGCATATTCGATACAACCGTGTGTTCGCGGATTAGCGAAAAAATGCACGATTTTTTTTCTAATCAACAATATTCTGTTTTGCTCGCTTCTAAGCAAGCTTCGACGAAAGATTATCGCTGCAGCGAGGAAATAACGAGAAGGGAAGAGAGCTCAAACCGAGAAGGCGAAAAGATAGGATAGAGGAAGGGTTGGTACGCGACGCCTCGGTGCTGTGTGAACAACAACGACCACGACGACGACGTCGTCTTCGTCGTCGTCGTCGTCGTGTGGTTGAGGCCAAACGAGGCGTCGCGACGCGGCGCGGGGTCGTTGCACCGCTGCCTCTAGCACTTGCAGCGAACAACCCGCCAGAACGGAACCGCATCAGAAGCGAGCGCGAGCTAGCGCATCGCTCCGCGAGCCTCGAGATCTCGTGACGAGTGGCTCAGCTAGCTAGCTAGCTGAAGATTTTGTGACTCTCCTCTTCTCTCCATCGTGTCGTTCTCGCATCTCGCTTCGCGCAATGTGTGCGTCGTATGGCTACTTATTTCAGCGCGTGGACTTTGCCTCCACGTTCATAAGCTCTAAACAGCTGTTGTGCGCTGCACCGACAAAGTTGCAAATTTTAACGATCGAAGATAATACAATCCCGGCATCGAGAAGCACAATCACGGATGAGTTTTGTTTCAGCCAATCGAATCTGGTTTGGTTTCGGTTGTCGAAGAAATTTCAATCGATTCAAAGGGAAATTCGTCGAATCGTAATGCTAGCATGTGGATAGCCGCGCGAAGTTATGCTTTTGGCATTCAGTTAATTGCTCCAAGTTCACCGGATCGGTGAAAGCTGTACAGGCGCCGCTTGCTTTCCTGCACGACGAGTTAACACGTAGATATATAATGTGGCGCAAAAGCAACATCGCAAGCGAGCGAGATGTTCGCGAAGCCTACAGTCGCGCTTAAGGTGTATGCACAGTAAGGAAACTCTACGTAGAGGGATTCGGCCTCGTGTAGTATGTCTCGCATAGGCTATCCCCGACGAGAAAGCTCGCGTACCAAAAATAAATACGCTTGGCTCTCTAAGCCGACGTGTGTACGAGGCAGCGCCGCGACGTCTCGGGCATCACCGGTCTTTGCATCCTCGTCGTCGTCGTCGGTGCCGGCGACCAGGTGTCTTCTTCTTTTCGCTCTCGAGACACCGATACCGAGAAGAGAATCCGCCCTTACGCAACGATCGCGAATATAAGATAATTTTAACATTTTTCCTGCTAAATCAAGCCATTTCGATATACAATTCGTCTTGCAAAAAAAAGGCGTTTTTTTTTTTCATTTCGTATCTTATTTAGTTTTAGAATTTGAGAAAATTGTTCAAATGACGATGAGCAACGACGCAAGATGTGGTTACCGAATGAATTTTTAAAAACTATGTTGCATGTAATTATAATGATTGATTTATTGAATTTCATGTACACCAAAGTAACCTTTGATTCAAATTACACTAAGACGATTAGAAGTGAAGCGAAAAAAAAATGTATATTTTATCAATATAAGTTTTTTTTTTAGTAAAGTGTTTGTAAAGTCAAGTTTTTTATTGTTACTAAATTTAAGAAAATCCGTTGGCAGGACGATTTACTCGGTCGAGAGACGAGAAAATTGATTTGAATACGACAAATCTGTTCTGTGGATGGTAAATGGATTCGAAATGACCGTGATTGCTATAGCATATCTCAGCCGAAGAAGAAGAAGTGGCAAGCGCCACGGATGAACGTGGAGACATCGAAGGTAGACACGTAGGCGTCTCGAATTCGCGTCTACCGTCGACGGTCGGATGATGTGAAGGAGGCGCGTGTTCTCGAGACCCCTACGTACAAACCAACCTACGGAAGGAAGGTGCAGCTTTCTCATCGATGCCCCAGACGCATACACTCACCTACGTGTCTCATCTTCTTCTTCTTCTTACCCTTCTTCCTCTCTTTCCGCCATAGACGTTATTACCGCACCTTCATCCGCTCTCGGTCCTCTTTCTTCCAAGAGAATCGAGCACGCTCACCTCGCGCACTGGAGGTCAGCGCTCACTTCTTCCTGAGATCGATCTTTCAGAGGGTTAAGCGAAAAAAAAAAAAAAAGGCACGAGCAAAAATTCCCAATGACGAATTACATCCACGCACGCGTTCGTACGAACCCTTGTGAGGCATAATTGGAGTCCATCTAAATACAATCGAGCTGTTAAGAGAACTCTGTGCGCGAGCTTTGTGAATGTTAAAGCTCTTCTCGGCGCTCGTCGTAATGACGAGTCGCCTTGGTAGGTTTTTTCCGCCAAGCGACGTCAACCGCCATTGAACGATCTTATGGAATTCGCCGATCTTTTTTTTTTTCGGCCAAGTAAAGACGCTCGTCGAATGGCAAGCGCGCAGAAACAATTTGTTTAATTCAACGAAATTTGCCCGTCTCGCAGTGAAAATAGAGCGGCCCGAGACGAGTGTATTTGAATTAAACATTCTTCGATTCTCTTCGAGAGCGATCATTCGGAGGGTTAAATAAAAATCTCGATGACGATTTACGTCCACGCATGTGCGTTCTTACGAACCCTTGCGAGTCGTAATTGAACTTCATCTAAATACAATCGAGCTGTTGAGAGAACTCGGAGTTACCATCGCACTGCGGGCGCTTTGTGAATGCTAATAAGCTTCTCTCGACGACTCTCTTCGCAATGGATAGGTCGCCTCGGTGGACGATATTTGCCTCTTTTATTTGTTTTTTTCCTGTTCCGCAAAGATCGCCGACCACGCGACGATCTTACGAGGACGACGAATGTTGCGTATCTTTAGATTCCGTCTAACTTTAGTCGGTCCAGAGAAGACCCTCTCGCATCTCCGGTCAACTCTTTTCTCACGTTTATTCTTTCTTTTCCCACTCCGTTGCCGCGACTGCGATGACGCAATTTTCGCGACGTCCGTGTAACCTTCGTTCATATAATCTTCGCGGACTCTTCGCGCTCTTCAAAGATGCGAGCGCGCGTTCTCCAAACCGCGGACAGCGGACAAGTCACTCGCCTCTCGGACTCCGATTCTCCGATTCCTTTTTATAGACGAAGGCGCGCGCGCGCGCGCGTACACACACACGCGTGAACGTTGCGTCGGGTAGAGCTAGACGTTGCGTAGGCAGACGATGCCGTCTCGTTCTCTCGAAAATGTTCACTCATCTCGACACGGAGCCGCCGGAGGAAGGAACAAGCCCGGGAATAAAAAGTTCCGAGATCCGATAACAAACGGCGATGAAGCCATCAACGCGAAGTGGAAGCAGTCGGCGACGATGTTCGAGATTGAATTATGGCACATCGGATATATAATGCACGACTGAGAAATAGACGGGCGTTTCCTGCACAATTTCATCCGTGAAACGTTGCGCGATACGCCCTTCGGTTTCCCGATGCTCGAGATACATTAAATAAAAAGAAGAAAAACTATAGTGTCCGGGCGTTTGGTGCGTTGCGGACAAATTTTTCCAGACAGCCAGTGGCGACCTTCCGTCTCGAGGCTGCGACGCCCAAAAATATCGTCCCCCCCTTTTATCGCACTGGCCGATGCGAGAAAGTGAACGGATGAAGGAAAAGCGAGAAAAAAAAATTTCTTACGTAGAGTTGAGCAAAAGTTGCAAGTGCCAGAAGAGCAAAACGTCGCAGCATCCCTTTTATAATAAAACGATGAGTAATAGCGTACTCCTCGAATGGCAGAGTCATATTCCGAGAGTCTCGCGATACCGCGCATCGGGAGCGATTCTGCATCCTCTTCTTGTTCTTCTTCTTGCGTTCTCGACGGGACGGCGTGGCGGCAGCGAGAGAGTTCGCGCACGATGCAATCGCTGTGTATCTTCGAGCACGCGTTTTATCTATATATAGAATGTCCCTGAGTGAGCAAAAATTAACCCCGCAAAAAAAAATGTGGATCAAGGGGCCATTCACCAACAGCCGGGGACAAGTTCCCATGTAGGTTTTGTCGATCGAACAGAACCGGCAAATGGACCGGCGACAGTAGTGTTCGGGTGACGATTGTCGAATCGTCAATGTTCAGACGAGTATTGAGTGGTCAATCGTTGATTTGACTCACCGATTGATGCTCGGCCAATTTGACGCCAGATTCTGAGCCGAGCCGATCAATCGGTCAATCGTTAGCATGCCGATTTCCGACGGATGTTGAGTCAAAGATTGACACGTCAGTCGTTCGGTCTAGCAATTGCCGATACGACGCGAACGCTGGGCCGTAAATCGTCTCTTTTCGCAATTGGATAGCGTCGACCCAAGTTTTTTCTTGCAACCGAAAGGGGATCCGGACGGCGATATAAGAGCATGCTTAGATTTCGCACTTGAGCAGTGTCCAGTAAACGCATTGACTGACAATCCACTCGGAATTCTCAGAAGACAAAATATATAAAATCAAATATAATCTCTCGCAAACGCGCGGTACATAATAATACGAGTTTCATCAGCTTCCTCTTGCCATATTAACATTATCTATGTTCAAAAAAATGCCCCTGAACGAAAATAAACCGATCGGGTCCTCAAATTGGGAACCGGAAAGTGCACGATTCTCTTGATCGACCTTGGAACCAATCTCGGCAGCCACCATCGGGCACCGAGTCTTTCCGACCATTGGCCGCACCCTACATGGATAACCCCTCTCGCGGGGGTTGTTGCTGGCGTGTGTCGTCGGTGAGACTGTGCACATCGTCCGCAGCATCTCCGCGAATGCTTCACCCGTCGCTGGAGCGAAGTTGCCCTCTTCATCTTCGTTACTCTGCTCTTCATCCTCGTCCACGCTTCATTTAACTTCGGCTTGTTATTTCGTTCAATTCTGCACGCCGGCGCGCCACAACGTCTTCACCGATGCATGCTGGATCGTTGTTGCTCCCTTGATCTTCTTCGTACTTCATCCCACTTTGACTTGTCATTTCGTTCAATCCTCCGCGCTATATCTTGATTAGAGTTCTTTCTATCGTTGCGAGTCGTCCGAGCGATCGAAGAGCCGCGCGAGCGGCAAAATACGCACTTGTCCATATATAGTAAAGGCACGAGAGAACAGAGAGTAGGCTCACGCACTGGAGCACTCCGGAGAGTGAGAGTAAAGGAGCGATCGGTAGAGACGAAGATCGCGAAACGAGAGTACGAGAAGGACCATTATAGCCGACACATACATAGCGAAAGGGGGCAACAGTACAGAGCTCGGCTTGGCTTGCTCTCGCTCATACAAGATGGGGATTAATGGCTTGCACGACGCGGGACAATCGACGAGATCTTCGAGTCACCGCTCATTCGTTTTAACGATCGACCATCGATCCCACGCCTCTACCGATTGTCTATCAATATTACATCCGATAACCATATTCCCGACGATATAATTAAGAGATGTCTTCGGTAGAAAAAATAGTCGAACAAATTTAGGTAGGCGAATCAGAACTAGTTGAAAAATGGAGAAAAAATGGAGCGGAGAGAAAGAACCAACTAAAATAATGATTATTTAAATAGACCTCGGTTTCATTGAGAAAGTCTATTGTGTGGTCGCGTCATTATTGGCATTTTGAACTAAAACTTTCTTACTTCCTTCAACTAAATTACATTCGCCCACGTTTCACGAAGAAGAGAAATCGGTTGTTTAATATTAAATCGTCTCGACAAAATATCTGTTGTTGGTATCGACCAAACATTTTTCCGTCTGTAAATATAGATGAGATTGAATCAAAGATTGGGAAAATCTCGGCGACCGATCTTTTTTGGTAAACAAGCTGGATGATTTGACACGATGATATAATTAGACGAAGGAATTTTCGCGTGACTCTGTCGTCGCCTATCGTGGGTTTAAGAAGCCGATGATGATGCCGTGGCGCGCCGGAGATGGCACGTATACGCGAATTCTCGTGCACGCCTGGGTTCCCTACGAGGGAACGCAGAGGGTTAAAACTCAACAAACCGCAAACTCCGCGAGATAACGACGATATTACTCACAGGCCGAAGAAGCATCTTTACGAGAGATACGAAAGGAAGATAATCGTTTTGCGTCGGGTAAACTGGAATAAATATGACACGGAGTGCAAAAGACGGTCTCTCCGTAGTAGACCGATCCCACGCATTTGAACGCGTTAACGCCCGCGTGTGTGTATATAACTTCTATCGCAATGCGCTTTCGCGTCGTCTCGGTAAACAGAGAGAACCAGAGAGAGAGGGAAGGGGGAGACAGTGGGTACGATAATATACTCGCGTAACTCGCGATATCCGGCGTTTATGCACCACGTTGCAAGCTGCGGCGGAAAGATGAGAATGAAAAAAATATAACGAGAACGGAATTGCGACGAAAGAAACTCGCGACTATAGCACGGTACGAGAGATGACGAAAAATGAAAGGAGGTCGATTTCAATGCACGTTGCGCTTTTTATATATTTCGTTACCGATATTTTATTTCAAATTCGTTATTTAGTTTTTTATCTCGATGCGTCGAGAGAAACGAACAACGAATGTTGCGTGGATGACCCAAACTCGCCGCTGCCGATGGTCACGCGCCGAAGGCGAGAAACCTACGAGAGACGAGGATCTCTCACCTAGAGAGGCGAGACGCCAAGTCGCTGCAGAGAGCGTACACACCGAGAGAAGATACCGAGGTGCAGCGAAGAAGGAGAGATTGGGAGAAAGAGAAAGAGAGGTGAGAGAATTAGTAGTAGGGGCAGTGCAGTGGCCCGTGCCGACCGAAATACGCACGGGACGCGCGATGGCGTTTCCCTGTGTGTACTTACGCCTCCTCGGCCCCTCGTCAATCTCAACTGCGTTCTGGGCGAGAGAAACTTTTACACTCGAAAAAGCGTTCGTTCTGTGAACTTACCATTGTTTGCTTTACGCCGAACTTCACTTTTTATCTGTAATTCTCATTCTTTACAATGCATTTTTCGCGTATTCAATTTATTTCGACACTGCGCGAAAACGGAGCAAAAGCCGGTATGCAAGTGGATTAAAGAACAAGACGATGAGAGAATCGACAATTAGTGGAAATCGTCAATTACGAACGCTTCCACGAAATAAAGCATCATCCCGTTAATTACACTAATGCTCGAGCACTGATTAAGAACTCTCGATGCAATAATTCACGACAATGATACACATGTCTCCGCCGCTCTTTCCCCTCCATCGTTTCCAATCTCCGTCGTTCTACTGAAAAATCGTCGTGCGAATATATCGAATGAAAGAATTACTTGATGCGTGTGTGTTTATAAAAGACTGTGACACAATAATGAAACGGAATCTCGCCGATGGAGATGGAAAGAATGCAAGTTCGAAAGATCGAGACGAGTTAACGAGTCGAGTTCTACCATGGTCTGATGGATGTGTATATATATATTTGTAAATCGGCACGAGTCATCGGTACTCGAGCGAGATTCTCCGTAATTTCTTGGCAAGCGGCGAGGAAAGGGACGATTATGACTCTGGAGACTCTGAAAACTGTGAACCCCCAAGGACTGAGTACGCGCATCTGGTCGACTTTAATATACTCGGATTATTCCAGACTCCGCGCAGTCTTCGTAGTTGCATTTTCGCGTAATATTCGCGCGACGACGACAATTTCCATGGCAGAATGATTCTATAAACGGCTACAACCCGGGTGGCAGTGACATCAGATTGAATTAGCGAATTTACAGAAACGATTATGTTAAATTTTACTAAAAGCCTTCGAGTGTAATGAAAACCCTTTGAATTAAGTCCCGGCCAAATCGTCAAATGAGTCGGGAATGAAAAGAAATAAAGCCTATTAACTTTGCACATCGTTTCCTCACTTTGTTTTCAGCATCGGCTACAAAGCTTCTCTATGAAAAACTCAGATAGCCATATTTGGTTTCCTCACGGAGGAATCTTTGTAAACAACGTTAAAAACGAAATGACGGAGTAATGTGTAGAATTAATTTGAAACATTTCTTTCACCGTTCAATTTACTTGTCTTTCGTCTTCCAAGATTGTTCCCGATTAATTTTTTTCGCTTAATTGCAAAACTACTAATTTTTTTTACTCGTAGTTATTAATATACGTCGATTGATAATTTGGTATAGGTTTGCCTTTGCAATATCGAGGACAAATGGCCAATTCCGTGAAGCGCGTTGTGCTAAAAATTGTCCTATAGCGTAAGTGTTGACTGTACCAATAAACGATGATTTTTCCAGGAACAAGTCGATCTCTCTCGTTCAAATCCAAAGTCATCGAGGCGAGCGAGTGGGGGAGGAGGGGGGACACCTCCATAAAGGATCATCTGTGCTCAAAACGTCTATACTTTTCCTTTGATCCTGGATCTCTCTGATCGCGCGTGAGTGCGTACGGCTCGGCAGCCGCGTATACATCGCACGACAAACTGTGTTGTACCGTACCGTTTGTAGTACATAACGTAAGTCGTGAAACACACGCTCGTGCATCGCGAGCGAGCGACTCTTGTCTCGTGGAAACGTCGAGCGCGCGGATGAATAATGCATCACTTTGGCGGCGACCGGCTTGCGCTCTCTCGCGCGAGCGCGCCCGCGTCCGTCAGATTTTATCGGTCTGACAATCGGCTTCCCAGAAGTGGAAAGGCTGCGAAAAATTCCAGCCAAGGATACGAATCAAGATCGTTCAACCGCTATTTCTCCTTGTCTCCTCTTTTCCGTCTCCTCGCGATTGTGTTTCTGCTCCCCTTAAGCGCACTTTGCTTTCTCCCGATCGTTGAAATACCCGCGGCGCGCTGACACGCGAATCGTTTCTTCGTCTCTCGTATTCCCTTTAGCGAAAAATTCTTTCCCATTCGCCGAACGACACGACCGCGCGATCCCAACGAGAGCAGTTGCGACAATCGGAGTCTTCGCACTTCCTAACTCGCGCGACAAATTCTTCGCGAGTCACAATGACGCGACGTGGCGAGTTTCTACGTTCCTCGAGTATATATCATATTCCGGCAAGTTGCACCTACAGTGGAAGCCCTCTTTTCTTAACACCAATTAATCTAACCGCCCGTTTACTTTTGCAAAGTGCCGTCGTTAGCATTGCAAAGAATTCGTTGAATTGAATTTCTACTGTCCGCTTACTCCACCGCAAGAGGCCCTACATCCCTACCGCGGCGACTGACCAAGCGTTGAGACTGTAGTGGAAATACAGAATAGCGAATGCGTCCCGTCTCGGCGAGTTGAGAAAAGACGGCTCGCGCCGTACTTGGAAATCCTCGGTCGGCCAAACGGAAAAGTGCCACTCGAGGTTCCCGGAAGGACAATTATCATTCCACCCCCGAGCGAACGAGCGCGGCCGAGAAGATCCGAAGCCTCTTTGCCAAGCGGAAAACGCGCTCGTATATATTAATCTTCACGGAAAATCGTACGATGATACCGAGGAAAAAAAAATGATGATCATTTTCGTACTCGATTAAACGCCGGCGTAGTAAGTGAGATCAACGAAATTTCGTTGTCGAGTTGAAAGTACATCTCAGTCATATTTGCGTGAAAGCACGCAATATGTATTTCACGAAAAATAAAAAAAGTTTCCCTACTCAAGTGAATTTCGAGCGCGTTCAAGTTTACCCAGGGATGGTAAACGGGTCGGGGCCGGCGATCGATGAAAAGTCATCGACTGGACCTTGTTGCGAGTTGTGCGCTGCGAAAATAATTAAAGCGAGTCTTTTCGTATGGAACTGGAGCACTACGACAAATGACAATCGGGGTCGTGCGTGTGTGCACGTCGTCGAATGTATCGAAGAAACGAGGCGGCGGCGGCGGCGTCGACGACGACGACGACGGCGGCGGCAAAGATGCGAAAAATACGACGGCTCGCGGCCTCCCTTCTCTCCCGTCCGACTTGTTGCAGCTATTTTCTACTAGAATTTCGTATAATAGCTTGTAACACAATCTGTAAGCTTTTCTCGTGTCGGGCGAGAGACGCGCGAAGACTGCGAATAAGACGCTTAAGGAAATGACAACGTTCGGTATCTCTCGACGTTCCAGTCGTCGCCGAGCCCATACAATTGGATCCACGGAGCGTCTCAGCGAGCAGAGATATTGCATACAGAGGCGAGGGATCTATTTATCTCTGTGCGACTCGTCGTCGTCGGCGACAGACACCTATCGCTCGAGATTCACACGACTGAGTGGTTCCACTCGTTCTCGAAGCCTCTGCGCACCTATTTCATTTCTCTGGCGAGCGATCGCGGCGACGATATTACATCGGCAAATGCTGCATAAAAATCGAAAAAAAATATTTCACTCCATTTTAACGGGCTCCAAAATTTTCTCGCAAAATCATCAACGAGGCGCATTGCTTTTATTTTCGCAGCTTATATTATTTTCTACGTTATATTTTCTACAGAGCCGCCCAGTGAGACTGTAATTCACATCTTATAACACGCAATATTTACCAGAATATTGGAATCGTCTTTTTTTTTTTTTTCGTGAATATACGTTGCTGTTGTTCCGTCCGTTGAGAAAGCACGCGCAAAAGCTCAGCTTCCGCCAAATTTTCGTGCGGTTTATCCGTTATAGAGATTCTGGTAGCTCGCCAAGAATCTCAACGAGCCGTGTGTGGTCCAAGCTTAAAGACTACGGGAACACGACGAAATTATAGACGCATTGCTTGCATAGCGCTCGTACGATCCTCAGGTATATCATAACGCACGCACACGAGCCGTTTAGGACGCCGCTTAACAGCGCATATATCGTCGCGAAACGATCTATCACACTGCCGCCTTTTTCCGTCGCGTAGAATTCTCGCGTCCTTCGAGGCTCGCTTAGAATGCCGCGGTGCTAATAACTCGAGAGAATCGAGATCGATAACCCCCCGCCGCGTGTCGTTACCTCTGCGTCCGGGTTCGCTCGGCTCTCTTACGCGATCGCTCTGCCACCTCGAAAGCCTCCCCCCCCGTTCGTCAAATCGCCGCATACCTCCCAGTATTACAAGACAAGAAATTCCGAATCCCTGCCCGTGAGCGATAAAGAGCGATCGATAGAATGCGCGTCGAAGAAAAGAGATACGGAAAGGAAAAAGAAAAAAAAAAGTGTCAAAGAGGGTTTATCGGGTTTGCAAAGAGTAGAAGAGACGTTCTCGCATTCTTTCGAGGTCGATTACGCCCGATCCGTCGACTCGACCGCCGCGCTCGAGATCTGCATACAATGTCGTCGTTCGTTCGTTCGCCGCCTCGCCCGTTCTTGTTCCCGAACACCCGGCATCTTCGATCCCTTCTGTTCTCTCCTCGCGCCTTTCGTTAAGCGAATGCCACGCGTTTTACATCCTTCTCCTCTCACCGCGCCCCTTTTTTTTCCTACATATGTTACAGTTTGTCCATTCCTTTCCTCGCATAATTCAGCGAAGATAATCGGCGATCCGAATTTTCCTTCTCGGCCCGTTCGACCTCTCGAACGAAATGACGAACGTTGAAAATAAATCGTCGATGCATCGGAATAACTCGCGGGATCAACGCTCTTTCGCGAATTCGCTAAAGCAGCTGTTATTCGACAAATGTATTCGTTGCCCGTTATAATATATAGTTGAGTCAACGACTATGCGAACAAATGGACAGTCGTATTTTGCGCCGTATATACCGGCGTGTCGTATTTATAGTTAAAATATATACGCGAGAGTGGCACGTTAAATAAAACAAATATAGTATGCAAATGCATACGACGCATATTCCGGGGCCCAACCCAATCCCGCTTCTCCATACGTAATGCTTTGGCTTTTCAAACGAATTCAGGACGTTACGTGCCTCTCCGACACAGACCGTTGTTCTCCGGACTGCGCTTGTGTGTGCCTTCTCCTGTGGATGGTTTGTTGCGCTCCGCTGTTATGCCCCCCCCCCACTCGGCTCCTTCTCGCTCTTCGACTGATATACGAATGTTATGCATGTATATCGAGGGGACGCCCGGGTATGTATTACAAGCGTATGCATTACGCAAACGAGAGAGGCGCGTCCCGAGACTTTTGTCAGGGCGGCGGCGGCGGCGGCGGCGGCACGCTCGCGCGAGCATTATATTCGTACCTTTGTAGCTACCTCGAGTTTCGCCCCTCTACGGTGTCGGACCGCGCGCGTATCGAGGGAGGTCCGACAAACTCTCGGCAAAATACGGGAGAGCTCGCGGTACTGGAAATAACGAATTATTTAGATAAAGATCTTTCGATTTCCTGGGCTAACGCGAGCGGTGAGTGGCGCGATTGGAGCGCAGGGCCAAGTGGAAAAGGTGCGGAATGGTCAGCCAATGCGAGGATCGAACACGCACGTGTACAATTCCTCGTGTTCAGCCGATATCCGGCCAAGTAAAAAGTTGGCGGCGTACTCGCCAGATATATGCGTGTGACGATAAATGCATGCCACTGTGCGGATAGATACGCCGCACGGGACGAGGGTGTGCGTGCCGAGCGTAACTCGTCGATGCGAGACCGCTCACGTTCAAAATATATATCGTTAAATATCGCGGTTTAGTCGCTCGCCGAGAATGGAAAATAAATAAATGAATGCTTGCGACGATTCCGCCGCACGCGAACGAATGCTATCGAGGCTCTTAATTAAATACCGCACGATTATGCGTCTATCACATTAGCAATACTTTATGCATGTGTGAATGAAGCATTGCGAAGTTACGATCTTCAATCGGTCGGTAAGGGAAATATACAATTGTATACCGAACATTTCGAGGGTGCAATTCAACGGGCTACGAGTGCGAGGCACCGCATGGACCGTATGGAAGCATCCGGCTTCCGGAACAAATTGCCAAAATAGCGATCAAACGACGATAAACAGAAAGAGGAGAATCGCGCAGCCTTAACTTTGACAACATGGAAATAATGGCAATTATTAATTGCTCCGTCTCGATTATTTTCGAAGCTTCCGAATGGAATGTCTCGCGAATTATTTTGAGTTTCGGTGAAGTTCATCAGCGACGAGCCATCGGGGCCCGTTCCGCCTGACCGGGAGACCCACGACGATATGCGCGCGCGGTTAAAAGAAGAAGAATCGTCTCGTCGGCATCGAGGCGTGCAAAAAGATACTCGGTCAATTCTCATAGGTGCGCCAAGGATGGGAGTGCAGAAGCATCGCCGAAACCCATCGCCTCTCGGTGCTTGTCGCGATGAAGAAGGAGAGTCGCGAGCTGCCGCGGCGAATCGCCGTGCGAAGTGAGAAGCCGGGAGGGAAAGAGAGACAGAAGAGAAGAGGAGAATCGTCGCGCGGAGGTGGTGAGTCGTTTTGTGTCTGCTGCTCGGCTAAATATACACGAACCGCTGCTACCAACCTCGTCAGCCCTGCTCCTGGCTGTCTCACTCGCTCTTTTTATGTGTACCTTTCGAGAGAGCGTTACGTTCCTTCCTGACTTTCCTTAGAACTCCACTCTCCGCCGTTCTCGCACGAGTATCGAAGTCTGTGCTCCTCGAGCTACGGTGCGAAAACGGGGAAAGAAACGTCGAGAAAACGTAAAAAAACGCTTCGACAAACCAAGTTCAAATTCTTCGAATTATCGAGATTTTTCATCCTCGACTGTGGCAATAGCGACGAAGAAGACATTCATGTTTCACAAGAGTGCACATATCTCTGGCTCACTAACGCGGGACCGTCTTACCTACTTAACGTAGCTGTAACACTCTGTGCCCCGTGGCAGCGCTGACTAAACTTGTTCCGGACACACAAGGGGATCTTTGTCTTTGTGGCTGCGGCCAATTAAGCGTCGATCTCTTACCGAGGATCTTTTAACTCTACGTGTGGAGGCCTCTCCTGGTCTCTCGCTCTCATCTGAACTGAATTCAACCTACGAGATTGAATAAAGCCCATTTACGCGCACGTCCTCCCGGTGGCGGAGAAAATGCGCGCGCGGCCGTATATCTCGGAAACTTTTATTCCAATGTTAACTTGGACGTTTCCGATGTCTCAACGTCGTTGCCGACACTGACCTAGCCTGTTTCAAGGCGTCCCGGCAAGCGCCCCTCTCCCCATCAATTGAATCATACAAGCGGCAACGTAAGTCGACAACTATATTTTCAAACGATTAAGAACCATTTTTTTCTGTTTTTTCTCCAGGTCCATCGGGAGGGTGCATTCTACAGGTGCATTTACAAAATTTACAAAAAAAATGCTATATTGGCAGTCATCGGGAGGGCTGCGTTGAAATACTTCGATGCAACAAACAATGTGTAACGGAATTTCACGATTTTCTTTTTTCCATGCGATTGTGTCTTACGGTACGGCAAAGACCGATCTAGTGGACGGGAGGGCTTTCCCCGGCCGTGGTAAATTATCTCGCGGGAAACGCGATCTGTACGACCATTAAAGCGAGCTTGGCAACGAGCGACGAAAACTACTCGCAAGGCGAGCGTTTCGTTGATGCGTCCGAGGAAAATCGCGAGTGGGGGAAATACACGGGAGCGCGTTTGGGACCAGGTAAGAGAGACTCGTAGATCCGTGCGAAAATGATCGTCGCGAACGCGAGGAGAGCCACGAGGATCGAGCGAAAGCATCGTAGATCCGAAAGCCAAAGAGAAGAAAGACTCTTCCGTACACCGGCTCTAATTTGTGTGCTTTGACTTGCCGCGTGTCCCAGTCATGCTGAATCGTTGACGAAGAGAAATGCCCACTAACGCTCACCGAGCGAGAAAGAGACGAAAGTTCATGTCAGCGATTGCGAGTTTGCGAAGCCAGAAATCCTCGATAAATCTCTAATCAAGAATATACGCGGCGAAGCGACGTGAATGTTCGCAATGTTTATGCCAATCCGTCGATAAATTCGCGGCGCGGAGAAAACTCGCGAGTGACGAATCGCGCACTGTCTCGCGACAGATTCATTATACCTATAGATTTATTATCGTCATCGTGATTGCGAGCATTAAATGCAAGCAAAAAAAAAAGAGCGGTGCGCGAAAGAGTTGGGGAAAAAAAGGTCAGTGGGTTGGGTCAGTCATCGAGCGCGTCACGCAAGAGAAGAGCATATCGCGCGAGACTACGAAGTAGGAAAACATAAGAATCACGTTTATATCGTATCCTCGCGCGAACCGTGTGTTTGCTCGATCTCGCTTGGCTAAGCTGCTATAATAAGCTAGAAGACACTTCGCCGAGAACGACATGCAGGCTGCCCGACAGCCGAGAGAAGATGAACGAGAAGAGAGGGATAGGATGAGAAAAAAATAAAAAACAAAGAACCAGTCGCACGAACGATCGGATGAGCCATGTAGCGCGGACACTTATCGCGAGGGAACAGGTGTTAGCGTCCGAAACAAGCGTATAAGAATCCGGGCAGCACGTCAAAGATACTTCCGATACTGCAATGACCTTCTTCCGTACAAGTCGCTGATAAATTCAATTTAGAAATTTTTTTTCAATGAAAATATACATATTGAGATTTTAAATGTTTTTCGACCCAATACTCGAGGATGCTACAGTTCTGGCTGAACGTGAGATTCCGCGCGAGTTTCGAATTTTTCCCGCCGGTATAAAAATCTGAAAAGAATCACCCACACAGAACGTCCGAAGAAGATTAATTTTACATTATAATAATACAAAAAAGATATTAGGAAAATCGTAAAAGAAAACGGTTGACTATCGTTTTCGCAGAACTTGAGTCGTGAACTGCGCATATACGAATTTATTTTAAAAAATTTGTAGCCCTCGATTGAAGAAAACTTTGTTCCATTCAAACAAATCGATGTTACTAATGTATTAGATCATCGTCCCGATAATCAGTTCCGATAAGTATAAAATATACGTGTGTATACATATACATACACACACACATCGTCACTAATACCGAGATTTACCGTGATTTGTCCTCGAGGTAACGAGTGTGCGTTATCTGTTATTAACGACGACACACGGCAGTGCTTCTCTTGTATATTATGAAGATGGTATAAATTTAGCTCCTCCTACGAGGGATTTTCCCCGATATCTTGAGCGCGAATCGATATCAAAACTATTCCGATTATAGATCCGACGGATGTGATAGACTTGACGAAAAGTATCGATAAAACGATCGTGTCTGGCGATCGTTTCGCGGTAAGTATTTTCTCGCGTTTCTATATTCTCCCCACCCCTGCCGCTGTCCCTCCCCCGTCTCCGCACGTGTGTTTATTATCGGAATTTCACTCGACGCATCGAAACGAAGTTGCTCGGTACGCCAAGCAACATCCTCAGCAGCATTAAGGAAATATCAACCGACGAAAGTTGTACGACTCTCTTCGTTCTCCGCTGTTTGCTTATAGCGCTTTTAATGTATATATGTGTGCATATATATAAATATATGAGGGGGCAAAAATTATTTTTGAATCGCAAAATATCGGATTAACCGCGTGCGCGTCCAGGTCTTTCAGACCCTGCAAACCGTCGACCGGGAGGAGGGGCAGGAAAGACTTGTGCGACACAGGCGAGGACGGGGGTGGGAACGACGACGGACTCGAGATATCGTCGGACGACAATAATATAACGACCGTATCAATAAGGACGCCTATTAATAGTGAAGAGAGAGAGAGAGAGAGAGAGAGAAAGAGAGAGGGAAGAGAGAAAAAGAGAGAGCGAACTAGATAGAAGAAAATTGCGAAATCGTTCCTCGTGGTCGCTTCGCAGCCTTATCTCTCACCAATCTTTAGCTCAGCATCTGCAATTAATTAAAATCCTGACGCATGCCTATCTGTCCCTCGCCCCCCTCCTCCGCGTAATGAATCGATTACCGAACAATTATGTCGGCCAAAAGATGAGTACAGAAGAGATAAAAGCCTCATCGGCAAGGTCTCTACTCGTTTATTCTCACTTCTCGTGAAAGTAGCTAGTAAATCGTTTTTTTTTTTTTCGTTTTTCTCGATATTATACGAGTCATGCGAGA
Source organism: Ischnus inquisitorius (assembly GCA_963924025.1). Taxonomy (NCBI): domain Eukaryota; kingdom Metazoa; phylum Arthropoda; class Insecta; order Hymenoptera; family Ichneumonidae; genus Ischnus; species Ischnus inquisitorius. The sequence continues at coordinate 18,327,945 of OZ001244.1, forward strand.
TAAACTGTTTGCCGCACTACGAGAAACGATTTGCTTGATTGAAATTACTTTTTCTTTTTGAAATCAATTAAATGATATTTGCATGTCTCGCGAGCACCGATTAGGTCAGGAGATAAGCAAATGGACCTTTGTTTCGTTCGAGCGAACAATTTCTATTGAAGTGCCCTTTACCGCTCGTATCTAACCGATTGTTTCGATTTTTATCGCACATATAACACTGGCGAATCGACGCATCGATAAGCAAATGGATTTACATTAGATGCGAGAAAAAATTTTATTTCCATTAATATGGACTTTACTGGTTGAAACTAACGGATTCCTTCGTTTTCCCTCGGCGAGGCGATACGGGACGGATACACCGGTGTCTCGTCGAAGAACCTCGTTGAGTGAAAAGTGTGGAAAGGTCGGTAGAAGTTCCCCGTGCATGCACGCGGCTGTTTGCCTCGTTGAATCAATCGTGCAGACAAGTTGTGCGCGTTGCATAGAGAGACCATCCGTGCTCTCACTCGCGCACTATCGGTGAGTGCGTTCGTGGCATCTGGGTCACGTCGAGGTGTACAGCGGGGGGGATATATAGTATATAGCTTAGCCTGGTCGGTCGTATTCGTCGTCGTCAACGAGCGACCAAGAGGATTCCCCGCCTCTTCGTGCGTTCCTTCGATCCCGGCGAACTTCGAGTCTCGCACCTCAAGTAGTTTTATGCGTGTAAAACGCAACGACGTCGGGCGAAACAAAGCATCGAAGAAAATCCACACCGCCCCTTCCCTTCTCCCCTTCCTGTCGCTCTTTACGAAGAGCCCATACACGATGCGCCTCTGCTGCTGCGCTTCGAGGCGCTCTTGTCCCGTGAAATACGGTCCCCCGTCAGGAATTCGATCGCGGCGATTCGTGCGTGCTGCCGCGGCCGACGGTGCTCTACGGTGTGCACTTGGATTCGCTCGAGTCGTTCGCCAACTTTGTCCCTGGACTTGCGTCTTTATTTCGCCACTCTTGCGAATTTCCACGCGGTATAGTCTCAACGAAACATTTGTTCTTTCTTACTCGACGCGGGATGTGTAACGCTCTTCGAGCTCGCTCTCGTCGTCCATTCCACGTGAACTTTTTCACGTGCTCATCGTACGTTACGTAATATCCCGGCGCGAGACGCGAGAGAGCCGGCAGCAGCCGCGATACCCGTAGCTCTCACGCCTCCTCGCCGTTTCCTCGTTTTCTCGCAACTAGACAGTTGGGCATTTCGCTTAAATAACTCGTACATCGCGGCTGTCCGTTTATTCGAAAATTAATCGTACCGATTGTCGTTGGAATATCGAAAAAATTTCGTTACTGAATGTTATTCTATTCGGTCTTGTTCGAGCTCTTTTTCCCGGCTCTTTGCGGCTCTCGCTGCGTCATCCACGAGATGGGAGATTTTTGGCACAGTGCGTAAAAAGCTTGGTTGGTCGTCTTTGACGCCCCGAGCGAGGATAATTGACCGGTTACTCAAACAGCACGGGATTCACAACCTTCGACGTAAACGGGAAGGTCGTTACCGTTTTAATCGTCGAATATCGACCGACATTTGTGCTCATCGAAGAAAAGGTGTACAGAGCAGCAAGAAAAAAAAGAAAAACTGTTCGAGTTGTTAGACTTACCGGCAGCTCGATGCGGTCTTCTCGCCCAGTCGTCCTCGATCAAGGGTGTAACCCGTCGCGCTCTCGAGCTCAACGGGCACGAGATTATCGCCAACAAAACGGGCAACACGGTACCAATGTGAAAATGCATCTTGAAATCGTTTTTTTTTTACGCGGTAGCCTTTTCTTTTACTATCAAAATCTTATTTTGTTTATATTCTTCTTGGCTTACTCGGCAACCAACACTCACTTCTCGATGCGTTAAATATAAATATATGTATAAATAAATAGATAGATGTGGTTTATTGTATATGTATAGAGAAAGATGGTATCCGTCGGATATCTGGCACTGGTTTATAAACTGGCCAGTCCTTTGTATATCATTCTTACTGTCTCGATCGCGATAAAAATTCTTGTTTTCTTTTTTTTTCACAATCTTTCGTCGTCACTCGGAAAAACCGTTTTATATATATATATATATTTTTTTTTTCTTTTTTTTCAACACTTGTGTCTATCGCGCGTGTCGGACCCGGCTCCTAGTTGCTTTTATATATACCTAATGTATATATACTAAATGTATATATATATATATACGCGCACTACGGCCACTGTGCGGTCTATTAACCGTTCACTCCACAAAACTCCGCGGACTCGAACTGCAAACTCGGGCGTCTCGACGCGAACACACACTCGGATAAAAAAACACACACACACTTCCTCGGGAGAGGTTTGGCTTTGCCTGGCGAGCGAAGCACCGCGCGCGTCTCTCAGTCGACTGCGCTTATAACCGAGAGCGTCGTATAAAACGTCCTCCTCTCGTGCCGTAACGTGGGATACGTACGATAACAATTAACGGGCACGGTCATACGACTGCGCCGGGAGTCGTGTCGTCCGTAGTCCGCGTGTTCATCCTCTTCGATAACTAATACCACCCGGCACCTCGTTCGCCGTTCTCTATCGGTCGCGACATCAGCGATTTTTCTTACTCTTTTCTTTTGTATTTAATTCGTCTCTTCTATACCCCGCGCGCCCGCGCGTGTCTTCTCCGTATCTCTTCCGACTTGTTTTCTTTTTGATTTTTCAAACGGAAAACGAAAAATTCGTGCCTCCGACGCGACGAGCCGAAAAAAATTAGTTGGTTTGTTTTGCTGTTTATGTTCTATTTTTCGTTCTCTCGACACGTTAGAATTTACGCGTGATCGACGATTGACCGCGGGGAAGCCGAGAGCCTTGTGGATGACTAACTAACTGACTGACTGACTGACTGGTTGACTGACTGACTGACTGAGTGCGGCAGCGGTACTCTCGTGTTCGCCTTCCTCGCTTTAACTCGGGGAGCTCACTCTAGCTCGCTAGTCCGACGACTGGGTGGGAGGCTGCGCGCCCGCTCTGTGTGCACCGCACTTTGCTGCTGCTGCTATCCGATGTATCCGATCATCGGCACCGCGCGCGCGGTTTACACACCACTCCGACGACTCCTTCTCGGATCGCTCTACGCGGCTTCGACGACGCGTGCGCCTTATGACTTTGATACTTCCAATCTCTTCCTTCCTTTATTTACTATTTTTTCTTCCTTCTCCGTCTCTCGTTCACCGTCTCGTGTAGACTTCTACTTCGGATTCTGCGATTTTATAACTATCTTCTTTTTTTACTTCACAATAATCGCCCTCGTGATCTTTAAAGATTGTCGACATTCACGGATTTTACTGTTTTTTTTTATTCAAGCTTTTTCTCTATTTATTTTCTTCAGGTTATACTACATATATATCTATATATATATAGTGAGTTATGTCGCGTATCCAGAGAGGGTACCGCGAAGAAGATAATTTATGCCCAACCGGTGTGTATGTCGGTAGGACTCTTCGGTGAGTGTCGTTGCTCGTGGAACGATGACAACTGTCGACTGGCCGGTTGACACGGTTGCTTTTATGGATGGGGATAGAGGGGTCCACCACGTTGCGATGCCGCTCCTCTGGGGACTGGTCCCGCACCGCGCGTACTGCGCCTCTTCCTCCTCGCGTCGGTTAGTGTGAAACCGCGCGTATGCCCGCGCGCGGCGAGAGTCTCGCACTTTCCTGACGCCTGTCTTTCTCTCTCGCGCTCGCTCGCCAGGACTTGCGGCTGTTCTTCGATCTTATTCCTACATCGTTTCGTCCTCTGCCTCTTCTTCGTATTCTCCTTCCGACTTGACTTTTCCAACGCCACGCGTAGTCGCAAATCAAGAGAGCCTTGCCGGGCTCTCCCTTCGCCACTTCGATATGTCCCCCCCCCCCCCCCCCCCCCTTCGTTCTCCTCCCCTGAGCACACTTTGCGACTCTACTTTCGTAGCGTCAAGTGCCAGAAGTGCTTTTTGCTCTTCTCCGGGCACCCGCTCTCCGTTCTAATTAAATCGTAGTGCACTCTGCCATTTCTTTTTTTTTGTCTCTTCTTATTCGTTGTTCCCCCTCCCGTGTGGTTTTTTGTTGTCGATGCGTGAATGGCAAAAATGTGGTTTATACTTTTATCGTTTAAGTTTCACGCTCTTAAATGATATTTTTTTAAACTTATCGGTGGTACCGCACGTTAATGTATATTGTTAAAATTTCATTGTGTAATAATGTTTGCGTCGGATACTATATATTTTTTTAAGGTGCAACTGAAATCCCTGATCTCGGCATTCCTCTCTGTTACCGAACGAAGATTTTATGATTTATTGGCAACATATCAAAAACATTGAAAAACACGATAGTCAAATAAGAGATCATTTAGAAATAAATCGGTAATAAGTTCTGGGATCCTCAGTTCTATTTCTTTCTTGTATGATACATCAAAATACATATCTCTTAAAAAATTGTTTCAGAGTAACTTTTCGTATTTCAGATCCACGAGCAAGCGAACAAATGCTTATTTAATAGTATAATTATTTAATAGTCTCATGAATTGACGTTGCGTTTCCGGCGGACAATTTTCCTAATTACTATATTTATTTCTATTTCGGCTTGCTGAATTTTTTTTTTTTTTATGTAAAGTAACGGAGAAGCAAACGCGATGATTTTTACGTAGTCATTGATTTCATGACGTTTACCTCGCATGTTTTTCAAATTAACGCAAGAGTTAGGAGTTGGCGTTCTGGATTCGTATGACGTAGGTCGGAAGCTCAAAGTTCGCTCCGATCAAATCCCGCAACCATGTACACCACGCAAACACACCGGACATTTTTTCTGAATGTGATTTTGTGATGTTTTGGAACATCAAAAAATCACATTCAATATCCAAACATCGTGTTGTTTGATCTTCAGCATTCTGAACACTTTTACAATTTAATGATACAAATCGCTTGTTACTGTTTTTGGTATCGTTAAAAAGCTTCCTCTGGGAAGAAATCGGTCGAATAACTTTTTCACGACCGAGCTATGTGAACGACGATAAAAGCGTAACACGGAAGCGATGCGTAGATATAATCTGCATAATTGAAAGAAAAACCATTCAAGCTCCCTGTATTCTCCGGAGACTGCTGTTCCCGTAGCACGAATAACGATTTCTCGTTCTCTCTAAAAATAAAACGGAATCTTATCAACACGCCGAGGGTGTACCTGCTCACCGAGATTACGAGGATTCGCGTTTCACTCGACGACTTGTTTTTCATTTTCACACTCAATATCTCGTTCGATGCGCGGCTACAATAGCGTCTCTCTCCCTGTATAAGCTTGGCCGGTTTCTTCTTCTTCTTCTTCTTCTCTGTTTTCTTCTCGTCGTCCCGCATTATCGTCAGTGGCACCGCACAGGCCACAGGGAGAGAGGGTCAGGACAGCCAGTTGTTGCAGAGTAAAAAATGAATCCGGCGATTATACGAGACTTTTATGACACGCCTTTTACGAGCGAATTCTCGCGCGTTCCTCGCGCGGGCACCGGGAACGCAAAAGGCGGGCGCATTCGTGGGTCATCTCTCATTTTCGCAGCTTCGATGTCTCGGACGCGAACGGAGAGAAGGTATATTTCGTCGACAGTTGCCGAGATAGAGGAGCAATAAGAAACTCGCGCCGAAAAGAAAACGAGATGAGCGAGATAAAAACTCAAAGGTTTGTATACAACCTATGCTCGTAGTGCACACATAACACACGCCGAGCGAATATAATGCAGTCAGAAGAAACGAGGGTCGCTGCGAGAGGACGGCGCGTTCCAACGACTATTCATAATCAAGAATGACAAATCTAATAGATTCTCGGGGAACCCGAACGCAGACGTTTGTGTGGCAACCTCTCCGACGGAGAATCCTTCGTGGTGAATGAAAGGAAAGATATTCTATTGAATCAAAAAAATGCCAATCCGGCGCGAGACGCGATGGAGGACGTAACGTTGCGACGGGAGACGTCGGTTTCGAGATGCGACTATTAGTTGCTATTCAGAATGTTTTTTCTCTCTTTTTCAGTATGAACATATAACGATGCCGTTTCGCACGTATTCTTCGACTTAATATGTCATTGTTATAATTAGCATGAATTAAGGGGCGAGAATGAACATTTTTAACTCCATTAGTGTCGAAATACGGCTGAAAAGGCAAAAAAATTGCCACTGTTGTTACTCTACAAACAATATGTAATATAAAAAAAATATGTAAATAAGAATGACAAGTTTATTCTCAAATTTTTTTTCTAACAGAAGTAAAAGAAAAAAACTCATCTTGACGTGAAAATCATAAGAATTTCAAGATTCCAGAGGAACGTACATGTTCCAATTTCGATTTAGTTCTGTAGCCGAGTCTCTTTGAAGATAATGATTGTTCGCCCAGTTTGACAATGGCGTCTCGTCCATAATGGTGCACGCTCGGCGATTTTTTTCGCCTTTCGTCACGGCGATTATTTCTTCGCGTTCGAACGAGTTTCGGCTTGCGCGGATTCCGACGGAGGGATTTCTTCAGTTGCGGCGTCGGCGTCGCCTAATACATTAATTTTTGTTCTTATTTGACGCATCAGAAATGCTCGCCGTCTCGCGGAAGAGTCCTCTTTCGGGGAACGTCCTCGAAGCGACAGGAGTAGGTGTAACTAATCTCACATTCGTTTCATCGTCCTCGACGCCGCCGAGGCTCGCTCGCTCTTTTGACTGCTAACCGACATTCTTTTTCTTACCTGCAGAAGAGATGACGAGATCGCGATGGGGATCCGCGAATAATCGAGGCGGCGCCAAGCGAAGATCCCCGTCGTATACGCCGCGACACGCAAGAGTTTCGCGAAAGGATAGAGCGAGAGAATTTCCTCGGCATGGCCGAGGGATGGAACATGCGTTAACGACGAGGACAAAACGTCGACGGATTCCGAGAATTCTTGAACGCGCGTGCCATCTCTTCTCTCTCCGTCCAGCCGTTCGGAGACCCTAGGAGTCATTAATTCGTCGGAGAACGCCCGTTCAACGGCGAGGCGAGAGGGGGCGAACGAGCCAAGATTTTCGTTGTGAAAATTTTCGCTCTCGCGCCTCCCGGAATGAAGAAATAGACAAGATTCGAGCCGGTGGGGGGGAACTTCGTACAAAGGAGAGGAGAACGACAAAACGAACGAGAGACGGGAGCGAAGGGTGAGACGCGAATGGCAAAGCGGGCAATGGAACAAAATAGAAGAGCATCGAGACGACGACGACCAAAACGGTTTCTCTGTTCTCCTGGACTGTAACCGCAGTGGCAGGAGAAACGCCTCGGTTTCAGGAAAGTCCTACGTAAGTCTCACCATTAATCTTCGAGACAACGTCGATTCCACGAACGTAACTTTGAAGGTGGACGAAACGAGAGTAAAATAGAATGACAACACGAAGAAGATGAAGAAACGTCGCGGTGAGAACGAGAGAAACAAAAGCCGCGCATTACCGTTGTCCCGACTGACCAACTGAGAAATTCGCCCGATGAAGATGGGAGTTTTGGAAGATACGAACGAAACGAGAAAAAAAAAACACCTCGGATGCAAATGCGTAATAACTTCGTTGAGATGAGGCCGAATGACAGAAGAAAAACGATGATCGCGGAGGGAGAAGTGCGAGGAAACGAGAGAGAAGCCCGAAGAACGACGACCGTCGGACATCGAGCGGGTCCGAGCATAGGCAGGATCCTCTTCTTTCGGCCACCAACCGAGGGTCGGATAATCCGGTAATCGAGTGCGCGAGCACGGATTTATTTAACGTTTCTCGGTTTCGCCTCCGCGTTGCCTTTCTCACCTTCGAACTGTCCGGCTACGCTACCGCGATTCGTTCTCCGGATGGAACGCACCACCGTGTGCGAGTGTGTCCCACGCGACACCTCTTTCACGGCTGAGGCCTTGTATACACGCCGAAAAAATCCCCAACGTTATAATTTACCGATTCTCGCAACCGAGCGGGCCCATAGAAGCTTGTAATTCATTTGGCAAAGTCCGAGAGCTCGTTCTCCGCCTCGGCGATGTACGTGACCGCGCGTATTCTCCGAGATACGTCGCTTTGAAGTAACCAAAACTTTGACAATGGAACAAATTACACGAAGAATAACAGGAAACACGGAATGGAGCGGGGAAAGAATTTCGCCACCCTCCGTTACGGCAGGTCGATTATTTTACGACTCGCCCGGCACTCCCTCGATAGGTTTTCCCACCTGCTCCCTTCGAGCGTGGACCTCCGGCTCACGGTTCATAGAACGGTGAAAATGCTTGAGCCTCGATAATTGAACGAAAACTACACAAACCATTCGAAACAGAGGAACGAAGAGAATAAGAGTTTCCAATCCCAATTGTGAGATTATTGAAACGCGACAATGAAAAAAAAAAAAAAAAAAAAAAAAAAAAAGAACAAACAAAACCAGCACATGCGTGCGTATAAAGGCGTCAATGCGACGATAAACGCCTTCGGATCTGGGACATCTATTTATGCTTTGCTCTGCAGCGAGCCGCGATCGAGCGTGTCGGAGTTTCCAGAGTGCGATCCGGACCCCCGAGCGATTTCGAATTCTCTATTCGAAATCGACTACGGTGCAAAAAGGCCCTGATTACGGCGATATTCTATTGAGTCTATGAAGCTAGCATAAATGATCAACGAAACGACGCTCGTTTTTTGTCGAAGACGACAGTCGATCTTTTGACGATTTTGACCGATTCGACAATAATTTCGAGGAAGACAATCACGGAAGAAAAAATACTAAATGGGCTGAAGAGACGAGCGAGGCTCGCGGCTTATTACAAAGCAAACAGGAAGTCCCGACGCTCTCACGCGCGGCGTGTTTGCTCGAAAGAATCCTTATTATATCTTGCGCTAGAAACGCGAGAGACCGGCGGATGGCGATGTGCTTATCCTGAAAAACGCGGACGACCGAGTCCAGAAGTGTCGAAGCTTCTCGACACTTCCGACCGAGATCTTTTGCGATCTCAACGCGAGCCTCTCGCCGTTGTCTTCGCTCGCGTAACAAAAGTTACGGCTCCGATCGAGCGTCGTCGCGTATACGCGGCGCGACGTTGGCTCGACGCAATCGGTCGCTCCGCGGACAAACACCGCGGCGAAACGTTGCAATTTCGTGTCACGTGTCCTCTGTGACACCCAGTCGAGAAAATCTGCGCTCGGAGAGATAGTAAATATCCCCCGAGTGAAAACCAGAGCCAGAATTCGATTGGCGAAGCTCTCTTGATATCTCTATGAACGACCGACCGTTAACCCCGGGCGTCGATCTCGTTTTACGAGAGCGGCGCTAAGCTCTTATCGCCCACGCGGCCCGCCAGGACAAATAGTAAATCGAGTAGTAAAACGCTCGCGTCGCTTGTGTTACGCAGACCCCGAGAGAAGGCCGAGAGACGCAACTTCTTCGCGACTCGGTTACTTATTTATTCGTTTCTACTCGCACTTTTTTTTATCTTCACAAGTCCGGCGAGTTGCGAGTGACTTGGACTGCACGAGTTGTTTCATCGAAACAAATTGCAGACATAATTATTAATCCGCGACATTTATTACAGAAATCGGGATTTCGAACGATCGATATCAAAACTCAATGTCCGACTCAATGAGAAGTTGGAACACGAAAAAAGCCGGACAATTCCATTTACTGAAATTATGAATGATACGGCGTGAGGGCCGATCGAGAAATATCGATCGACGAAATGCTCGCACTCGCTTGGTCACCGATCTTGGTTGCGATTCTCCGACGGGAAATCTGTGTCATGTCGCGTAAACACACTATAATAATACTATAAATACACATTCGCAGGCGGGAGGAGGAGGAGGCGGTGGGGTGGTCAGAGTTTCGTCCCGAGACGAAAAACGTGTATATGCGGGCGCCGGCGCCGCCAGCGGTCCCGCTTACATTACCGTCTCGGAGAAGGCATTATCCATTCCGCACGTCCCAACAGCGTCAGGCATCGACGTCCGCCCTCTTCGGCACACACGCACACGCGCGCACACTTTCTCTCTATCGCTCGATCGGCCCGTTAACGGCTTACGCTTCTCTCTTGTATATATACGTTTATCCGAAAATATACAAAGACCAACTGGTACGACGGCGAGACAAGCGTGACGCGACAACGAGCTACTAAAACTCGAGTACGCGGAGGCGAAGATGTGAAAAAACGAAAATCACCCGAGAGAGCAGTACTATTTCGCGCAAGGAAGTCCGCGCGAAGCAAGATAGCGGTTGCGAAAGAGGAGGAAGAAATGTGTACGATTCGCCGTAGTCACGTCGTCGACGTCGTCGCCGGCGTTCGCATCTCGACATCGAGAATTATTCAACCCACGCAGAGGCCCGAAGAAGAGATGCAAAAGCGTTCACTCGTTCACCGATCTCCTCGAGGATCGCGTGGGATTCTGGAGGAGGTGCCCCGTGTACGCGCGTTTTTTCTCTCTATTTCTTCCTCTTTCTTCGTACACATTTGGCACTTTGGCCGAAGGAGTTCCTCGGAACGGCAGGACGAGGCAAGAGGAAGGACGAGAAGAGATACCCCGCGTCCCGGCGCCCCGCGAGCTTCGTCCGACCGGTATGCTAAACACCGTAAGGACTCGCCGACACCTCTTCTGGCTGCTATCTTTGCTCTCTCTCTATACATAAGGGATCTCCGTGTATATGTAACTGTATAAAACCATAGTAGCTTTTCATTTGGACCATTGAAAAATACACTCTGTTAAACATTCGTGAATCCTGGAAGAATGCGCTCGGTAAAACACAAAATAGGGCCATATGAAAAATATTACGACGCGATACACTAAAATAAAGGCAAAGTAAAGCAGAGAATTTAATGTATATGCATTTGTATACACTGTAAAAATTGGAGTAATGTCAGAGTACCCAATCGAACGGAAACCACACGGAGAAAAATCATTCATTGCGAGGAAATGAAAAAAGCAGGTAGTTTGGAGGAATTTCAACGAAACCGAAGGAACGAGCGAAGCAATCTAATATTCTGTGAAAGAAAATGTAATGGACAGTATAGAGTGTAATTCACTTCGGCGGGAACGCAACGGTCGAGTTAGGAATGTAAATCGCTCTTCGTATGCAATGGTCAAATGTCAAATAAAGTATCGATCAATCAATCGAAAAAAATCCCTCGCCGTCGTCGCCGTCCGTTATATTCTCTCCGCTCAATTGCTTTGGGCGATAAACGGAACATCCCACGAATATACATGCGGAACTTATCTACCGCGGGGACACCGAGAGAACAGAAGAAGAAGAAGAAGAAGAAGAGGAAGAAGGACGAGACGAGGAAGAAGAAAAGAAGACGATAAAAAGAAGAGGAACGCAAGGTACAAGAGGAAGGAGGCACTTTTGTTTGAACAAGCCTCGTTCGTGCAGCGTCAAGAGACTAAACTCCAAAGAGAACGTCTCGAAGAGCGGAGAGGAGAGAAGAAGGAAACGAGGAAACGAGCAAAAGTATTCTGTCGAGAGAGGCATACACACATGCATAGGCATAAACGCCTACGCGAACGTAAAGCGAACGCGATTTTATTGCGGCGTAAGTCTCGACTGGGACGATGGGAATGTTGGCGCCGGTTGCATACTATATAAGTATACTATAATATACACAACGTGTATTATGGGTATCGGCTGCCGCAGCCGCTGCTGCGTATGGTCTCGCGGTTCGGATAACCGACGGAGAGCAACGTCGAAACGCGGTATAGGCCCATAGTTTGCCTTTTGTTTCCCCTCGGACGCGCGCGCCGAGCGAAAGTCGGAGAGTTGTTCGAATTCCTTTCGGGGGTCCTCGCGATTATACGGCGCTCAAGATCGATCCGAGAGACTCGCTAACTGTCTCGACACCCCTCTCGATGAAGAAAGGAAAAAAATACGCCTGGCCAAGATTGTATCGCAAAGAGTCCTGACTTCGCCCCGCGGGACCGACGGCCGCGGGGAAATGGCGAGAGAAAGATCCCATCGTGAAATTCCGTCTGGGGTTTAACGCTAATTTATTTATTTCGCTCTTCTTCGCTCGCAGCCCCCTTTCGGCTTAAAGCCTAGCGATCTAGCGGCCACAGCCGGGTCCCTCGCGACGCCAAATTTCTTTATAGCCGTTTGCATTTCGTTTTTCTTTTCTTTTATTTCTTTATCATTCCCTTTTTTTTTCGTTTTTCGAGAGATCCTATTCCGTGAAATTGATGGGGTAGACGCGCCGTACGGATAGCAATATTTTCAATGGCCAACCCCAAGCGACAAGAATCAACGGAACGAATAGTTTTTTTTTTTTTTTTTCAAACGAGTTCAATCAACATCCTCGATATTATATTCGAGCGTCGTGGATGGTTGAATGGAGCGGAATTTACCGATCATCACGGAACTCTGACCACATCCGCTCCGTGGACTGCGGCGCATCCGGCTCAGAGGCAAAATCTTCTCTTCCCCTCTGACAACGGCAAGTTAGCTTTATTATAATGTCTGATGGCAAGCCCTACGGTTATGCTCCGTCTAGGCGTCAATTGTAATCGAGCCCCTCGCGCCGACTTCGTTGAGGATTATCACGCGAAGAGAGAAAATCGAGCGGCAGCCCAGCCGGAAGCCGAAGCGCGGCGAAACCCCGCTCGAATCTGTTCGAAGTACAATGAATGAAAGTCCCGCTTCTTTGTCGTCTCGCGGAAGGGCGAGAGTCGCCTATGACGGTGTTAATTCTACAAGCAAAAAGTTTCGAGAGTTCCGCTCGAGTGAGACGAACGATTCGTAGTTGACTCTCGGCACTCGACGCTCGCCCCGTGTCTCTTCGCGAGTGAGCACTCTCGTATCATTCGAATATCCGGCGAGAGGCAAACGACCACGGTACTCGTTTCACAGTTTCTTCACTGTGAATTTCGACGAAAAGACCGGGGAGTACCGAGTACAAACATCGTGAAACAATATTTTCCTTGTGTCCATCTGGAGAAACCACGAGCCCGGTTTATTACGTCGTTTCGGGTCGCGCGCACGGAGTTTCGAGAAGAAGCGATACGAACGATGAGAGACCTCCGAAAACGCATACGCGCGCGAAGATGACGAGACGAGAACGCCAATTTTCCGTGCCAGACGTTTACGTTACATCGGATTCGTTGGTGCGTCGGGGGTGGAGCGGACTAGAGGGAAAGATCGAGGCGCCGGGGGAGGAGAACGAACGCGAAAACGTGGCCGGCGCGCGAAGAAAAACGAAATTTCGAGCAATCCTCGAAGAGTCTGGACCAGCAGCGTCGGCGAAATCCTCGTCGGTTAATAAATCTAAATATACGAGGGGCGAAGAGAGAGAAAGAGCCATCTCCTTATTTATCCACGGTTATTTATCCTATCCGAAGAGATGGCTTCGGCCAAACTCGATGTTTTACCAAGGGGTATATAAGCGCGAAGCCTGGGAAACAAGCTCTTCCTGTTCCTCGTGGAAGCGGGAGGAGAGACGGAAAATACCGCACGAGCGTGAAACCACTCGGGTCGAAAATGTTGATTTTCCTCGGATGATTGACGATGCTTCTTTAACCCGTTTGGTATTTTCACCGCTATATCGACGTTTCTCGCTTCGAGGTGGACGAGCTCTGAGTCCCGGCGATGACGTACTCGAGGCCACGACGGAGAGACGCCGCATGGGAATCGAGCATGTACAGAAAACAATATCATTCTTGACCGAAGAGTTATCGTCTCATCGAAGCAAAAAAACATGTTGAAAAAAATATGTCGAAATATATCGACAAATTCTTCGAACAGTTGGTGAGATTCGCCGCTGTCGGAGATTGAAAAGGAAATTCACGAAGACATTTATTTGTGCAGTTTTTAATGCCCGCTTGAACTTGGGACAGAATCTATCTGCTTATTCATGATGGCATTTTTGAAACATGTTTTTTTTATGATCCTTGAACATTTTTTTTCTCAGATTCATGCTACAAGAATGTGTTGCTGAAACATCTCAGCTACAGTGTGAAAATCGACGAAGTTACAAAATGTTGAAGCTGTCGCCGAGCGAATACAATATCATCGCGCGCGGCCCGTCTGTGGGCGAGCGCGTCGCAGTTTAAACGCGCTTATTTCGAAACGATGTTTTTGAAGTCGGGGAACGGTGTATCGCGAGAACTAATCATCCGATCCGGTTCGAATTTCGATTGAATTTGCACGGAATATCAATTGGTGATGAAAATATTTTTATACTCATTTTCGAACATTGATATTTTTGTATGCATCTGCAAAGACAAAATAAAATATGTAAAAAAAACGATACTTGACGGAAGCTGCATCCGCCACTGAACTCGGATGTGAATTTTTAGTTTCATTGCTTAAAATGTGCGCAACCGGCAGTGCGACCAAGCATTTTTTTTGTATGGACTGAAAAAATAAGAATGTTTAAAACTTTCGAATTCTTTTGCCGTTTACGACCAGATTCGATAACAAACAAGCTTAGTTTTAACCAGATTTGTATACCAAATTTTAGCTGAACGGCTTGAAATTTGCGATGGCTATTGCGTTAAGAGGTAATGAAATACCACGGTCGGTATCAAAAACTGTAAACAACTTTTTTCAAGCATGCTGACACTCGCCGCTTGAAAATCGTCTCATTCGATGTTATGGTGATATCTGCATGTGATGATTTTTTTTAAGGCTGTTAATGCCAGTATGCCGGAAAAAAGTTGTTTACAGTTTTTGATATCGATTGAGCACGGGCTGGGTGGGGAGAAAGGATTTCCACTTACTATTAAGGTAATTTTTGGCACGCACGGATCCACCGAAATTCTTCTATAACCGTGATTTTTCGACATTTTGACACATTCTGAATACATAGATATGAAAAACATGAATTTTTTTCCCGGATTCAAAACTTCCTTCGTGAAGAATCGGAAAGAAAGATTGGAAAAACTACCAATTTTTCGTAAGATTAACAGGACTGTTTCTCTAACTGCAAGAGCGATATTGAATACTGGGTAGGGTCGAAAATAAAAATATTATTGCCGATTATTAACGATACATTATTTTCGAAAACGACGATGAATTGCGTCGTTTCGGTGCTCGATTCATTGTTAAATGGTCTTTAGGTTGGCGACGTTCACCTTGTAAATACGAGCTGAATATGTTCAATAAACTATCGTAGCGAAGGACGCCGGATAAGTAACGCGCGTTCGACTCGTCACGGAAAAGTCCGGTGTGTTTCCTGGTAGCATTGAAAATCGCGCATATAGCCTCGAGCTATCGTTTCTCGTAACCCTATCGTCACATTCGACACATCTATTTGCTCTTATCGCAGTATCCGCGCCGCATTCTTGGTAGCTCCGTAAGACCGCGCGAAGCGTCCTTCGCCAAGTGTGTAGGGCCAAGAAAACAAGAGATACAAGTGCGCCTTGTAGTTGGGTCATAAAACCCCGCTTGCCGTTTCACCGGCGAGCAATAAAGTTTAGCCAGAGCGGCGCACTCCGCTATTTCGAAATTCTGTCTTATTCATGGGGCGTACGCCCTGGGAATTCCCGTAGAATAACACCTGTCCGTCCGTTATCGACCCGCTTCCCTCCTCTGTTTTTGGCATATGGCTCACTCGTTCGCCTCCCTTCGGGCAATCTACTGTTCTTTTCTCTACTGAAGCGTGGATTCGAAAGATTCGCCGCAGTCTCGAATAAATCTCAATATTGTTCTCCTGCCTACCGTTCTGCGAGAATGAAACCCCGAGAAAACTGAGCGGACAACTAAAAAAAAAAATATTACCGATAATTTTTTTTTTTTTTTTTTAGACCGATGCGTCGATCGGATATAAATTTTACAGCGAAAATGGAGCTCATTGTTCCCGCTTAATTAATTTTTAACACTTGTCTGCAAAGCACTTAACTCGCGCGCCGGTCAAACGAGCATTCATGACTAAAATTGTCGGTGAAGAAATCGAAGGATTTGGTAAAAGCATTCGAATCGCGAGGCTGAGCAGGACGATCCGGCGTTTTCGTGGAGAATTAACTCGATTCCGCTCCCTCGCTCTCGAATAAAAATCGACGAATGAATTATAATCGTGAATGTTAAATGGTTAAAACGTCAGGATATTTGTTCTTATTAAAATCGATATAATTTCTAGTCATTTTAGCCGTACATAACGTGTCGGATAGCGCACAATGTAGCCGTTTAAACTAATAGGTTCTAGATGATGTAACTGTTACACACGTTGCGGTCGTCGTTGGCGATTCGAAAGACATAAACGAGACGAAAATTCACTAATTAGAGATTGAAACAATCGATGATCGTTAGGCGAGTCTGCACAAAAACGAAACAAAATCGAAAAAAAGTCTTCGGCATCGCGAGTCGTCGGTAAGCGTATTGGTAATAGCGAGATAATGATGCGTACGTGCAACAGAGCGGGATGTATACGTAATAATGCATTTTGCCTTTTCGAGACGCATCGGGATCTCGTAACGCCGCGAACAAATATCCTCAAATAACAAACGTAGACAAATCCCGTAAAGCACAATTACAGTATATTTCACAAATTGTTAAACATTCATACATAATAATACGAATTAACTTCGCATATGACGGAAAGGCGTGTTTTATTTTTTCTTCGATCTCTTCACTTCAGCATTTATGGAAAAATTCAATGGCGAGAGAGGAATATTATTTCAGTAAAAATTCACCGCGGTCTCGGGTGACAGGGGGGAAGGGGGGGGGGGGGGGGGAGGAAAGATCCTTTAAATCTTTCTCTTATTGACCTCATTCTCTCGAGGATTTTGAAACGACTTATCGATAGTGTTTTTTTATATCTTTTTTTTTTTTTCTTGTGAATGTGTCTGTGTCTGTTATTTTATACTTAAACTTGGCTCTGTTGCGTTCGCCTTAGTAGTATTATTAGTAGTACCTTGGCAATGCGTCTTCGACGAGCCGCGACGCGATACAGCTTCTCCTTTGCATTGTCACCCCGTCTCACTCCTCTCTTCTCGCGCTATCCCGTTTCACCTATTTCGTTTTTTCTTTCTTTTTTCTTCCTTTATATATATCAAAAACAAGAATTCGCGTTCGGTGTAACAACTATCACGTTTACGCTGCTCACAATTTTTATCTTTATTCGGAATGTCGACGTTTTTATTTTTTACTTTTATTTTACTAAGCCTAACTCGCGCGCGCGTTCGAATCGGCGATGAAATAAATAAAAATCGCCTCGCAACGGACACGAGGGAAAACGATTTCCAGCGTGTGGCTTTCGTGTTTATCCGTTACTCTCGCGAGACTGATCGATCTTTGTATAATTAAAGAAAAATGAAAAAAAAGACAAACAATGACGAAGTTATTAAAAAAAAAAAAAAAAAAAAAAACAAGTAGATGGGAGAACAACGATCGTAACGTGAAACGGCAGGCCCGTCGTTGCACCGTACTCTTAGTATACGAGATATAAATTGCTATTCATCTATCCCGTCCCCTAGCCTCAGGCCCTTTCCATATCTTTTTCTTTTTTTTCTTTTCGCTTTCGGAACAACGTGAGGAGATTACAACAAGCGCGCAAATGTAGGTCGAAGATTTCCGAGGTTTCGTCTTTTCTCTCGCGTTGCCGGAGAAAAACAAGAAAACGGGACGACGTTTTGTAATGTAATGGACAAAGCGAGATTTCTTCAAACTACGGATCACATTTTTCTTTTTTTTCTTTTTTTTTTTTTCATCAGCGTATTTATATAATGTAAATGTACAATATGCAGCTACATTATGACAATCGGTATGTCCAACGCAATTACAAATCGTACGACACCGTCTCGGGGTTGGGGCTGGGTCAGTGTGTATTGTTGTTGTTGTTTTCTCTGTTGAAGCGTCGGTAATCGAATTCTTTCGGCTAAGTTGCTTCGGATTTTTTTTTCTTTCATGAATCCATTTTCTCTCTAATCACACCCACTCGCGCTCACGTCTCCGTAACCGCGTTCTCGTCAGAGGTAACGTTTATATATTTCATTCGAATTGTTAATCAATCAATGATGTTATTTGTTATGTTCTTTTTTTTTCGGATTTAGGTACTTTAATACAATTTACTCTTCAAGTTTATCGTTTTTTTATCTGCACTCCATTCACGTGGTATTCTCTGTGTAAAAAGTGTAACTATAATGCTAATATAATAATAATAATAATAATAATAATAAGTTGCACGAGGCAATAGTCCTGTGTGACCGTCCGTCCGTGTGCTAGCGGCCACTCGCGCATTTTGCTATTTCTTGAATTGTTTTCCTTCTTTTTAATCTATTTTCAAAATAAAAATCGCTAATCGAAACCCTCCCCAGGCCCCGCGAAGCCAAACGCAAAACTTTCTAGCACGTAAATGAACATCTTAATATTGTTTTTTTGTTTCCCCTTCAGAGTTCAGCCATTCGCTAACAATAGACGACGGTGTCAAAGAACGCGGCAAGTGTGAATTTCTCGCCAGTTCCCTTTGTAAATGATTGTTTTTTTTTTTTTTAATGAGCGGGGAGGGCAACTTGTCTTTCCGAGCCTCTCGTTTTGTGATTTCTGATGTTTTTTTTTGTTTACTTTTTTTTTGCAGCCGGCGTGGTATTCTTGTCGTTCAATTTTGCATCCTGTTGTTTATCTTTATTCCTTTCATTTCTTTTCTTTTTCTTTATCGAGATGTTAATATAGCAACTGAGTGTTGACGGGACGAGCGTCCGATTAGCGATTTGCATTTTTCAACTGATTTGAGAGCCAATCTAGACCCTCGTAGAGACCATCGCCGCTCGTGGCACACGTCGCTTGGATGTACCAGTTACGGTTGCGTAACGAGTGCAGGCCTAATTTATCGGTTATTTCCGCTGCGTTCATAGCGTTTGGCAGATCCTGGGAAAAACATCATAAACAACGCGATTAGCGATACACTCGCGCGGATGTTTTGCGACGTTTTCAGAAAACCGGAAATAATAAGTCACCTGTTTGTTAGCGAAAATGAGCAGCACGGCGTCTCTCAGCTCGTCCTCTGCCAGCATCCGCATTAGTTCTTCGCGGGCCTCGCCTATACGTTCTCTATCGTTACTGTCCACCACGAATATCAGTCCCTGATAATGAGAATGATAACAATTTACTTGATGCATTTCTCTTTTACAATTGGTTTGTCACGAATCGTAAATCATGAGCTTTTAATAATGGTTTACAAATGATAAAAAAACTTTAAAATTGAAATATGAATATATTAATATTCATAAAGACACAAAGAACTTCGGATATTTCGAAATAAAATAAAAAATTGTAAAAAGATTAACCCTACCGAACGTCTAGAGAAGATTAACTTTGCATAGTAATAATAGTAATGCCAAAAAGTGATGTATAAACTAATCGAAGAAAAATTGTTCACAAATCACGAATTTTAGTTGCAAGTTCGCAAAAACGTCGCGTACCGAAGAAGTTTTCGGGTACTCGATCGAAACTATTCGCAAATATCGTTCAAAGATTAAAAAATGTACGTACTCGGCAAATTTAATAAACCAATTCCCGCTAGAAAAGAAAGTTAGTATACCAAATGATCAGGCGAACAATTTTTATGAAACTAACTCGTCCAAAAACCTTTCGGAATGATTATTCTGCAAAATTAACTTTCTGTAACGTTGATTTTCTCCAGATTCTGATTCTATTGGAAAATCTTCGAAAGTCTCTCCGAATCTCACGTTTGGCCGAGGGCGGAGATACTCCATCATTAAGGCAGTCCGAGCGGTACGGCCCGAGAAATATGAGATTCGTAGAGAATCTCGATCGTTTCCTCGTTCAATAAACTTCCCGGCGATCTCAAATTTTTTTTTATGAAAATTATTTGTTAATCTTTAATTTTTCATGAAACCGCTCCCAAATGATTGATCAAGTAGGTCCACAAATACAGCTCAAGAAAATTGTAAAAATGCAATATTCAACAAATATCAAAGTCTTGAAAAAAATTCATACGGATTAACAAAAATTAACATATTATTTTCGTGAGGGGAAGAAATTAGATTTTCGAGTAATTTGTTAAACAAGCTTTTTTCTTATCAATTTTTTTATAACTTTTCGGAGTCATTATTATGCAATACGAGCTTTCGAACACCTTCCATATGCTTGATTTTTTTCAGATTTTGATTCTATTGGAAAACACTTGTAATTCTCTCTGATTCTCTCATTTGCTTGAACTGTACCGTTTAAACTACCTTGAATAATGTCAGACTTTTTTTTCTTGAGAGGGGAGAAAACAAAAAAATTACATGCATTTGAAAAAAATTTATTTTTCGTCCATGTAGAATATTAATGCGATTGTTACGTACTTGGGTGTTTTGGAAGTAGTGTCGCCAGAGAGGTCTGATTTTGTCCTGACCGCCGACGTCCCACACCGTAAAACTAATATTCTTATACTCGACCGTCTCTACATTGAAGCCTGCAGAGATGAAAAAGCAAAAAAAAATTTCCGTTAGTAGACTTTTCTTGTAGGGAGCACGTGAAAAGAAAAAAAAAGAAATTTAATGTAAACTTCTCCTTACCTATAGTGGGAATCGTTGTGACGATTTCGCCTAATTTTAATTTGTACAGAATTGTGGTTTTACCAGCCGCATCGAGTCCCACCATCAGAATCCTCATCTCTTTTTTGCCGAAGAGGCCTTTGAATAACGTTGCGAACATATTCCCCATGATTAGCGTTGGTTATGGTAACCTGAAAAGCGCAGAAGAAAAAAAGTTATTGACCGTGCCGCTCGAAATATCTGTGCATAACGGCGAGTCTTCGAAGCAAGGATGGCGAAGGATTCCGGCAAAGAGAGAGCAATTTTGGCCAATTGTCGAAAATGATCCGACAGAAATATACTAACTTGTCGCTGTATAAAAAGTTCACTCTAATCGTGTAGCGATAATGACGCGAAAATCGGTGACGTGTACCGAGTGAAAAAAAAAATTGTAGCAGATGACTAATTTGATGAAAATGTGAAAACTGTCGCGAGAAAATAGATCGCGATTTTTTTCGTTTCATTAATTATTTCGTTAATCTTCGCGGCTGGCGCATACGCCAGTAAAGAGGACACGCGCGCGTTCCATTATCCGTGCGAGAAAAGAAAGGAAAAAAGAAACGTATAGCGGTTGTCAGAAACTCGATTAACCTGAGCGAGTTATCAAGCCGCCTCTTTGTGGAATAGCGAAACGTGGCGCATTCACAGTCAGTCTCGCGATCCTCTCGGTGAGACGAGATTGAAAGAGGAAAAAAAGAAAAAAAAGAAAAAAAAAGGATGATTCCTGGCACGTCCGAGTTGCCCACGCTGCCCCCCCGCTATCGATTCACAATTTTCATTGTGCCTTCGGGGCTAATATTCGGTGCGATTACCCTTTATAACGAATTCCCGATGCTTCGGCGTCGATCGAAAGAGTCTCGAACAACACTAATTACCCTCGATGGAATGACTTAAGCGTCGTTAAAAAAAAAAACTGACGAGACGAAACGAGACTCGCGAAAACAGTGCGCGCGATACCGCGAAGCCACTGCGTACACCCGGTTGTCTGTCACCTCCGACCTACTCTCCCCCAAAGAATCGTCGTATTTTTCTACCTCGTATTTTCGACAATCAGTATTCGATCGTTCGCAAGATACTTTGCCGATCGTTATAATGGATAATAATAATTACATGGTGATTACTTACGTTTCAGTAAAAGATTATATTTCACGAGAAACGATAAAACATAAAACCAACACTCCCGAAAAGGTCCCGTATGTTAAAATGGCGGACGTGGAAAGGATTCATGCTTGATGCCACGTATAGGGCCCTCGGGCACACTCGATTGGTTGTATCAGTCACGTGACGTGGTGATAATTCGCGAGGCGTTCGTTTCGTGTGCGCATGCTCGAAAATCTAGTTTTCCCCCTATACGCCACATAATTGGTGGATCTGGGGAGAAAATTTCTTCGATTTGATTCGAAAATAGAGAAATTATTGCTGTATTTGATTTGCATTCAAATGAAAATTTTCCAATTGCGCAATCAAGCTCATTCTCCCGAAAGATGTTTTTATGACTTTTACAGCATATTATTTCTAAATATATGCTGTAAGGTCGTGGAAATAACTTCGATGCTTTTGTTAGAACGACACGAATATATGAGGTGTTTTTCTCAAATTCTGCTCGTTTAATTGTTATCGACAATTATCTTTCAACAAACTCAACATTTTCTTCAACTCTGAATAACGGTTTTCATATTCAACAAAGTCATTTCGCCGACCTCGGATTGCAAACATGCAGCGAGGCGTTTCGAATGGTATTTTTCAATGATAAAACAAATTTTAGCAAAGAATGTAGTACGTTTAATCAGGCACTGGAATGGCTTCCTCCTCATGATATTTTACTAAAGTTTGTACAAAAAAACTGACTTAGAATTGCGATTATTCTACGTGTTACAAAAGGCACTGTTGTCGACAGTAGATAGCACCGTTATCGTCTCAACGCCAAGGTTTACGAACTGCACCAGCGCTTGTACTCCTTTTGATGCCTTGTGCTGCAGACAGAATGCATTTCGATGAAATGACTCTCTATTTAGTACATACATTTATATGTAATATGTACATGCACACGAATGCATAAAAAAAATCGTCGCACTCACTGGCTACACTCGGCGAACGTTTTTCTCTCACGTTCGAGGCCCATGTCTGACATCGACTCCTCGCCGTGATAGGCCTGCTACCCGCGGGTGTCGGAAAATCTCCCATTCTGCAATGAAGTTACGAAACGCTAGAATTTTCATCGAACCATGGAACGTTCGTTTGTGTCTATTCGCATGCTTTATTGTGCTTCGTTTATAAAATTATTTTCATGCAATGAACGACAAATTTATTCCGTATCATACTCCTTGAGTTTCTTTCTTGCGAGAGTTCGCTGCGTAGCGAAAGAATACGTGGAACGTGCTGAATTAGGCCTCTCTTGGCGCGCTCTCTTAATCTGACGATCTTGCTTTATTATTTCCATCCTCCTTGCCGGAGCTTGAGCGAACAGCTCGACAATATTCATCGAGGCTGCATCGCACTGTCAACAAATGATGAAAATAAATACCTTGAATTATTATCTCATCGCTCCATTATTACATGGTGAAAATATTTCTCTGAAAAGTTGTCTGAAAAATTCAGTACGAAGCATTTGCTAAATGTCTCTGACATTTTCTCCACACATAAATCGTTTGCGGAGCTCACTTGTAATTGGAGGCGCTGATGAAAGTTCAGTTCTGGCAGCGCGAGAGGCGCATCGACGTGCAACTTGAGCATGCAATGGAGAGCTTCCTTGTAGGTCGTCTTGAGTTCTATCACCCTCTCGGTTTGCATCAGTCTTCGTACCAAGTATCCTCTTGCGTAGGCGGTGATGATGGTAGCTGCTTTTATCTGTAAAAGATGTTTCTCTGTTAATGATACCTCATGGAAGAGTAAATTCGATCGGATGAATCCTCAATTATTCTTACGTGTCTATCCTCGTACAAGATATTATTCAACACCGGTACATGTCGAGTTTTGCTCTGAAGGGGAAAAAGTTGTCGATTCACTCCCGATTGTCGACGATCCCCGTTCAGCACGGAAGTCGAGTAGAGGCCGATCGGAGGACTCGTCGTTTTCTGGCTCGCGAGCGTTTGCGCTGATTGACTAGTCTTTATTCGAAGTGCCGATGATGTTGTCGACATGTCTCGCGGATAAATATCGTCGAGCGGACACTTCGAATGAAGACCGTTCGTAGGACTGTGCGAGCCGTTCATCGCTACCAATTTCGGAGCCACGTCGGTTACTTCTCTCGAATTCTTCGGCATCTTTGGACTATCGCGTTCGATAAAGGGGCTTCGAGGAGTCATCGGAACCTTTTCCGCTAGTCGCGGTAAACATATTCCCGGAAAGCTTTGCTCGATCTGTGCGAACAGCAAGAGTTGTTGCTTCTCGAATTCCTTCTGCATCATCTGCTGTTCTTGGCGTTGCCGAGTCATCAGCTCGATCATCTGACGCTCGTGAGCTGTTTGAATCTCTCTAAAAACATCTACCAACTTGTCTGACGTGACCGCAGACAAGAGTTTCCGTGTAGAGCCCCGAATGCTCTCGCTCTTCGACGACTCCGCGAGGTCGTTGTCGAAACTCTTCGACAGTCGACAATCAGCACGGGCCTTTTGCGGTGTTCGTTTGCCAGAACGATTTTCCGCACCATTCAGGCATCCTAGAGATCCTCCCAATTTGTTCGCCAAATTTAGAATGGACACGCTTCTCGCAGACTTCGTATTAGACGACCGGTTAATCTTTTCCGATTCTTTGCTCTTAACTTTCATCTTATTGACGGAAGATTTCGAATTTGCTAGATTATTTTCCCTGTGTATCATCGCGTGTATGCAGTCTACCGATCTCGCGACTTGACGCGTTCCCGCAAAGTGTTTCTCGCCGGCTCTCGACTGTGCCTGATAAGCGTTGCCGCGTTTATTGCTCGCGCTCGACGCGCTGTTTCTTCTTATTCTATGCGGTCCTCCCCTCGACGAATCGGTAACGAAAAAATTCTCCTTTCTTCTCTGCAACTCCCATTCGCTCTTTGCCTGACCGATGTTCCATTCTTTACGCTTGAACGCGTTGTTGGATGCCGCCGTGGGCACGTAGTTTTTCGCGCACGTTATTTCTTCCTGCAAATGAGCCAGCAACATCGGACTCGGAGTTTCGAGAATGTAGGAACCCTGCCGCACCAATTTTGGAGTGGTCGTTTCCGATTCTGGACTGGTCAATGACCTATTATCGTTCACGGAATCGTAACTTTCGCCCGTTTTCTGCTGCAGAGTCGCGTCGCTTTGCACGAGCGAATCCACCGTTATAGGAACTATGTTCAGTGTTTTGGGAACCTGAGGTTTTCGCGTTTCTGGACTGTTCTCCACCGTCGCGGTCGCGCTCTCGGATTTCAGAGAACCGTTCAGATATTGATTTATGTCCGTGCTGGCAGTAACAACTTCGGAACTCGTCGTTCTGTCCATTGTAACGTCGTTCTGACGATTCGTCTCATCGTCCGAGAGTGATTTCCAAGAGCGACGAGTAGTATCTTCGAAGTTCTCTGGTATCGCTTCGACAGGATTTTCTATATCGATCTTCCTTTCTTCCGTCGGCAATTCGTTCTTCGCGATGTTCATCGTCGTTGCGACACTGAGCGTTTTCTCGAGGCTCTCGCTCGTTGAATCACAGTTGGACGATTCCTCCGTCGTGGTCGTACAGTTGCGCGAAGGGGAGTCGACGGTTTGTTTGTAATCGGCTTGGCTACATTCCAGATTCTTCAATCTTTCCTCGACGGCGATTGCCAAACGCTTGTAATACATCATTTCCGTTCTGATGTCCTCCGTCATCTGCATTAATAGGACGTTTTTCTTTTTATTTCATTTTTTTTCAATCTAATTGGATTGCTATATTACGAATCATTCTACTTACCAGGGGGGGAAGTATCGGTACACCGTGAATTTTGATGCAACTGACGTACGAATCTGCTCTTCGAAGATCCATTATTATTTGGCCCGCTTCGGCCCACTTATCCGCCTATCTCGTTAAACGCATTTATCATTCATCTGCCGTTCTCACAACTTGTAGAGAGTTGTTTTCTTATTTTTATTTCGAACGAACTTTTCCCAACAAGACCGACCCTAACGATAAACAAATATTTCAAATTCCGAGGCAGGTTATGTGGCGCGAGTGAAAAAAAAAAACATTGCAAGTGTCAAAATCCGCCGCATCTTCCGTGCTAGAGTTGATCGGCAGGTCCTAGCTGCAAGGGAAAAATAAACGGGCGGAATCCCGCTCGACCAATCAACGGTTGTGTTGAAAGTCTTTTCCACCCCCGAAGCCCTCGCACGAAAATTTGTATCCTCAATCTTTGAATGGCAATTAACGAATAAATTGTAACGAGTTTCGCAAAGTTTGGGTCTATTTGAGTAATCTCGCGTTCATTTTTGAATAACAATAATAATTTGTGTTCTATTTCTTGTTTCATCAGTTCGACGTGTTAATAATAAATTTACCGGTTTTCGCATATCGAAACACCGCGTTCAAGCAAGAATAATGTGTTTAAACCTTCTACCAAATCTCCCGGGCTCAGTGTCGAATTTCAATTCGTAAAACTGCTAACGAATCAGCGCTCGAGTTCCACGGGAATGAAGAGTCACCGGCGCCGACCCATCGCTCGGCCCGCAATAGTAATTTAATGGGAAAACATGTTGAAAGTGTGCGTTTAGAGTTTGAACAATCGATCAAATAAACTTCAAAAATAAATCAAATAAACGGGCTCTCAAGAGATTTGCGGCAGACAAGAAAATTATACTTCCAACCGAATTGGAAACAATGTAAATAAGATAGTTCGTAATTTTAGCTTTAATACTCGATACTTCACATTCTCACCGTCTTGAAAAAGCACAGTCTATTAATATGCTGCAATAATCCGAATAAATTGGCTATCGGGACAATGTATATTTTAAGTTTTCGACATAAATGATAAAACTGTGCTATCGAATTCTTTCTATTGCGTCGCTAATAATTTCTTTTCTTTGTATTATCGTATTTTGAGAAATAAAGAAAAATTTATTTGATGCCTGTAAAAACATTTTTTCATGCGTTTTTCAAAACCGTCAAATTTGTAGAATTCCGAATTTTATGCACAAGAAAAACAAGGTTTTCGGAAAGTTACATCGCGTGAGAATGTTTGAGAAATCGAATTTCATTTTTTTTTAACGCCGAATTTGCGAAAATTTTATCCACAAACGATTCCGAATGAAAATTTGCATTATTCTCGCATATATGAACTCTCGATATCGTTACAATTTTACCTCCGACGATTTACCTGTATCGTCTGGCGCACGCGCAGACCGCAACGCAAGCGTCGCACTGAAGAACCAATCGGAGCGGCTCTCGACCTTTTTTTTTCCCCGCGCTTCTAGCGTTCGAAAGTTACATTCGGAGTACTTGTTAAAATTAACAACACCGATAGAACAAACTATAAAAAAATCAACAAACCGCGTTCGAAATATACAAAAATCATTATTAAATTCGTTGTAATTACGCCTTTCTTATCGCGTTCTTTCGTCACGTGACGGGGAATGTATCCGCGATGAACCAATCTGCAGGAGCCTCGCGCGAGGCTCAAGTTCAAATTTGTTTACGAAAAGTCCTCAGAGGTCATTCGATTTTCACCGGGTCTACCGAGACGCGTCGTTTCGTAGCGAGCATCGAAGGAGAATCATCCAGGCATCGAGAAAGTGAATTCAACACGTGGTGAGTATATCGATTTAATTTTATGGCAATCGTCTCCGCAGAACTCCGTAAAAAAATTGAAAACATATATTTCCTTTTCTACGTTGCAGATAGCATCGGCGAGGACTTACTCAATCAGGGCATGCTGCTGTCGGAAGACGACACGTTGTGGGTTGATACGAGGCGAGATTTCGACGGCGTTGCTCCAACGTCATTAACGGGCGAGTCGTCGCGATTCAACGACGCGACAGAGGGAACGAAATTAAAATCGTCAGCAGCGAAGCTTGCACCGAAAATCGTTGGCGACGAAATCTTAGTGGACCGGTATGACGTGAGTACTATAAAAGCAACAGCGTCTAGTACACATTCTGGTTCTAAACCAGAAATGGAGAACGAAAATTTGCTCGTCGTCAAGAGCATTTGCAAGAGCAGGATGTGGCCAGCGTTACAGTCTCTTGACGATACCCTCAGTACACCAGACATGAGCGTAAAAGACATAGATGACGCGAGATTCCACAGACTAGGTGAACAGTTTTCCTATTCTCCGAGAAATTTTACTGAAACGCTAATAACGATAATTAAAGAATCATTCAACTCGTCTTACGACGCATTGCAAGATCCGTCATAATCGTCGCTAATAGATGCTCCACAGCCCGATGTTAGCGACAATGAATCGCCAATCTGTGGTCTCGAGAAAAAGAATCTTCCTGGTGTGGGGTTTGTGGAGGACCGACTGAGTCAGTGATCGAAAAGTCACTCGCCGAAGGCCAGCTCCGTCGACGAACTCGGGCAGCACGAGTCGCCTCAGACAATCGCGAATTTCACTCCGAGCGAAAGTCGAGCACATTCAAATCCGGCGAATCCCGCGTCCGACGCATCGGCCGACGAATCGACGCGATATCTGCGTATTCCAGAAATCAAGGTCACACCGAGTACAACCAACGATACGACGAATAGCGAAACTGTTTCGAAAACGCCGTCCATATACGTGAATCCCCCAACGCCGCCAATCGCGATCCCGAAATCGCGCAGAATTCAAACGCCATATCGGAAATTGTCGTCGAAAAAAGTTAGCGCGAAAGGGTCGAAGGACCAATCGCCGTGTCCGTCGCCGTTGAACAGCGACGACGACGAGTACTTGACCGCGGATTCGGAGACCGAAGAGTCCGAGTTGTCGAGAGAAACGACGTCGCGCTCCAATTCGGCAATCGGTATCCCGAAAACGTAGAATATCAGCGCCATAATGTCCGGGCACGAAGAGTGGCTAAGGAAATTCCAGCAAATAGAAAATTCGGACTATTCGTTCGTTACTCAAGGAACTCAAGGATTGAAGAAACGATTGATACAAGACCTTGAAGCAAAACGACGAAGGTGTCTCGATTTGGTCGAGGAAGCTATGCGGAAACCCGTCGTCGAACGACCGCAAGTCGAATCGTGCTCGATTGACGGATCCCCGCTGAGGAATGATTTTTTCAAGGTCATCTTAGCTTGTTACGATTTCATGGAAAGCACGAAGAAGGCGAGGGAGATTTGCCACTGTCAGCAAAATGCGGCGCGTCGATACGTTACGACGGCAACAGTGATTCTGAAGACGAGAAGCGACGGAGCGGCAAGCACGGCAACAAAAAAGACGCGTAGATCGTTGACTAAATCGCCGAGTCCGGGAATCGTCGCCGCGAGTCCGAAAATAGCCCGGTCTCCCGTGTACTCGAGACCGAGGAAGAGTCTCGGGCCTCGCGCAACCGTGAGGACATCGGGAAAATCTCCTGGCGCACGATTAAACGTCGCCCGAACGTCGCTGTCCGCTCAAACGGCGATAAATCGCGGCGTGTCCAAGAAACGCGGAGGTTCGCCGACGGTAGATGTTTCATCGATACGGCCGGTGTCGCAGTTAAGAGAAGTATTCTCGCCAGACACAAAAACAACAGGTACATTCGACATTTTAGCATGTTTTATTGTTATATCACGGACGAGTATAATTTTGTTTCTTAGAAGATAATCTCACTGAAGTTTATAGCTAAAACTAATCGATGTTTCGCAGGTTGTCTCCAGTCGAAAGAAAGCAACGGGAAGAAATCGACAACGGCGAAAAAACCATCAACGACGGAAAAAAAGCCGACCTCGAAATTCGTTGCGAAACCATTGTCTTTGGTAAAAATTGTCTCACCGGTAGCGGAATATATTAGAGGAAAAAAAACAACTTGCGCTTTGAAACCGGCACGCCAACGATTTTTTGTTTGTTTGTATATTGAAAATTTTCCTCTAACGAAAAAAAAATGTCCGTGTAAAGCGAAATCCTGATTGACCGAGAATAATATTCCTGTGCGCCTTCTCCCTCGCCTTCTTCGTGCTTTCCATGAAATCATAACAAGCTAAGATGACCTTGAAAAAATCATTCGTCAGCGGGGATTCGTCAATCGAGCACGATTCGACTTGCGGTCGTTCGACGACGGGTTTCCGCATAGCTTCCTCGACCAAATCAAGACACCTTCGTCGTTTTGCTTTAAGGTCTTGTATCAATCGTTTCTTCAACTTCTCCGCGTATTCGTTAAATTTGGTTTTTTTCGCGGTCACCGCCGGCGATCCTTGAGTAACGAACGAGTAGTCCGAATTTTCTGTTTGCTTGAATTTCCTTAGATAATCTCGCATGCACCGTCCTTATCCCAGTTTTTGTTTGGTCCGAATTTGCATTGGATGGCTGTTGAGCGTTAATCATAAAAATCTGATTGTCATTTGTATTGGAGAATAAAATTCAAGTAAATAGAAATAAATATAAGCAGCTTATTCGAGGGACTGATATGCACCCTCTTGCATATCTTTCGTATTCTATTATGTACGCAATGCGCGTATGCGCATCTCGTCGGAGTCGCGCTGTTGGAGGGCTGTTATTCATTTGATCTTCGCTCGACATCGAGAGGAAGAGTTATTGCTCGCGGTCTTCGGTCAGAACAATTGATTGTTGAAATGAAAAAATAGGTGAAACGTGTATTAGTTTAAAAAGTATCACAATCTTCGATCGGAAACTGAATCGATCGGCAAAACGTCGAGATGGGTAGATCGCGAGAGAGCCTGAAGCGCAAACGAGCTGCGCGCTCAAAAGATTTCGGTAAGCACGACCGAATCGGCGCTCCGACAAAGGCACAATTACCGAAATATTGAAACCGCACGCGAAACAATTATGAATCGGGATACTTTTCGTTTTCAATTTTTCTATAGATCATTACGCAAAACGACGCAATGCGAATTATGGGAGCAATTTGCCATCGAGAGAGACTCATTCGCAAAGTAGCGCGGATAATTCGACGCAATCGTTCGGCGACGTGCTCGCGTATCCGCGAATCCCGTATTACGGTTGGTCGACGTACTTCAACAGCCAAGGTGAAGTATCGAAGTTTAAAACACAATTAATGTTTTGTAATAAAATAAAAAAATCAATAAGAAAATTTGAATTAGATAATTGGTTTTTATTCTATAATCTTTTTAAATAAAAAACAAATCGTATTTATTGCTGTTGATTACTTTTTCTGACTAACGACAAAACTTTTAATTTCATGTCTCCTTCGCAGAATACAACGAAGGGTCGGCAACGCTGAAGAAAATCGATGCTTTCATCGAATTCTTTGAGAGACACGCTCCACCGTTAATCGTAATGCATCACGAGAATCGAATCGATCTCGGAATAAATTTGTGCCTGAACGATTCAAACTTGCTGCGAAAATGGCCAGATATCGCGGAAGACTTCATCTCGAAGCCGCAGTACACGCTGAATTGCATCAAGGTCGCATTGTTTGAGGTAAAAAAGAGTGGAAAAACATCGTACAATTTTTATCGACTTTTTCTACCGATTTTCTTGTTACGTTGTTGTTTTGCAGGCGACGATGCATCGAGCGAAAGCCGAAAACATTGCAAGCGTTGAGAAGATTTTCAAGACTTTGCAGCTGAACAGGATCGACTTGGTAAATTGCGACGCGATCAAGCGCGAATCCATCGTAACAGCGGTGCCTCGCGTGCAGTTGAGCTCGTACGGTGCGTTTCGGAGTCGATTTATAAAAAAAAAAAACGACAAAAATAATCTTGCGGTCGATAAAATCGTGCGATCGATGAAAATGTTAAAAATCCCTCTTTTGTCCCAGGAAAAATCATATCGCTTCGATGTCGCGTAGTCAGCGTGGGACTGTCGAAATTCGATGGAGCCTCCCTTGTATTTGCTTGCAAATGCAATCGGCAGGTCATAGCGAAGCGACAAAACGAGATGCCTTTCGCACCGACGAAGTGCAACGTCTGCGGGAACGGAAACTTCACACGCTTGCTCGAAGCGCCCCACGAAATTTTTTACACTTCTCAAACAATCCGCGTTAGAGACTATCGTTCTACTGACCAGGTGTCCTACCCTTTGATAGCTATTCTAAAAAAAAAATGCATTTTTATGCATTTTTTTTTTCAAAAAATATCAGTAAAATCCATTTTTTTTCCGTAAAATTTTGATAATAATAATGAAAAAATACGCGAAAAATTCTGCTTTTTTCACAGATCGACGACAACGGAACTACGTCGCCGAACATCGTGAGCGTGAAAGTCGCGGGCGGTTTGATAGAAAAATTCACGCCCGGGGACAGTATCAAAGTTGTCGGCATAACGCGAGTATGGCTACGTGCAGAATATATTCTATGCATGATTCATGATAAATATCAAATCTGCGTTTTTTTTTTAATTTTCAGTGGAAAAACAAACTAAATCGAACTTTAAACAAAGATGCAATTTTTTTTCAAATTATACTCATACTAAAAATATATAATAATGATTATTGTTTTTATTATTATTATTATGGTAAAACAATGCAATCTTAGTTTTCATAGCAGTTTCTTTTTTGATTGCAATTGAAAAAAAAAAAACAGCTTCGATAATTATTATAAATCATTCTGTAGTATTTCGTGAGTTAATAACAATGTGAAAATATTGTCCAGGCTAAAATTCCGCTCGATGGAACGAAATCGTCGACGTCGAACTCATTTTCCCTGTACATCGAGGCAATATCGATATTTGTCGATGACAGTGATGATTCATCGGTCAAAGTGAACATGAGCTTTATCGAGGTAAATAATACGTACACAATTATCAAAGCCATAAATGAAATACTACTTTTTAGAAAAACATAATGATTTTTTTAAATACCAAAATAGTATTTTTGAACTGTTTAGTTAATTTTATTGAATTTGTTTTTACCATTTTAACATTTAAAACTTAATTTTTTCGTATTATTGTTTTTTTTCTATTATACTATTCTTCTAATTTTTTAAACTTCATATCTGTCGATGAAATGCGTGCTTGAATTTCAGAAAGTCAAATCGGAGCCGAACATCTTGAGTCTTCTCGTCCATTCCCTGTGTCCCAGTGTCCACGGTCACGAGATCATCAAAGCCGCTCTTGTCCTCGGTTTGGTCGGCGGAAGTTTCGAACACAAAGAGCTACGCGATTCTCTGCACACGTTGATTATCGGCAATTTGGGCTTGGACAAATCTCAACTGTTGCAGGCCTGCGCTCGGGTCGCGCCTCGAGGTAATGGAATCTTTTTTTTTTTTATTGCTGAGTCCCTTTTTGCAACACTAACATTCGAACAATTCAGACGTATACATCCGTGGCAGTTCCGGAACGAATTTGTTCCCGACGATGATCAACGTGCGAGAAAACGGCGCGGAAGACCATCATCTCGAGGCTGGCGAATTGGCTTCGATCAGTCGAGGCGTGTGCTGCATCGACGAGCTCGAAAAAATCTCCTCTCAGCATCAAGTAAATCCTGGACTTCCATCAATGATTATTCATTTCTTGCAAATTTCAACTAAATAATTCATACTTCCATATCTATTTTTTTATTATCATGCACGATTCAAAAAGGCGTTAGCCAGATTTATGGAGCAACAGAGAGTCGGCTTAATAAATACCGAATTAAGGTACGATGTCGCCGCCGGCACCTCGATCTTCGGGATTATCAATCCGATCAAGACATCCTACGATCCATCGAGGACGGTTCTCGAGAACGTGAGCGCGAGTCGTGAATTTCTCTCCTGTTTCGATATGATTTTTCTGATGCGCGATGATCCGAATCCGGTAAATGATTTTACAAAAAAAAATTCTACTCAAACAATGTAAACGTAATTTAACATTGCATTTCTATTCGATCCACAGTACTATGACAGATTGAGAAGCGATCGCGTGTTCGAGTTGCACGCCGGACGGTCTTATCTTGGCGAAAGAACGGCATCTTTCGAGAACAGAACCGCGAGCCAGTTTCAAAATACGCAAGCCGGCAATTCGAGGTGAAAATGAGAAAAAAAAATCGCTCCAAATTGAAAAATTTCAATTTTTGAAAATCATTTTTAATTGACGATCATTATATATTTCAGGGAAAGGCTCGTGACTGACTCGATAAACGATATATTGCCGCAAAAGTTCCTTCGAATGTACATCAGTCACGCCCGATCGCGCTCGCAACCGAGAATATCGAAGGAGTCCCAAGCGATTCTCGAACAGTTTTGCTTGTTGAGTTATCGCAACGACAGAGAAATCACAATCATCGAGGAACTCTCTCGCATTCTTGTTCTACTGATTCAAGTGGATAATTCGTTAAAATACTGAAATTGCTTCTCTTCAAATCGTATTATTTTTAACACAGTTTTTCAATGTTCTCAGGCTCGAGCGAAAGTAGATTTGCGCCCGGAAACTTCGGAGCGCGACGCTCACGAGGCGATACAAATTCTGGAGCACGTAGTTTCGGCGGATACGAAGGATCGAGCCGCGCTGCCGAGCGGAAACTCCAGCAAATTAACGGCGAACAAAGTACGAACTTCCATGCCTTATCTAATCGACGATATTCGTCTCGATCCTCATTCCGCTGTGTTTAACACTTCAGATGAAACAATTCTTGAACGATCTGAGAAACGACGCTGCGTTGTTGCAAAAAAGGACGTTCACAGCCGACGAATTGCGAAACATCGCTGACAAGGAAAACGTAACTGGAAATTCATTTTCCACGCTTCTATCGAGACTCAACGAACAGGGCTATCTTATCAAAGTATCGAACAACTTGTACAGAGTCGTTCTTAACTGAATCCCCTGAAACTGAACGCGATTCAGCATTAAACAAAAAATCGATCGAAAGAAAAAAGTCCATTCGAGCCTCTTAAAAAGAAATGAAAAAGCCTATCGCCGCAAAGTAATTTCACCGTAAATAAATGTTGAATTCGTCGATCCGTAAAACCCACTTTTATGAAAAAATCAGCGTTACATTTTCGTCGATTTGTTTTTTTTCGTAGCAGTACAAAGAACGGAAGACATTTGAATAAATTATATCTCACGAAAGATTCATCAAGTGAATCAAACGACTCACAACGCGAACGTTTATCGAGTTACCCAAAAGTCAGTACTTTTGTCTGTCGGTCGTGTTACTCGGAAATTCGAAAGTTTCCGGAAAGCACATTAATCTCGAGATTTCGCGGGGAGTGAAAAAGCGCAGTTTCAAGGAAGTAAGCGCTTTCGAAGAGTCTTCGGATTCGGATTCGTCGCGAAGTTTCTGATAATCGTCGAACGCTTCGTCGACCGTTTTTTGCGGAAACGGCGCGAGAACCGAGCCCGTTCCTTCGACGTAACGACCGTAAGCTTTGGTGAAGCAACACGAGCCCCGCGATTCGGGAGTTCTCACGTCCAGCACGGAGGCTCTTTTTTGGAGTATTTTTTCGGGCAACGCGTATACCTCCGTATCGACAGTTTCATCGATTATACGCTCGAGTCTGTAACATTTTTCCGACGATTCCGCGTCTTCGTCGTCGGGATTCGTCGGAAAATTCTCCAAACCCGTTATCACGTCTTCGGGCGTTCGAGAATCCAAGGATTTCGAGATTTTCGACCGAAATTCGAGATCGTTTCTCTTAGCCAGCAAATAATATCTCCGTCTCGTGTTGGGAACGCCGAATTGGCAAGGGCTCGGAATGAATTCGGTCCAATTAAAATTCGCCTTTTCCAAACACGTCGCGAGTTCTCGTCTAGTCTCGGAATTCTCGAATCCCTTCACGTTCTCCACCAAAACGTGCTTGAGATCTTTCAACTGCGGAATAATTTGCAAAACGTGAAAAAGCGACGAAGATCGAGCGTCTTTGGAATCCTTTCGAAGTCCTACTCTCGTGAACGGCTGACAGGGCGTACTCATCAGTATCGTGTCTACGCTCATTTCCTCTATCTCTTTGACGCTTAACGATTCTATGTTTCTGTTTATGTTTCTAACGCCTGGGAAATTGTGTTTGTAAACCTCGTTCGCCACCGTGTTGATGTCGACGGCCGCGACTACTTCGCCCGCAACGCCGCTCGCTAAAACGAAAATCATCGATTCGCATTTAATTTTCAATTTTTTCGTAAATTTTTATTCAGTAGTGAGTGAATATTCACGCTGTTACAAATAGAATGGAAATCGTTGAGAGGAATAGAATAAATTACGAATAAAACCTAACCTCAATTTGAACCGCGTAATTGTTATTGATCTATTTATATTTATTACACATTAATTCTACGTGATTAAATTAATAGAGAAGTGATGACAAATAAATGGAAATAGTTATGGGAAAAAAATTATTCACGCTTTATTATTTAATCTCAATCGAACCCGCGTAAACTTGAAGCAGAGAAGGCGCACCCTGAAGAATCGCGGTTACGCCGCGAGCTGCAGAATCAAGCGCATCGAGCAGAAAGACGAGCTGGAATCCCAGAAAACGCAGGAGTATCGCGACATGGAAGCCATGCAGGACGACAACAACAGAATGCGAGAGGAAATCGAATCGTGGCACAAAAACAGAGTCCAATACGAAATAAATAAAATGAAATGAAATGCCGAGGGCGCGTAACCTCGCTTCGGTATCGAGGAACTACGCGGTAAGAACGCGTCAAGTTCCATTCTATTTTGACAGAGTTCGCGGATAGTCAAATGACCTTGGGAATTGCAAC
Source organism: Ischnus inquisitorius (assembly GCA_963924025.1). NCBI lineage: Eukaryota > Metazoa > Arthropoda > Insecta > Hymenoptera > Ichneumonidae > Ischnus > Ischnus inquisitorius. The sequence goes on from OZ001244.1 coordinate 18,364,100, forward strand.
TCGCTACAATCCTGTCACCTTTGTCCATTAAACGCAATCAGTCCAATTGTAAAAAATTCCTTTATCTATGATTATCGGAGACTCCTCGTAAATAACAATGGAGTAAAAAACATTTTACGATCGTATAAGCCCCAACGGGATCACTCGTCGCATTCCTCTACACGGAAAAAATGAATAAACATCGGAATCCATATTAAGTCGCGAGCGTCGTCTGCTATCCGAACAATACGTTCGCGCATTGCAATATGATAACAGCACGGATTACTATCGCTAAATGATTCGCGCGTCTCTTTCATAAACGTCGCAAATGTTATCGCGAAGAAGAAATCACAAAGTCGACGAAAGTTTGAGGTTACACTGAGAATCGCTCGTCGTCGAGAGCGCACAAAAAAAAAAACATTTGTCAAAAATGTCAAACACTGGCCTTCTGGTACTCTCGAATCCAGCGAAAGTTCGTAAATTATTGCCAGTCATAAGAGAGCACGTGCTCAAAACTCTGTACATTCAGTACTTTCCCGAGAAGAATGGTCTTCTACCCGGAAATTATTCGTTGTCAGCGTCGAGAACGAGGAGTCCGTTTTACGCGCAAACGGTAGCGAATATTTACGCAATCGCCTCGACGATATCGACGTCGCGTCTCGACGTCAGAGTTTTGTTGACAAGCATGAAAAATTCTTCGGTATCCGTGATAAATACGAAGCGTCCCATCGAATTGGTAATCTTCGATCAAACTTACAGTACCAAAGACGCTAATACGTTTATGCAAGATTGCCTCGCCAATACGTCGATGGGCTGTCGTTTCATGACCATCAATAATGAAAAGATCGGCGAGGTGGACGATGCAGCCGAGACGATTTCCGACGTTCCGTGCAACGTTTACAAAAACGTCGTACTCGGAGGTACGTTCGATAGACTTCACAACGGTCACAAAATACTGCTGAGCGAGGCGATACTCAGATGCACGGAAAAACTCACCGTTGGGGTGACAGCCGAAAACATGTTGACCGGTAAACTACTATTAGTATGTGGAGCTTGAAAAAATTTTGACGCCGCAGATAATTCGAAATTCAAAACTAAATATTTATTTTCTTTTTATTTCCATCACAGGCAAAGTTTTGTGGGAGCTGATAGAGCCATGCGACAAGAGAATACGAGAATTGAAGGATTTTCTGGAAGACGTAGATTCCTCGTTGACGTACGACGTCGTGCCGATCTCCGATATGTACGGACCGACGAGAGACGATCCGACGTTCGAGATGATAGTAGTCAGCGAAGAGACGGCCAAGGGAGGCCAGAAGGTAAACGAGCTCAGATCTCAGAACGGCCTTAACAAGCTTGACGTTTGCGTCGTGAAACTCGCTCAAGACACGAATCGCGAGGAGCACGAAGAGGCGAAGATAAGTTCTTGCAATCAGAGGATAAGATTGTTGGGAACGAGACTGAAGGAGCCGCCGAAAAACGCTGAAAGACCACTGAAGCCTTACATAATCGGTCTAACCGGCGGTATAGCGAGCGGCAAATCCTCGGTGGCTCTGAAGCTCGAATCGCTCGGCGCGGGTCTCGTTAATTGCGACCGAATCGCTCACGACTTGTACGAACCGGGAAAGCGTTGTTACGAGCTCGTAGTCGAGAATTTCGGCAAAGGCATATTGAATTCCGAGGGTCGCATCGATAGAAAAGCATTGGGCGGCATTGTCTTCAACGACGCGAAGCAACTCGAAAAACTGAACAATGCCGTATGGCCGGCGATTCTCGACACGGCGAAAGAAAAAATCGACGATCTGCATCGCAAGGGTTACGACGTTATAATAATGGAAGCCGCGGTACTCATCCAAGCGCGTTGGCAATATGTGTGTCACGAAATTTGGACTTGCATAATACCGCACAGTGAGGCGGTCAAGAGGGTAATCGAGAGAAACTCGATGACGGAGGAAGAGGCGGAATCGCGAATCCGCGCACAGCCGAGCAACGTCGAACAGGTAGCCGAAGCTACGGTCGTTGTTTCAACCATGTGGAGTCACGAGGTAACGCTGGAACAGGTGCAAAGAGCTTGGAACGAATTGAAGAACTTCTTGGCCGAGGCGGAAAGAAGATAATGACAAATTTTTATTAGAATATTGCGATAACATCGTTATCGTTATTCCGCGATCGCCATACAGAGTACTTCTTCGTGTTTATTGTGTCGAGAAAACGGGGTGTTCGAGGAAATTCGGCCTATACGCGCGAAGCAAGACGGCTTTGGGATCGAATAAAAAATGTTATGGGTTATAATTGTAGAAAAAGAATACATATAACGTTTTTAATAATTAACGAAGATACATTAAGGCCTTATTCTCATCTCATCGAGAATATAGCATTGTCGCTCATTATCGTATTCTCTTCCTGCTCCGATCTTTCCTGCTTTCTCGTCGTGAGCGTACCGAGAAACGATTGAAAGTCCGATTTTAACTTAACACCGCCGTCCTCCACGTTGCAGCTCACTTGTGATATCCTTGCGAAAGTTGGCGCTGTTCAAAGTTGTTTTTTTGTTTCAAAAATATCCGTAACAAATTTTTTCGACACAGACTTTTCTGCAAGATATTTACTCGACTCACATATCGCATTTTTTTGAGCGTCGGAGCCTCGATTTTTTTCCGGCTCGTATTGAAAAACCACGCAACTCTTCGGCTCGAGTTTCGGTTGTTCGACGAAGTAATCGTACAATTGTTCGAGTTCTCGTATGCGTTCCTCGGTCCTTTGACTGCAAACGAAGATAACACCGAGCGCGTCTTTGCGCATAGCTGGCCAGCAGTTCTCGTATCTTGAAAACAAGGAAAATCATGAAATTCGAGCGTTATTCGATGTCGCTGAAAGTAGGTGTTCAATGAATTTTTACTTTCGATCACCGCTGCAGTCCCACAGCTCGACGTCTACTTTTGTATTTTTGTTCTTCACTCGAACGTTCGCAACTTCGAATTCGAGAATTCTCACTCCTTTCGTGGGACGATACTCGTACGGTATTTCCGTAGCGTCCGCTATGTAGTTCGCTATCGTAGTCTTACCGACCTTAGCGGAGAGCAAAAAAAGCGTTGTTATCCGGCCTCATTCAATCGTAGAGATAAGTTTCACTTTGCAAGCGGGACTTACCCCTGCGGGTCCAACGATTATGAGCTTCAGAGCTTCCATTGGGTGTGAGTGCGCTGCAAGCCCTGAATTGCAAGTATTTTCCTTTATTTTCTTTTTTTCGTTGAATTCACGGCTCTGGGCAAAGTTTCATGAGTACGACTATACGAAGAAATCCGCTTCGCACGCGAGAATGACAATTCACGGTTACTATGGCAACAAAAACATCGACAACAAGGACCAGTACGTAGGACGCCCGTAGCGGGAAATTTATTGGTTCGATTCAACTGCGTTACAAGTCTTTTAAATAACACTAAAAAAAATCCACAGTTTTCTTGACAACTAATGACCGTTCGAAGGCATCGAACCCGCGTACTAATAAAGTGTGAATAGTCATTCATAATTAAATAATTAACTGATTATCCGTCTCTCAGTTTATAGAGGACTGGTTTTTTCTTTACATGTCTAAGACGTCGTTTCGTCGACTCTTATCTAAATCGTGTAGATTAAATGTTTCTGTGCTTGTCGTAACGTAACACTTCGTTCCGTTGTTTGTTATAAATGATAAAGAGAAGATAGTGTTAATAGTACTAAAACGCATGTCTACGATATCATCGATGAATAAGTCCGTAATAGAGACTGAAAATAGTTGATAGTTTCAACACGATCGGTGATGCGCATCAGAACAATTGCGCAGTTATGTAATTCAACTTGTTTTGCGTGTGGTTCAATCGATATTATCACTGAGGCATCTCGACGGCCTCGGGTTTGGGTTCATCCGGATAAACCAAGTTGAAGAGAGCCGTCAATGCTTCCTTCGCTGCTATCTTCTTCGCGTCCTTTTTGTTTTTCGCTGTTAAAGAATAATTTTGTGTATAAATAAACTTTACATCTTTATGAATCAACGTTAATCGAATCGAATATCTTCGTGGACGAAATAAGAAGTTACCTGTGCCGGTGTACGTTGTGCCGTTTATTTCAACACCGAGGGTGAATTGTATATTGGGGGGATTGCCGACTCGACCAACTTCGTTGTATGTCGTGCCGGGCCTCATCTGATTGAGCAACATAACGGGGTGTATGTCCAGAGCGTTTGCGGGTAATACCTTGTCGGTAAGCGTTCTTGGTTCGGTTTTGTTTTTCGGTAACGGTGGGCCGCCGGGTCTCGGTATCGGTACAACCGTACCCTGATTTTGCCACTCGAGGAAAAGCTTGTAAAGCGCGAAGCTCGCGAGCGAACTCCACGGTATGTCGTCGTTTTCTTCGACCGTTTCCTCACCGTTCTCCTCGGCGACGGAGCTTTCGGCGGTTGGTTGATTCTCACTGACTTCCATATTCGCGTTTTCGCTGTACGTCTCGACGCGTTCCTTCATCGCAGCCGCGGTCATTTTCTCGAGAAGCAAACATTTCAGAGCATTCTCAGCGGCATTCTGACGCGCCAGCGGCTTCGAGAGACCTTGACCCACGTAAACTTTACCTTCCAACTGAAAAAATAAAGAATAAACGATCTGTATATCCGAATGTATGCAATAAAAAAAATTCCCGTTATTCCCTTATTTTGACCATTATTTCGTTCGAGCAACCGATCGTTTGTTTCGTCACCCGCAAGCGCCGGTTCGGTAAGTTCAATCGATGTTACTTCTCAGTGTACGAACAGAGTATTTGATACGTTGTTAAATAAAAATTGCGAATTTCCTCACCTCGGCGTGAACGAGGAAAAGTGAATTAGGCATTATAGCCTGAGTCTCCGGGAAAGTGAAATTCACACCGGCCTTCATCTCGTTAAGCACCATTATTGCGTTCTTCGGCATCAGAGTTTTGCGCAGACGACGATTCATGCGCAACCGCTTGAGTACTTTGTTCGGCTTTTCTGTAGAAAGAAAATAAACAGAATCGCACATTTTAACAACTGCCATTTCTAACATTGATTGTACGTTAAAAATATCGTTCAATAAATCAGCTAACTAATTCACATTGATATCTCGCCTAGACGAGCTCTACGAATATCCTTCGAATATCGGAGCGATCGTCGAGCCGTGATATCTTCAAATTTGCGCAGTGTAATGTCATCATGAATAATCATTCGATAAGAAAAAAGGGCACGGTCGGCCGAAAAAAAATGAACTCACTGGCTGTAAGTTTCTTGACTCTCCTCCATTCTTCTCTTCTACCCTTTGGCGGTGTTTGACCGTCCTCCGTGTCCATCCACTGACCGGATTGATCGTCCGTGTCCATCCAACGGCCTTGATCGTCTTCGACCCAACGACGCGGATCGTCACCGTCCATGGGTTCATCCGACTGTTCGGTACTGATGCTTGCATTAGGATCGGCGGTTTTGTTTCCAGTCGATTCATCCGCGGCTCCGGTGCTTTTGGCCGGAGTTGCATCGACTTTGGCGGTAGGCACGGACGCGATCACGGCTGGTTTCGCTGCGGCGGCCGCAGGAGCAACGGCAGGCTTAGGGGTAGCGACTGCAGGAGCCGCGGGGGCGGCTGCCGCAGCGGCCGGGGCGGCCGAAGCGGCCGGGGCTACTGCAGCGGGGGCAGCGACATTGGCGGTATTCGCGGTTGGTGTCGAATTTGCCGGAGTCACTGGTTTAATCGCATTCGGAGGAGGCACGGGTGCCGGTGTTGAGCTCGGCTGAGCCGGATTAACCGCCGGAGGTGCGCTGGTCTGTTTCAGAATCGGCTTCAATTTTTGCGGCTGTTGTTGTTGCTGTTGATTCTGATTTAGCTGTTGCTGCTGTTGTTGCTGTTGTTGCGGATTCGGCTGTTGCTGATTTCCTTGTCTAGCTTTCATAGCTTGCTGTTGCATCGGCGTCGGCGGTCCCGACGGTTTGAACGGTGCCGACGGCTGTAGGATACCGGGCTTATAATTGGACTGTTGATAATTGCCGCCCTGATGATTGTACTGAAAAACAGAGGGTGGGTTTTCGCCGCTACACAAGGAACCTCTACGGTTGTGACAATCCACCAGGGACCAGTTTTCGCCTATCGTACTTTGAGCGTGTCTCTACGAGCTACCCCCGATAGCCTGTGACCAGAGCCAAAGCTCGAACCTTTTTATCCGACGCATCGATGGATTATAGAGACGCATTTTTCTCTAGTCTGTCGTTCGACGCGGACCTTTTTATCTTTAACATTCCGTCCGCGTTTGTTCGTAATGACGAATAGAGAAATTATGCCTCTTTGACCATAACGAATGATGAATTTCGTCGCGATTAACCAGGGATTCATCCCGGGGCACGGTAACGCTATGAGGGCAACCAGCGAGCTCGCCCCTGGCAAAATACACCTCCTCGGTATTGTTGTATAGCTACTCGAGCCTGCTTCTTCGGCAGGGTAGGGGAGTAACACGGAAATTCTCCGATTAGTACATGCACGTACAAATGTATTTTTCTGTTTTTTCTTTCTTTTTCGTTTCTTTTCTCTTTTTTTTGTACGCTTCTTTTTACCTCTCACCTTATCCCATAGACCTCGCACATGATGCGCACTTTAAATGAAAATTCTCAATATACTTTTGACACCAAAGGGAAACAGTATCTCTTTTTTTTTTTTTTTTTTTTTTTTTTACAGTCGCAGTTTACTTTTCGACGGACGTTCGGCGACTATTCGTGTATGCATTCGTGTATTGACGCGAATTCTACACAGCGTTAAGAAAGCAACTTACCTGGTGGGGACCCTGAAATGAATTTCCATTTCCAGGATTCATCTGTCCGCGTCCTGCAATCACAAATGTTTCAATTTAACCTTCTCGGCAACATTCGTTCGTCGCGAAGTGTCTCATTGTTGTAACGCAAAAATAGGATGCTAGTGAAAAAAGAAACAAAAAAAAGAGCGTCCAGTAGCGACGCCATTGTCGCGAGTCGGATATTGATTTTTGTTGCGACTCTACGGATTCTCCGAATGCGACGCGAATTAATAGCACAGTTCGGACCAATTGCGACGACGATTTTGATTGATTCAACTTCGACTCACCGTTTCCAAAACCCGGACCACCGCCCGAAGATCTGCTTCGTGTGTACATCGATTAGCAAATTCGCCCTTCGCTGAAGCCAGAAAATCGGTTGCCGCGGCTCCTTACGTGCGTCTGTCAGTCGTTGGCGAATTTCAAACGGCGTTCTGCGCGAACGTAATGTTGCCGGAACTCGATGAGACGCTTGCGGGACTGCGAACAGACAAACGTATATCACAATACCGCAGCGACAATTAATCCACTCACGAATCTCCGTATATATCAATAATTACAAAGGCACACGCGCGCGACTCAGCGACGTCGAAAGCCGATTCGGTAATGGCGTCCAATGATTTGCTTCAAGCTTCATTTTCAATTCAGGGAGACTTTTGCCGTGTCGCCATGTCGACTTTGCATGCCGGCCAATGAGATCGAGCTATTTCGAAAAATTACCAATGACGCAATCGCATCGTTGTTCGACGAAAGAATTTCTGCGAGCGATTGACTCGAGCGTCGCAGTTTCTTCTGTTATGCGGGCAGATCGCTGGGTCGGCCGTTAATGGTTCATTCCCGTGGAACTCAAACGCTGATTCGCTGGCTGCTTTGCGGATTCAAATTCGGCTCTGGGCCCGGGAGGTTTGGTAAAAGTTGTAAACACATTATTTTTAGTTGAACGCGATGTTTCGGTATTCGATACACGGTGAATTTATTATTAAGACGTCGAAGCGATGAAACAATAAACAGAACCTAAATTATGATCATCATTAAAAAATGAGCCCGAGATTCCTCAATCAGAACACACTTTGCAAAACTAGTTACCTATTCAAATGCAAAACTAACTAGTAAGCTATTCAAAGACTGATCTTAACAGCGCGACATTTTTTTTCTTTTGTACTCGTATTTTCTGTTAAATCCATACGTGAAAGCGTTATTCTCGTTGGTCTACAAATAATCTATAAATGAATAAATAAATAAGAAATAGTATGTCTGTGTTAGTAAAAAAAATCATGTATTTATTTTTTTCCCGTCAAAAATTGGTAAATGACACTGAAATCTTTATCCGCATATCCACTCGTCATTAGTGCTCGATATATTTGATGGGCCAAGGACCCCATTGGAATCGGCGCCTCCGCCCGAGCCGCGGCCGCTTGCACCAATCCTAAATCTTTGGTCATCAACGCAGTCCCAAAACCTCCCTATTGAACAAACAATGCAACGCGAAAAATTATTTACCTGTTTATCATTTAAAGTTTCAAAATTTGATCTCGGTTTTGACGAATGAGAGTGCGCTTTTGTGAAACCTTGTAGTTATTGGAGCTAGGAACGTTGTCCAGTATTCCCGGCACGGGATTGTACAACTCGGATGACCAGCATCTACCGGAACTCGAATTTATGATACTGGCTAAGACTTTCGGATCCAAACCGAGTCTGAAAATGTAATTATCGGTTTTTTTTCATGCTTCCTCATTCCGAAGAAACATCGTCTTTTTTTTGGTATAAGAATTAATTAATGTTTTAATCATACTTGGATCCAACATTGTAAGCTTCGGCTGTACCGATCATGCTGATGGCGAGCAGCATATTGTTGCACAATTTCGCCGCTTGTCCCATTCCGACTTCTCCGCAGTGGACGATCCGGGATCCCATTGCTTCCAGAATGGGTTTCGCACGATTGAAATTCGTTTCTGAACCTCCGGCCATGAAGGTCAAGGTGCCATCGCGCGCTGCGTTAACGCCTAAGCAACAAATTGGAAAACAATCGATTGTCATGGTCATGTAAAATAATGTATTTTTTCAGGCATTTCAGACGGGCTGTAACGCTCTTTAAAGATATTATCAATTTTTTAACTTTTTTTTTTAGATGGTTTATAACACTTTTCGAGAACATTTGAGAATTATCGAACGATAATGCCAAATTCGTGTATTGAATTTTACCTCCTGATACTGGGGCATCGACGAAGTCAACTTGTTTTTGCGTAGCCTCGGCTGCAACCGATTGCGACACCGTTGGATCAATCGTACTGCTGTCGATTAAGATCGAATTCTTCTGCACTGCGCTGCAATATGATAAACGATTCAATGGGGCGCTGACATTTTTCATCCATTGTAATTAAAGCGCCTACAAAAAAAAATATCTCAATAATAAAAACCTGAGAATTCCGTTATCGCCGAGGTAACAGTCGAGAACGTGTTGATTCGACGGCAACATGGAAATAATCACCTCAGAATTTCTCGCAACTTCTTTGAGATTCGGAGCGGCTTTAGCTCCGGCCTCGACGAGGCTCGATACGGCAGTTTTGTTCACGTCGTAAACGGTCAGCTCGTAACCCTGCAATATCGATAATAATCGTCAGGGATTCGTCAATTTGTGTAAAAAAAAAATTTGTCAATAAACAATGCAACCTATTGCTACTTGCGCTGTTGAAACTGTTGCAGATCTATTCGTTGATCATTGATCCCAGAAAATAGACTTTATTAATGAATTTACCTTTTTCAAAATATTTCTCGCCATGTTGCCGCCCATATTACCCAAACCAACGAAGCTGACCTTAGAATAGCTTCGTCTGCCTTGATAGTATCAATTTTAACACAAGTTAATGATTATCACGATATTTATATACGAAAAAAATTCCGTATAAAAATGTTGATCTCATTATTGTTACTTACTCGAACATGAGCGTTTCAACGCAGAAAAGACAGTCATGGCTGTTAGTGACGATAAGTAACTCGCGTTTTCAACCTGCGAACGGACGAAATCGAACTGCGCTCGTTTGAACCGATGGCCTCAGCTCCGATACGCGGGCTAATGATATTATAATTAATTCGCTCGAGAATTCGATTAACTCATCGCTCGCTAAATTTTTATAAAAAAGATAATACAGGAATACGGAAAGCGAAAATGATTTACAAGTGTACCCAGTTGTAGGGATAGCAAAATATTGATTTCCAGTGGAAAGAGAAACGGCGAACAATATTCGCGAGAGACTGCCGGACGTGGATGAATCGAACGGCCGACTAATGAACTCTCTTCGACGTGCATTCCCAACGATCCGCCGTGGCTCGGCATTGATAATGATGGTAATAAACAGAGGAGAAAACTAGAGGGGGAACACACATCGGACCTTATCGCATTGGACAATTCGTCATTGAATGAAACGAATAACATTGCGCGTAAATATACGTTGCGCAACGATAAGATAAGGCGATAAACGGAGCGAATGACATCGCGCGTATGGCGAGAAACTTAATCGCCAAAGCGATCAAAGTAATTTTGACTTCATCAAGGTCATTTTTTCATACCCGTGAATAAGCCGGGTTATTGCATACATTTAGCACCGAAAGTATAATCCACTATGATGAATGTCACGAAGACATTCTTTTTTTTTCCCCTCATAAAATGCTTTCCAAGTTTATCGGCGTCGGTCCCTTCGCTTCTTTGCGCGATGCTCTATTGCAATTAGCAGCGTAAATTACCTCGCAATCTACGATCTTTGCGAATACACGAACAACGATTGCAATCAATAACTCTTATACCACTTTCGCCCGTGTTTTTTTTTCCCGATGATTATCAAATACAAACGCAATTTTCCATCCAACTTTCGCGCGCAATACGTCGTTTTGAATATGGTGAACGCTGGAGATAAGATTTTTCTTGGTTTTTCGCGTCACACTTTCAAATATTGACTTTGCAGGAAAAAAAATATTCTTTTCCCCACGCGCTCCGAACGATGAATATTTTTACATAGAAGTAATTGGGTGCGATAACGAAAATTATTTATTCCCCGTAGTATTAATGGTCGTGAATAAAATATCCAGTATCGATTTGCGACCTTTATGCATAGTGCATAATGCGCATTCAAGCACCGCCACTTAATGTTGCGACTCTGATCGAGCACGTTCATGTTCATCCTAATCTTCGTCATCCCTCGATCGTTAATTCATCGTCGATTATAAATCACGAGGCGATGGGGTGCTGCGTGATTTTATTCGCCGGCTCGATTATCATATTTTTCATTGCGTTCGCCGATAAAAACGCCATCGTGAACAGGAATGCGACGGAATCTTGGATGAGCGATGAAAATTTCACGGATTTGATCGAAGCCTCGTTCACCATACCTCAATGCGTGAATATCTTTCTTTCCGGCAAGTCAATTAATTTCCAATCGATCATTCATTTTAATATCAATTGAATAATTGATTTCGATATTATTAGACGTATCCGCGGGGACGGAGATGATTTTCAAGCAATTCATAAGTCTTTATGAATTCGAGTACATTCTGAACGGTAAGTCCGATGGTTGCGACAGCTTCTTCTTGGTCGCTGGCTCCGAAGAGAATCTGATGGACGACATAAACAGGCGAGCCGATTATTTTCTCATGATCACATTTGAATATCAAGCGCGTTTTTTTAACAATCCTTTTTTTTGCGGTTTTTTTGATCCTTCAGAGTTGTGACAATGAACTCCAATGTCGAGATTCTGATCGTCGTCGACAATGACGTCAATGATCAAGTAGAAAGCTTGGAAAACGGCGAGGAAGGTATCTTTAATGCTTCGATTTATCTTAACACGAATGTGAACATCGTCGCGCGCAACGGTCTCTGGACTTTGGGCGACAATTTTTTGTTGTCGCGAACATTCAAAGAAGTTTACAGGTGAGAAATCTTCAAACTCGTGAGTAGGAAAAAAAAACGAGGAGTGCCTTCGTGACCAAGAACAGACATGCATTAATTGAGAATAATATCGTCACAGTTACACCGAGATGAGACACAAAAAAGGAATCGTTGATCTCGAAGGCGAAGAATTACAAGTGACGACGTTCTACAATCCGCCGCTTTGCTATCTCGAAACGACCGTCAACCGAACCGTGGACAACATCGAGGCGGAAGTTTTTACCGCGGAAGATGGTGGTAAAACGCAATTGCAGCTCGAAATGATTATAAGAAATTTTATAATTGGAAAAGACGGAAAAAAAAAATTAACTAATGTGCTTACAAGCAGACCCCGAATTCGACGGAGTGGAGCTAATATATTTTCAATTGTTCGCGGAACGATTGAATTTCACATACACCATCCGAAAACCTAGCGATGGACATGTGTTAGTAAAATAAAATGTTTTCGAAAAAATAATAACAAACGTCTTTTTTAAGATTGTTATTTAAAGAAAATTACACAGATTTGGCCATCGAAACGGAAGTGTTTGGACGGGCGGAATTATCGGTCAGATGTATCGCGACGAAACGCATTTTGCCTTCGGCGGTTTGTGGCTATCGGCAATTCGCAATGATTTTGTGAATCTGACAGGGCCGTGGGGAGTGATTCATGGTCATTTTTTGGTTCCAAGACCAAAGCCTCATGCGAGCTTTTGGGCACTCACCGCAACGCTTTCTCTGGAAGTTTGGATCGCCATTGTCGCTATACTGACTGCTCAGAGCGTTTGCATTTACACGAGAGCTTGGGTCAATCCGAGAATTTCAATGAGTATAACAAACCAAATTTAATCGAATAATCACAATCTTTTCACAGTCGAAAATGTCTTAAGGTAGTCCTTTCGTAGAATCCGAAGCCACGTGAGTTCGGGAAAGGAATAAGACTGAATTGCGAACAGTTTTCGATAGAACAAAAACCTGAAAAAAATCTTGATCTTTTCCGCATCTTAATACGTTTAATTTATTGCAAACTTCTATTTCATCGAGAAGTATTCGCAATTTTCTAAAATTCTTTCTCAATCTTAGGTGGCATCGGTCTCTACGAAAGGATTGCCTTGATACTGCAATGGTATAATTTTCCAGGATATCGTAGCTTCGCGAACACGTGGACGGAGACGATGGCACGTTTGGTGGGTGGATCGGCGCCCAGAAAGATTCAGTGTCTCAAATTGGAGTGTCTGGTTTGGCACTTCTTTGGTGTTCTCATGGTAACGGCGTACTCCTGCAGTCTCGCGGCCAAATTGGCGAGTAGGGATTACGACAAAAGGTCAGCAATCGAAATTTTTCAATATTCTCGGCGATAGTTAGCAAAACAATGAGGATAATTTTACAAATTTGGCAAATAATTTTTTTTCCTTTTTCATAGATAACAATTCTTCGCAATTCAATATTTTTCATTTTGAACACAGGATTGATACGGTCCGGGACTTCGTGAGGGCGAATTTGACTTGGGGCAGAAAACGACCGGTAGAATATTCACTACACTTCGATTCTCATGTAAGCGAAAAATGTGCAATTGCGTGCACGCGATTAAATTGGTCTGAACGAATCGTCCGTTGTTTCGAAGGATCCATACGCCGCGTCGATTCCCGAAAGCTATCAACACATAACGGACGATAATGAGGCGCACGAGAAGATTTTGAAGGGAAATTATGCAATTTTTGGAAGACGAATATCTTCAACGTTTTTTCCGGATGATCCTATCAGGAGTAGTGATTTAAAAGTGAAGAATATTCATGATTATTATTATTATTATCATTATTAGTTTTCCACGGAAACAAACCTTTTGCATCAGATTTTTGAAAAATTATTAATTATTACAATTAATTTTCGATTCATCGATATCGATAGCGCATGATGAGACGAATTTCTAATCATTCTTCAAAAAAATTTCAATTAAGGGTTACAGATTAATGAGAAACAGTTTGAACAATAATTACGCAACGTTTGCGGTTTCTCCTTGGCTAATCGAACCGGTCAATAAGGTAAGATTGAAGATGCCATAAACGACCGATAATCGACAGAGGGTATTGAGCGAAATAAACTTTCTGCTATACGTAAGCTCTTGCTTTGGATGCACGAGACCGGCTTGACGCAGTATCATCTCGACGACGTGCTGTACAGACGCACGCCATCGGAACTGCGCGAAGTTCTGGTCGAGAAGGACGTCAACACCGGTCAACCGAGAGTCCTCATCCTGAGACCGCTCGGTGCGGGATTCGCGATATACCTTACGGGCCTTTTTATTTCCATTGTTATTTTTTACTTCGAGCTCAGATCCGTCCGAAAAACGAGATCGATTTGGGCGGTACTGCTCAATGTGAAAAAGAAACGAGCCATCTGGCAAGCCGAAGTCATCGAGAGAAAACACGAACGTTTGATATTCGAGAAATTCAAACGAAAAAGATACGGTTTCGATTTATCTCGGAAACATAAGACGGTAAACGAAATAAGAAAGTTGAAGGTGTTGAAATGAGAATAAACCAACTCGAGCCGATGGATTTTATATTGTCAAGAAACGATGTAGAGGAATAAAAGTTGAGTTTGCGATGATACAAATTTTGCAGAATGCAAAAAGATTGGAAGATTCTCGGCTTACCGCTAACGTCCGTTGGAATATCTTCTTAATCATGCTTTCCCTGATTTTCTGTATTTTGTGTCAGACGATCGCGAGCCACTAGCGAGGTATTAATTTGTATTAAAAATAAACGAGAGGTCTGGAGAACTCGCCGCGAAAAATCGATTATTCGGTCTCTAAAAATTCAACCAAAAACGATTTCGATCATGATTTTTCGGTACTGATGGTGTACAACGCATTTCTCTGCAAAAGATGAATATCGGCGTTTGTTGAATTTTTTTCTTCGAATTTTCGTTCATCGATCGCACGCGCAAAAAGTGCAGCGTAAACATCGGTTCGGTGATCGGTCGTCGAGTTAATGGTATCCTAATAACGGTATTCAGCTTAAAATTGGTTTATAGCAAATAATAAAAGACATATTATCGATCGTTACTCGCGAGTACCCGATAGTGCAGCCCCATTGACCCGATTACTTTTTGCTCGAATTTGCAAATGTAGTTCGAGATGGAATTTAAGTTCATACTTCATTGAACCTGACTCGATATAATAGCGATATATAAACTTGTCGAACTTCCTACCAACGCGAATATCTAAAGAAAGAAAATACATGCGTGCAACCTTTGCCGGCGGTTGAAGTGAACGTTCTAAACTTTCTCTTTTCTTCCTTTTTGACATGAACGGAAATGTGAAAAAGAATTAACGGAGCTTCGTGTTACGGCGACGTCACCATTATACATTACACGTTATTTGTAACGCGTTACTCGTAACATCAAATTTATTATGCCAAAGCGTTAGTGCAAAATACTCACTAAGCGCGAAGCACTCGAACTTACTGTACTCCGAATGCAGCACAGCGAGCGCAACGCCTAACGTTCAGACCCACCGTCGAAATGTAAAACGGAGCTAAAGAAGTTTCATTTGAAAAAAAAAAAAAAAAAAAAAAAAAAAAAACTGCTCGTATTTATTGAAACCCCAACACTACACACAGTTCATATCGAGCTAATGGTATAAAAGAAACACGTCATTCATGTTACTTTCGCCGTCCTCTTGTCAATTACACATTTTCCGGGTGATGGCGATACGTTCTAATTAATGGTAGCGCCGGACAGTTGTTGGGATAACATTGCCGCGTCATAATTAGACATAGATAAGCATATATCCACAGCCCTGAACTCTATTTGCCGACGGGTACTATTTATACGTTTGCCAGAGGTCGCGAGGGCAAGGTAGAAGTCCCTTATCGGGGCGAGGGGCTTTCGAGTAGGTAATGGCGTTGGACAAATGACGGATAGCCCTTTTTTTTTCTTTGTCGCGTATCCAACTCCAGTTCTGTTCGGTATCTACGACCGTGTTAAAAGGTGTATGTCACTTAGAGGTATGAACCGGGCGAGCACGGCGTGCGTTGATCGTAACTACAACCCCCATTCGCAATCGATTCTCACGTGCAGTCAGCCAAGTGTCGCGGTCCGGGCCGGTACTTTTGGGCGTCCGGCGTAACCAGTTCGAACCGCGATGCAGTAGTTCATTCTCTTGCCAATCGTGTATTAATTCAAAAAATGAGATTCTTATCGAGCATAACAAATGTTCCGGCTAGTTGAGGCACTGCGGAAAAAAAAAATGAGACTGCACGGAGGGAAAGTGTTTCCATAATAAAATGTGAATTATCGATCGATGCTCTTATAGCGCATAGCTTCGCGATCTCTCGACCCGATCGACACTACGCGTCGCAACTTCGGAAAAACAAGGTCCAGTTTTTTACCCGGCGTTGAATGTCGTTGCTGCTTGTTTTGCGTTTTGATAAATCGTGACAACAGTTTTGAGAAATGTGGCGTTACGGAGCTTTTTGGATGAGCATGCTGATGTACTTGTCCGACATATCGGCCGACAGAAATGCTATCATAACGAAGATGATCGGTAACGAATCGTGGATATCGATGGAAAATTTTGAGACCACGATCAGAGTTTCCTTCAATGTTGCGAGATGTGCCAACGTATTTATTTCCGGCAAGTTCATTGATATTGAAAATAATAACTCTGGGGTCTGTTTTCGATAGATCTTTTTTTCGTATCGATGCCAATCGATAACCGAATGTTCTGAAAAAAATGTTGATTTCACGTTGTGTGCTCTTTGAACGATAAAAACATTTCTTTGCTCGAAAATTAGACTTAAGGGAAAAATCGACTCCAGAATTTTTGTTAGAAAAAAGTGGAGGTAAAAAAATTGA
Organism: Ischnus inquisitorius; assembly: GCA_963924025.1. Classification (NCBI taxonomy): domain Eukaryota; kingdom Metazoa; phylum Arthropoda; class Insecta; order Hymenoptera; family Ichneumonidae; genus Ischnus; species Ischnus inquisitorius. Next base: position 18,380,667 of record OZ001244.1, read on the forward strand.
CTTATCGCATTGTTCTATTAGGTAACTCCGTAGGTACTGAGAATCTTTTTAATACCTTCGTGCGTATTTATCCATACGAGTACACGGTGAACAAAAGGATATACGGCTGCAATGGTTACTTCATGATCTCGACGTCGGCGAGGAGACTGGTAAAAGCTATGATAAAGTGAGTGGATGATTCGATAAACTTCGATAAATGTTCGTTACATTCGTTCGAAAAAAATGTTCGGTTACCGATTCGTTTGTTCAGAGTCCCGACGACGATCTCGACGACCGAACTTTTGGTAGTTGTCGACGACGATGTCGAAGACTCGACGGGGCTGTTCAACGTATCGATGTACGAAAACGCCAATGTCAATATCGCTGCGCGAAACGGCCTATGGACACTTTCGGAAAATTTTTTAGATCCGCGAGTATTCAAGAGGGTTTCGCGGTAAGAAAACAAATGCAGATTTGAATGATCAGAACTTTCCGTACGGAAGAACTTTAGCGGAAGCCGAAGGTGTATCATATTATTAATAACACCGATACGAATATGACAATTAATTTTTTACCAACTGTAGATACGTAAATTAGTCGTAATTGTTTAATACAAAGATTAATTACAATTATAATATTCCAGACACCGCGACATGATACATAAACAAGGAATCGTGGATCTTCAGGGTCGGAATTTGCAAATCGCAGCATTTTATCTTCCACCATTGTGCTATCTACGGACAACTGTTAATCGAACTTTCAAGGGCATCGAAGGAGAATTCTTCACCGCTGACAATAGTAAGAAAAGAAAACTTTCTCTTTTTCTCTGTGCGAGCGTTCGAAAAAAAAGTTTCATCGTGTTAGATGTATAAATGAAATATCAAAAAAATTCAATTAAAACTTTTTTCAAAAAAATTCCAAAAATGTTCACATTTATTCACGAAAACGAAGTTTTATCTGTGAGAAAGTAGAAATATAAAAAAAAGAAAAAACTGAGACGTATTCATCGGCAGGAGCGGAGGTCGATGGAATAGAAATGAATCTATTCAAGCTGATCGCTAATCGTCTGAATTTTACGTGGACCATCCGAAAGCCGAACCACTTTTACCGGTCAGTGACTCGTTGGGTCTCAACCTTCGATAGGTTCATTTTTCGTTTCTCCGTCTACACGCGCTGATATTTCAGATACGGAAGGCCAAACGGTTCGACCTGGAACGGCGGAATGATCGGCCAACTCTTCCGCAAGGAAGTTGACATGGCGTTTAGCGGCATATGGCTGACCTTGCAACAATCGCGTTTCGTTAATTTAACGAAACCTTGGACCTTGACGCACATACACTTTTTAGTGCCAAGGCCAAAGTCGTATCCCAGTTTCTGGGCGCTCACTAGCCCGCTTTCGCCCGAAGTTTGGTATGCGGTTCTCAGCATCGTTGTTCTTCAGAGCCTCTTCGTCTATACCGCGGCTCGGACCAACAGTCGAATCCCTAAGAGTAATTAAAAAATATTGATTTTCATAAATTAACAATCTATTCTTTCACTTTCCACCCTCGATTGTTTCGTAAATAAAATCATTTCTACGTAAGGATGATTTTTGACTTCAATCAATCAATAAAACAAAATGTTTCACGTAATCAATAATATCATTTTCGTTTGTTTCTAACCGTCGATTGCCCAAAACCCAAATGTTTCTTTCCAGATCGCAATTAATTTTTCACGGCTTTGTTGAACGATTGTGCAGGGTTCCGCAGCTTTACGATAACATGGACAGAGATGATGGGGCGTTTGCTGGGTACCTGCGCGCCGCGAAAGATGGACGGCCTTAAATTGCAATTCCAGCTGTGGCACTTCATCGGCGTTCTCGTCGTTACCGCGTATTCGAGCAGTCTTGCGGCCAGCTTGGCGAGTTCGGGATGGGAGAAAAGGTGGGTTTCTGGCAACTTTCACCTGCCACAACCGAAAGTGCGGCTATCCCACCGAATTCTCTTATATTCCATCATAGATTCACATGCAACCATTAGCGGAATGAAAAAGATCCGAAACGAAAGGGTTGACACGTTTGATTATTTTTTTCTTGACCCGACAGAGTTTCTTTTTGTACGAAAACCGTCCATGAGCCAACTGTTTTTTTGATTATTATCGTAGAATCGATACTCTACAGCAATTTCTCGCAGCGAATTTGTCCTGGGGCAGGGAAGGCCCCATTCCAAACTTTCAACTGTACTTCGACTCTTCCGTAAGTGGCGCTAAATCATAGTTTCGTCATATATCGTATAACAAGGAATAAATAATGATGATAAATTCGTGTGAAGGATCCGCATGCGAACCAGATATGGAAACATTTCCAGCACGAATCGAGCGAAGAGGAGCGGCACGAACGTCTCGCCAAAGGAAATTACGCGGTTATCGGTAGCGTCATTGCTTCAATCTTCTTTCCAGAAAATCACGTTCGCAGCGAAGCCTTGAAAGTGCGTATTTTATCTCTGTTTTCCGACGTTGAGTCAATTAGGTTGATTATTTATTTTCAATTGATTGATTTTTTTAAATCTTTGACACAATCGGAACACGTGACATCGTCCGAAAGGGACTCAGACTTATGAAGCAACAACTTGCCGAATTCTACTCGACGTTCGCCGTTCAACCTTGGCTTCTGGAGCCAGTTGACAAAGTAAGATTCTCCAACTTTACGGATCAACCGAATTCTCTCTCATAAAAATTGCATAAACTTTCTATCGTATAAAAAAAAAGGTGATGCTCTGGCTTCGGGAGTCCGGCTTGGTGACGTACCATATCCGCGACGTGCTTCACAGACTCACGGGAAGCGCTCTTCGCGACGTTCTGATCGAGCACGACGGCAACGAGGAAGGTGCGAGACCGCTGCAGCTTATACCACTTGCCGCGGGATTCTCTCTCTACTTCGTCGGCTTGCTAGTTTCCTCGATTGTCTTTTACTTCGAGCTAAAATCCGTGAGCGGACGAAAATCGATTCGCGAGGTGCTCGTTCGGATAAGGCGCAATCGGGAGATTTATCTTCGCACCGCGGAGCTCGAGAGAAATCGTCGCAACACAATCGTCAACGAGTCGGGACACAGGAAATTTGCGAGGGTCTTTCGAAAAATTAATACCTCGATAAGAGGAACCGAAGTGGCGATTTTTACGCCGAAAAATGTGACTCTGCACGTCAAGCTCGAGTCGCCGATAAACCCGATTAAACGACTCGCCTTTAATGGCAGTAATTCGAATAATACGAAATTACGGAGAGAGTCCGATGTTCAGAATTCGATAGAATTCGTACACGAGACATTTAGAAATTTCTAATGGAATTCGGAGTTCGAACGAGCGCGTGTTGACTCATGGTTCGAATTGTGACGAACAAACAGACGTAACAATTCGCCGTTGGAAATTGTAGGTTCAGATGCTATCTTTGTAAATAAAGGTATACACAGTAGAAATTTACCGCTCCGATGTATTCACAATGTTATGATTATGTTTCGCGTTCGTATCGTCCCACTAATTGCCCCCCTGCTTGTACGAAGGGAGGAATCGACCTTGTCGCCAGCGACGAGGCGAGACCGTCGCGTTTGATCCGCAGTCCTTGTGGATCCCGTTTCTCCCAATTGGAGCTTCCTGCCCGTTGGGTCATACGACGACGATTTCTCCCGTCGTTTCCGTCCTTCGCCCGCGAAGTTGAAATTTATTCCTCCATCCAGAAACGACGTTCGGCGAAAAAAAAACCTGCTAATGGTCTTTTTTTTTCCCGACCTCCTGAACTTGTTCGCCTTGGCAGCGATGATTTGGAGGAAAGGAAATGCTGAGTCAAGACGAGAGACGTTGACGATCAAAAAAAGTTTCATGCGAAATAATAGACAAAAGGCTGTGGATTGAGATGCATGTTGAATGTGCCATATCAGAAGATTCGATAAGACTGAACATCGCGATAGCTCAGCCACCCACTCGATATGCGAAACTTTTTGTGAATCATTTTTTCAAACACAATAGTTAGGTATTTGATATATTTGATAATTTTTTTTTCATTTAACTCAGTAGCGACCGCAAGAAAAACGGATCAGTATGAAAATTATAAACAAAAGTATGACAGTTATGTGTTTTGTTTAAGACGAATTATTTTAGATGAACTCCTTTAGACGAATGTTCCGCAAATCGCCAAAAGCGAGTTACGCGCTTGCAAAGTCCCATTATATACTTTGCGATATCGATGTTAACCTCATGTTGGCGTCACGACCGATAGTGGAGGCATCCCACGCAGAGCTCACCAACGCGAGCGATATTAAAATCGATAACGATTCCACCGAGGCCACGAGTGGGAGAAACAGCTGGAACGATATACATTCGCACGTTGTGCATTGTCGTAAAGCTTCGCCCACATTAAGTGCGACCAAACAGCCAGAAGTTTGATTGCCAAATACCTCGAACGCTCACTCGGTAAAATGGCCCGTACTCGGAATATCGCGGCGCGCTGTAGACCCGCCAACCATGTGAAGAGGCCTCAGTCGCGATTCGGCCGTCGCGCTGTGCACATGGGGCTCCCGTAAAATACGTTTTTTTTTTTGACGCATTGAAAATTAATCAGTTAGTTCCAGCACATTATTTGTTCATTATTTTGTGTTATTTCGTGTATGTTCATCGTTGTTTCGTGTCGTGAACCATGAAAACCTCATTGCGCGCCGATAGTAAGTATCTCTCCGCGTTTCGATAAATTGGCGCGAAAAATGAAATGTTACAAAAAGAAAAGTAAACCAATTAAATAATCGACCCCTCGACAGAATAACGATTAAGGTAACAACCCGGCTAATCGCGACAGTGAATAAATTTTTGAAATTGTGTATCAACTACACGCCATAAGTCGCGAATGTTCAATCAACTGACGATCCATCAAAAGGCCATCGTTTATGAGTGACCTTCGTGAATAAATCCCGCCATTGGCGAACAACTCGCGAGAAATATAATGAGATACATGGATTCGACACTAATAGCTGGAAGTGCGAAACGCGCGACTGACACAACGATTCAATCGACGAACAAAATCTCCGAATACATGAAGTCCGAGCGCATATCTATCGTACTCCAATAATATATTAGAGACAAGAATCGCAAAACTCGTTTATAAGTTTGATCAGCTTGTGATTTTTTTTTTCACGGTTCGTCAAATTTTGATAATGTGATACAATAATTGCAATATTTTATGGTAATGAGTATCCGCAGCCGCGGTATAATCGAGAACTTTACAAGCGTGAAACTATTACTATGATTAACAATAAGTATGGACTCGAATAACGGTGCAAGGAACTGAAACAAATTACCGTTGGAGCACCGAATGAGTCGTGCTAATTCTCCAAGTTTCTACCTTTCGGAACATTTCGAGCTAGCTTGAATGAAAAAATGTACATTTGTAACTATGGAAATTATTCGTAAGAGATAAAGGCGAAGTGGGAGTTGAGTAGATGGGATATAATGTGAGGAAACGCCGCGAGTTGCCGGGACGTATATACTTACGAAGTCGTTTCTTACGTAACTTTCGAGACAAAAATAAAAATAAATAAAACGAATAAACTGTTGAAAATGATTGTTGAATATTAATTATGGATTATAAATATCGTTGCAGTGCCGCCCGCGTCTATATTGAGAAATAAACAGAAGCACATCGACGATGGTATGTAAAAGAGTATTTAAAAAATCAAAAGAATTATGTCAATCAAATTTACACGTGGCTTAATTTTTATCCCTCCAATAAGACTAAGAGTTAATTAACTTTTGACGATAAGAAAAATTTTGGTTAACTCGATCCTCAATGTGAACTCAAAAATCTCAAAGGCAGAGAATTAATCGCAGACATTTTTCACGAAATTGATATTTTTTAGAAATTCAGATGTCCTTGATGATTTCAAACGTAATGACAACATATGTTACACTCGAGTTCGAAAAAAATGCTGACTCGTGATCCGACAAAGACGTCGACGATTCAATGCATTTTTTCAGATCGCGTTTTCAATTTTACGGTGCTGATACTCACACATGCGTAGAGGACGATGCACTTTTTTTATACGAATTTTCCACCCTTTGAAATATTTTGAACGTGTTTCCATTTAGCTTATTTTCACCCAAAAATACGGAAAGGATAATCTCGATTATTCCATGTCAATCTTAAATGTGTAAAGGTTAAATATATATTGTAGTTCAAACGGCATCGGTCGACGAGCATTTCGAGATGCTGTTCAAGGACAGAGGAGTGATAGATCCGGAGCCATCGGAAATCGAGTTGAAAGATTTGCCGGAATGGTACGACGACGACTTGTTCCGAGCGTAAGTACGTATAAACGCTTGTACGACCCATATATTTGCATACCAAGTTATACATTTTTGTATACTAGCACCATGCAATAAAAAAATATGCCTAGCAATTGCCGTACGCGAAATGTGTAATGCATGATATTCCATGTCACAGAGGTCAAAGGTATTATCAGAGGAACATGTTGTCTATGGGACTCGCTGGAATGATCGGCCTATTGGCCGTCATCGTAATTCCCAGCATTCTGAAGGTACGAGAGAACAAATCTCTTATTGCAAAAAATATCTCCCTCAATCGGACTGCCCCTCAACTGAAAATATTCCAAGTCTCTCTTAGAGGGACTGAGCAACTAAAAGGGAAAATCTAAAATAGATGTTAATATGAGCCTGGGGGACTTATAAGGGACTTAGAATAATTTAGTGTTGAAGCCGGGGGTGAGGAGAAATTAGTTAACAATATATGCGACGTCGGCGAAGAATTTGAATAATGTAGACGGAAAAAACGCTCGCGGTCTGCAAAACCCTATAATGCATATTCATAAACAAGTAGATCATATACACTTAATATTCCGATATCTCGTAAATAATTATACGATCGATTTGTCACGCAGGTGCTGATCTACACGAAACAAAGTGGAACAGTATGTACGGCGTTCAGGAGATACTTGGAAACTATGATTCACATCCATACTTTTTATACCGCCGACATCAAATCTAAGGACTCGGAGTAAGCGCAATCCAACAATTATGCACATGGCATTACGGCGCAATAATTTTTCAGGGCTAATATTTTTTGTTATTTCATCACGTTTGTCCATCATGAACGTTAAGTTGGTGGAAAAGTATCAATACGGTTCGCTGGAAACATTCGACGAGCAGCCGAAGATCGAATAAGTCCGGAAATGGCGCGATAACACAGCGCGACATGGCCCTGACCCAGTTCGGATTTATCGGATATGCGTTTCTGCAAGCGAAAAAATTATCTCTCACCGACGAGCCGAAGGAGCGCGAGGGCTTGAATCACTTTTGGCGCGTCGTTGGACACTGCTTGGGCATTACCGACAGAATGAATCTATGCCGACGAAACGAGGCGGAAACCACGGCGTTGTGCGGTCGACTGATGAATGAGGTTTTCGCGAAACACATGAAGGACAGCCCAGCGAACTTCGAGCACATGGCTGCGTTGCTCATCGACGGCTTGTGGAGCATCGATTTCAGCCTCGATAACGATGCTTTCATGTACTTGTGGTACGATTTGTCGGGAGTCAAATGTAAGTTTACGTTCATTTCATCACTCTACTGTTTTATTTTCATCGTTTTTGTAACTTTCATTCGTCCACAGACGGCAAACGATTGGGCATCTACAGCTGGTTGAACATGCAGTACCGTGAATCTGTATTGTTCTTTTTGAGTGAGTATCAAGAGAGTCGAGATTTAGTTCTCTAAAAAATAAAGGTGTAGAAAATTAATAGAAAAATAACGATAATTTTTCGAAAAATATTGCAGAATCATTTCGAAAGAGTTTCCTTTGATTTTCAGGGACTCCAGTGATCGGATATTTCGTAAGAACCGGATTCAACCAGTTTCTCACGTGCAACTACTGGCTGGCTAGAAATTATCCTGTTATCGCGTGGATGAGATTCGGCAAAGCTCACGCAACGATAACTCTCTATCCGTCGTTGACGAAACAGTAATGAAAAAAAAATAAGAAATTCTAAAAATGTCAAGTATTTACATTGCTTCCGCATAGATTATTCTAGATCGGAAAAAACTTTTTCCGCGAGACAGCGGACATTTGTAATATTTTCTTTTATACCCTCAAACTCTAGTAACGGCCAAACTCGTAAATGATCAGGGTAATTTATCTGAGATAAAAAAAAATGAAATAACCGCAAGAATGTTGATGACCAATATTTTTAGTAATAGTGACAAACAGACAAAAAACGACGAATTTAATGCATCACGAAAGTTGTACTTAAGTATTTTCGTTGTAATGTCTCGATAGGATGATGTATTTTTCAATTCCACAACAAAAAGAGGGCTTGTGATGAAAATTGTGGAAAATGAGGGTAAAGGTTGTTGCACAAATGTCGAGAAAGTTATTGCAAGAAATTAGAAAGCGTGATCTTCGAAAACCGTATTGTTTTGTATTTTTATTGTACAAACAAGGCGCAAAGGGTAATGATCGTTTGTATACTTCCTTTCATCAGAATGCTTCTCACATATCGACTTTTAATATATTTTTGCAACAAAAAAATCGAAAATAAATTTTGAAAAACTCCGACCTTAACATTTTGTTCACTGTAAAAAAATAGTTTATGCTATAAAATATGTTGCAATTCCGATACAAAAAACATTTTTTAAAAAATCTAAAAAAGAAATTCGAACCGGAAAACAGCACAATTTTTCTGTCCACATTGTACCAACTGCCGAGCGAGCGCCGACCGAATGAATCTCTATGCGTGTCAAATGACCGACGAGAGGCTAAAAGCGTATCTAGAATTCTTCTTTATCTCCCAACTAATCGAAGCGTCGTTCGGACCGAAAGCAATCGCCTTTGTCAGAGGCCGCCACTATAGTCACCGATGACAAATTTTCGAGTACAATAGTCGTGCATAAATTGTGGAAAAATTCGATGAAGGAATCTCGACAATGAGGATAACTTGTAGTCATGTTGTTTTTGCCGCAAGCGTTTTTTTTCTCTCGCGGTATTCACGAGACAATATGTTAGACGATATAAAAACGCCTTTTCTTTGTTTACATTTGAATGCCTTTTGCCGAATCGTCTTGATAGACTTTTGTTTTTTCATTAAATATTATTGGAATCGACCGAAATCCATATGGTTTGTATTAATATTAACAAGATACAACCAATTGACAGAAGTCATCGAGCGATAGCAGTGAACTCGAAATAACGAGTGTCTACCGCACGAGCGGTCCGCAGTACACCGTATTATGACGAGATTCATCGCCGTGTCCGTGCTCCCCTCTCGTCGTTGCGTACAACTACGTAGTTTTTACGAACGATGTATAAACTTGTTTGCCCCGATCGCGTCCGACGGCACACGTCGATGTGTGTATTGTACACGAACGAATATCCAAGCCTCCGCGCGGAGGCATATAGCATCCGAGTGTGTACTCTACGAGCGATCGATAGAGTCCCTTCCCCCTTAATCTCGAGCCCGAATGAGAACCGCACGTTCCCGCTACCCGACGTGCTCACGGGCGGATCGTTCGAGTACGAAAAAAAAAAAAAAGAAACGAAAGAAAATAAAAACCATTTTCATTACTATCACGTCTAACGTCGGTGACAAATTGAATTGAAAAAAATATTCAACAAATCAACGAGCTGGCTGGAATGAAATTTTTCTGTCAATCGTTTCCGTTTTCATTCTCTATCTTCGCGCAAAGAAAATTGCCAATCGAAACAAATGAGAATACACCATTTTTTTTCCGCAACTTTCGGTACATTTTCAGTTCCTCTTTTTTATAGGCATCAATTATCATCATACTTTCATGGACATATCAGATATGGGACTTTTAATGATGCTTTTAACTTTAAATTTGATTAATTTTGGCGTATCGCTTTGACATCAAATTTATTCGTTCGCGATAGCTCTGCGGCGCGTTGTTGCCGTTGGCGCGGCAGAGAGAGAGAGAGAGAAAGAGAGCCCTCCAACAGAGGTTTCCATCTCGCGTGATATTCTCGCACGGACATCTTCGATTCTCGAGCTGGTTACGGTAGAGAACGAGAAGAGCACGAGGGGGACACACGAGGAAGGAGGCCTTGCGTGCGAATCGCTCGTCGCCGGCCTCGCGCTACCGTATACGTACATATATCTACATCTATATCTGTACACATGTATACATAATGCGTGCGCGTTAATGTGCGTATATTACCACTACGCGCGTATTCGTAACTTCCATCCTCGCGCACATTCGCCGCTGTGCATATCGTAAAGCCGCGTACGTATAGATTTACGCTTGAAATGCTCGCGCGCACGCACACGCCGATGGGAAGGTGCAGGTGCGAGCGACGAGCGTGTATGACATAGCGCGATGACGGTGTGACCAACAAAGCGGTATGACTGCGACTAAAAAAACTTACAGCGTACCCTATACCCGCTCTCGGTACGCCGCGTTTCCACCGCTCGTCGCGTTCCCGGAATGAAACCAATGAAATTCACGGGTGAAATTAAACGCACGGGCACATTTGCATCTCCGGCGGATCGCGTGCAACCGCGGATTTGAAGTCACATTGTAGTCGCAGTCGCAATAGGGTAGACATACAGCTAAGAGTAACACAGACTATATCGAGACGTCAAGCACAACTGAATGCGACCGATCGGTTCGTGAAAACCTTGGACTTTAAGAAGACTAAAATTTGATGGACTCGCGCGTAGCCCATGCGACTGTAAGGCGACCTGTGAATTCATTTATATTGGATAACAAAAATAAACGAAACAAAAGGTCCGAAACTTCAGGGGAAAAAAGTTAAATGTATTTTCTTAACTGCGATTCATTTCTTCGTCATGTTGAGAGTTATCGTGATTACGATAATTTACTACACTATTCCAGTGACAATGCCGCTGAAACAATATGTGGGCATTCTTTTTTTCTTCTCTGACTTTCTGGCGTGGTAACGCGATCTCTCGGAACATTCAGCACTGAATTAAAATAACTCGCAATCACTTCGTTATTTGTGAATTAACATTTTTGGCTTTGCTTAACGGCGGATTGTCACATGCTTTAATACAGCTGTGCTACGTTTCTCAATTATTACCATTGCTTCGCCGAAAGATCAATATTTTTGGCGAAATCGAGACGGTGGCATCAGAGAAAAATAATTATTGAGGTTTCACGCCAATTGACAATACTGAGAATAGAATCGTTCACGTCGACTAAATCGGCGTTTGCGAATGGCGAAACAAGTGATCGGTTAATTGATCGATGTAATTGTTATGGTAAGAAAAAAAAGTGAGCTATTTAATCACCAGCAATCGCCAGTAATCACCAGTACGAGTAACTGGGTATTTCTTTTATTGAATAGAATATTTGTTTCGCCTGCCGCAAGCGTCGATTTAGTGAATTCAATATTTTTATCTCCGTGGAGGGACATTTCTTTATTTTTTCATCTGGTTATCGAATTGATATTCTTAATTTTTTCAAACCCGATCTCGAGAACTGATAATGGGCACGATTTTTTAAAAATTTCAAACTAAACTCTTTGTGCTAAGAGGTCATTATTTATTTTTCAATGACCATTGCAAACGAAAAACGATCACAGTGCCCTGCGCCTCCGATCTAATTTACAATTATGATTTATTATCGTCGATAGTTACCCGGGATCGATCGTTAGTTAAATTGTGAACCCTGCACGATTATTGTGCACATCGGCGTTGTACAAAACGAGAGTCGGCTCGTCTCGTTCTCGCTCTTGGCTCATCGTTTCCTTTCCTGTTCTCTTCTCTCGGACCCGCGCGCGCGCCCGCTTTCCCCTCCTCTGCCTCCCTGCACCTCGCGCCAGTCTCGTTCTCTTCGTCATCGTACGCCTCTCCTCCTTCTCACCGCTGTTTCTCTCGCTTTCACGTTTGTATATCGTTCGGTGAATTTATCTCGCTCTTTCGATCTCGTGTCGGGTCATACAGCACGAAATGCGAGAAGAAGAACTCCGCGAGACGAGCGAACGAGAAAGGCGCAAAAGGCGCGGCATGAGACAGAGAATTTTACCCACACACCGGCGCATCGCCGCTCGCGGCGTCGGACACAAAACGATAGAGTGAGAAAACTCGCCCGCCCCGCACACGCGGTGAAATTTTACTCGTTGCGCGCGCTACGCGCCGCGCACACGACCGGCGAGAGACTTCGTCGTCGGTTCTCGTTGTCGTTTCGCTGTAGAAAGAACGACGGTGAGGGGCGGATTGCGAGTTCGTTCTCTTATTCTCTCGTTTTCTCTCTGTCCCTCGGACCCCTTTCTTCTATCTCTTTCTTCACTATACTCCGCGAGGCTCTCTCATTGCCGTAGCTTGCTGCTGCTGGTCTCTCGCGGTGATACCTCGGCTGCTGGTGTACTCGTACCGCTGGCCGGGCATCGTCGGACCCGTACACGACAGAGACTACGGGAGGCGAAGGGAAGGGACGGCGCGGACGTCCGCACGAGAAATCAAGAGAAGCGACGCGACAGCCGCAAGCAGCGAGTTTATACATTCATTCTCGTATAGTTATTGCAAAGCCGTTAAAAATTTGGAGGAATAGCGTAAAATTCGTAATCGTTTGACCAAACATTCGTCATGCGACCGCAACGTGAATTTTCGGTATTAAGCGATTTGATGGTTTTGATGAAATAAAGTTAATCACGTATATGCCAGTGTATATAAAATATACATATTAGGTTTATGTATTTCTATATATACTAAACTATCTGCGGGATATATAGAATACAAATAAAATTATATATCAATAAAAAAAAAATTGTTCTATTATATATATACCGCAGTTCATATTTAATTTTCATAGAGGACAGCGAGGGGAACGTGAGGGGGAGGGAGGAGGGCTGCGCACGTAAGCGTAGAGAGTAACTCAGCGTGAGCGAAATTGCCAACAGCAGCAGCAGCATCGCATAGAACTGCATCCGCCAATGCAGTGGCTCGTGCCGAGATAGATAGATAGACAGACAGGAGAATTGATGACGTAGGCAACACGATAACCGGAAGAGGAAATGACGATATAAATCCTAATTGAGGAGTGACTCTCGATCGATTGCGTTACGGGATTCATAAGGTGATCGATAGTTTGCCCAATGCCGCAATATTGTTCTGAAAGAACAAGAGAGAAAGACACCGCGATTAATTCTATGGCGATAACGTCTTCTTTTTTGCTTTTACGAACAGCAAAGATTACAATGCATCGACGAAATTCGAATCTACGATTCTTGGGAAATCCAAGAAGAACGAAGTTCGAAGACTTTTAAACTCGTTAGGCTTGAAATTATGTTTCTCCGGTGACTTTGAACTAATTTCGAGGAATACGCGTTCGAATCGAGCTTCACTTTGTCATTCAAGTCTTTCGGACAAGCCTAACCGAAGTGCTCGAGTACAAAATCAATTTCCGGATGGGAAAGATCATTGCGTGTAAACTGTAAACTGGAGAATGGTGGTTCTGTCCGAGCGCGTATATCGCACATATCCACTCTCGGACAACGACGTTACGATATATATCTCTCGGTTCTTTCCTTCTCACTCCGCCCTCCTGCCGATCTTCCACGCCATCGCCACGGCCTCTGGCAAACCAACGTATACCCTTTTCTGTTATTTCGGTTTTTTTTTCTTTGTTTTTTACTCTCGACTCTGTCTCTTTCTCCTCAATTTTCTCTTGCTCCGGCAACGCGCGCGCACGCACGCCCGAGCTACGCGGCCGAGCGACTTCTCTGTCTCTGTTTTCCCGTCTTTTATTCTTTTTCTTTCTTGCCTCCTCTTCGACTCCCTTCACTCGGGTTAGAGTCGTTCGTCGGCGGATGAGAAACCTCCGCCGACGCTCCAACGAACCAACTAACGCACGCATGCAGAAGCGACGAACCCGCCTTTCGTACGATCATTCGAATATACGAGACAAAACCGACGAAATGGAAAAAAATGGTCTATAAAACGTTTATTTCGAGCGTGATTACTTCGCGGGGTATTTGCCTGTTCTATAAGAGGCTCGATGAATCTTGTGACAATTTATACGATACGCTACGGATTCTCAGATATTTTGGCAAATATACCGTTAATCAAAAATGGGTCGTTTCAAAAATTTCGATAAGAAAAGAGTTACTAACTTATGTCTGCGACAAACGAAACTCCATCGATATCGGATCGCAACAGCGGAAAAAAAAAGTTATAACGGAGCGCGGTTGAAACACCGTTGTAACCGTATTTCGAGATGGAGAGAGTTATTAGTGTATATACAGTAAAGTGCAAAAGCCAACGCTCGTTGTAACAGTCGAGGGAGCCACACAACCACTGCCATTCACGACTTATGATTATTTCATGAATGGCGTCGGTACGGCTTGGCTCATGGCTAACTCTTTAACTCTCTGTGCTTTGCCGCCCATTGTATCCACTAGAGGATTAAATTAACTTAAATTTCAAAATTAACACTCTCGAAAAAAAAGTCGTTGAATAATTTTGAACGCCTGATGCCTGTGCTTTCGGCCTCGCGCGCAATTTGTACAAACGTTTAATCCCCGAAATTCGTACAATTTTCAAAGATTCGCAGAGTCTCGTAGTCCTAGGATAATGTGAAAATTCCGGGGCTCAAATTTCTCCGATTTCTCGAATACGAGGAAAATCGATTTATTCGATCGCATTACCAATTCAACAAAAATTCTCACCCAAAAAACTTATCCGAGATTAAACATTTTCATACAAGTATCGAGAAGGCTCCTCGAATGATAAATAAAAATTGAAAAGGCTACAGAAAAAGATGGAACGTGTCGATGAATTCGCATCGATGGAAAATCGAAGCCCGTGCGGCTTTGGTAACGTTCTTCGCTCTTATAATCTCTCTCCGTCCCTGCACGCTCCGTTCCCGTACGTATAATGCATATATATATATATATCTCGTTTTTCTGTCGAGAAGGACGACGCTTCTCTCGGTGTGCGCGGTTTGGGTTCCCCTTCGCGCCGGTTGCTCCGACGCCCGCTCTCCTACTGCGACCGCGTCGCCTTTACCTCCCTTCGTTCCCTCGTTCGCTTATACATCTCTTCTCATCTCTATCTATCTTTCATCCGCAAACACGCGAGCCCATCACGCTTGCTCTCTTCTCGTAGCTCGCGCACACGCAGGAGCGGCAGCAGCAGCAGCAGGTAACGCGGCATCCATTGTAAATCGTCGTCGTCGCGTTCCTCGAGCTGCTCCGCTGGCTTCGAGCTCTTCGAGAGATCGAGCGAACGAACGAGCGCGCGGTATATGCGCGCGTTGCACTCGCAACGAGACCGTATCCGTCGAGAAAGAGAAATAGCATCCACTGGTTTATTCAATGCGCAAACTACGAAGCCAGTGTGAAACGTACGCGGAATGATGAAAAAAAATGTAATTTGATAGGTTCGAAAAAAAAACCATTCCTATCGATTAATGTCTGTGGATCGAAATGCAGGTATTTTTTTCGGGCGTTATTATAGTACGATTTATCGTGGGATCAGAGCGGAAAAGTCCAGTGACCCACTGCCTTGGAGAGGGAACGGAGTTCTATCCTATAGTACCACGCGGCATCGATCTCTAGTGCTCGACGCGTTTATGCTACTACTCTCTCCGCACGGTTATACAGCTCTCGCTGCGTATAGTCGTGTATGTATTGACGAAAGCGTGTATTAAACAGAAAAAATAGGAGACAGCGGCTGGGGAGTGAAATCCACCCTCTTCTAGTTTCACTATAGTTTGTTATACACGATTGTGTGTTCCGTTTAATGGGAGGTCGATGTACCGGTTGGTGATGGAGTACCAGTAATTGACGAAGAATCGATCGAAACACGCGCTCGAGAGCGGTTAAGATTCACTTGTGAATTTGTCAATTCGATCCGTATGCGATGAAATTGTTGTACTTGGACTTAAATACTACTTTTTTTCGGTTGAACTTGACATTGAAATAATGATCTTTTGTTTTTAAGTTTCGAAGTATCATTTGAACAAATATAATATGAGTAGGGCGAAGGTTTTTTTAATACGAGTTGCGGAGGCAATGTTTTCAATAATTTGAGGAATTTTCAGAAGCAAAGGTCACAATTCTACTACTTTAATATTGACCCATTTTTATCATCCTCCGGAAAGAATCGATACTTCAAACGTTTTTTTATCTTTTTTCATATTCATAATTGAGTAATTAATGCTTGAGTTGTTCCAAATTGTCTGTAAGGCTTACGTGGAGATGTAACGTTTTTTACTTCTTTAATTAACAAGAAAATCCACCTTAGTTCGCGAAACTCCATGAATCCTCGAAGTCGATCGCATACCCGGCAAAAAAAAATCAAATGTAAAAAAATCGTACCTGAAAATTGGGTTATCCATTTCCGGTTTGTGTGAACAATAACTCAGGACACCTTACACGCGATTCATCGCCGCATATTACCATAGTATAGAAATATCCACTATTTCGTTGAAACATTGCACAGTCGAAATCTCTGCCTCTCCTTTAGTTACATGAACTCTACCGAGGCTCTATGAACTCTCATAATCGGCAAGTCTCCCCGGCCCTCTACCCCGTCGCTCTTTCTGTTACTCTTCTCCCGGTGCAAGGTCGAGGCGAGAAAGCGAAATCGTTCGGACACCCGTTAGGTAGTTCGCGTTCGCATCAGCAGCGGTAGAGAACATCGTCGAACACAGAAGCAAGCGGCACCACAGCGAGAGCCTCTGCGCGAGCGCTTTCGTAGGAGCCAGGTGGCCCGTCGGTGTAAATATCCATTATACACGTTCGTATGTGCGGTGGGTGCGCGTTGCTCCGCTACCACGCTCTCCTCTACGTACAAACCAAACGTACCCTCGGAACATACACACGTTCGACTTCAATGCTTCGTAAAACTTCGATAGTATTAGTCGCCTTCGCCGGCTGTAACATCGACGCTCGGCCTGTCCCGGCACAAGAGAGACAACTGACACTGTCTCTCTCGGGCCCTCGGCAAACGCGCACGCACACTGGCAAAGAGCCTCGGTGATTGTGTAGCGAGCGTGCGGCGCCACCATCGCCTCTCACGGCGCCACCGGTTCATTCCGCCATCGGCGCCCGCGACGCACGGACGTGTACGCGAAATTTCTCGCGATCAAACGCTGATAAAACGTACGATTGTTATAAATAAAATAATAATAAACGAATAAAGCTAAAAAACGAATGAGACACAATCATTTGAATAACAGTCGGGGATATTGAATCAGTGAAACTGACGCGTGAAGCTTTCAAAAGCCCGGATTATCTCGAGTGTCGGTGATTTTGGTTTTTTTTTTTCATTTCTCTTCGTCTCGTTTCTCGCGTGAAATAAACGAGCGCGTCTTATCGTCTTGTATTTCTTTTGTACATAGACGGATATACATAATAATTAATTTCGCGTCAATTCGAGTGACGGCTTGTAATAATTCCGTTGTTTAATGTAATTTATACAATGTAATAATACATAACAAAAAAAAAAGTCAACGATGATAGAACCCGTATCGACAGATGAATATAAAAGTTAATGTAAAAAAATATGAAAACGAACGGAGTTTGTGGTGAACAGTGACGCGAATTTCGTGTGTTTGCGATGACCGGAAATTCAGTTTTTTTTTTCGGTGTTATTTTATTGTTTTTTTTTGTCTTCCGACGTTTGATAATGGACTAAAGTTTGAAAACGTTCACGTCGGATTGGACCGTTTTTTGCTGATCCAGTGAGCTGTCCAGGCTAGGATCGAATGCTCGAGGAGTTTTAGAAACGGTGAGCATCGTTAAGGAGTGAGAGGATATTATTCGGTCGGCGGTCAATCCTCGAGGCTTCGAAACGCCTTTTCCGAAGGCGGAGAGCGCGTTCGTTTCTTCGGCTCTACGGGGATATATGGATGTACCACCCCAACCTCCCCTCTCTCTAACCCCCTCGCGCGTCTCTCTTCCCCCTTGATCTTTATACCTGCGCGTCCCAACGGTGTGGAGAGAACGCGAGTGGCGTAGTATATCTCTCCTTCTCGCTCTTCGTGTGTTCGGGCTCTCTGTGTGCCTGTGCCTGTGTGTACCGTGAGTCCGAGAGCACACCCGCTCTACGGACGATAATAACGAGTGAGTTTGAGTTTGTGAGTGAAAAGGAGGAAGCCTGGCGAGCAGCTTTAAACCGTGCGGGAGAACAGAAAAATTAATCGACGCACAAGGTATTATCACGGTTTTGTCCGATCCGCAGATTTATTTACTCATTTCCCTTGATCCAGGTGAACGTGATTTTCAATGATAAAATGAATAATCGCCGGTGCGTTTCGGTGTTCGTAAAATGTTAAACATTCTGCGACTTAAAAAAAAAGACGTATTTCGTTAATGACCGAACAAAGAAAAATCGTCAAACTTTGAGGTTAAAAACGTAGAATCTTTTGTATGGAAGTTTAAAGTGAAAGAAACGTGATCGATTGTTTATTTCATTGTCTATAAATAGATAAGCGTGCGGTTCACGCGTTGTTCAAAAGAAAACAAAGAATTGTGAATATTCTTCCGATTGATTTAACGATGTCTGGTGCGAGAACAGTGAATTAACGCGAGGGACACAGAGTAACACAAGAGAGTGATGCGTCGTTTAACGGTTAGGTAAGACGAGTCTTGGCGGCCGAGGCAACGCCGCCGCTTTATAAAAGTTCGAGCGACGAATGGTCTTTGACGAGTATGACTACTAGACCAATACCGAGACGCTGCTAAAAGATATCCGAGCATAAGCGTCAGTGAGCTGTCCACGTTTTTTTTTATATCCGCGCTATCGACTGCGCGAGTGTGCCGTGCGCGCGCGCGCGCGCGCGCTCGTGTGTGTGCGCGTCAGTCCGATTGTAATCGCGAATGTGTGCGAGTTTGTACGCGTGCACGATTTCGCGAGCATAAACGTCCGACGTTTACCGTTAACGACCTGAATCTCGTCTCTCGCTCCTTCTTCCTCGCTCGCATAACCTCGAAGTTAGATTCTTCTTACGAGCGTTCTTGTTCGTCGTTTTGCCCGCGTCTGACACAGCAATGACAGAAAATTATGGCAACGTGTCCGAGCGCGTGCAACATTGCATTTTATTCGTCCGAAACAGCTCAAAATCTTAGCGCGAAACTTGCTACGATTGAAGAAAAAAACTTGACATGCAATTTCGAACACGTGAAAAAATCATTCCGTTGAATTTTATGTATTAATTGTTACATGCGTAAGCATGATTCGGAAACAGATTAAAGAACGAAGATTGAGTAAACATCGTTATGAGCGTCGATTGAGGGGTTGGAGTTTGGTTGAAATTGTTACAAGAGCACGAGATATATAGCATTCCCCATTCGTCTGTTCGTTTCCCCATTTATGTATCTAAAACTCGACGGAGAGGAGAGCTCGTAGCTCGTTCGGCATCGTTCGTGCATGACCGGGCATATCCCCCTTGCAGTCGGAGAACTCTATATGGTTCCTTTGTCGGACAGTATTCCATGACGACGTGTACTATACGCGTATATATGAATACACATATCTATGTTTTACATGTAACACATAGTATATGTCAAGCAAGTAGGCAGGAAAGAACGAACAAAATGCTGCATCGCTTTGTACAAGTGTCGATTATAACGCGTCCGTGTCCGCTAATCTTTTGTTTGTTTTTATTTTCATTCGTTTCCACTCGCATTTGCGGAAGTCATTGACACTTTGAAAACATGAATTCTTTTTCGCAAAAGTCATCGATCTACTTTTTCAAAAAAACTTTTGACGTCCCGAATTCAACTCGGTGTGGTGATTTCGCTCAGTGGCCTTGAAAACAATTTTTTTTTAGTTTGAGAAGCGCAATTCGATGCGACATAAACTCGAACTCGGCGATATGTGACAATGAAGTGTTCGATGCATTCATGAAATACGAGCCTCTTTTGGCTCTTATGGAAACTTTTTTACGCGACATAAAAGTTAAATAAAATCCTACCCTTTGCGTCGGGCGAATATCGTAAATCGAACGCGTGAATGAAATTTGCCACTTCGAAGCGACAATATTGCGGGTTGGGAAAAAAAAGAGAGCTTTTAATAGTACTCGTTAACTAGACTGTTATCGATGCCTTTACAACGGGGCCAAAGAATATAGCCATAAATTATTGAAATAAACAGTTGTTTGCGAAAAGGTCTCGATTACGGTATTTTTGTGCGTCTGAGAATCAGATAGCCGGTCTTTTTCGATTTGCGTCCCCGACAGAGAGGATCGGACACTGTCGAAACTCAAGTTCGATCGCCAATTGAGTGCTAAACTGTTATTGCGATTTGACCTTGGTTTCGCGTTAAAAATTCATTCAAGTATATACGCGTGCAAAAGAACACTTCGGGCTCCAACTCGAGATGGAAAAATGTGTTCAACAATGATATTATGTACGAGTGGCCAAATGGACGATTTTTTCACGATAGAATTGCCAATCGAGATCCGCCTTCGTTGAATCGATGGTTTCCTCGTGTGCGCAACGATACCGCGGGTCACTACGTGTGACTAATCGCGAAGACGACAGACATGGCGGACGCGCAGCCGGCAGGCAGGGCAAGCGAGTACCGGGACTGCTGCGGCAACGAGAGAGAAGGACGGAAAGCAGCAGCAGCTCTGCTGGCTGGTGCGGCTTTCCATCCTCCTCCCCGCCTCACCGCAGTCTATCCGCTCGCTTGGCGGAATGGCCGGGGAAACCACTGCGATCAGAGCTCTCTCGGCCTCCCTACTTAGAAACAACCATGATTATACGTTTGAGTTGTTGAGCGATCCTCAATTGTTATCATTTCACCTTGTGGACGACGAAAAATCATCCTCGTTAGTAATGATAATGACCATCAAAGAGTGCCGATCGTACTACTGTAACGTCGTGGAAACGAAAAAAAGAAAATAATAATTTCATTTATATCGTAAAAAAATTATTCAATTCGAGATCGAGAAAATTGTATCATTGCTCGATAGCTATGATTTCGCGATATTATCTTTATTCAAACATATTTTTTTCCGTTTTACATGCATCAGTTTTTATCGAATTAATAAAATATTTATGCATGCATATTCATACGCCGTCGCATGGAAATACGGAGCATGAATAAACGATGGTAACGAGGTGATCGGATGCTGAAGTTCGTAAACACTGCAATGTCAGGTTTTCTCGAAATTATAATCGCTTCTTTAAAACATTGGTGTGTAACGTTTTATCTTGGAATAGTATGGAATTGCGAGGTTTTATATTGAAACTATTGTTGCCGATTTACCGTGATTGGTCGAGGTTTGACGAAATTGTTGTAAATTCCTTGCATGAAATATCTCCCCCAACTGAACCGCCCCTCGAATAAAATTGCATTATATGTTTTTAGAATTTTTCGAAAACAACTTTTTTTTGCCGATTGTCGGAAATAAAACTTCAAGAAAAGGTTTCGAAAATGACCACTTTTTTTACAATGCTTCCCTCGTACACGTAGGGAATTCTAATTAACGTCACACGAAAGAGTGACGCTATTAATAATGTGATGATGTTGGGAAATTGTGTGTGTTTCGGAGCTGCTATCGTATACGAGCCAACGCGATGTCACGTGTATCGGTATAGTACTCTATCCCTCCGATTAAACTGACGGTTCGTTGAATCCTCCGCGAGAGTTTATAACGACGAACGACGCCGAGAGATATGATCGATACAAAGCGCGTTGCGTTGAGCCTGTTGATAATCGCGAGTGTACTAGCGGCGGCGATTAAACGAATGTTATTTTTTTTTTCTTTCTCAAATAATGCTCTGTACGCGAGCCGGAAAAGGCAGATATATCGTACAGTTAATGATTGATAATTGTCGTAAAACGTTCGTTACCGGCGTCACTGCGAAATGCAATAACATTAATTTTATGTTGCGTTAATGAGGCCATAAAAAAAAAGTATATACCTATGAAAAGTCATTTCTATCGCGATCTCGATGTAGAGAGTGAGCATTTAAATGCCCCGACATAACGGCCGAGAGAAAATTTGAGTAATGCCCGATTACGGCAATTGACTTATTAATCGCTAATTATTAATGCAGTCTTATCGAAATATTATTAACCGCTTGCGTTCTGATAAACAATACGGGTATGATAATTTCAAGTGGCAAGGAATTTCGATTAAACCGGTTAAGCAACGTCGAGTTATAACTATTATTAGAATACAATGATCGGAAATAGGATGCATTTAAATGAGTACTAGTCGATTTAATTACAACGCTTTTTTTAAATATCCTGTCCCGTATTATACACGATTCGATTAATGATACTTTGAATTGTCCTCAATGTTAAAAAGATTTCTCGCGATACAGCCGAAGCCACCTGATAATAATGAAAGTGCAAAACAAATATATATAAATATATGTATGTGGAGAGTAAAATGTGTAAGAGGTAAAAAGACAAATCGTCGAACGCTCAAGCTCGATTCAAGAACTTCTTATCATATTTCCGTTCTTCCACATTACCCGAACTCGCGGTTATACCGTCGCTCACGTCACGTCTTTACGACTGAAAAGTTCGCCGATTCGTTGAAAAATTCTCAAACGACTTTCAAGGCGCGCGTATCAATTATCTTCGTTTACCGTTTGATCACATCGAAAGTAGCTCGAATTACGCGCATCTGAGAAAATTATTAAGGGACCAGTTACAAAATGTAGAGCAATTTATTAACGAGATACAGAAATTTGATTATTGAGCAGAAATCCACAAGTGTATTAAACGTTATCAAATTAACTTCAAACGCCCAGAATCAAATAAACTCTCTGGAGATTCACTGCACATTTTTGATTTGCGCGGTTCAAAATTTCTAATGCATTTTCATCGAGGATGACGTTGAATCGGCTGTGGCCGCGATGCAGAGATACGATTTCTTTTCGAGATCGGCAAATCGGAACGCCGGCCCTATGTTCTTCTCTCTCGCCATTCCTTTCGTCCTTTCGTCTCTCGCTTCTTCGCCTCGTCGTTCTCGAGTTCGTAAAACTCGTTTCGTTCGATGGAGTTTCGAGGACAGGGCCGATAGCCACCTCCACACACCCCAGAAGCATACACACAGAGAGCGTCGGTTCTCTCTGCGTTCTGGCGAACGCCGCGGCGTTCGCCTCGATAGATATCGATCCTCGACTGTACAGCGTACAGCAAGCAGCAGCAACGGCAGCAGCGGCAGTGCGAGAGCGAGGCCGTTTCACCGAAAAACTACGTTGGCTGCTTCGTTCTCGCTTCTCCACGCCTCGGTTGCTTTTCGTTCTCCTCGGGCGTCTCTCGCTCTCTCGCTATACAGCTCCTCTCGTCGTCGGCTCTCTGCCTGCTGGCGTGTTTCGATAGCAAGCGAGCGAGAGCCGCGCAAACGGGACGGTAGCTAGTTCCCTTTTTTAAACTTCCCTCTGGGAAAACTTCCCCGGCAAACTTCCCTCACGAGCAAGTGCCCTCGCGTGAAACTCACCTCGCGGAAAAGTTCCCTCAAGGAATATTTTCAAGTCTATTCGGTGAACTGCCCTCGCGGGCAAGTTCCCTTGCACAGCGATCCGCTCGTTAATCGGGCAAGTGCCCTCGCGGTCAACTGCCCACGCGTGCATCTTCACTTGTGGGTAACTTCCCTCGTGCTACGCTCGGCTCGGCAGACGGGCAACTGCCCTCGCGGTTAACTTCCCTCGATGCAAGTTCAAACGTAATCCCGGTCGACTTCCCACACGGGAAAGTTCCCTCGCGACGGATAAAAATTTTTGAGCGGGCTACTGCCCGCGCGGTTAACTGCCCTCGCGTCTATCTTCCCTGGTGGGCAAGTTCCCTCGGGTCGGATTAAATTTTTCAAGCGGGCGACTGCCCTCGCGTTCAACTTCCCTCAATGAGAATTTAAATATAATCCTGTTCAGCTTCCCGCGCGGTCGACTGCCCTCGAGGGTATCTTCCCTCGTGGGCAACTTCCCTCGTGTTGGACTTGCTTGGACGAACGGGCGACTGCCCGCGCGTTAATCTTCCCTCGCGTTCAACTGCCCTAGTGGGCAACTTCCCTCGTATAATTAAAACCTCGTCGAATGGGCGACTGCCCGGGCGGTCGACTGCCCTCGCGTTCGACTGCCGTAGTCGGCAACTTCCCTCGTATATTATTCCCTCGTAATCCAGTGAGCCTCAACCTTCGGCGATTCAATCGAGTGTTACTTAAAAAGTCGCGAATACGCGATGACACGTTAGCTTGCAATCGACATTAATGTCAACTGAATCAAAATAATTAATAGAAATGAAGGAGCTATACGCTCATCTTGTTTTTTTCTTTTTTTCTCGCGAGGCGAAATACAAATTCATTTATTAACATAATAACATAATGTCAAGATGAATAATTAGAATGACTCGATAATACGAATTAAGTGGCCTGAGTCACCTAAAAATGTGAAAAATTAACTTTTTTTTCAGAATATATAACTATAATGAAACATCTACGATATCAGCACGAAATATGTATATTCAAGTACCATTCTGAATTTTTTCAGAGTCATGTAGTATGTCTTGTCGATGAGAGACGCAGCCCAACTTTTTTCACTTGTCGCAGCTCTTCGACCGAAGGAGTGCGCATGAACTTTTGCTTGTCGACACTCATTTTCTTCGCTAGCCACTGCGTTATGGCCTGAACATGGAAATTTGTAATACAATGCAAAGTGGATCTTTCTTAAGCTATTGTTTACTTGTTGGTGAGGAAAAAATCATGCACAAATATATTTTTTTGCTCACGTTATTCAAAAGCTTTCCTGTATCAGGTTTGAAAAAAATTCCCACATTCAGGCCATGGCGCAGTGTCTAGCGAAGAAAATGAAAGGTGACAAGCACAAGATCATGTACTCCTTCGGTCGAAGAGCTGCGACAAGTGAAAAAAGTTGGGCTGCGTCTCTCATCGACAAGACATACTACATGACTCTGAAAAAATTCAGAATGGTATTTGAATATACATATTTCGTGCTGATATCGTAGATGTTTCATTATAGTTATATATTCTGAAAAAAAAGTTCATTTTTCAAATTTTTAGGTGACTCAGGCCACTTAATTCGTATTATCGAGTCATTCTAATTATTCATCTTGACATTATGTTATTATGTTAATAAATGAATTTGTATTTCGCCTCGCGAGAAAAAAAGAAAAAAACAAGATGAGCGTATAGCTCCTTCATTTCTATTAATTATTTTGATTCAGTTGACATTAATGTCGATTGCAAGCTAACGTGTCATCGCGTATTCGCGACTTTTTAAGTAACACTCGATTGAATCGCCGAAGGTTGAGGCTCACTGGATTACGAGGGAATAATATACGAGGGAAGTTGCCGACTACGGCAGTCGAACGCGAGGGCAGTCGACCGCCCGGGCAGTCGCCCATTCGACGAGGTTTTAATTATACGAGGGAAGTTGCCCACTAGGGCAGTTGAACGCGAGGGAAGATTAACGCGCGGGCAGTCGCCCGTTCGTCCAAGCAAGTCCAACACGAGGGAAGTTGCCCACGAGGGAAGATACCCTCGAGGGCAGTCGACCGCGCGGGAAGCTGAACAGGATTATATTTAAATTCTCATTGAGGGAAGTTGAACGCGAGGGCAGTCGCCCGCTTGAAAAATTTAATCCGACCCGAGGGAACTTGCCCACCAGGGAAGATAGACGCGAGGGCAGTTAACCGCGCGGGCAGTAGCCCGCTCAAAAATTTTTATCCGTCGCGAGGGAACTTTCCCGTGTGGGAAGTCGACCGGGATTACGTTTGAACTTGCATCGAGGGAAGTTAACCGCGAGGGCAGTTGCCCGTCTGCCGAGCCGAGCGTAGCACGAGGGAAGTTACCCACAAGTGAAGATGCACGCGTGGGCAGTTGACCGCGAGGGCACTTGCCCGATTAACGAGCGGATCGCTGTGCAAGGGAACTTGCCCGCGAGGGCAGTTCACCGAATAGACTTGAAAATATTCCTTGAGGGAACTTTTCCGCGAGGTGAGTTTCACGCGAGGGCACTTGCTCGTGAGGGAAGTTTGCCGGGGAAGTTTTCCCAGAGGGAAGTTTAAAAAAGGGAACTAGCTACCGTCCCGCGCAAACGAGCCAACGAGAAAAGGACGGAGAGAAGCCACACTGCCGGGCAAAGTCGAGGCGTCCGTTGTCGTTCCTCGCGTCGCGTTGTCGGCTTCCCTCTGTCTTCCCCCCCTCCCCGCCCGTCCCTTCGTCGTTCTATCTCCGTCCGCGTTGCACGAACACTGCTCGTTGCGAACTGGCCGTAGTTACTGCACAGCGCGATGCACGAGAAAATCGGTCGACGCGAGCAAAGCACGGAAAAACTTATATACTTCCGGCAGCTATGAATATTATTCCACGATATTTCGAGCTTTTTCCGAGTTTCTCCGGGACTGTAGCGGAATTAAAAAGAAATCTATGGTATTTGTAATTCAGCAAATTCGGGTTGGAGATTCTGTAAAATTGATCATTAGCCCCGGTTTTCGGATCGTCGGATCGCCGACCATCCTTCTTTGAAGTTGAAAAAAAAAAGATAAAAATTCATATAAATTTCATATAAATTGGATAAGGATCGCTCGAGTGTTCAAAAGATACAGTCATTTCTATTCTCACAAAAATTACACACAGACTTGACGGACTCGATTTGCTGTTTTTAGAGCATCTCACTTCGATAACATCGATCACGTCGATACGGCACCTCGACAGACACGTAGCTCACTTCCGGCCGATTCGATTTCAATAAAAATAAGGGGAAAGAAAATTTGTTCCAGACAATGTACAAGATAACGAGCAAAAAGAGGCCCCCAAAAAAATGATTATTATTTTTTGAACGAAAAAAAAAAATGAACGTGCAATTTTGAAACTGACGTTATAGTATCCAATTGAACGTCTTCGCTACAAATTTATACTTCTCATACAATATTCATCGCTACTTCGATCTCACCGACCGACGAAATTAACTACCAATTTCAATTTACCCCACTTTCGCTGTCGTCATAAATTCCCCACCCAAGAAAAATCCTCAAAGGCATTGTATTTTTTCTTAAATTAATTAATGCAAGAATAATAATTATGGCATCTTGTCGACACTCCGAAATCTTTTCTACCGAGAGTTTCGTTGTTAAAATTTTAATCCCCGTTATATATACCGTGGTCCGCATTACCCTTAGCGAAACACGAAAAGGGTCTCGTTTCGTTTCTCTCGGGCGTCGTTGTGCAGGAGTTTTCTCTCTTCGTTCTATATCTATCCATCCATCTCGCTCGCGGTACGTGCTGGCGTGCTCCCGAAATAATCGTCGACGTGCGTATCGATCCTACGGGGCGAGTATATAGTTCCCGAGAGAGACGGACAGAGCGACAGAGTGCGAGAGAAGCAGGTCGGATAAAGCCCCGGTGTGAGAAAGAGAAGCGAGTATAAATTCACGCGGACGAACCGCGGTGGCAACGCCGGGGCCCAGCGAGCACTACGACGACGACGACGACGACGCCGCTTATTGCCGCTGCTATGCCATGCTATACTATCCCGTACTCACTCTCCGCCAGCCAGAGACAGAGAGCATCGTGAATTCCCACTTAAAATCCCAGTTTCCAACAGTACTCGACGCTGTCCTCGCGAAACGGGAACATTCCCCAGGGTCTATGGATGCGAAAAAAATATTCGCAAAGATATCCGAAACGCGAGTCATATAAAAATCATGCGAATGGAACAAAAAAAGATCAAAATGTAGAGAGTAGTGAGGATGAAAAAATAATAATGACGCGAAAAGATATTCGATCCACGAATTGCATCGAGCATAATATGAGAATGGAAATAATTATTCGAAAACATTGAAATAGATCATAGTAAGAACGAGTAATAAAAATCATTGAAGACGATACTAAAGTACAGCATGTTTTTTTTCTTCTCTGAAACAGGTGTGGAACGTGGACCCTCCCCGGGACGAGGAATAATTCACTTCGGCAAGTGCGGCAAATACTCGACGGCAATAAATAATCAATTTAACAATCGTGATTTGGTAACAGTGATTTGAATTTGAAGTAAAGTATATATCGTTTTCGTTGGTATCGAATATACGGATGTATATGTATATATACAATCGAAAGGTACAAGTCAGTAATTGGTGATTGGACGGAGTGAAGTTTTCTTTGAGGAAGAGCGAGTTATTTCACCGAAAAGAAGGAACGAAAAAAAAAACTGCGAACAAGATTTGGTGAAAGAGAGCGCGCCACTTCCGGCCAGCGAATCGAGAAGTCTCGGTAAGTATTTTTTTTTCTATTACATTTTTCGTTACAAAAAAAAATAGCTTATAGATATAGAGAAAAAAAAATGACCGTGAAAAAAATTAAACTGCGTCAGAGTTTGGTGCATCTTTTACCGCTAGAAAAATGAAATATTCCGGACGCGAATGATGATAGTTTCTCGACGCATAATATTTGCTCGACCAACATCGAAGAGGTAAATAAACCGAGAGAATTTCGCACAACAACCGTACAACTATGACCGGTTAAATAGAAAGGATTCGTTTCGAACACGCAGCGCACCCGCCGCGGGGGCTTTTCCACGCACGGTTCGTGCAAGCGTAATATACATGCAACAGTTCTTTGCGTAGCGTGTACCAATACACGCATCTGAAACTCGAGCATAAAACTCTTCATTATGCTAATGGCCCGGAGCGCGCATCCTCGTCGTCATCGCCAACGATCGCATTAAGCGGGGTGACGGGAGAGGACGGGAGGGGGGGCGAGATACTAATTAGCGGAAAACCTTTCCGTGAGCCGCTACATAGAATCCTCGTGTTAACAAAGATAAATAGAAAACAGTAGAAGAGGAGTTTTCTTAACGAGTTAATTCCATCGTTTCTAATTTCCCGTGATGTTTCGTCAAAATCACGAAACGGATTTTAGAACAAATGTTGTGGCTTTTATGCGTTACATTCGGTCTCTCGAGGGAATTGTTTTTTTTTTTTTCCTTTTTTTTTTCAATCAGTGTCAACGTTCCCTCGTGAATTCTCGAAGACACACAACGGTTTCGCGCGCGCGAAATTCAGCTGACGTTTACATACATATTCTTCGCGTATTCTCGAAGTCTCGGACGCGCAGTCGAGACTTCTCGACCGCGAGAGAGACGGAAAGAGGAAGCGACCGGGCGCGAACAAACGATTTATCGTGAATAGCGAGCTCGACGAAATCCTGGCGGCTTCGTGTTACACAGGTGTGCACGATACAAAGCGAGTCACGCGTGTGTGTATGAGTTTGTAATAACAGTGAGCGCGAACGGCCGTACTGCGAACTCTCTACAATGTTGCCGTGGGCCGCGCGAGCGTTATGTGTACACACTACGCGCACTCGACAATTCGTGTCTTATCGGCTATGCTCCGGGCGTGCGAACGAATGAATCGTGCCTGCGTGGCTTTTATTATCGTTGCGCTCGGATGAGTCGCGCGAGCTCAACGCCATCGAAACTGATGCAACACACGGTTTTTCCTTCTTTTTATTTTTTTCTATTTATAGATTTTCCGTAGGAGTATATTTGCGGAATAAAATAGTAACGAAATGTTTCACGGTGAACGAAAGTATGTTGGGCGTTGGATAGGTAAGGCGGAATATATCGTGACTTGTGTCAGTGCCCATCCTACCTATTGACGCAAAAAAAATATATATATATCAATATTCGGTCAAACAAAATCTTTTTGTTTTTATTTCTTCGATCAATAATATTACTGGCAGCATTAACATTTGTCGTCTCTCGTTTATCGTATGAATTGAGATATTTTGTAATTCGAGATCGGCCGATAGAATCGGATTTGAACACAATTAGCACGCGCGCGTAGGTGCGTTCGTACAGCGGCAGATAAAGCCTAGTAGCATTTGACGGAATATATGGATACGTATATGTGTCCATAGGTATATATATATGTATAAACACATATCCATAGAGTATAATAGACAGTTGATGGTTATACGCGACAGTTAAGTAGAGGGTGGAGGGGGCGGTATGAGATCGAAGCAGCCTCGATATGCGGGTCGCCTTATCTCGATTCTCGGTCTCGCGTCGTTTCATTCAGCAGCATGCTATAAATAAATAAATAGTACACACCGTACGACGCATTATCACGAAAATTCCGAAGAAGCGAATTATAATTGGTATTCCAATTTCAACAATTTCACCTTTTACTAACAATTTTTTCCTTACGAATTCGAGGAAAATTTTCGAGCGACCTCGGAGCATTATTCTATCAGCTACTAAAACAACAATGTAATTGCGTGCATATGAATTTTGATATTCAATCTTTTATTCCGCGCTTATCGGTAACGTCTTTTGAAACAAGTCTCCGACCCTCGTTACCCCGCGGTTCGTCCTGTTTTCTTTTTCTCTTACGTCGTAGCTCGTATACGCCGCGAGAGCTCAGCCCGATACACGTGTGGGCTCAAACCACTCGTACAAAGCGGCGAAGGAAGGGCTTTCATACCTCTGTGCGAGGGCAACGGGTATTCTCGGTGGTTCTTGCACGGGCCACCGGCAGTCGTGAGAGAAAGACAGAAACACGAAGGTAACGAGAGGGAGGCGCAACGCGACGCCGGGTTATATCGTTGCGTTTGCCCGGACCGGCGGCCGATCGATGCGAACGCGGAGAGCTTCCGGTCTCACTCGCGTACTATCGTCCGCTCTCACTCTGTCGTGCCTCTCTATACACCGTGCTGGATTATGCCAGCCATGAAATCCAACCTGAATTTATCTGCATCATATGCCCACAGCCCAGTACAAGCATTTCCCTCGCGCCATCCCGCTCTTTGTCCTCGCGTAACTTTGCCAAGAATTGATCTTTTTTCGCTTCTCTACAGAGAAATCGATGAGTCAAATTGTAAGAAACACGTCTGTCGTGGTGCCATTGCTATTCGTCAAGTATTTATTGATAATCCAGTGAAAAAACTGAAACTACCGAAATTCATCATATTCGCGCGGGGTTAACGTAATTCGTTATGGCGATAATTATGCCAAGGCCATGTTAGGGCTCTTATAATCGAGAGCTCGGAGAACACTGTAGCGAGGTATCTCGAGTTTGCTTTTAACTTTTTATTGTTCCATAAAATAATTATCCCAGCCTCGAATGTGCAACGTTTGTTTCGGGCGATCCGCATTGCCTCCCTTTTCTCGCTCCGCTACTTGCATGCACTTCTCGTTCGTTCGTACGCGACTGCGACTCTCCTCGGGTCTTACCTGCCGCGACAAGAAAGGCAAAGAGATTCTCAACAGCGGTGAGCGAGAACAAACCGCCGCGCACAGCCGCGAAAAGCCAGCCCGGCAAAACTGGGCGTCGTTACGGTTGGGCTTCGCGCTCGAATGTTCTCCGGTGTTTCTCTGTTCTCTCTTCCCCCTCGACGGTCGGCAGTGCGCCTTGAAATTTGATACTCCACCGTGGCTTCGTATAAAAGACACACAAGCCCTACCCAGCGTACACACGCGAGAACCCCCTTTTGATACATTCGATGTACAAGCGTTGTGAGGCTCGCTGTTTCACGAACGTTACGACTAGGATTGGCACACGCGCGCATGTGAAAATACATCGTTCCAAAGAAATCGCGAGATGGATCTTCGTAAGAGCGGAGGAAACATGAGAGAGGATAGAAAATCGTTGGAACGAGATAGACGAATGAAAGGTACAGAAGATCGTAACGAGAGCCCGTGACACCATTGGAAACCGTCGTCGTTGCGTGGAGCATAATCATTCAGACACGACGAACCCGGAGATCTCGATTCCAGTGACTCCACAGCAGTAACAGACTAATAGCATATTTTCGTTGCCCTCGAAGAGCAAACGAGAAAAAACTCGAATACATAGATGGGTGCCTGGGAACGTAAGAAATACCAACGAATATTAGTTATTACAACGCGAAAAATAAGTAAAATTCGAGATAAAGCGGAGCGAGCGTGTCGTATCGGAAAAGAAAGAAGAAGAAAGGAATTCCGCTCGTTCTAGGCCAGCGGCTCACCGTCCGCGGATACACTGACCGGCACTCAGGATTGACGAGAACTCGTAAATAATTCAAATGCACTATTGTTTTCTTATGGGCTCGTTATCGTTGTTGTTCCACCGGCAGACGCAACGGAAAAAGGTCTATAGTAAATGCGTTAATGAAAGATAATGAATATTAATCGGCGTTCTCGCTCGATCCTACCAGCTACGAGATTCTCGACCTCGACCTTGTCGATTCTTCTCCATTTCGCTGAAGCCCCGTACTCTTGCGTGTTTCTCAATCCACTGAATCAAAATCGCTTAGACTGTTCGTTTTTTTATATCCCCTTCGCTTCAATATTTTTTAATGTGCTTCGACGAAGACTGTGAACGTCAGATTGTCAAGTGGATTGAATGCGTATGGTACTATAAATAAGAATTCAAATGAATAAGTATTAACACGATAGTAACCACCAATTGGTCTTATCTTCAACTGCAACTCCTGTAAGGTAATTTTTTTTCATGCAACAATAGTTGGTATTCGTTTCAAACAACTGTTCGAAAAGCGTCTTTCCCTGAAAACCGCAACTTCCCTTCTATTTTGTTCTCTGGTCCAACGGCGCGGACCCGAGTCACGCCAGCCTTGCAACTATGTAGTGTTTCACACGTACACACGTTATATATACCGACATCTCTCTGACGTTCTCGTTCACGTATTCGTTCTCTTTCGCCCGAGCGTCCAATCGGCCGCTGTAACGCTCGTCTCGTAAACATCCTCGCCTCTAACCATCGCGCCGCAGTCCTCTCGCCCGGTTTCGAGCTTGCTCGGCAACTCTCTTCGAAACCTCGCGTAGCGAGCGCCCGAGACCCCGAAGGATTCACTCGAGCCAGCCTCTTTGCATCGCTTTTGCGCAAAGAGCGCCGGTTCCCTTCGAAATTCAATTTTTTCGTCGATCCTATCTTAAAGCGACGATGATCGAACACAACTTCGTCTTACTGTAGTTGGAAAAAAAAAAAAGAAAAAAAAAATCTTCAGCCACGCACTATAGCAAAATATAGTAAGCGGCAACGCACTATATCACCACGGGCTATAGTAAAGTGTAGTACAAACAGCTGAGTAGAGTTCATGAATGAAACCGATAGTAAAATCTCAACATCGACACTCAAGGTCAAATACTTTCCCTTCTCCTCTCTCCTAACCCCGCCGGCCCCCACCCCTTGCACTCCTTCTCTTTGAGTATCGATGTAAAAGCCATGCAAACTTGGGCCAATCGGCAGAAATTAAAAAAATCTCTCCGACAAATACAAGCGCGTGTCGAACGAAACTTGCGGCGTTCGCCATGCAGAGACTTCGCGCACGAACGGCGTACGCACGTTCCGTCTCTGCCTCCTTCTCCTCCTGGCCTCTCTCTCGGTTTCTACCGCTGTTGTAGCCGCACTCCGCCGAGCCGGATAGAGAGTCCACCTCTCCATATACCCGTAGCGCTAAAGTCCTCTCTGAAATGCGACGGTAACAGGCGGCCCTCCTCCTTCTTCATCTCCCCCGCGCTCTTTGCCCGAGCGTTCGTTCGTTCGTTCGTTCGCTCACTCGTCCCGGCGTCGGGCGTCGTTTCTCTCCGTGCCTTCTGCCTATAGACGTACTAACCCACGGTACCTCCGTCGCTTTCGTGTCTCCTTTACTCGCGTTTCGTGCCTCTCTCTCCCACCTCCTACCGCGTGTCTCTCCCCGGTTTTCTCACCCTTCGCGCTTCGCCCCGCCGCGGTCCACCTTCGTCGTCCTCTCGTCTCTTTACTTCCACGAGCGCCGTTCGTGTGCTCGCTTCCTCCTCCGCCTTTTCCCTCCTTCCCCAACCTCCTCGAAAAGGGAAGGCTCTTCGTGTACTCGGCTCTCTTTCTACTGCTTCTTCTATACCCGCTGCGCTTCTCCTCTTGCCGTTGCCGCCGCCGCCGCTGCCGCTGCTGCTGCCTCCTCTCGCACTCCGCACCCCGCGGTCCAATCGCGAACCGTCGTGCCGTACAGATTACGGAACGAGCGAAGACCCGTGTGCGCGCGCGAGAAGCCAGCAACGACCGACGGGGTAAGAGGAGTGGAAGAAGAGAAAAAAAAAAGAAAGAAAAAAAATCCGAGGAGCGAGAGAATGAGTTGGCGGAGACGATGAGAAAGATCTCTCTTCTGTAAGAGAAAGACGAGAGGCCGATGGGAGTGAGAGCGAGATGAAAAATTCTCGAGCTATCTCATGACCGGCTTTTATATGCCTGTCTCTCTTTACTCTTTCTGCAGTCTCTTTTGCTTCTTTCGACTACGTTCGGGTTGCTGCTGATGCTGGTTCATCTACAACGAGTCGATGCCGCCAGGTCTGAGATCCGAGCTTGCTTTCTTACGACTCCCCATTCGCTGTGCGGAAGGGGCGGCGGACGAGGAAACGAGAGTGAGAAAGAGGCAATGAAATAGCTGCGTTTTTACGTGGATGAGATACGAAATATAGGCAATGGTAGGGTTTTAAGGAGTCGGGGGTGAGACGGAAAGTTTGATGAGTTACATTCGGGAATACTGCGAAGTCGGTATTGATTCCGATTGAAGATTGAGTCGAACGGCATCGGTGAATCGGCCAATCAGAACGATAAATCTTTCAAATGGACACTCGAAAGTAATTTTCTTTTTTTTTTTCGATGATTGATGTACGATGCTTCGGAGGCATCGCGGGAGGATTGTATGAACATTGATGTAATTTCAGGAAGAGCAGAATACGAATTTAAACGTCTTTTATTTTTTCTTATCGGTGAAAATAATCTTATCAGAAATCCCATCCGATTGATCATCGCTACGGATGTCCCATTCGCGTGAAACAATTCCGTGGTCTGAATATGATATTCTTTTCAATGTCATTTTTGATAAATGTTTCATTTACAAAAAAAATTACATTGTTTTAACAATTCTGCAATATTTGAACATGGTGTTTTTTTAACATTGTTGGATCACTATTGCCAACGACCAATGCTTATTTGCTTATTTCACCTGAAATCGTCGAAGCTTTTTTCGAGCCGAACTTACAGAATGCTCAAAATTCGCCATAACATTACAGCGATGCTCTCTAATGACTAATATAGAATTACACCGTATCTATTGCCGAGGGTTCTTGCTTAATAAAACAAGGGTCATCTCGTGGTTATCAATGAGTCGGAAAAAAACCCAATCAAACAATCTTCAAAACCGAATTCCTCGATTCAACGTAGTCGTCGTATTTTCGCGCCGTATTCCCCCGTAGCTCAGTCGAAAATCCGCAGCCTTTCCGGCTGCGGCAGCTGGGTGATGTTTCGTGTATCTCGGACGGCGAGCGCTTGGTCTACCCAGAAACGCGTTTCAGAGGCGTTGGTGTAGGTATCCCCGCAGCGAGAAGAAGAGCGTTTCTCTCTTCTCGGTTCCTCGCTCCCCCTGTCGTGGAATATTACTCCTGTAGAGCGCATCTCTGCCTCGCTCTCCCTTCCTCGGTGTTACCCCGCGTCACCCATTTTCAGATAGAAGAGCCTCAAGCCGCGAGAGCGAGACAGAGAAAGACGGCACAGAGAACTCGAGTCGCTCTCTGTGAGCTGCAATGGTGGCAGTACCAGTACCCAGGGAACGTACAGTAATAGTACCTTCTATATACATGCATACATCCCTGTATATGTATATATATATATCTGCAGCATTACTAGCAATGGTGTATAGCTCTAGCAGCCAGCGTAGAGCTCTAGCAGTTCTATACTCTCCTCCTCCACCTCCTGGGGGAGGGCGGGGGTCGCTGTGGACGCGAGGCAGAAACGGCAGAAGCAGGAAGAGCGGGGCAAGGGGAAGAATATATAGCCGACACGTCGCTCCGTTGGCTATGCCCCCAATGTATATGCCGTTGGCGCGCGGACTACCCTGCTAGCTGCTGCTTCACAGCATTCGCTTCTCTATCTTCTTCCTCCTTCGTCCTTTCTCTCTTTCTCCTCATCGTCTTTCTCTTCTTTCTCACTCGAATCTCTACCCAATGCTCGATGCCCTCGCTCTCCCTCGCCTAGAGTTTCTCGCCCCCGTCCTTCCCCCTTTATGCCGGGAGGTTCAACTCTCCGCGCAACGACGGGGCTCTCTCCTCTCGTAGCCCGCTTCACAAACCTCTTCTGTATCTCTTCTCTGTCTCACGAAGGAGAGCCAGAACGAGCGCGCGCGCGCCCGCGCGCTCTCGCTCGCCTCTGTATAGAAACTCGAGCGAAACTCGCTCTCGTGTTTCTCTCGTAGATACTCTCTTTGGATGTCCATGTTTGAGTGAGAAAGAGAAAATGTGTGCGAGAGAGAGAGAGAGAAACGCAATATTCCGGTCTCTCACTCGCTCGCTCTCTCTTCGTGTAGACGACGGCAATTTTCGTCTCACTCGGGGAGTTAGCGTGTGTCGCTCTCAACCTCCTCATTCTCTCGTCCTCGTCGGTCGTTCGGTTCGTTCAATACTCCGGGCCGCGAGGTACCGGCGAGAGAAGCTTTTCAGCCGACACACGAAACACGGGGAAGGGCTATGGAGAAAACGCTAACGGATCGCGAAACTTGGGTGTAACGAAAATAGCGAGAACGGGACGAGAGGAGAAAAGAATGCGAGGGAACACGGTTGGAAGACACGAAGCTTTCGAGGGACGTTCGATGGGAGACTCATCGGCTCGATGATTCATCAAGTCGATCATTTCGTTGGTTTTTGTTTCTGTGAAAAAAATCTCAATAACAACCCAAAATTCGCTAAAATAAATTATTTTTCCGTCCGGGAGAAATTTGGAGATCGACTAGAAACGGAATAAACCGATTCAAGAGAGCTTGTCTACAGTACAGATAAATCGAGGGAAACACCGTTTCGCATACCCACGGTAGTCACGTGAGATCCGTGACTGTTGGCAATATCGAGTGCAAGAATCTCTCATTGTATCAGATCGTATCTTATCGATATTCCACGCGTGGTGTTCGCCACGAGTGGGCACGAAGAATTGTATCGAATCCTCTGACTTTGGTATCCACGCGATGGTTAAGTCGATCGTGTTCCACGCGATCTCTGGCTCTCTTCATCGTCCCCGGGTAACCCTTTTTCTTTTCTTCCTCCTCTCCCCGGTCTCGTTCCTTCGTAATTCTTGTGCCTGTCGGCCCCTCATTCGCAGAAGTTATCGATGTCGCGATTCGAAACCGGGGACAACTACGAGAACGCGCGAGCAGCTTGGATACTATCGAGCGATGTCCGTGCTTACGCGTTGCTCAGTTTCGTTTCTACCGATTCGCATTAATAGTCTCGTTTTTTCATGTTGTACTGTCGTCCCGATCGAATCTCGAAAATTCTTTGCGACGATGTAGCGAACGTCAAGATTTATCCATAAAATTCGCCTCGACAAATTAACATAATATATACGATATATTGAGATTTAAGATCATAACGATCGATTATTTATATTTATCGGTTGTCACAAATTGGCATAATAAATAATTAAACGTCGTTCAATTTTTGAACCAAGAAACACATCCACCGCGAGTACGCGATAATTTAATTCCGCAAATCGATGCCAATCCATTCATATCTTTCGAGCTCGAAAGATCCGCGGCAATCTCGTAATACTAATTCGCGATACGCGCCTTCTTCAGTGTCGAAGAGGAATAATCCTCTCGTCCGCGAAAGACGAATGACGTCGCGGACCGATGACGCAAGAGTGCGTCACGGATAGTTCCGTCGCGGCTGATTATATATCGCGGAATGTTTCATCGTCGCCGATTATTTTTCGTATCCTCGATAAATTCGCTCCGGTGCGTATAGCTCGCGCGAGATACCGCGTAGGATATTTTCTGATACCCGGCGTCGCGTTCGGAGAATTCGCGTGGAATCTTCGCAACGCCGTTGCGGTCGTCGGTTTTCGCGCGGGTCTCGAGTAATAATTAGAACGGCTTCGTTGTTAGTATGGAGATTCGTTGGTGTGGAAGAGAAGGGAACGAGAGAATCCCGAGAGCCTCTGGTAAAAGTGCGCGGCGGTTGGCGGAGAGCACGAGGCGATAGAGACGATGCGCGCGAGGCGAGAAGAGTAAATTATCCGACGAGACGATGGAGACGCGAGAGGGTTAAAAAGACCGCTAGATCGAACGAGAGAGCCTCGGGGTTGTCCTTCTCAACGTTTCGCACTGAACATTAAAAAAAAATTTGATAAAAAAAAAGTTCGGCAACGGTTGAATTTTTTATCCGAAAGGCTTTGAGCGCAGTTCCAACGTCCGTTACGACAGTACGTACTCTCCGTCCATCTTTCTCTCGTAACTCATATCTCTCTACCTTTTGGCTTTCTTTATTATTTCTTCTTTTTCTCATCTCTTTGGCCTTTCTTCGTCTCTCTTTCGTCGTTACTTTCTCGCTCGTTATTTCACCCGGGTGCCGGGAGTTTAGCTCTCGCGCGCGCCGGCGTCCGTCTCTCGGCTCGGATCGCTTGGTTTGGCTTCCATGGGAGTTATGTGCGCCATCGTCATCAGTGTACGCGAGAAACTGAGACAGGAAAGTATAGTGAGCGCCGAGTTCAGACGCGGGGGGGTATGCACTCGTTCCTTCACCTTGCCCGTACCCGGGCACAAGCGCAACGCTTCTTTTTCTTTCCTTCCCACCTTTTCTGCTGCACCCCTCCCCGCACCCCGCCCTCGTCCGTCTCCCTTCCTCGTCTTCTGCATCTCTTTCTCCTCTCGGCAACCTCGTTCTTCAGGTATCCCGGCGCTTTTAACGACTGCCCGTGGCTCTCTTCGTACGCCCAGGCCATCCACGGTATCACCGAGAGCGCTGGCGGGAGAAGGTACGAGACACGCGAGGAGATATTCCCGAAAAAAATCGAAATAAAAGCACAATTAGATTCGCATTCGAGTTCATTCGCTTGACCAATCGGTCGCGTGTTACGATAAACCAACAATTTATTATTTATTCACTCAAATAGTAACGAAATGAATAATTATTAATGATGATGATTAAATGTCATTTCCTTTATCAATTAAAATTATATTATTTACTGATCGAATACAAAAAAAAAAATATTTTATTTTTTTGCTAATTTTTTATTATGTATGTCCCTTAATTTCGTGAAGGATTTGATAATAGGATGCATCATATTTCGAGTTAATTTTCTTTCAACTTGTTGTTGTATATTCTTGTACCAATGAGAAAGAAAGAAAACCGCGGACATTATTCAACCGTAGTTCTCGTTGCGTCGTCGTCGTGGCGGCGATATTCGCGATGTTTGTTGGTGTCTACCAACGTCGCTCCCGGAGTCTTCGAAGCTTCCTCGTTTATTCTATTTGCCACCGGCAGATCCAACGGCGGCGAGCTCGCCCGTTCACCCGTCGAGAACATGCGAATATACATGCGAATGCGCTCGACCGGACGAGATATGCCGAGAGCGAGCGCGTATCGAGAGTCGCGACGAGTGTCTCCACGAGGAACAGAGACGGAGATGACTTTCTAGGTAGTACGAGGAGTGCGTA
Source organism: Ischnus inquisitorius (assembly GCA_963924025.1). Lineage (NCBI taxonomy): Eukaryota > Metazoa > Arthropoda > Insecta > Hymenoptera > Ichneumonidae > Ischnus > Ischnus inquisitorius. The sequence goes on from OZ001244.1 coordinate 18,420,036, forward strand.
AGCGTTACCGACGAAGACTATGTACGTCTCTTGAACGCCGTATTACGATCCTATAGTCACACTTGTATCCCCGGTAGTGGGCGAACGGCTACATTCGCATTGATGGAGTACAGGAACATTCAAAACTACCGCGAATAATCAATTTTTATGATCTTTGACATTGAAAATAAATTCCGCGTTGCGGATCAAGTAGACAACTGAAGATTATTCTGACAGAATATAATAATACTGAGTTCGAAGATAATAATTTTCGAAAGTACATTAATCCTATAAAAGGTAACAATAATTGTTGAAATTATTTATAAAAAAAAAAACATTATTACAAGTCGTCTATAAAAATTGTGAAATTCTTTCGACTTGCTGCGTTCGCGCGAATCGATATCTCGCGAAGAGTGAATGGGTCAATTGGCCTCGGAAGGAAAGGCGTCCCGTGAACTCGTTTCTTCGGGTATCGTGCGAACGTATCGAGTGTTATAACGATCAATGATAAAAGCTCAAGAATCCAAAAGTGTCGTCTCGACCATAAGCACGCGTGCGGTTCACAATGTAGAGGATTGGTCGTTAACCTTCAATATTGAGATAAGATATTAACGTAAAAAAACACTCAGTTTTCTGTCCTCGCGGCAAGAGAATCCGAACGAATTTCTGAAAGATCCTGTACGCGTATGCATCGATCTACGCAAGGCTTCGTGTACGAGCGTGTTGGAAACTCTCTCACACAATAATAAACGGTCCCGAGCTTGGCCTCTCGGTCGCGCGAGGCTCGTGCTCACGCACGAATACGTAAGTGGCGGAGGGAAGCACCGCGCGGTTTCCCTCTCCGGTCGAGAGACACGGAACGTTGTTCGGTTTTGTACGTGGTCGAGTGCGTGTGCGGGCACCGATGCCGCCGTTGTGTGTTGGCTCGCTTGCGTTAAGGCTTGTCGCGACGATTATACGAGAGATGGCTGTACGAGAGAACGAGAAAGCACGACGGAGACAAAACACATGGACGGCGGAGAAGGAAGAAGAACAAAAAGAAAAGAAAAAAGGCTACACAGTAGAGGGGGCGACGACGGGCATAAGCAGCCCGAGAAGCGACTGAGTTACTTCGATGGCGCGGATAGAACTCTCGAGCTCGCTTCCACGTTTGTTATTTTCTTCTCTGTCTCCTCGAAGCCGATCCGCAGAAGCGGCACGAAACCGAGCCAGCCACAGTCTGACTCTCATACGCGCGGAGCGAAAATATATGTATGTGTATATGCATACAGTGTGTGTCTATGTACGAGAGCTCGAATAGCGTGAACTAACCCGAGGATGCGCCCTCGCTGGTTGGCTTCGCAGCCGCAACGAAACCGCCGGGGAGATATAGAGAGGAAAGAGAGATGAAAAATTAGCGAAAAAGAAAGATAGAGAAGGGAGCGAGAAAGATCGTCACTGGGTACCGTGCGCGCGCGCGCGCGCTCGCGTTGGGCTTATAACGTTTTAGAACAGAGCATAGAGAGTCCAAACAGAGACTCGTAAGTATTCCGTAGTACCTACATAACTCGCGCGGGGTTTTCGCTCGTGGACGTTGCCAGTGCAAACGCGAATAAAAGCGTTTATAGAGCGTTCGCACATCCGTGTGTTGCGTATCGTGCAGATGAATTTATATAGTTACACGAGGATACAGGGATCGAATTCTATGCTCTCCGGTAGATATGATTCGCCGATGGTCGGGTTTGCTGCCTATCCGCCACTATGCGTTTTACGAGGTAGGAAGCACTTGAGACGATCGATGACACGTGAGTGGCGGAGGCTAGGCAATGCTTTATTATGGGCATTGAAATAAACGATCGAAAGATTGCACCGCGGTTACAAGATCGATAGGAACTGAACAAAGATCGAATTGCACGGCGCCAAAGAAGTCGCGACGATTAATTCGACCGATTGGAGATTATGCGAAATGGATTTCTGGCAAATTGAACCGAAAAATTGATTACGAGTAATGCTCGATCGCGATAGATCGAAAAAAGGATTAAATTCGTGGTATAAGAAACGTCATACGACAAATATAACGATTAAAAAAATAATGCGAATTTTTATTTCTTTTCGAACTCGCTCCAAATCTAGTCTCGGAAGGTAAAAAAAATGTGACTATTCCCAAGCTAATTTTATTACTCGCTGGTTAAACGTCGAAATGTAACAAATCACCGAAACCAAACTCGATCGTTTTGCGAACGGTCTTTCTCGTGTCTCCAAGGAACTTTTCGAGCATGAGCCGAAATCGTCTCGCGTTACGAAAAAAAAAACATCCTCGTAATATATACGTACACATACACGCGCGCTTTCTTTCGGTTTCGAGGATGCAGATGCGGCGAAAGACATCGTTGCCGTGTAACGTTGAACGTACGCAACGGTGCGTCGAGCAAGGGATTAAAGACTCGAAAGCGAGTTCCCTGCGAGTCTCCTCGCCTTCGAGCCCCACCCTGCTGTTGTACTTTCGTTCCGTACCTACCTACCCATACGTATAACTGTACACGGCGGTCTCACCTGTCGAAACCCTGTATAGTATGCCAACGAGCGAGCACTCGATGCTTGCCTCGTACCTACCGTGTTCGAGCCTTAACTCACTTACTCGGCTGAAAATTGCTCGTTGGAAAACACGCGAGAAGGGCGACATGATTCACGATCGGGTCCGCAACGATGATTCACTCACGACAGTCACTTCGCTCCTCCACGCGCGTAATAGGAACTCTCTACGACAAAGTTATACAGTTCCTCTTGGGCGTCGTGGAAAAACGAAAAACATCGCGATTCGCTGTGTCGGAAGATAACTGAAATTTGCAAACGTACAAAATCAGCGATTCATGGTCGTAAAATGGTTTTGTCGAGTTTCAATGAACCTGATACTCAGAAGAACTAATAAATAAGAAATAATCATTTATTCGGGAATATATGCATCCAGATAAATTTAGACTTACATTTAGAAAATTGCGAGCAAAGAATATAAATATCGACGTTGGAGAGAAATGAAGAACCAAATCGCGAATCCAATCTAAACACGATTTCAATCAACCTATCGTATTGTGTATACAATGGATTTTATGGCGATTATGAATATCCTTAAAAATTTTCTCGAAATAATTTGAATAATTGCGAAAATTGATAAAAACACAAATAAAACGTGTCACCGTGACAATTCGATAAATATCCTCGAATTCTCTAACTCGCGATTTGTGCCATTCGTCCATAATTATCTCGTGTGTCACTCGTGATCTAAATCGAGAGAGAAAGAGACGAAAAAAAATGGTATTCTCGCTACACGCGATTTTCGTTATAAACGTCAATCACTGAACGATTTATATCCGTCGACGTGCCGCTGGCGGGCAAGGGGTGAGCGGAGGGTTGCTCGGAGAGGGGTTGGAGGGACAGAGAAGAACGCGTCATGGAGGCGACGCTGGGCAAGCGAGTTTCTAGCCAGTGGGGATGAGGAAGAAGCTTCTCGCTCGATAAACGACACTTCGAATTCCTCCGACCACCCCCCGATTCCTTTCTTTCTCGCTCCGTCGCGCTGACCCCCCTCGAACAGCGACCAACCTTTTCCGCCTCCGTAGCCTACGATACGGAATGACGCGGCAAGACGAGACCCACTCGGTTTTTCCGGCCGTGCAGTTTACAAATATAACGAACCGACTGCCACGTTTTTTAATCGCCGATGGGTTTCACGATGTATTGGATGTTTTGTCACATTTTAACCGCGTACCGCTGTCTAATTCGGAACGCGGGTCAAACGCGAGTTTTGACCCCGCCAATCTGAATTCGAGCTTCGTACTTGAGTTCGAGACGAATATTTAGGTTACGATCAAACTAGACTTTGATGCGAGTTTCGACTCAACTTCCGGCTGTACTTGAGTTCAAGCTCAAGATTGCAATTACTAACGAAAGTACGAGCCCTAAAGGCTCGGGTATAGAAAACAGTCAATGAAGAGCGGCCCACGAATTGGGAATGGATAAAAATGTGTGTAACACTCGCTGGTAAACGTTCCGAAGTACTCGGTGAATCTGTGCCATTCGTATCGGCGCTTAAACAGCATTACAGTTGTAGACTGTACGAAAACGCGTCGTCGTCGACGCGAAAACTCCCCACGATGGTGGCAATGAAATTGATTATAGTACACCATTCACAGAGGGCTCGACGCGGAGGGTTGTCGCCGATGAAACTATCAGCAACGCTGTTATTACGTCTGTTGGACCGTTAGACGCTCACAGCGCTCCACCGCGCACTTGCACCGACATCATATACATTCTATGAATTTACCGCGTACTCACGGACACCATTGCGTGACTACGAGCAGTACAACCGCGGTTTTCGATCACGTTTACAAAGGCTCGAAGCGAGATCGATCAAACAATCGCAATTATCGATATGAATTTTTTTTCTCTTTCATTTTATGCTTTTTGCCTGTCATGTGTAGGTATTTTAGTCGGCCCTATAAAAATTATTAACACACGTATTTCTGAAAACTTGAGAAAAATGTTTTCTACATTGGAATAAAAAAATTAATCTACATATCCCCGTTGGACTTGTAAAATAGATACTTCGGTGAGGATATATTTCTTTTTTTAATGAAAACGAAAATCATTGAAGACCCGAATGTCGCTCAAACAGTACGAGAGTCACGTGTCGTTAGCATAATTGCGAGGATCGTTGTAGCCGGGGAACCTCTCTCCTCTCTATCGTTCTTCGTTTCTCTCGAGCGTCGATGCTTTTACACGTGCTCGAGGTACTCGATGCAATTATAACAGGCTGGATCGTTGCTACGATTATCGGTGCAAGAATAAGGAGAGTGAGGGGAAAAGGACGATTTATAGAAGAGGCAAGAGAAGAAAAGACGCCGATGGGCGCAACGAGTGAGAAAGGGAGGAGCGGAGGTCAAGCACGACCCGTTGACCCCATCGCGTGCGTGATGGAACGTTCAACATTTATATGTACGAGTATGCAAGTTTTATACCTAAATACATATACTTACTCATACATGACTCACACGAGTGTGGGCCAATGTACATAAACGCGAAAAGCTTGTTCGCCTCGCTCTCGAGAATCGTAACTGTTAAACGTAAACGTGCTGTGTGTTTCATCAATCCTCCACTTCTCCCCTCTTTACCGCCTCCTCCTGTCATTTTTGTAGCGCGTATTACTCAGGAATTACATTTTTTCTCGACAAATTAACTACAAACGAATTTTAACGTCCTACGAGATAAAACGAGGGTGATACACGAAGGTGAAAAAAAATAAAGCAAAAATAGTCAACGAGAGAGATGATTTTGTTGGTGCTCGATCGACGCGTAATTGACGTGAACGCGAGGCAAACGATCTAACCGATCTACCGTAACGGAAAAAAAAAATAATGACAATATAACTCGATATTTCGCGAGAGAAAAATATTCGTGAATTTTCGTCCCACGAAAATTGTTGCAATTTTTCTAGATAAAAACGAGTGGATATCGTTGAATGTGTTAACAAACGAATCATTGAATAGAGAATTGCAACATCTGTCTATGTTGATTCTATACATTTACATTGGATATACCAACTTTTTTTCCGTGTCTGTAGATTTTTGGGGTTTTTACACAATTCATGTCGAATTACCATCGTGAAAAAAGTTGATTGTTCGATATTCAGTGCTAAATTTTGGCGGACAGGGTTACTCGGTCAGTCGAACGCTTCGGTCCGGTCGCAATGCCACATGTCCAATTGCTGCGCTACTTCGGCTTAGGTTGAATTTTTTTTTCAGGCTTGTCCATTATATATCGATAGGTCGGAATGGAAACGGCATACCCGCCGAGTTGCGAATCCGACTTGTATAAATAGTTTCAAACAAACGGAATCCTCTGGAAATTGACTTCCGCGTATAATCATGATTCGTACAGCGTCGTCGATAACTAATCATTCGCATCTTTGATAATCAATTTTTTCGGCATTAATAATTTCTATCGAATAACACACGTATTATCGATCAACCGTTAGTTCTAGCGTCTCTTAAATAATACGAAAATTCATCATCGCGGCCTCTCAGCTTGCATCGCCGCGTGAAAGAAAAATATATATTAAAAAATTATCAATCCGGAATTTATCCATCAATTACGAATGCCATTGATCTTCGATGACGAAAAATTCGAATAATTTTCGAAAGACAAGAAAAATTTCACGATCTTACAACAAACATCTCGGCAAAATCTCCGATGTTTTTTTCGCGACGGTATCATAATCTTCTCGGAAGAAGAAAAAAAAAACCCACGTTACCGTCTCCCGATGGGGAAAAAAAATGCATAGAATCATAGAATTCCGAATCCTCAAAGTTTAACCCGTATTCCCGTTTGTCTCGTTAGATTCTTCGACGCATCGATACCGAATCCTCAAAGTTTGACCCGTATTCCCGTTTGTCTCGTTAGATTCTTCGACGCATCGATACCTCTCCTCTCAACTCCGTGAGTGCACTCGACCCGTCCGGTGGGTCATTCGGTTATTTATGGCCGGGGATTCTCGTACTCGATGTGTGTATGCTGGCCTGGCTGACTACCGCCGGGGGTTTGAGCGACGCTGCTTTTGCCGCAGGGGTTGGATCGAGTGTCGGGGATACGGCAAAGGGACATTGGCGGGGCGAGAGGAAGCGGGAGGGAGAGAGAGAGGTGAAAGGTGGAAGTGTACCGAGTCGGAACGAGTGTGCGTCCAGTTCTGTCCCCGCTGCGAGACCGAGAGAGAGAGAAAATTCGCGCGTGTATAACGAAGAGAGCAAACTTTCGCCCCCGCGAGCGCCCGAGCGGAGGACGGGAACGGGAGGGTGGCGAAGGGTGAGAGCGGGATGGAAAAACAAACGCGCAACGCATCGGAGAGACGAGAGCGAGAAAGCGACGATGGAGAGAGGGTTGACCAAGCTTGTACCGCGTGTGTAGCGAAGTCTATAAAGGAGTGCTTTATTGATCTCAGTTTGAGCGCGCATGAGGATGCCGATATAGCTGTGGGCAATGTGTAGAGAAGATATACGTTTAATACCCATGTACGTCATGGACGTACCGTATAGATCTGGCTCTGTATGGATGAATTTGTGTGTGTTAGCGCTAGCTATATAGAACGAAGAGAACCCATCGCGAATAGAGGAGAAGCGCACTCGACGCTTTTCGTCTCTTTCCACTTTGGTTTTTACTCCGTGACTCGGGTTGTACAGGTATGCTCGGTGCCTCTACGCGCGTGGATGGAAACCCTCGAACAGGGCCCAGGTGAACTATCCTACTTGGCCCGGTGCGGAGCAAGTTACGCAAAGAGAAGGCTGCACTTCAATCGGCCCAGGAATCGGTATATGTGTATTCAAAACGTACAGCCAGCAATGCGAGGATCTTGATTTCGAAAGCGCCGCGGAATGAAATTGAGTTTGTTGCACGGAGGTAACGCTCGGCTGTTTCTCCAAGTTCAATGGCTACCCTCGAGCTTAGCGGGTCATTTACAACTGTTACTTGAAAAGTGGTTGGAAATACTTTTTATTTCCGTGTTGCATTTATGTGGAAGAGAAAAGACGAAGTTTTCATTTTTTTCTATTTTTTCTTCATCAACGATTTCGGGGAATTGTTTTCGTATGAGATCATCGAGATTTGCACTCAACTTTTATTTCAAACCACCGAGTTGAACGCGTGAAATTTGTTGTATTTTCTTCTTTCCTTTCGTCGTGCTTTGAATTTAACCGGGCGTGGTGAACGCCGATTTTCATAAAAAATTATCGTATAGCTCGATAACGGTAAATTTATCGACGGTCCTTTCGCGCATTCGTACTCGAGAGTTACTCACGAATTCCGAATGCACAGAGGCCGAAAGGCCAATCTCTCACTCTCTCCGTTTCTACATTCGCTCGAGATGAAGGAATTCCTTGGTGCGTTATACTTTCCGCTCTGCGTGTACTAACTATAGCATCTCCTCGAGCCTCGATTACTCAAGAGCCTCTAATTATTCTCGCAATTACGACGCCGGCATCGTCGTCGTCGTCGTCGTCGTTCTCGAGTGCGAAGGCAAGCGGTTCTGTAACTCGAACGTGGGACGACGACGATGCGGGCAATCTTGCTCAAGCATATGTAATCATTTTTTTTTTCCGTCTCCCCTTCGCACCGTAATCTCTTATCTAATCATCGGCACAGCATCTGCGACCAAATATATAGATAACATTTGTTAAAATTTGTCTCCCAACCCTTTCGTGCAAAATCTAAATATAACCCGAAGCATGACGGTCTCGGTCATAAATTCGATATCGGCAGTGAGAAAGATTTATGAAAGTGTCTCGTTGACCGTCCCCCCATGGTCTAGGTCGCGCGATCAATCGATGAGAAATGGCGCTAACCCTATTCTTCTTCGCGAGATCAGCGCCAATAATCGGCTCTATCATGCACATAAAATACTCCCGATGGCTACAACGTTCACGGACATTTGTGCGCAGAAAAAAATTTATGAAAAAAAAAAAAAAAAATCTCCACGAAACCAGAACGAGTCAATCAAGGTTGTACGTGCGAATGGTACGAGGCCGCGAATACGAGCTGTAAGCCATACTAACCGAGTTATCGATGTATTTTTATCTCATTCCCTTCAACACGCATTTCTCCCGTCGGGAAAATTTCAAAACGCTAACCCGACGCGACGTACAATCTGCAAAAAAAAAAAATAAGTTCACTTTGCGAATTTGTTATTTGCATGGCGTTGAATTGTCGAAATATACATTTTTTTAATATCGATTCTATTGTTTAATTTTTGCGTCGCATAATCTGTAGAAATTTTTTAAAATCCTTCTCTGCCCAAGCGAGAGCTTCGAAAAAAAAAGATAATCCACGGGCGACTTCGCGTTCTTTTTTTATTACCAGCCCCTTTGCCGCGCGGAGATAGGATTCGAGTTGAAATTCTCGCTTCTCGTACGTGTTCCTCGATTCGACCTGGGATATAAAGCGCGGAATAAAGGACAGGCGTGTATGCCCGTTGGCTCAGCGATCGTTGTCGCCATGGATACTATTGGCTCGAAGCTCGAGTGAGCTACCGGACGGTATCAACGAATTGTCCCGTGTCCTGTTCCCTCTTCCCTCAACTCCGTGTTCCCGATTCCTCGCGTCGTCCCTTTTCCGCACCTGTTCGCGATATAACTGCTTTCCTATCCCCTTTCCCGACACGCCGTGGTTGTTCATCGATGAAAATTCGAGTTAAATACCTCAATGGTAATAACATTCTACCGATTAATAAAAAATCCATATATATTGAGGCTATTTAATAATTCGCCTTTACTGATAAAACCGATAATTTTATTAGATAGCGAACCGATGAAAAACCTGAATCCATTTCGGTTTTTCTTGTTTTCTTATTATTCCCTATCTTCGTCGGAGGGAGATGGATAATGGACTGAATTCCAAGTTACTCTATTCCATCGAGAAATTCTGTCACTGTCCGTCGAGTGGTCACACGGCTGTGCTGTGGGCACGTCTCGTGAACGATGACATCATCGGTCGTCTACGCCTTCTTAATAATAGGTGCGCTGCCGCCGGCAATCGCTATCCTCGATCTCCTCTCTCTCGGGTCCGTTCGTTTTCTCGACGCGCAGGAACGGCTGAAGCCCGGATAGTCTCCCTCTCGATTCTTTCTCTCTCTCTCTCTCTCTCTCTCACTCCTTTTTTTTTTCTTAATCTCTCTCGGTCTCGACTGGGTTGTATCCTACGGTCGTCCCCATCGTTATACGGTACTAAATGATAGCCGGTATACGCCAACAGTATGAACCGTACGAACGTATCTGTAACGCGGCTGCATCGGCGGTGTGCAAGTCAGTGCCGAAGTATGTAGGTACATACACGCGCGTTTATTGCACGTAATAGTTGGCGCGTAGGGAACCCGAGGAGTAAAGAGAGCCGAAGAGTTTGTGGCCTGGGGAACGGTGCCGACGTGGAAGCTCGGTCACGCCACGATTATACCTATCACGCGTGCGAGAATGCGAGAGCTACGGAGAGCCAGCGAACGCCTCTGTATACCTGAGCCGTCCCCCCCGCGCGCTCTCGGTCGGTCTATGCGATGGCTAGCCTCGGGATGGATAACGATGCGGCTCCATTCGAAGTTTTAGTATCCAGAATCATAGAAACGGAAGAAGCTTCGGTGCGAATAGATTTGCAGTAATGGGAAAGGATTCCCGAATGGAACAGTTTTAGGGAACTCCAAATAATGTTGAGACTCTTTAATCAACGAATTAGTTGGGTAAATAGATATACTGAAGTCAAAATCAATAAATAATAAGTAAAGTAATAGTTAAAAAATCGAAGACATAATTGATTACTGAAGATTTTCGCTCCGCCCGCCCAAATCCCGAATAGTGAGGAAAAGAAAATTGCAAAAAAAACAGGTGTGAGAGATAAAAGGTTGAAAAAAATACAGTAGAGAGAAATCGACTCGGTTCTGATTCATAGATGAGAAATACTATATATTTCGAGGTATTCTCGTTGAATCAGTCGTATTCCCTCGGCCCAGCGTTGTTCTTCGTCTCCCGGTATCGCGGACCGGAAATCGCCGTAGTTGCCGCGAGCGAGAGAAACGAAGACAGACGAGAAAAGGGGGAGAGAGAGAGAGTTTGAAACGAGTAACTAGACGAACCTCGTCATAGCGCACGGCGACGGCTCGAGGGCAATGCTTGTGCGCGCGGAAGAAGGAGAAAGACGAATTGAAGCCGGAGAGATATAGGGAATGGGTAGGTTGGAGCTGTATAGATGGAAATGCGCGCACACAAACACCGAGAGAAGGAAGATTGGAGAGAAAGACGAGCGAGCGAAGCTCGTCGAGCGTTTTCCTCGTAACGTTAACGTTGCGCTGGCCGGTGCTTCTGGTGTGCGGTGCTGGCGACGCGGCCCGACACCGCCACAACCCCTGGGCGTGTGCCCCCCTCGGCATCCCACCCCGCCGCGGGTAACGGCAGCGTCGGCGGCGGCTCTATCGCGTATGGCCGCGACCGCCTGAAATATCGAGCGCCTTCCTGCTATTCTATCTCTCTCGCCTCGACCGCTCGCCATCTCGCTTCTCACCTTTATGTCTATCTTTCTCTTCTGTTGCCATATACCGGATCCTCGTGCAGCGGCACCGCCAGTGTCTCGTATCACTTGGTAGAGAATGAAGATTCTTCCATAGATTCGCGAGCGGCCGATGAGAATCGCGCGTACACTCGGGCTTTCCGGCTTTACACGCCTACACGTTTTATCCATAGGTTTCCGCATACGGGCAATTACGAGATTGGGAAGAGGGAAGAATATCTTGCCAGTTGGTTGACCAACGATCCTCTCGTGGCTAATCGATTCGATCGACCATCGAACGACAATCTATTAAGAGCTGTTTTTTTCTCGATACACAACAGTAAACTATCGGGAGAACTGCCCAATTTTTTTTCCATCGTGTTCTCGATATTTCAATGCGCCTGAAAATGTATTTTCTTTCATCATTAAAACCTTGGCTTATCGCCATTCGTGTCAATTGACTCAACGTTATGCTCATATATCTCGCAATCCACGTGGGCGCAGAAAGATTAAATTCCTTTAAAAAAAGAAGCCTCATCCATTCTCTTATAACATATGCGATTTTCAGGAACTAACGCAGAAAATTATTGCCCTGATGATATATGTCTTTAAATATATCGCGGAAATTCGTTATTCATTGCGGTTTATAAAAAGATACGGTACCTTGACCCTTTGTATCGCAGTCGTATATATTTACGACCTCGTTAATGTACCGATCGTTCGAATGGTTCGACAAAAAAAAAAGATCATGAAATTTTCGGGATCATGAATTTACCAATAATTTCAAGATCATGAAATTACCTCGTCGGCGGATATCCTCGTTGAATTGAATACATCTGTTTGTAATTTCTTTTTTTTATCCTATCTCGTTTTCACGATTGTGAAACTTTATTCTCATTATATGATTTTCGATCGACTTTTATAATTAACATTGCACTCGTCAATTAACATCGTTTATCATCGTTGAATTGCGCGTACCGTTAATATATATATATCTTGACGACGTTCTTAAATGATACTCTTTCGAGGTCGGCGAGTTCCCAAATCGATTATTAATCCGTTCGTTTATTCACGAAATAATTGGTACGGAAATCGTTGCGGGGCATCGGCGACGTTTGCTTCCGACAAAGAGCCTCGTAAGAATTTCGTTTTTCGGTCTGTGTCCGAGGCGAGCGATCCTGCGCGTCCGAACTCCGAGGGTTCGCGCATCGCGAACGATCGAGAGAGCCTCCTTCTCTCGCTTCGCTGCCCCCCTGCGCCCTCGCCCGCTGCTCCCCCCCTTGCGCCTGCTTTGTTTTCTTCGTCGCTCTTCTTACGAGCGAAACCGGCAGCAAGATCTCTGGCTTGCGAGCCTTCCTCGCAACTTATACACCTCCCGAGCCATATATAAATACATATTATATGTCGGTGAGCGTGTGGCGATGAGACGGAGAGAAAGGAGAAAGAAGATGAAACGATGAGTTTGCCCGAGAAAGAGAAGAGGCAGATATAAAAGGTAGAGAAGAAGAGAGGAGCGCTCGCGAGACGTACGGCGACCTTGCTGGAATGTCTCCTGGCCAGGTTCTCTCGCTATATGTTTTCTCTCGCTCTCCACGGAGTCTCGTTCCCCTCGCAGGTAAAGGGGCAGGAAACTTGCCGTGCCTGGGATCTCTCGAACGAACGGACATTCCGTGGGCCGAACGAGCGCGGAGAAGAGACTCTCGATCGTCGCATGTACGACAGCGACGACTTTGCTGCCAAAGCCACAAGGATCGGGCATCCATTGCCCTGACGATACGTCCAGCCTTTGTACGATTCCGCACAACTCTCCTCGATGCTAGATGCATAGACTAACCGACCCTCATACAGCACAACGCACCGTGCGCTGGCAGTTGCCGGAGTGCATGGTGCCAGTCGAGCGAATATTACTTGTAGCAGATTTGCCTATGGGCGACTGTAATATGGTCACTAAATTTTCTTTAAAAAAAACAAAAAAAGATCGATGAGCTGAGATTTCTTTAAAAAATTATTTCGGAGTTGATCGGATCGAGGAAGGTCAGGAATTGATTTGTCGGCCCTTCAGAAAGGTTTCGCGTGATTCCAATCTAGTTATTGTTATTATTCAATTTTGGCGAAAACTTCGAAAAAAATTCTCGCCGATAGAACTACGTTTTTACGTTGAACCGATCAAGAAATTCGAACATTATGGTTTTTTTTTTCTAGCTGATCCGTAATTGTTTACTACAGATTTTGCATGTCACGACTAGCAGTTACTAGCGTTCGGGATTATCGTAGGGCGCACGTAGCAGTAACGCATCGTTGAAATGAAGCGACGCACAGACGAAAGTGCATACAGCTGAAACACCGTCAGCAACTTTAACGACTGCGCTACGCCATTAACGGCCTCGTAATATCGTTCCGCGTGGCTACTGTCTACTGTATACACATATATTCATCTTTATACGCATGCGATTTTACTCGTTGTATCTACGATGCTCCTATACCGATACGCGTTTATTCAAGACCGATTCTGGGACTGCTCTCGCGTTTCACGATAGGATTATCAATTTGATTGTCGTAATTTACGTGTTTAGTGGCCTTTCGCACGTCATTGTTAATAACTAATCGCACGTGTACGCAAAGCATCGCGAAAAATGCTCGTTTCGTGAATTTCTGATGAGTCGATTGAATGATGCGTTCGAACACAATCGAATTGAAAAGTATGTCGATAAAAAGTCATTTGACTCGGATAAAAAATGCACCGAATCGCGTAATTGCGTATTATTTTTTCCTTTTTTTTCTCCCGGTCTTCTTAATGTGGAATAGTTTTCGTGGCTAATTTTACCGGAAGTCGAAAGTAGCCCGAAGGGTTGGCGAGATAGAATGCTGTATGCAGTTTAGTATAAGGTTAGATATGTATAGAAGGGGTGGAGTGGCGCGAAGGGATGAGAGAAATCGATTCTTTTGAGGCCGAGCCAAGTTTCGTGAACGAGCACCAGCCCCCGGGGAATCCAGTCGCGCAATTTCCTCGGTCTCTCGCTCTCCTCTCTTTTCCGTTCGGATCTCCTTTCATCTGCGAGTTGCCCGAGCTGCGGGGACGGCCGCGGCAGCCCCTCCGAGCCGTTGGAACGGGTGGAAAAGCGAAGCTTCGAGAGGAGAAAAGCGAAGAGTGGAACTACACAGTCATCGACGTCGACTCTCTATCTGTATCGTGGATTATAGATTTTTCTCGCTATAAATTTACCATACGAACCGAACGTCGATCGCGCCGATTCGAATTTATCAATTATCGCATTTCTCTCGTGGAAAATCTTGAACCATCGCTCGAATAATTCGTCAAAGGGAAAGCACCAACAATGTCGAGGGAATCTCGATTCCATAATGCGTATTTTATTTCCTCATAAACTATATGAGACAATGAAAAGTTTTTTGTATTCATTGACGGAAACGTGTATTGAGAGTCGCAGTTGAGCAATCAATAATTTTATTTACTACTATTCGATCGAGAATAGAATGATCAATAAATTCAACTGTTTCTTCATTAATTTTGTTATTATATTGTGACATTTTTTTTGTCTGAATCTCTCGGCACAAGTAACGTTAAGTGGAAAAAAATTATTTCATTAACTCTCATAGTATTTGAAGAAAAGAATGCACAAATATTTGACTCGTTTTCCGAACGGCCAAGTACGCGTACCCCCTCGAGTCTTCATTGGGCCCTTCGCGAAACGGAAGTCGCGGGATTTTCTCTCGTGTCTCGTTTCGCTCGGGCGCCGATGCGATTCCGTGCGAAATCTTCGCGACGCCCGAGCCTTTCTCGTCTCGGTGAAACAAGGAACTCGAGAAGCATAAAGAAACCGAAGAAAAGAGGCGACTCTCGTCGTTCGCATATCCGCGCGTATTCGTGCCCGCTACTTTCTGTCCCTACGCCAAACTCGTTCGGCCGGTGTTGGCGGCCACCGCCTTCTCAGTCGTATCTTTTATCTCTCTCTCCCTTTTTCCGTTTCTCTCTTTAGCTTCTTCATCGTTATTTCTTCGTCGCTTCCCGCGTTTCGTCTCGCTTCTTCTCTCTTGCTTCGCCTTTTTTTCATTTCTCTCTCCATCTCCGTTTCTCTCGCTCTCTCGTACGTCAGAAAGATAGCATATACGTGTATGCCTATGCGTGTCGACTCGCGTGCGTGCCCCCGCGTGCGTTCGGATCGATTCGGCCGGCGAAAATTGCCCGGTTCTCTCGGCTCACCGCCGCGCACCAGTGTCCCTCGTTGACGTTGTGCTCGGTCTGCACCGAAGAAACTCCATGAATATTACAAGATTCCCAAGAGTCGTGCATTCCTTATCACGATAAGGCGCGATTATTCGCCGGATATTATTAGTTGTTGAGAAAAAAATAAAATACATTCGCGAGAGAGAAATAAAGAAATTGCCGAGACAAGATTCTTCGCGATACGCCGGAGAGAAACCACGGGACGCGAGGCTCGTTTGGCCTGAATTTTTTATTCTATGTAGCGTGTACGAGTTTGTAGAGTGGATAACGCTTTACAAGATAATCATTGCACAGTGTAAATATGCGGCGATCCTCGTGTTTGACCCTTCGAAGCACACGGGCGTTGCTTACATGCAATATCTTTTTAATCTGTAAATACATACATTAACTCTGATTTAAAGAGTGAAAGAAAAAAATGTGTTAAAAAATTCTCGATATGGAGCAATTACAGTTGTCGAAGTTACTTCCAGAGGCGAGTGTCATACGAATTACGAATTACATTTATTGCGCCCTCTGTGAGCATAAAACGGTGAGATGATATGACGATCTAGCGGAAGCGAAAATTCTCATTTCCATCTCGCTCCTTCCCCTTTGTTTTCCTCGCCGACTCTTCCCCCCTTTTTTGCCTTATTATGTTATTTTTTCTTGCTCTCATTTGTTACCCGAAGACTCTCGGCGACTCGCTCTGACGGCTCGTTACGGCCTCGTGATCACCTCCATATAACAATAAATACCTATATATATATTTATGATATATGCACGTGTATATACAAGATCACGCACACAAGAACTCTCCGGAGAGGTGGCCGTCCCGCCAGTTGGTAGGTCTACAGTCCAACGGCAACTATTCCGAGGCAGTGGAGCGTTCCGGCGTTCCGAGAGTCGTTCGAAAGACACCTACGAGCGTGTCCCGAGTGCCGAAGGTCTCTCTCCGTGGTCCGTTGTTAACCGTGGAATCGAGAAATTCTTTAACGGCGGACCGAGCGAAAAAATAGAGAACACGCGAAGACTTCAAAGACGATACGACAAACTTTTCTCTTTCCCCGATTCACTTGGTAAGGTCAGATCACTCGGTGTCAATTCGATCTCGCCTCACGAAAAATTCATCCCCGAGCCCATTCGGTTGCTCGATACTTTGTCATCGAATAGCGAAGAATTTGTAGAAAAAAAAAATCTGTATTGCAGAAAATTCGCGAAAAAAGAATCGAAATATCGAACTCGGTCTTGGAAGATATTTTTTTTTTATTGACGAAAAAAGATGGAACTTTAGTAGACTGTTTAGATTCGACAATAATGCTTCGGCGTAAAAAAAAATGGTTTACTCTTCGTCGCGCCTGGAAACGTCGTCACCTACGCGATTCGCATCGATCGGCTTTTTTTTCTACGCTGGAGACAGATACGTTCCATTTGATTTATTTATTCAAGAGGTCGCAACGCGGGCGCGAAACGACGCGTGTCGTGCCCCTTCGGTGCGATCTATTTTCGCAGTTTGAAATACATCCTCGCACAATTATAGATCGCTCGGTGATTTTGTCGATTCGTTCGTTCGTCATTCGTAGTTCGGATGATCATTTGTTTTTTTTTCTCAATCTACGATCCGATCGTAGCGACAAAAATTAAAAGGGTATCAAATCCGATAGACTCGACGCATTCGAGCTAGCGATGTTCGAACGTGCTATTGCATACGAACAAAGCAATGTAGAATTATCGTTTTCACCTCTATTACATTCCATTATACGCGACTCTCGGCAATTCTCACTTTCCTTCATCGGTATCGAGGACCGATTAACGCTGCGCGACTGCGATATAAATTCCCTTTCGACTTTGCGAATAAAATTTTTTTATTATCGTTTCTCGAAACGCTCAAACACTTATTTATGCCGTCTAATTCATTGGGCTATCCACGATAAAAGAAAAAGAGTATTCTCGGTAAACGATCGTACCGCCTCGCGCGCACAGCATCCAACTCACGCCGAGATTTCTCTCGTTTTGCCCCACCCCCCGTTAAAATATCTCCCGAGAGCTCTCATGATCCTGGGCTCTCTTGGTTATCCTGGTTTTTTTTTCTCGAGCACCTCGCGATCGTCTTGCGCTCTCGTATGCGATGCGCCGCCGTGCGCTGCAAATCGGGCGCGCGAACCTTCGCGTATTTCTCGGCGAACGCGCGCTCGCTCCAAATCTCGAAGCGCGTATTATACGCCAAGCCGCGTTTCTCTTCTTCCTCGTCGTTCGGTCGATCCCTTGCTCCTCAACGTTCGAGATGCTCGGCGGAGAGCTCACGCGCGGCGATTACCGGTTTCCGTGGGGGCCTTTACCGCGAGGCTTCGTCTTCGATGCTTCGCTCCCCTCCGCCCCTGCCCCTCCACGACGTGCAGCACACTAACGCGCGCGCGGTAGGTAGTTAGTCGATGATGTCGAACGACGAACGAGCACGGCGAGTGAACGAAATAAAAAACAGAATGAACGAAAAAAAAAAAAACGAAAAAATGAAGCGAGAGGAAAGACGGTGGGAAGTATCGCTCTGTTGGCGCGGTCGGCTCTCGCGTATTACACTCTCGTGTGTTCGCTCGTTCTCTCCTCGTCGTATCTCTCACGCCTCCGTATCTTACTTCTCGTTCGTGCAACGCAGCCCTCTTGCACCATGCCTCGGGAGGGTTGATGGCTTCTCATTCGTTCGAAATTTTCGCCGCACTTATAATCCGGGATTTTTATTCTTTTCTATAGCAACATATTTTTTTCCCAGTAAAGATCAGATCGAAAAATAGATGGTACGTTGAATTCTCGGATGAATCTCCCAAAAAATCGCGCGAGACAGCGCGGATGAAATGGAGATAAACAGTAGAATCGCGCAAGACCGTAATAAGTAATACATAAAATGAATAATGAAATAACGAGGACAAAAAGCGTTAGGATACCTTTATGTAAAAAAATAAAAATTTAATTAATTTTCATGCACAAATTGACGAAAAATCAGTATCATATTGGGCTCGATACTGAATCAATTTGATATTACTTTTACTGACTGCTGATCAGTAGTTACCGATGCATTGAGCATCTGCAAAGCAACTTACCCGGTTACAATCTAGCTGATTCGATCAAAGCGGGGCCCAGTGGCACCGGATCGAAGAGCCGAATTGGCATTAGGCAAAGCCCTCGCCTCACTATCCCGTAGTCTATACACTTCGAGGCTACATAACGTCGAGATCCCACTGTGCCGTGGTTACGCTGGCGCATTATAGTCTTCTGGCGTTGGAAACGCCATGCACGTTCGTCAATCGTGCGAGCCCAGGCATGCATATAGCTCTCTCTCTCCCTCTCGTTCTCTCTCTCTCTTTCTACCCAGGGAACCCACGTTCCTAGGTACGTATCGCTCGGGGGGACAGAACGAACGAGCGGCTAAACAGTCCGAGCCGGCGTAGAGAACCGACCAGCCAGTAACCTAACCAGAGCAACGACAGCGGTGGGATTCCCTGTAACCGTACACAACTATCGATCTGTCGCTCCGAGGAAAACTCGAGATACACTCCGGACTGAAGGGAACCCGCTCGCTCGTTCGCTCTAGAGCGTCCGAGCTCTAAACTCTGTCGCTCGTCGATGTTATCCCTCCGTTAGATACTACCTACCTATCTAAACGACTTCGCACCGTGTAAAATCGTTCGTTTCTAGTATGCACGGCTTCAATTTCGATATATATATATATGTACGAACCGTAGGTGTAGAGCCTGCAGTCGCCACTTCCTGTGTAATGTCAAGAGGGGGCCGAACTCTCGGGGTCGTATGTACTCGAAGCTTTGAAACTCGAACGAAGCAAAAGAGACGGTATGGAGACACGCGGTCGACCTCGTTTCCGTATTACCTTTTTCCGCCTATTCTTCCTTATGTTCGATGCCAACCGTATTGTATCAACGCGCGCGATGGTGGATTGCACGGATTGTGGATGGTTATACGCGAAGACGCGAATTCGGATGTATTGCTCTTGGGTTATAACGACACCGAAGGAATGACTGGGATAAAGGGAATCGTGATCATTTATATTATTCTCAATGCAATGTTGGCTTACAGACAAAAAGGCATGTTTACGCATTGCGTAAGCACGAATTATGCACACGTTTGGCTAAAATACGATCGATTAATGCAAAAGATGATTTCTTGATTCGCAATCGTCTGAGAGACCTTTCGTCGTTATTATTTTTTACAACAAAAAGCGCGACGCTAAATAATCTGAAAAATAAGTAACTTTTGTCGTTTTGCCATGACGAGAGCAGCCAAGAGTTGAAAATGCATAAAAAAACGGTTCAAGCGTTGTGTTCCAGGTAGAAATCGTAAATGAGATTCTATTACATATTTCATGCGGAAAATTCGTGTTTATTTCCTGTAGCGCAGAATTCTCACGAATCATTGAACTTTGTTATTTGAATTGCTGCAACGTTGTTATTCCTTGCCGGCTCGTCAACGGTACTTTTCGAAGAAAAGAAAAGAAAAAAAAGTGTTCCCTCTCGCTCGAGTTTCCCGCTCGCGCGATTCTCAATCTCACGATTTTTCCGCGTCCAAACCTGTTATCCATCATCGACGGGGAAGCCCCGCGCGGACGTCACGGCGCGACAGTCAACCGACGAGAATGACGAATCTCCGTGGAAACGCATCGAGAACGCGCCGCTGCGGACGCTCGGGAGGCTGTTAATTGCGGTGTTCGCAATGCGACTTCTAATCGCGTCGCGCAGCGTTCGTCGCGCTCGCGCTCGCGTCCGACGCGAGCGAGAAAATGAGATTTCTCGTTCTTCGCCTCGACAACGGACGAAACTCGAGATCGCACGCAAGCGGTCGACCCAGATATATCCGTAAGGTGCATACGCGCGCTTCGATATATACTCGTTCCCTCGTTGCCAATCGTCGCCGAAGGTCGGACACTTGTTAATCCGAAACTGCGAGGTTCGCTCCGTCTCTCCTCATCCTCGCTCGCTCGCACGATTACGCGAGTGCACCGTGTGAAAAATTCGTTCGCGACTTTCTCCGAGCGCCGTCTCGGAGAGAAAACTTCCACTAAGCATGTCGTACAATAAATCCGTAATGCTTCATGTTTTCCTTTTTTTCTCGTGTTACAGGTGTGATGGGGCTTCGTGGTGCCGGAATCTACTATGAGCTAAGGCCACGTAACTAATTGTGAGTATATGCAACTACCTCGTTTTCATTCATCGCATCGATATTAAATATTTAAATATACAATAAAATAAAGTAGCATAATTATAGATACATGTATGGTGAAAAGCCTTGTCAAGTACGCGAAACAATCATCTCGAGCTCCGAAGCTCATTCGTTGCAATCCGGTACATTCACTTTCCTCACTCGAATATAATTTTTATCTAATTGGAACGCTCAAAACTGGCAATTAATCGATTATCATAATTTAACGCCGGAATTAATGCCTTATTACGTACCCACAACAATTCTCACGGAGTTTCGAGCGCGATTATCCGTGTTCTCTCGAGCTCTCGGCTCATTCGTACAATTTCTGTGCCTCAAACCTTCTCGGTCTACGTGGCCGTAGAGAGAATACGCGGGTCGGTAGTGAGCCCGTTCGCGTTCTAGCGAAGCTCTCTCTCGCGTAGGAGGCACACCGTTAACGTCTGCTGCTGCTACGTCTACATATATATATCTATGCTATATATATATATCTATATATCTATATAACGAGCAGAGTGAGAAGGGGCCCGTATTCGTGCCGGTTAGAGAGAACCAGGGGATGGTTTTGCTCTGCTGGCTCTGTATTGATTGCTGCTCCTCCTCCCCTCGTCCTCTTCGTCCTTCTCTTCCGTCGGCACACCACACCGCACCTCGCTTCGTTCGAACCTCCGAGCGATTCTATCTCTTCCCTTCGTCTCTCTATTTCTCTTCTGTCCTGGCCAACGTCGCGACCAACGCTCTCTCACTGCAACTATACTCTATCCTAGCGACAGAGAAAAGGACCCACGAAGAGAGAGTAACGGAGAACGCGATCTCCGGCACCTCCTCGCCTCGCAGAGTTTACCAGAGAGTTCTCTCCGTTTCCAGGTACCCTTCGCTTCTTCCTTCTCTCGATGTTTCTCTCCTACTCCCCACCGGTGCCCGTCCAACTCGAGCTGAAATATATATAGAGAAAGAGATAGACAGGAAAGAGCGAGATCTTCCCTCCGTGTGCTAGTGTATGCGCGCGGGTCGCCGCAGAGGCTGGATTAACCGTGAAGAAACGCGGAAATATCCGCAAACCGCGTCACGAGAACGCACGGGAAATATGGGAGGATAATTGGATTCGAGGTGTTTTGGAGATTTCGAGGATCTCGCGAGAAGAGAATTTCCTAGAGACGAGGGGCATGAAAATAATATTAGAAAGGTTCAAAAACGTCTTTGAACTCAAGACGAATTCAAATAATTCTTCATAATTAATTTCTATATTAATATCGCACAAATACAAGAAACGGAGATTTCTTAAAATGTTCGACAATAAGTAATTTTTCATGGATTGGGAAAAAAAACTGCTATAATAATGCAGAATAAAATACCCGGATTATCGGGTGAAGAACGTTCTTTTGTCAACCCTCCGATGGGACGTAGGAAAGTTGAACAGGAATTTAAAGCTAGCCGTTGACCGTGATTGTTTTCCGCATTATTCATCGTTTCGTAACATTCCGAAAATGCGAGTTTGAAACTTCGTTGAGCGCGTATTTTTCCTCTTTGAACAAGAAAGACGCCTCGGTTTTCACATTTCATCGGAATGCGAAAGTATTAAAAAAACAGGGCATTTTCGAATATGCGACAAACCCGCACATTCAGTCAAGTTTCTCCGATAAATATAATTTTGGCAATTGTCGTTTAAGAAACGATGTGCGACACATATTGTTTTCCCCTCATCACGAAAACGCTATTAATTTTACTCCTAACTTAATATTTGTAATAAAATTCGCATTGAATTAAAAGCAAAAATTATTCTTTCACGTTCGACGTATCGAAATCGTTCTGAAGTGCGTGACTCTCGGGTTGACTCTGAATAGTTCAACTTTCAACTCTGATTCAGGCGCGAACAAAGAAAATTTCGTCACTATCTTCGCGTGGAAAGAGAGTTGGAATTGAATGGAGTTATAATGATTGAGTATAAGTTAAAAAAAATATAATACATAAAAAAAAAAAGTTAAAATTTCAATTTTTCTTTCTAACTCGTTTCGTTACGATAATTTCATTTTAGCGCAAAAAAAAAGAAAACCGCATTTCAAACAGTTTTGCGTGGCCGGAACATAAAAAAGGTCAGATCTCTATCGAATCTCTTTAAGTGTATCAGTCGGCATCGTCGTGAAGATAATATTCTCCGGATATATATATAACTGCGGGCATATACGTCGTAAGGGAAATATGTGATGTACGCGATTCTGGTGCTCATGGCCGTCGAACATAATGCCGAGTAAGAAATCGATGGTCGTCGTCGTCGCGCGACTACTGTCTATCCGTCTTTCTCTATTTCCTCTCTCCGTCTCTCTTGATTCGTCGGTTTTCTTCCTCTCCCTTTTACTATCGTGTGCCGCGGCCTGCTTTTCTCCACCCTACGTTTCTTCCCCCTCTCATTCCATCGTTGCTACTCTCTTGCTTTTCTCTTCTCGTCTCTTTTTCACCCTCGTAGTTCGACTATCGTGTTTCTCTTCCTCGCTTCGGGGGCTTTTTCTCATACCCTTCGAATTCACAAGAGGGGCGGCTACCTCGAGCCACCGGCTCTCGGGCCCGGCTGAAAGCCATGCAACTCACCGAGGCCCGAGAGAGAAAATAAATCGAGAAGCGTCAAAGAGAGAGACGGAGAGAGCACGCGAGGGACAGACAGAGAGAATCCGACTCGACCGACCGAACGGAGAGCAAAAGAGAACCCTGGCAAGCGAAAAGAAGGAAACGGACGCGATCCGATATTGCGGAACTGGACGATTCCTCTCGATGGTAGTGGTGGTGCTGCTGCATCGACGAGAAATCGTGAATTCAGAGGAGTCGGACGAACGGAAAAGAGAAAATCGAATTTAGCCATATGCCGACATTAATTAAACAATGGCGCGCACCGATTTCCGGTATCGAAGGAACAAACGATTGTTCGCTTCTTCCGGTGTTGTGAGGAATAAAAAGAAGAAGAAAATCATAATAATAATAGAATAATTGCGAAACGAGGCAGAATAATCGATTGCCATTGTGTAGAGAAGTTGAGCGCTAGGAGAGTGCGACGGATCTTTGCACCCCGGTCTCCATTGAGCCGATACCTTTGGTTGAACGACTGGTTTTCAGCTTTTTGCAGCGAAAACGATGCGATGAGATGAAATGTATTTATTCAGGATTTTTATTGCTATTTCCCCGACCGAATAAATAGCAATCGAAAAACTATCACAATAAGTATAATTGTTGCTAATTATCGAGGTGTATAACTCACAATAATAATGATTATCAACCACGGCAATTAACGGGAAAGTGTTCGCGAAGAAAAATGAAACTCGTAAGTCCGATGGAATCTCGTCTTAGTCGTTATACTTTTTTCCTCGTTCAGCACAATGACGCAGACCGGGCCTGAAGTCGAGAAAGATTAGTTGGAAGGAGGCTCGAAAATTCCACACTTCGCTGAGAAGCGAACGGGCAAGCGCGAGAAACAGACGTAACTATAACAACGAGTGAGCCGAGAGGGCAAGACATTTCGGACTCGTCTTTATGCCTGTGCGAGAGACGTCTCGGCCTAGACTAACCCGACCGAAAGTTTTAACGATGTATATTTATACGCCAAGCGTGTGTGTGTGTGCGTGAAAGAAGCGAAGTAGAGGTTGAACAGAGAAAGTCGAACGGAGAAGGAGAAACGGAGTCGGAGCAAGGGTGGGAAATTGTGCGCTAGCAGTCAGCTGATTGAAGCGCTGGAGGGGAGGACGACCTCTGTTTAAAGCGCCGGGGAGGTCGCAACTCTCATTCGTCCCTTAAACGCCAAAAAAGTGTATAAAAATAAATAAAAAAGCGACCTGGCCACGTTGAAGATTATACATATATGTAGCTTCACGTACATAAAATAAAATATTTGTTCTAGTGACCCGTCGATGACGTTCTTCGTCCCTTTTTGCCGTCCTCGCGTTCCAAATTCCGAAATTTTTCACCTCTCCGACTCGTTGCTTCGCGTGCTCGTACATACACGTCTTGCCAACGCAAATGCGGCGAACGTGCTCGCAATAAAATACGAGAAAAATAGGATAAAGATAGCCATCCTCGCGGCCGCGACGAAATCGTTTGCATTATCGTTACTTTTATTTCTTCTCCAAAGTCCGTTCGAACGATGAAAAAGTAACATACAAAATAGTTATCGAATATGATTTCGTGGAGAACATAAACCTACCGGTAGATGAGAAACATTTTTAATTGCAGTTTATATGCGAAATCGTTAATTACATTTTGGTGAGGCACATAAAATTATCATCAATTCCTTTACTGATACACTTTCACGTTTGAGACAGTAGAATGCTCAGTGTGAATTTACGTTTGGAAAGCATTCGATCTAAAAAAAAATTGTTCTTACTCTGTTCCTTCAGGAGACTGGCATGGAGAAGGAGAACTCCGCGTCGGGCGGAGGTGGAGGTGGCGGAGGTGGAGGCGAGACTACGGCAACGGCGGCGGCAGCAGGGGCCACCTCCGCCTCCGAGAAACTCCAGGCCGACCAAGCAAACCCTTTGCTCGATCCGAGCGCCCTATTCGGTGGTAAGTACACTTTTTCAAGACTTTTTCCAACATGACCCCTTCCGCGTGTAATATATTATTTTTTATCGCAAAGAAAAAAAAAAAAACGTCTTCATCTTTATCCCAGGTTATTAACTCCGGACAATGATTTCGGCTTAATTTCGAGTTGAAAAAAGTCTTATAAAAATCAAAGAATTTTTTTTCATTTCTTTTTTAATACGATTTTTTTTAACGGAAAATTAACCCGTAATCATTGTCTGGAAGTTGATAAATTGTTGGGGTAAAGACAATAGCGGTTGTTTTTTGTTTCCTTGCTTTTGCATTGACTACCCTTGCTGGCTATTATTTCCATTATTTATAATACATAACGAATCGTGCATGTTATCAATATATCTATTTGCCCGGAATACTTACGCGCGTTGGCGTGAATAAATACAGTACTTATGGACGGTTACGTGTGAGAATATCGAAGATACTATAAATTGTGGGATGCGCGTCGCTGCCTCCGCTCGTAAAGGCGACCTTTAATACGCCGTGACAGGACGCGATTACGAGATAGCGTACGCGACTGGTCATCACTGGCCGCGGAGAAACTCGCCGTCTCTTCCTGTCTCGTTACTTTTTTTTTTTCATTCGATTTTCTCATTTGCCATTTATCTCCGAGCGACTGCCGCTTTCCCTTGTCGTGTTCGAAGCAATTCAGCAAAGTTGATACCCATTCAATTTTTCAAACGTATTCGATTCGCGACAATGATAAATGATAAATGATACATTCACTGTTACGATTAATACCGTTTTCGAATCGGCATATAGTTGTCGATGAACCCTGGTATCTTCTAAATCCCTCGGTTCCTTCGATTCCACTCAAATATCTCTCAATTAACTCCTCGCTCTTAATCCGCAGCGCGCCTATCTATAAAATCGACGAGGACGCTCGACGTTCGAAAACAGAGAGAGATGCCGAAGCAGACGCGAAGATTTAACGTCCATAGCAACGCGGATACTTGGCCAAATGTTCTCCTTCGCGCGTACGCGCTAACCGCATCTGCCGTTCGTTCAATCTCGTTTCGCCCTTCTTTCTCTTTCCTCTCGTCGCATCGAAGCGCTCTCGAGTGCCTCTCGTTGTCTTCTCTCTTCGACCCTTTCTCCCCGTCCCCGTCCGGCGCGTTCCATCCTTCGCTCCGGGACGCTGGTCGCGCGAAGTTGGCTCTCGTTTTATTTCCTTCTCTACGTACGATCGTCCAACCCGACGCAAATCCACGACGCTCGTGGCTCTTCTCGCTCGTCGCACAAACAGCGCCGGCATATCACGAGCGAGTGAGCGAGCGAGCGAGCGCCGAGCTAAAGAGCCCGAACTCGCGCGGCATCCGGCATCGGCGGTAAGCCGAACGACGAGACGGAGACGACATCGTCGTGGCACATATAGGCAACGGCGTTGCACAGCATATTCAGCCATTGCTCGTTGCCCCGCTACCACCCACCTCCTTTGCCCGCACACACAGAGGACACTGATATATATGCTGAGCAACAGAGAGAAGCATTTTCGCAGAGACCGTCGTCGCTGGTGGCTTCTCTTCTCAACCCCTCGTAACTCCGTCTCTTCCATCTTTCTCGCTTTTCCAAAAGCAATCTCGCTACATCTCTATGCGCCGCGATCCGCGAGTTATTTTCTCCCTTTCTTTTTGCGTCCTCTGCTCTTTTCCCTCACGGACTCTCTGTGTCGCATGAAGCCTGAGCAGATATCCCTGTAGCGCCGAGTTTTCGTCTCTTTCTCTTTTTTTTCCCGCTTTCCGTATCACCGGCGTATGTTTCGGAAGGGAGCGAAAGCGGGGTTGGAATTGCTCTTCGTTGCTCCCGGTGAGGGTTTCCGGCACCGTCGGGTCACAGTTGGGTCGCGAGGCTCGTCCGCGGGACTGCGGGGACACGACAGAGGAGATACACGAGAGACGCGAGCGAGAGAGAACTCACGAAAGGACCGACGGACCGAGGCGACGAGTGAATATACCGCTCTCTCGCTCCCTCGGTTGGTTCTGTATATTTATTGATTGCCACCTCAAACCTTCCCAACGCTACTGCCCACCTCTCTTGCCTCCTTTCCCCACCCCCGGAGCATAGAAAGCGGAGGATGCTGCGGCAGTTTCTCCCCTCGTTCCTCATCCAACGGGACGCTAGCAACGACCATCACCCCGCAGCGTTATCGCCATCTCTCCGCGCGTCTCGTTCACTTTCCTACGGAGCCGCGGAACACGTACTTGGTCGAGGCGCAAAGCAATGCGAGAGTTTGCACAGCGGGGAAAGAAGAATGGGCCGATGGCAGACGGATCGTTGGTCGTTGGCAGGAGATTTTCGTTCCTCGAGTTGTCGGAGAACGACAATACGGAGGAAGATCCTATTGAACATTTTTTTCAAATCGGTTCTTATCTGTTCAAATTGAATAGCGATACGGATATTTGGAGTTCAAAATCTGTCGAGGATATGTCCTCGATCTCGATCCGTCGCTTTATTAAAACACCGCGCCACGTCGCGCCGGCCATCGCGGATTTTCCTCGACACGTTTTTTTTTTTTCTACCCTCGTCCCGAAAGATCGTCGGTAATTAAGCTTCTGCCTCGTCAGACGAATGATCAAAGGGCTCACTCGGCGAAGACAGCGGACAGGCATGAGATGAGAAACGATCCATCATTTTTCTTTTATTTCTTCTGCTTTTTTATCCTCTCAAAACGAGTCGTCGTAATCGTTTCGGGTTGTCTCGTAACTTCTCAACCTCAACAGTTCGCCCTCAAATCATTTTCGCTCCAGCACTTTTGTAGTGTTTTAACAGAGACTTTTTTTTTACGGCGTTCCCAAGAATTCGGTGAAACTACTTCGGTTTACTTATCGAGCGAAGCAAAAAATCGTTTCTGGAAATGGTGAATTGCGAGCCGATTATTTCCAATTGAAATCCAATCCGATTCGCGAGAGGTTCCGCTCTCTTTATCGTCAGAAAATCGTACGGATGAGCCCTGGACCAATCTCCGCCCTAGTGTGCGGACGCTATATAACACTGTCGGCCTGTGTTACATATCGGATTTTCCGTGATTCCTCGAGAGACGACGTGAGACTCGAAGTGCCATCGGCACTCGGCGAGACGTACGACACTTCCTCGTGTAAACCAAATTAAACCGATTTGGAGTGGAGCCAGCAGTGAAAAGCTCAAGCAGCCTCTTCTTATTCTCTTCCATCCACATCTCGCTTCCTTCTCTTATTTGCCGGTGAGACAAAACGGAGAGAGAGGCCGAGAGGGAGAAAGAGGGACGCACACATCGACATTCCGATCTCCTCGGAGAGAGAGCGAAACCCTCGCCGTCCCGTTGCGCAGGAACTTCGCTCCGGCTATAATCCTTTTTCCTTGTGTTCGATCTGCTCATCTCACTCTCGGAGCTGCGGACTTCGTCGTGTATGTTCAGACCTCAACCGGCTGAAACAGATGCCGGAAAATCTTCGACTTCCGTTAGCGAAGATTTTCCTCCCTCGCCAACATTTGCTTGCTTATATTATGGAAACTCGAAAATCTTGACGATTAAAACTAATTCGTCGGCTTCTCTGGGACAAACTTCCGGACAACTATTTCTTTTTGTCGCAAACTTTTGATGTTTGTGTTCTTCGGGCTTGGTGTGACTTTATTGTTTATTTTGTCGGGCCAGGAAGATTTTGATATTTGCTTATTTGTATTTTTTTTTAACGTCGACGAATCTTTCCTTTTTGGTCCGTTCTTGGTGTGAATGTAGAGGCGCGGGAGAGAGGAATATTATTCTTGTCTTTGGAACGCTTTTTTTTTGCCTCTAGAACTTGCGCACGTGTCCCTCACTCGCCGTTGGTCCGTCCGGCGAGTGCTATTTTCCTCACGCCTATGAAGAAAATAGACTGTCGACTGCGGACGCGTATGAGTATTTTACCGGCTTTCGGGACGCTGCACTCGGTCGAATTTGGAAACGACAAAAACGAGCGGAATTTATTCGATTTTTATTAGTGCTTCAACCGAGATGAAAATAAAAATGACCTCCGTCTTAGCAATGATCGATATCTTACAATCGTTAAAAAAATTAAGACATCAATGTAATGATGAAATCATGATTTTTTATTTTTTCATAATTTACAAAAATCGTAAAAACCGATATTTATTTCCAAAGAAATATCAGAATATCCACACGATAAAATTTCGCGAAAGTATCGATACTGATATTCTGTTTTGCGAATCGACGATGAGAAATTTCAGTTAAACAATGACAAAAGCTAATTCATCGAAATAATGAATCGCAAAAATCAGTGTTTACACGGTCGATTTTGCCGTTTAAAAAGATTAACAACCGTTGGTTATACATTCGTTATGTACACAACGCGGCGCAACGAGTCGTACTATGTCGAAAGCGAATGATTTTATTTGGCTTTGGAGAGTCAGCATGGGAATTCGTAAATGGAGATCCCTCTCGCGAACTCTCCGGTGCAGGTTACCGTCGAGTTTTCCTGGCAGCCTCTCACCCTCTCCACGTGGCCTGGCTCGAAACACACTCCACCTCCCCGCTTCTCTCTCTCTTTCTCTCAGTGAGAGCTTCCCGCAAGCCGCAGAGCACACGATCGATTTAATAATACGGCCATTTTCCATCCCCTCGTCCGGGCGTACGAAACGGCATTCTATTCACACTCGTTTGTCACGACCAGGAAACATTGTCGTGTATCTTCCTCCGAAATCGCAATGGATACTTCGATCAAACGATCTTGATCCAATTCCAAGAAATCACCTCGAAGAAGACAACATTTTCCGGATTTCAAAAAAAAAATTCTAATTATCAATCGGCATTTGTGTGGACCAGATATTAAATCATCTATGACTATAGAAGCGTTATGGATTTTTTTGAAAACCGAGCTGTCGTCCAATTCTATTGCTCAAAAAAAAAAAAAAAATTAAAATTCAATCGCCGTCGACGAGCCGCCAAATTTTCTTCCAAGTTCATCGACCCTCTCGAACGAACCCTCGGCAAACTTCATGCCCTGGAATTCGAAACTTCTTTCCTTCAACTTCTTTCGCGATTTGTTCCTTTAGCTTGAAAAAAAAAAAAAAAATAAGAATAAAGAAAAAATAAAAGCCCGTGACGAATTAACCCCGTGACCCAGTTATCGATTGTTCCGAGCGATCATAGACCCCAGTTCCGTTCCGCGATGTGCATATATATACTCTGCCTTCTAGTTTTTTCCTCCCATTTCCCCTTTGAAGTTGTCTCTTCCACCTTTGTATTTAGTGTTCTAATGGATGGGATTTCTCCGGTGAACGGTTAAGTGTCGTTAGGGTGGCAGCCCTTACCCTCGCGCCCCTCGAGTCTTTATTTACTGCTATATACCGATATATATATGTACCTATACATGTAGGTGTGTACTATACATTTCCATACATATATGCATATATATATATATTTCATACTGTACAAACTTTACAGAGCTGCACATGGGACGCGAGAGGGCGCGTGCATTTTCAACCCGTCGATTCCGTTTCCAACGCGTTCTCGTCTTCGTCATCGTGTTCTCTAACCCCCTTTGTCGTCACGTCTATCGTGACGCAACTTCTCTGCCGCTTGATCGGAGCCAGTACATATATACACACGTGCATATATATACATATATATATATACCTGTAGGTATAACAAAAGTACGCGCATGCATTGCAACCATCAGCGACCGCAACTGCAACCCCTCCGCGTGTTGTTCACTCGGCATATTCCGTGGGGTTCGCTCGCTCTTTATTTCCCCCTCGTCCGATTGCATGCATGCGCAATCTCGCTCAACCGCGTTCGCTTCCTCTCTCACCCGCGTGTTGCAGCATAAATTTAACTCTTACTCCTTTTGTTACAAATCGCTTGGATTTCCCGTAAAAAAATTCATAATTCGACCTTTTTTCTTCCATAATTTTACGACAACGAATTGGTTTCAAACTTTCAATTGTTCTCGTTTCATTGTCAATTTTTTTCGAGCACGGGAAATAAGAGGAAACAGAGTTAGAGGTATCGATTTGGAGTTACGGGACTCGTTGAAGTTATCATTTCAATCGCGAAAATCGCTGAAAAAAAGATTTTCGCGTTGAGCGCGCGCGAAACTCGATAGGGAGGAAATCTCGAAAAAAAATCCGAACCCGGTTCAAGGTCTCCCACCGTTTCCCTCGACAAATTCAATCGTGACTGACACAGAGAATATTATCAGGCGAAAATTCATCGTCTCTTTTCATCCGTCGCTCGCGGTGCGGCAAGGTTGGATTTTTAGTGAGTGAGAAAAAAAAAAAAAAGAAGTGATTGAATTATCGTCGAAATATTCTCTCTGGAAACGCGGAATTTATTCTCATCGATAATATCGTTATCGGTTTATCGATTAAATTCTTTTATCAATTCTTTTTAGACTCGCTTTGAGTCGCGGTTGGTCGTACAGTCGGACGAACGGCGAGATTCGAGGAAGCGGGGGATGGTGGGGAGAGATTCGCGGGGGGGAGGGAAATTTAAATAAAAATATGATAGAGTCGACTCAAGTTCAAGGTTCGACGTCCGGTATAAATTAAATGTTGAAGAGAGAAAGGGGGGAGGGAGAGGAGGGATCTCAATGCTGCGCGGCCTTGACCAAGGCCACTGTGCTGCTGGCCGCGCGCGCGCGCGCGCCTCCGAGTCGGAAATCAACGGTATAATATACATAAGTATACATCGTAGACGTGAACAAGACCGTTCCGTGTGTGTACGAGCGATCGAGCAAACGGCAATGCGTCCTCTTCGTTACACATGTTCATATATCTATACACAAGCTCAATGCACAATATACACAATTCGACGTGTGTGTCGTATATCGTTATTATACAGAACATTGACAAAATGCGTTCGACGTAATCACACGGTATCGATCATTAAATCATTACCGTGCAGGCCGTGAGCGAAAGGAAAATAGATCTAGAAAAAGAATCTTGATCTTTTAAATATCGTCTCGGTGATCTAGATTATTATTAAATACTACCCGCGCCTCCCTACGACGCGAATTAATCGCGGGCAGGTGAAAGAAAACGTGTCGGCGAGATACTAATCTCTCGAATATCGCGGTCTAGACGATCTACATTGTAAGTGAATCCCGTGATAATCTTTGCCACATCGCCGACCGATGAAAAAACTTTGCGGTATGTCGGAAAAAAAAATGAAGAACAATTCGTTCACTTCGTTCGGCATCGACCGACTTGACATCGCGTTCGCGTTCGGTAATGATTCATCGGGACATTTTTGACGCGCGAACCGTTAATGAGATAGCGATAAAGATAAAGATTCCAGAGGCGTTTCAAAAAGCGTGTGATTGTCCTCAAACGACGTAAACATGATTTATTTTTTCTTACGACACGTTTATTTACTGATTTAGAGAAAACAAATTGCTAGGTTTTTTTGATTTTCTAAAATTTTTGATTTAAAAACATCTCCAGGGACGCTCTAAAATGCAAAGCGTACTCATAAAAGCGTCAAGAAATTACTGAAGACGTTTTCACATAAAATTTTCGCGACTCGCTACCTTCTTTTTGTTACGAATCGATTCCCATCCCGGATATCGGAATAAGCCGGATGTTATTTATAAGTCGATGATAAATTTGTCGGTGTTGGCGCGAAACGTGCTTCGGGCAAGTCTCGCATCGTTCTTCCGGGTGCTCGTTAACTTGCACTTCCGGTTCTCATGGTCTCTCGCGCAGCGTCGCGGAGGCCGCCAGTCGGCGCGCTCGCGCGACAACCGTTAAATCGTAACGCACCAATGACTCGCGAATACTCGCGAATGCAGGCGAGCGTACTTCGTTTCGTACAACTACCGAGAGTTGAGCGATGAGTAACCGTACGCCACACCGTTATTATTCACTCGCCTGTACCATTTGTTTTCCTGAACTATGTAACATTGTTAATTACAACTTTGTACACGCCCCAGTGCCGTAACCGAGTTTCAAAGTTCCACAAATGTGATATAATCACTTAATTGCACAGCATATCGGTAAAAGTTATTTAATAGCGTTTTTCAGATGTTCGACGATTTTTTGTAAAACAAAAATATTGGTGATAATGTTTTAAAAAACTGCTTTTCTTTCATTCGTTTCTAAACGACTTTTTTCTACTATTTACGCGAAAATCTAGAAAATTAATATTAAAAAAGAAAAAAGTTTTCTCCATGAGCTAGCAGAACAATTTTTTGTACACATGTGTAAATGAAGCCCGATAAAAAATGTATATACTATGTCCTGACGATAAGACGCGTGGGAATTTCAAGTCGACTATCATGACTATGATCATTCAGTGATATTTCATGGATATGTTTCTGTTGCAGCTTACTGGCCGAGGGGTGACAGCGCAGCGTCCTCGATCTTCGGCGGTATGCCAGGCGGTTATGGCCTCGGTGCTCATCACTTACCCTCAGCCTACGCGATATTGGGCCGAGGCGGAACGGCCCCGGGCTTCGGGGGCCACACACCAGCCTCCGCACCACCACCACCGCCCCCATACACCCATGGCAGCCTTGGCACCCTCAGTGTGGCCGCAAGCCAAGCTGCGAGTCTAGGTTATTATCACTATGCATCTCTGTATCTATTTATCTCTCTACGTATCTACCAACACAGCGTAACCCGCGCGCACGACATTTAAGATTGTCCCAACGAATTGTGGTATGCCAGAAGCATCCGATTTATCGATCCACGCGTGACAAATTGCCCACTGGATTGAAACGCGTGTGTGAAATCATTCAATTACCGCGGAAGAATGAAAAAAACAATATTTGTATTAGGAGTTATTTTCATTACGAAAAAAACTGCCGCGAACAATCGCAATAAAATGAACGAAATAGAATCGTGATTTTAACAGTCGACAGGCTAATTACAAGAATAATCGTAACGAGATCGTGACTATTTCGTCATTTGGCAGCGATTCCGAATGACGGTAATTTTATATCGCTGAGTCGTAATACACGATTGAATGATTCGGCGACAAACGCTTTGAGAGCGATCCGATTCCTCGAAATTGAAATTCGACTCTCCGCGTCGCTCGACCCTCGTGTAATTCTAATGGGATTCTCGGTGTTCAAGAACACTCCGAAATTGAGTTTAACGTGTTAGTGAGTTTAACTAGCAGCCCTTACCACGGGGACACAGATACGAGAAAAGGTAATTGGATCACGTGCGAACGCTACAGCGTCGTTTCCGCAACGTTGAGAGAACGCCCCATACGCTTTAACTGGAATTGCATATCTCCGCAAAACGATTTAATCGCTGCTGCTTCACAATCGAAGAAAAGAGAATCTCATTGAACTACTCGTAGGTTTTTACAAATTATCGTCGTATTTATATTCCAATTCTTACGAACAACAATGAATTGCAATCCAGCGGTTGTTAACGTGTCGTTAATTCGTCAACTGAAAGATGATTGTTCAATCGATTGTCAGACAAAATTCATAGCACGAAGAAAAAAGACGAAGATTATATTTCGTTGACTTGGTTCAAAAGTCGAACAGTGCGACTCTCGAATAAGAGATACTCTAAGAGTTAGTGCACATTTATATTGATTATTTTTTTGTTTAGGTATAAATCCGGCGAGCGCAGCTTGGTGGACAATGGCCTCGCATCTGGCGGCACAGGACTATCTGGCAAGGATACAAGGAGCCGCCGGTCTACCGGGATTTCCACCTGGTGCCGAGAGCCTTTTGCCACCTTATCCTGCATCGCTACTTAACCCACCGTCCCTGTCGTCCCACAAGTCCAGTAAGTGTAAGTGACCGAGTTTTATCGACTCATTGAATCGTTATCTTATTCATCGTACCATCGCACGTTGCATAAACATTTTCTCACATTTGACACGGAAAAAAGAGTTTTTGCCGTAAAAATATAGTTAACGGACGAATAGACATCGGTGATTTCTTAGTATTCTTCCGAGAAAAGATTTCGTTTCAATTTTTTTTTTGCACGAACGCTCTTTCGGATAAAAGCTCTTGACTAGCACGGCATAGCTCCAAGCTTCCCCGGTACAACGAGCGATAAATATCATCGTGCGTGTTCCATTCGCAAGTCGTAGATTCGTCGGGAGTTTTTGGCGTAACGCTAATTCCTTGTCTCAACCCAACAGCTAAGTCAAGCAAGAGTCACAAGACGTCTGCGAGCAGTAGTAATTCGGGAACGGCGAGTAGTCACACAAGCAGCTTAGCCGTTAGCCAGGCACCAATCACAACCTCGACTCATCACAGTACCTCGGCGAGCAGCACGCCAACCTCGCAGTCACAGAGTGTCGTCAGGTAACAGATGCGATTTCAATCCGGCAACATCTTTGCTATCTCCTTTAACAAAATCATACTGTGTATCGCAAGAATATAAACGAACAATTTTTTCATTGAGATCGTTAATTATTTACATGCCTCGATGCAGCACTAGCCCTGCCAAGGAAGGAAGGTGATTACTTTTTGAAACAATTTTTTTAATGGGGGATAAATAGTCCATAGACAGCCAATTTTAATTGTACAGTTAATGAAATCGTTTTTATAAGCTGAAATCGTACTAGTTCAATTGACGAGCAATAATTGCTTCATTCTTCAACTACGGCGCATTTTTACGGCCTCAAGAGTAAAAAAAAATTGATTCTTTGTTCGCGCAACAGGTGAAAGTGTCGTAAAAATTGATGGACCTGATTCGAATAATATCTATCCAATACCGAATCAAAATTTAATAATAATAATAGTAATAACAATATAACTGTATGGCGATATTCGACAAGGTGTTTTTTTTTTCGATTTTTTCCGCTAGCGAATTTGTAATATTCGTTCAATTTTTATGAGAAAAGTCTATTTTCGCGTGTGAAACAAATAAAGAATGAAAACAAATAATTTCGTTGAATTGGGGATTTTCATTGATAAAAATTAAGAAGTAGCTTTAGTAAAGTTTCGATATTTCTTTTTTTTTTTTTTTTTTTTTTCGAAAAAATCAATAATTGAACTTTTGGGATTTTTTTTCAGCGATCCTAGCAGTATATTAGGTGGTGTTCGTTTGCCACCGGACACCGAGATAATAAAGTACACGTCGAGCATAGTAGGCCCGAAGATACCGGGGACGACGAATCGCGGGCGCAAGAAGACAATATCGCTGGATTCGCCGAGCGTGAGCGTTCACGCGCCGCCGATACAGACAATGAGCGCCCATCAGACAAACACGACGACAACGTCGCTGATGATGGAACCGCGAAAGTACAATCGCACGTCGGTGTCGCAGAACGAAACGAACGATTACAGGGATTCGGTGGATCGCGTCGAAGTGATAAAATTACCGGCGCACTCCACCAATGGCTCGGTCCTCACCGCACCGCCGATATACACGACGAGCAACACGAGCAGCGGCAACGCCAATGACTCGGACGCGCCGCTCAATCTGTCGTTGAAACCCGCGTCGACGAGCAGCAATTCACCGATACCTGGCAGTCAACCGCTCAGTCAACTGAGCAATCTCAGCCAGTCGCTTCTCGCATCCGACAGAACATGTAAGCGGACAATTTTTATTGTATTGAAAACATTTTATTTCTTCGGGCATTGATCTTGGACATTTCACTCTCTCATAAATTCTCATTCTTTCAAAAATACTGGACCTTAAGGAGAGGGTTCGCCAATTTCGAATGAAATATCGGTTTCTATTTTTTTTTCAATGAAAAATGAGAGTCTAAATATCCAAAATCCGTGCGTAGACAATTTTGTTTTTATCCAAAATTGTACTACGCAGCGCCATAATGCATATCCATTGTGCCGCAAATCGTTACCGACAAATGATTTATAGTAGTTTATCCGTCTCATTCAGCACGAAGAAAGCCCGGCCCGAAGCCGAGAAGAGTGCCGCAAAATTCGGTACCGGTCTCGGCGTCGCCGAGTCCGTCGTTGGCGCAATTATTCGCGGCAGCGGATTCGCCGCAGAGGCCGAGCAGTGGGAGCGAGGAGAGCGAGAGCACGACGACTCATCACAAGGATGGCCGACCGAGAAATCTCGGACGAGGAGTATCGAAACCGAAGAAAAATACCGTGGCGTCGTTACTCGCCCAGAGCAGAGCGCTCGGCATCAAACCGACGCCCACGCTCGATCCTAACGTACCGCTGTCGCATCAAGTTTCGTTGCTAAGATCGAACATACTCGCGGCTCAGCTCCACGCCTCTGCGACCGGCCAGGGCGACGAGAAGAGTCAGGTAAGACGAACATGTCCGCGAAGAGACAAAGATTTAGAACAGACTGCAGCTTTTGCGCAACGAACAATTCAACAACGCGAAAAGTAACGTCTCGACCAATTCTCGACTATAAATTTTAGTCCGAATGATTTTTCGGAAAAGATTCAACAAACCCCCGTGATAATCGAATATCCATTTACATGGAATGAAAATTTTAGGACAAATTTATGTCATCTCATGTCTTTTGTTTTTATCGAATTACCTATGGCTCGTGTAAATCGTTTCTGTTCTTCTTTTTTTTTTCGTCGCATTTGTTTTTTTCTCTTTCGTTTTGCTTCAAACCTCATTTTTTTCCTCGATGTCGATAATCTGTGGTGTCAACCGTTGAGTTGATTTTCATACACGAATGGAGCAAAGGAATTGTTCATTTTTGAGCGAATCGCTTCGAGTCCGTTTTCTTCTATATTTCTCTTTTGTTTTTCTTATTTTTCCGTTTTTTATGATTTCACACTAAATTACGCTTCCCCAAATGTAGCGTTCGTTGCAGGAGAAAATGAAGAACAAACTGTTGGAGGCGTCCGGTGAGGAGAGCAACATGGACGTGACGAGCGAGAGCGGCAGCAACACGGACGTCGTTACGGACACGGACGAGGACAATGCCGAGGGAACGCCGAGCGCGAAGAGGAGAAAGCTCAATCCGAGCGACAAGGATCTTCAGGTGCCACTGGAACGGGGCTGGAAACGCGAGACCGTTATCAAGGGTCTCGGAAAGACGGGTGTCATCAAAGGCGACGTATCGTACTATAGTCCGTGTGGGAAAACTTTCCGTAGCAGTCCCGATTTACTCAAGGTAAGAGAATATCATAATTCGGTATATATATAGCAATTTCATGTGGATTAATATGCGTTCAAAATCGTGTTACGCCTTGGAAATAATATGAAACTAAACTCAACTCATTCGTAGCCGAATTTTATTTGAGTTTGTAAAATTTTTCGTAATTACGAGTGTCTCGCGTGTTACAGTTTCTCGAGCAACAAAATCCGGCCGAGTTGACGACAGCGAATTTCTCCTTCTCGTCGCGACCGTTGGTCGGCGAGTTTCTACAGCCGACGATGGGTTTCGCGGAGGCTGAATTCGTGCGCTTGGGAGCTCAGGAAGTCGCGAGGCGACTCGAGGAGTTGCGGGCCGCCGGTGGATTCAGGGACGTCAGAGCCAACAATCAGTACGAGCGAGACAAGCTCGCTTACGCGAAAAAACTCGCCAAGGAGGAAGCTCAGAGACACAAAGAGCAAGCGAGGTAAAAAAATACCAAAAAACTATTAAAAGAAGACTAAAAAATCTACTCGGTTCAA
This sequence comes from Ischnus inquisitorius, assembly GCA_963924025.1. Classification (NCBI taxonomy): domain Eukaryota; kingdom Metazoa; phylum Arthropoda; class Insecta; order Hymenoptera; family Ichneumonidae; genus Ischnus; species Ischnus inquisitorius. The sequence goes on from OZ001244.1 coordinate 18,458,568, forward strand.
TGAATAAAAATCTAAACGCTATCTGGAACGTTCGCAGACTGATAAAAGAGCAAGAAAAAACGGAGCGTCAGGAAGCCGTGAGAAGGGAACGGGAGATACGAAATCAGCAGCTTCTCGAGGTGAGTTACAAACCCAAAAAATTGCTTCTTCTTTTTCTCTACGTACAAAAAACGAAACTATACCTCACGTGTGTACTAAAAAAACGCACACGTGGTTTGTCTCGAATTCTCGTTGTTTCATTCACATATATAACGAACTACTTCTCTTTCTATTTGGGATACCTATATTATAAATATGATATATATATATATACATTTTGTATTTTGTCCACCTGCCGTGCGTGTCGCATGCTCTCTGTGTGTGCCGTATTTATATATATATATACATATTATTCATACATTATTATATATATATTTTTCATGATTTACTTGGTGTTTGAAAATTTGCGAAAAAAGAAAAGAAAAATTCTGCAGACTCGTATCTACGGTTCGTTTTCGAATAAAGTTTGTTTTTCCGCGCACGTACTTTTGAAGTTTGAAGTTTACGAAGGTCTAAATTGGCTCAAAGTTTGAGCCGTCTGGGTCAGATTTTTTATGGATTTTAACTCCAAGAACCGGCAGAGTTAATTCAATTTTCCCGTGAAGAGAAAGTTTCATTAGAATTGGAAGGAAGGCATAAGCGAAAATTTTTGGACACCAGGATTTTATTTGTATACATAACTATCCATATATATTCTCCTCTATAACCGATAGACGTCATACATAATATATAGCGACTGTTTTTTATACTCGCACTCCCTCACTGCCTCCCCGAGCCTCGCTTCCGATTTCTTTAACCCCTCCTCCGTTAACATCCTGAGGAAAAAAAAATACGATATCCCTCATCTTTTTGAACCTTTGTGCCACGCAATCCGAGGATGAAAAAATCGCCAAAATGTACCGCTCTAACAATTTTTAAGGATTTCTATTTTCTGACGAAAAAAAACATTTGTCGCATAAAGTCGCATAAAGATCTCACACAGAGCTAAATGTATGCCTCGACCATAAAATTTTAATCTTTTTTTAATCCTAAGCGAGCCAAAGAAACGAAAGACACATTTTTGCGATTTTTCGCCGACGACCAAAACCCCGCCGACCAGAGACGCTAGCGATAGTGACAGGAGAGCCCAGCATGTCCTCCTATCTTTCTTATATCTTTCTCTCTCATAGATGTACAATGATTTTTCAAAATATTTGTTTACCACTTTTCTTTTTTGTTATACTTCATCGTTTTATTTTTTTGTTTCTTTATACGATTTTTGTTACACTCCCCCGAAGAACGAAACCCCGCCGTGAACCTCTCAAAAAAACCCCCTCAAGACCCAACATTTTTTTTTTCACTTTGCACGTTGAGACGAAACAACTCAACGTTTGTCGTTTTTTCGACAGAAACGTGTTGCTGATATGCATCTCTCGCTTATATACATAAACATATAACGATGTATATAATATACGTATATATCAATACGACGTATATATTATTTTTATATATATCTAGATATTTATTTATCCGTACTCGGCACATACACCGGTCGAGTCGGATCCCGCTGATTGGTTTCCTATCGAGCGGACAGTAGAACCGGAAGCTTCGATAAAATATATATATAGAGAAATGAGAATTGTCTGTGCGCGCGTGTGTGTGTGTGTGTATGTGCGTGTGTGTGGTGTTGTGGGAGGGAAGACAACAGCAGGACGGCGAGGCAACGACTCCGGTGTCTACCAGCTCGTGACTCGAATTGCCCAACAGATCAATAACTCTTCTCTCTACTTCACAAAGTCTCTGTCTCTCTATCCAACGTTTCTCACTCGTTTCCCCCTCATTCGGCCTTCCGAGTCTTTTGCCACAGTCTGACTTACGATTTTCTCAAAATTCAATTCTTATAGACGGTAAAAAAAAGATCAAATTTTCAGCGTTTGCAAAATTGACACATCTTTTATCACGAAGAAGAGCTCATTTGTGTCAAATGCCAATTTACTTCCTAAAAATACTTGAATTCCAGAAAAATAGAATATTCTGACCGCGTCTTTGAAATACGATAAAAAAATAATTATGTTGATGCAGTACATTAAATATTTTGTCCCACGAATGCATTGCAATAGTTTCAATGGACAAGTGGAACAAATTCGAGACACGAAAGATTTCTCGCGAACAGCGCGAATTTTGGAGTAGAACGTGAACGACAGCCGGAGATAGGGATAGAGATGGGAGTGAGAGTGAATGATTCGCCAGAGTCGGTTCTCTAATCCCGACGCATTGAAATCTCGATAACGAGAGTCCGGCATGTCGAATATCCACTCATTGATTCGTGCGTTATACCCTCAAACGTAACAGTGGTGGCAGCCGCTGCTGTGGAGGGTTGCGCATTACAATGTCCCACACGGCAAAGCTTATCTTCCAAAGCCGGGCATTCAAACGATCGGAACCATTGACATCCGTCACGAATTAATAACAGTTCGCAATTCTTTGCATGCAAAAGATCTCCAATTATCATCATTCGTTGCGGAATTCGTCAATAACATCGGCGAAGTTGCGAACATCGAGCTTAAAGTTGAAATGAACAAAGCATTTGTCATATTATTCGAGATATTGTATTGTCAAAATCGATGTTTATCCATCGTTGATTCGTTCGTGCGATACCGAAGCCAATCTCGAATGCTTAGAAAAATCACGAAATTCCCGAATGAAACGCATTGAGACATGAATTTCCGATAGTTCAGTCCGAAACACCCTTGTCGTTTCCCGCCGTCATAAGTTTTCTCGCCACGCTGAAAAAATAGAAGCTGCAACAGAAAGAAAAAAACCACCCTCCGCCCCGCTCACACACACAGCCCTCGCACTCACTTGAATCTCTACAACGCCATCTCTCTGCCGCACAAAAAACAAAACTCCCCTCACAACACACAAAGACAAATATTCCTCGTTCAAACTTCTCTCCAAGCACACGAGCATCCGATAGGATAGAAGATTAGAGAAAAAAAAAACCCTACAAAAGAAACGAAAACCCGGAAAAGCGCGAACTAGAAAAAAATTGACAAAAAAATGTATTGGGACTGACCTTGCGGCATGGATGCGAAAACTCACGCAGGGTCGGAAGAGGCTGGCATTCACGATCAAGCAGAAGATGAAGATAATCCAAGAGATCGAGAGGGGAAAAAGCAAGAGCGACGTGGCGCGAGAGCTCGGCTTGGCGAGCAGCACGGTCGCGACGATTTGGAAGAATCGCGTGAGCATCGCCGAATCGTGGAGAAATCGGGATGTTATGCAGACCGTGGATTCGGGTGATAACGATGGTTTACCGACGAAAAAATCGTGCATGGGAACGATACCGATAAATGCCCAGACGCCTCAGCCACCGCCGCTTCCACCGCCGTTGCCGCCACCTCCGATTCCGGCAGCTTCGATGGCCACCCCACCCGCGACGTCGCCAACTGCTTCGTCTATCGGCGTTGGCGCCCTATCCACAACGTCCGCTACGTGTTCCGTCACACCGCCGGAACTAGCTGGACTAACTTCCGGCGCTAGTTCCGGCATCACGTGCCCTTCGATGATCGTACATCAAGCACAACAACAACTGGACAACAACACCCAGCAGGCCCAGACCCAAACGCAAAATCAGGAAATGCTGGAGGTAAGATGTCGTTATCCCCCGCCCCTCGAAAAAAAAAAGTAAGATCCACGACCCCGACCACCCAGACCCTCGAGTGCCTGTCCAAGAGATTCTCTTCAGGGAATCATATCTGGGGACATATACCCCGAGAGTTTCTTGAGATTTTCTATGCTTTTTGTTATTTGATTATGGATTGTGGAATGACCATCCGCGAGATGTAAACGTGGGAAAGAGAACGAACTGTATTGGGGGGAAACGAGATACGAATTGTGGCATTGTCGATTGAGCTGTACGTATTTTATTCCACGGCTATGCAACTATTTTTTTTTAGCATAGCAGAGTACAAGTTTTTCGATGAAAATTTAATAACGTTCAATGCAACGTGTTGAAAGGCAGAACAGAAATTACGCGGAAGGACAAGCGTAAAATAGTGATTTATCGTTTGGAACGTTGAAAACTCATGCGCGCGATAAATGTTTAGGTAATTTACGATGAATGGAAGGTATCATGCATTTTAACATCGATTCACGGATTATGTTGCGACTTCCAATTGTTGATTTTGCATGATAACGTGAAATAAAAAACTATAATTATTTTGGCAATAAGTAAAAGTCAATCGAGATTTCGTATATGTTTCTTTTTCGAGTTTTCAGCAACAGTCGGCATCGATGTTTTACTGTTACGCGGCTTAAATAAATCGAATAGCATAATTGACAGTGCCACCTTCAATCTTCCCAGCTCTCATCGCGTTAGTTCGATCCCCCTCGAGAGAAAAAAATGCCCAAGTATCCTTCGCCCGTAGGACCGAGTCTCACATTCCCAAACGACTGATCCCCGCAAAATAAAAGAAATCAAAAAATGATCACCGTACACATGTCTAGATCAAGTAGAGAAATGAACGTAGTGTTTGCGACGAGAAATCCTCGAGAAAAGTAGACCGATATCGTCTCTTTTCTCGTCGACGATTCCCGCATTAGTCCACATATTCCTAGACGAAGAATTCGCTTGGCTGTGTGAGGCAAATGAATTTTTCGATATACATTTTTTTCATTCGATTTTTGTTTTTTCAATGATCACGAGACGGTCGTGGTTCGAGTCGATTCCCCCGGAAGCTTCCAAACTCGAACACAAGAGATGAGAACACACGTACGCACACACGACACACAAACATCAGAGCTTTGACACCGTCAAGTCGAAACGAAAGAAAACGAAAAGAAATATATGCATACGAACATATAAAAAAAAAAGAAACAAGCGAAAATTGAAATGGGGATGTCGATACTTTATATCGTGCAGCTCGAGCTCGCGTCAGAACGGCTGCTGAGGAAAGCAAATGTCGTCGTTACGACAGTATATACGAGGGAGAGAAAGTATAGAGAAAGAATTGATGGGTACAATCGAAAAAAAAAAAACAAAAAACATAAAAACTTGAAAAAAAAAAGGAACTTAGAAAAAAGTGCTGACGTTCGTAGGGGTAGTTACGATAATACCATCTGCCGCAATACTATCCTGTGCCTAGCTTCTCCTGTCACTATATATAACAGCTAGCTGAAATAATAATAATAATAATGATAATGATGATAATAATTCAATAATTTTATCCAGCATGCAAATGTTTTTTGAAAATATCTCTTTTACGAGAATCGAGTATACGATATTTTTCTCACGTATACTATTACTACTTACTACTACTACAACTATTTTTTTTATGCCATTATTACCTGGATATGTTTATATACTATCCGCGTTGACGTCTTAATTATAAATCTTATTCAGTCTCAATCTATACGTTTAATAAATTAATGTAATTATTAATGTACTCTTCTACCTATGATCGATGGCTACATTATTATACTATCTGTCATACCATTTGTTTTTCTCACTTATTATATGCTTAAGGCGAGATTATATAATTCACGGTATTAATATGTGCATACACTTGCCGATTATTGCTTGGCCCTTGCATGGACGCTCTCCGCTTCATTATTTACAGTATCTCATCGAATTATTTATTATCATTCTATTATTATTATTATTATTGTTATTATTATTATTATTATTGTTATTATTGTTATTATTACTATTCGAAAGAAAACAAGATCTTTCTTCGTGTTTCAGTGTTAATAGTGCGTATTTCTATGAATACTTTTGTTTGTTTATCCCACCGTATCCCTTACGATCTTCTCTATTAATTTATAATTGTTATCTTACTCTTACTTCATACTTTTTCTTCTGCGTGGTTACAACTATTCTGGTTCTCTATTAATGGTTAATGAGTCACGATTTACTTTTTCTTTTATTCACTCTATCTCGGTGATATACTAAGGCTATTTATATACTTTGCTTGGCCCTATTCTATCTCTATCTATTTACTCGAAAACGCTAGTTTTCACACATTTTTACGTATTACGCATGCAACTATTTTTATTTATTTTTTCAATACGAGGTCAAGTATTCAATTGAAAATTCGTTATAAGATTTCTTTATTATATCTAATATATATATAATGGAGTGTTTTTACGTATTTTTTTATTCATCGTACGACACTCGTTGTATACAGATACGTGTCATTTGAAAAAAAATTGTCTTTTTTTTTACACGACGAAGATGAATCGCGTGACAACGTGCTATCGATTCGATTTATTGTTTACATCATCTCATCGCCTCGAATCATGATTTTTTTTCAATAGGGCGATTCATCAGAGCGGATTAGATAAAACGGCAAATGAATTAGAAGTTGAACATTCTTTTAAGAAGTTAACATCGAGCTGAAGATTTTGATGAAACTTTCATTACGAAGCCACAGGTGTGTTTTCGATAAATTGAAAAAAAATTAATCGGGTTGCGAATATGAAATTTATATTTTCATGATTGATCTCATGTGTAAATCGGCCGATGTACAACACCAGTTGGTCAAGTTTCTGTCAATTTTCCTCATTGAAAATTGCGAAATGAATTTTCATTCTTCTAATTTACGTTGCTCACTTGTCTATTCTGCACAGTTGAATTTTCCCCAAAGTAGAAGCGTTCTTGCGTTGTGTTTGATTTTTCTCAGTGACCAAATTTTTTTTTATCATCACAATCGTCTTGTCTCGCAAATTAAAAAAAAAATCAAACGATAAAATATCGAAACCTGTTCAAAAAACTTTGTCTGCAAAACGATTAGTTTCTAGAGTAGAGCTTTATTTTTCTTCGCCTCTTTGGTTTCACACGTGAAACCGATAGTTGCTTTTAATACCTTATACAAGAAGCTTCACGAATGGTTAGGATAAATATATTTTAAAAAGTCAATCGATAATGATAAGAAGATCAAGAGAAAAGATAGAAAACATAAAAAAGTTTTGAAAATTTTGAGAAATATGAGAATTGTTAGGCCTCATTCCGAGTTTGCGATCGAACCGCACGAATCTAAACTCTCGACTCTCGTATCCGCGCGAGCTTTCAGCTTACCAGGCACACAGCACAATTTACGGGAAAAAGAAAGTCGAATATATAAATGAAAAATAATAGCTTCAACAAAATTACTGGCAAGTATGAACCCAGTAAGCATTTCAATTATATAATTCACGTATGAAAAATGTCCATTTACATTGCAATAATATGTATAAAAAACAATTACGCGTTAAATAATTTTTAACGTTCTCTCGACTTGGTTGATAATTGCCATGCTTTCTCCATCTCACAAATGTAACTTGTAGTCATTTTTTACCACGATCGTCTAAATTATCGTAGCGAAAGATTAAAAAAATATTTATATGAGAACGATGTGCAGAAAGAGAAACACGAATCAAATGAATGAGATTTACCGTGAGTTTGGCATATGCGCAGGCCCGGAAGAAACGTCAGGAGGAAGTGGAGAAGATTCGGATGGAAGAGCAGCAACGAAAGCAACAGGTAAAATTGGTCACGCGCTTAAGAGATATTCAATTTTTACTCCTTACATTTTTTCAAAATTTTTATCCGTTTTATTTCTCTTGAGATTTAACTCGAGTCTTAATTATTTTCAGGAACGGGAGCTCAAGAGACAGCAAGCAGTTATGCTGAAGGAACAGGTGAGCTTAGTATAAGATTACAAAGTTTCGTAACGACTACGCCGCTCGAGGTAGATTACAGTGTGTTCGTAGATAGGTGTTGCATATCTATTGCTTCTCTTACTTCGTTATCGAAAGCCACGGCTTTGAATATGTAGTATTATCGTTATCGACCCGCAGGTTCACTGTTTCAGGTTTTTCAGAAATAATTTCATTAGAAAGATCTTGCTAAACACTATATCCGCGACGAAATTGAATGCCTTCCGAGAAAACATAAATGAGATATTCGTAAGACTCATTAAAATTTCTGCAGAATAAAAACTTGGGAAAACTATTATTTATAAAAATAAATTGATCTCGGGTATCGATCCTTCGGAGCCTCGACATTTGAAAGATTCCTTTCAAGTTTAAAGCAAGTAACGTAACGATTTGACGAACGATGGACTAATTTTGAAAGTTACCGGCTGGAGGAGATAATTCAGAACTATTGATTCCACCTGAACCTGAACTTGAATCTGTTGGTTGCCTCAAAATTTTCATTGATAATCGAAATAGTACTTTCACTTCTCATCTGACCGATGAAAAAAAAAAAGTCATCTGTCTACATTTTATTTTCCTGTGTCGTCGATACTTTTGTGCTGCATACGTTGTATAAGTTTTGTATAAGTTTGTCGGTTCTTCATTGTAATACGCAGAATTCGTTGGGATGAGTTTAGTTTATTACTAGGTTTATACGCGAAAGCAACAGGTACTGCAAAAAAAAAAAAAAAAAGAAACATGGGTCAAGGCGTAAAAGTGTGAACGATTATTTAGTTTGCTTGTGACGAAAGTTTGAGGTTTGAGCACTGGTGGACTGGATGTGTTTTGTGCTGCAGATGTACATGCAGGAGCTCAGCAAGCAGCGCGAGATGCTCTACACCGTCGAGTTGGTATGTCTCATACCCCCAATCTAGCACAAAAAGAAAATTAATCAATTAAAAACAACAAACATAGAAAAGAAGCACCAAACTCAATACTAACTCGATGTCGTTGCTCAGTTTTCTATATCTCTTAGCAAATTCCTCGACAACGACACGCACCAAATTCCTACTAATTGAATAACAATGACGATTAAAATAAAATCTAAACGCTTGACAGTCATCAAATGCAGTTCTAATTCCCCTCGTTGCTTTGCCTTCTAATTTATGTGTCTCACGCTGTCGCTTCTATCTCCTATCTCCATCTCGTGAATATATTCAAGCCCGAATGAAAAAAAAATTCGTTCCAAAATTGTTTACGAAAAACCTCCGATAAGTTTTTCTGTTAGATTCGATCGCGGTTATATAAATTTTCGAAATTTCGTTTTTCGCCGTAGTAGGTTGGCGCTAGTTCTGAGTTTTTAAAAATTCCACCGATACGGACTAGTCGAATCGGCATCATATGCGAAAAAATTCGTTCTCAAAATCAGAGAGCAATTTATTTTTTTCAATGCGGTCAAATTTTGCTAGTTCCATTTGATAAGATCTTCTCCAACAGACGTATTATGCACGGTGTTTCTCTCTCAGTAATGTGCGGACGGATAAAACATGAACCCCAGAACTCAGCTAATTCGTTCGATAACTATTATAACTCGTAATTGGTAGTTGATAAAGCGTGTTTGGGACGGTTGTAGGCTTGAGTTGCCGAGAGTGTGCTCGTTTACGCGTGCCATATAACATCCGATTATGATCACCGAGAAGGGAACGAGAGAAGGAGACTTCATTTTATCGGCAAAAAATGTTAACCCCTGCAATTCCTCTTGTCCCCAGTGAATGCTTATTTTTTTTCTAACAATCTGTTTCTCGATTTAAAAAAAAAAACGTTCTAAATCCTTGCTGGTGGGTTGATTCAGGAACGCGAGAGAAGGCGGCAACACATGGCTCTGGTTAGAGCTCTCGAGAATCGTCGCAGAATGGAAGAGAGAGAGAAGAAACGACTGGAGGCGAGAGCCGAGAGAATCGCTAACAAGGAAAAACGCGCCGAGCAGAGAAAAATGGAGTTGGAACTCGTTGAACAGATTAGGAAGCCCGTGGAAGACATGGAACTTACCGGTTAGTACCGATCTTCAAAATGTTATTTAGAAAAAATAGATGAATTCTCCCAATATTTGTCAAATTAATACAATACACCAATCTTGATGTTCGCAGATCACAGAGCCCTGCCGAAGATAAAACGATTACCAGGATTAAAGCTCTCCGGTCAAGCCTTCTCGGATATCGTCATGGTCTTCGAGTTCTTGCATAACTTCGGCGAAACTCTAGGCTTCGGTGAGTTCAACCTTTATCTAAAAAAAAATATCGTCCTGTCTCGGAGTTTGATGTATTGTAGCTGTAATTTTGTTTAATTTAATTTAGTTCAATAAAATAAAGATTTTGTTTTTATTGATGACACTTCTTGAATAATCATAATTTCGTGACTGTTTTCGAACTGCAGATATGGAATCACTGCCAAGTTTGAAGAGTCTGCAGCTAGCGCTGTTGAACGACGAGGAGGCCGAAGAAGAAATGCTCTCGGTGATGACCCACTTGTTGGTCTGCGCCATTGAAGATCCGGGAATTCCGCAGCCGGCTCGTCACACCACGGGCCTTGGCCAGAGTCTTCGACAAGCAGACATAACGCACGCGAACATAAGCGAAGTTTTGCGTATATATCTGTACGCCAACGCCACCGGCGAAGTAAAAGCACTCACTGGCGTTTGTCTCGAGCGCGAACGCGACAAGAGATTCGCCGATCATCATCAGAACGGTGGCGACTATCCGTCGTCGAGTTCCGGCAAGAATGCCCAGTTCTACGAACACCTGCACAACAACGAGACGTGGAAAATGTCCGAGAGACTTCGCGACAAGCCGTTCCTCGCTCTCAATCCCACGCACAAAGCGCAGATGCTCGCTTTTCTATGCAACGAGCTGCTGCAAAACAAGGCTGTGATCAGACAAATCGAGGGCGGTCTCGAGAGCGTCGCGCAGTTGAAGAAGGAACGATTCGTTCTCGATACCAAGATCAGAAAGTAAGTTATCGAAAATTTCTTCATTACTTCATATTAGCGCGAAGAGTTTTAAGAAGATCAACGACAAACAAACCCAGGTTTATTTCGTTAACATATCAAAGAAATGATCCTCGATATTACAAAGTAGCTCATTCGATCGAGGACTTTCCCTTTACATTAATTGATCTGTTTTAACACATTTTTTCGTCCCTTCTGTTGCGTCATAGACTGAGGCAACTGCACAGCCGAAAATTAAGAATGGAAGCCGTCGGTGTGATAATCAATAAGACCGGTGATACGATCACGATCGAGAAGAAGGAAGGCGAGGAGGGAAGCGAAGGCAACACAACCTCTACAGCCGTCGGTACAACTCCGACACCCGAGGAATCGAATACTCACGACGAGACTCACGACGAAGTCGAAGACATGTCCGAAAACGAGAGCGAAGGCACTCAACCTGAGGAGGTAAATTAACACTACGGCATTCTTTTTAAAAAATTAACTGCTTTCCCTTGAGAGTGATATCAGCTCCATCAGCAACCATCCCGCCGTGTAAATTCAATCAACATATGATTATTAATGTCGTTTATGTCAAACGTCAACGATTGCAATTTCGATCTCTCAAATTTGAAGTGAATGAAATTTTTCGTACAATGAAATGCAAATGACGATCCGTCAGGATAACTCGGCACGAATGTATAATAAACGATGCGGGCTTATTTTTTCTTTTTTTTTTTTCGTTTCGTTTTATCCGCGAGCTCGAAAACTATATATTTTTTGAAAGATTTATCTCTTCGATTTGCAGGAAGAGGATAAGAATTTGTCGGGCGAGGAATTGGGCAAAAAGTTGGACAAGTTGCTGAAGCAATCTGAGGAGCAACTGCAGAAGTTGAACAGTTCGTCGAAATCGTTGCGAGCTCACGTATTCGGTCAGGATCGTTACTGGAGGAGATACTGGGAATTGGCGTGTTCCGGTGGTATATTCGTCGAATCGATGGAAAGCGCCGAACCGGAAATACTTAGTCTTCAAGCGGAACTCGACGAGAAATGGAAGGATCGACCGATTGAGGAGATTCCCGAGGAGGTCAAGAAGGAGGAGGAAGTGGAGAAACTTGACACGGAGAATCGCGAGAACGAAGCGCCGAACGAGGTGAAGGAGGAGAAGAAATTCAGCGTCGCCGAGCAAGAGGAAGATTTGAAGCCCGCCGATGAGAAGCCGAAAACCGACGTGGAGGATGTGAACTGCAAGAAAGAACCGATGCAAAATTCCGTCGACGAGGAGGAGGCCAAGAGTCCGAAGACCGAGATCAAAATGGAAAATGACAACAGCACGATGACCGACGCCAAGACTAACGTTACCTCCGAGGAGATCAAACAGGAAACCGAAGTGGTCAGTATGGATGTAGATGTTAAAGTCGAGGAAATCAAGAAGGAGGGCGAAGACGGAGATAAGTGCGACACCGCGAAACCCGTTATCAAGATGATGGAGGACAAAATCGTCGAGACCATACCCAATGGCGATAAATACAATCACATGAACAATTTGCACAACGGGAAGGAACTCAACGGCAGCTTCATTTCCGGTTAGTGAAATCTTTGCAACTAACGATTAATATATATTTTTTCGTCGAAATATAATGAATTAAGTTAACGAAGTAAAATATGAGATAATAGGACAAATTTAATGGAATTTCTGTTGAAATGAACAAAAACTCCATTCGTTTTGCATGGAATGATGGAAGCTCGAAGCGTGCGAAAGTTAGAATGTACTCGGAAAATATCTTGAAATTTCATAGTTTGGCTTGTTTGATTTTCAGCCGAGAACACGGAGACTCACTGGTTCTCGATTCTACCGCGCGAGACTTGCGACACTCCTGGACCGAGCACGAAGCAGATATTCGGTATAGCCGAGCCCACAGAACTGAGAATACCGATATTCCCACCGCCAGCTAGTCCGAATTACGAAAGATGCGACAGTCCGGCGCCTCTGATCCTCACGCAGGAGGAAGCCGCACAATTGGAGTATTTGAAAATTCACGGTTTGCCACCGCCTGGAGAAGCGAAGCCTGTGCCGAAAGGTAAAACTCGAATTTCCTGCAGAATATAAAGCATATAATGTACTATAAACGCAGAAGCGAATCATTTCCAAAATCTCGACGACTCAAAAAGTTCGAAAGTCATTACGAGCGATTACACGAAAGAATTTTATTTTTGCAGATCTACGTTATGGTTGGTGGAGGATAACTGACGTCGACACGTTCCAAGAGTTGCTCGAGCACTTGCATTCGCGTGGCGTACGTGAGAAAGAATTGAAGCGAACAACGTGGGCAACGATGGAATCGTTCCTCGCGGTTACAGGCAAAATTCACGTAGATCCGGGCAACGTTACAGCGACGGATCTGGGTTCGGGTTCGAGCGAGGAAGGCGATCCTCCGATAGCGAGGCCCGATTGTCCGGAAGATTGGAGCGAGCAAGTAGCTCTTCGAGTCGACGCTCAACTACTCGAACAAGTCGAGGCACTCGAGGACAAAGTTGCGAATGCAAGTATGCAAGTCAAAGGATGGAAATTACCTCCGAGGGCGGGAACCGAAGAGGCCGAGGAGATCGAAAAGCTCAACGAGATGGAACAAGTAAACGCCGTTGAGCAAGCGAGACAGAGGTTACTCTCGCTCGAGGCAGCTATCGAGAGGAGATACCTAAAACCGCCTTTGGGCATCTGGTAAGTTTGATTTATTCAGAAAAACGATGCTTCACAACACTCAAAAGCAGAATCAGTTTGCTCTCAACGTCTCTCATTGATGTTTGTTTTAATACTGTTTGATTTGCAGTACCGGTGATCCGAATCTGGCAGCGTTAAAGGCAGAACAAGCAGCGGCAGCTAACGCAAGCTTAAACTCTTCATCCGATGGTGGACAGTCCGCACCGCCGCAAGAGGAGACGACACCGCGAGGATTGAACAACTGGCGCGAAGCTACGGCGCGCGCTCACACGTCGGCCCAACTCGCAATGGCGCTTTACATGCTCGAGGCCAGCATCGCTTGGGACAAGAGCATCATGAAGGCTGTGAGTCTAACACCAGCTAGAAACTCGGTCTGCGTCAAGCTACGAAACCGCTGCGTCTCACTCAAAGCTACCACTCAGTACAATCAGCTATTGACTACTACTCAGGCCTCTGTGGGTATTCGCACTAACTTACTAACCGCAAAAAAACATACCTCAGTCCGACTTCCCCACGGCGTTATTTCCACGAAGAAGAAATAAATTCTTCCGAAGAATATCTAAATGCAATAACCAAAACAAATGCCTCGATTGCAACATAATCCGCTTCCACACGCCATATCCTTGATTATCAAACACACACGAAGATAAGCACGGATTGTGACGGTTTTATCAGAATCAACGATGTGTGCAACAACGCATATCGATAACTCTATTTACTAATCGTTAACAATCGCGCATATCCTACTCCTGTCTTATATCGTTGTTACACGTCCAACTAATATTGGAGTCCGAATTTCGTACACAGATTCATTGATTATTGTCTTATTCAATGATACAACTAGGGTTCACTGTAATTCAGTAAAAAATTATATTTCGATTAATCTTAATAACAAAAGTGAGAATACAAAGCTAACGGTGGTCCGAGTTTAACGTAACGGTATTAGCATGTAAAAACTAAGAGCCGCTTGCTAATCGTCTAGTTTCGCATATAACACATTGACGTTATATTACATTTTTTTGTTAATGATTCATTTAGTTTCGCGCTTTTGTTTGAGATAAATTCTGGTTTTTTTTTGTCAGTAACTTCGTTCGTATAAAAAAAATTATAACTTTTTTTCTAGTTCATATAGGTTGTGTAATTCTGATTTTGACATTAATTTCAGTTGCAATTGCAAATATTTCGGTGGACAATGTTTTTATTCATCTAGATTATAGGAGCAATTTATAAACGATTAATCATCAACGCTTTTTACGTTTGTCCGTATCAATGGCTTTTACTTTAATAACTGCTGGCAATGAAAAACAATTGTTTCAACAAATGTTCTTTCGTGCATGCTCAAAAATGCTTTCGCTGTATCAATGTTTATTCAGACTCGGTCGGTACTCCAGCCGCAGTCTGGTCAAATATTTCTTAACGTGAAAAAAAAAAATTGTGAGATAATACGACTACGGTTAATTTTTCATTACTTTGATTTATTCTGAAACAAAAATCTCATTCTCACCGGTTTCCTGTTTTCAAATAGCGAGAGTTTTGCTTGTTGCAGAATTGCCAGTTTTGTCACAGCGGTGACAACGAGGACAAATTGTTGCTGTGCGACGGCTGTGATCGCGGCTATCATACTTACTGTTTCCGTCCAAAAATGGAAAACATTCCTGATGGTGATTGGTGAGTAAATCACAAATACTATTGGACTTACGGCTAACTAAACGGGCGAAACGATAAAGATGAATATATAGTGTAATTTTTTGTTTCTTACCATTTCGATCTTCGTTCTTCGCAGGTATTGTCACGAGTGCATGAACAAAGCGACCGGCGAAAGAAATTGCTTGGTATGCGGAAAGAGGGTCGGCAAGAATTTGGTCCTATGCGAGCTGTGTCCTCGGGCTTATCATACCGACTGTCACAATCCTGTGATGCCGAAGGTATGTAAAAAAAAGTGTTTATCGTTTTACGGTAAAAGACATATTCATTTCATATTACGAATGAAATTGATGAAAAAAATCACCGAAAATTATGTATATTCTTCAGATGCCAAGAGGGAAATGGTACTGTTCGAACTGCCACAGTAAACAACCAAAGAAGAGAAACAGCACACGGCGGAGTCACACCAAAGGCGGGGGATCGACAACCCGAGACAGTGAAAGTTCCGATCATCCGCCAGCTAGGTGATTACGTTAAAACCAAACAAACGTGCCAGCTCGTTGAGATTCACCATGTTTTTTATAAGAAAGAAAAAAAAAAAAAAACGAACCCAAACTCGTAAAAAGAAAATCCGAAACTGAAGAAAAAAACACACGCATACACACGTACAAACGAAAAGAAAATAAACACACGATATAAAACACATCATCAACGAGAAACAACAGCAACAACAGCGAAAAAATCGACTTACACTTACGTCTTACACGAAAAGGAAAAAAAAAACGAAAAAAAAAACTCAATCTTAATTTAATGAATATTTAATCGAACGCAATTGATAAGCAAGTTACTCCCGAATTGAATAAATGATTTAAAACCGAAAACGAAACCGTCTGCATATACAGTTCTGCATCGATCGTGCGATTATTATATAAAACCAATTTTTTTTTTGCTTTATATTATTACGAATAATATAAAGAAATGAAAAAACAATTATATCCCCCCCACGGCCTGTGTGATAGAATCGTCGAAAGATACGAAAAAAAAAAAAAAAAAATACACAAGCCTCTTTGCTGTCTCAAGAGCCCAATCTGTTTCATGCAGGGTGTTCCACGAGAGGCTAGATGCAGTATGCTCCTACGTTAGAAGTGCCGTCGGTAGCGTTGCCTCGAGCGTTCGTGATAATGGTACGTTTCGATGGGGGATGCACTCTGCATTAATTACAGAAAAAAAAAAAAATGAAACCTATAAGACTCGTTTGATAGGGACACCCTGTACGTCAATCCGTCAACTTTGCGTGTACATTCGCTCAGCGTCGTCTCCGACTGTGAGATGTGATTCAATCTCTCCTCTCTCTCTCGCTCGAACTTTCGCTCTCGAGAAAAAATAAATAAACGAAACGAACATGTACGTTTCTGCTCTTTAACGTAACTCTCGTTGTGAGGAAAAAAAAAGCCAAAATCGTCGAAACCACAGCGACGATAAACGATTTTAGATGAGAAAAGAAAAAGAAAAGAAAAGAAAATCCGAAACAAGCGAACGAAAAGAAAGATAAAAAATCAAAACTCTGCGTCGAGAAGCTTCTTAATCCGGTACAAATCTAGCGTGAATGGAGATCGATTGAAATAACGCCATGTCTGTTGTTTTGCGTCGTAGTCCAACGCCGTCAACGGCATCGAACACGCACGTAGAGGATGTCAGTTCGTCGGAACCGCCAACACCGACGGCTTCGCCGAGGAAGGAAGCAAGCGGTGGAAATGCTAGCGGCGGCGGCGGCGGCGGCGGTGCG
Source organism: Ischnus inquisitorius (assembly GCA_963924025.1). Classification (NCBI taxonomy): domain Eukaryota; kingdom Metazoa; phylum Arthropoda; class Insecta; order Hymenoptera; family Ichneumonidae; genus Ischnus; species Ischnus inquisitorius. The sequence continues at coordinate 18,475,398 of OZ001244.1, forward strand.
GGTGGAGGAAGTGGAAGTGGCGGCAATGCGAGCGGTGGTGGAGGGGGAGGAAACAACAGGAACTTGACGAAGAAACAGCAACGTGAGCTTGCACCGTGCAAACATCTGCTCGAACAATTGGAACAGCAGGACGAGGCTTGGCCGTTTCTTTTGCCGGTGAACACCAAACAATTTCCGACATACAAAAAAATCATTAAAACACCAATGGATCTCAGTACCATTAAGAAGAAATTGCAGGACACTGTGTAAGTGTTATATACGCTTATCCTACGTATAGCGCAAGTTTTAAGAAGGTTATCAATAGCACAGTCTAATTCGAATAGAACGCTTTTTTTTGTACGTCATTTTATTTTTCTTTATTAAGAAAACAAACGAATTCTAATAATGTTGCATTTACAAAAGGGGGTAGAAGTATCGAATATCGAGATGTAAAAAGAAAAGTTGAGTCAAAATCGAGCAAAACAACTATGAGATCTTGCTTCACGTTCAAAATTAAACAAACTTTTTTTAAGCAACCATTAGTTACATTGTCAATAGAAATACCCGAGAGGCGAATGTCATTCAAAACACTTGTATCTCGAGATGCACTTCGGATTAAAAAAATTGTTATGGAAATGTTAGCTCGGCTTCGAGTCCTGAACACCATACGGAATTTTTTCAATTTATTTTTTTAATTTTGCGAATATCCCAGTCACGATTGGACCGTACTGTCGAAACCTTCTTAATCGCGCGTTACGTGGAAGACGTGTTAAAAATTTAAAAAGAATGGCAAAAAACCAAAAACAAATCTCATGATGCGCCTCCCTCTGATCATCAGGTACAAGTCGCGCGACGAATTTTGCACCGACGTCAGACAGATGTTCATCAACTGCGAGGTATTCAACGAGGACGATAGTCCGGTGGGAAAGGCAGGACACGGTATGAGAAGCTTCTTCGAGATGCGATGGACCGAGATAACAGGCGCGCCGCCCCCTCCCCCGCCAACGCACAGCTGAGGTTCGGGGAGATCGCGCAACACTTGCAACAGTTTTGCGCATTTCTACTATTAATCGAGAGAGGTCAGACATCTTCCGATATGCCCCCCCTACACATACACACACACAGAGATATAGCGAGTGATACGGATCGAATTAAAGAAACAAACGAAAAAACAAGTAAAATACATACGGAAAAAAATAATCAACTTCCAAGAGACCGGCCGCGTTCTAGTGGTCGTCGACATATATTATTCGTGGATACCGAGATGTTGCGCCATGAATTACCATGAAGAATTCGTAAACATAATTGCGATCGACATGACGAAAAAAAAAAAGGAGATACAAATGATAAAAGAGAACTGGTCGTTGTACTTACAGAAAACGAGTTATTTCTGCCTAAAAAAAAAGCGATTTAGAAATTCAATTCGCAAGTTGTATTATATAGGCTTAAATAAACGACGCGTTATCGGCATTATAAAGAAAAATTGCATATTTTGGAGAGCAATGATCGCGAGACGAGAAACATGCTGACAAAAAATTGAAACCCCAGAGATCGTATTTCGGTGGTGAATATCGAAAAATCTTTCGGTGAAAAAAAGAACATCGACAAACGCTGCTTTCGCGATACGAGAATGTGATTGATTTTGAAAAATTGGCAAACTCTTCAGCGATTAGATTCCCGTGCTTTCCTCGAGTTCATTTTTTTAGGACACGAGTCCCGGATCGAAAATAACGCCTGCAAGGATCGAAAGATCTCGATTGCGTGTTTCGTTCTCGTTCGATTATTGTTTTCTTCTCCGTCTCTGCTGATGCGGACGCGTCGTGTGATGAATCTTAGGAGCTTTTTATAACGGTCGGAAAAAATATATAAACAAAAGAAATGCCCTAGAAAAAAAGTCCTCCGCGGAAACGAGTGAGCCTTCGTTAGCCGTCGAGTTGTATTTGCATGTCAGTATTTTAAATTGTACCATCGAAAGAAAACGAAATGCCCGAAAAAATTTCTTATCGCCGAGACGGAAGTAGAGAAAACTGCAAAATTTACGTGAATAAAAGGTAAAAAAATTAAAAACAACGACAGATTAATCGGATGTATATGTGCATATATATAGATGTATATGTATACAACATAGCTCGAAGATTTGATCTTGCGATTTCGACACGTAGGAATTAAACGCCGATTAGATGATAATGAATTAGAACATCGCGGGCCGAAAGGACGAGCGGGTTCATCAAGCATATAAATATATATGTAAAAAAAACCCAATATATATATACATATATATATACATAAAAGAAGAACGAGAGAGCAGAAAAAAAAAGTATCCGATCTTCACGAAAAGTGGCATTAGAAATCGTTGTAGTTAGGTAAGAATGAGAGCCGAGATGGAGTCCACGCGTACGATAAATAATTAATAATTAAAAACGAAAACAATTAGACGTCGTTGTATAGAGAATCTCTCGTCTTTAAGTGAATCTAGGATGCATCGACACGTTAGCGCTGGTGTATGTGTGGACCGAATGATAAAGAAAAAAGTGTTACGAACCTTCGATGAAGAAGAAGAAAAACTTGTACAACAAACTATCGTATGATTCGTAACGGCAACGTGCATTTTTTTTTTTTTTTTTTCATAATTTTTTTCTGTTCATCGACGTCCTCCGAGTGATTTTAAATGGTCATGTGTCTGGCCTCGGTTCGAGTGTTCTTCACCATTTTTTTTTCGCACAATTTCCAATCCAAATCGATTGTCTCGTAAGTTTTGCGCCTCTTTCCTTCGTTAGAGCTAAAATTAAATACGAAAAAAATAATAATTGATCAGACGAAGAAAACTTTCGTTACCCAATTTTTGTCCGCTGATCATTTTCAATCAACTTCGACGGTAATGACGAATTTTTTATCGTCGAAGATAAGAAAAAAAATAAAACAACTAAGCGTTCGATAATTTTATGACTGACATAACTCGTAATCGATTCTGCCGACGTTCGCGTGTTCCATTTTTCTAACGTTCGTGTGACAACTACAATTTTACCAAATACGTAAATAGCGCGAGTCAGTCGAAAAAGAAGAGAGCCGATCGCGCTCAGAGGCTGCAGTCGTATTTTTCTTTTCCTCCCATTCGTTTCGCAGTGTGAGAGAGAAAAAAAAATCCGTGAAAGATTGCGAGTCGGTCAAGGCGACGCGACTTTACGGCCAAGTACGGATGTGTGTGTTCCCGAGGATCGTGAGAGTTGCATTATTTGAGACGAACGAATCGCGAAAAAAAAAAGGAAACCCAATTGTTTTTGTACATGTAATCGATGTAAATTATTGGCGGTATTAAACGACGACGATATGCTAAGCTACAGAATAAACCACGTTAAGGTCATTAAATAGTAAGTAAACGAACAGTTATTACGGTAAACATTCGTAGAGTTTTAAAGAAGTAAAGAAAATGAAAAAAAAGTATTTGCACGACTTGGATATAACTGAATTTGAAAAAATAGTAATAAAATTAATAAACAAATATGTCGAAGTTATATGTTTACGGAAAATGTGGCCTGCAGGGTGCTCATATAATGAAAAAAACACAAAGAGAATGAAATAAAACAAGAACGTGAATTATTTGATGCAGCGTACTCCGGATCGAAAAAAAAAAATGGAAATATGAAACGATTTTTAGTTGAAGTTTCACAAATCGTATTTCACTGTAACTGTAGATAAATGCGTGTCTGCGAGAATGAAAGAACATGTTGTATTTTTTAATTATTCGTTCGGTTGAAATTGCATTGTGCTCCGTTTAGCTTATTATTACGAAAAATAAAAAATAAAATCGCATCGGTTAATTGATCATATCGATCGGTGGAGTATGTTGCGTCGAAAATTGAAAAAAAAAAAAAACACAATCTCTTCTTTGTCCACGATTTATATACGTTACATCATAGCCAGTGTTAGATATCATTCGAACTTACACGTACACGAAAAAAAAATACAGCTACACATACGACACATACACACGACAACACGATTCAACAAACAAACAAGAAAACAGAATAATTTTTTAAGATTCAATTATTTAAATAGTACAGTTACATTGTTAGTACGAATAACGACGCTTTTTATACGAATTTTAGTTTTTAAACGTCGATTTTACGATACATGATATATATATATATATATATAAATAAATATATATATTAATAGTGTAATAATGATAAATAATGATAATAGGAACTACGATACCGATTATTATATCGTTAAATGCTAAAACGTCGATGATTGAATGAATAAAAAATGAATAAACACATCCACACACACGAACACGGCGTAAAAAAAAGAGCAGGGAAGGAAGAGAGAGCGAGAGAGGGAAGTGACGATTCAATTTAGTGGTAATGATTGTCTATAGTATAATCGGAAACTCGCGTTAGGCGAACTTCCAAAAATGCTATTTAAACAGACTTAATTAATGTATTGCAAATGAATCAATAAAGTGTAAGCGAAGCGTGTAAACAGAAGATCACCGACATTGATGTGAATATTTGAATAATGGATCGAACATTTTTTTTCCCTCCGCAACAAGGTCCGATCGTCGGGAACAGTGTACAACCCAATAGAACACGTTTGTTATTGAAGGTAAGTATCACAACGAAGTTGACGAAATCAACATTTTCGAAAAATCATCTTAAAACGTTTAACGAGAGCGGAGATGTCAGGCTGAAAGAGAAAAACGCAAATAGGAGTGTTAACTAACGATGCGGAACGAAAAACCGGATCACGGATAAAACCATCGATTGTTCGATTCTTTGATCAGCCCACATGATTAATGTACTATCTAAAGTACTCTTTTGATTAATCAGTTAATGACGTTTTAGAATTATAATTATGCAAGATTAATCTTTTGAGTACCTTCAACATGCATGAATACTTTCAGATTTTTCTACCATCGCGAAGTATTTGCAATTCGACTTATTTTTCTCGAACTTGGGCGAAATGAGCGCGAGGCGACATAACTACCTTGACTGAACGGTTTAGAGCCCACTACGACTTGCGAGCAGCTGAGTCGTCGACTACGTGCTCCCTGCGCGTCAGTGTCCGCTCGTTGGCGTTCATTGGCGTATCGCGTCGAGCGTCTCGCGTGTCATTGACGCCCGGTATTAATTTATTTACTGCATTTATGTTGAAGCGCCGCGTTGTTAACAGTCATGACTGTCTTCAACAGTATTAGAAGAGAAGCTATTAGTAAGTGAACAGACAAATAAAGAATGACAAGAAAAACGAACCGTTACGATTCGTCGCGGTGAGAAAAACGTCGCAAGGTTATGTACCACAAAAATACAATCGCTCTATAAGATCGCGAAATCTTCCCGAAAACGGAGGAGGTCATGATCCCACGATCTCCGGTGGCCTTTTTTTTCTTTGTTTGTGCTTCTTTTTTCGTTATTCCAATCGTGTTTGCTACGCTGTTACAGTTCGGCGATTGATTAGAATCCTTTGTACAAATGTCACAGTGCACAAGATAGTGGAATATTCGTACTGATAAATTTATCGTTTCGTTTTTTTTTTGTTTTTTTTTTTTTCGTCAACAGTGAAACAGTTGCCACTCACGGACTATCTTTGAAATAACGCAGTTAACGGAGTCGCGAACGATAATAACAATATGGATAATCAAACTGCGCAGAGTAACGGATAATGATATTATTTTGAAAATTTGATTTTCAATTTCTTTTCCAGAAACGCTCCAGCTCTTGCGCTCATCCACGAGGACTCTCAAAGGAATCAGAATATCTGCGCGTTATGAGTCTACCTTTGTACCGAAACGAGTACTCGTACTCGCCAAAGTTTCTAGATATGACTTTGAAAAACTTCGCGAGCCAAAGCTCACAGACAATCAAATCAAGACCAAGCTCCTTGAGAGAGGTTCGGACTGCGAAGCTATGCTCGACAGCCACAGGAAGAATCAAGCCGTTGTCTCGAAGGCCATTCAAACGCTGAAAAATTTGAATGTCGAGTATAAACTCACAGACAGGTTGAAAAAAAAAAACTATTATTTCATTGTTATTATGATTATTATTCGTTCTTAACTTTTATTCAAAACATGTTTTAGTTATGGAAAATATATTTATTTTTGCAAACAAAAACCATAATTTTGAGAAATAATTATTTTTCAAAATGCACTGAAACGTTTTATTTTTTAGATTGAGCATAGATCAAGCAGATTTTGACTGGGCGGACATGGTCCTGACGATAGGAGGCGATGGAACTTTCCTCCTGGGCGCTAATCTTGTCTATGACAATACCAAACCTGTGCTAGGAATAAATTCCGATCCCACAACGTCCGAAGGATATTTGATGCTTTCGCCGCGCTACACGGACGATATACCAAAGATATTCGAGATGTTGAGAGCCGGGCGTTACGAGTATCTGATGAGAAATCGAATTCGCGTTATACTCAGAGGAACGGGAATCTGGAATCCTCCGTTTCATATGCACGAGAAGGGACGAATCTTGGGCCAGGAAAGGTACAGACCTTATTACACCGACAAAGATTCCGCGACGGATAACAGCTACATTCACAGGTAATTTCAATTGTTTCATCCAATTTTCTTATCGCCAATAAGTCCGCGTTGTTCTCTCCCTATTTCATACCTAAATTCCGAAGTTTTCAATATCGTTACCTTGTTCATAGACAATAAAAAGCATAAACTATTGTATTCGCGGAATTTTTAGATAAATTAAATTTCTCGTCGCCGTTCTCATATTGATCCAATTTTCATAGTTTTCACGCCGACGACAGAGGGGATTTAGCCTCGGGGTCCGATGTTCGGAGAGAACGAAGATTACCTTGGTTGGCTCTTAACGAAGTAAGTTGTCCCGCAGAAAAGCCAATACAGTTTGAGAAAAAAAAAAAAACAGGGAAAAAACTTCGAGATACCATCATTTTTATCCTCATTCGTTATCCGACAGTTTATAGTCTACTCATTTTCGGGATTTAAAGTCTCCATTGATTTTTCTATTGAATCTCGATCAGATCACTCAGTGATTTATAAAATTTAGATCTCGAATTATTTTATTTATTTTAGGGGCCGATTGCTATTTTGAAAAGGTTTAAAAATTAAATCATTTTTTTTGCAATGCAGGTTTTCATCGGTGAATCTCTGTCCGCGCGAACGAGTTCATTGAACATTAAAGTCGGCAACGACGCGGCATTTCACAAAGTCAAGAGTTCCGGATTGTGCGTGAGCACGGGTACCGGCTCGAGTTCTTGGTACAGAGCGATAAATAGTCTGACGACCCAGATGGTCGAAGATTTGTTGCGCGTCGCTGATCCTACCAGATCCTACACGGAGGAAGAAATTGAAAAAATTTGTACGTCCTTCAACGATAGTCTACAATTTCCCGCCGGTGAGTTAAGCGCGAAAAAATTCGAATTCAACCTCAGATGTATCTTTTTTATTTTGTTCTCTTTGCATTCATAAATGCTCTTCCAAATAATAAATATCATTTATCGATCTTCTGTCAATATGTTTAAAAGTTTATCAATTTCACTATTGTTATTGTGACACTGTACCAAAAGAACGCACTGAGTCGAACTGTATTATCAAAATATAGAAGCGCTGTTCCCGTGAATGGATAAAAAAATTAATAATCTACGAGTAAAAGTTGCGAAATGACAAAGTAAACGTTTGAAGCTCAAAGCGAGATTGCGACTATGTTATACAGTGATCGATAAGATAAATTATTGTAACGCGTCGATAACTGTTTTCATTTTATTTGTTACAGACGATATGAGAATGAGTTACGCAATCCGAGACATAATACTAAACGACATTTGGCCTCTGCCAAAGAGCATAGCGCCACGAGATTTTTGCACGAACTTGACCGTTCAATCGCAGTGTTACGACGCGGGATTGGTACTCGACGGGGGTATCGGCGTGCCGTTCAACGTCGGTACCACAGCCTATCTAGAAATCAATCCGGCGGACGCTCTGCGAACGATAGTTTTGAAGGACTGAGGAATTACGTGCAGTTTATACAAAGGAACATGAGAAAAAAAGGAAAAACATAAACAAATGGACCGAAATAGAAACGTGGCGGGTGTACATAAAACGCATTTTATCGCTGCAAGAGTTACCATCGAAGATTCCTAAGCAATGTTTGCATCTCGCAATGTTCGAGATGGGCAATTGTGTAATAATATTAACGAAAGGGTTACCAGTATACAGAAAGCATTTTTTACCCATGCAAATGACGTACTTTTGTATATTTTTACCGAGAAGTGTATGAAATATGTTGACAATTGAATAAAGTTCTAAAAGAAAGAAAAAAATAATAATGCTTCGTTCTTTTGTTTATTCTTAGTCGTTAAGAGGGGAATCGGAAATTCATCCGCTTCTATCGCCACTGCAATTCGATGCAAATGCAAACCATTGGAATGGGAGTTCTTTTTTTTAACGTGCGAGCGAACGCGCAACTAGAACGTCGAGGACGTCGAACGAAACAATGTTTAGATCATAAATGCGTTCTACAGAAAAGACTGAAATTATTGGGAAGATCAGAATTGAATGAAACAATAATTAATGGAGTTTCATCAAATTCATCTAGGAAAAAAAAAGTCGTGGCGCTGTCGGCGTCGAGATTGCAAACTACCGACGTTATGCGTGGGTGTCAGTAGCGTTGTGCGCGTTGCAAGAACTCGCGTGTTTATCCCGCAGGAAACAAAAGTCTTCCAGGGATAACCGAATTAAAATAAACATATCGGTGTGACGATTGTTGAATCTCGGTGGATCGTCACTGGAGTGCTCGGATTCTCGGGATGCCGCCGAACGATCGACTGGCGCGCTGATGCGTCTAACGAATGATAAAAGTCTCTCCTCTCATCGTGAGGTAGGAAAAAAAAATTGTACACGTTAGTGACACTCGATTTTTTTATAGATCGTCGAAACAATTCGACAAACTCTTTGCTTGCCTCGAAATCTCTTGAACGCATCACGTTGAATTGTTATTCACGCGTCGTCGCGATTTTATTTGGTCTCGAACAAATTCTCGGTGTCGGTTGCTGGGGTGCAAAAATATCGGTTTAAGGTTATGTTTCTCCGAAACGTCAATTATCTGCCCAGCGCATCGACAGCCATTTTTTTCTATTCAACTACAAAAAAGTCATTCAACAACAAAAATCGATCGATCATGAAGTTTTCGTTTTCCGAAAAACCTTCAAAATTTCAAAATGTACGAACGTTTTCGAAGTTTTTTTTTTGTTTTCGTTCGCGTGCGAACTTTGTCGAATGGAGGCCCGTCGGTGTATCGTTGCATTCGTGTGTCATTCATTGTCGTTTGACACGTACACCCATTCCGTATCCGTGTGTGCGATATCGCGCGCGTCTCGGGTAGATTTCCTAGTCAAACACGGAGATTGCGCGAGCGCCGATTCGTCCTCGAATGCGCAATGCAAAGACTGGACAACGGGGACTGTTTCGAAGGCTCTCTGAGTTAAATACAATCAGCTGATTGTTGCGATGATTCAGAGTCCGGTGTACCTCTGTTGGTTCTTTATCATTCTCACGGCTGATCCGGGTGAACCATTCACCGATTAGATATGTATGTATCTGTACATCCGCAAAAATAAACTTTGTTGCCGGGATAGTGACGCGAACTCGTCAAACGATTTGGAATCACTTTGAAATTGTCGTGGTGAGATCGCGTCGTATTGAGTTAGCAAACTATATTTACATTAGTTTTTCTATTTGTTTCCGAATTTGAATATTGCGTAATCAATAAAATATAGCAGCAGAAACAATGTTTGGCTGGGCTAATTCCCGTTATGGTCGCTTCCAATAACTTTTCACGCTCGCACTCTTGGCCTTTTCAACACGTAACTTGATGCTCCCCTTGCGCTCTCGCGATATCCAGCGAGCCGATTAACTTATGCGACTACTCGGCCGGCACGGATTCTCCATTCACCAGGCTGGCATTCCTATACTGGTACGAGGACCCAGTCAAATTGTTTCACGAAGAAGAAGAAGATTAACTTATGCGTTACCTCGGCGCAGCTTGAGGAAGAAAGAAGTGGGGATAATCTTCGCGTCTACATTCGAGCGATTTTGCACAATGCTACGAGAGATTGCACTATAGTTGACGCAGCAGTAGTTTTAATCAGGCCCTTTCGGCAGTTCGTCTCAAAGTCCTAAGGGTGCAAGACTTCGTCGCTAAGGTTCCTCAGAACTAGTGACGTATGAAGGAATTATCGAATAAACGATACTTTTCATCGTGACAATTAAGGGAAATTAATAAGTAAATTTTTTTTTATCGACGCCTGCATCCGTGCTAGCTTCCGGTACGCGCGATACCCGAAATGTAGAATCTCGAAAATTATAGTTCCAAAGTCGGTAAAAAAAAACAATACGGAAATTTCGCATCGATCATCTTAACGATACTACAAAAAATTCGTAAACGTTAATCGCTGCTGCGCGATGGAGAATCAATCGAGTTACATGTATTACGTTTGCGTGTGTATTATCGTGCAGTTATGTGGATTTCTCAAAACGATTTATCCTTGGCAACAATTTTTATATTCGGAGATAAAAGGTAGTTCTGTATAAAAATTTCAATTGATAACATTAATAATGATTGTGATAATATAATGATAATGATAATGATTAACATTATTATTATCTTTCGTACAAATTTAAATGATATTCGAGCTCAATGATTGGACGAGTAATTGGCAGAAGTTCCGACTAATGTGGTTTCGGACGATAGAATCGAATCGGGAGAATCGCCGGAAGTGTTGCAATATCTCAACGTAGCGCGGACTGTTGCGTTATTCTTCGATTACGGGGATTTTATATTGAAGAACTCGATAAATTATTCAATCGGTGAATTGAGGAACGCCCCTTATTCTTTTCGAACGGCCTTTACTCCTTTTTATCGGAGATCTTATCAATATACGAAAAAATATACGTTTTGGTTATCGATAGATTTTATTGAATAGCGATCCGGTTATCGTCACAGTTTTCTTTGAATTTGCCAATTGCCCAAGCATCGCGGATCGAGTTTCTTATTAATTAATCCCTTTTGACATCGTACAATGAATCTATCAACTCACTCCGTTCTTTTCGGATTAACAAAATTTTAAAAGAAGGAAAAAAGTGTCGTATCCTCCGAGGAAAATCCTTCAAATTGGACGTTGTCGATAAAAATTTCGAGACCGTTATGAAAGGCTCAAATGAAAAATTATTCATTTGCATTTCAAATTCAAAGATGTATCTTGCGTAGCGTCTCCTTGAACGAGAGTAATTTTTTGTAGAGAGAACAGAAGCCGCGAGGATGATGGCCGAGGATCATCGTCAGAGGAGGGCTGCAATAGCGGCCGAATCTCTTCTCGTTGCCTCGTTAGAGTCCCAAAGAAGTTCTTACAGGCAGCGTAGCATGAGCAGTATAAACAGAACACCCGACGACATGCCAAGCGAGGACCTCATCGCCGGCGCAAGATCGCACGGCAGAATCTCGAACGTTCGAAGATTCTTCTGTCTATTGGTCACCTTCGATTTGATCTTCACAGCTTTGGTCTGGCTCATTTGCACAATGGTAAAACTTCACTTACGATTACGAAAAACAAAATCAGACGCAAAATAACGAGTTCCGCACTTGTTTTTCTTTTTTGATGAATGTTAAATTTAATTAATTTTTCAGATAGCCGGCGAAAGCCTTAAAACCGCCTTCGAAAATCAGATCGTACATTATCGCTTGGCGACCTCGCTTTTCGATATTGTAGTAAGTGTTACAAGAAAAAAGCAAAAAATTGTGCAATGCAACAAAAATATCTGATAATAATTTTTCATTCAGATGGCAGGATGTTGCAGGTTCACGGTCTTGCTTCTCTTTTACGCGTTGCTGCATCTTAATCACATCTGTATCATAGCTGTAAGTTTGAAAAAACAATTTTCAGCTCAAAGAATAGTGTGGAAACAAACGTTTCATTGTTTTTTTTTTAATTTCGAATTCAAGATATCCACTACCTTGACGTGTGCCTTTCTCATAGCAAAAGTATCAACTTTCGACGTGAGTATTCAATGAATCGACCGATCGTTGCGTTTCGTCAAAAATTTTCAAATTGAATTGATTTAGAATTTGATTTTTTTTTCGTTTAGTGGTCGCAGACCAATGAGCCTGCGTTTCAAGGATTTTTTATAATAACCTCTTTTATATTGGCTTGGGGAGAAGCCTGGTTCTTCGATTTTCGTGTCATACCCCAAGAGACCGCGGCCAAAAATTGGTTATTGGGTAGGTTTCTTGTTATTTTCGTTCTGGACAAATTGTCGACAAAAAAATTTAATAAAAAAACATAATGATAATAAATTCTAGAGTTGTGAATTTAAGATTAAAAAAAATGTTTGTAGATTATACATTACATTTTTTTCTGATATTCAATCGTCAATAATAATAACAATTTCTGAGTATTAATGATTTTATTCAATTAAAATTTTTTTATTATGATGATAAACTCTCATTGTAGGGAGTGTCTCGGATCCTGAAAGGGCGCCGTTGATACGACACATATTCGACGATCCGATGGGCCGCGTTGAGAATCCAGGGAACTTTTTTACACCCATGGATTCGCCTATTCATTCGGACAGCAGCGACGACGACGATGGACCTAGCGAAATTGGAATCAGCGCCGGGAGCGTAGAGAATTGGTCCAGCGAAGTTCCCGTCATGCCGAAACTCACCAGTCAAATGGTTCGTATTTTTCTCGAGACTCATAATCTTTCGTCGATCCAACAAACATTGTTACGACATTTTCGAACGCCGTGTCGACTGAATAGTGATACAAAATAATGTATCTTGAAAATGAAATAAGCTTCGTGATTCCGAATGGGTTAACATCAGATTGCATGTATTACAGCATCCAATGGATTAACAAAATTCTGAAAAATCCCATACATTTTAAGAAAAATAACAAATCATTTTGATAAAAAAAAAAAGTTAACGTGTCGGGTAATTTGTTAAAAAAAAAAAAATTTTGTCAGTTTGTCAATAATTTTTTGAAATCATTATTGAGCAAAATCACCCTTTCGAACACCTTCCACGCGCTTAATTTTTCTATTCTATATGCTTTACAAAAGAGGAAGGGTTGTTGCGCGAAATGCACAGGGGGGGGGGGGGGGGGGGGGGGCGAGGGGGAGAATTTATATCTATATTTCTGTATGTCTACATCTCCAGTATATTTGTAGTGTATCATTTATATATATCCTTATACATACACCTACGTGGACTGAATAATCCGCATCTTTTCCGTCGTCGATTATGCGTACCTCGCGAGTGCAGGTGTCCGCGTTACAATCGGAAATGACTAAAGATTAAAGTTCTCGCGTCCGTTCCCATTTATCATTCCTTTTACGCTGGAAAAAAATGTTCACCTCGAAACGTGTCATGTAATTACTCTTTTCTACGAATTCCACTAACATTGTATTACGACGTACTTTTGCTATTGCTAAACTACGTTGCGAAATATAAACCTTCAATCAATTCGTCACATATAAATATTTTGCAATGGTATTCGGAGACAAGCGGAAAGACGAAAAATCGATGGGTATCGATACTGGTTCGCTTGATGACGAGTCTTATCAGCTTTAACGTCGTTGAGTTCGGGCGTCTCAGGGAAGTCCCTCGGAAGCGAAAAACACCGACGGGGCGCACTTGACAATTATAGACCGGACAAAAATGTTTGCTCTCAACACGCGAAGGCGAACTACCGATTTTGCAACGATATGTGATATTTGATTACATCAATGGAGATTACAAACGGATTTGACGAATCTCATCGATGAGTCGCATGCACCGGTGCGAATGCCCTCGTCGGTGAGAGAGTCTTTAAGCACCGCGACCAAGGCCGCGGAGTACGAATACCCGGTAAGGAAAAAAGGAATCCCCGCTGAGCCATTGAGTCGCTCGAAACTCCGCCGGGGTCTATAGACTTTCCTTACAGGGGCGGTGGGGGTTTTTGTTTCATTCGCACAGCTACCCAACGTTAAATACGGTTGAAATGCGACGCGCAAGCTCAGTCCTCACGAGTATGTCGCGATAATTTTTATTTCCAAGCACGAGGAAACAAAAAAGTACGAATTAACGATTAATAGATTTTTTACTGGCGACCCGAATAAATTTCTTGAATTCTCGTTTCCGCGCGAAAATTGAACGGCATTGAAAAAAAAATGTTGCCGTCGTCAGTGTTGACCGTTCTGTACGGACAGGATCGTGAGATAATTCGGCGTTTCTTGTTCGGCGCTTTCGAACTAGCGAGAGAACGCGTCGAGAACGATTGGTCGCGGGAAATTCGTGAAAACATTATTGCGGATGATGATTGCGTCGATAGTGGCGAAGAAACTCGAGTGAGTGGCGATTTTTCTTAACACGCTACGTCGTGATCGGCGAAAAATCGATTTCGCAAAATATCTTCGGGACGATCGGCATTTGTTGGTGTGATTGTTGTGAATTATTACGATTTTTTATATTAATAGATAGACGAGTACAAAAGCAAAGCTTCCGATCTGATAGGACGTTCGTACGAGCTCTTAACGTCGGATGGATGGACAACGATAAAGACAAATCCAAACGGGGATACGATTTCTGCTATGAATTGCAGTCATGGGAAGATTATGAAAATCGAGGTAACTTCAGTGAATTGATTATGCCGTGCAGTCCCTATTTCAAACTCTAAAACACTACGCATTATTCCGGCAGACCAGAAAGTTTGGATCTGAAATCTCGAATCGAAAAGAAATCATTTGATATATTCGTAAAAACTGTGTAACTCCAATAATATTTATTCCGTCAATAATGCTTCTCGTAAAAATTTGTATGTGTGCTACACGAACACATTTTCTCTACACGCAGGTTTAATTATAAACAAGGTCGCAAGGTAGAATCTTGCACATTCCTTTTTTATGACTCTCCAGCTTCCCCGAAGCTTCCTCTCTGAGGAAACTAACTCTGATCATCAAAAATTTTCATAGAGGAAACTTTATGGAAGGTCAAAAGAAGTGAGAAAGCAATTTGCCAGTTTCTACTCTGCGACCATGTATTACAGAGCTTTGTTAGAAAAAAAAATAGTGCGCCTTCAAGACCGGGTGCGGCTGAAAATATATCAAAGCTGTTAAGAAGTTAATTGTGAAGCTCAATCATTTTGCGAGACTGACAGATTAGTTTTATTCTTTTTGTTCTGTTAAAAAATCGTAGGGCGTGATCGACGCACCAGCGTCAGAACTGCTCGATTGCCTGTACGAGAACGTCGAGGAAACGCCGACATGGAACAAGCACGTTGTGGAAATGAAGAAAATGCAGGTCAGTTAATCGATGCAGCGCTAATAATACAAGATAAAAAATGAAAAATTTACTAAAAACTGTTCCATTTCATAACACCTGTGTTTTTTTCATGAAGAATTTGTGACAATTTCATTACAGACGATCGACCAAAACACCGACATTGTTTACCAATCAACGAAATCTCACGGCGGCGGAATCATAGGGCCGAGGGACTTTATCACCCTCAGGCATCGGGGAACTCACGGCGTTTATCACATTAGCAGCGGCGTATCGATTCACTGTCCTTCGATACCGAGTCGAAAGAATTACGTTAGGTGAGCTGATTCTTCGAAACATTTTTCTTTGCTTCTTTTTCGTTTACGATTGGATTGATCCGACGGAAAAAATCGGTTGAAATCCTTCGTAATTTTTTGGAAAAATATTCAAAAGAAGTGCGACTTTTTTGGTCAATGAATTGCTTGCTAAAGGTGCCGCTTTTGTAAATTTACATCAACAGGGGAGAAAACGGTTTGGTGTGTTGGGCGACGGAGGCTCTCGAAAAGAACGGTGACGAGGATCAAGGCACGCCCGGTAAGTGTCGTTTCACGTGGATCCTAAACACCAATCTCAAGGGATGGCTGCCGCGCACGGTAATCGACAAGTCTCTGACCATCGCCCTCACGGAATTCATGGGATACTTGAGAAATCACGTTCGCGAGCTCACCGACGTTACCGCTTAGATGGGAAACTCTAACGAGCGTCGCGAGAGTTTGGCGCGCGACACAACTGCGATATGAATATTCGCGATACTTCGTCCTTGCAATCCGTCGGACAATTTCCGCTTAGGTTCTCTCGTACCGATGGTTGACGGTGAACCAAAGTGAAAATGGTTATTGCCGTACGGAGTGTTGGGCGAGATTGCTCTCGAATCGCAGGATCTCGGATCCTGTAACGTTATCATTATGAATACGAACATTTATTCACGCAACCGCATCGAGACTTCGCATCAGAGGAGGCAAAAGTATTTTCGGTACTCAAGAATCAACGAAAAAAAGACTTCTTTTTTCTCCCCCCGTTCTCGACGCATTCGCATCGATCTTCGATCCGCATATGCACAGTGTTAAAAACTTTCTATCCAAAATTTGCGAAGTTGGATACGAAAAGCTGTAATGTTGAAGAAAATCATACGAAATAGGTACCCCTGTGGGGAAACGTATAAACTTCTTGAAACGGGGCGTAACGGACCACGAGAGAAAAAAAACAGCCGATACTTGTCTCGAGTCCAATAGCGTTGGATTGCGTAAGATCGGGTCGTGATAGATAAACACTTCGCGTTATAGAAAACACAGATCACCGAGAGAAAGAGATATAGAGTCGGAACAGTCGGTTTGATTTTCGGATCGCGTCGGAATGAGTCAGACGCGAGAAGCGTGCTGTGACGACTGGTGCTTTAAACGAAAAGTAAAGATTTAAAATAAAGTATCTATTGTGCGTGTGTCTATCGAGAAAAATGAATCGGGAATCAAAAATCAATGTTCCTCTCGAAGAAAAAAGAAAAAAAAAACATAACGAAACAGTAACGATATATAAAAAGGAGAGGCGAGATTTTTTATATTTCAATTTTTCAAATGTACAGTTGAAAAAATATTTAGTTCATATTATTTGTGATGTTGACGTATTTTCTTCCGGTGGTAATCAGTGCCGTTTAGGAATGCGCGAAACATAATTTCTTTCTGATTACTTATTTTAATCTTGCGAATATGAGATTTTTCTTTCGAAAGAACAAATAAATAAAAACGACGACTAAAGAAAAAAGGTGATTTGGAAAAAAAGTCATTATACATTCCTGAATCAATGTCAATCGATCGCAGATATCGATCTTCCAGCGTTGTGTTATACAATATCCGTTAACAACACAGCGCGATAATTATTGATGCATCTGCAATGAGTTATTTCTGTTTATCTCTTAGAAACACCGATGACACATATTCGTGATTGAAATGTAATCTACATCCGGATTCTGTTATCGTGCTTGTTTTTCTTTCTTTTTTTATTCAAACAAGGTCGAATGGTCGACGTGTGATACGAGGTAAAATTTACAAATATCATCGAAAATTCGTGCGAATCGAATACGGATAGATCGGTGCATAAGCAATTTGACGCATTTATCGAGATCGATAATTTTGTATATTATAATATTTATGATATCGAAAGAATGGAAAAAACAAAAACAAAAAAAGAAAATGAAAACGAGCCATTTCGCATTTAAATGTCTCGTGTTAAACTTGTAACTTGTGTTGCTGAGCGAGGCTAACTGTGTCTACTCAAGAATGTGCTTGTCTCTTTTTTTTCTCTGTTTTTTTTTTTCAACAAGAGTATATTCGTTCTGTCCTATACATTTCTTATTGTAACGAAATAAACAAATATTTGTACGAATTATGCGCAATTATTATCGTGCGACGACAATCAATTTTTTTTCTTTTCGATTTTATTTTACCAGAACGATACGAAGGTAAGTGAGATAGGGTGTCAGTTTTGGAACATTCTAAACACGTTTTCATAAAATACCGCTAAAAAACAAAACAGAAAAAATATTTCTGAAAAAAGAGTTATTCAGCAAACAAAAACGCATAAATTTCCGTCTTTTTGTTCTGCGGCCAGTCGAGAGATAAAAGAGAAAAGAAGAGGATGAGTCTCATTCGCAGATCGGAACACAATGCGATAGATCCAAGATTCGTTCGAATTCGTATCTTTATGATATATTTCCGTATAAACAGCCGTAAAGTCGCGAATATACATTTATAAATCGTGTAGTGACACTCGAGAGGGATTAGTAAGGATTAATCATTGTACGTATACCGTTAATGCAGGCTTTTAAGCACCGCGCTCAAGTTTATAGCCACTTTCGTCCAAGCCTCTGTTAATAAAGTGTAATATAGTTGTACGAGCGAACAGCGAGACTCTCTCAACGCGCAGAGTTTTCAAGCACTGCGCTCAACTTGGCGTGTGTTTATGCGTTCGCGACTCTATGAATGGAGATACATCCACTGTGTACAGCGAAACTCACGGTAACTCGCGGATAATAAAGGGTTATGCTCCGCCTTCGAGTTGTTCTCGAAAACAAGCTGGAGTTACGGCGCAAGTGCATCCTCGCACTTCGCCAAAACCAAATGGTATTCTCGTGTATCGATGTGGCGATAGAATTCCCATCGATTTCGAACAGTGTCGCACTTGTAGCATCTGCTCCGTGTTACAGAATTGTTATCATGAAGTTTTAGTTTGCGCAGCAATGAAACAAGTTACGTATTGTAGCCAAAAACTTTTAACATATCGATTTTGCTCGGAATTCTGTCGTTTGCCCTTTCAAAAAATGCGACGAGAGAACTTTATTTTTTAATCAATTTTTTTAAACAGAAGAATCGTTTCGCATGTTTTTTCAATGGTTTTTTCTTTCGTTTTGAAAGAATCTTTTCAGAGAGAATTTTAAACATCCCTCTATGGAATAAAAATCTGAAAAAAATCAAGCATACAAAAAATTTCACAAAGATTCACTTTTTCGAAAGTTATGGCGACGGATAATTTGTTGAACTATTTTTTTTCATCTACTTGTCCATAACCTTTTGAAATAAATGTGATGAAAAATGTATCTTTTCAGCACCCGTGTGCTCGATTTTTTTCAGATTTTGATTTCATCTAAAAGTGTTCGAAATTCTCTCTGAACTCTCGCTCTTTAGCGCGTTGAGCACCATCCGGCGCCCGGACATCCTTAACCGAACGATTTGGCGCACCGCTGACGCATTCCAAGAGCAAGAATCAACAATGGCCAGCCATTCGTCCCGATTAATTATTACCGCAGTTCAAAGCTCGGAGAATCGCGTCACTGTCCCGGGGAAGGAGACGAGTGTTTGATCCTTTGATCAGCGCATTCCGTTCGGTGGTCCGACGCCGGTATCGACAGAAATGCACAGATCCGCGATTGATCGACGAATGAATTGTTCAGTTTCGCCGGGGAATCCAAGCAGGTATGAAGCCCATTGGAGAGCGGCCCTTTGCGCGATTCCGCCCGCGGATATCGCTGCTTTCGTTGAACATAAATAAGCCCCGTCCTCTGACCGGGCTCGAATTCGTGCGGCATCGGTCAACGAGTCGAAGAGAGGTTCCACGGGGTAAGCGAACGGTAATTACAATTAGCCGCGAGAGTACGAGCACCGGTACGAGTTGCCTGCGGCGCTTCCCTCTCGTTTCCACAATCCTCCGATTCACTCCAAAGCCCTTCAAGGTTCTCAAGTGCCGCGCTTGCGATTACTCAATTATTCAAACGGCGCTAAGCGAACTTCGGTCAGTTGCGGTGAGTATATGAATCTTTTTTTTCGTTTCATAAACAAAATAAATAAAATGACATTAAAAAAGCCTGTGAAGCCTCAAGCGCAGAACTCAAAGCTCAAAATTATACAAAACTTCGCAAGCAACTTCCCGACGACGGAGAATAAATATTTCTGAAACAGGAATTCTTAGAAGTCGAAATGAAAAAATTGCAATTTTTACAGTCTTTTTTTTCCACTTGTATTCATTTATATTCATACAGCATATTCACATAATTATTTTTAATCGTTATAATTAGACAAAGGAATAAAAAATAATAATGTCAATTTATAAATAAATAAGGCATGAAAAAACTTTTACAAAGGCTGAGAAAAAAATTCTTGGACCTCGGAGCGCGATTATCGGATCCGAGCCTCGTTAAAACCTCCACGACACCCGAAACGCCATTGCCGCAAGTGTTAATCTCGTCTGGCAACAAATTTCTCTCCCGCTCCGCCTATAACAACATTCACTCCCGCGTGCTCCGAAGTGCCTTTGAATATTCAAATTACCATCCACTCCGATTAGAAACAGCGTATACTATCACCCGCCGTTATTGACTCCTCCCAATTAGTCCCACGAGAGCCCGCAGCAGTTTATAATCCCCGCTCTTCGTTGCATAGTTCGCAACATACCCGTACAAGTTTAAAACGAAACTTTTCGCATTGCGAAAGCTCAACGTTCACAGAGCGCATACGGTTATAACAGGGCGGCGAATAATTTCGATGCGACCGGTTACGAAAGGCTCGCGCGCTCGAGACATCGCCATAGAAAGTTTGCATAACGAGATTTAGTTAGTTGAGAGAATGAAACTTTGTAAGCACGGTCGAATGAATCGTCTCCAATTCGGGATAGGTCTCGCGGGCGCTTCATCAACCCGTATACCAACCCACAGTTACAAAGTAACGTCAACGCAATCGATGCACCAAAGGATAACCGTTGTTTCAGCACAAGCAAACACGTATAATTGATTGATTATCCATAAAAATAGGATTTCGTTAGAGTCTTGCATTTGTTGAAATTCAGATAATTTGCAATTACAATTTAATTAAAGATAAAAAAGATGCGTTACCACAAATTTGTTGAACAATTTCTTTTTTCATCAATTCGTTAACAACATATTGCAATTATGATTATGCGAAATTAATCTTTTTAGTACCTCGAATATGCATACATTCTTTCAGATTTTTATACCATTAAGAAGTGTTTGCAAATCTTTGCCATTTTCGTTGAGCTTATGCTTAACGAACACCATGCGCTCGGACTACTTTAAACCAGCGACCATTGAAAATTCTATTTTCCCATCCCTTCGAACAATTCTCAAAAGAGAATAAAAAAAAATCCGCGTCCGAGTTCCCTTCATTTTTTAAATCCACATTTGACACGCTCGACGACGCGTGTTTAACAATTTTTTTTTTCTTTGGCTTTCGCGAATTCTTTGACACACGCCGATAGAGGTATCCGCGATCGAGTGTTGTGAGTTTTCAGCGAATAGTCAGACGCGATTGAGCGTGCACCGGTACGCTTTGTGACGGATTTGCGTGCTGCATATACCTATACGCGATACCTTGAAGGTACTACACGGATAACTGATCTCTCACACACGGACCCTACGGCATTGTTACAGCGAAAATTTCATCTCTCTCGCGACAATGGCACGAGCGCGGTGGATACAGCTAGGAGGGAGTTAGCAGGTGGCGCTGTGTAGGGGTTGGGACGCCCGTGGCCACAGTCGAGCCAGTCGGTTCCGCGCCTCACGCGTGTGCGCTTCGTTCTCGGGTAGCGTCGTTGTCTTCGTCGTCGTTTCGTCGGGTTTTCAATTTGAAAAAAAACCTGAATAAAAAAAGACAACCGCGAATATTCGTGATATTCGGTTCATCCGACCAAAACAGTTGAAGAAACAACGAACTCAATTGGGTTAAGGAAACACGGTGGTTTTTTTTTTTTCGTTCTTTCTGATTCGAGAGAGAGTTCGTAGCACCCGCGTGTGAAAATACAACGCCGCTAAAGGAGAGCCACCGTTCCTTTGTCACGGGACGGTCGGGCTGAGATTGTAATGGCGCAGAAATGGTGAGTTTGTATTATTTTTGCAAGTTCTCTTTGGCGGGGATGGGAGACAAGAAATCGCGAGATTTTCGGACAATCGAGCTCGACAGAGCGTCGTTTTGGGTGTCGGGAGGACGTTGCTGCGTCTACCGGGACAGCGGCGCGAGCGGCCAAGACAGACAGTTTTGACGTCTTCGAAAGCGCCTAAACTCATACATTTTCGGCGATCTTGACTTCGCGGCGTTTACAATTCGCAATGAAAATTCGCACGAGTGTCGATGCGAATGCTTCTCGGACATTACATTTAATTTCGAGAATATTTGACGGTCGTTTATCGAAGCTGAGAGGAACGCGATTCGGCAGAAAGACAAATGTCAATAACGCAGACTTCGTTGTTTTTGCAAGCACAAGACTCGCTCTGGCTCTCGAGTGTCGCTCACGATGTACAGCATCGAGCTGCATCGAAGTCGCGAAATTTTCATTTTTGTCGAATGGAAGAAATATTCGAGCATTTCTTTGTTCTGCGGAAAAAAAAAATGTGCTAAACGTTGAAACTCGTCGATCGAATCTTTTTTTAACGGTTTTTTCACATTTTGAAGAAGTCGATTCAACGGTGAAATCTTCGGACACTGAAAAATGAATGAATCGTAAAAATTCATTGTCGCGACGAAAAACGCGAAGCGCATTCGAAAAAAATCATTTTTCGTATTGAATTTATGATTTTTCGATATTAATAGTAAGAGAATAAAAAACGTGTAACCGGAGAAATTTTTCAATATAAAAGACATCGAAATTGCAGGCTTTTATCTGAACGCGCTCTCTTTGAAAGTTGTCGAAAAAATTTCGCGTCGCAGGGTCCATTAAAAACTAGCGCACGTTAAATATTCGTATGTGCACGAAAAATCGATGCTGGAAATCAAAAAATTTCTTGAAAAACAGAATTTTCTGGAAAGCAAATGTCATTGAAAAAATGATTCAAACCAAATTCCATATTGCTTCCTCAATTATTGATATTCGCTCTATAAGAAAGTTCTTTTGGCAATTATGGCTTCCTTATAAAGGAGACTGTTTTCGTGTACACATTGAATCCTACTTTACGCGGAAGCAAAAAGCTCTAGTAATTCGATATCCGTAAAAGCCAATACCCGTGCCAGTACCATCGGTACTCGTGAAACCACGAGAATCGACAATTTTTGTTCAAATATATATATTTTTTATCACTGCGACTCCTGGATATTTGTGACGGCGGAATTACTCTCTACAATCAAACCTTGCTGTTATTGCCGACCCGATTGAAATATAGTCTCTATTTTTCATGTTCATTTATACACCGAAAATCAATGTACCGAGAAAAAAATACAAAGCGAAGCAAACCGTTTCCAACGGCAATTTTTTAATGCCGCATGATAAAATATCAAAGATCAACTCACGCAAGGACGAGATAAATCGCACAAAAATCCTGGAAAAAGAAATCTCGGCCTTTGTTTTCATTCGGGCTTTAGAACAGAAACGCGTTTTGAAAAAGGATAAAAACAATGCATTTTGTTTTATCCGCATGTGTGCGTAATGAATTTCCGGTTGTGTGTGGACGGATTAGCCGATGCAATAAAACAAGTTTCCGATATCCAAGATATACGTGTCGGTGGCTCGTGAATCTCGTGTCCAACATTTCCACTACGTTTGATAGGTGTGTACAGCGGCAGAGATCGAGAAAGCGGGAGAGAGAGACAGATTTTCGAGCGTGTCACTGGGTTACTGCGTTAACTGCGTGTGCTGTATGTCCCTATAATAACCGTAAGGAAACTAAAACTTTTATCTCCGTGCGGACCGCCGGAGCAAGTGATATACGATCCGTCCGGGGGCCCTCTTTACTTCCACCAGCTAACATTTCTCTCCACGAGAGACTCCACGACTACGACGACTAACGTTCGTT
Source organism: Ischnus inquisitorius (assembly GCA_963924025.1). Lineage (NCBI taxonomy): Eukaryota > Metazoa > Arthropoda > Insecta > Hymenoptera > Ichneumonidae > Ischnus > Ischnus inquisitorius. The sequence continues at coordinate 18,498,991 of OZ001244.1, forward strand.
CCTTCCTCGCGGTATAGGAAGCTCTTGCGGTTACTCGTCGCGCTGTTTTCTCGTCTCTCGAGTTTCTCACAGCTCGCCGACCGGGCCGAGCACGTATACACACGAGGCGAAGATAAAAATTGTATTATAAACATCCTCAAGGTTTTCGTATCCGAGAGTCGAAAAGTTAGCGAGAAAAAAAATGAAAAAATAGCTCGGATATCAGGACGAAAAAGTGAAAAGATCTTTTTTTTTAATACTTTCAACTACATTGCATTTTCATTACGTAAAGTATAAAATTACCATTTCACGTACCTTTGCTTTGTTTTTATGAAAAAAAAAAAAATCGAAATTTTCACGTCAGCGTGGTCAGAATAGTCCGAAACATCCAAAAATCACATTTAAAAGGGGGGGGTCTCAAAAAGGTCTATAGCGGTGGCAAATTTTGCGCGGTCCAGCTGACCGCTGGAGCGCTTTCGAGCGGTTGGCATACAAGTCGAGTTTGTACTACGATTATTTGATATTGAATCTGACTGAATTCGATAAAGGGATTTGAAAGTCAAGAACATTTTGATTTTTCGAGTTTATCAAATAACTGCTCGGTCGCGCTGCTGTTTTCGCGAGTTTCAGGCAATTGAGCTCGAGTCATGAATATTTTTATTTTAAACACTTTCAGACATATACGGAATTAAATTGAACCATATAAAAATAGTGCAAATTATATTTGGGCATTTTGTTTTTACCGTGGTTTCCAAAGCTTCCTGCATAAGGGAGCCAAAATTGATCGGATGACTTTCGCCTGGACGAGCTCTGTGAACGACGTTAAAAACAAAATGAGGAAGCGTCATGCAAATATAATGTCCATCATTGAAAACTTGTTGGAAAATCAGAGCATCCAAAATGTTGTTTCATCTCCGATGAACAAAGGAAAATTGCGCGCCGTGTACCCAAGAGCGTGAAGTGTGAAAGGAAACGAAGAGAAATATCGTATAAGTAGTCAAGGAAATTGGATATTTGTCGCTAGAGTAGCCAAAACGCTTTCACGAAACATCGTACGTATATGTATATAATACATATGTATACAAGATGAGTGGGCGAGCATCCGTGGAAACTCGTTTGATACTAGCACCCTCGCGAAAACGTTCAACAAGAGCATTTGCTCCCTCCCTTTTTTTCCATTTTTTTCCCTTCAAAGCCTCCGCCGCATTGCTTTGAGTTTTCGCAGAGTGCCCGTAGCTCTGAGAACAATGCCGCGCGCGGGAGCTTCAACGCGCGAAAGTGATTCGTCGTATGAAGCAAATAAGACTCTTGCATCGCGAAAACATTCTCTCCACAATTGCTTCATACGCAAATATATATTTCTCTGCATAATGTCACTGTGGCATCGTTTACAATACTCGTCAATGAATACGATTATATATTGGATGATGTATCACACTGGCCGCGGTCAGGAAAAACCGGGAAAGGTTAGAAAATTGTAACATTGTGAGGGAACAATGTAAACAGTCTCCAAACCTTTAATAAGTAATTTAAAAAAAAACACGAACACGAATTAACATTGATGCAATGATCATAACATAAATCTATCCCATCAATTGAAGCGGTTTTACAATAGTCGACGTACATTTTTTTTTGTTCGTGTCTGCTCGGTTTTGCGCCCGTCGTTTCTTATTCATAACCGCAGGCCGCGCTTTCAACAATTATTATAATAGTAGTTAATCTAATTCGAAACTTTATGATTGCAAACATCGCTTACATTTTAATACTTAAAAAATGTATCTGAATGGAAAAACGGCCACTATGTGTGATCTTGTTTTTGAAAACTTTTTTATTCGTCAAATTCCTCTTTTGTGCCATAGTTTATAGTTATTTTAAAGTTAATCATTCTTATTTCTTGCTAGTTAATGCTTCGACGAGAAATATAATTTGAGGGACGAAGATAAAAAACGTATTCGGGAAGAGTTATTGCGAGCTCAGTTAAGAGAAATAATAGTGAACGAGATGAAGTATAGAATACTGTCCTCGACCTACGTGGCAAAGTTTTCGCGAGTAGGTATACGTGGATTGAATACCTACCTATATGAGCTACGAGAATATGCCATACATGCATCCACCAATTCCTACAGGATTTTCGTATCTACGTTATATGTTTATACATATATGTATCTATATATATAGTCTATATATCGTACAATACATTGGATGAGGGATGGATGTTACGTGCGACTCCATATCCCGATTCCATAGCCAGAGGTACGTCGGTCGAGGAGGGGGGGGGGGGGGAAACACAGAGAAAAAGAATGGGAGAGCCCGATGGCGAGCGCGAGACACGGTCCGTGCTTCCGAATATTGGAAACGTGTAGAGTTAACCGAACGAAATATACAGAACATTTCGTTCTCTCTCGTCGCGGCGAAAACCCCGACGGTAGCCGAATTGTTTATCTTTTTTTCTTTCTTTGTCTCCCGGTCTCTTAACATCGTATCGGATCTCCCGCAGACGAAGTCTCAATAACGCAGAGAAATCGCGATCAAATTTCGCACATCGGAAAATTGTGGATCTCAATTGGAGGAAACGAATGATAGTCCTCGGTGAAGCGCACGAAAGGCTTTAAGCTCGGCTTTAAGGCTCGCAGATGATCGGAATATTTTACTAGTAAATTTTTCACAAGGAACACTTTGCACGAACATTTTTCACGGATATTCACGGAAAGTAGATTAACTTGATCGCAGGCATTAAGAGCGCAAAGAAAGTCTTGTCGGTCCTCGAAAAATTGGGTATTTCTTTTTTTTTTTTTCATCCGTTTCTTACAAATGCGCGACGTCGAGACTGACGCGCTAGCGGAATCGATGCCTGTAAGACGAACCAAGACCAGACGGCAAGGTCCACACGCTCAACTGTGATAGAACCACTCGAGCCCGCAGTTTGTTTACAGTGTAGACGTTGACCTTTCTTCCTTTTTCTCGTCGCGTGTACAAAGCTACGAGAGAAAGGAGAGAGAATTGGATAGAAAGAACGCGGAATAGAGACAGAATAAAAAATTGATCGAGCGAGAAAGGAAGGAGCGCAACGAGGGAAGGGGGGGGGGGGGGGGGGGGTGGTAGAGGGACAGATAGACAGGTTTGCTTAAAGCTGGCCGTAATATTTTCCCTGCGCGAAAGTATTCCCGCGTCGTCCTGTAGTCCCTTCAGGTCTTGCATCGTCTTTGTACATTTTGCGATGGTAAATCAAAAATATTATTTTTCACACATATTAGATTCGCGTCATTATGTTATCATAGTTCTTAACAAAAATGTAAGAAAACATTGTTTTTTTAATTAAAAGATAAAATCACGCGAATATGTTTTTTTGCAAACTTTTTTTTTCGTACGCATTATAATAAAATGCGCGTACTGTTTCACACGCGCGAGAAAAATGCAAATTTATGATGCGCGTAGTACTTTTCTCGACGCCCACCCATTGCAACACCGGGTAAAGCTCTCGAGTGCTTTGATGCTGTCGAGAAGGCCGCGGCAAAAGATTGAGTCGCTCGTCGAAGATATTCGAGACGTCGCAAGGCCCTTCGGCGTTAGACTTTTGCAGCTTTGAGTCTTTCGCTTCGTTGCGCTTTTGTTCCACGTTACTCGAGGCTGAGATCGAATTTTGTCAACACTCGGAACTGTAGCTCCACCTCCTCCCTTCCCCGAGTGTTGGAAACACGTGACATATAGAAACAGAAATATTATCGAGATTACGAGAAGAAGCCTAACATCAGACCGCCTTCTTCCCCCCGTATCCAAACTTCTCATTGGCCGATCGCCAGACCGTTTTTCCTCGTAGGTTACATTTGTCGTTTTATTGTGCGACTTGTTTAACCATTTATCATGCAAACGTTGTCCTATAAAGGTCCTTTTATTTCGTTTTTTTTTTCATTCTTTAATAAATATTGAACATTTTAATTGAGACTCCTAACAATCTCTTTCTTCATTACTTGTATTATCATTGTATTTTTTATAAAAGTTGTAAAAAGCAATGAAGTAATGCGAACAAGTATGAAGTTGTTTTTCGATCGTTTCGAATAGTTTGCGTTCGGCTTTCTCAACCTAAATTCTATCCGCATCTACGTTTTTTTTCTGCATCACTTTACCGACGTCGCGAACAAAAAAATGCTTTTATCTATAAAGTTCGCTCGATGAAGGTTTTCTTTTCCGTTTTATTGCTTCGACCACTAAACCGCAGTTTCCTTTGACTTCGAACCGAAGAGATAGAAAGATAAAGACGACCGCTAGCTTCAATTCCCGTAACGCTACGTAACTTTGTTCTTTTCCTCGTCCCGCACGAGTTGGCAAACACTCTCGAGCTCGTACGTACGCTCGTCGTGTATATAAAAGTGTACCTCGCTACGGTGGTCCTTTAATCGCGGGAATGAAGCAACGTTTGAACGGTCGGCAGTACATAACCGCGCGTTTCGCAGCCGGTGCGAAGCTTTGGTCCACAACACCGCGAAGTATTGCCCGAGCACGTGTTCTTTTTCCTCGAACGCCTGGCATTTCACGTTTCAGAAAGAGAAAACGTTTTTCTCTCCGATGCCGGGACAGACGAGTCCGCGACAGTGACGACGATGTCTTTACGCCGTAACGCCCGACGATTGGGGGGGGGGGGGGGGGGGGGGGGGGGGGGGGGGCAAACGGGGTAGATAGAAACGTCTTTCTCGTTTAAGCGTTCTTTTATTCGACGTGGGTACACGTTGCGTTCCAACAGGTTGTTGATTCCGAAGGTTCTTACGCAACCTTCGGTCTCTCACGACTTATTTCCGCTTCGATCTTCCTCGCTGTCGAAATAGTTAACGCTAATTTTACGAGTTACAAGACCGTTGCTCCTATCTCTCCGGTCACTAAACACGCAATCTAAGTATTTTCTTAATTATTAATTGACAAGAGTATAAGCGTCGATAACATTTTAATTCCGATTCTTATATAGTATAACAAAAAAAAAAAACAAGTATTTTATGCGGTCCTGAAATATTTTACACTTTCGCAATTAAAGAAAATTCGTCCCCGCCGAATTTCGCGGAAACAGGTAAAAATTTTCGAAATAGGGAAACGCACTTACATCGCAAAAAAATGTTTTCTATTTCGAGTTAATTGAAAATTATAATTGCTTCGCGATTCTAACTTTCCCAGAAGGTTCCATGGAGTATGAAATGTGTCATACTCCCTGAAAATTAAAACTCGCATAACGGACACTCTAAGCATTTCCAGCCCGATAGCGAATGTTTATAAAGATAATAATTTCAAATGCCTCATCCTCTCGAATTCTCTCGAGAGTGGGGTGGTGCTCGGTGGGTGGAATAAAATAAGAGAAATATTTATATACATATATGTACATATATATACATCCGTTATGTATATATCTCGTGGGCACGTCAGTATAGCACGGGGCGTGCCACAAGTCCCTTTCCTCGTCTCGTTCCATCTCCACGCTTCGTTTCTCATCCCCTTTTCAAGGTCAACCAACGGAGGTTACGTTACCATAGCGACGAACGAGCCCCGGAGTAACGAGAGAACCAGAGCCCCCCCCCCCGTCCCTCACTCTCTCACTCACTTTATTCCCTTTTCCCTTGGCGTCGTTTCCCCAATCTCTTCTGCGCTGCCGCTCTCTCGTCCTCTCGCACTCTCTCCGCTTCGAGCGTTCTTTTTCCGTATTTTCATGCGCTCGTTTTCAGTATCTCTGTATATGCTTAAAGCTAATACATACCGTCACAGCACTGCTCTCAGTGTATGCGAGAGAAAATATATATATGTTCTATATATATGTATACATAAACGTATAGAAAAAAAATAAGGCGTGGTAGTTGTTAAATTCTCGAGAGTACCGGAAACGTGCTCTCGACAATTGCGTAATGTGTCGCAAGCACTCGTTTTCTCAAGTGCACTTCCGGCCTCGGGAATTAACAATTAACGAGGATAAAGGCGACGGAGCGGGACGAAGGAGCATCCGAGCAAATGCGCCAGAGCAGAAATATCGCGGAAAAAGATTGCCTGACAACGGGAAGACGATAAAACCGTAGACGCAAGCACAAAAAGTCCTCGACTGAAAAAAAAGCCTGTACAAAAAGTAAGACTATAGAACGTACGGAATTACGAATTTTATATGGTAGTTACATCGTCTGGCAATAATTATTCTAATTCTAGAGTGTATTTGCACTGCCTGCTTTCCAGAACTAATATGCCAAGTTTGGTTATGGTTCTTCGCGATACTCTGCCTTTTTTAGCCTTTTCGAGTACAGGCCGGTCCACAAAATCGTCCGCTCCCATGTGAAGCACAATTTCCGTCTTTTTGCCCTAGCGAAAGTTGGTAGGCGACGCGGCGAGGCGACGCAGAGCGATCATTGTGGCTGGATGAGCAAGAGATGTTGGCTTTGGAGAGATCCATCGAGTGCCAATGACATTAGAAAATTCAAGTCCCCCGGGCGTGTGACCACCTGTACTGCTCGGAAGGAATTTTCTCTGGCGTCGCGGCCAACTCCCTGTCGTCGATTATTACCCGTCTATCTCTCATTAACGACGCTCCTGTTACTCGCATATATTACGCCACTCTCGAGCTGTCGGCACTGTTGCCAGTTTGATGGGGCTAACGAGTGGGTGTTTGTCAAATAATTGTAACGCGAGGCACTTTGAATTTCGAGACGATTTATTAGGACGGATAGTAATTCTTTTTTCAGTATAGAGAACTGGCAAAAATGTTAACACTGAACACTCAATAATTAATTGTGAGAATCTATATTCTTCTAACAAATTGTTGTTCTTAATAACTAACGCTTTTTCCAGTTAATAATAATAATAATAATGATTGGCGAAGGCGAGAGTCGTTGACTCTCTTCCGTAACTTATGACAACGATCAAGGATCGATTTATGAACAATTAAATCGCACGTGTTAATTGGTTCTTCTATTGCCGAGAAATATTAGAATTTTTTTTTCTTCTTGCATGACCGAGGATTAACGCGTGTCTGTATGAGTGAGATGAGCTAAAGCATATTTCGTAGTTTGGCAACGGACGCGTTGCCAGACGTGCCATGAGGAAACGAGTGACGAGATCCAGAAAGCGCGAGTGAGCTCGGCTCGAGCGTAAGCTCTTTGCGTCACAGACTTACACACGTACAGCCAGTATAGCCCTAGATCTCTGCCCCCCCTCATCGCATCGGTTTCTATATCAAACTATATACATTGACTGACATATAGGTTTTTTTTTTGTGAAATATTTCAATCAAGTTGGGAACAGTTTGTAGAGACGTCACGAGAGAAATCCGTAGGAGTTTGAGCACCGGGAATGTTATATATCTCGCGATAGTCTGCCCCGAGCAGAGATCTATTATAGTGTATAATACTCCAAACGCTTATACAACTCTGTGTGCGCGACCGCCCGCGCCAAACGATTCCCAAGGGTTTCTCATCGACAAATTCTTTTTTTGGATAGCACTGATATTTGCCAGGAGATTGACTGCGAGATTGAACCAGACGAAGGGAATAACTGACGATGACGTAACTGCGGGGGTTTCGAGTGTTGAATCGAAGCACGTGGCGAGGGCACGTGGATATATTGGCGAGAGTTTGCAGCGAATTGCCCGGACTCTTCCTTCGTTCGGTGTATCTTATTCTTCGGCTTTCAACTCGTATATCATATTTTTTCCTCTCGTTCATTCGTCGCATTACCTGTTCACTTTTCGTTCGCACTGCCGATTCGGAGCGCTGATAGGCTTTTTGGTATTAATTTGAAAATTATTATTCGATGATTTTTACGAATATCGATCTTGAATCTTCACATCCTCGTCGATAGCGACGAGAATCGTTCAAAGCTCTAATTATTCAATCGCTTTGATTTTTTAAAATATTTTTTATTTCTAAGTTTCTTTGCTCGTAGAATTTTTGTCGGGAAACTTTGGGTGGTTACTCGCGTATTTATTCAAGTACGAGCCTAATTTCGAAAGCTCTTTCTCGTTCTTGAAGTGAAATTTTCTCAGGTCGAACGATCGAGGGTTAGTAGTCGTAGAACAGGCCTCACGATAATTCCCCTTTCCTGTGTGCCTTCTTCAATGGTCTACTCTAACTCCTCAAGCCTATTCGTCGACGTCGTAAGATTTTAACCACCCCGGAGCGAGAGAGAGGGACAGGGCAAGGGGGGCGTTCGAGAGATCTCGAAGCTTGGGAGCTTTTACATCGCGACACTTGGAAAGGCTTAGCCGTTCGACACTTCGGGATCGATTGGTTTTCGAGCCGCGGTCTATCCAACTCTCTCTCTCTTGTATAGGCCTTCCCTATCGTCCTGCCTTCATACACTCTCATAACTCGAGATGAACTCTCCCGAAAGAGATCCTTCGCCAGACTCCATATGCGTGTATGTAGCCCTGACGTCTTTACGACAAGTTGCATCGAGTTTCGACGTTTTTCATCGCTCTTCTCCACTGTCATGGTTTATGAACTTTTTTTGCGTATTTTTTTACCGTAGTAGAGTCTGAAAGGCACATTTTTTTTTCATGACGAAGTAGAGTCGACCCTCGGGGGCTGCGTAAAAAATTGATATTGCATACGGGGAGGTGGGGGCTTTTCGGAAAATTGCGAATATTCATATGTCTGATTGTGCACTTTCACAAATGGAGAGCTAGACCGAGTAGTCTCGAGAGAGCACTTTCGAACAACTACTCGAGTCGATGGTTCGATGTCTTAGGAATTTATCTCGAATCTTCAGACATAATGCATATGTGGTTCTCGATTTTCAATTCCATTATATTAATATCGATTGTTATTTCACTTCTCCTTATCCTCTGAGAAATATGAAAATTCTCCAAAGTATTCATTTTGTCAGCAGCCCCGGACACCCCTTCGATAGTTCCGAAAGCTCAGTGAAAAATAACTCATAAAGTTTCACGCATGGCTACGTATTTTTTTTTCTCGCTCGGTTCCCGTGCAAAAAAGTCGTGGCTAAACGAGCGAAGCAAGCTTTACGGAGCTTCCGAAGCGTTCGGGGATTTCTGAAAGAGTCAGCGAGCGCTTTCGCGGGCGCGATCGAACGTGTAACGACATAATACGGGTAAATCTAACGCAGTTGCTGACTCTCGTGCCCGTCCTCCTCCCGGCGAGGTAACTCGTGATTCAGTCACTGCATGTATAGCCGCTATATACTATATACCACACGACCGTGTATGCATGCATAGCCACGGTTTTCCAGTTCAACGTTTGTGTATCACGGACTCGAACGTAACACGCGCTGGAAAAAGATAGAGCCTCCAGACGTGGCGAGGCTTTTGGCGGGTGTTCGTTGTCAGTGTGCAAGCTTCGGTGTAACATTGGCCCTCGTAGCTCTTTTCGCGCTCGGGGGTACGTTAACGAGATTTCGAGGATCGAGTAACGAGACCTCCATGGGGGGGATTTAACACACGCTTAGATGGGTTTTCGACCTCCCAACGGGTTCCGGCAATCCTCGATACGACGGCAAAAGCTATAACGGCGAAACGGCCCAGCAGCAACGGCACGGGCTAGCTCTTGGCCAAGATGGGCCACTGCCAAACCCATGGAATACGTATTATTGCCCGAGGGCTTCTCCGTTTCTGCTTTACTCCCCTCTTAATTCTTGCCTGGACGCTCGAGGATAAACGATGCGAGAGGCAAAATTCCATCGAAAAAAAAAGGACCGAAAGTTCGCCTCTGGGATAAGCTTTGATCTTTTTTTCTAGATTTTTTTGTTTATTCGCGCCTTTTTTGTCGGTAAAATCCGCCGGGAGATTATTCCATGAATTCTAAGGGTCTTATTAACGGCCGTAATCATGCTAGGAAATTGGCGTTCGGAAAGTCAAAGGGCCCCGGTGAATGAAGAAAAATAGTTCTACAGATAAAACTACAACACACGAAAGATCGAATTCGTAAGCTTTGATCTATAACACTAAAAAAATTACTTCCAAAACCGCTGTATGAAGCTTTTTTCTACGCATGAACTATTGTAATCATTTTCAAACGAATGCTTGTCTTTGAATTTCACACAAATTCAATGATTTCTCTATGATTAATATTTATTTAGTTAAAAAAATGTCTCGTGTGCTACGTGTTTGGATATTTTCCGATTAATAAAAGAATGTTGTTCATTCTTTATTTGTGAGTTTCTCGACTTAACGAATTCGTTGCTGTGATAAGCGTTTAAACAGGAAAAAATATTAGAGGAGTTAATCGGTGATGTGATAGCTCGACTTGATCTCGTTTGTAGTTTATACCTACTTGGCAAGAGCTTCGAACACACGCATTTCTCTTCTAGCTACTTTTCCACGCGACAGAACGAAACAGCCACACACAAATTCGCCATTGCTCAAAATTGCGCAGTTGTTAGCAGCAATGCGATAATTTTGGATTTTCTCATAGCTCTCACGTTCATCACTATCGTGTCCGCTAACGCTGGCCGCGCGATGCTCTATCGTTCGCGCTTGCGTTAACGGGAATCATCGTCGAGGCCCCGAAGTTTTCGAGTCTCGAGCTGCGCGAGAGGGTTTTATTATTATTACTCCCCGAACGTAGACGCGGGCATTTGAATAATGCAACGTTGACGCTTTCTCATTCTCATTTTCGTACCTCATCGCATGCCGGTTACATCCGGGATATTTTCATACCCTTGGCGCCCGACTATCCGGGAGGAGTCTCCGTGTACGTTTTACTCGCGTACCTCTAATAATATAGAATCCGAGACCGCTACGTTATAACATTTCTCTTTGTCTTATTGCCTATTCGTCACGTTCATCTTGTACTCGAACTCGCGGTGTTTATACATATCTCTCGGTGTGAAACTTTGCCTTCGGGTTACCGTTGCGAGTTCGGAACGATGGAACGCTTGACTCGCACGTTTTGGCGGAATAATCACCGCTATTATTCGTCGACGAAAGTTCGGGAAAAAAATTAATTTAAAAAAAAATCCAAAGATCCATCCGATAATCGGGGGTTCATGTGGTTCTGCAGTCGAGGTTTCTTTGTTTCTTGTATAATGAAAGTGGCAATTGATTATTGTAAGTGATTCGTTTCTGCAGATGAAAGAATGAAAAAACTGATGGCAGCTTCTAGTTAATTGAAGTCTTCAATTCTGCAATTCGGTATCGTTGAAAAAAAAGGACACCGTAAAAATCTTTAAGAAACATAGGGAAAAACGAGCCCTCAATTAATTCGTTCTTCCACGTGGCGCGGTGTAACGGAAAACGAGGGCACGAAGATTTTTTTTAACCACCGAGCATGCTCCCCGGAGAGCAAATAAAACTTCTTCAGCCTCCCTCTCTTCGTTTCGCGAAAGTTCTCTTCGTCGACGTCATGCAACGGGTAACAAGGCGGGCGAGTCTTGCCAGGAAACGCTCTTGCATCTTTGGTACAACAGCGCGTGGTCCTCTCAGCGGGGTTTTCGTCTCCAAACCTTCATTATCTCAGACAATGAAGACTATAACCTACCCCCGCTCGCTCTCTCGTCGCACTGAACTCGCTTCAGTGCACCCCAGTGCACTCGCGACACGTTTCCAACAGAATGAACCAGATATTCTCGGTGTATTTCACCCATTTACTGTATATATATTACGTGTATATAAAGACGTTCGTACAATCTCCGTAGGCCGGTGACACTCCCTTGCGTCACTTTTTCTTGACCTTTTCATCTTTTTATTTTTAACCTCTGTGCCGTTTCTTCTATTCTCTTTTATTCTCAAGGAGAATAAACGAGAAGGAAAGAAATTCTCTTGGAGGTTAAAAAATTAGCCTTGCGCGCCGACGTCGTCAATTTTAGGCCCCGTAGCTCAGGAAATTGAGAATTTCTTATTCAAGCCTTTATCCCTCCGAGCGAGCCCTTAATTAGAACTTTATTTCCCATCTTATTATAACACCGCGGCTCGTTAATTGTCTCCGCGTCTCCTTGTGAAAGAGAGGCATGACAGCCCGGCGCTTCGATGCTTTTGCGGCAGAAATTGTTCGAGCTTGTCTCACGGGTTGGCATGTGCAGTGAGCTAGAGGGAGAGAGAGAAAGATTTTCGCTCGCGTTGAACAAGCGTAGACTTTCTCTGAGATCCCCACGTTCAACTACCTACCCCACTAAGGGCGTTTATAATCGTCTTCCTAATTATTGGCGTAGCCTAGTTTATTTTTAACGTCAACGCAGTCCTTCGCTCGTTCCGCACACGAAGTCGCGAGCCTTTCGACATTCCTCTTTCTCGCCATTGTCTTTCTTAAACTCGGGCTTCCGATAAATTACCATCCGTCTGTAGGACGATCCCGGTGTATGTTAAGCAGCGGGACGGTAGCTAGTTCCCTTTTTTAAACTTCCCTCTGGGAAAACTTCCCCGGCAAACTTCCCTCACGAGCAAGTGCCCTCGCGTGAAACTCACCTCGCGGAAAAGTTCCCTCAAGGAATATTTTCAAGTCTATTCGGTGAACTGCCCTCGCGGGCAAGTTCCCTTGCACAGCGATCCGCTCGTTAATCGGGCAAGTGCCCTCGCGGTCAACTGCCCACGCGTGCATCTTCACTTGTGGGTAACTTCCCTCGTGCTACGCTCGGCTCGGCAGACGGGCAACTGCCCTCGCGGTTAACTTCCCTCGATGCAAGTTCAAACGTAATCCCGGTCGACTTCCCACACGGGAAAGTTCCCTCGCGACGGATAAAAATTTTTGAGCGGGCTACTGCCCGCGCGGTTAACTGCCCTCGCGTCTATCTTCCCTGGTGGGCAAGTTCCCTCGGGTCGGATTAAATTTTTCAAGCGGGCGACTGCCCTCGCGTTCAACTTCCCTCAATGAGAATTTAAATATAATCCTGTTCAGCTTCCCGCGCGGTCGACTGCCCTCGAGGGTATCTTCCCTCGTGGGCAACTTCCCTCGTGTTGGACTTGCTTGGACGAACGGGCGACTGCCCGCGCGTTAATCTTCCCTCGCGTTCAACTGCCCTAGTGGGCAACTTCCCTCGTATAATTAAAACCTCGTCGAATGGGCGACTGCCCGGGCGGTCGACTGCCCTCGCGTTCGACTGCCGTAGTGGGCAACTTCCCTCGTATATTATTCCCTCGTAATCCAGTGAGCCTCAACCTTCGGCGATTCAATCGAGTGTTACTTAAAAAGTCGCGAATACGCGATGACACGTTAGCTTGCAATCGACATTAATGTCAACTGAATCAAAATAATTAATAGAAATGAAGGAGCTATACGCTCATCTTGTTTTTTTCTTTTTTTCTCGCGAGGCGAAATACAAATTCATTTATTAACATAATAACATAATGTCAAGATGAATAATTAGAATGACTCGATAATACGAATTAAGTGGCCTGAGTCACCTAAAAATTTGAAAAATGAACTTTTTTTTCAGAATATATAACTATAATGAAACATCTACGATATCAGCACGAAATATGTATATTCAAATACCATTCTGAATTTTTTCAGAGTCATGTAGTATGTCTTGTCGATGAGAGACGCAGCCCAACTTTTTTCACTTGTCGCAGCTCTTCGACCGAAGGAGTACATGATCTTGTGCTTGTCACCTTTCATTTTCTTCGCTAGACACTGCGCCATGGCCTGAATGTGGGAATTTTTTTCAAACCTGATACAGGAAAGCTTTTGAATAACGTGAGCAAAAAAATATATTTGTGCATGATTTTTTCCTCACCAACAAGTAAACAATAGCTTAAGAAAGATCCACTTTGCATTGTATTACAAATTTCCATGTTCAGGCCATAACGCAGTGGCTAGCGAAGAAAATGAGTGTCGACAAGCAAAAGTTCATGCGCACTCCTTCGGTCGAAGAGCTGCGACAAGTGAAAAAAGTTGGGCTGCGTCTCTCATCGACAAGACATACTACATGACTCTGAAAAAATTCAGAATGGTACTTGAATATACATATTTCGTGCTGATATCGTAGATGTTTCATTATAGTTATATATTCTGAAAAAAAAGTTAATTTTTCACATTTTTAGGTGACTCAGGCCACTTAATTCGTATTATCGAGTCATTCTAATTATTCATCTTGACATTATGTTATTATGTTAATAAATGAATTTGTATTTCGCCTCGCGAGAAAAAAAGAAAAAAACAAGATGAGCGTATAGCTCCTTCATTTCTATTAATTATTTTGATTCAGTTGACATTAATGTCGATTGCAAGCTAACGTGTCATCGCGTATTCGCGACTTTTTAAGTAACACTCGATTGAATCGCCGAAGGTTGAGGCTCACTGGATTACGAGGGAATAATATACGAGGGAAGTTGCCGACTACGGCAGTCGAACGCGAGGGCAGTCGACCGCCCGGGCAGTCGCCCATTCGACGAGGTTTTAATTATACGAGGGAAGTTGCCCACTAGGGCAGTTGAACGCGAGGGAAGATTAACGCGCGGGCAGTCGCCCGTTCGTCCAAGCAAGTCCAACACGAGGGAAGTTGCCCACGAGGGAAGATACCCTCGAGGGCAGTCGACCGCGCGGGAAGCTGAACAGGATTATATTTAAATTCTCATTGAGGGAAGTTGAACGCGAGGGCAGTCGCCCGCTTGAAAAATTTAATCCGACCCGAGGGAACTTGCCCACCAGGGAAGATAGACGCGAGGGCAGTTAACCGCGCGGGCAGTAGCCCGCTCAAAAATTTTTATCCGTCGCGAGGGAACTTTCCCGTGTGGGAAGTCGACCGGGATTACGTTTGAACTTGCATCGAGGGAAGTTAACCGCGAGGGCAGTTGCCCGTCTGCCGAGCCGAGCGTAGCACGAGGGAAGTTACCCACAAGTGAAGATGCACGCGTGGGCAGTTGACCGCGAGGGCACTTGCCCGATTAACGAGCGGATCGCTGTGCAAGGGAACTTGCCCGCGAGGGCAGTTCACCGAATAGACTTGAAAATATTCCTTGAGGGAACTTTTCCGCGAGGTGAGTTTCACGCGAGGGCACTTGCTCGTGAGGGAAGTTTGCCGGGGAAGTTTTCCCAGAGGGAAGTTTAAAAAAGGGAACTAGCTACCGTCCCTAAGCAGCCACTGGATTTTCATCCCGCGTCTAACCATACACCCGATAATACACAAGCTGTAGACCTATTCTTAGGCAACTCTTTTTTTTTTTTCCTCGGAATTCTCTTCTGACTCACTGAAGGAAGAGAATCCGATCGTTAGAAGGCTGTCCACCCGATCAATCAAAATACGAATCGAATCGAATTTTGGATTTGTTTTTCTCGATTACTGTAAGAGGCAATCAAATAATTATTTTATTTCACTCAAACGTAAAGTATATTGGGAGCCTCGCGAATGAAATTGTGAACAGAGATTATAAAAGAAAAACTTGTCGTCGGCGAAATAGTAACTTGTTCTTCTTTTTTCGGTGAACATCAGGCACTAGTATAATGGATTTGTATTTCCAAAGAATGTCGTTTTGACGATTTTTCTTTTTTTTTTAATCAGCAATCGACAGACAGAAGGTTTGTTTTCTT
Organism: Ischnus inquisitorius; assembly: GCA_963924025.1. Taxonomy (NCBI): domain Eukaryota; kingdom Metazoa; phylum Arthropoda; class Insecta; order Hymenoptera; family Ichneumonidae; genus Ischnus; species Ischnus inquisitorius. Next base: position 18,514,404 of record OZ001244.1, read on the forward strand.
CTTTTTCGGTGCATTTATTGCACTAGATGTTTTTAGATATTTTTTAACTCGAATTCAGGTTTATGTTCAATGTTGAGATCTAATACTAATCATCGCAGACGGCCGGTTAGTACGTAGTCTCGAGCAATATGCTACAGGCAAGACCTACGAAAATAGTTTTATTCTTGGACGCCAATTTTTCTTTTTTTAACCCGAGACTCTCTTATCCGTCTAGCTTGAGTGGAATCTCGAGAGGCTTTTTTTTTCTATACAGTTAAAAGATGTGATACATCGATCTTTGAAGCTTTCGGTCTGTTGTACGTCGTTGCACGGTTTCTCCCGTTGACGCATCGGGATCGACCATGATCCCTGTGCCCGCTGAGCTTCGAGGGATACAATAAATCGCGACACGCAACGGCGAGTTTTCAACTTTTCTTTGCCTCCCGCAATTTTTCATTTATTTATTTTCTTTTTTATTATTTTCGCGCCACTTTTTTTTTGGGCGTCTCGTGTTTATACCCGCGCCACTATTCGTATGGCGATCGCGCGTTCGCACGGAGAGCGGTGTGGCATCTCGCGCTCACGCGAATCTCAGGGTAAATAAATCAAGGCGCGTGTACGCACGTCTCGTGTAAATAATCGTTGGTCGCCGAGGCACACGGTCGGTGTTATACGCGAGGGGATATTAAAGCGGCTATGCTTCAACAGGGTTACGGGTGTCCGCGCCGCGTGTTACTTGTCGATCAGCGACGGTCCAATCTTCTGCTCATTCCTGTCTCACTCTTACCGACACAGCAAATTGAAAGAGCCCGATATACAACGACGCCTCGATTGTTTGAATTTGAAAAATATATCGAGTCTCGAATTTTTAAATAAAAAAACCTAAACTCCAAAGATTCTGAAAATGTATTATGCGACTGAGATTTTTTCTTCTAAAATTACAACGCATACAATAACTGCGATTTTTCAACGTTTTCGAACATTTTGAACATGTTGACATAAAAATCTCGAACAAAAAGTTTTCACTGATACAAAACTTGTTGAGAAAAATATTTACAATAATGGAAAAAACAGAGCTGTATGAGTGACCGGGACAATGACTGAACAAACGTAGTCACAAATCCAAAACTCGTTACCTCTCCAGCGATTATCGTTGGGTGGGTGGGATTTCTTTATCGTCAACTTTACTCACCGATTTGTTGACCCAGAAATAAGATATTTGTCAAGAGAAAATTGGCAGCGGGCATCACGGTTGTTTGGTCGTCTCGACGACTAACGAAAATCACACACGAACATATCAGACTCTACATGCTCATATTTCACGGTTGTGCAAAGAGATGCGAGACAGCGCGAGCATAACTTGACAAAAAGAGAATATTGTTTCACGCCGGGCCTGATCCCGACGATAAGCACGTGCGTTAGACATATACTATATGTATATATATATATATATATATATATAATGCATACACACATATGTCTGTATATACATGTATATACGCATCTTCAGATTTTGTACACACGTACTAACCGTCGTCGCACAACGATCCAATGTCGCGTGTGCGACGCCCACCCCTGTGTTTACCCTCACGAATTAGTTGATTTAGTTACCAAGCTCCTCCATATATGTATATATATATATGTGTGCGGGTGTTTGCTTGCACCGAGTATTACGAGAATCCTGATGGATGGTATAGTTTCCGCGCGATTCCCAATAAATATTAATTTCACGTCCCTAGAGCAGGCGAATTAACAAAAAAAAAATAGAGAAAAAATCACATTGAGACGATACTTGCATTTTTAAAACTTGTGCTTTAAGAAAAGAATCAAATGTCATTTCCCAAATTTCGGTTTTTCTCACAAGAAAAAATGTAATTTTCAACAAAATATCATTCCACAGCGATAATATAATTTTTTTTTTCGTATTTCAATTTCACGGTATACTCATTTTCATTTTGGTTTTAATACGAGCCTATTATAAACGTTAATGATCTATTCATTTCAAAGGCTTCATTCGTTGCGAAACCCGACAGGAGTTTTATTGCCGAGAAAATGTTATTCCGCATTCAACCAGTTCTCACTGTCGGTGAAGAAAATTTCATCCCCATCGTGCGAGGACTGTTTGCTCTCTCTTGGTCTGACTATTCGCCGGGCTTCGCTACTTCGTGCTCGTCTAGCCAACGAGGTACTTATCTACTTTGTACTCTTTGGCGCGCTGCCGCTCGACTTTCACGCTCTTTCTTTTTTTTCACCCCTACGCCACACGGTGTGGGGCTTACGCGTTGAAAGTGTTCGGAGGAAGAAGAAAGTCTTGCTTCTTTTGCCACCTCGGAGGATGGAGAAGGTAAGAGGAGGGTGGGGAGAAAATTCCCCAAAGAGGCTGTCGGCTACTTTGGAGCTGCCGGCGTGCGGTCAAAATAAAACTAAAAATAAAGAAAAAGGAATCGCGTGAATGATAGAGGAACAGAAAGAGAGTGTGACGCGACAAGTCGACGTCAGACATGGGCTGATAGGTTTTGTCCTCCTCTTCACTTTTCTCACCCTTTTTTTTCCCTCGGTATACCTAGCAAAGAGCCGTCGTTCACACTATCCACCCTCAGCCCCAAGGCGGTTCGAGCTTTTTCATCGTCACCACGAATAAACCCTTTTTTTCTCTTTTTCTTTCCAGGCGACCATAATGGGACGCAAGTGAGGGAGAAATATTTATATTTCTTATTACTCGAAGAAGCTTCTCTCTTTTCGTCGTTGTTAAAAACTCCTTTCTTCTTGTCGCTCTCCAAACGGATTTACGAGCTGTCAGGCTCGCGCCTGCAGTCAGGTCAGATCTCGAGTTCGTTTGGCGTATGATTCGTTCGATATTAATAACAATTATCAACAGCGATCAGGCTTCCGGGTAAAGTTGATGATTTAGTGATAAAAAGTTATTTGACCGATAGGAAGCCGTTGGTAAGAATAAATTATCAATTAAACATCAAATTATTGATTAATCACCATCAATTGTCACCATTTGAAAAGTTTCATATTTAAGGTCGGGATGAAGTTTCCATAGTTATGTGACGCAGATTACGACGAATTCCAAGCGGGATCTGTAGTTGCAATTCGATTCGCGATGTCTCATCAAGTTGCAAGCTAGCGTTTCCCACTAGGACCTTCGTGCTACCCATAAGGTTTCTTTGTTACCGAAGGCTCCTTTGACGCTCGCAACATCAAAGGACGCAGCCGATGCTTTATCGCTGCGAAATCATCCCCACTACATCACGTTCCTCTCGTCCCGACACTGTCCTATGTAATAAATAGAAGATATAATGAATTCAAGATTTCTACAAACTGCCGTCGGCCGGACATACCGACTTTCGCCCTTCGTATTATTTTTCAAAAAAAATTTCGCCGGGAGACACCTCGATCATCTTCCATCTCGAGTTTTCGCGAATCGTGCTTTCGAGAGGCGAAAAAAAGTGCCTGAAGAGATTCCTTGCGCAGAGAGGGGAGACCCGGAAGCGTTTCAACGTTTACGCACAGCGACGGACCGGCTTTCATTTCCTCGTCGAGTGTGAAACGACGATGCCCACTCTCTTCAGTGCTTTCTGACTCGTCCTGCGGATTCTCAAGTACATCGATCTTAAAAGACCACCCCTAGTATTCCCCGAAAGGAGGGGGGGGTATATTCGACATTTGGATGCGCGCTTTACCAAACCCGTCGGGAAGCTTCTTGCCATCATAGAAACAGCATCGTTCTCCCTCTGTCATCATTTTCCCGATCGCTGACCGACGAAAAAAAAAACTCATCGAAAGGAAGAGAATTTTTTTTTCACCCCCGCACTCTCCTTTCGATCTGTACCCGCTCGCGTTTCCTTATGACACTATCAGCATGAAGCTCGCAGCGTCAGCATCCTCCAGATTGGCCCTATGTGTACCCTCCTCGTAACACGGATATTTTATCATCCGGAGGTTCTGTGGTAGACCATCTCCTAGCTTATGCCCCGATAAAAGATCTTCAATGTCACCAAAGTGTTTAGAGAATTGTCAATTTACAACAGGAAAGCACATTTTCCGGTGATGCCCTTCAACGGTAGTTCGTCGGGAGGGGGAGGAGGGGCTAAACGTGTTTCACTCCTCACGAGGGAGGGGTAGCGGAGTTAGGTACGTATTGATTCCTTTACCCGGCGGAAGCAAGCGGCATGCCTGACAACCCTCCCCCGTTGGCTACCCTCTCGCGGACCATCCGGAGAGAGAGAAGAGACTGAGAGAGAGCGAGAGCGCGAAGGTTTCGCGCGAGAGGGCGAACGACCAAGCTCCTCTATATAACCCTACCCAACTGAGCTTCTCTCTGTGGATCTTCTTAAGCCTCTTTCGCCTCCTCAAAATTTCCTCTCTGTCGCACCCTCTCTTGGCAAACGTTTTACGTCTCGAACCTGCGCGCTTGCGGATCTTTTCCGCACACAAGGGAGACCCCACCGAGGTCCGTGAACCTTACACACCCTTGCTTCCATTGCGGGATACATAAACGCCGCGGGGGTGCTCAAAACTGGAGATACATTGTTCACATTGTGTACTGTGTACTTGATTGTTTTGCTCAAGAGTCAAACGAACTCTATAACTCTGGTTCAGGAGTGGAGAAGAGGAACGGCGAGAGGGGATGGGTTTGCATACTCGGTTCGAGTGCACAAAAGCTGTGACTGTGTACTGTGACTACGAGAGCCCGAAAACAATGATGGGGTTAAACCACCGCCGTAGGCGTTCGTCTGGCTTAATTAATTTTGCAATATTCATAACAAGTCGACGAGTAACCGAGCCCCCCCCCCCCCGCCCGGAGAGTTTCGAGCGGATGTCGAGTAAACGGGAAAGAGAAATATCTCTACGTTTGCCAAAGCCCGCGAATTCGAGAGTTGAATGAAGTTCTATGCTCGAAAAAAAAACTACAGATAGGTTCGAAGAACGGCAATAAACGAAGTTTCATCTTGAGAAATCAATTGAGATTGAAATTGAAGAATGAATGAAGTTCGGACTTGACGAGTCAGTAAAGTTCCAAAGAAAGCAAAAGACAAAAACGGTTGCTCTCTCGACGCACCAGGAACCTCCGGGCATCGATCGTACGTAGTTTCACCCGCCCGACCCTGGAGCGTTCGCTACTTTCCCGAGGTCTCTGATTCTCCCTGACTCGTTTCCTGCAATTCTTTATCTCCATTCTGTCGCGGCATTGGGCGGATGCTTCGGTTTTTTTTATTTTTTATTTCGTGAAAATGACCAACGCAGAGAGAAATGGACGCAAGAGAGGAAATGTAATCGAACGGCCTCGGGGGGGCAAAATTCAATTTGTTCTTTTGTTCGTATCTGCGTTGGACAAGTGTCGGATTTTTTCTTTCGTTAGCGCTCGGCCGGTTGAATCGACATGCTTGGGACATTCGGAAAGTTTTACAAAAAAGTTAAGAAGACACTTCTGAGCGTTGACTGCATTTTTTTTACAAACAGTTGCGCTCATTATTTTTCCTTATTGCCCTCTCCTTTCGGCCGATCCGTTTGTCCAGACGTTTAAATCGTTCGATGGCAACAAATCAGCGAGCAGTGGGATTGGTAGGAGACTTGTCAAACTCCCAGGGGGATTACGCACACTGTGGCAATATATCATGAGAGAAAGTGGATTTATTGGAGGCGCTTCGGTATACCGATGGCACGGTCTGGCTAGTTACGAGCGGCTGAACCTATCTATATAATAACTACTATACCTATACCCGGCACTCGACAACGCTGCTACGGCTTACGCCCACTCACACAAGAGACCGAAGCGACTGTTATATCGCTAATAACGAATCCTCGTCATTTTCCTTCCACAGTTTTACTCTCGTTTCCTCTGCTGATGTTGTCTCCTCGTTCTTCCGGGTGGCTTTTCTTAATCACCATTGGTGATTTTTGTCGTATAAATTTGAAATTATGAGGTAAAATGATGCGCACGCATCCATCTGAATATTTTTTCGAAATGTGATTTTCTGACGTTTTGAAAAATTCCGAACACGTTTCCATGAAAACCTTAAAAAAAAGTTAGCTCACCAAAATAAAGCTTCCCGAGGAAATGAAAACTAATAATCGATGTCGAAAAAAGAAAATTCCCTTCATCTCACCGGCATACTTTGCGATCAAAGAATTCGTAAATCCTATACGATCAAAGTTTCGCAATGACGTGACCGATCGTGACGAAAAAAAAAAAAAAAAAAGTGGAAAAAGCTAGTCGTGTCTTCGTGATTGTTTCTTTGTTTCTTTTTCTTCGAAGCTAGTATGAGATAGTTTCATACTATTTGGCAAGCTTCCCGGAGGTGGTCTCAGTGAAATTCTAAAGTGCGAGAGGGACAGAGTGCTTTGCCGCTGGAAGCCACGGGGATGAAAAAAAAGATTGTATATATCTATACCGAAAGGAAACTTGAATGCCGGGTGATACCGTCCGTTTCGTAAGTTCTATATGCTCGCTCTCGACCGAGCTGTCGGGTCGGTTCTCTCTATCGCGCACCCTCTTCACCTTCCACGGTTTTAGCCAGTGAAGCTTACCGGCACTGGTCGGCTGGGTCTCTCCCTCGATGTGTGCGCGCGCCAGTGTCCGCGATGATCGGCTCTCTCGGTCCGATCGTACATATAGAAACACTCACTCGAAAGCTCGGGATATAAGCTGCTTTAGTTCTCGCTCTCGCAAGCTTTCTTCTATCATCCTCGCCTCTCCTCTCATGCCGTAGAACTCGCCTTGCCCGCACCTTTTTTTCTATTCCTCAAACAGCGGAGAATGGAAGGGAGGGGCTCGTTTGGACATTAAGAGAATTTCGAAAAGTTGCCAGGTTTCATCGGCACCCGGACCAGGACAATCCCGAAACTCTCGCGCAACACGAGCTTCGGGTTTTACTCGAAATTGCACGTGATCTCGGGCCCTCTTGGAGGCCTTTCAACTCTGTGCCCTTTCTCGGTCTCAAATTTTCGAAAAGGCTCGGAGCTAAGTAAAAAAACATTTAAGAATACAATAAAACACATCTTTAAATAAATATAGGAAGGTGACACACATTTTTCAACGTGCTTATTATTATCTATTTATTTATTTAATTATTGAAGCGTTATTATTTTAATATGAATTATACTGTTATTACCGTAACATACTAATTAGACTGATCATAATAGTAGGATTGTTCGAGTGATACACTTTTTTAATGTTTATTTCATCATTCGTATTATTGGATCCTGAAAGAATGAGATTGAAAATTTTGTCGCGAATATCGAAGTGAAACACGATATTTTTGTTATTTGTTTGACGCTGAGATTTCAAGGATCTCTGTGGTTTCCATGGGAACTAGACTTTTTCATTCCGATATCTCTTTTTCTGTATCCATTGCCCTGAGCTTGGATGATATGAGACACATATGTGACTTCTAGGGCGAGAAGACCTCTATGTGATTGTCACTATCGAGCTCTCTTGTTCGTCGCGTCGACTAACCAACGTACATGCGACGCAGTCCGCGGGGACATTTCTTGATTATACCGAGGAATCTATCGAGAGTCAGGCATCAAAGTAAAAATAAAAAGTATAACTTTTCGAACTCTGTATCACCGCAGTCCGGTCAAATTTGCATAATAAAAATGTTTAAAAAAATCTCGGTTGACGGCGTTTTATGTCATCTCCAGACATGCGGTTTTCGCGTATGGAGATCGGCTAGACGAGGAGGTAGAAACGACGAAAGATAAAAAGACTGTGAAGTTGTCGGAGGAAAAAAAGAGTTCCTGAAAGTCCTGACCGGTTCGAGGAGGTCCGATCCCGTTCGAAGGAATTCTACTTACTCTTTCACCCTTTCCTTTCCGGTAACCAGATACGATCACGGTACCGTGGAACGATTTCACGGGAACCGAAGTACTCTACGTCGAGGAGAAAGAAAAGCCGACGGGATAGGAGGAAAAGTCGACTACGTCGGCGATTGACTCGATCGAATTTCCGCATTTGTCCGAGTTGCGCCGCCGTCCGATCGTCCCTGGTAGTCAGAAATCGGATACGATTTTCTCGTTTTTCTTCTTCCGGTTCTTCAACGTCGATTCTCTACTCTTTCGGCGTATTCCCTTCGTTATTCGACGCGTACCGTGGTGCAGAATCTCGGTGAGAAAGATCACGGTTGATATGGAAATTCCAATGAGCCAAAGGCAGAAGACACTTGCCACGTGAACGAGTTTCAGTCGCTGATGGGAATGAACCGGCATTGATCGGTGGCTCGATATATCACTGTGTAACCAGTGCTCCATGAATCCACCCTCGACGAGACGCGTTATCTGTGATACAGACAAATTTTTCCACATTCTCAATAGCCTGCTAAAAAAATATTGCACGAAGTGATCACTGGCAGTGTTTCTGTGATCGATAAAAGAGAGGGATTATTTTTTCGATTCAGGCTCGAAGTTATCGGTCCTCGGTTCAAATCGGCGGACGTAAAAACCGTTTCAAAGAAATGTGCGAAATTGATTTTTCACAAAAAACCTTCACCCGAACAACTGGAAAGTCGTTGATCTGCAAAAAGGTTGAAACAATTTTGCAGACTCGCAACTTCGATGCCGTTGGAGGTCGCGAATAACGGAATACAATGAAAATTGAGTGAAACACAAAAAAGGTGTCCACAATCATCCATTGAGAGATCTCGGGTATAATTTGACAATTAGCATACAACAATAAATCTCGTAGGTTGGGTACCGTTGAAGTGAGAATTCCATAAATTTATGACACTTTTCTACGCACTAGCGGAAAAGAACACTTCTTTCTTCGCACTCGCATCGAAAATAACTATTTCGGTAAGTATTCTATTCTTTCACAAGACACGTTCAATGCGCAAATACCTGAATTTACAAACGTTTAATTGCTTTGCGAATACCTGAATGTTGAATTCATCGATGTAGGGAGAGCCTTTTGGAAATACAAAGGGTACCGGAAAATGCAGCGCGATATCTTTCATTATGTGCCATTTTTCGATACCTCTGTAGTGAATAACAGACGACTCCGGTGACAGAATTGCGAAGTTAACTTTTCCGGTACTGAGTTCGGAGAAAACCTTTACGGATCTGAAAAATTATTTCAATTATTTCAATGTTAAAAAGAAGAAAATCGCATTATGTGAGTTACAAAAATGTCGCGATAGTTACCTCGTCGATGGAACAACTTGGTAATTTTTGTAGACTCTGTAATCTTCCGGATTATTGTAAAATTCGCGAAGAACTTGGGCTCCGCCGAACGGCACACGATTTTCGATGAGCTCCTCGACGCTGTCGTAGTTTTTCACGTTTTGGGTGGTCGTGAGAAAACCAACGAGTCCGTTTTGATAAGCATGCGTGAGTACGATACTGAAGAATATCCATGATAGAATGACGAACTTTGTAACTCCTCTGCCGCGTATCGACGCGATCGACTGGCCAAGAGTCAGCGCCAAGAAATGCGAGAAGACTTTCTGCTTTGCCGCTCTAACGGAAACAAAAAAACAATCGTTATTTGCGATACACGTGCGAGACTTTTCGACGGACTAGTGCATAGAAAAGTGTCATGAAAAGTATTTTTCTATAGTATTCAAATGCAGATATGTAACGGAGTTTGGTGTCAAATTATATTTCAATTAGTCACCGGCCTCGTGCAGTGAGATACATGGCGCCCAGACCCGCGACGAAAGTAACGAGGGTCAAGATCCATACGTTCGTTCGGAACGGCAATAAAAGTTTGTTCCAATTCGTTGGCGATGCTCTCAGACATATCCATACGCATTTGTCGGTTCTAATGGGACAAGAATATTCCTCGAAGTGAAGTCGTTTCGCAACGGGAAACATGCGACCGAAGCCAATGTCGGCTATCCCGTTCATTATATTGCCGTGAACACCGTTCCACTTTCCATTCTCCAATTCGTCTCCCCACAAACCCAATGGTACCGGTGTTATTTTTCCCGTGAAGTTCATCTTCGTTGCTATTGCATTAAATATCGTTCCTTCGAAACCTCCGACCTTGAAATTAAAAAAAAAAAACAAAGGTTTTTAAAAAATGATCATTTTCTTTTAACGATTTATTTGGTTCTCAAAAATAAGGTTTTTTCTTTTTATCCACATAATCGCCGTACTTTCCTGGTTCCATTCACCATGTACAAGCGATTCACGCCAGGATTGTTATACGTCGTAGCGATGATCGGGCATAAATTCATGTTCCTCATCTTCCTTTCGAACAATACCGACGCTTTCAAATTATGATCATCGCAGTTGTCGTAAATCGCGATGACTTTCGTAGGAATGCATTTTTTTTGTTCCATCGGTTTGTATGAATAGATTTTTGCTTTTCCACCTGGATCGGAGATAATTATAATCGCATTGGCCACCTACGGGGAATGATTCGATTGTTATTTGAATAAAAATCTGACCCTTTCGCTCGATTTCAATAACACATTTTAGGGATGATTAAACGGAAATAACGCACAATTTTGTTATGAAAATGAAAATGTTACTAATTTTCAATCATTATTATAACGGGTGAAAATGCTAAAAGAAAACCGATTGCTTAAATAATGATCCAAGAATAACGGATGCTCACCTTCCTTTGCCAAAAGAAACCCGAAATAACAACGAGTATATCCTCCGTCCAGGCAATCGACGAGATGCAAATGATGAATTTTCCCTTTCGATCGATTCTCTTCTGGTCGAGGATTTCCGCGACATCATCAAAATTGTAGAGATCGTGAAGAAATACGACGACGTTGTGTATCGTTGAATTTCGGAAAATCACTTTTCTTCCGGTATCCCCGTAACGATACACATCGACGACATGGTCGACCCTCTTCAGATAGTTCGACACCAGAAACTCTTGAGTCGTGAAATTCCGTTGATAAAACACACCGTAATGCTTCTCACGCATGGCACGATTAACTCTGGCGACGCATTTGGTCAAATGTTCCATTCTACGATATTTCGCGTAATCACTTTTGATAATCTTGTGTAGACCCAAAAGTGAATTTTTTCCTTCCTCGTTCACTTCCGTCCAGTTGGATATTAAATTCGCTTTTTCTCGCGGTGAATTCACGATGGCAAAAATTGAGTTCAACATTCCCACCGACCAAAGTACGCTTCCTAATTTCGAAGCGATCATTCTTGCCGGTCGCGGTAGTTAAAAAAATAAACAGAAAGAAAGTTGTCTGTCGGAGGACGAAAAGATTAATCTTGCTTTTTGGCCTTCCAAGCTCAAACTGAACTGCAGAAGCCTCGAGCTTGCACGGCGGATCGTTCGTATTGGCTGCCAGAATTCCAAATTACCTGCGCTATATAGAAAAAGATAGAAAAAGAAGAAATATTCATAGGCCCAAGTGAATTCGTAACGATGACAATCATAATAGCGCATAACCCAATTCTATGATCCCGAATCATGGATTCACCAAGAGACTCCGAAAGCCGGTTGAATGGGTTGTATGATATTGGTGCGCAGTACGCAGCGTATTAAGCCCATCCTCCCCTAGGCTTTTATACCAAACGAGGCAATGCGGTGAGATAATAATCGATATCGCTAATGGTGCGGGATATTCAGAGATTATTTGGAAGCTCCCTTCGAGCCTAAAGCTACTTACAATACACGGGACGTTTCGCGTCAATTCGTAAAAACTTCTTCGTGTAACTGTATATACTTGTACTCAGTACCGACTTGTTGAATGTTTTTCCGTTCCCATATGAGCCAAAGTTCCGCATACAGCTGACAAAAAAAAGAATTTCCAAAAAACCAAATGGGCATGTGAGGCACAATCAGCGACCGTAATTTTTTTTCAAGCGATTCACTATCGATTTTTCGCAGAAGTCTCGCTGCGGTGACATCATTCGAAATAGTTAATGCTCCGGTGTAGTGCTGAATAAGCCTCGTGTCCCGAAACGACGAATTGTTCAGAATGAACTTTATGCGTTCGTCGACTAATTCACCGGCCATGGTAACACGTTATATAGTACCACCGATGTTCACGAAGAGAATTATACTACGGGTCATTCTATGCGGAAATGCAACCAATTTCAAGCGCGCATTCGACGTGATATTCCAATCACGATTCTCCATAAAGCCTCGTCGTACGGGGCATGGAATTTCGTAATTCAGAGAAATATATGGACAGGCCGAGGGCGAGAGGAATAGGGAAGGTGCAGTGGGGAAGGGAGCTGAGGTATTGAACGTTCTACAGAAAGCTATATGGCTGGCATTGGTGTCCATTTATCGACATATGCTTTAAGGGATTATTGGGATGCATGCCCGATTCAACGGACCGGACGCGTTGAACAATTCTCGTATATATGCACACGCTGATTGAGTTTTTTTCCTCTTAATTTACAAGTCAAATGACCACCGCAGAGAAAAAAGAAGGGTTGTTAGTAATTGGGTAGCGGATAATTCGTACAGTATCAACGCCAGTATCAATAGCCAATTAATTCTAGGAGATCATACATTTTTTATAAGCCGTCGCTTGCATCGTTACGTTGTTTTAGTGCGGACTTGTTTTCAAAGATTACTAGCAAGTTCTTGTCGTTGGGGGGCTTCGTGTCCTCGCATCAGTGATGCATGTTTCTTGCGGCGATCCGTCCCAACCACGTGCCTAACTACAGAGAAACCGCTGTTTTCTTTACTTCACTTAACTCAACTGCTCGCTTATTTGTACTCGTTACCATGACAATGATTTCGCTTAACTAGATTTCGCCCATGTCCGTTCACCCTCCTGTAAGCGTTCCTACATCCCCACTTCTTGCGTTCTTGCGCCTCATTGCCCCTATTGCAGCAACTGACCAAGAATGGGAACTGTAGGAAGAGCACAGTATAGCGATAGTTTGAGTGTCTTTGATGAAACTTTCTTTTCCTTTTTTTCTTCCTGTTTGTCGCCTATTGGCGCGAAATACTCTCAGTCCCATATCTTATGTTTATATTAAATTTCTGAAAATATTTCGGATCAGAGATGGCCGCAAAATACAAGGATTTATTCGTGTTGGTGTAAATTTGTGGCAAATTCGCGTACAGGTGTAAAAGATACAAAGAAGTTCCAAATCTTTCCTCGGAAGTCGAATCTAGGATAACCCGAACATTACGTATGGGCCGTCAATCAACGGAGCATTCGAATATAAAAACCGATAATATCCATTAATATTTCCAATAGCTAATTATAAATCGAATAAGGTTCGTACTCGCGTTATACATTATTTCCTGGATGATCGATGAGGCACGTAAAATTTATTTCCATCACAGCAGGGATCGTTTATATATTTCAACGCCTCATGAACCACTTTGTGTTAACAGTCGTATCGGATCTAATTCAAATGAATATAAATAGCACGGCAATTACGTGCTCTCGGCACGTAAATCAATTTTTCTCGCGCTGCTACTTCCTTCCGCACGTCTCGTTTATTATTATTTTTTTATTCACATCCTTCTCGAACTCGATTTGCTAAGCTCATCGATTTATATCGATGCTCCGGGCAAATTATCGGTCGGCCAGCGCGGTAACGTTCATGAAACAAATTGGATTTTCGTGGACATTGGCGAAACTCGCGGAAATTCCGCTTATGCCCTGTTTGCCATATCTTAACGAGGGTAAGGGACCGGACATTTTCGATTATCAGAACATGTTCATTTTTCATAAGTTACAACAAAAAAAACATCAGATCGCGATAAAATTTTTTTTTGTAAGTCTTTTGCATCTCTATAAAAGTCATGCGCCAATTTTTTTCCTGCTGTTTCAGGTGACGAATGCGCCGAGAATCAAGATCCGCGGTGTTAAACATCGAGGAATCCGATAGTACGGAATGATGACCCTTCACTGGGATAAGTTGTCGCCGGCTGAATTTCAACAACTTCAAGACTTCGCAGCCTGTAAGTTTAGTTTGGTTCTTCAATTAAAATGAATTTATCGCCGTAAAATAATCGCGCTGTGCAACAAAAAATGCCCGTGTGTTCGAGGTTATATTCTACAGAGATCGAGCGCGTTGCGAATAAAACCATGCGGTTGGATTAACAATATTGCCGGCCTGACGTGCAATAACAGTAAATAAACAACTTCTGTTCTCAAGCTCGTAATTGAGTCTGCGTTCGATTTTGCGTTCAATTCAGAATCGTTGACGGAATAAGTACAGGCTGATCGTTTAATGCACTACTGCGCCAGGTCGTAATTATGCGCAGGGCGATGCGGTGAAGAGACGCTGAAGTTACACGAAGCAAAACCTGACCCCGCCTGACTCCGGGAGGGTCACTTCCACTTGCACTTTCCTTGTGTCTCATAGCGTGCCTCTGGGCGGCTCACGAACGCGGGCGAACCGTCGCACTTACCACTCTCGTCTGGCCTCGACCGGCAACTTCTACTTTCCGCCGGACTTTCAGTCGTCACGATCGGACGAACGTTCAATTTATCGCACGCTTTGCTAGCACGTAAACTTTCATTAACTCAATTGATTAAGATTGTCTCAAACTACTAACGAATTCTTCGATCTGTATTTAGCCTTTAAAATAAGAAAACAATTTCATTTAAATACTTATCAGCTTCTTTGCCCGAACTAGCCTGATAACGTACCGAAATCACATGGAAAAAAATATGATAAAAAAGCAGACTCAAAGACCTACATTTTGTGTTCTCGGACACAATCAATGCTTTTCTCTTTAAACATCGTGCGAGATTAACATTCGATTTTTTCCGCCCGTTTTGCCGATAAATAAATGGAAATCTCGAGACTTGTCTCGATAATCTTAGGGACGCCGGTGATAAGAGTGTTGGAAAACTTGGCCAATTACGAATGATGAATTCTCGAACCGGAAGGCAAAGAAAAGAAAAATAAGAGGATTTACACGGCGTATCCGGCGTGTGTTTTATCTCGCATTGAATAATGTTTGCCGTCTTTCCCCGGTCTCTCTTCGAAGCATAATTTGCGAGCCAGTGCTTCTCTCGCGACGCCGATATAACGAGCTCTCCCGGTACCGCCTCCGCCCCCTTTGGCTTCCGGATAACAAGCAATTTCTAACGCGAGCCTGGGTAATACGAGTGTGGATGAGGGAGCGGAACGGAGGGAGAACGGGGGATTCAATTACTTTTCTATTTTAACGGTTACAATAGCGACCGTTAACGGGCGACGGCGTGGAGGACTCGGAAGGGGGGCATACAGTACCAACTGCCGAGTCGCTGACGAGATTTATCCTGGAAGTTACACGTCGAAAGCAGGCATAACGCGCCGACGAGAAACTCGAACGTACGTGGGGTAACGCGTGTTCGGCATCCGGCCTCGCCGCGACCGAACCGGGTGGGCGTTAATAATTTCGTGACTCTCGAATACACACGTTACACTTCTATCTACCTGAATTTTCCTTCCTCAAATTTTCGCTGATATAACGCGCAAATTTAAAATACAAATATGGTATTTTGGCAATTAGTTTAATCCACGCGAGGACGCATGTTCAAAGACTGCGCAATGATTTTATATATGAGATTGTCAGACGATAGAGCGAAAAAAAAAAAAGATTTTTCTTTTTGTTTCGTTAAGTAGACGTGACTATTTAAATTTTTATTTACAAAAAGATATCCGTTTTTTTTGAAGTTGTATGTTTTTTGCACTTTTGCATTTTTTAATTTTCAATCGATTCATCATGAACAGTATTTACATATTTATCTCATATACGTTGTATTTCTGTCATTCTCACTGTTTTCCTATTCACTTATCTATTTCTCTCTCGTTCGCTTCTCCCTCTGGCCCGTCAATCGAACGCGAAAATAGAAAACCGTCGAACGAAAATACCGTCCGGCACGCACGTTAAGTGCATCTCGTGACGTAAAATCATGAAATTGGGGCAAGCACCAATGCGTACGCAGTATAAAGGGTGTAAAGCTCATTCTATCAATAATAACAGCTATAATACAAAAACACGCTATAGTCCACGATCACATAACAATGTTTCATCTCGCATTTGACACACTTCCATCATAATGGCCGTAACACATGCGGTCCGGGTTAGTTTATGGATCGACTAAATGGGACAAAAAAACAGCATAGAATAACTTCGGTTTCCGATAACAATTATTGGTTTCAAAGATTCTATTTGTTACCGATCTCCATACTTACTGCGCTAAATTTATCCTCGGACTTGAACATTCTGTACTTTGACCTTGAATAATCACGTACTGCTCGAATGAAAAATTAGACCTATCTTTTGCTATTTTAATTATCGTAATTGCGACAAATATCGGTGACAAATTTAACGTTGAAAAAATCAATTACAAGCCGAGAAAGCGAGTAAAAAATGTAATCAGTCTCCTTTTTTTCCCCATTGCCGGAATAGTGTTTTCCAGACTCTACTCAATCTTTTCATCACTCCTCGAATCTCATCCCAGTATTTTTTGTTGCACGTGTACTTCCGTTTCTCACTGGCGTGTTTTGTTCCGTGTCGCAAAAGTGGCAGCCGGTATCGTTTCCCGTCGTAAATGTAGCGACAAAGAAATAGACCGTATACGGGAGAGACAGAGAGTCCCCCCCACGAAGCACCGCGAAACTTCGAGCGAAGAGCTCGTTCGGTTACCTGCGCCGCGCTTTTTATCTTTTTCTCCGGCCGGAAGAAACCAGGAAAAATTGCACCTCCGAACGAAATTAGGGTGACGGAAGAATAACGGTTACGGGGCGACGTACCGGATTCGCCCTCCACTACAGTTTTTTCTGTATCTTTCGTTTTCTTCCTTTACCTTCCAGCTTCTCCAACGCTTCCGTTTATCGTTCTTTTGTTCATCCCCGGAGCGGTGAACGTTACGCCCTTTCGTGTATAAGATTTTCGCATCGACCCCGCGAAAGCTCCTCTTCCCTCGCCCCTCTTGCGTTTTCTCATCTCGCCCAGTGTGCAAAGCACCCTCGACAGATAGGCTATACATTATTCTCTTCTGCACGTGTACGCGCAACGTTGCGTATCGTTTTTCTGCCCTTAACTGTATTACGGCAATTACTTTTTCGTCCTTTCTGTTTTGCCGACGAACTACAGATTCCACGAGAAAGCTCGAGGATGTGCTGGCGGAGTTTTGCGGGGCTGGAACGACGTCGAGCGGCGTACAGAAGTATCCTCCCGATGGGGTAAGTCGATGAATCGTTATTAAATCTTTTACACACGGAATATCGAGACAATCGGCATACTTGCAAATTCAACATTACACCGCGTATTAGCAAATAATCGAATGTGTCAACGATTTGTTGAATTTCAAAATAGAATAATTTATAAACATTAACTAATTAATTAGTTTATAACGAAATGATGAAATATATATAAGAACTTGTCAATAGGTTGTTGATGGGTAGTTTCAATTTCATAAATAATGCCGATTTAATCGAAAATCTATCTGGGAGAGAATGTAAAAAAATCTTTTTGAAACCCAATCCAAAAAAAACCGTAATTCACACATTTAACAATTTACTCGAGAGATTGAGATAAGCTTCGCCACGATTAAGCCACATTTACTCTCCAAGCGACGCCTCTATTTACCTTCTGGTAATTGATTCGCCGGCAAGCGAAATAAATAAAATTACACTCGCAGCGCGGTAAGCTAGGTGTTCAGCTGCACGCGGCGGAGTGTCTCCTATTATTGACAACTTCGCTTCGCACCAGGCCTCTATCGCGGCCCCATCGTCGAGTAATTGCCAGTTCGAGTGCAGCATCGAACGTATACCGAACGACTATCCCTCTCATAGCAGTACTTTTTTTTACATTTTTTTGTCTCCTGGCTTTCAATTGCCAAGCTCGAATTTCTCCCTTTCGACGACCGCACGCGATAAGGACTCACGATAGCCGTATCCACCGCTGCCGAGTCCGCGAAATCGTCAACGATGAAATTTCTGACTCTTCCCGCGTAATATATGGAAACCTCGAGAGAATAAAAAACATGTTCGATCTCCATGCGCGCTTCGCGAGGTCAATTCTCGTTTCATTCGTCTCGCCGCCTCGTTCCGGCCGCCCTCGCGGTGCACACGATACAAAACAGAGGCCTCCGCGGTACAATGAATAATGCACGCATAACGGTACCGCAAGGCAAACTCTCTGCTCTCTCGTCGAAAATATATACACTTCGCCTATCCAGCCTCGTTCCCGTTCCGTTTTTCCGCTTTCGTCTCGACGAACGGCGGAGACACGGAGCGGCGAGCCTCGAGCAGCGAAAATTCGAATCCCGACGTGCATATTGAACAGCGAAGAATAGAGAAGAATACGTCAGCTCGTTCGGGCGAGAGATATTCTTCGCGACACCGTGAAATCGTGATACGAGCGCGACAAAGACTTGCCCCTTTAAATATTGCTTATCGATTGTACTAAACATCGATCGAAATTCTCGCGCGGCGCATTCGTACGTCGCGTATCGGAAGAATTGATCGTGGCGTTGCGTTCGTATGCGCGCTTTTCTTTATCACGATCCTCACTCCGCGAGGATAAAAGCGATGATTCTATGAACCGATGTGCTCGCTCGTTCTGCATCGCTTACTTCCATTCTTTCTCGCATTGTGCGGATCCATTCTTGCTCGGCTGTTTGCTTCGAGAGCATGGGATTTTTTTTGGCCGAACGAAACCTTTTGCCAGGTTTCGAGGCGCGAAACGGAGTTCCTTCGAGCGAGAGAATTCCTCTCGGGGAATTTTCCTTTATCTTCGGTATCGCGTCCTTCGAAGCGAAATCCGTCTGCTTATTTTGTTTCATTGTTCATCAAGTTCGTTTTTGACAAAACATCGGGGCGAAAAGTTCAAAGGAGAAAATATTTGAATTGCGCAAATTTGAACTTGAAGACACTTGATTTATTTCTTACTTATGCGTTTGTTCATATTTTTCTTCATTTAGTAACCGGCGTCTCTTTAGAAGAAACAAAATTGGAATGTAAACTCAACGGGACACGACGATCCATTGAAAACTGGCTGTTTTTTAAATATTTATTATGCGTGCAACGATTTTTTTATGGACCGCACTGGCACGCGTGACACAATGTAGAAATTACATAAATCGCGAGATGCCGATCCTCGGCAAATTCGCATGCAGCTGGCGAAAGTGTTAGTGGGACTGAAATTGTGTTCCGGTTACATTTGGAAATTTGCGAAACGCAAATCGTGAAGCGCCCGAGCACGGAATTGAGGAGAGTAATACCTGAGAGCGACTAACGTACCGGCATTCCGACCAAGGTAAACCACCGCGCGATACCGCAGTACTACATGTTCGCTCTGCAGTAGGTTGTAGGTACGCGATGCACAAATCGGTCGCAACGTGCGACGTCCATAAACCTTCGTGAGCGCGCAAGAGCGGAGTAGCGTAGGTGGGAAAGCTTGCGATATGCATAGGTCTGAACCCACTGTAGGCTGGGGGCGGATGACCACTACGTAAATTGATGTCCTACATGCAGGATGTACTCAAGCCCCATTGCACTCGTTTCTTCACGGCTTGCAAAGGACCCGAAACAATCGAGTCGTTCTATCCGCGCGTGTTAGCCCTTACGTTTTTATTTCATATTCAGGATGTTTTGCGATTTTGAAAGAACCATATTTATAACGCCTTTTTACACACTAGTGCAGAAAAGTACACTAAGCGAAGACAATGATATTCGCTCGTTACTCTCGGAAGTCGGATGCATTTTCTGAATTCCATTTGGCGAAAAGCATTTCGAAAATGTTACAATCATTCCACTTCAGAACTCGCCGGAGCATTTTTTACGTATGGAAAAGAAATTTTTCTCATTATAACTTCGCGCCCGCGATACTAAAAAAAAAAACATTCTTGTATCTCGCTGCCGTTATACAATTTCTCCACAGAGAAAACACTCCTTTGACTCTCAGCCGAGTATCCTTATCTATCCTTTATTTCTCGCTAAAGGAAAGTTCAAAAGCTCTTGTCTCGTTCCGCTATACTTTCTTTCCATTTTTTTCTCGCTTCTTGTCTCTCGCCTTTGCCGTCTTCACGCTTTCCATCCCCGTTTCTCGGTAGTAACAAGAATAATAACAATAATAAGTGGCTCGAGTACCAAGAGAGAAAAAAAGAGTGAAAAAGCGGCTCTAAGCTCCGGCAGAAGATACTTTCCTTTGCGTCCCTCCATAGTCTTTGCTGGCCTTGTCGTCGTCGCCGTCGTCGTCGACGTCGTCAGATGCGCTCCTTGGTACGGGCACGCGTTATAAGACGATAACGCTCAACCCTCCCTTCCAGAGTTCTCATCCTCCCTCGCCATTTATTTTCCCCTTGTAGTCGTTTGCCTCGCACACGTCGCACTCGATAGAGGACACAAGCTGGAACATTTACGACCGAACGGGCGTCGGACAGTGACGTCAGAAGGACGTTTCTCCAACACAAGTGAGGCCTCCGAGTGTAGATCGTTACCCTTTTTACCGGTGTTAACTCGAACTGCCGATACTTTACATTGCCGCGCGATGGTCTCCTTCCCTCTTATCTTTCCGCCTGTCGCGCAGGAGGGGGGCATCAACGGAATAACTCGCCGAAGCTCCTCTCCGTCGTCCGCGAGTTCTCTCCGTCTCGCATAATAAACGAGTTACGCATCGGGCAAAGACTGTTAAACTCTGCCTTCTCCAGTCTCATTCTATTATATCGCCACTTGAGTTCTCAATAATTTTAGCACCTACCAAGAAATTCTAGGGACTCTTGCCAAGCTTTATACTTTCGCCAAAGATAACAATCTCACGGATTGTGTATTACGGGAGACATCAAAATTTCATCACTTCGAAATTTTCATTCGCAACGGAGACTCGATCGATAAAATTTTAATCGTCTCTCGTCATGAGTTTTCGCTCTTCTTCTTGCTGACGTAACGTATTCGATAAGTTCCGACGGATAGATCGTGACGAAAATAAAATTGAAAAGTTTGGAGGAGAGCCTCGAGGGATGTGAAACTAGCATGAAATTTGTTCTTTCATTCATTTTTGTCGCCGAACTTTTCTAGAAGACGCGGTTCACCGAGTTCTTCCAGAACGCAAGAGAAGCCCTTGGACTTCTGTCTTTTATTCATTCGACCCCCCGTCCATCGGCACTCCTGTCGTAACTCTCCTATCTGCTTTTGCACGGCGATTCGACGAGCCACGAATCTTCGTACTTCGACGAGAGTGCGAGTGGTTCGTACAGACGAATAGAGGTGGGCATGGACGGGCGCGGAATGACAGGAATCCGTCCCGTAACACCGAGATTGAGCCAGTCTGAAGGTAGCCTTGAGCTCTCAACACTCGAGAAGACCCAGAGGCACTTCCAGAGAGACAGTAAAGTCTCAACCGGGGTCGATGCCATCCAGCGAAGCACCAACGTATCCAATTTTCTTTCGAATCCAATGAAAAGAGAAAAGAGCAAAGAGAGATGCTGATTAAGAGAAAAACTGACCGATGATACGACTTCCAGAGAACGTAGGATTTTCATTAAGGTGATCCTAGAACACATCACATTTTTGCACCTCTTTAAGCTGCACGGATCCATGTGCAGCTTAAAAAAGTGCACATAAAGACGTGCGAGAATCAGAGATGTCTTCATCTTCCCGAAGCTTTGATCAAAATCAGTATACGGAGCGAAAAAAATAGGACTAATCTCTTCATTTGTATGATAATGCGAGATAAAGACCTCGCCAACCAAGTTTCTCATTAAAAGGCAAATAACGCCACCAAAGCTCTATTCGAACGACTGTTTAACCGTCGATCCATCGCCAGCTGTTGGGCCGTGTGTTCTAGAAAGGATCTCTCATCTGTGTGCGCTAAAATAGTAGAGACTGTTTTGCATTAAAGAAACGAAGTCTCAGTATTTTGAGCGCCTTCCGGGCCATGATCAGTTCACTTTTTCAATTCCCAAGATTCACGTTTCATGCTGATTAGAAAAGAAAGATTACCGGAGCTCTCTCACTCGGACGTAGCCTCATCTTCGCATCAGCGCGCGGTACGAAATGGTTCCGCTTCAATACAACGAATACCTCTTGCGCCAGGATAGCTCTGTGGACCAATTCCCCCCGGCTGCTCTTACACCCAACTACCTTCTACCTAGACGTTCTAAACGGGCTGCAGCTACGGATAGAAAATAGCAACGGATCCTCGAGTCCTCAGAGCTCGTTGTTGTTCTCAACCTCGTCGTTCTCGTTGTCGCCGAGAACGCGGCTAGATTGCCGAGTCTGGATGGGCCACGGGAAATGGATACCGAGGCGTCGGTCGACCGTAAGAGATTGCATTGGTGATGTTCCGCTTCTCTTTCGCCGTCTCTTCGTCCCTCCTCATTCTCATCACTCCCAACCCACCCTCTCGATTGTCCTCCGTTCTACCAAAGTCCTCCGAGCGTCGGTAATCCAACTTCGCCATCCTCCACCCTCGTTTCTCGGTTCTCTAACTCGTCATCTGTATCTTCCATTCTTTTCGCGACAGTTCTCATAGCTTTGAGCGGAATTTTCTGTATCTCTTTTTGACCTCTCGCCTCGGTGGCGGATCTTCCTCCTTGATCCAGCCTTGGCGGTCGTGCAGGGTTTCCGAAGCGAGATTCGAAGACCTGCATTAGCGTTGCATGGCCTTATTCGTCCGCGGTTGCCGGCTTACCACCGGCGAGATCGAAACGTCCGCCCACTTTATCTCCTTTCGGGAAAATACGTGGAGAGACCCAGTGAAATCGGTTAACGAGCGCACTTAATTCCGTCGCGACGCGATTAAAGTGCACTCGGTCGGTCTCACGAGCGACACGGGGAAATTGTCGGCGAACCGGCGGAGGGGGCACATGGACGTTTAGATTTACCGATTTTCGCGAAAGCTCAATGCGGTATTCGGGACTTTACGATCGCTCAGGGATTATGTCAGTGCGCTCGTTATCAGCGTAAGGATTTGTAATGTCCAGCGGTGATATACGCTTTACTATCCTGCCGAATGTTGCACTTCCGAGAAATTATTTTGACTATGTATAATGATCGTTATTTTTAGTCAAGGATGTAATAATGACGGTATTTGATGGTCTCTTCAATCATCTACCATCTTCAATGGAAAATAACGACTGTTTTCATTATCAGTGCAGCTGACCATCGGAGTTAGTTTCTTTTACAAATATTGGTACAAAATTCGTCATCGTGTCAATGTATCACGAATGTTGTACAATTGAATAATTGTACAATATTCAAAAAAGATAATTCTTTTGATTTCATTTTTTTTTTTCAACTTTCGAACCACTCGCTGTTGTTATTTTTTGTGACAACAGCATCTGCGGGCGAGCCACTTTTGTTCCTAATCGGAATCCAGGCAGAACGGAAATAAGTCAAAAGAGAAGAAGAAAGCATACCTGTCTTTCGTGCGGTGTCTCCAGTGAAGCGCACGGAAGCGTGTATCGAGAGTATAAGGATCGGTTGAACACGGGGAAGCGCGATCGAGGCCAAACGGATATCAAGCGCTGGCTTAATCAAGATCTCGGCGTAATTCGATCAGAGGCAAGAGAAGAGTAGGGCGCACACAGCTGCCTCGTAGCCGTGTGCTCGCACCGACGTTCTGGTGCGCCCGGACGATCTTGAAATACTGCCTAGGCACGTGTACCGGATATACGGGAAAGCTTACATACATGTATAGAAACACGTTATATATATACTCGCACACGAACGAACAATCGCCGCACAATACACAAGGCGAATGAACATAACAGGAGGGAAAGGCATACGCAGAGAAAGGGAGCTGAGGTAAAAAAAATCTCACCCCGCTTACCGTTTTCTTCCTTATTTCGCTTTCAACCTCTCATTCAACATTCTTTTTCCTCGGTTCAAGCTCATTTTTCACTAATTATTCACCGGTAATTCTCACGGCGTTGACCAACGCTCAAGCTTGAGAAAAGTCATGGAGTTCTCCGCGTGCATAATAATGTTTTCACTCGCTCTCTCTCGGTCTCGTTCCTCATTCCACTTTGCAAAGGGGGGACGGTTTTGCGGCGATGAAACGGAGCCGCAATGTACGCGCCGGTGCGTTCGCTAATTAAATTATCCTGGCGCCTACCTAGAGCCAAGCCAGATTGCACCGCGCGTGCACAACGTTTGTTCCAGTCCCTGCTCTCCGTGTTAATAAACCGGCAAAAATATAGGACGTAGATAGCGTTAAAAAAAATACAATTTTTCATTCCGACAGAGCGAAGCTCGAAAAATCTTCGACTCTTCGTGGACAATTATTTGTCATTGAAGAGAAACAATAAAGACAATCCCGTTAGTTTTTGCTTGTCTCTGAATGCATTTTTCGGTTTGTTGTTTTTTTTTATATTTCACAACTGCCTCGGAACAGTTGTCTAGGCACGTGGCCAATGAAAGGACGTAGTATATTCGAGGTCGGGAAAAAAACAGTGTAGATACGTGAGAGCTATATAAAACCGCAGTAGAACAAAGAAAACGAGAAAGAATTTTTTTGGGTCATCATCTTTTTCGTTCCTTCCACCGTCCCGCGGCCTCGGTTTATTCACTGGCCAAAGATTCTTTCCGCGTTTTTCCATGGTTACCCCCTCCTCCTTTTCCTTTTCCGCGTTGCACGCTTTTTATTTATTTTCTTTGCATATTTATTTTTTTTACGTCGAAAATGCCGACCAAGCTCATTTTCTCGTCGTCTGACTGCGTACTTCTTTATGCCCATAACGGTCTCTCTATCTCGCTCGCCTTGACACGAAGATAACGACCTGGAAAGGGAGCAAAGTGGATGACGATACGTAGCTGGTGCAAGGATCGTTGAACACACTTATGTCGCGTACACACACGCCGGTTTTTGATGTAAGCGATGGCGCTGGGATATAGAACCATGCCGATAACGCGGCAGGGTAGCAGGACAAACTGTCGTGTACCGCGTCGAACCGTTTCGCATCTAAACTTAGCTCATAGCGCGTTGAAAATATAAGACGTACGGATACATAAGGTGTCGGCGCAACGCACGAAGAATATACCTTAGTTGCGGGACAAGAACAAGGCAGAAGTATCGATGTCCCGAGTACCAGTGTCCAGGTTCCAGTGAAAAGGTCTCGTTCGCTGTTTCGTAACTTTGTTGCTTGTAACTGAATCGTCTCTGCGGACTATTCCGCTGTGTGGTATGGAATTACCGCGATTAACTTTGTTTTCTTTATCATTTTTATGAGCCAGTCCCATTGGAGAAGAGGCCTGCGGTGCGTGCCTATTTATCTCGGCTTTAATTAAATTTCTCCTGTTAATTGGTTACAGAAGATAAAATAACGCAAGGAAGTGAAGATTAATTCAATTACTTTTGTCCCGGCGATTAGATCATTTCCATGGCCTTTCGAGGTGCATTAGTTTTCAGTTTTGTTTCGCGCCGGTTCTTATCGCACTCTGCTAATTAAACTGGACATGCACGCATCAAATTATGATCCGGAGGGCTCTAAAAAACCGCATCCGCTTTTTTAAAAACGTTATCAATCCACTGTCACAACAATCCACAACAAGTGGTTAAAAAAATCTCCATAAATAGTGCGTACGATTAACAACATGACTTTGCCGAATGTTTGATTTTTTTCCTCTACAACTGTCGGAAGTGGTAACGAGATGGGTGTTTTACTGAAGATTGTGGGTCTGAGAAAAAAGATAAACAAATATGGAAAAATTAAATTTAAGAATGATTTGTCAAGCCCCTACTTACAGTTTACACGCGTAGTGATGGTTAACTGGAATAATCCGTTTCGTTTCCATTTTTTCATGCGCCGTTCGCATTGGACTAAAAAGTTTCTTAATCTTGTGGGAGTGAAACGTTTCCTGATACGCAAACGTTGCGTGCTCTCTCAAGCTCAATCGAGTTGTACAAATCCATAATAAATATCCATTCACTTATGTCTAGCTTCAAATCCAATTGTCTATTAATTACACAACTCTCCGCTTTCGCGATTTTCAAAGCTTCGTTCGTTATCCCCCAACCTTTGCGGTCTCGTTCGTATCACACTTTGTGAATTAATCAAGTTCATACAGATGCGAGGATAATAGCCGGGTTTGCTTCGCTGCTCGTAATAAGCTGAATATTATACCGCACCCCTCTGTCCCTCGCCTCGGCTCTGTTTCACCTCCCTTCTATGAGAAAGCCGCGAGCAGAAGTAAGATCGGTTACGAGAGAGAGAGAGATTCGAATCTAAGAACAAAGCCTCTTCCCGTGGGTCTCCAAGGGTAGGTTCTCAATGGAACAGAGGAAACTTCCTCAAGTGGGCAAAAGCGCGGTAGTTTCTTCTCCTCCTCCACTTTATTTCTACTCTCGACCACTCCATCTTTTGTCTTCCATATCGTAGCCCACAACGGCGAACGAACGAACTAGCCCCTTGGACTATATAACCCTACAGCACGAGAAGAACTACCCTTCTATTTGAGATAGTCTCGTAGGTCACTACTATGAGGGTGAGCGAGGGTGGAGGGGCGGAAACTTCCTGCTTTCCCTTAAACTCCCGGGTGTCTCGTGTGCCAAGCACTCCCAGTGACCTCGTCCGCCGCGTCCCTCGTCGTTGACGAAGGTCGAAGGACATCGCACACGCTATCCGGTCGAGAAAAAGGAGGCCAGAAAAAGGTGGGTGTTCGGCCAGAAGGCGGAAAAATGGACCCGCGGAATTCGGCTATGGGTGACTGGAAATGACGAGCGTAAACGCCGCGCTGAAGAAAGAGCGAAAAAGTCAGAGAGAAGCGTGATATATGGAGGAAGAGATGGGGAAACGACAAAAGTACGAGAGAATGTGAAGAAGACCGCGTTGGAAAATGATGAGAACGATATGGAAAAAGGGAGAGAAGCCGGTGAGGATTGTAGGTACTCACGAGGGATGGGTGTTGCCCCGGATACGTGACGTCATTTCTGACGCACATTTGTGCGATTGTCGGACATTTTATGTTTACGGCAAAGTCACACGAAGGCCATACGGGCGGTGGCTCTCACTTGTGACTGCGGCGAATGGTGAAAAATGCGAGCGGACGCGAAGAAAGTTCGGATAGCCGAAAATAGTTTATACCGATGGAGAGGGACAAGATAGTTGTTCGCGTACAGATCGATTTGATAGTTTCAGCCAAATACTGTCATTTCTTCTAATTGACTTTGGAGTATCGAAAAATCGTTAGAAAAATGTTACTGTTTACAATTGAAACTTTTCCGAAATGTCGCGTTTCTTTATATTCTTCTTTGGGATGATAAATGATAAACAGTTTGATAGCTGGAAACGAAAAAAACATTGTCAATATGACTGGACTAAAATTTCGAAAAAAAACCACCTAAACGAAACTGTGAGGACGCATAAAATATATTACTATCACGTGTCGGGTTCCAATCACCATGAAGGAACAGAAACGACACTATGGAACATGGCTACACATGGTAACGCGTCACACACGTTCGTCATGAATTATGCATAAAAATTTGTTCGTCAAGACCGGTTCATTAGTAGATGCTAATCTGGTTATGCGTGTCGCACGAGATGCGCTCGCGATCTTGCGTATTTATGTGGCTCGTATGGCTCTTCGGGCTGATCTGCAAGCTCGCCTTTGCTATCGCCGCGACACGGGGTCCGTCACCCCCGTCGGAATGACGCCGATGCTCGCGCGTAAAGCCATCCCGCCCCATACGAAATGGAGTTGGATATGTAAGCTTCAAAGCCGGCTAGTTTCCAGCGGTGGGCTTAATCAGGAAATAGCGAGAGGAAGATTGAAGCGCGCGACGCCATTGCTCGTGCTCGGGGTGTATTAGCATTCGTGTTAGTGGAACCTCCGGCCTGTACCGGTACGGACACAATGAGACGAAACGAAGACGCGTATGCGTGAGGAAAAAGCGAGGAGACGAAGGGAGCCAGAAGGCGAGAGACTGAAGGGTGGGAAAACCCATAGAGTGATGAAATGAGGTCGACGGGCGTGTTACGTACGTCCGATGAACGCAAATTTGAGGTCACAGAACACACGCGCCTCTGTTACGTAGCGCGTATGGACTAAAGTTGATGTATAAGACTGAGCGATGTCGGTTTTACCTGACCGCATCTGCACGCTTTTCGCAATCGACTGTCGAAAGACAAAAAGGTGTGTCGAATATCGTTTCTACGTGCCAAACGATGTTGCATACACCCATTCGGTACTTAGCTTTCGATACACGCGTACAGGCGAAGAGGCATGCATCCGATAATGTAGGGAATCGATCGGTAGGGAAGCTTGTTTAATCATACGTGCAGTTGGAAGACATTGATGCAGCGAAGGGACATTCCGTCGTGAGTAAAAGCTCCCTCGGCTCGGGACGAGTGGAGACAAGTCTATCGATACGATGTCATGATAATAAGTAGCCATTGTGGAAACGTTATCCAATCGGACATAAGGGCGAATTAGAGTCCACGGCAAATTGAAAATACCCCTTTATTGGCTAGAACATTTGATGAGTCTATTAATTGGGGTGATGTACATTCCGTTAGAGAACAAAATGTATGTTTCTTGCCACAAGTTTCCAATGCTTACAATCAATCATCTTTTTCGATGACAAAAAAATTGTTACCTATAGAGAATCGGTGATATGATTTTTCGTCTTTTTTTGTTGTGTTTGAAGTACCATATTGGCGGGGAGTCCGTCGACGAAACTCCTGGGTGAGGCATTACCACAGAAAAAGTCGATTCCGTTAACAATAAAATATTATTATTATTATGTCTTCATCTCAGGGGTATTTGAGCCTTTTTGACCTCGAAAAGCGGTTGCATTTATAAACGTCTTGACAAAATATTCCATGTTCAGAAAAAGTCGCTGAGCATTCCGGTGTTTAGGGTAGAACGAGAAAACGAAATGCTCTATTATATTTCGTTTCCCCGCGCGACAGGACACGGGTTATACGACAGTTGGCATACTCGTTTCTCTCGAGATGAACCTCGAGGCGAGTGAAGCCACACATTCGAGACCGCAGCAATGAAGAATGCAAGGAAATATATAAATAACCGAATGAGAAGGACAGTAGAAGCGAAGGGCGGAATCCGCATATTTCCTTTTTTTATCATCCCCCGCGCGTTCGGCCGCACTCACCCTGAATACGTAATTCAGCGAACAGCCGCGCTCGCTTCTGTGCATGGGTGTACATGGAACATACCGAATACCGAATACTTTGTTCTCGGTAACGTTGCGTAGTTCTCTCCAAATTCTCTACCGCATTCAGCGCGGATATTTTTTTTTTACGTTTTTGATTTACTCTATAATCGAACGAAATTCGACGTCAATTCAATCGTATACACGTGCATGCGGCGTGTGACTGCACGAGCTTGGATAGCTTGGATAGGATTGCGACAAGCCGTCGGGGCGACGAGTTTAATTCCGACGGATCACCGTGTTCGTGTATTCAAAGTTGGGCCGATTCATTCGTTTAGTTTCTCTGTGTTCCTCGTTTTTTCGTTATAACGCACGTAGTTAATGGTACGAGAGGCCCTCGGACCGCCGCGTGGCGGCGCTAAGCCACTTTACAACTAAACGCGCCCGACTACGGGGCGCCGCTCTCACGACGTTAAAGTTATAACGTCCAGAACATGCTCTCCGACCCTTTTACTCGTGCTGTCCAGCTTTTTTTTTTCGCTTTTTTTTCTGCGAGCTGGCTCTCTCGGCGGAACATCAGCAATAAGTTACTTTTTTGTTCACCGTCACCTTGTTCGTTTTCCTCACCTAATTCGACCTAACAAAGTTGCTAATGAGTCCGCGACGCTTTCTTTTTTTTTTTACGCGCAATTTGGCGACACCGAAAGCCAGGAAAAGAGGTCATGCGATACGGGAGAAAAAAAAGTTATTCTTCTTCAAGTTTAATTTAAAGACTCTCTTATCTTTCAGACTATGGGATTTTTTTTTGTACTTATCTTTTTTTTTACACTTTCCAGTTGGATTATTTTAGGAGAAATATTACACTAATTTCTACCTGGTATCATAAGATTTTTTTGGTGTTTTCGTTTGCAAAACTCGATTTTCATCTGTTATGCAGATCGATCTTTTGTGTATTTTTTTTTCTTATTCCGTATTGCTCACCCGAATTTTGTCTCTACCCCAGATGCATAATTTTTCCTTTCCCAAACGGCTCAGCGAGTGAAGCCAAGCGGCTTTATCCCGCCCGGCAGGCTCGTAAACTCGTTCCCCGACGAAAATTCGTGACTCCGAGTCGTACTCCCGCTCATTTTGCCGTTCGAGGGAGTGAAGCACCTCCCTCGTCACACATTTATTCGTTATCTCTCTACCTTCATGCACTCGGTAAAAAATTTTGCGACCCTCCGGGCCTTCTGTGTGTTCAACGACTCGTTGGCCACCCGCGAGAATATCTTCGTCTCGTTAGCATTTCTTCGCGTTCTTCACCACTGTCGATACCTCCGACGCCTCTTCTTTCTTGTTTCAAGAAGAAAAAGAAAAAATACACAGCATGTAACACGATTGTTTTTAGAATCCCAAATTTCGACAAAAAGTCGAATACCTTTTAAATACGTTTGTATGAAAATGTCGAAAAAAATGTCATCGGAACGAAGCTTCCCAAGAAACCAAAAGAGTGTACGCGAAAGGCCTTCTCCCCTCTACATTGCGGGGGGAGGGCTTCATTCTGGGATTTAAATTTTATTATCTCAATTTGAATTTGGGCTACAGCCACTAGTTTCTATGCTCGATGGACCACAATCTTTGTGTCATCCCCTCTGAGCCTCCATTGTCCCGTTTTCTGTGCAAATCCCTCCCGCTACTGTAAGCCTTTTCCCCTCGATCATCCGACCCGAGCCCGAGTTTCACTCTCCCTCCCGACCTTCTACTCTGTCCTCCCTCCCTTGCCCATCCCCAAAAATTCGACCGCCTGTCGAACTCTCCCCTCGAACAGCGACGTCATCGGTGTCCATGGTAACCCCAATCGACGAGCGAGAGAGAGCGCGCGAGGCTCCCTGCTCGATGACGTCACTACGCCGTGATCAGTTTGGGAAAGAGGACGTAATACGATGCGCGGCGTGTTCCAAGGGAGAGTGCCGCACGGTGGGAGGAAGAGCTAGGATGAGGGTATCGAGGTCGCTGCACTTTCCAGCTTCTGGAGCATCCGCA
Source organism: Ischnus inquisitorius (assembly GCA_963924025.1). Classification (NCBI taxonomy): domain Eukaryota; kingdom Metazoa; phylum Arthropoda; class Insecta; order Hymenoptera; family Ichneumonidae; genus Ischnus; species Ischnus inquisitorius. The sequence continues at coordinate 18,545,362 of OZ001244.1, forward strand.
TAATGACGTCAGAGCTTGGATACGAAAGATGAAAAAATTTCATAGAATAACGGGATAATTTGAGAGCCGAATAATTAAGAGCCGATTTTTCGGCGCTTTTGGCTACGAGCCGAATGTCGTATTTATCCGATTTATTATTTCAGCATCAAGATCGCAGTAGTTTTTCTTCCATTGAATGAACCTGATGATTTTTCTTTCGGAGATGCTTCCAGATGATTATATAATTTTAGTTCGAGAATCCTGTAAGCGTTATAGAAACTTTAATTGGCGGTTGCCAGAGCTCTCGGGAAAATGTTATTAGGTCCACGTATTTCTCGATTACTCGTACCTTTGAAGTTGTACCTTTCGAGCGCAAAGGAAGTTGCGAGCACTGTTAATGCATCGTCGTCGGTGTGAGTCTCGAGTTTCGCGAGTACGATTGAGAAACTGTCTCGTTATCTCCCGCGAAGTTTCCCCGTTCTCGGCGTTGAGTAAAAATATACGCAGGATGCGTCGGGTTCGATGACTGACTCGCTATCTCACTCTCGTCGCTTCTCTTCTCGTACAGCAGCGTGAGTTTCGCGCTTACGCATGCATGCATTCCAGCTCGATTGGCTTGGTCGGAGTTTGCAGCTGGAGTTGCCTCAGGCATGCACGAGACTGCACGCTCCGTTGCTGCCGTCGCTGCCATCAGTTATAGGGCCACGAGCTTTCGACGTCGAAAGCTCCGACAACCACGGAGTGTGTTGCGTCGCGATGAAAACAAACTGCAACCCAGCGACGCTTCCGAAACGCGCGCCCATTCCCTCGTCCGGTTGCATCAACTTTGTGCCGTTGTATATTTAGCTGACGCATCTCTCTAGTCTCTTCCAGCTCGCATACCCGTCACCCGGCACTCCTCTCCGCGTATCCCCGAGCTTAACGCGCAAACATCGTCCGAAGTGAAACTACGAGGATACATCTCGTATTCACGGAGTATTTACTGAAAAAAAAGGAAAATAACAATCTGTTACAGTTTTCATGAGCTCCAGGTACGCCGAGTGAATCCTGTTTCCTTTTCAACGTTTTATAAAAAATTCTCTTTTGGCGTAAGTTCGGCAGCGAAAAAGGAGAAATCAGCTGGTGAAAATTGTCTCCGTATTGTCATTCGATTTTTCATGATATTCATGAAATCCGATCACCATTTAGTAAATAAAGGTTTTTAGTTTTATGTTGTCGAGTCTCTTTTGAAGGAGCTACATCTACTTCACGGTTCGGAAGAACAAGGTCCGGACAAAAAAAAACCACTTTTCCCCTCATATCGGCTTTTGTTTGAGTTCGATTTTTCACCGCTAGGTGCATGGTCTCCTTTAAAACAGGTGTCAACAGACCGCATCGGTAAACGCGGTGTCTCATGTGATAGAAACTAATATCTCCATGCCGATGATCATAGTTACAGCGACATCCATGGAAACTTGGATAAAAAAACATAATAAGAGGTTTATAACGCGAACGTTGAACAGATAACGCCCGAAGGGTTAGTGGATTTTCTGTGCTTTTTTTCATAAGAGCAACAGAGAAGAAAGTTGCCTTATAGGTAGTGAAAAAAAAAGGTAGACCAAACGCTCGAGTAAGCAAGCGAGAGAAAAAGACAGTCAGATCGTAGGTGGAAGGTGAGCGCGTGTGAAAAGAGCGCAGCCAGTGTGTCCACGGTGGAAGGCTTATTATGTTTGAACAGGGTGTGGAACCTCTCCATAAGAGCTTTAATTGAAGTCAACCTCTATTCTACCTTCTGTCCTTCACCATTTTCAGACTCACCCCTTACACTTCCCCCCCCCCCCCCCCCCCCCCCCCCCCCAGCCCTTCGGGTGAGGCCAACATCGCACACCTTCGAAGGTCTAGAAGCTTCACGCTCCTGTAGCCGACGCGTGACTGGTCGGTCTGGAAGACCTAGATAGGTGACTTTACTCGCACGTTTGCCCGCAAGCGACCACACGACCGCGTTGATCTTGTGGCCAACACCCCGCAAACGATCGACGAGCATTAAGCTATTCTTGGTGCCTAAATTGTTGACACTGCACGGCGCTCTTTCTCTATCCCTGACCGTGTTTTTATACCTATGCTGCCTCTGTGTGCGCTCCGTGAGAAGTTATGGGAACGCTGAGTAAAAAAAAAAAAAACTAAGGGATGAAAAGCTTTGTGCTCAGCTCTGCGGAGCCATGGCGATCGAAGCGTTGGTTTATTCGGGAGGAAAAACAAATGCCGTTTTTTCGCTTACGATTTTCAGTGGCGAGGGTGAAAGAGATTCTGCGAAAATAGAAATTTGATAACTTTTATTCATCACCAATCTCTTATACATCGCGTTATGTTGAATTTTTTTTTTTCTTCAAGGTCTTCTACGAATTTTTTGTAATCCCTCGACAATACCACGAGCCATTCACACATAGACAACCCTTAGTGACCGCGGGCGCTCTCTCTGCCCCTCGCTCACCCTGTTACGCGTTCTCTCGTTGATTGACGGATCCCGTCGGAAGCGGGTCAATTGCTATTTTCGAACATTGATGCAGGGAACCGTGCACGTAGATGAAGAGACGTTTACACATGCCGCGCGGTCGTGTTTGAATCGTCCAAATGTCGTTATATCCGTTCAAGCGACGCGCTCGTCCTGTATTCCCAATTTCACCGACGGTCCGGCCACCGTCGCATCACAACCCCCGTCGCGTTTTACTGCAGAATCCCTCCCTTCGGTCCCCGTTCTCATTCAGCTGTGCTCGTCGCTTTTTCCCTCGCGAATGTTCCAAATGGACTGGAAACATGCTGTGTCTTCTATGAAATCGTTCGTCGCTTATTTTCGTTCTGTCGACCGTGTTTTCATTATGCGGACTTTATCACGAACGATCGCCCGTACATTCTCTGTAATGCGTGGTCCTTGTCAACACACATAGTAATAAGGACATGTTGGGAGGCGGGATTGAAAATACCGAGACCATTATTTGTATAGACAGTACGGCAGTTATTAATCTTTGTTTCTCGTCTTGGTACGGCATGAGAAATATAACGGAGTTGCCGTTCTACAATTCGGCTACCGTGGATAGTCTATTAATTAACGGTTGCATTGTGATACCGGTGATGCATAAATTATGACTCAATTTTTGCAAACAGAAAAAGAAGAGAAAAAAAGCGGTAGCTTGGAATACAAAAATATGCATAATTTTATAGTTAAAATTGCGAAACGGTGTTCTTGCAAATAATTATTTTTCGTATCGTCGGCAATTTTATCCTACGTAAATGTTCGAATGTAAGAAGGTAGAGGAATGTATGGAATGTAAGTAAAAAGAACATGCAAAAAATTGAGTATTCGCAAAAAAAATAAGATGAATAAAAAACTTTAATGTCAAATATTTTTTTTATATTCTATCCCAATTTTCGCCAACTAGTACATAAATTTTAATTAATTTTCTATCTCATCAATACTGTCGTTTTTCTTTCCTCTGGTCTTTTCCCCCGTTCTTCCCTAGAGCAATAACTTTCCCGAGCAGAAAAAAGTTGCATCAATTTTGACTAACAACATTATACGGACGTTAAGCATAAATCGCTCGGATCCGACGCTTTTCCAATTACAGTAAATGCAACTCTCAATTGCGAGGATCTCTAATTTAGTTTTTTTTTTTTTTTCATAATCAACACCGAACCTCCGAGCCTTGTCGTTACTGCAAGCGAAAAAACGATCTACTCTCATTGATAACGGTTACGAGAAGTTTTCGTCGGAGGGCGATTCAGTTCTTTCCCCTCCCGCGTTCGTTGATGAGCCACGAGAGTCTCATGGTCGTCGTCGGTCCTCGCCAGTAGGAGTGTGCGGCTGCTTATATTCTCCCCCTCTCTATTTCTTTGCCCCTCTTTCCTGTGCACTGACCCGGTTTCCAGAACAGCGAGTTGTACCCAGATAGCTATAAGCTCGCTCGCTCGCTCACTGGTTGATTCGAAAGCTCGATTCAAGCTTGCCACCGCGATCGGTGCTGCCCCTCTCCCTTTCCCGCTCGTCGCCGGATGGAGAAAGAGCCTCGGAGCACTCTCCGCACCCTCGACTACCCCTCAAACACACCGTGACGTCATTCTCAGCACCGCAACTGAGGCTCTGACGTCACGGGAAACCCCTGACGAGGCCATTGAACGACGCCCTCTCGGCGTCGTTGTTGTCCCTCTTGCGTCCGGATATGCTACCATCGTCCCGCTACCTTCTGGCTATTGAGCTTTTCGACCCTCTCCTTCGCTCTGCCTCTCGTCTTCGCTATCTCTATTTCTCTGTGTGCACCTATATGACACATGTGTGTGTAGTTCAGTCTCCGTCTTCTCGCGACGACAAGCTTAATGGCCGTGCCCTGTCTCATTCATGCGAAAGCTCTCGTCGTCCTTCATAGCTATTCTCTTTCATAGTAGCTGTACATTGAAAAAATTTACTTCCGAAATTCCGTTTGATTATGTTAGAATCGTCGAAACGACATTTATGTTACACATCGATGATGTCGAAAAACGAGATACGGCAAAGTAAAATTTTTCCATTCGGAGTGGCAGTGATAAGGTAATATAGATTTGGAGAGCGGAATTGATCGTTCGCGGGGCGATGAAGCTTTCGCGTCGAGGGTTCATGAAGTACGGCACGCGGTGGATACGTAGAAGCTCGTTAAAGCGTTCGAGCGCAGGATTACACATCTCTAGTAGCTCGTTATTAACCCTTTCAAATGCGCGTCTTCGCTGATTAAACCTTTGAAGCACGGAAGCATGTTTCTAACACGGCGATTATGGTGCTATAGCCATCGTAGAGATCGATAAAATATATCAGTGCATTTTAATGATACCATAAAACTCGGAGGGTCCGTGTGACATTTTTTTATTTCCATTGCATTGAACTTTTTTTTTGCTAATAAGTTGAAGCATTCGATAAATGAACATTCACCAAATATTGGACGTATTTAGATTGAATGAAAAATGTTTGAATGGTAATCTAACGTAGAACATTTTAACGTTTAGCAACTATAATTCAAAGACGAGTAGTGATCAATCAATGGGGACTTCGCATAACAGGTTTTTTTCTGCCGATAGTGCCATATTTTATTAATTTTTATATTTGTTCGTTTTCAACTCTCGCTATAGGAACGAGTTTACATAAGCAAGCGGTTGAGAGCGAAATTAAGAAATCGGAGACTGTATTCCTAGGTCGAACAGTTCGATATTTCCCTTATGTCTTCATTCGATAGATTTCTTACTTTACGTTGGTTTTTTATTCTTGACGAAAAAAACTGTCGTTCGACCAACTCGGAAAAACTTTAATTCCGCTTAAATCTAAAGTTCCTTTTGTTTCGTCTCTCCGGAAAGAACAGATTTTTTTTCAACGGAAAAGCGACCATCGAGATAATTGAATAGCTAATGTAATTATCGAGATGGAGTAATTAGCCTCTCGAACTTTTGCTTCCTTATAATTATCCCGAGATTCCGTTGGTATCGGACTTCCGAGAACTTGGTAATAATGCCGCGGAGCTCGACGAGCTTCCGTCGCAGCGTAGACGAATAAGGAGAGTGAAAGAAAAAAAAGGCTCGCGGAAGCAGAGCAGAGCCGAGCAGAGTTTTGTAAAGAGTTTTCGACTCGTCAGGCGTTAATCGCATAAAAATCGTAAATGACTGACTAAACTCGAGTTCACAACTGATGCGTTGATTTGTCTCGCGAGTTCCGACGTTCCGTTACCGTCCACATCGACGGAGAGCTCATAGTACTCTTCGAGCCTTGTCCCGGACGAGACTTAATTAATTCATTACCAGAGTTTCACTGGAGTTATAAACTCCACCGACGCGAAACGCGATCTTTCGTCCGGGATGTAGATCGCAGCTTACTGCCAGCGCGATATCTACTTGCAATCGAGTCTCGGTGAGGTCGATAGCTGCGCTCATCGAGATGCACGCGAATCGCAACGGAGCATCCCCGGATGATTCTGTTTTTCTCCTTCGATGTACAAAGAACCGCCAACAATCGAAGGTCTTTCAATTCATGAAATAAAAATTCATAAAATAAAAATTTGTAATAGACGTAATAAAAAGAGGAAACTAGGTTCTTGAAACCCCAAACGGAAAGTCTGATCGAACGACGTCGCGACCACTAGAGTCGCGTCTGCCTGCAGTTCGACTCTTACCACTGATATAACGCCAATTCGGGGGTCTTCTTTGTCGGCGGTCCCGCGCGACAGCTCTGCCCACTTCTTTTTCGGCACGGATCAGTGCTCTCGCGGTGTCTCTCGGGATTTTCGGAAGGGCGGGGGCGCGGCGGGTGAACGCTACGAATGAATTTTCTTTTCGAGAATCGGAAACTCCGCCAGCTATTTCAATCACGATGGACCCAATATCTATGCAGATGAAGCGGAGCTGGTTTCCTGCCCCATAGTTTCACCCCCCTCCCCCCCTCCACACTTGTCCTTCTCCGTTTCGATCCATGCCGCCCGTCGCGGGGACCTGGACTATCTTTTCCGCCGCGAAAATCCTCGAGATTGCGCGAGCTAACTTTTTTTTTCTTCCCTCGTCTTTGCGGGGCAATCCGCTCGCTCCGTCTGCCGAAAAGTTTCGCGCCGACACAATGAGACGGCCAAATCTCGGTGCGACCCTCCCGATGAATTTCAAAGGGGAAAAAAGCGCCTTCGCGCATCTCTTCCGTCTCTTTTCCAGGGCGCGAAGGAAGGCTTAGAATGAGAATAAATCCCCGGAGCTGTCTGCCTCGCGGAATGCGAGAGTAGACGAGAAATAATAAAATAGAAAGAATCTTCTCGCGGCTCCTCCTCCGACTGTCTGTCCACGATTGAATTTTAATGGCTGCTTCCGCCGTTCGTTTTAACGCGGGAGAATTTAAATTACCGTTGAAACCGCTCGAATTGAGAGGCAAAAGAGGCGAAGATCGTTAAAGTCGATTTGAGCGGATTGAATTGCCGTTCAATTTGAAAAATCTCGTTCGAGAGAGATTGTTAAATGAAGTCTTCAAGCTCAGGAAGGATTCAGATACGTTTCGGATCTCTGTAAACGCAAATTGTGAAATATTCGTCGCGTTCGTACTTTAGACTGTTTTTATTCATTCATAACAATAATATCATGATATGTTCAATTTTCTACTTGAAATGCTACATTTAATCCCGCACGAAATTACAGAATTTGTAATTTTGTCGGGTCGTTAAAGAATATTAAGGAAAAAACAAGTCTAAAAGTTAATCCAAGACTGTGCCTCTCAGAACTTGATATGGCAAAATCTTTTAAAAAATGAAGAAAAGTCGTTCTTTAACTAGACTTCCGTACGTAGATTATGATTTAACGTTTTTTCTTTCGACACAAAATATATGCTCGGACGAAAGAATTACGGTTGAAAGCACGTGGCCATGGCAGCAATGAAAAATAAAACACGAATTAGCCGGGACAATGAATAAAGTAAACGAAGAGCCGATAAAGATGATTAAGCGAGAGCCGCCCGCTGTGATCCTCGTCGTTTGAGCTTCGCTGCCACGCTGTGCGCCACCTATATTACCTTATATCTCGTCCTCCGACGAGTGAGAGAAGCGGGGTGAACACCTGATGCGTGGGAAATAAATTGCATTCGCCCGATGCACGAAAGGGGGAGAGAGAGAGAGGAGAGAGAGAGAGCGGAACAGTGAAGGGGTTGCGCAAGGCAAAGTGGTGTCGGGATACATGAAACAGCGGATTGTGTGTGCACTGGCAGTATATTTTATCGGGAACTGAGCCAATCGCGCGACTGAGAATTATTTTTCCCAGACGATTTAACGCGCGGTCGCTCCCCATTTGCGTATACGCGTAAAATTCCCCCGAAATTCCAATGTCGCCAATTTATTTCGTCGCATTCATCTACGAGTCTGCACATTAGACTTGAAACCCCGCGTAACAGACCGAGCAATTTCCTCAGCGAAATTTTCAAGCGATGACGCGCGTGTATCTGCATTTCAAACTTTTTTAGCAAAATTTAATCTAAAGGAAAGTAGAAAAATAATTTGCCACTGTCATTTTCCAAAGACACAATTAAATACGAATATTAATATCATATGAGTTTTCATACCATTATATTTAAAACTCCTTCAGATTCAATAAATATTAATTTAATATACAATACGTGGAAAAGCGTAGACTTCATCTTAATTACGGCGATTCTAACTGTATTGATAATACTGACAATAATTTCTCTTTTCTCTACCCGAAAATTGAGATTGAGTGGAATCTCTTTCCTCGTCGATAGCCGTGAAAGGGTTGATCGTCTATCGAATCGGCATCCATCAACCGAAGGAATTAAATTTTTTGTTCGCTTGATTGCAGGACATCGATTACGAGGGTTTTCGCAAGTTTCTGGACACGTATCTCGACGTCAAGACACCCGACGAACTGTCCCGTCATCTTTTTCTATCGTTCATCAAGAAAGGGACCCGTGGAATCGATGGCAAAGCTTTCAAGGTGAGACATGTATATAACTCAACGAGAAACGAGGGGAATGAAATGTCATACTCGATTGAAAGTAGACAACACAGAAAAACTTCTGTTTTTTTTTCTTTATAAGATCGATGTGGGTCCTTTACGATTTATTTTGGTATCATTCAATCCGATTAGCCCGGGAAAGTGCACATGATATTATCTCAACGCGAAGACATTACTTCCCATCGATCCGATACAACAGATTTATTAATAATCAAAAGAAATTCGTTGTTTGCAAAAATGACGCAAAAAAAACGAAAACTGAAATTTTTCAAACTGCGTGTGCTAGAGTGTGTGTGTGTGTATGGCCGAATTTTGTCGTCACTTAGCAATCAACTTTTTTTTTCAAGCATGAAACGTATAATAATATTATTATTCTACATATAAAATACTGTTACACGATTGAATCGATCGTGTCGCAGATTTGCACAAAGTCCAAGACTCATCGCCCCTATTTTTCAATATATATTTATGCCACAGAAAAAGCTTTCTCTGCAGGAAATGGCCGCTCTGTCGTCGACGGCTGTGTGCGCGCCTATTATGTCGCACACGACATCGAGCACTAACGTTAACAGCACAGGCCTGCCGGGCGTATCGACGGAGAGTCACAGCGGCGGTGGATCATCGTTGGTCGACAAGATTCACGGATTAACGGAGAAGATTCAAGCTCTGGGACATCCCCGAACGGACAGCGAGGCATCGGCCAAATCGAGAGGCGGTGAGAAATTGTATTGAAATTTTTCCTCGATCCTTCCCCAAAACATTCGTTTATCGAATTACGAGAGAAAAAAAAAAGTTAAGGAATCCGAAGAATAGAAATATCTGAGATTTATTGGCAAATTCTGTGTGCGAGAGAATTCTCGTATATAAATCGTTTAGAGATATCACGTCCGATGCATCGCTGCTTTCGTGGAAATGTGCATGAAGCAATGAAAAGAGTGAAGAATAGAATGCGAAAAATAGGCCAGTAGTTTCGCGAACATGGCGCCATCCCGGGAATGCAATATCGACTTCGATTCTCCAGCTCGAACGAACGTCTTTTCATCTCGCTCGTTCAAGCTCACTTTTCCCGCGGAGAATCTCCGATTCATTAAACTTTAAAAAAAAAGGGAAAAGAAAGAAGAAAAAACAGCAATATCCTTTTTCGCCCTTGCGAACCCTTTTCCCGCTCGGCCCTCTCTCGTTTCCTCAGCACAAATCCCCGTGGTGCTTTTCACAGGCAGCGTACATCCGATGCTGACTGTCGCCCATACGTCGTACAGCTGTCACGACGTACTCGAGAAGAAAAGCACCGACAGCAGTCCGAGTCACAGTCAGATGTCGCGAAACTCGTCGAGGAAGTCCAACAACTCGTTGCTCGTCAACAATGGGAAATTGGAAGGTGAATTTCTTTTTCCAGCTTCTGCCAGCCTAACACCTCTCCCCGTTCCGTAATCTTTCTTTTTTTTTTTTCATTTCTTATCTCGCGATAATACTCAGAGTTTCCTCTGAATAATTTGATTTTTACCTAGACTGGAAAAGGAATCAACCGGGAGAAAAAGTAGGACTTTTCCTACCGAGGGGAGAAAAGTAGCCGAGCAGTCGGTGCGTCACTAGGAAGAGAGCGCATTTTCACCTCGTGCGAATTTCCGCCCTCGCTTTCCGGGGGCATCAATCTGAACTCTTGGTGAAAAGTCGCACTTCCCTACCCCGTAGCATAATATACTAATTATTTCACTGACATCGTGGTACGCTTTGGAGAAACGTTTAGCTTGAGAGAGTCCCGCGTATCGCGATGAGGTCGTAAAACGTTACGCGAAGATGAACGAATTGCTAGAAGCGCGAGCGCGCTCTCGACCGCGGCGTGCTCCGAGAGACCGAGAGAACAGAGAGTAAAGCGTGCAGCGTATCAGCGAAAAAGCGCGCGCGAACCACCATCAACCGTGGAAATCGATCCCGCGAGAGGAAGGAACCGGAGATAGAGCGGAGCAAACGCTGGCAAATATTGCCCGTTTGTTCGCTCTTCTCTCCTAAGCCAGATGGACTGTCAGGGCGTGAGAGCTTCGCCGGAAGTGCACTATCTCACTCTCGCTTTCTATACTATTTCCTTTCCGCCTCCCTTACTGCTTCTTCCTTTATTTACTCGAGCTTTCGGGCTTTACTCGTATTTCCCATTCCGTACTCAAGACCGCGCCTTCTTTTATTCGGCCTTTCGCTTTCGTTCTGCCGACGCTTCGCGAATTTTATTTCGCCGGCCTTATATATTTTTTTTATCGTTTGCGGCGTTCGCGCTCGTGTCTCAGATCTATATTCGGATTTCGCTCTATTCGAACCTTTTCGAGAAGAATAATCGAGACGAAAGAAACGAAAAAATGCTCGTCGGCATTTCCGCGCGGTATTTCTCGCGTCGTGGGAAACTCTTGCTCGTTCTGATTCAGTTCGATGTTGAAGTAAAGGAGTGCGTTCATCTGGTGATTCGGAAGCCGCGTCTAAAGCTCGATTTTTTTTTTCGAAAACTGAAAAAGATATTGCCGACGATATTGATAGTCATTTTGGAATATAAATTTCTTGAAAACATCTAAAATCACAACGAATTCTTGTCAAAGCTTTGACTTCTCGGTTCATGTTATGTCTCCACTTCGTAGGCTTGATGGCTTTCCACTTTGCTTCATCTTTTTCTTGTTGCTTGTTTTCTATTTTCCTCGAGCGTTCTTTAACCTCGGTATTTAATCTTTAACCCGAAGTTTCCCTGAGAGGGTCTTGCTTTCACAACTTGCGGATTCTGCTTGAACCAGACAGAGCTTAAGCCCTCCGGTGGCAACCTTTGGCAAACTTTCGCTCGGCCATAATTCCCTTACTATTTTCCTTCCATCATTCGCCGCGGTACTTCGCCCTCCTCCTCGTCGTCTGTACTGCCTTATTAGGCGCCGCGGGTACGGATCATCCATCAACGGGTTTTCGCGCCGGAGTGACGCAGCTCGCGGGCCCTCGTAAAGTCCATCAATCCAGCGAAAAATCGAGAACCACGGAAAGAACGAGATAGAAAAATCCATCGGATCATTGTAACAGGATTTCGACAAACCGGATATCCTGCCACTTCCTTTTTTGAATTGACGAACGAGCTACGTCGAGCTACGATCATTCGTCCATGCACTCTGGTTGAAACAACTCCTCGATTCGTTCGCGGTGCTTGCACGACAATTCCATCGACTCGGTCAGCCCCAACGTAATTCGAATTTGCTTGCGGTTTGTTAACGTTTTGTCAATTCTGTCCAGCATACTTTTTCGTCGATTCGGTTTCTCGTCCATTTATTCTACTCATGTTGCGAATTATCAGAGAGATTGGATTTCGGATAGTGCGCCGAGTGATCGAGCTGATGAGTGCTGAGTAATAGTTCGAAAATGCTATAATCGCCCGAACAATATTTTCCCCGTTTCACATTCGGTGTTCTCGTTCTTTAATCCTATGACAAATCAATTGTCACTCTGGTGCGCATAGAAAAATGATCTTCATTCTCTGGCAAATATAAAAAGCAATAAAAAATCTCAGCACTTCGATTTATGGCCGAGGAGCCCGCTCTCATCGAGTTCCAGCGTCAAATCTCTCCCGATCTACGAATCGACGGATAATTCTCCCTCGCCCACGAGAGCTACCGTACGGGCTATAAAATTTGATGTTCGATCTCGAACGAATGCCCTCCAGCTCGAGTGGGAAAGAGGGAGCCGTCGAACGAATGGGATAAAAATTGAGTGAAACCCGTCTGTCTTTATCAACGATGTAGAAAGAAGAAGGGCGCGGGGGGAGGGAAGAACTCTCGAGAACCAAAGGGATGTAGTACGTTTTTCCCGCGGTCCCTAACCCAGCCCATCTCTGACATATCAGTGTCGACAGCTGAACCTGACGGATGCTATTACGGCTTCAGTCATAAAGGGTCCATTCTCCGGACTACCGGCGGCAAAGTCTCTCCGCTCGCATGGAACCAGAGATGACGGAGCGCGGAGAAAGACGAGCTAAAAAAAAGGTGGCAAAGGGAATCCCGACGTCCTTGGTGACGGACCAGCTCAAATGGATCTCTCGATCGAATATTATATATCTATAGAGTATGCTATTTCTATTCTACGCGAGCAAACGAAATTCAGTCGACTCTGGGACTGTGCGAAAACGCCTTCAATCTCTATATTACGAGGAATGCGGGGATGAACGTCGGAGGGTGGCGAAAGTGCACTTTCCTTTTTTCATCTGTCTCCCTTCGTCCGCGAGGAAGATCTTCCGTTCTCTCTGCAAACGTTAACTCCGCCGTATCTTATGGCCGACGGATATACACGCACCATCAAGTGGTCTATAAAAGTATTCTTTTCCGCTTTTTTTATTTGGTATTTATTTTTTTGACGGCGTGACCAAACTCACAGAGATGTTAATATGACTCTCGGGGACTTATAAGAGACTTGGAATAATTTAGTATTGACGATGGGGGTATGGGGGTAATTGCGACGGCGGTGAAGAATGGGCTTAGGGGAAATTTGTTAATAGTCGCGGCGACGGTGAAATTTTTTTCTTATACAGACGAAAAAAACGTGAGCCCGTTTGGCGCGCGAGCTCTGCAGAACCCAAAGAATGAAGCATCAAAGAATTTTCATAAACAATAATTCTGAAATGACGCAAGATGAATGTGAACTTTGAGGCCGTCCGTCTGCAGAGTTTCGTAAACGCATTAGAAATAGATTGAAGTTCCGAAACATGTAGGAAGGCTGTTGAAGGGTGAAAGTTCGGAGTTGCAATATCTTCGCATCGACTTCCCACATGCCGCGAATATAATTAGTACGTCGGAGAGAAAATTGTTCGTCTCTCGGTTCTTGTTCAAGGTTGTCTGCATCCGCAGATTTTGATAAACCGGGCTCGCCCGACATCTGGTAACCCTGACGAGGCGAATTTCCAATAACGCACGAGGAAGTTAATCCCGGAAGTTCGAATGAAAATTCACATCTCGAATAGAGTCATGACGATGGTTCGTCGTAGCCGCGACGGCGATATGGTCAAAGCAAAATGTCACGACTTATGCGAGATATACCGCCCACCAGTTTCACTTCGCTTCGTCCCCGTGAGCGAGTTTGATCTTCCGACAATATTTACGTCTGGACGTCCGAGAACGTTTGGGTTTATCCTCGGGCCAAACGAATTTGGATTCACGGAGAGTCTCGAGTCGCCACGGGAGAACGAGAAACAGGAGAGAGAGAGAGAGGGAGGAAAGACGAGACGAGGGTTGGTCAGACCGCGCCACCGGAAAGACGTCGGGATCTCTCTCTCGCGGCTTCGACGACGGACGTGAAACTTGCGAATGCCTATCTCGAATACTCCAGCGAATTCGACAGACTGTTCCGGTTATTCATAGATAGATTTTGTTTATCATCGAACCGTGGATGATCGGAGGTTGCGAGAATGGTTGAAGATGCGGAGTCTCTTGATGTATACATATATCTCTCTCTCCCTCTCGAGCTGCTTGACCTTTCGCGATCGAGAGGGAATTTTGAGCGAGAGAGTTTCAAGATCGCAAGCGCGAAGATGCATATTCCGTGGGGCATGAATCATTGATACACTGGAAACAAAGTCGACTTTCAGATTAAATTTCGACCTATACTTCGAACTATAGTTTCAATTGAACAATAAAGGTTCGATTTTTTTTTTCCAAAACTGCAGCTGCACGACAGTCAAAAAACGTACTGAAAACTACGTATATTGCAGGTCTCAGTCAAAATTAAAGATATTATGGAAAAAAAAAAAAATTGTGGACCTTCCGGAGTGATACAATCATACTTGATATCCAAATAAGTTTCACTGCCACTGGAGTTGTATTTTCGGTTTTTTCAATCGTCCCGTTTTTCGCGCCTACTCTGCCGCGCTCGATTGGCAAGATCCTAAACTGCTGTTGCGCGAAATCATTTTACCTTACCACGATGTAGCCTTGGCGAGGAAATAATAATTCGACATGAGTCCGATCGTCGGGCACCCGAGAGAGCCACCGCAATGATACCCATCGAGGGTTGAAGTATATCCATCCACATCGGTCTGTCGCGTATCCCCCTCGAATCTTCGTACCGTTCGTAGACCCAACGCTTTGATTTCTCTCTTTCGAAACGAGGAGTGAACGCCGAGCGGTCAGAGTGCTCGACGAAAAGCTCGAGCGCACGTGCTCGCCCGCCACTCGCCGAGTAGCATCCAAGCGCTGAAATAGAGTTTCTCTCACACACGCGGTGTCATCTCGGTGACTACTGACGTCAGCAAGCACACACGGAATTACACGGAAAGCTGTTTCTACTACAGAAGTTCGCGTCGCTGCGTTTAGTTTATAGTGATCTACGCTCTCGGCTGCGCGCCCAGAGTGAAATCGAGCTAAACCGATCTTACTCTCATACTCACACTTTGCACATCTATATCTACCTATCTATCTATCAATCTATATATATATATATAATTCCTGTACTATAACGTACATAGTCACGACTTTCTACTCTACCTTTAACAACATTGGCCCCGGCTCACACGAGCTACGCCAGTAGTTACTCGAATCTCGCACGCGAAGCAACAAGTGTTTCGTTCCTACCGCTTTCTCTTCCCGAACCCGTGTGCCCGTGAGGCGTTAAATCAATTCGATAGCTCGAGCTCACGTTGTACACTCGATTTCGCCGTCCGACCCTTTGCGTAGCCATTCGCCGCATCCACTGCCGCCCGAAATCATCCTCGAGAACGCAATACCGCGAGTTTCCTCCATACCGTGAACAAAACACGGTCGATGTAATTCGGGATTTTTTCGAAGTCGGAGATTTCGTCTTTATTTTTTATGTAGTCGCGTTTTGACCGCGACGGTGTCGTCGCAATTCCATTTTCATCCACTTCGAAGGTTCAATCCTTCGCCTCTAATCCACGAGTCGAAGTTCTTTGCCGGGGCTTTTTGCGGGTTCGTGCTACTTGCCAAGTTCGAACAAAATGGTGAAGGGCAATCTTTATCTTCGCGACGTGCCAGGTGTGAGACTCAAGGAAGGTTTGTGAACGGAAACTTACCTCTGCGTGACCTGAATTTTTTTATTTTCTTTTCATAACACATTCCTAGCGTTACACAATTAACAAATTTGGATACAATTTTCGGTGCCTCTTCACTGTTATTCGAGAACTAATTCACGCTTACATTGATTTTTCAAATCACGTCTCGTTTACGCATTTCAAAAGGTCTATCGTTTGTTAAGCTTTAAGCGTAAGTGATTTGTATGAAATAATAGAGGATAAAGAAAAATAAATAAATGCTGCTCGACCTTTTCTTTTTTCGTCCGCGCAGAATGAGATTTTCGAGATATTCGGTAGAATTTTTTCTTTTTCACAGTTTTGGGTTACGTAATGCAATCTTTTTTTTACTATACCGTGAATATTATTCTATTTACATATGAGCATATACAGCGTGTGGGAATAGACGCCGCATATTAGAAACGATGTTTGATTTGATTTAAAAAAAAAAAACAATTTCGCTTACATGAAATATGCACGAACGCCAACGTCATTCGATTTCGGGGAAAGAGCGATAAAAAAAAAGAGAAAAAGAACGCTTCTCCAGTGTGCGCGTATGCGTATTCGTGAAACAGCGTTGAGTTCATGTGCCGGGAAACGGCGAAACGGTCGTCGCACGAGACAGACGAGAGAGGAGTAAGCGAACCGCTGTATCGGTGGAGCTTACGCAAATTTATTTTGAGAACGGCGCGCGCGAGTTCGAGACAGACACACAGAGTGAGAGTCTGGGAAGACGGGTTCACCCGCCGCGGTCCGTTGGATTTGCCGCGTCAACAGTCCTTACCCCACTTCTATTTCTCTCTTTTGCCAATGCAGATCGACGAAAATCCTTCCTACTCAATTCCCCTTTCGCGAGAAAATTCTTCGGCGCGTTACGGAAAAATAAAGAAAACATCAGCGCAACCACTTGTTCGAAGAAAACAAGTTATTTTTTCGCCGACGTTGACGTTGCTGTGACGTCGCTTGGTTTTCATCAGGCTCGACCCTGAACGCTTTTCTACACAGTTTTCGCACTTTTTTCTCAAGGGCCGAATTCGGAGTTCCAAGTTCAAACCCAAATTGGAACTTTATGTTGTGCGTTATCATACTCAACGTCTCAAAGTACCATAAGGTCGAAAGATGGATTAATACACTACGTACTGGATTCGATGAACCCAAATTCGGATTTGGTTTCATACATTTGTTTTTCTGTATAGTTCCGTCTTCATTTTCGTACTTCTAAGAAAACAAAGTAAAAATTGCGTCGGTGTTCCGGATTTCACGTCCATTTTTCAATACGGGATATTTTTTTTTCTTATCTCCGAATGCAACAGACGAAGAATCGTTTTGAATTTTTCCCAATGGTTATTCTTATCCCCGTGGGGTTTGAAACATTTTCCCGTATTTTCTAAGAAAACACTGCAGTCTTCACGTGAACGAGTTACGTGATGTACAAAAAAAATATATATTCTCTTCCTTCGTTATCGAGAGCGAATAATTAGTTCTCGTTAGTTAGATCCCCGAGTCGGAACGCGTTCCGAGCCGGTCGAATTTTCAACGAGCGTTAATTTTGTACCTTGCAGAAATGAGGCACCTCGTGAGAAAACAGAGCACCATAGACGTGCACTCTGTCAAAGTCAGCCTTAAGGATATCGTTTGCTATCTGTCACTTCTCGAGGCCGGAAGACCCGAAGATAAATTGGAATGTAAGTAAAAGTTTCACAATACATTCTTGTAAAAAAATAATAATAAAGAAAGAGTAGAAAACAAAATCAAAGAAAATCTGTAATTTATCATTTATACAATAAGATTCACGTTCAAGAGAGCTTATCATTTCGAAAAAATAATCACGCAACAAAAAAAAAAAAAAATTGAATAGTAAAAAATTGCGCGGATAAAAAGTCGTTCGAAACGTGTGATGAAAACTTAATTTATCGCTTGTTTTATGATTGCAGTCATGTTCCGGCTGTACGACACCGATGGCAATGGAGTCCTCGATACGAACGTGAGTCCCGACCCCTGAGGGGCCCGATAATAAAAATATAGTCAATTAGTCTCGGACTTGGTCGCTCGAAGTTTCACTTTTGGAATATCAGAGTTTTCATAATCTAAGAAATCCAACGCCTGTGTTTCAGTCTTCTTCAATTTCTTTTGGCCCGCGAATTTGCGATTAATCGAGAGAATCTTTTTTATCGCAACAAAATCTCGGGTAATGTACCGCCCACGTGTGTATCGGATATTGTTAATGCGGCCCGCAATGTAAGGCAAGGTTAAATGACGTCAAGTTATAAAGAGCGCGTAAAAGGACAACGGCACACCCTGCACAGAATACGTACAGGAAAATTTCAAACGGTTTACAATCTAGAACACGATCCTATTATCTTTTTCGGGCCAGTGCATAGAATTTATGCGATTAATACGACGTTTCCCGAGTGGCGTTGAATTCTTTTTTCCCGCCACCGCGGCCCTTTTGTTTTTTCTCTTCTCGCATGAATTTTCCCGCGTTCCAGTTTTCTTTATTTTTCCATTCTCTATTTTCCCACTTTAATATCCATTCCTTTCCATATTAAAGTTCCAAATTGAGCAATGAATATTCAAGGGAGGACAAGGAGATCCGGCAGTGTGTCGGCGCGCGACGCCCGTGGTCCTCGTCCGCCCGAGCACGAGCGCGGCTAAGCAAGGAAAAATAGAAGGTGATCGAAAGAACGCGCGCGCTAACCGAGTACCCGTCACCATAAGTACCGTTGGCGCCAACACTAGGCGTTCTTCTCCTGCATTCTTACTCCACCCCTTTCTCTCGGCTCTCTCTATTCTTTCTCGTTTCCTTTCACCCTCCGCTGAGACCCGCCCTTGCGTCTCGATGAATAATTGGATCTCCTTCGCGGCACACGAGGCCACAAGCGTAAAAGTCGTCATCGTATCCTATAGGCAAACCGTCGACTACGCATACGTATATAAAAGAAAAAAATCCAACCGAACGTTACACAATAAAGGATGGGGAATGAAAATATGAGTTGATAATAGTCACACGATGGTGAAGAATTTTCATAATAAGCCGAAAAAAAACGCAAGCTCTGCGAAATCCTAGTAATAATATAATATATTATTAATATATCACATATTATAATTAACATACGCTTGAGGCACTCGATCGTCAACACGATAAAGCAACGTTTGAAATCCAGAAGCGTCTGGCAAATTCGTAACACCTTTGCTCCACTAGCCTTGTACATAAACATATAAATTCGCCATGTTCACGGAGACGAGAAAAGCGAATGGTGGGCGAACGAGGAGACGAGAGATGAGACAAACGCATAGAGGGGCTTTAACCAGAAGGCAGAAAGAGCATTCTGCTTTTACTCAAATAGCTCTCCATATAAACGTCGCGGCGTTCTCACCACAGTCAGCATGGTTTCATGGTGCAGAACGAAATGTGTTCGGGTCCACCCCGCGGAAGCTTCTCTTTTATGCCCCACGCTCGCGGGGCCGTTGCTGCAGGCAGAGGCAGTTAAGCGATATGAGCGAAAGAATTCGAGCGGTATCGTCACGGCTTTACGAGACAAATTAGAAGAGCATTTTATTGCCACGACAGTAAAATCAAACGTCTTCGCTTATATACGACGACGTTATGCGTTATGTTACACGGTTCCGTTCTCGCACGTTGCCCGTACATCTCCCGACGAAGCATAATCCGCCTAATGTGCTTTTTTTACTTCACTAATTTGGGCGTTATTTCTTCGTCTACATCTTCTTTTTTTCGTTGCAGGAAATGGACTGTATCGTTAATCAGATGATGAACGTTGCCGAGTATCTCGGCTGGGACGTTACGGAATTAAAACCGGTAAGTTGAGCGATGACTGGCCGTAATCCGTATGCTTTTTCTTCTGTTTTTCGTTTGAGTTGCACTTCGGGCGATTGAGAAAATGGCGACGTTCGGCATGAGTTCGAGCTTAACGAAGTTTTTTTTCTCCAAGGCACTTGGATTACAGACCGGTCGACGATTTTTCATTAACTGTAGACCGTCCGTGATTCCGTGCCCGCGAGTTTTCCTTGAATTTGATCAATCAGGACGTATCTCAACGGTTCGAGCGAATGATGATTGATCTAGAGGCATGAGTTTATTTTTACTTCCCTCAAGAATACACGAGAAGTGAACGAATTGTTCTTGGCAATAGGTCAAGCTGTACTATATCACTGCTCTCGTTGACAAAATATATATAATGTACATATGCAGAAACATATAATACTTCAGTACATAACAGAGTGTACTCACGGGACAAGCGTATGCTTTGTCTTAGCCCGGTACTAGTCCGCGTGCCAAAATAAACCGTACGCTCTAGTACGAGGCTGATTAACGCTAATTGAAATCTCGCAGTGTATTGCGATACGTCTTTCGAACCGGGGATTCGTTACTTCATCAAAAAAACTCAAAATCTGAACGTAGTACACGCCGAAAAGTCAATCAAAAGACGCGGCAGTGTCTCGACGCCAAGTACCTTCACTAAACACATACTTCTTCAGTCGAATGGTAATGAAAATAAATCAATAATTATCGACCAAAGTTGGTCATTACCAAATTTGCCCTTAAAGGAGTCATTAACAGTATTTTATAATTATTATTATGCAAGATTACTGTTCTTAGTACTTTCTGTATGGTTGATTTCTTCCAATTTTATCCCATCGGCAAGCCTTCGAATTTTTGTCCGAATCATTTTGGCTGGAAATATGGCTTTTAACGAATCAGCACGTACGAATGATGTGGTCGGTAATTGTCGGCTGGATTTCTATGGGCAGTTCAAACGAAATTAATTAACCGACGGATTGAAAACCCGTTTATACGAGCCGATTGTTCCGTAAATCAATTTTCTCGACAGATTCTCAAAGATATGATGATAGAAATCGATTACGATGCGGACGGTACGGTGTCGCTTGAGGAATGGAAGAGGGGCGGTCTAACCACCATTCCGCTACTCGTATTACTCGGTCTCGACTCTCACGTTAAGGAGGACGGCAATCATCTCTGGAGGCTAAAGCACTTCAGCAAACCGGCGTACTGCAATCTTTGTCTTAACATGCTAGTCGGTCTTGGCAAGAAGGGTCTATGCTGCGTCTGTAAGTAATCGGCTCTCGACACCTTTGCTGCGACTAAATCCACTCGTTCTATCGCGGACTACTCGATATTGTTTCTGTGGTCTCTGCTTGAATCATGATTCGTCAAATGGTCGATGGTTTTTTCTTAACAGTCTGTAAGTACACCGTACACGAGCGATGCGTTCAACGAGCGCCGGCCTCGTGCATAGCGACTTACGTGAAGAGCAAAAAAACATCACAGAACATGGCGCATCACTGGGTCGAGGGTAATTGTCACGGAAAATGTTCAAAGTGCAAAAAGACTATAAAAAGTTACAACGGCATCACCGGTCTTCACTGTCGATGGTGTCAATTAACGGTGAGCTTACTTTTCTTTTTTATTCTATAAACCTGCCGTTACGGAACTCGCTTTCGCTTGACGATACTTTGATCTATTCGAATAAGTAATATGGTTTTCTCTGTTTTTACAGCTGCACAATCGATGCGTGTCTCAAGTCAGGACCGAGTGTACACTCGGAGAGAATGCTATACACATTCTTCCGCCGAATGCTATCTGTCCGGTGGTACTGGACAGACAGAGATCCCTGTCGAGGGATAGTAAAAGAGGCAGTAAGCACGGCCAGGATACGTCTTCCATCGGTTCGGTAAGTCATCTGAAAAAAAACTTTCTTGTTGTATAAACGAAACTATCGATACGATTGTAAATAGCTTCAAAGGAACTGTTTTTTTCTTAACGATAACTATTTAATCCTATCAGTTTAATGATGAGAGAAAGCAAAATATTAGAAGAATTTTAATACGAAGTCTATTTCAATTCCAAGACCAACTTCAACCATAAACCGATTTAGAATCGAGCTTACTTCGATATGCTTTGCACGGAAATCCGTACGAAAGAATTATCCATGTTATCCATGTATAATCCATGTTACGAAATGTTTTGGAAGATTTAGATCTGTGAAATCTGTACGTACGTGTGCGGATTGCGCTCGAATATTCCGATTCGGGAAGCTCATTGTTGATTTTCGATTTGGCAGGGTGCCTTCCTGACATCGGGCAGCTCGTCGAACCAGCAGCCAGCAATGTCCTTTCAGATAACGCCGCTGTGCGGCTCGATTCCACTTCTAGTCTTCATAAATCCGAAATCCGGTGGTCGACAGGGCGAACGGATGTTACGAAAGTTCCAGTACATACTGAATCCACGTCAGGTGCACAATCTTGCGACTGGCGGGCCAATGCAAGGTTTGCAGATGTTCAAGGACGTGGAGAGCTTCAAAGTCATATGCTGCGGCGGTGACGGCACGGTCGGGTGGGTCCTCGAGACCATGGGTCAGTATCATATTTACTCGCAAGGACTTCGAACTCCGAGGCGCAAAAAGATCTCTCGCGTTCTCCAGAAAATCGACACGTTTTGCGCACCGTGGTTTTGACGGTTTATTTTTGTCACTTATCCTTTTATTTTACGTTCCGTCCACAGATCGTGTTCAGTTCGAGCACCAGCCGGCTGTAGGTGTCATTCCACTGGGTACAGGCAACGACCTGGCCAGATGTTTGCGATGGGGCGGCGGCTACGAGGGCGAGGCTATCCACAAAGTTCTCAAAGTATGCGCCCGATTTACCGACAATCGTTGTCGTACAATTCGACATGAAAAATAATTACCTTTGTCTCTATCTTCGAACACGAAGAAAATAGAGAAAGCGACTCCGGTGATGATGGACCGATGGCACATCGAAGTCACGGATCAAAAGGAAGAGAGGAAGCCCAATCAGGACAGTATACCATACAACATTATAAACAACTATTTCTCCATCGGCGTGGACGCCGCGATCTGCAACAAGTTTCATCTCGAGAGGGAAAAAAATCCAGAGAAATTCACAAGTCGAATGAAGAATAAACTTTGGTACTTCGAGTTCGCTACTTCCGAACAGTTTGCTGCCAGTTGCAAGAATCTTCACGAGAACATTGAGATAATTGTGAGTACACAAAGAAACATTTTATACTGCCTAGCGTCGCGTTCGTCTCGCGCTTCTCCGTGACCCTCATTACACTTGTTCGACTTTTGTTCGTACGTCGAAAACGTACATCTTTAAACCAGAAGTAACGTCACGGATAAAAGAATCATTCTATTTTTTTTCACTTCTAATATCATACTTCTTCGAACGCAGTGCGACGGCACCCCACTAGATCTGGCGCACGGTCCGTCCCTTCAGGGTGTTGCCCTGCTGAACATTCCCTTCACCCACGGAGGCTCGAATCTCTGGGGCGAACATCAGACGCGTCATCGTCTTGGCAAAAGGAAGAAGCGACCGGAGAAGGAGTTGAGCACGAGTAGCTTCAATTCCGTTGATCTCACAGCGGCGATTCAAGGTTAGCAATGATACATAAAAGCCGTTGTACCGTTTTGTTCGTTATTTTCGTCGTGATTAATGTCCCGATACGATTAACTCCGACCTCGTCGATTTGATGATACGCGAAAAAATTGCGCGAACAATACGAACAGCTTGTTAATGATGAGTGCATCAGGGGATTTTTCTCCCACAGATATTGGCGACAATCTCATCGAGGTAATCGGATTGGACAATTGCCTTCACATGGGGCAAGTGAAGACCGGACTTCGCGAGTCCGGGAGACGATTAGCTCAGTGCAGTAGTGTCACCATCACCACTACAAAAAGATTTCCCATGCAGATCGATGGCGAACCGTGGATGCAGGGTCCGTGCACGGTGAGAAACCTAATAAGACTTTCCAAGAACAAGAGAACCGTTTCAGAGCCGATTCGGTAAAAAATCAAATACACGTAGCGCCTCGACGACGAAATCTATCTTCGATCGATGATTCCTTGGCAATTAGATATCGGCGAATATTTTTAATGAAACTTTCATGACGTGATTCGTACTCGAGCTTTTCAATGCGTCTAGTTACAATTCAATCGTGTCAGCCGAAGTCCAGATCTCAGCGCCGTGACCGTCGAATGGTCCGATTTACGATACGTGTGTCCTGTTACGCTGAGTTACTCATCGATACTTCTCGATGATTTGCACTCATCTCTTTCAAAGAGTTTTTAATGTAAGGTTGATTGAGAGATTATAACAAAAACTTTTTAATCATTTGCAGATTCACATAACGCACAAGAACCAAGTACCAATGCTGATGGCGCCACCGCCCGACAAGAGTCGAGGTTTCTTTCGTTTCCTGAAGAGATGAACAAGCGACGCGAACGTGAAAAAAAAATAAAAAATAAAGGTGCCAGAGGATTTTCCGTTTATCCTCAATTTCCTCTGGTCGACTATTATATTCTCTGTCTATATTCATAGCCGTCGCGCATCTAATCTCGTCGTTTATGTACTTATATCCATGCGCAATGAACTTACTTAATCGTACTCCAATCGGTAATACGCGATCGAGGACACGACATACACTCATACATGCATATATACATAGGCACATAAGCGACGCGTCCGTTACTTCGCCGTTTTGCATCACGACACTTGACTCGGCCCAGTGTCACGTTCGATCGAACGAGCAAAAAAAAATTCTGAAAAAACAATTCTTGCAGTATGATTTTTTTTAAAGCGACGACGATAGACTTTTTTCACACAAATGAATAAAAGAGAATTCCATTCTCGGTCTTTCATTGTAACAGCTATAAATTCATTTTTACCCAAATAATCGATGTATCGACCTTATTTTTATGCGAACATAAATCAATCACATTTCAAAAACTGAGCCGATAATGAAAACAAAAAATTGCATCCATGCTGCATTCTTCATTTTAGATCTCGTTAAAAACACAATATTTATAATAGTAACTGAAGTACATATATATATATATATATATATATATATATATATATTGGAAGAAAAAAAAAAGAAAAAACAAAACCGCGAGTGGTTATTATACGCTTATTACGTCGCGTAGTAGATAACTTTCTGTACAGTATTTTCGAACTCGCTTGAAAAAGAAGGATGAAAAAAAAATAGGGATTGTATAGAGAGATCGGTTAAGGTGATATTTACCCATTGTTCGTTTGCGCTAGAGACTCTTAGCTGTCTGCGATGACGAGTTTAACGGCAGATCAGAATGAACAGATCGGATAGATCGATTGCCGAAGAATTAAAAAAAAAATATATATATATACAAATAAAAATACACATATAGTTTAATGTAAATTCGAGAGTTTGCTACTGGTCTCAAGTTTTCGACTGTCGAGTGAAAAAAAAAATGGAAAAACCAAGCAAACAAACAAAAAAGGAAAACTATCGTTGTCGGCGCAATTTTTTTGTTGTCGGTTTTTTTCGGGTCGCCGAGAAGAGATTTAATAGAATGATAAACAAAACAAAACCTAACGTACCTCACATGCTGTAAATTAGAAGTTGAATTACGAATCTCATGCTTCGCGAGCTTCACACAGTGGCAACTCTCCTAGCGTTTTAACTGACCGTAATACAATAATTTTTAGTCATCATTTATTCGTCATGACAAATTGTGTACAGCTATTGCTTAGTTTTAGAATGAACAAAGGATAACCGATCTGTTATTTATTTATTTATTTATTTATCTATCTATCTATCTATCTACGTAGCGTCACTGTTGTTAGATTATTTCTTTATCGATCCGAGCAATATATTATACCGTGAGCATATCAGCTGAATCGGCGTTTATCGTCCAAATGCATATTATGTTATTATTTATTAATCGTAATGTCTGCACTTGCAATCGTTGAACTTCAGTGCCAATTGTGGAGATTCGTTGAACGATCCTCCAATTATCATTATTATTATTATTATTATCATTATTCTTGTTGTTATTATTAATATACATTTATAGGCGTCTCAGGTACGACGAACCAATAAAATGATCTCATGAGATTTCTTTGATACGTAAAAACAATTCTGTTTGTCTTCTCTTCGAGTCTCTCTTTTTCGTTTTCTTACCCTCTTTTTTTCCGAGATTCGTCGGTTTTAACTTTCCTCGTGTATCACTTCCGATATCGCGCAACGGTTCCGAATGATCATACCGTATTCGATGATTATGACAAATTATCGCAGAATGACCGTGTTAACAATTGTTGGCAAGGTGTAATTATGCAAGAAACGCAAAATTCGATGATCTTTCGGCTCCGACGTCGCGAGTTTCCTCGCACATTGCTTCTTTCGCTGGGTGCTTCGGAATAATTGGTCATCACGCGTCCCGTTTCTCGCACCTCGTTATGTTGTCAGAATTCTCAAATGTCTATTTTTCTCCGCAGGGATCTGGATATTGTATTCCATAGTGTCACCTTAATTATTAATTATATCTTACTAAAAGCTTCGAGCACTCGCGCGAGACGACAAGAAAAAAAGAAAACAAATCAAGCCAACATTAAGATGAAACACCATGTAAAAACGAAAACTAATACGAAGGAAACAAAATGTAATTACTCTCCGTCCGCAAAACGTAAAGGGAAACAAAGATGGTGCCGTGCGATTAGTTGATTAATAATTATAGCTTTAGTGGAGGAGGTAGCGAAAGTAGAAGAAAAAAACCGGTGATAGGACACTTGGTTGATTTGTTTCCGAGCACTCCCGATTAATCGAGTTCGCATCAGGGACCATCTCCAATCGTCCAAGACGCCACATGCGGATCGAACGATATATTTGTTTGATCATTATTACTGAAAAAATGTGTCACATTAATATGAACGCCTGAGATGTAAAAGGGTGTATGTAAATTATTCGAATTCTTTCAAAGATCATCGATAAAATCGATGACGATTTATAAATCGATGAAATATCAATATCCGCATTGTAGAGCATTAGATTCTTGGCAAATTAAATGCTGAGCAAATTTTACGTAAACCTGAGTATTATCGAAAATATTGTTCGGATATCTACAGTTCTGGTTTATGTACTGTATTGATCATAGCGTTTCCATTCGAACGTTTGATTCAGATTTGGTCACCTTTTTTCTGATTGCGAATCCGATGTTTATTTTGATTCTCAAACACAAAGAATTTATTTATTTTTCCCTGGAAAAAATTCAATGCGTCACGTTTCTCGTGACGTCACTTTCGGTTCGAAAATTTCAGTCTAGTCTAGAAAATTTCAGTTCAGTCTAGAAAATTTCCGTTCATTATAATCTTCATTATAAATTATGCGCGCGAAGAATTTTTCAAGTGACTATTATCATTCTCAGATAGTCCCTAAAATGATTTAGCTTTTTATAATACCTGCAGTTGCGACTGTCTCGATGCGTCGCAAGTACACGAAAAAAAAGGAAACTACATTCAAAGCACACAAACGTACTCGCACATATTTTTAAATATTTTTTTCTCACACAATTTATTTCCAAGCCATGTAAATGATATAAATATATATTGTACAAGATATATATTATTCTTTAGCTATCCCGATGATAAAGTAGCACTTAGAAGGATCGAAATATTACGCTTATAAAGAGAAAAAAGAAAGATATAAAGAGAGATACTTTAACCGGTAAGTTTCTTGAAAAAGTTAATTATTACGTATAGTCCTCGAAGGGTAGAGAAGATAAAGAATGTGAATTTATTAGTTACAAGAAATAAAGATAAAAGAATAAAGGTGATTCTTCGTCCGATGTAAAAATGACGGGACTCAAGATTGTAAAAAAGAATATAAAAATCGCGAGCCGGTTCTAATCCGCACGTTCGGATTGCAGTGTCTCAATGTGCTTGTCGTCATAGTGCTATAGGCTAGAGACCCAAAAATCAAGCAGCCTCTTGTTTCTGAGAAGAAAGAAAATAGAACAAAAAAGCTACCGAGTGCCTCAAAAAAAGCGAATGATATCAAATATGGCATCAAAGAACAAAGATATTTTGTAGCCAAATTTAATTAACTGAGAACTTAATCGTTATACTCTCAAGGACTGTTCCGTCATATTCTGTCGGTGAGTAATGTAAAAAAAATGATAACAAATCAAAATTAAACAATCTTACCTTGCCCGCTTACTCGAATGAATTCAGCACTGTTCACCGAACGAATAATTATCAAGTTCAACTGTAAAAAATAAAAATCGAAGAGGAAGAACAATCTCGGCAATGAAGAGTTTTATGAAAAGGGAGATTTATTGTAAACACATAATGCTTAGATAATACTTAATTACACAAGTTTCGTGCACGATAATTTTTTTGTCCTTTACTTATTTTCGACACTCGTTGTATTTTACAGAAAAAAAATTTAAAAACGAAGTAACGAAAATGTAGACCCGGGCACTCGGAAGCTGTGCTCCTGTTTTCGCAGACGAAACAAAAGAAACACACACTAGGTGTTATGTGTTACTTATAAAGAATAGAAAAAGAAATATATATATATATATATATATATATATCTGATAATTAGCTGAATTAACTGCCACCTTTTTGGGTCTATATACGTTTGAGCACTACTGCCATTTTCCAAAAGGGATTAGACATTGAAAACAAAAAAAACCACAACCAAACATACACACAAACAGATAAGAACTAAAAACACGTATTTAAGAACCTGTATAGTGTAAAGATAAATTAATAAAATAAAATTGTAATTTATTTCAATGAGTGAATGTTCGTTATTTCGTTTTTTCTTTCTTCCAAGCAGCATCTTTCACTAGTCTATAATTCATCCCTCTATCGGATTGTCAGTATATCGAATTAAATCTTAGATCTTCGTACGAAAATTGGCGGAGATAAAAAAAGAAGGGAAAACGCATTCGAATACGGGAATAAATAAGGGAATTAATTCGATCCGTCTTCTATACGAGGTTCCATTCGACAGGAATATATGAGCCGTAAAATGATAAACGGTAAGCCACAACCGCAGTTTCACACCTTCGTGTACCTTATTACCGTTACAAGTATCGCAGTATAGATATTAAATTATTCGTATATCGTAGACCTCGAAAGTAATACGCGTCAAATGACAGCATCGACGATCTAGACGAGTGAATTACAGCCATTTATATTCACCTTATCGGCTTAATCGTGTTCTCTACTCGACGTATTATCTACATTAATAATTGATTCGTAGGATTATCGTTTCCGTTGACCACGCGAAATAAACGAAAAGTACGTTTAATCAAAAAATTAGAATACTCTAATTGAAATTGAATAAAAATAGAAAATCGAAGCAATCCAAATCGGAATAGAATATCCGAAAAAATTGTAATCGCAATTCGAAAAAAAAAAAACGAATGAAATCAAAATTTGTTAGGTAGTATTCGTTGGTGATCGATTCTTCGACATCCAGCCTATTCCCAAAATCATTCAATCAGAAAAATACATTTATGAAGATATGCTACTTTATAGTCGCTCCGTAAAATTTGCATCGCACATCTGACAACGGAATTAACGAGCGTCGAGTTAGACAATTAAAGAAAGATGGATAAACACGAGTCGAGATTACCACGTGACATTTAAGTGATTGGTTTTCGCGCGTAATAGCGATAGTAAAATAAATGATGCGCGTTTTCTCGAGCTATCGGAGCCACGCCATTCCGATAGCGATACACCGCTATTGAACTGCACTGACCGGCGCGCTCGATCGACGCCCGTAAATCCTTTTTTTTTTCTTTTCTTCTTCATCTATCAACAAAGGCTGACGCGCGCGATTGTTGTTACGTTTTCGTATCTCCCCCTCGCGCAAAATGCAACAGCCTTGAACTTGTATTTACTTGAATTCTTTTCACCCTTGGAATGATACAATGATATTAATACGTGTTACGAAAGAGTGCGACGACATACACACGGGGCTATCGCTCGTACGCGCGCGTCTGTCGGTTTGCCAATTGTTTGTTTCGAAGCACCGACGCTTTGAGTCACTCACGCGGACACCGACGACAGTGAACTCTAAAAAAAATTCATAAACACCTTGAGCGACATTGAAGCTAGTATGGACGCGCAGTAAAGTATTATTTCCCTCAACGCGTATCGTGCAAAGTTACGCAATTCTATATCCGATATACTGCTATTGATTGTTTTACATTATAAAGGCTCGATGAATTACTTCGCTTCGTTGAAAATACAAATTGCGAGCTCACGAAGACTCGTTGATTTGACTTTTAAACATATGTATAAATCCTTTCACACGAAATTATAGAGTTCAATGCCTTTTTTTTATCCGCGGCAAGTCCCCACAGAAACGTACAGCGACGATAAAAAAAATCCGTATATGCAGCAACATTGTAGGCATCGCAATAGGCGGTTAATTATTACGACGATAACGTTAATTTTTTCCATACTATTTCACCGCTCAATGCATTTTTTTGAATATTTTCGACTATCGCCTGACCTATAGAGATCAATTTGGCAGTATAAGCTTCTCTTATGCAGCACGTAAATTAGATAAAGTTAATTAGTCACGTTCGACGATGATAAGCAAAAAAAAATAACAAATAATAATAATAATAATAATAATAATAATAATAATAATAATAATAACGGGTTATCAGGGTAACCGAGGAGTCTCACCGATTTCGCATTGTTTCCATATACGACATTCATCGAAATTGATAAATTTCAATCGTCTTTTTGTTATTTCTTCATAGATTTGAAATAATCTTTATCCTCGACGGTTTCAACCGAGAATCCGAGTCAGTGTTCGACGATTTTCACACCGCCGTTTATTCGGAATATTCTCTCGTGAGTCGGCAGTTCGCCGATGAGATATTTCTCGAGTATCTGCCGAGCCCCCATCGAATGTCCGGTGCCGATGAACGCCAAGGTCGCGTCCCTTCCGGCGTACTCGAGAAGAACGTCGTGACCGCCCGGATGACTCCCGACGAATTCGGTGCAGTCGTAGACGTAGTCGTAAATCGCCACCCAACAATCGTCGGCGCTGTCGTGCCAGGCCAATTCGTCGAGGCTTATTATTTCCAAATCGCGTTCGTTCGTATTCGGGCACGCATTCTTGCCGTCCAAGCTTGCTTTTCGACGATCCCTGCTGCGATCGTTCCTCATCGAACCCTTCTCCAGGATCGCATCGGTAGTGTGCAAAATATCCTCGATTGTCTCGTTCACGATCTCTCGATCCATAAAATCATCGTTCAGATCACCCTCCGCCGTTTCGCGCAACTCGAGAGTCACGAAGTTCAGACCCAGCAGATCCATTTTCTCGGATTGGTCGACGGGACTCGTCGAACACTCGGTAACGTCGAGACTGGAAGAGAGAAAGGAAATGTTATAATTATCGAAGCTCAATCACTTTTCGAGGCGAAAAAACGTGGCACATTTTATAGACCGCGCTACTCACCTTGCGGAACCTACGATTTTTCTACAACTTTTAACACCAAAATTTTCTACACGATCTATTTCGACTTGTCCCAGCCTCCCCTTCACCGAAAACAACCGGAAGTTGGGATCACTATTATTTTGATACAAAAATGGATTTTTCCAAGTAACTGTTAGTTCTTCCACCTCTTCACTTTTTCCCAGTACAGAAGAATCGGAGAATCCTCGTACAACGTTACCGGAAGCTCGTAAACCTCACACAGTCAACGACTCCGCGTGGAGTGATAGATTGAAAATATTTTGAAGAACATGATAGCCGCGACGCCAGCGGATGCTGAACTCGATGAATCAGCAAAAATGCGTGAAAATCTTATTCTGTCGATTCAGCTGCAGCAAGAAAATCGCGCAATACTCGGAATATCGACATGTTCCATAATGAAGAAAGTGATTCAATCGTTGCATTAGACTCGCTTCGCGAACGATACGACGGACTTCGTTTACTCTATCTAATCAATACTATTTGATGAGAAGATTTCGTGGTCTATTAGATAATAAATATTATACGGCCATCACGGGTTTCCAAAGGTAACCGATCTGTTTCCAATTTGAAGCGACTTATTATCACGCGAAGAAAGTTGATTACGAAATAATTTAGTAACGTTGTGAAAATGGAATATTCAATAACCAAAACATTTGTTATATCTCGACGATGAAAAATAAAAGAACAAAACACATTTTTCATTAAACGTAGACGGTAAATATTATTCTACAACGCGGGAATCGCGCATAATGTACTATTACGAAAATATGTTTCGTCAGCGCTCTGAGTGTATTCGACATAGTCTTAAAAAATAGTTAATGACAGACGTTAACGTACGTAGTAGAATCGTGTTGATCGAGGGACATCGCACCCGTAACTGCAGGTGAACACAGAGTGGAATAGAGTGCAAAATCGACCTCGTTCAAAAGTACCCATGCTGCCGACATAATTCCATTACCGGTTGCAATCCGAAGCCATTGAGAGGGTCTGAGGCCACACTCGTGGCCTCACTCACGATGTTTCTCGATCCGCACACGTCTACGCCCCGTCGGACATGCATCTACGTAAATCTACACTCCGCGAGGTAACTCGATACTTACATGCGAGGCACCGAGCAGTCGAGCGATTTCTCTCTCCTTCCGTGAGATCTTTCTCCGCGAATTCGATCCAACAATTTCTCGCGTTCACGTTCATAAGAATGTCAAGAATTAAAAATGAATTTTTTCTCGACCGTCACGGTGCAAGATAACTTCGCGAATAATTTCGAAAAAATGGAAGTTGAAGACGATATGAAAAAAAAAAAACGTTGCGATAAGTTCTTTTTTTTAATTAGTATGAATCAACGAGCATGAGACTGATAAGGAGGGTTCGAGTCTAGAACAGTCTCACTGTCGCTCGACGACGCTGCGCCACGGTTTTTCTCGAGACTGAAAGCGTTTCGTCGCCGTCACTACGAAACGAGCTTGTTCGTACCGATTTCTCAATTGAGCAACGCGAGAGCCCACCGCACTATCTTGAGCAGCCGGAGCGTTAATTATTCCGCCGTCTGGCCGCCCCGGGAGTTTCTTCAAGTTCAGCAATTCGATATGCTTAACTTGTATATCAGTGAGGAAGGGAAATCCGACGCGGTGTGAGAAAATGGGCGTTACATCGGTGGAAGATTACGAGAATCGTTAGTTATGAAACTAGCGATAAAATATGACTGACAACGAGACGTCGAGTGGAAGTCCCCCGATGCGCGTTATTGTGAAGATCTTTTGTTATCTGCTCGAACGACGATCACGAGCAAAATTTTCGGCTACTTTCGTCAGATACAGGCCATCGCGAGAAGCGGGGTTATCTTCGTGGACTTGTTTAATCTGCAGTTTCTAAACTTTGCGGAATATAATCCATGGTCGTCGTGTGGGAACCGTTTTTTCTCTTTTTCTTTCGTCAATATTCATAGGCAGAAGACTATTTTTATTTTGGAGATTTTCGCATCGTTCTTCGAAACTTTTATGCATTGCGGCGTTTTTCGCCGAAAAAAAAGTACCCAAAAAGAAATTTGGCGAAATTAAATTTTATCGTTGACCAGTCAATGAATTTCAATAGTGTCAAAAAGAAAGACTCGAATAATTCCAATCCCTTCGATATCCCGGCCCTAACTTGAGCGCACGATAATTCGTTACTTTTCAAACGCGTGAGGATAAAATATGAGTCAAGTATCGATCGATAGCGCAATAACCAAATTTTCATGCTTCGCATCCACGCCGCTGAAACAACCGATAGGATCAACTTTGCCGGCAGTCGAGCACCGATGGAGCAACTGTTGATAAAAGCTCGACCGCAGGACGTTCGGCTCTCAAACGATCCAACGGACGTTACTAAATTCAACGCGGCATGTCGACGTCAACTTTGACGACAGTGAACTCAATCTTAAACTCAATGGTAAAATGTTGACATCAAACCGATCGCGTCGATTGCATTAGGGTAAAAACGCGATTCAAAATGTGCACGGAAAAACCAAAACAATACCAAAGATTTCACAAATTACGAGTAATTTGACTAATTAAAACTCAAGCCGCGCCCATTGCTGATTATTCGTCCGAATTTTTTTTGTCTTTCGAAGTTTACTCGGTACTGCTTCAAATCGCCAATCAAATGTTGTCAGCATCTCGAAACGGATAACCGCGTTACTCGCGCAGAATGCCCTACATAACTTTAATCCGCCCTTTTTTCCACATTCATCGCAAGCATAATATTTTTAATTATGATTTAAAAAAAAAGACTTCCTCTATAGAATTTCGAGAAGTTCGCAAGGTCAATTGACTTCCTTCTCTTGTCCGTGAAAAAAATTACGAAATTAAACGAATAAACTTGGAGAAAAAAATCCGCTGGAGAGCCCTGAACATGCTCGGCTGAATTCTGGAGACTCTTCTACCTCGTTTATTTAACGAGATCTCTCAATCTTTCGACTCTTTACCAGCAACCCGTAAACGACCCGCCACTCCAGTTTCCGAGATGCGAATTACAAAATAAGAAGAGAAAAGGCGAAAAAAAAATTGGAAAAAATGGGATAACTACGGCGATACGTGTAAAATAATTGACCGCAATACAGAGGCCGAATGCGGCAAAACGCTGAAGAAAAATCTATGCGTATTCGTCGTGGAGAAAACGCGCTCGTCCGTACAGTGATAGGGTCGGGCAAGTAGTAGTGGCGTGTAACGCATCGGACATCTCGAAAACCTTCGCGTTCTCAGCGTTTGGCGGCGTTTGTAGCGTTTGATGCTTCTCTCAAACGTGCGACGAGGCCGGTATCGAACAGCGCATGTGTTCCGGGAGAAACGACGAGGCGTCGGGACGTCGACGTCGCGGCGAGGGCAGCGCCGACTACGAGGTAGTCGCAATCATGCCACCACCCTGACGCACGACCCTGTACAATACTCTGACTCCGTTCTCAGCCAACGCTGACTCTCAACGAAGTCCCGAAAGTTACGTCGTTATTTACAAACACAAGTATTCACACCAAAAAGGCCGATAGGAGTCGAAAAAAACACACACACAAAAGTTATGAAAAAAGTATGAAATATCTTTGATCAACGAAAAATAATCGAAAAGAAAAGAAAACACGAGTGCATCGCTAACGAAGTGTGTGCAAACGGGCGTTAAACCGCGAGTTCGGGAGATAAATTGAAGAAACGAAAGAAAATCTGATACAAAACCAAAAACGACGATCAACGAATTACAAGGGAGATCCGGTGAAAGAAACACACGAGAGTGCAGCGAAAGGAGAACGTCCACTACTACTGAGGTTCTTACTACTTACAACCTACCAAGGAGTACGGTGAATTACGGGAGATAAAGTAATAATTGAAGATTGAAATTTCTCTTTTGATATAGAAAAACAATAATAAATAAAAATAAATCACAATATCCCGATGCCGAAGACCCGGATCAATTCAACCGAGAAACAAGGGTAAACATCAATTTCTGGAGCATTA
This sequence comes from Ischnus inquisitorius, assembly GCA_963924025.1. NCBI lineage: Eukaryota > Metazoa > Arthropoda > Insecta > Hymenoptera > Ichneumonidae > Ischnus > Ischnus inquisitorius. The sequence goes on from OZ001244.1 coordinate 18,580,163, forward strand.
GAAAAGCGTAAAAAAAAAAAATCGTCGGAATTTAACAGTTAGAAAAAAAAATTGAATCATTAAAATTGATTAAGACGTCGTTGAGTTTTCATCGCATAATTGTGTCATCAATGAGTCTTCTTCGTCCTCGTTGTGGCAGTACTGTCGATTGAAAGAAAAACCCCTTCGCGGCGAGGGTCGTGCGCGAGCCGGCAAAATATATCGAGGTGATTCCCAGGTGAATCCAGGTGAAACGAGTACAGTGCTTCACGAGTCAACTTTCGTATCTCACCACGTCCACGCGCAGTGATAAAAATGGTTCAACATTTTTTTTTCGACGAATAGGCGATGATAATAATAATGATGATAATTTGAATACAGAATAATCAAAAAAACATGAATATCTTTGCCAGTCGAGAACGGTAGAACGATACATATGATTTTTTTTTTCATTTTCATCGCAATAGTTTCGTATTAATGATACGGTGGATGTATGAGCCGGAAGTGCGTGCGCCTCCTCGTGTTATCGTTCGGTGTAAGATCGCGGTCCGTGCTAACTAGCAAACACTCGCGCGTGTCTGTGTGCGTCGGTGCAAGTGCGCGCGCGAGAAAACGAATGCACGTGTCGAGTAATTCGTTGATCGATCGTTCCCTCCACCCTCTCACCCGTGGAAAGCATATTTGTGTATATATACATATGTGCTCGATTGCATATTTATGTTGAAAATAACTGTCGTAATTTTGATGCGATATAAAAGAGGCGGATAAGAGATTGAAGGGATAAAAGAAAAGTAGAATGTCGTCGGGAATGAAATTGCGGCAATCGTGTACAGTGCGAGGATGAAGGTTCTCTAACCCCCTTCGAGCTCTGTTGAGCAAGTAATTTCGGTTGAGAAGGTAAAAAAGAATTGACAACATTTTTGATCGTACGTGTTGACTCTCCAAGTAATTTACAAAATAACAATTTATAACGTACCATGGAGCGCATTGAAAATACGTGGTTAGTTAGAAAAAACCTTGAAAGGTACATTTAAAAAAATCGTAGACGCGACAAATCGAGTCTCCGAATGTCTCGTTCAAATTTGGTCATTATTCATTCGAATATTCCAACGAAACGGTTCCGCAACCCTACGAAGCACTATTTATTTCTGCCGCCTCGTTGAATCATTGAGTTCTTTGATTGACACACTGAATCATTTTGCTAAGTTTGCATGATCCGTTTGAAGGCTCGATACTCGTTCGAAATGGTTTCTCAATTTTTTTTCTTTATTATATTCCATCTGTAATTGGATCTTCGATGAATTGATGGAAAAAAAAAGATAATGATAATCGTTTTCCAATATCTCCGAAACTTTTTCTAAGACTATCGCGAGCCGGCCGAGGCTACGTTACAACGAGAAAAAATAAGAAACGAGAGAATTGCGATAACGGAACGGAGTAGAAGAGTCCATTGAACCTCGCGCGCGTGTCACCGCAAAGTCCGGCGAGCCGTGTTCTCCTCGGTCCAGTAGTTCTTGAGTCTCGAGGGGGCCAGAGCGTCGGAGAGCTCCGAAATCCTTCGGCGCGATGGGTAGAAAACGAGAATCCGAGAGTCTCGGGATCCCCGCAGTATTCTCGTCACGTAAGGAAATTCTATTATGAAATTCTCGAATTCCCGAGACGAGTGATGAATACAACGACGGCAGAGGGAACGACGGATCTTGCTCGATAACTTTCGTCGTAGACAAGCGAATGAGAGGGAAGAAAGACTCTTATTTTCGTAATGAATACTCGAGACAGAGAATATTTTCATTCTCGTTCACTCCCGCTTCTCGTGCTCTGACATTCTTGTTGTTTAGTGCAGCGGGTTTAATACTCTTCCGGTAGCGTTTTATTTTCAACTTAGCGCCGGTGTAGATCCGAGCACCCAACACCAAGACTCTCCCGTAGCCGAGCTCTCGAATGGGGCAGAAGGGGTTGAGAGGGTGGCGGGGGCGGTTCTGAGGTGCGTATAGAAGAATATGTGCATTAACGTGCCAGGGGAGCCGAGAGCGAGAGGGATGGATTTCACAGCGCGGTGTATAAACGATGCAAAGTGATGCAACGTGGGCGATACAAAGTCGTTGGCTATTCCAGGGTTTTTATTGACTGAGGCAAAAGCGATATTCATAGTCTCGCGACTGCGTAGCGCTTCGGCGTTCCGCTCGTCCATCCAAGCTTCTTCATATTTTTTTCTTCCGCTCACTCATTGTCTTTTACTCGATTAATCGACATGCCGCGAGGTTTATTAATTTTTTTTCCGTGCTGAACCAAAAAAAAAAAAGAGATTCTTGTCTCTGATTTACTCGAGTTTCTCTCGGACTTTCGGGCTGACGATGGAATGTAGAATTCTGGTCTTTGGACAACGAACGTTAAGTGTCGATGAAACATTTTTCTATATTATTTCGTTTTGGTGCTATCGAATTATCGGAAGAACAATACTAATCGATAAATACGTATTGAAGATAAGAAACCCATCATTGACAAATAAATAAAAAAAATGTCAATTCGTATAAAACCGGTAGCCATATGGTAAACCCTGTGTGGTTCTTTCTTATCGTGACTTGGGGTGTATTTGCCGGTTGCGGAGACGCGGCCGCGGTGAACGATGGATCGATGAATTGATCGGGTGTTTCTCGTTGAGTCGACGTGCCCGTTTCTCCGGTCGGTCAGAGACAGTCCGAGAAGTTTGCGAGGAACGCACAGAGCGAAGTCCCGCGAGAGAGAGGGAGGAGAGAGAGAGAGAGAGAAAAGTTAGCAGCAGCAAACATAGTTTATCCGGCATCCTCGACGATTTTCCTCGACTCTCACTCTCTCGTACTTCTTACTATTTATAAATGGTTTGAACCCGGTCGTCGCATTGACGAACGCGCGGCTGCGGACCTCACTTGCTGTATGCTGCTCTTACCGCTGCTTCTGCCACTGCTGCTGCTGCTACTGCTGCTGCTTCGGTTGCCCGCCTCGTGGAACAATTCGCTACCCCATGATAAAAATAGAAGCCCTAGCGAGCTAGAGAGGCAGCTCCGTAGTTTCGCTGCCCGCTTCTGCCGCTGACCGCGGCTAGAACCTAGAGCCTAGAGCGACCGAACGACTGAGACTACGCGCCTGCTTCATCGAGCTCCGGCTGTACTACCGGCCTGGCTCTCTCCGCTTCGGACGCTGCTCCGGCTGCGACTGACTTAGCGAAGCGCGTCTCGTTTACTCCCCCGTCCGAACGAACGAGGGCCGCCCTACTGGCTCTTGTCAAGTTGCAATTACGCTAAAATGCAATAATGCATCTCGCTACAAACGAGAAAGCTTGTAATTGCAAATTATAAGACATCCGAGATTCCCCGCAGATTCGAGTATCGCAGTAGAGGATTCGGTAGATATTTTTCAGTCGTGATAAATTTCAGTCGTGATAGTCAAAGGAAGCTTTTTAACGAAGGCCCGATAGTCGTTGTAAAAAAGAAAGACGAATAGTTCGGTCGAAGGCTCGAAACTTGGGGGAAAAAAAATCGATTTTTTTTTTTCTGAAACTTTCGATAATTGTACGGTTAATCGTCAAAGTTTCGCGCGAGTTTTGTCTCGCTCCGGGAGGTTAATCGACTATTAATGGATACACCGAGCATCCTTTACTTCGGTTCGTCTCTTATTCCGTAAACTGTCACGGTTCGTTCTTTGAGGGTCGAGAAAGAAGCTTATTATTTAATGAACTGCTCGTAATTAGCCCCACAGAGATCTCGAAGCGGGGGGCAGAGAACGGCAGGTACAGACTTTATCGGAGCTGACTATTGTACTTCTTTTTTCGTTGCGTATCTCTCGGATATTCTCATACCGTCCCCGTCATAAGTCGTAAACTTTCGCGTAGAAGTTGGTGAAAGATCTTTCTCTGGGGGATATCATGATAAATTAAGGGCTGCTTTGCTGTCCTTCGCTACGATATACATCTCGAGAAACAAGTTCGGCACTCAGCAAAGCGCACGGTCATCAATTATCAACGTTTTACCCAAGTGTTCGACCCTTTCACCTCTGTCCAGAGCTTCAATGTTCCTTTTTACGCGCCTGATGCTAAACGACCCAAAAAGTATTAATTTCTTGCACGTTGGTTAGCTGCACTTTCGTGAACGTTGAATCGGAAACAATTTTTATTTTACGAATACCAATCGCAAGAAGGGTGCATTGAGAGAATTCGAAAGATCGTTTGAAAAATTATAAATAATCATCGCGAAACGATAAGATTAATAAGAATTAATTTGAAGTATCATCAAAAAATGGTACTCGTACTCTTATTCCCCCAATCATGCGCTAATGTTAGAAAGAATAGCACCCCATTTCAGTCTCTGAAAACTATATATTAATATTTTTCAAAATTATTTATTAAAGAATAAAAAAAATTATCATTGATCTTTGTTCGATATATCAAGTCCGATCGCAATGAAACACTGTTTTGCAAGTACGAACAACAAAATCCCTCACACACACACACACACACAAGATATCCAATCTCCAAAAATGTACCAAATTTGATCCGATTCGAGTTCTGTCGAGTAACAAAGTGCCAGTTCGTAAATTCTTCTTCCTTGGCCCTTGATCTTCATCCTCTCTCGCCCGTTTGGTCCTATCATTCTGTACTTCCGCTCGGCGTGATTAGCTCTGCAAGAATGTTGCCTCGGGGAGTGCCGCGACGGCGGCCCGAGCGACTTAATCTCTTCAAGGTGGGTTACAGGAATCGAGAGTCATTAGGTTGGACAAAAGTTGCGGTAGAACTATAGGGAGGGGGGGTGGAGCGAAGAAGGGACGAACCGATTGGCGATTTTCTATTCGAGCTTTGTTATCCCTCGTACCTTCCCGAGCTAACTAACCCGTTGGCCGTTGCGCGAACGTGGGGGCCACATTCCGAGCAGATCACGGATGCTTATAGAAGCCGTTGCGTAACGCTCGTCAGGTCCTAGCGGTGGAGCCGGTGAAGCTCTCGCCGCTCCGGTATAGCTTTTCGGCTATTCGGCACCGCACAGAACCACCTCGGCCGCTGCCAGCGGGCTACCCCCGTAATAAGCGAGAGTCGTAGACTAAACGCGCACATGTACAAAGCTGCAGATACGTACTTGATAAACTGCCGACGCGAAAAAGCTCACGCGCACAGCTTGGCCGAGAACAAAAGCTCTAGAGAAATTTTACAAACTAAAACGAGGCGAGTTCCACTAGCGTATTCGCTGGCGTACGAAATAGAACGTTCCGTAGCGAAGATCGAGAGGGAAGGGGGCGCGCTGTGTATCGCTGGAGGAGAGTCAGACGTAAACAAAATTGCATGCATGCGAATACAGTCGAAGCACGAAACGCGCAGTGCCATGCATGCGCTTGAGTCTGCTCGCGCGAATGAAGCACAAGAGAGTTTCGCAGACGCGGATGAAAATACAGAAAAGGCGCTTTGCGGGGAAGTCGATAAAGTTGCGTGCAAAACGTAATTGAACGAGGGGTAGAGTCGTTGACTGGGGATCAGTGATTGGCCAGATGTTATTCGGAAGATTGGAGGGAATTTTTTTGTCATTCCGATTTTGTTAAATGGAACTTTAGTGTTAAATCGGTGTAAGCAAGATCGAAGTTGTGCGGTGGGAGATTGTATTCCTCCTGAATATGCGTAATGCCCGGCGCAACATTGTTTTTCGCGGGGTTGAAGCGCCAACGTGTATGTACCTCGGTCTATCGATGCTCGGGCTCACCTTTTTGGCACCGTTATATTATACAAAGATAAAAATTCGTCTATAGACGTTGTACATAAATATGTAGTAGCTGTAACACGGCGCGTATATATACCGTCGAGCAACTGGCACGTAATCGACGTACCGTTCCTCTCCACCTACACGAATCGAGCGAGGCGCGAGCGCGATTCGCGTTTTCGGACGGGCGCGTGCGGCTCTCGTCGACGTCGTCGTCGTCGTCGTCGTCGTCGACCACGAAGACGAAATCGCAAACGGGAGCTTTTTTCGCGTCAGGGCCGTGGCGTGGCACGGACGCGCCCCGAGAAGCCTCTCCAACCGATCTCGGGGAACAGTTTTATATTATATATGTATATATTTAGGAGACGAAATAGTTTTTAGAATCGAGAGAAAGAAAGCGTCGTTCCGCAGTGCAATTACCGATAAATCGGTAATGGGAATTCTCAATGTCGATGATCAGTGAAAAATAATAATAAAAAATAGTGTTGAAATGCAAATGTGGACGTGGTGAATCGAAGGTGACTCGTGTCTCTTTCCGCGAATCCCGGGAATTTCGACCGCGAAGACGAAGAATTCTGACGAATGTTTTTTTTTTCTTTTTCTTCGTTCGACGATTCATCGATAGTGAAATTGAATGTTAATTTTGTCGGCAATGAGTAAAAAATATACGAAGAAATATAATTGACGAAAAAAAGAAACAACGGAGTGTGGGATTAAAAAACACAAAATTGTTGAGAAGAAAGTGTCCACGAGCAATAACGAGCTCTCGAACCCGGTCCGAGAATCCGGATCTCGCGTGTCTCTCTTGCGGCGGTCGACGACGTCTATTTTTAAGGGAGTTCGAAAGTAGATCGTGTCCCGCAGGACGCTCGGGAATCGCGTGTTGTGTGACGTGGCGTTTTTTTTTTGTCGATGGTCTAACGTTCGATTAATTTTTTATTGACTACCTTCATTATTCGCCGGAGAACGGAAGAGGGAGCAAGGGTGGGAGGAATTGGCCTTGGCCTCCATAAAAATCTCCGCGTCTGTGTTCTCTTCCGATTGGATTTCATCGTCGGTCGAAATTTTCTTTCGTTATCACAGTTCGATCTTGCGATCGACATTTTTTGAGAATTTTTTTTTTAATGCAATCGAGTTTATCTCACACCTCCATTTCTTGCTGTGCTTGTTCTTCTTATTTGAGGCTCGGACTCCGTCTCCCTCGCTCTCTATCTTTCACGAGGGCGAAGGCCGGTTATTTCCGAACGGCGCGAACGGTGAAAACGAAACGAGAGTGTTGTAGCTGGCCGATTTATACGAGAACCGAGCCACGTCGGACGGGCGAGAAAACGGGCAAACGTCGCGTGAATTCTTCTCCTATGCTACGCGATATTACCCCACTCCCCCCTTTTTTTCTCTGCGATTTACTACGCGAGGAGATTAGGAGGACGTTGATTCGATTTCGAAATTCCGCGATTTCATGAAAACTTTTTGTTGACCGGTCATTTTTTTTTCGTTTCGCTAATATTTCTCATAAAATGCATACACATTGGATGGTTTTTTCATCGTGTTTCCAATTCTCAACATTTTCATAAACACATTTCGAGCTCCGATAATCGTCGTTGGCGGAACTCGCGTTATCCCGGAATTTCGACTCGATTCGGGAGCACGTTTAGAGTTTAAAAAATAGAAGGTACTTGGAGAAGAAATCAGAAAGACGATAAAATTTCATTGCACAGAAATTTGGAGTCGCTGAGAGGGCCGTGACCGGAGCTCGTCACCGATCGACCGCCTCGTGGAAACGATAACAATGACGGACAGACGTCGGGTGGGAATGAGAGAAGCGATGAATTCCTGCTGACGAGCGGGAATAATCCCGTAACATCGACATAGTTGTGCCGGTCGGACGCAGTGGCGACGAATAATCTCCGAGGAAATTCGAACGGAGAATGCAGCAGCAACAGCAGCAAGGCCAAACGGGCCAGTCGAGCTCGTCCGGTGCTCCGAACGGCATTGCCGGCGGTGCACAATTGCCGCCACAATCGAGCGGCACGAGTCCTGGACAGCCCGGGGCTACCGGCACGACGAATGCCACGGGCAATCGTCCTCAGGTTAACGGAGGCAGATTCGACTTTGACGACGGTGGTACATTCTGCGGGGGATGGGAGGACGGCAAAGCTCACGGACATGGGGTTTGTACCGGGCCCAAGGGCCAGGGCGCATATTCCGGAAGTTGGCACTACGGCTTCGAAGTCTCCGGTGTCTACACGTGGCCGAGGTAAGCTTCACTCTCTTCCATAATTCAAATTTTTTGTTCCCCCAATTCTTCCAATTATTTAATCGCGCGCACGAACAAGAAATGATTTGCCATCGAAAAGAATGAAACGCAATACATTTTTTTTCCAATTCTTCAAACCTTTTTTAACATGAAAATTAGCACGAATTGAAAAAGAAATTTACCGATAATATGATATATAAGAGAGTATCGGTTACCAATCCGCTCGATTGTGGAAAAAGTCTCGAGTGCAATTCCCTCGTTATAAATCTCTCGGAATTTCCGCCGTTCTCATTTGCTTTTTTTCAAAGCTGTACGTCGGAACGGCAGGGGGAAACGGAATACAAAAAGAGGCCGATAGAGAGCACGTTTCGACCTCGAAATTTTAATAGTTCAGTACGTATCCGTCCCTCCGTATCCCGTGTGCCTTTCGAACGAACGAACCGTTTCAATCGTATATTTCTCGGAGACTCTCTACTCTCTCTGGTTGGGACCTGGCGCGAGCCGATCCCGGACAGCTTCTCGGTTGCGGAGAGGTTACCCGAAGGGACGAGCAGCTCCCCTCGCGTTTGGTTTTCCGCGCCGCCTTCATACGGCTGATGCTGCTCGTGTGCTTCGCACGCGGATAGCCCGAGTGACCCGGACTCGTTGTCCTTGCACTTCGTGACCCACATTCAGGATCGTAAGCTCCCCTATCGGGAACCAAACTCTCTCTTCCCTCTCGGTTACACTCGCTATGTATGTGTACGTATCTACATGCATGTATATATATATAGAACTATCTCCGACTCGCGCCCCAGGATACGTGTCAAGGTCGAAAGCTCTCCCACTTTCCTATTCTATATAGAACGCAGCAGGAGCCTACAGCAGCTATCTCTGCAGCTGTCTCATGCTGCCTCATAATAGATATATATATACGTGTGCGCCGGAGTTTTCGTAAAATTTCTACCGAACTGTTGGCACGTCAGTAAAATAAATAAGGCGGGTCTTGTGGACACATTAAAAAAATAAAAGTATCTTTCTCGTATGAGCATCTGGAAACACTTCTCATATTTATCGGGCTGTGTACGTTTATTTTTTTTAATTTGTCGCCCTCAAGCTGGGCGTTCGTTGCATCGTAGACGATCGCACATGGATCGGGTTCGTTGAGTATTTTGATTTTGGAACCACAATTCTAAGCTGAATCGACATGACAATGGAACACGATGTCCATATCGTGTTTCTCGATTTCGATGAAAATGACGCCAAACATATTTCCACATCGCCAAGTTTTGCGAATGGTGTTGAAAACAAAACTAACAAGTGAAATGCAAATTGAAATGTTAAAAGTGAAATGTTTTATGAAAAAGAAAAAATTATAAAATTTAATAAACCGCGTGTGAAACGAAAAAAAAATCACCGACGTTACAATTGCTGACTACAATTTAACGTTGAAATATGTCATTATTCATTCATTCGTGGACTAGATGTAAATGAATGAATTATTGAATTGACCGAAAATAAATAAACAAGTAATAGAATACATAAACCGCTTATGTAGACCTCTGGGCATTTAAAATAGTTGCAATGATTGCTGGAAACAATTAGAACATATCTAAACTATTTGAATGAAAATAAGTTGACAAACGGCTCATTTTATCCGAACAGTGGGTATCAAATTTCTGTGGTATCATATTTCGTCGTATTGCTTTTGTTGGAAATACTATTGTCCAATTGTAATGAATTACTTCGATATCATCGAAGCCGTTCGTTGCCATCCCCCGATGAAACAAAAGCATCGAAAGCTTTCGTTGGTATGGAAAAAAAAAAGTAGTCAACGGAACGATGAGCGATGTTATCGCGTCACGCGAACGAGGATTCTTCCGTTTACGTGAATGTTACTAATCGTACTCGTGTACTTTCGTTTGACTCTCCTATCAGCGTTTTCATCTTTATCGTGTCACTTAGTCCCGATCGCGGTCACTGTTACGATATTATTAGTACACCACTGCTCCAGTTTACTATTTTTATCGTTTTCATCGGTCGAATGTCCGCGCGTTTGCACATACACCCGATAACAGTGGAGAGTTAAGAAAAATCGAAATCGTCTAAATATCCAGCTTTCGGTGGCACATGCCAGCTCTGACCTATCGATGATCCGTCCACTTGCACTCTGTACACTGGAGTCCGCGACTCGTCGAGCATACGATCAACAGCCCATCTCATTCGGAGGACGAAATTCGTTACAAAGATTCCGAACGAAAAAAAGATTTTTTAAAGGTAGTCCTCTCGTAGAGTCTGACTCAGGGCAGTGGCTTATGAGGGATGCTAATCTGACCGCAATTTCTCCTCAGCTAGCTTATCTTTGTGACGCTGATTCCGAAAAAAATCAAGTCAAGCCCTCATGGCAATGAAGAAAAAGCTAATCAGAACTCAAGTCGACGTTCATGCATACGATGTACGATTCTTATTTGATAAATCCCCGATATTGGTCTATCGAACGAAATGACAATATATTTTTTTCAAGCTCTGTAATATTTCTCGCGTCGTTGAATGTTGAACAGTGGTTCGGCATACGAGGGACAATGGCAAAACGGAAAGCGTCACGGTCTCGGCATGGAAACGCGGGGACGTTGGCTCTACCGTGGCGAATGGACTCAGGGATTCAAGGGTCGTTACGGCGTCAGACAATCGACCACGTCCACCGCGAGGTACGAGGGTACTTGGGCGAGCGGTCTCCAAGACGGTTACGGTTCCGAGACATATGCCGACAGTGGTGAGTACCAATCGACCCCATCCTCAAAGCTTGTTCCAATTTCGACGTTTTCACCGCGATTCGCTACCGATTCGGTGCCCCAGCGGCTAAACGTTTCGATTCGAAGCGAACTCTCGAGACGACAAATTCACCCGAGTCACGTTCTACTCCACCGTTGCTGAATCTTCTCATTTCGTGAAGCTCCAACTCGGTGTCTCCGAAAGTCGGATAAACGCACATCCGAAGAGCTCGTCACAGGCGCGATAATTTTTGTCACTTGAGAAAAATCCCCTCGTTTCGTGCTTTCGACTGTATCAGACCCGTTTGGGGCCCGCGAATTTTTCGGTACATATTCATTGCGTATTTCCCGTCGTTGCGAGCCATTAGGACGGTGAAGGAACCGTGTAAACTGTTATCGACGAAACGATGTTCATTGTCTGCTCAAGGATTGTCAATCGTAACGCGGATTTTCGTTACTCAGCGCGACCGTTGCGCGTCCCTTATTTATTACTTTTCTAAATAACGAGGACCGCTACTGAGTAAAAGACACGATTTTCGACTCGATGGAACGCCTTCAATAACGTTTCTTTGAAAATCCTTGAAGATATCACGCTTCGGCATGGTGTCGTAGAATTTTCTCGTAAATAATGTCCCGGGGAAAATACGCTGCGAGTTTCAATAACAACTGAAGTTCCGCTTTCTGCATAAAAATACGTTTACATCATGCTCACTTTACATCGTAACCTTCCGCTCTTACGCAATTACGCCATCAATAAAACGACGCGGCCTTGTAGCCGGAGCGTAGAAGCACGTGACGACTACTGTCCTTATCACTCTCCATCGGACCCTTCGCATCTTCTGCGTCTTGTGTGTTTCCGTCCGTTCTCTCGCTTGTACTCGATATTCATGGCGAAACGAGGGTGCGGAGCACGGCGAATAGGAGGCACAGAGACGCAGACAGATATAACGGATAAACCCATCAACCCCTATCCGTGCCACGTCGCGACCTCGAGAGTTCCCACCCGTCCTGTCATGGCTGTCGCGTGACCTTGCCCGTATCGTTCTCCACCGCCACCGTCGCCGCGAGAGCTCCGAGAACCAGCGACGAGAGACGCAGTATCCGATATACCACGAAAACCACCCCCTCGGTTGTCAACGGCGATCGTTCGAACCCACAGTTGTGTTTTTTACTCCAAAATTTATACGTCTATTGCATTGAAAAAACGAAATAAAATGAATACGGTCGCCTCTGACTCCGCAAATCGATCGACAAGAAAAAACTCATGAAAAAATCGCCCAGAAAGCAACATGACTAATAGAATGGGGATTTTTTTTTTTTGACGGTCGCGTCAACTTCGATCACGCCTCGTCTCTCGCTCCCTGGCAGACGTGTGAATCCAATTTATCGCAAAAAAATATTCAAACTTTCTCCACAAGTCCGCGATGAAATCGGAGAAAATAGAATTGAAATTCATTGAAAAAGACGAACGCACGTCTGTACGGGGGTAGCCGAATATTGTTTGAAATTTACGATTTCCATTTCTCTGGCATTTCATATTCAATCGGTTCGCTCTTGGGAGTCAGTTGCCCCTCCGCGAATGCGCCCGCCCTTGGTCTAAAAATGTCTTTAGCTCTCGTGTGCACTCGATCTCTTTCTCTTTTATTCTTTATTGATTGATGGCGATTCGACGAGTCTTTGGTCTTTTCTTCTCGCGCATTCCACGCTTCGCCGTTGATGTGAAATTTATCAATTTTACGAACGTTCGGCAAACTAATGCATTTTTCTAGGGTTAAGATCGAGCTTGCAACGACAAATTCGAGCCTAGGGGAAGAAAAAGAAAACAGACGATGAAAGGAGGTTATAGCCTCTGGGTGGTAACCTTGCCACGAAGGTTTTCTGGAACTCGAGAAACTTTGTTTCTTTTTTTTCATCATCAACTTCTTTTTTTTTAACTTCATTTTCGCCCTCGAGTTTGTATTTTTCTTTATTTTATTTTTTCATCGTTACACGTCCCCTCGCAAGTTCAGCGCCGAGAAACTCCGAGGAAATTTCGTAACGCGTGTTGAGATATGCTTTAGGCTTGAACCGCTCGCGCTAGCTGGTGCCACGACCCAGATAGAACCCGAGACGCGGGAGCTACGAGAGTAAATAAATCGTGTCTCGTGAAGGCGCAAGAAGCTCGCTCGTGCGCCCGCCTCGTGCTTTTTGCGCCCCACCTATACATATAACGTCGGCCACGCGGGGAGAAACGAAGATTGCTTTCAATCGACGTTAGGTTAAAACGCGTCGAATGACAAATAAATTGTACGGATAGTATAGCCGGAGGCTCGGGAAGCTCCGTAACGTTGAGGGCTGTTTTAACTGTCCGCATTCACATATGTACCAATGTCCGAGTTGCTCGAGATAAATAAATGGACAAATCCTGGATTTGCAGAGCCACACGTGTACGTCGAGTTCACGATTAGCTCGCGCAAAGGAACTTCTAGTCAATGAGACAGCAGCATTTTGTCCCCCCTCCCCTCTTTTTAGATACAGCGAGCGTAACGAATGTTTAGAAAAGCTTCAAACTGTCAGAAGTGAAATATACGAGTCCCAAAAATCGCGAATGACGAAAATAATGATGATTCCACACTGGTGATGCGGATCGTAACTTCTTCAATCGCAGGGTTTGAACTGACCGTTGGCCGGGAAACGATATGTTATCAATTGTTTCAAATAATTTATTTGTTAGTAACACTAATTAGCTGCGTTCCGTTTTTAATTACCTTAAAAGCATAAAATGAAAAAAATTGAAACATTTTTCTAGTTTCTCTGAAATTGTTTTTTCGCCACATACGGTTTTTTAAATGCGCAAATTTTTGCGTATTCCGCGCATCCGAACGTTGTCTCGAAATCAATGTGTCACGAGTAAACAAAATGGCCCACGAGAGACGGAGACTCGAAACGAATATTTAGCGTAGAGTATTGTATTGCATGGCGATACCACATCGAGAGGATCAAATGGTATTCTCGCGAGGTTTAGATGGCGTACGGGGTCTATAGTGTTGCCGAGAATCGATGCGACCTTCGATCCTCGATGCACTTCGGTGTCCCTGGAACCCACCTCGAGAGACAAACCCAGCACGTGCAGTTCCCCGGAACCTGGCGTACTTCACTTTGCCGTAGTCACAACACTGCAGCCTGCAGTCTTCGCCACCTCCTACCCCCCTGATTATGTTAGGCGAGCGTCCGCGTCAAAGTGTAGGATAATACGGCGAGAAATACCGCCAATGCCTATTTTCTCCGCACGAGTCGCTATTTATATCGCAAAATTATTCGTTAATAATAATTTTACCCCCCTCCCCCTTGGTTATTAATACGAGCGCGGACAAAACAAACAACGCGCGAAAGCGACACGAGAAAAGGAGTCGCGCGGACGATTCGAAGAGTTTTCTTTCCCGTATTGACGTCAAACGCGTTGAACCGATACCGGCAAGTCAAGAGCTTCGATTCCGGGAGCATCGACGCCCACGAATCTCCGGTCCGCGTATAGTACAACTCTTTAACTATATGTAGAAATCTATTTCTATCTAAGAAGCAAAAACTGGATCTTTCGAAATCTCGTTACAGAGGCCAGGGAGCTTTGAAATATTAGAAAAATCGACGTGTTTTTTGCCATGGACAACTAGGTATTTTCATGTCATGTGTAGTACGAAATTGGCGACATAAAAAAAACGTCATCCTGTTATTCAGCAATTCAAAGCTGTGTAAGAGAGAATAAGTAGATATATTTGTTAACTTTTCTTTTATCAGGCTATAAAGAAAGTTTTCTTGGAAAGACGAATAAAAAAGCATAAAAACTCGAGCGTCCGAAGATCAAATTACACACGCGCGAGTCAGCGAGAATAAATTTTCCTTAAACAAGAAGAAAAGAAAGCCTCGAAAACTTTTCTTTGTTCGATAAGTTGATCCACTTTGCGTGACACAAAGCGAGATTTATTCCGATTTCGATGCGCTTCTTTTTTTTTTCTTCTTGTCTACTGGAGTTTGGCAAAGTGGAAGTAAATATTCGGGAACATTTGGGACTCTCAGCGTTCGGTTAGGATACCCTATATTCTTCAAGCTCGTGGGGGCGTTCATGTTTGTGTCAGTACTGCCGAAGCTCCCTTACAAGAGGAACCCTCTTTAGTGTGCCACTCCAATGGGTTTCTGTGTTTCGTGCTACGACATGAGAAATCCCGTTTGTGTGAGAGAACCGCCTCGTATGAATAATCCGAACGAGCGACTGTTCCCGAGGACGGAAAACCATTCCCTTGGGTTTCCGTGCGGTTCTCCAATCCTGGCAGTGTCTCCCGACACTGTCGTTTACGTCGTTGCTAAGGGGGAGGGGGAGAGGTAACCCGATTCATTTTTCTCGTCGAACGAGGGTGCTGAACATTCGCCAAATCCTCTCCGTTAGGCGTACAGTGTACGGTACTGGAGTTACATCGACGGATCAACGACATTAGCGGAACCCATGGAAATGGGATCGGCTGATCGCGTTTCAATTTCGAGACCACTTGTAAAGCTTTCATCCTCATCGAAGCCATCGCGGAGCATTGCTGACTCGACGAGTTTCCATAAAGCCAACCGCGAATTATTCTAGAAAAAAAATCGCGATGAACGCGAAGAAAACTGGATTGATAAGCAGAACTTTTCTCATTCGTCACTATTTTCCACCATTTACGAAGCTTCTTCTACAAACAAGTATGGTGATGAATCTTTGAAAGAAGTGGAAGCCAATGTGCAAATTATTTCTCAAATATGTTACAAATATTGTTTTTTCAATCCTGATCGTGTATGATCGACGATTTTTAAAAAATTATTACAATACTCCAAATTCTGCATTACCATTTAGATTGCTTGCCACCGACTTCTGAAGTCCGAAGTGCAATGAGGACTTGTCGTTGGGTAAAAGGCTTTCCCCGCTGCATAATGAAATTTCAACCAACAGCACTTACTTTTCATTCGCTAAATGGAATGATTGACTATCGAATTATATCTGGCTCGCAGGACGATATTCCGGCATTCGAAGAATCCTCCGATATTTCAGGGTAACGCCTTCGAAGAAAGCAAGACAAGTTATAACCCCGGAAGTATTGCGTATCGAAGCTTCTTTCGAATGTCTTGTTTTCGGCTATATAAAAATCTGCGATTCATCGCGAGGCTTCCTCGATGAGTGTCTGGGTGTGACTCTTGGAATAGATGAAGAAGCCCAAAGCGACGAATGTGCGCTCTCTTCGGCATCACTCAGTTCGAAGCAACGGGAGCGTGAGCTTAGCCCGAGCCGATCTGGAGGCCGAGGGAAGCATACCAACCGACACGCAATGTGCGGCAGATAAGTTTTATTGCATTTCATCCTCGCGCTGGCCTGGCCGGCCGCGATGCTCTTGAGCTCTTTATTTAGACAGGATCGAGAGTGAGAAGTAAGATGACTCTGAACAATTTTTCTTTTGCTCTTCTTCGCTCATCGAGAGCTCCTCGCGATCTGTTGAAAACGCGAAAGCCCCGAGACCAGCGACAGTTACAATCCTCGTAAGCTGAAAAGATTCGTGACGACCTCTGAGAGTTAATGCGTTGAACGTCGAACGTTCAACGAACCCGAGCGACCCCGTTTACAATATAACCATTCGTATGCAATGAATAAGCACCGGGCGCACACGCGATGGGTTGGAGAACGCGGTAGTAGACGTAAACGGGACGGTAAACGCTCGCGTAAACGTCAATTTCTATCATCGCCGGTGAAATATACAGCCTCGCGAAACTGCGAGAATGACGGAGGGCACTATATTATCAAAGGGAAGTTCGCCCGTCGAAGTACAAGCGCGCATTGGCTGCACGTTGAAAACATGTTATCTCGGGAGGGTGAGATGACTTCTCGATGGGCGACGACTCGCGTTCGCGAGAAGATTGAGCGTTAGCGAGACCCGACAGAGATCTCAAAGCTTTTTTGGTAGCTGAATTGATAAACGAGCGCCGAATATACTCATTGACGGAGAACATATAATGATGCTGTTGCTCGGCGGGAGAATCCGATGAAATCTAACTGTTTGGTAAATTTTTGGTTGGATAATAGTCTCATTGCATAGTTAACAATATCACACTGGCCGAATTTATCGGGAAGTTTCAAATTATCAGCTTTTTATTGTGCGGTATCAACTATGAAAAAGCACTCGAAACAGGGCCTGTAAATTCTCGAAGAACGAACTCCATTCCATCGCGAAATACGAATAGGATCAAGGCCAGCGTAAAGAAAAACCATGAAACCTTCATTTTATTTCAAGTTCACACTCGATGTTCCGGTAACTTTGTTTCGATGATTTTCCGTCGATATAAAAAATATCCGCCTCGCTACGGTTTCGTTATGTATTCAGTGCTTTTCTCCCCGATTCACCGGTTCGAGTTGAGCGTGCAGCCGCCGAGAGTGGGAAAGAGTTCCCCATGGAACGCAAGAACGGGAATAGTCGGGCTCGAACGCCCGACGTTGATGGACCTTGACCCGAAAACTGGCGTGAGGTCGTCATCCAACCGTCCGACTTCGATTAATTCGCACACAGACCAACATTCTCGTCCCAACAATTCTCTCAACACGTTTTCATCCCCATGGTATCCTTCCGCTTGGCAAAAACAAAGCTATAACATCAATATTCTCTCAATTTCACCCTTGAGAAAAAAATATAATAATAATAAAAGAAGAATCCAGGAATGTTCGACCGAAATTAGAACGACAATGAATCCTTGATGAGAATCAAAACCTTGAAAGTCCATCGTCGCGTTTGCTCGGCTCAATTTTCCAGAGCTCTGAGAGAATTCTGGGCGCGTAAAGGAATTTTTTTTTCGCGCTTCGAATAATCTCGTTTGTGACTTATGATAAAATATAATTTGAAAGACTTCCATCGATCTTTATTGGATTCTTTACTAGTTCAATGTTATCACCATTGAATTATCAAAGCGAATTCTTTCTAAGCTCTATTATCATGAGTGCGTGTCGAGGCTCTCTTTTCGTCTCTCGGATGCTCGGAGTCCGCGCGACGTCGTCGCTGCTCCCAGTTTGACGTGTTTCAATTGCGTTTGATTAGGGATTCTTTTCGCTAGACAAATGGCAGGATCAAACGACCTTGGCCGTTGCGAGTGTGTACCAAGCGCAAGCTGCGAAATAGGAGACAGTCGAGAGTTAGAACAGTCAGTTGACACGCGGGACACTCGGATTAGGGCCGTGCAAACGAGAGATGTTTCGAGGCAAGAGAAACGCGGAGAAGGATATATGCATGCGGAGCGAAGCGAAAGAAGCCAAATCGGAGAGATGCTTTCGGAGTGGAAGAAGGTGATGAACCAGAGAGACGAATTCGACGGTAGACGCGTCCACGCGTCGTCGGGTACGTCGGGCAGAAGATCAGACGACTTGGACCCGACCAGGGGCGCATCGAGGCCGTTGAGACTACGGGACTTTTCCCCGGTCCACTTTGCTCGCCTCTTTCCCCTCTGGGCTTTCACAAATCCCCGATACCCCGGTCCCCCCCGTTTTCTCTTTATTTTTATCCGCATGAAACCCCCAACGGCCTCGGTCGGCATCTTCCTTGCCTTTGCGCTCTCTAACTCTCGGGCGACGTCTGAAACACGATGTTCGAGATGACTTAGAGCCTTCGGGCACTCGTACATAGCGGATGATATGTCGCGAAGATTGGTCCGACGAGCCCGGCTGTCGTCGGCAATTATCGTAGATTCGACGACCAAAGTTTCATGAAGCGATCTTGGATTTTTGGGTTTACCGTTGACGGCGTTTTTGCTGTTGTTTGCTTTTAACGCGTGCGAGTTGAACGTATAAAGAATGTCCGCAGCCGGAGCAATTACTCGAATGGGCGAACAAAACTTTTCGGACTGCGAGAAACAATAGACGCGTGTTTTTCTTCTAATTAACTTTCGACGAGTTCGCTGGTATGTACATATTTTGTGTGCCCACGAGAATGTTTTTCATTGCACAATGGCATTGTCGCCTATTTGGGAGCGCTGAGAATTTTATTATGTATATTTTGATGCAAGGGAGAATTGCTTTCATCAACTATTCAATCATTTCTCACTTTCAATTCCTTTCGTTAACGTTTACAACTTAATTATCGCGGCGACTTGATGCTTGATATTTTAATTACGGGCAAACCGTGAACTCGAGTGAGTTGTGACGTGAAAAAAAAAAAAAAAAGTGTCCTGATTTTTAGCCTGCATGGAAAAAAAGAAACCTATTACCTTTATCCAAATGAGAATTCGAGTTGTAATGAGGCTACAAAAAATCTGAAAAATTCATGTATAATTTCGGGGAGCTGGAAAGCTGGAAAATGTATCAGTCATCAAACTATTGCCATTATAATTCTTGATTAATTAATTTCACGCGAAAAAAGAATACGTACGGGGAATTTGGCTGCCAGGAGCGAAGAACCATGTCTTTTGACTAAAAATCGATATGAACGTGTGTAATAATTTTTCTTCTGTACTATCGAAGAAACGACACTTTCAGGCGTCTCTTATATTCGCGAACTGCAGCACGCTATAACCCACGTAACGAATTTGGCGTCTATGGCCGTGTAAAATCCGCGGAATAAGAACAAGAGATGACCCGGGTGGGTTTGCTACAAAACGGCGAATGTGACGTAAGTTCGCAATGCGTTAGAGCTGTTGGAAGGGCTAGTGACCGCGTTGGGATTCGGTGGAGCGTATGCATGCAAGACAATATATAGCATAGCCGTACACGTCTATGCATTCGAGTGCAGCAACAGCAGCCAGCGGCAACGGCACTCTGCATCGGCGCGGTGCACAGACTCGAGTAACGAGTCCCTCCTGCTCGCAATCCTCATAAATATCGAATGCCAAGCGTTCTGCTGCTCTCTCTCTCTCTCTCTCTCTCTCTCTCTCTCTCTCGTACATACCGTAAAACGCGCAATTTATCATTCCCACGGAATCTTACGAGGAAACAGAAAGAGGAGCGAGGAGAAGGGCGGCAACCCCAAGAGAAAAAGCTTTGGAAAGCTCTCGCACAAGTTTGCGGTTGAAGCACAGAGAGAGAGTCGAATATTTCGCTGAGTGTAAAATTACGAGACGGAGAATTTGGTTCTTCGTTTCCTTAATTGCTCATTGATTAATGTTCCCGAGGAATTTTTTTCCGTCTCGCCGCACGGAAAGAGCCAGGATAATAATTCTCCTAGACCACTCGAGAGCGGCATTTTATTGTCTACGAGAATATAAATTCACCAGACACGCTATTTCTGGGGTCGTCAAATTAGAGAATTTCGGTACGATATCGAACGGGAAGGCTTTGCAGATTAAAAACTTATGAAGGATAAGTTAGTTCGTTTAATTGAAGATATTGCAAACGATGAGAGAAAAGAAAATGAAAAATGGTGAATTGAACTGTGGATAGGAGACATATTTTCTTTTTAAGTGCAAACACCTTTAGCGACGCTCTAATATGGAAAGTGTCTTTAAAAAGTGTCGCGGCCTTTCTAGTAAGAAGGTGAGAAAAATTGCAAACTATCCGTAGGAAGCGTGCTTCTGTTAAAAAATGAACACATTCAAAACGCCATAAGGGATTCGGCCCTGATGGGAAATAGTGATAAAACGCCAACGTGAAATGTTATGAATATATTTTAAAAAAAAACATATTCTTCTATTTCATAGGAGATTAAATATGCAATGTACCTGAAATAAATGTAAAAATATTGTTTAATTATAATGAAGGGAAGAATAATTATAATTCAAATTTTTTTTTACGAATTACATCCGCATTGGAACGCGAATAAGTTCATTCAAGCCGATTAACGAACCCACCGAAATTCATATCGAGATGTTCCGCAAGTAATATCCGCGAACACAGCGCGCGCGTTGTTGTTTCGTTGTAGCTCATCGTTAACGAGCGTGCGCTACGTCGGACGTTTGTCAAGCTTGTTGGATAATTTATTTATAATTTATTAATGTCAGGGCACGTGGAGGGGCTTCGCATGTTGGTAGCGATGTTGCCGTTACGCTAGTGTACAAGGATGAGGTGGCTCACGCGGACGTAAGTTAGAGAGGGTAATTCATTGTTAATTCATCGGGTGGATATATCTATCCTTCTATGCATGTGTGTAGACGAGGTTTTGCCTGTGTGCGGGTTCGCGGGTTCGCGATCCTCCACTATTATACCCGAGAGGGAAAGCTCTCGCTCGACTATCCCTCCGGGCTCGACGTGCGAGCACGTTGGTAATTTCGTCCGACGAGCCGTGAAGCGATGGCAAATGCGTGTACACTGTTGTGCTCGTCCTCCGGCAACACACCTACTCCCTTGGATATTCGTCTACGATAATAATTCATTGACCATCCAATGTCGTCAGCGGTCTCGTCACAGACTTTTCCACGCGCGCATTATAATATCATCCCCCGATAACACGTATATGTATAGTCGATATTCGATATTTCATATATATAATCCTCTGCAGTCGCATATTCGTATCATGTATTTTAGAATGAGCTAATCAATATATTTTTTTTGCGATTACAAAACGTACTTAATCACTGTACTAATTACATAAATTTATTAATGTTAATAACAACATTATTGTAATACTCATTATTATTATTATTGTTATTAATAATCCATTGGGGGAAAGTTAATGTTTTTTTTTTCTTATAAACAATTTCTATGTGTTTATTTGATGTGAATGCATTTGAACGGATAATTGCAAGTCGCACTGTCGTTGGATCTTCGAAGTTAAAGTCTGGATTTATTAGATTAAAACTCCCGCGTGTAGGCGCCATTCCATTTAAACCGTGCAACACACGTGGCCCCGGCCATTTATTTATAAATATCAATGTTGGCGAGATGACTCGAACCCGACGCGAGAGCTCGTTGAGGCGCTCGGCCCGTTATGTCCGAGGAAATTCAAGCGACTCCCATCGATGACTCGCCATCAATCTCTCGAGGTTCACGCCCCGTGCGCTAAGCGCGACATTCCAATCGAGTTCATGAACGTCCCAGCAGAGCCTTCGACGCCGCGAAAAGAACCAATTCCTCAATTAATTTCATCAAGACGCGAAGATGTCCCTTTTTTATAAAAGTTAATCGCGTTAAATGGAAATTTTGGTGTCAAAATTCAAGCGACGAAAGCTCTCCGTGGCGCAGACACGTCCCAGTGACCCGATTCGTCTCTTCCTCATTCTCTTCGATCGCACCTCACGCTCTCTCTCTCTCTCTCGCTTCAACGCGGCGCAGACGTGTCGCGCTCGTAAAATTGCAACGACAATAAATCCTCGGCCACGAAGAAGAGGAGGACAATCGAGCGAGAGTTGCGTAGCTGTTGCCACGGTCAGACTCGGAGAGACAATCGCGCTTCGACTCGCTCGTTCTCTCCCTTTCTCGTCTGCCGTCCGCTGTAGGCGTATAACAGAGATACGATGCGAAAGAATAGAAGAGAGCACGGAGCTTCGGGGCTCGAGAGATAACCCTTTAATTCACAGCTTTTGTTTCCACGCCATTCTCTTCAAGGTATATACGATTACACCTACAGCATTCGTAATTGAGAGTCTCGTTAAAGTAACTACGGATTTTCCGAGTTAATGCCTCGCTGGGTCATTCGAAAAATGAAAATGATAACTCAACGGGTGGGATAGTTGGATTAATTTTTTTTATTTATTCATAAATGCTAAGCAATCCAAAAAAAAAGCTGCTATTTTCGGAACTGGTAATTTTTTTACATAATGAGGACATCGGCCCTCGTAAACCGTCCATTAACTGCATGGGATTTTTATTACATTTTTTTGCCGACAAGAAAAAATGGAACTCACATTTTCGCTGTGCTACAAACGTGATTTCAATCGACTGTAAGTAGTCATAGTCCTTGAGTGGTCAGACGCACCGACCCTCGTTCAACATGAAAATTTAACCGACACAAATTAAATCATGGTTCTTTGCTCGTTATTTCCATTTCGAAACGTCCTCCTTTTAATCATCCATAGAAATGTGATAACAATGCAAAAAAAAATATCCCCAATTATTCACCGATGACAATTTACGAGATGCAATAACACATCGATTGCATTCTCGAATGACGCTCTAAGAATTTAATATGACCGAACAATTTCATACCACTTGACTGAGCGGACGGAATTAAATCCAATAAAGGATCTTCTCCTCTCGCTCCGTTATATCGGCCGTTCGCGCGTTTCATAAACGGATTATTTCGTCGGTGACAATAAATACGAAAAAGGACGAGAATTCTCGGATGGCAAATTAACAATTCGAGTTGTAAGATGTAGCACGGAAAATGCGACGACGTACGTGCTGAGAAACGATGGCACATAGAAATCTACGTTATTCTCGCGACACTGACTTGCGGATAGAAACCGGGACAGGGAGAGGCACAGGCAGAGAGTGTAATGCCTTAATTCAGTTCAAACCAACTATCCCCGGTGGGTCGTACACCCTCGTTACGTAATTTAGCTTCGCGTAACCCTCGGAGTTCCGGTTTACAGTTTCTATGCGCATTTGCCACGAGACGCCAACGAGAGCCAGGCCAAACTCTACAACCCCCCACTGTCGTATTTGCACAACGTATCTTACCACATCAGAACAGAGCCAGAATTTTTGTTAGTTTATGAATATATCGGACTGGATTAGGAACAACGGTAGTCAAGGAAAATCGTGAGTTTTCGGCACGCAAACCACTCGGAACGGATCGTTTCGGGTCGTAATCGTATCGGATATAACTTTCTTTTTCAATCAATTTTGGTTGGAAGAGCAAAGAAATTGACTGACAAAATATTTTTTCATTAAAGTCAACGGACGGAAGGGTTGCGTAAAAAAAAATTAATGTTTGCGATATTCGTTCTACGTTTCAAGCCTCTGCGCCCTTCCGCTGGAACATATGTACAGTAGTCTGTTCATATCAAAAGACGGATTTCAATTTTTCAACGGCGAAAAAGGACTGTCAAAATCCGAAGTGATCGATAGCACCAGTGTCCTAATCATGCAAAATGCAAAATCTGGGTATAACAATCCGCAACCGAAATTCATGTTTTTTATAACATTTTTTTCACTCGAAAAGAAAAGTAATCTTCCACAATCGATATACTTTCAAACTGGGTATTCGTCGGCATAACCAGAATATTGCATCATCAACGAAAATTCGCATGGAATTAGTCACACGATTATCTTGTCACCAAGAAAAAAATAGAATTCTTTGGTCAACATCGCCGAACACCGTCTTAACGAGACAACAGACGTACTAAACAGTAATTCAAAGAGCCCATGTATGAAGTATCGTCGAATGGATTGACAAGAAATAAAAAAGTTTGGCAACGCTAATCGCTTCGTTGCCCTTCGTCCATGAAACCACAATTTCTCCCTTAAATTTTCGCATTCTTCGCTACGATTTGCGTGCGTCCTTCTTTTTTAATCCCCCAGGTAAAGTGCCGGTTTACCGATGCGCATAGAGAGGGAGAGGAAACTCCTCGTGGGGTGGCTCTTAGCTGCGGATCTCTTAGCCTGTATAGGCTGCGGACGGAAATACCACTCTACTCTCTCTCTCGCGGACGACTAATTCTCACCAACACAAGGTTCCGACACCCTTTCGGCGATAGTGTTGTCGGCGTCGAGTTAGAGTGCATGCGACGGGCGGGCACGCCGTGAGACGTGGTCGGGGCTATTTCAGTCGGACCAGCCAGAATCAGCGGCATCAAGCGGGCCAGTAGTAACATGTACCGAACGGTCCAGGGCCGTATACTCAGAACTAACATAAGTACGAACAGGCGCCATCGAGTAGTTAAAACTCGAGAGTTCCCGATAGACCCGAGACTATCAACCGGCAACATAATTGCGTTCCACTATGTCGTTTCGCTTATCATACCCGCGTATCTGCGTTTTACTCATTTCGAGCTTCCACGCAAAACGCTTCCAGTCCAGAGAGAGAGAGAAAGAGAGCACGAAGAACTTCCGGTTTTTATCGAGATAGCTTTTTCGGAAAATAGAATAGGTCGATTCAATTTCAATCTTCATGAGCTCCAGCACATTATATCCTACTCCATTCTCTTTTTTACCTCGGGTGTAAATAAGAAATATCTGTGCATTGAGATTTTCACTTTCTTATTCTTATTGATCAATTCGTTGATTCGGGGAAACGCAGAAGTTCCGATTGCTTTGGGTATTGTCGTCTCCGAATAATAATCTGAATAACACGCTCGAGAGAACGAACTTCCGTATCAAGACGATGATTGTTCGCAACGATGACGAGCCACTCGCGCAAGGGCGATGAGGTTCGGGGGGAGTCGAAGAGTATAAAGAAAACGACAAGTAGATACAGAACAGTGGAGAAGACGGCGAAGACTCTCGAGATCCAGATATCCGGGTCCCTTATTCTCGACTCTTTCTTATTTCTTGCCTCTTGTTATCTTCGTGTCCGGGGACTCGTGCCAACGGTATCTCGAACAAACCCTCTCGACGTCGCGATCTCGAAAGTACTGCAGCGCATCCACGCTGTTGCTGGTTTCGCTGGAACTTGAAACTCTCTAGTGCAAACTCGTACACACGATACAAGAAACACTCCGTTCTAGCTTCCAGCTTTTCATTATCGTTTCTGTGCCCTTCAGTTTTCATGTCATTTCGAGGGGGGAAGATACTCGGAGTAAGGGTTGGACACTTGTCGATGCGTCTGGGCCAAAACTGAATAATGTCCGATTTATTTTACATTTAAAAACGATCGTTATAGAGTACAAGTTGACTAGTCATGAGAGTATATAAAGAGAAATCGGAGTTTATTCGGGTAACGGATGAACTTTACTCAGAGACAAATCCGAAGGTAAATAATTCATCGGTTACAAATGAGCAGCCCGCAATGTCCGAGCTGTAAGGACTATTACCTGCATCCCGCGGCATCGATAGCCAGTTAATTGCGTTAATTGACCTCCCTCGATACCGATTTATCGCTGTATCGCGCATTTGTTATACGCAACGCGGAATGGCATGCGCATGCAAAATTAACAGCGCTATTAATCGAGGTCGTATCCCTCGAGGCCTTCCGTCGAGCTTCCAAACTCCGGCGTTCGTTTTGTTGACGAAGCGCGGGCAAAAACCGAGTCGAGCTACATCGAAATGACAAGACGAAAACGGATAAATTTCTCGCGATGCATAATTCTGGCTCGAGCAGCACCGGACGATTGCGTTTCACTCTCGCGAATCGTTGAACCTCGCACGCCGATGTGTACAGGTCGCCGGCGGCGTCATCGCTTGCTATAATTGGTTACGCCGAGGCATGAACGCACAGCAGGCTCGTCGGTAAAGACACCCGCTCTTAAAATCGTTAAATACCAACCCGAGGACGGTGAGTCCCGGCTCTTCGATGAATTTTTGTCACACAGATCTCGCGCGGTTGTTCGCGCCCGCGCGTGGTACGCGATACATAGACACCGGTTTGCTTGTTAAGCTGCCAACCGGACGAGCCGCGCGGTCTTAACGTTTGCCAGCGCAGGCCTCGTAACAACACCTGTAGAACCTTAAATCTCTCGATTCGATCTCTCGCGCTTCGAGTCTTCAACCGAGATAACGAAGGCGCAACACCAACGAGAACGAAAACAATTCACAAAAATTCGTTATTCAATCAATTTTGGCTCCTTAGCGGAGGGAACTTTGCAAACGTTAAAAACAGAACGAACGAACGGTACGCAAATCTATGATGAATCTTTTTTTTTTATGACTCAGTTTACTTCCAAGTAGAAACGAAAAAAATCAATTCCGATCGTCGTGTAGTAATAATTTTTTAGGTCAATTCAATATTGATAAACCGTTACTTGATTTGGTACGCTAACATTTCATGAAAATCTTTTTCTCGTAATCTATATGAATTTTACCGGTTGCGGTGACTTTGAAAAATGTAATCGTGCTTCGATACCGCTTGAAGCGACTATTCCAGAGCGTTTTTACCTCAAATATAGAAACTTCGGGTTAATCGAGGTACAAAATATTTGGAAGTCTCGAGGCACAAAAAATTATTACGCTCGCGGAGACAAAGAACAGACTCTCGAGACAGAATCGCCGTTTTTTTTTGTCCTTTCTTCTTTTAGCGATCACTAGTGATGGATTTTTCGATCAGACGCGGTCAGACACCCAATTCCACGTCGGCGTACAATTCGAGCGTCGTTCGCCTCGATGTTTTTTTATTCGTCGCGAGCCTTCGAGCGGAGAGCGATAAAGCGAGCGAGCGAGATAGAATGAGATATGTAGGAAAAACGTTAGTAGCGAGAGGGCGAAGGGGTGGCAGTATAGAAACTACGAGAGCTGACCTGAATAAGCACGCGAGCGAGGTTCGCCGTAGCCGACGAGGACGCCGTTGGCGAAAGAGAGAAGAAGCGAATAACCGAGAGTATCGGACAGTGGTGCGGTACCGCGAAGCTCTGGCTCTCGCACGTGACCCGTGCCTCTCCCCGGCTATTCGCATCTTTTCCGTCGCATTTCACTTCTTTACGAGCGAATAGAAAGAGCAAAAAATACTATATATCTCGCGATCATATATTCATAAATGACAAAGCTCTCGGCTTAAATCTCCAATGCAAATGTTTTCGATAGCAAAGGAATCCCATTTATGAAAAATGAAAAAAAAAAAAAAAGTAATTATTTGGAAAAACGAAAAGTCTGCTGGGAATATTGTTAACGAAAAAAAAATTGCCGATAGTAATGTTTCTTTCGGAGCTTCGTATCTTTCATTCATGCTCGACCAATCGTCATCCCGAGAAAATTTGTAGTGAAAAGTAATAAAAATACTGACTCAAGACCCCCAACCAAACAACGCGTCGTTGACGCCGCGAGCTAAAGGAACTCGAAAGCTCGGTACGTCTACGAGGTCGCCTCGCGGTGGGCCGGCGACTCCGGATTTGTTCGATGACGTTACGGGGATCGGAATTCGACGATTCAACGCGATTTCCCGGGATCGCACAACCGTCGACGAGGACGCACGCGAAGAACGTAAAGCTCGCGTCTCCCTCCTCCCCCCTGCATCCCCCCGCGCCTCTACTTGTTGCTGTGTATAAGCGCACAATCGAGTAAACGCGAGAGAGCCTTCCGATGATCCTCCCCCGCTTTACTCGCGCGCTCTCAGGCCTAGCTCCTTGAATGACGCGAGTCACCGTCGTGTGTGTTGCACGGCAGCTCATCGCCTCGAATGACTCATCCGCGTGGCTCACTCCCGCGCTCCGCGCGAGGTACGCGAAACGCGAGTTTCGAAATGCCGCTTTGGCTTTTGGCAAAAACAATGCTGCAATTATTCCGATACACGCGCCCGATACCATCTCCGTTCTTGCGTATCGGTAATAGATTTTAATATACAAAGTACAAATCGCGGAAAACGGGACTTCGTCAATGTCGCGATAATTGTACTGAAAAGCAAACGCGCAAGTGCACAATTGTGCAAACAACAGTTCAGCGAGACACGACAAGAATTGAGGCTTCTTGTTGTCTTGTCTTACACGCGATCGGAAGAAAATGTATTTTTAGATGCATTTGACGAAAAAAAGAAAGTGTGGGCTTCTAATAAAAACTTGGCGAACTTTTACTTTGGCAAAACTTTGCCTGGCGAATAATTTCGCGAGATATTGACTGCGAAGCCGGTAAAGCTTTGGGATGCATTGATTCGCGTACTGTATCGATGAGTAGAGGGAAATATGAAATAAATATGAAATATTAAATATGAATATGAAATATTTGCAACCAGAGATGAGGATGAAACTCAAAGAAAAAAAATTGAGATGAAATTCGAAAAAACTCGATGGAGTATAGCAAAATGATGAAGCTAGAATTGATAATGGACAAAACTTGAAAATTGATAACTCGTGTTATTTTTTTAGGCACATATCAGGGCCAATGGCTTCGGGGAATGCGTCACGGTTACGGCGTGAGAGCGAGTGCGCCCTTCGGTCTGGCGAGTCACTACAAACCGCCGAAACAGGCTGCCATCCGGGCATCTCTGACATCGCTGAGAAGCACGGATGGCGCACCGGCCGCGGCACCGACGCCCGAACCGACGGACAAGCGAGATCGTCGGGTGGACGACAGCCGGGGCGGCTTCGTCCTCAAAGCGAGAAGCGACGATCCTCCAGCGAGGCGAAAAAGCCTCACGGAAAAGTCTCTCAAAAAGGGAATTCTCTCGGTACCGTTGAATTATTCATCTTTGCGCCATTGAATCCTTCGTTCACACGTGCATTTCACTTTCAAGCGCTGTTCTTTCTTACGTTCTTTTGTTTTCGCGTTCGAAGGGCCTTAAGATACGAAAACAAAGAAGTACCGGGGATCTCGAGAAGCGTGGAACCGGCGGCAGTATTAGGAGCAATGCAAGCTCCGCTTCCTGGATGTCGACCGAAAGCTCGCAGAGTCAGGCTTCGGCTTCCGTTCACACGGACAGCAATGCGTCCTTCGTAATCGAGGTACTTATTTGCCATTACCTTATCAGTCACAAAAAAAAGAGTATTATAAAATTCGTAATGAGAAGAGGCTTGCTCTGTACAATAATAATGATAATAACAACAATGATTATTATAATTATGAATAATTGTAATTATTATCGATAAAATTATAATGTACCGTTAATTGTATTGTATGATTAATTCTCATTGTCGCGACTCGCAGGACGAGCAGATGGACGCATCCGTGACAGAGACCTACATGGGCGAGTGGAAAAACGACAAGCGCACGGGTTTCGGTATATCCGAACGCAGCGACGGTCTGCGCTACGAGGGCGAGTGGTTCAACAATCGAAAGTACGGCTACGGTGTGACGACATTTCGGGACGGTAGCAAGGAGGAAGGAAAATACAAGAACAACGTTCTGATAACGTCCCAAAAGAAGAAGCATCTGTTTCTAATAAGATCGGCGAAATTTCGGGAGAGAATAGACGCGGCGGTGGCGGCATCGGAAACCGCGAGGCGTATGTCGCGACAAAAGTCCGACATAGCGGCGTCGAGGGCGGGAATGGCGCGCAAACGCGCCGAATCCGCCGACCTCTCGGCCGAATTTGCGAGAGAAAATTCCGAGATCGCCCAACAAACGGCGAGACAATTCGCCCCGGACTTTCAACAGCCCGGATTGGAGAGGTTACGAAATCGTGTGATACCGAAGTACGTGCCACCGCCTCAAGACGCATTGCCGGTCAAGAGTATACTTCAAAAATCCAACGCCGTGAATACAAGCTTGGGCGAACAGTCGGCAACGTCGAGTCCTCTAAAGTCGTCGAACGTCATCGACAGCGGGGGAACCGGTAATCCCGGACAATCGCTCAGGGAAACGATAACTCAGTCGATAAGACGGGCGAGCATGAAACCGGCGCAGAATCTAATGTCATCGGGACAAAATCCGACGATGATGCAGGCACAGTTGCCCCCGACGGCGATGAGTCAAAATCCGTACAGCCAAAATCCTTATCAGAATCAGGTGCAGAATCCTAGCCAACAGTTGCCACTGCAGAATCAGTTCCCGAACAGTTTAGGAGGGCCGTATCCACTGGGCTTCGAGGGTGGCGGTGTCGTTGGCGGCGGCGGAGGACCATACGGACCTGGCGGTGGTCCGAGCCAGTTTGTCGTTCAGGGCGGTCAGTACGCCCAGTTTCAAAGTCCCACAGTCGGGAATCAACAGCAAACCGATCACTATCCGGGCTATCCGCAAAATTCGGGCCCGCAGGGATATCAGAGTCAGTTCCAACCCCCGTACTCGAGTCAACAGGTAAAAACAAAGACAGCGACGATAAGAGTTTTTAATTATCGTTGTTGAAAATTGCAAAAGGTACCCATCGATTCTTACGGATTTTTTTTTCACGAAGTTTCCTTTGCGACTGGTGTGAGAATTTCTCAGATTCACCGACGGTTCCCCATAACAATTGAGTAACTTCGTCATTCTTTTTTTTTTCTTTTTTTTTTCGTTTCTTTATGATTCTAGATCTTGTATCCACTGACACCGACAATGTACAATCCAATGGGAATGGCCCAAATGAATCAATTTGGAGCACAGCCTTACGGTGTAAGCTAGCACGAGACTTCGCGTTGATGACGATTAGAGATTTTTGTCCCGTGAATCACTTTTGCATCCATTATAGCTCCAAATAATTATCTTAACCCGCCTTGCCCCTCTATCGTTCAACATTTGAGTGATTTGAGTGAATAGAGTCCAAAATTGGCCCGCAGTAGGAACGAAGTTTCGTTTAATTATCTTCCATTGTCGCCGTTCATTTTATTGTTATCATAATTCTTTGTTCACGAGTCGCTAAATCATCACGTCACGAGTCGATCGTTGATACAGATTCGACCGAAACGCAACTTCTGTCGACGATCACTTGCTCGTGTCTCTCCACCTGTGTCCTCTTATTATTGCACCGAGGCGTTCGAAGGACCAAGAGATAAATTTTTGTTTTTTGTTAACGATCGAGAAAAACAATGCTGAATGATCCATTCGACTCGTTGCAGACGCCGCTGGTGCCGAATCAGTACGGACCGGGACAGAGTCAGTACAACGCTCAGTCTATCTATGGCCAACAACCCGGTCAGCCACAATCACAGTACCAACACGATGGAACGACGATGGACGGTCAAAGACCTCCAAGCTCGACGAGTATACGAAGAAATTCGCGAATTCTGAATCCTCAGGATCGCCCTGCGGGCGGTGGAATGGTTAATCAGTCCCTGAACGACAGGTACGATATCGTGTCACAGTAACTCAAACTGGAACTCTTCATTCCAATTCCCAAAGAAAAGTACCACTTTCGGGAAAACGCAGATTCATAAAATAATTTCAACAAAAATATTTTAAAGCTCTTGAGAAAAATTGTGTCAAACAGGCAGTAGAGTTATTATTATTAAGAAACAGATAATAAGAATTTCTTGTTATGGTTCATCAAACTGTATCGCAGTAGTAGAGGAAAAGATCTTTGCAAATATTGTAATCAATTGAGAATAGAATGTTTGTTTTTTTTTAATTCGTTAGGCTGGATCACTACAAAAGGCCACCGAGTCGAGACAGAATAATGGGATCGAGACAGCCGTCTGTGGACAAGGGTATGACTACACCGACTCAAGACATCACCGAGAGGTAAATTAATCATTTTCTTTCATTCAAATCCTAAGGGCCGATTCGATATCGCGAATACATGTTATTGCTTCGATTTAAAAAACCACATGAAAGATTATTTTTCCCAGAAAAAAAAACGAGTTCTCATTGAATAATCTGATATGGGTAAAAAATAGACGCGCGGTTGGGATGAAATTTCTTCACATTCTTTTTTCCTCGTTATCGTTATGAATGGAGAAATTAATAATTATCCGGGTTTGATGTTATATAAATGTCACTATTTATACTATATATTATTGGTAACGAGTTAATTGCAACATATCAAATTTATTTGGCCAACGCGATTTTTTGTAGTGCTATTAAAAAAAAACCCTCATGAATTATCATTTGTTTTCTATTGTGCACAAAAGAACCGGAAGGGGTGCGAGTCTAGTTAGGTCAGGCACGCCTCTGAACGGCTCGGTCGTCGGTAGCGGCGCGGCCACGCCGACATACGTTCCCCCAACTTCGAGCCAGTTCGAAGGTGCATTCATGAAAAATCGTGGCCCCAGTCAAGAGATACTGCCGAGTATGACACAACCGAAGCGCACGGAGAGCCTCTACGTCGCACCTGCCCGAGGTTCCGTCGCTGCTGGAGTCGGCGGTGGGATCGGGATTCCCAAGGTGAGTGCCCACATTCTTCCGAATTTCTATTGATTACTTCATTTCTTTGGCTTCCTACTCTCTTCCTCCTATTATCACCCTCGAAATCATCTTCTTTTCGGAGTCTTCACGATATTCACAAACATCCCGTATCATTTTCCATACCATTTCACGAGAAAAATGTCATCGAACTAAAAATTCCCCGCGACCAATTTCCGCTGCCCTTGAACGCGCAACTTCTTATACCTCGTTCGTCGTTCTCCTGAGAGAATAAATCTCGTACTCAACATACAATTTGTTAGCGGCGGTTAATGTAATTAATTGAAAAAAAAAAATTCGGTAGTTGATTTTTATAGTACTCAGTAAAATTCTAGATAGTCCTGTACGCTAGTTACTCTTAGGTGAGTGTCCCTTGTAGGAGAGTACTTCGAATAATGTAGAATTGCATTTCTTAATTGTTTTTAAAAATTCTTCATGTAGTCTGAATCAAATTTGGTCCCAACTTGTAACAAATTTCAAAACATTATTACTCCTATATTATTGATATATTATTATTACTATCAATAATATATTAATATTGTATTTTGAAGAGAATCCATGAAGTTCATTCGATTTTCACGAGTCACTGGTCATTCGTTTTTCATTTACAGTTTTATTTGTTATTTATTAATTCTTTTTCATGCTGTGGGCTCCTCGCCTAAAAGTCTCGTTGGTTTTACCAACGTTCCCCCGTGCATTATCCTTACCATCTAACCGCGACAATCGAACGGCGCCGCTCACTTTTCTTTTCTTTCGTTCACAATTAACATTTCGAAAACACACACTTTCGTCGATTTTTCAACATTTTTTCTCTTTATCTTCATTGTCAAAATTTGTCTCTGTCTGTCTGTAACTGTGTGGTGTTTTGTGCTGTGTTCTGTGCATGCGTACCCAGGACACGAGCCGGACGGTCCCCGCCTGCTTCGCCGCAACATCAAAGGGCCGCGCTACCCTCTGAGTATAAGTACATTTTAACAAGTTTAATATACCATCGATTATTGATTTCCATGCGCGAATAACGTTCTTTTTTTCGCCGGAGAAGTGAAAAAAAACAGCTGATTGTTATTGTTTCGATGTGTAAAGTATACAATGACGAGCCCTTCGAGCAATGGGGCTGGGGATGGCCGTAACTGCACTCGTCTAATTTTTTTCACTTCATACGCTTCAACGTACAATACGTTTGTTTCTTAAATCCCTCTCGAGTGCGTTATGTCCCACCTAAACTTGTCTTACGAGCTTCAGAAAAAAAAACAAATTCGATTGTTGATTTTTCTCAAAATAACTTTGTTGAATATATAAATTATTATTATTGTATAATTGTCCGGAGAAGTATATATTATGTACATATATATATTCAAAGGAAAATTCGAGCTTTACACAAAAAAGAACGAGCTTGCAAAGGGAAAATTATTATTCATTTCATTAGCGTATTGTTGAAATTCGCGTCGAGCGCGAAGACTGCACACAGACCGAGTATTTGCTCACGGTTTAATCAGAGTTTTAATGTCGTGGGGTGCACAAACGCGCTACGATAAACAGAGGCAAATTAGGTGAACGTTCCAGTCGCTACAAAATGAGTTTTTTACCCTTACGTCAACGAGACATTTAACGCGGAGAGCCACACTGCTCTCTTCAAACGAATGAGAGTGATTCATTTTTTTTAATCTTATCGAAGGAAAATGTACCTGTTAAGGTATCTCTGTGAATTAAGCTCGTTTTTATTTTCTCCCATCGTTAATATTTGAACCATTTCCCAATCAATGTTCGGCCCATTCTGCGTTGTTATTACATTTTTATTATCAGCGATTACTCGATAATTATACGCAAAAAAAGCCGTTTTCCACGCTGCCGTTGAAGTGTGAATTGTCGAATAAAAAATGGAAAAATCGAAAATTCATCGCGACCAGCGACTGAGACATTTATCCTGCCTCTCGACGTGGACAAGAAAAAAAAACTGTGACCGCTCGATACAAAAAATGCATCGCCAAAACTATTGATAAACGTAATAGAAAAAAAAAAACGGAATTTACGAACCATTCGAGTGGTAGAGATGATGTGTACCTGGTAGACGTGTCGTTGTTTTTAGCTCCGTCGCAAAATTCGCGATGCGTGCCTTTGCGAGCGAATGATAATCGACTCGGATCGAATAAAATCATCCAAGAAAAAATGATATCCTCGAAGACCTCCCGATCGAGCGATCAATATAGTGCCTGTCGTACACACTTATTTTTCTAGTGACATCGTGTAGATCCCAAAAGCGCCGAAAGCGGGCCTTCGCGTTCTGTCTGAGAGCATTTTACCGAAAAAAAGAGAAGAAATCACGGTTAAAAATGAAAAGATTCGGGTCGGTGACAATAATTTCATCGCTTCAGAGGCACGCGTACGATTTGCGCAATGTTCGATGTTAATTAAAACGTAATGAACGATAAAAACGAAAAAAACAACAGCAAACTCGCGATGCTAAAAAAATTCAATAAATTAAGTAAATGTTCATGAAAAAAAAAAATTGTTGTTGAGAACTTGCATACACGTTACTATACATCGTATACTTGATTGAACGTCTAAAAATATATAAAAAAAAATTCACAGACCACACTCGGAGAACAATAATTCAGAAGAGAAAAGAAAGCAAAAAATATTCTATTATTCTATATATACATATATCTATATATTCATATAGTATATTTATTGTTATATATACACACATATACATCTATATATATAACTGATATATTGTATGATACCGCACAGTTCCTTCACTGCGAGAAAAAGCAACAAACATGCAGCCCTCCAAACATAATACACTTATTTTATCTGCATCGGCGTTGTCATAAAAAATTAAACTTAATTTGGATCAACGGTCACTTTTTGCCAGAGACTACGAACGCCGCGAGCGAATTAGAGGGGGAAAAATAAAAATAATGTACCTAAACTTACGTGGGACATTTCGTGTCAAAAGGGTAACATCGACTCAAATTTTTCGCACGGTGGAATTTAAAAGGAAATTGACTTTACATTTTTTTGAAGCGAATTTTAAAATTGATTCGCTTTCGGCTTGTGCCACACTTCATATTCGCCGCATAAAAGTGCGTTTCTGCCCACACTTCCCAAACGCAAAAGGCCTGTTCTAAAAAATATATTGCTCGCGTGACAATGCCACTTGGCACGGAAAGTCCCATACGTCCATTGAGTAATATATAAAAAATGATATCTATAATAAACAAGTGGAAGTACGCGTAATAAAAGAAAGAGCCGAGCGAGTCGTGCTCCGGAAGCGGGCGCTCGAGTTGTATTGTTCAACGACGGAGGAGAAAATTAACGTCCTATCGAATCGTGCCTGACGATCGATAAAATATTATAATTGTATTCGTAACGGAGAGTGATCGGGAAGGTAAGGTTGTGGCGCGGGTGTGGAGGCGGGGACCGGAAGATTCTATGATTTTCTTTTTCTTTCTATGACATAATTATTGCATCACATTAACATAATACTTTATCTCTATATTCAAACCTTTCTGGAGCATCCTCTGAACCACTGACACGAATGTACCAAAACCTTGGAGTCAAGATGGACATTGGTCGAATGTGCCGAATCGCTTTCAACTTCAAGAAAAATCTTCGATTGCTCTCAAGATTTGCTTTTGAAACGCGAAGGAAAAATTGTAATAAAATTTTTTTTCGAATGTCCATCTCAGCTCGAAAAATGAAATCATCGTCCTCGCATCACGCGAATCCCAATAAACCAACATTATTCACTGCCATTATTATGATTTCGAGATAATTATTCGCGCTACCGACCAGGGCGTGACAATGCCGTGGTTTTTGTTTCGCTACGAATAAAAATTCTTCTTTACGCCGCAAAAACGAAAAATACAAAAATTTCATTTCGGTTGGGACCACACGCGGTTTTAATTTCTTTCGCGTGCGCGAGAAGTGATAATAGGTGATACAGAAAAATAACTGTCCGTTATCCTCCACACCCCCAAAACCACCGCCTTCCCACATGTTTGTCAGAAATACATTATTTTTCTAACGCATGCTTCTAACCGCCACACTCTTTACTCTTTAGATAATAATATATTTAAATAATGTTACAGTATACGTACGTTGTATTATTAGTATTATTAATGTTATTATTATCATAGTCATGATCTCGTACCGGAATGCATTTCGTGTATACCATAATTGGTGTAAACTACTTGTACGATAATGCTATAGTGTTCGAGTAATAACCAACCGTTCGCGATTAACTTGAAAAATTAAGAAAAAAACAATAGGTTGTAAAAAAACATCCGTCTCATCGTAAATGTTATTGTCGAAGGTGAAACATCGAGTCACCAAATGTCACTAGTCAGACTCAAGCTTGGTCTTGATTTCTCAAGTTGAAATCAAGCTCGATATTGAACCATTAGATTCGCGAAAGTTCTACAGCGGAATGAAAAAGGGTGGAATGAAAAATGTCGAGAAAACTGAACGATGAAAATCGAAAATTAATCGAATAAATCTGATCATCGGGCTATGTGGATAGCCCAAAGGAGAACGGGTAAGGGGAGGGTCGATATTCTTAATCGACGTAAAGTGCCAAGCTTATTATTAAAAAGTGTCTTTCTTCGCAACGGTGAAACATTGTACCTCTATGAGAAAAAAATTGCTGTAAAATATGAACAAGTATCTGCACAACTTTGAACCACATTAATTGACGATACCACGCGTACAATATTTCCTCTCGAAGTTCGACAAACAGAGTGACAAAAAAAAACGGAATTGAGTCCCAAACTTTCACTCGTTATATTTAATTCTGATGTCGCATTTACCGACCGAAAATTCGGATCTACAATGAGGCAACTCTGAATCATTTTCTCTCGCACAAAATCGTGTTTAACCGATCCGTATACGTAAATAAGACGTCTCTTCAACGATCTAAATATTAATCGACATGTCTGCATGTATGAGTAAAAGAAACGAATAATAACAAGAGAATACAATACAAAAATCGATATATTATATACGATATAATTGAATTGAATAAATAAATAAATGTCTGTGTGACGAAGAAAATTGAAGCACAAAGGATAGCAAGGCCTTTGCCTGGGTCTAGGAGCATGATGAATAAAATATGATAAAAATGAAAAATTTCGTATTGATTCAACTTATTCGTCTCTTCTTGCCAATATTTTTTCCACATGAATGTGGAAAAAAAAAAAAAAGAGAAATCACTACCAATTATCTTTCGTCTCGGATGAGTATGCGTTCGATTTTCGACTCCGCAAATGCTCATGTGCCAAAATGTCGTCGTCGTCGTGGTGTGCGAGAAGTGCGAAGCGAAAGAAAGAGACAATGCGAGGCGTGGCGACAGATTTGTGTCGGTGATGCGGAGAACCGCGCGAGAAAAGACATTCGTATATTTCGAGAGCTCCCGGCGTATTTTTGTTTTCGTCTATATTTGCAATCGTTCGATCTATTTAACTTTCGGCTCATTCGTTGCAATACGTCAAAAATAGTACGGTGGGAATACCGACTTGACGAAAAAAAAGCTTGTTGAACAATCGCGAGGACCTTGAAATTGCAATTTAAAATGTCGTCATTTTTATTTAGTTGTCTTCACGGTTATTTTCTTCGATAGCGAAAGAAGGGAAATATATTAACGAAGCTCAGTTCGTGAGGGTCCATGCTGTGTGCAAAAGTTTACGCGATACGCCATTCCGGTTATCGCATCGAGCGATATGGAGCGAGAGCTCGAGAGGAACGAGCGCAACGACGATGGTCACTCGGTCAGGCGAGTGCGTATCGCGGCTTTCTGTTCTCGGTGTACTTGCCGACGAGGTTGCACGAGGGCTGATGCAGAACCAGCCCAACCTCGACTCAGAGGTTCAAGCTTCGGCCTCCCGCGCGCTCTCTCCTCCTCTGTAGTCGCCTTCGCGTCTCTTTCTCCTTATCCACGAGCATAAAGGCTCTGGAATTGCGTTGTATTTTCGTGTAGGCGCGAATGAGGGCCTCTCGACCTCGAAAACGTCGCAAGTGAAAAAATTTCTTCGGGCTCCGAAATTCATTACACTTATTTCCAATTATTTACCATTAAAAAAAAAATTACGATCAACGATTAAACTTTTAAAAAATCCTAAATCAAGATCATTGTTTTGCGTAACTTATTATTCGATGTTAAATATTGTGAAAAAAAAAAAAAAACAGTTTTACACAATAGTAAAAAATTGAGGGAATAGTGCAAAAATCCGGGCCTTCCCCGGACGTCCTCGCTTTCGTTTAATCCAATGAAATAATTATTTATTTTCTCGCGCTTCCCTCGAGCGGCCCGCGGGAACGTTCTATTTCGACGGGCGCCAATAGTGGGGCGGAAACTTTTTCGGTTCGAGACGCTAGCGCGGCAAACGGCAAACGTTTATCTATTTCGGTAACATGAGGCAGGTCCGCGGGCATCAGTACGCAGATTGGCTTCCTCACCAGGAGCCGCTCTTCGTTCTTATCGGCGATTCGTGACTCTCTCTTTATTATTATTTTTCCGTCTGTTTATTATTCCTCCGCTATATCACACCCGTTCATCGTTGAAGAATCTTAAAAAACAATCGCATCTATGGTCGCGCTAAGCCCTTAAATCTCAAGTGCAAGAACGAGAGTTTCAAGTTCGAGACGAATAAAACAGAGACGAGAGAGTGGGGAGAGGTGCAAGAAGGGGAAAGCTACATCGGTGCGCTTCTGCCCCTGAATTATACCCCGTGGTCAAGGACGCTCAAGTTTATCAAGCGGGAGAATCTAAATTATGACAGTAATAAATACAATTTGTTCACCTGTGACGAACGATCCGTCGAGTCGGGTGTCGCGATTAATCGATAATTGATCGACAAAAAAAAGTGCATTTATTTTTTCATTCGAAACTCGTTTGAAAAAAAATTAGCGAGAAAAAATGTTCGGGTGGTCAGAACCGGACGAGGAGGAGGAAGCTCTCCTCTGCAGTCCTGCGCTAATGGCCAGGAGGGCCTCAGAATCGTGGATCGTCGCGCCTCCCGTAGAGGTACGATTCGTTACGCTTTACACGGAAATATATTCTTCCTATCGGGGGAGGGCCCCAACGAAAATGATAATATACAGTCGCGAGATCGTATTTTCATCGCGATATTCGTGTACTGGTTGAAACAAACAAAAATAAATGTTAAAAAATAATTTTTTTAAGCGGCTTTAATAAACTTTGTAAATAACAATTTGTCCAGAGTTGGCTTATCGCTCTATATCTGTGTTCTAACATTAACGATGAGAGCTCTTCACTCTGCATTCTTTTGGAACTTTTTATTTTTTTATATAAATAAACGGAAGGTTTTTTGACGGAATAATTCAAAGGTCTCGCGATTCTGGCGACCGGCCAAAGTCCGTGGAAAAGCGAGGCTCCGGCCTCGCGACCATTTCGCGCTAATAAGGAGAATGCATTAATAATTCATACTTCTTTTAAAAAAAAAAGGAGTCGTCGGATATTTTTTTATTTTTTCACTGTTAGTGAAGAAATTGAAAATATTTTTATCCGTTAAAAAATAAATGTTTCATCAGACAAAATTTGGAAGATAATCGATAAACGAATTTTATGCAAGGTCGTTTGGAGCTATGTGTTATGGTTGAACAGTTAGGTACACAAAACACTTTCTTTCTCTTTCTCTCTAATCTTCGTCTATAGGCGATGCCAGTCGCGGCGACGACCCTGCAAAGAAAGAAGTCACTGCCGGACGTTGCGCAGGGAATCCAGCTTAGAGCAACCTCGCCGTTGTCCAGAGAAGAGGTCAGCGTTTTGAGCAGCATGCGAAGGGAAGAAGTGCGCCGGCAGATCGACGAGAGCGAGAGGCTCAAGGCCAATCCTCTTCTCTACCTAGTCAGTCCTCAGGTTAAAGTGAGTTCTCGATACGAGTTACGATAAATTCCTAAATATTGTTTTTTTTTCTCTCTCACTCTCTCTTCTTACATCCTATCTCTCTGCCTGTCTCTCGTTCTCACAATCTCATTTTATTATGTATCGCAAGAACTTCGATCTAAACCGATACTAAAAAAATGTATGAAGATCCACGGATGTATTCAAACTGCGATAAGAAAGCAAAAATCGTCGAATATCGACCTGATATCGCCAAATATCGCTTGTATCGTGAATTAAAAACAAAAAACTATTTTTTTCCTTCACATTTTACATCAGTTTCTTCAGATGCGGAACTACCTCAAGGACGCAGCCGTAACCATCGGAATTCACTATGTTATATCTGTGACTGGTTCTAATTTTTTAATCGATTGCAATTGTTGTCGTTTTTTTTTCTAAACTCGCGAGTGTAAAGTTTGTGGAAATTCATTATTTCGCACAATTCGTGTTACAGGACTGGTTCTCAAGGCAGCAGCTCGTCATGATAGTCCTTTTCATCAACATATCGCTGGCCCTGATGTTCTTTAAGCTGTTGACGTAGCAGCCAGCCGGTAGTCGAGCGAAACGTCGCGTGTTGGACGCCACTTGAGATTAATGCATCGTAGGACAAGAATTAAAAAAATAAAAACAAAAGAGCAAAGAAGCAAACCCTGAACGAGAAGAAAGAGGT
This sequence comes from Ischnus inquisitorius, assembly GCA_963924025.1. Taxonomy (NCBI): domain Eukaryota; kingdom Metazoa; phylum Arthropoda; class Insecta; order Hymenoptera; family Ichneumonidae; genus Ischnus; species Ischnus inquisitorius. Next base: position 18,621,178 of record OZ001244.1, read on the forward strand.
CAAAAAACAATGGGCAATGGAAAAAGAATTGTCGCACTTTTGACGCTCGTTCGTACATCGACTCGATAAAAAGAAACTCAACTTTGAGGGAAACGAGTCGCGGTGCTTTACGACGAAAAAAAATTTCATTCCTCGTTCTGGAAACGAGGATTAGAAAGAACACGATTTATTATAAAAAAAAAAAACCAATATGTAACGCAATCTCGAGGGTCAACCGCAACGAAGAATTTTTGATTAAAGAAAAATTCGGTAGATAAAAATTCGACGAGTCAGACTATAAAATTTGTATCGCTCTCGGAGCCACTCGGAGTGCCAAGAGGCTGAAAAAAAAGAAAAGATTTGGGAGTGTTTTTACGATATATTATATTTTCCTCGAGGAAAATTATAATAACGAGTCATTGTCTACGAGAGATCGATTCCGATTTCCGATAGAAACGTAATGTTCTATATTATCAATCTACGGGGACGGGCATAATCATTTTTTTTTGTAAATCACTCGGAGAGCAAAAAAAATTGGTGAATTATGAAAAGATTATTAAGTAGAATTTATCGCCGTTTCGGAGAGTGCGATTGCAAAATTTTGACTGTGCGCGGTAGAGTATTTCTTGTTTTTTTTTGTAACTGATAAAAAAAAAGTGATTTTGTCGATTCCCGATAAATTAAACAATTGCTAAGAGAAAGAGACATTTTTATCTTGGACGCGAGAGAGTAGGGAGTCTATCTCTATTGTTTTTGTACGTTGCGCGAAGCAGCGCGTTGCAAGTATGACCGAAAAAGAGAACAAAAGAAAAATCATTCGTAGAAAAATTTGAAGAAATAAAATTAAAATGAATTTGTTTTCAAGGAAAAGAAAGCTTGTGGAAGGAAGTCCAAGATTATTATTAAGTAGCGAAGTAAAATAAAAACATTGAAAATACAAAAGTAAACAAACACAGAAGTTACATTTTTCAAGCCTTCACGCGCGATAAGAAATTTTCTTCTATCTCGCTCTGTGCTTCGCGTTCGTGAAATAAAAAAAAAAAGAACTTTGCGAACGTTGCAACTGACTATTTTTACACGGCATATTTTAATAAGACGAGAAATTTCTGCGTGAGAGACTGGTGTCCTCCGAGCGGGAATGAAAAAAATAAACAAACAATCGACGATGCGCGTCTCGATCGAGGGCGCATTTTTCTTTCTCTTCGCATCCGACAAAAGACGAAAGCCATCGAGCATTCTCTAGACGATGAAATTGATAATTGCGTCTATCGCGACGGAGAAAAAACGATCACGAACAAAAAATTGTAAACGACAAGATAGACGAAAAAGAGAAACTTGTCAATAACGAAAATAAAGAAATACGATAGATCGATTAGAGTCGGGATTTATAAAAATATCGAAAAACTTGCTAGGTAAAATAAACTATTTATTGCTCGGCTATCGCTGAATACCATTGAAGGAAAAAAACGAGCAAAAGCGATATCGGGAAACGCGAGATAAAATCTCCGGAGTGGTTGGAAAAAATGTTGATCGAAGATTTTTTTGACCAGGAACAATGAAAAGGAGCAAAAAAATTAAGAGCGTATGACGTTATATGTTTGATTTTTTTTTTCTTTTCGACAACGTTGAGAAAAGAGATGATGAAGAGAACAAAGTGTCAGTGCGGGATGCGAGAGATTATATATATCGTTATATATAATTATTAAATGAAATATACAGCTTCATAAATTTAAATGTTGTGTGCGAGGTACCGCGTGCCTTCTATGCCTTCCAATCCGGGTACCCCGAGGTGAAAACTTTTCTACCGCGTGTTGCACGTCGCGCTGTCTTTAACGATTAAACATTAGTATATAAACGTTATACTAAAAAAAAAAAACAAACAAAAAACAATGCAGAGAAGGAGAAGAAGAATGACTGCGAGGATGATCGAAGAATAATGATGTAAAAAACAAAACAGAATCAACAAAGACAAAGTGTCTAACGATTGTTGAATTTCTTTTTTTTTTCACTTACTCGTCGTCGGGCTTAAGACTTTTAATAAATAATGAATTATTGATAAATTCTCGGATGAAGTTAAGAGGCACACACAAAAAATATAATATCCATTGTGATTCTAAACACAAGTTGCTATATTTAAAAGGGCTTCTCGATTGGGACAATGACAGGAACGATCGGTTAAGATTCATGACTAAAAGCCCTCTCTTAATTCGAAAACCGAATATTTTTTTGGAACCTGACATCAAAAGATTATTTTAGATCGATAAATTGTGAAGAATTCGAGATAAAGCATTGATCTACGACATATCCAAAATTAGCGAGTAAACGCTCAGAAACACGTCACTTAAAAATTGTATTAATTTTTTCTCGGGATTAAAATATATAAAAATATATGAATATCGCGTCCCACATCGTTAGGAGTAAACGACCAATGGAGGGGGGGACTCAAACGCGTGCCGAGAAGAGAGTGACAAAACCACGACGCACTTGACTTTCGATTATTCCGACTGCGGCTCGTTCCAGCCCCGGGAAACGACGCGTCAATTAGTATGACATTCTCGTGTCGTGTCGTTCCTCATTTTCTTCCATCACATCGTCTTACTCGTCCTGCTGCTATTTGTGTCGCTACGAGCGAGTACGCCGTAGGTGAGAAAATCGCGAATAAAATTGTGCTTATCCGGAAATAAGATCACGGTTTATCTTAGTCTTTTCGTAGGCTCTGACGCCACGCGAGTTCGTGAGAGTAATGAGAGAGAATCGCGAACGTTTTTCGATAGGAATAAAATATGAAAAGAATCGACTCTGCGTCTGTCAGGGCTGCAGTGCCCTGTTACAAAAAAATCCCTATTGTTATTTTCTTCAATCGAAAGTCGTGACAGAATGATTGGTTTTTTTAAACTCTTAAATCTTGTGTGTGCCTCTATGAGCACGTCTTAATAAACGGAAACGCCACGCACAAGCATCGATATACGAGCGCCAAAAGCCCATAAGAGAGATCGAATGAAAAAAAGAAAAGATAAATGTCGAAAAATAGAAGAAAACTAAAATAAACACGTGTACTGTATATATTATATATAAATATATATATTATATAAAATCTATATTTGAGTTATATATATATATATACGATTAATTATCGCGAATTAAACATATAAAAATTTGATAATTGGATTTGGCGGAAAGGGGGAAGTTTATCTGAATAACGATAATTACCCTACAATTGTACTTTGGAATGACGATGATGAGAGAGAAAAAGAGGGATCGTGCAAACTTTGAGGAAAAAAAAAATACTGAGAATCGTTGCAAAAGCACAAAAAAAGAAAAGTGTCGCGCGACTCTCGAGAGAAACAAAATCGTTGAATTGTTAATCATTTTATCACGTGCGAGCGAGCGAGAGAAAGAGTGAAGAAAAAACGATTAGTGGGATGCGAGTATGAGAGAACCATATCATGAATCAGATTGAATTTTATCATATACATATATATATAAAACACATTCGTAATTTATATGTATGTATATTTTAATTGTTATCTCTTGAATATTAATTAATACGAATTAGTATATCTCGTTATTATTGTATATCATTACCATTATCATTATTAATTATTATTATCATTATTATTAAAAAAAAAAAAGAATCATTGCAACTCTGTATCGTCGCGTCGATAACACGGACAATGTACTCACACTTGCGTAATTATTGGGAAAAAACGAAAACAGTAAAACATTTCACATTACACAAACTGAAGAAAAAGAAAAACACTGAACTCGAAAAGTGAAAGATTCGTGTCTAACACGGCGACAATGAGACAACTGTGGAAAAGTAATATAGGATGGAGCGATGGGAAACGCATTTTTTGTCGAACGATTATTATTGCATCGAACGTGTGATCGCGTGGTTTGAGGGCTCAAAGCTATGTGTCGAGAATGCGAATGATAAAAAAAAAGAAAGCACAATCTCGAACCCGCGAGCGCGTAATTGTTGATTTGCAAAGACCAGCGATTCAATAAATGAAACGAAAAAACGAAAAATTTTAATGTTCTTTAACGGCGAATTATTGGTGAGCGAACCGAAATGCGAACGGGCGACCCGATTCTATCATTTGCAGTGGCTCCGGTCCAGAGACGAACATTTCTCAACGAAACACTCGTTATTATAGACTTCCACGTCGATGTTTTCTTTCGACGAAACCGGTACCATGGGTTAACATAACACGAAGGTGAAAAGAACGTCGCCAGTGACAATCCATGCGAGGCGTCGAGTGACCGGCATTTTTCGCAACTTCGTGGGCGAACGACGAACCGTGCCATCGCGACGAAACGAGCGGAGGAGTTCGATTTATTTTCTCGTAGGTAATACGTTAATAAGATCGGTCGATGGCAATAATTATTATTGGAAGCCTGCGTAATCGAAAAAACAATTTACCGAAGGATGACATTTTTTTAGTTTTCACCAAACGCGCATCAATTTTCCAACTGCATCAAATTTGACCCTAAATTATCTCCAACAACAGTCTTCTTATGGTTAAAAATTTAACTCGATATCTTGAAAATTGTGCCCACTAGAGTTAGTATCCTAATATTACAAGCGCACTAAAAACTCTCCTATAAAAATATTGAATTTCATGGTTACTATATAGAAAAAATAATTCTGACTCATTCAAAGAGTACAAAAAGCGCGATTCGGTCATTAAAGCATTATCGTAATCGATTATAGTGGACTTTTTCTCACACAGAGAGTTAATTAACAAGATTACAGATCGGCGTAAAGCCCATTGGGGTCCAAAGGCTTCCGGATCATATCGATTCGAAGCCTCACTTTGAGATTGAAAAAAAGTCATTCAAGTCTCTATCGAGTTTTTTTTCGTTTGAAGAACAGCTGCGATCATCCGAAGACTGCTTAAGGTAGTCCTTTCGTAGAGTCTGACGTAGCCTACGATTGAGAAAGGATAAGAGAGAATTGCGAATACTTCTCGATGAGATAACCTGACCAAAATCAAGCATATCAAGCTACAAATCAAGAAAGGTACTAAATAGATTAATTTTTCATAACAAGGTTTCCAAAACGTTATTACGAAATTAATGCAATAAAAAATTAAGTTACAATTGCGTGGATATCAAACCCGTGAAACTCAAACGTTATTTTTTCCACTCGCTATATCGAAATTGAGATTTCTGAACTACGAATAAAACGGCTTACAGTATTGAACAGAATGTCGGAAGTGTTGATAAGTCGAGTTCGAGACTCAGAATGCGAGAGTCCTGATCTTTTTTTAAAGATCAACAGTAGCCAAAGAGATTACGCTTGATGGCCTAACTCGCAAGAAAAAACGGCACGAGCAGTTCTTACGCCGATCGACCTATTTACGGTTAACGGGATCTAAAGAGATGAATTTCTTCCTAGGAAACGCCAGTCTTTCCGTAACACGGGGACCCATAGTTCAATGAACGCGAACGCTCAGCCCTAAAATACGAGTAGAATCACCGTTCGTAAAGCTGCGTAAATTCGAAACGAGCCGCTAGGCATCCACGAGAAATGCGTGGGACTGGGCAAAGAATAAAAGAGCGGGTGAGCCTGTGTATGGAGAGTAAAAAAAGAATCAGTCGATAACCCGGGAAGCCACTAATAAACCTTGGTGTGGCATCAGCCGGGGATAGACAGAACGAGGCTCGAGTTGTAACATGACGACAACGACGACGAGAAGATCCATGAACCAGCAAAACGCAGCGTGGCCTCTCCCACCACGCATTTTATACAACGCCAACTAGTACTATTACTACAACAGTTCCTATATCATCTAGTTAGTTAGCTGATTCTAACGCTCTTGCGAACACGTGCGTGAGCCTGACCTCGCTCGTTCCGCACACGCAACTCCTGCATGACCGGCCAGCTACTAATCGTCCACAGCTCTGCGTTGTATATTAGTTACATTGTTACAAATCTAACAGTTATTGGCAGTCTCGCTCGACGATAGTCTTTCATTAACGTAATACCGAGAAAACGAAAACTTTGTTAATCATTCGAATTAATTACAGTTGCACTGGCGGTGTAGTCCGGCCAAATGTGAAATTCAATGTTAAGATTGAACACTTCGCAATGGAATAAAATTCTGAAAAAATTCAAGCATGTAGGGGATGCTGCATAGATTGATTTTTCATAATAATAATATTAAATAGTCATTAATAAATAAATGAAAAAAAACCAAACAATGCTACTATCTATCGCGCGGGGAACCACAATTTTCATTTTCCTCCAATCACTATCGTTTTGAAATGACGTAAAGTATGGTTTTCGTTACCAACTGAGTCGTTTGCCATGACCTTAAGGCGAGGTATCATTCACTCGGTCGGTAATAAAAATAGCTCTAATCGTATTTACGCGGAAGTGAATTGAAACCCAATATTGAATTGTGACCGAAGATTCCCGTGACCACAATACTTTACCCTTAATTGTGTCCTAACTGGGATCTCTGACCATTTGAAAAGTACGGAAATCATTGCTTCAATTAGTATTAATTACCGAGCGCGCATTCGATTATACGATAAGAATTTAATTACACATAATTAACAGAGAGAACCAAACGATAATTGAGCAATTGAAAAAATGTAAATACACACTTTTTTAGTATTTCAACAATGAAGTATTTCCTTGAGTGGCTAATGGCTGTTCGCCGGCGAAAAGTAACGCTCGTCTATGCGAGTTAACTGGGCATGTATCACGCTACAGCCCGAGAGACTCGGGAGACCTTCAATCGTTGTAGAAACACTCGTCCGTGCCATATATACGAGCATCGCGCAAACTTGACTTCTTTTTTTTTTCTACAGGTTATACCTTCGACTCGGCTTTCGGATCCACGAGCACACCTCGGTCTCGCTTTTTTTTTTTTTTTTACCCGCTGAAGAAACCCACATCGTCGAGCATCCGACACGACCGCGTGGCTCATTATAATATCTTCTGTCTATCCGTCTTTTATTTCATTCATTCGAGCGCCGTTCTTTCGCCATCGAGTCCCGAGTTTTCATATTATACGTGTTTTCGATACCTCGAAATTTGGTGATTCGTTTCGTCAGACGGATCTATCGAGGCGCCATCGAGTGAAAATCTCTTTTTTTTTTGTTTTTTGTAATTCTTTTCGAACATTTCTACGCTCGGGTTCAAGGTCTTTTTTCGAAAGACCGTAGACCAGTGTGCTGACGAAATTTTGGCTCGCTACAACGCCACAAGTGGATTCAATCGAATTGGCGATAAAAAAAATGTAAACACGAAGGCCAGCAATGGTACAACGTGAACGCAAAAAGGAAAGTGGAAGAACCACGTTTTAGCGACGTAAATAGAGAGTTGCGCGCGCAAATAATCGGCGAAATAGTAACACGTGGAGCGTATCAAGGACGCGACGAGCGTGTGCATCGCGGAACGAGATAAGATTCGCAAACCGGGTTGAACGAACACGATAGTAAATACAGCGAAATCTGAGCCTAGACGATAGTGCTGGATTCAGCGCGTCACGAAATTTATGTTCCCGATTCATATAATACATTGAGAATCAACCCGGAGATGTATTTGGATATTTGTCGAGATTGGGAACTGTGAACGGCTCGATACGATTCGCGCAGAGATACGAGCACGGCCGAGCGAGATATTCGTGGAGCGAATTGGGAAAGATAGTCACTACAACTGTAAAATCGATCCGGTTGCATGGAATCGGTCGCTTCGACGCGACTCGTCGAAAAAGAGCTTGGCGATTTTTCCTAATACTCCTACCCCGAAACCTCGGCAATATCGCACGATAGCGTTGAACCGTTCAACGCCCGTATGACGCAAGAGTTTCATCTTTGTAGAGTCAACACACCGGTTGAATATCTACGAACAACCGCGAGGGATAGAGCCGACGTTCTGGCATCCGGTAGAAACACGCGCGAGTTCGCGCTTACAGATTGCCCCTCGGCTTTCTATACTGCGCACACAAACGGCGAGCAGTTTGCCACGTGCGGGACCCGACTTCTGCGACGTTACATATTGCGAATGACTGCAACACGAGCTGTGGATAGATAGGCCAAGCATTTACCCTCAAGTTTGCGTTTACTCGATGCGACGCACGGTAAAAAAGAAATAATGGCGCATTAGCTAATCCGAATACACTTTGCATCGATACGACGAGGATAAATTATTGATTTCTCGCTTCATTCGCGCGGTAGCGAAAGATGACTCATGCGCCTGCGTGTCGATTTGGTTCATCGAAACCGTGGCAAAAGTCGTCAACCCGCAACTATTCTAACGGTTCTAAATCACTCGATTTTTTTTTTAATTCAATAATCATTCGTGTGACTTTGTTAACGAGATAAAACGGTAAAACGCGCTCTAACGCTGAGGTTTGTTTCGGTAAAAAAATGGTCAATGTCAGCTAGGCTATGCTTATCGCTGAATAATAAACCACGCGCTACATCGTCCGTGTTAGCTGCGAAACTTCACGAAGTACGATGTGCTACGGTATAGCAGCATTGCACTCGAACTAGGAAGCTCTCGAACGATTTCGATCTTCACGCCTGGAGAACCAGCTCTGTTCACCCTACGTATCGCCTTATACCGGTGCTTCGGTTCACTCATACGCTGGCTCGGGCTTTCGTGGAAGCGGCACGCCAACGCGGCACACGTTTTAGCGTGTACACGCTTATGTAGAAGAATATTTATACGATACATACGAATAACCTATAGAAAAGGCAAAACCGCATTCATCCCGAGGCGACATATACGTTGCCACGTGTGCGCCACCCGTCTGTTCTCGGATAAGCATACATGTATCGTAGGGTGCACGATAGGGTAAACGTCCCGGGCATCGAAAGTGCGCAGTACGGCGACTTCAATTTCCTTGACTCTCAAATTTCGTTCGGTTGCGTAATATCTGCAGTTGTCGATAACTTTTTTTTTTTTTTCAAGGATTTAACATTTTTTTAGAAATTTCGATTTCGATTTTTCAGCCAACTTTAGGGCATTTAGAGGAGAATATATTTTTTTTAATGACGTTTTATATGTATCTTGTACAAATTTCATATTTTTATAAGAGACTCAATGCATTTAGCTCTTAGTAAAATAAAAACCTTTTTTTCAACCGGAATTGAATTCGCGCTCAGCGTTCGTCAGCGCAAAACTAAGTTTGCATTTGACTACAAAATTGCTCGCTCTATAATAATGCTCGTATTTTCCTTGCATTCGATATATGAATATTAATAACGATATATTTTGTATTCGTTGTTGCATCGTGTTCTTCTGCGGAAATGACCGAGGATCGACCTAACAATGATAATCCACGAAGTCCGTGACTCAAGGTAGACGCGCCCCGATCTATCGTCGAAAGTATCCGAACACGCGAATTGAAAGTCAGCGAATAGTACATGCACGCGAGAGGATCGGAATACAATGCCACCATCGCACCGTTAGATAGTGCGCGCATTGAATTTTAAATGAAATGAAAACGTGCGCTGCGACATGAGACCTAGATATAGACTTTGGCATGTAGTTACTTCCTATCGCGAGAATTGCAAAACGTTTATAATATTATTTTTATTATCATAAGTTTTTCTCCGTTGACCCGTGTTGCATCCATAACGATTAACGCAGCACGAGAATAAGAAAATGTATTGTTTCAAAAATAATGAAACTTTTTGATGCTCGGTACATATTTGAAAAATAATGATTTTTTTCCTCTGCGAGGTTTCGACTACCCGACAGAATTATATTTATTTTTTCTTCATTAATTCATTTTCAATTTGTTTTTCGAATTCCGAAATTTCTCGAATTTAATGCGAGCTGAATGCACGATACGTCAATTGTTGGACCGCGAATTTTCTTCCCGATAAAGTTGTTGAACGTGACTAATCGCATGACACCACCGTAGTTGACCGGACAGCGCATCGTCGTTAACGACTTACGATTGTCAATTCTTTCGAACGAATCGCCAATGACGAAACACTATCGCTGTACATTCATATTTATATATATGTTATGTGTACATATTAATTCACAAAGAAACAATATCCTGGATAACGTGGCAACGCTGCATCATATCTTTGGTCTTCGAGGACGGTAGGTATATTGCCCCTCAGGGCCCCCGGGAGCCCCCCGCCCCGTCTACCTGCAGCCGCGAGCGAAAAGGAAGAAACTCCTCGTCTTAATCTTATTTGCTTTGCGGGCTCGAACGCGTTCGAACGAGAATCTTCTTCCTTTCGGTGGTCTAACACCAACGTTAGTTCTCACCGACTCGGATGAGTCTCGTCTCGAGAGCGAGCGTTGATATGTAACCCCATTCTCGGATAGAAAGCACAGGCGAGAGAACAAAATCGACGGACCCGCGACGAATATTACTGACGAACGGGCGTTACGAGCGAGCGACTCGCCAAGTTCACGATATTTTCGTACCCAAAGTCGACTACGACTTTATAAATTCGTTATTAGGCGAGACTAAAAATATCACCTTGACGAAACCGGCGGACGCGGGTCTCGTACGCGATGAAAAAACAACAAAATTATTCTTTATCTCGAACGTTAGATCGAAAGAAAAAAAAATGTATTTCCACACGGTCGAGAGCACGGAGATCGATAAGAGTAATAAACACGGGTTCGCTGTGTACGGCTATAACGTAGCACCAAAACTGCGAACTTTCTACGCTCGTGACGATAATGGATATGTATGCATGTATATTTGTGTATTACGTTACGAGGAGAAACGATACGCCAAACGTGTCACCGAGATACGACTGACGTCTCAATCGAAAATCTGCGACTCAAGTTTATTTATTTATCTATCGTTGCGCGTTCACTCACTGTATCTCCTGTGTATGTGTGCGCGCGTGTATCCGAATGTGTGCGTGACTTTACACCGGCGAAGATACTCCACACGGAAGAGAACAATGGCCGCTCGGTGATGTTTAGTACAAGCCATCGCCGCGAGAGCCGTCGGTGGCAGCACGGTTGCATCGCAACTCTACGAAAATACGCGATGATAAATGCGGTTCGCGTCTTTTTTTTTCACGCCTGTCTTTGATTTTCCTTCATGCACCAATAGCTCGGTTTATTAACTTATTTCTCTGTTTTTTTATAACCGACACATCTTTCACTATTTGTCATTTCGTAAAACCCATCGTTTTGTTGTTATCAATACGCAAATTGTCTCGAACACAATTAATCGGATCGAAACGCTATAAAAAAAAGTTTTCACGAAGCTATGTTTCTCTATGTTCCGCAGATAATACTCAGCGTTGAGAGTTTTAGTTCTCCGGACAAGCTGATATGAAGATCGCTTTGTAATAATAAGAACGAAAAAGAGAAAAAAATTCGCTTGTCAACATCGCGCGATTCGTCATTGACCTAGATCACATTCTTCAATAATTTTCTACAAGTATATACTCGATGTCCATCGAACGACGAGACTGTGCATATCGAATTTTCACCTAAAAAACGTTATTTCGCGTTTTCAATCATTTTTCGGTCCAAGTGACAACTAACCTTCAGCAACATGTATCCAATATCCGATCACGTTTATTCGGGTGTACGGGGAACTTGTGATCATGCAGGGATTTCAATGGGAATCGACATAATATTTGCGACACTCGTAGCTAAAGATGAACACATTGCATTTAAAAGAATCTGCGCACAAGTGGCGCGCATAATGGCCGTTCGTATTTTCGTTACACCCCCCACTTCCACGCCTGCGAAACAGTGGGAATATCTCGCACGGCAACTATTCACCGGAATCGGACCGTTCTGTCCTCCGTGCCTTGGTCTTCGAGCGCGACAGTACTGACTCGCAGTAAACAGCTGGCGACGCTATGCGTCAGAGCAAAATGTCGAGCGGTATCGCGCCGAGCTAGTTGTACACTCCCGTTAACAAACGAAAAATAAATATTACGATATAACGAGAGATAACAAGAGCAAAATAAGAAATAACAGAAAAAATACGAACGCGCGTTGCAACAAATGAAAATAACGAAAAAACGTAACTTAGAAATTACGAAACTGTAGAAAAGAAAATCCACATACACGAAAAGCCATAATAAATCGGGACTGAGATCCTGGATTTAAAAAAAAATCGAGTCACCCGATAAAATCGTGCGAGAATTAGTTTAAAGCGCGTCGGGAAACAAGACGTTCCGCGAGGCTCGAGAAGACAAGAATAAAAAAATTCAAATAACTCGTTGAGATCGGAAGAAAAAAATCCTGCAGAATATTGCAGGCGAAAGTGCAGCAAAGCCCGAGGTATTAGAGCCCTCGAGAGTCTCTTTGTTCGGACTGGTCGCTCGCGCATTCGTTTCACGCTACTGGCGCAGCTTTGTTTGACGACGAGAGGCAGCGGCCCGTGTTGCTGCTGTTTCTAGTCCCTCCTCAGGGGCCTAGAGTGGCCGCGGATATTATACATTATCATCGCGGTTCCCTCCGTTCGACACAAGTTTCACTTGTCATCGACATACAAGTTCGAAAAAAAACTCACCGTGCTACAGAGAATCGTGAAAAATTAACGTGCCGTTGATCTGTCCGAAGATTCACGACGAACCGCTTGGAAAAGTACGTAGAATCCGCGTAGCGACGATCGTGCGTTTATACGATAAAATAATACATACAACGAGTTATGTGTGTGAATATGTGTATTAATAGTGAGTGAACGTCTCGAGCGTATAACGTAGAAGACGGCAGAAGGCTTCGAGAGTGCGCGAGTGCTTTGTTTTGGCCGAGCAGCTGATCGCCCTGCCATCCAACGAATACGTGAAACTATCGTGCGCTGCTGCTGCTGCTAACCGCCAGGCTCGCTTACGCCGTCCGCCTGACAAGTCGCGTCGCCTCGAGCGTCTCAACGAAATTTTTTTTTCCCTCGCGTTGTATCCAATAAAATCGATTTAATTGACTTGTTTGTAAATAATTTAAAGGAATCGTGATTCAAGTGACAACAAGAACAAAATAAAGTGAAATCTTTTTTTAAAAAACGACATAATCGTGAATAGATCTGAATTGAGCCTCGAAGATTATTAATACATGACATTATTCGAGTTTCGTGAAACGCTTGGATATTCAGATTGTTTCAAACGGCTAACATCATTATTCTTCTTTGGGAACGAAATAGCACCGTGGAAATACGTTCGAGGTGAAGATTGAAGTTTTAGTGGCGAAAAACGCAGCAACGCGCAGCTCTGTCGACGTCTTTGCGCCGCTCGAGTGAAACAACAAAAAAAAAAACGAAACAACGAAAGGATAGTTTGAGGGATCGACAGTGAAACAATACAGTTTCGTTTTACTCTTTTTTTTTTTAATCCGCGAAGAGAAAAATAATTTTTATCGTCCGGAACTGAAACTTTAATTTTTATTTTGGTGTGTAAAACGAAAAACGAAAGATAGATCGAAGAGAGTTTGAGGTTCAGAAAACATTTTTTATATCTCTCCGGCGAGACAAAAAAAAATATTGTCGAACGATCGTATTTCAAGAATAACCGTGCTGTGGCAAAAAGGTAATACTTTGGGGACTTCGGACAAAGAGAGTACGACGGAGGAGGATTGAGATCTGAATGATATCCATTGGGAAGAGAAGAAGTTCGGAAAGGAAGAGCGCGACACACTTTGGTGGCAAAAGGTTGGAAAATAAGATTCGCTGATCCATGAGTATTCGATCGACGGGGGCCGTCCTCGCGAGCGGTGGGAAACGTGGGGTACGGCCCCGATCGAGCTGACTGTCGGAGCTGCCGAGCGAAGAACGAAGCGCAGGAAGGAAACTCTGAAGCGAAGTTGAGAGGAAACGGAAAGTAACGAGGCGAAAGACGCGAAATAATTTTTTTTCTTTCGTCATCGAACGGCAGAGGGAACAAGACATTTTTGAGCGACGGGAAGGGACGGATGCCAGTATCATTCCATAATAAAGAAAAGGGTGGCGGCTGGGACCTGATCTTCGAAAGCATCAAAGACTTGTGACCGGCTCAAAGATGCTGTACATATTCCACGTGGATACCGGCGCCACACTAACATTCGATATCAAGCTGGCCCTGCAGAGGTAAAGCAACCGAATTAAATTTAATTCAATTTAAATTTTAAAAAAACTGCATTCAAGAAAACCGGATAAGTCATTTCGATTTAACTCTAGTTGAAATATTTCCTTTTACTTACGTATTAAGGAAAATCACAACCGCATTCGTCAGCGTGAACAGAAATACGAGCGTTTCATTGACGAAGGCTCTTAAACAGCTCTTGGGTAATAACTACGAGTGTACAAATCCGGTACAATTGAACTGCCGCAAACAATGGGATATTACGTTCTGGATAATGAAAGGAAAAAGACGCATAGCCGAATAAGAGGAGGCGCTTTTTGTGATTTTGGAATTTTCTTTTTGCATCAATTTAATCGAGACTAAATAAATTACTTCATTCGGAGCTTGAGTGGATTTTTTTTTTAATTATAGATTTTTCGCGTCTTACATCGCATACCGTGACGATTTTTAACGACCCTTCCTGATTCGAACGTAGCACTCCCTACCCGCACTTCGCTAAGCTACCTGACTTCCAGCGCGTCCGCGGGCGACTCGGCTACATATGCCGTATTTGCCGTAGACACGGGGAACCTCCGGAAAACCCGTGCCAGTGCAGGCTCCGTTCTTCTCATTCCCCGGTGTATACCCGAAAGTAACTTACATAAGTACGGACACCAAGGTCTCGGAAAAACTGACCTGCAGCGCGCGACTCAGCGGTCACCCATCCAAGCATTGGCCGCGAACAATCGTTCTTGACTCGGGTGATCGCCGAAGCCGCGCACCGACCGCGCATCCACTGTTGTCGCCGGAATTTCGAATAGAAATTCGCGTTAATCAAATAGATAAAAAAAACCTGAATCGCGCTATAAAAAGGAAGGATTAGAAAACACTTTTTTGAAATTCTTTTAGAATGAATGTACTCGCTATCACACACCTTGGGCATAAGATGACGCGCGATTCGTCGAAGAGGAGGATATGTAGGCCGATATACAAACATCCAGATGCAAAAGATATAATTAGCGTTGTGTGCGAGCTTGGTATAGTTAAACGCGTGTAGATAGGTAGAGACGGACACGACAACGAGGAGGGGCGAGAGTACGTAACCGATGTTTCCTGCTGAGGAAAGCCTTGCATCAGCCGGTCGACGATGAGCCGATTGGCACTCTCCCTTCCTCTCTCGTTATAACTCCCGTTCCATCTCTCGTATATATTTTTCCCTTCGCCACACTCTTCCTCGGTTATCTCTCATCGACGCCCACGAAAATTCGCGAGATTATAACACCTCGCGGCATTTCTTGCTTCCTCACTCTCTCTCTCGGTTTATCAAAACAAATTCTACGCGGATGTGTTTCTACTGCGTTCTTGGCATCGGACCGGTCTTCGGATCTATGAAACGCGTCTCAATGCGGGCGATTAATAGCAAAATTTGCGGAGCAACGGTAACTGTGACTCACACGCTAAAGAGACACATCGAATGTTGTTTACATTTTTATGCCATGTAGACATTTGAGAAAAGTGATAATACATTTTTCAAGCATTGTTTATTCTTTGGCGATATCGAATTGGGCTTTAGTTCGCACTTGAAGAGCGGGTCCGGCCATGATTTGATCGATTTCGATTGATTTTGTAAAACGAACAATGATACTGTTTTTAAATAATTTGGCTTGTACGCCATAGATAAAAACAGTTGAATAGGAACGCAGCGATAATATCCGGGGGCGCGAAAAGCGCTCAAATGTTATCGACGGAAAAAAAAAGACAAGTGGGTCATTGACCACCGGGTCGAGCGTCGTGCGAGCCTCGTTTTATCACCTATAAAACTTGCTCGTCAATTCTCTTCTTTGCAATCTCATATTGCCCTCCTTCGACCATTATTTTTCTCGTCTCGTTTCATTAAACCGGGAGTGTGTTCCGCTATTTCTGATGAAACTACGCCGGCGGTGTCTATCCGTTTGTCCGTCTCGTTCTCTCGAACGGCCAAGGGAAACGAAGAAGAAAATTTCCACGCGTCGCGGTAGCGCACTTGGCGACAATTATCCTTCCAACTTGTTCATCAGCTATAACTATATACGAGACAAAACCCGCCACAACGACGTTCCTCAGTTTTCTTTTTTTCTCGACCATCCCCCCTTCTCCTTCCCTCGGTGCGTCCTCTCTCGTGGCATCAACACACAATAGTCTCGGAGTATCACGACTCTCGAGCGAATACGATTCGCTTGTATTTGTCGTTTCGCTCCTAGCGGGGTTCTCTCTCTCCCTCGCTTTCTGTACTTTACTGGGCGCGTGGTGTATAGAATCGACGATTACGCGCTTCTCGACGCGGGGCAACCGTAGCTCGGGTTTTCTTAGAACATTATGTCATGCATATCGCGAACCTACGATATGCTTCGCACGTAACGTTGTTATACATAGATGAGTTCTCTTTGAGTGGACAAATACAACAGCCGCGGTTTTCACGGAGACAAAATTCGTCCAATAGCTCGGCAAAGCGATAAAATTATTTTACAATACATTTCGTTTACTATTTTTAAAAACAAACATAAAAAAGAATTACGTATAAAGGATTGTTTTGTTTATTTTATGTTGTTTTCAAATTATTTTTCCTAACGAACGACGTTAATAGAGTTTCAAGTTTATTTTTTTGTTAAATTTATACCGAGTTCGTGCGCTTCCTTCGCGTGATAATCTTCCGGCGCGCGAAGGAAAAGATATTCTCGCTTTTCAACGTTTCTGACCCATCTTAATTAATGGCCAACACTAATTACTCCGTTGCCTTTGTCAAAAGTCTACAAAAAAAAGTGAGCGTTCTCGCTTTCGTATAAATGCATGCTTCGTCTTTCCAAAGATGACCCGTATTACTCCCCTCGAAGGCTTTCAGATATCCGGACTGAACTTTTACAAACATACGTCCAACCCTGAACACGTTGATTAATTAATTGTTCCAATTACTCATTGTATTCATTGTCAGAAGCGCGTTGAAATATTCATTATGATTTCTTCGAGAATTTTGATCTTAGAAAAGTATTTTTACGAAATCCAAGATTAATTAACGACAAAGCTCTAATTACCTTGACTTCATCAATCAACTATCCAATCATCCGACAATTACTATTTAAAAAAAATCCGGACTACCGAAAGTAGTGCCTTAATTGGATAATAACTAACCTAAATCTTCGCAAAGATTATCCGTATTATCATCACAGCGCGAAGCCCATTCGTAGTGATATTAGTAAAGTTGCCCTCGTCGTGTTCGAGTCGCTTGCGCTGGGCAACGCGGTGGGGCTGACCCGCGTGCAAGCACGACCAAGCTCTCGACCGTGCCTCGTGGGGGCTCGAGTAACTACTCCCGTTGGCTCTATTCGTGTGTCGTAAGCGAAGGGCTAAGTTTACTTGTGCACAGCGCAGCGCGGTGCAAAGACACACGGAGAGGGAACGCGCGGCGTTAGCCTCTATCGCTATAATAACGATAATAACCAACGTAGCGACCGCTACGCGGTGGTCGTGAGCTCTCGACGGTGGTGGTGTGTGGCAACCCGTCGCACGACCCCTTAGCGCGCTCGTACTTCATCTATGCCAACGCGCTCTCTACACCTCCGCTCGCTGGCTTTTGCTTACTCGGTATTTCTGATCGACCGAAACACTCGCCGACTCTCTTCGGTGCTGCGGTCACTGGCCCGTGTCACGGCACATCGCAGTTTTCCAAGAGAATCACGCGACGCGACACCGCCGCGATCCTCCTAGCTCCTTTTCGCTTCGCGACTCGCCTCAATTCTCTCTATTTCGGGGCTCCTCTTCCGTCTTCCGATTCATAGCAATTGAATTTCGTTCGAATGTCTCCGATCTCGCAACTTCAACGAACGTTCGTTTCGCAGTATTGGCAATCCGAACTCGATTTTCTACCGACCAAGCAATTTCGTCGCTTCGACGAATCGAGGTTTTCATCAACGGAGAAACTGATTTGCTTCCTCTACGAATTTTCGGTATTAGCGATTTTGCGAAGTTCTCTCTTCTCAAGATCCAGAAAAAATGATTTTTTCCATGTTAGATTTTGTTTCGACAAGAAGGTGTTAGTTTTCTTCGTTTCGAAATCTTCGAAAAGAAAAAACATTCTTTTTCGAGAAAAAAAATCCTAACATAAACGTCTCTTCGGACGACATACGTCGTCCCTCGAAGGATTGATAAACGATGACCATTAAATAGCGATCCGACATGCGAGTATCCGCGGGTTCGCAGTTGTGATTATTGATACAACGAGAGCCCGAACGGTGGTCTCGCAAACTTTGCGTACCGCTATGAATACGGTTTCCAGTTGGTTCTTCGTGTACCCAAATCCCAGAATAGAAGCGCCATCGCTCGCATCGCGACCCGATGCACCCTGGAGCTTCTTCTATGCACCGTTTCCCCTTTCAACGATGGAAGTGTTCTCGTGTTGTATTCACACGGGCTCATTCCGCCGAAGATCTGCAAAATCGCAGAGAGTGAGCGAACGCTAAGCGATCGCCGCCGCTGGTTCTCTCGATTCTTTCCCTTTCCACTCCGTACTCACGGTCCTAATCGATTTTTCGCCACTAACGGTCGAGAGACGATTATCGAGAAGGATATAAGACGGAAAAGACGAGAGAAAAGTGTTCGAGAGTAAAACGCGGAGCGGACTATGCGGGAGAACACCGTGCATACGATCTCTCGCTTCATCGCGGCCTGGATATGGGACTTAACTTCTCGTAGCTTTCGCGGTAGTGGTGGTCGTAGTACGACCAACAGCAATTACCCCACACGAGCGTAATTTCTTGCCGACGGGCGTGTAGCAAGCAAGCAACGGAGTTTGTATCATGCCCAACGAGCAAACGGTTGGAGGCTGTTCGGTGCTTTTGCCTGGCGCGGTTCGATCCTCCGGAAAACCGGGTCGTCATCGTTGTCGACGACCAAGGTCTCTGGCGTCGTATGGCGAAGAAAATTCATGGAGTCATTTTTTTTTCGAGACCTGAAGAAAGTATCGGACGAAAAGGAGTTGCAGGCTATAAGATGTATCGGTATAATAGTTGATTTCGTGCCTAGTACCGAGTCGTGAGCGGCCGAGACTGAGGCTCCGTAGTCAGCGGCCCAGCACGTCGGTGAAACCTATTTTTTTAATTCGCTTTTTTTCCAACGAGAGGGATAAAAGGGGATTGATCGGAAGGATGAGTCACGATTGTGAAAGACCCGGGGAAGAGGTTCTTTCGTCCGTCACGAATGATAAATAGAGGCTAGCCTTCCAAAAGTATTCGATTGGAATTGAAAAAATAATTGTATTAAAAAAAAAAAATCTCAAATTCCGACCATTTTCACATAGACGAACTATCGCACAGCTGTAGCATGATGATAAAACGGATTGCGGAAACGTTTCTATCATTATTCAAACTTTGAACGTAATAAATAAATGTTGCCTATCGATGTTTCGTAAACGTAATATGATACGGATAAACGCTGATAGCTCTAAACTGTGCAAACCGCAAATAGTGGTTATAGGACGTTATTATCGAAACAAGATCTATAACCAGAGTTCCATCGCCGCGACCGGCCTGGATATGGAAACTCGCTATCCGGCAATTATCTACCAGTTTTAGTTCTCCACCCGAACTCCGAAGGCATTTCACTCGTCGGTGTTTTCTTGGGTGTGTACCGTGTGTACTCTCTTGTATTTCTGTTCCCTGTTGTACAATGTGTACACGGATATATAGCGGCGTGCACACAACATGCGGCAACAGTGCACACCTCGTGAAAACCGGGTCGTAGCGCGGCAGCGGCGAGAGGCCCCGTTTCCACTCTTTCCATCTTTCTTTCCTTTTTATCTTATTTTTTCCCCTTTTTTTTCTCGTTCCTTTCTTCTCGTTTACTATCTTCCGCTCTCGACTCATTTTCCCCTCCGCTACGCTCCTCGACGTTTCGAACTATCTCTTTCTGTTGGCCTGCACTAAACCGACGTGCACACTTATTCGTACTTATCTTCCGTCTTGCGGTGTACACGATCTCAACGGTTCGCTTTACTTACCCACTACGGATGGTCACGCGATTTTTATTTATTTTTTCTTTCTTTTGTCCTTTCTTTTCATAGTTCACACGAAAGGCCCGTATCTATTTCTCCGTAAATTCGTATTATCACGGTAATTTAATTCACCGCCGTGATAGGAGTAGTCGTACGATAAACAACAATTGAGGTTCGACAACAGAGCTAATTTTTGTGTTCATTTATAAAAAATATCGCAGAAAACCATCGCGAAAGAAAAATAAGTGCCAAACTGTACAACACTTTTTTTCAATGTAATTACGAAAGTCTACGTTGGTTCTTGTCAATGAAATTTCCAAGTTTAACGTTCGAAGGGTTAACTAAATGAATCTTTTGGGTTTCCATTAGCGTCTCGGAGCTCAAAGAAGCGATCGAGAGAAAATGCGGAGTTATGGCACCGCACCAGGTGTTGCTGATGAGTGGCGGCGAGAGTCTAGAGCCAAACGCGAGGGTATGCTCGTACTCGGCAGGGACCGACACGAATCCCATCTATCTCTTCAGCAAGGCCGCTATCGAGAGTCACGTACCACCCACGCCTCACACCGACTATAGCTCCGGTAAGTCTTTGTTTTAGTCTTTTTCATTTTATTTTCTACCAAGTTCAATCTAACATGACGTATTCGTCCAATCGCGTTAAACGAGTATAGACACGTTCCTCAACATAGTCTCAACATCGATTCGAGCGAACTCGATAACGTCCGGGCGCATCACGATGAAACCATCGTTTCGGTCGACATTTTTTTAGTTTTTCATAAAATTCAATAGTGCTGGAAATGTATTCCTCGATTCGCTAATATTTGATTTCACATTTATACTTAATCGGAAACTCAAAGTTTAACTTTGGCCTTCGTAACGACTTAATACGCGCAGGGCCATTCAGTCTCGGAATATCTAAAAAAAAAAGCAAATGGAATAGTAAGTGCATCGCATCGTCGCTTATCGGTTCAAGTATAGATGCGCGGTAGTAGAGTCCGGGAGGCCCCCATCGTCGAGCGCGTGCACAAGCCTCCACCGGCTGCCAGACTGTGCGACGCCAAACGGACGACAATCTTCTCTTCGACTCGATTTCTTTCCCGCTCGCTCGCCCGCCGCGGGTACGCGCACGATGAAGCTTCGCGCCTCGTCGCACAACCGAGCGATAAAGTTGCGAACGAGTGTCTCGTAATCGAAGCGCGTGGCCACGACACAGAGAGCACCGGCCAAACAACTACAAGCGTACAATAGTTCACTGTTCCACGCTCACACGAGCGCGCTTTCGTGCGTGAGCGCGCCTTCTCGTTGCGTAACAACGATCGTCAGTTACTCTCGTCGGTGATGATCTCCCTCCGCGCAGCTTCGCAATCCTCTCTCCGTTCTATCGACTGATGCCATTGCCGCGTGTAGTTCGCAACACGAACGGTTCTAACTCAAATACACTGCGGGTGTGCGAGGCCAACTTGTGCAGATAAGTCGGTAGATGAATCGATAGAGATGTGTATTATGTCATTAGCTAGATCGATCAATGATTGCACGCAACTTGGCAGATCGACGATTTATCTAGATCGAGAACGGGACTTCGATCCCGTATGAAACATGATAATTAGTTATTCTTTTTCTGCCGTTCGGTTTTTTGTTTTGTAAACTTTGAATCGGCGATACAATCTGATCGGTGACTGGCTCTTGACCCGGCTATGATAGCATTTTTCCTATCCGCCGCTGTCGGTCTGCGCGAAAGAGCAATTGGAAATAGAATGTAGGAGGTTGAATCGTTTGCTTTTATCCGTTTAGGAATTCTTCATTGGACAACTTGTTTTTAAACCTGATTTTTTTCACGCGCCGACGTTATAGCCGTATGGGAGGACTCAGAAACCGTACGTGGGCAGTCTTTTATTTCTATATTTTCGACTCCAAAGCTCTTTTAATGGATTCACACTGAAAAATATTGAGTATTTTATCGTTGATAGACGACGCAAGCCGTCGGTGATTAATATTTCGTGACTTTCGAGACGGATTCGGTGACAAATACATTGGATACGATGAGATAAGGGTGTCAAAGACCACGCGGAATTAATTTTTCATGCGAATTGCGCCGATTAAAATTCGATGTTATTCATTTGCGTATTACTTCATTGATTAACTATTTTCGCGACGCATGTTTTTTCTATTCGACGATATCCCTACAGGTGAATATAGGCAATTTTTCTTAATAGTTTCGACTCAAAAACTGTTTCACAACGAAAAATATTTACCGTTCTATCGTTCATCGACCGCGGAAGACGTCGCGGATAAAATTTCGTGAGTTTCGAGACGGATTCGCTGATAAAAATATTGGATACGATGAAAAAAAACAGGGTTAAAGAACACGCGAAGTTAATTTACGTTTTAATTGCGCCGATTGAAATTTGACGTTAATCATTTGTGTATTGTAATATATTGCGTTACTCAATAAAAATCGAACACCGCTAATTGATCCCGTCGCGTTTTCGAATTAGTTTGACCCCTCCGGTTTTCGATAACGTTCGAAGATTAACAGTGCGCAATGCGGTAAACCCGCACAGTTGAAAGTACTATTGCATGATTAACGACTCGATTATTGGATATTACCGCAGGCTTCATGTATGGCAATGATAAACTTCGCGTGAATTAAACCTCTATAATTGCAACATACCGTTCTCGACTTGTGGTGACGAAAAATTCGCGATTAATTTCCTGCTTACCTACCCTAGGAAATAATCTGCGAACATTAGTTCAGTCGATTGAACAAACCGATCAATTGGGTTGTTCGGTATCGCTTTGTTGATCAGTCAATCAGAGATCACTGCAGATAACTTACTTACGAATATATGCTAATAAACTGCTATCGATTTAAAAAGATTGTACTTTTGCGCCAATTTTGGGCTCATCGCGTGTACTCGAACGCGACTCGGTAAATAACGTTGATTATCGACAGAGGGAGCGGCGAAGGTGCATCGCCGATTGGCTCGAACTTTGTCTTCGTTTGTAGTCTCGCGCCTCGTAGACTGGGGTCCAATTAAGTTTAAGCGTTGTTCCGGGTCTGCATTCGGTTTGGTTTGCGTTTAGCAACTTCGATTGAACGGAGATATAAAACAAAGGTAGTACAGAGTCTCTGCAGCTATCGGATGATAAACCTGCATTGACTGGTGAGGTCGTGGGAGAGACGGAGGCACCAACCACCTGGCGTGGTAACACATTCATATACAATATGCATGTGTGCATGTTTGTGTGTACAACACAAACCGCTTACCTACGTCGCTATTGGGTTTTCCTATGTTTCATTTACGATTCACACACTCATACCGCGTCCTCTGACTTCTATAGCTAATTAAGGATGCAATACGACGATGCGTTTGTTCCACTGAGTCAATTTGCTTACCAGGCAAAGATACGGATCTTCCCGTCGGGTCTACGACCCATTTCCGCTTGCATAACAAATCAAACAATGCAAGTATAAAATACAGTACGTGTCCAACGAATTTATAGTGATGATGATACAATTTTTTGTTTCGCGACAATATTCAATACTACAGAGTTACTTTTTTTGTAATTGTTTAGTTCGGCTTATGTTGCGTCTGAAATGTATCGCAATTTTTGTGACAGAAGATACAGAGTCTCGACGTTTCGATACCGAGCCTGGGCCGCGGATATTGCGTTCTATATTTCTCAGATCATCGTTATTGAATACTAAAGCCGCCAGACGCGCGTGTGACGACGTATGGCGAGGCGTCTAGGCTATCGACCCAATTCGCGCTTATCTCGATACGATAATCCGACCGAGAGCCGTCTCCGTGAATCGCGAGACGCCCGAGAAGGAAATTAAGAAGGAATGAGAGACGATGCGAAGCTCTTGTTCTTTCGCAAGTCGGTAGAATCCATTCAGATCGCCATCAGCGACTCTCAGCACGGTCGAGTCATTCGATCGACTCGTGAATTCGTGTACATAGCGCTTTATCACCCAATACCAAACTATTGCCGCTGATGTTCCGGGCAGCACGCGACAAGCACCGACCGCGCAGCTTATCTTCCCTTTTAATTTTAATCACCCGCCTACCAGGATAACCTTTTTACAGACAGCAAAGCGCGCTATCTTATTTTTAGATACAGGATTGATAAGAAGATACCGCAATCAATACTTTTTTCGTGCTGTCACAGAAACCACACTTTTGCCCGAATCGAATTTTTTCGATATTTTGGAATACAAATCCAAGAACAAAAACAAATCGGAATTATCGATGAAGTATTAATCGGCAAGGTAGACCAATTTGAGAAGAGTAAATCGTTATTTGTACGAACCAATTGATAACTACCAAAAAAAATTACATAAATTTGTCTATTTTTTCATTTAGGGATTTCATAATTGTACATCGATTCGACATTTCCACGTTCTAATGCGACATCGAATTCGTTCGACTCGGTGATAAACGTCCGAATGAAATCGCAATTGCGTAGCATTGAAAAGGCCAGTAGTATATAAGACCGTGCGACGAATGTGCACGACGACCTCGATAACGCATCGTCGCGAATTATCCTCATCATTGTCGTGGTCGTTGTCGTTGTAGTTGTCGAGCGCTACGTTGCATCGCGGTCGAGACTTCGTCGCGTAGTAATCACCAAGAGTAGGTTTCTCGATTATTCTCGTAAAACGATCGCGAAGTAGCTCGTAATGAGCCAGACGCTGAATTAACCGCGATTACTTTCAACTTTTAGTACAACGCCTTTTTTCGATGAAGTGAAAGGGTTGAGAATTCTTTTTTTTTTTATCATTCGCTTTGAATTTTTGTTTCGTTTCTCTTTTACTGACAAAAATAGTTGAGCACGGCGGGATGCTCGTCGCGAAATGGGGTCGAGTTCTCGCATCGACAATGCGCAATTAATTATTGCGTAGAATCTTGACTCCGGGTACTTGGCCCGGTGCTCTCCCACACAGTCGCTCGAGTACCGTCTAATCCCGAGTATCGCGTTATTAGGATTCCCAGGAATGACCTACTCCAACCGACAATTGTCGTCGACTCGAATTGTTTTTTCCAAATTATGAGACACGGGACAATGTGCATTGTGTGCGCGTATTTATATCTCGCGAAGTATCCAAAGTATAATTAATATATGTATACGACTATGCCGAACAAAGTGGGGCATGATAATGTGGCTCGATGCTCTTCCTAGCCGCGAACGAATAATTAATTTATTCGGCTACTGCGTATCGCATACGTAATTACGTATGCCCGCGTCGCGGACCAACGGGGACCGTCTGTCCCGATAATATGCTTTCAGTCGTTGAACTAACGTTGATTCGCAAAATCAATATTGCTCACGATGGAACAGTTTCAAGGTCCTCGCTGCATTGCTCGCTCGATTCCGTGACAAATCCGTTTTTTTTTCTCGTTTTAACGTTGGAATGAAAATGCCAACAAGATTCTATTTACGCAAAAGGCTCGCGGTGACGTTCTCGGTGCAATCGAGAATGAACCAAACTCGGGCGAAGCGTTAACGTGATGAATTAGTGCTTTCAATCATACCGGCAAAGGCTCGGGCGTCAAAAGACTGTTTATAGACCTTTCGGCACGTAAATTTGATTAATTCGCGAATTAATCGAGGCCGCATTTTTTTGTAGATTTTTTTTTGCGGATTACCGATTCGACTCGACAATTTCGTCGAATTATTCAAAGCGAGATTGGAGGGCGTTTTTCGGAATATCGTCACGTTAAATTTGAATCGAGTGGCTCGGGGATTGTAGCTCAAGGAGAATTCGAGAGAATTGTGTGATATTTCAGGAGGGCGATGACGAAGCGAGACAAGATTTGACGTGCGTTCTGGCTGAAATACGCGAAACGAACTTGATAACTAATATAACAGTGCACTATTTACACTATTGTATTAGTGCATTAAATGCATGAAAATAAATAAATAAATTTCGATACGACACTTCAGTGGGTAAATATCTGCGAAATCATACATTGCGCTGCAGTTCAAGTAGCCGGAGCGTTTTCGTGTCTTAAAGGCGAAGCGATAAATGCGCAATGACTTATCGCAATGAGTCGAGCTGTCCGAGGTCTCGGCGGTGCGTAAACCCGCTCGTCGTTCGTCCGCGTTCAGGTGTCTGCGAGCTTGGCTGCGCTAAAGTCGCAATTTTCCACCTCTCGGAACGGCTACGATGTCGTCAGCTGACGCAAATAATCGCAATACATTTTCCCCGATCGCCGACAGTCGCGCGATCCTACGAAGATTTTCGATCAACCATTTACGTAGTTCACTGTTTTCTCAGTCTCGATAGAAAGCATCGAGACACCTTTCTTACATCCTCGGACGAATAATATTAGTTGAATTATCTTTTCATTTTCTTTTTTTCGTGTAAAGATTCACAAAAGCACATAAATTTCGTGTTAGAACGCAAACAAATTCATTGCAATGATGATAATAATTTTATTTTTTACAATGTAATTATTCATATTCATTATTCTTATCGTTATTTATGATAACAGTAATAAATTAAATTCATTGGAAAGCTTTCATACGAATCTTATGAGAATGGAAAATATTCTCCAATATCTAATGGCCGAGGGATCATCGATCATAGATTAACTTCCGGCATTCTGAATTACAAGGAAGCGGGGTAGTGCAAAGCAAATGTTTTTTTAAAGTACTTTGCGT
Organism: Ischnus inquisitorius; assembly: GCA_963924025.1. Classification (NCBI taxonomy): domain Eukaryota; kingdom Metazoa; phylum Arthropoda; class Insecta; order Hymenoptera; family Ichneumonidae; genus Ischnus; species Ischnus inquisitorius. Next base: position 18,647,843 of record OZ001244.1, read on the forward strand.
CGAGGCGTTACCGCACCTCTCGATGAAATATAATTGTGGATGGAAAATCCTTTAAACGATTCAAAACGGTCGCTCTTCAATTTCGAGCCGTTCTCATTTGACTGTGTAAATTTAATCGTGACTGTGACCGTCGGTGTAGAAGCGTCGCAAAGTTTCTTAACAATCGCAGTTAGATAGCTTTAAATTAAAGCGGTCATCCGCGTTTCTGGCACAATAGGATCTATTCGTCTCTCTCGCACCCTCTCTGGAGCCACGTGTTTGGCCACACGAAAGCGTACCAGTGCCTCCGGGTATCAAGCTCGTGCACACACACGAACACGCACACAAATTCACGTCCGCGTATATCTTTCCAATTCTACTGGAGAGTTCATGCACGCGCTCTACCGACACAAGCTCAACATTGTGCAGTTTCCATAAACGTATACACACAAGTAGTTCGGATAGCTGTAGGCAACTCGTGTATTACACGTTATGCCCTCGAGAGCTCGAAGCTTTTATCCGAAAGCTCAGGTTTTTTCTCCTCGTTTTTTTTGGTCCATTTAATTTCACAACCGCTTGACGTTGCGTGGGCATTGATTTTTAACCCGGGGCGAAATGTTTTTTAATACTTCGCATTTTCATTTAGACGGCGACATTGGCAGAAAAAAACTTTGCAATCGGCATCGAGCAGTTTTATTATTTCATATTGAGAAAACAAAGGTGGCGTGTGTGCATGAGACGAGTTGAGGTGGGAAGTCTTGAATGAAGAAATTCGCGAATGAAGAACCACTTCTTCGAAAAGTTAGTGTGCAACGTTTTATCTCGAAATAATATCAGATTGCAAGATTTAGTTTTTCATGATTTTGTATTTTCCACCGCCGCCCGAGAGAGTTAAGTGGAGTCCAATGACTCGTGGGGGCTCGGTGCGAATGGATGAGTATGTTTATACAATATATACATCAGTATTTCTTCTATCCACGGCGATTGCTCCGCTCCTCGCGGACTTCGAGATAACGACGTCCGAATACGTACGGTCTTCTGTTTTTTTCTTCTTCATATTTATAAAAAGATAAACACATGCTTGACTAAAAATACCGACGGGAGATTCGGAAAAGAAGTTGTAGATATTAGCCTCGTCGTGCACGCGAGCAAGTGAAACGGAAGGCGAAAAATGTAGTTGGAGTGGTTCTTTTTCAATCGACGACCGGAGCGAGCGCGTCTCATTCGTGAGCACGTACGACGTGCGATTCACCGATCGTTCGGTTTTCTTTTCACTCGGTATCGCGCGCAACGTTATACTTTCGTTTCGGCGAATCGGACGAGGGACTCCACTCGCGTGTTCAAGAGCAACAACCGGCCGACGATTGAATCACTTATCAAGTCCAACACCACTTCGGGGGAGTTTGCATAATTAATGCGCATACGCGGCCGTAGATCGACGCAGCGTATCGAAAGAAGCGTCTCGAAAGAAACGCAATTCCTGTAAAGCGTTTTACACATGAGCATGGTAGAAAAAAATAATATTATTGGAACGCTAGTGGGAGATACTGCGCAGCGCGGTGTCGCAAGGCCAATGAGCCGGTATCACGAAAATTATTTCGGCTTTTTTTTTTTCATTATTTTTTTTCGTAGCGTTTTTGTGATTCAGTTCGAACTCTCGGGATTTCATGGCCATTGGAAAAAATACTTCCGCGTTTAAACGAACATTGAATAACGATGATGGCAATGGTGAAAAAAATTTGCATGGACCGAAGTTTTGATTTCTCTTAATTAAGATAAACGTGACTTTGGGGCATAACTTCCTATGCGATAACGGAATTGTATTTTTTATCTCGGAAACTTTGACCCAATTAGGCAGAAATTCTCAGTCTCAATTTTCCCAACGAATGAAAATCAACAGGGAATTAATGCCTCACAAACAAGGAAACGTTGAAGAACATACGAATTGTTATTCCCGTACGAAGATATACGCTGTATGTCGGTAAACAAAGTCGTAGCGCGATTTCAAGGTCCGGAGAAAACAAAATTGTGATGATTCCCGCGTCGCAAAATGATCGAATGCTCGAATACTTTTCTACGACACTTATATTTGTACACTCGCATCGCAACCGAACGTTAAAAACGCGCACACAGAAATATCCGTCGTCGTTATTTCGCACGGCCAATCAATTGATATCTGTGTACGTTGGCCATTGAAAAAAAAAAGTGTTTTCCGCAAAGCGTTGAAATACGTCTTAAAACAACGCGGTACACGCCGTTATCCATTGTTCGTGATGATTTCAACACGCTGCGCAATACATAGTAACCGCTGTATAGATAAATTGTTTCTTTGTTGAAAAAAAAAAAGAAAGAAATTCGTCTGATTCACGCATCCGAGGCCGACGCTCGATTCATTTCGAAGAATTGAAATTTCACGGTAATAATTTTCGGTCGATTGCCCCCGTTTATGCAAATTCGGCGATGATTTTTTCGTCGCGATAACCGAGGCAAATTACATCCACGCACTTAACACGGAAATATACAAAGTTCAGAACTTCTTTGTTCCTTGCGAATACTTGTTGATTTTTTTTTATTTTTATTTTTGTAAGTTAAATTGTTGTAATGTAATTAATGATTTTGTTTTTCAAATACATATCTAAAAAAATATGTTCCAATAACCAATTGCACAATTGTGCGCAACATTTAGAATTTCATTCACTTCCGCTTTCGACGTACACTGGAAAATTATAGCCTCGTAAAACATGTGCGTCAATAGAAAAAATAAAATACATAGTGCGAGGCGTGTGGCAAACAATTGTAGAGTGAATCATTGTTTATCAAAAATCGTGGAAAAATATATAGATCCCAGTAGTCGCAATAGGTGCCACTGTGCATCGAATAAGCGTGATAAGAGACGGAACTAGCGAGCATTTTAGAGCGCGGCAAAGAGCCGACGCGCAGTTTGTTTTGTCTCTCGATAAACGCACCGAGAGTCCGAACTTTCTGCGCAGTGACACGAGTAAAAAAACAAAACGGAACGCCTGTTTGCATAATATATAATTAACGATAAAACTTTGTGGCGACTCATTTACTCTTTTCTCCGCATTACTCGAGAGACGCAGCTATGTTTCTCGCGCACTAGTTACCGATTTTCAGTGACGAATCTTAATAAAACCTTCTCTCGTTCAAAAACTCTCTCCTCTCTCGTCGTCGAGCCCGGAATCGGAAAGGGAATGTAATGAGATTCTAAGACTATGAATTCGTAGGATTTCTTACCAAAATCCTATTTTTTTCAAAATAATGAATATTCTTTAACTGGTTTATTTTTTTTTTTCAAATATAATTTTATTCAATACAACATAAAAATCGTTCCAATAAATTTCTATTATACGTGGATAACTGTAAGAACAGTTATTGAATCGTCCGGTAAAGTCTGCCGTTCCTCCGTGAGTACAGCTGACTCGATAGAACGAGCCCACGTTGTCGGTTTGCCATACGCAGCGACCAGCTGACTCGCGTGAGACTGACGCAACACCGAACGGTTGTGACTCGTAAGCGAAGATCATCGTCGATCTCGAGCGCTCGAAAAAAATCTTCGATACGAGCGCGCACCGCGGCGTGCGAGCGTGTGTGTTACTTCTCTTTCGCCTTCTCTACTTCGGCGCGCCACTCCTATTCGACCTCTTTTCTCTTGCTCACGACACTCCCGGTATTATCGGCGCGAGTTCATTCGAAAACATTAAACAAGCAAGGTTTGCGTGAAAAATTTCCGTTGTAACGCACAAACGCATCGAGAGATGGAGTGAGAGAGAGAGGGGGATAGGAGAGGAGTACACACGGAGGCGTGCGTTATTATTAATACATAGAGGAGAAGGCACTGCGGGAGATCGAGAGAGCGATATTCAACGAAGCGTAGAGATCCGTCGATCGAGGTCTCTCGCGAGCGTGTGCACTCTCGGGTGCAATTGCAATCATCATCAGCGGCAGCCTCGATTCTCCTCGATGGCTCTTGACGAACGAACGAGTTATTCACAAACCAGAGATATTATATTATCGATCCCGATACCGGAATCCCTATTCTTCGTAGTTTCCACATACGTCGATGTTAAGTCGCTCCATATTCGTGTGAACAGTGATTTCTAACGAGTATTCATAGAGTCAGTGTCGGTCTAGTTGCCAAACGTATCGCCAACCAGCTTTCGATTTAAAGAAAATCTATTAATTTGAGCAGAATGAATAATTCTCTGCTTCATTTGTATTACGTTTTGCGAATTAAATATCAAACGGTTTCAATGAAACGTAGTATTTTGGCTAAAAAAGCAAAAGTTAAAATTTGCAACGTACAACAAGAAAGGACAAATAGAATGAAGCATTTTCTTTTGCTTATGGTGATGGAAAATAATATTAATAGCAAGTAAATCTATTCTACAAATACAAGTTTGTCCTCCAAAGATATCTCGGCGCGTAGTGTTGTAAAGAAAAACGTGTAACTGGGACAACGCTATGCACGTTCCCGGAAAGTACTTGTCGCCGTCGATTTGCTCTTATTTAGGTATTTTTTTCCCCTTACCATCGTCAACATTATCCTGAGCGTACGATGGACAACCGTGTCTCGATTTTATAGTCTCTCAAAGAGGCCGAGGGTTGCCCTAGTGTGTGTCGTCCACCGTGCGGCGATCGATGGAAGTTGCTCTTTTTTTTTTGCCCTCTTTGCGCTTTTCCTTCCACATTCGCCCATTACGTATCACCGAGAGCGCGACGTGACCCGACGCAGCCGACACAGGTTCGACGAACGAGCGACGACGAGCCATGCAACGAAATTTCAATCTGCTCCGATTCTCGTTGACCCCGCGCGACGTCTATCGTCGCGGACCCCGGAGGTCCGCGTCGTGCACGGGATCGCGGAGGTCACCCGGTCGTTCGTTCCGACTTATCGACTTTACTAGACACTATCGCGCTAACTCCCCCGATGACTTCCACGAATCGATTCCGAATCATGTTTCCTCCGTACCTGCGCGGATTTCAACTCGTGAAAATAAACCAAAAATATTCTTGCAACGGAATTCCATACGGCGGTTCAAAAACGTCATTCGTAAGTCCACGATATAATAATGGCTATTGCAATTTTCATTCATTGCTAGTACAATATACTCGTGGAATTCTTCGTTCGGCAAAAATAATGTCGCAACTATGGAACGCGTAGAATTTGTGTCGTATTTTTAAATTTTTTTGCAATTCGCCAGAAGCTCAGTTGCGTCGATTACTACGATGCAATGGATTTCTGTTTTTTTTTCTACTTCGACTTCACTCGAGTGTAAAGCGGAAGACTCGGATTACTCTAATATTCGTCATAGCGGCGGGAAACTCATACAGCCGAGTACTCGAGCGTGGTAATGGGCTCACTTGAGTTGTCGAGGATCTATATCGATAACTCAATCAGCTCGCGATGATCTCGTTCTTGTTTCTATTTTTTTTTCTTCTCCCACTTCTTTGACGTTTCGTTTCTTTTGCATTGAAGCTTCGCAGATAAGATCGATCGGCATGATGCAATGCCCCGAGGGTTGCTCGACCAATGCATCTTGTGCCGCGTTTATTCGCGACCTTGTATTTCCATCGCGTGCCGCGATCGCTTTGCACGTTTCAGCATAATCCATGCAGCGAAAATGTTTCAGAACGTGTACAAAGTTTACCTACGTCATTTCTTGTTGCGTTCGAAAAATTGACCTGATGAAATTTTGTGCTATTTTCGCTTCTTCGATCGTCGAGAAATTCGCGTTTCATCAACGTTTTTTCGTCGTTTGATTGATTCTTTTTTTCTTTCAGATGTCGATCTCGTCGATCAGATCAACGCGTCGCTCGCGATGCCAGCGACCTACGGAACGCTCGTCGCCCGGGCCCAACTCGCTCAGCAATGCTGCGTTCTCGCGAGGGAACAGACACGAACCTGCGAACACCTCGTTCACGATCAACATCTTCAACAGCAAGGCTGGTCGGCTGTGGTGGCGAATCTCGAGGATATAACGCACATGTTCCAGTCGCGAGCGGAAGTCATTCAGCAGAGCTTCGCTCTGTATCTTACGGAGCGCGAACAACACATGCAGCTGCTGAACAAGTGAGTTTTTATTCTCTCGGACTCGACTCCACAAACGCTTTCAGCATGCCGAGTAGATGAGCTGCTGAAAAAACAAAACTGATGCAGTCTCGTAATTACATGTGACATGATTCTTTTTCTGTAAAATTTTGGGAAAAATTCGAATTTTTCTTTCTTTTTTAATCATATGGCTCTGTCTTCCAATGAAATATTTCAAAGAATAAAAAGCCTGAGAACTTTTCGACTGTAAACAAATTTGATACTATTTATTGTCCAAACTGAGCCAAACACGATTCAATTGAGTTTAATACAGATAATGCTCATTTTCCGCGACTGGCTACGCGGTCAGCAAGCTGTGTTTCGCGGTCGGGGGTGCCTTCATCTTGATCCTAAGAATTGCATTTTTTTCCCCCAGTTTTAACGCGGATCTCGGAACACTGTCGAAAATTCCGATACTTCCGGCGCTCCGTGCCCAAGCGGAAGGTCTTTTGAGTCCCGAGGAACAGCCGTCGCCGGATCAGCAGCAAGTGAGCGAGTGCACGAGCGACGACGTGCTGAGTCTCTTGAAATGGATTTCCGCCAAGGACAATCAGAGCAGCTTGGAGCAAGTGGCGGAGCAGTGTTCCCGCGGTTTGGAACAATTCGACGGTCGTATGATGGAGGCACTGAAGAGCGAGGTAAACGCGGCTATAGACGCCGCGAACAAGCAAGAGATGAAGGAGATCAAAGGTTTGGGTGAGCGTCTCTTCGCTCTCGAACAATTGATGGCGCAAACTAAGCGTCTCGTCCAAGAGCAGTGTGAGCTTGCTCACGGCTTTCAACAGAATCAAACGCGCGCGAACCATCTCGGCGATCCGAGCGTTTTGCCGGATCTCTGTCTGTCGCACCGTCATCAGCTCGTCGTTATGATGGAGAATCACAGTCAGCTGCGCGACATAAGGCGTCGTTGCACGAAAGCCAAGGAAGAACTTTCCGTGAATATATACCATCGATTGAAATGGATAATGTACGTTGAGAACAAAATGCTGGAAGTCGACGGAAAGCTTGCCATGTATCACGAGAGCTTAAAACGATTGAGAAGACATCTCGAAGTCGTGCAACAGATTCATCTCGCACCGCAGATGTACATGAGCGCCGTTGCCGAAGTCGTGAGAAGACGAACGTTCTCACAAGCTTTTCTCGTATGGGCGAGCAATCTCGCGTGTCAATTGCTTACCGTTCACAGCGAGGAGATCGCGAGGCGACGCGAGTTTCAGAGCAAATTCGACGGTCACTTCTTGAACACTCTGTTTCCCGGCCTCGAAGACACGCCACCGCCTTTCGCCACTCAGGCGCCTAACGTCTTTGACGGAGGATTGCCGAAGGTAGTTTTCCCTTGCTACTGCTGTTTCTTGTTAAAAATAAAGGAAGAAAAACGATAAGGGTCTATGTGAACTTGCGACATTTTTATGTTTCGATCGGAATTTCATTATAGTCATTGTATTATTACAAGTCCCTCCATAAGAAGGATAACGCATTTCGAAGGCACTTTACATTGAGAAGATATTTACATACGAATGAAGAAAGGAGTTATAGAGATTAATTCGAGATATTATTTTATAGTTGACCATCGACGATATGGAATCCTTAAAGGATCAGCTGCCAGATCTAGCAGATTCGATGTCCACGCCGGATCTGAACAGCATAACGCAATTCTTCCTTTCCAAGAGTCTTACCGAAGGTAGCAAGGACGGTACCAAGCAAAAGGACAGCATTTCAATGCCCGTTGACATGCCGACTAAAGATGAGAGACGCGATCGATTGGTCGGTGATAGGTGAGGGCTCGTAGAATAAAAATATCAAAAAACACAAGACGATAACTTTCAGAAAAATCAGATAATCATTCGAGTCGAATTTTTGCCAAATAGATTTGTTATTATCACCACTCTTTTATCGCCTTGTTATTATTTATTTCCACTTTTTTTTTTCTCAAGAAATCTGAAAGTCGGAAATAATTATGTCAAGCTCCTATTATGAGATTTGAAGACGTCTTTTCTAAAATACGTATTATATATGTTGCTTGATAGAGTTGAAAACTCAATATTACTCAATTTTTGTTCAGAATCTAACGTTTATGAAAAAATTAATATTACAGGGTTGGTTTCGAATCGGAGACGGACACCGAGGAGTTTGAGAAGATTGGCCAAGGCGGAACAGACTCGAAGGTGAATTCGTACGACGAGGCGAAGCAAAAGCTTCAGAAGCAATTGGAGGTTGGTGATGATGATGGCTCGAGAAGCGTGTCTCCCTCGTCCTCTACCTCGACAAACGTATCCTCCATTAATTCGCGCGTTGTCGATTTCAATCGTTCCTCATCGTCGAGCGAGCCCGGTATCGGTTCCTATCATTTCCCGAGTCCCTCGATGAGCGAACGGCCAGTCCCGCAGTTGAGTCCGTTGACCGAGTGCGCGGAGAATTCCGAGAACGCTAATGTTTTGTCGAATAACAATCATCGTCATCATCGTTTTTCATCGGCGAGTTGTATAACGAATTACAGTCGCGGCGAAATTAATGATCGTCCGAGTCGTTCGAGTCCTACGAGCGACGAGGCGCGCTCCCTCAGTCCTCCCGTTACCAATTCCCATTCACGTTCCGTGGCGTGCGACGGCCAGCTTCAGCAGCAACTCCTTCATCAACAACAGCAGCAGCAGCAACTGCAACAACAACGACATCAGACAAACGGTAGCGGCGGTAGCAGCCCGTCGGTTGAACCTGGAAACAACGATTTCTTGGGTACCGAATTTTACATGGACGAATCGTTGCCTAGCAGCCTCAGCGAGCATCCCAACGACGGTCAGCATCAGGCTATCGTTTCCCTTCTTCAGGTACTTGGACGAATTACAGGCTCGCTAACTGAACTCGTAGTCGTAGCGGTAAAACGTTCCATTACCTTTTTGTCACCTCTCTTCTCATTACGATTTTTCTTTATTTCCCTTACCTTTCTTACTATCACAATGAGTTCTCTCGCAACACCGGAACTGGCAACACGCGTTTATTGCATTTTTTATAGACACTTAGTTAGATGTTCAACGACCAAAACCTCTTTTATTTGTTTCTTATAGGTAAAACAAAACAGAACACTAATTCTATGCTTTTGTTTGTTGGTAATGGTGTCTAGACGTGTAAAAAAAATCCTCGTTCTGAATTTAAAACGTTATAGGATAAGTGTAATTTATTTTACTAGTAATTTTTTATTGCATTAAAAAAAAAGAACTTCTTCCATACGATGTTTTATTCGAACTTGGGATTTTTCTACACGATCAGGAGACGAGTACGAACAAACCAATCGCATGCAATTTTTTATGCCGGCAAAACAATAAGTTTTTCCCCCCGAATCGGCACTTTTAACTCTTTTGTCTTCTCTACAAATCACTTTCACTGGTGCAAGTTGCGATTCAGGCAAATCACAATGTATGGACTTCACAATGTACGGAATATTTCCAAACACTGTTGTTAAATTATACTTTTCGTTTATGGTCAAAACTTTGGAGTTTGTTCGCCAGTTTCGGTAGCGTGTTTTGTTACGATTTGTCGTTTCGTCGACAACCGCTCGTGACCCACCATTGAGAAAACTACAAGGGATGCTCGATGTTATTCACGGCGCTCGCGAGTTTGCACTTTCACACTTCCATCACAATCGTCCATCGATGTTGCATTTCTGTTTCTCTTGATGCATTCTTGTCCTTATTCCCCGTAGCACCTTCGCCTAAATGTCGCTTGTTCTCAAGTATATCTCGAGTATAAATCGCTAAAACTTTGTCGAATACCCGCTGCCGTTGACGCCGTCGCCGCCGCTGCTGCTGCTGCATCGCTTTGTTCATGAATAGCAGATATCCCGTAGTTATTGCGCGCTTCGGTTCTAGGCCAAGGGTCACTCGTGCTCCATAGCGTTAGCTCCGAAACGCTAACGAGCGCCGCATTCTTGTTTCTCGCTACACTCTGGCACATCCTCTCTTCGTCTCCATGTCGGTGTCGTCTTTGCTTGATATGAAAGAAGCAAAAAAAGAAAAGAGCAAAATATGCGAACGGCGCATCGATTATTTTCTTCCAGGACAGCTGATGCCGTCGCACTCTTTATCCCGTTCCTAAAATATATTCCCTCGTAAGACAAAAAAGTATTGTCTACTTACATCAGCGAATTGATGTCTATATTAACTTTCGTATTCCTCCCCAAATTTCCCAGGCGCTCGGTCGTTATTTCGAAATTCACACATACACACACATATAAACACGTTATAGACATGAAAATACACGCGTTGAACGCGAAGCTTGAGGCTTTCGCGAATCAAAGAATGTATAATCGTTAATTATACAATCAAATATCCACCGTAGTAATCGATGATTTATTATTATATCGCACGTCGACGTTTATACGATTATGTACAAACTCCTCATCAAACCCTTTGAAGATCATTGTTCCTTTTTTTTTTTTTCTTTTTTCGATTAGTAAACTAATGTGGTGTTTCTGTTATTTACATAGTAAATTTAAAAATGATAGAAAACGTTTGGAAAGTAGCAAGCGGGTAGTACAGCGATTCGAGGCAAGCAAGTGATTTCTAATATTATTTATTACGAGTGAAAAATCGTACGAAATTGTTGATTCAATGATATTTGACAAATAAAAACCCTCTTGATGGACTCGAATCGTGTCCTAATCTTTGAGTGTTTATGGCAGAAATCTCGAGTACGAAAAAAAAACTATTTTGTCGAGTGTAAATCTTTTTTTTTGTGTGACTACTCTTTTTTATTTACTTCTGACGCTTTTGCCGACCGAAAATTTTTAATACATTTTAACTTCTAGTCTTCAAAGGGTCGAATCGAATACCGCCTTAAAAAAAAACCACTCCTGACACGAACTATCGAAAAAAAAACAAAGAAATTTCAAAGACCCGGTAATAACGATACAATATCTCGGCATTCTTGAACGTTTTTTGTTACAGGAGAACCTCGGCAATACACGAAGCGAGGTCGAGCGTCTGCGTAGCATTCTTCGCAGTATGAAGATCGCGACGAGCGAGGCCATGTCAGCGTTTCGGGAGGAATTAGCGATGTTGCGCGAGAAAGTAAGCGTCGACAAATCCGAGCTCAACGACGTTTCCGATCGGGTGCGTCACGCATTGGTGTTACATTCGCGCAAGTGCGAGGATGCGTTGCGCGAGCGCGAACAAGAATTGACCGTCGATCACGAGCTCGAGATGGCCGACGTGAAGAAGCTCTTGCAGAGTCGCGACGAGGAAATACGAAACATGTACGGGGCCGTGCGCGAAGTCGAGACCGAGCTTGCCGATCGCGAGTATCTCATAAACACGATGCGTCAAAAGCTCGAGAACGAGCACGAGGAAATGAGAAACTTGCAGACGCGACTTCAACGACAATTGGACGATGCGCTGGAACAGGCTCGACTCGACAAGGAAACAGCGTTGAAGGAGACGAACGACGCGAGAATCGCGGAAATTGCCGCTATCACCAACAGTCTCAATCAGTGCCAGCAAAATGTTCGGGAATTGGAGAAGAGCCTGGCAACTGCGCGAACCGAACAACAGAGAGCGGTCAAGGAAGCAACGGACAAACTGCAGAAAGAATACAAGTCCGAATTGGATACCATAAGAACGAGATTCAAGATGGTCGCGTCGACAATGGAGAGAAGTCCCAGTGACTCGAGTCTCGAGAAGATTGAGGTATGAAAACATAAATGATATCGGGGTGAAATAGTACTGTTTATTTGGTCATAAATTGCATATTCAGTAACATTTTTTCAAGTGTAACATATTCGCTGGATTCATCGATAATTTGGATTTGTTTTCCAAGACCGAACCCCGTCTCTATCCGAGCGCACAAAACAAAAAGGAATTATTCACTGATAAAACAAAATTTCACGAAGATTGGCTGTTTTTAGTTGTTTGAAAGCTTCCTGCATCTTCTAGGGGTATATTTTTCGGCTGTTAAACATTGAGTTGTTCGAAGCACACCGCAACAAAAAAACTATGTACAAACAAAAAAATAAGCCGTGGTCTATCAATATCATTTTTCAAAATTAATAATGCATTTTCTTCACAGCGTGTCGACGTTATCGAGAGAGCTAATCACGAAGCGATATTAGCGAAGACGAAGGAAGACATGAAGATGGAGAATGCCGATGCGATTCGAAAAGCTGTCGAGAAGGAGAAATCGGAGTTCGAGGCCAAAGTCGACTATCAACTGCGTTTGGTGGCGAATCAGATGGTTGAAGAGGCGGAAGCTCACAGATTGCGCGAGACAGCTCTCGTCGAGGAGTGTCAGCAGTATCAGGAAATGATCAAGCGACTCACCGAGGAAGATTTCGGGGCTCGTCAAGCTCTAAGCGAGAAGGTAAGAGAAAAAAAACGCTTTTCTCCAATTTCTTAAAAACACGTGTTATCGTTTCGATTCGGCTCTATACCGAATTATTATTTCTCAGGTCGAAATGTTGGAGGAAGAGAAACATCATCTGGAGAACAAAATGTTGTTGGAGCGAAAGATACTGAAGCAGCGCGAGAACCAGGTACACGAGCTCGAGGCCGAGCGCGGTGCGTTGCGCCAAGAGTTGAACGACGGCCTTATGAAGATGAGCCAAAGTGGTCCGGGTCACGAGGAAACGCTGCAGACACTTCTGTCCGGTGGAAAGGACGACATCGCGGTTTCCGAGTCGAAGAAAGTTCGTCTCGAAGCGGCCACGGATCCGGAGAGTCTGTCGAGGCGGCTCGAGCTCTTGGAGATCGACAACAAGCGTCTAACCGTCGAATTGCGCGCTATACGCGAGAGCAAGGAGTCCGTCGAGGCGAAGGTCGAGGCTCTCGAGGCTGACAAGGTTCGTCTCGAGATCGAGCTTGTTCGCGAGCGTTCGAAACGCGGTGGTTTGCTGGCCGCTGAATCGAGCAGCAACTGGAGCACGGCCAGTCCACTGACTACAGATTCCCGCGAGAAAGAGATGAACGCTTCGGTAGCGATTGTCTCCGATACGTCGAGCCAGGATAACGCCAGCGGCTCGGAATGCGGCGCACGCATGGACGTTGTCTCGCACTATCGGGACTTACTTGCCAAGAGTCAAAGCACCTATCCGGCTGTTCAAGAACTGCGCGTTACATTTACGAGCTGCAATCCCGGCGATATTGTATTCGTCGTTTGGGACAATGTACGGAGCCACTACATCATCGTACAGGATTCTCGAATTCTCTTCATACTCAACTCCGAGTGCGTCGATACGCTGGAACTCTGGCTCAATGCTGACGGCACGCCGAAGGTTAAACACATCCTTGGGGAGGTCGTCGACAAGCAGTACTGTCATGCGAAGAAGGTGAGTTTTTCGTATTTGTTTTATAGGAGAACGGTGATCAATTTTATGGCATGGAAGTTTCGACGACTCAGAGTCGGGAATCATTGGGCCAAAAGGTCTCAGACGTTTCTGCCCGTAGAGGATAATTATTGATTTGTGAATTTTTTTCAGCCGGAGAATCGTTATCACGTGCCCCAGGGTACAAAGTTCTATAGAGTCCGCGTCAAGCCAATCGCCTACGTACCGTAATTGTCAGCGATTGCGAGGATAGAAGGTTTTTTTTTCATCGAGAAGAAGAATCAACGCCAGACCGTGAGCTCCGCCGTTCTGTCGACAAGGTGAATGAAAAAAAGAAATTTAATTTAGAAAGAAAACGTGAATGTATCGAGAATCCCCGTAGATTCTTGAAAAAAAAAAAAAAAAAACTGGTGTATAAAAGCGCTGTGATCGCTGGAATCGCGTTGCCCGAAAATTTCGAGCGGATCTTACAAAAAGCAGCTGAAAAAAAAACAAATTTGATTTTCGCCAAGGCTTTGCTTGTCGACAAAAGTCAAAAAATTGTTTCTTTTTTAATCGCAAATGTTCACAATAACGAAAGAGCCGGTCGGTCGACGATCAGTAAAAACATCGGATAACTGTAACACGGATCGTGTGCGACCGATCGACGAGAGAGAATTTGTTTCGTTCCGAGCGAAGCTTGAGGGTAAAATGGGATTCTGACGACGTACGTCACCGCGACCATCCGTGACCTCGGATCAAGGCCAGAACCTGCCAGAGCCTCGAAACGCATCCTCGATGTTGTCGTATAAACAAAAAAGAAAAAAAAAACTATAAATGAAAAAATTGAAAAATTTCTACAATTAACTGACGGTTATGTTAACAGAGGTACGCGCAAGTTTGATGACATGAAATGAGTCGGAAGGATGCGCTGGCGTTTTATTGTGATATAGATAATCTTTAAAAAAAACAGCAACAAACGACGAGGAAAGAAAGAAAATTATGGTAAACAGACAACAAAAAAATGAAATATAATTTTAAAGAAATATGTGAGAAGCCGCGAAAGCCACGAGTGAAACATATAATTATTGCCGAATGCTGTGGATAACTGTGACTGCGTTATAACGAGAACAAACACAACAAACAAACAAAAAATGTAGTTATTATGTATTCTTCGTTTATCTCCCGTAATTATTATCAATAGTAAACGAGAACATGATGCGCGAGTTACGAACGAATGGCTTATTGTTGTTCATCGACTGCACCAATGGACCGAATCGACTTTTTTCCGTTTTTCCAATTACTCTTCGGAAGCGTTATTTGTGAAGCGTAATTGAAAGAGTGGATACTTTCTTGTTTGCGAGAGTGTAAGAATTGTGTAAATTCTCTCTAGTAGGGATTAGGACCGATCTCGCGTACTGTAGGTCATTCTCTTTCCAGCTAAAAAAGATACGATGAGACGACTAAGTATAAAAAAAATGTCCCATAAAAACTTTTTTGACGGGAAATAATAAAGTCTTTCGTGCATAAAACGCGAAAAAACCGTATTTTATGTATCGGAATAGCGTCAAATACGGGAAATCATCATATTTTTTTCTCGTATATTTTTGTCGTTTTAGCATCGTTTATTTATTTTCGTTGCAATTTTGTTGCCTCTCGTGTGTCGTGAAATTGGAGAGTCAGTCGATACGCTACTCCATTATCGCGGCGACTCTCTTGCACCGTGTGTATATCTCTCCTTAGCCAGTAAGTTTTACGAACGTGAAAATGCTTCGTACACGTACGGATCATTAACACAATATATTATATATATTATATATACGAAAAAAAAAACAAAAAAAAATACATAAAATATATGAGTATATACGTTTATTCAAAGTAATTTTGTAAAACCGTAGCGTCTTGTGCAATCACAGAAAAGAAAAACCAAAAAAGCATACACTCAAAGCGCATTAAAAAAATGTCTTTATATTAAAAAGAACAAAAAAAAGTGAGAGAAACAACAGAAAATTAGTGAAGAATCTCTTCGATTAAAATTTATGTACTATCTTTGCGAAAGGAAAGAAACCATTTCGTTTCATTTTTTTTTTTCATCGTTCGATTCTTTTTTTCCTAGAAACAACAATGTCGATGTTTATTTCAACCGATCTATACGATAGTATATCGGGGCCGAGTCCACGAAATCGCACGTAATTATGACGCTAATTATAATTACAAAATGTCGATTACGACAAGGCACTCCATTGTTATCCTTAGTAAAAAAAATTGTTTCGATAAAAGAAAAACAAAAATGAATGAAATTCGATTAATTTTCCAACTAAAATGAGACGCACAGGTTTCCTTGTACTTTGTCGAATCGTACGTGAAGGAAACAAAACACACACACATTTATATATATAGATATATATATATGAATATATTGAGGATGTTGATAAAGCTCTCGTGCCCGAAGAATATTTCATAATCGGCGTTGTCGTAGCGGTGATAAGACGAAGTCTGAGCGGTCAACTTCGCAGCTTAGCTCCGTTACAGATATCGCCTGACGAAAAAAAAGAAAATATATTCTGGAAGATTCAAAACGCAACGACGATCGAGCACGGGCACCGCGTAAAGCTTGAGTGCTGTTTCTCTTCGCGGTTCGAAAGAGAAAGCGAGAAAAAGTATAGAAAGAAAATAAAAGAAAACTTAATTATTTCGAAAGTATATCCGAACAACGCCGGCGAGTGTATACT
This sequence comes from Ischnus inquisitorius, assembly GCA_963924025.1. NCBI lineage: Eukaryota > Metazoa > Arthropoda > Insecta > Hymenoptera > Ichneumonidae > Ischnus > Ischnus inquisitorius. The sequence goes on from OZ001244.1 coordinate 18,663,951, forward strand.
CGTCTTGAGTTCAATCAATTTTTCATTGTAACTTATTTTCTCTATTCGTTCGATACTTTCATTCTTTCTTTATCTTCCTTTCATACTTCTCTTCATATTTTTTCTGATATCAACGAGGTATTATTCGTACATTCATAGCGATAGCTGTAACGAAAGAAACGAGAGTTAGGAGAGACTAGTGAAATGATTGAAACAATATACAAGAAAAAAAAAACAAACCAGGAAAAACGTTAACGAAGATATAATTATTATTTCGCGGCGTTTAATAGGCACTACCGTAGTTTGTCGTACAATAGCTGTGATCGTTAGTGAGTCCTGTAACAATTTTGCACCTAATAATAACTATAATACCTACCTACTTACTATTACAACTACTATTTACCTTTACCGTTTACAACTTAGTTGTTTAGATAACGAAAACGGATGAAAGACAAACCTTCGATTCTTACGAGTGAATTGAGAGAGTAGTTTCCCTTCTTTGTCGGGTTTCGTCGCAAAGGAGGCAATCCGGTCCTATACCATATAAACAGTAAACTTATTCTTCCGGAATAATAGAAATTGTGATGTCAACTTCGCTTCGTCGTCGACGTGAGGCGCACAAGGCAAGGAAGCTCGAATGACAGAGTCAATGAGAATTAATTCGTAGATCCGTTTTATACAAGATTACAAGAAAAAATCAATTGACATTCGATAAAAATGTGCAGCAATTGATTGAATTATTATAATTTGTAATTAGTGATATTGATAATTATTTTTTTAATGAGCAAAAAAAACGATGTCAATTCCTACGACTCTTTCACTCGAAAATCCTTACTAAGAAATTGAGTCCTCATATGCTTATTTATTGCCGTTCGATTGATTTCTGTAAGCCCGTAGTTCACAATCTAAGGCGCCGACACATTAAAGGAATGCAGCGAGCACCCGAATTCTCTTATTTCAATAATCCGTACTTCTGTAACGCGCACGTGCATGATCCGTGGACGTTCTCAAGCTCGAGTCGACGTCGATACGAATAATCGTCCGTCGACCAACAGTGACCGTTCCTATTTAGTCCAATTCGTCGAGTGGTTTGAAGAAGGAAAGAAGAGAAACTCGTAAAAATAATCAGAATTCAACCCTCGACGACCGCTCTATTATTATTAAGTATCTTACATAATATACGTATAAATATAAATTAATGAAAAACAAATCTCTCTACAGCTCTCAAAAACTCTCTATCAAAATCCGTCTGTCGCCTCCTTCGTCGGACGCGACGATTCTTATTTTACTTTATACATCACACGGGCTAAGCCTCAAATATTTCACGATTAAAATGAGAACGGATGATTATCCGAACGTTGATTTTAGACGCGAATATTTATCTCGAGAATAACAAAAGAAACATTGTTTCTAATTCGAGACGCTTTTCTTTTTCGTAGTGTTCTTCAAGAACGATCAACAACGTCTTTCAGAGGGACGTGTAGTTCCGATAGAACTTTTAGACGTGATCTCGATTGTTCTTTATAGATGAAAGGAAAAAGCAACACAATCCCAGCTCGTTAGATGCGAATATCAAAGCGATGTGCCTGCATTTTTTTTTCTTTCCTTTATTTTTTCATAATTTTAGAGCGCGAGTGTTTCCAATTTTCTTCGATTGTCATTTGAGGAAGATAGAATCGAAAAAGAAATTGGAGAAAAAGATAGTTCGAGAATTCGAAGCCGGACTCGAAGTGAATATACATTGGACACTCGTTTATTTTTCTAGTATAAAAAAAAACCCCTACGTAGTTAAGATTCGCGTTAATTTTTCACCTAGGTAATCGAGAAATATGTTTAGAGTAAAAACAAAAAAACGTAAAAAAAAAATCGTAGTTGTGTTGATTTTGTACGAGTGAAGGATAAAACACAAGAAAATCTGAAACAAAACAAAAAAATAACTATTATGTAGAATAAATGAAATAAAAAGTACGTTATGCTACGAGATACGATATATGGATATTCGGCTAAGACAATTAAACAAAAAAAAACGCGTGAAGTGATGCTAAGAGCGTTAATAATTTAATGATAATAGCGTTAATTTGGTATGTAATTCTTATCATTAAGAACTCGAGGCTATCGCTCATATTTTTTCATTGCTGACCGAGGGGGTATCGCAAACTCCTTTTTATTACGAAACAGAGTTTAGAATAAAAAAAGAAATTAAAAAGTAATAAAAAAAAAAAAGAATCAACACGTGACACTAAAAGAGTCAGAGTCGATGAAAAAAGAAATGTCTCAACGAAATGAGTGAAAGAATAAAAATGAATAAATGAATGGAAAAGAAAATCTGAGGATCGATCGTTGAGTTTCGATCTCGCAGCGACCAACGACACCCAATCTTTGATGAATTTAATGATATTAACAAAGTTAGAAGAGCAATGCGATGAAAAAAAATAAGTAATGGAATTCTTAATTCGCGCATGAAATAATACATCACACACACACACACAACAGTTCGTGTAAAACTTATTGAAGTACCTCGATCCATCACGCTTTAGCGGCAGCTTCGTTCATTTGTATGTAAATATATTATAATATTAATAATTATCGCTACGATTGTTCGCGCCCGTGTATGTGTGTGTGGGAGTGTGCACGTGAGAAAAATGTATGGAGATGAAAAAGTGATCTTTGACGATTGTTTGCGCAGCTGGCGTCTCGTTAAAAACAAACAACAAAATAAAAAATATTTCTTTGCGTTTGCTGAAATCGAAATAACCGATATATATTATAATATTTCGCTTTTAATCGAGAATGTGAAATGCACGTATTATTCATATTGTAGATATATCGATGGCTAAAAGTCAAACGGCTCACATCTCCGCATCGTTTATCGCGGAAGTTTGGGGTCGATTGTTCGTACGGTTAGCTACCGATACATCGATACACGTGCATGTATATACTATGGATATTACAGAAAAAAACAACAAAATATGAAAAAACAATATATAAACAGAAACAATGAAAAAAAAATGAAAACAAAACGACAAACAAACCAATGTGATCGCGAGAGTATCTGTTAACGAGTAAATAAACAAATAAATCACCAGAAGGAAAACCAGATGAATGAAAAAGAAACAAGTGAGAAAATCAATAAAGACTACTGTAAAAGCCATGCGACTTTTCCAGGCGAAATATATTGCGACTCGTTATTACCTCCGCTTCCTTAATTTATTAACGAAACAATGAAAATTCGACACCGAAAAAATTCGCAACTAGTTATAGATTTATTTATCATACAAATACAAGTCAACGCAAGAAAAACAAAATCGTTAATTTCCTACGTACAATATACACGTAATATAATATATATCCATGTCTATAATAATAGTTGTAAAACCATATTCTACATCTAGTGATGAGGAACGTAAGTTTGGGCGGGCTGAGAACAATTCGAAACGATTCCCGTTGGATTATCGTCACCGGAGCTGCACAGCATGCCGACCATCGTGAAATCGACCCAAGGCGGTAGTTCCAATTCTCCGACGTCGCCGTAATTGATCGTGTGACATTGATTATGATTATTATTGTTATTGTTGTTAACATGCATCTGGGCGAGTCTCGTGTCCGAAACTTCGCACGTGTAATGGCATCTTTCGTTGCTCGGATAGAAGAATGGCTCGGGACTCGTTTGATGGTGCAAGCTCGTCGCGTCCCCGGGGTTGTTGCCCCGTTCGGGGAATAATCTCTCGGTGAGAGCCGCGGTATTTTGTTGCTGCTCGTGACTAACGTAACTCAGTCTTTCCTCCAAAATTCTGTGCGGCTGATGGTGCTGATGATGAACGGTAGGAATCTGTGCGGTTCCCTCGGCGGTCGGGCTTTTCGCGAGGGCCGGCTCGTTTATCATCTGATGATAATTGTCAAAACCCGCGTAACCCGACGTCGGCACGACTTCGGACAAGTTTGGACTCTGACTAGGATGAATCGCTCGCTCGCCGATCGTGTGTGTCATTTTTTTTTCGTACTCGTTCGCAACGTTGATTTGGTGATTGTGCTTGGTGGAAGCTTGTTCGTAACAGTCGATGGATCTTCGGGGATTGAGGGCGACGACGTTAGTTTGCGCATCGTCGCTTGTCTTTGGAACATCGAAGGCGGGAAAGTGGAGACGTTCGTCGTGGGTCTCCGGACTCCAGTAGGTCTGTTCTTTGTTGAGAATTTTCGTTTCATCGCTGCGATGATAGTTGGCGTTATAGTGATTGTTATCATTGAGATTCTGTCGTCTCTCGGCCTCGTAGGAATTATGATCGTTCTTCTGAGATTCGAAGCTCGTGAAGTTCAGACGTTCTTCCTGATTCTGCGAGATGCTGAGATGACTGCTGCTCGAATCGTCGCTGAGAAATTGATGCCAGTAGGCTTGATCCTGGCTCGGTTTTACCTCGTATTTGATCGTTCCGCTGCCGAGATCGAGAAGGCTCGGCGGCGAGCGAGCAACGTCCTGGGAATTCATCGGAAAATCCGGTCGCAGAGGCTGATCGAGCTGAAATATTTCCTCGGGTTGAAAGAGATCGCTGGGAAACGTCGGGAAGTCCGGGTACGAAGCTTCTTGCGGTACGTGCTGATTCGGCACACAATAACCGCCCGTCGCCGACGCGGATTCGTGGTGATTATCGTGAAGCGTTTCCTGGAGCCAGTAGGGACTCTCCGTGGGGGTGGCTTGATGGGGGTAGAGAGAAGTTTGGTGCTGATTCGAGGGCGGGTGATACGGCGATACGCTCGATGGCTGAAGACCACAGACACACTCGAAAGGCGAACAGGAACATGAATATCCTGTAATGAGATAAAAATTATTAATCATTTTTTACATAAAGATTTCTGAAAAATGTTGAAAACGCATCGAATTTTTCCTTCCTCTTTGTCTACCCCCCTCCCTATTTATGAATTAAAATTAATTCATTTAATAATCGAGAAGCTAAGTATACGATTTTTTTTCAATTACTGTGTAAAACAATTTTATGGATTCTACGAGGTTTTATCGGTCCTTTCATATTTACAGTTAAAGTGGCATATATAATGCCACATAAAGTGGCCCCCCCCCCCCCCCCCCTCTCTTTCCCCAAAGCACTAACACAATTACAATTTGATACGCTATATGCCACCATGCCCAGCGCGTTCTCACCCGCATCGTGTTCTACGCATCGGTTCATTCGTTATCATATTTTGTCGGCAGTACCACGTTGCGAATCTCTTCAAACTTCCAACTACCTCCTAGATCCCTCCAGATTTTCCTCAATGCGACAAAAACATATTTCCATGATTCGCAAATTCGTTGAGCTCCCGACTGCTCAACGCGATTCTTCTATTCGCCGCGCATGCGCTCTAGTCACAGCGCCGTCGCGTAACTCAGTCGCGCTTCTCGCGTCGTTGTTGTCGCACCGTCTCGACGTAAACAAAAAACAAAGATACGAATTGGATACGAACCTTTGTCGGATATCAGTGGCGGTGGTTGAGTGTTTCTTGGTGGTGGTTCGAGCGGTTCGGTGCTCTGTCGTTTCGATCCCCGCAGCGACATGAGCTGGAACGAAAAGAGTTACGATTTATTCGCGAAATCGACGAAAGTAAAGTGGAAAGATTTCGATCAAGATACGAGGCGACCGCGACGGCAGTTTTCCGAGAGTGGTACGAGCGGCGATGAAGACGTAACGTTCCAGTTTCATAATCAAGGTGAGCGGCGATAGATCGAGTTTATTTGTAAAATTCGCGTTTCAACCGCGAGCGAAAAGGAGGATATGTAGAATACGTGTGTGCGTTTATGTATGGATACCTTGGATCCCAAGGCCGCATCGCGCGCTAATAGGACCGCGAGTCCCCGAACCCGTCGCCCAGCGCCGGCGCTCCTCCTCGCCTCCGACGTCGATTTGGCTTCCGGTCGCGGATGATCGTGTTGTCCTTTGGCTTGAAAGAATATAGCGTGGTCGGTGTGGCGCCAAAAGTGGGTTACGGGATAGCCGCAGTGGCCGCGACACGATAGTATCTCCAATCTACCAGCGCATTGCCTGTTAGGACAGGGTTTTCCCTGCTGCTTCTTTCTCGCCTGATACACAAACATCCAAAAACTTGTGTTAAACATTAGAATAAATATAAAAAAATCGTAAAAACGAAACTCAAAGAAATAATAAATATAACTAAATAAATTCGAAGCGAATGTTTTTTTATAATCAGAAAAATTATTTTTTAAAATGTTTAGTAAATTTACTTTCTACAAATTAATCAAAATTTCGACGTCTAATATAGATGTACTTTTTTCGGGGGATAAGTCGATAAGAAATTCGATTCGATCGACATTTTCGCAATTTCGAGGTCAGATAAAAGTTTTATCGTGTGAACAAAAGATTCGTTACTTTTGGTTTAGGGCTTCTTTTTTGTCGGATTTACCTTGTCACAAATCGCCGGTCTGAGGTGTACTCTTCCGCCGCCCGGCAGTACGCATCCCTGCGAGCAGACTAGCACGCCGAGGCACGACTTCTTCAATATGCTAACGTTGTGATTGTTGGTATTTCTCATGGCCCAACCGGAAGCGTGTCTTCTGGCCTCCTCGCAATCGGGCCCGTACACTTTTCTCACGTGTCCGTCCGCCCACTCGGACCAAGAGTCATATTCGGCGACCTATCAAACCCAGAAAATTGTTGTTAATTTCTTTATCTCTCGTTTTTCGGCTGAAGACAACGCCGGAAAAAAATATCAATATTTCACTCATAATTCTTGTTTAATAATGAAAAATATATTTTCTCGCGTCGAATTCGATCTCGAAACGAGCGCGAAATAAAATGTATGTCGTTGACCGCAACGAATATATTCGAGAATACCGAGATCGGGACTATAGCGAGAACGAAATCGGGGAAAATTCGACGGTCACAATGTCGAGGATAAAAGTTTCGGGAAAACATCTGGATATTCCGAGGATCGAGGTCCGCCCCCCTCCTCGCCTCTTTATTCACGTTTTCCATTCAGCGCTTCTAGGTAATAAAGTCATCGCGAAGCCAAAACCTTTCTCAAAGGGGTTTTCCAACCATCGAAATGTCGTGAGATTTAACTGTATCGATACAATGAGTGAAAACGGAACGGAAAAAGAAGACATATAAAGACGCACAGAAACACTTACCCTCGGCACATTCGAGTCATTGATGTCCCACTCCTGGTGAGGATGCTGCTGTTGCTGATTACCGGCAACAGTCGCTGACATCGTCGGCGAGCCCACTCGACTCCTGCAATAATCGGATAACGATATTCATGTTTATGTGTTTATTCGAGATGACTTTTCGACGCGAGCCTTATGAAAATTCAATAAATAAAACGATTACGACAACACTCGAGCGGAACATAAAAAAGACAGCAGGACGGACAACGCAAGAAAAAGAGGCTTTTTATCGCAGTGGACGGCTGCCGGGCGAATAACGTTATCGCATCCTATATATTCACGAAATTATTATTCGCACTTTAATTGACGCAGGAGAGAGGTAGTTGCCGTTTAGCTATGTCTACCGTAGAAATCGTATGCGACAGTGGTGGGCGAGACGTTCGATGTCCGGATTGCTTTCCAGCACGCACTTCGATGGAAGCTTGTGAACTTGGTTAGTTCATACCTCCTAGGGCTATAACTCGATTATGGGCATACGGAATTAATAGATTATTATTTTTATCTTCACAATAATAATCATATTGATAAAATATTCAATATAATGATAATATATATTTTTCAATGCGATAGACAGAACAAGAACCGGGAAGTTAAGGACATGTAGAATTATTAAGATTGATGTGAAAATTATGAATATGCAGCACTTCGGCATTTGAAATAATAATAATTCATTATATTAATAACTTATTATTATTGTGCAGAAAGTTGACTAAAATTTTTGGGCCCAAACTGTGTCCGACACAAGTTCGATATTGATATCAAAGTGGATATTTCAATCGAGCTTCGACTCAACCAGTTCGAACGTAAATCTCGAATTCAAGCACGGAATTAACTTGCATTCCGTGCGTACCGCGAACGTAGGCAGTGAATACACGTAACAAATTCTTTGAGTAATTCGTAGACAAATCGGTATCTGATGTAGTTAACAAGGTGAGAAACGTTAGTGGAGTTGTGTAGCGAAGAGCGATGATGATCAGAGAAAAAGACGAAAACAAAACGAAAAAAAAAAAGAGTCGAAGAAAGATCTAATTCGAAATTGCGCAATGGGGATTCCGTAGTGCGGTAGAACGAGAGGCGAAAGGGAGACGACAGTCGGAGATAAAATCCCGATTTATGGTTGTGCACCGGGTTCGTTGGTATAACCCCGGGAGGATATACACCTCGCGCGGGCGCGAGAATCGGCCTCCTCTCTCGCTCGCGCGCACCTCCGGGGCCTTATACTTATGGGTGCCCGTGGGTGGCCTGACATGCGCGTGTTCTTCCCGTGACTTCCCGGAATTTCTACGAACGGCGATCGGGATTCTCGGCGTGACCCGGGCGACGGAGAAATAACAATTTAATAGAAAGAAAGCAAGACGACGAGTTTCACGCGCCCAATATTATCGAGAACGAAAAGAAAAATAGTAACGCGGCTTCGTAAAATTATTCAGATTATTGTTTCGTTAAATGCAAGCCGATTTTTCAATTATCGACTCTGCCTTACCGACTTTAATTCTATTCAACTAATTTCATTAATTGTATTTACCTTATTTTATTTACGTTTATGGATTTTAATGGCATTGAATTGGAGCGATAGTAACCGAGAGCTGAGTGGTTTCCTTGTTGCCATTGCATATCAAGAAGATAGATATTTCAGGTGCGCAAAAACTGGCGAGTTCGGCCGTCTCAATATTACGTGTCCAGAGAGTCATTGACCATGAAATTATAGCGACACGAAACCGCCCACGTTTCGTATGTATATATATATAGTACTGCTCATACTCGACTCTCGTGGCCGCAACCTGCTCGCGAGGTCGTAGTCCCAGTCTACGTGGTCGTCGTCGCCGTCGTTGATTCTTATATTCGTCGTATCTATGCTCAAGAAAGCGCTCATTCGCCGTTCAATAACCGTACGATGACGATACACAGGCGAGAATCGATACAGACCGGCCGAGGGGACCCGCGCACCCGGAAAACGTTCAGGAATTCCCGATCGGAATGGCGCTGCGTTAAAGGGCCCGGGAGACCCTTCGTGATTTCTACGTGACGACCGATTGGCCTGAAAAATCCGGTTTTTCCGCGGGGTCGAAGTTATAATTAGATATTGCACCGCGCACCCGAGACTCACGAAACAAAACGACGATTTTGCGTTACCGTTTGGAGTTTCCGGAGTTTACGTTGCAAGATTAATCGTTTGCTTGTTCGAGCCTCGTGTATAATCCGATTTTGGACACTGAGCGAAATTCAACGATGCCGAGCAGCCGAAATCGTCAACTCGAATGCGACGGTGATTCAAATTGGAACAAAGAGCCTTTTTCTTTCGGCATTTTGTTATTCATATCAATTTCGCAATGTTAGGAAACCGCTCGGACCGATGAGTTGATACGATTTCGACGAATTAACGTTGCAAACATAACGCTAACAATACAATTTTCCCCTCGAAATTTTGTGGGTCGATTTTTTTTTCCACAACGGTCGATAAATTTCGACTCGTCGATCGATTGGAAATGAAGTCTTCTTTCACTTCCGCATATTTCTCTTTTCCGACCATTCGAGCTGCGCATTGGATATTTTTTTTTATTAACGCGGAGGAGCGCGCGCGTGCACGGCTTGTCGCGAGTGTCTTGTCACGAGCACACGGGGACCCTCCGCGTGTACGCGCGACGCTAGAGCCCGAGCTTGAAGCTCAGAGAAGAGTAGGTGTCCCGCGGGCGATCGTAAACGTCCGAGTTTTACGGGCCTTTCGATAAAATCCCGGGAACGACGTGTAACGCGCGTACTCTGGACGCGCTCGTGGGACGACCGCTAACGCGCCCCGGACGGGAAACATCCGCACGCACGGAACAACCGTCCGCGAACGAGAAGTACTCGAACGTTCGACCGTACTCTCGCAAACGAGATGTCTGTATTCGAGGAATATTTGCTTTTGACGCCCTTCTTTCGAATTACACGAGAGTGTTACAGCGCGCGTTTTCTATTTCGGGATATTCGATGATATACGAGCGCGGAGGTGTTCGAATTCGTATGAATTAAATATCGAGGTTCGATCTTATTCGATGTTTGAGTTATCCGTCGTGGAGTTGAGGCTGCAACGTTGGAAATCGGAGGGTCAGGGTCTTTTCGAAGAAAATCTATTCTCTGCCTCTAATTTTTGAGTACTTGCATCTTGAATTATTCTTACCGGTAAAAAAGGATCTTGAAAAAAACTCACGCGACCAACGGTTCGTACCGTCGTGTGCCGATCGTGTAAAACAAATTTCCACGGCCAAACATTTTATAGGGGAATGTTTTTATATATCGCAATCCGTTGCATAATTTGTAAAGCGTCTTCAGAGGGGCGGTACACGAATTCGTGATTTTTTTCATTTTTTTTTTCACTTTCTTTGTACGACGTAGCAGAACCCAGACATAAATTAAACGAAATCCTTGAAGAATCGACTAATTATCCACCTGTTAACCGGGACAACTTCCCAAAGACAATCGAAGCTCGTTCTTTTTTCTTTCTCTTTTTCTCAAACCAATCCCCACCGCAATCTTATTAAATCTACCTCGAAATTAACTTGTACCCTCGAGTGCGTTCGTCTCCATCTCTTTCCGCGTTAATCTCGGAACGAGATCCGAAAAATATCCTGTAGACTCCTCGAATGGCGCGAAGAGAGCTCTTTCACTCCTTTTCTCTCGTATACACTAAAGAATATACTTGAGCTCGCGGTGAGTCCAAGATTTTTCCTTCGTTCGTTTTTTTTTTCTCTTCCACCGACCTTTCGAGATATTTAGTGGCCCCTCGGTCGAGATATCGCGCTTAATATCTGAACGAAACGCTCACTGCTTCTTCACACATGCGTGCTCATGCGTATAATCGTGAGCCATATCGAATGCCGAGAAACAGAAGGGTACATCGAGGACCGTTCGATCGGCAAAACGGTGTAGAATGCGCCTTTATGTTTCTCATCCGTCGACATACTTGTCCGTATGTACGTTATAAGCGTAGTTGCAGTACGATACTCGTCCGAGTAATGTGCGCGCACAACGCGTATTCGCGTCCGCGGCTACACCGTCGCGTATAAGAACGCATATAAATAAATATATTCGCGGGTATGCGCGCGCTTCTCATACTACGTATGTACACATGTATTCGGGGTACGCGGTATATCTACAGTGAAGTAAAATATATAGTAAATTATGCTTATACATATATATTGTTACTTATACAGTGAGGGCACACGCTCCTCTTCGAGCTTTAATTTCCTCCTTCTTCCTCGTTCCTTCAACAAGTTCGTTCTTTCTTTATCCCTTGGGAGCCGCTCTCTCTGCGCTTCTTACAATCTCGCTTCTCCATCGCCGACCGATGTATCATCTTACGCGGTGCTAAAGGCGATGACTTTATCACCGATCCGGGCAATCATTCACCTCGCTGACTCCTCGCCTCGCGTGGCCATCCCTCTGCGCCTCTCACTCTCGGACTCGCGGTACCGTTCTTTCTCGCTCTCTCCCGCTCTCACTCTCTGGGGGTCATTCTTGGTCCTCTTACGCCTCTATTTCCTCACGCCTCGTTTGACACTACCAAAAAAAAGCGCACCTTTTCCTACATGACTGTTGAGATGTGACCGAAAAGACGATATACGTCGTCGAAGGGTCAAATACTTGCTTTTTCTTCGCCATTTGGATAGTCGGGTGATGGAAAAAATAATCGCGACTCGATGCCAGGTCACGGAAAAAATTTGTTCGACGAACCGATAATAATTTGAGTAAACTAAAAGTTAAGGTGAATCGAGATTTTTCGAATAGGTTTCTCGACTTATTATAATAACAATTATTCTATTATTATTATTTTATTCTTATTCTATTCTTTAAATTTGATTGACCGATATATTGGATGCAAATAAACTGCGACGATATGTTCTAATAATAGTAATAAAAATGAATTCCGGTTTCTGGCGAGTTTCTTCATCTTCACGATTCTACCGATCGTCGACTCCGAAGAACGGTTCTTCGACGATTTGTCGACGAAGAGCCAAATTTGGCGGACGAGGCAAGTAGATACGTGGGACGTTTTATACGCTCCGTCGGGCTCGGCGGATAATTCTATTAGCGCTACACCGTAGAACTAACCTCGAAAAGAGACTTATGCAGATTTTATTTTGCGTGTGATAAAAAAATGTTAACTGAGGCTTTTTTCTCTCGCTGATTGGCGAAGAATAAAAGAGTCAGAGCCGAGAACGATGGGAATAAGGGAGGCGCAAAGAGGCCGAGGTGCGAGTGTGAGAACGAGGGAAGGGTTCTTCCTCGCGACCTTTTGAGATTCGAGATAATACCTCGGATCGTCTTACGGCCCGGCAAACGTTCGTTTGATCTGTCGAGCGCGCGAGCCGTCGACGCCTTGATCAACGACGACGCGAGGAAACTCTTCTTCGCCCTCTCTCTTCGCCTCATAGCCGTTCAAATCGGATTTGTTCGTGATTCGAGCGAAAGAATGAACGACAAATACTCCACAGGGATCCCCGATTCCTTACAAACTCGAACTAACCATATTTTTATAGAGCTTGTAAGGAGATTTGTAAGGAGGAGGCTTTCTATTCTATCGATTTTATCGATAAAAAAGAATTATTTGGAAGAAGTGAAAATTAGAGGAGAGAAACCCTAATTAATCGTTTTTTTTTTTTTTTAAGTTGTTGCCGCAACTATCGCATAGATTGTTTTCCGAGTTTCGAGCTCTAATTCGACGTTCGCCGAATGGAACATGATGAGACATTGGCTTTCGGACTTTCGGTAGTGCAGGAAACTAGTTTTAATCACGGTAACATTAGCCAATTGATCCCGGCGAGATTGTCTCGAGGGGTCACGGCATCGATTGGCGGCGATTGTATCTTATCGTAATAGCAAGTTTCGCGAGTAAATAGTCGGTGAAAAATGAAATGGTGCACGTTCTGCGAATCGGAGAGCCCCGATTGCACCGTACCCCGGGGATCGAAGGCGCGAAGGCACTCCGAGGGGGGGAAGACGCGAGGTCTAGGATACCACTCTGCGAATCGACCAATGAGGATTCGAGGATAACGCCCACACACCAATGGCGAGCCCGCAGAACGCCCACTGATTAGATTAGCTCACAGGGAGAGATTGGTCACAGGGGAGAGAATCGAGACGTAGAAAAAAATCGATTTGTTTCGTTCGTTTGCTCCAAAACAATGTTCCATTGTCGTCGATGCTCCAAAAACGATTTTCCATTCGAGTAATAATGAAAATAATCGTCGAAAAAAATATATATATATATTTTTCGAGCCATCGATGACAAGCTGTTTATTTTTTCGCGTTTCGGAGTTTCAAAAAAAGTGCAAATCACCGAAAATTTCTAAATTTGTTCATTGTCATTCTTCCCATAATTTATTGTACAATGTTGACTTTTTTTGTCCAACTGAGTATTTTACTCTCGGGGAAATCGAAAAGCGTTTTTTTTAAATCACTGTTAGAAAAAAAAAGTATACATTTTTTGTTACTCACAGCACAACCATAGTCGATGTTCCTTGGTAAATCGTGTCCGCCAAAAGCGTTTTCCTCTCAGTCAATACGAAAATCACAGAACCCGCCTTTCGAGTTGGATCTTTGGTTATTTTTCTGTCTGTCGCCCCGATTATAAATCTCTTGCGATCGCCGCCCGACGAGTCGATCGTATCGAGTGCGCACAAAAACGACACTTGACACTAAACAAGCGGCAGCGGTGCAGCTCGCGTTGCAGTCCTATCTTCTCACCATTCGAACGGTCGACGAACACGCGATTACAATTCATCAACACTTCAACATTAAAAATGTGAAAAAAAAACCGCGCGGAACACTTCGATACTTTTGAACAGTTTCGAAAAAGCAGTTACATACTCAGTGCAAACTTTGTTTTATAATAATTACACAATTTTGTTTAATCGAATATGCTTTTTGTTTATTCGAACTTCAACATTTTTTTATTCGATGAATAATACGTCGAGATCGAAGATCGAACTTGCGCAGAGACACGCTTTGCGTGAGTGAAAAACGTGCGTGCGTGCGTGCGTGCGTGCGTCTCGGAGTCGAGCCGAGGACTGAACGAGAGTTGATGTTGTCTGGCGCAAGGCCACGTTGCTGGGATCTCTCGTCTCTTCGGATTTCCTTGTGGCCACTGGGACCGCCTACGGGAGTGGCCACGATCGTCCAATCGCCGGCGAGTTACCCGGGCCTCTTCGCGCGGAGGGTGCCTAATCGTTTCTGAAAAACCACCCCACCGTTACGGCTTCCCCTACGTTTCGATGTCACGCTCGACATTCGCGCGCTCGCTCTCGCTCCCATCGGGCAGCGAATCGATTCCGGTCACCCCCGGGGTTAGGGCTGCTCGAGCAAACGAACGATCTCCCACTTCCACTTCATCCCTCCCCGCTCTCTCCATCTCTTATCGTCAATTGCATCATCCCTTATCTTTCGTTAGGGCCTTTTTGTAACGATTAATTAACGTCGCGCCCTGTAATTCGTCGTGAAAAATTGTTTTAAGATCATCTTTCGACGATCCAGAGGTTTTTTCATTCGCTGGATCATTGGAATAATTTTTTTCGCCATGACGATGATTAATGTGAGTTTCTAATGATTTTTATCGACTGGAAGAACGGGCGTGAAGATGCAAGATTGGTTTTTATTTGGGAGCCTATAATTCTATCGTTTGTTTAGATCGCTGGGGCAATGGAGTAGATACGTTAATTGTGTTTTGTCTGTAGTAGATTTCTGTATGATTAAACAAAAAAAAAATTTATTTTCGAAAAATTAGTTCGACGATGAAGACGGAAGTGCGGAAATATAAAAAGGGTATTTTTTCGCTGTTGGCAAGTCCTTTAACGACTTTCGGTGAATATTCGTTCAATTCTTGTGTTCATGGGGGAGACACTTCGAGTGATGTGATCCCGACCACCTTTTGCGACCCTTCGTTGTAACGAAAACAAATTGCAAGTAGAGCTGCAATATTTATTTTCAAACACATTTATGTGTCCAGTATTTCGTGCCTGTGGAAAAATAGCGTGACGCGTGTGAATGTCGCACTCGTTCAGAACTCACTTCAATCGCTCTTGCCATTCAAATAAATATTGGGTTTTCTTAATACTCTATAAGAAAGAAACAATACTTCGGAAAGAAGCTCCGGTACGAAGGTTAAAATAATAATCACCCCTTTCACGAACCTGATCGGACAAAAAATTGAGTAATTCGTCCTTAAAAACTACATCCGATCGTCTTATTACTGATCGAGAACTTTCAGAAAATACACGCGAAACGTATCCATGCGTAATCGTCATTCGGAAGGACAAGCTTAACTTCTGGGACGACATCGACAGAGTTAATTCTACGCTTTGCTAGATTGAAACAAAGTAAATTCATATGTCGAGAAACTATAAAAGGATAACACCTTTGTGATCGGGCACAAACAATACAATGCTATTTAAACAATTAAAATTATACATGTCCTAACATAACAAAAATGCTACAACTGAATTAGGCCCAATCACCGACTTTTCTTAAGTCCTGAATTATAACGCATCAAAAGTATTATCTGGATGCGCCAATAATTCTCCATGATATTTGCTGCTCTAAAAAAATGAGTTTTCAACTCGCCTCTTCCCACTTAAAGAATCGTTCATGTTGCGCCTACGACACGGAGAATAGAGTAATAACTCTGAAAAAGGACTGTAAACTACACAATAATAGGATGTAGGCTCGACGTTACGAGCAAAGAATGTCCCACCCGTTCGAGTAGCCTTTCTCCGTCTTTCTCTGTCACTTTGTCGCCCTAGCTAAAGGGCTTTTCTCCGTCACCCCATTGCCATACTCTCTCGCTCTATCGCCGTGCGTTTTTTCTTCTTCTCTACCTTCTCGTTCGAAGCTCATCCCTCCCCCGACTCCAGGTACCCGCATCCAAGACAACGGCCCGTTACGCCTCGATCGAACGTACGAACACAATCCACGACGACGCAAACACATCCTGCAATGCGAAAACCTCTCTCGGTGTGTGTGTCTGTCTGTTACGCGAGAGAGAAAGATAAAGAGACCCGTCGTCGGGTATTAGGAAAAGGAAAACGCGCTGAGAGGGAGATCATCGAGAATATCGTTCAGTCTGCGGACAGAATTTGTCGCTGTTCCCACAGATACGTCGAGGAGGTAACGACATAGAGAGAGGGGGAGAGAGAGAGGGAGAAACGGCACCGGAGAAGCCAGGAAAAGGAGTATTACTCGAGTTTGCTGGGTGAAAAAGAAAAAAATAAATAAGAATAAAATGTTGCTCGAAACTTCATGCATGTGCGATTCGACGATTCCATCGCTCTCACTGGGCACGTGCGTTCATTCCCTACCTCTCCCCGTGAGCAACTAAGGCGTCACTTCCCACCACGTGACTCGCAGGTGTCTTGATAAAAACGGGACGAGAATAAATTTATTCATGAGAGAGAATTATCGTTAGAAATGTTTCTCTTTATTCCAGTACGTCTGGTAACATCGAACCATAATATACTGTTGATGAAACTAGAATAACATTTTGAAAACTTAGAAGCAATTTCTTTTCGAGAAAAGCGTCTGAGAATTCTGCAAGAAAATTCAACTCAAACTTTGTTTTCCTTTTTAATCGAAGAATATCACACTAATTATGCAATTTCAACGATGAATGTTATCCGGAGGACGGTGAAATGCGCTCGAAACTCGAGAAAACAGTTAGAGTGTCTCTCGCAGGACGATTTGCTGAAGTTTAAAGATTCGCGAGGCGTCGAGAGAATCGACGTTCTCAAGGGTTGAACGGGGTAGAGTTTTGAGGGTTGGTTCGGGGCATGACGGGACCGTCTCTCCTGTAATCGTCGACGCTCGACGAGAGAGTAGTACCCCGAAGTGAGCGAGAGTTCGAGGCTGTTTAAACACAGAGGGTGGGCAATCAGGAGTGTTTGCCGCCCCGCGAGTAACGCGAGCGAGCGAGCGCGCCGCGGATCAAAGGATAATGGGGTGGGCTGATAGCGCACTGATTTGATTGTTGCCGCGGCTATTGTCCGGAACTGGCCCTATTGTACTGTGGCATATAACGTGCCGCGTATATACGTACATCTGTATATCTATATATGCTCTTTGCCTTAACCATCGGTACATACGCGACATACCCATGGATTCCGGCACTTGTGTGCAGGAATGACTGTAGTCCCTGTGATCCTGTCTAAGCCGATCACTGCGCGAATGAACTTTTTTAAATAATTATAAATTGGCCGATACCAATAACTTATAACATTTCGGTAACGTGGATATGAATTTTTTTCTTGGATAAAAAATGCAATAGTTTTCTTCATTTGCTCCAAGAAATAAATCATTACTTGTATTATTGCAAAGCGATTACTTGCTGGCAAAATATGCATATTAAATTGTTGCACGTAAAAAAATTACTTTTCTACTCGTACATCTCGTAAAGTTCATTGGCCAAATAATTACTGGTTATTCGGTTACTCGGCTATATTGGATACTCGGATATACTGGTTATATGGTTATTCGGCTATATTCGGTTGCACGATAATAATCGTCCAGCAACATATTCCGGACGTGTTGTATTCACGTGCGCCACGTCCGACTGCCGTGTATATATAGCTCTTACGCACAGTGATCGCAACAGAGGATTTCCCGAATATCGCGCAGAGATGTAAACGCGCTTTCGCGGAGAGGAGTTCGGCCTGTCCCTGACACTATCTCGAATTGCGACGTGTAGAGAGCGAGCTGTTACCAGCTCTAGCCGTCATCGCTCTCGACCGCACCGACTCTCCCACTTCATGCGCAATAAAACTGGCGAAAGCTCGTGAAAAAAAAAAATACCAAAAAATGATAACTCGAGAGATGAAACGAACGTATTTTTTTTAACTGGCAATTCGTTCGTTTTTTTCACGACTCGTTCGCGTTTCGTCCTCGTCGCTTCACGATGGGAGACAATTATTTGACGTTTTTAGTCGCAATATCCCACGATCGTATGCGGAGTCACCCTTTTTTTTTCTCTTTTGTTTCACGCAGCCAAATTCATGGTTCAGGTATACGACGTTCGGATCGACTTCTAAATATCAATTTTTTCTTTTACAGTAACGACATTCCTCAGCGAGGACGAATGATGGTTATTCGTCCTCGTTGAGCAGATAAAATTTGTTTTTTCTCGGAACAATTATAATGCCGATTGTCTTTGCGTTATGAGAAATTCCACAGGTGCAACTTTCACGAGGGATATTCAAATTTCAGATTAATTTTAGATAAATCGGTTTCTACGCTTCGAAAAATTGATATCTTTTCGCTTCTTCGTAGGGAAGATCGAAAGGTTTTTTCACCGTGACTTTCCGGAATTTTTATCTTCTCGGATCGTGTGGTGCTGTTGAGTCACGAAAGGCGCGAGTCTCTTGTTTCTCGGTGCTCGTTCGTCGACAAACTATTTTTCTTATCTTTCTTTTCTTCCCGTCTTCATCTTGGACGCAACATCTTACCGCAGCCTCCGGAATTCGGGAGCCCCTAACGACGAGCTACCGCAACAAATTAACTCGGCCCATTCTCATTCCTATCTCGTGAAAGGGTGAACACGTTAAAGGTTTCTTCGTACATCTGTCCCGAGTGTTTGTCATACGCCATTTGAATAGAATGCCAGTCGCGTGCCACGAAGCCGCCGAGCCGACGACACGTAGGAGCGGAGGTGACCCGACGCGATGCACACAGGACGAGGAAACGGCGAACGGCCGTTCGCTAGTTGAATATTCCGTCACCTGTCAAACACGTGCGCGAGAAACGAACTGGCTCGCGGCCTCGCCCCCGCGTTCACCTTGTCGCTTCTTCGTCCCACAACGCGTTGCACAGCGGAGCAATAAAGTTCTATCCTCGATGTGGTCTAAATCTTCTTCCTTGTTTTTATGTCCGACACGTACAATTTTTCGACTTCTCATTTCGCTTCCTTCGTTCATCCTTCAACGAGCATCTTTTCCTAGTATTTTACTTTTAGAGGGCCGGGGCAAATTACGATACGCAAATGCTATGTCTATTCGAAATTTCTTTTCGCGATTTTGCCCCAACCGATTTTTCAAGGTCGAGAAAGCTGAAGCGTATGCTGAAAGGGAGGTAAATGCAGTCCTTCCCGAGCGGCATAAGACATTTTTCTCCCGACTATGCCGAAATTGACCATATTTTTATGTCTGCCTGCAACGCCGCGACGGTTTGTCTGCGACTTTTCTTCCTCAGGGAGATATTATAATTTTTATAGAAGAGTTTAGAAGTTCTTATTCCCTTCTGTGTGAGATAGAAATTAATATATTCGAGAATTTGTTAAAAATTTCGTTAATTAAAAAATTAAGTTTTTTCGATTTTTGTTTCTATTATTCATCTGAATACTATTTTTTTAATAATCAGCTTGACGAAGCGTTAACAAATGTTATGCGAACCGGCAAAAGGATCGAAACTTCATATTTTTTTCTTTTGGAAACGTGTTCATTCGTCGGTCTTCAAAAGCTTAGATCTTCATCTATTCTGTCTTAAATTATAAATATTTCATTTTATTCTTTTATCGTGAACTCCATTCTTGCATGAGCGACCTTATGAAGCGATCGTTGTCGCAGACTCAGGGAGTCTATCCTTGGTAGGACTTGTTTTTTCTCTCTTCTCGTGACTAAATCAAACCCACGAATGGAGGAAGGGTTCATCGGCAGATGACGAAAGGGTTTACAAACTGTCTTTATGTATGTGCCTTCTAAATCTACGCGTACGCGTAGCATTGGTGAGGAGACAAGAGTCGAGAGAGGCTCGTGCCGGCTGCTTCCGGTTCGTTTCCACGGATTTCTCTCGGCGATGGGTCCTGAAACCGACTAGTTTAAAATTCAGGCCGTAGTCTGGACTGCCTCGTACTTGACGTTCCCAAGCCCCGTAACGCATGAATCTCACGAGAAACGTTCAATCTCATCCTTTATCCAATTAACAAATTAATTAATGAGAAAAAAGAAAGCACGAATCGAGCGATTGAGTTGCGCGTTTTCCGGCTCGGTTCACACGCCTCGTACCTGCATCGTACATCTCGCTCTCTTATCGCCCATTCCCTTACCCGGGGTTCTCCCACATTCATTAAAATCGTTCTCCAACGAGAAACACACAGGAGTGTCCTGTCGGGATCTTATCGTTTATCGACTAGGCGAATATGACTCCAGTGCTCGTGCGGTCGGCACCCCTCAGAGAATAGACTCGAACGGGGGGATCGCAGTGCGGTTTACAATGAGGCGTGAGCGTGCATCGTACGTCGCGTTGGGAAAATTGTTGCGCGGTCCCTTGATCGATATCTTTTGCGTTTTGTCGATTTTTTTCTTCTTCGCTGAAGCATTTTCACGACTCTTGGGAACGTAGTCTACGATAAGAATGATAAATCAGAAGAAAAATTCGCCGAGTCAAAGTTTCGACGAAATTAACGAGTCGTTTTGGATGAATCAATTTTCGACGGTTATAAGCTCATCAACGAGACACAGAGGGGTACGAAAGGGAAATAGAAACGAAAGAGTGAGAGTCCCGGCGCTGAAAGGATTACAGGGTGGATTATTGACACAAGGGCCTAGGGCTAACTATAATAGTATACACACCGAGCCGAAGCCCATGTAGGTAGATATGTGTACCCACTAATACGCGACCCTCCAAACGCGCCACCGGTTCTAAACGACACCCTATATGTTTGAACACATTTGTTGTTAACCCCCTCCGCCCTTCGGTAAAGTACGAAACGCCGACGGGATCTCGGGTTACCGGGCTTCACGGTAATGTCACCGACTTACAAATCGTGTAAGGACACTCGTCTCGCGCAAGGGTTGAAATTATAGTCGTGAGTACCAAATCGAGTTGAAATTGAGTTATAGCTTGAACCAACTATTAACAGGATAATTCACCTCACACGCTCTAATTTGCACACTTCGGTTGTTAATTAACAATCAATTATTGTTAATGATTAACCGTTTTATTGAGGCCAATAATCGAGTGCAATTGAATCTTGTATTTGAATTCTTATGTTCGTAATAGCAAATGCGGCTATTAGTGATATTTGCAAAAAGTATCCCAATATAAAACCTGCTCGCGGCGGCGAGCAGCTGACGATTTATAGAATCGCCACTGTTGCGAGCATCATTGTAACATAAAACATACGAATCGTCCCGTCTGACCAGTACTAGAAGGGAAGTGTTCTTTTTTGTCGAAAAAAAAATTGCAAAATTTATAACGTCCGCGCGTGCCATTGCGACGATCCCGCAGGATTTTCGCCGTGGGGAGTCCCCGAAACGAACTTCCGAGAGAAGGTCGAGGGAGCGACCCGGAGCAGGCCAGATAAACGATTTAATTCGACTGTTGAGCGCATAATAGCCATTGGAATTACTCGTTGCGTCGAGTTCAACCCTTTCGGTGGCTCATGGAATCGAACCACGAGTGAAATACAACTCCGGACGGGTCGCGTGCGCGACAGGACGTGCGACGGAAGTATTAGAGCTTTTAAACGAAATTATGAATTATAATCGGGCTGCTGTCGCGCTATTGTCATTGTATCGCAAATGCAGGAGAACGAAAAAATTCTTGGAAATTAATTTTTTAATTAACATTCAATTTGTTAACAATCCTTATTTTTCGATCAATGGGTTCCACGCAAAAAGTCTACTTATGAAAATTCATCGAACCTCGGCATAGTTCGAGCCCCTCTCGCCGAACCACCCTCGGCGTAGACGCGAGTTTGAATATGCTCGAATGAACTTTTGAAAAAAATAATAAAGAACACGATAAATCGTTCGAAAGATCTCATCGCATGATAGGTGACAACGATATACCTAATACTCGCGCGTACTCGATTGGAGTGACGTTTCGCAGCTGAACTCATACGGGTGCCCTAATGGCTCTCTCTGTAACGAAAAAAAAAAATGCATGTATAAAAATGTTTTGAGCTTTTTTTTCCATCGTTTTTATTTTCAAGAGGGTGCGAGACTCAGTTCGAGTCAAAGTCGAATATATATACCTGGGCCCAGTGCGACAGGTCAGATTCCATCGAGTAAAATGCTCCCGTATCGTGGAAAGATGAAGGATAACGATAGTTACTACAACCACACGAATTCAAGAAAAATACATCTCTACGTTTTTTTTTCCATTGAGCGGTCCGTCGCATTTTCTTTTCTCTGTTTCGACCGAGTACCCCTCGGGCCCGACACCGCTTAGCCAATTTAAATCAATTTGGTGAGCAACCCCTGGCCTAAACGAGCCTCAATTGGCATACAATGGACAAAGCGGGGGGAGGGGGCGGCATTTTTTTCGTGTGGAAACTCACGTGAAGAACCACTTGAATCTTGAAACTTCCGAGAGCTAATATAGGATATTGTATTTGTTGAGAATTATTATTGTATCTCGTAAAGACGGAAGGGTTTCAACGATCAATTCATTCTCGTTTGAGCGAACGCGAGAGTTTCCTCATCGTGTCCAAGTAATAAATTCGTTCTTGACGTGATTCAAACAAATTGGCTGCTTCCAGGAAAAAACGTTCAAGATTCAACTGAGACGGTGAGAGAAAAGAACTTTCATTTCTGAAATTGAAACAAACCTTTCGGAAGAATCAACTATTGTCAATTCCGGAATTTTCTAACAGTTCACGCAATGAAATAGAATAGGTGAAGAACTTGCAAAAATGACCCAGTTAAAAACGGATTCCAAAACTACCCATGACGCTTGTATCTAAATAATTAATCGCAAATACAATTTTTCGAAAATGACTTTTCCTCGGACACATTAACATTGCGATTTGGAGTTTGAATAAACGTTTCTCGCCGTTGGTTTCGAACCCGATCGATCATTCGTCATACGAAAAACATTATTATTCCTTCCGTTCGCTCTAAAGTCGATAATCGATCGCTTCTGTCACGCTCTCCAACGCTGTACTCTCGTCGTATTGGTTCCCAATGTCCTCAATAGTAAAGAGCTACTCCCACGAGTTTATTCTTGCGCCAAAACCAACCTCATGAACCCATCCACTCGACTTCGCCCCCGCGCTCTTGAATGCATCACATGGAAAGAGCCAAATCTGAACGATATACAATGGAAACCGTAACAAGCACGGTATACAACGAGGCTCGAGATTTCGACAGATTCTTTTTTTTCCCCCTCCCTTCGTTCGTACTTCGGGGCACGCGCCCCGTGTCTTTCCATTCTCGACAAAGAACCTCCTGTGCCCTTCGGGGAGAACGGATTTCCGTTTTTCCAAAGTCCCCGGCGCGTGTTCGTGCGGTTTATCCAATGTTCGGAAGAGTCGAGTGGAATTTTGAAAAGAATTTATGGAAAGAAGAATCGAGAGGACCGTCGACTGTCTCCTAGGGGATTTTCGACTCGTACATCATATCGTTCGAGTGTCCTCATCTCATTTCCGGATAGCTTTGTGTATATGGTGTGTACGTATTTTTCGGGAATGGTCGATTGACGATTCCCAAAGGTAGACTGGATGAGTTTTGCAGAAACCAGACGGGGTTCGATCCGGCTCGCGGCCTGCCGCTCGTTTCTCGTTGGAAAAGCGCCACAAGCCCTTCGACTCGAGCGATCCGTGCAACTTGGTGAGTCCTGGCACGCGTTGTTGGCGGTTCAAATAGAACGATTTGGAATCAAAGACGGTCAGGCAGAAAGAGAAAGCATTGGGGTACATCAAAACGCAGCGATCCCATGAATCATTTTATCGGCACCTTGGTCCAGAGAGCCAGCGCTATATATGGTAGAATGGAAAAAAACGGAGCGTAGGCTTTTCTACTCGTCCCTGTAATGTTACGTGCGCCCCGCGTAATTCTATACCCGCGCACAAAATTCGTTCAGCGCAGCATATGTCGGGAAAACACGGTCTTTGCCCATGAGTTTGGAGTTTCTAACATATCTGGGCGAGAGAAAATTTTGTTCTCAGGTGCCGAGAAATAAAAGTTCATTCGTCCGATGAAACCAGGATTTTCGGGCATTTCGGTAAAATTTTGTTGAACGGCAAAAGTGCGTTGGATGCAGTGCCCAAAGTAGGAAACAAACGATTCTTGGTTATCCGTCGATTAATCGCGGAAAAAATCAGCGTTAAGCAATCATCGGACAGCAATTCGGATCCTCGGAAAAAATACTTGCCATAGACAGTTTTGATCCTGTAAATCATTTTTCTGTGAATTTATTTTTGTTCCATAAAATAAAAAATACTTTAAGCGATTTTTTGCGATCGATCTTAACATTGAAACAAATTTTTGCAAAAGTCAAGAGCTAAGTAGCTTGAAAACTTCGTTCCAACTGCTTCTTTGATCTTGTGCAGTTACGGCGATGAGAAAAAGAACAATTGCCAAACAATACGACGGTCGAAAAGTTTTCCATTACGCGAGTTCAGTGATGCCCGATGAATTAAAAGGTCGGCCGCGAGGGGGCACGAAAAATCGAGGGAAGGGTGGAAGGCCTAGAGCTCGTCAAACGGCAATCATCCCCTATTATGTAACGTCACCCCCTAATGTCTGCCGCCTCTGCTCGCTCGATGCTGCGTGTACACACGATCATTCCGTCTCTCTCCTTTTCTCTGTGTATTTGCGGCTGTGACCGACTCGGGACTCGTGTGAACATTCCGCATAGAAGATAGAGAATAGATAGGCATGCCACCGACGACTGGGTTGAAAAATATTACATAGAAATGGATGGAAAGTAATACCGGCGACGACAACGAATGGTAAGCCGATCGGTCACGTCATGCCTTATTGGCCCGTCAAACCGCCCACATCGACTGCCATACCAGTTCACAATTAATCCATTCATTCGACGTCGAGAATTCTTTCATTCTCGATTCCGCCTTTTTCTATGAATCCCACGGATTTCATTTTATTTACTCACGTGGTCGAAAAATTCGGCATGGCATCCGAAATTTCATGAAGCGCGTACTCATTTTTTCGACTGTCTCCCCTCAAATTCTAATTCGCGTTCGCGACGATGAATTACATTTCAAGAATTTCTAAAAAAAAAAAATAACTAGTGGCATTCGTTTTGTCGTACGTTAAATGTTACTAAAGAGGGGTCGAACGTCGGTGCATGGCACGAGCCAACCCCTCGGCTATTTCACTACTGTAAAACTCTTATCACGGTATCAGCGTTTAACGATGCGCGGTGCGTGACTGTCGGATGACCACCTGGCAAAAGTCGCTACCACTGCACCACGTGTCGAACCTGAGGGGAGGGGTTGCGCTTCTCTCGGTCACGTGTCCATCGTGACATTCCCTCGAAAAGTACGTACGTGCCGTCAGATACTGAAATATACGACATTATTCGGTACGCACGTCATTCTCACCGGAGCCTTCATCGGGAATGAAATAAATGCAAAAAAATAACACGAGTCTCGGTTGGAAAATTTTCGGTGACAAAATGGTTGCGCGCTTGAATTGCTTAGAATTATTGTCTCCTTTACTCGCTAATTAATCGGAATCCGAATGACAAAATAGTTCTCGTATGATATACTTTTTTTTTCGGTGACTAAATTTCATCGAATATATTGACGATTGCAATACAACGAGCTCCCCGTTGTAACGAGACAGTTGAAGTGGGTGCTCGAGTGCGAATACAAGTATTCACACGAGACACTCGAAGTCTCGAGTAAAGCGCGTGAGCCCGATGTTCGCGAGGCGCGTTTCTCTTCTCTCTTTCGGTTGTGTATTATTTCCTTCATCCCTCTCTTTCCTCCACTCTCCATCTCGATTCTCTCGGTGTATACCTCGGTCTCTCGTCGTCGACTGGTAGCGTATTGCCACTAGCTGCGGGGGGCCCATGTTACTGCAGTACAAGCGCGCACCCGTACCCCCATGCTGTCAGTGCGAAGAGCACAGAGAGCCAGCTCCCCTTGCTCACTGTATCGGCCTACCGCTTGTGCCGTACACAAACGTTTATGTATATCCATGGGAAAACGTTTCTTAAATATCGGTTTATTTGGTTGTTCGGCGTAGGCGAAAATTCTATACCAACCATCCAGTGCAGTATCGCTTATGTCGTTAGAGTCGTCAAGAATAACCGAACACAGAAATCAACGAACCGACGACAGATAAGTGAATTGCTAAATGAAACGAAGAAAAATAAATAATAATGATTTACGTGGAAATTTATTGTTTTGAAAATCGTTTACAAATATAACAAGTTAGAACAAGGTTATGAAAAAGTTAAATGGATCAAAAGGGCGAGCAATTTTGTTGGGGTGGCTAAGGAGTTTGAAAAAATCATGTTTCCGAAGATGACCGTGTGATAATTAAATTTGCAAATGTTGGCACAATTGTTGGGATTGTTTCGTCGATCGATAGTCGATGAGATAACGAATGAGTTATCGGACGTGGCGGCGCGAATGCCAGTGGTAAGTACAAATGAACGGGATTAAGGGACTTTTAGTACTGTACGCGCGCGCACGCATAGAAACGGGTAGGGGCAGATAACTCCCCGGGGATCAAGGCAGAGAGAAGCTTGAGAGTGAGGCGATAGAAGGGTGAGAGACGCCCCGACTACACACACGCTACTTCTATCGTCTATTGGGCACTATTACTTCTATACCTCTAGCACCACTACTGTGTATCGCTATATACTGTGCCGAGCCACGCAAGGGGGTGCCTCTTTGATTGGTGTGGGAAGATTCACCGCCGGTCTCTTTCGGTTAGCTCAGTTCGGTTCCTACACCGAACCAAGCATTCCCGTTAGTAATTTCCTTCCGAGAAATATCTCAGCTCTTCCGTATTGCCGGCGTTATGCAACGCTGAAATTCAATATAATTGGGGATTTTAGTAAATTGTGTTATGATAGATCAACTTTGTACCGAATTTTCGCTCGCTCTTCGAAAGAAATGTGGCAGCTGGAGCGCGTTGAGACATTTCGGAAAAAATTAAAAACGAAAAAATAAAATTTGCAGCTATGCGCACCCACACACGTACGGGCAGGCATTTTTTGTTTATTTGATTTTCCGACGTTTTGAAATGAATGAATTTTTCGAAGGAAAAAACAAATTTTCAACAGAACCAAGCTTCTTCAGGAAGCGAAAAGGATTTCGTCTCGTCCCGTTTCAATAGTTGTTCAATATGTAAAAACGAATTTTCGAAAAATCTATTCAATTGACTAAATTCAGTGATCAATATTTTTCTCAAATTTTTACACGTATTACTTTTGATCCTTTATGTAGGAATTCATCTTCTGATTTTGAAAGAAAAGAACTCCACATAACGAATCATTAATTCGAACTTTGAACCCGTTTAATCATTCGTTCATCGCTGTCCGGAGAAATCTCGATAAAGAAACCGATGGATCCCCCGAACGTTATTACGCATTCATCGAGGATCAGCGTCCTCGAAGCCGAGTGTGTATATAACGAGGAGAGTTCTGTTTATCTAGCCTGGTGTCATAAACACGCCCCCTTCGTGAGCCTACTACCGCAGGCTCCGCAGGAGCGAGAGATTTGTCTGTATAGCATAGTGTGTAGTAGGCAGCGGTATGTATAGCGCGCCTGTACAGCAGAGCCGCGAGCATTGTTTCGCCCCCGGCGTACAAAGGCCCGCGGCCAGTACAAAGGAACAGTCCGACGTGTATCTGTCTCTCTTCGTTTCGTTGAGTTACAAAGATCTCGCCGTCAACCGCGTATCTCCGACGGGTTAATACGAAGGAATCCTAGATTATCCGAGTGTCGGATAGCGAGAGACTATTATTATACACCCGCGCCTGCCTCGTCCCGTTCGGGAAGTCATATCCCCAAAAGTCACCGCGATGTTTATCTTCTTTGGGGCAGGGCGGACTTTACCGACCGTTCTTCTATGGAGAAACTGTACACTCGGGGAAACTTCGTTGCGCGATTTCGCTCGCAGTGTAACGATCAAGTGGCAAAATTATGGTCGTCCCTCTTGCAAAGGCCTTGTTCGACAGATTGCGCTGAGAAAAAAGACTTGAAGTTCGAACGATCAAAACAGTGTTTGTTTTTAATGCGGAGATAGCAAAAGGCGTTATTTTTTTATAGGTACAAGAAATAGTACCTATCATGAATTTCATTTTTTTTACACCATTATTTTCTACGACATTATTTTTGTACCGATAAAGCAAAGAATTCCTCTCAACCGGTGAAAAATGAAATGGCAGTTTGAAAATAATTTCCGATTGATAAAGAAACCCTGAAATGGCAAGGCAAAGAAATACGCAGCGCAGGTTCATTTCGGTCGCGAAGACGCGACGAAGTGGCGATACGAAAAGCTCTCCTCGAGTCGGCTTCGACGTAATTGCACCGTCTTGTCAAACGTCTCGAGTACATCTACTCGATAGGACTGAAAAAAGGAACCCCTACGTGTCATTGTTTTCACTCCTCCGAGTGCCGCGAGCCCTTCGATCTTTAGCCAAAGACAATGAAAAAAAAAAACAAAAAAGAACGAAGTGGTACTCGTATGCCCGGTGGAAGAGCCTCGTTCTCTCGAAAGGGCGACCACAAAGTGCACGCGCGACCATGACAAAAAAAAAGGGCACGAAGAACCAGCCCCATCGTCACGGCGGTTAGGCAAATTAGCGATCGCGGTGAATAAATTCTTCACGCTTCCCGACCGTCTCGTTTCCATCGCTCTGCCTCGATTTTTTTTGCTCGTTGTCATACTCCGCGCTCGTGCCTTCGCTCGCGCGCATCGCCGACGGTCTACTGGGGGTAGATTCCTCGGACATATGGTACCGGTGGTACCACACGGTAAATTCCAGAGAAGATCCAAATTTATTTGGATATAATTCGAATCGTGACGGACGGGGATGCCCGTTTCACTTAATTTATATCCCAGCGAGTTAACTTTTTTTTCTCGTTACTTATTGTCCTACAGTTTCGACGAGTCCCTATTCGTGAACAGTTTTTATTTTTCTCATTTTCCTTCGGCACTTTCTATACACTTCGTCGGCGCTTGTAACAAGAGCCATAATAAACGAATTAAAAAGAGGGGGGATTTATATATAGTAATAAGGAGCAGAAGAATCAGTAGTGGCTGCAGCAGCATTAACGGCGTGGCCACTTTACCCGAGTGAACGTCTCCCTTGGTTTCTCTTTCCCTCCGAGTTGGGTTGATCCTTTAACTCGCTCAATTGGGCGCTCGCCGTCTCGTTTGTTCCACGAGACATATCACCGCTGCGGAACCGTACGGTTTAACGCCACGTCGGGAGACCCTCCGTTACTTCGCTATCGACTCTGACTCATTCTTGCTTCGTATTAACACAAACGAGTAGAGCAATCGAAGATAAAAGAAAATTCACAGATTCAACGCTTCGTTTCAAAATTTCGGACGAACGTTAATATTGAAAAATAACCGGAAAAATTGTCAACAAAAACATTTTCCGATCGCATTATTGTTAAAAATGTCCTTACTCTGAAAAAAAATGTCATCGTTTCCGATCGAGAATCGTTCGAGCGTTGGGTAAAATTTGATGAAAAAAAATGAACAATGTCAATGCCATATGTTATTAGAGTTAACGCGAAAATTGAGTTAGCCCGGACATTCGTGTACATATTAATTGAGACGAAGGCGAATTTTATACGAACGACCCAGGGACCCCGGGAGTGAATCATGCCGGGTCAACGGAGTTACACTCTCCTCGTCCTCGTGCGCGCTTATTTCTCTTCGTTCTTCGCACTGCTCCGGGCATTTGGCAAGCGAGCCAGATAAAAGAGTTAAAGTCAGCAAGACCCCCGGCACTCTCGGAGGGGGATACGGTAATTGTTTCGAGCTCCGCAGCGAGGGATAGGGTAGATTTCACATGATCACACTCCTCGGCATCGCTCGATGTTTGCCGCGCGCTGCGGTATTCGACTCGGCTCACGCAACCATTTGAACAGACGAAACGATATCGCAATTAGGGCGAGAAGGACACTCGTTACCTCGTTGTATACTCGCGCCATCGCGTGCACGAGGGTATATTATATTTTCGGAAGGTTGGAATAAGAAAAGGAACGAACGAAAAATAAAACGGAATTACAGAAATACACAAAAGTTAAATGAAGAACGAGAAACGAGCCAAGATAGTTTACGATGTATTTTGCTTTTTAATATCAGTTAAAATTCTTTTAAACACGAGTGCGGAGAGGTGGGTGCTGTTTGCGAGAGAGGCGAGGGAGGGAGCGAGATATACCGAAACGATCTGAGTGAAACAAATATTATGGGGATCTGGTAATTCATATGTCAATACGGCAAATAAGCGCGGAAGTACAAATAATACGCCCGAAGGTGTTTCTTCAAATCGATTCATTCGTCACGCATGGATTTACACGCATGGGTTTTTTTCTCCTTCTACGTATAAATATATGCATGCAGTACGTTATGGTTCTCTCTCTTTTCCGCCGTCTCGGTTTTACTCTTATCCGATTTACAACTCAACCATTTTACGACCATATTGCTCCATTCTGTGTGCAGTTTAATTCGTTACCATCCAACCGGGCACAGCTGTCGTAAATAACGAAGTAATTTATGCTCGATCTAAACGCTCGACACCCCATTTAGGAGGTGTCCCTATTGCACATCATCGTATATGCGGTAGATATTCATGACCCAACGCCAGAAGGTCTTGATGCTTGTTTAGGTACGCGCGATGAGTACTTTTGATTTTACATCATTCGACGTGGTGATTTGTCAGCATCTTATGTCGTACTACCGTTATAGCTTGTATTGCAATCACATAAGACACTTTTGACCGGAGCCTGCGATATGATTCTATATACGTTTTCGTTTTTTTTATAGAAAGAGTTAATAACCTTTCTTTATCTCCTTCTTTGATTTTGCAAAACAATGTAAGAAGTGAGTGACGAGTAGTATCCCAAGTTTGAACAGAAAGAGGTCAAGAGATAATTTTTTTCTCAGCGAAATCAGCGTGAACAGTAACAACATTTGACATAATATAAAAGCGAGCTTTAAAAAAAAAGGTCGAAGCCCTATTTTTGATCGACATTCGAAAAACAACTGCAGTACATTTTCCTGACAATTTTTACTCCGCAAATTGTTGATCTGCTTTCAAATCTAGACCAGCAGGTATCGAACTGTCCGTCGTTGATCCAGATTCAGGTCTAAATCAAACGATTCCGACACACGTCTTCCAAATCTAGATCAGCGAGAGTACTCAGAATCCGAACCGTTACGAAGATAAAGCTATGCTTGCATGAGAGGTAACGGACGCCACTTTTTGTACTTTAGACAACGACTTCTACGTGTCTATATCAGTGGCATCATCGGTGAATCTGTTTACGTCCCGATAAGCTGGGAGGCATTGAAAATCTTGGATGGAAAATGATCTTGAGGTTTTAATAGACGAGAATAGGATGAGCGTGGCACCCATCTCGCGTTGGCAACCCTTGCACGTCCTCGGGGGAAAAAACGTTCGCGTGTGCGTGCGTGGTCGTTCATGAGAATGCGCGTCGTTGATACGAGGCCGCAAGCCCTCCCCGGGCTATAATACCATCACATATATCATAGGCTCGGGGGTGGCGTCTGTATTGGTCGAAACTCTGTCGACTACAATACCCGCGGGTGGCCAAGGGAGGGGCGCGCGCGTCAGTAACACCAGTTGCGCGAAGCCGTAATCGGTGCAATTACGTATGGAAATTTTCTGATTCATCCCGACAACTCGCATTTCAACTTCACGGACTGCTACGCATCGCGATGCAATTCAACCCTCATCCCTCTCTTTCTCCGTTCTTTTTATTTTTTTTTATTTTCCCTCTGTTCCTCACCCCCTTGTCGTGACTTCTTCGACAGAGGAATGATTATTTATCTTCGGTTCAACCGTTTGATTTTTATTTATTTATTTTTTCGGCCTCTCGTTCCGCTGGGAATATTTTAAAGTTCTGCTAAATTGAGAGAAGGACAGAGATAAGCGTTTATCTCGCGCCTTGGGCCACCAAACGCTCAACCGTGAATGACTCCTCGGCATGAGAACGATTTCATTATAAACATTCACGCTTCTTCGCTGTTGAAGCTGCTTTTGTCAGATGTTTTTTTATATTTGACTAGTATTGCAAATCTTTTTACCTTTTACAAAGGCACTTAAGATGGAATAAAGCATCAAGTTTTCCGATAAAACGAATTTGCTCCGATTAACAAGGAAATCATTCGAGCGAATCGTTATCGTGACAAGAATGAACGTCAAGATAAGCGACGGCAGCTAATTTACATAAAAATTGAACAATTGAATTTGTATTCGGGAGATTTAAAGAATGTAATTGTCTTCGTTGAGTAGCTTTCGACTAAAATTAAACGCTGACACGATTATGTCCAATATTCCCCATTCGATATGTATGAACTCGTATAATGTTCGGTACGCGTGCGAAGTTTCGTTTTAACGAGAATCGAAAGCGTCGAAGATGGTTAAGAATAATGCCGCGAGCGAGTTTCGAGAAAGAGTGACGCAGCGACCGAAACGCGCGAACCTGTTGGCGTCGCGCGTCTTTCATTATCGTCCTCATAGCCGGAGAGTTCTCTTCGCGACGACGGAGCGTAGTACACGACGTACGGTGTATACATCCTCGTCAATAGAAAGATGATCTTGGAGGTCTCGCAAAGGGGTACGAACCGAAAGGTAGCAAGAGCGAGAGGGTTGAACGTCTTTGTCCGCGAACATGCGCGTCTACTTCTTATGCCCGACCCGGGGAGGTTTTGGGTTACCCGCACCGTGTGTGGCGCCTCAGGTGTCTTCGATTTCTTTCATAGGCAAATACGCGATTCATAGCTTTCACGAGAAAGTTTTACAATGCCGTTGTAGGTGGCGGATTCCTCGAGAGCCGCAGGAATGCGCCGCGGTTACAGAGACAGAGAGAGATAGGCTCAACAAAGAAGATAACAAAAGTTCGTAAAATTCTTTTTTTTTCCGAGTGCAACGTTCGATTTTTACTATTTTTTTGAGTCACAAAATAGCTGTCTGATGTTGAAGAGTAAAAAAAATATTTTTGCTTCAACGTTTGCACCGTGGAATTCCGGGAATTTGGAAGACTTCAAACTTCATTGTATTTTTTTTAAACATTACGAAGATACGTTTGTTTGGCTGGAATAAAACGATCTATGGACTCAAATGTGCAATCAAGGCTTAGAGCACCGCTAGAAATGATAGTGCAAACCTCGTAATAGTCGTTATAACGGTACGGACTTTCTCTCCTCGCTTCTCATTTATCTTTGGCCGATTGCACGCCCGAAGAAAAAAAAAATTATATAGTCTAGAAACAATGAAATGCGTAACGGTTGACGCGCATACGTATTTCAGAGAATATATCGCGCAAGGCACGCGCCCACAATATCACTACACGCATAGTTAGTTAGTTACTGTACGTAGAGAAGCGATGTACAGTAGGCTACGGTGTACGCGTACACTCGGTCGTTTTATGCGAGCAGGTGAAGCACACGGGAGTAGTCCGCAAGATAGTGTTAGTTGTATGTATTGCCTGGAACAAATACGCGACGATTATAACATACGGGTTGATTATCTCGACGGACTTTCCAACGTGTATTATTGTCGCTTTTATCTGCGCGTTTGTCGGAAAACGAAAGAGTACGTGGGGGAGAGAAAGAGACAACGATTTATCGGCGTGACGCGTTCGAAATTAACAGCGCGTGCGGCTCTTTGAACGTGTTTAGCGTTTCAACATTTTCTGAACGGAACAAAATTTTCTATTGAAAACAATTTTTTTTATCAACCCGCAAGGTAATCCTTGGAAGGAAGGTAAACTGGGATTAATTGAAAAACAGCCTTAAGAAAAAAACGATAACAATTTTTTATACAAAACATTAACCCTTGCAAATTGTGCACACCACAAAAAGGCAAAGTGTGCGGTCCGAGCGTTTTTGTTCTTCTTTTGAAAATTATTTTTTTACACATTTTTATTTCATGTAAAATTTTATGAATCGAGATTCGCGCCTCGATATCGATATTTTCCCGGCTAATGATCATTTAATTCCAAGAACATGGATAATATAGAAGGGCTGTATTTATGCGGTGAAAGGTAACTATTAACTCCGTATGTTACGATCAAACTCGTCGTCATCGGGGGATCATTTAGTATCGGATAGAAGTAAAACGTGACTTGGCTCGTGGCGGATGTCAGCGTAACCAGCCCCATCGCTCGTCCAGAGTCTCTCGAGCGTGAGTGGGGGGAGTTAATCGTGTTTGTATCAACCCCTTGCGAGTCTCGACAGTATAGATATTCATTCGAGACTCGGACGACTGGTTGTATCGCTCATAGTTGCACTTGCACGCCCGATGGATCGCCATATCGATGCACATGTCTCGAAATAAATTCGATTCGGTTTCATCGCCTCGGTATCGCTAATGGATCGCCGAAAGGTTGATCTCCACTTTTTGGTCCAGACCTCTAGGCGGCACGGAAGCTCGCGGGGGGTCGAGACAAATATTTCACCCATATGCGATCGAAAATCGACTGATGACGTCGAAATGATTCGCCACACTCGCAGCTCGTGCCAAAAGTTAATTCGAAATAGAATCGATCGACCTGCAGAACATTACGATATATATCTATAGCCCTTAAAAAAAAAAAAAAAAAAATTACACTTTCTCGAAGCACGCATGACCGGAATATATTTATATAGTTCATATGTATTTCCTGAATTTCTATCAGAAAATATTATTTTCCTCGTCCCAATTGTCCCTCAATTATACAAGTACGATGATAATCTTGGACAAATTGAGAATGGAAAAAAATAAATTTAATACATATAATTCAGTCTCATCAAGTCGATTGATTAATGGCGTGAGACAAATTATTATCGTCTCCTCGAGTACGGGAAGATGCTGTTTGGAAACGATTTTCTCGGCATCAAGGACGCAAAGTACACGGGCCAGTGCGCTGTAAACTGACGATCGAGTCCATTGCGCCGTACCCTTCGTTCGAGTCAACACTATTTAATCTTCCGTCGATGATTCATACTCTAATTTTCTTAACGAGACTGCCATCAATACACGGTCGGTCTCGATTATTCTCGAGAATATTAAACACAAGCGCGAATCAATTTGCCCCGCGATCTTTTTTCACTTCGCAAGCGATTTAGCTCCGGTCATTATAATAAGCGCTTTTAGAGGCGTCAACTTTGCCTTTTTTTCTTACCTTCTTCGGTTTTTGCCTTGAAATTTTTATTTCGCTTTTGTTTTTCGATCATTGCCACGCCCTGTCAGCGACGATTTTCATCGACGCTCCGACGCCTCGTCGGTTGTTCTTTTTGTCGTTAACAAAGTTTTCGAAGCTCGCGGATGTGGCTCGATGCAATTTTTTCTTCGCAACACACGCGCGTCTACGTCACTAATTGGTTACTCCCAGTAGAGGCGAAGCGATGATTATTCGATGATCTACGTGTAGGCCGAGCGTGCGCTTGGTAACACCGCAACGAAGAATCAACAGAGGATTGAAAAAAAAAAAAAATAGTAAAATACGGGGCTTGCGCGCTTCTTGCATTGCCTTCATGCTAGCCGCAAAAGCAGATGCGAGGCCACAGTCAGCGGGAAGGGTCTCTCAACGTGCATCTCGAACGTCGTGCTGCCTACTTCTCTTCTTCTTGCTTTTATTTATTTATTCTCTTTTTTTTTCGTCAAGTCTACGCACCTGCGCGCTCGCCGGTTCATTCGCTAGCTCGTAAATATGTTGTCCACCGCATCGTCAAGATCGTTCTTCATACTCCGATACTTCATTAACATCCGAATATAGCGGCAAAAATGAAGATCGTGCTTCACACTCCTTGATGGCGAGTAAATTAATCTCAACGCTTATTTTTTTGTTAATATCCACTATACAGTCCCGATATCGCGTCGAAGAATTCGCATCGACCGTGAGATTCAGATATTTGAACGTCGACTTCACTTTCCAAGATCGGATATGTTACGAGTAATTAATGTTTCCGCTCACGTTCGTGACGAATTTACCCATCGGGCGCGAGCGTATAGTTTAGTTTCTGTTTACCCTCGCCGAGAAGCCGCTCGATTATTTGAATAATCGATTTCTTTTTTGTAACTCCCACCGTTCTTCGTCGAAGCGAACGGCTTCGTGTCGCACGTCGGCCTCGGTCTAGCTTTTGCGTGACGAAATCATTGTTACCCAAACTGTTTGCTCTGATGTTGCTGTGATGAAAATAAGTTCAAAAAATCATAGCGTTAAAGAAATCGTTATAAATAAATAACATTCGATGATTTTTTTCTTTTGCAAATTTTTTTCTTCTCTTTGTATCATTGCGTACCGAGATCCGGGCAAAAAAGTCGAAAGCCTCAAAAAACTATACGAATATTCATCGCTCATTATTTCAAGGTTAAAAAAAACGACAACGACGCATAATTTATCCGAGCTAATGTAGAAACTCGAAGAAAAAAAATGATTTGAATGTTCTGCCGCATTGTTCTCGCGCACAATGCTCCTCTTATTGCAGTAATGCACATACACGAGTTCCCCGGTTTCCCCCGCGTCGAACTTGCGCCTATCTACATAGATCCCACTGTGCATCCCATCGTAAACGGGACACAGAGTTCGGTAGCGATGCAAGCGCGCACATATACGCGATGAGCATCCCTCACGCGTGTCTCGTGAGCCGGTGAGTCCGCGGGTACCACATATTTAGCGAGTATTGAGTTTCACACAATAAAGCGCTTTGTGGGGTATCGGCTTACCCCCGAGAGGGGGAAGGTTTGAATCCATGCGCTCCCGGCCGAAGCTCCGCTATTCGCAATCCGGGCGGTATTGGTGGCATCGGACATCGGTGGCAAAGGGAGAGGTATAGGGCGTGTGCGCGTGCCAAAATAAAAATAAATTAAAAAAAAGCGAGCCACAAAACGGCGCAGTGGGTCTTTTGTATGTTAATCGTATATGTAATTCCACGAAAGGAAACGAAGAACTCCGAAAGAAACGGATTCTCTTTCATTAAAATTCTCCGCGCAAAGCCGCGCGCGGTCGAACTCTTTAGATTTTTTTTCACATATATTCGATTCTCGTTATATCGCCGTTCACGCGATCCACCGCCTCTTCTCGTCGCTCACGACGTTCGCCCGTAAATGTTGTTTTGGTTCTCATTCGTTATTCGTAATTTCATGGTTTCCATCTCCTATAACCGTTGTTACGAATCGCATTTATCATTCGGCCTCGGAATCGATCGTTCACGCCCCTTATTGTCACGCTAATACGTGCAAATTATACCCGAGCCGTCGTCCAATGTACATCTTCTCGACGAGGGGCCGAATTATTTGGGACGCGGAAAGAGAGACTTTTGCAAAATTGATATTTTCAATTGGCGATCGTGCGAGCACGAACAAAAATTCGCACCGATGCACACGGCGAATCGGTTTTGTGACTACGAACGATGGAATACGCATTATGTTGTTTTTTCTTTTTTTTTTTTACGTTCTCTCCAAACGGGCACGAAATGTAATTGAAAAAACGTCGAAAACGATAACAGCGATGAAACGGGCATCGAACTCTTGCAGCGGTAACGAAAAGAGATGAAAAAACTAAACGCCGCGAAAGTGTTTTTAAAAATGGTGCGAACTAAAGTTGCACATCGCTTCCTCATTTTGTTTTCAATGACCTCCATGCGGAAATGGAGAAAAAAAATTAAGAAAACCGAAAAAATTGACCCATTCTCCCTTTCCGCCCACTGTTTTCTGCGTGACGCGAATCGCACAGACGAGTTTTCACTTCAAAAGCTCGACGGGTATTTCGATAAAAAAGAAATGAAAAGTGTATTAGAAATACAGATACAAAGTGAATATCCGTTGGGTAGTCGGGAACGCCGTGGCAGCTGCTAGAGCGACTGTAAATCGGTAAACCACACTGAGAGTCATAATTCCGTTATTATCCTGTCCTGGATCATCGCGGCCGCCCCAGCGTCTGCTAACTCTTTTCCGAATATGGCCTCCGGGTTGGTCGTTTAACTACGAAGATTTTACGGTCGTGGCATTTTTTTTTCTATTTTTTGTTCGGCCCTTTCCTTCACGTAATATCCATACGCGTGCTGCGGTGGTTTTTCCATCTCCACATTTCGTTCGTTGTGGCTGTTTCTCGAGCTGTTCGCTCGCGAGCCGGCGGTGACACCGGGACAGGTGCTAGGCCCAGTGTGGTAGTCTATTTGCGCTGTCTGCCTCTTCGGTGTGCGCGATCGGGCGGTACACGCGCGCGTGGCTCGCTCGACTGTGTGGGCCGCAACGTCGCGTTCTCTGCGGCGCACGGTTCGTTCGTATACGCGATTCGCTTGCGCTACTAAGATTGTGTTTGTGCATTTGAAACACGTCGCATCGTTCCATGCGGGCTCATTAACGGCACGAGCCAAGGCAGACGCGAGCGAGCACCCGAGTACACCGAGCATCGCGGCGTTAGCGAACCTCATCCACCGCCACCGACGACTACCGATAAGCCCTCAACTCTATACTTCCCTTCTCGCGTATCTCTCTAATTCCTCGAGCGGATACCCTCCCGCCGAACTTCGAACGACCGAGCGCGGCAGAGAGCGCACCGTTTTCCTCTCGCCTCTTCGTCGTTACCCTCTTCTCCAACGGAATATCCATGTACTCACACCTATTTACCCGCGAGGCGCCTTCCATTGTTCACTGGTTACGCGCTAACATGTTTACCGTCTAATTCGCATTTACGCAACTATTGAGACTTCGGTGCTCTTTTGCTTGTCGTCAAGTTGGAATCTTGATTTCTTTATCAGAATAAAGTCCAATTTTTTTTTTTTACAAAAATCCGAAATCATTTTTTGCATGATCGCACGGTGCGGGCACGCGAAATTTCCACTGCGCTTATTTCGGTGGCTTCGAGGCGAAATAATCATAATATTATACCGCGAAGTTATTTCTCGAGGACAACGCTCGATTGATCGCTGTATTTTTGTTTCTCGCATTTATTCGTCCCGGCCACGGTCGGACTAGCGGGAGAGCCGACGAGCGCGAAGCGTCCCTCTCGACGGGGCCCTCTCATTCTCGGAGGGGGGTCACGGCACGCGACCGCCACGGTCGTGGGGTCGCCGTGTGTGTCTGTCGAAGCGCGCCCAACATGGGGCTCGATCTTTTAGTCTCGTCCTCTCACATTTGCGTTCCTTTCACGGTTAATGTTCGATTCCTCGGAGTTGCGGTGGGTCCCCAAGGCGTCGAGGCATTGTGATTAAAAACGAAAACAATCGAGAAAAAATGGCGAAGCATGGGATAAGAAAATCTCTGACTCCATTCATTCCGCAGTGATCGCACTGAAAATTAGTCACGTTATATTAAGAAAAAATGCATTTAACGATATCAACGAAATAACATATTTAATAAATAGAAATTAATCGACCGCGTTAACCGTTGCGTTTTTTATCTCACCACTCAATAACAAATGTATTGTAAATTTCTTGAGGAATAAAAAAAAATGTAGTCTTTATCAATAACTCACACACACATTGAGATTGATGATAGCCAATAATAAAAAGTTTATAAATTTTATCCAGTCTGGGATCTTTCCCGCGATAATTGCAACAATTATTAATCAGATCGTCAGACGATTAGACGCGAATTCGCATTGGAAGATAAGAATTTACAAAATACCTCTATCCGTGCTCTATGGTTGTACTTTGCACGCTGGCCTCTATTCGGCCAAATGGCGCGATCATATCGAGACTAATTCGACGTTAATTCATCGTTGTATCACGCGATAATAAAACGCAGTGGGGGAGGGAAGATTCGGACGGAACACCGTGTCGAATGGCGCGTGATTAACCCACTCCCCCGGCCAAATTCAAAAAGCGCATTACGCGCTATGTCTGGACGTTTGATGATTCAGAGGTATCGTCGAGGTATCGGAGAGATGCGGGATCCATATATGAATTAAATTCAGAAATCGTTTTTTTTCCTTCAAATAAGCAATAATAATGTAACAACGAATTCGCATCAATTCAGGAAAAATATGTTTTCAATGAAAAAAAAAGTCGAATGTCAATGATTTTATTTCGACACGAAAAAGAATATTATCGTGAGTTGAGATTACAATCTGATGAAGACCTTGCCCGCGGGAGGTCCGAAAGTCGCGCG
The DNA here is from genome assembly GCA_963924025.1 of Ischnus inquisitorius. Lineage (NCBI taxonomy): Eukaryota > Metazoa > Arthropoda > Insecta > Hymenoptera > Ichneumonidae > Ischnus > Ischnus inquisitorius. The sequence continues at coordinate 18,704,125 of OZ001244.1, forward strand.
TCTCCTTATGGTTTGCGTCTATCGCTACCAGGCCTCTCTATACCATGAATCTCGCAACCCCTTTGGAAATATAAATAACATGTATCGTGTCGTGTCATCTAAATGTGCTAGAACCACAGGAGGAGGACACCTTCGGTGCAGTCGGCGAGTATTGTAAGACCATCTTTTCGTTTTTCTTCGACGGCGCACACCGAGCTCATGAGGTTTGCCGCAGCTGTTCGATGCGGCGATCTCTCGCTGCAGATATTTCGCGGTTGCGTATAGACAAACGGGCAGGTTCCGAGTTAAATAAACGATTAATTATTATGTGAAACGAAGAAAACACCGGCTAGGCTCGAACGTTGTTTTTCTCGGTTTTATTGAATTTTATTTTTAGACAAAAAAAAAGAAAAACAACTACAGAATAATCAATAATCTGCGGACTGCATGCGCTGTGCGAGCAGCTGCGCTTCGTTATGAATGAAGTAGAAAATTTGCTGTGTGGGAAGAAAAAATAAAAGGTAATTGTAAATTATTGGATTATTGTTCGCGGTTATCCAATTTCGGGCGTATTATGATAATCCGATCTTTGCAAAGTGGCGGACGGCTGGATGCTCGTACTACCTTTGACCGTGTTGGTTTACAATCATTTATATATTAACAAAAATTACTGAGACTTCCCCATTTCATTACTGAAAAATTCTTTCGATTGTCCTTTGGACTAAAAAACCAATAAAACTGAACATTTTCACAACCGTAATAGTAATGTAATATCAATATTAAATAATAATTATCATAACAATATATTTTTCCTCCAATAAAAAGAAAAAAACAATCCACAGCCATAGACAACTCCATACAAGTTTTTAACTAAATATCCTTAATGTCACTCTACTTTTCGAGTGTCGTAAAAATGATCAGGTGGTAATGGGCGAACGTCTCTTCATTCCCGAGTGACAGAGTATCTTTCGTCTTTCCTGACAAAGGATTTATGCGAAAGAAAAATCGTCGAAGTCCCTATACCATCGTTTAAGCTATGATCTTTCACGATCGTGTGAATCTTTGACTGGTTTTTTTTTTCATTTTCTATCTATCTTGCTACCGCTGTTATTTATCGGAACGATGCTGCAGCGAATAGAGATCTCTCTCGAGCTTCGAAGTTGGAACGATCGATGAATCGAGACGGGCGATAGAGATGAGAATGGAAGAGAACAGGGAGGAAAAAAAATCGTCTTGACGATTCTCGCATTCATCGATACCTGCTCGCAGGTTCCCCGAGGGACCATTTAGTTTCTTCGACCACCAAAGAATTCCGTACAGGAGCATCGGAGGTTGCTAGAGAGACGAACACGGCCAGTGCGGCATGCAGCAGCGTGGAAAGGTGTCGCGTCCACGTGGGGGGTTCCCCCAACGAGGAAACCCCCGTCCCGTTCGCGTGGACGCTACGTTGAAGTTGCGATAAATCAAGTCTCTCCAGGCCGGTGCAAACTCTACTCTCGGACCCGCTGCCAACCCCAGCGCTATAGCGTACTACCGATGCTCATTTCGATATTTGAAGAAAAGGGCACGCTCTGTGTGTTGTGACGTTAGGATGATAATTTGTCCGCCCATATTCCCCCCGGGGAGTCACACGTATATACCGTAGGACAGATAAATATTTTTATGCTTCGCTATGGAGTACGATAGTTTGCGAGTCGAAGATTCCACGATCGTGATCTCTCGCGGTCGAGTCAGCGGGTCGCCTGGATCTTTCTTTATACATATATATATCCTTTTTTCTCGGTTTCTAATGGTAGACCACGGAAGCTACGTGTGATACTTCTTTCACTAAATGTCCAAAGGATACTTAGCTTTTTTTCCCCGATATCTACCAATTTTTTCGGTAATTTTGGCTTTTTCGTTCGCAATTTCGCAATATACCGATATACTAATACTGCACGAAAATTTCACTGTGCTATTTTCATGCGAAGCCTTAACACGCTCCGAAAGATTGAAAATCAATTACGACTCCTCGCTTTAAAGTCTCAATTTTTCTTTTATTTTCTCGACAATTTTAGCCATATGCGTCGGTGAACAGTGAGTCTTTCTCGTTGCGACGCGGTCAGTGCGATCCTGACGCGATGGTATCCTTGAAATAATGATGCAGACACTTCCATCTGCTTTCGATCGAGCGTTACTACGCGCAGTAACGCTTCGAAAATCCGCGAAGGCAGGTGCCTTTTATCCTATACAAGGATAATTCAGGAAATTATATGCGTTCGAGAGATTTCATTGCTGTCCGAGGAATTCGTCAGAATCGATTCAGATATAAACGGGGCAGATATATAATCGAGAAAAAGGTATAAATTGATCGTGCATCGGCGCGCACGGTGAACCAGCGGTACCGGCACCCGAGAGAGAGTCGCCACGCGCTCGCTTCGCTCTCTCTCTCTCTCTCTCTCTCTCTCTCTCTCTCTCTCTCTCTCTGTCTCGTCCTTTCTCTCACTCCTTTATCAACCGGCAGAAATTATTTTCTTTCGTACTAGTGCCGCTTGTAATTAACCATCGCCAGGTGAATAAGCCGCCGCAAGAGAGACGGATAGATTAAGATTGGAGGATCGAAAAAATCACGACGGTGGCCCTGGTCTTCGTATGTATTAATTCGCCTCGACTTCGTTCGTCGCGCACACTTTTGCAAGCTCGCCTTGCGCGCACGATATAGAATAAACTAATAAAAAAAAAATCGAAAGAACAATTCAAGCAGCTGCCAGACAGAAATCATAAAAATGACCATGACATATTTATTGACATTTCAATTTTTTTTTTCCCTCACTACATAATGTTAGCAATTAACGAGAATTTAAAAAATGACTCCGATGAGTTTTATTTTCTTGATTTATTGACTCTTTGGATTAAATCGTAATTAATCGCTTGAATAACTATTATGGAAAATTAATCGATTTTTTTGCAGGTTTTTATTCCATCGGAAAATATTCGTAATTTTCTCTCATTCGTCTTGTAAACTCTGCTGGAGGACTACCTTAAAGTATGGCATGTAATAATAATAATAAGAGCCGAATTGAAAATGAATCCGTTGCATTGCGATAGTGAGATCAATCATCTGATTCTTCAGATGGTATATTTCATGTTTTTGATTCTGGCATGACAAAAATTTGTTGAGAATTTCTTTTCCCACATAAAGAAAAGAATATATATACGTATACGTATAAATTAAGTTACGAATGAATGGTTCGAAAGGGTCAGTGATCGATCGATCGTTGCGCAAAGAGTTTTTCCACTCGATTTCTTCAAAAAATATATATACCGTTGAGAAAAAATTTTCGTCGCCTTTCTTGTAGACATGCGTTTTGTCACCCGCACCAACGATCCGTCAGTCATCGCTCGATCTTTCCTCTCCCGCAATTATACTCTGCTCCATTCGTTCTTCGAAGGTTCCTCTTCGCTCTCGGCAGCGTTCAAAATAAAGTCCTCCTTCGTCTCTTTCGCGAAGCTTAAAGCCGGTAACGTTTAACGCAAAAAAATTTAATCAAGGATCGGTCTGTTTGGTGACTGACTACAAATAAAAATATAAAAATATATCATTATAAGCTGAAAATTAAGAATCCCAATCGAGAAATTCTGTACATTTTTACGCCGTTGCGATTCAGTCAACACTTTCGCTCGTACTCTATTCAGTAGTAGCAAAAAAGAAAATAGCATTCGCGTATGAACCAGTAAAAAAAAAGTGGTGAATTTCTTATCGGATCCCACGAAGGGCAGATTAATGTGGCATCGAGTCTCGATACACGAATGCACAGGTATTTCTTATAAAAAAAATGAATGGGGAAAAGTCACGAGCTTTTATTGCGCGAGTGATGGATCGCTAATATGGGTCGCGCGTCCTTCTGTATACCTGGACCAACGTGTATCCTTGATTCGCCTTCGTCGTATAAGAAGAAGACGCATACCCGATACCCTGTCTTCGTACACCTCGAATCAAAAAGCTATACCTTGCGCTTATACTCCAACGACACCTCTCTATGGACCTACAAAAAAAAAATACAACTGTACGAAGTTATGAAGGAATGAAGAAATAAAATAGAAAGATACATCAATCGCGGGCCAAAGAAGCTCACAGCGATTCTCGCGGATTCCCAGGCGATTACATCTGTACGAAGAGCTCTTCGGCTTTCACGGTGGCCATTGTTGGGTTACCCCATGCGCGCCCCATAGTGAAACTTCCGAACGACGAAGGCATCCCCCGAGTCAATGGCATCGGGCAACCCCCACGTGGCGCGGAGTCGACTTCATTCTTTCTTCCTCTGCCTTGTTCTCTCTTAGACGGTAAAAAAAAAAATCCGGGTTGAATGAAGATCTCAAGCACAAGCGAAACGAGGGGGGAGCGGAGCCCGAACGGAAGGTCAAGATTCTGGGCCCCAGCGAGAGAAGGAAAAAGGATGAGACAGAAATTTGAAGATCGAGCAGGTAGCCTTTTCTGTGGGAGGTGGGCCTGCACAACCGCACTGCCAAACTGTGTACAAAACGTTTTATTTACAAAATTTTGGGGGCCCAGACGCAGACTCCCTTTCATATATTCTCTGTTTGGCTTTTGGAAAGGGGAAAAAAATCACAGAGACGAAGAAAATGAAGAGTCTGGTTATAAAAGAAAAAGAGAAATGAGCTATTGGAGTCGTGTGTTCATTGGTGTTTTTTTTCGTACCGGGGAGAACTTTGGAAGGGGAGTAATATGTGCCGTTGTCAAAGGTAAGATCACTCTCTGGTCATGCGGATCTCGGTTTCTTCTTCAGAACCGAAGAGAGAAATGTCGCTTCTGGTTCGATTCTTCGTTCTCGAGGGCCCGTACAAACGAGACTCAAAATGACTTTTGCGACAAGTGCCATTGTGCTCTATCTCATACAGGCGCGCAAGTGAGGGACTTTTCTCACAGTCTCCAGCGGACTCGACCTGTGCGAAGAGTGTCTCACACTGTCGGGTTTACACCTTGCTGCCGTCTCGTGTGGTACTGGGAAGTAATGCCGATAAATCCCTGCTGGAGGCAAGATCCTTTTAGAAGCTTCGATAAAACGTAATTTATGATATAAAAAAATGCTTTGTGAATCTGAAAAAAGAAACTTAGAGAAATATCAAATAGAATCTTATCGAACTCTATTTTTAACAACAATTGGGACCTCAATTATGATTACAATTTTTTTTTTTATTGTGAAGGCTTGATGTGGCCCATACCAGTTGAATGGATTTCTTTACGATTTTTCTTTCTATCTGATGTATCATTTTTTTAGGATTTCAAAAACTATTATCAGGGGCGATATTTTTTTATAATGGAAAATAATACCGTAACGAAATTGTTGGGAGACTCGTGAAGCTGGAATATGTTTACGACGGACTAGCCCGAAAAGCTGGGTGACGAGTGAAAAAAATTATATCGAAAGTTCCGAAAGAGCTGTTACTCTGGTTTTGCAAACGAGATCGCGCACGAGGACGGTCGTAACATCCGGTCCTCGATATGTCGGTGTGTTGTGCGGTCTTCGACGCAGCTTGGTCGGGAGTGAAATTATCATTCTTTTAAAAATCCTCGCTCCGCCGCGATAGCTCGCGGGGGCACTCGAGGTCGGCGGGTATACACCCGAGAATCGATCGTCGTCATCATCGTGGTCGTCAGATTTGTCGTAGTTTCCCAACCGCGGCAACTCGTTTCTTGTCACGACACGCGAAAAAAAAAAAAAATCAATCGCTTGTTCGAAGCGGAAAGGATCGAACTCATTTTATTATTTTCTTTGACGTGCTTTTTTTTCATTCGTTTGTCGCTTCGATCATCCACGAAAAGCTCCCGAGATTGTCGGCACGGTAGTTTCGATATGATTCTCTCGTTATTTGCGGTAAGCACGAACGTACACGACGCGTCGTCCGTTTACCATTTCCGACGACGGCCGGCTATTCACGCACTTTCCTTTCACGGGAGAATCGTGCGCGCTCCTCTTATAGACTACGAAACACATCGTTTCCGATCGTTTCTTTTATTCGCTTCTCGTAATTGACGATAATTGCCTGCACGCGCAGTCCCGGCCGTCGCGATGCTTCGTTCCCCGAGTTTCGTCGATTCGCGCGAATCATTTCTCTCGCCTTGTGCCGCGGATTTCAACAAGAATGCCCGTCGCGCGCGAATTTATTCGAACTTACGCCGAGTTTCGCAAGTTTGCAACGCCAAAATTGCGGAATGTTTCCGGCACCCAAATGATCTCAGGTATGCGCAATAATTCAGCGGAAGTGTAATTCTTAGTCCTTTTTTTTCATTAAAAAAAAGGTATAGTTATTCAACGTTTGTTTCTATCATTTTACTGAAAATCTCATTTTTCTCCACTTCATTATACTTTTGTACTGCAGCATCGGTTTGCTTATGGAAAAAAATTGTAACCTCTCCGAGTTTCAACAAAGGCTACGACGAGTCGCAGAGAAAACGATTGTATGTAGAAGGCAATACGCGTTGAAGGATGCGCAAGAGCCGCGCACCGGTTTTCTCGCGATGCCCGATCACGTTTCCCATGCGGAGTTCGCGAATCACGAGTCGATTCAACACACGAAAGGTGCCCTCGTCTCGTAAATTCTGACGGCCTGATTTACGATTACCTATCGAGCGGCGGGAGCCAACGGTGCCCTCAGCCCGAGAGCTGTCTCCTTTTCGTCTCTCTCCCGCTTGTTTTCCTTTGCTCCGGCGCTTGTGATATTTTTGCACGTACTCGCCTTGCCACCGTGGCCACCTTTTCTCGCGCCTTTCGTCTTACTTCCGCTTGGCTCCGCGAAACTCCATCGGCGCGGTTCGAGAGATTGCCAAAGCTCCCGAGGGCGACGATACGGCAAAACCAATTAACGATTACAAGCACGAGTGCCAATGAGTATCGGCTCCCGGGACTCCGCGATTCTGCAACGCCCGATTAACTCAATTTATGTACGATCAATGACGCGCATCCGGTTGCGAGAATATTACAGAGCACTTTTGCCGCTTTTTACAAATTACACGCTTGACCACGACACATAAAATTAAGTAGCCGTGATAATTTGTAATTCTCTTTTTTCGTTATCGTCACTCGTTTATTTGCACGATTTTCGAAATTGAACAATCAAACGATTGCAATTCTTCTTTCATCGGCAATTATTTAGCACGTGTCTGAATTACTACAATCTTCTTTTATGTCAATTGCCCAAGTTTCCGGAGATTCAAGAAAATACTGTACCGCACTCTGGAACTCTGGTCCCTGAATTTTTTATAAAAAAAGTTCTGCACTTTCGACAAGGTAAAAATAATGTGAGGGTCATTCAGTCGGTGACAAGGATTTGGCCTCCTAGAGATCGCAGACCGTCGCATGGAAACAATCCGAGCGTCACGTTGAAAGTCAGACCGTTAGAAGGTGTCCGACAACATTACATTTTCGTTCGGGCTATCCACGGTAAGGGGCTGGGATACTTTTTTCGTTACCGTCCGAGCGCGGGTTGGGTGGGCGGCAGATTATGTTTCGCATCGCCTTCGGTATACATTATACCGAACTACTACGTGATACACGTACGAAAGTATCGACACTGATAACGATCGGGAGGCTCTCAAGGACGCAACCTGCAGCATCAGCCGCAGCAACGGCAGCAGCAGAAGCAACGGCGCTCGAGCAGCCTCCTCTCTTCGATCGGCCGGTTATTTATCGCTTCTGGGCGGAAAGAGGCGGGGCCTGTGGTAATTCATTCTAAATAAGGGTCATTTCGCTCGCAACCAGTATCTTACACCCTATAGACACCTCCTTAACTCCAAGGGCGCTGGAGAACTTTATTCCGTTGCTTCGGAAAGTGATTCTTTTTCACACATTGCAACGTGCGCTTCCGCCAGTTGGTCACAAAAAAGCATCGACCGAGTCTAAGGTCACCAAGTTTTATGGTACAACAACATAGATCCAAAATCGACGTTTCAATGCTCGTTTCATCCACTACAGTTAATTCGTCTCGGAAACACAATAAGAATTCTCGACCAACGGGGTTTTCTTCGATATCGATTGATATACCGACTTAAATGAACACATCGCATTGTTCTTTGCTTCTCGAGTGGTTTAATCTCCGAAATTCCATAAACGGGATCCCCCTAACCTCATGAATAAGTTTGTTGCTTCGGGAACTCAAAGTTAGCGATCCCGAGGGGGTCGAGACATATTGTTCGTAAACATATGTTCCTGGCGCCATTCCCGAGGGGTCGCATCGTCGGGATTGCGCCGATACAGAGAAGGCAGCCAGCGCTCACAGCCTTGTCGATGCTTTGGGGAGCGGAAAGGAAGGATTCCCCTGCGGTGCGTGTGCGGCGCATCACCTGGACGAGAGGTGCACGCGCCTCTCTCGTGTGGGATTCCACCGTCGACTAGTCACCGCCGCATAACCGCAGGCTTCGTGCTTTTCCCTTTCGCTCGTCGCATCCATCGCCGATGAGCACAAATGGCGAAAGCCCTTTCGCCTGTCGTCCCGTTTCCGCAAGCTCATCATCCGCATTTTTCATCCTTTCGTAACCAATCTCGAACGGTATCGTTGCGAGGCATCGCGAATCTATTGTCGCCCCTCCGCGCCCATTGGATCACGGGGGCGGTTTCTCGAGCATTCATATGTTCTCGGATGCACAGAACTATTGTCGTCTCGATTCCTCGCGCAATATAATGCAATAGCGTCGATGTGACGCGAGGCACAAGCCTCTCGAACCACCGGGACACGGTTAAATCCTTTACCTCCGCACAATTCGAAATCCAGGAATGGTGTATTGTCGAAAAATTTTATCCCCCTCGATGCCCAATTCTAATGCGAGAAAAATAAGCAGCACGACAGTTCGTGTCGATATTCGAATCCCTTCAACTCGAGAACGCCCACGTTGTGGACCGATGCATCCCAATTCGATTATCGATAGCCGTGAATCATGATTTTCGAGCGACAAATACATTTTTCAGTGCTTGCACCAGTTGCATATAATTTGTTGCTTTGCAACAATCTTTCGGCAGATTATTAAGTTGAGCGATTGTTTCTCATTTTTCGTTCATCCAATCGCCATTTGGGAAAGTTTGAAGGAACGAAAGCTTGACGAGCAGTAGATATCATCCCTTCGTTAGCAAGAACTTTTATCGCCACTCTCCCTGTTCAAAGGCAAAGATCTCCAATGGCTATTCCTCTTATCGAGAATCACCGATGATCCCCGTTACGTGGACGCGATCGTGCTTCATTCCTCACCGCTAATCCCACCGTGGCTTAACCGAACGTCCGTGGTCTTAACTATCGCACGGAGACGAACCGAGTTTGGCCGTTTGTTTGTGTGCGAGCTGCGAAGAAGCTTCGAGCTAATTGAGATAAGGACAACCGGTCGTATCCGTCGAAGGTCGAAGGAAACGGAGCGAACTCGATTGTCTGTACAAAGCACACGTGGTTGATTTTTTTCTGAAAAACAAAAAAAACAAAGAGAAACATTTCGCAATGAAAAAAGCGCCGACTGAAAAGTCGTTGATCCGCAAAAAGCCAATTTAGAGTATATTCATTTTAAGCTCTCGATAGCTCAAATAATTATAGGTCGAGAGTTTTTACGCGATATTAGAATTCACTTTTCATTGTTTCATTGTTTTTCGGTATATTGATCCCTTTTTTTTAAATGCAAATGTACTTTAACCCTCGTTTGCCATTAGTCCTTGCCTCGAATGCCGCACGGAATTAGTTTCAAGCCGATATCTCGCTTCCGGTTAGCTTTGGGGCAAAAGAGGTTCCCATAACAACCTCTGGGCGATAGTTTCAAAGCTTCAGTCCCTTCTAGTATTCACCTCAACAAGCATAAAAAATGATTAAATGATTTGGACACGCTCCCTTTCTCCCTGCAATTGAAACTGGACGTACAGCGAATGCTTAGTTTCATTAATACCGACGCCTGTTAACGAGTTTCAATCGTGACAACGAATGAACAATAAAAGAACGCAAGGATTAGCTTACTTTTTCTGCGGGTAATTCGGAAAACAAGAAAAATTTGACGAAGCGGGCGCGTGGCACATTCGTGCGATCCGTTTCAAAGACGTTTCGCGCCGCACGCTCGCCATATCTCGCCCGATCGAGAATATCGGTTTTCCTTCGTCTCTCCTTTGCGCCGTGATCGGTTGAGCATCTGCCAACCGAGAAACGTACAGATATCTTCGTCTGTGTTCGAGTGTGCGAGAAAAACGATGGAAAAAGGGCTCGTTATGCGGACGAAGAAGGAGAGAAGTTTTACGCGGGCGCGCGCGCACGACCGTGTGTGGGGTTAGAAAAATTCGCGCGGCCGCAGCTGTCCCTAGGCCTTAGCGTCTACAGTCACGCGACAAAATGTGGAAATTCAACTTTTGCTTTATTTTCTCATCATTCTTTATCTTTGCGAAAGCGTAATTATATTGGAGCGCACGGCTGCGGTCGCGAAGAGCAAAGAGGCCCGGTGCGCGAATTAAGTTCGCTACATGCTCTAAGTAGTTACCAGCGTTTACATTACTTTCCTTTTTTTTGTTGTTTTAACATGTTTTTCTTTTTGTTTTGTTGCTACCTTTTTTGCAACTACCGACGCGCCTTCGACGTTTTGCGCTCCGTCATCGTCGCCGTCATTATTACCACTGGATACCGAAGGCTCGAGCGCGATAACGAGCCCCTCGAGCGACTCGGCCCTCTGCCCAGTCAATTTCCTACAACAAGTTAAGCGGCACAGCGATGATTGAGATCGAAAGAAACGAGAAGACAAGAAGTCCATTCGGAACTTGATTTATCGAAACGCGCTTTACGAAAATAATTGAATCGCTTTCCAGGGAGAAAAGAGACGACATTTTTTTCGAGAATTGTTCGCGTCGCGAAAAAAAAAGATTACGATCGTCAGAGCCTTCCGAAGATCAAGACGATCCACGGCGAAAGTACTCGCGTCGTCGTCAATGGAATTGACGCTCCGTACATTCGATTTACGTTTCACTCTCGCAACTCGCTTTTCTCTTTTCTCGATCCTTTCGCGGAGCCTCACTATTTTCGATTCATTCATTTTATTTTCTTTTTTTTTTACTACCGAAGCGCGTATATAATTGGAACGACTTGTAACGGAAGCGTAATCCGGTTTATACGATCACGATTCGAACAGAGGAGTTTCGACGGGAGCGGCCGGGCGCTTTTGCATCGCGATTTAATGATAATTTATGAAGTTGCGCGCGCGAAGCTTCGACGACGATCCTCATCGGAGCATCATTGCACAGCGTCGAACAGACGCGTACAAGACGAGACGGACGAGTGGAGTTTCCTATATTAAGACGTTTCGTCGGTTGCACATTCGTGGCGGAAACCAGATTTTAATCTTTCGCAATTTCACGATTCGCAAAAACCGATTTACATAAATTCTTCGACTTCCACGCGGTTATTGCTCCGAAGTTTTCGTCGCACTTGCGAGAAATACGAGGGCTGTGGAAAAAGAAAAAAAAACGAAAGAGAAAATTGTAATTTTTGTTGCTTCGGTAATTGCGAATTAAATGGTTGATTAAATACGACGCGATTTTCTTTTGGGCGAATATGATTTCTTTTTTTGTACGTGGCGTCAAAAGGGACGGCACCGCCTCTCTCCGCGACCGAACAAATAACAGGTTACTCGTTTTCATTTAATTGCGCGGCCCGATGGGTCGTGAGGGACGGGAACCAGTCGGGCTGGTCTAACTGACCTACACTTGCCGGCTGCTCGCAGGAGGCAGAAACGTCTCTGATCCTTGCACATCGGGTCGATGCACCCTCGCTCATTTCCACCTGTGCGCAACGTACCTTTCGTTTCTTTTCTCGCAGCACAGATTCACGAAATACATCGAAGGGATCGATATTTTATTATTTTTTTTCTTCGATGTGCATTTATTTTTGAGTAATTTTTAAATCCACGATTTTCTGTGCTCTTTGGCTGTAAAAAAAAGGGCCCATGATATCAATATTTAATATTTCCATGAGTTAAACAAACAATTTTTAAGCTTGGGAAGTTTATTTCAAATATAGTATTGGCGATGCATTTTATTTTTCTGTTTAAAACCTCAGAAATTAATTGGTTATCGAACTTGGTTTTTTTTAAATCCTAATGTTTCGATTTTTTCATTTTGTGCAGCAAAACGTGAAAAAAGGTCTCTGAATCTCTTCGAATCTTCCGCCGAAACTTCGCAGTCGAGAGTAACGGAACGAGGAGAGACGAGAATTCACGGTTCCCAAGCTCGTTCAAGCCGCTCGTCGGGGGAATCGTTTGAAGAGCAGCGTCACCGCCACCGAAGCCACGCAGGACCTCCGGGTGGGTTTCCACCAGCGACTTGCCGTACAATTCGCGCATACATACATGCGCGATGCGGTTGCTACAATAACTTCGTTTCGTCGCATCGAAAAATCTGCGGTACTATTCGAGTGGCCACTCGATAAAGCGCCTCAACGTCACGATTATCGAGAGAAAGAGGGAGAGACACGCGGAGCGCGTGTAACTTTTCGTCTCGAGAGTGTTTCCCTCGGCACTTGTAGTACCACGGGGAGTCCCCGAGTTTCGAGAAGAACAAACGCCGCAGTTGCCTTCGAAGAGAGCGAAAAATAAATGTTTCCCAGAGGGCTGCGCGGTAAATGGGATAGTTACACAGTCAAGTGTCGGACGTAAAAAAAAATGTCCCCAATCACATTTGCATATAGCTTCCTCTCTTCTCTTAGTATCATTGGCTTGTTAGCTATGTTTATAGGAAAGTATTGAATTGGGGTAACGTTAACAAACCGACGAAAATCTGATACAAAAAAAGACCCAATCGAGATTTTTCCATTAGAAAAAGTTCGATGACTCATTCTTGCTTCAACGACTTTTGGAGTTACTTTTTTTTCTTCCGTATCGTTATTTTACTTCCATTCATTCGATGAATTAACTTCGCCCGCTGGGCCGCATACGAGACTCCCGAGGTTTGAGCAAATTCGATACTATCTCGTGTACTTCGACTCGCGTTCTTTCACGGTGTCATTGTAGTTCGTCGAATCGTCGAGTAATCGAGATACGGCAGAGAGATACGATCGTTCTCTTGTCTTCCGGTTCCCCGTCGATTTTCTCGACCGTTTCCTTCGCCTCTCTCTACACGTCTCAGGCATCGAAAGGACACATTCCCTTTTTTGTTCTTAACTCCGAATTTCGTTACACCTCGAGGATCGCCTGGAACGCAGTCCGCGACAATACTTCACCGATTTCTTCCGGACGGTCGATTTTTCGAATAACACCGCTTCCTCTCTCCCGCGGTATCAAATTACTTCGATACACAAATCGAACTGTTTCCCTCGGAGTCGATCATCCGGAAAATATTTTCATTTATAAAAAAAAATTGTAATACTCGTAAGCCCGACCAGTATCGTCGGCGATTCTTTGTGAACGGGAGAAAAATATCGTACTGCGGTGTCGTGTTCGATTCGAAAAATCAGGATTTTCGACCAAATCTTCGTAGATGCATTCTTTCATTTCCGGTTCGCATTAAAAAAAATGCGACAAATTTTATTCGGTAGCTCGAAAGATTCGTCCGTGAATATACATGCGCGCATAGAAAATCGTATTGGATTTTAAATGCGACGGGCAATTGTGAGATTTTCGAGGGGGCAGGCAAAGGAGCCAAAGGGATTATCGACACCTTATTCCTCCATTCGTTCTCTGCCACTGTATTTCATTCTCATCGCGCGCAGCCTCGAATACGTTTCCCCGCAACGATTGCGAGGCCTCGGTAAAATATGCATTATGAATTCTCCGTCACGATAGACCGAAGCGTTTTCGATGATTGTGTAGTTTGAGTTTCCAACCGATATTTTGAGGACACGCTCGCGATCTCGGTTCATACGACGTTTATATACGGGCTATTTGAAGGCTTCGAGCGGTTCTTAAGGGTGTTTTTTCGAATGTATACTTGTTGCACAATGTAATACTATCCCCCGGGCTTTGTAAGAACGGGTCCTTGGAGGTCTCTTTAATGCGATACGTTGGAGAGAGAGAATCTCGTATGTACTTGAGCCTTGCATTATTTTTCCATGAACGAGCCCTTTATGTCCACGAGGGTCCAGCCGAGAGAGCGATCCAAAAGACTGCGTCTCTCAGGGGCTGACAAAAAAAATATCATTGCCCCGAATAATCACAGATTTATCGTTTATCATATTCCGGATACCTATTTTAATTATCGACGGTCAATCAATAGGGCTTGACTTAAGTTTAGTCTCGATGTCATAAACAATCATCAATATTCATTGAAGATCGTTCGTGGGGTATAAATATCGTTTGTATGTTTCTACCCTCTGTCTCGTTTCTATCGGTGAAAGAACAAATATTTTGGCACGCGCCACAACGGCAAAAAATACCAATGGAGCTTGGCCGTGTTCTCGTTAGCCATCAATTGTTCGGACCTTCGTCGTCGTTGTCGTCTCTCCGTACGCAGGCGGCAGCAGCGCGCGCTCCTCGCGCGCGTCAAAACGTCCCTGACCCATTGCTGACCTGCGGACCTCGGACGTCGGTAAATTTATAACTCGCAGATGCAAAGGACTCCGGTTTGTACTTTCGCGCCACGACGAGATAAATTCCGTCGTGGGGACCATCCTTTGTGGGGGCTCCATTTATATCTTTCATTTATTTACGACACAATCAGAATATAATTATGCTAAATCTTTCGGAGGGGCCATGTGGGTTAAGCAAACGAATTTATTTGTTCGACGAAGCTCGCTAGTAGTACTACTAACGATAAATCTATTTGTTTATTTAGTTTTTTCATGCAATTCCAGCAAGTTTTAATTGAACTTGTATCTTCGTGTTACAGCGACCGAGGAATTTCGATTTTGGAACACGCTACCGCTCATTGGTAAATATTTTTTAATTTCACCCTCAGTATTTACAGTCCATTTGCTTCGTACGAACATTGCTGAAACGCAAAACTCTAAATGTTTTGTAGAGTCAAAATGTGGCTAAAATATGATTTTCCTTTCATATGAAACTTCCGATATTTATTTTCTCAAAAGCAATTTTTTCTCAGAAAATTTATGTTTTCTGAAATTACATGTCTTAGGTGTCTTATAAGAAAAATTATTAACAGGTATCGACAAATAAAGAACGACGCCAATGGTGTCCGGTAATAACGAGATTCAGCATCGGAATCGGATGCCGAATCGACGACCATGGTCTTACCGAACACTCGTAGAAAATTTGTTTATTGGCTATAAATTTTGCGTAATTTCGTTGTTTCGAGCGATGAGAGTCGGCGAACCGTAGGAGATTTCGTTAGGATCGACGTTTTACAGAGTAGCCGAGGCTCCCTCGTGCTAACAATGGGCCTGAAGTGTCTTTAGGGCACAGTAGCCGTCGGCTCAATGGGATAGCTCACAAATGCACAGCGGGAGGGCCGCCGAACTGGGCACCCTCTACCATTGCTCTCGCTCTCTCGCGGGGCCTCTCGAGATTCGCTACTCGATACGAGTGTGTCTCTATGCATACTGCCAACGGGGATGCAATAATGTACCCTTCGTGCTCTCACGTCAGTGTCGGCGAAAACCACTGCCCCACTACCTTTCGTTCAAAGTGGAAATTTAATATGTTTATTGCTGTGAGAACGTCGGTCTCGTTGATTGGTGGCAGATTTTTATCGGAATACTCGTTAGTGCGACTCTTTTTTCTCGAGTGGCCGAAGTCAATGGAGCGAAAAAAAAAATGTCGTTCAATCGCCATTTGAATCAATAGTTGTCGATAACTTTTTCGCATTTGTGGAGTAATTTTTTTAAGTCTCACCGGTTACAACACGCTTCACGATTGCTTGAATTTTTCCATTCCATTTTTCGTAGAATTTCATGATTTATTCTGGAGTTGCATTTTGAGAAGCAATCGAATCAATATATTTTGTATTTTTGTTCCCATTTCAGAAGCTCCGGTTGTTCAACAGAGATGCTTCCAAAAAACTAGTACAACCCAGCTGAAACCAACGATCCCGTCAAGAGGGAACGAGCGTGATTCGTCGATATCCACGACCTGGAAATCCAAGATTCCCAAAGATGAGATCGGGGCTGCGACGGAGAAATATATCGATATAACTATCAGTGACAATGACGAATTAAGGTTTGTCCGCACAATCACTTGATTCTTTTTTTTTTTTCTTTCGAAGGTTTCATTTCGTTTTCAGAAAGATAAATATTTTCTTAATTACGAAAGAAAGTAGCAGACGAGTCCAAATTTACTAGCCTCCGGACCCAGATTTTCGGCACGGCTGTACATTCGCGTTAACGAAAAAAATGTCTTCGTCATTTATTGATTGAATTGATAAAAAAGTTGTATCAACGAGAAACACTAGTGACAATAAGTTACGTAGAAAGCCGGCGATCCAAACTCTTTCGAACTGTCCGATCATTGGCTCACGGATGTAGTAACGCTCGTACAAATTTTCGGCGACTACACTGTCTTTATTAAAACCAAAATACTATCGCAAGTTCTGGTAATCCAAATTTGCGCTTGCGATCCGAACAGGCGACGAACGTGCGAATTATACGTTTTATTAATATCCCAGTGCGAGATCAATCCTTCGTCCGTATCGCGATAATACAATTCTGTAATTCCTTGTCTTCTCCATGCAAAACGCAGACAATCATTGATAAATCGATGCGAGGATATTGTTCTCGGTATAGTGAAACAACTATGTGCCGGACAATTGCCGATGATGTCGTACAAAATGTCAACAATCGAGACTCTCATCGATCAATCTGAAAGTCCCGAGAGCTTGTCCACCCATTACGATTTTACGACTCGCGCGGGTGTCGCGGCTTCGAGTGTCTTTGAAACTCCCGAATCCATGGACACGGACAGCATCGTCGCCGAGACCGAAGTGTCGATTGAAGAATCATCGAGACGCAAAAGAATCGTGGATTTTGGTTGCGAACGTAGCAGAAACAAATTCGCCCTCATGATAACGACGATGGCGAAAATTCACGAGTTGCGGTGCAGCGACAGAACGGAAACGCGACGATCATTTTTCTACGAACTCAAGGGCGACGATAACGCTTCGACGATAGTAACGAAGCAGCAACAAGTCGATCGGATCGTTAACATTCTTGCCAATTTGTTGGAATGTCCTCCGTGGGACACGGGTGAGTCGTCGAGACGATGATTGATATCCCAATCGGGTTTCGGACCTCGTGCGATGACAAATCGTGGTACTTGAAGAGGAAAAAAAAAATTTGCTTTCCAGGGCTTGTCGCCTCGGCGAAAGGTTTGGCAGTCGGAAACATGACTCTCGGACTATCGAACGACAGTGAAATAAATTTCACGAATCCCGGCGGTACTCTGATACCTCCAGTCGTTTCCAACGTAGCGGCGATAAGGGCGAAAGCGAAATTCGTGATAGTCGTTGAGAAGGATACGGTTTTTCAAAAGTTACTGGACGAAGATTGTCCGAATCGATTGGATTGCATTTTAATAACTGGCAAAGGATTCCCGGACATCGCCACGAGAATGTTGGTGAATATACTCGCGGAAAGGATGGAACTCCCAGTCTACGCCCTCGTCGATGCTGATCCTTATGGATTCGAAATTATGTGTACTTACAAGTGCGTTACAAATCGCTATTGGAACACGCAAATTTGGTTTCGCTCTTTTTTTTTTCGAAGTTGCGAAAATTAAACATTTTTTTTCCCCCTTTAACTCAATGGTAGATACGGCTCGATAAAATTGTCCCACGAGCAAGGGACTCTGGCTTGTCCATCGATACGCTGGTTGGGCCTTCATCCATCGGACTTAACGTCGTTCTTCGACATCCCGTCGATTCCTCTGACGAATGCCGATGTCTCAAAGATCGATTCTCTTCTAACTCGTCCCTACGTCGACGAGAGACTATTGGCCGAGCTGAAAATAATGCGAAGAGGCAAAGCGGAGATCGAGGCGATAATTTGCAGTAGCGCGTCGTACTCGTATTCGTTTTACTTACAGACGAAGATCGGTATGGGTGATTACATTTGATGTAGTTCGATTTCTAATCATCGGCGAATTGACAGTCCATCTGTGCGAATTTTAATTAATTTTTAATCCATTTTTATTATCTTAACATTAATATTATCTAAACCAAAAGACGATTATTGAATCGAGTGATTTGTGACAATAATTATGAAAATAATTGATCAAATAAAGGTGCTGAAAGTTTCTTAGCATCGGTGATAAAGTTCAATCATTGTTTGGTTAAATTTCGAGAATTTTAAATCAATAACCCTTTCTGAATTGGTTTTTCCCGAATTCGACACATCAAGGATGATGTATCGCTACAGTCCACGCTAAAAGTGTGAATCTTAGAGAATTCACAATATTTCTCAATGGAATACAAATCTGAAAAAAAGTGAACTATTACAAGGGGTTCCTCAGAACCTTAAGTTTCATGATAATGATGCCAAAAATTTATTAACAAAGGAATTAGAAAAATTGTTCAAAACATTGAAACGAAAATTGGAAATCTCTCAAAATCTTGCTTTTGGCTGGGAATGTATCGATACACTTTCATTAATTTTGTCTATATTAAAAAAATGAATTGTCTTTAATTTTTCTTCCTTTTACCTTTTCGGCTTTGAGACATATCATTGCTTCCGGTTTTTCCACATATTCGATGCAACGTCCCTCGCTGCTCTCGTCCAAAACAACGAGCTGCGGTACCTTTCGGTAAGTTCCCAAAAAAACTATGCTACTGTCCGATTGTCTTCGCTTCAAACGCGGAGAATCGTGTGCGTCGACGTTCATCGACGATTGAGCAGTACGAAGTGTTTTCGATCGCGTCGCGTAAGGGTGCTCGTAAGATCTTGATATCATGCAAATTTCACTATCGACTCTTGACGAACGTCGTTAACAAAAACTGATTTAAGTAAAAAAAATGTAACCTATTGTGCTGATTCTGAAGACATTTGTTAGCGTCCGAAGAGAATTTCGATGACGTCGATGGACCGTTAGCTAAGCGAGTCTCGCGGTGTAGCCTGTCGGGAAATCGTGTCGATTTCTTCTTCTTGGTTACGCGCCTCGTTACCATGACGCTTCTCGCCGGAAACTGACCATCGATGTAACTTTGCCACTATACCCGATGATACAAAAACAAAATTTAACACCGTGAGCGCGTTTCAGAGCAGTCGGCTTCTATGGGTAGTTTCGAACGAAGGGTAGCCAAGGGGTGAACGGTGGCCACCTAGCGTTGCGGATGAAGAATTGAACGTTACCGGCTGGAGCTACACTACCAGCCGTAGATTCACGAAGCTTCGTAATTCCTCTCGTTATTCCAGCTGTCAATAAAAACTCTTTCGTTCTCACGTAACATCGGTAAAAAACGAATTCAAATATTTCCTCTTTACCGAACTTTATCATAAATCAGAATTGCGCTTTTATCATTCCTTTTTTCTTTATGAATCAAATCGCAATGACATTAGTAATTGACGAAATCATCATCGATTCTAATAGACTATACAAATTGAACGAAATGAAGGATTGGAATAAATTTAACAACGCATCTATTTTTTTTCACGTAATATGTAACAGTTTATTGAAAACACTTTGTCCGCCCGATGCTCGAGCCGAGCCTCGCTGATATTAAAAAACGCAGAGTCTTAATAACATGATTATCTCGTGGGTGTTGTTCTTGTTATCGTCTTCTTCTTTATCTTTTTTGTTTTCTTTTTTTTTGCTTCTTCAATTCTCATTTTTTTTCGTTTCACATTTTGCATGGAAGATAACTGTACCTCGCGGTGCGATCCACGAAATCGTCGGCAACTCAAGTGCACATTCAATTCTAATGAACAACGACGCATTTTCCTTATTATTTATCATAACTATATGTTCGCTCTTACTCTCGCTCTCGTTTTCGCTCTTTCGTTCTCTCATCTAAACGTATCCAACGCCCCGCGCGACACCAAAGCGGAAGACCCCGAACTTACGAATTTAATTAATCAATTTCGCTAACTATCACGATGGAAAAAAATCTAATTGACTTGAGTGAAACTCCCCGAGGTGTATATAGCGTATCTACATATCGTCAATATTACCCCTTTGCTTCACGTAAAACGCATTTTCCGTAGTGCGACATTTCAAAAAACATCATCTTCATTCCTTCCACGCCATTTTTATTTTTCGTAAGTTTTTTAATCTCTAATTATTATAGTAATTTTAACGTCGCGGGTCTTCGTGAATCGATATATTTTAGTTTTATTTCTTTTTAAATTTTCTTTTTTTTTTAGTAACGATCGACTATTATTTGCATCGATTTTTCTGGATACACCATCATTGTTATTATCATATCATTCTCTTTTTGTTTTTTTAACTTTAATCATTACCACTAGATTCTGAGGGTCGAGTGATGCCGCGTGAAAATCGGGTCGTGCTTGGCAGCCTAGCGGCGATAATACGTTACCAAAAGCTATTATTAGGATGACCCTAGGCGCGCATTTTACACCGTGAGATTTTGACCGCCCGCCGACAAATTTTCGACTATTCTCTCGCTCACAATATTTTTTTGTAAATTTATTCATTCAATTTTCCATTCTTCTTGTTATCTCGCGTTTTCTTTTACCGACTAACTACAATCTTGCATCCACCAACGATCGCGACACTCTCTACGATCTTTCTTCATCTCGTGCTCAAGTTACTTTTTTGTTTTTATCGTTCGTTTAATTATCATTAATAATTGATTGTGACTTATGCCCCGTATCTATATAACTAAAATTCATTGATTAACTTTAACCAACGACGCGTCGCCCGAAGGGAGCTTATTGAGGCTTAATTTTTTTTCTTGTTTGTATCGTTTTAAATTTTCCTTACTACCGCGCGCGGGGGTGGGGTGAAAAGCTGCCGATGAGCCCGCTGATTCGGTTTAATAGTAACAGTTCACCGGTAACCGACAAAACTTGTCGTTTAGGATAATACGAAGTTGTGAAAATTCAACAATACGCTCTGCAACGATTTTCACAAGCCGAAAAAAGTTTGCACCATTTTCGTATGAGAAAAGTTCGGGCGAGTAACCAATTGAGTCAACGAAACAAACAGAACAACAACGACACTGACGATTAAATAAAATTGTATCATTGAATTAATCAATTTTTGAGTCAACAAAATTTGAATAAATTTTATTAAAGTATTTCGGAGCGAGAGCGCGAAATGAAACACATACAATTGTCTGCTTTACGGAGATATAAAAGTTTTGCCTGTTACCGGAACATGCGCCATAACCACAAGAGTTGAAAACCGTAGACTTTACCCTCCGGCGAAGTAGCACCTCCCTCGTTCCTTCATTCACCCTCATTTTTCTCGACTACCCTACAAATGTATCATTGTTATAATTTTAACGACTTTGTTTACTTTTTTTTTCCAACGATTCACAGCGATGTATGCATCTTAATGGTTGTGTCTATGTGTGTGTACGTGTTTGCGTGAGTCTGTGCCTGTATCGTTTATTAATCTTTTTTTTTTCCCGCATTACGCCCCGTTAATTGATTAGTTATCGTGTTTATTTCTCCGTGTGTGTCTAGAACACATCGTCGTTATCTTCGTCATTATCTCATCTATCCACGCCGTTCGCCTTCTTCTCCACCTCGGCGTCATTTAATTATTTATTGTTTGATTAGTTGCACTAGCCTTGATTGTCGGCATTACATAAGGGCTGCTGGCGTCGGGCAGCGTCGCTATGCGCTTACACACATTTTCTTTAAATCGTCATCTTCTTATCCTCAATCGCGCCGTTATTTCAACATTCATCCCCTTCGATCTCTATTATTCAGTGACTACGTTCTCGACAATATTTCACAGGCTCCGGTTTTCACTTCGACGATTATCGAAGGGATTGAACGCAATTATAGTTCGATACGAAATTCATTGTTTTTTTGTTTCTATTTTCTTGACTGCTCTCGTTTTTTTTAGTCATCATCGAAGTACCGTCGCGAACGTGGCCAGTGTGAAACTTCGATGCAGCTTCTTTCGCTATAACTATTATGATGTATATACGACGATCGAGATCCAGAGCATCGTATTTATTTATAATAATAATAATAGTAATAATAATAATAATAATAATAATATCAATATGTACAAACGTTCGAGGTGGAAAGTTGGGACAACTCTCTAATGTCTAGTAGGTGGTAACAATTACGTATAGTACATGATAGATACAACTAGGCGTCAGCAAGCTGTACAACAAGTAGGCGAATTTTTTTTTTTCGTTTTTATTGAAGGGGATTGCGCTTAGACGCTGCGAAAAGACAGACATGTTTATTTACTTTTCTTTTTTACAAATTCCTCGATCCTTTCGCTCCGACGGTTATCATGCAACGTGCCCAATTCATTTCCTATGTTAATTGCGGCGCGACAAAAAAAATTGGAGCAAAGTGATTCGGTATGTTTTGACAACAGATGGATCCATTTTTTATTGCATTCGTTTTGTAGATTCATCGTTTGGTACAAATTCAAATGTTTTCTTTTATTCACAAATGTAATTTACTTCGCAATGAGCCTTAAAAGTCACGCATTGAAATAAAAATGTATGATGTCCGCGTGCGAATTGGAAATTACTTACAAATTCATTAAAAATGATCGGAAAACTTGCAAACAACAAATTTCGAAGCGCATATTGTCGAGAGCGAAGGGAGGGTTAGCACCGAATGAATTTCTTTGAATCATTTTCGTTTTTTTTTTCGCGTAATCTCGCAGCGAGACATAGGAATGATATAATAATAATATCGCAGCGACGCGTAGAGGCAGATATACAACGCTATAACGATATTGCTCATACAAACGAATTATGAGTTCATGACGCCCCCGTGACCGCATGGCGTAACGGCCGAACGCCGGTGTTTTAATTTTTCGCGTCCGCAAAGATGCATTTTATTCAATTTTTCTTATTAATAATGCACGGTGCCTTAATCGTATTTGTATCAACGGGCGTTTTTTTTAAATTCTTTAATTCGCTCGCATATGTGGAATTTGTCATTCATCAAATATCACACCTTATAGTCAAACGCTCTCTCACACAATTCGATTCCCGACAATTTAATCGCGACTAGGATATCAACTCTCGTACAGGACCAAAGTGGTTAGTGAGCTCTGTGTATTTTTTATTTCCTTCGTTTCTCTTTAATAATTATTCGAAGAAAATTCGTATTCTCGTTGGAATTTTCTTTGTGTTTATGCTGTTTTTTTTATGCAAGAGTATTCGGGGGTGTGTGTGTGTGTGTTTCGTTTTTGTGGAGTGTGTTGCCGTGTGACGAAAGACGAGAACGCTATCAGAAGCATGTCGTGAATAGACGCGTTATCGATAACGAGGGAGAAATCGCATCGAGGCACTAGGAGGCGTCTAGAGTGAGGCACTCGGCGAGGAAGTCCTCCATGGAACGATAGGCGTGCTCGATCACTCCCGTCAAGGCGTGATCTTCATCCGCGTAGCTCTGCGCAACATGAATTCGTGAATAAAATTTGTTCAAGTATCTATTTTTATGACAATCGCGTAGAAAGGGAAGGCAAATATGCAATTGTAATTATTAAGACGATGGATAATCTCAAAAATAAGATTCTAAGAGTCCCGCGTACGGGTATACTTTTGGTTGAAATTGTGGCGATACTACTACTTTAGAAGCGAGAAGAGAACGAAGAATTGTTACTAACCTGGTACCTAAAGATAACTCCCGCTTCGGACAGTGCCTTGGCGAAGGCAATGCCGTGCGTGTAAGGCGCTGTGAGGTCGGCTAGACCGTGTAGAAGGTAGAGACTGTGACTCGGTACTAATCTCGCTCGTTGAGTCAAATCAGCCTCCACGTAACCCTTGTAATTCTCGGCTGGAGCACCTAGAACGCGTTCCGTGAACGCCGAATCTGATTGAAACAAAAAAAAACGGAATTAATCCATGAATTAAGGCCATAACGATACACGCTATTTGCCAATAATAATTTCAGCTATTAAAGGATTTTGAACAATACGTAAGAGATTGGAAAAGTTTTAATTGTGCGCCTTTACAGATACGGGACAATTTCTTACTGTAGTACAACCAGTCAGCGATGGGATTAACGGCGACGCCGCACTTGAATACATTTTGTTGACTGCCGAGAACCATGGCGGTGACGTAACCGCCGTATCCCCAGCCCCATACGCCGACCCGCGATTCGTCGAGGTATTTCAGAGTGTCGAGAAGATGCCGAAGGACGGTCAATTGATCTTGAACCTCGACACCGCCGATTCTACGGAAGAGGGCACGTTTACCCTGACCCCGCGCGCCTCGTACGTCGAGCCTGACGTACACCACGTCGTTGTGACTGGACATGTATGTTCCCCAGTCGATACGAAACTTATCCGTCACCGCTTCGCTTCCGGGAC
Organism: Ischnus inquisitorius; assembly: GCA_963924025.1. Taxonomy (NCBI): domain Eukaryota; kingdom Metazoa; phylum Arthropoda; class Insecta; order Hymenoptera; family Ichneumonidae; genus Ischnus; species Ischnus inquisitorius. The sequence goes on from OZ001244.1 coordinate 18,728,465, forward strand.
GTCCGTTCACCTCGACGAGAACCGGAAACGCCGCGTCTCGGAGCTCTTCCCGCCAAGAGGGCGGCAACAAGAGCTGAACTTGAGCTCTCCAACCCTGCGGAAGGGGAACCTGTTTGAAAATAAATAAAAAAGTGAAATCGGATATAGATGAAAATTGACAGATTTATTAATTGAGGAACCATCGAGGAGTTATCAAGTCGAATTAGTAGTTGATTATGAGAAAAAAAAAGGATTTTCACGGAACTTAGGAACTTATTTTTTGGCAAATTTCGAACTGCTTAATGATTTCTACTATTTCTTTGCAAGACTTATTTTTCATAATGAGGAGTTTTTTTCAGATTCAAATTGCCGATCGACAAAAATTCTTCTCACCTCGAAGCTTTGTCGCGTCGGTAACGCGAGTTGCGACAATCTGTCGGCTCGCTGTATCCTCGTGTCGTAGAGTACTCGTACCATTTTGTGAGTCGACATCGAGTGTACGCCAGCGAGTGGAAGACCAGGACCCTCGCAGTGAAGAACGTAGTATCCAGGATTATTCGCATTCGAGGGTGTATGATTGCTCGGTGGACTGACCGATGCGCCGAAGTGCGTGCAATTCGTGTAGTAAAATCTACTGCTCCAAAGTACGTCACCGAGATCGCACGTGACGCAGAGAGGCTCCAATCGGCGAGGATCGTCCGCCGTTGGATCTCGAACTACGTAAAGATGCCTCTGGCCCGGTCTTCGCTCTCTCGTACCGAGATAATAAACGAGATGAGCTCTCGTGTCCCAGGCAAGAATTTCACTCACCTAAACAGAATTTTTAGTAACACCATCATATTTATACTTGTATTACTTCCTCATAGAAGAAGCTTGGGTTTGATGAAAAAAAGAAAATTCGGATTTCAGTAAAAACTCGTTCAGAAGCGTGGGTGAGCATATGTAGAGACTCGAATGTAGAGACTCGGAAATTGTGAAACACTTGCCTCGTATCGACCGTGTGACAAAACGGCTATCCTCTGTTGTGTCAACGTGACATGCTTGATGTGAGTGAAATGTTCCTGTCCACCCTCCTGTACGGCGGCGAGAAGCAGAAAGCTGTCTCCGTCAGGTGCGAAAACCGGATGCGGTTGAGCATCCAACCACTGACCCTCCGGGGCACGCTCCGAATGAGTTTCCTCGCATTCCCAGCTCGGTGCGTGACAGGCCGATACTACCGAAAGATTCTGCGATCTCGTCATCCACACTACCGCAATCTGGGCCGAGTCCTCGCCCACCCAACCGGCCGATATCAGATAAAATTCTCTGTAACGAAAATGTAAGTATTCGCCATTGGTACATATTTTTACTTTTTCAACAAAATTCAATCATTTTGTTAAAGAAATTAAATGTGAATCGGAACTCGTTACTTGCAGAGAACAAATAATTTTCGGACATTGCAAACTCACTGGCCATCGAATACGGGCGGCGGTTTCAATCTCATTTTGACGTACGATGTACCGTTGGTCGTACTGTTTTTCGCGTTCGTTGATCCGCTACTCGCGAGATCGAGCATCCACACATCGACTTCCGGATTGGGTGAACCAGGTGTCGGATATCTGATGGATCTCGACGGCGGAAAGGATCCTCGTCTCGCGGTACCCATGGGACTCGAACTCGCCCCATCCTGACCCATCAGCGTGCCGAACCACGGGAACTCCAATATCGTGACCTTGGAGTCGTTGAAACTGGCGAACAGTAGTTTCGAACCGTCCGGACTGGGCCATATTGCTTCCGGCCTTGGTAACACTTCCTCCTGATACAACCAGTCCGGTACACCGTTGTATATAACTCCCGGCACACCGGTGTCCGTTAGCCTCTGATCGTCCGTTGCGGAAGGCGCTACTCTTAGGTAAATATCGTTGTCCGATATCATGACAAGGGCCGTGGTGTTGCCCAGCCAAGCCGCATATTGCAAACGAGTCTGCTGTACTCGCGGCGATGCTTGAAGACGGAGGGGTGTGTGATGACTGAAAAAATAATCATCCCTCAAGTTGACTGTGTTAAGGTAGTCCTTTCGTAGAGTCTAACACCACGTGAGTTCCACAGAAAAATGAGAGAAAATTGTGAACATTGTCCGATGGGATAAAAATTCGGAAAAAATCAATCATATAGAACATACTGGAAAGACGATTGTTCTTGACAATTAACTACAAATCAAAGACAAACGTAATAAACAGACTTTATTTCGTTCATAGTACTTTGTTTACTTCCGTTATAAATTGAATAGCTACAATAATTGTATTCATCGGATCCAGGATACTTACTCATTCGTAACGTCGTAAACCGTGTAGAGTGCAGTAAAAGTGTGTCTGAAGACCTGAAAAAAAAAGGTATACGAATTTGTCACATTCCACGATATTACATCCTAAGAGCGGGGACTTAGCCCACCAAATCTAATAACTAATAAGTAATAACGTTATGCATGGAAAACCCCCTAGCCGTGTAATTGGAAGTTTAATGTCCCAAGTGGACGAAGATTATATTGGTACTCGAGAAAAAGGAACGATCGTTAACTCCGAGTTTGCCGGTCTCTAGAACGGCAATTAGCTCGAGAAAATTATATTGCTCTCGTTTTGGGTTCTCGGGTAAAAGGGAAGTTGAGCAAAATAAAAAATTCGTCGAGCCCGAACGCGCGGCGCCCGGCTCTTGGGCAATTCTCTTCTGCGCCGGTAAGAAACGAAACAGGGCTGGTGGATCGGTGAAGCGAGTCGGTGGGATGAGAAAGAAGAGAAAGAGGTGAGGGCGAAAGAGGTAGGCGTGTGCAGCTCTTCATTTCTCGTAGCCCCTCGCAGTCGTCCACCCTCGGCTCGGCTCTAAGCGAAGAAAATTTAAATCACGTCGCGTAGCTTAAACGACTTTAAAGTGCGCTTGATCACGTCGTTACGTTCTCGACGGTTTTCCGAGCGTGTGTATCTTCGCGTCTCTCTTCCCATCTCGCACGCGACGTACAACTACAAAACACCGCATCGCCACCCCCGCCGCTTTATGTACCACTCTCGAACAACGACGGCGAAGGGGAAATAATGCAAGTGAGCGAGAAAGGGGGGTGAAAATAGAAGAAAGCAACGCCATGCACGAAACTCTTAGCGACCGGAGAATCTCGGGCGCGCGAAATATATGCAAACTACTTGTGAACAGGAGCCTGGAGTGTGCGATGTTCGTTCCTAACTTGTCCGACCTTGCCAGGCTAAACAATTTTTGAAACTTTTCCCTCTCGCGTCTTTGGAATTTTTATTTCGAGAACCTTAATGACTTGGGTGCAAAAGAAAACTAAGCGATGGAAAAATGAACAATTCAGTGGTAATGCGAGACTCGTCGAGTGAATGATAATAAAGTACTACTGTTTTCTCGGCAAAAAATTAGATCATCGAGAAATGTATATTTTCATTAATTTGTCAATAAACCTTTAATCCTTCTATTATGCCCAATCAATCTTTTAAGCATCTTCTATAAGCTTGATTTTTTACTGATTTTTATTCTGCTGAAAAGCGTTGGATATTCTCTTTGAATTTCGTGTTTGGCCGGACTAGCTAGGTGGCTAGCACCACCTTGAAGAAAATGCTTGCAACCTTTTTTTTTTCCAATTCTTAGACGTCACGTATGTCAAGAATGGGAATCGATGAGAAAAGAAATGCATGTAATTTAGGTATCACAATGTCTAGTGTTTCAGTGAGACGCGAAACAGTCGCATTTTTATTATTAATGCATTCCTCGTAGACGTCAACGACGTGCAGCGGTGTTCACGTGGAAAACGAAGCCGATAGCGTGCGGGAATGCGCGAGCGCGACCCACTCTCGTGAATGGGCTCTACGAGCGATTGACCGGAGGTAACCAGTGGGGGGTTGAGAAGCTCGGCGTACCGGGCCGCGTGTGACGTCAACGCCCCGGTCTGACAACAAACACCCTCGCCCATTTTCATTTCATTCAGAATAAGTACAACCGACTAACGGAATACTGCACTAAATTAAACCGAAGTTTCATCAATAAATAAATTAGGTTCCATTTTTACATTTCTCCATTCCGTACAGTGTTGTATTTCTCAGATTGGGTCATTCATGGGTTTATAAAATATTGTACCTGAAAATCTTCGTTAACTATTTTTCGAATATTTTATTCACCCCGAGAAAGGTTTAAATAAAAACGTAATCATAACTAATGACGGCTTTAAAAGATTGTAAAACTTTTTTTTCGTCATATCTTTGTAATCAAATCTCCATATCTTGGTAATAAAATAGTAGATTGTGATGCTCGTGCGAGAACGCGGACATTCCACGAAGGTCAGAAAGCGGTGCACGAGCCGATCGAGCGCTACAGCGATACGAGGGGAAGCCGAGTGTTGCTTGTAGTGTGAGAGAAGGCAACTCCAGCCTGCTTTCTGACCACCGTGCTGTGTCCGCTTTGTCGTACGTGTATCACACCCTGCTTTTTTTAACAAACGAACAATATGTCTCGAGTCTCTTGCCTGTATAGAGCGTGCGGGAAAATATCTAGACACTTTTTCGCACGCCTCACTACAATACGTGATTTCTCATACGCTCTACAGGCGCGGAATGAGAAATATATCGTGCATGCGTTAAAAAAAAGGTTTTTTGGTCGATGAATCATAATTTGTTTCAGGAAGTTAATAACCCTGGAAAGTTTGAATTAACGCGAACCAATTATTGCCATCTGGACTTGCGAAAGATTCACGGTCGGTAAATGTATTCCACGCTCATTCCGAGAGTGAAGTCGGTCGGAGGGGTGAAAGCGATTAAAAAAAGCTCGAGCTTTTTTTCATATTCCTCGAGAGTAACGCGACAAATACGGAAGCGCGAAACAGAGGGTTGCATTAGCGAACGAAAAAAGTGAGAGCGCGGGCAAGGACGAAGGGTGTCCGAGCGGGAAATTCTACCCCCTTGTCCGGTACGCGCTTCGCGGTAGTCGTGCAAAAATGCCCGTTCTTCTACGTCGACGTGCCTGGAGAAACGGGTTGCTCGAGTATAATTAAATCAGGACGCGTCCATTGAGTTAGTGCATGAAAGGACTAACTTTTTTTTCTTGTTATTATTCCAACTCTCCGAACAGCAGTAGCGGCTATTCACGCTGGTTTTACGGAATCGAGAATAACGCAAGACTTTCGGTCCGAATGTTCACTGTACTTATGCTTACCGGCTTGACATCGTGCTTGAATAAAACGTAGCGTAAATCGGAACTGCACTGGTATCCCTGAACGTTAAGCTGCCTCTGAAAAAAAAATTCAAACCATTAAATCGGTGTTTATTCCATCGTATTCCGAACATTTTTTCGAACCTAACGGCGATCATGGACCGATTTTAAGAAGAATTATCCGCGAATTACATTTTACATACATCCTGAAGCATAATGACCGAAAGGTTACCGGACATGGATCCAATGATCCAGGGGCACGAAGGCGAGAAAAAGAGCTTCGTCCGAATAGCGAATCGAAGTGAATCCATTCACTCGGTCGGATCTCGCTCTCCAAATATTGCAACCTGTTTTCCTCGTTGATTTCCCCAGCATAACCGCAAACACAGCACATAACACATATCCGCTAAATTTGTGCAATCCCCAGGTTTGAGAAGAGCCCCTCGGTGGCGCGAAACGTCGATGTATTCAACGGGCGGATTTGTACTCGCCCCTCCGTCGAGAGTACTTTGTAGTTCTTGTATTTTGCTGTTAACTTCGAATGACGCGGACTACTCGGTACAGATCGTCGTGCTGATCGATGACAATTCCTTGCTATTCTCCCTACTACATTCTAATGAGACTCGAGAGGAGCGAAATGGAAAGCAGACCGAACCTCGGAGAGACAGATGCGGAAAAAAACGCATTTTCCTCCTTTCTGTTTCGAGGTTCGTTCGCGAGACTTTGTAGATATAAAGGGATGAGGATTTGGAACGCGTCCACCGAACCGGCGGTTCCACATCGAGCTCGGCGCTTCCTCTTCATTCTTCTGTGCTCTGTCTCGTACCTTCTATTTCAAATCTATCCGTTTCCTACTCTCTTACACTTGTATATTCGTACGTATACATAATGTACAAACGTAGATCGATTTTAGCAGCAGCGGCGGCACCGAAGCTCGGTTTACGTACAGCCAGCTACGTGCGTCTGAATACATACTATCGACTTTACATTATCATTGAAAAAAGTAAAGTTTCCCGTATCGATTTCTTATTCGCGAATTTTTATTTGAGCCCCGAGAGCCGCAGCCCTTCCATTTTAATTAGGTTTTCCGCACACCATGTTATGATCGAAACAATTTAAACGAACGGAAAAAAAAGGATTTACACAAATTTCTGAGACGCTCGACGGCAGAAAGAGTATAATGAAGAAATTAAATGAGGAATAATGAAAATATAAGAAATTATTATTCTGTATGTAATCAGAAGATTTTTACAAACTCGGAAAAGAAAGTTTCGCCAAAACAACGCTTCTTGAGAAAGGAATGAGAATGAGGAGCATAAACGTTGGTGCTTACAATTATTTGCCTTCTAAAATATAGCATCGAAAAGAAAAGTAAATTACTATTGCGAGGATCAAACTTGAGAAAAAACGTAAGAAAATTCATAATCCACTATGTTCGAGGTTCTTCATTCCGTGGCGGAAATAAAGATTACCGAGAGACAGAAAACGCCGACGCAGAATTCCATTGTACATTTTTCTGCCGGCTCTGCAGTTTTTCCCTTGAATCCTCTATTTCTCTGTCTCGATCTGACGTTACCTTTTTATTTCGTTTCTCTCGAACGGTGATGGCATACCTTCCGTGGAGTGCAGAGATCAATCACCCCACCGAGCGCATTCGCCTTTCTTCTCCTTATTTCTTTTCTATTCGTCTATCTGTACTACGGTGCGGTATAACCGCGAGATAGATCTCTTTGGTGCCCCGCTTATACGCGCGACCATCCGTAGCAAGCAACGAGAGATCGAGCTATCGAGCAGAAAATGCAATACCTTTCTCGGGCTTGTACGTACACACAGCTCTATACACGTTGTACGTATAGACACGTTTCGTCCCTTGCCTGCTTTCTTTCAAACCGTTTTACTCGCATATGCTTCACAAGCCGATTTTTTTTAATCATTTTCTATCTTTCGGGAGCCCCACAACGCGAGCTCGGCGTATCAAACTACGCCGCCGGAACGTCGAGAATTCGAGCGTTCCAAAGCGAAATCGTATAGGCTCTTGCTCCGCGTTGAATATATTGAGAGTTCACCTGTACATATAAAACCGCGCCTTGCTGTCCGAGCTTCCCGGTGTAATCTCAAGACTTTCGCTACTATAAGAATTCCAAGATAATTCAATTTCAAGAATAGAGAATTTCTACTTTTTTTTTAAATTCAAAATGAATTCGTAGTTTTTTTTCTGTATTTTCATGATTTTCTGCATTTTCTGACGAAATGCCTTATTCACTTTGTTATAAGATTCAATAAAATTTTGTCTGTTTCCTACATTGGATCACTTATTTCGTTGATTTGCACAAATTTTCAGCGAATTAACAGGCTTGCATATCATAATTCGATAAAATTAAAGCCGATAAAATGTACGAACGACGAATGAAATAATTTTGTATGAAACATACGTCAACGCCGGAAAGCTCATCATTCAAGCTCGCTCGGGTTTGAAACGGTAGCTCGTGGCCGTCGGGGGTTTTGTAACCGATTGCCACGGCATTTTGGTCCCTGCGGCGATGTGACGACGCCACCGCCGCTCTGCATCTACGGCCAACCCCAAATGACTCGTGGTCATGTTCACGGCAACGCATTGTCGGGTTACCGGTGTGGTTACCGCTCTTCCATTAGCAATTGATGATAGCGGCTTTATTACGCGACGAACGAGCTGCGTTATCGTTTCGTGTTTGGACGCTTCGGTCGGCAAGGCTTTTTTTCATCTAAATATACCGTCCATTAAAATCTTTCAGTAATCCCCATAAAAAGCACTCAAATCCGATATTTGTGAAAAAAATCCAATTTAAAAAAAACGCGTTTCGCGGAGAGATCCTTACAAAATGTTGACCAATTAATTAGTAAATTAATCATTGATAACAATGATTTTTTACAAAATGTAATGTTTTATTTCCGATATTACGTTGTTTTTTTAACATCGATCCGTTTGACGATTGCCCAACCGCGTCTCGAATCCTAAATGAAACGATTTCAAGTTGATATCGGCGAGAGTGAAAGGTACAAGTTTAGTCGATGCAGTGATGCATGCGCCGCTGATGGAGATGGGTATGGAAACGTTAGGCTCACAAAGAGAATGCACAATGTCGGAAATCCGTCGGATAACCAGCATGAACTATCCACCGACTACTCGTTCGGTGTTCCCGACAAAGGGGTAGTTTAGCTCCCGCTGGTGCACCGAAGGGCCAATCAATTATCGACGTTACGCCGTTTCGCCACGAGGGCAACTAGCACGCGATTCAATCTACATCTGTGTGTACGTGTGAGTATGTGAATGTGGATGCGCGGCATGAAGTACCAGAGGCTAATACCTCCACTATCTCTTTGTACCGTCGCAGAAAGGGACTCGCGATTCTCTCGATAGTGGAAAACAGTAATTGCTTTTCGAATTAATTGATTTCCCGTACATAGACTATACACAAATATTTCGGTCCGACGATATTAACGTTTAATACGAAAATCATTATTTTGTTTGTCGCTTGGAAGTGTTGTTTCTCAAAGAAATTTCGTCAACGTTCAGGCATGGAACATTTTAAATCCTATTTTTTTTTTTTTTTCCCCGGAAAAGAATTCTGCTGCGACGAAGGTTTTTCTTTCTTAAGGAAAAAAAATTATTTAGAAGAAAGTTAGATGTAAACGAGACTCACGAGAGTATGATTGGAGACTAGAAGAGACACAGAGTTGTTTGAAGTATCGAGCAGTGCGAGAGAGCCGTCGTCAGCCTGATAGACGAACTTGTCGTGTGATATCCAAGCCGGTGGCAGACGATGGGGCGAAAGGTCACCGCTAAGGCACTCGTCCAACGTGAGACGTCTACCGCTCCAGTAAAGAAGTTCATCGACGTATCTGCAACATTTTTTTTTATTATTGTTTGAAGCAAAAGATCGTCATGAAATTTGTTTATATAAAAATCTGATATAAAATAGAAACTAAAATAAATGTTGAAAAAATAGAGATTAAAAAAAAATTATTAATGATTAATTATCAGTGATTAGTTAATTAATTAATGGCTAATTAATAATAATAATAACCATTATTAATGGAAAATAATTGCTTTGAATTATCTGAACCATCGAATGGTTTTGTTAAATAATGGATTAAAGTATGTAAAAAAATTCACCCAAGGAGATAAATGGCGGTGACGATGCCAGCGATAACGAGACCGATCACCAGCAACGAAAATATTATGCTTCTCCAATTGTGCCCACCCTCGCCGTACGTCAAGTCCTGAAAAAGAAATGAGCAAAAAACGAGGTCTCGATGAATTTGATACAAATATACGTCTTCCACATTTATATCGTTTGTTCATTAGGTTGCAAATAAAAATCACCACTAATATCAACGTATATCATCGACGCTGTGGCAAAATTTACGAGGAATTTCTGAAAACCGTAAGAACCGGTAAATTTCTTTGGTTGACCATTTTGTAAATTTCTATTCTACATTAAGTCTTAATTTTTACATAAATATCTATCAATTTATTACCGATTCTTCCATATTTATTGAACATACAATTATCATTCAATTTATTCATTACTGCTGATAGTAGTTTATTCGTAAACAATTTTTTTTAATAGCGTGAAAATTGAACTTCATTTGCTAAAAATTAGACCAAAGGTGAGGAGATGATCCCCGAACATGTGGTACAAGTATCAACTTGGTACGTCAGACCGTTTTCAAATTCCGAGGCCAAAAGATGCGCGCCAACACACATAAATTCAAATGTTTTTTCCACATTGGATTTGTCGACTTTTTGAAACATTTTAAACACAGTTGCATGAAAATCAAATAAAACCTTTTTTTCGCCAAAACACAGCTCTTTGAGGAAGCAAAAATCTATTTGATATTGCACATATCAGTTAATCCGGTTGTATTATCTCTTATTAAACGTTCGGTGAAAAGAAATATTCTGAAAAACAACCTACATCATACATATTTTATAGTTATTTTTTTGTGCCCGTCTTAGCAAAACGTTTTATTGAAAAACGTAAATAGTTTCACTTAGCTCGACAGGTTTTCTCGTTTATGCGCCGTGGGATCGTATGTTGGTATTACGTAGCGAAACAATCATTGTTTCCGACAGGTATGAAAGGTTTCTAAACGCGATAAGCTATTGACGTCGGGGTCATGCCTCGGGGCCTCATCGATCGACATTTACAGATGTATAACTATGCACGCCATGAAATCGACGAGGGACGTGGACGAGAATATCGAGAACCAAGTGTGTGTGTTTTTTTTTTCTTATAAGGAGAAGCCAGCCGAAAGCGGCGAGAAGAAAGCCATCAATTATCTATGAAGCTCGGTCTGCACTCGAGGTTTGCGGAATCTCGCGATCGTACTCTTCCTCGTCCATTCGCCGTCTGAATCCCCGATAAAGCTTTATTATTGAAGAACGTCGGAACGAGAGACCCCCTTTCACTTAGTTTCATCGCGAATTTCTGTATTTCATGTACTACGATGGCTATATTCGTACGAGATCACATTTAGCGTTTATGAGATACAGCTTTCGTCGCCAGAGAACAGACCGAATCGACAATTACATCCACGTGTCTCAGGTTTTTTAAAATCGATTTATATATTGCTATTATTTGTGTCCGTGGTTGCGATAATGAATTGGCGCCCCGAGCATTCTGTAGTACTATAGACGTTAATAAATCTTGCGTGATATTCACCGTAACGTTTGCTCGTGCGAAGTGCACTCGCACTTCTCACACCCCTCCTTGACCGACAGATCGATCTGCGTGGGAAACGCAGATCTGGCGACAGCGCGTGGGAAATCCAGATATTTGTCTTCGTCGTACAATTTTTTAATCCGAAAGTTCTCGATCTCTTTTTTCTGCGGTACAACGCGAGCGACACGTATTTTTTACTAGTAGAGGTCAAAACACAATGTATCATAGTTTTATACACGAAGACAAGGACGAGCCCGGCGCTAAATGGGAAACAACGTCGGGACTTCTCGCGACGTCTACCGAACAACTGAAGCCTGCTCGCGGGGCCCGTGAACATTAGGCGCCACCACGCGGCCAAACGTCGAAGCCGGTAGGATGGCGAGAAAGAAAAGCGCGTGCACGCGTTGCCGTGCCTTCGCGTCAATTTTTTCGTCGAAAATATCCCGCAGTCTTTTCTTCGATCGCGCCGATCCGTAACTCTCGCGTCGTGTTCGAAATTCACCCGTACCGGTGGTGATAATATTATTGCACAAAACATGTTTTGTTTTTGATTTCAAGATCTATCGTTTATTATCGGAACAGTGTCAACGGTGGGTTTCGTCGAGCCGACAGCGAATAAGAATTAACTTTCGATTTCGCGATTAACCGAGTGCATTGTTATTTGCCAAGTGACCGTACAACCATCTGTTTATTAAGAAGACAGCGAAGGAGTGGGCTGCGCTGGGAATATTTGCACGAATTTCCCCCTCTACTTAATCCTTTTTTTCACGTTTATTTTCTGTCATTCGACTCTGTCGAGCATTTCGTTCGCAAATGCAACTTTTTTCGAAGCGAAAATTCCTCGATTGCAGAATTAATCGGATAACCGTAACTTACGGAAATATCGCGATCGGTAAATCGAGCGCGATAAAATGAGCGTGTTAATAGGTCGAAACAAACATTTCGCGCGTGCAGTGCACACACTCAGTCTGCCGTTCTCAATCATTCTCCATAAATCTCTCTCGTACCGTACCCAAAAGCCGATCGATCGAATTATCCGTAAACAAAACGAATTATCCAATCATCGCGTCTCCGTTGTGTACATTCATACCGATATATTTCCCGTTCTCGAATCTATGCGTAAATTCGCACAATGAAAAGGACAAATACGCGAACAGGGACGCGGTGTCGCGGGGGCACGGGAATATCGTGTATACGTCCGAGTCCTTCAATTTCGCGAATTATCCGGCGAGCTACACGACAAATTACCGTAACAACCCCAACGTCACGAGCCTTTCAACCCCTTTATATCAAACCTCTCTCGTATTTTCGCTTCTCCTCCCTATATACATATCGTGCATCGCATAATCCCCGCGAGCACCGCCGAGCGGTTATAATTCCATCGCGTTGCATCAACCGCGAGAGACCCGAAAACCAACGCCCACGAGTTTTCGCGTAGCGTGCAACTGCACTGACCAAATATCACGCGAGCGGACGCGTCACCGCGGGCGTCTCTCATCGGCCTGTCCCGCGGGCCGTTCCAGAGGCATCCCTTAACGCCGACGTCGCCGTCGGGAGGCAGAGGGGGGGAGATGGGACAATCCCCGGGACGGGCTTTCGCATGCATATTGCATTTGGGGTTATGCGAAGCTCGGCGACACGATGACTCGCGAAGCGTAACCCGGAACACTCTCGGACCGTGTAATACATACTGCCACGTCGCGGCGGCGCGACCAACGGATTATTACTACCTATACGACAGTCTCGCAGCCGGAAAACCCATTCGCACACCGGTGAGCCTCGATTCGCCAGGGTGTTCGTGATACATGGAACGGTTAAGAACACGTTTGAAATTGGTTTTAACGCGAAATGCAAACCAGGCAACTCGACACGTGTTCCGGAAATGGAAAGTTTCGAATTTGTTCAATGTTGTTTTCGAAGATCACGGACAGCGCGACCGCTACGGGGAGGAAGTTCCAGGTTGATTTATTGGGTAAGTGAATTTAACGCATTTTTTTATTCATCTGAAACAAAAACAAAATGATAGGAGCAATAATAATTATTATTGCATCTTATTGACTCGGACGCGCGGCATAATTTTCCAATCACAACTTTGTCTTATGTGGCAACGTAAGTTAAATAGAAAATTAATGATAATCGGGTTTATTATTATGATTATTATTATCATCGAACTTATATTGTCATATGCGACAAAGTTTTGGTTAGAAAATTATTTTACGCGTCAGAATTCGTTGTTAATATAAAACGACAAACAATACGATGAAAATGGTATTGTTGAACCAAAATTAAATAATCCGCGTGAAAACGCATTAAAGTTAGTGAAGAGGGTCGCTGGTCATTAGGGAACGATTTGGGACATCGAAAACGATCGGTTTGATTAATTGAAGAAAAAGCGATCGATCAAATCTTCCGCACTTCGACGCCGATATGCTGATCGTAATTGGCGGGTATCGGGGACTACTAATACGTTTCTTGCGCGCCGTGAAAGCGGGAGCCCCGTCTCCATATATATCTGTTTCGCGATGAATAATTCCATTTGGTACGGCTCAAAGCTTTAGTCGAGGGTTTAAGGGAAGAGAACCGAGAATTTCTATCGTCATCCTAATCCTATGCATCTTCGAGGTTTCTCTCGCCACTGCGGGAGGGAGAGAGACGAAATTTCTTGCGCCAAATTCACGCTTTCGTGAATTCGGGATCTCTCAATCTCAATCCGGCGTCGCCCCAGTTCTGCTCTCCGCATCTCTCGTTCTCGCGTCGCAACTGTAAGAAAATTGGCGGACATCAGTTTATCCTGAGCGTTTCCAAACGACGCTACCCGGATCTCGAGTTTCCACCGAAGTTTCGTCGCGATGACAAAAATTCTCAAGTTTCGTTATTTTCGTTGTGCGGGTGAGAAGGACGCGATAAATTATGCGAATTGCCGATGAAGAAAAAAGACACTTCGATCTCGTTCACTTCAGACGAATATTCCAATTTCTCCGATCGACTTGAGGCTGTTTTGCGGTCAACGGAATCGTGGACATACCAGGTCGATGATAGAAACATTATCGTCGCAAAATATTCTAATTTTGAAGCGGCTGGGTCGAAGGGAAGACCGGATTGCGTTGAAACAGGGGTCAAATTAAGATCGCACGGTAATGAAAAAAATATTCCAAAAACTGAATAAAACCCGATAAAAATCGTTTTGGAAGACACAAATATCCATCCTCGGATATCTCGTTCGATTGATCTTTCGACTCACCAGATAATCTCGTATCGAGCATCTCTCCACCGTGCCAGCGGTTCCACCGCCCCTCGCGATCATCGATTCCCACTGTTTACGAATTCGTTCTACACCAGAAACAATAATCAAACCGTCGACGGTTTCAACGTCGATGAATTAAATCCAAACTCTCGTAATCCCGATGGAAATGTTTGAAGGAACGACGCGATCGCGTCTTCGACAGTTGCATCTATCGCGCGATTCCCATGAATTTCGCGTTGGATAGACAAAGTTTCGAGAGACGAGAAAAAGTATACAGTGCCATGATTCGCGTCTCGTCCGAGAGACGTACAATAGCTGACTATTCAAGCCTAGAACGAACCCAAAGATAGACTCGGGATCCGAGTACTAACGAGCGCGAGGCAAGGCACTCCGTGTATACATTCGAGTTTTTCGTGTACACGCACGAATAATATTAGTGCAACGGGAGCGCGAAAGCGTTGTTTGTAGATTCGACTCCGTTCGCGTTTGTGTGGGTTCGTCCCTCGCGGGCGTTGCAAAATTGCGACTGTCTCGCGTCTCTTTCAATAACAGAGAGAAATCCACACGTCGTTTTGCGACCGTGAAATCGTTCATTATACACGGGCTCGCGGGAGGGCCCGCGCGGCTCATCGTTGTCGCTTCGCTGCAGGCAGACGCTAAAAGTAGATACGGGCAGTGCCGGTCAGACGCGGACGCGTTGATACGAGAATCGCGAATCGAGCGCGAAAGTCGTCGCGTATCGAACGCGAAATCGCGCATCGGACACGATAACCCGGCATGTTTTATCGACACAATTCGATAGGAGGTACAGTTACGAATTTCAACGGAAAAATTCATCTTTTCATCGGGCAATTTATTAAACCTGTCCGTAGTGTTGTCCACTAGGTAAATTAAAAGTGAGCTCTCGATAGCCGCCCGCGGGAACGAGGTTGGTATACGAGGTTTCGGTAGCGGCGAGTCGACCTCGTCATATAATCGATACGTTTTCACTGTCGCGACATAGAAACGTTGAAACTCGCCCCGATTTACAAACCATTGTTTTATAACTTCTAGCAATGTACTATGAGAACCTTTAGTTCGAACGAGGAAACTTTCGATTGCAGAGTTCGTTAACCCTTTGAGTTGTTACTCACAGTCACGCGACAATTTTCATTTTTTTTACAGCAATGATTTTTACAAGTTTTTCGTTTTACTTCATTTTAATGTTATATTTTTTCCAAATTTGAGTCTACAATCTTACTAGTCTCTACGAAGACTTGTTTTCATCTTGATTATATTTCATCTTTCAGCAAACTGCATCTTTCGACTATCAAAGATTCCTTATCCGATAAAACGTAGAGCCGGTGACGATAACCGGCTTTTCCGAGAAGAACACGCTAAGGTGCAGAACAAACCCTTGAAAAGCCGACGAAAACAAAAGTGAAATTACGGGATGAATAAGCGGCAGGAATGTTTTTTGAATAACAATAAGAGTCTGAGTAGGTCCTGTGTCGAGGTCGCGACGCAATGAAAGAAAAGTCGTACTCCGTTAGCATCAAGGGGAAAAACTACGACGAAAGCTCCTACCGAAGCCGCAGTAAAGAAAGAAAAACACATTTGTATATTTTACACTGGAAATCTTACAGATTCTTTACTTTGATTTCTATTAGTAATTCGTAGAGTCAATCAGCAACATCTTTTGCTCATAGAAAAAGCGTTTCCATACAGTACATTGGATATATCTTAAAAATGTACGAAATCCCGCGGTTTTACATAGTTAACGTGTTAATCACAGAATTTGTTATATATTTGGCCATATATATATTTTTTATTCACGTGTGATCGGTGCGACCACATTGAGATCACGTAAATTTCCTTCTTCCGATATCCTAACTATTTTAATTAGAAATGAAAATTCTACGAAAAAAATCACGGTCGAAAGAAAGAAAAACATTTCCTTTACCTCCATACTTTGTTCAACCAATCATACCTGCTCAATAGAAAAACAGATATACACCATTGAATTACGATAAATATGACCCAATTCATTCCCAGCGTTGTCCTTGAGCGAACAATTCTCAGAGTTCTCGATTCTCCCTTTCTCGGAGCTCTGGCTTTGGAGAATGCCATTTTTATTTCGTCAAAGAGCCGGCAAAAAAAAAACTTCCCATATCGTTCCACATATCTGTACATCCCTCGACACGCTCGGCGCAGCAACGTTGCTCACTCACCAGATACTCGCGAAGTCGTGAGCATCGCGTCATGACAAATCCACAGAGAGATTCGTCCGCCGGCACCCTCTCATGCGCACATCGACACACCCGCGGTTGGCTATACAGAGCTTCGGTGGTGTTGTACACAAAAACGGGACACGAATACGAATTTCTCGTTGTGCGTAATGCTCTTACACCGAAGTGTGCCAGAAGGCAAAAATACGAGAGGAGTATAGGAATCGTCGATACGAACTCACGGCGAGACAATGCTGGACTAAGCGTGGTTGTGTTACTGGTCCTCACACTAACCTCCCCCCGATCGTTTCTGGGTGCTGCTGGGACACGACGTAGAACGTACGGATAGCAACGCGTTCGCTCCGCGAGGGGGGAGTGGCGATGGGCGAGAGAGAGCTGTACGAGTCTCAGCGGCTCGTGGGTGGCTTACCAGAGCCTCACTAATACCAGCTTTTCGTCTCGCTCTGGCAACACTGTTTCCATTCCCTTTCACCGTTTCTCCTCCACCCTCCATCTATACCCATCGAAGTGTATGTGTATACGTACATATTTATGTGTGTGAGACTCTCTATCTCACCCTCTTCAACCCTCGCGCGACGTGACTGTTACGACAGACCGCTCGGCGGCGTCGAAATGGGGGAGCCGGAAGTTAAAGGGGCGCGCGCGACACACGTTGCCTAGTGGAAATCGCTATAGAGTTGAAATGTAACGTTATAGATCCTTCGGGGCATACTAACCCACCCCTACATTGTAGTTATTTCGCCTACGCCTCTTTATAGGCCTATCGATGAATTTCTATTGTTTTCGTTTTTGCCGCCAACCCTTTGGCGTTTGCTTTCGAACGTCGCGATCAATTTTTTCTTCAATCGACAAACCCTTTTTTTTTTCAATATTCGTGACGCATATGCTACCGAAAGTATCAAAAGGGTTCGATAATAATACGAATGCAATTGTTCGGTGCAATCGATGTTTGGATAACATTAGCAAATTGTTCCCAGAGAGAGCGGGAGATCGAAATTCTCGTTAACGGGAGAATTGTTGTTTCATTGTTGCCGAATTAATGCACGGGAATGGTAAACACGGAAAGCATGGCGAATGTCCTGATGTAATTTGACGAATCGGGAGGGAAACGATGAGTTTTTTCCATTGTTCGAAACTCGAACAATAGGACGTTCGGGCGAAATGCGATTCGCCGGTTTTACGAGGAAAGTGCCAGGAGTGTGGTCATTACCATTCTTTTTTATTGTGCTCTTCGGTGCAACGAAACTCGACAAATTAATTTCAGGTTTTTGAATTACGGCCTTTTTATCACCGGAAGTAATCGTCGAAAGTGACTTTAGTGGAATTTTCTGACTGAGAAAAACAAAGTAATTCTGTGAGAAAACGTTAAGTCACAATTGTAAACTCAGTTGTACCGAATTATTTAGATTACCATGATTAATTATCATTGATTTATTCTGCGAACAAATGTTGTGACCAAAAAAAGTATTTTTCCACATTGATCGAAATGAGGAATTCATTTTTTAAAACGAGATTCAATATCGCGAACATCGGTCTTTATCATTGATTTTTTTCTTCCCAGACTATAGGTGCCTATAAATCGCTTTTAATTCAGTTATTTTTAACTCGGATTTTTTTACCTTGGAGTTATTAGAAACTTCAACTATTTCCGTGTCGGGAAAAGCGATAACTCCTTATACAGTCAAATACGAGTGTAATCCCTCGCAGCCAGCACGTGTCGCCCGGGCGCTTTTACCCTTCGTTGTCATAGAGCCCGTACGCTCCGAGGGACTACGCCCCCGCGCGATTTCACACCCCTAACCACCGTCGCTTCGTTGGACGGTCGGTCGGTCGGTAGGTCGTCGCCGGGAACTTCTGGAATCCGAAGCTGGCCACGCTAGCCAGTCAAGAAGCACCCGGACCCGATAATCAAGTTATTTCACCTTCCAACGTTGTTTGCGGTTCTACGCTCGCTCTCCACCGTCGCACCTCTTGGCTTTTTGCACAACGCGCGTGAAGCACTTGATGTTCGGCCCCTGAACTAACCCTCTGCCACGTACGCGCGTTCCACCCTGTTTCAGTAATTCACGCGAGTTCACGTACTCATCTTTGTCAGCTCGCTACCGAAACTCCGTCACGTAGCTTCGCAGCCTCGTGTTATATATTCGGGAACTATACGTGCGGAAGTAGATGCACTCTCAGCTTCCGGAATTTTTTTCTCTCTCGCGTGCATCAAACTTTAGTTACTCCGGGATTGTAGAAGATACCTCATGAAACACGAGCCGAAGGAAAGAATATCGAAAGAGAAGAACTTAAAATTGCAATACTCGCTACTTCAGTGGAGTAAAAATTAATAAGTAAAAAACTAACCACTTCTTAAAAATTCAATAACGCATGATTTTTACATGTAACAGCGATCGTATGGCGTTAATGTTTCTATGCATATCTCCTTAATACCTTTTTTCTTTTGAGAACCAATTTTTAACTTTTTTCGACCCGTCAATTTGTCGCAACGAGACAACGAAATTTCTTCAAATACAAGCCCCAGGGTCAGCGTATGAAAAGAAAAGTTATGTCTAATCAACTTCTAGTCAATTGCATATAAGTCGGACTCATGGGCAAATCCTACTCGAGTGCTTGCCTTGGGGCAACGTCAGCCTTGTACGCGAAACGCCCCCTCTTTAATATCGATCTCGGGGGAAATGTTCCCGGACATAAAGAAATCCATCCCCAATGGCAGTAATACATCTTGAGCTACCTGCTACATCAGTCACTCGCGGACCAACTGCTGAGAATCCCCGTTACTGTACGTACTGTATGCGATAATCAAGCAGCCGCGAGCGACAAGCCCCCTAATATCGAGGTGGCACCCTCATGTCTGCGAAGCTTAGGGGAGATATGTCGTTTACGAGATTGAGCTATGCGACCGTGAGAGTTCTCTAATGGAAAGGGGGAATAGGGGGGTAGTGCTGGCGGTGGTGGGACTTTCGCCGAAGGTGATTGCTGGTCACAAGTGCACATCGTCCCCTTCCGACTTTCAGTCATTACAGCTTTGCTCAGTGTTGCGTGGAAAGTGGCGTTACGAGAGGTTTCACCCGGTGCGTCAAGGGTTCGAAAGCTCATGGTCTGTCTGTCTTTCCGTGAGTCTCAAACTCTTGCGCGCCCCTCCCGACTGACTGCCGGAAGCTCAACCCTCTGCCCTCGCAGATACTTTTGCTCCTTCGCTACTTGTTTTTTTTCCTTCTCTCGTTCTCTTTCGTCGGCTCTTCTCTCATTTTTCTTTTCTGTCCTTTCGATATGGCTTCCACCTAACGAGACCGGAGTGGTAGCCAATTAGCGACAATTCCGCGCTCTCCTTCGCCTCGTTGACTCGCACCCGCAAACGGTGCAGTGATTGGCACTTTGTTGAACGAGCAAACACACTTTTATTGGCATGTAGGACTTGTCTTATCGAGTACCTTCGCGCAACGGTTTAATCGATTATCGATTGACGATCAAATCCATCGCTGATACCGCGTTATAATTCATTATCGACGACACGATTCAATATGCCAACTAAAAAAACATTTTTATCTCGCGTATCATTTGGACTGATAAACATGATGAGTCGTGGGAACGAATAGTCGATTAGGATAAATGGACTGTAGCAACTGACTACTTTAGGTAATAGTTAGGTAGGCCATAGGTTCAAACCTCGTACAAACCAATTGGAAAAAAAAATTAGAAGAACCTGTCGCTTTGATTTCTACTCGGGTAGTTGCTACGACCAATAATCATTTCCACCAATAATTACTCTTAAACTAATAACCAATCCTACGGAAAAACTACTATAGTTAGTACCACCAGTAATTTAGTTCAGTTGGTAAAAGTAGTTTTCATCGTCATATTTTATCCGTTCCAGAATTCGAAAATTAAGCTTCTCAGCGCTAAGAATACATCGATATTGAAAAAGATTATGCATTCGGAGAAGCGAATATTATTACGCCCAGCTAATCATTGGTTTTTTCGACTATTATTTTTTTCGATATACATGTGAATTATTTAACTCGATAAAACGTGAAAATGGATTCCTCTAAGTGACGCGAAATGGTTTGTAGGTAATTTACCGTGTAGCCAATAACTCTGATTTTATACGGAACATGCCATCTTTCAACTTGTCTATATCCCGCTGTCACGCAGTGTTTGACGATCTTCGCTTCACGGAGTACAGTGTATGCCGCAGAGTAGCACATAGTAGCAGCATAGCGCGCAGTGCAAGCGATGCTCGACCGGATGCTCGACCGAGCGGAATCATTGAGATCGGATGGGAATTTTCACGGCTCGTGGCTTCCACGATTGTCCCTCGTTTTCAGTTCGCACGCCCGAGCTCACATCGTCATCGATCATAACTGCGACCGCACCGTGGTGTGCTATTAAATATCTCACTGCGCTAGTTTGGTAGATACAGCGAAACGAAAAAATATTTTTTCTTTTTCATTCCGCCAGATCGTAAAGGCCGTCATTTTTTATTTTAACGAAACTCCTGATTTTTCGCAACAAATCGTGACGATACGTTGCTCTAATATGCCCTTGAAGGCAAGAAAAAAAATTGTGATGTCGGATAAGCGTATCAACTGGTAGCTTTCGCTTTATTTCAGTTAAACCTAGTTCCAGAGCTATATTCGCAGAAAACTGTCGAACCATACTTTTTTTCCAATAAATTCTCCTTGCATTTCCGACGAGGAGCCAGTAGCCAAGAGATTTCACAAGTTCTGTTTTCGTTTGCACACCGCAATTTTCACATTTTCCGTTACCGCATCAGCCGACCCGGCAGGTCTTTTGTCTTCGGTTCATTCTATCCTTATTTATCTACACGATGCCTTTGTATTCCCGCTATTCTCGGCATACACGGGCAAACTGTATCTCCGCGCCGATGATACATTGAACGTAATCTCTATTTACCAATATCTGAAATGTTTGTCTCTCCTCCGCCGCCTCATCCTCTCGTCGTGTGTTATGTATACCATGTGTATAACTCACACAGCATGTACGGATGTTTACAACGGTTCGGTGGAAGGACAGAGAGATTCGCGGGCGTTCCGATGGCCGAGAGAAAAATATTTATGCTTCCCGAATCGGGGGCAACAACCCGTCCGCAAGCGAGAACTACCACTGAAATTAGCGAATATACGTGTCGCGCGGAGAGTCAAACGGGAGCGGGAGGGTTGCACGCCCGAAGCTCGCACTTGTTATATGCGCCATTCCATGTCCCTCGTGCATAATTAAAACTTGACTTTGGCTTCCTTTCTCTCTCTCTCTCTCTCGCTCGCTTTGTCTCTCGCGGGTGCTTGAATAATGGGGAATTAATTACCATAAATATTTGGTCCAAC
The DNA here is from genome assembly GCA_963924025.1 of Ischnus inquisitorius. Classification (NCBI taxonomy): domain Eukaryota; kingdom Metazoa; phylum Arthropoda; class Insecta; order Hymenoptera; family Ichneumonidae; genus Ischnus; species Ischnus inquisitorius. Next base: position 18,750,156 of record OZ001244.1, read on the forward strand.
TAGCAGCCGCAGCGCGGAAGCATAGAAAGGGGCGCGACGAGAAACGCCCCGTACTCTACTCGCGATCGCACTTTGCATTCATGGAGCCAGTGCATTAGCTTGCCTCCGAAATCTCATCCACACATCATCGGTAACTTCGACCGGCCTATCTGCCCGGGTATGTAACTCGCGCATTCCCCATCTCTAACTGGTCTCGTAACATTCGACATTCAGCAAACATTTGGTCATGCTAGGGTCGCATTTACACGAGTCGAAGTAAAAGTTTCTTCGTCACTCTCGCGATGTGATAATTGACTTTTTTCTATAATAAGGATCATCAATTTTGTGTTTGATTGGGCGTGAATTGAAAACCCTCTTCGGCAGACCTGCGCTATGACGTCAAACTACGTCAAGACGCGGTTCCATACTCGATTCATTCGAGAATTCGGGTCTTCTCATTCTGCCCTACTGATGAAGAATTATTCCGTTTGCTCGACTCAAATTTTCCGGGCTGACCGATAGGAATCTGAAATCGCGCTTTTCGTCAAATGACTTCGAGAGCTCTCCGCATTTTCGTCAGCCAATTCTTACTAAGAAAAAAAACGTGGTCAATCGATAAGCGGAGCAGAAGAAATCGAACTTTCCGGTTCGAAGAAATGTCCCATCTTTTCCGATCTCTCTCTTGCGAGCGTCTACTCGCATCCGCGACTGCTGTTGCACCCGTAGGAATTGAAAGTCACGTGACATTTATTTCCCGAGTAAACCGGGATTTAACGATAGTCCCGAGACTCTACTCTCTTGGCTAGTGGAAAAGTATAGTTGCGAGTCGTAAAGTGCCGCGAGTGCGAACCATCGTCGGACCACCACTCGGTCGCGGCTCCGGGAAGGGCGAGCACAGAGCGCCGTACATCGTGCACGACGAGTCTCGGAAGCAGGAAGTAGATATCGATCACGTATGTCGGAAGCAAACTTAACGAATTAATGTTCGCCGGTGAATCGCCGTGAGATTGACTGTTTGAAATCGTTTTTTGCAGTCTGCAATATGTACGAAAAAGTTATTCGATCGAAATTCGCCCGATGGTTCCGTCGGGTTTGCTCTTAAACCGATTCATGCTAACGGATCACATTGAATCTCCATGATCCTATTGCCGACACAAATCTTCATTGTTTCGGTGCTTTATTTCAAGCTGACAACGACACTTCGCAGAGAACGAAATTTTCGAAATTCCCGAAATCTCGAAATTTCCGAAATCCCGGGAATTCCCCAGAAGTTCCGGGAATTTCTTAGGATTTCCGGGAATTCCCGCAGACTTTCCGGGAATTCCCCAGAATTTCATGCGAAAATATCCTAAGTCCCTCAATTATTTTTTGAGAAAATGAGAAATGAAGAGATTAATTAGACCGAGTATATTCAAGGTCGACCTTGTCTCTTGAAGGCGTTACCAATTGTATAATAACAATTACGATAATTATCTAAATAGCAGAAATAAATCACGAGACAAGACACGACAACACCCACAAGAATTATGACTATTCATTATATCAATTATCAATGTAAATTATTAATATTAGACGAGACAAACGACGAGTCAGGCATACACTGATGACACGACATCAATATATTGGAGTGTTGGCCTGAATCGATTACCTCTTTTACCTGAGCAGACTTCGATCGGGGATCGGCGACCTGGACGGTCTCGTCGGGAGGTAGCCGCCAGGAGTTCCTCTCGACGTTGACGCTAGCGTTCATATCGCTCGCCTCCTGCTGTTGTTCCGATTTTTCGCTGCACCGCTGCTGAGGCCCGCCGCTGCCCCAGCTTTACGCAGCCGACGGCGCGTCTAGGCCCCGTAACTCTATCAGTCGTTGTTGTTCCCGAGGACAGCTTCCAGGTCCCCAGGGTAAGCCCTGGGCCACTCCTGGGGCCGAACTTCGACCGACCAATCCACAGTGCCTCACCTGAAATCACCAAGGAACATATTATCGTTAAATTTTTGCTTTTCATCGCATTCTCATAGTTCTTTCTCATTGAGATGATGATTCTACTGGATGCGTATGTATCTACTGGAAGAGTTAATTTTTGAGTCAACTTTAATTGTATTGAAAAATGTAATCATTGATATTAAAAAAAAAGGAGATAAAATGTTCGTATATATTTTACGGACATTCGAATGAAGTAATTAGCACCGAATATCATGTGTCGCTTGATATACGTCGGCTATTCGGAAAAACATTACATTTTTTCAAAACATATCCTTCTCCATGAGAAAGGAGAATTGATATCGAAATATTGTTATTCCGATGTCTTTAGCCTAGTTTAATTTATTAAACAGACAAGTTAACGACCCGCGGCGTCATTGAATTTGAAGGTAGACGGTAAGAATAACTCGATAATCCGATGGAAGCAAAAATCAGTTATCGAGACACGCTCATCGCTCGCTATCGCTAACCCCTCGCCGGCGTGGTTCGGCAACAAAAGCCGCGGAACCGTTTAGGGCCGCAATCTTTTCTCGATAACGATATTACTGTGAACAACGCCGCGCAGGTGTTTCATTATACGTCGAAAGCTCGAAAGCTTTTTGCCGCCCGTAATGCCCTCTTTTTTTTCATCGCAAAAGAGTTTACAGCAAGAAAGTCAAATTTTTTTTTTTCGGGGCTCCTGTCTTTTTAACTTGTTACTGCTACTGGGTAGAAAAATATACAAGGGAGCGGGTAAAGAATGGCCACGAAGAAGGTTCTCCAACAAGCGAGCCAACTACGTTTCCCACGGGACAACTATATACATAGAAGGGATCTGGGATAAACCGAGGAAAAAGGCAGTAACTTCGCGGCCTCGGCCTTCTTCTTATCCACACGATGGAATAGCCGAGGAGGCGGGGAGGGGGAGGGGCGTTCGAGGGGAAAGGATATAGTCTTGGATGCTTCCTCACGTTTACAAGGAAAATATATTCATAAAGGACCACGAAGAGAGGCCATTACCGCCAACGATCTTACGCTCTTATATAGTCAGCTCGTTTTATAGTCGTTATAGGATGCATTTAACTACACGACCCCGCGTATATGCGTATAATATGATATACAGCGCGTTGTACACAAGAGTTTCGGTCTATCTTGCAGAATCAGTTGAGATGCAACGCTTTCCCAGGATTCACGCCAACTTTACTGTCGCAGTTTACTCGCACTTGTTAATGTGTACAGCATGCTGTTTCGAAGTATCGAGTAGAATCGAGCTGCGTGTTTCGAGCTATGTTGTCCGATTCAATATGGCTTCAAAATTATTTTCTGCACGAAAACGAACAAAAAAAAGGACTTTTTTAATTCAGCTTTCTGGGTGTTTTAAGTCGTACATTTCCGCACTGAAAATACCCGCCACAAATATTTTTAGAGTAATTTTTCGAGATACGAACCATTTGTTCATATGGCGTAATTGGATTAATCACGTTGCGTCTCATAGACCCTCGTGGCACATATACTTTAACGAGTCGGCGATCAAATCTGGACGTCATTTATGTGTAATACACGTCGCGAGAATAGACGGCGACGCGGACAGTTCAAACGCGACTGTAGTCCATAAACACATTGATCACGATGGTTTACGAACGTCTCGCACGGGAGCGTTTGATACGATGATTAACGTTGTCGCGGCCGTATTGATCACCGTTCGACCATTTGAAACGTCGCGAAGCCGGCATGCCGCCGATGGATCGAAATCTTAGAGAACGACACTGATCATCCAGCCCATGATGAGCCAAAATGAGCTGGATAACGGTAATCTCCGCAATCGGTCGACTAAACGGACAATAAATATTTGCATCAATTTTCGCGTTAACGTAATTAAAATATCGGGCGCGCGATGTTTATCAATTGTGACGTTTTCGCGTGTGAGGTACTAAATCGGTTGTCGGAAATTAATTCAGTTCGACGGTGGAAAATTTGTCGAGCGTGCCAAGTCCGATAACGAGGGAAGAGGCAGTGAGTGGATTATCGTTTTTCAGATTACAATCAAGGGGGGATGCGCCGAAATAGAGACGTATTGCAAACGGGGATATAAATTACGTTATCGAGGAACTTCGCCGCAATAATCGTTCGACGTTTCAACGTCGAGTCCTCGACTTCGTCGTTCCGATAATTACGGAAAGAAAAAAAAAAGAGGGTAATACTTTGTGACCACGGAACGAGAAGAAAAAAGATGACGAAAGAATCCGGAGGGCGAACGAAAGATTGCGGGCGGAAGGGGGGAATTCCTAGAGAAAAAGCTTAAATTAGGTAAGAAAAGGGAAAAAAAAACTTCAAGATATTTCTTGTCTTCGTTTCTCGAAGAGTCGGTAATTGGGAGAAACGGAAGAGAACCCGGTGATGCTATATTGGGTTCCGCGTCGTTCTCACCCAGGGGAAAAAGTCGCTTTTCATCCTTTTGTCTCTTACCGTTGCCCCGGAGATGGGGAACTCGATCGAGAATTGCGAAAGAAACGCGAATTTTTTCGGTATATACATTATGTTCATTTATGTTCTGCCTGGGAATTGCGAGATATCGAGTCGTTGAATGGAATACAGTTGATTGCATCGCAGTCTCAAGTGCCGCTCAATGTTTTGTATCGAATTTACGATTGGATAAAACCGTTTCTTTTCGATACTTCAATGAAACATGGTGAGTATCACAAAGTGTGAATCAAAGCAATATTTCATGTACAAATACGAATTGCAATTTTTTCGAAGATAAAAAATAAATCGTGATTTTATTATATCTACTATTAATCATGTTCAATCACGCGGCGCGCGAGCGAAGTTTGGCGTAAAAGTGGTCGGCAGGGAGGGCATGAAGGCGAATGGGCGGGACGTTTACTCCAGATTCGCGGTTGCAAGCACATTGGCCTCGTGTGCGTTTACCGTGTGACGTCAGCGGGCCGTTACGTCAACGGTGCGGCAGGCGTTGACGCAGGGCGGAAAGCGAAGTAGATGAATAAGGGATGGGAAGGGTGGAGGCGCATTTAGAGAAATCTGAATATACATATAGAGCAATGCAGGATCGGTGGCAGTCAAGGAGAGGGTTGAAACGAAGCTGCGGGTAACTTGTCGTGGAATGAGGTTGAAGAGGCATCGACAGGGTGTAACGAAAAGAGGCAGAGTGAAAGCTCGATGCTTCTGCGAAAGAGGTGAAAGAAACGAGTGAGTTAACGGCAGGTGGCAGAAAGTGGAATAGTCGGGCAGAGCCGACCATGCAGGGAGTGTGAACCAACCTTCGCACCGACGAGACTCTTCATTCATCAGTCGCAGTCAACGGGGCGAAAGCTTCCACCAAACTGAATTAGTCCCCGGGGGTGTCAGACGCTACGAAAGCGTCTCTCTCTCACTTTCATGGACGAATGAAAGAGGGTCTGATAAGCTTGAGTAGGGAAAACAAAAAGAGGGATGGCGAATGAGACTACTCTCGGGTTAGAACGTGCGAAAGAGACCTCGCCGGATCTTTTTGGTGCGCGTGGTGATCGTCGAGGAATCTCGCCGAAGAGACACTGCTGAGAAAAAAAAGACGAAGCTGAACTTTGGCCCATGGTGTTGAAGAAGCCTCTCGACTCGTTCGATACTATCTTTCAACGAAGATAGCATATTGTTGGAGGTTTTTGGATAATCGAGATAACAGCAGAGACAAAAGGATCGAGTTGAAGATAAATTCGGATGAAGTTTAGAGGAGTCGATCGAACACCAATGCATAATGGTGATTAGCTTCGTTGGTGTCCGAACTAAGATTTTTGGACCCATCTCAAGACAAAGCGCCTCGAAGAAGCCGAAAGCGACAAAACGTACTTCGCTACAAACAGACCTGTCTGGACAATGATCAAAAAAAGAAAGAGCGCTATATGAGAATGTAGTGAACACCATTTGTTTTAAGTATCTTGACTATTTTTCAAATTACTTTATCAGCCAAATTGTTTACTGACTCCCGGTAAATTTAGGTTTCATCTAGTAGACGCTACGAACCATTGAAAAATTCATTCACTAGCCAGTAAAATTCTGATAAATCATAGTGTTGAAATTCTATGAAGGCTCGTTCGTGTTCCGAAGTGACTGGAGTCTGGAATTAAGGATCCAAAGTTCGCATCCATTCAAAATCATGATACTAGTCTTTATCATACACGCATCGAGGGTGCTCGCTACATGTAAATAGATATAGACATCCTTGCGTTGTGCACCAACGTCGTTTCGTCCCGTCACTTTTGGTATTTTAACTTTCAAAATTTGAATTCTCCCGCACGCAAACGGGACACGATTCCCGAATCATTTTTAAGCCAATTTGTAACTCGCAACGTCTCGTAGCGCGTAATAAATGGACCATGACGTAGCTTATTCCATAAAATGGAATTCTTAAACTTTTTCTTCCCTGTTCCCTCATTTACTTTCTTATTCCCGCCGTCCCTCTCTTTCTCTCTCCTCGTTGGTCCAGGAATTCTCGTCGACAGTGTGCATTTTCAGACACGTGCGGGGTTCGGGATAGATGAGAACGGGAATGTTACACAATGCGTGCGTGCCGGTAGAGTACGAAGATGTTTGGAATTTCGTGATCGTCGGGGAAACTCTTATGGGTTACCAGCGCGGAGGGAGCCGGAGGAGGGGGCGGGCTGGGGTAGTATATGTACTATAGTGAGGATTTTCGCCCACTTTCGGTGTTCCCGAAGTTCCGAGGCGTCAGACACAGCGTCTCTCCTCTCGAACGAGAACGTCGAGTGGGACGAGCTAGGGATGATGTTGCCACTGGGTGCTGCTCGATGTCCGGAAAATCGATAAAGTAACGCAAGCCGAGACAAGCTTCAATGTTCCCCTGTATTTCCCAACTGTTTTCCGTGCGTAAGGCTCACTTTCCCCCCCTTTCTATTTCTCTATTCCCCCTTATCGCCTTTGATCCGTTGTTTATATGGAAAAAAAGCATCAAAAGAAATAAGAGAGAAGAACGATTTTATTGAAATCCGAGCTTTTCTCACTAACTGAGAATCCAGCGTATATTCAGATCGTTTGTCCGCTACTTTATATTAACAGAGATATATCGAATATCAGCCTGTGCCGTTCTCTCGATACGGTATCTCATATCCAATATTAACCACTCCTGCCCGCCAAGATAAGCATCTCGAATAAAACGATATTGCATCGCTCCCATCCTGCCTAACCGCATTTTCTCTGAGACATTTATTTACATAAATGTATCGCATATATTATTGCTGTGTTTATAGATATACGTATATGTATGAAATATTATATAAATGATTCTGTACTCCGCCACGACCGATATATCCCGGGGATTTGCTCGTGGATAACGGCGATTCTGAACAGGGACTAAAAAATAAAGAATAAAAATTGTGCCGACAGAGCGAAAAGTTCGACTTTGCGTGCCTATGTTCGGTCGGTAGAGAGACACCGTTACATACACACAACATGCAAATAACCGTGCAGAATTCCCTGCTGTTTGTCTCCTTGCCATACAAATAACTATATAACTAACGACTTTCTTTTTTCATATCGAATAAACTTTGGATAAAAATTGTTTTTCGGTTTTGTTTGCGGGCGAAGAATGCGATCAACGAGAAAATAATATTTATGAGTGAAAGATGAAATAAGAAGATACCGTTGACGTGCAACGTTGCCCTATATACTCTGACGGTATACATGCGCAACTATCGTTCGCGCTCTGTTACCCCCGGCGATATTATTTCCTCCGCCTGCAACAGAGCCCGAAACTTGACACCGGCGGAATAATATATTCATACTTTTCAGTCTGCACCCTCCCCCCCTTTCTCTCCTCAACTTGCCCGGGTCTCACGCCGTGACTTCTATATTGAGATTATATGTACATATACTTTACGCGAGGTGAATCGCGAAGCTTCTTCGCGGTGGATTCGGTGAAATCGATTATCTGCCGTAGACGAAAAGTGCAGCGACTCGGAAAAGGATAGACTGTGGATTCAGAGATCAAACACGTGACGCGCGTATCAGAATCAACATGTTTACAGACGTCGGGAAATCAACACTCGCGTATTATACATTACAAGGTATTCGGGAGGATTCCAAAATTGTCAGTAGTCCGGCGCACTTTCTTTACAGCACTCTCTCTTCGGTCCAAAGTTCATTATTTTATTGCAAAATGATGTAACACGGAAGAGACGTTATTTTTACGAACAAAGGATAGTTATAAATTATTATTAGCAAACAAATGCATTTTTTTTTCATGTCGTCCGATATTTTCGTATTAAATTTCGTTTTCATTGGCGACTCTCGGAATTTTAGTGAATCAGTTTTCTCAACGTACAATTTTGCGTGTCGAAGCTGTCGTCGGGGCTCTGTAATGAAAAAATATATACATAATAACTCTGTCAAATCGATTCGCCATAAACGTAGATCGTTCGATACGATATCGCGTATATGCATTCGCCAACTGGCTGGCGTTTTCACGGACGTATAAAATACGCGGTATGACACGCAGGGGTGTCGTGTAAACGTACTATGTATGTAAATCAAACGAAGCGCTATCGTCAAAAACGGTTGTACACATATATATCTCGCGTGCCAGAAATCACGATTTCATACCGATGGCGTAATATCCCGCGATCCATAACGTACTCGTACGGCATTCCACCGTCTATGAACTGTATATAAAATATCTGTTTATCCCGTCTCGGGGAAATGAAAATAAAAATGCCCCGTGAATTTTTCTAATTTCGTTCCCGGACCGGTCGGCGGGGCGTGGAAGGACGAGGGGCCATGAATTAAAAATTCCGAGCGCGGTGAGTTCTTTGTGTCAGCGAATGGAGGATATCGTTCGCGAAACGAGAGCTCTTTTCTCTCGCATGCAATGGTTCGAAATGAACCGCGTTCTCTTCGTTCCTTGCGGCGAAATAATTGCGTCTCTCCCACTCTCTCGAGCTTTTTCCTTCGTGTGTGCTCTATATATATCTGTGACAATTTTCCTCGTCTGAGGTCCTTCACCGCCGCAGTGAAACAATGAGAAGAAAGATCCCTGATGGAGCTTCTGGCGCAGCGAGAGGACACACAAAGGCAGCAGAAAAGCGAGAGTCACAAGGAAGGAAGCAGGAAGACGTGGAGTGCGCGGAAGAGACGAGAGCAGATGAGAAAAGAAAAAGAGAGCCACGTTGATGCGGTACCGAATGAAGGGGTTGGGAACTGGAGAGTGGGAAGAAACGCCCGGAGGGAGCCGAAGAGAGGTTTGGATACTAAAAAGCGAAAAGTGAGAGAAATGAGAGACGCTCTCTTGTCGAAGAAGCAGCGAAACTTTCGCGCACTCGATCGATCGACCGGAAGATTAAAGGGTAATTTGCGGGCCACACTGGATGGCGTCGCTTTGTCTCGGGACGAGTCTCTCCTTGTCTATATAAACGTGTATACGTGTATTCGACATGTACATGTAGGCCTCACACAGTTCTGTCGGGTATCTTAACGAGTAGAGAAGATAGAAATTAGAAAAAATTAAGAGGCGGAATAATGAAAAAGTGAGAGATATAGGGTATGAAACAGAGTTCGAAGGCGGTGGTTGGCGTAATTCTCGTTTTTCTTTCTCTCTCAGTAAAAAAAATCCGAAGCCCCGGAGAGGCCTTTCTATAAATAAACGCGATACGATAGATACTTCGCTTCCGTAATTTCTACGTCTTATCGTCTTCATTTCATTGTTCGTGGCAAGACGAACTGATTTTTAAAAATTTATTCGCCAATTTCCTTCTCGCTTCATCAACTTTATGTTATATTTTTTATCATTATCCGTTTCTCCGAGTTTAGTTTTTTTTTTTCATGACTTTGTTTTAGCAGCGGCGTTTTTTTGCGAGCGGTTGAATTCCGACGGAAATTTTTTCATGATTTTTTTGTGCATGAGGCGACGAAGGGAAAGAACAAAAAGTTTCGAGCTTGGGAAGCTTTGTCTACGAAACTACCTATTCTCCTCCGGGGAGCCCGTGGGATACGGAAATGATGCAGAGGGACTACCGGGCTACTTAGTATATATTTTGCAAGGGACCATGCAGGATTTAGAGACACCACGGTGGTAGAGACTGGTTCATTCAAGCCTCTCCTCTTAGAAACACATTAACTCATTAACCTCATTTTATTAATCGCTTTTTTTTTGCACAACTACAATTATTACTTACATTTGTTGATCAATTGCGATTAAGAATATGTATTATTACAAACAATTGACAATCATATCATGAAAAACGATAGTGTCCCTGTTGAACATTTTTTATAATTTCTAAATGCAATGAATCTAGTTGATGAAAAGGCTTGAAATACGAGAGTACAAACCCGAGAAAAAAACCGGGTCACATACGGGCCCGGCAACGAATGCTAGAATAGTGAATCAACACAATTTTTTGAAATCGATCTTTACGCGGCCAAAAATGATTTTTTTCTCCAAACGTTCATTGTTTTTACTCTTACAAAAAATTGCATTAACCCGACCAGCTTCACCGTACGGATTGTGTTATATGCGCGAAGTTTCCCACTCGGAGGACGCATATATAACCGTTGGCTGGTAGCATCGCCACCGACCCAACTTCCTCCCTCTTACCCTACAGGATTCTCTCGCTGGATGCTGGCTATTACGGCGCATTAGCCCGGTGAACTTAATCCGGAAATGCGCGGGCCATGCGGGAAGACTCGTCGTCGTCGTCATACCGCACGTCGCATCCGGGAGTAGACCCGGCCCCGGACCCGGAGGGAAGAGAGGGTGAGATGAGAGCTGCTGAAAATTCTCTCACCCAACTCATCGCTTACTCTGCACACTACTTCTTCGTCTCTTTATGCATATTCATTTTTTTGTTGTTTTTTTTTCTCCGCCCTTTTCTCTCTTTCTACCAAAACTGTCTCGTTCCGCTCTTCTATGTAACCTTCATTGCGTTTTTTACTTTTTTCTTCTTTCCCATTCGCATATATCTATCTCCGGTTTGCTTTCTTTTTACGCCGGACCCTTTTCGCCGAGGCTATTTCCCAGGAGGATGAAAACGGCGAACCGGCATCAGCGCCAGCGGCCAGTCTCTGCCCCTCGCTCGACGGAAAATCTCTCACGGAGAAATTGTAATACTCAACGGGAATAATAATTTACGTTATACTCCATGCGCTACAACTGTTTATTACAAGCGCTGAGCTCAGTCGCGAAAATGTTCCAAAGACAGCTGACGGCGGGATCGAGAAGGGAGGAAAAAGAAGAGAATTCAATAACAATAAGAATTATTGTTTCACTGACAGTGGCGGTAGAGGCAGGGCCATTAACTTTCCGGACTATGCATATATAGTAATATGTATACCTCGTTATTGCATGGCTTGCAATTATTTTGCAATTTTTGCCATTGATTATATTTTGCGTCTACAACTAATCGATACAAAACTAGTTATCACAATTTCAGCGCGACGGATAAGACGGAAAAGTTCATACGAAGAGCATTAATGCGGGGCAAACGGATGGGACAATGAAGCGAAGTCGCGCGATGGCGATAAAACGATTAATTCAGCAAATTCCACAAATTTCTGTTTAAAACGCTCGTCGAGTTAACTCTACCGTTTGCTCTTCATGGACTTAAAACTAGAGACCGGAAGCTTGAATTATCCACCCTATTCGATATATCCGGGCAATTATACCGTGTACCCATATCCGATAATTGAGAGAAGTTTTCTTTTTGCATTTACTATAGACTACAAATTTTCTTTTCTATAACAATTGTTCAAGGCCCGAGGCACGCGAAGCGCCTGCGGGGCAAATTAATTCAAAAGTCCTGTCGACATAATTGGCAAAAAAACGAGGAATCCAATTTTTTTTAGTTATCGTATTTTTCATGCGTATAAAGTACTTATAAAACCGACTGTTTTGTTACGGTTGTTTTATGATTAAAAAGAGAGTTCGGACGTGTCGATAAAAAAATCGTATAACTAAACCTACGCTATTATTTGATAATAATTGCCTAGGTAAACCAATAATTAACCATTCATGTTGAAATACTTCCGGCGGCAATTAACAAAGATCGCAGAAAAAATCTCATTTTTTTAAATAACATTTTTTTTTTCATCTCAACATAACAACTTTTGTGGCAGATAAACTTGTTGATTATCTCAAAATGCCTACGCATGACCGATTCAATTTTCCTTGTGCAATTTCTGTTCTCTCGCTGCTCGCACCTTGACATCGCGAATCCCTTTCCTTCACCATTCCCGAATTCACTCGCTCTACTAATCACCAATGTCTCCATTCCGATAATCGCTTACATTTGCTTACAAGCGCAGGTTTATTGCATCAATCGAAAATCCATATCCTCCCCCCCGATCCCTCCTCTCTCCCCCTTCGACGAACCCAGGAGAGCTCTAATAATCCCCGTTGTTCAATCTATTCGGTACGATAATAACGTACGTATTGGTGGGATATATAAACCGACGACATAATAGTCGCGGCAGTTCTCTAATTCAGCTTTACCGGCACTGTTCGCCGTTAGCTGCAATACGATTCCGTGCAATCGCCACGCCCGGGTTAACTACGTCCTTTGCCCGCTCGTTCGACTGTTCTTGCTTGCATGCCCTCCTCCCGCCCATTCATGATTTTCCATTCCCTTCGAGGCTTGCCCAGAGGTCGTGGCCGGAACACGTTTGCGTCGGTTCGATATGAAACGTTTGGGATGCTGCACGACCAGAAGGCTTTTGCCCAGAACCAACAGCATATTCTACAGGATGAATCCCTGGACCATAATACGACTATACACAGTAGAATCCCGAATACAACAAGGGATATAGAGCTTCCACCTCGAATGTATGTTCCTGCAAAGCTTCCACGGTAAACACCGGCCCTCTGCTGTTTGTTCAGTCCCTAAACAAACTTGCCGCGTATCTGCGTACACCCTGGTTTCACCCGACGGTATATTCTATCCTTCATTCTCTTTAATTTTTACTCCGACAATCGGCCTCATACCTTCATTTCCAACCTTTTCATCTTTATTTCTCACTTTTTCACAGTTGGGTTTCAGTTAAATTTTTTTCATTCCCCAAACTATCTTTGTACAGCGAAATTGTAGTAGGCTTCTCCTTCTTGTCGGCTTTCAGTTCGGAGCTAATTTTTTGAAACTCTTTTTCATCGGTGTGCTTCGGGCAAATCTTTGTGAAGCCTCTTGTGTGACCACGAGGAAGTCTGCGATGACGGGACGAATGATATACTTTTTTGTAAGGAACGTCAATTGGCCGCTATGCAGTGCGCTGCGGGATCTGCTTGATAAAAATGTCGGGTTTCCACAATAAAATTAGCCGAGCTGTTCTCTTTCCTCTATCAAGTTCCGGGGACTTCAAAGAGCTTCATCCGTTGGACCACTCCGTATCTCTAACGTGGATTCCTGATTCTCAGCTATGTTCTCTTCTCTATCGACACGCTAAAGGCTTTAGAGGAACAATCAACTTCTATTTACGTAGATGGATGTTGAACGACTCCCTTTGAGTCTCTAATAAGAAAAAAAAAAACGTGGTGCGTTGTCTCTGCGACGACAAAGCCCGCGCATTGTCAACAGGGTCGGGATCACATTGGAACCTCTCACCACGGACTAAGAAGCTTTTATTTCCACAGGTCCTTCGATTAGCGCAGATATTTTCACAACTACCGGAAACCGTTTAATCCCTGAATGGTCGAGACGTTTTCGAGAACCGGGAAACTTCGAAACCCGATATCTTCATCGTTTCCTCAACGAGAAAACGTTCCCGAAGACGAAGTTGGGAACAAAAAATCTCGAAAATCCTTCGCATACTTTGCTTCTGGCTGTTCTTAATATCTGCATCGTGAGCTCCGCAATGCAAATAATCTTTGTTTGCGTGCTCTCCATGTATTGGAATAGCGAAAGCGGCGTGAGAAGAGAAGAGAAAAATATTTTCAAGAAGTTGCACAAGAATTTGTGAATATTCAGACGCGAGTTTCACGGTTTCCCGAACATCAACCGCGATATCTTCTGCTAAGAGTTTACCGAGGAATCTTGTGATTTAGAAGGTTTCCACCACGTTTCTCGCGATTTCTATAAACCGTTGGATGACATCAGTCTACGTGGTCTTGAGCTATTGCCGTTTCGACAAATGTTACAGTAATTGGCACCTCTATAGCTCAATTCGAATGAATCCGCGTACCGGCCGATTTAGAATTGAGATGCTCTGTTTCAACGCAAAGCAAAACGAACATGTTTGAGCTTCAGGCTCTAAGCGTGAATTCAGTGAAACGGGCACGATTCGAATCGATAATGAACAGTCGTTGTACAATTTTGTTGAATCGGAAACGCACCTAACATCGTTGTCAGTGTTGTTTACATCGTTCCTTATTGATTGCGCTACAAACAAGTCTGTAGATATTGAGTTCGGGCAAACTAGTGCAACGACGAAGACAGAGATCAACACTGATATTCCGGAGCTTATCCGATAAATCAAGTTCAACCTCGTCTTGGTGTTTTTTCAAATAGTTTCGCTCGCGTATAAAAAATAACTTCTACCGAGTGTCCATCACTGTAAAATGTCCAATTGGTAGCAAAGCACGCGAACAGTCAAATGTTCTTGTGGCCAATGACCGTACCTCTTTCAATTCCTATAAGACGAATCTATCCAAGCGATTCGAGGGAAGATACTCGCTGCAGCAGTGAATCATGAGCTCCGTTCGAGAAAAATCTTGCTTCGTAACTCGTTTCTCGAGGCTCCGCCGTCTTCCATTCCGAGGATTATAGTCCGGCGAAAGAAGTAAAAGAGAAACGCGACGACAAAAGGAAGAAAAATTCATCTATAGGTCTTTCTTCTCTCTTTAACCATTTCCCGCCCTCTCATGATTCTCAGGGATGTTTGCGTTGTGCTCCGAACCGAACGAACCTCGGACCCACGGATGCAAGCAGGGATGAGTTTTGCAACGGAGCTTCCAACCCGCACGATCGGGGGTGGTGACTTCGTGGTTCTCCAATACCGAATACATACGGTACACTGTAGCCCAAGTGAACCTACTACACGTACACGAAATACAGAGATATAGACAAGCGGAGGGATAAAGAGGAGGGAAAAACGTCGCCGAATGGCTCGTTGCCAAGACGCGTCCAGAATCCATACACTGTCCTTCGTCACCGGCGTCGGGGATGAGTTCAACGACGACGACGACGACGGAGCATTTGGATTCTACACAGAAACGCTGTCCGTCCGGCGGGTCCTATTAACCCAGGGGATTCAAAGAGAAACTGTTGGACTAAACACGACGAATACTCGGTGGCCGGAAACTTTTGACACTTTTGTGACAGCCCGACCGGTCGGTGCTCTCGTCGGATTATCAGAGTGCAAATATTTATTTGCTTTGATGTGGATAAACATGTGTACATAGATTTTTTTACGGATGGATAAATAACACGCGGGTGCTGGAGGATGATTGGAGAACAAAAAAATCGTTTATGAAATTGGCCGGTCAGCCAACGGGGCACCTGCCAGTTTCCACGGAAATGGCGCATGACAGTTAAGCTCGCGAAACTAAGCGAACTGTACCGGATTTCAACACTCGCGCGAATCGTTATTCATATTTCCGTTCTATTAGTCACGACGACTGGGCTTTTCATAGAGTTTTTGACCCGGCGCTGAGCTTTTCGGGCTAGTCTAGAGCAAACGATGCACGAATGATATTTTTATTGTTGTTTTTAATTCATGGCGAATGCCGAGATTCGAGAAATCGAGTGAAATAAAAATACATCAATATTCAACGTAGGATATACGAGACTTAAGTGCGCCGGCAAGGAAAAACCTTTTAAATATTTTTTCAGATATTGTTTTTCTTGTCGTTTCGCTAGTTTTGATTGAACCTTTTTCATAAAAAATTGTTGAAGCAGTCTTCGAGTTAGCCCCTCGAAGCCTATTTACAATACGGTTTGATACTCGACAACTCAAAAAAGAATTCATCACCGTCAGCCAAGCGCGCAATCGTTTTTATAAATATCGTTTTTGCGTCTTTGTAAAATCTTTACGAATTTTTACGAACTCTTTACGAATATTCTCGCCTCCGAAAAATAAGCAAATTGGAGAAAGACGTCGCTTCCTTATATTGTTCACAAATTTGTGCACGAGGCTCGTCCATGAGAACGGTAGAACACTAATTTTGCCTGCCCCACAGAGGAGCTTCGCTGATGGCAACACTCGTCTTTGGGCTCGTCCTGCAACCTCACTCTCGTGAGAAACGGTTTTTCCGCACTCGTATCGTAATATACGATTTTTTCGAAAACAAAGCTTTCCCCGTGCGGAAAAGCAAAAGGGGGAGGGAGAGATACAAAAGGCTTTCTCTTCGAGAAAACAGACGCGTACAGGGAGTGAGTTTAGAATCGCTCTGCCTGCAGTTCGGGTAGAAAAGGGGTGTGGACTGTCTACGAAGAAACGGTTGGTCCGAAGAGGCAAGGCAACTTTTACGAGAACCGTGTAGAGCGCGCTAGCCAGGCGTTAGAGCGAGAGTTTAATAGACCGAAGCGTTATACGAGGTTTCGTTACAAAAAAGTACAATGCCACGGTAGGATACGGCTCTACGTTGGCCATAGAATGGAACGGGCAGCTCCATGAGAAGAGAAAGCGAAAACGCGACACAACAAAATAAAAAAAAAGTAAAACAAAAATACAAGAGAAAAATGTCGCTCCGGACGTTTCGCGCATCCACATATCGAGCGAAAGCGGCACGTATACACTATGCTTATGTTTTATAGGATACTTTTGCCCGGTGTGTATACCGAAACAAATAAAGTACAATCGCACGAATGCACAGAACGGCCCGAGCGCGCAGCTTTACCTTTTACCTCTCTGCGAAACGTCCTTCCCACATGATACACACGCGGCATATCGATTCGTTCCATTGAAATACACTTTTTCATATTGAAATTGCGTGAGCATAAAGTTGCGAGGAAAAATATCGGCGACAAACGTTTGATCTTGTTCGAAAGTCAGCAATAGTTTATTCACAAAACGTGCTCGCTTAGTGGCCATATCAATATTCATACGATACATTTCAAGCGTTGGAACTATTCGTTTTATCGATTTCAACACAAAAACAAAAAAATGCATATTGAAATGTAAACAGTCTTTTGTGCGGCAAGGGCACAATATACTTGGACAATTCTCCACGAGTGCAGCATTGGCTATTCGCCGCCCATGCCACGCAGACAAATTTGGAACACACAAATTTGGAAAACATTGATACCGTCTCTCGCGGATTAATTTTGAAAAAATGACAATACAAACATTTAATCGGGCAGGATTCGATAGAAAACTCTTTTTCCACTGCATTCAAATATATGAATTCAAAATAAAATAACAGGTAGAAAAAAAATGAAAAAGAATTTAAAGTGGTCCTATGGACGTAGCGTTGAAGACAATTCTGCGAGATCTCTGGACCGTAGGAGAATTTGGGTCGTCAATTAAAGGCTCTGGGAAAATAATTATTTCCTTCCACCCTCTCGCTGTTGCTGGTACTCCGGACGCTCGCGTTTCTCGCTGGCTCTCTTTTCTACTGTACACCCTTTCTCGTTTCACCCCTTCGGCCCGTTCGTGAGAAAAGAGTAGCGGGGATGGAGGAGCGGGGGATAGCACGCTTCGTCGGCCCGAAGCTCGTAGACCCGTCGCTCGTAACTCGTCGTCGTTCCTCGACTCACTCTACGGCTCGCTCTTTCTGCCCTTTTCGCTCGGAACAAAGCGAGGAGAAAGAGGAAAAAAAACATAGGGATGGGGAAGGTGGAAAGAAGAGGGTGTACGCCGGGATACGGAAAAACTCGTGGTGGTACCAGGATTGCAGAGGATATATTCCAACACGCCCCGTCGTCACACAGACTCGACCGCATAGGAAAAGAAAAAAATACAAAAAAGTGAAAAGAGCTGCCTCGTCGCGTCGCGGCGAGCCGGCCAATTTTATAAGCGATCTCCCTTTCTATTAGCCACCGACTAATTTAACTTTCGACCGTTCCCACGCCTGACTAAAAGCGAACTACTATTTCGCTCCTTCATTCGCAGATAGTCACTTCTCGTGCTTCGATTTGTGGACGGAGGTGATAAAACATTAATATTCATATGAAATGAAATTCATCGAATTTCAACAGTTTGAAAGTTCGTGTCAAGAACGAAAGAATTCTGGAAGTACACACGATATATTCCGACGAAAGGTCAATAAACTTTTCGCTTTAATAATAATAACAACAATGACGATAGAGGAGAAATATGAAGTTCACGGAAATACCGTGACTCACGATAAATGCTCGAATGCAAGGTCTTTTTTTCCTTGTTCGCGCTCCACGTGCGCAATACCTCACATTCATAAATAATTTTATTACGTATGCTTCTCGAGATGGTGGCGCGGCGGAATTTCTCCGAGGGTCCCTGAAATTGGACCGTCGACTGTGAAGAGACCTTCTTAACGAATGGCGAGGTTTCTTAGTCTCATATTTCTCTCTCTTTTCCGGTTTTTTTTTTTACAATTTCTCTCGTCGCTTCTTGACAGAACTATTCGTCAGCTCGTAAGTTTTTTTTCCCAATATCTCAAGCATGTATTACAGCGTCGGGAAAATTAACTCTCCTTCTCTAGCGGTCTCGTGTCTGCCGATAAATGAATGCGAACATTTTTGAAGAAGAACCTCATCGAGAAAAGCAACAAATAGTCTCGTAATCCAAAAATTGAAAACAAAAAAAAATCTGCAAGCATCTCCAACAAAGTTGATTTTGACGCACGACGATTTTCGACATGTCTGACTTATCTGACTTACAAGACCCGACGAATGTTGACTATTTCGTCTAGAGACTGCGTGTGAAAACAAATATAACGAGAGAGATGAGAAACACGGTGGCTTGTCTCACACAATTGAACCTTTTGAACGCCGCGTTAGACGCTCTTCTGTTTTTACCAATCAATATATCGGTGATATACGATATATTCTTTTTATCGATCGGCTCGGTTATTAATTTTCTGCGCACCGTTTGACTCGCCGGAACGGGATGAGGGTGAGTTTGGGAAAGCTGGAGTAAGCGCGCGAAGAATATTTGCCCCCCTCCCCCGTCCCATCAGTTTTCGCAGTCAGCACTTCGTTCTCGAATCGTGCGATTAATCACGCGACTGAGGGAGGTACAACGAGCGACTGGAATCGGGGTTTTGCACGAGCAGAAGGTTACCCTCGATCCCCCCGCCTCTCGGTGCCACACGGGTATTATCGCTCGCGCATCGTTCGTCTTCCGTCACCGATGTGGCACTTCATTATCTGGCCGGCAGTCTTCCGAATGAGTCGACCTTCCCGTCGGGTCTAATGTGCGGGGAAAGGGGCTGGGCTCGAAGCATCCACACAGGGAGGATTTCTCGCTACTCGTCAAATTCTTGCCGGCATGCAAGTCCGTCGAGTGAGACGAAGACCGCGAAGAGCAAAGCGGTGGCTCTAATCCTGTACTTATACTCTTCCTTATCATCTTCGTCTTATTAGTACCGGAATCCCGAAAAGTCTTATTGGGTTATCGGGTTACGTAACCGAGAGAAAGTCGAGACTTCTCCGATGTAATTGGGGTCAAAGTTCACGGGTATATAATATATAGGTAATGTAAATATATTAAGATGCATGTTATTATTATTGGTCGTATAACTACGTAAAAAAAAAAAATGTATCCTGCATTTGATACGATATATTGTATATATTCATCCTCCATCAATTTCAATTTATTTATTCTCCCGCAAATGCTGTTTCATGGTAATTTCTAGTAACGAAAATATTATCAGAGCCTTCGTGTTCGAAAACACTTGGTCCCGTTGTGTTTTCGTGGCGGTCCCCTCACTTTCTCGCTTTGCAGCATTCACCGAGATTTTGCGCATCTCTCCCCTTTCTGAGTTTTCGAAGTCGCAGTTCCGATATTCATGCTCGAGCGGTCGATTATCAGAGAGTCAGGGGCCACGCTATCTTCTCGTTTCTTTCTAGCGTTTTTTTTTCTCCCCCTCGGCTTTCTATTCTGCCTATTCCTATTATACCGCTTCGTCCCTTCGTGCCTTTCTCTGTCTATATATATATATATATATTCTTTCATCTCTCCTTCAGTGCGCAATGCAGCGATATTCCATGTCGCTGAGAGCAGCAATAAATCGAGAATCGCCCTCGCGTGCTTCGCGGAGGGGAAGTTTTTTCTCCGATCGCGGCGTTTCGGACTCTGTGGGCTGCGACCGACCACTTCTCCTCGTACCAATACAATTGCTTCGGTAACTCGCTCGGAAATAACGGAGTAACCAGCCGCGGTAGGAAAAGCGAGTGAAAAGGCCGAAAGATAGATTTGCGAAGGACTCGGAGGACGCATATATATGAGAGAGACCACGAGGAAAAGTTTTCCTCGTTGCAAGTTCGAGAAAACGGACGACTTCGTTAATTGGCGAACGCGAAGGGTACGTGCACTCTCGCTCGAGAGCCCTTTCGACGACTCGCGTTGCTTCAGATTTATTCGACGATATTTGAATAAAAGATTGAAATTTAAAGCAATTTATTGCCAGAATTCTCGGGGAAAAAAGACGAAAATGCATTGATATTTTCACGATCGGTTTCGGACAGATATTGTTTTTGATTTCCAATATTTTCGTCACGCGACAGTCATGCCGTTCTATTGCGATATTAATGGATTGTTTTCGGTGAGGAAACCGCGCCGCGTCAAAAGCGTACCATTAATCTCATTCTTATCCCCGTGGCAATGCAGAGAAACGCACGTGGCTCGAGGGAGTGCGCTTGGCTGACCACGCCATAAGTGGGTCAGGGTGTCATAAAAATATTTGTCGAGTTTCCCGACTGAAGTTCCACGCGCGAAAGGCGAAAATTCGTGCGCGGAAAAATCCAGAGGAAATTTCTTATGAAACGTGACAGCGTTGAAAAGTTCCACGAACTTCTCGGAGAGCGTCCACTCTTGAATCTGCAGCCTTGAGAATCATGATATTTTGTTGTAAAAAATTATTAATGAAGCCGTAACGCAACGAAAGAGTAATTTAAAGAATTTGAGAAAAGAAAAACCTGGAAAAATATCCATTCGCGCGAGTAGACGCTGACCATGCCGGCGTGAGGGGGATACTTTAGCGCGTGCGACCGTTAACGCGACCTCAACCCTCCCGGACTAGCGCTGAAAGAATAACCTCCAGAGTGTATTGTAATAGCCAGTGAAAAGAGTGTACCCGCGAGTTTATAACCGAAGAGAAGTGCGCCACTGGCTCGAGACAATGGAGGTTTAAGAAAAAACGACGTTTGCCCGGTGTGCTGTCTTCGCCCGAGGCATTACGGCGCGTAGCCCGTGCTGGCCGGGGAATATAGAATGGAATGGAGTCACGTAGCCGGCACGGTAATCGGGAGATTCCCTCTTACGGGATTACGGAAAACACTCGGTCGGCGCTTCCAATGTATTCATTCGCAGAGTAAATGAGAGGTAGCGAGAGAGGGTATCCTCTCCTCGATGCTGCTTCTCCCTCCAAACCGTCCTCCTCATATCCCCCCGGATGCTACTAAACGCGGAAATCGCAGAGGTTCTCACATGCTCGTTCGCCCAAAATGCTCTTTTGCATCGTATGCACCGGGATAGAATTGTGTAACGAAAGAGAAGAATGAGAAGGGTCCTCGTACGGAAAAAGGTTACGAGGGTAAACCTTATCACCGACGATAAAACCCAACGGTGGAAAGAACCGTTGTGCCCCGAACGAACGAACCAGAGAGAGAGTTGGATTCGCGGAAACTCAACTAGAGAGTGTAACAATGGAGGGGTTCATTGCACCTTTGAATACTATCGAAAACCATTGTGAATGACCCTTACGTCGAGTGTAACGTAACGACCGATGTTGTGATCTGGATAAATGTATTTCATTCTTCTGCGAATAAATTTTTTCTTTTGTTCGTTTTTCACAAGGAACATTGTGATGAAGCAAACATCGAAACAGCCGCGGACTTCGCGCGAAGAGACTTCCAAAATAAGCTATATTTCCGATTGACGAGAGAAAAAGAAGGGCTTCGGGGCTTGAATTTTGGTTGGAAATGTAGAAAAAGGGGTATATCAAGAGGCGCGAAATTTAATGTGAAAATATCCGTGTCTGTACAAATTTGAATAATGAAACATAGCATCAATTCGCTCAAATTTTCTTTTTAATTTCCATGCAACGGGCAACGGCAAATTTTTACTCACATCGATGTTCTTTTTTTCGTCCAGGCCGATGCTTGGAACGCGGATACTTCCGATTTAAGAACGCGTGCCTCGATTCGCCCGTTATAGACAAACGATTTATCGAAATTCCGCGTTATACCGAGCCGAACGGGATTCGAGCGGTGGCAAATAGGCACGTCGCGATTCGATGACGCCCAACTCGCAACTGAGTAAACATCAAATGAGAGAAGAGTGGAGAGTTCGTCTCACCTCGCTGTCGGTACCAACCCCTCCGGCGGTTGTTCCGTGGCTAGTTCCAATGCGTCGCACACGACCGCGCTCATAATATATCTGCCGTACACAAGTGAGTGGTATATGGAAGTATGTATTTCCGTGAGTGCGCTTTCCCCGTCAATGTGTCGCGTTCACGGGTGTGCGCGAATTTTCGAGAATGAGAGGCACCCGACGACGACGACGTTTTGCGTTCGCCTGCCCAACCGAAATAGAAACCCGTACACTGAAAACCACGACGAACGCGAGATACCGCGCGAAGAGGACACTCGTGAAATCTCGGAAGTTGCGAGAGAGCGAGGTCGAGATAGTCGGTTGGGAAGTGGTGTCGGTAGGCTTGCGAGATATATAGAATAGCAACGAGGAATCTCTCGATGGCCTCTTCGCTCGTCTTGGACTCCGTTCCGTACGTAGCGACACGTGAGCCGTCTCGGGCCGTAAATCTCATCGCTGTGACGACCAACGACAGGTGTGCCCAGCGCAGCGAAGCCGGAACATCGGGCAAAAGTCACAGCGTCGCTGTAGCGTCTCTAGAGTGAATTGGGAGTTTGCGTAATTTTCCGGTCCTACCCCAATTTCGCGGTGCGACCTTGCCGAAACGCGGCAATTCATCGAGAGCTTAAACCCAATTTCTCGATACTTCGGTTTTGTCATTTGCAATCGATTAAAAAACTTCCATGATAATCCAAAGGAAGTTGAAACTTCAGCTTGCGACTCGTTACTTTGAAAAATTGGACGTATACGATACACAACAACGAAAAATTAATTTCATAATTGTTCGCAGGTCCGTTGAAAACAATGGATATTATATTGGCGGCGGTGTTGGAGTTGCACCGGTGATTATCCGCTATGTTGATCTCATTCGCCATAACCGCTCGCCCAACGAGTTCGAGCATTGTCATTTCTTTTCATTTATTTTTCTCATATGATTATTGCTATCGCGAAACTATTGGCGTGCACTGGAGAATGTCTGGTGGCCTTGGTGAAACAAATGCGAGCTAACGCGTATCTCCTATCTACGTGTTTCACTACGGTTATCCCTTGCAAGCTCTTGGGACTACCGGGACTGGGGAGAGGCTCTGTGTGGGCTCTACCCGCTACAAGCCGCGCTCACACTTGTTGCATCGAGGTATGAAATTACTGTCGTATTCATTTCCCTGTCTCGTGTGTGTGTGTGTGTGCGAGCGCGCGTGTGTGCTCAAGAGAACCGGAGGCTCATCGTCCACGAGCGGCCGTGTGCAAGCATTGTGGATGTGGATTCTGAGCGGTCGTGTGCATTTGTGTGGCTGTGTGCGAACTCTCACGGCTCAGCTACCTCGGAGCTTGCGAGAATACCGGCAGACCCGTCTCCTCTTCTACTCGCAACACTAGAAAGAAGAAGAATACCGAGAGGGTTGCCGTACCCACGGCGGCTCAACTGCCGTGAAAGAACGTCTCCGCGTCTCGGGCTCCATTTAACTTTTGAGAAAACTTATGGGCGCCTGCCACTTGTCGGCGAGGCTTGTGAATAGTATGAGATCTTATAAAGGTCTCGACAGAGAAAATGCTCGAGGCGTGAAATGAATGCACTTCGTTTTTTCAAGCCAAACAAAACCAAAGTGGGAAACATAGACCAAGATTTGTCGGGTCGCGTAAATCGGTAGCGTACGGGCCGTGGGCGTGTCCGTGAATTCTCAGTTATCAAAATTCTTACTTCGTGTCTTCGGGGACTTTGGGTACTTCGTTCGAAATTAGCGAAAATATATTAGCAGACCGAAATCAGCGTTCGGAACCAGGTAAAAATATTCTTTGGCAAATTTTTATCCAGTTTCGAAGTTTTGGGAACGGGCTCTCATTAAGCGTACGCAACCGTTCGATTGCATCGCCGGTTTCGAAATAACGCACCGAACGGAGTTTTGCCAGAGGAGAAGTTACTGCACTCTTCATCACAAAATAATGGTTTACAAAAAAAAAAAAAATAAGCTCGTATTCGCTCCACTTTTGACACACCCTGTATCGAAGGGTCTAATTAAGATACGAATGAGAAAAGAATGTGAGAGAAATTTAATGCACTTCGTAAATGGATTGGAAGCACGAAATCAAGCTCGAAGTTCTCGTGCGTCTATGAATCCGGGGAGTCCCGGACTCCTTCAACTGAATGGCTACTAACTTTCCATTCACGCGAGTGGAGCACACGCACTTCCGGCTTTCGAAGGATCGATGCACGAAGGAGAAAAGGCCGGGGGCTAGAAGGTCGCGCGTTCGAACTGGATACACCCCCGTTCGGTTTTACCTTGCACAGGTGAGGGTTGTCGGTTGCCATGACGATCCTGGGCTCTCTCTCGTCTCTTCTTCGTCTCGCGTTCATCCCCGCCCCCGGCGAACGAGCTAGCGAGCCGTACCCTCTCTTTGTGTTTCACCTCTCGTAGGTCAGGGCCACATTGGTACACGGAAATCGCAATCCCTGGCATAACAGGTGTGCGGCTTCGTTCTTCGTGGCTTCGTGACTCTCGAGTTTTTTCGCTGCGCACGTGTATCGTCCTCGAACACGGAAAATCACGAGCTACCGTCGATGCCCATTTTTTTTCGCTCTTTTCGCGTTTAAGTCGCGAGAGAACTGAAGCTATATAATTTGACCGGCTTGCCGCGAGCTTCGGTTAATTAAGAACCCGAGTTACCCCTTCGGACTTTCTTCCAGAAACATCAACTGGATTACCGGACCCCCCTCCGTTAATTATTATTAATTAACGAAGAGTCCTCGTCGTCGGGAGGATAGCCGACGGAGATTCTTCCCGCAAATCTATCCAACCCCCGCGGAATCATCCCCCAGCGCAGTTTATCTCGTTCCCTGGATACTCATTGCCTCGAGTTTGTACACGTGCCTCTCCGTGCGTCATTCATCTTTAATGCCAGTCCCTGACACATCTCGCCGCTGAAAATTCTTCCCAGGCTCCACGGGTTTGCGTTAATAGTCTCGAATCTCCTGTAAAAATGTATAGGACTATCTCGCAGTCTCCATCTCATTATCTTTCCGTTGTTTCCGCGTTAATAAATCATGAGATGGAGCTAACACTATCATTTGCGAACAGCTGCTTAATCCGTTATAAATGCTTAACGACCGGGATGGGAATGAGATTGTAACTACGTATATATGAAACGCGTGAACTTTTGTGCCTCGTATAAATTGTTAATGCGCCCGATTCTTCGTCGCTTCGGCAAAAGTTCACGTCGAATCATTTCGCTTCCGATTGAATATTCTGTGAGGCGCGCGCGCTGCAGGACGATCATTCGCGAACGAGACTCGGGAAAAGGAACGAGGAGGATGGGCCAAAATTCGAAGATGAAGGAGTTTGGGAGTTTCATCGTAAATTATCTATAAGGAGTTTATTATTGCTAGACGCGAATACTAAGAAGCTATTATTACAAGCAATGAAGATGCTCTCCGCTGAACTCCCTCTCGACGTTCTACAATATTTTTTTTTTCTTTCCAAAGTTATCTTAGCTTCTCAATTTCTCGGCAGTTTTTGGGTGGAACCCCATCGACTCTGCGAAATTCTGTAACCCGAACGGGGCGTGCGGAGCGCGCGGGAGAGATACAAACTTTAACCTATCCGGACGAAACTGCGTTAGTTCGCGTTCGAAAATCGATAGCGGCATCTTCAAACCCATCGTACTGGTTCGCGTCGATTGAGCTTGTTCCGGTGTGCGAGATTAATGATTCTGAGTACTTGAGAAATTTAAAAGGATATTGATCGTCCCAAGATTCCATATTTTTTTGATGTTACGTCCCGGGTGTCTGATTTCTTTTGCACATAAAATTATGCCGAACATTTTTTAAAGTCTTATAAAAATTCTTTTCCCTTTCAACAGATTTACTTCGGAACAAGAACACTAGCTGAATTGTTGCTCAAATTTTTATACAAGGTTCGGGATCGAACAAGACGTAAATCCGTCGAAATGTAATAAGGCATTTGAATGCATGGCATCGTGAGTTAAAAAAATATGTTCGCCCTCTTACGAGTATACTGTCATGTGAATAAAGTTCGTGATTGAATTTATCATGAATCCGTTAAACAATTCTGAATTTATCGTAAATTACGCTTCGTATGAGCAAATTTGTTTGTAAATTTTGTTGACTCAAAAGTTAAGCTACGACTGATTCTCAGAGTTTCTCATGGAAGGAATATTTTCAAAGGTAAAGAATAATGAGGAAACACTGTGCAAGTTTCTACTTTGCAACTTTGTTTTGCTGTTTTGTTCGTCTCTGTACTCAGGATCCGTTGTGAAAATTCTAACGGAGTACAAAACACGGGGTGTACTGCTTCGGGAATTATTCAAGAATTCACAGGCTGCAGGGCCTGAAGGAAGATTTTTGAGTTCGGAAGGCCGTTGAACACGAGCAACCATGTAACCCGGCGAGCTACAGCTCCGAAACGAACGTCTCTACCTTCGCTGTATCCAGCTCCGTACCAGCACGAGATATATACAGCTTCAGAGCCCCTCTCGCAAACGAGATGCGTGCCGCGGGGTTTGAGGATCGATAGCATCCACGGTACATACCCCACCGAGCGCTCTACGCATTCTCCGTCTCGCTTTCGTCCTCGCGCAGTCCAATCCTCTCCATTCCACCGCCAAGCTTTTGCCGCGAATTTCCACTCCCGCATAAGTATATATTCCCATCGTTTTTCTGCCTCTTTCGTTTTTTTCGTTCTGGGCTCTCTTGTCTCCTAGTCCAGGGAACATTCCGAGGCAAGTACCATCGCGGGAACCCTTCGACCATTTCGAGTATAAAGATCCTTCGAGATACGCAATTCTCGTTCTCAAGGAACGGCGCAACGGATAAAAAAAAGTTTTTTTTTTTTCTTATTTTTTCGTTCTCTTTCTCGAGAAGGGGAGCAGAACCCAACTCGCGCGAGGCATCAGCGACCATTTAGAAGTTTCCGCTCGAATTCTATAGCAGCTGTTTTCGGCTTCCGAAATAATGCTAAAGCAAGCAAAACGATGAATTTCCCGAAAGCTCGGTTGAAGAGTATTTTTTATTTACGAAAAAAAAGCTGTCTTAAAATGTTTAGACTCCCGTGTTGGGTACTATTTTTTTGGAATTTCGCAGTTTCACTTTTTATTTTTACCGGAAGTTTTTTCACAAATTTTTCATTAATTCTTTCCTTACCAAAATTAACGAAAAATATGAGAGTACCAAATTTCCACGGAATTTCATCAGCTGTCGAAATCTTTACGCTATTCGATGTTCGAAAAAATTGGGACACTGCTTCGATGAACACGATTTTCCGTGACGCAAGTCTCAATATGCAAATTGCAAACTTTAAATATATATATATATATGTGTATATAGATAGATGTGAATATATCTGTGCAACGAGAGGTCGGGACGCGCTGACAGATTCTGACAGAGGTAGGAGAGACGAGTGAGTTGGCCAATCCAACGAATCGGCTCACTCGACCCTCGTAGAATATTCAATTGGTCCACCCTTCGCGTACACTCCATCGGCGAAATGCGAATTGGCCGGAAGTCGATGCCCCGTTCTGGGCTCGGGCGACCCTTCGGAGCTGAAAGCCTGCGTTATCCGTCGGCTTTCTCTTCTGCCATCCCTCACTCACCGTAACTTCAACAGTCCTGCGCTCTTCTCTTTTCCCTTCCTCGGTCGCGTGTAAATTTCGTTTCCATCTCTGGTTCTTCTGTCTCTCTCTCGTTTTACCAAACTTCGCGATCCCTTTTTTTTATACTTTTTTTCGCGGCACAGGAAGAAGGGTGAAAGTCTGACCAAGATCGAGGATCATGCAGTTTGCCCTCGAGCGCCCTAAAGCGAGAGCTTAATGGCCCACGGGTATTGGCACGATCAGAAATTATAATCTCTCTGATTCCATTTATAGCGGCAATGGAATGTCTTGATGCACGAATGAATATACAACAGTGTTGGGTGTACCGGGTAAATGTCCGCATTCGATTCATCAATATATCAAATTTCCCAATGCGCCTTGTTCAAATTCAATCGGTCCTGTCGAGGCCGATTCCTCAGCATCGCGACCGTCGAAGGGTCCGATTTACGATAATGAGTCCCGTGAGGCTGCGTTACTCATCGTGTGCATGCACAAACCGCTTATTCAGGCTCATCTGTCGGCTGCTACGGTTAGTCGATGAATCACTTGAGAGCAACATTCGTACAATGTTATTATTCGCGAAAGTAAACGGTGAATAATGTGAAGACTTAAAAACAAATGTGATCAGAGGACGCAAAAATAGGAAGATGAAAAATACGGAATGAGTAACGTAAAAAATGCGACTGGAAATATTACTTATACGTGAGTAAATGACTTTTATGACGTCTTATGACCTTCAATCTCATAGAATGACAAAAAACGTGTTTCATTTAGCATGTTAGCTATTAAAAAATAGTTATGGCGTTTTCCGGTCGAAACAAAACAGTGGGTTTCATTTCTCGATAGCTACGAAAGCAATACGAACAAAGTCGAAAGAACAACATTTTAACTCGCTGGAATACTCCGGTATTGCCGAGAGTCTCGATTCTCCTCTTCGTTCACCATTCGCACAGACTTTTTATCGTCTTCCGGATGTATCTGGGCGAAGGAAGGCAAGAAAAAGCACCCTTCGGAACAGTGCAAGCGCGAGGAAGTAGGAAGCTACTGGTAAAAAAAAGTCTTGGAAGGACTCGCTGGAAGCAAGTTTATTGGCTCGGATCAAACCCCCGGGCACTTTTCTTCTTCTCACTTTGCTACGTTATTCTCGATACAAACATACGCCACCAGACCGATTCGTTTTTCACGTCGCTGAGAAAGCGATAATGTGACTCGTGAACTTCGACGGAAGTACAAATCGCTCAAAACCCGAGCGAAGGGCAGGGTTCTAAACTCTGAGTAGTCGATTAAAAAAGATTACCGTGAGGTATTGAAACAAACTTCTGTGCGCTGTAATCCACCTGCCTTGTGCATGTGTGGGCGTATTAAAATTCATCAATTCCGGAACAGAAAGAAAAGTTACACAATATTTTTCAAATTCATTAAGTTTTTTAAATTCATAAAACTTAACGCTAACGCTATATGCCGAAAACTGTCAAGAGATACCGTGCCATTTTGACAAACATCGGTGACAAACTTTCGAAGTTTGCCAAAGCGCCAAATTGATACCAAACGTATAACTCTCATCTTTTTGATCTGCGGGCAGTCGGAAATAAAAAAATAACGCTTCATTGCCTGAAATTATCGGATCTCTTCCCTTAGCCCATACTTTTCGTTCAACGGACGCTCGATAACTGATTTGTAAGAAGAAAGTGACGTAGCCCAAAATGATTATTTACTAATCTGTAAATAATACGCAAGACACCGGTGTCGGGTACTAAATGTAGAAGCTCGAGGTATCGTACGCCCGGAGTGTATTTGATGCTGCAAGCGAAAGGTTTGACGATAGAGATAGGTGGCACCTATATCAAGTGACATTTTACGATTGCGGTTGTGGCTTTGCACAGTTCGTACTAAACAATTGGCCGGTCCTGCTGTCGGTGCTACTGATGCTTCAAGCTCTTCGTGTTACTGGATATAACGTTTCGCGAGAATGCATGCGCCACCTCTGCCGCTTCCAGATCGTTGTTTACGAGCTCTGGTCTCTGAGAGAGAAAGCGAGAGGCATTGAGAACAGCAGCGAACAACCGGCAAGAGCGGGATACAGTTTACTGTGTTTAATGACCGAGGGCGCGAGCGTTACGAGTGAGTACTTCGAGTTTCGCGGAGCAATAGCAGCAAAACGTACGACCAAGCGCGTTCGTCGGCATCGGACGATGCACTTCATAAACTGTACATATAGTATATACACACTTTCCGCACCTGTACATGTATTTTATATCCAATACAATTCTTGCACACTTTGAGCTCGAGTAGCCCATAATTATTCGGCTCATTGCCAGCCAATAAAAAAGACCCGAAAGCTTTCAAAGCTTCATTCATCGTCCAAGTGTTTCCCTTCTGCAAAATATCTACAGTGCGTAGTTCTCTAGTCAGGCACAGGTACAGTTTTTGGGCAACGTGAAACTGGATTGTTAGTATAGTTGGGAAGAACATTTCATTTACGAGAAACATTTGAGCGCTTGGCAATCTAGCGGGAAGATCAACATTGTGTATTCGAATACAATAATTCCATTGGCTATAACCAAAAATCATTCGATTTTCTCGATCAATCGCGAGTGAGTAGCAATTCTTCATTTTCTACTGTCCGTATATACACACATACCGATCCAATGTATCGTTTAAAGCGCACGCGAAAGGGCATTGCAAGAACGATGAAGAAAGAACCGCAAGACCCGATAGAACTTGTTACGATGCCGTCCGATGTGGTAGCCTCGGGACCGAACCTATACCTACGTAATATCCCATGGTATATCGCCAACAGAAGCTGAATAAAAGGGCGGCATGAAGCTCGTAAGAGGATATTGGTAACCGGGTGGTCTCTCGTAAAACCGACGAGGAAAAGCGTTTTCCTATCTCAATTTCCCAGGTCAGTATCGCGCGAAGGAGGTTGGAAGAAGCGCGTCGCGGTTTTGGCACGGAACTGAGTGAGCAAGAGATGAGTAATCCTATCCGTCGAAGGAGTTGCAAGGAGAAGAGGGATGTGGGCGGGGTGGAGCGGGGTAGAGTGGCCTCGAAGGGTGAAAGGAAAACATCGATGTGGAAGAAAGACGAAAAGCCTTAATTCTCACCGAGAAGCCGAGTTGCGAATCTTCGACAAACGACTCACATCAGTTTTCGTATCGGCGTATTACTATCGTATCCTTGAGCATGGAACATACCTTATTCTTGAACGCAGAACATATCTTATCCGAAGTACGGCTCTGCCAAACTCGTAATATAAGTTACCTCAAGCTTGGCTATTTTACTCTCAATCGTGGTTGTCATTTATTCGGAGCTATCCCGTACCACTTTTCTGTTTTTCGGGATGCAGCATGGTACACCGGATAATGAAACTGAATTTTTAGATTCATTGATGATGCAATCATCATCAATGGGTATCATTACGCTGGTCACGATAAAAATCATGAACCGATAAGTTAGGGTTTACTCCCTCTGTCATATAAGAACCTGATCGAGGCAGACTACATCAGGCTCGCCCGGTCAGGCGTCATCTGGTTATGTCAGACAGCCTGAAGCCAATTTTTGCTTAGGTCGTTCAGTATAATCGAAGTTGCACTCTACTCGTTGAGATGAAAGCGTCGAATCCTTTGAAAACACCCACTCCAATCGACAAATGCCTAATCCTATTTCGTCAATGACCACATTATCGACAAATTCGCATCTACCAATTCTGCTTGGATTTAACGAATATTGCGGTCCAATAATAATTATCGATAAATATAAAAGAATTAGCTTATTTGGACGAGCAGCGACACGTACTTAATTCCGTTAAATAACTACTTAATGAAGCGCTTGTTACGAAGAACGTAATTTTCGAGTCAGCGACGAAAATTCGTTGATACTTTCGACGCATAAACGATGAATAATTAAATGACGCGAATAGGGGAACTTGGCGAGCCCATCTGTGTACAAGAATGTACAATTTCGCGTTGTCACAGCGCGCCACCAGCTCGCGCGATTCCGCTGATGCCACCAGCTGCATCAGATGCATTTATTTTATTTTCGTTTCGACTCCATGCATACTCAACTCTCACGTTTTATAGTATTATTTTCATCCCTCCCTTGAGGGGTTGACGAATTTTTTTTTTCGCTCGTTGGACCTCGACTGACGGGCGAATAATTCAACGAGAGAGCGCACACTGCTGTGCAGCTGCTGCACCGGAAGGCTCTAACGGACAATATAGATACTGTAGTACATTCTGCTATTCGTCACACTGCATCCGACAGAGTGTCACCTCGTGTAACGGAGATTCAACTCGGTCGATTCTGGATGGACTTCATAAAAAAAAAAGTCTAATGCAGTGGTGTTACCTATTAATGAGAAACTAGAGACGTTCCCTTTAGCTTTTTTAAGAGCATTTATTATTCTTCTTCCGCTCCACAATAGCTGTTCAAAATTCCGAGCAACTGATTCGGTAATTAGAACATAATGAACTCTTATCTCTGGTAAAACTTTCTGCAGTACCTAGAACTGTAATTGAGTGCAGTCAACGTTTCCAGCCAACAAGAAGCTGAATCGGTACTATGGTTGGGAAGAATGTTTCAATTGCGAGAAGGAATTAGCCGTTTCGCCAACTAGAGGCAAGGCATGAAAACCTATGAAGGGATGGGGCCGTTCCGTCACGATATATTGAATTTACATTTTCACTGACTCTTCAAGATTCGTTGATAAAACCGGATTGCCTTTGGTGACGTATTGGACGCACAATCGACCGTCCTTTCCCATCGATTCTCGAGTCATGCGAACTTACGGGGGTCTGGAAACTTTCTCACATCGGTCTGCTTCTGTGCGACCATCACCACTGACGCGGTCGTAACCGATGTGGTCTTCGCTGGTACGAGGAAGAACTGCACTCGACGTCGTTGCATTGCCGTAACGTTTTTGCATTAGCATATAATCCATCCATCGCCTTCACACGTCGCTCGATAACTAGCGATGATTCGACGATGTAAGCTCACAGATTGCACGGATAAAAACGGCAGGGTTGTAAAAAAAATATTTCTGTATTGTGCCATATTTTTCGAAACGTTATTATAAAAAAACGAATGAATAATCAACAATTGATGAAGCAAGTGATTTTTTTAGGCGTTAAAAGTTTTCGATTTCAAACGGCACGAACGTGGAGGCAAAAACAGGTCGTCACAGGAATCGATGATCGAATGTCCTGACGTGATTTTTCTTCAGCCCCTGGATACGCGACGATTCACGTACCAAGAGTTTGTCGCATGATTCACACAAACCGATGTTGGAAATTCCATGAAATAAATTCGCGAAGCTTCCAATTAGCGCACGTGCGGGATACGAGAGATAGCGAAATAGAGGGGAAAAAAGAAGGAAATGTAGGATCGAGGTCGACGAGGAGGCGGACCCCGAATGTTCGATGAATCCGGCGTTGGAAATCCAATTGTACAATCGAAATCCGCACAAAATTCGTGCCACGAGCACGGGACAATCGGAGGGTGTAGTCGAACTCTCTGTGATATTAGAGACGATGATTGGATGCTCGAGGTTCATTTTCTCGATGCTTGTATCGCGTCTCGTTCTCTCGGCCTGTCCCTCTCAGCGCTTCTCTCGTGATCGAATACATATCTTCTCGTTTGACAATCGAGAACGACAACGAAACTCCTCTTTCGCAATTCGGTTTTTTCCAATTTTCTTTTACCTTTCCGTTCGCGCGTTCGTTGCAGCTAGAAAGATAACGCGATTAACCGCAATTGCCCCAACTATTGCGCTATACACTCATCGCCGAGTCAAACGCTGTGTAAATATAAAATTGTACGCGGAATATTTGAAAGTCGGATGAAAAGCGTAGTGATTCGCGATTTCACAAGTTGGTAATGATCAGAATCGATGATAAGAAAAACAACGTGTATCAATTCTCAGTAGTTCAATCTCCATAGAGTGCAATCGAATTATTTCGTCGATTTCCCGTTCGCATGCATGAAATCTGCGAAATTGTGAAAATCGTGTTTGAGAAAAAAGCGATGAAATGAAAAAAAAAAAAACATTGTATGTTTTTTTTCACCCCCTTGATTCTCTCGCCTGGTCCACACACATGCACACACCGAGTCGGCCACGATCGGATGACGAGGCTCGCGATCTCGGTCGAGGCTTAGCGGCTTTCGATATTGCCGTTCGCGTTTAGCGAACACGCCTCTTGTGTGCCGGGCCAGTTGGCCGCTGGACCGCGTTCGCTTTTCCTCTCTCCAGCCCCGTCCTCTCACCCATACCCCCTTAACTATAGCTGCTCCGACAGAGCTTCCAGGAAATAGAGCTTAATCGATCACGCTTACGGCTATACCACCTCTCGGCTCTCGGCGTAGAAACTTCTGTCTCGCTTCGCTCCCCACGGAATTCGACGCGCGTAGTTTCATCGTCAGCAACCGATTCGACGCTCCACCAGAGAGGAGCCCGGCTCTGCGCCGGCGAACAGCTACGCGTTATCGCTGTCGCCTGGGCTTGCGTTATACCCCGTTCGCGGAAGAGGAACGTTTATCGTTTCATAAATTAATTATCGGCGCATTCTTCGTCGCGTTCACCGACGGCTTCCATCGCTATAACTGCACCCCCTCCCCTGCCTCCTCCCGATATCCAGTCGCCTCCTCTCCCTATCTATCTTGCGGCTTAAGCCAACAGCGACCGACGTCTATTATGAATTTTTAAAACACACTGATGCCGTTTATTATACACCCGCGAGCTAGGAAGCTCGGAATCTAAAATATTCCAAATGAAATTCCAATCATTATTAAAATATCATGATTTTCGCTTCCTCGTGGAGGAAGCTTAGTTTTCGTGAAAAAAAAAATAATCGAGATTTTTATGTCAACCTGTTCAGAAGGTTTGAAAAAAAAAAAACGAAAACTCAACATTCTTTTTTCCGTATCTATTACTGTAAGAAAAATTGGATTTTACACTCAAGTTGATTTTTTTGAAACTTTGACACCTTCAAAGTTTTTTCATTCATAATTCCCATGCATTTTTTTATAGATCTTGGATATATATTTCGTTCAAGATCGACGCAACAGTGTGACACGGACATTCCGTATTCGATGTTAAACTCGATACTTTCCTGCGTAATCTTTCGCTATTCGCCGGTAGCGTTCTCGGTTGCGCATCGCGATGCCATTGCAATGTAGTCCTCCCATTCCATTCGCGTGCACGAAAACCGCGAG
The DNA here is from genome assembly GCA_963924025.1 of Ischnus inquisitorius. Taxonomy (NCBI): domain Eukaryota; kingdom Metazoa; phylum Arthropoda; class Insecta; order Hymenoptera; family Ichneumonidae; genus Ischnus; species Ischnus inquisitorius. Next base: position 18,785,350 of record OZ001244.1, read on the forward strand.
AAGCATCTCAAAGGATCCCGTATCACTCGAATACTCGGAGTTACCGCACCGGGAACGCGTAAGAACCCCCGGCGTTGGATGGTGGTATTACAGTCGAAACGCCTCAGCAGTCTCTGGGTACTCCGCACCCCGGGTTTCTCGCGTTGCATACGTATACGCGATTCAGTGCGAGCGACAAAGCGTGTAATTTTCGTGGAAAGGGTCTTACCCCGGGTGTGGATTAAAGTGGCGGTGTCATTGTGCCGAAGGTACATCCAGCCCTTGGGACTCTCATCTTCGTCTCGCTCCGTCCTCGCCAGCGGTGCCTCGTTTGAGCTACATTCCTCGATGCGCGAGTCGAGGAGTCGGAGCTTCTCTCGGCTGCACAGTGCTCAACGGCGTATGTACGTATAAACCTCGTATAAACACGAGAGAGACGCGAATCGAAAGCGTTTAACGTTCCCGTCAACGGAGCCCCGGCGACTACCTCGATAGTTCTATTCGGTTCTCACATTTTGGCTGGCACTGCGAGAGGGGTTAATGCATTCCGCACTCCAACCTCGGTGCTTCGGTCTTACAGTGATACTATCCAATGCACCGCAGTTCTGATTCAAACTCGGTTGTGCGCACTGGTTGTTATTGTCTTGTCGAGTTACGCAGATTTCCGAAGCAGTGATTCGTCGGAATAGCTTTCGGTTGTTCGCTTGCGAAGTAAGGCGCAATTCAACACACCACGAGATCATTTGGCAAATTAAAAAAGTATCATCGAAAATATTCAAGCTTGAAATTTACGGCATATAAAAAAGTGTAGTGACACTGCTTTTGATGCCACCGTACAAAAGAACGTGGATTTTGTAATCATCATTGCACGGTACATTTGGAGTTTATGCAAAAAAAACTTCCAATTTTTTTCAACAGTGTTCACATAATTCTGCGTGCAAAGTGCGCAACACTAAATACTTAATTATCAGGAATATGCGAACTGGTCAATGTTAAAAAAAAAGATCGATGAGCAGAATAACCCGGAAAACTATAGTGAAGCTCATTCTCGTATCTTTCCGCAGTTTCCATCTCTATTCTCGTGATTCCTTTGCCCCGAGGCTCTCGTGCGGCCGAGACTTCGGAAGACTGCGCCCAAAAATGCTCGTGCTATCCCGGTAGAAGGCGGCTAGTCATCCTCGAACTTTCATATTTACCGCATCGTCCGTCCAACCTATGTTTCACTACTCGCTCGCTCGGACTTACAAACGTACACACATGCACGCACACATGCACAAATTTTCTCACACAAACGCGATGCGGTGGTCGGTACGTAGCGCCCGGAGCACTTCGGGAGCGGAAAAACTTTTCGTCGTTTCGACGACGTGAATCTGCGTCCGCGCGCTCCTCGGCTCTCATAAATGCTTCGTGTAAACAACTACGGCACTCGCCTGCTACACTTCCACGTATATTTCTCTCGTTTTCCGAACGAAATATTCTCTCCCGTCCATGTTCACCGAGTTTTATGAAATTATTTTACTGAATTTCGACGAATCTTACGAGCTTATTTGAATAGTTTCTGCCACGAAAGTATAAGTGTTTTTTTTTAGCGACTAGCGAGGCGAGGAGAATCCCGACGAATAGAAACGAAAAAAAGTTTAAAAAGACAAAAAAAGAAATAATTAACGTTTGGATCAAATGAGCGGATGAAAGGATGGCAGTTTTATCGGGTCTGTACTCGGGCCATTCTTGTTCCGGGTAAATTAACGACTTCGTGCCTTATCTCCTGTGGTAACCCCCGGAGGCGCAACATAGGCTCCAAACCGGCCGGAAACACGCGAGAGTTAGTTTATTTTTTCGGCCATCAACCACCAACCCACATACCGCCGGTGCGAGACAGATCCTCCACATATGTATGTATCTCGCATTCGTTCTTTTTTTTTTGGCTTTGTTCACCAAAGGAAACTCGCACCAATCTCTCTTTGATACGCTTCACTATATCGCCGTTTCAGTGAAATAGTTTTTTATCCTCTGGCTTTGTTCGCGCGACAACTTTCATTCTACGATTTTAACTATTTTCTTCTACTCTCTGTGTAACGAGAGATTTTTGGCAGTTGTCACGCCTCGTATAATATTTCGGAAGGGATGGAGAGAGAAAATCGCATAGATGAAAGCTCTTCGGTACACGACGATCGATGCGTATTTGCGGCTCTGTAAATATTTCAGAGTAACGTTGAATCGTTTTTAGCGCTTCGTTCGCGATGTATCGATATCCCTGTATTTTCGGGCTAAACACGTATGACGTATGTAGCGCCTGTTCGCGCGCACGCGAATCCCTTTACGATTGGATACCCTCGGGAACCGCGCGTTTTACGACCCACGTCGTGACGACCTTTTTTGTATAGAATTGTATGCCCCACAAACAAGGTCTCATGCGTTTATAGCGCCAAACGAATGGTTGTCTCGTTATTCCTGAAAATAGGCGTCGTAGCACTTTGTCGGCGGGCATTCAATTGTACGAACAATTGAATTGTTTATCGTTGAATACTCAACAACGATGGATATTTACCGCTACCATGTGAATAACTTGTTTTCAGAGAGTCGTAGGCTCGGCAAAAAAATTTCTACCGTATTTTTAGATACAAAGAGAAGAAAGTATTCATAACTTTTGAATTTTCAGCGATTTGGATTATTTTTGTAGGTTCGCATTAGATTCTCGAAGTTTTTTTAACGAAAACGTAGCTTTCGCCACGAGACGCAATAATAAAGTGTACCGTTTGTGATCGATATTCAACCTCTCTCCTAATCGCAAAGTCTTATTTACCTTACGAACGTATTCGGGCTGCGTCCAATGCTCCCTTGCCAATGAGATAAGAAGAGATATTGAAAAGCGAGTATAGATTATAATTGTTTAATACATAAATATCGAACGCAGGACAAAGCCTTGAATTTTGGTGGTTGAGATTGAGAGCCGAAGACAAGAACATTCCCGTGTGGCTTGGCGGAGTCTCGCGTCCTAGTCACGACGGCGTGAGAGAACTCGAACTCTATAGCCGACGAGACAAATTAATTTAAAGCTCTCCGGGGCCGAGAAAGTGTTTCCACCGGCTGTCTCGCGGGTTCCTCCGCAGACATTCCATCTGTCTCTCTCCGTCGCTTTCTCTCGCACCTTACCGGGTCGACTTCATCGACGTGACCGAAAGCGTTCCACGGCTAATCTCGTCCCCATTGCCACGTACGGCTTTCCTCTAAACGTTCAGCTGTAGGCGAACACACCGGTGGATAGTACCATCGAACTGGATAGAGGAAGGCAGTCTAGTTCCCATCATTCCATTATTATTCGAGCCACGACGGTGCTGTGAAACGAGAAGGACACAAGGTGAAAGCGGAAAATGAGCTTTTGCTCAACAGTTGGAAGCTCCATTGGATACACAAAGGGCTAGCTACTAATTGTCCGAGTCTCAACAATTTCTTTCCATCCATCTCTTCGTTCTACCATTTCGTTCGTTAAAACTTGATACAAATATCGAATACATTTTAGCATAAATAGTACCAGTATCGGATCATCGGTACGCTTTCATGAGCATGATTAATTCATGTATACTGATTTAGAACAAATGCAGTAGTAGTATTAATATCATTAATAGTACATTGTGCAACAAGGGTCGAAAATTGGCGATTGCGACGAGTGTAAGTTTGCGGCCTTCGGAAGAAAGATCAGCTATTGGATGCTGCGCATGCGCGAACCTATCCTCCAACGCCGGCTTGCTTTCGCCCCGCGAAACGGCATATTTAGTTATTCAGTTGTTCAGCAATATTACCCATTATCCACTCCTAATTTAAGACTTTCGACGGTTAAATCCTTCACGTCCCAAAATCGGCCGTCGTCGCTTCGATGAACGCCTATTCTGGAGAAATAAATATGTCTAATTCAATTTTGCGAATTACGCGAGCGTGTGAAATGCTCGAGACCGCGGTTTGAACGGAAGTTTGTTCAACCGACATGGGATCCGGACCTGCAAGGGACCGGGTATGCGCCACGACATCAACGAATTATTCAGAAGCCACTAAAGTAGCCGAGAGTGGAGAGACGAGTGAGCCGATTAAACAAATTAGTTCTCCGAGACTTCTACCGCGATTCTGAGACAGCGGAGCCGAGAGTCATTGCGTCCTAGCGGCCAAGGAACAACGGGGGGTTGTGACAAGAGAACCTCCCGCTGGTCTACGCCATAGCGGTCCAATGTCGTCGCCAGGCTTTCAACATCTTGGTGTGAGTTTGGCGAGGATTGCGGATAGACCCTTTGCCTCTGCGCATATACTCATCTATATTATATATATTGTAACGAGTATGTAGTTGACTATTCGTTGAGACACACGATATTGGTTAGTTTTGACAATAGACAAACGGAACAGACGTTCGATAGGATATCAATTACAAAATTATTCTGATACCCGTTAGATACGAAGGAAACAATTTTTTTTTACATTTTGCTAAATCCCATTGATGCAAACTAATTTTATTCAACAATAATAAATCCATAAAACGTAGATATTTAATGATAATAATAATAATAATGCATTGACACTTTATACATGACACCATGACGCGAGTAGGTCTTCGTTTTTTCGATCACTAGGCTCAAATCGGCGCGAAAAATTTAGTCTGTGTAAAAAGGAAAACGATCCGCACGGAATGGGAAGGAACGCCGTTAAAGTTGTTACGAATCTAAAGCTCCCTTCGTTCACGCCTCTTCAATTCCCTTTTCGTTCTCTCATCTCTCTATATCGTTTTATCTCCTTCCGTGTCAACGTCGCTTCTTCCCCTCCCCCTTCCCCTCTTCGCTGCGCCCGGAGAACGATGACGAAGCACAAATACCAATTAAGCTTGAAAATACGAGTAGGAGAAGCCCCCTCAGGGCTGTCGCGGCGTTTCCCTTACTCGTGCGCGCACTCATTAACGGCTGCCCTGTCTTCGTTAGACCACTTACGTAACGTACACGGAACCGGAACCCACTCCTGTTCTCCGCGTTTCATCCAACCGAACCCTCCCCACATTCTGTCTATGTCTTTAACGTTACCTCTCGGCTGTCTGTACGTTCGCCACTCCCAACACTCCGGGCGCTCGTCGATTCCCGCCTCGTCTCCGTGAACTTTGCAAACGCGGGGGATGAGGGGGAGAGACGGCGTACAACCATTCGTGAGGAAATTATCTCTCTCGACGATTTCCCCCGCTGCGTTGCTCTTTACTCGAACATCTATCTATTTATCTCGACCAACCGTGAATCAACCTAACTCTCGTTGCGCGCGTACGTAATTCGCAAAACTACAAATTAACTACTCGAGCCTTCTTATATCGAGGTTACATTAACCGATTTCGAACGATCAGCGAGCTTCTCCCGATCGCATTTTCTCGCTCTGTTTCATTTTTTTCTCTCTCTTCGCTCATTTTTTTCCACAAAAACTGTTGGAGATAAAAAATTTATTTGTGGGTTAAACATTTATGTATTCAGAGTCTTGCCACTTTTTTTTGTTTTTTAATAAAAATTAACGAACTCTCGAACCGCTAAATATACCCCCTTAACGGCGATCAAATTAAATTTCAACTCAATCACGATCTAATGTTTGAGCTTGAGATGTAAATCGAGTTCGAACTAATGTACAATGTGTAGTTTCGAAGCAAGCTTATCTGTGAAATCCAAAACTAAGGTATATCTTCAGCGTCTAAATGAGGAAGCCTCCTTTCTGGTATAATGAGACTAAAAATCGAATAATCCGATCATAAAATTTGTTCCTCGTTAAAGATAATTTTTCGCGTCAATAAATTCTCAAGTATCGGGCGACATTCCGAAAGCTCTTGCGCTCGGGCTAAATCGTTCCAGTTTCCTCGAGTTTATTACTTTATTCGATCGCATTAATCGGATTCATTTCTCGTCGACTAGCGTCCGAGAGCGAATAGCAACGTCCTCGATTCGATAATCTATTTTTCATAGACCCGGAAGATCGAATAGAGTGGCCGATGAACGGACGGAATAGCGTTCAACGAATGATCGTACTTGAAATAGTAGGGTATGAGAACAGAGAAAAGTGGAATCTCTCTCGACAGGAAAAAAAAATACAGAAACGAGCTATCGTTGCTCAATTACGAATTCCCCCCGGTCCCGGCCTAGTCGGGGGAATCCCCGATTGGGAACAGCGCCAGGCGCGCATCAACGGAGAGCTCCCTGTCCAGAGTGCACGAATCACCATTAAAATGCGACTGTGAGAGCACGAGGGCCGTTTTCGCCCTCTCGTCGAGTGATTTTTCCCCAAAATGAGGAGAAAATTGGTAGATCGAAGAAACGCTATGACATCAGTTAGAAACGATGATCGATAGTTATCTCAAGAATTTTTTCTCTCGTATCCGCTAAATTGCTGCAATGAGATCGCGAAAATCGCATGAAAATTCACGATTGAGAAATCAACTCGATCGCTCGTCGAGATCGCCGACGATAATCACGATATCTCGTTAATTATGCGGCTGATAAGACACGGACGAATTGAAATTTCTCTCGCAAACGAAACTATGGAACGAGAATTGTGATCAATTATGAATACCGGGCATGAGCTTTTTTCAGAAATCCTGATGAATAATTGCATCCACTACGAAGTAACCAATCGGATACAGAATACATTGCCGACCATGCCAGTTTTACGGCATCAAAATAATACTGCGACTTGAGGTTTTTTATCTTCTTCATTTGGGCTTGAACTTTCGCGGATATTTCGAGCGTGAACCAAAGTGCATTTAAGTATTGACAGTTTGCAGCCAGAAAATGTGATAATACACTTCTTTGTCGAAGTGGTAAAAAAAAAACATATTTGCTCGTTGCCTTTGACGCGAAAATATATTTTGGAATCTTCCATGAGCCGGACAATTTGTTCATAGCACCGTCGTTTCAATCACAAATCTTTTTATTTCACAACGTTTTTTTTGCGAACTATCTGATACTCGATAAAATTGTTGAAAAAAACTTGATTGAAATTTATAGCGACGCGCACGACAATTTTAATCATGCGAATAACTATATGTCAATCCACTCTCTTTTGTTGATGCAATTGATTTGTTACACGTCCTTTTTGGTCGGAACTTTTTCAATTTTTGTAAAATTATTTTCTCGGTCAAACTTCCCGATGCTCGATAAAATTGATTAAAAAAACTCGGCGGACGGCCGCGGGTGAGTCCCCAGGTTGTCTGGGTTAAGGATGAATGGGGCCATCGAGGGACAGGGGTTATTTATAGGTTCTCGTTTTTAAGGGTGGGGAGAACAGCCCGAAACAAGGCAAAAAGAAAAAGATTTGTCCAGACCTTTTTTTAGTCTCGTCTTTGAGGGATTTCTACAACTCGAACTACCGAGTATTCGGCTTAAGGGGCGACAGTAATCGCAAAAGACCTAATACTCAAATGAACTTTTTTACTCACAGTTTTCTATTCCCTGGAACATTTGGAAATGATCGCAGGCAAAGAGATATAAAAAATTGCCAAGTAGAAAAAAAAAATTAAACGATGAACGGACGGAATTACGGTGTAATAGATATTCGCAAATTTCTCACGAGAGGGAGTGCCTCGTGAAATGTACCGACTCCCACGGGTATCAGAGTCCTCTGTACCTATGTAATACATAATTCCGCGGCGCATAGTCCATTCTACTGAGAATGTGGCGCAACCCAGTGTGCAACCACTGTGGCATTTGAATTCTCTTGAAGTGAGTCGCATCAGCGGCACGAATGGAAAAGCGAAGTGCAGCAAACAGCGCAGAAGTCTTCGTTGGCTGGGGGAGGGTGCCGTTGGCTTTTAGTCCCTTTAGTTCCCCTCTTTCTGTCGAGTGTCTCTCGGAGTTTCACGAGGGGTGCGAACGGGAAAAGTGGGCAAGAGGGTTTGACCGGATCCCGGGCAGAGCTTTGCCCATATTCACTTGAAAAAAGAAAAAAATTGTCACGCACTACCCTTCTTCTCCCTGCCGCGTTTTTCTATTCCTCTCTCGCTTCACCTCGCTCGAACGTTTCTTCGGCCGAGGCATCCTCTCGTCCTGCCGCCCTTATCCAAATCTTTGGGCACTTCCTTTTTTCCTCACGCGTTAAACGAACCACTTCCATCGCTTCCTCCCCTTGTGATTCCGCTACCGTTTCCACTTCCATCTCTAACATCCAATTCTTCTTTTCATTCACTCGTCGCTTTCGTCACTCGCTGCTCCTCGAATTCTGCCCTTTATCTTATCCACCTCTCGCGACATGGCACTTTGCCTTTGAGACCCGACTGACAAAAGCTTCGCGTCGGAAGTAATAGAAAACAAAAAGTTCCTTCGTCCCTTTTGTCGCGTCCTGCAGCTACTTTTCAGTTCGATACAAGATTCATGAATTCTCGAATGACTTCGGCCAGCAACGCTGTGTACAAAGTCGCGAGTTGAAATAAAAATAAAAAAGGAATGTCTGTATTTCATACCCTATAGATTATTTTAATGATTTCTCAAATTCAGTAGAAAAAAAAGTTTGGTTCGGATTCGCGATGGCAAGTTCGGCGCAAAGTTTCTCTATGGCAAAATTCATCACCGGTGGTTCTCGACTTCGAGTTAAGATTTAGCCGCTGGAAGCGTTGATCATTCTTCGAAAACTCTGTCGGCTATCAAAACCGCGAGATCCCCATGGGGACAAGTTAGTCAAAGGATAAGTTTGAACGGGTTTGAGTACGCGAAAAATCTTCCTGCATTTTTTTTATAGCCAATGAGGACTTCGTATCCGTGACGTTCTGCATCGAGTCGCAATTGCTCGACGAAATCTCAAGTTGTTTTAATTTTTTTTATTTATTTCTTATCTCATTATACAAAGTATGAAAGAAAATTCAGTATCGTAATCGCGAGAAACAACAACGCCAGATTTCTGGACTAAGTAACACTATTGAACATCAAAGAATAGAAGTAAAGAATTGTTTTCTCACTTGGATCTTGATGTTTGTGACTGAAGCTATCAAATCCCATGACCAAAATACTTTCTTTTGACATTAATTCAAGTATTAAGAAAAATAGATTTCCCAATTTCGTCACTCTGTTTGGACTGTTTGATTTATATATTGTTCGTTATCAATTATTCATTAACTCTGTGAATGAATCTACAAAAAAATGATATTAATTGTTGTAATGACAATACATGTACTTCACACGCTAAATGGTGTGTTGGAACCTTTTTTTCTTTCGCTCGTCAAACGACATAGACAATTTTAATTTGACTCAGAGAAGGGATTGCCATAGTTTCCCTTGTGAATTCATTTATCGCGAACCCGAATCAAATATGTAGCGAGCGTAATATGAAACTGAATCAAAGATGCAGGTCGGTAATCGAGATCTCGGTCCTTGCGGCCTTCCGCGGCTCTCGTGTCTCCTGGCCACTTATGTAATCCCACGGGAACTAGCTGGCCGCGACATTAGATACATCCGGCCAATTGGTAGCCGATACTACCCTCGGGGCATTCGACTCACGACTCCGATGTGTGCATCATCCTTTTCACTATCTCTGTCTCTTTTTTTCTTATACTCTCTCGCTCGATCTTACAATCGACTTCCTCGCCCGGTCGACCCTTATCCGCCACCCCCAGATCCCAAACGAGATAATCCTCAAGGCCTCTCTCTTCCGCACGTTCTGCAACCCTCCGTCGTCGTTCCTTTAGTGTTTCATCGATACAATTTTTTTTCTCCCCTTCCCGCGCCACGCGACTAACGATAAAAATCGCAAACTTGGGAATCGATAACGTTCGACCTCTAAAGCTCACTCTCGCTCTCTCCATCTTTTTCTCTTTTATTTCGCTCTACGGACTCATTCAAATTGGGGTCGCGTCGCGCTTCGCTCTTTTTTTGGTTTTTTTGAGATATCTCGGACTGAGCAGCGCGGCCGAATGCGAGTTGAATTAAAAAATTAGTTTCTCAACTGTCCAAGAATTTCCGGCGTTACAATAGGCCCAAAATCGCAAATATAAAACACAATAATTAGAATATGACGCAATTGAATACGAAATAATTTTTTTTAAAAGTATTCCAATTGGTTGATGACTAATCGTTTCTCGTATAATCGCACGTTTTAACAATCTTTCAATATCGAATATGACCTTATCATTTTTGTTCGAGGAAAATGTTAGATTGAAAAAAAAAAAAATTCATCGAAGTACAACAATGTAACTCTCGCTAGGAACAGCAAAGTACATATAGCTCCCAAATTCCCCCTTTTCACAATCGGTTGAGATGAACTTAAAAAATTGACTTACGGATTTCTCTATTCTCGCCGCGCTGTTCTTTTTTTTCGAAATTTAGGTACACCTTATTATTAGGTGGGCAGAAATAAGTACTTCTCGCACGATTCCGCAGCGATTATATTTTTGTATACTCTGCCCTTTTTTATATCAATTCTTTGTAACTAAGATCGCGAATCCTTTTGTAGCTCTCTGAATCTTTTTTTTAAATGTAGTCGAAATTCGGTTGGCCCAGCGACGTACGACGGTCAACAACAAATTTATTACACGCACCGTGATTCGAGGCTGCTGGCAGCGTTCATTTGTCGAGAGATTAAATTGCGTCCGCGCCCGTACGACGGCAAGGGGGAGGTAAATATGTATATGTGGTCGCATGTATCAGGGAGAAGAACGAACAGCCAGCGACACCGTCACTAGGAGGATGAGGTGTGTTCGAGCTAGCGTTGCTTGTGTGCAGACGGGAAGAGTGGACGAGCGACCGGTACTCGCATATGGAGCTTTCGCTCGGTGCTCTGACAAACGGCCGAACGCCATTAATCCGTCGGCTATCTCGCGGAGCGACTCTCTACCCGGCTTTGCATCTCTCTTTCTACCCAGAAAAAGTGTAACCGCGCAACGCCGCAACGCGGATTCATTTAGCGTGGAAGTCGACCAACGAAATTGCTCGAAGGATCATAATCCTCTTCCGTTTCCATCGAATATTTCTTAATTTTCGTCCTATCCCCGTCCGTGCAGTTTCCAAATGCCTCGTAGACGCTCAGCATAATTTTGTCGTAACTGTTACTAACAATTTTAATTGAAAAAATAATTAACTGCAAAAAGAATTGGAGTTTCACTGACCGCGCAATCAAACAATTTTTTTCGCCGGTGAATGTTATAATGCGTATAACGAAAAAGTTTGAGCAATTCTCTTGCGCATTTTTTTTCTGGTAATTGGTGGAATTTTTAAATATTTTTGCTCAAATGCTTCGCATGCTATTAAACGAAGTTTAATAAGTTAAATAAATAAAGTTAAAAGCATCCGATGCAAAAGTCCAAAAAAAATTGAAGAAACTATATATCTTATATTTTGATCCACGATGACAATAAATCGATGAAAATTCTTTGGTTCACTTTCGTTGAATGCAATCCGATGGAGGCTTCACTGAAGATTCTTCGTTGCGAACGAGTGTTGGGAAAACGGATGCACAGATCCTATAATGTAAGAATTAGAGTCTCTCGATTGGTCGACGGAAATGAGTCTAATTTTCCGAATGATTCGGACAGATGGCTTGGCTAAGATCAAGTTAAATGTGACCTCGCAATAACAGTAATTACGAACAGGATTGAGCAAGGTGAGCGTAAATTCGATGGATTATGTCTCGTTATCGGGCTCGGGTTATCCGACGTTATTACTTATTTCGCGGAGCTATAACCGTCGGTAATGCTTGCGCGGTTCGCGGAGAGAGCCGCGCGTCGAGCGAAAGACTGGAGCGAATGGCTGACACTTGCGGTCTCGACGCTCTTGCCAGCTTATGACAAGGATATCGATCCTTTGCACCGCCAGCAGCCAGCACAACAGCGAGCACGTTTTCGGCGAGGCTCGCGTTAAGAATCATAGACTCGCGAACGTCTCGATTGCCCATCTTGTATAGCATCCCACCACTCGACTTCCTTGTTTTATTTTCCATCTCGTCTCGCCACCGCCCCTTCCCCCCTTTATCTTCTCGCCCCGGGTTTTCCTTCTCTCCCTACCGAGGCCGAAGTCCCGTACACACGCCTGTGGCCGTCTCGGTCTCGCGCTTCCGGCGTCTGACTATACGCGGATTCTTACTACTCGCTGTATTATAGTAACAGTTCGGTTGCGCCTTGCTGGCCACCACGAAAAGAATCCCACCGAAGGCTCGGGGAGGGCGGCTGAGATACACGCGAAAGACTCTTGCACAACTATTCCTGTGTGGCCTGCATTTTACCGCGAGCGCTCGTAAAACCACGAGACGAACTGGCGACTCGGGACTCGTGGGAGATATCTTTTGGCTCGTGTGTGGCCACGAGATATCTCTGCTTGCAGCGATTTTTTTCCTCTCTCTCTCTCTCTCTCTCTCTCTCTCTCTCTCTCTCTGTGGGCTGCACGGGGATATTTATAGACTTGTCGGAGACGGAGATCGTCAAATATGGAACATCTGTGTCGGGCTTGAAAGTTAAGAAAACGATACAATGGATCTTCATTTCACGAAGAATTGTTATTGTTTTTTTTTCACCATTTTTTTCCGGATATTTCGATTTCTATGTGTCAATTTTGTTCTCGATTTTTCGTGCTCAATTTTTCTTACTCACCCTTCGAAAAATTTGTTATTGAGGCCGAGCTCAATCACCATAATTTTCATGCCAAATCTATACCAGGCTCAGGCCACGAATCCTACCGTATCGAACAGCAGTGTTGAATGTGAACGGAAATATGATGGGGAAAAAAGGGCAAGAAAAAAATGTTCGAATATTAGTCCAGGCGTTTCCAATGGGCCCGGATAAGCCGCGCCGAACGGACCGTTCCGGGATTACAGCGAGATGGGTTCGGAAGGAACCTCAGACGACCTTTTAAACTCACACTCAATACGATATACTTTTCTCAGTCTGCTAGCCGTTTTTTTTAATGCAACCTCGTTCGCTACCCCGTTTGGACTGCAACTTTTACAACCCTCGGACGTTCCATTTATGCGCTTTCCTCAAATAGAAAAAAAAAATATTTTCATTCTGTCGCGAAGTGAATTTCGAATCGGAAGATCGATAAGTTTGTAATAAATAAATCTTTGAAAAATGTGAACTTTCTATGCACGATAACATTTTTTTTTAGTTTCAAGTTTTCATTTTCATGTAACGTTGAGTAGCTTTTTGGGTGCTCACAGTTGATCCGGTGGTCGAATCTCGAGCGATATTTCACGAGATAAGAGAGCAACATACTACCCGAATAACATAACGCTATCCGAATAGCCGGGCAATTCGGGCTGCATTCACGTTTTATCCGAGAAAATCGCTGCTTTCGTCCGATCTTCAAGGATAATCGGGAACGAGAACCGTCGAGCCGTTTCCTTCTGATTCGTCCAAGCTTTACATTTCTTTCGTTCCACGGGCATGATCGTTTCGACTAGGTAAATGTCCCGCAGGTTTCGAAATCCGAGACTGAGAGAACCGGAAACAGAACTCGAGAGCGATAGAGCGAGAGTGCGGGGGGGGACGGGGATCTTTATCGAGGCTAAGCCCCTTCGTTCACCGAGTACACGCGAGCGTTTGGTCTATATAAAGAGAAAGGCAAGCGGATAAGAGATTGCTGGAAGCGAGAAAGAAAAAGGCCGCTTCGGGGGAACGATGGGGTGGGTTTTGAGCAAGGAAGAAGAGAGGAACCAAACCGTGTGCCCCGGCTGTCGTAGTGTCGCGAGCGCGGACTCGAGGATTTCTCATTCCAAATCCAATTCAAGCTCTTCGCTCTCTCATCGTGTCCTCTCTCGTTGCTAGCCGGGGAGAACCAACACACACACAGACACACACGACAGTTATATCCGGTGAGAATCGTGTCTCGCCTACGAAAGAGTAATCGAAGGACGAACGCAAAGCCCAGCGGAGAAGGGTATAAGAATTATATACAGAGAAAGATGGGAGAAGGAGAGGAAGGAAGTAATTGAAATTGTCGAGTGAACTATGAACTTGAGAACATACTCGAGTACATGTATTATTGGTGTCTCGTGAAAATCGTGTCGTACTTTATCCTCATTGAATCGTTATAATAACAATGATGACAGTGCGAATCGAGAAAGAGGAATAAAATCGGATTCGAAATCGGACGAAAGATCGTGAGATCGATAATCAAATAGCAATAGGTAACAGAATTTTTTTTAAACCAAAAATTGCAATCAATCGATCATACGTTCTTCGAGGTGAGTGTATCATTACAAGTCTAGCCATTGTGATTCCAAGCGAATTTCAAATACTCTCCGCTGTGATAAAAATCTTAACAAAATAAACCATTTCGAAGGTCTTGAGAAGATTACATTTGAATAATAATAATGGCCAAAAGTTATCGACCAATCATTTTAGAAAAAATTGTTGAACGATTCATCCGGTGAAGCAACTTTTTTTGTTGCAGAAACTCATTCGTTGTTTTTTCAGAAGACATACAATTTTTGAAATATTTTTCATTAACTTCTAATACATTTTTCTTTTGGAAAACCCGAATATCAATATCTTAGTTTTCGGTGAAAAAAGATGTCATTTTATTATTAAAAAAAGGAAGATTCTTTGAAAAAGTGAGCGATTTTAATATTGATTCGTGGGGTAAACGTGTCCCCTCGAACATGCATACATGCTTCGAAGGGTTGATGGAAGTTGTAATTTAAATGAAAATAGGTCAGCCGCAAACTCGCCGGATCTCTCCGAACAGTTCGAGTAAAGGTATGATATTGAGCTCTCGCAACATCGAACTTCGTGTTTCCTTTGATTCCATAATAATAATAACGATAACCATAATAATAACAGAAACCAAAGAAACAATAATCGTCAATGAGTTCTGCGCTCGGCGTGACTTGTGCTTCTCCATTCGACTTATTTTCTCGACAATCGTTCCCGACCGGTCTATCTCTCCTCTCGCGCATTTGCCGACAAGAGGAACTCAAAGCGGTAGTCGAACTTGTTATCTACTACGGAGGCGAAATAATGATAACGACGATAGCGCGCTCGCGAGAAACGGAGTAGAAGGGAGCAGATACAGGCCGATGTAGAAAGACGGGAGAAGATGAGACAATGCATCGAGTAGCATGGAAGCAGAAACGGCAAATCTCTCTCAAACTCGGGGAACAGGCAG
This sequence comes from Ischnus inquisitorius, assembly GCA_963924025.1. Classification (NCBI taxonomy): domain Eukaryota; kingdom Metazoa; phylum Arthropoda; class Insecta; order Hymenoptera; family Ichneumonidae; genus Ischnus; species Ischnus inquisitorius. Next base: position 18,800,412 of record OZ001244.1, read on the forward strand.
TGCCAACATCGTTTCTCGTTTTCTCCTACTTGTCGTCGTCGTCGTCGTCGTCGACGGCGGCGAAAACAAGTTGCAAGTTCGTTATCGCCCGGTAGCAGACTTCGATGCGACTTTGTGTGCCGCCCGATGCTTTCTGCGCACTCGTGAATGGCACGCACTCTATGCCGAGAGATACTTTACACGCCATACAGATAGGCGAGGCAAGAAAAGAGGAAGCAAGGAAAAAGATAAATAGATCGATAGACAGATGTACTCTACCATCTTGTTATACTTTTTTCTTCCTGCTTTTTCAGCTTTATTGACTCTCTTGCGGCCACAAGAAAGGAGAGATATTCTTGCCTTTTCCTTGCACTTCTGGACTCTTGGATCGTAAATAGTTTTAGTTTTCATTCGGTGTTTCACGAAATTACGACTCTCTTTCGAGACCTAGCATCGGAGCACTTCGTGGTATAATAACTCACTCGGGCTTATTGTTGAATCGTAGTTAACTCACTCGTTAAACTTTCCTCGTGCAATATTTCGCACAATTGCTTTAAATTAGCAACTTCTTTCGTTTTTCAACAAATTTTGAAGAGCAACTTGTGTCGCTTAATTTTTTTTTTCAAAGTAAACATTTTTCAGCTAAAAAAATTTATTAATTGAGAAAAGTTTCCGAATAATTAGAAAAAGAAAAATTTAATAAGAAAAGCCCGAGGAAAGAAATTCGAATGTACATATGCTCAGATAGCCGTACGGTCATACGAAGAAGGCCGACTCGCCGAGGGCGTGTGTTGTCCCTTGGGTATGACCTCTCGCGAAATGTCTCGATAACGACCGCGTCCTCGCACACGCTTTTCTCACACTCTTTGCGGCTCTCTCGTCGCAACTGGCTTTACGAGATATTCGAGGCTCTTTGCACACCTTCCGTCGAATATAAAATTCAAAGAAGGTCACACTCGTAGTTCTTATGTCGACCCTTGCAGTGCTGTGTGAGGTAGCCGAGATTTTCAGATGTGTACGACCCAGTCGGACGTCCTTTTAGTATTTTCTTTTCTACTCTTTTAGTCCGGCAAGCGCACAAGTTCGAGTTCAGATTTTTTTGTTGCCTTTGCAAATGCTATTGCACTTTTTCAATGAATAGATAATATTATTCTTTTGACGAATCCTTCTTATCGATTTGACCTTTGTATTATCAGATTTTTCGTGCATGTGGTATTCTTTTACACAATATTTTATGAAAAGTACCTCATCGTTAATGATAATAATCCATTTAAATGATGATTAAATATAAGAAAAAAATATAAGTACTTACAACGTAACATAGATAGAAATAAAAAATTATATCTTACTTGTTTCATTTTTTGACCGACTTGTAAATGATCAATAACTGTCCGAGAGCCAAAAGCGAGATTTGCAATTGGTTATCGAAACATTGTTTCAAGAAAAAAAAGTGTCTTCACGGTATCCGATGCCGTATTTGTTTGTAAAATAACCCTACCTACAACAGGGTTAACGACCCGCGCCATCATACCCGACCAAAACACCTGTAATGTAACGATTGCACGTGCAAATTTGCCACGTTCGTGGGACTTGGGGATTGGACAGTATTTTTTACCTTTGGCGGAGGCGACGATTTAGGGTTTGCCTTGGTGAACGGCGAGTAGGAATCGAGGTTCGCGCGATGATCCTGGGGGACTCGAGGCAGCACAGCAAGCTCGCCCGGGCGGCATGGCTCCCTCCTCTTCGCTCCTGTCCCGCTATCGCTGGATGCTGCGTGCCTCGCGTGCCGCACCGTAAGTATTTGTCTCGTTTTCTTCTCGGCTCTTTTTTTCACCTTCCACCTCTTCGTCTTCGGAATTAATTTTTTCCTCAAATTCTTAACTCGCGCACCAACCAACGTTTTGTTTGTCTCAAAACTCTTATCTCATGCCCAACTTCGAAGCTCCGATGAGCTTGCGCGCGTCAAAACAAGCATTCCTTTGAACACGAACGACAAAACATTTTTTTCTTTTTGAACACCCGAGGTATTAAGAACACACGACGATCCTCGGATCTGGAAAAAAAAAACGAACGAACGGAAAAAAAAATTGTCACGAATTTTAGAAGCACACAGCACCAAGAGCGTCGATAAAAAAAAGGAACTGACGTCGCGAAGTCTGCCGCTTCGGGAACTGGATCACCTTCCTGCTTTCTGGATCGTCATGCCTATCGTGCCTTTTTTCAAACCGTCAAACACCGTTATTCTTTCAACGATTATTACGATCTCAATCTTGTTTTTTTCATTCCTTCACAATTTTTTTCTACCCTTTCGATATGGTTTTTTAATTATTTGATGTTTTTTTTTAAGTGTTATTTTTTTAATCACCTAGGATAGACAGTGCAGACGAGAGTAGAGATCGCGCACGGGAATCCGTGTATCGAGACACTATAAGAAAGGGAACAATGATGATTTTATTTTATATATATTTTTTTGTTCGCGCGGGGGGGAGGGGCGAGGGGGAAGAGAATGGAAAAAACTCAGTTATACGAGGAGACCTGGGCACAGGACACCGGATGGCCCGGCCACTGCGCCGGCACTGAGGCTACGCCGCAGCCTCGGCCTCCTGGTGCTCTCCCACCCTTGTATTCTCTCTTCTCTCCCCTCTCCGTCGTTTCCAACTACCCTTCTCTCTTTTCATCCCCCTTCGGCCGCGTCCGCCCGTCCGTTCCGTCTCCTTTCATTTCGAGCCAACTTCGAACTTCCTCCATCTCCCTCGATTCTTCCATTTTTCCTTCTTTCATCCCGCCCGCTACCCCCGAACGCGCGAACTTCGCGTATTTATTTTCAACCCCGCCGTCGCTATTTTCGTCTTTTTTCCTACGAGTGCATTCGGCTTCTCTCCGTCTTTGTCTCAGCTTCAGCGCTCCCTCCGGTGACGCGACTCGCTTTCTCCCCTACTAGACGCACCCGTGTCTCCCCCTCGTACCCTCGTCCTTCCCCTTACCCGTACCACGGAAAATTCAGTCCTGTGACTCTCGGGGGCGCGCACCCCTCGTGGAAAACGAAATGTCTCGCGAGCCGGGGGCAATGGAACATTTTCGATACGGACCTGAAGCAATGAAGCCGGTACACCCGCACCGAGAGAACGTAGAATTCGCCCGAGAAACTCCTCCGCGAGAGCGCGGAGAAAGATGTAGAGACGCGAGATGTTACCGAGAAGCTGTGCGAATGGACCAGGAAGACGGGCAGGAGGGGAGGATCGAGGGACGAATGGGAGGCATGGGAAGAGACGAATTTCGAGAGGAAAAAGAAACGTCCGAGGGGATCGACGTGACTACCGCTGTTGCTGCTGCTGATGCCGGCGTTGCTGTGTTCGTCTATCTATGTGGAATAAAAAAACGTTGGGACAGTCGGAAAAAAAATTGATAAAAATGCAAAGTGAGGGAAAAAAAGCGTTGATTTCGCGGGAGGGATGAGTACGTCTCGCTATGCGGAAAGGATTGAATGGGTGACAGAGATGCAATAGGAAAAGAAAATACTGCAAGACTATTCTGTGAGCGACGAGTTTCAAACAGGGTACAGGTGTCCTAGGCGATATACTGGGCTTTTTCTGCTACTTTCGGGGGTCGATTTTGTTGGATTTTCTTTTCTCGAAACCGTCGGCATGTACGGGGGATCTGGTCGGGTACAGGTGTCGCGGTAAGAGAATAACGTATGAGATTCTAGCTGACTCGGGGATTACGAGTGGAAGAACAAACGGAGGAAAAGGACGAGCGTCTGGTCAGTTACTGGACTTATCTACTGGATAAAGTTTCTGCGACACGCCGAGCCGTTACGAACATCTGAAGTTATCTTTATGGGTTAGATGGGCCCGCCGAAGTTTTCAGAGGTTATGGACGGAGTTCCGAGAACCGGAATTGCTATGAATTCTTTATAATAACTCGATTTGTAATGCCGGCGACAATTACTCATTTTAAGCTGTTGGTCTTTCCCAAGTTTTTTCTTAATAAAAATCAAATATTTCTTTGCATTCGTTTTGTAATGAATTCTATCGCGTGGCAAGTGTGGATAAAACCGAATTCCTGCGTAAGCTTTCATTAAAGATCAAAAGAACCGACAGTGTAATCGACTAGAAAATTGCGCGATACCGAAAATTGATCGGCGACCTGTCAGCCCTCTTCCCCTCACAACGCTTGCCAAACTACATTTATCGCCGTTCCACTAATAGGCCGAAGAGCGATTCGAAATGGAAGCGCTGTTTCTGGGTTGTTACGACTTTGGTTTATCGCGGCATTGCCGTGTCTGACGGCTGAAGGGTTGTACCACTGACGCCGTTGCGCTCGTAGCTGTTACAGTTTAACCGCCACCGTATGAACAGAACCCGTCAAACACGAATGCTGCAGACTAATTATAAAAATATGTTAGAAAAATAAAAAATTTACTATGAAAAAAAGCATTTATCTACGTATCTTCGTTCAGCATTAAATTATTTTTGCACACTAGTTATTATTTGATCTGTATTTCTTTCTTCGTAAATGCCAGGACGCTCAGCACGTACAAAAACTCCTACCATGCATATCGCTCACGCTCTTAAAGGCAATGTTGCTCTCGTACCGTTAGCACCCACACACACATATATACGTACAGAACTCGCGCCGGAAACATGCCGAAAGGTTCATGGTCGCGATCTATGCAAAGTAGCTATCCGGTAGCACGCGCCTTCCTCTACACATCAACCTCGACGAAAGGGAAAAGGCGTTTATTATCAGACGGCCCGCGAGCAACGGTTAATGTTAGTACTCGGATCCTTATCGCTCTCAGACTCGAGGTTGCGGAGCGATCACTTTTCAAAATGTACCACGTGACGCCCTCCCTGCCTTCTTCGTCGTCGGTGTGTACCAACTCTGGGCTCTCGGTGTCTCTCCCTCGTTTGTAACGAGCTTATATATCGATCCGACGAGAAAATAATATCACTGTACTATACACTGACTTTTCGCAACTCCCGATTTGTTTTCTCTCCCGACACAGAGAACGACAGGGTGGTGTTGCATGCTCGCCCTTGACTTTCTGCACCTTACCACGTTTTTCTCAACCGACCACCACCCACCCCTATCCCATGGGGGGCCCTCGCAAACTCATCAACCGGGTCAAGGACGACAGGTGTGTCTCTTGCGTTTCTTTTTTCGCACTATCTCCTTACTTTATTCATTCAACGAAATTCCGCCTATTCGTCGTTGTTATCGACACGAATTGAAGACCTGTACTTTCAAAACGAAAAAAGTCTTGCCGCAACGAGCAAGTAGTCACCGCTCGGAGAGCTGTATTTATTTCGTCTATTTTGTTCACCATTCTTTTAAATCCTCCAAATACATAAAAAATAATTTTATTGCCTAAAATAGATTTTGGAAAACATACTTTTTTATACGTCTCAGATTTTGAACCTCCGGGTACCGCAAAATGCGATTAGTTCAGATAATGCCCGACTACTTCGTTTTTTATCATGAAAACAGATAAGCAATGTCCCCGAACCGAGATTAGACACGAGTACTGCCAATTTCTTCCGACGCATTCGACCCATCCGAAAAGTGTTTCGCAGGTCTTCCCTTCGAAGGATTATCGGACGCTCGGATTTTAATCATTCGTCGCACCGATTTATCAATGCTCGAGAGTGCAGCAGTTTGACAAATGATTTACGACCGAGCGACATTTGTGTGTTCCCTGTATTGCGCCCGACGGTGTGTAACGTCCTATCGCGTGATCCGAGCGAATCGGTTAACCAGCCAGGGCCATCCCGGCGAGTGTTTCCCGCATGACAAGAAGCATTGTTGTTGTCCATTCTCTACTTTTTTTCGTCTCTCTTCCTTCCTTGTTTCTTTTTTTTTTTTTCTTTCGTGTCCAATCCTCGTGTACACACAGTGGCGGTACAGGTCAAATTACGATACAGCACAAGCGCCAAGTTTATACCGGTAACCCTATTACGATAGTCACGTAAGACGCAGCGGTAAAGTTTATTTCTGTGCAGCCCGGCAAATGATTTATCGCAGTCGTAGACTCTCTCGGTGGAATGGTAATGAGAATCACCCTGCCGCGAAGCCCATAGACCTCCCGGCAGGGGCGGGAGAGGGAGGAGGAGACGGTTGAAAGGTCAGTTAAACTCGGCGAATGAACATATCCCAAGAGCCTAAGGTCTGAAAATTTATTCGTTTATCGATTAACGCGAACGTTGCCACGATTTAACGCCATAGTGGCGGCTGTGTAAAACGATCGTGGAACGATTCGTGTATGTGTAATGAGAGAGAATTGAAATTAATCGAGGATAATCGGCGAACGCGTCGGAAATCGATATCGATGCGCCAAATCGATTTGTCGAAAGTCTCACTAATTGTCGAAGTGTGTGATTTACGATTTCTCGACGGACAGGCGAATGATACGTGCGCGCGGAGTGTCGGGAGGAATCGAGAAAGGAAGCAGAAATTCCGTTCGTCGAAGATTTTATCGCGTACTGCTCTCGACGGTGAAACAGGTGCCGAAACGGCCGACTCGAGAGTCGGTACACGAGAGCCGTATCTACTTTTATGCAACACTCCACTCGAGCCAAGAACATATTGTTTATATTCTTCTCATACGTGCAGCTCCGGTCACGTAAACCGAGGGAAAATACGCGAAAGGGGATCGCGTGTCGCGACGTCACACGCGATTTCATAATATATATTTCAGATTTTTCAATCGAGCTTGCAAATTGGATATGTTGAGGGTAATGGCTGTGAAGAAAGCGTTTTCAAGATTTATCGGAATGCTAATGTATACAATATCGTTTTGCGATAAACGCGCGATAGAAGAATACTAATTACAGCGACGAAGACGTATTGATTCATTTTTATCGGGGCTTTGATGGGATAAATGTATATAGCAGTTGAAATATCGAATCTTCGTTTCTATTATTTGAGTATGATTCAATTTAGTTTAGAAATGTACTTAAATTTACTTCTGAATAATAGAACAAAATAAAACAAGCGAAGCAAGCAAAATTTGATCCGGCGTTCGTACCGTTGGGTATGCATTTCACGAAAATCTCTGTAGACTCGCTGCCGTTCGATAAGGAGTGCGCATTATCCAAGGCCTTGTTGAATCGAGCAATATCTTCCGGAGCTCAGAAATCATATACACAGGAATTTGTGTGCTTTGACGGCAAGCATTGACGCATTGCGCGGATCGTTCGAATTACTCAAATTCAACCAATAATAGCTTTGTTGTGCGTATGTTTATATATATGCGCGTGGGCGCGAAATGCGTATGTGTGTACACTGTGAGTATACAGTCAAGAGCGGTTCTCGCGAATCCGTTCGAAAGCACTGCGGCCATTGTCGTGGTCAGGGCACGGGCCTAATCCTATTAAGTCCCCCGCACACGAGCCAGCTGCGTCGAGCACCGAAATAATCGCGGCTTCGCGTTAGTCATCCACTAATGATGTTAATTCAATTTCGTCTCCTCCCACGCGTGTATGCATTACCTTGCGTGGAATGGCACACGTTGACAAAATTGTTCTACCGCGATCTTGACGGATGTTGGCTCCTCTATTCGGTTTCCATTATCAGATGCGAGTAAACGAGCAAAAATTGGAAAAATTAATAAAACAGTCGATCATCGGTGAAAACTTCAGTTATGGAACACGATTTGGTACTCGAGTTCGAACTTGGATTCAGCTTCAATAAACTTGTGGTAGAATTCCTCGTGATAAATGAAAGAAACATTTTGGAGCCGTTGTTCGATTAAAAAACCAAAAAAACAACATTGTCGCCTGTCTTCGTGACTACCGCAAAGAGACTCATCGTAAGATATTGCCCACTTCAAAAACCGCTTTAACTGGAGACTTCCCAAAAAAAAAAAAAAAAATCGATATTTTTCGTCCCGTAGAAAGAAATTTACGAGGTGTTCAGTTCCGACGATCGGAAAATAATTTCACGTACCGTCAATGCTTCGCATGGGTATTGGGTGCGCTCGGCATAAATTATTATCCAAGTCCGTTGGGAGGGAGGGGGATGGAGCCTAGACGATAGGCGATTGAAGAAAGGAAAAAGGACGAGAGGACGGGGGGCGGAAGGGCGCGTTATACGTATATCGAGAGACGGAAGGGGAATACCCGCTGGCGTCGCGTCACGGACCAAATGGATGAATAGATTCTTGGCAAGGGTTCGAGGAAGGATGAGACGGAAGGTGCTCCTCTCAATGAGACGAGAACCCGGGCGAGAGGTCTTCTCCCACGATTCTCCGAGAATCGTGGAACCGTGGAAGCAAGGAAGCAAAAGCCAGAAGGAAAGGCAAAAGCAAAAAAGAAGTACGGGAAGACGATCGATCATCGAGTCGAGGGAGAGAAAGAGAGAGATTCGACGCGCGATGAGGCTCGAAAAGTTCGAACGAGAGTAAATCGATTCAAGAACCACTGGGACGCGGTCGAGGAGGCTCTTTCGATCGGTTCAATCAAAATTTATACCATTTGCCGGCGAAAAAATATACGCAAAAAAAATAATCGACGAGACGAGCCGGCAGAATGTTTTCTGTGGCGTGCAAGCGAATGAGGGATCATTCTACAAAAATCGAAGGAAAAACATTATTAATCATCAGTTAATTATTTATTTATTATTTATTCATTATTCGCCTGAACTCTATCGGGAGTACCGGATCAACGAAAACTTTGAAGCGCCAACGCAAATTTTTAATGGCAATGGGTTAAAACGCAATTACCTTATCGGACCCGTTTCTCCTCTGGAAATACCAATTTAAATGCCTAACTAACGTCTGAAATGCCGGTATTCTAATGCGAGCGTACAGAAATCATCCGTGTACTTGGCACGGAACAACTAATGAACACGTACTCTCGTATTCGTACGAGAACTCGTCGTTTCGCGACTCGAGCGAAGACAAGCCGGCTACGGGGGATATAGGTTTTCCGCGATGTCGGAGTTCCTCCAAGAGAGCACGAATTTGCATTGGCTCGATTAATAGCGCCCGTGGCAGAATCTGCAACGGGACGGGTGCCGCTGGTTGTGCTCTCTCGGGGCCTCGGGACCTCTCGTACTACCAGCAGAAACCAGCGCTCCGCAAACACGGCGAGATGTTCCTCGATCCCCGGCGCTGGTTCCTCCAGTTGCAAACTACCTTGGCGGGTTCCCGTAGCTCTATCTATGTACATACCACGGGCATACCCGATGTCTCCGGCAACTGTACGTGCACCTTTATGCTCAGACCTCCGTATATCTATACATACGTCATGAATATATGCGTATGTTATTCACCGAGATTCGTAAACTTAGTTTCTCGCGCCTTCTCTATTTTTTTTCGATCCTCATACCGTTTTCTTATCTTGAGCAAAAAAGAATTGGTCACTTCGCAGTTGCCACTGGCATGTTGCAACCCGTGACTCTCTCGTTCCAATGATTATTCGTGTCGAATCCAACAATTTCGATGAATCTGATCCGACCAGCTGAAACATAATACTTTCCAATAAGACTCGGAAAGGTTTGTGTAAAATTGACGCAGGTTCTAGACATGTTTTTTTGTAACTTCAAAAACTGTAAACAAGAGGTTCCGCTTCTTGTCTATTTCCTCATCCGATCTCATTCCGCGCTCTCTACTTCGAATATGCATCTCCATTATGTTGGGTACGATAATGCATATCTTCTTGCCCATGGAGGTAAGAGATGTTTTGCGAAGGAGAACCAGCGGTGTAGCCGCGCAGCGGGGAGAAGACGTACCGGCACAATGCAAGTTCGCCGACTGCATTTTCTTTGTACGCGTCCAAAACTGCGACGCTTCTGGTTGGCGAGTGGTAAAGGCAGTAGTCGAGCAGACCCGTCGCTTCGGTACTGGCTGTGCACGGGGTCTTTTGTACATATTTCTGGAAGCAAGAGTTTTCTTTCCGAAGCAGTAGGGGATAACGATGTCGCGAGTGCAACTTTATTACGCAAGAATTATGCGCATAAATTAGGTATTACGTGCCTACGTGGGTTGTACTCGTTATAGTTTGCTGCCGCGGGAAGGAAAATCGGGGACGCGGAAGATGGGTTAAAGAGTGAAAGGAACGGGGCAATGCGAATGCTATATGATACTATGAATCTATTCTAGAATCTATGGCCTGGTGCTTTAATGAGAATCTGAAAGAATTCAGAAGATTAGCGTTTTTTTGTTACGTCGCATCGCCACAAGATTTTAACGTATCTTCGAATTGGCCGATGAGAAAGAGAGATTGATGAGTTGAGGAAAAACATGTTGGCTCAAGCCGACCCAATTTATCAGTGGTCAAGAGAAGAATTCTGTGAGATTTCCCTCTCGATAGAGAAATCCGCTCGACTGTGCATAATTTGTCGATACAAAGGAAGCCGTCGAGATTTTTGTCCCCGTTTCTCTCTCTCTCACCGCTTGGGCCCCACTGGACAATTCCGTGATTTTTTTTTCTCGTATCTTTATGATTTTTTCATCGTTCCTTTTTCTCTCGTTCTCTGTCCACTCGATTCCGAGTCGCGGTTACCACACTCATTCGGTCCGTTAACCACCTTGCTCTCTCGTCCTTTTACCAATGCTCATTCGGTTTTTGTATTTTTTCTTTCACCCAATTCGTCACGCGCACTGAATTGGCTTCCTCGCGCTACCTCTATTCACGCATCAAATTCACCGTTCTGTGAAACGGCGCGTTTACCGGGAAATTCGGCTACTCGCGCACTCGAATCACGACAAACGAATGCGATATACGTTCTTGTTGTGCAGTGGATTTTATGTTATCACTTAATAATGTTTTCCAAATTAGTTTTATTCATTATTTTACTAAACGAGTTTCACGTATGAATTCGCTCAATTGAATTCTACACCTCGTAATTCGAAGATTGCTATTACTCTTTCCCAACAGCATTGATTAAGGATCTCCGACTACCGGTTAATGAGTTCGTGAAGCGCGGAGAGTAATAATCTCAATCTGATATTCCAAGAGGCTGTTCCTCGGATCGTACCCTCGATAATGAACGGTGTGCTGGGTGTTGAAAACAGTCGCGCTCGGTGCTCGCATAGTATGAGTGCATGAACGATGACGACGACGACGCCGACGTAGAACGGAGAAACGACGCGAAGAAGGGACGAGGTCGTGGTATTGTTAACGGTGGGCCACCGCTACCGGTAGCTGAATCGTGACAATGGGTTAAAACGCGAGAGCTACCATCGCGACCGAGCGGGAAATAGACTCCGCATCCCTTTGTCTAGCTCTTCCTGGGCCGTGGCTCCGGAGTCTCGAAACTGACGAAGCCACGCTGTTGACTGTGTGTTTTCACCGACAGCCTGTCCCATTGCGAGGTAAAGCAACGAAAAAGCTCGGCATCCGAGATGAAAAACCAGATTTCATCTTTTTTTCATATCTTTTTTTTTTTTGCTGAGTCACCTTCTCTCGGTACTAACGAGAGAAGATGGTATTTGCACGATGAGAATGTGTAGCTTCTCCCTCGACAAGGGGCTTGAAGGAACGAAATTTTGCATCCCGGCGAATCATAGTCAGTGAATGGAAAAAAAATTAAATTAAACTCGGAAAGGAACTAACGAGAGCGAACAATTGACTCTTCGGCAGTCCTCGCATGAAAATCCTCAGGAATCCTGCAATTTGCAGTCGTGAGAATGAAGTTTGAGTTAAAATTCAATTTCGAACGGTGCTGTACAGTTGAGATAAACACATGGGTTGAAAACTGCATTCTGAAGTTGTGTTTGATCTCGTTAAACGCAACTCTAAGGAGTACCGGAAGAAAAATCTACAAATGTGTTTAAAAAAAAAATGTAAATGTAAATGTAAATTTTTTTTATATAATAAAACGATCGTAATTAATTATTGTTTCAATTGAAACAAATATGCCGTAAATTCATAACATAATAATAATAACAGCGCGTTATAATTTTTATCATATTATACAGTTCATTGTCGTCTTTTTCATATTAACTATAGAATAAAACTAAACCCTATAATTTTTACAGAATATTATAACCCTCCATCCCTTATTGCAAATCGCTTTAAGACTGTTACAGACGTTTACAAAGAGAGTCATTAAAATTCGATATTGTACCTCAAACTTGAATCTTGAGTACTTTTCAACCGACTTTTTAGTCCATTTTTTTTTTAGCGTAAAAAAAGTGCTTTCTAAAGAGGATGAAGGACAGCGTTGGAAGAATGGCGAGGTGAACATTTTTACGGGGCTCTCGGGGTTCCGTGACTGATGTCTTGGAGGCACGCGACACACGACGCGTCATCTTCCACCGTAATTACATTCGGCCTCTTGGTGCCTCTCGGTATAACCTGCTGCATTGGTACCGGAGGAACGTGAACATAGGTATTACAGAAGCCAAGGGAACACCGGCGTACTACAATCGTATTTCTGCACGCTTCTTCCGTGGCTATACGGCTATGCCGGAATTTACGTCATCACAAGATTTCCTCTAACCCCCCTTTCATCGCATCGTTCCTCTTTCTACGTCACGTCAATTCACGCTAGGCTGATTCCATAGCTACGAGAATATCACGAGAATGACGTTCTTTATGATAGATATCCGATATTCCATTCCGGTAATCGCGTTTTTAAACCGAAGGTTCTCACGTTATCGGCGAATTCGATGATTCTTCGCGTGAAGCTTCATCGACGAAAAATTAATCGTTCGACGAAGAAATAAAGAGAAAAGAAAATTGTTTTAATAGCAAAAAGCAAACGAGTAGAATCGGTAAGGATTCGGAAATTTAATAAATTTCACAAAAATCCATTACAACTGCTGAGCAACGGAAAATCTATCCTAAACCATTTGAGCTGTGTTAAATATTGTGTAAGACATATTATTGATCATTTTTGTTTTTCTCGCAAGATCTCGAGTTCATATGCCTGATAGTAAATTACTTTTCATTTTCTCCCACGCGAGGAAAAAATGGAAAAAAAAACATCGTCGGATAAAGAGGGCGCGTTTGCACCCCCTTAACGTATCTCCGTTTTGTTGGCCTTCCTGTTCATCGACGCTCTTATAAATTGTCCGAAACAAGGCAACGCGTCCAATGAGAGTAACGAAACCTTTTCGCAACGCAAAACACGGTTGGTAGCGGGTTCAGTCAGCGAACCGGGAATCCGCGAAGAAGCGCGAACGATCGAACCCGATTCGTCTCCCTCGAAAGCCAAACCATAGCGGCGCGCAGGCTATAATAATCTCAACGGTAAATCTACCGGCGTCGCTTCCGCAGTAAAGACTCGCGTGCCAAGAGGACCTTGGCTATGTGTGTGCATCAGGCTATTAAAGCATCGTTTCACCCTGCGCCCTCTCCGCGCTCTACCCCGTCGGTGTACAGTAAAGTACTACGTACACAGTTTTCTCGACTCTCTCTCTCTCTCTCTGTAGTATACCCGAAGAGAGAACTCTGGACGTTTCTTCTCCCCCCTTCGCCGGTTATATCTCTTCGCCACGGAAACTAAGACCTTAGCCCAATCCTCACCCCGCGAAACGCTTCGTCGGCCAGGGTTACATACTTCCTTTCCCCTCTCGCGCGCTAAACGAGAACGCGCGAAGCGCTAAACGAGCGTGGCTCGCAAACTCGATTCGCGGCCTTGCGGTTGCATTTACGTTACCTTCGCGATACAATGTTACGAAAATTGCCGCGCTAAAGTGATAAGACCACCCACGGATACTGACGGCTAAGTCCTACGAAGAGCTCGTTAACGGAACGTTGGAACAAAATTTTCAAGGTTTCCATAAAATCATTCGTCTCTACTAAAATGAATTATCGAAAATAATGAATAACACATTGATGTTTCTTGTGTGAAGAAATTGTTGATTTTATCATTGATTTTTTAGTTCTTTATTTATGTACACGGAAGTTCGAGAAAAAGTAAACCGTTTATATTATTAATGTATATATATATATATATTGTGACGTGGATTTTTCGCTCCCGTCACAAAGCCCAGTAATTCAAAGGGCGTAAGAGACAGCACGGCACAGCGGTCGACGTTCTGGCTCTCGGTACCCTCTCTCTCGGCAATTCAACAGGGCGATAGCTAGCTACTCGAATATTAGTTTAATTATTTTTGATTATTTTTCCTTTCCGGCAACGAGCGCTGAGCTTATCGCGTACTCAACGACAACATCGTCAACGCTGGAACCGACGTTACCGACGCAACCGAGAGCGTCAAGGCGGCTCTCGACATTGGCAAGGGCAGCGGCGAGTCCACGCTCTCGCTGGCAGCATCGGTGGTCTCCACGCAGCGAGAGAGAGCCTAACCAGCGCTACGGCCACGCAGCAGCAACGGAGAGCGCGACGGGAACCTACCGCGCGCTCCAAAAGCATCGACTCTCTAGCTCTCGCCTGAGCGCTGTACAGCACCGTCTAACCAAGAGCCTCGAGGAAGCTAGCTGTTACTCGAGTATCGTTCTCGCACTATAGGACGGGTGATCGACTCGAAGCCTCACCCCTCGCTTTAATGATAAAGCCTCGTCTTCCGGAGGAACGCAGCATCGCTATCGCATCGCTCTCCGGAGAACACGCAAGACTCTGCGTCATCGGGACCCTAGCGCCATCCGCTCTCGCCGTGGATCGCCTATCCACGACCACGGCGAACGTACGCAAGAACGCGCGCTCTCGTTAATTGAATTGGCGCGCGAGGAGTTACGAAAATCGTCTCCGAATTCGGCTAGGGGGCCTAACGTTAGAATAGGCAGGGGTGGGGGGTCGCTGACCGTTTCCGCGAAATCGCGAACGATCTCGAGGACTCGAGCGTGAACCACCGAAGAAGCAGGACGTTGCTACCGTGGCCGACCGTGCTGTCCAGCGAGAACCGACGCCTATCCACCCGCGATTTCGAGGTCTCGGCGAGGAATTTCCCGAGGGGCTTCGATTACGGCAAAAATTACCCGGTAAGGCCGTCGTTCGTTTCCGGACAGGCTTTTTGTTCAAGTTCCGTTAGCATCTTAGTTTTGGGCCAAAAAGATCCCGAGCGATATTGCCGGGCGGTGCGTTATCGTGCATGGCAGTTCACGTCTTGTAAAATCACGCGAAAAGACAAGCTATCGCCGGTGTTGTGGGGGGATTTTATTATCTGGGTCTTATTGAGAAGTTAAGAGAATCGCCGAGAGGGATTCAATTAGTCTATTGTATCATTTTCGTTTTATTTTATAAAATTGCCAAACGCGCGAGAGTCCTTAGTTTTAAGTAGTTTGTAAACTTCGGGAAAACGCGATCGTCATCCGCTCTCGAGAACCGTTACCATTTTAGTCGCCATCTTTTGTTTTATTGTTATCACCAGACGCGTCTCGTTATTGTAATAATTCTCTTATCGTTTGTTTGTATAATTCTGACTATTCTTCGATATTAATTTTGACTCCAATTTTATTCCGTGACTTATTGTTATTTTATTTTTCTGACTCCGTTTCTCTTATTTTCTTTTTATTGTAATGATTAATTGATTATTGTATTTTGTGACAACGAGGCGCGTGTCCTTTTCTTTTACTGTCCGTCGTACTTTTGTTCTCGAGAGCCCGCGTATTGTGGAAAAGGTCGACTCGACCTCTAACTGTTTGTCGCGTGAACCAACGTCGAAACCGAAATATGGGAAACCGGTAATAATTTTGAAATCACGGAAATACTGTTGTTATGTTACATCGTTCATTGGCTACCGAGACTTGGAATAAATTAAAAATTGTTAACATTGGTTCCCGAATTTGAGAGTGTTGGTTAATTCGTCGCCTTTCGCTAATTAGAACCACCCCCTCTACCATTCCCCCATGGCTGCTTGCTAGCCGAGCAAATATCTCGCTCACGATTCCTTCGATAAAAATTTGTATCGAGAGCCTAGCTCTCGAGACTGGCGCCCAGAAGGATCGCTCAGTCCGGCGGGATTTGGTTTGTCCTCGGGAAATAGCGTGACAATATGTATATGTGTTTTTTTTTTCTCGTCAACGGAACGAGTCGCTTTTCGCATAAGTAAGATTGAGACATTCGCCCCAAAAGTGGTCGAGGGTGTGAGCTAGATGCGGAGTGACGCCGGCGAGGCCGTGAGCTTCGTCCGGATAGCTTATCTGCTCGAACTGTATGTCGGCGAGTGCCAAACTCCTGCCGAGAGCCATCGATTGCTGATAGTGCACGTTGTCGTCACCGGTGCCGTGAATCAGCATGTACTTTTTGCCACGCATACCCTCGACCAATCGCGTTACATCGCTGCGGTTGTAACCCGCTTCGTTGTCCTCCGGTGTCGGCAGACCCATGTATCTCTCGGTATAAATCGAATCTATGAATTCAAAAACGGTCTAGTCGATATCCCTTCGGCTCATTGGACCTCCGATCGGTCGATGTGATTCTCAAAAGTGAATGAAAAAAACAAAAAAAAATACGAAATAAAACAACGAATGAATTACGATGAAATGTTCGTACCATAATAAATCCAGGATGACACGGGTGCAACCGAAATGCCGCATTTGAAGATTTTCTCGTGATCCTTTGCCATTACCATTGCGGTGGCGAAACCGCCGTAACTCCATCCCCATATGCCCGTTCTCTTCGAATCGATCCACGAGTAGGTCTCTTGGAGCTTTCTGAAACAACGTTATTGCAGAATAGTATGGAGTAGCGGTATGTACGCGGTGACACTACGAAGAATAGTCACGCCGGACGATGCGGCAGCGTACAGTAGTCAGAGCTCGCGTGTAGTCAGACCGCAGAATTAAAAGGATGCACATGCCGAACGGATTGTCACTGAAAAATCATGTCGTTACTCACTTCGTCATTGCGATCTGGTCCTCGATCTCCACGGTTCCGAGGCCTCGATATATCTCGAACAAAATTTCGCTACCTTTGTAGGCGCTACCTCTGCCGTCGATTTCCGTCCAAATGACGCTACGGTTCGTCGTATAATACGAGTGATAACTGTACGACAGGGCGTCCTTTATCGCCGCTGTATTCGGACCGGCGTAGCTGTGAATGAATATTTTCTTTTCGATTTCTTTTTATTCGATAACGATATTTCGGATGAAAAAAAAAGGACGGTTTGCTAATTTTGAACACCATTTTTTGTTCGACATTTCTGCGTTTTCGTTGAAAATAGCAGGTTAAAAGATCAAATATTTTCGATCACATCATGTACAATTGCATTTTCGTAATACCGATTTTCGATCAAAATGTCCGAAATGGAAATTGAAAATTGTGCGAATTATTACATCGTTGCGACGGAAATAATTGTAATAATGTCATAATTCGGGCTCCACGCGCACTTTAATTAATTCGATTGCTACACGGAAAGGTGGGGGCGGTAGGCCGCACGGGCAAATTAATATTTGACACGATTACATATTCCGCACGTGCGAGCCTCGTTGCGACGATAAGCCGGCGTGCGGGACCGCGGAGATTTTAATTAACATTTCTTCGTTTTCATTGGTTATTAAAATTGTACTCACACCTGGACGATCATTGGATAGCTCAGACTCTCGTTGAAGCCGGGAGGTAGCATCATTCTCGCTTTGCACAAGTAACCGTTAACGCGAATGTTAACGATTTTTTGTGTCGCTTGCAAGCGTCCCTTCAACTTCGTTCTCAGGAATTCGTTCATTTGCCAGCTATAAACTTTCTTGTGTTGCCTGTTGTAAACCTCCACCGTTGTCGGATCGGGCCCGGTGCACGACAAAACGTAATGGGATGCGTCAGTCGAGAACGCCGCGTCGACGTACGTGCAGTTGTTGCCTGAGCGATTTATAAAAACAAATAATCACCCTTTTGTCCACAAGTATTGAATATCACAATTTGCCATGTACTCTCGGATTAGTCGAAGTAATTGTTTTTTTTTTTATTGCACCCGCCGATTTGTATTCGATCCTGCACCGAAGGAATAAAATATGCAAAGAATCAACGCGACAGCAAGTTACTTTATTTTCAAGCGGCACGTCTCGCAAGATTAAGGGGTTGAGTTGAAATCGCCGACGAGAAGAAATAAAAGTGAAAGAAGTCGCGAGAGATGGGGGATGGAAGGGACCGAGGATGGCAAGGAAGTTGGATGAAGGTGCAAGGCCGGCGGTGCGAAAAGGCCAAGCCGGAATTTCGTACCGCGTCTTGATAAAATTACCTTCCGGCGTTAGGAGGCTGCAAGAGACGCAGGTCGGCCTTTCGCTTCCGTCAACAGGCGTGGAATACAAATTCCTCTGGGACGGCTCGCCAGGCTCCGCGGCCAAATAATAAATTTTTCCTCCACTCTCGTCGATCCGAAGAAACGATTGCACCGCCGAGCCCAATGGAGTCAGATCTTTTTCGTTCGTCAAAACGCTGCCGTTTATCAGATCGTAGCTCGTCACGTGATTGTATCTTCCGTCCATCGTATTTGTTTCCTGATACTTCAGGAGGAACAATTTGTTTCGGTGAAGTATCGGCTTCGGTACCTCGATCCAGCCCTTCTTCTCCTCGATTCTCAGCAGATAATTCGATTTTCCATGAAGATCGTACGTCACGAGCTGGGCAATGTTTTGAACTCGATTCGTCCAGAAGGCGGCAACGGAGTCGTTGGTCAACCAATTGACCTGGTAAAGTATATGATCTCTGGTGGAAATAAAAATTTTATTGTATTCCGATGAGATAATTGACTCTTCGATGATAATTCGACGAATCACAACTCACTGAGAGACGACGTCGATGGGAGCTCCGAGAGAGAGAATGTTCGAGTTCGGATTCGTCAGGTTCACGAGATTCAGCGCTACCCGAGGATTCTTCGTGCCAGCCTGAATTCAAATAAAAGTTTTTGACGAAAAATCCCAGTATTATTATATTTAGACAGTACACCTGAGGAAGACTATTTTGTAATCTTTTTTTTGTAAGTCCTGAATAGTCATTGAGAGCCAATATTTTGTCATCGTGTATCGAAACCGATGTAATTCGAATCTATCGATATTCAAAGTTTTCGCAAATAAAGTGTCGTACACTTTGTTTACCTGCCGCTCTTCTAATCCCAATTTCCATTATCCGCGAATGCTAGAAGAAAATACATTCATCGGTACAAGTGCGAAAATTCCGTGATGGCTCGGAGGGAGAGTCGAAACGACTCGAGAGTGAGATAAAGTTCCGTTTAACGCGACCACTTGAGATAACCCTTTCATCCAGGCCACCGGAAGCAACGGCAAGAAGGAGGAGGGTGGGGCGGGGTTAGCTCTCGCCGCCGGTGAGCTAGCTTTCGCTGCCAAGACCTTTATAGCCCCGTTAAAATCCTTGGCCGAACGTCCACCAATCTGCTCCTGATGCTTCCACCGGAGTACCGGACCTCGCGCTATACGACTATTTTACTCAGCTCCGCGTCGCTCCCGTTATTTATCCCCAAATTACCCGCCAAAGTTTTTCTTCAAATTCCGTTCTATCCCATCGCCAAACGATACAATCTCTATTCTCGCCGAAGCATTGCAATTCTCGCGCTATGATACTCTCGAAAGCACCACAACAATTTCGGCGATAAGTACACATTTCGATCTTAAATAATTCTTGTCGGTCGAAGCTCCGACTTGCGTCACGTTGGTCCAGCGAATCGAGCGATTTCACTCCAGCCGTTGCCCGGAATGCCGTATGAACCGCATGAAGATTTCACGAGAGAGTATTTGGCACGGAATCGTACGAAGGAGCATCGGAGATTCCGTACATAAGATCATTGCACACAAGAGTTTCACTTCTCGCGATAGGGGCGGGGGGTGTAGTGTAGCGGTATTGCACATATCGTTCGACACGGGAACGCGGGGGTAGGTTTCGGTGGTGTATGTAACAGGAGGACAAAAGAGGGGGCGACAAAAGATTTCCTGTATACCGTACTGTCCTACGGGGGTGTGCGGTATCTCGTTCCTCGTGTGTCCTCGCAGTTCGCCGATAAAGCCGGGGCTATCGATCAGCGAGAGGAGGCTGGCTCGTACTCGTGGTACTGCGGTGCTTTACAGTCGCGCACGGCTAACACACATCAGCAACGTACAAACATACGCGTTTACGTAAAGTGGCATTACTTGCCCGTATACCGTGAGTCGAGCGGGCTCTCTTGGCCCCGTTCGCCATACACACACGCGCGCGCGTGAACACCCAGAGGCGTCGTTCACACACACACGAGTCGGATCAACCGCGGAGTTTCTCTCTTCGTACTACCGATCCTCGTTTTCTCGGTATACACGATTGAGAAGCTCGGATTCTAGTGTAAACATTCGATACTACCTGTACCCGTGTGTCACTCGATCGAACCAATTTACCGCGTAATGGAGAATAAAAAGAAGAAGACAAAAAGGGAACGACGCAAGATTGAAAATGTTTGCAGACAAGAGAATTATCGATAACTCGACGCGAGTAATATCGATGATGCGTAAAGCGATCCTTCGATTTTTCCCGATCGTACGTAAGCGACGTCGACACCGATAAACGAACATCGGTAAGTCGATCGGCGATTCTTATCTTCTTTTTATTTATGACACGATTTAATATTGTTTCAAATACGACTTGTCCGAGATACAAGATGAACTCGGATATTAGATATCAGGGATTCATTGAAGATTACAATGGAATTTATGAGATCCAAGTATTGTTCGACTTTCGAGGAGGTGGAACAAAAATTCTTCCAATACGTTTCAACGATATTCGACTATCCTTTTCTTTGATTCAAGAGATTCGTTGATAGAGAAACATTGTGATAGCTATTATTTGTATTTTATATACACTATTATTATTATTGGTGTATATATTCTGAATAAATTCCATTCTTACGCGGAAAAAAATGATCTGCGTAACGATAATTGTAGTAACTTGAACTACAATTGTCGGTGAATGTATATAAAATTGAGTATCACTAATGATTGCACATTTTTTTTTGACGTTCGAGTTTGCGCTTGATGATTAGCTTGTTTTTTTCATTGCTTCCGTCGCGGTTCAACACACCGATCGACATCCGATATTATCTACACACGGTGTGATATACGTTCGATAGCAGATACGTGTACGCGGATCGTATATATATGCGACACGTAACTTCTCCGTTAGTCGTAGCGTTATACCGATTAGTACTTATCTCCTCCGCGTTCACCAGAGTTTGCCAACTATCGTTAATTGATAGGCGAGTGGATGGTCGACTGGTTCATCGCTGCGAGGCTCTCTCGCTTCCTCTCGCGTCGGTGGGAAAAGTGACGGAGCTAGTTTCAACGACGAAGAAGTTCATTACGCGAGATACAGCCCGGACTTTCGGTTACTCGATACCTTTCCGTCCGACATTCCCCAACGAGTCTGTATTCAAGGGTACCACTTTTGTGGCAACAAAACACTTTTCCTTCCTTTTGTCGGAGTGAAAAGTTCGAGGAAAATGAGCTTCGATAGTTGATAATCGATATTTATCTCGCTCGGAGAACGCGTAGGTTGTTCAGCCATCCAACGAAAATTAGAACGACCGTTTCGACACGAACGAAACTCCTTTGAAGAAGAAAAACTGGAAATCGCACATTTTCACGTTGATTTCTCTCCAGTTTGTTCTACTCGCAAAGCTACAGCCGCAAGGGATAAGACATGGTCATTTTCTTGACATCCTCATAGTTTTTGAAATAGAG
Source organism: Ischnus inquisitorius (assembly GCA_963924025.1). Classification (NCBI taxonomy): domain Eukaryota; kingdom Metazoa; phylum Arthropoda; class Insecta; order Hymenoptera; family Ichneumonidae; genus Ischnus; species Ischnus inquisitorius. The sequence continues at coordinate 18,821,954 of OZ001244.1, forward strand.
GAAATTAAACGAGACAATAATGTAGAACTCTGTAATTTTTTAAATTCTTTATATCCGTAAATTACCGAGCCTAGCATTATCGAAATAAGTTTTGAACGGGTCACAACGAAGTTTTCCAGTTAAATCAGTTTCGCGATTATTTACGATGAATTCGAATTGATCAATCGATCAGCTCGATAGGTTTTTTCGATTTTTGTTTTTTCTAGTAAACTCTTTGGATATTATAAATATGAACGATGAGATTCAACTTACCTTCGGATATTTGATCTTGACTTCGAGGGGATATTGATATTCTATGTCGCCCGGACGACCGTAGTAGAAATAGGATGCATCCTGTACCTCGGTATCGTTGAAACTGGCGAATGCAAGGTACTTTCCGTCCGGCGAAAACCAGAGACGACTTCCGCCCCCGACAACTTCCTCTGGATCGATCGAATTAGATATTAGTAAAAAAAAACCGAAACTGTTGTTTCTTTGAATTGTTGAAAACCGAGAGAAAGCGGCTTTATGGGCGATAATTGCGCACCTTCGTAAACCCAATCGGGTAAGCCGTTGTAAATCACTCCGACAACGCCGTCGGTAGTCAATCTTCTGATGACGGCGCTACCGTTTCCGGCTATCTCGCGGTAATACAAGTCATTCTTCATCTCGTAAATCAAGCCGTTGCCGATCGGTGACCACATGGCCATTACTATGAGCTCTCCGTCGGCGATCTTCTCGGCATTACTATTTAGTGATTTAACGTTATGACATTTATAACGATGCACCATCGGGCTCCCTTGTTCGATCGAACCGTTGCAAATCGTAGGATCGATCCTACGATTATCGTTATTGACAAACTAAATAAGAATAACTCACCCCGTTTTGAGATTAAATACATCATACTTCCGGAACGTTGAGTGTCGAAATTTCTGTAAAAATTCACGCAGGTAATTAAATGTTTTCCAACTCATAAGTCATCGATTAATCTCGCTTTTGGTCAATGACTCACGGACTGCGGTGCGTATCCGATGAGCATGTGACTGTGATCCGCGGACAGCGTGAACGTATAACTCAAACCATAGTGCTGCGATAAAGAAAAATACACGAAAATTCATAAAAATGCCTACTAATTCATTCGGAACTATCGTAAGAGTTCTATGATTGCATTTGTTCTTTTTTTTTTTTTTTTAAACCTGGATTTCTTATTTGTGCTACTGGGGCTTGCCGAGTCAAGATATAAAATTTGAAGTGAGGTAGGGGAGTAGAAAATGTAAGTATTGGGCCATTGTCGCCCAACAGCAAACAGTGCCAAGTGTCTCGACGCGCGAATGTGTCGTAAGTTTCGCAACGAGAGCTCCTGTCGAACAAACGACAAAGTGTCGCACGCGATCGGTTTGCCAATGAGACCTCCCGATGCTTTTGGAAGGAACGAATCGAGTTACATACGATGCTCTATGTTTATCTCCGCCGAATACATATATATATATGCAAGTAGTAAACAGTCGTGAGGAATGGAGGAATGGAGGACTCTGTTTGTAGCCTTTGCCAGTAAGGGGAATCCTCGAAGGCGCGACGTTCACCGGTACGCATTCCACGTTAGTCGACAAATCTAGACCACTCAAGGAAAACCTCTTCATTTTCCACTTGTCGCCGATCGAAGATCGTTTCAATACCTGGATACGATAACAGAGATATTTTGATACTAACTATGAAGTTTCTACACTATTTTACTTTGTTTCTACCGAAAGATATCTATAACGGTAGTCTTGGAAAAAAATTGTCGAACTTTTTCGAAAAAAAATAAGATCTAAATGCCAAGTTAGTACCTTCTTTTTTTCGAGATAGTTTTCGACAATTTAATTTTGAAGATAATTTTAATGTAATTGTACTGAATTGATGAAATTGAAAAATAAATTAATTTTATTATTGAATAATTGATCCGTTCAATTTGTAAGACGAATTAAATTTATCAATTTCATTTCTTTTTATGCGGTGTCGACGCGTGCAACTTTTAATAAATATCGACATTTCTGCTATATTTTGTAGGAATATTTTGATTAACTCAACTCGGATGTCGTGTACCCTCCAAAAGTTGAACAAATGTTTAAAACAATTACAGTTGAAAAAAAATCGTTCCGCGCCTGAAAGTCAGTCAATGGCGATGCGAAATTTGATGATTTAAATATTTTTTGAAACTCGACTCCATCCCTTTGAAAGCTTCGAGATAGATCGGCCGAAAGTTCTGCCTCTTCGGAAATATTGAGAATCTTGAAAATTTTCCCGCAGCTCTCTCGCGTCTTTTCTTTTCTGGCTTTGGCTCAGTTTCTTGGTTCAAAAGTTTATTCAGGCACGGGGGGTCTCTCAAGACTTTTGCCTCCTGACCTCCATCGTAGGCATCGCCGGTTAGTCCGGCCGCCTATACCAAAAACGTATAAGAGCACGGGAATAGTTGAGCCTTTGCCGAATATTCAACGTTCTCTACGAAATACCGAAGTTCTCCGGATTTGCCCGCCGGTTCATGAAACTTTCCTCGACCTACTCACTCTCCGGTTGTCAAGAGAGGATTTTCTTATTTCTCCGATAGAAGTCCAAGTTCTTCGGCCGGTGAGGACTTCGACTATTATACATCTGCCTGTATCTCCGAGAGGCCTAGAACGCGATGTTTCAATCGCAATCCCAACTATCGCGAGTCACTCATTGGCAAACATTTCGAGCGAAGGACAGGTCAAGGGAACTTTCGTAACAATGTCCTCTAGAAAATCGACCATTCGTACAATGGTGTCACTCTTTTCTTCTTTTCGTTCTTTATATTTATCTATGAAATGAGTGGGAAATGGTGTATAAAAACAATTACAGTAATATAATTTTATCAGTTATATTGAATAATAACCGATTACTATTCACTCGATGATAATTATTATCCGATACAGTTCGATTATCATGTTAACTTTAATTTAAGCTCGGGAAACCAAAAAAAAATTCAAAAAAATACCTATGTTTTTTGTTTTTCGTAAAACATTCAATTCGAAGAGTCAATCTCGCTCGAAGTGTAACAAAACTTGTAAATCTTTTTTCTTAACTCACCACTATATCGAGGGTTAGAAGAGTGGAAATTTTCTGAATCTCAACGTTATATTTGAGGATACCCTGCGCCATGTCCTCGTAGATAATCTCATTCGGAGATATCCACGTTCCATTGAACGGCATTGAGTAATAGCCACCTTTGTAGATCTCCTCGAGATTGAATGGAACCGGAAGACCACTCGCGGCCAGAAAACTCTCGTCGTCGCGACTGTCGTTCTCCAAACTTCGAGCATCGGAACCGACGCTCAGAATCATTAACACCAAAAGTAGGCAAAAATTCTGGCGTATTCATGAAAAGAAATGAAATGTATTAAAACTCGATAGAATTCAATAGAAAAAGAAAGGATTCCACCCCTCGATGCTCGAACTCACTATTATTGCCGTCATTGCAGATGTTTTTTTTTGCACCACAAGCAACGATGTCACACGTTCTCCACTAACCGGAAACAACCGAACACCGAGACGCAACGTGACGCGGAAGGAGACAATAAATAAATAAAAAGACTACTCAAACACTAAAATAACGTAGAGCCGCTACGAGGCCACGTCCCAGTCCGAGCTAACGCTGCCGACTCTTCAGCCTCATATCTCCGTTTCCGTACGTAGCGCGGCACGACCGAAGTTGTCACGATCTTCGATAAGACTCGTTGAACTCGCGGGCTTCGCTCGAGAGCGAAAGGTGGGGATCGATTTTACGCTCGAACTCCTCGACAGAACGCTCTCGAGTACTTTCGTAAAAATAAAAGGCGCAATCACTTCGGATCAATGAACGGAGGGATAAAAATTGATTCTCATTCCCTTAATTTTTTGTTTTCTATTGGTACGCGATTGTGAAATAGTGCTATTAAGTATTCAACGAGGCTCGTCGAAGCAGCAAAACACCGAAAAACCGCGATGTCGATGCTGCGATGAACCCACAGCGAGTTGGTTGTGAATCAGCGCGTACAAGTATAGTAATCACACTCAATCGTACAGTGTGTACGAGCTGTGAATATACGTATTATAGATTGATATATCCGTGTGTAAGTCCGAAGTGTCAGCGTTATTATAGTCGTTTGAATCGCGGACACACGAACGCCACGCATAGGAATGCACGACGACTAGTAATCCGCGCCTCTCAATCTCCTCGTTTTAACCTCGCTCTCGTATCTATGTACCAGCTGGTCAAAAAGTTGAGAAGTTAATTGGAAGAATAGTCAATATTATTGGACCGAGTTTAACGAGGGTCATTCCGAAATCCGATGCGGAAACTAATGTTTTATCTTAAACAAATTCGAACCTTCAATGTAATATTTTTTCGATCCGTTAAAACTAATTTTAGTTACAAAAAACATTTGAAAACGTTTTTTTAATTGACAATTCTACAGAAAAATATTACTTTAAAATCAAAAAACGACACGATTTTTATTTTTATCATTTCTAATAGATTGCTATTTAATTTATACTTCGAAAGCTATTTGTTTTTCAGTGCAATATTTTTCTTCGTGTTTCAAATTTTTTATTTCTAATAACGAATTAATATGGTTCTTTATTTCATTAATTCGCATGATTAATTCTACGCACATTCTGCGCATAGGCGACAAAATCGGGGGAACTCCGGTGAATTTTTGAAACGCGATGACGAGGCACGACGTCATAATTTATGATATGTACAGCAATCGAGTTCGTGCGGCGAATCAAGCGTTTACGCATACACAGATTATGTTCTCAGATGTTCTCGGAAAAGTTTTCGCATGAACACGCATCTAACGCCACACCGGTTCGCGTTGTGTTAGTGTAAGAAGTATAATAAATAAACGAGAGGTGTATCTATACGGAGTTGGATATCTATACGGACGAGGATTGAGAACGCGGGGCAATCCCCGAGTTATAGATAATCGAAAGTGAGAGTAAGAACGAACGATCGAGATAATGTTCGCGGATTGGCAAACTCGACGGATTCTTGAGATTCGATTCTTTGTTGTGGCTTATTGCAGCGAAGAGCTTATAATCAGAGCTGTGACGAGATATCGATATTAAAACGTCATATAACATTTTCCTGCAAATCGATGTTTCCTTTCGATAGCTCGCGTTCATTTTAATGCCGACGATCGAACAATAAATATTTTCATACAATTTTCGTGCGCCTGTTAACGGTCAAAAATGAGAAGGAACATTTTAACATTTAGTCTTGTGCACAGTTATTGTCCTCTTTCTTATGACCTAAAATAAAAAATAATTGCAACAATCAATAGATCAAAATTGAATCTGAGAAGTCTGATTTTCATTTATTATTTCGCGCGCGGTGACCATCGACGCGTTTAATAAATCGCAAAAGACAACAAGGTCACTGTTTCGTAACATGCACTTCGGTTGTTGTTCCCGTGAAAAAATATTGATTTCATGTCCTTCGATTATTTTTGAAAGTATGAGTAAATAAATTAAGGCAGACTGAGCATCGGGTCTATTTGCCAACCTAAAGTTTTTTTGAGTCAAACACGCTTAATTCGTTATTGTCTCATGATGCGATGAATGCCTCGAACGTTTGCACATGACCAATCAACCGATCCATTTGCGGTCATAGTTTTATTTCACAGCTACACATCAACGACGATCGCGACAGAGGGTCGATGATACGTCCTTCCCCTAGTAACTGGCAATCCAACTGATATTCCGTCTCGCTCGCTCGTTCCGCTGGCCTCCCGCGGCCAGCGTGTACTTGAATTTAGATTAAATCTCATTCCTGCGTACATAACGCGAGAGAGACTCGATCGTCAGCGTGGCACTCGACGAAGCATCGCGATGCAACGAAACCTGATATTTTTCGCATATTCAGCATTCCAAACACTAGACAAATGTGTACATTGAGAAAATTCTATTCGATTTTATCGTACAAATATGTTAAATATGGTTGCATAATAAAATAGTTGATTTTCTTATCTCATTACGGATGCATTTCGAATAAACGATTCGAAAAAGTTCCACTAAACCACCAAAGAAAATTGGAACAAACGACGCGCCTGCGGTCGAATATCTTTCAGTGGATTACGGATCGCTCAACTACCGATTATAATCTGGACTACACATTATTAATGCCATACATTTGTGATATTGAGAATGCTATTAAGTAGTTGACGATAAGATACCGTTTAATCGTTCGAAGATAGTAAAAATGAGCATTCATTTTCGGGACTTTGAATCGAGGCTATCTTAATGTCGTCTTATCGCAAATTGATTCGATGAATACGCAAATACGAGTGTTTTGTATTTTCTTCGATTGATTTATATGTTGGCATTGCAAGCTGTGAGTACAAGAAAATAGATTAAAACGGGGAAAATCGATTTTGTTTGATCTGTTATTTCCGGCCAAAACCGTGGTTCTATACTATTATTATTGTTATTATTAGACTCAAATTCGAAAGGGCGATAATTAATTTTCTAATGTACCGATGACATTTTTTTGAATAATGCCGTATTGTAAGTATCCTTGTTAATCATTGCTATCGTAATTATTGAGACTTCGAAATTCCTTTATCCTTTGCTGTGTTTCACGAAATCATCGAACGCCTGCATCGAGGTCGCGACAGTCACAGCAGATCCGTCGTTACCGACGCACGGTAATTTTTTTCTTGATTGGAACACCATGGAAAGGAAGAAATATCGTTTCTTTGGGTACAAATTCCCGGTCAATGTCTATCCGGGAGAGTTTTCTATGTTGCCAATGAAACTCGTTTACCAATCCCCCACACAGATGACGATAGCTATTCACTGCCGATCGTGTGTTAACTTCCGCGAATTAACTTCCGTTAATTCTTTTTGTATGTTTCCGTATATATTTGTATACTTCCGATGTTTGGAAAAAATACTTCTTAACTCTTTTTACTTCAAGACCCTTCAATCTTTTTAGGTATTTTTCGAAAAGATGGTGTATTATGGACACATTTATTTATTGATATACATGACACGTGACAGCGATATCGGGATTCGTAAAAGACTGAAGACAGTCTCTCGTTTTTTTATAAACAATGAACGCATCAAAGTATGCAACCGGGCTCGTATAGTACGGAGCAGAGCAGCCCACGTAAAAAGAAATAAAACGCCGCGCTTCACCCGAAGATAAACTCGCGACCCGCGCGAACGAGTATTCCTTACTATCGCGCGTAACAATGGGACGCGTCCCATTATTTCGCGTAAGTAAGATCGAGACATTCGCCCCAAAATTTATCCATTTTATAAGCGAGATGCGGCCAGACGCCCTTGAAACGGTCACCTTCGTCCGGATAGATCATCTGCTCGAACTCTATGTCGGCATGAACTAAACTATCGCTGAGAATCATAGATTGATGATAGAACACCGTCGTGGAAGCCGCGGCATGAATCAGCATGTACTTTTTGCCACGCATACCCTCGACTAATCGCGTTACGTCGCTACGCTTGTAACCCGCTTCATTATCCTCCGGTGTCGGCAGTCCCATGTATCTCTCGGTATAAAACGAATCTGTAAATTCAACGCGTCGATTGATTACTTCAGCTCATTAAATCTCCGATTAATCGGTGCAAGCTGCGGAATTGAATTCGTAAAAGAAAAAAAACTAAATCGAAACTTAAATGAATTACGATGAAATTTTCTTACTATAAGTTTTCCAGAATATTACAGGGTTAAGTGAGATTCCACACTTGAAGATATTCTCGTGATCCTTCGCCATAATCATTGCAGTTGCGAAACCGCCGTAAACCTCTCCCCATATGCCCGTTCTTTTCGAATCGATCCATGAATATCTCTCTTGGAGCTTTCTGAGAAAACGTTATATAATTAAGAATTATAGAGTAGTCGATATGAGGGGTGACACAGCGAAGAAGAGTCACGCCGAAGGATGCAATATCGCACGGTAGTAAAGGGTGCTCGGTTGGACAATGAGACAAAAGAAGGCAAGTGTCCGTCCATTCGCGTAACCGCAAAAACTCGTCGTTACTCACTTGGTCACTGCGATTTGGTCCTCGATCTCCACCGTTCCGAAACCTCGATTTATCTCGAATAACATTTTGCTACCCTTGAAAGCACTTCCTCTGCCGTCGATCACCGTCAAAATAACGCTGCGATTCGTCGTATAATACATTTCATGTATGAGGGGCACCTCGTCCGTTACCGCCAGTGTATTTGGAGCGGCGTTACTGAAAGTGACATTTTTCAATACTCAATTATTCGAAAGCCTCAAATAAGGTGTGAAAACCGACGGTTTTTTTTAAATAACTTTTTTTTGACTTCACAATTTTGTACTTTTTAGATAAAAATAGCAAATACCAAAAAAAGATTTGTAGTTCAGGTTAAACTATGTGTAACCTGATATTAGTTGAACAGTGTAGACTAAGGGGAACTATGTGAAATGGCATTTATAGAATTCCACTTTTCCATCCACAGATGCGACATTTTTTCACAGCAAATTATTATGCCGCTAACACGGAAATAATTGTATCAATTCGGGTTTTATTGATGTTCCACTGATACGATTGCTACCCGGAAAGGGGACAGTACGCCGCAAGGCCAAACTAATATTCGTTACGACGTCGGTCGTGAAAAAAGTTGTAACGTTGCAGAGGATCATCCGGTTTGTGAGACTGGTGGAACTTTAAGAAATATGTCTTCGTTCGATAGGTCATTGAAATTTTACTTACACCCGGACGATCATTGGATAGCTCAGACTTTCGTTGAAACCGGGAGGTAGATACATTCTCGCATTGCACGAGTATCCGTTAACGTCAATGCTAACGATTTTTTTCGTATGCTGCAAATGACTATTCGCCACGTCTCTCTCGTCATCTGACGTTTCCCACTGGTAGACTTTTTCGTGGTGCCTGTTGTAAATGTCTACCGTTCCCGGATCCGGCCCAACGCACGCAAGAGCGTAATGGGATGCATCGGTCGAAAAGTCCACGGATACGTATGTGCAATTGTTACCTAATAAATTGTCAACTTATAGACTCCGGTATTTAATTATTGCGTTCTTTTTTAATGTTATTACACGATGGGTAATTACTAGCTTCAAACCCGAAGTATGCAAGGAGAAGAAATATCGTAATTGCAAAAAAGTTCAACTCAGATTCTTACATGTCGGGACATTAAAGAAGAACAGTTTACTACGGACGGAGGACAGGAATTGAGGGTGGCAAGGAATTCGGATGAAGGTGTAGTGAAACCGACGATGCGAAAAGGTCCATCGGGAATACGAGTCCACATCTGGGCAAAATTACCTTCCGGGGTTAACAAGCTGCAAGAGACGCAGGTCGGCAGTGCACTTCCGTCAACAGGCGTGGAATACAAATTTCTCTGGGACGGCTTACCAGGCTCTGCGGCCAAATAATATATTTTTCCTTCCTTTTCGTCGATTCGAAGAAACGATTGCACCTCCGAGCGCAACGGTGTCAGGTCTTTTTCGTTCTTCAGAACGCTCCCGTTTATCAGATCATAGCTCGTCAGGTGAATGTATCTTCCGTCTGTTGTATTCGTTTCCTGATACTTTAGGAGGACCAATTTATTACCGTAAAGTATCGGCTTTGGAACATCGATCCAACCCTTCTTCTCCTCGATTTTCAACAAATTATTCGATTTTCCATGAATATCGTATGTCACGAGCTGGGCAATGTTTTGAACACGGTTTGTCCAGAAAGCAGCAACTGATTCGTTGGTTAACCAATTAACCTCGTGAATTATATGATCTCTGAGGAATAACAAAAAATCATTCAAAAATACTATCGAGATGATTAATCGTTAAATAACAATTATTATTATTTGATTCGACGATTGTCAACTCACTGGGAAACAATGTCGATGGGAGCTTTGAGAGTAATGAGTTTCGAGTTCGGATCCGTCAGGTCCAGAAGATTTAGCGATACCCGAGGATTCTTTGCGCCAGCCTAAATGGAAATTAAAATGTTCGATGAAGTTTGATGAAGGTTTAGTAGGTAGTTCTTTCTTGTAATGCCGAAAATGGCACACTTTCTAGAAACATGAAAAATTCATCGTCACTTTCGGGAAATCGAATTTGATCCAGTATTTCGGATTATGATAGCCGTAATGTCAATCAACTACCAATCTGTTTTGAAAGTCGAATTTAACGTCGGCTTTGTCAAAGACTCGAGAAAAATGTTGCATTTTTCTATTAAAGAGCCATGAGAAAAAATGAATTTTTGCTTTTAACTGACACGAATAGTCGAAACTTTTTTTTTCAGCACATTTCTTACAGGATATTATAAATATATACAGTACACGCTCCGTATTCTCGACCTCCGCTGACTTGACCGTTCCCCGAACTTCTTCTTCTTCTTCTTCTTCTTCACACAATTTGGCTGGGTCCTTCGACCAATACAAGGAGCGCCAGCCGGGCCACTGGGAACCCGTGCCGGCCAAGTACTGTTCCCCGAACTCAACTCGTTACCATGGTAACGGATTCCCCTACCTCGACTTCTCCTGCGCCCGTTATCCCTTCCCCGACTGAAGCGCTGCGCTGCGTATACCTACCCCTCGTTACCCCTACTCATAAAAACGTACCGGGAGTGGAGACGGTAGGGGAAGTCAAGATAAGGGAGCGTGCCCGGTCCCGTTGAGTCAAGAATACGAAGCGTGCACTGTACCATGATATCACACTTACCTTTGAATATTTGTATTTGAGATGGGTTGGACATGGAAACTTCTTGCTGGGCGTAGTATCGTACCAGAAAGAAGATATATCCTCTACTTCAGTATCGTTGATAGTGACGAATGCAACATGCTTTCCATCCGGAGAAAACCATAGAAATTTTTCGTCCCCGCGTGAGTTCCCTGAATCATTAAAAATAAATATAAAAAAAAAAATTCGATACTATTTGTCTTTGTTTTTTTTTTCTAAATATTTTTATGGACAAAAATGTGCACCCCGATGATTCCAATCGGGTACTGCATCCTTAATCCCTCCGGCAACGCCGTCGGTAGTCAATCTTCTGGTGACGACTCGATCGTTTCCGTCTATCTCGCCGTAATACAAGTCGTTTTTCATCTCGTAAATGAAACCGTTGCCGACCGTTGACCACTCAGCCATCAATATTGGCTCACCATCGGCAATCTTGGTACGTTTCCTATTGAGTCAATTGAAATTATGAAATTTACTACGATGTATCAATGGACGACAAAATCAATGGGTTGACAAAATGAAGGAAAATAATTTACCCCGTTTTCACATTAAGAACATCGAACTTTCTGAAGAACTGGTAGGACTTTTGAGGTCGCTATAGAAATTTAGGTAAATAATGATATTATTATATATGGCAGCCGACTATTGATCTTGCATTCAATTTCTGACTCACCCAGTCCATCCTGTATCCAATGAGCGCGTAACTTAGATCGGCGGAGTGGGTCCACTCGTTTAGCCCGCCACCTTTATGCGACTATAAAAAAATCAAGGGAAATTATAAAAATGCCACCTTCTTTATCCAGAACTGCAATATGAATGTTATCCCTGTTTGTTTTTTGCACTCATGAGGTGCCAAAGAAGACTCTAAGTTGGAAACCATAATTGCAAATTTCGAGCCGAGCTTTACTGAAACCATGCAAGAAAGGTTTCTTGAGGTTTCAGGGATTGGATGTCATTTTTACTGTGCTCGGTGTCTCTGACACCATATCCAACAGTACAGCCTTCAAAAAAATCAAGAAGGTTCGAAGAATATTATTGAATATTTTAAAACAACTCGAATTTGCAAACAAAAATACAGAAGCCGATCTCTATTCGATATAGAACGATAGAAGTGCTATGCAATCGATATCGACGATGAGCGAAGAACAAACAACGCCGTTGAGGACCAGCTCGACGGCTGCGTTCACAGACGAGCCACGCAGCAATTAGCAGATTCAGAAACACATTGAAAAATGAACAACTGACGACAGAAACAAACACGTCGTAGGACGTCCTATTGCTGAAAAAACAACACAAACAATATCACAAGCTCGACGAGAGGCTGATAATCTTTTTTGCGATTTCGAAAATTCCGCCGTCGAATATTTGAGAAGAATAGCATATGTTTGTATTCAAATTGTACCTCGATTTCAATAAAAGACCTTACCGCCTCAATTACGATTTCAAATACAACGGTTCAAATTGCGCGTATATTAGTTGGGAAGAGAATGAGTGTTTGGAGACAAAAATGGTGCGCTTTATAAAAAATGTGTAGCTGGAAATACAACACTATATCGGTATTTGATTACAACACTCGTGAACTTAAACAAAAACAAATTGAATAGTGATGAAATAATTGAAGTTTTACATGTTGTTTCAATAATCAACACCTGTTTTTTGAGGCTTGTGTTATTTTGACGCATGTTGTTCATGGTCATGATATTTTTACGCTATACTTTTTCCTGTCTTATTATTACATGAGATATTCAGAGATATTAAAAATGTCGAGAATCTCCCTATAATTCTCTCTTATTTTTCCCTCTTCTAGTTTAGACTTAATTTCTCTAGGCACTAAGAACCTCGACCATTATAATTCTATCTATATCGTTGTGAGCCCTAGAACCCGACGTTTCCTTAATCATAAGCATCGCCCGTCACTCATTGGTTGACATTTTGCACGAAAAAAAGATCAACGATATTTTTGCAATAACATCCTTTATGGATCGACCATTCGAATTCAATATAGTACAGTTATTGTTATAGGCTACATTTTAGCTGAAAAATAAATAATGATTTTATCGTTTAATTTTTTTTCTTAGAAAGGCAATTTTTCAGTCGAGCTTCTTTCGTAACTTTTTTTTAACATAATGTTAATTTATTTTCACAGAATTTCGCAAACGGTTTTTTTCTTCTGAAGTTAGACTTCCAATTCGACTAATGAATGTCACTCGTAATATCGTGAAATGTACGAAATTATTTTTATTAACTCACCAGAATTTTTCGGTCCAGAATAATAGACTTTTTCTGAGTTTCAACGTTATATGTAAGTATACCCACACCCCAGTCCCCGTACGAAATTTCATTTGGAGATATCCAGCTTCCATTAAAATGGAAGTATCGCCAATAACCTCCGTGGTCGAATATTTGCTCGAGTTGGTATGGCGGAAGCGGCTCGCATCCGACACTCAAAATCATTAACATCGAAAATAAGGAAAGATTCTAGGAAATTGACAAACAAAAAGACGTTTGATACACGTTCGAATTAAAATCAAATACACAATGTCACCCCTGGATGCTCAAACTCACGATTATTGATGTCATCGTCGATGTTTTTTCTCACTGCCGAGCAACGATGTCACCTGCCCTCCACTGACTGAGAAGAACCGAACGAACAATAAGATATTGAAATAAAAGTCGAAAAGCAGTTATTCGGCAAAGAATGCAAAGTTGGCCGCTCGAGCTGGAAACACAATCCGAAGACGAGTCTAATAGTCAATCGACTTGGGACCTTTCGAATTATATAGCACCCGAGATGAAACGTGTGCGTGTATGTTTTGTTTGGAGACCCTGAAGTCGCGATGGTAATAATATCTTAATAACAAGACTTATAATCTTATTTACGATTTCAAAGACGACGATAACACGATCGAATATTTGTTGAGAAGAGACCGAGTGTTTTGGGGAAAAAATTCCGTGCTCAATAAAAAATGTTTAGATAAAGCAACAAGACTATACCGTACAACCTCTGTTTTCTTACTTCAGCGGGACCGAACATCATCGCTATACTGTACTCCCCCTACCGTCACCACTCTTAGTCAGTTGCTGCAATAAGGGCAACAACGTGCAGGGGCTGCGGCTCAAGGGCGCTTGTAGCGGGTCGAACCGAAATATCGAAAATTCAGTTATGCAAAATCCTTGTTATGGTTTCGAATTCCTATAAGCGAGCGGTTTGGTTAAGCGGCGTTGAGAAAACAGAGGTTTCACTGTATTTGTATTTCATCACAACATTCGTATACTTGAACAAAAACAAATCGAGTAGTGATGAAATAATTGAAGTTTCACATGTGGTTTTTGAATTTATATCTGTGTTTTTTGGGTTCGTGTTAGTTTGACACGTGTCTCTCATGGTCACCATATTTTGACACTATGCTCTTTCCTGCCTGCAACGTTAGGGTCTCCCAAAAGTGCGATGAAACGTACTCTTCGTCCCGCTGGTCAGAAATCGACAACGTTCCATCCGCATTGCAGACATGGAATATGGTACTTTTAGCGTTATCGGGAAAGAAATACTTGAAGGGAAGGTAAAGTACTAGCTTTTCTCTATAAAACGCTACGAAAGAAAAGCAGCTGACGAGGCATTGCGCTGTTGCAGGCATAAAAATATAGTAAAATTTAGCAAAGTGGGGGGAAAAAAAAGTATGCTACTCGGGAAAGAGGGCATTTTCACTTCCCTCTCTTCTAGAAAAATGTTCGTGAATTGAAGTACGATAACATATTTTATGTACGAGTTGCGACACGTACATTTGTAACTACATTCATTACTGCTCTTGTTTAAACAAATATTAATACTTGGCACGCTCATTCTCTAAATTAGAAATAACTGTGAATCGGTGATATTGCAAATCGTGAGCGTACATACGAAGTATTGATATTTTTTTGAACAACACTAATAATGAACTTGCCAGTCGTTAACTCATTGCGTCTATTTTTTTTTAATCGGCTCGACCCGCTACATCGATTAAAAAACCAATATGCATATAATCTATTTAAAAAATCATAAGTAAATCATTAGATTACTCATAGTGGCGTGACGCACGTTGGACCCTATAGTATAGACAATACGATCGTAAAAAAATCTGGTGAATTTCGGAAACGTGACGAATAGACCGCGTTTCCGTTCTAGTGTTTCCAAGCGTCACAATAAACCGCTAGCAGTGGAACGCCAATTATTCACAGCAATTTTTTTTGCATTAAAAGCACAATAGTTTTTGCCGTATTGAAATGTTTCTTGTATTACACTTGGCCCATATAATTTTAGTTATTTTTTTGAATAATTTTCGTAAACAGCATTTTCACGTATTTGGCGTAGCTTTTTTGTTGAAAAAAACATTTTGGAATAACACGTACAGCAAAAAAGATTGTACGGCTGAGTAACTATTTACATATAAACGATTATGTTTTCAAACATTCTCGCAACAGTTTTCGCATCGGCACGCTTATAATGGAACACCTGTTCTGTGAAGTTTGACACGAACACACAGCACATACGGAATAATATCCGAAAATTGGGAAACTCAATGAGTTCTTGAGAGAAAGAGAGAGGGGACGCGAGCCAGGGCTACGAAATTGTTGAGCTCCTGTAACAATGCAACCAGAGTTACAGCGAGTTCATCCTTACCCACACATGGTAACTTTTTGTTCTTCATTGGAACAACACGAAGAAAAAAAAATTTCATTGGGGACATATTTACCATCGACGACTAAACGAAGAAGTTTTCAATCTTGCAGATGAAATGCGTTCGCACAGCCCCGCACAGATGGCGACAGCTATTCACGGCTGTACTCGCTAAAAATGTTATCTCGTTTAATTCAACCCTCATCCAAAACAGTTCGTATCGAAACTCGTTGAATAAAATACGTGTCACCTAAATTAATTAACCCTTCAACGGTCAAGCCTCTTTTCCATTGAGAAAAATAATTTTTCTCTACTTCTCGAGACATTTCTGTATGAAAATATGTCAAAAATTTCACTTTTGAAAAATTCAGTTTATCCTTTTTTCCAGTCATAGAAAACGATCTTCAATTAAAACTGATCGAAGAACTTTCATTCAGATGCATTACTTTTACGTAAAACGTTTGCAGAACTTGTTATGGAAATTTGAGAGGGTATTTAAAAAAAAACGTCTATTTTGCGACTATAGCAGATACGCTACATTTTGGTAGTTAAAGGATCAATATTGCGTGATCTCGCATGAAGTTGTACATTGTACAAGCTTCTTGGTTTTCGTCTAAGGCATATAATGTAAAGTAGTAAAGCAAACGGCCATTATATTTTTATTTTCATCGCTACACAATGAAACATTTTTTCATTAATAGTAAATATCAGAAGCCATTATCGTTGACGCCAACATAGGTAAAAAATGTTTGGAAACGAATTCCTCGACTCTTTGAAGTGGTTTATTTCGAATCAAAGAAATTATGAGAAAAACGAGTAAAAAATCGAAAATGAGCAATACGACAACGTTTCGACCGAGCTTGTAACTCTGGCACGGTGTTTACAGAACAGGTGGAGCATTCAGGGGTGCTTCGAGGAGGCGAACGCCGGCGGTGAATCGATCGAGAGCAGGCAAAGTCGCACCTATCGGTACCAGAGTATAGTCGTTCGTGTCCTCGGGAGAATGTCAGTTTTGTCGTCAAGCTTCACTCTCAATTCTCACCCTGCAACTATCATTCGCGCGAGAAAACCCGTAAAGTCTTATTTTCTCGAGGAACTTATCATTTGAGTGAGAAAAAAAAATGATATAGGTGTAACTGCAAACAAAAAAGTTTTGTAGCCTGAACGCATAAGCTTCGGCAAAACTGCTGGAACTTAGTAGGGCATATTTAGATAGAGGTTAAATGGACGAATTTTTTATTTCTCTATTTTTCATAATATTATTTGAAAACAATAATTAAGTTAATTTGACGTGAACAACGATTATTATAACAGTGTCTCGCAGATATAACGGAATTTTCAATAACGATTTCCAATCGCTCTATTACGGTTCAGCCTGTACGTACTCGGTGAAGTTATAGTGATAGTTTTGGAGTGTAACGTATAGTTTTAACGTCGGATTCGATCTATGAATAGTGTAAAGCCTCGGGGCTGCATAGTAACGTCACGTACTTGGTACTATGCCAACGCGGGATCAACGGAAAAGCTCTTCGTTCGCGGCTTACCCATATTTCTTTTGCTTCTTCAAATCCGCGCATTCTTCTTTCATCGTACGTTCGCGGAAGCTCTCGTCGGTGCGTTTGATGAAGTGACGAGTGACGGATCTTTCCGGAGAATACGATCGCAACGTAACTCGTTAGTTGAGACGTAAAACGTCGAGAATACAAGTGTTATGACAAACGAATACGAAAATCTGATTGTTTGTGTAAACTTCTTCGATGCCCAAGTGTGATTATTAAAAACAAAAGTGTGTCAATTAAAATGTATTCGGATAGAGAAAAAAGTCTTAACGCGATAATGCTAATGGGTGTGTTATTGTTTTGTTTACCACACGATTATCCGCGAGTCAATCAATGCACATTCTTGAAAACATCACTTTTATAAAACTATAATTTTTTCAATATTTATTTTTCATCACATTTGTTTGAACATCGGTTGTTTATTCAAAATCGATCGGTTGAATGAATAGTTTTAAGATAACGCCTTTTCGTAGTTGATCGAGTCGACAAATCCTCGAAGGAATTTTATCAACAAGAATTCGAATTTTTAGTGGTCATATCTTAAGAGAAACTCTGAATGAGTGCTCCGAATCAGTTTTGCAACTCTTTTCAACGCCTAGTCATGGGCGATCGCGTATTAATTTTCGGACACACGTTTAGATTATAACCGAAACGCTGTTTATACGGAACTTACCGAAGAAGACGGAGTAGCGTTCGGAAGATCTCTCGCTTCGATGATTCTTTGAAGAGATCTTCCGGTCGAAGCTTGGAAACGCGCGCAGTCGAATGGCCATTGTGAAAAAACACATCCGAAGACCGGGCGTACAATCCGGAATATTGAAAAATGAAAACGGTCCGCTTGCACATCGATGAGGTCGATCGCTGTTATCCAAGTTTCGAAATGATTTACGCGATCAAATTTGCGTTGTTCAAACGACGGTGATTTTTTGTAAAATTCAGAATGCGAATCGACGCAGAATGGCTAGCAATAATTGTGGATCGGCTGCTTCAAGTTCGATCGTCGAGCGAGGGCACGCCGGAAACAAAGAAGAAATTGATTTAGGATCGGATTCGGGTGAGCTTTCCATATTTTTTAGTACGTAATTCAAAAATTGAATGAATTATAAACAGTATTATTGTTATTGGTATTGGGTAATTCTCTATTATCTATCTTGGATTTCGAAATATTTTTTTTAACAATATGAATTGTTGGTGGAAAGTCGAAAAGCCATTTAGAATTTTTTGAAAAATGTCTGGCGGCGATCTAATTGCCTCGTTTTTCGAGATATCGGGCTATAATTTTGTTCAACGTTGGTCCATTACCAAACAATGAATGGTATTGAATTTGGGCAAAATCTACGCAGCTCTTGAGGAAACCAAAAGAGACAATCGCCCTTTCCTGTAAAGACAGTTTGGCAGACTGTGATAAAAGAACGAGAGCAACATGCCAACGCAGTCGCCACCATCTTTCCGGCATTGCACATAAATTTTATTGGTTGCGCCGATTATTGTATCGCAGCAACGTTGTTGAATTTTCATTGACCTCATCAATGACCTCCCGGACGTTGAGCTTCACAAAAAAAATCGCTTCTTTCGCAGGAACGAAAAAAGCCAAATACCTAGCAAATTTTCTTCTAGCCTAAGAAATTCCGGAGATTCGACGAATTCAGAGAAACATTAGTGTATCACTGTATCTCATCTTCTCCCCACCATGATCAGCTTCCCCACAAGAGTTAAAACATACCAGCTGGTGCGTCTCGTTCGTTCCCGCGAGATCAGAAATCCTCTGTCCGTCCCTCTTTCTCCGTATTTCTCCGATTCCTCGTTCGAACCAAAGAAGCGGCTCGGAAATTCGTAACAGTTCTCGGCCAGTAGTCCGGGAACGCTTGCACATGCTCTTCGAACCCGGCCGTTCCGATAAATAATTCATTTGTAAAAAAACACAAGTTTTAAACAACAATTGATCCATCGAATAAATTATTTTCTTCACGAACGAAGTGTCAGCACCTAAAGTTACATACTTCTTTGTTACACATTTATAGAATTAATGTGTTTTTTTTAAATCACTAATTCGAGCGTGAAAAATATTATAAATATCGTAAAGTGGGGAAGAGACGTCAAACGCCGGGTGTGTCTCCAGTCGAACGAGTCTCGCGGTAAAGTTTAAGGCTCGGATGAACGCCGGGCAAAGGGGCCCCGAGTCGGTGCTGGTTCCGTTTCTCGGGCCCCGTCACTGGGCCTCTCGGCAGGGCCCGGTCTGTGCAGGTGTAAGAAGCAGCTTTCATTCGGCTCCGAGCTCGTTCACGTCGCGTCACTCTCTCGATACGCCGACGACTGTCTCGACTTCATAAAAACACGAGAGTCGATTCCTATTATCATCCGAATATTTTTTTCCCCTCAACAGCATCACTCGTTTTCTCGTGATATTGTGAATGCCGATGAGCAGAGAGAATACAATAAAAAAATTTTGATGCCGCTCGAGTCGTAGGCCAGTGCGCGTTATGTGAAAATTTATCGTGCATAATGAATCGCGGTTGTATCCATGCAAAGTGATAAACGTGATTTTTTCATTCGTTTTATCGACAAATCATTAAAATTCAAATGAACATGGTGTTCTTCGGGAGGAAGGAGAAGCCGGAGGATCGTCGACTCCTGGCGAGTATGGATGCGGTTGACGGAGCAAAAATATATCACGTTGAAAATGGTAATGATAAATAGAAAGAACAAACAAAAACTTTTATATTTTTATTTACCGTTATAATAATTATTTCTTTTGATAAAAAAAAAAGTATCGTAACGTTGCAACGGATTGTTATGTATATGAAGGTTTTTTTTGTACATATCGATTCAATTTACCGCCCAAGTCAATCAAAGTAGAATTTTTTCAATTCTGTTTGCCGAAGAAAAAAAAAAATTCAGCATGTAATCGAGAAGATTCATACATATCGGGGACACTTGAAACTCGATCGCATCAAACGTTATACACTCGAGGCAATGTTCAGGTAATTTAAACAGACATTGGAAAGTGCTAAAAATTCTCTCTCATCCGTTCTCGATCTTCCGTGGCGTCGGACCCTCGAAAGGACGACTGTAAACGAAGGAAAATTGTAACGATATTCTGTTGTTAACAGTGTTCCATTCGTGCGATAAGCGCTCGAGGCAAATGCGCGAACGTCGCTCGGCGATAGCGCTAACGATGCTGCAACAGTCGAGGCAGTCTTAATTAAAACGTAACTGCGAACACAATTAACGTCTTGCCACGTTTGGAGCCTTGAGCTTTTCATGCACTGTCGCCTATCCCCGCTATATTCGGTCATGAGCTTCATTTTCTCATTTACTTACACTACTGACATTCGCACGTGACTTTCTTGAGCCCATTAACCCATTACTGTTCCCTAAACGATATACATATAGAAACATTCGGGACCAACAATCTTAATCCGTGTAAATTTACTTGTCTGTGAATGTAATACGACTCTCATGTTCGCGCATTAAAAAAAAAACCGGTAGATAGTATATAACGCAGGTCCAATAGAAATAAATAAATAAACGAATAAATAAATTCATAAATACACGTTGTTGTTGCTTCATTTGCTTCGCGATTGGCGACAGCAACGGTACAAAAATATTCGTGATGAATCTTTGTCGGACGAAAAAAATGATTATATTCAGCGAATTAGAAATATCCAAATGAACTTCAGGGCAGACATAGTCACTGCCTCTGTCAGTGGAATACATGGAATTGTGTGACCGACATTCTGTTCAAAGAACCGCGCGATTTTAAATGAAGAAAAAAAAAAATTCTATACCATCCATTCGGATTTTTTCATTGCTTTGGCCAACAGAGGTAAACTAAATATCAGAGTATAAGAAATGAAAATAAAAGAGCATCTACCGAATACATTACACAATATATGGTAAAACAGTGATATAAAAAATATTATTATAATTATTGGTCGAATTGATTCTTGTTATTCGTTGAACATAAATAATAAGACTTGGGGCGAAAATCGTTTTATATCTCGTAGTTGTATCCAAGTAAGAACGATTTTTCCAAAAGATTTGGCAACTTGCGAACGCTCACTTCGATTTTTACCGTTCGCTTGAAAGTGTAAATTCGCAAGCTTGCGCACATCGGTGATAACGGGGAGACGGGTCGGTGCGCGCGCGGGGATATTTGACGCGAATTTTGATGTGCGAGAGAGCAGAGAGGACAAATTTCGGCCACCTGTAGCTGAGAATATTGATCGTTTCGTGCGCTATGAGCCACGCCCGGGGGTGAGCCAACGCCGGCATCGCGTTTCGCATGCCCCTTCGTCGTTTTTCCCTTCGTCATCTCGCCACCCCTACTTCTCCGACGAACCCCCTTCGACAAACCAACCCCGCGAGCGCGCGCATGCTGTTGGATATATAAACTATAGAGGGCTGTATGGACGAGAGAGACAGATAGCGCTTAGTGCACTCGTGTAGGTTCACAGTTATGGAGAAGTGCACCGTGAATGTTCCAGCCGCCTTCATGCACGTGAGGGACAATATCGAGGAGCTCGGCAAAGTCGCTGCTGACGACACCGATCTTCTGTTTCTCAAAGGATTGCTCGACAGCCCCGTCGTTAATTCGCTCGTCAAGGTTCGTAAAAAGACAATTAACATTCTGTATTAAAATCTTCATTATTTCACGCTGTATGCGTCGATGGAACAGAAACGGCACGGGATGCCCCGCGGAGGGTTCGCCGAATAATCGATAGCCGGCGTACAATATATACTCATGGGCTCGAAACATTTTTTATATAGATCGCTTTGACACACAAGATTTGTGGTTTTCCGACGATACGGAATTCTTTTTTCATTCACATTTTTTTCCGTGAATACTGAATGGAATAATTTTCGTTGGAGATTCGTGAGTTTGCAAGGCACGGAGTGAGTGCGCTGTGTGTTCGATGGGATACGTGGGTCAGTTCGTTCACGGTGACAAAGGGGAAGTGAAAGTGAGTGAAAATAAGATGATCCAAAGTATTTAAGGAAAATTGGTATAAACTATTTTGAAATAAAATCGTTTGGCGAAATCGATCGATCTTTTTTGTCATCGTTAAGTTCGAATATCATTGATAACGTAAAATATTCAATTATCAAATTGCGATGATAATGAATGAGTGTTAAAATATTATTGAATTTCGTTCGGCGGGGTTTTTTTTCATTAAACTCACCGCGTATTCGTTCGGTACGGTAGGGGCGAGTAAATCGAACACATGTTGCCACCGGAGCATAACGAGAAAATGGGTGAATAGGTGATTTTTAGAAAAAGCAAGTTTGCATTTTTTTTCACGGCCTTTTTTCCGCCGACCTCCTCTGCGAGGAAACAAGGTGTTGTTATTGGGCAATTTTTCACACAATTTTGTGGAAATATTGATATACGAAAGGAGAAGAAAAAAAAAAATTGATTTCGCGATCGACGAATTGCACACAATAACAACGCTCCTAGCGGTGGGGAAACGGTGCGAGATGATCGTGAGTACGATATTGCTCAATGCTCGTCCCGCTCGACCAGTGAAGTCGAACGTCGATGTCTTTTTTGTTTTTTCTTTCGAGACACCGGGTATAAAACTCCACGAGCGTGTTGCCTCACACACGTGGTTTCACGTTACGCACGTGTGTGGTTCGCCACGGCGAACGGTTCAACGGCGAACGGTTGTAGTCGTCGGGTTTACGCGTATCGGGCCCTCTACTCCTTTTGCTCCCACTCTGCCGCCGTCGCTCCTTGACTTCGGTCCCCGCTTCACCTGCTGCCAAGCCCACATTCCACGGCGTCGCTAGTCGCAGGTAACGCACGGAAACAGGTAGACGAGACGACGAAGTCCCCAAAGAGCGCGACGGGGCGACAGATTTTTTTAAAAAAGGAAACGGGAATAGTGACAAAACGGGAAACGGGGAGATCGTACATTCACAGCGTGCGACGCCAGCGAATCCTTTGTCGTCTCTTTTTTCTTACATTTTCTTTTCTAGGCTCTCTTCGTCAGGGCTGAGGCGTCAAAAAGTCGATTGTGCCCGAGAACCGGTAACCTTTCCGGTTTTTGCTGGTCCACAGAATCGCGTATCTAACGCAAACGTGTTCTACGGTAATTAGGCATTGTCCAATCGATTTACTTATCGGCCCAATTTTTAATTAAAACAAATTCAAAAATTGTATCGCGATGAAGAAAAAAAAAATGATAAAAGAATGTTTATTTTTATATCTATTGCAAGTTTTTTTCTTATCGGAACAACTATTGCAGAAGTGGATTAGATGCATTGAATGAAACTAGTACAGTTCAAAATTAGGGGAGCAGAGGCTTAGCGGATGAGGCTCCGCTTCGCACGCCACGGACCCGGGTTCGATTCTCGGCCAAAGCACATATGGAATTTTATTCTATGTGTTTTCTGCAAACCTGGTGGGTCGGATGCCACCTTAAATTCAGACCAGCCTATCTTACAGTGATCTGTGCGCGGTCCGTGTGCCGCTTTGGTGGCTCCCAAGCGGTTCTCATCGCTTGGATGGTGTACCACGAACCAGTACACCGGCTGGCGCATCGGATCACTGTAGGGAGGTGCCCCCGTAAGCGCCCTGGTGTTCGCGCTCGAGTTTACTCGCATTAACATCGGGGACTAACGGAGACACCGGCTGTATTGGTCACACATTTTCCGCAATTTCCCTGGGCCCTCGGCAAATGCGATACAGTGGGGGTAAGTCGGCCGCGGACGCGATCAGGGTGGGGAAGAGGTAAAAGGCGAGAAGCCGTACCAGATGGAAATAAATACAATACAGTTTAAAATTCCTTCTAAAAAAATGTCTCGCTACAGACTCAATGATCCGATGGTTAACGTCTGTGCTCGGAGGACCAAGGCAACACAATGGAGTGAAGTCTCGTTTATCTAGTACCCTAACAGTTCGCGCGACCTCGTTTGGGGCCCTTCGTATCGCATCGACGTGCGCCATTCGCCGTCGAGGCGGCGGACTTCCATTGTATATTCCGGCCATAGTTAATAGAACAAAGACCGCGGGGAAAAATCTCCGTAGTAATTGGAAATTATCGCCGTGTGAGAAGAAAGATTATAGACAATGCCTGCGATAGCATCGTGGTAGAATTTTAAGGACGCACGCTGTCTACCCAATAACGCTCATAAACTCATAAAAAAATACCTACCCATCGTTAATCAGTGAATTTTTACAAGATAAGAAACATAATTGTGAATATAAATTCAACAATATTCACACAAATTTATGTAATATACTTTTTTTCTATCAATATCCATTCTTGATCGGAGACTCGTTAAAAAAATAAACCGGAATCAGAAATAAAAAAATAATACCTATAAGTGAAATTCATAATTAATCGATTCGATCGAATAATGCATCGCTACATTCCCAGTCAAAAGCGAAATTTTGAGAGCATTTCGACGATTTCCCGATGAGATGAGAATCCGAAAAAAGAATTGCGAAAACGGCAGTGCGCCCGAACAGTTTTTCGATAAACTTGAAAAATCAAAATTTTCATTCATTTCGGATACCTTTGTCGAACTCGTATACCAAATTTCCGCTGGGGCGCTCGAAATTTGGGACCGCTATCGTGGCGCCCTTTTTGGCACACACCGGACATTTTTTCTATATGTGATTTTTCAACGTTTTGGAATGTTCCGAACACACTGACGTGAAAAACTCGAAATTATAAGTTTTTTCCTCAAAATCAAAACAAAATAAAAGAATCGTTCCAGGACACACGGTATCGAAGAATCTGAGCCGAGTAGCGCTACATTTTCACCCTACATAGAATCGTGGTACACGAGGTCATGACTATAACCCAATGAGAGGAATAAAAGTACTCGAAGAAGTTGAATCATTGTCCGGTACCAGTCGCCGCCTTTAATACCCTCACACCCGACCCTACGAACTCTTTAATAACTGATAGGTCAGAGCATCGCGGCTCACGGGTCATTCTCGTTCCCGATCTTCGTCGCGACGTGCACACCAACGTGCGCATACACAGCAATACACTTCTCGCGTGCTGAATGAAATTTACGTATATCCTCGCCCACGCCCGTCTCCGTTTCTCGAGCCTGTAATTTTTTTCCCCCTCATGCTCCACGCATGCCGCGTGCGTACCAATACCCATCGCGGAAAAGTGTGCGCGAGTCAGCGAACTTGTAATTTCAGAGCTCCGGTTAATCGTCACTCGGCATGCGTAATCACACGCATGCACTTTGCAACAGTGGGAGGGCAATGGGTACAGAAGATACTCGGAATGTTACTACGAACGAGTCGAAAGAGGAAAGAAGAAACGAAAGGAAATAACACGTTGCTCGTTTTATCCTACATATACAACTATACGCGCGGGCCATCGAGCTCACCGAGCACGAAGAGTCATGTTGCGGTAGTACACGTCGAGAAGTCGCGATAGAGAGTACGATTGTTGTAACTTTTATCGCATATATCCAGTGGCAAAGTTCTTCGGTTACTAACCGGCGAGCGACGATCTCGGTTACCCGGTACCAATGGCATCGATATTACAGTTTTAGAGCTTTGTAGATTTATTCTGTTTATCGAATGCGACTGGGAATAGTCGCATCTACAGCATTCCGGTAAGAACGGTAGGGGAATTAATCGACAAAAAAGTTTCTCGCTGATTGTTCAAAATTCGACCTCAACTTTCATTGCAACTTCTGATCGGATTTAAAATCAAAATTCTTGTTGAAACATAAAATTGAACTTCCTATTCAAAAACGTAAAATTACGCATAATTTTATTTTTCAACCGAGCAAAATATCGTAATTCCATATTGATTTATTCATTGATAATAGTGTTTCGATTACGTACAAAAATTACAGGATCTAATTTTATTAAATATTCGAATAAAAATTCGATTTTTAATTAAATACAAATAAAAAAATTTACTAAAAATAAAAAAAATAAAACCCGTTCCGTGGTCCGAATTAAAAAGAAGTATCGAGACGCAATTTATAGAGACGTCCCTGGGGCCGAATAACGAATCTCCCCGTGTCGTTTCTCTCCTGTATATACCGGGTGATCCGGAGGGAAATAAAACAGTTGTGAAGAAGAGACAGGGGGGGACCCCCACCTGTTTCACTATAAGCGAGCGAACGGGGGCCGCGCGTGTACGCGAGGCTAGCCTCGCGCGACCGAGAACGAAGGGGAAGTGGTTAGGCGCGGCAGTTTTCTGACGCTACCTACGGCATCGAGAAGCCCGTCAACGAAGCCAAGAACGCGAGAGGCATCGACACTATTCTTCTTAAACAAAGATTACCTGGTACTGCAAAAATTTTGTGTTTCTTTTAGTTTTTTCAGTTAAAAAAAAAACGCAAGTTCTTCGAGCTTATTTTTCAAATTGGCAAACAAGTTCCAAATCGTGAGAGAAAACGTGTTTTCGTTGGGATACCAGGTGGGCGCGGCGGTAGCCCCCCTTGGAGAACATACGGTACCGCGTATCGTTCTCCAAACGCGAATGTGAAATTCTCGCCGCGGAAAGTGTCGTTTGAAGATTTTTTTTTTTAAACAATTTTTTTTCCTCCTCAAATCGGGTGCAAATAGGTTTTCGTGCGATGATCCGTGTTCCCCGATACGTGACCGAGTGCTCCACAATGGCCGAAAGCGAAGCTATGCAGACGAGGTGAAACTGGCGATACCTCGTCGATGTTTCGAAAGGTCTTAACTCGCGGCATTGGATGAGATTTTTTTAAATTAGCAATGTCCATCAAATTTTTCAAACGAAATTCAATGCGAAAGCAAAAAAGTTAATTGCACTTTTGCACAAAAAAAAATGTAACGAAGTTGTTAACGCTTCAAATAACTTTTATGACTTTATGTTTTTCATTTGTCAATCCATAGTTGTTAATTTTTTTTTATCGTAAGATTCAAAAGAATTCTCGAATAATTTCATTGAATAGGTTAAAATGTTTCAACATTGATTGAAAAATAATTTATAGCAACTTCCATTGATTTTTGTTTTTGACGATCGGTTATTCTTGCTCGTTCTCAATTATTCGCACGAGTGGACGTTAAAGCTGGAGCGAAACGATGACTAAGACAAGACAAGACAAGATCGATTAAACATCTTACGTCAGACGTGCAAGCGACGAGACCTCTCGAGCCCGAGCTTCATTCTCTATTATTTCCCCTTCTACCGAGAAGAATAGCTAAACTATGGAAAACCTCCTCCTGTCCGTCTTACTCTCTAAAAATATAGCTTCGTTCCTCGCGCTTTTGAGACGCATCGTCGGCGGTTTACCGAAATATTTACGTATAAAATCTTTCCTCGGGTGCCAAAAGTGATTTTTATTTATCGCCCGGTGCATCAACCGAACGGGTCAGGGAAGACTGACGCGTTCCATTTGGTACACCGACGCCGAGAAAACCCCCTCGAAAGCGTGGGAGATGAACGTTAACGTTAACTCGTGTTTTTCTTTTTTTTTTGTAAACACTCGTCGCGCGTCGAGTCTCGTGGCTCTCATCGGTGCTAAGCTTACCGATAACTCTCCCGTACTTCCTCACTCCGATTCAACTCGGGTGCAAAGTCCAAAGAATTTTCTCTCGCAATTTCATCGGATCTTCACAAGATTTCTATTCAACAATCTAAAGCTCAAATGTCTGGAGCTAATATTATTTATATTTTTTCATAATAAAGCGATCGACACGAATGTTGATATAATACTTCGAATCCACGTCGTCGACTCCGCTTTATTGCGCTTCTATTCGTACGATCTCGAAGACCGTGAAATGCGCGTCATTAACGACTCGAAAACTCGTTTGAACTTTCTCGCACGAGAACGGTTAATGATTTTCTTCGATGCGTCACGAAAATTCTTCGTCCCGAGCGAATTGTGTTTCGATGTTATTCGGAGAAGAATTTCATGTGACATCGATCATTCTGTTTCCTCTCTAATAATGCATTTTTTAAAACAATTTACAGCTCCAGGAACGATTGGAGGTGCCTCCAGAGTCCGTGGAGCCGGTCTGCCTGTCGATCTGCGACGTAGTCGACGAGGTCTGTCACGGCTTTCAAACGTCTCGCAACGAAGCCGCGAGAGAATTGACGTGGTTGTTGAAGAGTTCGCACTTGAAGGCACTTTTGGAGACGCACGACGCGATAGCGGAACGGCGTTCACTGCCACAGGAGTTGCAGAATCCGATTGCAACGACAATGCCGAGCGACGATAGACACGAAGCCGTGAGGGTGGTTGGACTGAGGAGGCAGCCCGACGAGCCTTTGGTAAATTCAACCATTCGTTAAATATCCCTTTTTCGAACGAGCGGTCGGTTAGTGCAGGCAAAACGTGCAATGCACTTCGAATGCACTGAAAACGCACCATCCGTTTTTTATTCAGGACGTTTTCGAGAAGATCTTATTTTTAGACGAGAAGAATGAGTTCTGCGAGAGCCGGTGTGCAGCACTAAAATTGCACTATGCTTCTTTCAAAAGTGCCTCAAATTCCTATATCATACCTACCCGCTCCCGCCCGCTGGAATAATTTTTTCTTATTCGGAAATAAGAAAAAATTATTCCACGAAATCAGCTTATGCAGACCACATAACGATAAAATACCGACTGCGTCGCTTTACCGCCTCGTAAAGAGAGAACGAATAAACGTCTTCGGACGTCTTATTCTTTGCGAGGTGCGAACCAAGAAGAAGACGGAAATGCCACTGTAGTCCATAAATAAGCTCTCGACGCTTCGGTTTATTATTCCGATCTCTTTCCGCGCCTCCTCTTTCTCCTCTGCATCGTCCCGTCCTCCGACACTTCCGAATTTCTCACCGGGGTTTATCCGAGAGTCGCATTTTCGCCACATGGCCTTGCAGTACCGCTTCAAAAAAACATATCATCCAATTGATCATCGAAAAATTCTCGAAAAATAACTCTCGATGCGTCGGAAAAAAAATAGAAAATAATATCGCGTATCTGGACGCGATTGAGAAAAAGAAAAATCAATGCTCGAAGTGCGGGTCTCTGAACCTCCGACGGACGTCGCATCGGAGTGCCGCGGATTGTTTATTCGTTTGTCTTGAAAATTACAGGGTCTGACGGTTCAAGTGGACGAGTCTGGGAATTTGATAATCGCTCGAATACTCGGAGGCAGTACAGCGGCCCGTCAGGGTCTCGTACGAGCCGGCGAGGTAATAATGGAAGTCAACGGCAAGCCCGTTCACACGCCAGACGAACTTCAACAAGCCATTCAAGCCGCCAACGAAAATCTGTCGCTCAAAGTCGCGCCTGGTATTTCTAGCGACGGTAACAGACATCTCAAATCCACGGTAATTGTGACGATAAAATACCAACCGTTGCAAACAATTGTTATAGACAATCTTTTGTATTTAAACGCTCGAACAGAAGTAACGCCCTCTGCAGATAATTCGTCTTATTTTGACTTACAATCGGACCAATATTTCGGCTATATCTGATTCCGTATTTGCGGCCCTTTATCCACTCAATTGTTGTTTCTTATAGTATGTATCTTTACTCTGTCAATACTTTTCGATGAAAAACTATAAAAGCAATATGATAGGCATTTATAGAGGATTAAACGTGAACTTCCTATAACACATTATCGTTTCAAATTCCGTAGACAAAAAGAATTATTTGAAATCGATAGGGTTCGACCGGTCTCTATACAATATTTTTACCAAGGAAAAAAAAAAGTAAAATTGGCACATCAATTTAGGTGATATATTGCCGAAAATATATATTGCTAAAATATTGTTTAACTTGGAATTTTTTTTTTTTCACAGTGTTACATGCGAGCTATTTTCGATTACGATCCAACCGAGGACACATTGCTACCTTGTCGCGAGATCGGTCTCCCTTTCCAAAAAGGAGACATTCTTCAGATCGTCGATCAGGCCGATCCTAATTGGTGGCAGGCTCGCAGAGTCGAGGGCAAAGGACTCGGACCACCGGGTCTCGTGCCGTCGCTCGAGCTCGAGGAGCGCAGAAAGGCGTTCGTTCCGCCGGAAGCCGATTTCGTTCACAAGATCAGCATATGCGGTACGAGAATATCGAAGAAAAAGAAGAGGAAGATGTACGAGTCAAAATCGAACGGCGAATTCGACAGCGCGGAACTTCTGCTGTACGAAGAGGTCGCGAGAATGCCACCGTTCGCGCGCAAGACTCTCGCGCTCGTAGGACCGAGAGGTGTCGGAAGAAGAACTCTGAAGAACCGATTGATCAACAGCGACCCCGAGAAGTTTGGAACAATCGTTCCGTGTAAGCCGAAATTCCGATTTGTTTTTTTAGTTTAAATTTATAACGATTTATTGATCGAAATTCGGTAACTAAATTCAACCAGAAATATTACTAATTATCGTTTATTTTTATTCTTTATGAATTCAACGAATGTTTTTTCCTTCGTTTTTTAGTCCATATGCATGCCGTATTGATCAACGATGCGTGGTTTAATTCGATCGAAAATATTATTCGTTCGCGGTACATTATTATTTTTTAAATATAAACGGATTTTGTTTTTTCTTTCTTTGGATGGGCTATTGATCTTTGATTAATGTATATCCGATTGCGCAGTCACGTCGCGACCACCGAGAGTGCTGGAAGAAGACGGCAAAAGCTATTGGTTCACCGATCGCGATTCAATGGAAACCGACATTCGGGAACATCGTTATCTCGAGCACGGTGAGCACGGCGGCCATCTGTACGGCACGCGTCTCGATTCCGTGAGGGACCTGATACGCGCTGGAAAAATGTGCGTGCTGGACTGCAGTCCGGCGGCTCTGAAGATTCTTCACAACAGCACGGAATTCATGCCATACGTTATATTCATCGCCGCGCCGGGCATGGAACAGTTGAAGACGCTTTACGATCTCGGAAGGACAACCGGCGCGAGCAGTCGAAACTTAACGGTACCCCATACGATTCTTCAATCAATTTACAAGACCATTTTACTCGATTTAAACGTAGTTGAGATTCTTGCTCCGTTCGTCCCGAGTATGCCAGATAATTTGATTGACTTACGAACAGATTTGACTCTCGTGCTCTTCATTTCCTCGTGCATGCCGTTATTATCCCTCGAACGGCTCAGTTGCGGAAAAAAACATTTTCTAATTACTTGAGTCTTGTAGAAAAAAACGAAAAAGTAATTAGAGAATAATATTTTTCCTGGTACGGCTATCTATGTTCTTGTAAGATATCTCTACCTCCCGATAATTATTTTATTGCATCTTTTATTATTCGTAAAAAAAAAAACGGAACCCGCTCGAACAGTATGAAATTCATATAGAATATGAAATTTAGCGGTAAAACGAATGCTTGTTTTTTAATTGTATACGTGTTTGATGTTGGCTTTCGCTAGTTTGACCGACAGAGCTCCATCAGGTACAGTTCGAGAAGAGCCAGGACACTGGAGTCCCTCGCGTCGTTGTACGAGGTTCGTATTTGCACGTTTTTTTTTTCCTTTTTCATAAACAACCGTTGGCAAAGAAATATTCAATCTAATCCGAGAAAAGATATCATATTTCGACATATTCTTTTTTTTCTTTGCGTAAAGGTATTTTTCGTCCTAACTCCGTAGGCACTCCTTTAGTATGTTGGAGAACTGCGCTTAATCGCACAAAAAAATGCTTTGGACCACGCACAAATCGTTACTTTACGAACAAAAATTTGTTTATATATATACATTTTTTTTTCATCCGTTACCCAACAGGAAGACGATTTGAAGTCGACGCTCGAAGAGTCCGCGGCGCTGCAGAGAGCGTACGAAAAATACATCGACATGGTGATCGTTAACGAAGATTTCGACGAGACATTCAGACAAGTCGTAGCGGCGCTCGATGCTCTCGCGATCGAGCATCAATGGGTTCCGGTCAATTGGATTTATTGATAAAAACCATTAAATTGCCAAACGACTCGGTCCACCGACGATCCACCGATATACCGGGTGTTTTCATTTTTTATTCTTTTTCATTCATTGTACGCGTCGGTTGTGTTAAAGACGATGAGGAAAATCTACTTTTATGCAAGAATCTCAATTTCCGAAGAAACAACGTTTTTTCAGTTGTGTCTCTTATTCGCGGTTGCAAAAATAAGTATAAAAAAAACTATTGAAACTCAGTAATTATCGGTAATGTATCGGTTTAATAATGAAATCCATAATAGTATCTTAATGAGCTGACTGTTTTTATTTTGTTCGAGATAGATATGTTTACCGTAATCATCGTGAGATAAAAAATCCGAGTGAAATGCCTTTTTTTTTTTGTAAGTTGAAAAAAATGGATTTTGCTCACCTCTGCTTAAACGTAAATGTGAAAACTGTGTTTACGTACGTTACCGATTTGACGGAAAAAATATTATAGTTGATGTAAAAAAAATAGTTAACGAGTTTCGTAAAGAAGACGTGCTTTCAGTTAAAAAGTACAACGCCGAACCATTTAATTCTAGTATCTATATTTTTTTTCTTTCTTTATTTATTAACTTCTAATGAATGCGTTCGCGACTCTTGTTTATCGAGCATTGCCGCGTGAACTCAGTTTTATTTGCGGAATTTAGAAAAAATATATTTTTTGTGTAAATACATCGCGTTCCGTCGCACTGAAATTTTTTTGATAATTGGACGGAAAGATAGCTCTAAGCTCGTGAACGGTCCAAATCGGAAAAAAGATTGCTATAGAAATAACAAGAAAAGAATTATGAACTACGAAACATAAATGGCTTTGTCAGGTTCGAATTAATAATGATGATTTTCTCAAATTTGTAGAGCAGAGAACGACGTAAAAGAGTAGCGAACGGGTTCTAGATCGTAAGCATTTTACCGCCGTCCATGTATGTTTAAGCGAACGCGTGTATCGTATCCAAACGAGATACAATTGACTTCAATACATCTGAACAAAAAAAGCATGCACTTTTATATGTACGAAAATTATATATATATAGGTATCTATGAAGGCCACGACGTGTCTCACATAAGTCTGTCGAAGTAGATTATAAAACTAAAATAACGTGTATTTCTGTATTAATGATAAACAAGAGTTTATATATATTTCCGGGCACCCAAAGTATTCCTGGCACAGAGTGCCTTAATAAAAGAGAGGAAAAGTGCAACAAACGACTTTTTTTTAAAACGGATACGACCAACGGCACTAACTATTAACCCTTTAGTTAGCTCAAATAAAATCGATACAAATCGATTCCTGATAAATCGCGATGAATTATTCTACATTGTTTTGCGAGTTTCCTTTGATAGTTGTATTTTTCGATCGTTATTCGAAGAATACAAAATTTATATATCTTTGCTTTTTCCATTCAAGATTTTTGCATAGAAGTCAAAGTAGTTGCGGAAATGTATATTTTTTCCTTCGAACACGGAAAATACGACTCAAATATTTGTCGATCACGAGTTCGGGACGAATGTTTTTTGTATGAAGCATAGAGCATGAAACGATAAGAGTGTATTGAAAAAAGCGAGAGTGACACGATGAACGAATAAAATTTATTGAGTATTCGTTACAGACGTTGTTCGCCCGAGTCTTATTCTGACCAAAAAGAATACTACAAAAATGTATACATCCCGATATAAGTTTCTCTATATGATTTTGTGCTCAGCTGTTAATTTTTTGTATTGTTGCCGCTGTATCGGCACTGATGTACGCGAGCCACATACGTGGTATACTGATAATCGTTTAAGCAGACACAGGACGAGTGTCCCGTTAGAAGGAACATTTTTTCGTGAAACTCAAAAAGCATCGCGCAGAAAACGGACCGAAAAGACAAAAATGGATCGGTTCTTGTGATTACCGTACTGGGTCTGGATGAAGCTTGGAACATCGAAACATAGATTTAATCATCCAAAGGCGTCGTTTCCACAGATTGTGGCGTTCGTAAAAATGAAAAAAAGTTTGATTCTACTGCGAGAGAATAATCCGGAAAACCACGCCGTGATCATAAAACCGGAACGCTCGTATTTACTCGACACCTGAGCCCGCACACGTGCATATCCGCGACGTGTGTGAAACTGGAAACCAATCGTGCGCTGCCGCCTGCCAGCCACGCCGCTTTTTTCGTTCTCGCGCATGCGCGGCCACAGTGTCGGCGCACGGACACAGACGAACACGCATGGAACGAGAAAATGCATAGACCTTCGGGAAAATCTCGATGACTGTCCGCGCTGTCAAAAGCAGTCAAAAGCGCCGAAACATATTAAGTAGTTTATTGAATATAACTCGTTGAAAATGAATATCGTCGAAGTGTTGAGACAGGCGGACGCGTATCCGAAGACGTTGGAGGATTTTCGGGTTAAAACATTCAGCGGCGCTATCGGTAATGTGTGCTCGTTTGAAACAACAAACAATCGTTTTCAGACTTCCTTCTTCGTGGTTATAATTCAAACGGTCGAACTTTTCCCGTATCGTCTGCTCGAAGCCGAGACGCCGAGAAAAATTCCAAATTGAATGACGACCGACGATTTTGCAAAAATTTTCTATATTCGTCATTTTTTCGGGTTTTTTTTCTCGACAATATAATGTCAATAGCGTGACAGCGGCGAATAATTAACCTACAATCGGACCGAATGAAGATAATTATTTTGATAAAAAATTTTTTAACCAAATATAAATTTCGCGATCTTTATATTATCCTTTCAGTGACAATCGTGAGTTCGATAATTATGGTTTTGCTATTCGTTTCGGAGCTGAGAGATTACATGACGCCGAGCATAAACGAAGAGTTGTTCGTCGATACCTCGAGGGGATCCAAGTTGAAAATAAACCTAGACATCGTCGTTCCTACGATATCTTGCGATCGTGAGTTGGACATTTTTAGTATTTTTTATTGACGCGCAATGGTTTCTACGATAATATTATTGGACACAGTTTTGTCGCTGGACGCCATGGATACTACGGGCGAACAGCATCTTCAGATAGATCACAATATATTCAAAAGACGCTTGGACCTCAGTGGCAAACCCATAGAGGATCCAAAAAAAACCGATATAATGGATAATAAAGGAACCGCGAAAGCAGAAAAGGTAAAGAAATCAGAATATTATCATTTAAAAAAACCAATGATGTACGATAGAAAAATTAGAATATATCAAATTTCCACATTGTATAGAAGATTTCGGGAAAATTTGAGCGAAGGATCGTTTCAAGTTAAAAACATTATAATCACATTGGCTGACATAAGTTTTCTATTTTTCAAATTATTTTATTTATTATTATTATATATTTTTTAAAATCATTGGTCGAAAAAGTAAATCGGACCATGCAATTTTATCTGGATAAACGAGCTTTTACTTCGAACATTTATCAAATGAATGAACCGGAATATGTCGTTCCCACAGACATAGAGATAAAAGGCCATTGGAAGTTTGTATAAAGAATTGTTCAATTGCTTCTTAGGTAATAGGCAATATTCTCATTTTAACAACACGATTCGACGACAAAATTTCTAAAGGTTACCATCGTTTGCATTAAGAATATTGATCGATTAATTGATCAAGTTTTTATTCAGTTCCGACTTCCAATTCACAGAACGATAACACTACCGTCGCGATTTGCGGTTCTTGTTACGGTGCTGAAAATCCGGAAATGAATATAACGTGAGTGTATCGCGAGCTTAAAATATTTTTTTTCACACTCGTAAAAATGTAATTTGTATCCTTTCATTCTCGCAGTTGTTGCAATACTTGCGAGGAGGTGAGGAAAGCTTACAGAATAAAGAAATGGGCATTTCCGGACCCGGTGTCGATAGATCAGTGCCAAAACGAAGAATCGATGGAAAAAGTTAAGCGCGGCTTTACCGAGGGCTGCCAGATTTACGGGTACATGGAAGTTAACAGGGTCGGAGGAAGTTTCCACATTTCGCCCGGCGAGAGTTTTTCGATCAACCATATGCACGGTAATCATAACGACAATAAAATGCTGTCGATAACATTTCCATATTGCTTTCTCCCTTTTTTTAGTATC
This sequence comes from Ischnus inquisitorius, assembly GCA_963924025.1. Taxonomy (NCBI): domain Eukaryota; kingdom Metazoa; phylum Arthropoda; class Insecta; order Hymenoptera; family Ichneumonidae; genus Ischnus; species Ischnus inquisitorius. The sequence goes on from OZ001244.1 coordinate 18,857,804, forward strand.
ACAATCTACCCAGTTGTGTTTATAGGAAAGTACGCTCATAATTTTTGGGTGTCTCGAGAATCTTCATTTTACAACCGGTTATGCTGCTAGTGTAACAAAACGTGTGATTTAAAAAGAAAACGAGGCCTTTGAATCAATTTTTTCGTCGATTACTGAAAACAGACTATTGAAAAAAACCAAGATCACATAAAATGTTTGATTAATTTTCAATCGCGATCATTGGACTATCTTTTAGTCCAACTTTGTACAAAATTTTAGCTTGATATCTCAAAAATGTTGGGATCTAGAGCACACAAACCATTCAAGAAATTATTCAAGACATCATTTCAAACTCATTTTACATATCTTCTGTAAAGATTTTCGGTTTTTTCTTTCAGTACACGACGTACAGCCTTATGCGTCAACGCAGTTCAATCTAACTCACAAGATTCGTCACTTGAGTTTCGGTCGTCACATACCGGGAAAAACGAATCCTATGGACAATACAACGCTGATTGCCGAAGAAGGTACGTACACTTCTGATTGAAAAATCATCGCTTATCTTACAAGTATGTTTTTTTTTATTAAGAATTTGCACAATACAGTACGTAGAACAACGCCTCAGTCTAATATCGTCGACAACTTGGTAAATTTATCTGTGTGTATGTGTATATATACATATACTGTTTTGAAGTACTAGCAGCGTATGCCCGTACCGATGGCCATGAAAGTCCCGAAGGTTCCTCCACCCTGTATCATAGTCTTGCCTACATTGTTTATCAGTTCGCGACCTCTCAAGCCGTACCTAATTAACATATAACGACAGTTTTGAGCGTCAAACAACATGAAAATCAACGCTTTCTAAGTCTCAATGTTTTAAGAATATAAAGCAAAATTCTCGAATTAAATTTCAATGTCATCTCCACATTGTGCACTAACTCACGGCCCGTTTAGCTGTACCTTATGGACAGATAACGACATTAGCAAACTTTTCAGACAATAAAATCAATGAAACTTCACAAAAGATGACGCGATTACAAATTATTTTATTTAACTGCAGTATCGAATGATTAGCAATCAATTCGAATTCTTTTAATCAGCATCGATCAATGGACTTCCGGAGCAGTGAAATTTCAACAAAATCAGAAGGTGTTAGATCTTTAACAAACAAAACAAAAAAAACCAAACTTACAATAGCCTCAAACAATACTAATAATTAAGTAGCAATAACAAAAAAATGTAATTATATTGATCAACGATTCTTCGCAGACATAAAATTTGAAGAAGTTCACGCGTAGAACAAAATTCGTGAAAAAAAATATTGAATGTGCAGAGAATAGAATGCCTCTTATGTTTGTAAATTTAATCAATTTTGGAACAACGGCTTTGCGCAGCAATGAAATATGAAAAAAAAAACCTAATAAATGAATACCGAACTGAGTTTCTGTAATGGATTCAAATTAGAATTTTTCAAGTGGTATCGAACAATTGTTATCGACTATTCTCAGTTGGTAGATCGACATTGTGATAAAAACAAAAAATGGCTCATCGATACGCCAATTCGCAATGAATGGTCTGTCTCGATTGTCACAAAATACCTCAAGGCTGAAAAACCTCCAAAAAGTGCACCCGATGCCATTCCTATGCAAAATCCAAGACCGAAGCCCATTTTCATCCTGTCGAAGCACGATGGCTGGCCCATTTGATAACCTCCGCCTGGTACGGGCATCTTTAACCTGCAAGCGTTATTTAATCCTAAGATTGTGGACGGGAATTATACTTTTTTCTTGTTTTTTTTTTTTCCTCGAACTTCTCAAACTCTCAACTCGGTCAAAGATCATTTTTGAAGCCGACGACGATTCTCACTCGATCGAATACGCGAGTGATGAACCGGAAAAGTTTTAAGCCAGATATTCGCGATATTCGTTCGTATTTTTCTTTTCCTTCGTAACATTCGAATTTTGCGGTGAAACAGGATTTTTTTAAAACGAATTCGCGAATGATTTTTCGGATAAAATTTTTCGTTTACTTACTGCGTATTTATTTGAAAAACTTTAGATCGAAATAGTTTAAGTTAGTTTTGTAGAGGCCTGTTTTAACGCACGTCCTCTTGCGATATCAGAGCGACGCCATTTTGGTTATTCGCTTATTGGGCCGATAAAAAAGACGGCTGCTCGGGGAAAGGGTCAACGCGCATGGCAAATGCTATGCGGGATTATTTGAAACCTTGCGGCTATCGATCTTTTTTTCGCCGCGTGCAAAAAACTACAATTTAACGATTGATCGTTTTGTTTTTCTTTCTTGTTTCAGGAGCGATGATGTTTCATCATTACATCAAGATCGTGCCGACGACGTATGTGCGCGCGGACGGCTGGCAGTGGCACACGAATCAATTCTCCGTGACGAGACACTCGCGAAAAATATCCGTTATGACCGGCGAATCCGGTGTGCCCGGTGTATTTTTCAGCTACGAGCTTAGCCCTTTGATGGTGAAATACACCGAGAAAGCAAAATCATTTGGTCACTTCGCTACGAACGTTTGCGCGATCATTGGCGGTGTTTTCACAGTAGCCGGTATAATTGACGCGATTCTCTATCACTCCGTTCGCGTGATACAGAAGAAACACGAATTAGGAAAATTCAGCTAGGGCACGCTTTTTGCGAGCTGTAAAAGCATGTTTCTCGACTCGTAGAGGAGACTGTACATTTTTTTTCATTTATCTGGAAGTTCGACGGCGAACTAAAAAATAGATAAATGCATCGAATATTAATTTTAACCCTTCAACGGCCCTCGGAAAGATATTTTCTCATTGACTATCGAATTTTCACTTTTGTAGTCAAAATTTTATAGCGAAAAATGTCTCAGGTTCGAACATACTCGTTTCGTTTGTCGTCATCATTGAACAACGGCGAAAAGACACTAAAGACGACTCATCGTACCGTGAGCATAAAATCGATATTTTTCCGTCGACCGTTAGAAAGTCGAAGATTCACTTCCAGTCAATCATCGCTATGTCTCTTCCGATGTATAATCATCGCGATGTTTTCTTTGCGTCATTTTAATATTACAGATTTCACGGTGAAAACTGTTTTTCTCTTTTTTGCAACGCAGAGAACATCGGGTGTTATTTTACAGATTTCGGCCCCACTTTGTATTTTTATTCCCACACTTTTATCTCTACTATCGAAGCATTTACTATTTGGATGTATGATGCGGACTCATCGGGATCTACCGGATCCACGTGTGCTTCTTTGCCTTCAAATGACTTATATAAAATACATCCTATTCCGAGACTTCTGCCCGATTATCGACAAATTCATGGAATAGAGTGGATCCGTGAATTCGGCTTTACATTTTTTCACGTTTCTCGCCGTGCATGACATTGCTCCGTTGCGATCACGAATATTTTTCATCTCATCGAAACCGAAGAATAACGCTGTGAAAGAAAAAAGGAAGACGTTTTGCGCTTTAAGAATCACAATCTCAATGTCAAAAAGTATATATATTGACTATGTCACAGCGCGACGTGTGTATAATTAATAGCATGAAGAAAAAATGCAGACCATCGATAATGAAACATAATATTATAATATATATCTTGTTTTATTAAAAGAAAACGAAATTATTTACATCTACGATACATTTGACGTTGCTTTGTTTTTTTTTTTTTTTTTCTAGATATTTTTCATGAATAGATTGTAAGTTCCTACTGTTGTCTTCGCGACGTTGAGACAAAAATCGACATCGGTACCGCTGACTATCGCTTCCGGTGAAACGTACAGAGGCTTCGTTGGATCGTACTGATTCTTCCCCAAAGTTTCGAGATATCGGTGGCGCATTTGAAGTCTGTGCAATCGACAGGTCAACAATTGGGGCTTGGAACATATTAAATCGTGCGGAAGCTTCATCGTATTGTGCGCATAATCGAACACCGCGACTATGTGCTTTCTGCCTGCAAGATACAAATTATAAACGTTTAGGTAATTTTTTTTTTTGCAAGACGACGGACGTTGACCCATTGTTTTCACTCCCCTCTCACTATAATTGTCATTCAACTAGAAGCACAAGTTTAACAGGGGGTTTAGCGATTACGGTAAAAAAAAAGGGTCAACAATCTAGAAAAATCAGCATCATTCACGAAGAAGCAAGAGCTGTTGAGAAAAAAAACCTTGAACAATATGTTTCTTACATTTCATAAACAACCGAGGTTTCGTCAGCAAAATACTTTTAGTCTGGTCTGCATCGAATCCCATTTCTTCTCTGACAGCAAAGTTATTTTCTCTCACGTGTTTCATACTGTAAGTTATCAAACGTGGCTGTTTCGTAGCGAGATATCTGACGTTCGAACCGCTCAAGCTAAATTCATTCTGAAAGAATCCCAGCCTGCGGTCTATTCTCTTGGTATTGAACGAGAGCCAAAGAGGATTTTGGGTAACGATTCTCGCTATCATATCGACTTCAAATTTGTGCGCCCTCAGATATCTTATTCTCGTGTGCAAATCGTCCATATCTTCGTTGAGGATAAACGGATTCTTCGTTAGGAAGGCTCCTATCCTTTCGGCCGGCACTCCAGAATCGTGCAAGAATCTTATGTACGGCTTTATATCCTCGTAATTCTTTTGCAAGATAACTTCCACTTTCTTCGGATCCGTTTCCAATTTGAAGAACTCTACGCCCAATTTCGCCAGTTCCTGTATCGTCTTCGATTCATCGGCGTACGCCGCAAAATTGAAGGAAGGCCGATGATAAGGCGTTATGTGCGATAAATCTTCGTCGCAAGTCTCCAAAGGACCTTTGGACTTTTCAGGGATGTAATTTTCCAACGAAACAAAATCTTCCGACTCGTCGCTTTCGACTGCGATACGTTGTTCTGTTGACGCATCATCGGGTACAAGTGAATTCGCTCGGAAGCTATGCCTTGGTCCGTGCTCCGTGGCTGTGGAAGATTCGAAGGACGACGGCGGTCGCCTCGTATGTTGAAAAACATGCGGCGTACCTTTCAAATTTTTTTCATCGTCGGGGATTATCGATGAGCTCGGAATTTTTTCCGAACTCGGAACGAAATCCGTTCGCGGTCTGTCTCGCGCGCTTTCGGCACGAAAGCTCAATGACGCTTTCGAGAAAGATCGTTCCGGAGTGGCATTAACCTTAGCGTCGAGAATGCGCGGTCGCAAAAAATTGCCGGCACATCGTATAACGGCAGAGTAACGCGAAAAAACCATTTTTGCGCAATGGCTTGAACAATGTTACCGCCAAACAACTTGTCAGTCTGTAAGTTGTCGTTTATTGTTCATTGAACGTCACATTCGGAAAAAAAACAATAAGACAAAATTCCACCGATTCTGTACAATCAAAGTGGTGTGATGTTGAGAGTCACTGACGATAATTACCACGAGACCGCGCGCCACGCTTTTTCCAATTTCTTCGTTTATTGGTTGTTCATTCAACTCCGGTAGTTTATCTGCTAAAACGGATTTCGTTAAAAAAAAAAACCACCTTCGTGGAAAGTTATTGCTCGGATAAATTCGTTAAAGAATATTTTTATGTACGATTTGTCTGAATTAGTCTCAAAAAACTCTAATCTTCGTTTATTTAAATTTATAAACATAAAAAAATTTATTGTCGCGCAATTCAATATGCCGATGGAAGTGTTTAGGGACTTTTGTCACATCGGAATAATTGCTCTGAATTTTATTGCTTTGATTGAAATTTTTATGAAAATGCCGCTTCTTTGCATCTCGCGAGACACCCCCTATTCTCGCAACTTCAGACCGGTGCTGCCGTTTTGCTGCAACCGTAACAATGATTTCGTCGATCAATCCTCTGTAATCTCCGTTTCCACTGCTGGAAAACTCAACGACGGACACGCCGATTCCGCCATATTGAGCGCGTGCCCGCACGCCGACCACATCCTTCGAAACCATCGAAAAAACGATTTTATAGAAGATTTTTCAATTTTTTATACTCTTTCTCATTCGAAGGGACCCGAAAATGGATATTCTTTGAAGAATTTTATTTGCCAAAACGTCGCCACGTGACAACGCGACTTCTACTCTCCTCGATGTTGCCAAGTTTTGTAGAATTGAGAGTTTGCCTTAAAATCGAAACAACGAAGCTCTGGCAACTTCGTAGCTTCATCCAGAAAAACGACGTAATAGGTCACGTTGGCGCCACACAAACGCATCCGCGAATCTCACCGGCCAATCGTCGATTATCTCAATCATAACAACGATTATTTTCAATCGGAAAAAGCCCTTTTCAATTCTTAAAAAGTCTCAACGCATTTTCGAAATTAATATTCGAATTGTTAACATTCCAGTCGACAAGTATTATCATTATCCGTTAAATTTTTCGAACTAAAGGGACGGAAATTAAGCATCGAATTGATCGTGGATTTCCTCAAAGGGGGGACTGAGGCGGCGTTCATTGTTGTATGCGTACGGTGAGGTTTGGCGGGCATAGTGATCACCGATTGGCCGTTCTTCGCCTCCCCGTAGTCGATGGTTCGCCGCAGCCGTCCGGTCAAGCATCGGTTCGAGAGTTTCTCTTAGGAAAACACTGTTTCCCGCGGCCCCATTGCCTCAAGTCGTGTCGACCGAAGAACCGTGAAGGGGAGAGAAGAGCCGTACATCACGTATCGAATAATACGCAGACCGATAAACCCGAAGGTGAGTGTTAAAAATCCCCTAAAAACGAATCAAACCGGAATATATTCTTAATCCGTTGAGTAAAATCTTCGTTGTGTGAAATAATTATGAGAAGTTGCTGGAGAAAGAAAAAAAAATGAATTAAAAAAAAAACGTGGCCGGAGAAGCATTCGCCGCCGAAGGTTCGCGTGTCGGTGGCTACGTCGCGCCGCGCGGTGTATATCGCTCGAATTCGTTTCGTCGCTCGGTTAACAATTTACATTACATATATCGTCCTCTGGTTTAGTTTCTCGCTGCCGTGCCTCTACACGTGGTCTCCGTCGCATTCTCGTTCGTTTATCGTCGTGTTCGCTGTCGCACAAAATTATATTTGTGAGAAATTCGCTCAAAATTATTTTCCATCGAAGAAAAAAAAACGATATTCTCCGTATCGTTGGCTCTCGACGTCACTCCAGTGAGCATTAACCAACTCCGGCTTTCCAACCCACGATGTATGTATTCCACCATTTTGACGAGCATCCAAGCCGGTCGGCTACCCCCGCCGATTTTTTTTTCATTTTTACAAACGGACCTACACTCGAGTCATGAAAAGGGGAGAAAAACAAACAAAAAAAAGAAACTAAAAAAAAATGCAATAACGGCGTCACTATCGGATGCCATCTTTGCCGTGAGAGCGAGAGCCAAGAGAGGCCTCTCCACGATGCCTTGTGGCGTACGTGCGTGCTAAACCGCCTCGGCTCTCTCCGTACTTTTGCCTCCCGAACACCGAGAGACACATATATATCGCTACTGTAACCATTTACCCGGATTGAAACATCGACGACGCCACGTTGCCTCGTGAGTGATTAAACAAAAAAAAATTGAAAATGCGTCACTGGTTTGTCAAGATTTTGCGTCAGTTTTTATTTCTACAGATTCGACCTTTTTTCTTCTCTTATCTGTTTCTTTTTTTTTTTTTTATTGGCGAGAATCGAGGACGCGCGGTTGAAACCCCCCAGTCGGGTTGACGGAATTCCGTAGCGCGGTGTTCCGTATGCCGGCCGGGTTGAAAAAAAAAGCCGAGGGGCTCGGCAACGATGAGCGAGAAACTAGATATTCTTACTGTGGCGCAGTGTCGGGACGCTTCTGGTGAAAAACACGTGTACCAAAGCGTTCCTGCGACCGAGACACGGTGCCATTTTCTCAACCCGAGATTGCCAACGAAAACGTGGACATTTTTTCATTCTCTTTGCTCCTCGATCGAATTTCTCGATATATCGCGATCACTCGAAATTTTCTGTGTCTCTGTGAAATCTTTCGCGGCCGAATGATTGTGCGTCTCTGTCGGATTCGACGGGCACGAAACGCAGTCTCCGAGTCGCCGAACGGCATACACATACTTTGGCAACGACGTCGCGTTCGTAGAGTGTCGTAGGAGTCGAGCAATTGTCCTGGCATTCGGGGCGATTCGGGAAGCCCATTCGCCGAACGTGGATATCTTCGTTTTTTGTGCATTTCCAGCTATTAAAAGGGGTGGCGGGAGCGCGGGGGGGGGGGGGGGGGGGGGATCTACGATTTTTTTTTCAACGTTTATATCCATCTCTGTACTCGCACTCCCTTGTGCCGATATATTTTAGGAGTACTCGGCTAAATGTCACGTAAAAATGCGACGAGGACCGGCGGTATCAACGACGAGCGTATGGGTTGTGTGTTGCACTGCAAAGCTTTTTTTTTCTCTCCCGCACGGTGGTTGGTATTGGTCGATCTCCCTCACTTTCTCCGTCCACCCGACACGGCACACACGATACCCGCGACAAACAACAGGCTTCGCGTGTTCTCTTTATCTTCGATAAATACGTTTTTATTGGACATTCTGTTCGATTAACTTGTTTTAAAATTCGCGCACTTGCAGTTTCTTCTTGTTACCCGTTAATCGAGGTTGAAATTCGAACTAAAACTATTTTTAGCAAAAAGTTTCGAAACTCATAGATGAAATCCGTGCCAAAGTATTTTTTAAACAAGACACGCGCTGATATTGAAGGTACGAATATTTTTTTAGTCACAAAGAGAATCTCGATGAATGCCGGCGATTTTTTGCCAAATTGGCAAACCGCGTGACTAACATACTTTACTGGATATTCGCACAAGTGTCCTCTTATCTTTGGCATAATTACATCTCGTGTTTTTTTTTTTTTTTTTTGCGAAACCGATTGAAGTTTCGTGGGTTTCGAGATTTATCGGAACAATACAGAATTTTCCGAAAGAGTGGAAAAGTATTTTACCGAAGAACCAAGGACGATCCATTTTTTTAAAAAGTTTATCGCGAACGTTTTACAATAAAGAGCTTTTCCTTCGATGTTCTTGCAGATCCATAAAACATGAGTTCGAGCGCGTGCTACAAATGCAGCCGAATGGGCCACTTCGCGAGGGAATGTCCCCAGGGCGGACCCGGCGGAGCTAGGGGAGATCGCGGTGGACGCGGAGATCGGGACGGTGGATTCGCCAGAGGCCGCGAAAAGTGCTTCAAGTGCAACCAGTACGGCCACTTTGCTCGCGAATGCAAGGAGGATCAGGATCTCTGCTACCGCTGCAACGGTGTTGGACACATCGCGAAAGACTGTCAACAGGTAAGAATGCCTTAGAGTTGAAGATTATTTATCAGAAAAACAAAAACCGCTTGCGACCGATAATTATTTCTTTTCAAGTTTTACCGATAAACTTACCGAGATACGTTACGCGAAATATTCGGACTGTCGGAAGTTATTCCGCAGATATTTGTTCGGTATTCGCGCAATGTTTCCAAAGTAGTACTGTAAAAAAAAAAAAAGAACGAAAATATGTCTTGGTGGTGAAAAAAATAAATTTTGCACGCAACAAGAATATTACCAAAAGTCTGCGATGAGGAATAACATGGTTTTTTTAACGATGAAATCGTTTCCTTTTTGCTTTGCACCGGCTCCAAAAACATAAAAATGTTCGGACTTGGCGTTGCGAAATAGTAAATTGTCAAACAACGCCCTATTTTCCTTGCTATCGAAGATTTTCTTGAGAATGAAACAAAATTGGATGTTTCGAAGATAAGATTTGCGTAATTTGCAATTGGTCGAAAACATCCTCACATTTCGACGAATGAATCGACAAGATTATTCATTTCTTTTTGTTTTTCTCCGATTGTTCGTAAATGCCGATACCAGGGACCCGAGATGAGCTGTTACAACTGCAACAAAACTGGTCACATCGCTCGTAGCTGCCCGGACGGCAGCAACGACTCGGGACGTTACGCATTGCAAAGCTGTTACAACTGTAATAAGACGGGTCACATTGCGCGCAACTGTACGGAGGCAGGTGGAAAGATTTGCTACATATGTGGCAAGACCGGTCACATAAGCCGTGACTGCGACCAGGAGGACAGGAAGTAGATGTGAGATGAAGACGAAACCCACACACACAACCGGAAACCGTGGCGTGCTCGCTTGACGTTATAACGAAGAAAAAAAAAAAACAAAACAAACAAAAGAAAAAAGTAAAACGAAAAAAAAAAAAAAAAAAACATAAATAAGCCCGTTAACCGTAAAATCGCGTGCTCGCGCCCAATACCCGGGGATTTTTGTAGCTAGGTAGGGATGTACGAACGTATGTCACACTCTCGTTTTTTCAAACACGCGTATTTATAATCGACGCTGTTGCAAAACGTGTTTTCGCCATAATCGTTCGAAAAATCCCGTATCTCTTTATAATTCCCTTCCCAAGTCCCGGATGGTATCCCGAAGCCCCTTGTCCGTTCATTAAAAGAAAAAAAGATATCCTCGCGTCCTCTAATCTCTCCCAATTTTTTTTTCTCCCTCCAATTTTTCATCCCCCATCCCGCCGTTGTTCTCTTCGCAAGGGTTTTTTCTTACAACACAATGATGATGATTGATCGATGATGTCTTTAAGTTTTTATTGCTGTTACTCTTACGAAAAAACACAGAAACAAAGCTACAATACGAAAGACTTGGGCAAAAAGTAAAATAAAGATGAAAACGTGAACTCCCGTGATGCGAGAATTCACAATATTACACAGAGCAGAATCTTAAATGAAGATGAGAAAAGAAAACGCAACATAATGGATAAAACACTCGATACGATGTAATAATTATTATAAAAGGAGAAGAAAAAAAGCATTCGATTTGAACTTTATAAAGCTTAGACGACCGAAAAAAACCTTCCTCTCTCTCTCTCTATCTCTCTACGGCCCACCTCGAACCCTTGTCGATTCCCCCTTCAGCGCCTGTATCTATCTGTCTCTCTCTCTCTCTCTCGTAATCGCATAGTTTTTATTGCGATGCAAGATGTATGGATTCTTCGTGAACGGCAAAGACTCGCTTTGAAGTTGGATGGTGAAAAAAAATGATTAATTTTTTTTTGCGTAAAAAAAAAACAGAAGTATAACAAAGCGAATAGAATTAACGCGACGACGACAGTAGTAAACCAGGATTAACTTCGCTCGGCCGGCGAGGCCCAGCGATGTTATATTAATTTTGTCGGACGGCCCTTTTTTCCTTCTTCACAGTTCGAAAGGCAATTTTGAGGTTTTTTCTTTACTTTTTTTATTTAAGGAAGAAAAGACTGAAAACGATGGACAGACTATATAGGTTTTTCTTAAGTAAAATGAAAGAAAGAAAACAAAAAAATAACGAAAACGATGATAAACAGGAGAGACCATTTTTTTTTAACGGAATTATAAATATTTGTGTGAGCGTATTTTGATGAGAAACCAAAACGACCGAAAAGCACGAGAAAAACATCCACGCATCTTGTATCTTGGGGTAAATAATGCTACCCTCTCGCGAAAACTTAACTCTTGAAAAGAAGAAACAAATTGAAGCAAAGATGATGATAAAAAAAAATATATATACAAATCCCCTAGCTGACTCGAGTTGGTATGAATTTAATCGGAAGAACTTTGCGGAAAGATGATGAAACAAAAGTGAAGTAACGGAAAAAAATAAAAAGTAAAGTGTGTGAGCATGTCGGCCCTGAATGCATACAAGGAGGATTTAGTAACGACGATATTTGCCTAACGTCTGGCGATGTGTGTAACGAGTTTTTTTTAAGTAAATTTCCGAATTGAAGTTGAAGATTTTATTATTGACTTTGAATTGAAAAAAAAAAAACCTTTCCAATGCATAGAAAAAGTTCATCTATTTCATAAATAAGACGAAATGCCGTCGACAGTTTTTTTTTACCGCCCTGGTTATTATTGACCAGCTTGACGCTTTTTTCTTTCTATTCGAAACGCAGTTTCGTGAATTTTCATTCGAGGTAGAAAAAATGGGCATTTTCACGCTTTGAGTAAATAACGTCGTTACTAAATATATGTATATACGTGTGCACATGTGTATATACATATATGTACACATGCATGTGTGCAGGAGCTGTATTTTGTACTGTATAAAAGCTAGGTATACTCTGGTCGTTGCTGGTGACTAATTCCAACGATTCTTCAATCTGTACATCATGGGCGAATTATATATACAAAAAGAAATACAATAGAGGAAATTCTCGTGTTTTTGATTATTGTGCTATTCGAAAACATCAAAACGACAGATTTTTTTGTTTTTCTTTTTACATCTCTAATGAAATGTCAGCGATGAGACTAAAAAATAACACAATGTAGAGTTTCCGCGTCGAGTTGAATGAGAAGACTATTTAGTACTATTTTTTGAGAGAAAATCGATGAAGAAATAGTACAAATTTGTACTGCGAACTTTTTTTTTGTCTAAAAACAGTTGAAAAAAAAGGGAAAAAAGAGGAAGACGAAAATGAAGTAAAACGTAAACAGGCGAGAGAGCCAGTGGTAGGCCACTGACTTGTCCAATAATGATAATAGTTACTCTAGGCATAATGCAGCATTCACGATGTATTTACGGCGTTATTGATATAAATAAAATGACTTGAACGGTCTAAAAACAAAGTAACCGGAAAAAAGGAAGTGGACAGGCGAGCGGATTACGCACCTATTTGCGTTCGTCTATCGACTAATCGCCATCCAGACTCATTTTTTTGTTGTTAAGCTTTGTTTGTCGTCGATCGGTTTCTACTCACCGTCGATCGACAAACAAATAAAAATACAAAACGACAGAACGGCGGGGTCAGGGTTATTTCAAAATATCTAACGGTATTAATCCGCTCGCTTGGAGAAAGAAAAATCGCGGGCGCGGATGATTCGAATATTCGTCTCGTAGCATATCGGAAAGTCGCGGAAATCTCATTTCTCCAATCGCTTCTCGGCAAACGATCGACGTCGTTGCGATAACAAATTTTTTATAAAAATACTCATCGGGTGAAGTTTGTTTGCGAGAAATGATTGAAGAAAAAAAAAAACAATTTCCGCGGGTGGGTGACGATAGATTCCGAATACACATGGTTTTACCAGCAGCGACAATGTGTATTAATTCTTCACAACCAGCCAGGCGTGCCTGAGTTGATCGTATCGAAAGCGTGTTCTTTACGTTCGTTGTTTTTCATTTTTTTCGTGTGTTATTACCGTGATAACTGAGCAGTAGTTACCGAAGTCCCTCGAAACGATTTTATACTTACAACTTTGGGACTTAATGATATATAAAGAAGAAAAAAAAATCCGATCTCATATACATACGAGGAGTGTTTTTTCGATGATAGCGTAGACTTCCCGCGAGATTTCGAGGATCAAATACGAATAATTTAAGAAAAAGAAGCTATTTGGTTATCGAAAGCCTGTGGTGTTGCACCCCCATGGATATTTAAACGAAAAGACAAGAAAACAAAACGTTTTAGCATAAAGATTTTCCCTAGGAAATCTTTCTATTTTGTATTGGGTGAGCTGAGTCGATTTAAAAAAAATGCTATACCGGAAGTCACCAGTTTCATAAAAAAAAAACCTCATATTGTTCCTTAGAAAAAACAAAAAAATATTCACTCCCCGCCACAATTTGGGCGCCAGGAGGGAGTAAGAAAAGTTGCAAAAGAGGGTAGGAAAAAAAATGAGAATAATTCATGAAAATCCATCGAGAGGGTACCATAGGCTCTAAACGCGTGCGATTTAGGGCACCTGCGCTTTTGTCTATGCTACAAGACTTTTACGTACGAAATGTTGTAAAGAATACGGTTGTTGCAGTGTATTAATCAATTTGACCGCCGCATTCTTGGTCAAGGCTCGACTTATAGTAAAAAAGAAAAAAAACCCAGTGTATTGATACTCGACGACAATGAAGAAGAGGATGATGGAAAGGAGAACGAAGTTAAGAAATAAGACCGAGGACACGACGAAGGAGGGCGATGAAGAAGTTGAAGAAATTATAATAAAACATGAAAAAAAAAAGCTACAACGTAATTGGAAGATTACGGAGTACTTGAAGTTGTGTTTTTTAATAACTGACTTTTTCAAATAGAAATGCGTACGGAGAGGCAATTGCGTGTTTTTATTAATTTTTTTATCGAATATTTTTCTTACTACCAATCCCGTTCCTATATCCGACTATGACCTCAAAACACTTTTCATCCCTTATCTCGTCGTTTTGTATAATCTATATATATGCGTAATCGCTGAAGCAATTCGATACCGGTGTACTTCGAGGAAAGAAAATTGAACGAGAATTGAAAAGATGCGTGGTATGGTCGCATACAACATGCTCCATGTGTATTTGTGTTTAAGTTGCGTGGGAGAAAATTGCGAAAAAGATTGTTCACTAATAAAACATTAATGTCCAATTGCTTCATCTGTCATGTATCCTTTCGTTGTCCGGTCTGCGTTGTTTTAAGGCGATGTAAAATGCCGTCGGTAATAAAAACTGTAATGCTGTTTCTGCCGGAAAGCTCGAAATGAATCCTATGAAGGAAATAGAATGCAAAGATAACAGACGCAATGGTATTCTATCTTCGTTCAAAGGTAAAACTCGCGCACCCACCAAAAAATAGCAATACCATTCTTGTTATCGACTGAGCACGAGCAGAGAGTCAAGAGGGGTGTTTCATCTCGTCTCAAGGAATATCCGCATGTAAAAAAAAATGGAACTTGTTCGAACGAATTTCGAACAATGAGGAGGAGTCTACTTGAGGAAATTTCTGCACGAAATTATATCGACTGAAACATGGAAGTGATCTGAGACATTGATTCTTTCATGAACAATTTTTTCATATACTGGACTTAATCGGCAACATAAACTGTAAACAAAACTGTTTTGAGCATTTACGGCTTCAAAATTGATATCCAGCGTATCCGGATATCGCTTTTTTTCATACCAACCGGGTTATTTCCAACTTGTCCCAATATTATTTTCTCTAAAAAAAAATGTTGAGAATAATTTTCTATTCCATAGATCGAATGATATTTGCCGCGAACGAAAGAAACCGCAATTGTGAACTCGATAAAAATCATTCTCTATTTCCAAATAATTTTACAGCGTTATCTACACGAACTTAGATGCTATGGCGATTAGTTTCGTGTAATCGGCACCTTTGGTGTGCGTTTTCTCCTTCAATATCGTTCTTAGCACGTGAGGAATGGGAACGTGAATTCTAGTGCCCAACGGCGTGCCATTGTCGTCTATCAGAACGATATTGTTGCTGTCGAATTTTGGCACTTTAGGATTTTGATTCTGCTTCAAACCCACGAGAATTCCCTTCTTCATCTGACCCTTTATTGCGACGAGTACTCTGTCGCCTGGAAAATAAACTGTGCATGAGGAAACGAGCGACCCGCTCCTTCCAATGTTTAACCTCTTAACGTCTCTTTGTGTTTTTTACCGATGAATCCGACACCTTTCTTGTTGTAAATATGAATGCACTTTGGTGGTTTTCCCTCGAGCATAGCCTGTTTTCCAATCTCGCTGTTATCCACCACCCTCAATCTAGTTTGTTTGTAAATTTCGCTTCGCAACGCGGACGTGCAGATACCTCTTGTCGCGATGTTTATCGATGATCCACGAAGCGCCATTGTTAGCATTATCTGGAAATATTCATAAAACGCATTCGTCGCCAACTGAAAGTGATGTGGAACAAAAATTGAACCATAATACAAGCGGAGTTCAAAACTCGCATTTTTTTTCTATTTCGTTATTCATGACGATGCTGTCAGAAAAAAATATCCGGCTCGATGCATCTTGAAAAAAATGACTCACCTGTCCCTGATAATTTGCAATGGATTATTCTTATCGAAAATCGTAATATTGGCTCGAATTTTTGTTTCGTTCGCTACATTGAAAGTTTCCGATAGGCTTTTAGGTTATGAGTCGCAATGATACCGAAAAGAACGGACATGCGCCGAGTAGGTGCGGACGAGACCCAACTAGTCGGCATCCGATACGCCGAATGTCTTCAGTGCCACCGCGAATCGCCGCCAAGCCGGTGGACGGTCGATCGTTGCTGTTGTAGCCGTGAAATATCGTCGCATTGCACTTGAGATCTGCGCTTATGACAATGGAAAAATACCTTCGACTCGTTTCTTTTGTTCAACTCGATGTTTTAACGGTGTCGCGGTTGAATGGCCACCGAAACGATTTATCTCAATCCGCCGATTGTTTTTCTCGGCCTCGACTGACTCGGAATAAGCGAAAAAAAACTTGCAAGTCGTTTTCAGGTTCGCGCGTATTATTCTCATCGCAAGTACGGAGGAAAGCAAGGAAACGTTATCGGCACGATTGGTATGATTATTCGAGTGGCGCTATGAATCTGGTCCGTTGATATTTTGTTACATCTATCAATTGAACCAAACGAACGTGAACTCGATGTGTCGCTCTCGGTGCATAGGCGTGTGCGATTGACGAATGATTGTAAATACGAATGACTGGACATGTTTATAATAGTAACCTTTATTTAACGGAATATGTAACAGACTGTGGAGGAGGTGCGGCGAAACTTTGGCACGGTTTAGAGTCAAAACGGTGTCTCGTCTTGGGGTTGAATGAAAATGAATTCAATAGCAGCGAATTCGCAGTGTACACAAAGATGCGAAAGATAATATCGACAAGTCGTGGAGGTAGTCCGAGCGCATGGTGTCCGTTTCGAGTCAATTCGTAATAAGATTTCGGAATAATAATAATAATATCTTTTCAGTACCTTCAATATGCATAAAATTTTACATATTTTTATACCATCGAGAAGTATCTTCGATCCCCTCTCATTTTCGTCGAACTTATGCGAAATGAACACCATGCGCTCGAACCACCTTAATGTCTTCTTATTTCGTTCTTGCCGGATTTTCTTTTTTTTTTTTCATTGCCATGCGTAAAGATCGATTCAACCCCAGGACGTCGGCTTCGTACGCTGGACCGACTCCGATTAAGTACAATATTACTCTGTATAATTATAGCTGCCGTTCGGGCGAGTAGAATGTCCACTTTTGTTCTTCTTTATCTTCTTATCATCGTCGAATCATCGAATCATCTTTTTTTGCTCTTTCTCGTATCATTTAGTTCGCGAAGACGCAATTAAAATTAGTTAGTACACAACGTACGCGGGAGATGATAAACACACACACACACACACACACCCACACGATTAGTGAATCGATCTTTTCTCATTTTATGGTACGAGAGATGTTCGAATAATTTCTTACCCAATGCGCTTATACTTTAAATTGTACGACGGCGCGCGTTATTGCTTATCATATTATTCGATCGCGGGCGGCATGCTTCGACAACAATGCGATGGTAATCATATTATTTCGATCCGAATTTCCTGTCGTATGCTCGACCTTCAAAGTGCGAAGTGGAGTCGTTACTCCAGTTCACATACAAGCTCGAGCCGGAGACGAAAAATTTAGATCGGGTAAATGACGGGGTTGTTTTCATAGCCGTACCATAGAAAATGCACACAATTTGATGATGTTTTTTTGTCGTTCTCCAAATTCACCACGCTCGACTCTCGCACCTGTATGTACGTAATGTGCGTGTGTGTATACACATGTATATATACATCATTGTGTTTCATATATATATATATATATAAATCACGAATCTCCCATCGATCTCGTACACACGTTACATTTTCATTTTGTTTTCTTCTCTAATATTATACAGTCAGAAAAAAAAATCGATTTTACATTGATCAATGTACACATCTTACCCACACACACGGTACTGTTTAGTCGCGACGATAATTAGTGATGAAGGGGCTGTATCGACCGTATATCGAATCGAGGCAAGCGGCTCGGAGTTTTTTCAAATAGTAAAAATCTCGTAATTAACGTTGAAGGATTCGGAATAAAAATAATAGACAACAAGAATTGATAAACTAAAAAGTATTGAGTATCACCCAAGGTGAGCACGATTGTCAGTACGCGGATGGGTGACTATCCAACGCATTAACTGTCGAACGGGAGGCCAGTCTTTCTAAGACCTTACTCTGTAAACTTGAGTAAGTTACTTTCGGTTATACACCGAGGAATCGGTTGAACAGGAGCGGTCTAGGTGAGTCAGCTGCGGTCGCAGCGAAGTGCGCATAGTGCTAGGTGGGAATCGGGAAGGGCCGTAAAAACCCGTCAGGGTATACGATTGATGAATGGGCAGAATCTATCGAGTCGGAAGTAACGTATTTGAAAAAATTGACTCGAACGATCAGATCGAAAATAACGATTGAAAATTGAATTTGAAAAAAAAAAACATGACCCCTGTTATCTCGCATTCGATATACAGTCGCGCGTGTCTGGCGGCGACTTCAGAGGAAACAGATTTTCTATATTCCTTTTTTTCACCAACAACTCATCCAGCGATTTATCCATTGAAAACAAGCTCTTTGAGTGCATGTGTGTGTGCATATTTTCGTAAGTGATGATATCTCCGATTTCTTTTTGTTTGTTTGTTTATTTCTTCAATAATATCGTCCTTGTGTCTCCCGACCGCGGAGATGGACTTTCTCACCCGGTGGAAACGGCACTCTAGGTAAATTTTAGGTACAACAATAATAATAATAATAATTAATAATAATTAATAACAGTAGTAGCAGTTGCGATCGGAGAGTTATTATTCGGATAATAATATGTAATAACTTTTTATCTCTGTCCTCGCAATTCCCTCGCTCTTTTCAATTAATCCTTTTGTTTTTTTTCTTCAAATTCTTTCTTTTGCGCCTCTCGTCGCATTTTTTGTTTTCGCGCTCGTCGCGCGTTTCTTTGTTTTTTTGTTTTCACTATACAATTGCACAAATATTTACACAATTAGTAACGACGAATTTCTACACGGTTTGCCAATTGGAAGGCCATTTTTAAAAATTCCGTTTCACGAGAAAACTTCTCGTTTTTTTTTTTTTTTTTGGCACTCGTCCACTTGGCACCGATCTTGGACTCTCACACACATACCTCTCGTAAAGAGTTGGCACAATATATTTTTTTTTATTCATTATAGTAACCGCGTAACGGAGAATCGCACATTTTTTTTTCGCCTCTCATACGCGATATCGAA
The DNA here is from genome assembly GCA_963924025.1 of Ischnus inquisitorius. NCBI lineage: Eukaryota > Metazoa > Arthropoda > Insecta > Hymenoptera > Ichneumonidae > Ischnus > Ischnus inquisitorius. Next base: position 18,876,829 of record OZ001244.1, read on the forward strand.
GAGGAATATCGTTTTTTTTGTTTTAACACCACCGAGCGTGGAAATAAAACGGATTCGCAGAGGGAAATTTGTTTTTCCAGTTACGCGGCGAGAATTTTCTCCGGGACTATACACACAATAATTCTGGGATTACGGGGGGTAAGAAGTTTTTTTTTGTTTGTGGCAGTAGCGCTTATCCTCGGAGGGGGGGCCTTTTTTTTTTTCTTTCCGCTTCGCTTGGGACACAATTCAAGACTCTCACTGCTTCTTCTTATCTCTCCCACCTCTTTCTATTCACGTGTCTATCTATACAGTTTGATTTACTCTTTTTTTTGTATTTGCTTTATTATTCTTTTTTTTTTTCTTATAACTCATCTCTCCCTTCCTCTCCATGTGCAAGTTATCAAAAAAGTATTTTTTTTGCTGAAATAACGACGATCTTTCCCCGGTAGCGAAGAGAGTTCGATCAGACGAAATTCTTGTACGAAAAAATGCTGCGCGTCGCTCGTTTTCTAATTGCGGTTCTATCGAGGTTGAAGTATACCAGAAATAAAAGAAAAACGAAAATGGCGGCGTCGCGACGGTTAAAAAACTTTACGTTGTTACGGTTGGTATTCGACCGAAAAAAAAATATCGTATCCGAGAGAAGACGATAGGGACGTCTTTATTTTTGTAAATTATTTGACGTGTTTTCAAAAATCCCGAGCGAAATCATTCGCGCACGATTGCAATCGCAAATTATCCGGCATGGATCGTAGCAACTTTACCGAAATGAAAAAATGGAGATAGCGTTAGGATTTATCGAATTTAACGAATTCAATCAATATTGAGGTGATAAACGTACCCGAGCCTGATCTTGAGAACTTCATTATACAAATTGCTATATAAATAAAAAGGAAAAGTTTATTTTGTTTGCGTTGCCGAAAAAAGAATGGCTAATAATTCAATTGGGCAACGTTGCTCACTTACATGCCTTCGAATTACTATGGCTAATGCGCAATCGGAAGCGGGCGAAATACAATTTTCCAATTGAAGATCAAACGTTTTTTCAACAAAGGTAATTTGCTTAAATTAGAAAATTACCTTTCGCCATTCCCGTCGATAAATCGATTCTATGCGGTTGGAGAAGATATTGTTCCATTTACTCTTTTCTCATTTCGCTCGTTTTTATATAATTTTTTTTATTTGTTTTTTTTTTTTTCTAAAACACTCACGGGACTGCCTAGGGCGATAAAACGTCGATTAACATTTCACTTTTGTTTTCATTATACGTGTTTTTCTAGTGTAGAGAAGTTCGATTCGCGAATGAGTAAAAGTACATTTATTATCCGGTTAATTTTTTTTTTACTCATAGCGACGCTTTTTTTTCGAAACTCCGTTCTTTTTTCCCGGTGGATTTTGGTTGTTTGTCGTGTATAAAATCGATAAATTCAATTCTCGAGACTCCCTCACCGTGGCACGCGAATATACTGGCCATCGTCGTTCTCGTAATCGTCGGTTAAAAAATGTTCGTCCGCATCGAAACGTTCCGGTTCGTACTCCAGCTCGTTCTCAGTCTCGCTCGAGAGAGGAGTACCGGACTGTACGCGTCACTGAACCCACGATGCCGGCACCCACTGTGGCTCTCTCTCCAGCGAATTGATCTCCGTGAGAAGCTGATTGTACGCGCGATCCGTGTCGTTGTTAAGTATTATCATGTCGAACAAATGACCGTACTTGTCCTCCATTTCTCGTGCCTTCTCGATAATATCCTTGAGCTCCTCCTCCTTGTAACTCTCGTTATTCTTTATCCTCTTCTGGCGAAGCTTCTCCAAACTCGGTGGCGCAACGAACACAACGTAAGGCTTAAGATCCGAACTCCGCAAGATTTTTAAACTCTGAGGATGCAAATTTAGGACGCATATCTTTCCCGAATTCACGACCGAGCGTATCGCCTCGACCGACGTGCCGTAATACGCCTTCTCATATTCACCGTGCTCGACGAATTTACGGCACAGTATGTCGGACTCGAATTGCGAACGGGATATGAAGTGATAATCCTGTCCGTCCACCTCCGAACCCTTCCTCGGTCTACTTGTGTCTGAAAAACAAGTTCAAAATTATTCGGGAAAAAATTACACGAACATACCATTATTTTGTTGAATAAATTAACTAATCGTTTAAATTTCAATCGTAAATAGATTGTTGTTTGATACGGTTGGGAATTAAATTTCTGTTCCGTTCTATAACTTGCGCAATTTTTGAGATAATGGTTTCAGAATTTACATCGCGAGTGGCTTTCTAAATGACGATGAACACGAAATGAGGCGGAAATCAATTAAGACTGTAGGAAAGTCGAAGGAATGTGAAACGTACGAGGTATCGCTGCAGCAAAACGTTCGCTGTCCTGCATGAGTCGTTGTCTCAACTCGTGCCTTCCTATATTCGGCGGTCCGATGAGTACGATCGGCCTCTTGTGATCCGCTCGTGGATAGTAAAGCGCCACTTCCTCGTAAGTCAGCACCTCTTCGCTGTCGTAATCTGCAAAAAGTCAAAAAAACCATGACCAATCTCACTACGCGGCGCTCATGAAGGAGCAACAGTACTGAGCAATTATTTCCAAATCAAATAATTCACGTAAATATATTTAGTTCTTACCGTCTATCGTCGTTGTGGCGTAGAGAGGATAACCCTCGTCGTTGAAATTCGAACCGAATTTACTCCTCTTCTTTTTCTTCTTTGGATTTTTTCTCGTGCACAACAGTGTGCTCGACTTCTTGGAGCCGCGTATTGTCGATTTGCCGCCGGCGAATGTCTGCTTCATGGATTCACGCCTGTGGTGAGAACAGAGCGAATAAAGTATCGTATATATGTTTATAAACGCGTCGTCAACGCCCACGTCATGTATCTCCGTGTATAAATCCGTACATACTCATATATATATACACGTATATGTAGATATATATAAATACGATAATAATAATAACAACAATAATAATGATAACAATGGAAAACTTACTGATGCTGAAAAGCTCTGCTTGGAATAAGGCCAGCGAGCGTGTGATCCTCCTCGCCTTCCCTGTAAGCTTGCCACCAGTTTGAATCTTCCTGCGATATGACGTGAAGCACATCGCCCTTTTGGAAACTAACACCGAGCTCTCGACATGGGATGTAAGGATCCTCCTCTGGATCGTAGTCAAAGTGAGCGCGAACGTGTTGAATCTGTAAGGAAATAATTGGAATGATCACTCGATAAGATTAATAACGTAGTTGGTGAAATTAAAAAAATGGGAAATCAAAGCTTTTTGGGGTAGCCGAAGTCTTGAACTGCCATCAGAGTTGTGTACACTTTGACAAAAGAAAGAGAGAAAGCAATATGTCTATGTAGTTGGCGACATTTTTTTCATACCTGAGTGCTGTCCTCTCGCTTCGTGTTCGTCAGGTTGTTCCTCAGATTGCTCGATGCCGGCAGTACCAGGAAGGTCAAACCTCCCTGCATACCCGCGAGAATGTCGCAAACTTCGTTTACGCTCTTCCCTCGCATCTCGACACCGTTGACCTCGAGAACTTCGTCGCCCTCGTGAAAGAGTCCGGATTTGTCGGCCGCTCCGCCGCGAACAACCCGACCGATTATAACGGCGTCGCCCTCGTTTCTTACTGTCGCGCCGAGCGGTTCGTTAGTCTTTTCGATCCTTATGATCTTGATATTGTCGGTGTTCCTTGAGCCTCGGAGACTCGACGACGGGCTTGGCGACCTGCTCGGCGTGGAAGACGATGGGCTCTGCTTTCTTTGAAAACCGTCGACGTAAGAGATTATCGAATCGTGAGCGAGCAGTAGACCCTCGATCTCGTAACTCGAGAGTAGACCCGTTAGCTCCTCCACCATCGCTCGCGTCTCGCCGGAACCCACGCTCGTCGATTGCCATTCTTCCAGGACTTCGACACACTGGATGAAGAAACAGAAAGATAAAATAATTAAGTACTACGATCAAATAACATCTTTTCGGGTTTCGCGATAGTTTCAAAAATATCAGTGAATGCGCTCCAATATCGTTTTAATTGGGAAAATAAAAACAGCCACCGGCAGTGCAATAAATTGTGTACTAGTTATTTTGGCTGATGCGTCGTTCCGTCGGGCTCTTCGTACTGCCAGCTAATTCTTGACATTTTCATGATTTCGCCATCACTTAAAAGAATAAACAAATAACTCCCTTAATAACGACTTTACAACGCTATTTTCCGCTGATTTGATATCCCACTAGTATCTGGGCGAATAACCTTCTTGTTTGTTTACAACGTGACGAGGAATATCAGATTAATTAATTACCGAAAGGGGGTCGCTCGACTGGTGCTCACGGGGAATATTGGTTCTTTGTTCTTAAATTAGGAATGCGCCGCGGCTATGTTATGATAGGACACGGAGAGATTTTGCACGCTAAATTAACAACCTCTATCGCAACTTGTTAACCCCTTGTTAGACCGAAATTTCGTCTAATACCAGCGCCAGCGGGGGATATCCCGTGATGCGATATGGTTGCTAAAGGTATCAACGTCATAACCCGAGCCAGAAGTGAGATTAAGAAAAAGGTTTTGAACGGGCAAGAAATCTGAAGAAAATCAACCATCTAAAAGGCATCAACGTCATTAATTTAGCATAGGAATTCCACAAAGTTGTAAAGGAATGAATTTTTTTTTAACTACTCAACGAATCCTCCTGTGACCTATCTTTCTTTTAGCGAAAACTTCATATAGCTCACATAGGGTCAAAACGGCTAGCCAAGTAAAAAACTGTAAATCGCGTTAACGAACGACATTTGGCGTTCGACAAACATAGAAGATGTTAAAAATAATTTCTACAAAATTTGTACCCTTCTCTTCGAAATTTTGGGTTACCGCCGTTTTTAATACGATTATCGCACGAGATGACTTACGTCTCTCGCGAGATTCGATGCATCGTCGTCGTGATGTTTGAGAACTTTGCCGGTTCTCAGACGTGTCTTGAGTGCTTGGTGAGTGGCCAAGGCGGTTGCGAACCTCCTTTGGACCAAAAGCGTCCTAACCGCCTCGAGCTCGGCCTCGATACCGGGTCCTGACATGCCGAGGGCACCGGAAAGATTTCGCAATTGTAGCTGCAGCCTCTCCAGGGTTGCAACGACCTCGCCATAAGCTAAAAAAACAATAAAGTAATAAATAATCTGATTAATTTATTTCCCTAGATTTCATCGATTAATTTTTCTAACGGAGAAGTTTTCGTTAATTTCTTCGAGCGAGATAACGATAAAAATCTTTTCTATAAATTCGTCAATTCGAGTAATAAAAAGAAGCAAAAATAAAACGATAAAAAAAAGTCCATTTTTTCATCAGCGAATTGATCAATAACGAGAATTCTGAAAAAATATATATATATATGATCACGAATTTTTATTCGTGCCAATTAATGCTTGAACTCACTGAGGACTTTTGGAGGCTCGTCGACCTCTCTGGGTGTCGTTTGTCCGGGGGTCCCATGAGGCGAACGAGTGGCCGGGGTCGTCACCTCGTCCTGAGTGTAAGCAAGGTTCTCCTGTCCTGGCAGAGTCGTCGCATGACTCTTGAGAGCTTGAAGCTTCTTCGAGTCTCGCAACGATTCATTGAGGCATGCCTTTCTCTCGTCTTCTTCTTTTCGCTTTCGCAGTTGTTCCTATTTGTCGGTAAATGAGACAAACAAAAACATTGCGAATAAAGTTTTTGCATTGCATTTCCTCATAGTATTTTAGGATACTAGTGCGATAGAACTTTTTCTGACGAGTGTGAGATTGCTGGACGAGCCAAAAGCGAGTGTTGCAATCACACGAGTTTCAGAGAAAAACAAACAGCGACGGCAAAAGCTGTGCAAACGGCTGTAACGTTCGCTAAAATGTTGATTAATAACCAGTACGCTCGCTCGAAAAATAAAGACGAAACGCAGAAGTCCAGCTGTGACTAATGACCGGTGTGTGCGTTGCGGTGGAAGCTCGATCAACGCCCATTTGCTACCGGATAACACGAATCTCGATGACGCATTTGAATAACGTTACTCCCCTTGTACCTTTATAATACGCGCAAAGCTGCACGTGACGCAATAGTGAATACTTGTAAAGAAAAAATTCAAACGAAAATAAAAGGAATTAAACGATTACGCAACGATATATACCACTCGTCGGATATAAGCTAATACGATAAACATATAAGGATATACGGTATATTATGCGTGCTGTAGCTCGAGTGGAAGAGCCAAGGGTAAATACTCGAGGGAAGCCCCGCTTTCGTCGGGGCTACGTACACCTGGTACTTGTAGGCTTTCTGCAAAGTTCACACAGAACTATAGTGGAGTGGATGTACCGGTCGTTGACCGGCGGCCGATAAATCACGGGCCAACGATAATATTTCTTTCTATCTCGAACATTTTTATTTTTATTCTCAACTTGTTGACGTTCATGAAACAAAAGTAATGAGAGAAATGAAAATTGTGTCCGACTTGCACAATACGATATTCTGCGTTATACGAAGAGGAGTGTTGGAAGAAAAAAATTTGATTGTATTCTTCTTCCGATGATTCCACAAAAAGGATGAAATAAAATGGATTTTTGAGAAGCGGACATCGAATAAATAAACGAAACTGCTCACACCCGCTTGCCTTGTTTAGACATTCCAAATTTAGTGCACAGCGTTCAGGCGTCAAGTATGGTATTAGTTGCGCATGGTATCGCGTTGCGTGTTACCGAACGAACGGCTCGAGGGCGGCTTATGAGAAACTTCTCCGCACCCCCGTGCTATGCCACGGCAGCATCGGCACGTCGTCTCTATTTCACATACCGTGGAAGCGATTATACGCCATAACGGGTCGATTCTACCGAGCCAGGGAATCGTGTGAGACTGCATATTATCTGTACCGCCAGCCATAGGGCACTCCATAGAAGAAGTATATATGATACTTCTGTGTAGGATACTTCTGTGTCACCCTCGTTAAGCTCTCGTGTATAAAAGGCCACCCTCTCGCGCTCTAATACGTTTCTTGAATCTCGAGGACTCTCTCGCGTAATCTTTCTATCTAACCGATGCGAGAGTCTATCCTGCGGGCGTTATTTAAATTCCTAGTCTGCATCTCGAGAAGCCGCGCTTCTCCGCTTCGACTCTCGAATGGTTTGGTCGAGTGTTTCGTTTCTCTTATTTCATTCCGCCGAAAAATAACTTTACTTTCAATTTTTTCACGCTCTCGTCGGCCACTCGACGGTGCCTGAGAACCGTTCGCTTTACTCCGAATTTAACAGTCGCCAGTTAATAGCAGCATAAAATTAATATGCACAATTCTGTAAGAATTCATAACAAAATGTTTAAAACAAGTATTACATATTGTAATATAATATAACAATACTTATTGTAGTTATTGTTATTAATATGTATATCATCATTAATACGCTTGAGCTAAAATCATTTGGTATGAACGCGTTACGTTAACAATCTCAAAAAATTCGTCGAGTTCGATAATTTCAATAAAATTTCCATGTCAAATAGTAACGATGGTCCGTCAATCAGAAATGCGGTAACGCTTCTACAATTTTGTGGATTTAACTCGGACAATGGGTATTGTGGAGATGATTCGTTAATTTTGCAACTACGCAGTATACTTGTACAGAAATACATGCTCGACGCAACGATAATACGTTGTGTATGAAGAGAGCGTCAATTGTCGGCTCGATCGACGAATCATTCGTGTGTGTACATCGACACCGGTCGTGCATTGTGTCATGCGGAAGTAAGATCCGACACGGTTAGTCGAGCGCTTCCCGTTTTCCGTTTCCCCCTCGACCCCCACCTTGTTTCCGTATGCGTGTTAACCATGTATCATGGCACGTATTTCCAGAGTATATATATGTATACTACGGATCGCACGTAACTACACGCATGTATGTTGCACCGCGGTCAACCGGTAGCTCGGATTGCCGGAAAGCGCGGCGCGATCGACAATCCTGACGAACGTTCGCGTCGCACGCGCAAGCTTCGTTTCATCGAAAATTCTCGAGTTCCGGCGAACGTCTATGTTGATGAACGATAATATATTCACCGTTAGCGAGTATTCAAAAATGATAACAACAAAGCGTAATTGCGTACGAGTTATCTACGACACGAGAAATCTAGAAAAAAAATTGATAAATGCTAAATATTGAAAATCGCGAAAACTTTCTCCTGGAAGTTTTTTTTTGTCAAGGCACCGTTTCGAGAATCGAGAAATTATAGTTTAACCAATCGGGCATTTTTTTTTGTCCCTTGTGGAAAATCGATGGGTTTTTGACTTACCTGAAACTTCTTGATGGAGTGTAGCTGCTGTTGGGTGGGTTCAGTTGTGTTGGCATTATCGGTCTGTTCGATATTGTTGTTTCTCGTCGAGAGCCGAACATTGTCCTTCGGTGGTCGCGCGGGTGCTCGCTTTTGATCTCTCGGTGGTATCGCCGGCTTGACACCGTTGAGACCGGGCTAAAAAGACAAATTGGATTCGTGCCGTTCGCATTAGTCGGTCCCGCACCTGAGCGAGAGAACTCGGGAACAACTCCCGCGTTCAACACACAAAGGTCAAATGCAAAGCCTCCTTCAACTCTCTCGGAGAGCCGTGACACTCTTTAATCTCAGGACGAATTAACTTGGAGTTTTCTTTTTTTCGCTTTTATTATTCCAAAACTTGTAGGTGTATCTCGTATCGTGACATTTAACGGAGTTGTTTTGACGTTCGCTCCTTTTAACGTAAATATGAATAATATTCGATAGACATTATTTAACCCTTTGAAACACGATGATCCCACTTTTGACGGCAAAATTCTGACGAGAATTGCAATACTTTTTTATCATAATTACCGTATCTCCGAGGATTTTATAGAAAATGTTGTTATCGTTCATAATTCAAATTATTCATCATGAGAACACTTCCGGTTTACCGTTCGATAACAATTTAAATATGCCAAACATAAAATTAGTAGCTATTACGACGTCCTGGAGAAAGTCGTATTGGAAATGTCCGTTTCCTCTTCCAACTGTCCAGAACTTACAGAACCGGCCTCGCGGATAGTACCGGAAGTACGGAAAAGAAAATGGCAAGCTAGAAAAAGGAGAAACAAAACTAGCAGGCGGAAATCCTCGCGCACACAAACTTGAACGGAAACATTCTGCGAAAATGAATTTTATGAGATGAAACGATATCACTCGACGATTTTGTCAAGGACGATCGTTTTTTCATGAGTTCGGAATATAATCTCTTCCCTCTTTCGATTCATGCCGCTGCGGTACTTGAAATTTCAAATCTCCAGTGAGGATTTCCCCGCTTTTGAGTCGTCGATTCCATGCTCTTTCAATTATAAACCAACCCACCACCGCTCAATGCATACTTTCGGGCTTAGCTCGAGTATGCACTCGAAGCTTCCCAGTTTCACTGCTCATGCGAAAGGTCACCCAACATCCCGTGTACAAACTCGAATAAAAGTAAACTTGCTCGCGATCCTTGCGGATAAAAAAGAATGATTGATGAAAATAAAATAAACTAGGGATGCATGAACTCGACTGCCAAAGTATCCTCTTTTCCCACCGTGCCTTGTCGACGTCTGTCAATTCAAATCGTTCATAATTTTTACCTTTGCCAAAGTTTCACTATCCCCTCGGATCTCATCGACGACTTCCTGTCTCGTTAGCTTCGTCACCATCGTCTCGCCGATCCCTAAGTCCCGTCTCGTCGCGATTCCGACGTTAGGCACGGAAAACCAAATTCTCGACTCCAGAACGAATTTTTCGTCACCGTTATCCGCGAATAAGCAACCCTCACTTTTAAATTTCATCCCCAATTTTTGTCGTTCGACACTCGGGCAAGTACTGGCGAACGATTTTTTACAAATACTGTCGTCGCTCTCGATCTCGTCGTGACGATTTTCCAAAATGAAATTTTTCGCGTTCTCCAATTTCGCCGCGTCCTCGGTCGTCTCGCTTTCCTCCGCGACATCGTCGATATCGCGCGAAATTTCGTTCTCGAACAACCAAGCTTTTTCCTCGTTCGAGGAGTAATAAACAATCACGGGTGTCGAGTCTCGTCGGCTAACGAGTTCGCGCAGTGAATTACGCGAGTTCTGATTGGTCTCGCGTTGCATAAGGTCCAGGCTCGATCTCGCGCGTGGTATTCGATCGTCGACGTACTCCTTTTGCGCCCGATGACGCGTTTTACCTCTGTCGACCGTTCTCCTCGAGTCGCAAGATTTGTTAGACGATAATAAAGCCTTTCCATCGTCAATAAATCGTTTTTCCGTCGGTGCGCCAAGTGCCGAGGTTGTGTTAAAAGCGTGAGAGTTCTTACAAGCGTTTAAGCATATATTACCATTGACAAGTGCCGAAGAAGCGTTAGAGTTAGAATCGCAAGCGTTAATGAGATTTTTCTTTCGACCGATCGAATTTTTCAGACCCGATCGGTAACGTAGGACGCGTCTCTTAACCCTCGATCTTACCTTCTCTTGCCGGCTCTCCTGATTTCTTCCTAAACCGTTAACAACCTCGTTTCTAACATCCTCCGTTCCAGGATGTTCTCCATGTTCGTTCTTCCTCCCGTCAACCAAATCATTCAACGATATCGTATCTTTAGACCTTTTGTTATCGTCGCAAGATTTCAAGCTCTGCAGCGTCGAGCAACGATCTAGGGTCACGTCGACGCGGTTGGGCGGAGGATAAACCGGATGACACTTAGTGACCGGTACAAAATCGGCCGGACAGTCGACGGCGACCTCGCGATACGAACGACTACCGACAACCAAAAAAGAACGGTCGTTACCCTGATCGGTAAAATCGCCGATCGACGCGTCGCTGCGCAGCGTCGAATAACCGCTGGACGTTTGTTGCTGCTGTTTCTTCTTTTTGCTTCGCGTTATCGTCAAGTTTCGCAAATCGGCGGACAACAGATCGTCCGTCGAACCGGCTCCGATCAGGCCTTCCGAGTCGATCTCGTGATCCGACTCTCTGGACGATCTTGACTTGATCCTTTCGATCTCGCTCTGACGTTTGGACGTTGCTTTCTTTTTGATCTTCGCAATTTCCTGCGATTGCGTGGGCGCGTTGCGAATCTGATGATGCTGGTGCATCGAATGATCCTTCGATGTCCACAAGGGTGGAGACACGGGCGTTTTGTCGCTTGATCTACCGGCCTTTCGTCCGTTGACCAAACTCTGCTGTTGCTGTTCGTCGATCAGCCGCGTGAGATCGGTAACCTCGTCCGATCTCATCAGAAGACCCTGATGAAGCTCATGAAGATCGGCAGCGAGTCCGTACGCAGGATTGTCGAATGACGTCGCTTCTCTGCCGCGTCCAAAAATCGGTGCTATCTTGATTTCCGGTACGAGAGGTCGGCACGGTGATCCAAGATCGATCCTTCTCGCGTCGTAAAGCGGCGATTCCTTGCCGGCTAATATCAAACTGCTGTCCAATGGCGCGGTGCTGTCCGATCTTCCGGAAGAACTTCTCGGACTCGCCGAATCGTCGCTGCACGTTTTCAACATTGTAGGATAATCCTCCTTTGCGAATGGATAATCCTCATCGGCGTCGACACTCGATTCCTTTTGGATCAAAATTGCCGATGCCGATACCTCATTACGAGTCGGTGGTGTGGGACTCTCGACTTCCTCCTCGTCGTCAGTTATGTCGAAGGGATTGATCTTGTTGATCGGTATCTTTCGCGCCATCTCGTCGTTTGCGATAATATCGCCGATTTTTTTCGATATCGGCGACGATACTTCGCGATCGTCATCGCTAGAGTTACGCACGGATATTTCGATAATTCTAGGTTGGACGGTCGATCTTTCGTGATCTAAGCATTGGGATTGTTCGATCGGGCTGTCCAAGCGTTCGGAATGATTGTCCGTGAATTGAATGTTATCGATACCGGTTATTACGTTTGTTTTAACGTTTAGGGATATTGTGTTATTCTGATGACGTTTTGGATGACTACTATCGGGATTATCGTGCTCGCTATTGTTACAATCATTTCGATCTTTCGATCTTTGACGATACGCTGATGCAACGGACGAGGACGTTGTTTCGCTACGATTCAACATCAACGACATTACCTGCTTGTTGGCGTATGCTTGTTGCAGAAGGGTGTCGGGCACGTCGACGGGGAGCTCCCGGGTATGACCCGGGGAGGACCCCGGTCCCCACATCTCATCGGGCCCGACAATTTCCGTAACCTCAACACGAGAATCTCGTGTATCAACAACACCCTTGACGATGTCCCGCGAGCCGCCGTTATTGTTCTCCTGCAGCGACGATTGCTGCAGGTGAATGTCCGCCACGCCACTGCCGCTGCGACTTCGTGACCTGGAATTTTTTAAAAATACAAATTTTTTAGTTCATCGTTCCGGACGTCTACATTTTTCGATACTACATCTACGAGTTTCTATTAAAATACTTGTCAAATATTTTGCGACAAAATTTTTTTTTTTGTTAATAAATATAATAGAGGGGTAAGAACTTTGTCTACTTATGAATACGATACTGTTACGGTACTTTATAATATGGCCGATACGATTATAATAATAGCTGATTAATGACAAAATGATACATTTCAGCTTGTAATTTCTGGAAGGTCGGCGAGAGACCCATGTTCTACGATACGCTTTTGCGGGCCTACGTTGATTTCTCCATTTTGGGACGACGTAAACTGGTCTCAAAACTCGAAAAAACGATAATTGCACTAACCAACATTCGAATATATATTAATTCCGAATAATCTAGATAAACAATCGAGTGGAGTGAAATAAATGTATGACTTATTCGACTTCACAACGGGAATGAAGATTCGGCTATCTAATTACATTAATACTAAAATTGTAGTGTAGAAAAGTCTAGTTACAACTACGGATACCAGAGATCCGGAGATTCTGGCGCTAATTAGAAGGTGGTCTACCTCCCGTTCTGCCTTCCTCCTCCGTCTCTCATGATTACGCGAGCATGAAAGTCTGCACGAGGAAGTTTCATAGTTTGTCAGCGTACTTGGGAATCGCTAACGAGTGGCATTATATTATCATTCCCAGCTGGATATATACGTTTTAGACGGGCTGATTATGGCTGATAAGGGGAGATAAGAGTCTTTTGGCGTCCTAGATGTATATTTCCGTGACATAAAACAAACCTATGTAAGAAAAATTTGGAAATCGGAACAAAACCTACATTTTTTCCATTTTGTCATTGTAATTTTAACAAATAATCGCTTACAAGTTGCTTTTTTAACTTGAGAATGAATCTCATCGGAAACCCTGAGAAAAAATGTTTTCAGCGATTTTTACTCGATACAACATAAACTTGTTGACGATTAATTATTAGTGAATTGTTATTAACGCAATTAATGATCGAGCTATTGGGTCTAAAAATTTGTTCGAATTTACATCACTGATTTCGTTCGGTTACATATCTTTTTTTATTCAATCCTCACGCGAAGCGTTTGAGCATTATTTTTTTGAGAGCTCAAGAGTACGGGACATTTCGTACACGGGAAGGAAAGGACCCGTGTACATCGTCCATTTACGCAAAGGGTAACGCACAAGACAGGGGACCGAGGCGTTGAGTCACTCGGTGTTCATTGATGCGTACGTGAGTGTTAACGTATATGTCGCGTTCGCCAGCAACCGAACCGGGCATACTGCGAGTCGAGAGACGTTTGGTGAACGTATTCGCGAGGCACATCCATATGTTCGAGCCTATAGGCATAGCGATGCCTTATACTATGCGGAAAGAACGACATAAAGAGACAATGGCGCTGCCCGGAAAGCAAGCGTCGGTCGAACAAAGACCAGTAGGGGAAGAAATACCTACGCGGTAACGTATATGTGTATAGACACGCCAACCTCCTTATGGTACATTTCTTCGATGATAATAACGACGAGCAACAATCCATCCTACGCTCATGCGGTTTATTTTACGGTCCTTCGGTGCGCGCCTCCCAACCAAAGATCCTTGCACAAATCTACACCGTATTTTCTATAGTTCGACAATGTCCTGCTGAGACAAACCCCCTTTTTTTTGTTCCTTAGTCTCGGACTATTCGGTGAACCTCTTCAACGGATTTTTTCTCGTTTTATTCTCTCGAAGGAGAGATATTGTGAAGACCGGCATTGAAAGAACAAAACAGGGTGAGCTTCCTCTCTGCGGACAAACCCTCGAGAGCCAGTTTGTCTTCCCGTTTCCGGAAATTGCAATTTTTTTTTTCAACTACCAACACAGCGGAAGAGTCCATATTCAACTCGCCTACTATTACTACGAATGTTCCAGTTCCAAATTATTTCCGGAATGAACACTTTTCTTTGGGGGTTTGAGTGTTTCAATGTTCGCGAAGAACAAACTCCGAGTAACTTCGTTCCGGCTACTTCAGTATTTTCCCCGAAATCTGAATAAGTTTCATCACGAAATCAGCGGTAATGAATGTTGTCTGTTTATGGTTATTTTTTGAAATGTTCTTTCATTGACCCGGTTTTGGGGACTGTGCAAAAAAATGCTGAGAATTCAATGCGCCGGTACTGGAAGTTGTTGCGCCCTAATTGGTACATCAAATTTAATGTGCAATCAGGGTGCAAAATTAATTTACCGTGCATTGAGAACTGTAGAGCCACTCCTCTCTCATAATTTACTTTGATTTACTGTAAAAGTACATATTAATTATATATCACCGTTGTGCGTCGAATTTAATACACCAGTTTTCACACAAATTCTTCCGACACGTTGCATCAAATTGACCGTTTTTTTGTACAGTGTGAAATCAATTTTGGGGTGTCCTTAGGGAGGGGGTATCGTTAGATTCCCAGTCAAATGGGAGATTCGAGAGCAATTCAAAACGTTTACCGATGGAATGACAATGTAAAAAAAGTCGACCACTTGGAAGCTCACATTTAGCAGGGTCTGTAGGTAACATACCATCACCTCAAAATATCGTTGAATTTCGTACTTTGTACATCCAACAAGCGTGTGAGCAATGAAGATAAATAAATAAAGTTGTTCGAGCTCAAAAAAACGTTTATTTTATGGGCTTTAGTTACTTTGTAAAAGGAATTTTCAATTTCAACCAACGATACGAGATCTATTTATCCGGAGTTTCATTTTGTTTCGCCAGTGATGGGACGCACCTGTTGACTATCGAGATTTTTATCATGCAAAATAAGTTAAAAATGTGCAGTATCTAATGCGCGAAGTTTTCGTTATGTTGTCACATCGGCTAATATTTCGTCGTGAATCAACAGTTATTTGGAGCCGGAACGCTCGAGCGAGTAATTAAATGTCTATTAAGGTATTTCGAATCTACAGTAAACGAGCATACCGTCTACTTTGGCTACGAATTCTCACTAATCGAATCGGTAATAGTTTTTCGATCTTTGTCGACAGTGTGCGACTGTCGCACTCGGGATTTTCGACAAATCAACAATATCGGTCAATGAACGACGGAGCAAGTAGCTTCATGACGAATCGAGTAAAAGCGTCGCGTTGTTACCAATGCACTGGCGCACAGTCATTGAGCATATATAGGTGGTTATTCAGCGACTGGAAAGTGTGTCTAATTGAGTTTCACACTGATTATACATCAGCGTACAACGAGTTTTGTGCAAAAGCGCAGTCATCGGTGCACGAATGAAACGTCGCATGGCGATACAGTGACCTCAAATTACGAACTTTTAAATACGGGAATTAATGACACATTCGGAGCTCTCGAGATTATGTGTTCCGAAATAATTTCGAACGAGAGCGAAAGAGAATTTCTCACTGCAATGATCTCGCGTTTTTTCTACGATAATCTTCCGATATTGTCTACATAAAAAAAAAATAAAAAAAAAGGAATGCCCAAGTTACGACAGTCGTTCGTGGAACAGACCTAATCGCGTTTCGTCTTCTGAGGCCTCGTGGCTTCGTCGACGCGCGTCTCACCGTCGTCGTTGCCGCGATAAATTCGCTGCAATAATCGATAGTCGATAATAACACTTGAATGTCGAACGAGTTCGAAGAATTGTATAAATATCGCTAACGTCAGGCTCGACGTCACGAATTTAAATGGCCTTTTCGCGCGTCGGGACGAGCGTTTTCAATTTTCTTTCCTCGTTATTTTTTTTTTCTTCGATTTTTATTCGTCGAAGGGAACGGAGAACAAAAGGCGGTCGGGGCGAAGTAAATAGACGAGGGTTAATATAGCTATTCGATTTGTACACGGGCGCGAAGACGGATGCGAGGTTTGTTCCGGTTAGTTCGAACGGTCCCTAAATATCCGCCCCCTTTATAACTCGTCGCCTCTATACCTGCATCCCGACCAACTCGCTTCCAGGAAAAACCGATTTTTCGGCACCGTCCCACGTGCATTATTTTCGTTGACTGTATCAGAATACAAGAGAGAGCGTGCAAAATCGTTGAAAAATGAGAAAAAGAAAAAAAAAAGAAAAATCTTTTCGGTATTTCACTGGCGCGGTGGCCGAAGAATTAATGAAAATTCTAGTCACGCGGCATCCAACGCTGCGCTCGCAGTGAAAACGTTTTTGAATATAAACTTTTCCATGAATCGACGATAGCGTCGAGCCTATTGTCGGTCTTATTATTTAACTTCATCGGCGTTTCATCGCTCGTTTCGGAATGTGCGCGTTCGTCGCGGTGAAAGTGATTAGAATATTTTTCTTCATTTCTCAATTTCACCGCACAAATTAATGAGTCGTTAATAACCTGAGAAATATTTTGAACGTCAACAATCGCGTAATTTTTGCAATAATAATCTAATTTGAAAATATTTATTCATTATTTGACAAGTTTTAACGAAGAGTTTTTTTTATAAAGCGACACATAGAAAATTTGCACCAAAATTTAATTATTTGTCAAGCCGATTCCGCACCTTTTGGTTGGCCAAAATTTGAACAATTGCTCGGTTGTAAAAAAAAAATGCAGAATTTTGTACGATAATATTAATGTTTTTGCACCCGTTGATAATAATGTAACGAAGAATTTTTCTTAACGTTACGAGAGTCGCGAAGGTTCTCGGAAGACTGTGAACACCTACCAGTGCAGCGTTTTGAGAATCCTCATGGCGTGGCCGGTTCTCGTTGATTATAATAATATAATCGGTAAATATAATATTATTCCGGACGCCGGTGTGCGTCTTTCATGGGCGCACCCGGTTTATGCGTCTTCGGCGGCTCTCGGATGGGACAGAGGCACGAGTCGTGAATCTCAATCGCCCTCTCCTCGCGGCAACGCGAGATTCACGTTGCTCATCCTTTTTGTTTCGTCAACTTTTCTTTTTTACTCTCCACGGCGTCTTCGTTCTTCCCGTCCGGTTTCCGAGTAAATTTCTCCTCTCGGGACAAAATACTTCGATCCTACCGATCCGTCTTGATTCTCTCGGTGAAATACTTTCCGAAGGGTTTGAAAATCCTAAAATATCCTGGTCAATCCGAGCTGTTCCGAAACGGAAAAAAAATTGCGACTTTCCCGCGATGTTCCAAATGGAAAAAAAAAATGACCACTTCGAAGACACAAAAAACCGTTTTTCACTTTGGAACCACGAAAAAAAGAGGCAATAAAGCAAGAAGTATTCCAAAAGCTCCGAACGTCGTCGCGACTGGCCTCGAAGTTACAAAACTCGATGAGTAAGCGTCCAAGTCGTTCGCATAGCGGAGGGAAGCTCCGACTGGTGCAGCGCTCGCTACACACAGGTGCTCACCCGCGATACGCGAGAGCCTTCGCGTGCACCTCCTCCGGTGCTGCTGCAGTTGCTCGATGGCTTGCTCGAACGAACCGAGCCCGAGAGCCACTCGTCCCGCACACACGCACACGTCCACTAAAAACACACACTGTCGAATGAATACACGCAGGTGTATGGGTATTCACGGACCAAGGCTCGGGCGTCGTACACATCCAAAGATCCGGAATGAGTGTACGCGATCTGTTCTCGGTTCTCTTCTTATCGGTTTTTTCTTTCTTTTTGTTTGATTTTTTTATTCTTCGACGTTCCTCTTCCCTCGGCCACTTTGTGTCCACTGTTCCTCTCGTTTCGGTTTTATCGGCGTGTAAGTACGGTATCGTCGTGGTTATACGCGTTGAGAAACTCGCGTACCGGTTTTGAGAGTCCTCCGGCCCGTGGAGACCGCGCACACTCGGTGGCTGCGTCCGCAGACAGGTATTCCACGACTCCGTTAACCGCCTTAATTGCAACCTATACGTATGGCTTTCGGGAAAGCCGGATAACGTTCGGTCGTACCGTCACGCGCGTTGTTTTCAACTTCGTCACCATCGCGACGTCTCGCCACCGCTATCCGAATACTATCTCCCATGGAATGTATTTCCTATACGCGAATTAAACGCGACGGTGGAAGAATACATACGAACTCCACACCCTCGCGAAATTCCACGGTGCCTCTTGTTTCAACGCACGCGTCTCGTTTCGCTCGCGAGCTCTGTCGCTATCACTGAAATTACGCGGGCACGGTGAGGCATTTGAAAAAATTTTTTTGCAAAAAAAAAATTAATTATCGTAGCAAGCTTCAACAATGTTTATTTAAACTTTTTCTTAATAAATTCTTTATCAACGAAGTTTTTTCGATGATTTAAAAGTTTTTATTCTTTTCGTACCGAGTCGACGAGAGTCTCGTCGAGTCCGGTGGCTCGTACGGCTTTCGGTTGGTTACTGCGAGTTTGTTGGCTTCGCGGTCGTCTGTTCTGTGTTGGCCCCCGGTACGCCCGTCGCGTCCCCGTCAGTTCCCTCGATGCCGCCGGTTGGTCGTGCGCTAGCCTTAGCCATCGCCGGTTTAATACACGACGATGCGAAGGTGGGCCCCACCACTGGCGGGCTACGCGGCTCTACGCTGCAGAGAGGCAACACCGGGGCTGAGGCAAGAGCCAAGGAGGGAACGCAACACAACACACGGAGGCAAGAGAGAACCGGCGTCGTCCTCCGCATGCACGGCATACTACGTCGGAGTTTAGCCCCGGCGAGAGAGCCACGGCTACATCGCGCGCAACGGATCGAGAGGAGCCGGTATATTATACCTTTAGCATTGTATATATACAATACATACAGATATATATGTACATGTATAATGCGATCCTCGTCTTTCTTTACCCTCTTTTACCTTCTCTGCCTCCGGGAGCCTCTCGAA
This sequence comes from Ischnus inquisitorius, assembly GCA_963924025.1. NCBI lineage: Eukaryota > Metazoa > Arthropoda > Insecta > Hymenoptera > Ichneumonidae > Ischnus > Ischnus inquisitorius. The sequence goes on from OZ001244.1 coordinate 18,895,941, forward strand.
TCGCGCTCTTCGACGATCTCGCGGTCGACGCCGTCTACAGGGTGTCTCGATGTCGCCATACCAGCCGCTTTACACTCGTTGAAATCTCTCGATAGAGCCAGATTCGAGACGAGATCACTCCGAATGAAATGGCGCGGAGATCTTGCATTTTTTATTTTCGTAACTTTTTTTTCATTCGCCGATCGCTTTTGCCGATATAAATGGACGATGTGGCATTTTTTTTCCGATAATGTATTCGATTGGCGCACTTTTGGCAATATAAAGCTATGATTCGATATCGGTAATCGATACTTTTATTGGGATTGTGAATCTCGGATGTCCGACATTGACGATTTTTCATTGATCATTCTTGGAGAATTCCTCGCGCACACCTTGTCGCGAAGAAAATGTTTCGTCGTGAATATACGAAATTCTCGTTTTATTCAGTTCCCTCGAATATCGAAGTGTGCGCTTCGTCGGTCAATTAAACGGATTCGATTCGAGAGCCCTTGCCCTCTAACATAGCACTCTAGAAATTCGCTGAAGAATCGAGTTTATTTTTCAGCTCTCGCCCTCCGCATGCATCGCGTTTATTAAACAAGCCCCGACGTTCGCGGTTGATTCGTTTTTTTTTTTCTAATTAAAAAGTGAAAAGACTTCGCCGTCGATACGACTCGCCGCGGTGCACGTCGAGCGCCATACAATTTCATCTCGATATTCCTACGTAGCGCCTTTCTCCTCATTGAAATATCTCGTGAATGAAGTTGTTTCCTTTTTTTTTCTTCAGCACGCGAAATGCGTGCTTCACTGGTCAATGAAACGCGTTTCGTTTGCATACTTTCACATAACCCATGCACACATCCCGATCCATCGTAAAACGACGCTCTCATTGATCGATGAAATGACTTTTCCGTTTTCAATTTCATATTTCGCATTTTTCAACTTATAATTCTTTGGATTAATTTTTTTCAATATGTTCGAAACTATGATCAACATGATAAATTATGACTGATATTTTTTTATCATTAATAATTATGAGTTGACAACAAGAATTTGAAATTAGTTTAGTTTCTCATAGAGAAGAAAAACGCAAATCGGAATCGAAGAAATGCAAAAAAAAGCGGTAAAAAATAAATACGGCAAATAACGGGTATGCATAATTTGCACGATTAAATTTATGCGTCTTACTGCGACATCGTCGTTTCTTCAGCGGCGATCATTTGTGTGAGCTTTATATTTTGGAACGAACACAGCCAACTAAGAATCCCGTGCGAATGAATCAGCTGGGAATCCGGTTTCGCCAGAGCTCGGAACGCGATAGAGGAAACGGACTGCCGTATATCATGGCGTTTCTCCGCGAAAGTGAGACGGAGAGATAGAAACGAGATGGATGCAAAGCTCGGAGTGTGCGAGAGCAAGCGAAGCGGTACGATTGCTATTTTATCATACAGGTATATACATACATTCATGTAAATGTGGATGCATAGTTCTGACTTCCATGATGATTAGCGAGGGAATGATAAAAATTAAAAACTGGAATAAATCGATTCATTAGTTTTTGTTCGTAAAATGAAACACAAAATCGTGCCAGATTCGTTCGTAGGGAAGTACGATTATGAGTAATTCATTTCCAAACCTCGGTCGACAGTTAAAAAAACATTGCTTAGAAAAATTCTGACAGTCATCGAACTTGCGCCACTCGATGAATTTTGCTCCGAATTCAATTCCAGCGCTTGTTCAATAAAACCCCATGTTTGGACCAATTTTGAGTTCAGACATTTCAGACGTATACGAAAAATGTCAAAATAGCGTATAACCGAACGAATGCTTTGATTTTGCTAAAAATTGGACCAGAATTTTGACGGAGGTTTTGTTTGTTTCTGTTTCTATATACCGAACTCGAGAGTCAGCCCCCGCGGGGAATGACGAATTTTCAGGCCGCGATGATGACGAAGCACGAATAACCCAGACCTTACCAGGAATATTATTATCATTATTATTCGAGATTACCGAAACCCGATAGCGTTGTTATTCGGGCAGCAACGAGCAATCTATTTGGAATTGATACCTCAATAACGTGGCTTTTATGGAAATTTCATTATTGCCACAGCACCGAGTTTAGAACATGGAATACGAGCAAATCTTTTTAGAGTAATTTGTCGAGACCAACTTTTTTTGACCGATTTTCGAACTCAAAACTTCGAGGGAAAGTCTCGAAAAGGACCTCTTTTTTGTTTGTTCTTGAGATATCGAAATTTTTTCTTTCACCATTCGTTCTATGTGATATTTTTTCGCACTGACAGAAATGTTGGCAGGACTGGGAATATCCTAACCCTCTTGGTCTAAAACTCGGTTTTGGTTAATAATCTTTATTAAGATGAGGAATATCGATATAAGTCTAGGCGACTTGTAAGAGACTCGGAATAATTTAGTGTTGAATATGGGGTAGGGGAAATTAGTCAATAATAGTTGCGACGGTGGCGAAGATTTTTTCCGATACAGGGGGAAAGAATTTGAGCGCACCCGGCGCCCGAGGCCTGCCGAACCCGGTTACTTTGAATTATACAACTTGTAACGCGTCTATATCAGTTTCTCGAATAATTGCGGAATGGCACTCGCCACCAGACAGAAGGGAATTATCTTGAACGGGGAAAACGACGAGAAGATGATAACGATGATGAGAGCGAATAACGATGGAGAACGCGACGAGAATATTCTTTTGTATTTCGATCGGGGTGTGTAAACTGTGCGAGCTTGTTTGCGCGAGTCACGGCCTACACTCGTCTTGAGAAGGCAGTCGATGGAATTTCGAGTACTCTCGTTTCACCTCGTGTTTCACCGGGCTAGCTTAGCCGCAGATGCATTACTCCCACGCTACCCGACTAGACGAGTCTCCAGACTCGAGCGCGATACACGCACGTGGGTAGTTGGACCGCAATGCGTGAGTCTTAACCGTTCGCTACTGATATAGCGGTCATTGCAATGTCTCGAGTAATGAATCTTTGTGGTTCGACACACTGCGGTCGAAAGAATTATCAAATGAGAGCAATAAATCTAATTAAGGAGAGTGTATCGTTGCAACCTCAGTTCAAGATAAGATTCCGAGCGAATTTTAAATACTTCACAAGAGAACGTAAATATCTGAAAAAATCATTCATACAGGCGGTTCGAAGAAGATTAATGTCGCATAATCATAATTGCAAAAAGTTGTCAACAAATTGATGAGAAAATCATTTCTTCGATGAATCGTCCGGTACACTAACTTTTTGTTTAGCCACAGTTAATTCGTTAATTTTCCTGAATACGTGTGAATTTATTTAGAAATAATTATTATTCACGAAAACAATGTTTTTGGAGAAATCTTTGATCTATATTTGCGAGTATGTACGATCGACCGACCGAAACCTTACAGTTAAGAATGATCCATTTTTGAATCGCCTTATTTGGAGAATAATATCGAATTTTCAGTGAGAGTGCTAATCGTCGGGTGTACCTTAACGACTACCTACGCAAAATCGAACTTCAATTTTGTACCTGAAATTACAGTTGAGTCTTCATAATCCAGGAATTGAATAATGTAAAACGATTGACAAATACATTTTTTCGGCGTGGCCGAAAAGAGTAACGTATAGTATGCGTTCCAAGGAAGCTCGTAAAAAATCGGCAAAGGGAAACCGTGTTTGAGCTATCGTTGAACGGTGTCACGTGTCACCAAACCGAAATTAGTTAGTTTCGGCGGCGTGCAAAAGATGAAAGAGAGTAAAGAAGAGACGAAAAAAACCTTCTAAAAACGAAGAAGAAGCAGCGGGACAAATAATATTGGCAGTTCGAGGCCAGGGGGCAGTCACAGTGGTCCCTTTTGATCCTGCAAACCGTCATGGCCCTTCGGGTACTTGGACTACGTGCCGCGGAGAGTACCGGGCGCTTATGCGAGAATACCAGACTCGGCACCGTCGAAGGCCTCCCTCCCCCTCGGCTTCGTGGAAGAACGGGAGAAAAGAGAGGACAATGGCTCGCCGGAGTGAGATGAAATAGAAAAAGGAAAAGAACATTGGAGCGGAAAATAAAACGAGCAATAGACGTTTTTGGCCCAGTGGCACTTTAGTACCTTCTCACGGGAGTTCCGAGTAAATAATGAAATTCTCGCGAAATCTTTCCTTAAAAATTTTCTTCGTCACTGACAAAAATTCGATTTTCGCGCAAAATTCACATCATTCGCAAACAAAAGAAAATAGATCTTTCGCAAAAATGCATAATTTCCTATAATCTTGACGCTTATTATTATTGTTGTCGTTGTTTTTTAATTGACTCAACAGAATATCGACGCTTATTCCCTTTTATTTTACATCCAATGAATATCCCACAAGCTACTTTGAATCTTTTATATTTCCACGTCAAAGTCTCTCTTTATCTCTCTCCCTCGCTCTCTTGCTCTCTTGTCATTTACGAGCGGCACAGACTTTGAGCGCGCACACACACGCTCACGGTCTTTTGTCTATTTTTCCTTCTTTGTCTCTGGACTATTTCACTTTCGGCGACGCTTTCGCTCTTGTCTTTCTTCCTCGTCATTTCGATCTCCGATTCCTCCCCCCTCTTATTTCATTCCGTTCCCGTTCCCTCAAGATAGAACAGCAGAGACTCTCCCCGAAGAACTAGTGAGATCTCAAGTGAGGCTCTCTCTCGAGTGTCGGAGAACGATAAGCCGATATAGCAGTCGTCTCACACTCCTGTTCTGCGGTCTCCGAAAGAGATCCTCTCCCGGGGTCTCCTCTGCCGTTTGGCTTCGTTGAGAATCTCTCTTCTTCCTCCATGTTCCATCGTCTTTGCTTGCTCTCGCCTACTCATCTTATTTTGGTTTCTTCTTCCTCCCCTCCACCTTACCCCACTTTTCTCGTCCTCTTCTTTAACCTGGCTCTCCCGACTATCTTCCTCCATCAGCTGGCCGTAAGGTATAGATATATACTCATACGCTATTCCCAATCCTCTCGTCGCAGAGCGGAGGCCCTTTTTCGAGTGCGGGAAAAGTGGAGCGAAAAAAAAAAGAATTACTCGGGGGACAAAAGACTGGTTCTCCGGGGTCCTGCCAGCAGAATCCCAGACTCCGCAGACCTAAACGTCACTCCGCGGGGAGCTGGCCAGACATTTTCAAGATGCAAGCACACCCACCGTCATATTCTGTTCGTTCATTCTTCTTTCGCTCTCTTTGCGAGTCTCGAATTTCGAGGCTTTTCTTTTTATTCACGCATCACAAAAGTGCGGTGTTGAATAATAAAAAAATATAAAAGAGAGTTGAGAAAAAAAATCTCAATTAATCTAAAAAAACAAAAAGCAAGCCTAAATAAATTATAATTATTTATCTAAATGTTGTTTTGAAAAATCCTCTGCTTTTTGAATACCATTCATTTGTATTGTTTCTATTCGCGTTCGATTATTCTTCGATGCAAAGTATCGCGCTAAATTCGAATAAAATGCCGTGAAAAAATGCATTTCAGAAGAAAATGTATACGTACTTGCGTACTGTCGTGATGAGCGCAAAATGTGAGCAGAAGGGAGAGCTGGCTTACCGCATCTTATATATATTTTGGAAAATTGTTTGTTTGTGTGTTCGTCCCATGGTCCGCCTCCCCCCGGAAAATCTGGGGAATTCGCGGGATTTTCGAGAATTTTCGGGATTTTCGAGAATTTTCGAGGTTTCGGGAATTTCGAGAGTTTTTGGGATTTTCGGGAGTTGCGGGAATTTCGGGATTTTCGGGATTTTCGGGATTTTCGGGAATTTCGAGAATTTTTGGGATTTTCGGGAGTTCCGGGAATTTCGGGATTTTCGAGAATTTCGGGATTTTCAGGATCATCGGGAATTTTCGGGAGTTTCAGGATTTTCGGGATTTTCGGGATTTTCGGTAATTGCGTGAATTTCGGGAATTTTGGAAATCTCGGGAATTTTGTGAATTTCGGGAATCTCGGGCATTTCGGAATTTTCGAGAATTTCGGGAATTTTCGGGGATTTCGGGATTTTCGGTAATTGCGTGAATTTCGGGAATTTCGGGAATCTCGGGAATTTTGGGAATTTCGGGAATCTCGGGTATTTCGGAATTTTCGAGAATTTTGGGATTTTCGGGAGTTCCGGGATTTTCGGGGATTTCGAGATTTTCGGGAATTTCGGGAGTTCCGGGATTTTCGGGAATTTCGGGAATCTCGGGTATTTCGGAATTTTCGAAAATTTTGGAATTTTCAGAATTTTCGGGAATTACAGGAATTCGGGAGTTTCGGGAATCTCGGGTATTTCGGAATTTTTGGAATTTTCGAGAGTTTTGGGATTTTCGGGAGTTCCGGGATTTTCGGGAATTTCGGAATTTTCGAAAATTTTGGAATTTTTGGAATTTTCGGGAATTACAGGAATTCGGGAGTTTCGGGAATTTCCGGAATTCGAAATATTTGCGGTAATTCTTGGTAATTGAGGGGAACTAAAAAATTTCTAAGTTCCCAAGGCGAACTTAGCACAAAATATTTAAAGTCCCCCTTAGAGGGTCGGTGTCAAGGGGGGATTAATATCCCCTATATTAACAATATTGGATTTGCCAAGGTTGGTTTTGTTGGAGAGCCGCGAGCGCGCGAGCCCGCAGCTCCGCTAGTAAATAATAATTTGCTTATTTCTCATTCTCCTCATCAGGTTTCATATTTCTTGTTAAAAGAAATTACGTGTTACTGTTTTTTATTACGGCCGGTAATAAAAATTGTACATTCCGTTCGGCTGCCGGAGAACGTCGATCGATCATCGATTTGATTGCGCTTAATCGAACGACGATGATCAATATTATTTTTGCACATCAAAATGGCCACCCAGTACGCCGATATCGACGAGTGACTCACACCGCTAAGCCTGCGATGAGCGTGGAATACGCATGCGACCGCTCGACTCGACTATAGTCACTCATCCTACATCGTTTTTCAACTCTTATCGCCCTCTTCCTCTCCCCGTTGTAATGTTCACATATAGCTCGACTGACACGACGAGATTCGCTGTTTTGGAGGCTTATTAGCGAGAGCTACCTTTCGCATCAGGAACATATATCATTACTAGTCACGAGAGCATCCGACCGAAACAATGGTATCGGTAACAATGTGAAAATAAAAATTCAAAACATTTTTTCAGATTGTTGCACGAAACAATCACGTTAACAAAAATAAATTTTTCTCCTGTCACGATAACAAAAATTTATACGTTGAGGTATGAATCAATTTTCAAGGTTAAAATTGGTGCTAATTGCATTGGCATACAGGTTTCTCTCTTTTTTTTATCACAGTCTACCAAGCTTGGTTTTTGGAAAGTATGTTTATCATTTTTGGCTTCCTCGCGAAGCCGTGTTTTGTCACTTTAATAGTTTTCACGCGAATATCTTGTTTATTTATCATCACTTATCGTATGTTTTTATTGAGTATATCGTTCAATTTATTTATTACTGCTGATAGAAGTTTTTGTCCAAATTGAATACCGATCATTAGTTGATAATAGTTCAACTTTGTACCAAATCTTAACCCCATATAATCATTAACAATGGTTATAAATTATCGCAGTATGCATTTTTTTCCTCTCTATCACGATCGCTACCTTGAAAATATCAATAATTCCGACTGTTTTTGTGTCACACCTTTCGTGGCTCAGTGGGTAAAGGATTAATGGAAAATTATATTTTTTTCGTCACTACCTTGATTGCGAACAGTATCGATGAATGAGACTAGTCCAGTATTGAGGGATGCAACAACCGCAGGGTCGCTCGATTGTAATCCTCGTCTCTACCATATTACAAAAATATATTTATTCCTCACCGGATTGAGATCTGAGCACAGTGCGATACAATGCGGATAAAATTTTCACGATAAGAAGAAAAAGAAAACGAAAAGATATGGAAGAAATAACGTAAAAGCCCTTGGAGTGTGCCTCGGGGGAGGGACGGTCGTTTTTACTTCCCTCGTGTAAAACGCGTCCGAGAGGCGAAAAATGACGAGAGGCACGAGTCGGTACCGAGCCGCCTGGGGCATGAGAACTGGAGCCTGGAATGTCTCTTATCGCACAGTGAGACCGGGCACCTGATATCGAAAGCTTATCTTTTCTGCCTCTACCCCTTCCCATTTGTGTACCCACGACCCCACGTAACTTCTTTCGGATATTGCACATGTGTGACCGTCCGCGTGTATCCGTACGAGAGTATTGTATTTCTAGACACGAGTGAGACCGATTATAATCGCTGCATCGGCGACTAAAAACAGAAGAGAGTATCCCACGTTGTTTTACAGGTTGAACGGTTTAAAAAAAAAAATACCGTCATGGAGAGCCGTCGGAAGAAGAGAGAAGTAGACGAGAAAGTAAAGCGACTGCAATTTTTTATATCTAAATAACTTTATCTTGTTGCAAAAACTCAACGGATCGAAGGTACACTCATTTTTGTGTTTTCATATCGATAAAATAACGCAATTAGAGTTCAATGAAGAATGTCTTAATTATTCGATCATAATAACTAATATTTTTTTATCTATCTATTTTTTCTTACTAATTCTCAATTTTATTGTCAATCGAATTTGCTTCTCTGCTCATTTGTTTTTTTGTCATCCTGTTAAATTTATAGGATCGTTATTATTTATCGATATAATTTATCTCTCCAATTGTCGCGTTATCGTCGCTCGCCGGTATCGACAATAGTTGAGTCAACGCACTCGTTGCGTCGTGCTATTGTAACGCGCGAGTTGCATGCGCTCGGTTCTCGGCGCACGCACCGGTATAGCGCAAAGGGTGCTGCTCGTGTATGCCCGATTAACTCGCCCGATAATACCCAACGACCCCCCCTGTTCGATGAGTCACGTGACGCGCGAACTCCGATGAGAAAAGGGTCAAAGAGGAGAAAAAAAAACAGGAACAGAGAGAAGGAGAGAAAGAATAACGGTGATGTAGTCGCGTAATAGCCGAGTAGAGCGACGATCGAACAACCTGCATTAGGGGAGAAGAAGGGGGAAACGTTAAACACGATTATCTGGCAGGTTGTGGAAACGGCAGACGGCAGAGTGAAACTCCATACGTAGTTGTGTGCGCGTGTGCACGCGCAGGGCCTTCTTGTTCCAAGAGCCCGATCAAATAAAGCGTACAACGATCATAAAAAAAAAAACGAATTAATACGATCAACCCTTTTTTTTATCGACAAAAGGTAGACAGTGTTATCTCGCTGTGCAACGTCGCGAGGCATGAGAATTGTATGGTTTTTTTTTAATAAAACCTGCTGAAATTATCAGATTTCTCGATCCTATGAAGTAACGGGTGCGAAATCGAAACTGGGCAAAAAAGGTTGACAAGTGAAAACCAAAATAATCTTTTTCTAAAAAAAAAACACGTTTTCAAAAGTGGCAATAATAATTTATCGTGCCATTTGGGCGATATGCACGACGAAAGCAGAAACAGTCTATTCCGCTCTAAAGTAACCGCTCATCGATCACATACACGCGACACGGTACCGAAATAAAATCGTGTCGTGAGCATTCCGAAGAGGGGCTATCCGGTAGAGACGTTGCGAATAGCTCCAATGTCACTGCCGGATTCGCAAACCGAAAGTCTATCTTGTCACCTCGTCACCTTCTCATAAATTCCAATATGGCAAATAACAAAAAGCAGTTCTAAGAATAAACGTTTTTACATCGTTTGGCGTGGTTTGTGAGTACTCGATTGAATCTTCCGTATAGTCTCGATATATTTCAGTCTCGATAACTCGCGAAGCGATGCATTGTATTGTAAGAATTGTATACAGTTGCTAACCCTGTCTCGCACAACCTCGCATAATAATAATAATCATAAGTAAGTCATTTAGGAGTGATTTTAGATAGTGAATATTGTACGACATTGCCCGAATGTCGGTGATTGCGATCGAGATTTCATAGGTTTCGTGTGGAGTATGAAAGATCATTTTCATTGCTAGAAGCTCGCCGGCAATATTACGTTAAATATGGAGCATCTTACGAATTCGACTCCGGAGAGGTTTAATTTTTGAGTGGATATATACACAGTTGCGTCGATCGTTGCAACCACGCGATGGCAACGGGTACGAACGAATCTAAAGCGAGCACGAAAAATCGAGAAGTTCCTTGGCCGAGCGTTGAACATGCGGGAAGAACCGGAGGTTTCGTCGGTCTTCCGGTCATCAGGTGCGCTCTGTAAGGTGCCCCTTATAGTTTGTAGAGGACAGGTCGACCGTGGTGTAAAGGCAGGTGTAAACCGAGAGGGGGAATCTTGACGAGCACGCACAATCTACTACTATCCAAACGAAGCACGGTAACCCTCGTCCCATGGTCTCCCCGGTGTCTACTTCTGGCTCCCAGCCCCATTCAGCGTACACAGAGACTCGCACTGTTGTAACCCTCGAATTTCCCAGGACGCTATATGCGTAGTAATAACGCACACGGACGCACAACGGTCCCATAGTCAGTCTGGCGGACAACCGACTAGTCGGCAAGTTCGAGACGCGCCTTACGGCCACGGTGCACAGGACACTGAGATAAAAAGGGCAGCGCGGGGCCATTTAACGTATCGCCACAGTCGGCAGGTACAAGGGCAAAAACTTGAGAACCCAGGTATAAAATGCATCTCACATGCGTCCGGGGTGCAACGAAAGGCGACATGGGATCCCGGGGTTTTTCCGCTGTCGACTTTTGCCCACCATAATAACTCGATAGCCCGATTATCGAATGACTGCGCGTACGTGGGTGAAGAGAAGAATTTTCAAAAGAATTTTTCTCCCGACGCGCAGGTTCGGATAACTGACCTATGCCTACATATACTATATATATATATTTTTTTCAATGTATCACCCAAAAAAACCTGTATTTTTTTTATATCCGGGAATCCCTGCGTTATTTTTGGAATCATTGAGTGAGGAGTCTGCGAAGAATTGCTGTTACGGATTACTGACTTAGGCCGATTATTAAAAAAAAAATGCACAATAAATAGCCCAAAAAAATTGAAATTTTTTTTTACTCAAGGAACTTCTTTGCCCTTTAGAAAAGTATCGTATAACTCATTGGTGTAAAATTACAGTTGCGGATTACTGACCGAGGCCTAACTTTTTTTTTTCATTATTTTTGTCGAATTTTTTTCCGATCGAAAATTATTTACATTCTATTCCTTCGAAAATTCGATGGCTTCGAACAGCCTGCGGTACGAGTTTTGGTGTTCCCCTCCTGGATCCGTTCGATTACAGATATTCCATTGAGATGTATTTTCTCAAAAAAATTCCATTATCAATGAATTGAGCCCCATCCCGAATATGCGTCGAAGCGAGGAACCTTTTTTTGAAGTTTCCAATGATACGTCGACGATCGGATTTCCCGATCGATTACGACTTTTATGTAACAAGCATCTGCCGGCCGAGCCGCGCACACGCCGAAGCTGCGAGGGGGGCTACCGTAAACGCGTTATCGCGTTACAAAAGCCAGCTCGTGTGCTACCGAGATATCTGGAACGCGGTGTTACTTCTGCCCGTGCGTGTACAAACACTGCACGAGTTTCAACATCCGATCGGCTACGGCCGTTGACCCCGTTAGAAAGCATTTCTTCTCTCCGCGGCTCGATCGGGAATCGTAAAGATATATATGTATGGATTTTTCTGACTCTCTCGTGTACCGAGCGAATAAACGCAAAATCCGAAGTGTCTTCCGAAAAAAGAAGCGAAAATATGTTGAACACAATGCGAAAATCTACGAAATGGCGTGTATTAACGAAAAAGCTTTGTCGTTCACACCCGAGAAGGCTCGTCGGCTGTATGTGTACGTCATTCTCGTGGAAAACTTTAACGACCCGCGGGCACACCGACAACGCGGTGTTGCATATGTGCAACGGGCAGAGGCAGTGGCATTCGCTGGCGTGCAGCAACGAGGAAAATAATAGTCTCTCGCGATCTTGGCCTACATCCGAGAGGGTCCCCCACTCTATTTTATTTTCTCTCCTCATTTTTTTTGCCCTTCTTTTTTCCATTCTCAATTGTACCGGCCTGCACGGAGCACGGTGCCACTCGCGGTTGCAAGTGCGTGAGGCGTTTCCCTCGCATTCTCATCCACTGCAAACGGGCGAACCCTCGCGAGGCGAGAAGGGTGCACGAGGAGAAAGGAAATTGCGAAGAAAAGCGTGGGATCATTCGCGGCAATTGCTCCAGAGGCATAAAAATGTCTTATGAAAAACGTCTCGACGTTCCCTTAAAAGCTTTCAATTAAAAATTTAATGGTATTTTCTAATTTCTCGAATCGATTCATCGAAGAGTTTCCATCTTTTTTTTGCTCCAGTGAGAATTCGATTGTTCGTTCGGCTTTTAATCGATCAGTTTTCCTGATCTTAAACAAAATTATTGCTCGATCTTCAACTAAATTTTTCCCAATTTGAGATATAATTCTTTTGTCAATTCTAGAACTTTACCCTCGGCTCAATTAAAAAAATAATTTCACGCTTGCGCGTTAGTTTTTTCGTTCTTCACTTAAAATTCTTTCATTCAATTTTAAATTGCATTATTTGCCGAAGTTTTCGGGGTTCGAATTACAACAAATAATTCGCTTCGATTTCTCTGCGAATTTGCTTGTCATTGTATCTTTCCGCTCTTCCGCTTCCGCGGCTGGTTGGTTTCTCGACGTAACCTTGACAATGGGTATGCATAGGTTTCTCACGAGACGGGGACAAGTAGCATCGCGAAGCTTCTCGACTCCGTGGTTACGACAATAGCATAGAATTCGCTTCGATCGTCTCTCGCGCTCGTTCCTCGGGACGTACGAAGTGCCCGGGCATATGGCAATCTCGATGAATACCGTGATAGATATATCTCGTGATTGTTAGCCATTGACCGTGGGGGCCCGCTTAATCGTCTTCGGTGGTATTCACGATACGAGGAAGCGATAAACCGAGATAGTCGTTAGACACACCGTCGGGTACGCTGTTCGAGAGTGTTCGACAGAGAGAGAGAGGGAAGATGGAAACGAGCGAAGACAGAGAGGACCAATTAGTTATGAATAACAATGAATCGTCAATTACCCTGTGGCACGCCAGAGTATAACCGTCCAAGATATAACTATGTACGTGTATATTTAGCGGGGTATCAAAGGGGAACCGTGAAAGAATGCTCGTGTCTTCGTTACTTCGATACGCGCTGATTTCCTTTCACGCCAGAATGAAAAATACACCATGCACTTTGTGTATTGCACCGAGCGTGTGCAGAGCATATCCACAGTGCCGACATGTATAGCCAACCGAGATGCTCCATTTCCCGCGAGAGTCTCTGCAAAAGTGTGCGCGAACTCTTCCGTGCGGCTAGTCACGGTTAAACTATCGCGTTCACGGTCCCCCCACGGCATGCATTCGAAAGCAACGACGAAAAATAGAGAAGAGAATTGGGATAATCGTAGCGGAGGAACGTCTCGAATGCTTCGAGAGAATCTCCCGACGTAAGACCGATCGACGATTCGAAAGGCAAGAATTCTTTGCCGAATTTGTGTGGAAAAAAGAAATTTGTGTGTGTTTTTTATTTCCGTAATTCCGCAATAACGTTTTGGAATTATTCTTATGCAAAATCAATTTCTCTAGCACTTCTCGTGTGCTCGATTTTTTTCAGGATTTATCTCATCGAGAAGCGTTCGAAATTCTCTCCCATCCTTTCTCTATCTTAGGTGGCTTAGGTCACTCTACGAAAGGGCTATCTCAAGGGCTAGCTGATAATTTCGACGTAACATGTAAAAGAAAAAGGAAAAGCTATTCGACGTTTCGTCAATAGAATGAGGATACTACTCGCGAGGTGTGAGATCTCGAATTCGCTGTAATCGGAGTGAATTCCAAGGATTTCACAAGTAGCCTCGGAACCGGAAATGTTCATGAGAAAAATAGCAAGGAAGACGCAAAGGCTGAAGGGAGAGCGGTGTTATTTCGTATTCAACCGGTAGCGTCTCGTACGCAAAGACGCTTCTCGTTTCGTATATATTTCGAAGGGTCCCTGGCATCGTGTCCGCCGACGGGGGCAGAGCTTCGAGGATTCCAATGGCGATCGAGTCACAGTCCGCCGTACGTATGTGTACGTTACATAGTAGTAGAATCCGCTGTCGCTATTGTGTATCGTAACTTCGTGCGCGCGTGTATATACCTACGTATAGCGAGGCCGGTTGATCAAGCTCTGTAACTAACCCAGGCTAACCGTTGGAACGCCAGGAGGACAACAATGCCCACAGCGCAATCAGTCGATCGGTAATGGGACACAGAGCACGTTTTGAGTGTTCCGCTGTAGTGGTAGTTATACTACGTTACAGCACTTCACTCTAGTATAACCACACAGTGATGCTACTGTGGAATCTTGAGAAGCTGAGACTTCGCGATGGGCGCAATACGGAATGTTAAGAATTTTCTTTACTCTCGAATTTTCATAAAACTTTCCTTCCGCTTCAAAAAAATCGTGTTAATGTTCCAATAAATTCCTGTTGTTGCTTATCGTGTCGACACGCCGTACTTTTATTATTGTTATTTAAATAGACTTGCTTCCTCGTCATCTTTACAAAAAAAAAATGGCGGCATTTTGAATTTTTTTGAAAAATGTCTGTCTGCAAATAAAATTCAATGAGATACGAGAGTTATGCTCGTAGCGTGAGATAATAAATGCGTTAAGCGGAGATCACCGGTGACTATATACAATTGTTTCTGACGTCTCCCGAGGCACAATCTCACGGCGACGAGAGTCCCCACGGCCGTGGCCATGCGTCGCTCTCGCGCGACACGCCTGACAATTTCCCGCTCTTCGTTATTATTCCCTTCTGGCGTCGCTTCGGTAACGAATTCTTCGCTAGTCGCGCGAGCGGGCGGAGCAGCGTATCGTTGAGTTTTTATTGTTATTAACGTATGCGCATTCGAGCATCAGCGTGGAATTGATCGTACGACCGAGAGGTGTCGATTACGAGGGCGTCGATCGAAGATCGTGTGTCCCGAGGTTCGGATGACGCATCGATCCGCATGCGAACGCGCGAAAGCTCGATACCGATCGTTTCCAACAGCGAGAAATTAAACCGGGTTTTTTTCATTTTTTTTTCACGCTGCTTTGATTCAGGAATTATGGATCGATTCAAAAGTCATCTATACGGTGTGGCGCATACTTCGATGCTTGGGTTTATTTTTTAAACCCTCATCGACATCCCGGTTAACGAGAAAATGTTTGTGTACGTTTTTTTTTTTTTTTTTTTCATCCGAACGCTTCGTTCGCCACGTTTGCGTACAAGAACGACGAGGTTACGGGGATTATTGGGAAACTGGAGAATGGCCTCGGGCTTCATCCATTTGCCGAGAAGACTCGGGATAGGAAGAAGGGTCGGTTTTACCCTTCATCGCGCGCATTGCAAAGCGCGCCGCTATCGTGCCTAGTCTCGGCGACACGGAGGACGAGACTTCGCAACCGCGATTGCAATCGCGCGAGTCCTATATGCGTCCTGGTCTCGTTTCTATTTCTGAAACGACGTTGATGAACCTCGCGCTCGAGGACGTATCTGCATCAAAATATCTTTTTATTTTTCACATTCGCGGGTGTATAAAAGAATTTAATGCCGTTTTTTTTAACCCTTTGACTAACGAGAGGGGAAAAATAGCCTTTGACCTTAGATTCCGCGTTACAGATCTTTCCTTCGACCGCTTCGGTCATGTTTGGCGCGTATCCAATCTTTACCGATTCAACAAAAACTTTACTCGCTGGGTCTTCTTTGCCGGCAGATGAAACAAGATCAATAAAATGTTTTTTAATAATAAGGAGTATCACTAATAACATAATTTTCGATACATTTTGGCAAGATTTTTCTTCACTATTTTTCTTCCATGAAATTTTTTTTCCATCGTTTTAATCGAATAATTTTCAGTAGTAAATAATATTATTTAATACGTTTCGATAGGATTTTTATTTAATCGTTTGCGATACGCAAAGAAATCACCGGAAAAGGGAATATTCTATTTCTCATGTACAGTCGATAAGTACTTTTTTTTTATTTCGGGGTATTCCTGTCGCATGCTGCTCATTTTTTTGTTTTCATCAAAAAACTTTGGAATTAATGCATGTTCGCGTGGGCGCGAATAATGCGAATGGAATGTTTCCTCATCTCAGAGGCTACGATACTGCGCCCACGGTTAGCTAGTATAATCTGTGAATAATGTTATGCTAAGCGTACGAGAGAGGTGGATAAAAGGATGGGCTCGCGGTTCCTGTGTTATGTATCTCTCGCTTCTCGTATTCTCTCTTGCTCTCTCGTTGGGCGCTCGGATTAAAGCTTAGAGAGAAGCGTGGCAACGGGCCAAGCCTTCGGAAAAACCAAGGGCTACGTATCCTTCGCGTCGAGCTCGTGAGATACTGATTGCGAGAGTCACCTGTACCACACTGAAGCGCATTGATTTATTTTTTAATCCCCATCAACGCTTCGATAAAGAATTATTTGATTCAATGATGTATACGATTTTTCGATCACTTTTTCATTAACGAAATAATTTACCCATTAATGTTCCTGAATGGTTAACAACGAAATGCTCGGGGCTGATAATGGATTTTTAATTTCCAGAGTGAATGGATTACACGAGATTTTTGAAGAGTCTCTCTTTTGGTAGAATGACGAATTTTATCGGTTTTGGCGTCCGCAAATTTGAAACATAGGAATCGCGAATAAATTGTCGATCAACCCATGAGAAATTAACATGAGGTGAAACTTTAATCGAGTTACGACTCCGAGCATTGAATTCAAAATATTCGAGAAATATTTCGAAGCAACGTTACAACGAAACTCAGATCCTGAAAGGGCCGCAATTGAAAAGTTGCTTGGGAATTGAATACAAAAATGTTATACCGAGTTTAATTATCATGATTGTTTGCGTTCGTAAATTTAGTTCTCGTGGTGCTCAAAAAACAACTACACTCTCTGGTATCTCTGTGAAGCGGCATCTAGCGGTTTTAGCTGATACTCGTGTGCATTCACGCAGTCTCTTGCGATAAATCTAAAGTCGCTAAGGAAGAGAACGGGACGAGACGAATTGCTATTGAAGCACCCAATCATATTTTCAAATACTGTTTTGCCGAAACAGAAACAGAAAAATCAAATGAACAAATCGGACGCAATAAATTCTAATGAGTCCTGAAACGCCTGTGAATAATTGTCTCAATAGCCAAAATTTGAATGATGCTACATTTTGATCTTTTTTACAACACTCCTCATTCGTAAATTTTAGTTTCTCAAGAAAAATGTGCGCTTTTGTCGTAATTAACTTACTTGCAAATGTATCCCCGATGGTCGGGATCTCCGGTGGGAGTTTTCAAGAGGTTGCCATCGTTCGCTGCGGACGAGGTCGAGCCTCTCGGTGACCTTGGCCCACCCTCGGGTTCTCCGATCAAAACTTCCGTGTGTCCGTTTTGAAAGGGACTGCTAGCTCGTCGTTCGCCAATTCTAACGGTTGAAACAGGTTGCTGCGAAATCCCGGAAATACAAAGGTTACAACGAAATCGAACATCGTGAAAACGGACGTTAATGGGAAACGCAGAATTTACGAGATCGTCCCTTCCCACTCTGCGGCCGAATTCTCCCGAGAGAGTTGGCCCGGCGTTTCAAGAACTACGGAGACTCTTTAAACGCGCTGCAAGAGAAACGTTGCACTTACCAGTAAATTCGCCTCTTCGGGACAGCTTCGCTGCTTCTCCAACGCGTCCTTCCGTTCCTTTGATTCTTCCTCCTCTTTCGCAACGCCTTTGGGCACCGTTCCGTTGCTCAACTTCGGCGGCACGTTTCGATTCGCCGCTTCTCTGTTTTTTTTTTTTGTTTACAAATTATCGAATGTTCTTTTAGCGTAGCAGTAAAATCGTTAGATTTTTTATTTATAGAGAAGAACGGCGTTCAAAAAAATTGCAAATAATTGCATAGAAGAGTAGAGACAAAAAAATATCATATTCCTTTTCGCCGAAATATTTCGATGCGGCGCGTCTGTTCTTTTTCCGTTTCTGAATATATTGTAAAATATCTTTGGCGTTTAATAACATCGACAAAAGCTATGCAGAATCTGATGAAATGTTTTTTTTTGGTACCGGGGGCAGAATAAATTTAATGACGAATTTAATTCCCTTCCAATGATTTTGAATTCATGGAAAAGAATAATGATTCTTCCAAAAGTCCCGAATCACAAAGATGATCTGCGTACGTATCATGTAAAAAAATTAATAGAACCATTGAATACCTTTCCGCAAGAGTGACGGTTATGTGACTGTTGGTTACGTCCTTCTTGGGAGTTTCTCCTGTACTCGTGGAGGCCGAACCCTCGGTTATCTGTGTGAAAAGAAAATACCAATGAAACGATAATAAATCTACAAACTTGCCACAATCGCGTTGTCAAAAAAAAAAAAAGCAACTCTCAATTATTGCGAGGTAATCTTTGAAAACGCGTCTCCGTCGAGTTACGTAAAATGTGCTCCGTCAAAACGTTTTATTGCGCGGTTTCGCGGATCTCCACGACCGATACATTAGCGTGTCCCGTCGGACGATTCCCGATGGCGAAGAACCGGAACGCGGTACCATTACCATCGTACGCCATTGTACACACCGGTTGCTCGTTGGCTTCTCGTTACGGGTTTTAAGTTTTCAAAAGCACAGTAGCCGAGTATATTAATCGCCGGGAACGATTCGTTTCGCGTTGCATAACGAGATGAGCGGGGCGGCGGGGCGGCGGGACGGCGGGGCGGCGGGGCAGGCTTAAAGAGAGTCAGTGAAACAGGAGCGAGGGGGTTCGGAGATTCTCTTTCCGCCACGCGCATACAAGAGACCCGACAGCATTGGAACGTAACAAAACCACTGACTGCGGCAATAAGCAATGGACGTAGATACGAATGAACGGTGATAAATAACTCGCGGCGAACAAATTTTTCTCAACGCACGGTTGCCGAGAGACAGAGAGGGGAGTTATAACGAATCGGCACGTAACCCAACACTGGAAAACGTATGCAACGAGCCAAGGTCGTGTGTACATAATCGAACCTCCGGAGAGTAGTGCTCGGCCGCGCTCGAGTGCGAGACTTATATATATGCCTGCACACTTTGCATTCCGCGTTTCACGAGCGCCGAACACCGATATGCGCACGGTATTTCATCTAACCGAGAGAACGGTATTGCGGATACAATCCTGATATGAACTCGCCGAGTGTTAAACGCCGAATAAGAAACGCGCGCGGACGAGTCAATGGGAAAATTAAATTTTCGATGATCTCGTATTTATCGTTTGAGATTCGTATACTATCGAGAAGTGTTTGTAATTCTCTCTCAACCGCACGTACACCGCGATGGTCAAATAACTTTTCTTCGACTCGTCACAAAAATGTGAGCAACGGCTCTAAAATCGAACGATCTTTACATTCAAATTTATTACTCAAACGGGAAGCTGTACGATGAATG
This sequence comes from Ischnus inquisitorius, assembly GCA_963924025.1. NCBI lineage: Eukaryota > Metazoa > Arthropoda > Insecta > Hymenoptera > Ichneumonidae > Ischnus > Ischnus inquisitorius. The sequence continues at coordinate 18,915,369 of OZ001244.1, forward strand.
GCATCAACAGTGCGAAAGAAAGCAGGTGTGATAACCCCATCCAGAAATCTGAAGAATTTACTATGATAGTTGAAGAATTATTTATGATAGTTGAGCATATGTACGACTAGTTTCAAAGTTTAATACAACAAGAGTGCTCGTCGTTCATTCTCACCTGCTGATGCAATATTGCCTGTATGTCCCTCGGTTGGATCTTCTTCAGGGCCGGTAACCTCTGAAGACGTTCCCTCGCGCCTCTGAATCATACGACACAAAAATCAATTCGTTAATTATGAAAAAAAAATGACGCTCTAATAAAAGGAGTTGAAGGCCCGAAGTTATTATTTCTCATGATCATAGATCGGAATTCGGAGCAAACGTTGCACGAAATGAATTTATGTTACTTTATGTTATGATGAAAAAAACGACCTAGCGTTTTTCCAATTTCGCTTTATTCGCGGCATCGCAGTTGCGATCTTCGGTAATTAATTGTTGAACTATTCGACGCAGTGAAATGGGGTTTGTCTTATCGTGCGAATTTATCGAAAAACTTTTTCTTCTCCTTACCTCTCGAGGGCTATTACCCAGGCGTCTCTTATCCGGTCGGCGTTCGGCCCGTCCAATTCTTCTGCCGACAGGACGATAGTCATTAGTACAATTGGAATCAGAAAGTTTCTTTTTTTTTTTTATTATCCCGTTCGACGGGGAAATTATTCTACGAAATTTTCACCGTTTTCCAATAACGAATTCGGGAAACGAGGAAGACTCATGTATGAACTACAGACAGTCGGATTCCATTAGAAATTCTAACATCCAGTGTTATTATTCTCGATGAGAGATGGATTGAGACATTGAATTCGTGGAAAGGGGCAAATTTTCCCGCCTAGATCTTAGATTGCCGAGACTAATGGGACGCGAACGCGACGCAAGAGAGAATCTCTAGAGATCCGTCCTTGGGCTAGCGATGAATTTATTACCGTATAGGTCATAGTGCCTCTCTACACGCGAGCATGTTTTTGCATTCGCTTGGCAACATCCTGAACGTCAATCATTATTTCCTTTTGAAAAGCTGAATGAAAAAAACAATCCATTACGCGCGTACGGAATTTCTTTTTCTCTTTTTCTTTTTTCGTATGCAAGAAATGTAGGTAACATATTCAAAAGGTTATAAAATGTTGTGAAATGGACAAATATAACGATTGCAAAGATTGAAATCTATGTGAGAAAAAAAAAATGAATTACAGATTTTTCGAGCAATTTTTGCTTTGAAAGCGATCCGTAAATTTTTTTCATCTCGCCAATCCGAGTCCGGTCGGCACGATGCTCTTTCGCGAGAGCGGTAATACTTTGACGTTAAACAAGAACAGGATATCAACTCTGCAGTGAAATCCTATTTCCGATGGATCTTCCGCCTTCATTCTTCTATTCTCTTTGCGCCGTTCCAGCATCGTTGAAAGAAAGTGGCATTACAGCTTATATTATCGACAGCCATATTTCACAACAATTTCGCATAACCTTGAGGAATTTTCTGGAAAGCAATTTAAGCTCCTAACTTTAAGGAGTATGCTTCCGAAAAAGATTATTGGAGCCGCGACTCAATTCACGTCAAGGTACATGTACCCGGCCCGTTGGCTCGAGACCCGAGACAAATATTGAATTTTTATTTTCTCCGAATCTGTAGAAGATATCTCGTAATTTAGTTTTTTACACGTCTCTCAATACTTTTCCTTTAAAAAAACCATCCGATTGATCGTCCTATGACTGATTTTTTTTTTTTTTTTTCAAATATTTACCCGATGGGATAATATTGAAGTAACGATGCACCCTCCTTAAAAAGACTATCGTCTGTCCGGCCGAAAAAGTAATAATAACGGTACCTTTTTATCCTTACGGAGGCAATAATATTCCTAGCGATATACGTTTATTCATATATTTTTTGCGCTTATTCCGAATTTGTACTTTTACTCCGAATATTTGAATCGTGTTTATTTTTCATTGAACGCGACGAACTTGAAAAAAAAAACACCACCCTCCGATCCATCGGCGCGTCCACCGAAAAATTGTCGCCTGTCAATCACGCGAATATGTATGAAGGCGAGAAAAAAAAAAAAGAATTTCGTACGCAATACCATCGATTGACGGGTCCTCGTCGTCGATGAATTTGATGCTGGACAGATCAAAGTGTCTGGCAACGTCATTCTCGAGGGTTTTCGGTTGACCGTTACTCTCCCCATTGCCATCTACGCTCGACGTTATAAATGGTACGAATAATCTCGTATCCGAATCGTCGTTGGCGATGGAATTGTTTGCAAAAGCATCGACGAAGGATCGCGCACTGTCGGGCGTCGACGAGCGTCCATTTCTCGCGCAGCTGCATCGCGTTATTTTGCGAAAAAAATCTGTTAGCTCGCGACTTCCGGTCGACAGTGGCCTCGGCAGTTTCCTCGTACCGTCGCAGTTTCGTTTCCTCCGCGACACTTCCGGCAATTTTTTTTCACCATTTTCTCGCGTCATCGAGAAGAAGAAACTTATTTTTGAAAAAACTTTCGATTGTCTCGTAATTGTTTATTTTTTTTGCGATTAATTTCTTTTTTTCAAGCCTAAAAAATATGAATTTCTCTGCGAGTTCGTGACACGTGTTTCGCGAACACCGTGTTTACACGATACGATTGTCGTTGCTTTGGCCGAGCGGCTTACAGCGCACGTGTAACGAAAGATAGCGAACGACTAGAAAACTCCGAACGGGAGAAGCATCGCCGAAGGCACGATGAAGGAGAGTAGATCACCGAGAAAGCTCTTCGCGCACGTGTTATACGCTGCGAGATAGTAATGGTTTTGTGAGTGTACGTATGGGAGACGAGCGCGGGCGCAAATAGGGGTTTATATTTGGAACTCTTCGCGGTCGAAACGGCACGCGGGCGACGCTCGGACCAACGGCAACCGCGAGAGAAAGACGGTGGAAAAAAAATAACGAAAGCTCGTTCTCTCGCTCGCCGGGGCTTCGCGAGAGATGCCAGGCGTGCACGGGAGGAAGAAAGATACTGGCAAATTAGAGAAGGAAGAGCACCGAAGTTCGGACGCCCACGGTTCAACGCACCTTCGATACTAAATCATGTCGCCGTCTCGATCGTTATCGGTACTCCATTTTCACCCAAAAATTCATTCTTGCAATACAGATTTTTCAAATTAATTAATACGACAAACTGAAGTTATAATATAAAATGATTATTGTTACATTAGTTTAATGAATTAAATTCAATGAAAAAAAATCCGATTATCCATAAATTTCGCGACCACGAGGGTCGATTTACTTCCTATTCTAGCATACTTCCAAAATATATTTCGGACATTACGTCGTGCAAATCGTCGCTCGATCCATCGTACGATTTTTTTTCTCTGCAATTTCTGACGCTCGAATGTATTTGTTATTCTACATCGGTAATTTCGACGAGAAGCGAGGGCACAAGCCTGCGGGTCACTATCGCTCTTAATGCATATAGTCGGCGCACGAATCGGTAACATACCGATTGTCACGAACGCACGGTATTGACTGCTCGAAAACGAAAGAAAGCCTATCCACTATCTTTTGCCGTGGAAAAAAATGATAGGGACACAGGCGATTCTGTTTCTGAGCTTTCGCGCGCGATGTACATTTTCGGATTATATTATTCCTGCATGGTCGAGTTTGCGCGCCCGACGCTTTTTCCCGATCGAAACGAAATCGGAGCGAGGTTCCATCTATCCGTCCCGGAGTTTCCTCTTCCTCGCGGTTCGTCGCATAGTTTAATATTACAGGAGGAATCGCGAGTTCTCGGTTAATTGAATTTCTCACGTTCGCGCGGGGCTAATCGAAAACGTAAGTTAATTAAGGCGGGGGAACGAAGGGAAGGGCGGTTTTGCGATGGAATGGGCACGGCGCGAAGCGCCGAGTTCTCGTTCCAAAGTGGAACACATCGGGAACTCTGATGCTGCCAACCGCGGTCGAACGTCCGCGGTTAACCGATACGTTGCAAAGAGCCAAAGAGTCGGATAGCTTTTCGTTTCTAGTTCTCGGACAAATTACCTCAAAACCGCGAACTAAAAACACATTACCCTGCCTTGACCGTCGTTAATTATTTTCGCTCGTATGAAATGACACGACATTTCGAGTCACAACTACAACTCGCTATAAGCATAACTAAAATGTCTGGGGGTTCCGAAATCTTAAAGTTATTGAGATATCGGGCGGAGATTAGGACCAAACATCGATTGTATTAAACAAGATTTGGGATCGAATCTGGCGTAAAAAAGAACAGAGTCCCGAAAAACAAGACCAATCGTCCATAAATTCGAGAAGTTACGCGAGCTCGAACGTTTCGAAACGAGAAGAACAAGGAAGAGGACGCGAACGAAGGAAAGTAAAAGATTGACGGGGAATCTCGAAGCGGAAGATCCGCACGCGGCAACCGGTAGCTCTGTGCGGCGTGCGCGCGCGCGCTCGTCGTGAGTTTGCAGGAATAAAGTGGCGGTGTGGAAGACGAAGACGAAGACGACGAGGCGCGACTGACGATGCCACGAGGCCAAACCAGTTTCCTAACTGTACACACAACCGAAAGAACAAGAATGACAGAGAAGAGAGAGGAAAAAAGAGAGAGATAATGCGATCGCTGCGTGGCCGAAGTTACGACGTTTGCCGTACGTACGTACGTACTGTACATACGTAGCGACGCATATTATATACAACAATATATGTCTATGTACATGCATATGGACTTTGAGAGTCTCGCGAGAAAAAGACCACGGGAGTTGGCTCGAATCGCGGTCGCGCGAGGCATATGCCGACTTGTCGGCAATCACGGCCCTCGTACGAACGGTGTGCACGCGATACGCCGAGCGATAACGCCGACACTTTTCCCAGTACCGGTTGGAAGAAAACTATCGAGACATCGTTCAAGGCAAAAAGGATTAAGAAACGACGAAAGAAAAAGATTAAACCGACACATCTGGAAATTGTGTTAATTTGTTCCCGCACAATGTTACCGATTTTTTTCGCTCAAAGCTTTTATCAAGGGGATAATCGTCGAGTCAATAAAAAAAAGTCAAGAATCAAAATTGACAAGCGTGGTCCGATAGAAAAATTCTGGAATTTAAGTGTAAAATCAACAATATCATTGATATTACACTATTACTATAAAAATGTTAGCATCAATAAAGAAAATTTTCAATAAAAAAGTAATTTTCAAAAACTTTATTTTTTTTTTCAATGGAATAAACGCTTCGATCGATTTTCAATCTCGCGCTACGTATAATATCGTTTCAATCACCTCGTGGATTTAGAACTAGCAGTTGGCGAGCTCGGCAATTAACAAAAAAAAAAGAAAGGAAAAAATCCTACAAGCACCCCGATCGGTGTACGTGTGTGTCTCCGGCAACGAGAGGCGTCGAAGAAAACAGCTTGAAAAATGGTAGAAGCCAACAGCTGTTCAAACTTCAAACGAGCGGGTAACACGAAGCGCGCGAGCCCGCGCTCGGACGACACGATCGGGGAAACGAGCGCGAGCAGTCTCGCGGAGTAATAAAGAAAGAAGCGAGACAGACACGGTGGGTAGAATAGCCGTTGTGTGTCGTTGCTTTTCTCCGGGGAAGGGTTTTAGATCGGGTGCATTCCTCGTTCGCTTTCATGAGTCTTGTGCAAGTCGGTACGGGGGCGAGAAAGGGGGAGGGGACTCCCCGTGTATCGTCGGTAATGTCGTGTAACTGTACACGAATGCAGAGCATAGCGCCGCACCCACACCGATAGACGCTCGTATAGTACAGTGAGAAATTATCTCGAACGCCAGCGAAAGCCTTCGTTCACTTTCCCTTTTTGAGCATTGTGCTTAAAACATAACGCGACATAACCCTTTGCTCTCAATTTTTCTTATTAATTTTTTTCTCGCTTTTCCGTTCAACGCTTCTAACTTTCCCATGATATCCCTCTCGATTAACATTTTTTTTCGTTATTATCGTTACAGTATCATTATCATCGTTTCCTCTTTTCTCGAAACACCAACTCCGCCCGACTGGTCCTCACCTCTCATCCGCATAATTATGTACATATTCGCCTGTACACGTAGATTATCGCTATTTCGCTGCCCCATGCATTCGAGAAGAAAAGATGAGGCGAAGTCACGGTTAGTCATTCCGAGAAACGATCGCGAGAAGAGGATCTCTCTCAAATCGAATGTTATCGGTTTTGAAATGTCCTCCTATTTGCCCGTTTGGACGAATCATCGAGTGGTCGCATCGTTTGTTTTTTTCATTTTTCCGATGAATAATCTATCTTAATTCAAGAACTTCGCAATCGTGTTTTGCATTCTTCATCAAGGTTATTCATTCGAGGTAGCAATTGAAATGATCGTTCATTAACCCTTCGAAACATTTCGCGTCTGGTTACAGATTTGTGTCTTTCAAATTGTTAGATAAATCGTTACAACCTTTTGACCGGATCTTCGACACGTCTGTACGTTTGTTTGTAAGTTTTTTTTTCAATTTCTTCCGATTTTTCTTTATACTGGAAATTATTATTTTCACCATCGGAAAGATATTGTGCAATAGCAGCGGCACATTCCGCACGCACTGTCTCAACGAATGATTCTACAGTTAGAAGGCCTCGACGAAAAATCGCGAAATTGCCATTAGCCTAGGAAATATCGATGTCACTAAAAAAAAAAAAAATTGCGCAACCGCAGTACAAAATTCCGCTCGTCTGTCTGCATAGATCTCGATATCTCTCAGAGGGATAAAAACAATGATTTCTTCTTCGTAAAGTTGATCGGTATGTTTTGATGTTTTTTTCCGTTTCCCTGTTACGCGATTGAATATTATTCGTCAATTGTGAGAAAACGCGTGCGTATGACGGAACGCAGCGCTCGAACGGTTCAAAATTCATAAGTTCAACTCCGGCGATTTACGTATAGTGTCGTGGAAACGATGATTCACAGTTGGTATCGCAATCTGCCTACTCCTATGCTACCTCGTCGCATTTCGCAGCCAACACACATTCTCGAGGCATCGAACGAACCGTTGAATCCTTTCGACATTACCATAACAAACGATTTTTCCTAACCCACTTTTTACTAACCATGTAATCCTCCGTATGATCCTCGAACAACTCCAAAAGAAAATCTTGGTAATGCCTTGATTTTTTTTTTTTGCAGTAACCGTACTTTGGGACGCACTTGGTTGAAAATTTGAAAAACTCGAAAACATAAACAGCACCGAAGCAGCACCGAAGTCGAACTGCGAAGCGTTTTACACACCGAACGTTGCAGTTCGTTGCATTTCCTGGAGTCGTATGTCGAGACGACACGGAGGAAGGGAGAGAAGAGCGGGTGGCTCAACACTGTACAGAAATTCGCGTTAAATGCAATTGTGTCCGTCAGGTAGAACTATCCGCTGAATATCCAGCTGGAATAACTCGCACGAGAGCCACGAGCCAGCGCGTCTTCGTGAACGCTTATGCCGCATAACTGTAAGCCCCCGGGTAAGTCCTGGCAACTACTACTATGGCAGAACGCTCGTGGACTTGGTTATAGTTCGTCGTTCGTCGAGCTTGGATTTTGCCTCGTCCGCTGTTTTGTCCGTTCGGGCCTCGGCTTCGTGCTCTCCTGCCTGGTTGGCTTTCACTCCCACCTGAGGTAGAAATAATACACGATCTGCCTGAACGGCGGGGATAGACCCCACCGCGAGAGACTCTCCGCGATCACCGACTCGACGGACCCTTCTACCTCACCTGAACCGCCAGTCACGGATTATCTTTCACTCGAGTACACACGTGGCATCGCGAGAGGCTTTGATTGTCGTAAAAAGAAGGGAGAAAAACCGTCATTTCAATGTCATATACAAACTTCTTTTGTAGTACTTCGTTGCGTCGAAGATTAGCGATTTTTTAACAAAATTTTAACGTTTGGCAACAAGATTCGTCCATGATTGGTTCATCGCTTATGTTTTTTTTTTTTTTTTTTTTTTTTTTAATTTCTTTTGATCTTCCTCTTTTGCTGAAAACCTATACGATGTAATGAAATTAGTCATTTTTTACTGAGTTTCACGAAACAAAAAATTGTTGGACAATCGCAATTTTTATGTAATTATAAAAAAAAAGAAAAGATTTTCATAAAGTACGAACGTCAACGTTTCGTCATTGTCATTGACGAGAATAACCTGTTTTGTTTTTTATATAAGACGCATCGTTTCCACTGGAGACCGTCTAGCGCAAAAAAAAAAAAACTTATTCTTCCGGCGGCCATATCTTTATGAAGGAAGAAAAGAAGTAAAAATATAAAGTCATAAAACCGATGATATACACTTTTGGTACAATACCATTTCAGCACCGAATTCGTAAAAAGTCTTTGAAAGTTCGATAACATGTCCACTTTCGTGTTTCGCAGATTTTCGATTATTTTCAGTGACTAAGGTGCGTACTCGGGTTTGCGATAGCGCGTCATCGCCGACAGTGGCGTATTGTCGGATGACGTTTTAATAAGTACCGCGATCCGTGGAAAGGCTTTCGAGGCCCGAGCTGGCTATCGGTCAAACGCGGATGTTAAACGCCCCCAAGCCTATGAATAGAATCGAATGGCTCGTCGATTAATCAATCAATGAATTTTTAATCGTCGATTCGGCGGATAGAGACGGTTATATATAAGCATTGACTGGAAGTTTAGCGGTCGCGTTTCTATCGTCCGCGATGCCCGTTCGAGCGCAGTCTGATCCCTACCGGCTGTTTCCACTGGCCCGACTAACCGAGAAGAGCTTCGCAAGTGGGTAAGGCAAAACGATCGCTATATGAGCCGCAAACGACGATGGTACAGCCTGTTCTACCTCTCTATCGTGCCTGTTGTTGTTGCGTTTGGTTGAAACGAGAGTGAGATGGGAACGAGAAGCTGACCGCTGCGCGGTGTTCGCTCACGCGTTCGAATAAAACACGCTTCGCCAGGTCGAATGTATATCCGATATTCGAAAAGGCGTTTATAAAAGCGTCCCCCATTCTCTCGCCCCACTCCGATTCGTTATTCCCTACATAATAATTTCTTTGTAACGGGCGCTATAATATTGAAAATTAATTTGTTGCATTTCAAAAAAATTACGAAATTCTATCGCGATACGCTCGAATTATTATTGGCAACATTACAAATGAAATCGAGAAAACAAATGCGTATTCGTAGCTTTGAAATATAGCGTGATAACTCACTCATTTTGTTTCCCGTTCTTCGGGTCACCTGGAGACTGATCGTTCCGGATTTGATGCACTGGAATTCAAAGATGAAGAGACTGCCTTAGTTTTCAAATCCAGTGACGATTATTACCTTCGGTCGAATCGTTTTTGTCGCAATAGACGATGCGGTTTAGTAATTTCAGCCAGCTAGTTTCTACGTAAAAGGATATCGATTCGTTATTTGTCGCAAAAAAAAAAAACCGAAAACTGTAACTACTTAACTAAGATAGAATAATTGCAGTATTTATTGCTATGGCAAGTTAACACTCGTTCGAGGGTTAACTGTGGGATGCTGGCTAGAGTTTCCCCACGATATGATTGTCGATTTTGTAGCGGCGGTAAAACTATACGGGAAATTCTACTGGCAATAGACGTTCACCTGGTGTATGTATTGGCTGACTTCGGCATCGGTCGCGTTCTCCAACGTACGACCGTTGACCTCGAGAATCTCGTCCCCGACCTCTGGATTGTCCGCGTTGTCCGCCGACGAGCCTGTGTATCAGTTTAATTAACTGTACTCCAATTACCACGGATTCACTCGCATCGAACTCATTTGCGAATGGAAAAAAATAAATTTCACTACTCGATTTCAGGGACTTTTTCTTCTTTTTTTTTAGATTTCACAAAGACTAGCATTATCATAATAAAAATAATTCTCAATTACAAAAATATGGTTATACACTACTACGTTTTTAGTCACGGTATGGTCAAAAGACCCGCGCCATGAATTTTCTCCGAATATCTCTGAATATTTTCCAATGTCGAAATAAACGCCGGTTTCGAAAACTGTACAAACGAATTATTTTTTATGTTAATGTAACGTCTTGGGAGTATTAACCGCAGGCATTACTTGAAGAATGGATGCTTTTTGTTTGTTGTGCAAATCTTAATGAAATTCTAATCTTTCGATGTTTTCGAACGATGGTTCGAACGTGTTTCATAATTTTTGGATCCCAATTGGACGAATCGTTTCCACGGGGCCATTCCTTTGAAAATGTCTAATCAATTTGACTCGGTGAACTTGCATGAGCTTAAAAGAAGGCTGCTTTCAAATGTAAGCATTTTCATAAAATTTATCCGAAACAGAAATCGCTGAAGATTGTGATGAGCCACCGTTACATTTTCCTCGCCAAAAGATGATCCACAGAGTTACTGATAGTAACAATTGAAAAAAATTTAGCCCACCTATTGGGTGCTGACACTCTTTGTTCAAAGAGTCGTAAAAAACCTTTTTTTTTTCAAATTCAAATACTCAATTCGTTGACGGGGAAGGAAACTATCTCGAGATCAAAACAATCCGAAAAAATTTCATGAAATTCGGTTTTTTTGAATCTCATGACCTTCGAATAATTTGAATTGAAAAACTGTGTTTCAAAAAACTACAATGGTATCTGACCAACGAATGATAAGTAAACAAATCGAACTTACCATACAATTTGATTTTGCCATTGTCGTTCATCAGAATGATGATATATCCACCCAAGTCGACCATTGTTACCGGATTTTTTTAGTCGCTCCCTCGTGTCTTAAGAAAAGTCGTAAACCCTGTTCGATCAACCTATCTAATCTATCTATCTATATTCTCCCAATATCGTTAATAGTAACTCTTTCCCACTTCGATTATTCCTCTCGTCTATCCTCCAATGTTTACACCCATCCCCTTTCCCCGACCGTTACCCACGACGCGGGGAACACAGTGAGTCCGACAATAAGCTTGTCCCAATTCTTCAAACTCCTCACGGATAAATACGTAACTGTCTTTCGCCCCCTCGCAATGTTTTCAGCCAATTTCTCCCTTCGTCGCTCACCCCGAGCGAAAAATTTCGCGCATAAACGCCGAATATTCATGAAAAATGTTATCCCCGTCTTTCGCATTCGATTTTTTTCGTCACCGAAAAATGGTAAAAAAAATTCGAGGTAAAAAAAAAAAGCACAAAAAAACACTTTGAGTTCTCTAACATAATCCTCGTATCATTGCCTCTGCGCGTACACGATCGCACACGCACAAACCGTACACACACTGATATTGGCCTCGACACGAGCAGAACGACGATGGTGTATAGTAAAGACCATGGGAGATTGCGATGTGATTGCGCGCGCGGACCACCCTCCTCTCTCTTGCCTCCCGCGCAACGAACAGCATCGGCGCGCACGAATACACGCGCACACGCGCACGGTCACGCACACGTTTCGCTCACGCAGTCTCGAACACGAGAGCCGAACGAGTATCTCTCTTCGTCCTCGTAGAATCCCTCTGTGATTGTACGTAATAATTCGTTTTTCTCCCTCGCTCTCTCCCCCTCGAGTGGGTGGTACACGCGGAAGGATATTACGTGTGTTGGACTCCTGTATTATCGTTTGGCATATCTCTTTTCCATTCAATTCGTCTCATCGCATTCTATCTTTTTTTCTCTCTCACTATTATCGGTTTTTTTTTATCACGCTGTTTACTCCGGAGGGGGGTGGGGGGAGGGGCAGCGAGGTTCGACGAGTAATTTGGCCACGTTGTGGCTCATCCGACCCCGCTACATGTCCCTCCGATTATATTCGCACGAATTCTTCATTTTCCAATGTATCGAATATTCTCCTTTTTTTTTCAGTTTATATCCAAGTTCGGGTTTTGATTGATTCTTGAAAAATATTTCCCGGATTAAATTTCTTTCTCGCTCATCGTCCGGCGTTACGAGACTGATCTTATTGATCAGCGCTGCGAATCGTCGTGTGGGCCCATCGGCGTCTACGAGATCCTTGATTTTCGCCCGTGCCGGATAATCCGCGACGGCAACGCGTGTACAGTGAAAGAAAATATCTTATTTTTCGCAATCTCCCTTGCCGATACGTCGGCAGTCGGCAGGAGCGAGCCGGACACCACCCCGAATAGTCGCGTATCCGTCGACGCGCTTGTTTTATCCTCGATACTCGCTCGATGCTGCAACGAGGATATCCACCCTCGTACACGCGACTCCTCGCGTTTATTCGCCCGAGATATCCTCGAAAACGTCGTTCCCGAGGCTCTCGAGTATAGAGACGGGACGAACGACGATAGTTCGCTGTCGCGAATCGTTGATTCTTCGACGCTCAAGTTCACCGACCTCGTTGAACAACGAAAGGACGACGAGGACGGAAAGAGCATCATCCTCGGGCCTCTTCAAGCGCCCGTCTAGGCGATATACTCCGTCCGCGCGACAGTATGTCGACTATGTTATTAATAAATCCGATCCTCGCCACTCTCCTCACATCGGAACTCGCTTTCCCTATTTCTTTCTTCTCCTCCTCGAGCCGCTTTTTTTTTTAATTCAAATTTCGTTATTGTTATTACCACTGTCACGTTTTTGCGACGCCCATCGAAGGCTCTTGCATTGGATTACCGTTGATTCGAAGATCGTAACGTCTTCGTCAAAGGGGTACGTTGCCGTGGATTCCGTTTTGCAATTTTTTCATTTAATCGTCGATTTTTTTTTTGTTTTTCAATATCGTTCGTTGGGGCTACCGAGCGAGAGGGTTAGAAAAAAGGCACGAGACAAGAACCGGCGAGATCCGACTTGGCTCGAACGACCGACTGACTCGAGTTTCTCGTTCCTCCCGGTCCCGTTCGTTCGTCCTCATCGCTCGCAGTCGGGCAAACGCCTGCGCCCGCGCACCCTCCGTTTTACTCGACCCCCCCATCGTGTTTCCGTCGAGTGAGAGAGCATCCCCCGAACATCCCCGAGCGTCCCCTCGTCGCTCTTCTCGAGTTTCTCGCGTTCAAGCGCACCGTCCTCCTATCGGCCACCCCGCGAGCGCTCGAGCTCCGGTCGGCTGGAGCATCCCTCGTTCTCGAAGCATTCCCCGACGGCGAGCGAGAAAGCAACCCCTCTGGCGCGAGAAAGCCGAGGCTTTTGGACCGCGATGAAACCAAGTTTTCTGTCTTTCCTGAATATCGGGAGGGATATGAAAAAAGGAAAAAAAAAAAGAGAGAGGATGAAAGAAAGAAAAACGAGGAATTGTTGAATCGAGAGAGCAAGGAGGGTGAGTCGGAGTCTTATGGAGAAAGATATACGTATATGTGTTATATAGAGCGAGTCGGCGGGCAAGGATCTATTTCCCGGCTTTTATACTCCTGCGCATACAAACCATCCTCTAACACCATCCCGCACTCTCATCCACCGGACGGACGCGGACCTCCAGCGCGGCCCTCTCTGCGACTCACCGATTCTCTCCCACCGATGCGGCCCACCGATCGGAAAAGCGCGCAAAGCTTCCGGTTCATTTTCCGGATGGCTGTGCGAATGCGGTGGGCAAAATCCCGAAGCCTGGAACAACAATGTGAATCACACGCGCGGTGGGGGATGTAGAGAGACGAAATTCGAGCGAGGAAATGAGAGGACGATGACAACGGTTGCGAGAAGGTCGATGCACTTTGAAAATGGAATATGGACGCGATGCATTCTGGAATGGAAGACGCAATTCATGGTGATTGCACACGCCGAAGGGACACTTCAGTTGGAAAAAAAATCATCTATCGGGTCGAAGCAAGCGAGGGTAGCGAGACTTTTCTTCATTTGTCTGACTTCGAACGGTTCAAAAATTCTTCGAAGACGAAATTTGCTTCGAAAAAATGGTCGATTGCTCTGAAAATAATGAGGGACAACCGAGAGTATTTTTGGCAAGTATTCAAGTATTCAAACACAAACATCTCTGGCGTAGAGAAAAAAAAATTGAGGAAATGAAATTTTCTGACAAGAGTTTAGAATCGAATTTTCACGATGACGCACCGTACGGGTGTTTGGGGCGAGCGGGGGCGAGTTTTGGATACGAGAGGGGATTCGCTTCTCGTCCATTTCGCCTCGATAACTATAGTGAATCTACTGGCAACCGTGGATGATGGGTAAACGGGCTGGAATATTAAGCATCAACCGTACTATGAAAATATCTATAGTAATACATCGGTATTAATATTAGAGGCAACAGGACGACGAGAGGCATCTACAGTCAGGCGGAGAAGTGGCCAGTGCAGACTCGATCCTCTATATTGATCTCGCACTTTACGCTCTCTCGTACAACCTACTCTTGTTCGCTCGCTCGCACTTCGCCTTTCCTACGATCGTTGTTCAGCGAAAGCTTTTCACGTCCCTCCGATACTCTCCTAGATGTATATACATATATATATATATATATATATATGTATATATATATACAATTTTTTTTTACTCTTTATCTTCCCCTCGCGCTGATGCTTCACGCTCGACCCTCTCGCGGCCTCGATTGTCTATTTTCTCTACCTATTCTCTTCGCCTCTTCGCACTCATTCTCCTTTTCTTCATCCTTTCCGATCCGCTTTTCTCTTTCGCTCTTGTGCAGAGCGCGACTATTTTTTTTTTTTTCTCGTCACTCGCCCTACACACAATTGCCGACGGGACATCGATGACCTCGAGCTTCTCGAGCTGCGCTTTCATGCTCTTGGCGCATTAACATTGTTATTATTATTACTGGAACAATTGTCGCTACCGCTGGTCTTGTCATCGTTGTAGGTACTCGCGATGACTGTTACCATTGTTCGCGCATGTATGAATATGCATTATGGGAGATGATGGAAGGAATTAGACCGGAGGAAACTGAAGGACACGAGAAGCCTCCCGCTTTCGCGACTCATTTCCTGGATGAGAGTTTGTTGAAATTGTGGAAAGTCGCATCGTTGAATTGAAGTCGCGAGGCTGGGATGGAAAATGAAGGTGCAGCTTTGTTCAAAGGCTCATTGTTGTCGCTAAGAAGCTTTGTCGAGCCCGCGACGGGGGATGAAACGCGAGATACACTTATTAATTGAGTCGCGTCGCTTCCGATAGTTTTGGACAGTGCAAGGGCGTTGAAACGATCTGATTACCCAGGTGAATCGAACGTAAAGATTATACATCGATTAATTACCATATTTTCATCAACTAATTTTCTTCAAAATTCGACATAATAATCCACTTTGTTATCGAATGATTTTATTCAACGAATTGCTGTAATTGAGCGTATTACGCGAAATTTTCGGAAACTCAATGACTCCCCTTCGTGCCGAGACGCGCAGCCTCGGGGATGCGCTCGTAAGAATACACAGCGGAATAGCAAAGTATATGCGGAACGTGCAGACACGTAAAATGCTCCAATTTAAGGAGAATCCCCCGAGAAAGCAACTGGAGAGACTTGTTGCACCACGGTGACGAGCAATCTCGCGCTAATTGTGTCCGCAGGCGCGCGAGAACCGACCGTCTTTGCTTATTCTTCTCGTCTCGAATATGCGAAAAAAAGCCTCGTCTTTTCTTCTCAATTTAATACACGACTTGCGCCAAAGAGAAAAATTGAAGGACCGGAAAATTAGCAACCCCCGGCCTTTTTTCATTATTCTCGCGACAATTATTGTGCCCGTGGAAAATTGCGTTTCGTCAGTTTGTTTTTGTTGCATCGGGAATAACACGCGACGATAGCGGTGACAGGAATGTTACGTGATACTCAGCGCGGACTCAATCCCGGCTTACGCGGGAGACTGCTTATCATTGTAATATCGCTCATAGTAATACGAATGCTCGTTAGCACAAAGGAGTGCGGCGATATTCCCGACTATTTTTGAGAACGGGAATTAATGTTGTAACGCTGCCATTCACTCGGACCATTCTGTTTCGAGAGTGTCGGGACAATGTATTGTTATTCGGTGAATCTCTCATGCACAATGGGATTTCAAGTTTATACGATATTGCAGATGCGATCGATTCGCTTCACAACCACGCGGTATATCGAATTCGAATTAAAAGTTCGAGGCTCATAGCTTCATTCCAAGGTCGTTTTGATGAAAAATCGATCGAAGATAAATAAAAAATGCTTTAATCGATTCTAAGTCAATTCTCGCGGATCATGTGTGATCCGTCCTGCTTTCCGATACATCAATAAATAACTGTCTACAACAATAAACGCGGCTACTTCATTGTTCATGAATAACAATATGAAAAAAAAACGTTGAAAACGAGCGCGACCACTGTTTTGCATTGCAACTCTTCTTCTGCTATATTCGAAGGAAAAAAACATTGAACGATCGATCGTTACGAGATTCACGGGTTCAAGGTTACCACAAAAACGTTGTTGTCCAATTTTTTCACGTCGGTACGAAAAGAAAACAAAAAATGGATGAAGAGGTTAGTAGACGTCGGATAGACGCGGAGAGCTGAGCTCTCGTTGCCTAGCTACCGATACGAGAGATAAGATGGCGCATGGCTAGTGTATCAGCTGTGTGTGCATCGCGCTGGCGGGCGCATTTCCGTGCGACAGTGAACCCTGCCCGATCGAGGCGTTTATCAACTGTAGTCAACCCGTCGAGCGCAGTCTTTCGGTAACGTCCGAATCGATTAGACGTCGGCCATTGGCTCTCGCTAGATCTCTCGCTCGACATAGCGCCAGTAGTGTCTTTATCTTCTAGTAGAACGGCGAAATCTTCTCGTTGTATGTCAAAAATTTGGGTCTCCGGTACGTACCGTGTTTAACGATTATCAAACTATCCGCACCACCGCCGCGTCTGACGCCGCGTCGAAAAGAAATATACAATTCGCGACAACAATTGTCCGATTTTTTTTCTTTTGTCGTTTCCATTGTTCTCCAGCCTCGCTCGCTCTCATTGTTTATCCGATGATTTTTTTAATCGGGCGTCGTTGCGCATTGTCATCATCCTTCTGCGCTTCGAGCCAGTCGAATGACTCGCAGCTTACTCGATTCTTACTGTCGATGCTTTTTCGAGTTGACTGTTGTTTTCTTTGTTTTTTTTTCGAGTTTTTTATCTATCCGAATAAATAAGTACCCCGTCTTTTTGTTTATAACGCGCACTCGAATAATCAATATTGCAAACAATTCGATTTCTTTCGAACGGACGCGAGTTTTACGTAGAATTTGAGATTGAGTGCCATACGCGTGTGCGCGAGAGAGACAGAGAATTTTTTGCGTTTTGCCTGTATCAGTTTTTCCCGTTACATGATCTTAAGGTATCGTTGGCTCGGTCGGTAACAAAATCTGTAATCGTATTTTCTCAGAGACTGTTTAGATTTTGGAGAAAAACAGACTGTATCGCCACTCATTTGATTTTAGCGAGACTTTTTGAAATGATGATAATTTTTTTTTTTAAGTTGCACACGATTTTAAGCAGTGAAATTTTTAGTCTTCGGAAGTAGGATAATGACGTCGGTGGTACTTCTGTTGTTGATCGGTATCCTGGGGACCGCTCGTGGAGTTGTCGAGTATCAGCCCGAAGCCGTTCATTTGGCTTACGGAGGTATGCGGATAAAAGATTCAAAGGCGTAGATAATAGGAAAATCATTTTTCAAGGTAGAGAGATTTTTATGCTTTGCAATTTGTATCTTTTATTTGGGGACAGAGAACATCCGCGATATCGTTGTTACATGGAGTACAAGAGACGCCACCAATCAATCCGTAGTGGAATATGGAATCGGAGGATTCATTCTTACCGCGAAAGGCAAGAGTACTCTGTTCGTAGACGGAGGCGATCAGAAACAGAAGCAGTACATTCACAGAGTTTTACTCAAAGATCTACAGCCTGGCAGCAAATACAGTGAGTATGAAATATATTTGTGGAAAAAACATTAAAGACACTCCAATTTATTAGAATTCATTTTTATACTTATTCTATTTTAAATGACTATTCAAAAGTAATTTTTATGTATTTGTAATAATTATTAAAAATTACTTTTTAACTTTTGTTTTGTATTTTCATTTTCATTGTTTTTATAGTTATATCCGTTATTTCTTGTTTATCAACAATTTTTTGTCGATAAAAATTGCGCACAGTTTTTATCTGGCTTCGGACATCATTTCACTGATCCGTCTGATTAATTCTTTGCTTCGGAATAATAAATGAACCAGATCGCCGATTGGAGCTCACAAACGGCTGTTTCAAATTTTAAATCTTCCACTCTACTTGTACAGTCCAATTATTTGTTATAGTTTTTATCTAATTTCACTCGTTAGTCGATTTAATTGAATAAGATTTGTTTCCAAATGTAGAACGATTTTGCTTTCTACTCTTTAATAATACTATTCACTCGTCGTGCACTCATCGTCGTGATCTATCGCTAGATTGACAACAATGACGACAATTAATTTTTTTGCCTTTTGAAATTGCATTTCAGCTTACCACTGCGGCAGCAAGTACGGTTGGTCCGACGTCTTCTACGTTGTAACCCCGCCTGACGATTCGCCAAATTGGGCGCCACAAGTGGTAATATTCGGTGACATGGGCAACGAGAATGCTCAGAGTCTCGCGAGGCTTCAGGAAGAAACTCAACGGGGTCTCTACGACGCGGCTATTCACGTTGGCGATTTTGCATACGACATGAACACCGACAATGCGCGGGTCGGCGATCAGTTCATGAAGCAGATCGAAGGCGTCGCCGCTTATCTGCCTTACATGACCGTGCCCGGTAATCACGAGGAAGCATACAATTTCAGCAATTACAGGTGCGTGATTGTCAAGTTATCGGTTTCCGAAAGGGCCCCGGAGCTTTTTAGGACTTTGAAAATATTTTTACTTTTTTCACAAGAGACTACACGCGTGAAAATGTCGATATTTCAGGGTCCAATCCGTGCACGGAACGTACGTTCCCGCACTTTACACTCGTTGGAATCCTCTATTTTCCGCGCTTTAATCACACAAATAACTATTGAGGAGCTTTGCATTCTAAAGCTAAAATCGCTAAACAGTTTTCACTCACAAAAAAGAATTGTCGTTTCAAAAACAAAATTGTTGCTATCATATTGTAGTAAATTCAATGATTTTTAGATTCTTTGATAAAATCGACCAACATTTTTCTCGTCAATCGTATATTTTTTCAGGGCTCGATTCTCGATGCCGGGAAACTCTGAAGGTTTGTGGTACAGTTTCAACATGGGACCCGTACATTTCATTGCTATCGAGACGGAGGCTTATTACTTCATGAATTACGGTATCAAACAACTCGTCAAGCAGTACGACTGGCTCGAGAAGGATTTGGCAGAAGCAAACAAACCGGAAGTTCGGTGAGCTTTGACGATTATCGTGCCGATCGGTCGACGAGTTTACGCGACGCCAGCTTTTTTTCTCCGTTTTCTCTTCATTGATGTTAATAAATTTACGCAGGGCCAAACGACCGTGGATAGTCACATTCGGTCATCGCCCGATGTACTGCAGCAACAAGAATGCCGACGACTGCACGAATCACGAGTCACTCGTCAGAGTGGGCTTACCTTTTCTCAACTGGTTCGGCCTCGAAAATCTATTCATGAAATATCGCGTTGATCTGGAACTGTGGGCTCACGAACACAGCTACGAGCGCATGTGGCCAATGTACAATTTCAAGGTATGAAAAAAAAGGATTATTCTTCACGAAGTTTGTCAAAATTCTTGTAAAGTTACAAACGGTTATAAAAATCAAATTTCTACATCTCTCGGTAACAAAAAAATTGAGTGAATTCAATTTCCACATGGCCTTCTCATTTTGTTTCGAACAGCGTTTCCAAAGGTTCTCTATGAAAAAGCAGGATTTTTTTAAGACTGATTTTAATTTTCAATAATATATATAGATGTATATCCTGATACTAACTAGAATGTTGTAATAACATTATCGATTTGGGTTAAGTTAAAAACCAAACACTATCGATGGTCATCGAACTCGTGTGCAAAGCTTCAGCTCAATTGATTAAAGTTCGTCAAAACTGTAGCGCGCCCAAACAGTTTTTTGATAAAGTTGAAAAATAAAAATGTTCGTAACTTTTGAACCCTCGTATTAACGTCCTTTCAGACACATACTTTTTTCTTCACCGTACGAATTTTCCGGTTTTCATAGGTTTTTCTCCAGAGCGATGGATTTATATTTATTTAACGTTTATCGTCTCTGTTCGCAGGTTTACAACGGCAGTTACAATCAACCGTACAAAAACTACGGTGCCCCGGTTCACGTGGTAACAGGTTCGGCGGGTTGCAAAGAGGGTCGCGAAAAATTCGTGCCCCACCGTCCCGAATGGTCGGCCTTTCGTAGTTCCGATTATGGATACACGAGAATGAAGGCATTCAACAAGACTCATCTTTATCTCGAGCAAGTTTCCGACGACAAGGAGGGTGCGGTACTCGATCAATTGTGGCTCGTCAAAGACAAGCCGCTACCGAATTACACGATAAGTTAAATCCTTCATGTTCGAATTCACTCTATCGTCGAGATGCTCGCTCATCGCTCGCAAATGTTGCAACGGCAATTTCTTCATAAAAATGTACATATCCCCGGGAAAATCAATAATACTAAGCGTAACGAACAAATTAAATAAAGAGATTAATGCGATGAGAAAAGATTCGTTCAATTTTAATTAAACCTGTATTCATTTTTCTTACGCTGTCCAAAACGTTTTCGATACGATAAGAAATAGATTGTTTTCAGAGTCTAGTAAGGATTTTTGTGTCGATCATTGAATCAGATAATAATTTCGTGAAATTCGCACTACTAAATTGTTTGTCATGCAGAAAAAATGGAATAGAAGGAAAACAGCTTAAAGCGAGGTAATTAATAATTATTCAAGACGAAAATTTACCATATAATCGTTTAATTGTTAAAATATAAATATATGTATAATAATATAATTATTATAGCGTATAATAATAATAATAATATATATATATATAATTTCTTATCGGTATAATGGTTTGTTTCCGTTTCGTTAACTTGGTTTACTCGGTGCACGGTGATCGTCATCACGAAGACGAATTTACGAGAAAACAAGAGATCCCGCCAACAAATTATCATCATCACCGCGCTTGAAAAAAGATTTCCCATGACGATCCCTCATTCGTTTCAACTATACCACCCTGCACGCCGTTTTACATCGGTAATAAGAATCATTTATTACTAGGCATTATTAAGGATAATATTGATAACGCTTTTTATCCCTTCATCTTCCCGCTTTAATTTCTTCTTCAATCTTTCGTTCTATTACCCCATTTTTCTTGTTCACAACAAAACGAAGGCGATCTCGCACAGTATTTTCTTCTCTTTTCTTCCTTTATACACAATAATAATTTCGGCGTCGCGATCCCACGCTCGTATTTTTATTCCATATATTCATACTTCTCCACTTCTGCAAAAAAGAAAACGTGAGAAATTCGCGTAATTTTTTTGCTCGCAAAATTCATTTTTTCAAATCGGTTATTTTTCATTTTTTTTTCATGTTTTTCTTTCGTAGATTTTAATTGTTTTTTGTTTTTTTTTTGTTTCGATAGAGACACCACTTCGAGATATGCGTTAAAATATCTAAACATGCACCGGACAAGCGTAACGGAGGCCGAGATAGTTATTATTTTGCGCTTTCGCGAATGTTCGATCTTGTGACGCGCGCGTACGCTTTGTCGTTCTGTGGGCACGAATTATTTTTGTTCTCTTAGCCACTGTGTCTCGCCAGTATTGGCACGATTCGCATAGACGACAAGCGCCTGTAACGATGTACGGCGCGTATGAGGCACGCGGGTGTCAGTGATTGATCGATACGATGGAAGATGTCGCGGCCGAGTGACTCTCCTGATACGAAAATTGTGGAAAGTGTTCTTGCTCCTCGGCGATGGAATTCAGACCGCCGCCACTTCCCAATACTCCCTGATCCGGTGGAGTAAGCTCGACGCTCTCGCCGGTGAATTCACTGTCGAAGTAACGCGTGTCCGTGTCCGATGTTACCTGCGGCTTGAAAGGCGGGGGTATCTTCTTCTGTACGAGATCGGACCAATCGATCGACGAGAAGAATGCGTGATTCATTATGTCCTTCGCGTCGTTCGGGCCGCCGCCTAATCTTCTGCTTGGATCCTTTATTAAAAGACCTGAACACAAAGGTATTATTTTTTTTTTTACGATCTCTATCCAACGCTTTTTTTCTGGAACAATAGTGTAATATAGTGCGAAAAAAATGGATTTTCGCCGACTGAGGAGTTTGAAATGAGAGCAACAATCCCAGAACGGGAATTACACTCTCTCTCGAGTGGTGTACGCTTTTTTCCCCTAACTTTTCTCAAATTGACTATACTTTTATGCTTGCAACTGCACAACGGCCTTTCGGATACTTCTCTTCTTCAAGGGCGAAAAGTACAACCTTTCTTCCGTAGGGGAAAAGAAGTACGACCTTTCCCCCTCCCTCAGCTACTTATCCTCCCATTGGACAAGAATCGCTAATTTATCAGTCACATTGCAGGTATGGAATATGGTCATTCTAGCGTGGTCGGGAATAACTATTTTCCTTCCTCATAGATCGAATTGATATTTAATTCAACAAAAGTCGGCAATAAAGTTCAATAACGAGTTCAATAACGAAATACTTCATGTTCTTGTTTTAAAAAAACAAATAAAAGAAGAAAGTTCTGCACTCTACTACTGTCATGTTTTCCAATTTTATATTTTCGGGTTCTAGCATAATTTTTTACGGGACAAAATTGTTTCAAGTTCTGCGAACGTCTTAATTTTTACTCTGCTACTTCATCAATTTCTTGTTTACCGAATTTCTTTTCTTCTAACAAATTACGAATTATTGTTATCCGTGGTAGAAGATTCATGAATAGAGAGAATTAATGAAGAAAAAGAAAAAAAAATGGAAAAGGAACATTTTCGATAATGGTTTTTTATTTTTGAATAATATATGATGTACTTGCCTCCGAGCATGTCTTTTGCCTCATTCGATATAGCCTTCGGAAACTTGACCTCTTCCAACAGTATGAGAGTGAAAAGTTTCTCGTGATCGCGATTGTAGAATGGAAGACGACCGCACATCATTTCGTACATGACGACACCGACGCCCCACCAATCGACCGCACGTCCGTAATCGTTGTCCTCGAGAACCTCGGGCGCCAGGTACTCCGGGGTGCCACAAAAAGTCTTCGTTGTTCTCCCTACATTGGTGTTAATTTTTCGCCAAAACGGCAGAAAAAAGAATAGCAATAAAAGAACTTCGTTCCGGGCGTGTAGTATTACCGGCGAGCATTTGAATTACTCGTGTGCGTGCAACGCGTTACCAATTCATCGACACGTTACTCATTTTATATTTTTCGCTCACGCAGCGCGAACGACGGACTCACCGTAAGTTATGTCCTCCTTGCACAGACCAAAGTCCGCAATTTTTATGTGACCATCCTTGTCGAGAAGAAGATTTTCGAGCTTGAGATCGCGATATATTATGCCTTGCGAGTGAAGATAACCCAGCGCCGATATTATCTCGGCGCCGTAAAATCTCGTTCGATCCTCGGTAAATACCCTCGAGCGACTCAGATGAAAAAACAATTCGCCACCGTTGACGTATTCCATCACGAAACACAAACGATCGGCCGTTTGGAAGCTGTACTTCAGCGACTGCGAATGAAAAATTGATGAGCTTTGATTAATAGCCGAATTACTTACTTTTAGTTTTCGTTGAATCGTGCAAAAAAATAGACTTACAATTAGGAAGGGATGATTCGTCGTTCTGAGAACGCGATTTTCCGTAAGTGTATGAGCTACCTCGTCCTTTCTTATAATAACTTCCTTTCGCAGTATCTTAATAGCGTACAAATGTCCCGTTGCTTTTTCTCTGCACAATATTACTTTGCCGAACGTTCCTTTGCCGAGAACTTTCAGAAATTCGAAATTTTCCAGAGTCTGCGAGACAAATTTAGATTGAAAAAAATGTATGAAAACGAAAAAAAAAAACATAGAATTTGATTATTATTCATTTATCGTTCGGACGATACTACGTTTTTTATACTTACGACTTTTTTCTTGCCGGTACTTTTGCTGTTCGACGTTCCTTGAACGCTGAATTTCGCCGATAGTTCGTCGATGCTGCCATCGCCGTCTATATCGCCGGAACCGACGCCCAGCGAGCTGCACGAATCTGAACGCCCACCCGACGCCGATTCCATGTCCATGTCCTCCGGTGACGATGACATCTGCATCTGCGGCTGATGCTGTTGATGTTGTTCCTCGCTCGCTAATCTGTCCGCCACATATCTGCGGAGAGAGCGAAAAAATTGAATTAACTCTTCGAATTGATGAAATATGTTTTTTTATTCCCTCATTCCAATGTGCTCGGAGAGCCTTCGGTCTGTAAAAAACGAATATGGAGGGTTCCTATTTGCGTAAAAAGAAGTCGGACCGATTGACCGATTTTCGCAAAGATTTTTATGCCGTTGAAAAGTGTCATTGGATAAAACCCACGTTTTGCATGGGACTAAGAATCTTTTGAAAGGCGCATACGCAAATTTATTGGACTGTGCAAGGATTACTTTTGAAAAAATGGCAGATAAAAATCCAGTTACTTTCAGCTTTTGCTCAAGACTGAAAATAGCCTACGAATAATATTTAAACATTCAATTTCCCTCGTTTTTTATTTTCAATCATTCTCAAAGCCATAAACTTCCTGGACGAGCTTTCAAACTTTATGAGGCATCGACACATTTTCGATGTCCCTTGAACATTTCCTTCCTGGAGTTATTTATTTTTTCCTGCGCAAGATAAACGAGTTCTCTTTTTGTTTTCACACCTGATAGCGGCAACCCAATCTTCGCGTTCCTGATCCGTTTCAACGTGAAACGTTCTTTCTATGACGGTTGTCCATTGTAGGCCTCTGATAACAAATGTGAAGGGTTTGGGTCTGTCGACGGACATTATTTGACATCCCCGTACGGTAAAATTGTTTAGAGGCTGAGCTGCAGCTGCCATTTGTTGATCCGGCTTCGCTTTGAATCCCACTAACGTTCCGTCGTCTCGAAGAACGAAGTATCTTGATCTCCAGTTTTTTATGTGCTCGCCTGGAGAACAAAAAAAAGTAAACAATAACGATCTTGATTGTATGCACGAAGAGAGAATTTCTTTTTTTCTTCCGCTACCCTGATTTCGCACTCGGATCGCGACGATGACGTCGTGCTTGATCGCACATGTGACGTCATTCCTGATAGAAAAATACGTCTGCAAGACTAACATTAGATTAGATACTATTTACGAATTTATTGAGCGCCCAAGTCTTTGATTAATATTTATCCGATCGAGCGTCATCGATTTTATGTTGAACAAACGATAAAGAATTTATGTACCTATTTCCCCATTCTAATCTATGCTTCGATTCGCGCACGGTACCTATTCTATCGACTTATTGTTTTACATCGCGAGAAGCAACGATTTTGAATGCTTAAATACGAATCATCGAAACTTATTCGATCGATGAACACCCATTTTTTCAATATAGTCTTTAATATCTCTAAATATTTTGCGCGGAACGACGACGAACATAAACTGATTATTCGTTTTATTTATTTGTTTATTCGTAACAAAAAACATGAGCCCGACAAAAATTCGAAGTATCTTTAGTTATAACGTAAATATAATCAATGAATTAATCAAGCCATCAATTTCCGCAACTGATTCGTTGATTGTTAATTTCGATGAACTTTTTGAGTCTTGTTTGTCGATTCTACGGATAAAAACGATTAAATGCACTCGAAAACTCGAAGAAACTTGATCTGTAGTCGGTATCGCGAAGTACGTCGTTATGTGTACTATGACGTCATACTTGTTTACAACGGACATTTGAAATAGACGAACGTGAAACATGATTCTTTGAGAAACGATTTTACGATGATTTAACGCGGTCAAATCACGAAAAAAAAATACTAACTAACCGACCCTGTCGTTAGTCACTTCCCAAAAATATCAAATTTGGCAACCTACTTTATTTTTTCGGTTTTTTCCTAATTTCTCGTTTTCATGGGAAATTTTTTCATATAGTTTCCGGATAAACTGATCTCGCATGACAATTAAAAAAAATCGAAATTCTATTTGGATTCGTTCGCGCGAAAAACTTGCAGGTGAAAAATTCCTTCCTTCTCCCACTCTCGAATGAGATATTTTCGCCGTTATTTGTTTCGCCGATACCTCGTTCGAAGGCTTTTTTTTTATCGAAATGAACATTTTCCAATCATTGGTTCGACCGATGTTTTCCGGAGCACCCTATTCGAACCCATCGCCGAGCCTCATTTGTATACAGAAAGCGTCAAGAATTATACAACGAATCTCAGAGGATTTTTTTTTACTAACGTATTTTTGGATTTTTTTTTCATTTCGAAGGCGATCGCGACTTTTTTTTTTTTGGAGCAAAAAATAACGACTCTAGTTTCGCCGGAGTTTTGTATATTTGATCCGTATCCTAGCAGACGCGCGCGAGTCGCAACATTTTTTCTATTACACGGGAAAGTTCGTTGCGTCGTACGTTAGTGGAACGAAGAATTCGTTAAATACCGCGTTTTTGTAGCCAGCCTTCTTTGACGACACGCTGACTGGCGCCGGACGCCACGGCGCCCATCGCTGCGTCCCCCATGACCCGTACCCCGATGTCCTCAGGGTCAATTTATTTCTTTCCGAAACTCCGTAACTCGCGATGGTTTTATTTCACACCCCGTTTTGTTCAAACACTTTCTCTATTTCATAAAGATTACGGAAACAAACGAGTTTCTCCGTCGCAACTCGTGGACCACTATCGTGAACGAGTTTTTCTTTTTTTTTTTTAATAGTCGGAGAAGCTCTTTGCGACGCACGACACACACCACACACAAAAGTTCTATCTCTCGCTTCGCCGTCTCTTCTACTACTCGTCGATCATAAGATAGATGCAGTTGGCACTGGCATCAACTGGCAGTTCCGTGGCTTATAACCAACGGCTCTCTCAACACCGATTGGCAAACTTCATTCACGCCTCAGATACGAAACTCGCAGCGAACTCAACCATCAAAAATGAGTACTACGATCGAACGGAGATTTTTTTTCCATCGTAAATAGTGGGTTGAGAATTACAACATTGCGCCTCTGGCGGAACGTTGAAGAACCTCGAATTCTTTTGTAATTCAGATGAGGTTCGGTGTAGATTTTCAGTTCTGGCCGTGGCCTCGCATGGGGAGGTTGGTATGTTCGTTCGTTTTTTGCACAAAAATTGTCTGCATGGTTATGATTCAAAGTCTTTGAATGAAATGCTTTGTTTACTAACCAATGAAGTCATGTGTATAACTCATATTGATTAATTACGATAACTGAGGCGCATTTTGGGAATAAAAAGAAAAAATTAATGTCAATTCTCGGTTTAATAGTGTATTGCAAAAAAATCGTCTACTTGCATGTGTGTGTTTATGGATCGAAATTCGTAACTTCATAACAAAAATATCGATCGAGCCGAATGAACTCAATAAGATATCCTTAATATCCAGGCGTGAGCGATACATTTTTATGAAATCTTCCCGATGTTTAGTATTTCATAAACGTTAAATGTTTGTATTTTTTTTGGTCAATGTCCTTTCAACTAAAAAAAAAAGTGACTATAAAATGATACCGAACGTGGCGCCAATTTCTCGATATGTTCAAATTTCATGAATCTTTGAGAAATGTTAATTCTCATTTACCCAATCTAGCGTCAAATTTCATTTGATTCACAAATATTATCGAAAAAAATGTGATTTTTTTCTGATTTCTGTAATTTTACGATTTTTATTTTCTTCTTACAGATATATTAACGATGTCAATTCAATTGCTCCGGTTTCGCGTTGTTCTCCCGAAGGTTCGATCTTGCGTCTCCAACGGCATCGAGCGATGTTTCAGAATATCGGAAATATCGCACTATCGAGTGCCAACTCGTTCGTACATGAATCGCATAAGCGAAAAATACGAAGAAAAATTACGAATTCGGGACATGGTGCCGAAAGGATACAGTCTCGTGTACAGGGGTGGAATGGATACTTACATTCACTTCGCGAACGTCGGTTCATCGTTGACGATCATTTTGGCACTGGTGAATATTTCGACAACTCTATTCAACGACAAACACATTGTTACATTTCCCGTTAATCTCGTCAAAGACAGCGAACTGATAGGGGCCAAAAGTTACACCGAAATCACAATAATGTACGCGACGAGTTTCGCATTGCTTTTCATCCTGCGATACATAAGCAATGCGTACGTTCTGCGAATGTATTACAACGCGACGACGAAAACATACAAAGCCGTAAGAGTCGGCTATTGGCCGATGGCCACGAGCGTGCACGATTTTCAAGCTGGAACGTTGTCGAGAATCCCTAAAAAGTATATGCTGCCGTGGCGAAATGTGCAGTACAAGAGCAACGGTCAAAGATTATTGATATTCGAGCATGGATTCAGAACGAACGTGGATTACGACAGATTGTTCCCCGATGGCTCGGCGGATATCGAGAATGAAAACGATGACGACAATTTGCCGAAGTATTCGAATTGATAGCCAAAAATATTCGAAGATAAACGCTTGTCGACTATCATTGTTATCCATCAATTTCGTTAATTAAAAACTGTAAAGTACAATCATACATCGGTCGTTTCTCATTGACCGCGAGGAAGAGAAGTATCTCGAGAAGGATAAATCCGTTCTGTCATTTGTTCTTTATTGCAAGATTTTTGCAATTCGAGTTTAACGAATTAAAAACATATATAATATATTCATCAAATTCGTGGGAAGATAATCGATATTATTATTATTTGTACAGTTTTTGTGTAGATCAGTCTTCCCATTTTCGCACGGACGTAGAATGAAAAATAATCGCGGTCAAGTGTGCAGTTTTTTTTCTCGGTTCAAGTACGCGAGTAGTATTGGTCATCGATGTATCGGAAAAATAACAGATCATGTGTTATATTTCGATGAGTAAAATTGAATATACTATTTTCATGTTGTAGAAAACTCGTTCATTCAAAGGTGGAAAGGAAAACTGAGAAAATACTTTTCTTTCGTCTTTAAATGGTTTTTTTTCCACACGACTTCAAAGATTTCTAGAATCCTCGTGTTCGTCTTGAACATGCGTATATTATCCTGATATAAACGGTTCCTCTAATTGTCTTAACCAGTTGGTGCCGAAACGATTATTTTAGAACGAAAACAGAACTCAATCTTTACCGACAAATTTGCAAACGGACTCGTAAGGTAATCTCTTGATGATTCTTTCGCTTTTGGACAGTTCAACGTCGACGCAAAATTCGTCGATCCTTACTTTAATTATAGTAGCTTTGGATCCCGCATATTTTCCCTGAACAACGAGAATCTCTTTGCCGATAGCCGGAATAACGGTTTCCAGATGTTCCTGATCCAACTTTACAACGTGACCCTCAACATTATCGGGAGATTTTAGTTTTACCTTGGCAACGAAGCCGGATTCGAGCACGGGACTCTGCACCACGCCTTTGGCTTTGTAATATTTATCTCCGAGACTCTTTGTCATGACTTTTACCATGAGACCCTCCCGAAGCCAGCCTTCCTTGAGCGATGATCTCTCTTCCTCGTCGCTCGTGTCTCGCGAACTCCTTTTTCTTCTCTTCGACGACGACGCGTCGTCCTCGTGACCGCGCCTGCTTCGACTCTCGGATTTTTCGCGTTTCGCTCGATCTCGAGAGTCGAAAGTCATCGGATCCTCGGCATCGCCGTACTCGCTCTCCGTGCTCGACATCGGCTCTGTTTTCACCTTCGCGGGTAAAGAATATGCGGACGGCTTTGCAAATCCCGCGGACAGAACCGGCACCGGTTTTGGTTTGAGTTTGAGCGACAAGACGAGAGGGGCGTCATCCTCGGGACGTACCAAGGGTATCTTGAATTCGTCCTGCTGCTCGCCCGATTCTTGACGACCCTTCTCAACTTGCTTCTCTATGAAATCCATCATCCGCTCCGCATCGTCCTTGTCCATTTTTTGCTTCTTCGCCTTCTTCTCCAGAGCCGCCAGAGTCTCGGGGTCCCTGTCGATGTAAGTGACGAACCAACCTGCCGCGAAGAGAAAAAAATTCATTCACAAAAAATTACCGATAAATCCTATGGACGTTAAATTAAATGTTGTATTGAAAAATCTCAAAGACATATTTTCAAAATACAAGCGTCAATTTCAAAAAAATCATCGTCGACAACAGCATTCGCGATTCTTATGATGACAAAAAAAAAATTTTTACTCAAACCTTTTTCCGTTTCGTCGACCACGCATTTTCCGGTACGTCCGAGCCACTTGACGAATGCCGTCAAACTGAGCCATATCGTGGCGTTCATGTGAACGTGACCCCTGTCCGCTATGTACTCTTGATATATTCTGTTAGCGGGCGTGCGTCTTGTGCCGAACTGTCTCTTGAGCAGATTGAGATAACCGTGCGAGAATTCGCGAGAAAATTCGTCCATATACTTGTGCTGATTGTCAGCGAAGAGAAGTAGCTGTCGATGATGAGACTCCGACATCGTGTGACATTTGAATCCATTCTCGTCTCGACATTGCTTCTCGCACATCTGACAGTACCATCGTAATTTTTGCAAACCCTTTGCCTTTATCTTGTTCGCTATGTATTTCGGAGTACCGACTTCGTGTTTACCCATTTTTTAACTTTTCTTTCCAAGCCGTTACGCTCAAATTGAGAGAACTACCGAAAAGAGATTCGTTCCCGAGCTTGACACTCAACGACTAGGTTACGTTCGACAACGCGACGACATCGTTACGTTTTTGTTAGCGACTTCGATCATCATGTTCATTTTTTTTATGATTTCATTCGTTGTCGTTTTTGTTTACCTAACGGTAGAATGTTTTTCGAATATCATACAGTTACTTTTGTGTTTTCAGATGTTTGTTTTGATTCCAACGATTGAAAAGTTCACCTGGAAAGTACGAGCGTAACGCACTGAGCGTATACCGAGGCGGAGTTCAACTCGGATGATAAAGTAGATCTCATCTCGAGGTCGTTGAGATTCGAATGTGGTTCCTAAGCTATCGTTCTTGCATTGGGTGATACCGAAGTCGTCGTTCGACTGTGAAAAACAAACAACAAAAGCGTTCCAGTCTTTTGTTGTCATCATTATGTCGGATAATAAAAGATCGAAGTCTGATGATAATGAGAGCGATGAAGAATGGGTCGGTCCTCTACCCTCCGAGGCGACGCCGGCGAAAAAACAAAAAGGTATTTTTTTCATAACCTCAATCGATCGCGATCCAATATTTATTTCCTATTTTATATTATTTTTTATCATTGAACTTGCAAATCGACTGCGCTCAATTGATAATATCATTGATGAGCGATTTTCTACTTCGAACGAATCAACGCTGCAGAATCGTTTTTTCAGCACAAAGTTTTGTCCATTTTGATGCACGACGTTTAATTGTTTATAACTTGGCATACTGACAATGAAAAATGTTCACAGTTCATTGGTATTCGTTTGTTCAATTTCGATGCATAAAATGTATAATATTTTCCATGTTTCATCAAACTAAAATAACAATAATAATCAGTATTGCTACTATTTAATTTAATTTAAGTTAATAATGATTTTTTTTAATTAACAAACCAATAAAGATATGTTTTACGTTATAATTATCTTTTTTGTTTCACAGTTTTGCAGTACGAACAAGCTTACATCGACAATTTGCCAGTCTGCGAGTGTTACGAAAAATCATACATGCACAGAGATGTTATCACTCATATTGTGGTCACAAAGTTAGTAATAACATTGCATTCATTTCTATTCTAAAATTATGGACTTTTTCAAATATTTTATAATGTGTTCGGATAAAATTTTTTGTTTTTTTCCAAGAACAAACTTTGTGATAACGGCAAGCTGCGACGGTCACGTAAAGTTCTGGAAGAAACAGGAGGAGCTCATAGAATTCGTCAAACACTTCAGAGCTCACCTGCTGGCCGTTCACTCGATGGCCGCGAGTTGCGACGGACGTTACGCAGCCACTGTCAGCCTTGACAGAACTATGAAAGTCTTTGACGTTATCAATTTTGGTAAATACGATTGATGCTCTTAAAAATAGAATATTAATTGTATGTTTCTTCTCGATTTCTTTCAAATGTGCAAATCAATAATGATGGCAATGGATCTTTAATGAATTAACGGATCATTACCGCGTCGCAGATATGATTAACATGATGAAGCTCGACTATGTGCCGCTCGTTGTCGAGTGGGTTTATTCACCCGGCGACGCGATCTCCGCCGTCGCGATTTCCGATCAGGACACGCCGAATATTTCGGTATACGACGGACAGGGAACGGAACGTCCTTTGCACGTATTCGACAAGCTTCACAGAAAGCCAATAGTCGTCATGAAGGTGAGATTTGAAAAAAAAAAAAAAGAAAAAAAGAAATTTTGTCACAGAAAATTTGTTATAGACAAACATTCGATAAATTTTCAGTACAACCCAAAATTCGAGACTTGTATTTCCGTGGATAAAGCGGGAATTTTGGAATACTGGACCGGACCAAAAACGGAGTACAAATTTCCGAAGTGCGTGCCGTTCGAATCGAAGCTCGACACGGACCTCTTCGAATTCGCGAAAAATAAAACGTACCCTTGCGGTCTCGCGATATCGCCGGACGGCAAGAGATTCGCCTCGTTGAGCGGCGATCGTAAAGTTCGAGTTTTCAATTTTCTCACCGGCAAATTGTACAGGGTATTCGACGAGACGCTGCAGAGATTCACGGAACTGCAACAGATGACCCAACAGCTGCCGAATATGGAGTTCGGACGGAGGTTTTCTTACGACTTTTTAATCTTTTTTATTTTCGAGTTCTTTGTACCATTTACATTTTTCGATGAGATTTCTTATCTGAAGTATATTTTCCGATGTTATTAATTGCTTTGTTCCGATGTTGTTAATTAATTGTATTTGTTTTCAGTTGCATTTCTTTTATTTATTTTCCATTCGTGTTAATTGTTTCATTATTTCAACAGAATGGCCGTGGAAAGAGAACTCGACAAGACCGAGACGAATCTCGGTAACATACTGTTCGACGAATCCGGCTACTTTGTTATTTACAGCACGATGCTCGGAATGAAACTCGTGAATTTGTACACCAATCGTTGCATACGCATCATGGGAAAACCGGAGAATTTCCGACCTATGCAGCTCGCATTATTTCAGGTATCCAAGCTATTGTAGAATGTGATAAAAAAATTAAAATTACGGTATACATATATTTTTCCATGA
Source organism: Ischnus inquisitorius (assembly GCA_963924025.1). Classification (NCBI taxonomy): domain Eukaryota; kingdom Metazoa; phylum Arthropoda; class Insecta; order Hymenoptera; family Ichneumonidae; genus Ischnus; species Ischnus inquisitorius. Next base: position 18,948,585 of record OZ001244.1, read on the forward strand.
AAAGCCTGAAAAGTTTGCTTTTAACTGTTTTTTTTAAACTATTTTATACCCAAAATCTGAAATGTATTCGGTTCATACGAAGTTTTGCGTTGGTCTTTCTAATTCTTTCGCTTTAATTTCGATTTCTAAAGTTTTTGTCTGTCGGGCATCTCAGGGAAAGGCAAAAAAGACGGCGGCAGTAACGGTGGAGATGGAGGCGTCGGAAAATCCGACGATGGAATTGAACAAGCCCGATCCAACGTTGTTCTGCACGGCGCACAAGAAAAATCGTTTCTATATGTTCACAAGACGCGAGCCCGAGGATACGAAGAGCACGGAGTGCGATCGCGACGTTTTCAACGAGAAGCCATCCAAGGAGGACATAATATCGTCGACAGAAGCGACGAACATGCAGAAAATCTTTGACACTGCGATACTTCACACCGCTCTCGGCGACATACACGTATCGCTTTTCGGCAAAGACGTCCCAAAGACGGTCGAGAATTTTTGCGTGCATGCGAAAGACGGATACTACAACAGTCACATATTTCATCGTGTCATCAAGGGTTTTATGATTCAAACTGGCGATCCGACGGGTACGGGAACCGGCGGCGAGAGCATATGGGGCGGTGAATTCGAGGACGAGTTTCGGCCGCATCTCAAACACGACAGGCCATACACGATGAGCATGGCTAATGCCGGCCCCAACACCAATGGAAGCCAATTCTTTATCACTCTAACGCCTACGGTAATTATTCATAACCGACTGAGACCCATTTTATCATTTCGTTTTTAACGTCGTTTACAAGGCTCCTCCATGAGAAAGCTCCTTGATCAATTTTGGCTCTTTCATTGAGGCAGCTTTGTAAACGACGGTAAAAATAAGATGAGAAAGGAATGTGCTAATCCAATTTACATGATATTGCATGGCTTAATTTAATTCTTAATGTAACAGTAAAACGCAGATAGAAACAACGGACAGAACATTTATTCACTGAAAACTGGTACACTTATTCTTTACATTGCGACAGATTGAAGCCACATTGAATCACAAACAATATTTAACAACAATCTACTTGTGACTTAAATTTGAGCTTGATAATTTGAAAGTTGCCCCCAATGAAGCGCGTGCAACTTGAAAAAAGAATTTCCTTGTTTCTCGAATGGCAATGATTCGAAATCGCATTCACAACAACTTTCGTTCCCCATTGAGTGCGGTGTCGCATCACCGCAATATGAAAAAGAACGAATGCCTAATGATAATTTGTTGGTTTTTAGCCATGGCTGGACAACAAGCACACGGTATTCGGGCGAGTTGTGAAGGGTATGGAGGTAGTACAAAACATAAGCCAAGTGAAAACGAATTCGAAAACCGACAAGCCTTACGACGATATACGAATCGTCAGTGTGACTGTAAAATAGCTCGATGTATCGAATAAATGCAATCTTTTTTTAAACATTCTTCGTTACATGTTGGATAATCATTTTCGTTGATTTCATTTAATTACGTTTAATGAATCGAACGAAATTCTAGCGTATCATAAAGACTTACCTTGCTTCATTGGAGATATCGGGGTGAATTACATTTCATGATGATTTAATATATATAAAAAAGTAGCAATGTCGCAATTTCGTCGCGTATTTCGACGTTTCTCTCTTTGTCCGCTTCCTCCAATATCATTGTTTTTTTTCTCGTACCAATTGATAATCGATTCATAGATTCGCGGCCATCATTTGTGTGTTCAATACCGTTAACTTCAGCGCGCTCATCAGTCCGCGAGAGTTATTACACGTAACATCTATAACCGTTTTGGATCTGGTAATTAGCATAAAATTTGCAGTTCAACCGAGCCGGATTGAGCCTTCTCCACGTGCGGGAGACACATGCGCGTCACATTGGACAACGAATTTTCACGGGATAACGCAATTTGCGTTGCGGATATCGAGAGACCGGCCCGGGATAATCGACGTTATTACATTGCCCATACCGCAACTTCGTTGCGGACGTATACACGTACACAGGATAGTAGTTACATTCCCGTACTATAATTATTCACGATGTGCAACAGCGTCAATCGAAAATCCGGCAAGCAATGCTGGAACGAGATGGAAGAGATGAAATATTTGATCGGCGCTATCGATTGCCTGTAATTATTTATACCATTCATTTTTCATAAACGCCTTGCAGCCGAGTATTTTTGCCAGTTATTGTTCGTTAACGGGTGTTCATTAGTTTGCCTTATTCGGCGTTATCGTAATATTTGAAAAATCGAAAAATTTAAATATTCGTAAATCCAAGGATCGAAATATCTATAATTCCCTTTGGGATAGTACTAGCGGTCCCGTCCCGACAAACGTATAATTCAAAGGAAATTCCGAACACTTCCCAATGGGGTGAATATCCGAAAAAAGTATATAGACAATGCTGAAAATGTCGAAATTTGTTAAAAAAATTGAAACTGCCACAAAATTTGAACCGTTAGACGGACGGACATTTGGACCACATTTTAGTCGCATATCTCAAGAAATTAAAAAGTTAGAGTCCATCGTGACATTTTTGAAAGAATTCAAAGTCACGAAACGTGAAATAATTTTTTTCCAGTAAGTGTCCTCATGTTCCTCCTCCGCCTTCTTGTTCCGTGATGTTACCCCCGAGGATTCAAGAAGTACCTTGCATTACTCCACCGCGGAGGCCACTGTGTCGACCACCTCCGCCCTGCAGTGCTCCAATATCTCCGGGTCCCTGCTGCCCCTGCCTCTTACCGCATCCCATGATGCACAAAAAACAACCACCGCCGTCCCCACCACCTCAATGCTGCCCGCCCCGTCATCCCTTGCTGTGTTACCCGAGTACGATAATCGCCTCGCTTGGCATCAAATATTCAAGTTCTTATAATAGAATCGCATTAGAAAAATCTCATCATAAATTCGTAAACGATGTTTTTGCAGGTCCTTACTGCGGATGAGGAAAATAATTGATGTTTCGCGCGAAGACAAAAACGACGCGTAAATGGATTCGACAAAAAAAAAAGTTTAAAATTTCTCCGATTTCCACGTGTGGATATCGTTTGTCCTATTTTGAATCGTCAACATGCTCCAACCACTTTGTGTCGATTCCTCTTTATTGATGTACTCATTGAATTTTTATCATTTTCATACAATTCAGGCATTTTCGTATTGATAAATTAATTATCAAAAAGGTAATCGTTCGTCGATCCACCAATTTTATCTTTACGTTACCGATAGATACACTTGAAATGAAAGCGTACAAGACAGAACGTTCGACGGATTTCAATCGTTTATTTGATAATTTCCTATAAAAAAGTATATTAATGATATTACTTATTCTTAAGTTGATTCTAAATTGATAATGAAAAATCCTGCCGCTTTACGAGTGAAGATAGAGGATTAATTAAATGCCTCAAATAAGAGTGGTTCTTCATTAGAACGATAAGAATCTCTTACCTCTTATTCCCACTGAATTTGACCCTTTCGAGTGGCTCGATGGTCTACGAAGCTAACTACGTTATATGTAAGGCAGTAATTTATGTTCGGCTACAGTTGGTTCACAGGTTTCGCGCTCGAAGCCCAAAATGTTTCAAACTTTCGGAGTGTGCAGTTGAGAGAACTCTCATTAGGCACTATCGCGGTGTTTCCATCAGCGGCGAATGTCGAAAGGGCTCCAGGACGGAAAGAGAAAACAGGAAGAAAGGAGAGGGAACCGGCGAAGACAGAATAGCCGAGAAGCTGCGGATCGTTGATATCGCGACGAGAGAGCGGGTAGGTCAAGTGGCGGGGAGACAAAAGCCTCTTCGGAAGCGATGACGCGGACAGGCGTGGCGCTGAGGCGTACCGAGCGGTTTCCCCGTTTTGCTTACCAATCCTGCAGCGAGCTTAAAGGCGCAAAAAAATACTTCAACACAATGGCTAATGAGAGCGAATGCCGAGGAGGTAGTCTCTAGTCTCGATCTCCGTAATCACGAAAAATTGGTACATCAGAGGAGAGCGAAAATAAATAAAACCGCAATCGAATCGGCTTTCGACAACTCATTATTTATTCATAGTTCTTTTATTCCGTTCTCAATTCAATTGCTTCCAACAACTTTGAAATATTTTCTCTTGTTCTTTTTTTTACTCATTCGGTGTCTGTTTGTGTTTTCTTAAAAACGTACAATTGACCTAAACTAAAGTCGGTGGGAGAACATTCAAGAGCCATCACGAAATTTCGAATAATTCCTTTTACATCGTGTCTGGTTTTTTCTTTTTATACATGCGACTTATTTACACGTGAATTAGATCTAGAAGATTCAAGTTACGGAATGTCTTTTTGTTGTTTTTTTTTTTGTAGAGACAACGACGGGTGAATTAATTTACGATTCAAGGAGGTACATCGCCGTTTGGTTTAGGCAGCGGTAAATTGATATTGCAAGTCGTTTTTCAGGCAAATTAGTCACGGTCCAATTTATAAGACTCGAAAATATGTGAGAAAAATTGTTTCCGACAAACGAGAGCACCCCCTTAAAAAATACTGTTATCGCACGGGTCCCAAGAATAGTATAATATTATTTCTTCTCAATTATCGCACACTTGCGTTATCTTCGATCTCGAAATACTTGTAATTCGATATTGTATTGATAATTCATCAGCACAAGAATCGACTTCATCGGCAATAAAAAATAATCATAAAGATTTTGCCATTGATCCTCGATTAGGTCCCGTCGAATCGAACGAGCCGTTTCGATTATACTTACATATATATATCGTTTCACAAAGGAAGGAAGGATGGTGCGGAATTTCTGTTTTCATTCCGGTACGCCTTTTCAAACATTTTTTTTTAGATCCGACCAGTCGAAAATGAATAAATAAAATGATCACAATTCTCTAGCATTGCAAATCGTATCAATTCGATATGGATTGGACGCCATAATAATTTCCAATAATTTCATACAATAGAGTGAAATTGAGGAAAAAGAAAACGAGTTTGATATATATTTTTATAAAATTGCTCAACAGTCCAACACAATGTGCCGTGCGTCCCGGTACACTTCGCATTCTCGTGTCCATTAGTCTCGCAATGTTTAAAGCACGAAAAGATTTTCGCAACTCTTGGTTTTCCTCTTGAAGCCGAGCAAGTGCTTGAGGATTCTTCTGCGATGCTTTCTTCGACGTCGTTTCGACGCTTGGTCCCGATCCCTCTGGGGATTCAACTTTATTTGAGCTAACACGCCGACGAGGAGCTCGTCCACGTGATGCGCCAGGCCCGACGATGTTTCGATGAATTTGCAACCGCAACTGTTGGCCAATCGACGCCCGACTGTGATCGAAACACATTACAAGAATAACCGAAACGACCAATGCGTTGATATCATAGAAGCTTCGAAACATAAAATGTGTAGAATTTCGAGGGTTGGATCGTATTTTACGTTATACTTTTCGTTTCGAATATTTTGAAACTTTGGTTAAACGACAAATCTTACGATCGAATAAACGAAATGTAAAAATAGATGACTCTCACCCATTGTCGGTACTTCCCGTTTTCTTTCGAGATCAACCTTGTTCCCGACGAGTATAACACCCCGACTCGTCATGTAGTCGCTCTTCCAAAGATACAGAAGCGTCTCCTCGGCCACTTTCAAGCTGCGACGATCCACCACAGAGTAGACAACGACGTATACGTCCGGATTGTACGTCGAGCAAAAACTTTCGACCTTAATGAATAATTGAATTCGGAACGGTGAGAATGAGATCGGAAAATAATTGAGATAAGAACGTGAAAAAAATCGTGAATATAAAAATTCGTAGAATTACAGATCCGACCAGGTTTCGTCGAACGCACACAGAAGCAGTACGAATAACTCGGAGCGTTTGTTTACTCGTGTTATTCCCGGTACAACGGTAAAGCCGTTCCTGGAAACGATTTATACCCGGTATCGAGTTACATTATTAAGCTTCACACCAAACCACTCTGAGAAATCGAAATAATCGTTAATGATCATTCGATAATAATTCGTTTATTATGTATGGGATCTCTGCGACCTCATGCGATATCTCGATAAATCGAATCCTCAAGGCTCAATTTGTTTTTACGAATTACACGATACTTTTTAAATCATTTCTATCTAAACATAATCAGAAACTATCGTATCCTACGGAGAGGCAGGATCCGCAACTCGATAACGCAACACTTACCCGCATGGAACGTGATTTTTTTTTAATGTCTTTTAATATTTGAGAAAACGCAAGACGTGACGGGCGGTACATGAAAACTCATTTCCGGGGATTTTTATTCGCAAATATTGAATAGCGCACGCTCGCTCGTCGCAAGACCGGGCGAGTGAGAGAACCCCGATGGCGAGAGAACGCCGAGATGAAAACTTCGAGTGGCAAACGCGAGATTTACGCTTCGTCAAATGCACCCACTCACCGAGGCATCTTGTTTCTCTCGACGAAACGCTCCGAATCGATTGAATCGATTAAATTATTTCTCTCGTTTGATGATGCCTGGGCCCGAAGGGGGAAGTCTTTGAAAGTGGGCAATGGCCCACCCGGAAGTCGCGCAAGACTTTTATCGATCGTCATTGATTCGGGCTTTTCTCCGACGCGCAATACGGATCGACGGAAAATAGAAAGCGATCACTGGCGTATTTTGCGGTGTTGCGACTGTACATGGAAAACGTTCGTCGCATCACCAACGAGACGAGCCAACGACAACTGGAGATACTACCAACTTGGTTCGCAACGCACCGATTCGACGCGAACCATTCCGGCGCATCGCGAAGCTGACACGCGACAAGTCGGGGATGCGCCGAGTTTGGTGCGTGTCCAGTTGGTGATGTGATGAATTTTCCTGTGTATCGTTGTCCGCGTCGATTTCGGACCGCGCCACTTTGGAATGTGTCCTAACGAGCTACTGGCGAACATTTCGCAACTCGACATTGTTTTGTGCCCTGCAAACTATCGCGCGGGAAGAAAAGGGCGGGCCATGCATTTAAGACGACAGGCGAAGCACCCTCACCGCGCTCAGCCGTCAAGCAAAACTGTAATGAATGCCATTCAAGAATATGGTCTTGCATCTATTTATACTACATGGAAACATACATTCTACATTCTTCCTTTATTACAGTAATGGCTATCGACCGAGTCTTTCGTATCAACTTAATGACAATTCCGAATAGGGGAATTCGTAACGTTTAGAATCTTCGAAAGAATAGTAAAAATAGGAACGAATTGGAAACTCCATCATCGATTAAACTTACCGACATTTCCGAAGCCGGATGATCAATGACATCCAATTCGGTTTCCTGACCGTCGATCATGACCGAAACACTCTTCTGCCCGTACTCATCGTCTAATAACAAACAAACAAAATAAATTATCACCGATCACGAAGTCTTTTATGCGCGACGAAATTTAAAAAATGCTCTATAATTAACAACCGAGTCGTTACCGATGTTTCACAAAGAAAAAAAATATTGGCGTTTGCTTCCGAGTTTCAATCGTAATTTCTGTAGAAAAAGCCAATATAGCTGCTCGTATCTGGTATTGGCGTATCGAAAGATTGTCAAAGGTCTGAAATGAGCCTCGAAGCATCGGAACTTCGGGTAGATATAGGTAATGCAGTTATATCGATCATTATTATACACCTCCTTCCTTACTGTTTTCCTCGTTATCTCTGGTCACCCGGGCATTACGCGCATCAACGGGAAATTAGACAACCGTAGCATTGACTTTCGGTATAAAATACCGGAGGCGTAACAACGTCAACGAGCACGAACGATATCGGATAAACAGCGAGAGAAAGAGGAAGTTAAGGCGAGAGCTTCGATCGAATCGGCGAAGCTGCGGTTGGCGCGTTGGCAGGGTGAAGGTCGACTGCTCGCAGTCAATCAACTATCGCATTGTCGATAATTTTAAAGACAGAAAGCAACCAGGAACGGGCAAAGGCTCTTTTTTTTCTTTTTCTTGCGATGGAATATAAACTCCCGGATACACAATGATTATGACTCCGACGGTCCTCCCATGGTTGGTAACGATCGTCCGGGGAAGTGCGTGTGTTTCACGGATTAAATACTAATTAAAACGCTAATTACAATAATCGAGGACGACCTTTGAACCAGTCGCGCTTTCCATCGAGATTCGACTGATGCGCCCGGCGCGAGAACAGAATTTTGTATAATTAGATATTCGTGTAACGATCCAATTAAAATAATACGGAACTTGCGTAACTCGCTAATTATTCATTCGATCGAGACGCTACCATGTTCGCGATTTTCATAATTTTTTGCATAAGCGAAAAAAATGATCTTCCATTGTTCGGCAATTCATGCCATTTGCGTTGAAAACAAAGTAAATACGAAAATTACAATATTAATAGTAATAGTTATTGCTATTATTACCATTGTTATTTTTATATATTTCGAATGCTCCGCAAGAAATATTCTCCGCAAGAAACTCTGAGAGAGTAGTACGGAACAATAGATTTTAAGTATATTCGTTCAAAATTAATGGGCAGCTTCTTCGCCTCGGTTCGGAAGATAGTGGCGAGCGTAAAAATAATTGTTTTAGTACTTTCGCCGCTGTGCGTAGTCGGTAAAGGTTAAATCCTTGAGACAGCGAAGCGCTAAGAGGCAAAAGCTAAAGTAGGAAGCGGAGAGATATCTCCTTGTTAGCCTCGATGGGGTTGGGAGAAGGTTGTAGTAACACCACGAGACGCGCGCAGGATTGTACGGTTGGCTCTGCGGTGTATGGAATAACACGGCTAACAGAACGGGGTGGAATCTTACACTGGGATTCTGCATAGTTGATCCTCGGGTGTACTTGGCACAAAGGCTGACGCGATTCCGCGGTAAGCCGAATAACGGGAGGGCAATCTTCTCGTCTTTCGTGATACGCGTGTTAAACGGCGCTCTCGTTTCGCTGCGAGACTTTTGCGAAAAAGAAAGAATAGTGAATAACGAATAGCGTGAACGAGCATGAAATTATATAGAGAACGCGTATACAAGGAATGGAATTTAGAGCATCTGGTTTTTACGACGCGAGACCTTTAGATAAAAAATGTCTTCGTGGTTAATGGGAAACACGAGAAAGACCGAAATGTGTTCGGCACATTCGAAATCTACTCCGAATGATTCATTTTCGATGTGGACATGAGACATCTGAGGTGTACAAATCTATATGTCGACTAATAACCACCCTATTTTTTTAACGATATTTGCGTGTATAAAAAAAATAATATATGATTCCTAAACACTCACCGAGCGAAGCGTCGTAGGCGCAGATGTACTCGCTGGTTGTGAATTGAGCCGTGAGAGCGGTTTTTCCAACCCCCGATGCCCCGAGCATCCCGACCTTGTAAGTAGCCACTTTTCCGTCGGTACTTCCCGCTCCTCCCTCCTCGTCAGCCCCGATGCACGAGTGCTGGGAAGCCGAACTGTTCCGGTGTCGTGAAACGAGTGTGTATGTACCAGTGGTGTGCGATGGGCCACGATACAACCACAGGTGCGAGTGTAGAGTTGATAAAAAGAGAAAAAAAAATAATGGAGGTTGAAAAGACCACTGTGCGGAAGTGAAGCGAAAAACTAGATAGGAGTGATGGCTTACGAGAGGTCGAGGTTAAAGATCCTCTTTCCTTCTCTCGACTTCTCCTTCGTATCCCACTTTTGTACTACGCGGTACATTTGTACGGGGACACTAGTCCGACGAAATTCAATACGTTGAAACGTTTTTTTTCTTTTACACAAAAAAACAATGTTTTTTGACATTCCATTTGCTCTTCTTATTTTTACGAAGTTCTCCCGTGCTACCTGCACTAGCTGTACAGATCGGCCAAATGTGAAATTTCAAGGGCATTTCGAATGCTTCTCGATGAGACAAACTTTTTTAATAGTCGAACGTGCTAAAGAATTTGATTTTCCTCAATGATGATCCCAATATGTTATTAACAGATTACTTTTTTTTTTTTTTTTTTTTATTTGTATTTAAATTTATGTAAATTTATTGATAAGAAAACGGTCTCGACAAAGAATAAGCTTGATCAAGCAAGGAAGTTCAAAATTATGAACACGTTTATATAGAAATCTCGCAAAGTAAATGTTTTGCCAAAACGAATAAAACAATTGCTTTGTACGATCCAGTTTTTGTAATTTGAAAAAATTCTAAATAAGAATGAAATTTCTCAGTCTCAGCCTATGTACCGTGTTGCATTTTTATTTGATTGTGAAAGTCTGGACTTCTCGATGAGCGGTCGAAGACTCAAGATAAAAGCAATGATTATCGTGAAATTTCTATAAGTCGCTTGGTGGCGAAACGCAGACGCGTCTCTTCGAAACAATTAAATGAAGAAATTGAGACAATGAAATCGTAGGCAACCACGAGTGAATGAAGTTTCAGAGGTTGTTCGAGGTAGTTTATTCGAGCGTCAGTAACACGACGAGGTCGCGCCGGTCACAGAGAGGCGCGTTCACGGTGGTAACGTAGCGTGCCGCATCAGTAGCAATAGTAGAGGAGCCAGAGTGTGAGAAGAACCTCGGCTCGTTTAACGACGTGTGAAATTAAACGCGTTCGTTGTCGTCGTCGTCGTCGTCGTCGTCGTCGTCGTCGTCGTCGTGCAAACGGCAACGGCGACGCCCCATGTATGCATCGCGTACAGCATCGAAACGCGGAGGCACAACACGCCCGCGCAACGCCATATCGTCCTTGTTACGCCGCAAACTCTATCGTTTGTCGCCCCTTGCCACACGACGAAACGGTGAAATTCTCTCTCGACATTCCCTTGGGCAATATTGCTCGGTTGGTCGAGCACGAAAAACGAAAAAAAATCTTTGAGATGACGAAAACATCAGCCGAACAAAAAGAAACCTTTATTTTCACAAGTACCAGACAATGAATTTTGTTTCCAACTCAGACTTGGAAGTGGCCCACGAATCGCTACTCCGTTCGTTCATTTTGGCAGGCGCCAAAAAACTAAAGAAATACCCACCGCGATAAAGCTCTATTTTCATTTATTCAAGACGTATCGTCGCTTAAAACGAAACTTCAGCAACGTATGATTTTTTTTTCTTCTCCGAAGAAGTATTCCCGTGTTTACGATAAATTATCGTCGGGGAAGATTACCACGGATCTTTCGTGAGACTTTATTCTCGGTCGCTTGCGGGAAACTACGGTGGGAACGACGACCCGGGTGTAGCTTTTTATTCCGTGACTCTCGCACTCGGCAGAATTGCCCTTTCGCAGCTCCCGGCTTTCGCTCGAAGGAATCACCGAAAGGCGCGAATATATATCTATATCTGGGCCACAAGGGCGCATGAATTCTCTCGAATTAGTGGAGAAAGAAAATACGGGCTTCGTTATCTTTCATGGCTACCTTTGAGAGAAATTCACCGCTCACGAAAAATCGCGAACACGGATCACGGTTCGGCTTAAAAAAGCCCGAAGACCGACAAAGAGTTGAGATAGAAAAACGGGCGAGTTAACGAGAGCGAGAAGAAAATACGTTCGCTTGACTCGCTAAAGCTCGATCATCTCGTGTACTCAGACGCGGGAAAAGAATAGAATGGTAGAATAGTTAGAATTTCTTGCGAATGCGAACTTTTATTCGAATTTCTTAAATTTTTTCGGAAGAGTTGCAAAAATATTGACTCTTAGGCATTGAAATATCATGAAGAACCCTTCGCGTTAGTTTGCTTTCGTAGATGCGTTCAAAATAGTATTCGGATTAAATTCTTAAATAAGCAAAGAAGTTTGTCTTCCTCCGAGTTCGTTATTGTTACTACGCTCGTTTTGTCCGGGCCCCGAAGCCTTTTCCGCGCCCTTTCCTGCATTCAATATTTACTGCGAAATCTTCAAAATGCATTCGTCCCGTTTAACCTTTTCGAGCTACTCCCGCGGGAGCTTTGGAATTTTGTAGACGCGACAAAAGAATTTTTGTCGGGTTCAAGAGGAAGATTTTCGAAATCTGCGCACAGTAACGTTGTGTGCGTCGAACCGAACGACTTTACTTTCGCAATTTCGTTTATTCACCGGAGGGAAAAGATTCGACAGTTTCGATGCAATGTCAGTATTTCCGATGCAAAGCTTCGCTATATAAGTACTTTGCCTCCAGTGGATACGTTTGTTATGTAATACGGAAAAAGGAAAGTTCTTACCTCAGTAGTCTGGCGTCTCGGGTGCTGCTGCAGCTGGTCCCGGAAGACGTTACGCTGTTTATACTACGACTTCGACGACTCTTCAGCGAGTCGCCGAGGTTGAAAACACCGTTGGCCGTTATGGAGAACGAGCGGAGCCTGTAGTATTCGACACCGTCCTCGATCTCGCCGCCTTCTTCGCCACCGCCTGGTATTCCACACCGCTTCGTTTCGGCGAGCATCGGCTGTCGAAAAGGTGTAAAAAAAATCGTTTACAAAATTTTTTCACAATGTTAATCATTCCGATTCGCTGCGTTTGATGTATTCCGTGAGAATGAACATTTCTATTTCTTGAAATTTCCCAGATAAGTCGATCAGTTTTCAGTGATGGACAGAATGTGACACAATATTTCTCCGCAAAGATGATTCAGCGAACACGCACGTGCGCGGGGATTGAGGTCATTGCGAATCCCAACGTGATTTGCACCGGCCGAGTCGCGATGGCCGACGGGTTGCATGCGCGATCCGCGTTTCAACCCTCTCGAGTCTCATTCTTGCGTTTTGCTGATCGAACCCACGAAATTGCATTACGATGTGGCCGAAGGGAAACTTCCGTCACACACGCCACGACAGCATACACGCTGTAATCCGCGTACGTTATTAGATTCGCGTTCGATCCGTCGTAATGTAACAGTTCGAATCGATTTTGGATGGATTTTTTATTGTTTTGTCACCTGTAAAATAATTTTCCTTCTCCCGTTACAAAGTAATCTTTTTCTACAATATTTAAAATATTTTTTAACATCCCATCTCGATATCTCTAGACACTAGATTTTGTTTTTATTCAAACGCCGCTGTCTTCATAGGATTGTCGGTAAAGTTTTGTCTTATCGGAGTGAGCTTGACGGTTGAGGAGAAAAATTATCGAGATAAAAGGGTTAAAAGTCTCTTCGGCCATTTTTTTGTTGTCTTCATCGTTTATCGATGCCGGTACCGAGTTTTTCGGATATCGGAAAAAATGCGTGGGAGATATTCAGATCGGGATATCATTACGGCAAGGGGGTTGTCAAGATATCGGTTGCCAGTAAATCAGAGAAAAACGTAGAGCAAGGTAGCAATTACACTCTCAACTGTGACGCCGGCCAGGTGAGTTGTTTTCCGCTCCAACGGAACGGCCTTTACGGTGTGCATGTACATATATGTTGTATAGATAGACACTAAAGGCCATACAGTTTAAAGGTCTGGTTCGCATCACCGGAAGGGCGCGGCTCGTCCCCGAAGCTCGCTTCGAGTACTCTCTAGCGAGTGAACCCTTGCCCAGCCATTCTGGAACTTCCGGGCAAACCGTACATACCCTATCCTCTCGACTACTCTTCCGATAATTTTCCATCACCAAATATTCTATCCTTCTTTCTTTGCCGCACCTTATTAATTGTTTTTCTTCAAATAAAATATCCTTTAACTTGCTGTTCTTGGTTATATCGTATCTCCGATGTGATATTCGAGGATAATTGCAAAATTAGCGAATGTCGCCAAAAAGCAATCCTGCGTTTTCGTTTCTTATGTCGCGTTTCCACGTTCAATTGAAACATTGCAACTGATTATTTACGTTCTCAGGCAGACGGTAGCGCCGAGACGACGCTCAAGTTGAAGAATTTCGGTAGCATAAAGCAAAAATGGTCGAGCGACCGTACGATAACGTTGGAGTACGGTGTCGATGGTAAACCGATAGATGGATTATCCTTGACCACTGGCCTCTCCCATAATCCCACATCGTCTATGTCCGGCTTGAAGATCGGTGCCAAATTCAAAAACGACCTCGTCAATTTGGGCTGCTCAGTTTGTTAGTCTTGATCTTTCATTTTTTCGCAAGAAGCTTTTTTATAGCAGTGGATAGATGTACTCCGTTAATTCCCTCGATCGTAATAACAGCGAATGCTTTGGACGCGAATTTCCGGTTAATCGGAGCTGCGGTATTCGGCTTCAAAGACTTGTTCTTCGGCTATCAAGCTGGCTACGACACGGAAATGAAATCAATGACGATGAACGACGTCGGTCTTTCCTACAGTTACGAAAATCTGGGAATACATTTAAGAGGAACTTCGATACCCCACGAATGCGGTGTTTCGCTATTTTACAGAGGTACTTTGCACACAGGCTTTTTCATTTTAAACATACCGAAAAATGATCGCTGAAAATGACGTCTAAAAAAACTGGAGTGAGCTTGCAGCATTCTTTTTATAAAATTTTGAAGACCGCTCTTTCCGTATTACGACAAAAAAGAAGTGTTATCACTGCGTGTAGTTGAGTTGTTTCCAAAATTTATCAGCGGTAAACATTCATTAATTTCCTTATGAAAAAAATGGCGAGTTGCGTTTCCTTAAATCTAATCAAAATACTGACCGTAACCCCGGAAAATACCGAATATGGTTTTAGGAATGGAAGAAAAAGTTTTTGAATTATTCTAAAATGGATAAGCGCCGCGGTCGAAACGGTGATGGTTTTTTTATGGAACATTTTCCCCAAACTTAAGAAACTTACAGCGGCACTTTAGTAATTCAAAGATGAATTTGTAAAAAATAAAATAAAAATCATCGAAACGTTACGAATTTTTCGAATATGGAGATGAACCTGTACTTTTTTTCAAATTGCTTTCTGAAATAAAATATTCCATTAAAAAGTGTTTCGCACACCGACCGTGGCATTTATGAATGTCGAATAAAGAAATCTCTAATAAAAATCGACTCTCCGGATTGTCACCAGTGACCGAAGACTGGGATACAGCGATAAACGGAATAATAGCCAGACGAGACGATCGTCAAGAGTGGACAGTGGGGATCGGTACGCGTCTGAAACTCGACGAAAAGACGATGCTGCGTCTTAAGCTGAACAAAGATCGTCAAATGGGCACGAGCATACAGCAAAAAATTCACGATGCCGTCACTCTAACGCTGTCGTTCAATCTGGACCTCGCCAATTTGTCGCGGGGCGATCACAAAGTCGGTTTGGCCGTCGACATCGACGCTTCCTGAGATGATAATCCTTTGATACAAGACAAACATACCCTTTTTCTTCCATTGCTTCGATTTTCTGGTCTTTTTATTTTCTTCTCTTATCTTTTATGACCTTTTCCGCTTAATCCATCGATCGGCGGAGTAGAACGGGGTTTATTTTGTCGCCGAGATGCGAAGATTTCCGAGAGGTAAAACGTATATATGCATGTGTATAAATCTCAGAGGAGAAAATTGCCCAGTTTGACAAAAATGTCTGCATCGATGTGCGTGCGTGCGTGCGTGCGCGTGTGAAGATGCGAAAAGGAGAAAAAAAACATCGCGCAACGCGCGCCGGAAGGGGACGGATTTCTACTGAAATAATAAGTTCGTCAGCCAGTCTGTTTTCCACCCTCGTTCATTGCTACCACGTGTCTTCCTCACCCTGGCTCATTCCATCCCTCCTGAGGGGGGAGAAAGAAAAACCTCATTATTGTTTCATCCCGTTCGACTTATGGGCTTCGACGCAAGGGCGAATACGACGCAACAGCGCGGGGTGAGACAACTATGTCTTCGAGCGTTCGTTGCCTCTGGACATTTGCACTATCGGCATCTCTCCTCGACCTTGTTTGTATGTACGATTTTTTTTTTTCTCGTTCACCGAATTTTCGGGAAAATAGTCACGTAACGATACCGTTGCGTCGCGACGCACACAATCGAGATTCATTTCCAGTGATGTCCAAAGATTAAGAAGAAAGAGTCGAACCCGATTGGCCCGAAGCGCCGGGTCAACGTTTCATTTAACTTTTTGTTATGGAGGCTTTTCTTGTTTCAAGGTTGAACTTTATCGTTTGAAAAGAGTAGATAAATATCTCGTTTCTTGATTTACTCTTTGATTTGCTCAATAGGGAAACATTCGAGCACAAATTTTCATGTAAATATCGAAATTAGGTAAACAAAAATTTGTCATGTGTGTGTGTTTTCTATTTTTTTTTTGTAATAAGGTAAAGCCTTTGTAACATTTACCATCGGTATTTTATTTTATCCCTTGATTTTTAGGGCCGTTTTTTGCCCGGCCCCTTTCTCGTACTTCGACATTTTATTCTCTCTTCGGCGCTCGAAACATTTTACGGTGTTGCGAATGGTACACGGGGCTAATATAATTTAGGTACGAAAACGAGGGGGAGGCAAAAGAACGGCGGCGTGCAAGGACGCGAAACAAATTTACAGAAAAGCGTTTATCTTCGCGTCTCCGGAGATTTAAGAGGCGGACTTTTCGTTTTCATTCCAATTTTACGAAGAATTTGACGCGAACAAAGCTCGTAAGCGGCGCTGTTCCGAAAAGTCGCGATACTTCTTTGGTATAGACTGTTTTAAATTTAATGCAAATGTTTATTTCGGCCAATTGGAGGATGGTTTTTCAGGAGAAAATATTGAACATTACATAATATCAGATATTATTGTATATAGGTTGCGTCCGATTTACATACATCGATATATTGTTAAATATAATATCGACTGCGCTATTGACGCTCGCTCGCTTTGCTCGGGCCACAAACCTCACACCCGTTGCAATCGTCAACTTCCGGCTATTACGGGGCAATCTAATGTCACATCAAGAATTTTTCATTTACCTTTTCATGCCATCGATAAAAAATTCAACGAACCACATTGATATGATCGTAATCGTTGAAATACGTTGCCATAAAATACTCCCCCCCCCCCCCCCCCCCCCTCCCCTCTCTCTCTCTCTCTTTATCGTCTATAGATTATTAAAGTTTCAGCTATAAAACCGAGATCTCAATAAGTTTCCTGTTTTTTTATTGCTTCCCTTCATCGTTTTACCTTGAGAATAAAACCTTTCGGGATCTGCAACCCCTCGAAGGTGTACGATATCTCGGAGCTTTGCGAATTCATTTTTTTATCTTCCTCTCCTCGAGGCCTCTGGGCGGGTGTGCCGAACGAAATTACTTGGAGCCTTCCACCGTGTTCCTCTACATTCTCGCCTGACGCACACATTCTCCGTACAGAAGGTATATTTATCTCGTGTCTTTCTCCTCCGAACGATAAGACGCGAGACATCGGCGCTATTCACAACGTATTTTTCGAATTGTTCATGCGAAAATTATACTCAGGGTCTCAGCTAAGATCCTCGACGTTGGCCGAGAGCATACAATCTTCCGAGACTCGTTGATTCTCCCGCTCGCCAATATCATTCCAGCTCTTTCGTTCTTTATAATAATCCACTCCTCGCGCGCTCTATACCGTGGTTATTCTCCGCTTCGACGCAAACCCTCATTTATAATTGTGTATCTCTTCACCCACAATCCGCCGGGTTGTCTCGGAGGGCCGAGAGCGCTGTACCGGATATGACGCTGCGTTGCGCGAAAGAAGAAAGTACATTTGAAAAAGAAATAGGACAAAATAAAAAAATAAACATTACCATTCGCATTGCGACACACGAAAGAGACATATATACGTATCGAGACCAACACGGGGTAACGATCACTTTCGGTCATTCCCGTCGCCAATCTTCACTCTGTCCTCTATCATACTTGTCCAATCTTTTCCAATACCGTTTAATGACTTTCCGATGTATTTTATTCGATTGGTCCGGTCGGCAATCTTACTTCGAACTTTCTTTTTTTCTTTAGCTACATGCTTACTCGTCTCTTCAATTTTTCCGGATGCACGCTCAATGAAACTATTGGGAACGCTGTTATTCGAAGTGATATTCGGATAGTTGCGAGTATGTTTTTCCGAATACTCGGTCGTTCTCATCGTCATCCCGATCGTCGTGCATTTCTGGGGGACGGTTTCTCGCGGAAAAAAATATTTCCAATCCTTTTTTCATGTTTCACCGACTCACATCCGGGCCGGTAGCCTCACAAACTCGATCGCATATCCTCGTCTCACACGCGTCCTCTCAAATCTCTCGCGCGCCCTTATGCCTTTCTATCTCGAGGTTTCAAGGACCTCCTCTTTACCCGTACATTCCTATCTCAACGATATAAATCGTCGAGCGTCGTGATCCCGGCGTTTACTCGGCTTCGTATCTATCGTAAACGACATTCGATTTTTCAAATGTTCTCGTATTTCTTCTCCCCAGCCGTCCATATATATTTTGATATTCCACCGCGTGATCTCGAGGAAAAAAAAGTGTCATTGCGGATCATCTACAATCCCCGCGATTCGGGCGACATCGCGCCAAATAATTCTCTCGAGACGAACTAAAAAATGACTCGAGAAATGCAGGTTGGAAAGTTAAGCTTCTACTCTCCCCGGTAACCCATACGTATTTTCTAGTCTTATTTTCTTCTCTTCAAAAGATAAATTCAATACGAGCAGGGAAGAGTAGCGGATGAGAGTCGACCTCGTTTCGTTTTTTCTCGCACGTCGTTCGCTGGCAATGGCCTTGCAAGCTTCCCTATCATTCGCGTCTTTACTCTCTTATTCTTCTTCATTTTTTTCATCATTTTTCTTTTCCGGCTCGTTTTTTTTCTCTTTATTTCTGGTCGGGCGTATCGTCGTTTGCTCGTTGTCGGATCCCGTCGACGACACTTGCGCGATATCACTTGGTCCCGCACGGATGCGGAAGGCCATAGGGGAATCCCCCCGACGATTCTCGTGCCTTTCGTATTACTTACAGTCTACGTATCGTACGTATATACGCACCGTGCGATTTACGAGCGAGACCCTCTCGTTCACATTTCGTTCAATACGTTGTATTATGCGCCTCGGTCACTCAGCGAGAATGTCTCGGAACTTCCGCTGCGCGTAATACATTCTCTATACATATATACATGTACTCGTGCCTGCGTAAAGTTTCTACCGCGGTAGAATTCGAAAGCCGCGCAACGAAAGGGACGAAATAGAAGAAAAAAAGTGAAGGAAGCGGCGGGACCCTTTGAGAAGCTTACAGATCTAAATTGAATCCGAATGAAGAATGAGCGAACGATTGGCACATTCTTTTTTTACTCTTTAGACTCTAAAGTAGCGAAGAATTTCTTTTCGGTAACACGAAAGGCTTCTTCCGTTCCTCGCTTCGTTAAAACGGGAGGATAAATCCGGGGGATTGCATCGGGTTGGAAGTCTTTTTCGCTTTTTTTTTTTTCCTTTTAACGGATAAGCTGCCGGGATGAGAATCGTAAAGTTTTCGTGAGATTTTAATGGATCCACCCTATAGAATATATAGGATTATATACTCTCGAGCACGAACGAGCGGGGATTCGAATGGTGCTGGATCATTGGCTTTTCCAATCGAAGGCACGGAAGATTGTGTTCTTCCAGTTTAAAGCCACCCTTATAGTGCGTTTAATGGCATTATAAAACTACTCGAAGCATCGGATTTAAAGGAGAGTCTACCGATTTTGGAGAATTCTTTTTCATCGCGTCAAAATTATCGTACTATCGCTTGTTCGTATTGATGTTTCGACGATGTGACAAACTTCGTAAGATCCAACATATTTATCCATACCCTGTAAATGTCAGCTTGATAACTAAAAATTTTTGCAAGTTATGTAGGTTTAAATTTTTCGACTTTGGCACACCCGCACGCACAGTCCGACATGTTTTCTAAGCATGGTTTTCGATGCTGTGGAACATTTTGAACATATTTTTACTGAAAACGCGATTTTCAATTCTCATCCAAGCGAAGCTTCCTCCCTGCGAAAGCGAAAAATAAGAAAAAATGAATGCGGTTTTCTTGGATTACTTGAAAATGCGTCGTTCCCAATTAAAAAACTACGAAGGGTTAAAGTTGAATCGTCTGTTACCAATGACAACAGACTGAAACGACAAAAATGCTGGCTCTTTTCGTCGCTCGAGACGGGCCATTCGTTGTCCGTACCAACCCGAAGATAAATACCGTCCCCAAAACTTTACTATGTAATTCGATCAGAGATAAACTCGTTTCGAGCTTTCCCCTGCCGCATGTCCCCTTAAACTCAACACTGCTGAGAGAACTCCGAGAGTACGTACGTATGCCTGTACCGGTGACAAGCTTTCAGGGTTACTTTGCCACTAGCGCCGCGTTTCGGTAGTTTTAATGCGAAAACCGATAGCGCACCCTACCAGACGTAACACCTTTATGCCCCAACGGGACCACTAATTTAACAAACTTATAATCCTGTAGCGTCGTTTACTGCGGTGCTGCGTGTACATTTTGAAATCTGGTGGTAAACCAGAATCATTTCGGTTCTTAGAAACACAAAAATTATGGTCAATTGAAAAAGAAACCTAAATATTTTTGTTCCTGATCCACCGACTGAAATTCGCACCGCGACAATATGTGTGTCGACAAATCCAAATATGATTATAATAATATGACACAATGGAGAGAAGTGGACAAAACCATGGAAGTCGCGGGAGAAGCAAGGTCGACAAAGCCACTGTTGGAGGGGGGGGCGAAAAGAGGATGAAAAAAAACTACTAACCGGGACAACAAAGAGGATTATGGAGTACGATTCGCAGCGCAAAGAGCCGATAAATCGGAAAGAGCCGGTAAATCAATGTATTGGATATGCCTACTTACTGCGTGAAAATCAAGACAGATACCGAACGAGAAAAATACTGGAAGCCAAAAGAGTTAAGCGCACTAACGGAAAAAGCATAGCGGTCGCGCATCCGATTACCGTGAGTGAACAATTTTTTTTGTAAACTCATTGACCATCGTATAAGGTATATGTCTCAACAGTGTCATAATGCAAGTGTACTCACTCGGTGTCTCGGAACGGCTGGCATGCTACTCGTTCTGCCTCTGTACTGTTTGGGAAGCTGTGCCCGAGAGCCAGAAGCCGGTCCAGCTGGACTTGTGGGACTGGGACCGCCGGGACTCGCGCCGGGGCTAAGGTGAGAGGTCGAGGACGCAGCCCCGGGACTCAGAGCGCTCGTTCTCGTCGGGCTTCTCGGTGATGGCGACAAATGCCCCCAAGGACCCGCCTCGGTTTGTAGAAATCTGGAAATTTAATTAATTCCTCACTCTCTCTCCCCCGCGCGCACCGACAGTTGTGTCAAATGCTTTGAGAATCATGCGTTTCGTTTTACTTTCTTTTCTCTTGTAAAACGGAAAAACGATCGGGAAACGGTTCGACGGTAAAAATCAATTATACGAGTTCGATTCGAGATCGAATCGAAGATATCGTCAAGATGCAAACCGTAGCACGGAATCGTGTTTGGAGTTAAATTTGTTTTCCGGACCGCCGAAGTTCCTCGTGAATAGAGATTTCCATTGCCTGACCCGACGACCAATCAGCGAACGGGACGACCGACGATGCGATTGCATTCTCAACATCGAACCCCTCAAGGTGAATTCAAAAGCCGAGAGAAAAGATATCCAATCGAACGAGCGCGTTGCAAACTGCTCGCATTCGAAAGTATCGAAATGGGAAGCCCGCGGGACATTTTTTGTTTCTTCTGCACCCTCCATACACTTGATATTTTTTCGATTTTTATCCCATTGAGAAGTGTTCGAAATTCTCTTTGAATCACACGGTTGGCTATAATTGCCTCAAGACGCGCGGGACCCATTTATGAATCTCAATGCTCTATTGAACCGAGTGTATGTACCGCAAGGATTGCCTCGATACTGATTCAATGGAGCTCTTCTATTTATTTTCCTATCGTCATTGCCATCGAGTAGCTTCCTTGGATATGTACTGTCAAAGTTTTTGAAAATCGACCGTCCGGCTAGTCGAGAAGAACAGGCCCGCGCGGAGTTCGTCGACGGTTCTCGTTTCGAGAACATATCATTTCCACTTCTACCAACGAAACGCGTACAAAGTTAAGTACGATACAGAGATTGAATTAGAAACTCCATTCTCTCGCCTCCTCCCCATCCCGTGGATGGAAGTAGATTG
Organism: Ischnus inquisitorius; assembly: GCA_963924025.1. Lineage (NCBI taxonomy): Eukaryota > Metazoa > Arthropoda > Insecta > Hymenoptera > Ichneumonidae > Ischnus > Ischnus inquisitorius. The sequence goes on from OZ001244.1 coordinate 18,970,533, forward strand.
AGCGAAGAAAATTTTATCTCACTCTCGCGTCTCTCGAATACCCGTGTAACACGAATATTTTGCCGCCGAGTTCCGCGTTGTGGCGGAGGCTCCAAAGATCGGTTAATCGCGCGTCGAGAGAGGAGCCGCGAGGGGGAAGAGAGAGAGAGAGAGAGACGAATCGGTATCATCGGCGTAATGCAAAAGTTTTCACTTCAAGTTTTCGTCCGAAGTGCCCAACCTTATATATTCCATCGGGAAATCTGTAAGCCTGACAATTAAGTCGGACGGGAGTGCGAGAGACGAAGAGTAGAAGTTGAACGAACGAGACGAGCGCGGAGAGAGATTTCCTGTTGGATTTCCCCGGGCCGCGGTTTTCCTCGCTGTTGTCGCTGACAACGCGCGGGCGCGCCGGATTTTCTCGCAAGCGTAACTCGCAGACGGCTTCTCATATTGCTCATGCACCGCGCGATGTTTATTGTAAACCGTAGAGCCGGGCCAAAGTATCGGATTTCCAGGCGAAGAGAGGACGACGAAGTATCGCGCGCTTCGTTCCTTGTAACGCGTCAAAAGGTTCGGCGTGGGATGTTCTGACAATGAGCTTCCGAAGTCCATAGTGGTATACTGGCGAGGGAGTCTCTCTCGTATAGAGAGACTTTTATGTTTCTTTTTTTCCATATTTTACTACTTCGAGTCTTCGTAAGTAAGAGAAATACTTGTTCTTCTTCGGACAGATATCAATTTTCTTCCGAGAAATTATTTTTTTCTTCGAAAAACTATTTTCAGTTATCGAGCATCGACCTCTTGAGTTCGGTACATCCGAACTTTGAAAGATACGCGAAAGTTTCGTTCGCGCTCGGCGCACACGAACGCCGAAACGAGAAGCATAAAAACGCAATTGGATCGCGTCCGATCAATCCGTGGCTTCGTACCGACCCCGTTCGTCTACCACGCATTCTTTTTTCGGAATACAATTCGCCGACGGATAATAGTGGAAAATAGTAAAGCGAAATTGTAAGAAAGTTCGGGACTATTTGTTTATCGAGCGTTCGGTCGATTATTTTCTTAGATTTCGTTTTTCTTTCGAACCTTCAAGAGTGTGGGTCGCATATGTGTATAGAATACAACAAGCTCGGGGGCGTTTATCGAACGAGGATCTTTTTAACTGCGAGAACTTGTTGGAAGGCGGAGTGAGGATGATGTTGGTAGAACGCGAAGGATGTCGAATACCAAGTAAGAGAAAGACCCGAGTCTCGAAGGCGAAAGTTTGGTAAGTGGTAGAGCCGGGGGAATCTGTAATTAAAGGGAAGCCGAAGCTAGTATTACTACCACTACCGCTACGACGAAGATTTGATATTAGCTCGAGTACGGTACAGTGGTAGTAGTGATACTATGACTGCTACACACTTCAATACCGGGGTTTATCCGTGGGTGGAAGACCGTACGCGGTTGGGTCATCCGAACAGTGGAAACTCATCGTCGAGGGTAGTTTCTCCTTCCATGTATAGTATATATATATGGTAACAATATACGAGCTAACCGGGGTTCCGATTCAGTGGAGCTCTCCCGTACCACTGATCTGTCGGATATCTCGTAGTTTACATTCCACAAGATGGATTTGGCTTCGCGAATTATCGCCAACGGAAATTTGACAGAGAATCGACGGCGGTTGCAACTGTAAGCTATTTCATGACTTTGGAATTGATAATGTATCTCTCCGAGTGTTAATTTCGTTAAAAAGCACATATTCTTCCTTGCGGCTTTCCTATCGTATTTCATTATAGTCATAGTTCATTGTATTTCGTTGCATCACAGCCTAATTGACTCGTTGGCCACAAAATTACCGTCTTACATATTCCATTTAGTTTTTCGGTGGGTGGAAAATGCACCGTTTCCTTTATCGCGAGGTTGGTTTGTAATAAAATGGGTTGTAATACCTGTGTAAATCGGGAGTAGGCCTCGCCACAGCGATGCTAGAGCTACGTCTTCTCGAGGGATTCGGGGATTTCGGTCCCTCCAGCGAACTCTGACTGTGTTGCTGTCCCGCATAAGAAGTTCTGTTCAATCGAACCTCGATCTCGCTACTGCGCCGTTGAAAAGTTCTCTTTGCCCATCGTTTGTTCTTTGCGTCGTTGTTCGGTGATTCGTGTTTCCTGAAACGATTAAATAAAAAAATCATCGATATTCATCACATTAATTTTACAGTGAATGTTTACGAGGGTTTAACTCGTGTCTTCATGAAGAATTTTTCCATAATTTCACTTTTATTTATCGTTAAACGTTTCGATTCTGTTTTGTAAATTATCTTTTTGCGACAAATTGAATTTTACAAAATTCATTTTGATGCGATATTATATTTATTTACTATTATGTTTATTAGTTGATTTTTTTTTAATACAATTCGACGTAATATTGTTTTTTTTTTTTCGATTTTGAGCATTCTTTCCAGGCAAACATGTTCATTATCGATAAGAAATGATTATTCGACCCGAATGACCTTGGGTTCAATCAAAGACGTATGATTCGCGCCTTTCCTTTCTTAACCCCGATTTTCTTTACCGTTGAAAATTTTTTATTAAGGAAATCGTTCGAGAGAGGCTTTAATACACTTCCCGTGACGGAGATGAGGCTGAATAATGACTGTCCTCGTGACAGTGGGATCAAGCAAAAAGCTCTCAGTCTTAGTCGCCCCGAGATTTCTGGCTCGTTAAGAGTTTTTCGGTCGGTCCGTTCTCCGTCTCTCTCTCTCTCTCTCTCTGTTTCTCTGCACACCTTCATTAATTAACTTCCCGTCTCCGTTAATTTCTTCCTTAATTCATTCTTTTGATAACCCAAATATGCGTTATTAATAATTCGTTATCCTACGGAATCTTGGGATACCCCTTTGGCGTCGAAACCCGCTACTTACGTTTGGCTCGACCCTCGCTCGTCTCTCGCGCGGACTACAACTCAACGGTCGTCTTCGAAACTAATTTAAAATACATCCACCCCGTCTGTACATTAAATTCAGTATACAGAGTAGTTAATCCGGAGTTTCGTTATTTCGTAATATGCGTCGCGAGCGAATATAAAATAATGCTTAACAAAGTTTGAACCTCCGCTTTGCATCGGACAAAGTAATCCAATTTTTTTTCTCGTAAAATTCAACAGCCTATTTGCTTTTAGCGCTGTAAAACGTTGGAAGAATATTAGATTTTCTTTTCCTCTGTATGTCCCTTTGTAACAAAAAATAAATAAAAAAATGTCTCCATCGGTAAAAAAATGTCGACGTGAAGTGTTATGTGACAGACGATCGTTACTCTTGTACCTTTTACATCGTCATGGAAAAACGTTTGAATATCGATGTAACGTTAGTAAGTGTTAAACTGTATTTAATCAAATTTACATTTATATATATTTTTTTTTTACGCTTATCTTCAAGTGTTTCGTGCGATTTCAGATTTTTTTATTAATTGGTTATTTGTGTATATAGTATATATGCATATTTATAAATCATTAATATACTTTCGTTACCGTCATCAAACATACTTTAGCGTCAAAAAGCTTATCTTTACAGTGATTATTGCATTCTTTTTGAAAGCATCGAAAATGTAGTATTTTTATTATAATAAGCCTCGAATATTGAAAATGAATTACAATTGATCATTTACAGAAGAAACTTTTATTTTACCTTTTTCACCGGAAGAAAAGGGTCAATATTTAACGAAGGGTAACGAATTCCACGAGTGTTTGACGTTACTTCACACGAAACAAATAACAATCCATCGAGCGCCCGTCGAAGTTCCCGAGAGCGCGCGAAACAATGCACCTCGCGACAACAACCGGCGTACTCGGGGTACAACAACCGAGTCGTTATTTCGCGACGCTCGTCACGTTTCTGACTCTTCTCCGGTATTGGGTCGTCTTTCGTAGGCACACACGCCGCGGGAAGTAAATCGCGTTACGCAATTAGCGAAACGACGGTCAGGTGGTCGTAGTTCCAACCGAAGAAGATGGGGGGCGAAGCGAAAAGCCAAAGGAATATAGTATTGGAAGCCAAGTCAGAGGGATTGACCCAGTGTGCGTGATGAGGGATGAGAAACGATTCGAGCTGCGCGTTCCGCGGCAACGGTGAACGAGTCCTCGCTGTGCGCTACTCCGATGTGCCGTGGAAGGGGATTAACGAAACCGTACCGGCGGAGGCCACGAAACGCGAACTTGATTTACGTGCAAATCCGCGCTCCGACCAGATACATAGCTTGCATAACGTAACTGGCGTAACTTTGGTGCGATCGGAGAGGAGAATTGAGATTGAGAAAGGAGAACGACGAGAGAGTAGGTATAACGCGCGATTGAGCGAAGAACGAGCTGCATGGCTCATTGAACCGAGCGAACGGAAAGATTGTGAATGAGACGAAGAAGAAGTCGCGTCCGCGTGCTCGAGAAAAGTATCGGAGTCTCAAATTGGCTTCGGTGAAATATTCTCGAACGAGTTTCATTTTGGATTGAATTCTATTCTCCGCTCGTAGCAACGCGGCGGGGTCAAGAGGGGGGAATTCACAGTCTGTGAATCATCGATCGGGGGACTGATTCTATCGGGTTACTTGCCATTCGACGATTATTGGACATTTTTGAGGAATTTCTCTTATCGTCAGCGTGGGAAATGGGAAAGACGTTGCGAGGAGTTTCCCGGATTTAACATACGGTAAAGGGATCCTTCGTCGATGTCGGGAAAGCTCGAAAGTTCTTAACTCTTTCGACAAATCGATGGGTCCCTATGCGACGTTTAAGTGTTTTATCTTGTAAAAGTTTCGATAAAGCATCGACGAATTTGCATGAACACCTCGGAGGGCCGTTAATGTTCACCCGAGAGCTTTTGAACATTTTTTTTTTTTCCGATTTAAATCATCCTTCCTTGCGAATGCACAAAAATTAATGTTGGCCATTTGTTTTAAGAGGCATTGGAAATTTGGCTTGATCTTCAATTTCGTCAATTTATCTTTATAATTGGTAATAATGATTAAACAAATATTTGATACGATATAATATACACATTTTCTTATGATTATTAGTAATCCTGTTGTCATTATCTCATTCATCATAGTTATATTCTCTGAATACGAATAAATGTTATTAATTTGTTTTTCGAATTTTTTCACTTCCGCTCGAACCTGCGATTCGTTTCATTTTATTATTATTATTATTATTATTACTATTATCGTTGAGTTATTGTTCGTTCCAATTTCACGGGGATTTACGATCAGTCCGTAATGATGATCGAACATCTTGATCGAACACAGAGGGGGGCTGGCACGTATGGAAACCGCATCTCTCACATGGCACGACGGCCGGCTAGAGGGGGAATGCCGCTAAGAAATTGCCACTCGATTAACGCGCACAATGTCTCGAGCAATTGCGCGGTTCTTCTCGTCGAGGCAGTAAAGGAGACTAAACGAAGATCGAGTAGGGTGTGTCGACTATTTAACTGAGGATTACTAGCGCCGACGCTAAGCCTCTCGGAGTTATGAGAATTCGTTACGTCCCAATTATCAATGCGGCTCATCGGTACGCGATAACTGAATTTTCTCATGGTCACAATCATAGAAGACTCCATCCCCTTGAGGCGGGTGTATCGCTACTTTCTTAGCGAAAAACGCGAATTTTGCGTTAGAAATAGTGTCAAAAAGTTTGTAAAAAATTCGATAAAAAACAGATCGTTCAACGAATCATCCGGTACTTTTTTTCGCAGGAATTGATCCGTTAATTTTTCTGAAGAAGTACAAATCTTATAAGGATTTTTTTCTTAATAACCAATTTTGTTTGTGGATTTATATTTGCACATTTTGTAAACGATTTTGAAGAAACATCGAGTAGTGTACTTGAAAAGTTTTCGGGTAATCGATCGAACATATTGGCAAATATCGATAAAAGATTTTTTCAAAAACAAGATTTTTGATAATACGAAAAAATTTGGAAAAAATTAATAGGTTCAATGTTTGCCACCGCTATATCGCGTTAACGTTCTTTTTGTCACACGCACCGGCCATTTTCCGAAATGCGATTTTCGGATGTTCCGGCACATTCCCAACACGTTGACATGAAAATCTCGGAACGAATTTTTTTTAAGGCGATGAAGCCTCATCCATTGGGAAACATAACAGAGATAAGGCGGACAAATAATAAAAAAATGTTCTTTTCTATGAAATACCTTGGAATAAGTTTGTCCTCGAGCATACTCGGTAGATCGTCCGTATCCTCGGTGAGAGCGGTGAAAAAGTCTTGAAACTTGTCGGGAAAGTTGCTCGGCGGGCAGGTGCTGGTCGAGGCTTTGAGTACTTCCCGACGATGATGAAGATCGCGAGTCTTTTGCTCGTTGGTTGTCGACGCGGTGGTATCACTCCGATGATACCTCGTCGCCGTTGAAGTTGCCATCGGCACCAATTTCCCAGATCCACGAGAATCTCGCCGGATCTCTCATGAGAATGTGAACGTTCGAGATTGAGCGAGTGGCAAACGATTTTCTGCTCTTTGATTCTGTCCGAGGTCCGATTTTTCGAGCGTTCCACGTCCGTTCCGCCGGCGTCACGTTTACTCCAAATTCTTTTCTATACTTTCATCCACTTTTGAGCTTCTTCGCGTACCGTTGAGTTCTCTAGCGCGAAATTGAATTGAATGACCGTCACCATTTTGATATGAGATATATACGTAGTTCAGGGTTCCTTTGCACGATCCTCGATGCATCAAAGGTATATCGAATATCGAAGATTACGCGTCTTGATCGACGATACTTCGATAATCACTCACTGATCAACGAACACTTTGTATCTATCGTGTTTATTCACATCACCGACCGCGCTTGGTAAACTGAGTATTAACCAAGCTCACTGTATATCTACAGAAGGACTTGATAAATAGATCGTCGACATCGACGAGTGTTCAACGTCGTATTTACGTCCGAATTCGACACAGATGCCGCTTTTCGTTTTTCTCCCTTTAACGCAAGCAAATACAGTTGATAACGCACGCACCGTTCTAATCCGCGAACCCAAACGCCACGGATATTATCGGTTTTTAAAGCAAGAATAAACTTCAAAAATGCAAAAGTAACAGACAAAAAAAATAGGATTCTATTCAAAATGTTGACTAATAGAACTCTAGATCTGTATGCCAAATGCGAACCAATACGTTTTTTCGCACATACGATTGGTTTTAGAAAACCCTTACTTTTTCGGCTCCGACTTGAATAATAATAAATTAACGGCCGCAGTAAAAAATGTCAATATTACTCGGACGCGACGCTTTTTGTTTCTTCTTAATTGTTCGGTGGACAGGATGACTGATCGGAGAGATTGGAAAGTTAGTTCTTGCAATTATGTGAATCCTTTGTGGGTTCTTTCGTGCCGCAACGTTCTCGACACCGATGGAAAACGGGCGGCTTCGATGGCTAATACTCTATCAAGAGACGAAAGTGGATACCGCGTCGTCTCGCACGTCTTGTGTCACTTAGCTCCTCACTTTGGAGCTCGGGTGTTGTACGAAGAAGTAATATATAGAAAATCCTGTACTATAAATCAACCGCCGGCTTTGCTGCTTTGTTCGCTCGGCCCTTGAATGGAAGAAACCCTCTTGACGAGGGTTACCACTCGACCCGCCGATGAACAATCGTCGCATTTGCAATTCAATGAGTGAAACGGCCGAACATCCGAAACGCGCCGAGTCAGCTCGGCAATAAGAAAAAAAACTCCGAAGAACTGTTTTATGGAATCAAAAAAATATTTTCTCTAATTTACCGAGTTTAAATTCTTTGACTCTTTGCTCTTATCGTTACTATTATTCTTATCGTTATTATTTATTTTAACAATGATATCGGTTATGGTGAATATTATCAATTGTCGATGATGTACTACAGTTTTATATGAAATTTTTTCAATTTTCTCCGTTTTTTTTAATTTTATTTTTACGATCGTATTATCGAGATGAAGCGAAAAGTCGAGCGGCAAAAGTTCGTACGGACAAGGTCGGGTTGCGCGATGCTTGGCACCCCGAGGAAAACTGAGGCATGGTGTACCGTTCGGTCGGTGGATTTCTCCCTTCTATCCTCCCCCGCCCTTTCACTTTCTATCTCGCTCGTGTCTCCGGCCGCCGAGGTACAGAGCTGTAGAGCAAAGCGAGCCAGCAGTTTGCGCAAGCGTGACTCATACCGTAAGCTCCCGCTGAATCGGCTGGTTCGGCGGGGACGACGTTGATGATACGCTCCTCCAGTCTCGGCTTCGGCAAACGGACAACGCGCGGACTCTGCAATACCACGTGCTTTATGCCTCATAAATATCCGTATTAAACGCTTTGCGATATTGAGTAGCAGCGGACGGTTCAGCAGGTGCGAGCCGCGTCGTTGACACATCTTTGTTTTTTCACGCTCCAATAAACTGAGCAATTAGGATAGGACAAAACATGTATTACATCGACCAATAACAAGCGCGAAAGTTTGATAAAAAATTTATATGATATTTCTAAAAGGGATAATGACGTTGATAATTGAGTAAACAAATCGTCGCATCGAATTTCTGTAATTTTAAAAAACTTGCTACGCGAAACGATCTTCAAAATTCCCACAATTTTCGACATGTCTATCGATACACGTAGATCGACCAAGACATTTCGTTGTCCTCTGGAAAAACGGGTGGTGGGTCTATAAAAGTATCTCGTCGCCACATCCGCATAGGACAATCGGGCTCCACCGCTGGACCGAAGTATTCCAAGCCCTGGAGGACAACCAGGCCCGCATTTTTACAAGTCCCTCAAGGTCCCTGAGACTACAATTTGTCGAAGTACCCCCCGTCTCTATTATCCGTTCCTGCGCTCAATACATTGTACAGAGTATTTAGATCTAAAGGATTCTTCATTATGATTGCACTACCATTTCTAACTTCCCGCATGTCAATTGTAACCTGAGAAATTAACATCGAAGTGTGTATCTTAAATGAAGAATGAACTTTAAACGCATGCCCAATGCGACACGCTCTGTGTCTTTACAAGAACTATCCTTTTATTACTTTGAATCGGTGGTTATTATGGTTTATACAACTGTAATAATAGTAATTCCAGGAAAAATAAATTGTTAATTATGTTCATAGAATATCTAAATTTGTTCGTGTTAATATTGTATCGTGATACGGGGGGGGGGAATTGCCGCGCGAAGCGCTCCGATATACGGATTCTAGAAGTAGGCTTCGAGTGCGCCCCGTCCGAGCGAATAACAGATAACGAATGACCGTTGAACTATTACTTGGGGATAGCCGGGACGGGAATCGTACTTTTTGATTACGAAAAACGCGTAAGGGGGTGGGCGTGCAGTGCGGAATCCCGGAGGGACTGGAAACGAGCGGAAAGATTGAGACGGGGGAATAGAGAGATAACGTAAAAGATCTTTCATACATATACAATATGCGTGTATGTAGGATGTACCTTGTAAACATGCCGGGGGCTCGATTCAACATGGTCGAATGACGGAAAGATGGGATCCATGTGCACCACTTTGATCCTAATATGTATGTATGCATACGAGAGTGAAGACAAGATGCCAGAAAGACCGTAAGCGACGACAGAGACGCAAATCGTGAAATTTTATCTTCAGACATTGCAGGTTACCGCGTCGCATGTAACCTATCATTCAGGGTTTCTTAAGCGGCACGTCGACCCGACGATTTCAAATCCCAGGTGAATCTTGATTTTCACAACTTATGAGGAAGCAAAAACTGGCTATTCGGCTTTGGAAGTGTAACCTTCTTATTCGAAACAATATCGGTTATTCGGCTTTGGAATTCAATCATGTGTCATATCAATCCATGTACAATTCAGTACGAAAAATCATTTTGTTTTCTTCTATAGCGAAAAAAAAAAACTGGAAGAATCGACTCGGTTTTGTTATCGCCAGACAGATCCCCTTAATCGGACTCACAGCATAGGGGCGCTCGGATCAAAGCGAATGGCTTTGATTATCGAACGAATCGACGGGCTCGCGACGAGTGTCGAATTTCAGCGAGCACGCGTCGATTCACTCGCTCGATGAGAAAGTCACTGACATCACAGTCGCGAATGAATGCTACGCGTTCGCGCCAATCGCCGAATCGGAACGAACACGGTGATTCCGTTGGTCGACGAAGAAGGGGCTAATTTTCGCGAGTGAATCGACGCGCTCGCCCGAATGCGAAGCTCGCCTCAAGCGCCTCGATTCAACGGCCCGAGCTCCACCAAATCCTTTTTTCACTGCGCTCAAAAAATAATCGCAATGAACAACTTCATGGGAAGGCCTATTTTAACGATACTGGGGCTAGTTGAAACACCGGCTGTGAGAAGAAAAAACCGAGGGTTTCGCGCAGTGATTATGGTGCGCCAAGGGATTACTTGCCATAACACGATAAATCGTATTACCACAGGGCCCTTTTGCGTTTATCGCGTGACCGCGGTTACACGGCTGAAGAGTTTAGAGTTATTTTTACCGTCGCGTCGATGTGTGTTCAAAGCGTTCGATCGGCTCAGTTGTCCTGGCGACCATAACCGCGAAACATATTCCGATAATTATTACTAAAAATAGAGCGTTCGTTTTTTTTTTTTCTTCTTAATCCGGAGAAAAATTTGCACTCAATTATATTGCTTCTTCCGTTAGAGGACTCCGGGAATAGTTGAAACGGTCGTTGTACAAAAAGACGAAAATTTTACGCGGTACGTCTGACACCTAAGTATTTACAATAGAATGAACTCCAATTTCACAGAGTGCCACATTCGCTGCGCGTCAACTTCGATCTTATTTCGCTGCTTGCGCTGCAAGTAGCCCCGGGTTTCTCCACCCGAGTATCGCTGTTAAGAACCGATTATATTGCAAAAATCTTATGTCGACTATTTTTATGCAGCTACCTACAACCATTTTGGAACTAGACCAGCACTACGCAGAGAACAAGGAGTAATCGACAGATTTGCATTCACGAAAAAAGAAAAATAGACATTACATTAATAAAGCGTACAGAATTTTCCAACGGTCGGAAAAGCACACCTGCACAACTCGAGAATGTCTTCGGTGAAAACTCTAATATTGATTGCCATCCGTGAAATCCGCGAAAGAAAAATATCCAACGAACCGAAGTACAAAATCATTCGTGCGACAAGACGTTTGCATAGAAATCGTCATTGACCCAATATTCGTTTTTTTTTCTTCTTGCCGGTCGACTTGGCTCGTTTACCGCCACATCGCCGGTTGATAAAAAAAGGTAACGAAAAAAAAAAAAAAAAACGAAAGTTGTTCGACCCTCCGGGAGACATCGGACGATAAAATCTTTATACGGTTCGTCGGAGCCCTCGGGGATATCGGTAGCGCTAAAGATATCGACTCTCGTTTTACCGTCGCCTTTTCGCGTCTCGCAATTTTGTGTAAGTTGTCCGAATCCGTTTTTTTTTCTTGGTGCGAACAGCGAAAGAAGGTTTCGAAGATGAGAACGGATATACTTCTCGGGTAGAAATTCGTGACTGAAAGATCATTAATAGTGTTTTTCCTTTTTTTTTCGTAGAGTTTTCAATGTTTGCGGAGGAGATCGGAGCTAGGTGGCAGAGAGGATTAATTGGAGTGCAAGCTGTAAAGGAATTGAACATTTGACTACTTGTCTCGTGTCGCGTCTAGCTCCGGACTCTACCTGTGGGTAAAAAAAATGATTTTACATCGTGTAACGTTAAAAACAAATGTAAAATATTGTCTAGTTTTCTGGAAATCGAAATCTCTCAATCTATTTCGCCCATTTCTTGCACCCTTCGGTTCCTCGGTCTCTTCAACCGAATAATTAATTTCCTTCTCGCCAATTGCGGATACAAAAACCTTTTGAAACTCCATCAACCGCGTTATAAAATATACTGCAAAGTAGTTATTAATGCAGAGACTGGGGAATGACAAAAAAAGGCACGATTCCGAGATGAAATTCATTACATTTTTGCAGGAAGTACCGGTGTTTCATCGCTCGCGGTAGCGAGCAACATCCACAACGGCGAGAAAAGAAAGCGAGAGTCACCTCTTATTAACCCCTCGCGGTGTGATCCGATGCTTTATAACTTATTGCTGCTTACGACGTTAATAGTCACGGGTATCGTGCAGCGAGCGAGGTTTTAACGAGTTCGAGTCTATTATTACGCTCGCCACATCGTACTTTTCCATTATACTTCGCGACGCCGCCCTCTCTCTCTCTCTCTCTCTCTCTCTCTCTCTCTCTTGTCCCAGCTGCGATAGAAGCGAGAAACAAACGCTCCGTCGTCGTCGTTGTCGTTGTCGCGTTTTGCTGTATAATAGAGATAGACGGTCCAACCAGTCTGGTATATTGCGCTGCTTTTACCCTGTATCAGCAACACCACATCCAATTTGCGGATGCGTAGCGACCGTCGCGTACTATCACCACCATCGGTAAGCTTCAATCTTCCCCCGAGCCCACCCCTTAACTGATATAATTTACACGATCGATGAGAGCGGCGTAGCAGTTCGATGTAATTCGATTGTCGCGCGACTGTTACACATGGATGCACTGTATTGCTGCTCGAAGGCATCGTCGTCGCGTAACATCATTAAGGGGAGGATCCCAGAACGTGCATAGCCTAACGGATATAACTTTCAACAACGAGATCTTCGTGACTCGCAAAGTTTCGCATGCCAAATGCCATGAATCCCGTCATTCGCCTTATGCGGCCACGTTTTTCATGTTGATTCGCGCGAACCCCCGTTCTTTTTTACAAATATTTTATCCTCGAGATAGCCCATGGTCGCACCTTTTGATCGAGGAAATAAAACTTGTTTCCGTGATTTTAGCGACGCACGGCTTACTCGTTCATATGAATACAATGCTGGGTCGGAAAAAAATTAATAAAGAAATCGCGAAGATGCCGACGTCCGATGGAATACGGACTTCAACATCCGAACGTTCGACGAAGACAAATAAACGAATATAGGCCAGAGACCACGAGTTCTCGTGTCGTCAAGGATTATCGAATTAACAGTCGCGCCTGACATCGTCACCAAACATTTCCGCTTCAATTGCAATCAATCAATCGTTTTCATCACCGTTAACCGTCATCCGCGGGGCGCTTTCCACGAAGCTACATAGATTAACAGATCGATTAGTATCCCGGTGAGCGATGTCCCATCGCCTCGTCACGAGTGTACAATGCCCTCACCGAATTTTATCGTTTCTCGTCTTTCCGATCATTTTTCTCATGGTAATGTGCCTCGTACATTATTTTTTCCCTACAGGCAAAAAAAAAACGCACGGTATCCAGATATTTTTGGAGATTCGATTGCGCGAGTAGAAGCAAACGAGACCGACGAAACACCAACGTTTTTTGCTGTACCGACAAAATACCGAGTTTCATTACGGGCGGATCACCCTTTCCGGCGTTTCGAATTTCGGCTGTTAATTTTTTCGTCCGCATCGTTGCACATGCATCCATGCACGAACGGGCCTGAGCGCCTCCCACGCGCACATTACTCGCCAATCAATAAAACGCGAGAATCGAAACGTGTTTATGAGTTGCCCGCGCTCCGGTGTTCTCGCACGCGTTCGGTTTCGGGCGGCACAGTCTCGTAGGCTCGGTGATTGACACGCATTTCTTCCACACCGTTTCGATCGACACGATATTCAATACGTTGTAAATTAGCGACCCTCGTGAGTTTCATGTTAATTGCATTTATTACGTTAATCGTTAATTGAATTAGTTATCGTTCGATAATCATGCGAGTAAAGAGTCTATAAGACAAACGCATGTTCTCGTACAGTAAGCTCCATTTTGATTTCTTTTAAATCGAGCTTTTAGCGAAAACGTGAATTTGTTCGCACGATAGCTTTTGCAAGTATTGAAATAACGCGCGAAATATGTATACATAGGTTGCGACGAGCTGAAGAAATTTCGAAAACTGTCAGCTTGAGTCACCCGCCGCAATACAATGACGCCCGTGTGCGGTTATCGTCTCCGTTCTTTCCGTGGATCTCAATCGAAACGAGATACAATAGCCGCACGTCGACGTTTCGCCCTCTCCGTTCTCTTCGACATCCAATAATTTATAAATCAATTTGACCGAGTCCGGAGATGCTCGCGAACCACTCTTCCGATTCCGCCTCGGAGTTCTCTTTCAACGCGTTCCCGCGCGCTTTGAGAACTTCATGACAATTTTATCCTCGATAAATTAATCAACGAAGTTACGCGACAAAGTCGCCGTATCGTATTTCATTCCTCGGTCCCGCGGAGTTCCTTGAGTTTCTCGGCCGACTTCTCGCGTGCTCTTTCGCTTCTACGGCCGCCGCGCGTGTCGTTAACTCTTGTGGCTCCAATCCTTCCTCCGTAGATCTCGTCTTTAGTCTCACTCGCGTTTTTTTGATTCTTTCGACTATTTTGCTCGCGTGTTCGCAACGACACGTCGACCCGGGCGGGTCTCGTTGCCGGGCGAACGTCGTTCCATTTTTCCTTTCTCCGTGCGGAGTCGTCGTAGACGACGACACGGAGCGCCCCTAATCACCTTTTAATCCCCGTAAGCGGCTCAACTCTTCTCGCACAGTCGCGAGCGACTCTCATCTCCGGACTGCAAGTCTGACCCTTCTAGGGTCAGACACGAGCTTTCGGGCGCGCGCCGTGCGCCCCGCCGTTGCTAGTGAATATACTATGATAATCATTTAACTAATTTATTACTACCGATAGTAGTATACATACGTAAACAACTGTTTTTTTTTGTACCACTCAGAGTTCCACGTGAAAAGAAATAACGAATACTAAGTTGCAAATAGCATTTGTTTGTAATGTTTCAGATTTTATTGACCACGAAGTTCGTTAAACAGGATGCTCAAAAGCTGTTACCGTTTGGATATGAAGTCTGTACTCCGCGCGGGCCGCAAAGTCACTCGCGGCGAAAAGCCGCCGTACTCGATGGCTTGAAAATTGAAAGATGAAATCACATAATTTGCCAAGCAAACCCGGCCTTCCGTTGAATTGAATTGTATAGCTAGAGATCCGGGTCCGCTTACGGGTGACCAATCACTGTGCCTTTTGTCCCGATTCGGGTCTAGACCATCCGAGAACGATTGGAAACGAAACGAAGACGATATATATGTAATGAAGCATAAAAAGAAAAGGGACGAATGAGTTCGCCGAGTGCAATGAGCCCGGAATGACTTCTTCGCTGCTATGCTTGCGGGATCGATGGATCTTTCGTGCCAGATACGCGTCTCACGCGTGACAACGCAGCTAGACTATTTTTAGAACCATCAACCGTTTTTTTGGAGGATAGCGAGAAGAAAGCCTAAAGACGTAGACGAGAAGTCTAGCCTCAATGGCAGCTGAAGGCCCAACGATCGTTGCCGATTTTGCATCTTCCTGAAAAAACCACTTGACCATGCGACTATTTTCATTGCTAACGAAATCGTAAAGTTCGAAGACGCAATCGTAAACAAATCGCAAAGATTTTCTTTGCGAAAACTTTGCAAAGAAAATTGCGAAGGGAAAAACTTTATTTACCATAAACGAGCTTCGCCTTCCTGAATTTTCGTCGAGTAAAATAATTTAGAATAAAAAAGAAAGAAGCATATACGGCACATGGAGAAAAAATAACACCCTCGAGCGCAGCGTCGAGCGACGTACCCGTTGCCTGGCGCGACTGACGTAATTGGATTTTCCAAGCCTGTGTTTTGTCACTCTTGCGCGGGAACGACGGCACGCTCCCGTGTGCATCGTGTGTTCAACGACTCGTGCACCTCTCGCGGAAAAGCCTTATCGGACTTTCGCAGAGGAGGGCTCCCGAGAATCGATCCCCGGCAGATATACGCCACCTCTCTTCGTCACTTGGACGCTAATAATCGTTATTAGCCACGGTTAGAAGAGCGAGAAAGCTGGTGACTTCGGAGAACCGTCCCAGTGGCTCTTTCGAGCTTTCGACTATTCGCGAAAGAAACTATCGGGTTTGGGACGGCATGTAGCATATACGGCGGGTAACATATAGCGCACAGTGGCAAATGTATATTCCCCGTTGAGAGAGAAGCCTGTCTCGACGGCAAAAGCATAGCCGAGGTCGTCGACCGTCGCTCGGGTTTATATGGGTCGTCTTGGAACCTCTCAATATTGGATCAAAGCCCGAGCAGGGTTCCGCCTACCATCCGCAACTTTCGAGAGGTCTGTCGAGAAATTCTTTTCTTTCGCAAAGCGCTCCCCCCCGATTTATCATGCGCGCCTCGTACACGGAAATTCAACGTCATCGATCTTTGACGCTCTTATAGATGATCGGATACACACCCGTGATTTTTTCTCCATCGACGATACTCCGGTTTTCCGATAGTTGATGCGATCCTTCTGACGGGCCATACGTTCCATTGTACCATATACGAACTCGTCCTTCATGCCTCCCGGACATTTCGAAGATTCGGCGAGTGAAGGGACAAATTCGAACTACGGAGCAAATTAAATAATCAACATTGTTATAAATAATATTATTATTATTATTTATAGATTGTTCATTGATTATCTTCGATAAATTGATGAATTTAAATATTTTTCGCCTAGCTTAACGATTTACAATTTAAAAAATTCAAACATAATCGAGCGTGGAACCTAAAAAATGTATCGAATTGGATTATTGATTAAAAAACAATTATCATTTAACGACTCGAACGGTGGAATGAGCATTTCAACATTCGCGTCGTCGGAAAATCTTCGTTCAACGAGGCGTGTACAGAGTCTAATTCGTGAAATCACTGACCTCGACGCAAGCCCATTAGAGGTTAATAGACCGCGAACGTGTGACGAATGAGTTTCCGGATAAACGAATTTTCCGCTCGCGCCTCGAATGCTCATGTTCTCCTTTTTTTTCTTAACAACCGAGTCATTCTCGCCCCTTTTTTTTTTTTTTAAGAAAAAAGAGATACGTTACGCCGCTCTCTGCGAAACAATATTCACAGCGAACACGCGACGCGTCGTGCCATGAACAGCGTGTTATTAAACGCAGAATGAGAGCCGGAGGGCGGTCGAAGGGGGAGACAATGCAGCGAACATATGTCGCGCGACGAGGTCACGCCTGGTAATCTACAATCGGAAATCGAAGCGCCATACCTTTCGCGCTTCGGCGGAACTTCGATAAAAAAGAATTTCCGACGGCAAAGAACACAAAGCTTGAGATTGCATTTTGTTGAATTTTAATTTCACGTTTCTCGAGAAGTTCACCGCAGTGAAGAATTTTATTATAAAACAATAAATCAATGACAATTCCGATCTGGACCCTTTTAGTCGATTACCCGTGGGGCTTTTCAGTCACTACTCGGTCAAGTGGATTTCACCTTACTTTATCTCGGGTCTGCAAACGCTTTTTTATCAATGATTTTTTGGAGTCGACAAAGAGAAAAAAAACAACTTGAGTATCGTGTTA
This sequence comes from Ischnus inquisitorius, assembly GCA_963924025.1. Lineage (NCBI taxonomy): Eukaryota > Metazoa > Arthropoda > Insecta > Hymenoptera > Ichneumonidae > Ischnus > Ischnus inquisitorius. The sequence goes on from OZ001244.1 coordinate 18,987,919, forward strand.
GATCCATGCATAAGATTCTCTCGTTTCATAATTCGTTCGTTCGTTTACAGATATTCACATGAAAACTTACGAACAAAGTAACGAATCATAAGGCAAAGCTTCTGGAGAATGTAAAAAATGATAATCGTACTTTTTCACGAACGGAGCTTGGTAGTCACCGATGAAAGAGGAAGCAATATGGCGATGCGATTGGCACCGTTTTTTTTTTCTCTTTTTTTGCAATCAAGATTATTTTTTAGTGAGATTCGATTCGAAAATCCCCCCGTGAATAGAACCATCGACGCGCGTGTCCCGCCGGGCAATATCGCCGTATCGGATGTTTGTTCGTTCGACGAATGACGTGACACTACACATTGGGGTATCGTTCTTTGCGGATTTGCCCGATACTCTCTTTTTTTTGTCGCGAGATAATCGACGCACTCGACTGTGTTGCATACACACAATCGGGGAAACTCGTTCGCTCCGAGTTCCATATTCCGCCGTATCCTATTCTATTCTCTGTGTGTTTTGTCTCTGACTCTCGTCGATCCGGACTTGACGTCAATTGCTATTTGACTTCGGGAACGCGCGAAGGACACAGAAAGATAGGGCGAAACAAACGTTAGCTTTGCTGATAACGCGCGCTGTGCAACGTAACGGGATTGATTGGTTGTGCCTGGAACCACATAGTCGTATGTAGCCCATTCGGGCGATAAAGTATCGTTGATAAATGGATTCTCTATTTTTCAATAAACCGAAGCCAGCCTTAACGTTCGTTTCTACGAAATGACAGGCATACACATGAAATTATCAGTGCAGCAGAGAAAATATTAACCTTAATAATCGAGCATCTCAATCGAAAAACGCAGGCAGCGTCTCGACGCTAAATTTTGGTTTTCTCTTCTGGAATATAATTCGGGACGGACCGTTTGAAAGCACCGAATTACGACCCAATTGATTCGGCCGATTTTGAAGAATCGTAGTTTGAATTTGACGGGGTTATTGTACGGTGTAGTGGGCAACGCATTCTGTAACGCATCTACATCGTGTTATGGAAAATTTGCGAAGAACGCGCTATTAATGATAGGATAGGAGAGTTATTGTTTTTTATTGCATTGGCAGTATCAGTATCGGTATATTGAATCGGCAGGTACGTGTATCAAGAGCCTAACGAGCAAATCTTCATTACCTCCTGTTATTATATTTTTTATGCAAAATTTCATTGTCTTTCACAGTTTGTAACTGGAAAGAGGAAAAAAAAAATGAAAAGAGCCGAAGTTAGTATCGTCGAACCGTTAGATATTGTACTTGATTATATTGTTTCGATTGTAAACACAGACTGAATACGATTCTCATTTGCTAACAATACACGTATTACTAATAATTTGAACAATTTTTGCGGCTGTCGTACGAAAATCCAGACGAATACACGAGGCTCGTGAAGCTCGACGAAGCTGCAGCGCTAACACGCGCCCGAAGCCCGAGAGTTTTCTGTCGTGTCGAGTGAAACTATAATTTCAGCGCCCGGAGTACAGAATTTGTGGAGTACAGTTGAGAAGTGTCGTTCAACGTTCGTTTTGTGCAGACGGAACGAGCGGAGCGAGGGAGAGGCAACGGAAAATGCCCGCAAGGGCTGTGTACGAGTGCTCTCTCGTCGCAGTAGTGGCATTCCGGTATGGTCAGACCGCCGTGTGGTCGATACCTGCGGCGAGGTAGCGCCACATCACCGTTTCAGCATCCTCGCTTTCTCGTTAACCCTTTTTCACTGCTATCTTTTTTTATTTATTCATTGTCAATCGAAATTCGAATAATTGGCGCTTGAAAAATTCTATCGGCTATCGGTTTCTCGAAATGCCGAATCATCTTGTCAAAGGCAATTTTATTTTGTCAATGCGAGAGGAAAAAAAAACCTCTGTTCACGATGCTGGCGAATAAAAAAATATTGCGAATTATATTCGCGCAACGTTTCCTTATTTCGTTCCCAACATCTTTTATAAATCTTCCTCTATGAAGAGGCCAAAATTTGCCGTATAGCCCTCTCATGGAAGAGATTCGTAAACGACGCGATTTTTTGTTCACTGTACATATATATTCGGCCTACGTTCGATGTCGATGTGGGCAAACGCACGCAAAAGATAGAGAAAAGCGTTAGTTCCTTCATTTATCGAGTTATATCGATCAGGAGCTTCATATTTGCCTTTTATCAGAGGTCCAACCGCGGAGGGGGCTCGAATTCTGTCGGAAAAAAGCGTATCGCACACACGATTCCGCGGGTACATCTCGCCATACGTTAACGCGAACAACATTCACCATACGTTTCGTCTCTTTTCGAATTCGTCGATACGATGACAGTACGATTTCTCGCAGTGTCCTATCGAGACGCGTTGTGAAAGACTAAATAACCAATAAAACGCGATTGTCGAACGAAGAGTGCGCGATCGTTGAAGCGAACGAGAAATCGTTTCGTAAATAACCGGAATTTTTTTTTTTTTTCGATTACATCGATCGTTATCGTCAATCGACCATTCTAACGAACGATCGAAATGGATATGAAAAATTGCGAAATATTCGATTTTGTCCATCGTAAAATGTCAAATTTGCGCGAAACAAATACGTGGATATGCGGGCCAAGTCCCTGGGGTGTGTTTGTGTACAGCGTTATGATACCCACAATTTCTGCACTCGGTATCGTCGGAAATGTTCTCATTCTCGCTGTCCTGGGTAGGAGAAGCCTCAAGGCATCGACGTACACGTATCTCGCGGGTGAGCTCTTCATTTCTCTTCCACGTCTTTCCATTATATTTCCAGGCTCGAGGGTGAAAAAGAAACGGAAACGCGTCTGAATTCTATACCACTTCCGTAAGAAAAAAAAAAAAAAAACTCCCATTTGCTGCAAACATTTTGCAAAGAACTATTCACAATCGTACATGTAAACTTGAAGAAAAAGATCGAAATAATTTGGATGTAAAAAAAAAAAGTTTCTTATTCTTAAAATGACTTTGGCGAAAATTTCAATAACAATAATATTCATCACATTTGCGCCACATCATCGATTTGGGCGAAATTTACAATCGAACACCCTCGAGGGTCATTGAATTCGTTTGCCAAGTTTGAGAATTGATCAAAATTTGCGGAAACGGCAGCGCAACCGAAAGGTTTTTTCGACGAATTTGTGAAATTAAAATGCTCACAACTTTCGGATCTCTCCATCGACTCTGGCCGAATTCAGGACCAAACACCCTGGGGTTAACTGGAATTTTATACCAAAGCATACACACGCCGGACATTCCTTCTCCTTGTGATTTTTCTATGTTTCGGAGCCTTCTGAACACGTTGAAGTGAAAATTTCGAAACAAAGTTTTTATTACGAAAACAAAGCTTGCTCTATGAGGAACAAAAAAAAAAGAGATGACAATTATAATCCACGTGCTCCTTCCGTTTTACAAATAGATTCGAGAGTATCTTCCATGCGTTAATAATCTCGTGATTCGATGTAAAATATTTGCCGAACATGTGTAGAATAAGAAGCGCCGTTTATCGATTGTCCTGGTGCGTTAATTGTTAATTATGTTTCACCCGCTCCTCGAAGTACTCGCAGGCGCGGATCTCGTAACCTGCCTATTGATGTTATTCTCGGGATTGTCCAAAGGACTTTTTTGGGGCAAGAGAGGTTGGTTCGAATTCGACACATTTGTATATTTGCCCATTGGCTCGATGTCTTCCAACGTCGGTGTACTGGCGACAGTTTGCGTTACCCTCGACCGACTCGTTCTCGTTTCCGGGTGAGTAAGACTCAAACGTCCTGCTATAATTTATACTCGTATCGTTCGGCAACTTCCACGCTTCGTTTGCGGGAGAAATGCTGCAGCAAAAAAAAGAAAAATCCAATAATTCGATGTTATTCGCAGAATTTTAAATACCGAATTGTGCTTGCTTTTTGTAAATAGTATTTCCTTTATAAAAGGTTGGAAGTATTTTGAAAAATATGGATTTATTGTACATGTATATTTTTTTCTCGCATCGAAATAAACTCGACGAGTTGCAAAACCTTGGCCTTTGAGCGACGGCCGTCCCCCAGGTGAAAAGTTTATAATTAGAACGGAAAAACTCGAATATTGCGAGCAGAAATAGCATAGTCGTAGTCTAAAACAAGTAAAAGAGGGGTTGGCAAGGGAGAGTTAACCGTATTAAGATAGAAAGAGAGATAATCCGCGTTCATTACGAAAATCTAATGAACAAATGTGGATGATCGAGAGACGATTTTTTCGCCCCCGCCATTTTGCAAAGAAGGTATCGACTCTCTTCCTTTTATAACCAATTCATTTGCAGATCACCCAAATGCACACCACCGAAATTTTGCGACGGTAGGATCGCGCGAAAACTCATGTGGTGCAGCGTACCGATCGCCATCATTTGTAATATTCCGTACTGCTTCATTTACGACTATAACAAGGATGGGTTCATCGAGACGACGGAATTCTTTACTTCACGGTAACGAATGACGAGAAAGAAATAATAATATTCCATGTTATTTTTTGTCATAAAGGTAATTCGCAATCTGTTGAAGATTTCTTAAATGCGACTGTAAATGGCCCATTCGATAAAAAAAAAAAAAAAAACAATTGTATTACCTTTTACAGTTTTCGAAAAAATCGAATATTTGACCCAAATTGCGAACGGCCCGCTAAATGTACCTATCTTTTGCTTCCTCAAGAAGCTGCGTTTTGGTGAAAATATTTTTTAACGAAATTCTTATGCTATCGTATTGAGAATGTTCCAAAACGTCGAAAAATGATATTCAGAAAAAAAGGTTTGTCCGCGTTTGTGTATGTGCTCATCATTCGACCTCGTAATTTAGGACGGCTTGAGACGTCAAGTTCAAATTTATACCGCACGTTGAGGACACAAGTTCCCTTCTTTGGTAGAATTCTTAACAAATTCTATACAGTCGTTCAGTGTTTATTCCATTTTGAATTTGAAAAAAATTCTGGACACGCTTCAACTGCCACACTCTTTGAGGCAATGACGAGTATTGAACTTAAATAAATTCTTTGCAGTCGTAGGTTTTTTTAAATTAAGCCAAGCTTGAGATTGGATCCGAATTGAATCCGTTGAGCGATTCAAATTTCATGGTGGTTGAAATCTTTTGAAAAACTTTTTGTTTGGTAATAAAATACCATTGGACAAAGTTTGGAAATGAATTTCGCATAAATGCGTTACGGATTTCGGACCAACAGCACAACAAACGTTCTTGCGGAAGCCAAACGTTAATGTGATTGGCAACAGTTTTTTCTTTAAATGTTTTACGGTCTCTTTGGCCGCATTATAGTTATTACGTTATAATCGACGTTTTAGCGATACGTGCTTTCAGATGGTACGGTCTACACAATTGGGTACAGCTGTTCGTGTTCGGCCTAATTCCCGCGATCTTTCTCCTTATCGGCAATGGTTTTCTGCTTCACTCGGTGGGAAGAGCTATCGAAAGGAGAAGAATCTTGATGGAGCAACACCGCAGTGAATGGAAATGCGTAAGAGTAAGTATATCCAATTAAACGTGTCACCATTTATTTTCCACCGAGCATCTACGGTATGTTTTATTAATAAACTTTGCTGCATCGTTAACACACATACATAAAAGAGGAAGTTGATAAAAAAAGCTACTGCTAAAAAGGTATACGCCGCAATGTTGCTTGTTCTCGAAGGAACTCAATTTATTTGTGTTTCCAAACTCTCAAGGACCAAGGAAGACTAACGGCGACTCTTGTGGGAATAGTTTTCGTATTTCTCGTCGGTGAAGTACCAACTCACTTGGCATCGAGAAAAAGCGCTGTAACGCTGCTCTACGGCGGCGATCCGACCAAAGTTGACGAGGTCTTTTTGGAGAGGTAAATATATAACTTCTGCCCTCTCGAAAATTGCCATCTTTTCGCTTCGGGATAACAAAAAACGAAAAGGAAACATAAATAACGGAGCATTTTATTATTCTTTTGGAAATTATGTCAACAAGTTACTGAAATTGTTTTTTCAATTTCCACGGTTTTTTGTAAAGCGTAAGCGTTAAAATATTCAATGTCACCGTTTCTAAAATTCAAATAAACTCGCGAATATCTTCTTTTTGTTCGTCATGCGAATAAAAAAATTAACAGTTTTCGGGTGTGGGCTGCGGTACTGAATGCTATATCGAGCTCGGCAAACTTTGTACTGTACTGCTTGCTGAGCCGACAGTTCCTCGCTCATCTCAAGGACCTTGTTACCGGCGTACGTGACGGCCCGAGGAAGAACGAGCTGAACAACTCTAAGAAACCACCGAAGATCGAGCGTCTCGCTTCCAACGAGGGCATCGATTTTTAAACGCTACCGCGAAATTGTTCGTCGCTTTGCATGAGCGTCGACGATTAAAATAATGAAACTATTTTACACAACATATATTAAAATAATCTACGAAGCTTCTCTATTTATACGACATACAAGTTTTTTTTACAACAATAATTATAAGATGCGCATTATTCTGATTTCCATTAAAGAAATGTGTATCATACACAACAATAACTTCGTTTTATCAATAAATTTTTTTCAACGCTAATTAAACTATGTCACTTCACGTTTCTAATTTTTGCGTATTCGCACAGCAGAAAATCGTTAGGAATCACGCTAATAAAATAACAAGTTAGGTGGGAGAGTACTTTTGAACACAATATTCATCGTCCCAACTTGCTATTAGTTTCCTCAACTTAACATTTTCCAATTATTATTTCGGAGCATCGTTCGTTATCGATCGTAAGATATACGGGATACGCGAAATTTCTCCGACGTGAAATGTATGGCAAGCGAATTCTCTTGTAACGTATTGACAAATCGTTATCGCGAGAATACGGACGACCAACGACGTCGCAGCGCAAAAACGAGAAATAAATTCAAAAATAGCCGATGCACGGAATACGAGAGAGAATCGATCTCAATTAGGTTTTACTAGTCGATCGATCATTACTCACCTTGGCGCGTGAACGAAACTCGAGTGAGTTTACGCGTCCGCGATCCTCGTTCCAATTCACCGGTATTTATCGATCGATATAATTGAGATAAGATTTGTAGTCGAATTATTTCCGTACATGCTCGAATAATCTTCAGAGAATGCTTTTTTTTTTAAGTAAGAAAAGAGAAGCAAAACCATGTTGCGGAAAAAACGAAAACGTAGATTGCCGTTGAATCTTGCTATTGCGCGAAGTGATACCAGATTTTTCGCCACCTGAATCAATAGCCTCGCATCGACGTCTCTGTGAAGTCTCCAAAACCGATTTCCGCGTAATTGAAAAAAAGTTAAAAATCACGCCAAGTACGTTAAGTTGTATTTTCTTAAAAAATTATTTTTAAAAGTGCAATCAAGCCAAGTGTTATTACGCGTGTATTTTTTTTTCTTGTAGAAAGGAAAAAATTCGCTATAAGAATAATCGGCAACAAAAAGATAAACGCAAATCGCCGTCTCGCAGAAATAGTCAATCTCACGGTAGACAAGAGCACTGAGACAGAAATTGTGTATTTGCTGTCGTTTGTTTTTATCACTTGTAGATACTGCATGCCCGAAGAGGGCATGGCGAAACTCTAGCTCCATATCCACCGAAAAACCGTCGATCAAAGATTGACTCGCGATATCCTAAAGTACAAGGGAGCGATAGCGACACGATACAATTTCTTCTTCGAGCGAAGCAAACGACCGATAAGCGCAATCGAAATGGTCGAGAGATGAGATGTAAAAAAATTTAGCGCGAAGAACGGGAACGTTGTCGAAATAACGAAACGCAATCGCTAGATTTTTCTGTCAAGCCGGTTTTATTTCGTGGTTTTATCGTCGATGAACATAAAATTGATCGTTAATGTGACTAGTAGATCGGTTTCGCGATGACCGAAGTGAAGAGCGGGACACCGCTCTTGGTCGCTATAACGGCGACGAAAGGATGATCGACGCGGAAGTCGAATGGATCGTAATGCACATCGGGGCGTCCGCTTCTCATCGACATTTTGATTTCTGAAAAGCGAAATTGTCTCTTCGTTACAATTTGAGAAACAATTTCAATAATCATCGTCGAGCGCACAGAAATGTTTGTCCGACTACGAACGTTCGATGATTCTGTTTGTCATTCATTCGATCGTATGAAATATTCTTCGTGCGGTTAGAATGCAAGAATAAAAACTTATGAGGACAGAACTCACTTGTAGCAGCGGAGGCTTCGGTACCCTTCTCGTTCACCTCGATGAAAGCCTTTTGCACGATCTGGCTGACCTTCAACGGAGGAGACTCGACGATACCGGAGAAGTCTGCCGCGTCGCTGAATATTTCAGCGAGTCCCAGCTACGAAAAATAAATTCAGATTCGCTCATTTTCTCCCGCATTTGCATATTTTTAATTGTAGCACGCTGACGGGTCTCGAAGAAAGCATAAAAATAAACTTTGGCGTCATTGTGATGGACAAATATGATAAATGGATTTTTAAAAAATTGTCGACGAATAAATAATGATCTTTCAATACGATAGACGATTCTTTTTACAGCCTTTTTTTTGTAATTGAACGAGAACGAAGCATATAAAAAGATCAAGACTTTTCGCGAGCTCTTCAAAACTCACTTTGGTGAGAGGTTTTTGAAGATCGATCGTGTTCTCGATCTTGAATTTCGGTAGATAAACTCGGACGGTGCGTCTCGTTCCGCGTAGAAGTCGCTCTACGGTTACTTTCTCAAGGTTCTTTACGAGCTCGCCAAGCCCGTCGATCTCGTCCGGAAGGATGATAAACATGCTTACAGCATCGAAGGAGCTGTCGCTCTGCAATGAGAGAATACATCGATTGCGTAAAGACACTTTTTTTTTTTTTTTTTTTCTTATATAGCCACAGCGTGTTCATTACTGTAGCCGGTTTTTAAATCTCGTAACTTGGTCAAGTGCGATGATGCGATGATGTGTAGGAAGATTTTCTCAATGTTATGTTAATACAATGTCGGAAAATAAAATATTGAAAACCCCTCGATCAATGATATAAAAGTAGTAAGTATAAAAAAAAATTAATATGATTATGTTTAAATATTTTTCATTATCTTTGATAATTATAATGTATACTTCAATAATATATAAATTAATCGTATCGATAAATCGGTTTTTTTTCGCTTTGCAAACTTCTTTTCTACGATTATTCAAAAGAAGATGCACCAAGAATATGAAGGATTAACAATCGCTTACCTTATATGGAATTTCAATAAATTTAGCCTTGACGTCGGATAGCTCGCCGTATCTGTAAACGCCAAAGTTCCACATGGTCGTGACGTTCTTCGAGTTCTTTGCATTAATGTAGAACGGACGATATTTCGTACGAGATTCGGAGAATTGAGTATCCCAGTTGGCCTTGAAATAGATCGCGTTGATGAGAACGAGAGCGGTGTCGCTCGTCATATCGTCTGCGGCGATGAATGGAATGAAAAATAAAAATAAATAAAAATGCAAACTCGGTAATTCGTTGGGTTGACGAAAATGTTTAAATTTTCGTTTTTCTCAAAGTACACTGAAAAAAAATGTTCCGAACTCAACGACCATGCTATTGCGTGTTGGTGAAGTCATGTTGTTAATTCAATTTCATTCTGATTGTTACAATGTCATAGAGAATTGAACCAATAGCAGAAAAATGCATGAAAAAATATGTCGTTCTTTCCAGGTCTTTGCGATTGTAACAATTAAAATGAAATGATAATAACAACATGGTTTTGGCAGCCCGCAATGGTTGATGTTATTGGAAATGGGGCGGCTTTTTTTTTTTTCAGTGTATCATTCGAGCTTTTTAACCTGGTTTAACGATGTCTTTGATACGATTCTCTGTCTGGGCTTCGGTCCAATCGTTGATGATTTTACTTGCCGCGAATGGGTTGAGAAAATTGACGCTCTGCGACGGCGAACGGAAAGCGGTTTCGGTCACATCGCGGAAATCGGCGCTCGGCTCGATACCGTCCGCGTGAAAGATTTTATTAGCCATACGCAACTCGAAGCCTTTCGAGTACTGAAAGTGAAGTCATGTTGCGGTAAATAATAAATCAAATAATCGTTAATAATAAATTGCATTGTATGAAATTAAAAAAAAAATATTATGAGAAAAAATAAACAAAAGAAATAATAATATATAATAATTTTTTTATGCAATAACATACAATAGAATTTTTTTTTCTCATAATTGATAATTTAGTACCCATTTGACTCAACGATTCCTCGGGTCTTTGCATAAGATTTTGATTTTCTACCGCTGCTGTGAAATAAATGTTTCTTAATTCACATTTTTTAAACTCACGGTCAGACTGTCGACGAGAGATTGGAAACCATTCTTCATGACCGCGTCGTCGGCCGTCAGGGCGAGAGTCGAGCGCAATGCTTTTTCGGTATTTCCACGTGCGCCGAATGCAGCCATGGAGAGAACCATATCGGCGCCGATGGGGGAACAAACGATATTGCCGGATGCATCCTCGACGATGGCCTATGGCGTTGAGCAAAGCGCAAAAAATCGTGAGTTACTTTGGGAAAAACAAATCGCGTTACGGTCGATTATCGTGCGTTCGTTAATTACTTTGACGACGTTGTTGGAAAATGCGTTGACACTGCGAATAGCGGCGTTGATGGGAATCACGGCGTTCGAACTGGTCGCGTGCCACACGACAACACCGAGGAAAAATACTAAAAACATAAATGCAATTATTGCGATCAGGATCGTACGTTAATTCTGAGATTTTTTAATTTTTATGTCTGTTTTTTTTTTTGCGTCAAGCAAGTCGAGACTCGGACGGAAGGCGATACACGTACGCCGACAACTTAAACGACACTGCGGATCGTTGAGACATTCGAAAAGACGTGTGTGGCGCCGACGTGAGGCCGGGCGATGGTCGTCTTGGAACTTTGTAACACCGGTGTTGCAATTTCTTTGGCACGATCGCTCGATTTCTCCGCGTAACGTGCAACCTTTCTCGAGCGATGTTTCTCGACTTGTCCAAAGTAATGCTCCTAACTTCGATCTCTCGATTGAGCCAAAAACGCGCAGATAAACCCAACGAAACGACAAAAAATTTCGAGAGGCATTCCCAGCGACGACTCGTCGGAAAGAGATATTCTATAACGAGAGTCTCTGCGAAAGGAACTCGACTCCGAGGAGAAGAAAATCTTTTGAGGCGATGCGAAAAACCCACCTTGCGTCCGGTTGGTAATAAAAACTGCATTTCGAATTGTCTTTCTTCGCGTCATATCGATTCCGCAGGGACACACTATTTTCGTGCTTCGAAAATGTCTATGCTTTCGAAATAGTATGCATTGCAGTCTTCGTTGCCGACGGAGGCGTGTCGCATTACGCATACGTCGATGGTGATAACCGTCGGTAAAGAAAACGATTGAAAAAGTTGAACTTTTTTTCGACAAATGAAAATAATTACTTTACTTTCCTGCATATGTGTGGTGTCTCAGAATTATATTTAATTATTAAAAATTGATTTTTTTCGAGGTAATTAACGAAGCAACCCACAATTTTAAATAGTCAAACGAACTTCCGAAAGAATTAATACATATTCAAAAAATGTAACGAATCATTGTCATTCGAAAAAAAAGTTATGTTGCCCGATGATTTAATGAACAATTATTTTTTTTCATCAGTTTGCTAATAATCATTTGATACTATTGTTATGAAAAAGAAATCTTTTCAGCATCTTCCATGTGCCTAAAAGTTTAAAGATTTCTCTCGTATTGAAAGGTTTGCGACATTTTTTTCGCATCTCGCGTTCGGCCGAAACGTACCGGTACCTCGTCACAGTGAATATCGGAGAAAAATCAGGTCATTTAATCGGCGATAAATAGTTTTTTTTCCCGTCAATACGAACGCAGAAAATTGATACTTACATAGCCGCATCGCGATTGCAGGGGAAGATTGCTCGTCGTAGTGTGATCCTGTCTGTCGAAGAATCGCGGTAGATATGCCCAACGGAATCGGAGCGCGCGAGATTTTTTTTTATCGCAACTCTAATCGGTGCCCCTTCTCTCGTGTCTAGCGAATCGCATAGTATCGGCACTTTTATCGATAATACTTTTCGACGCATTTGTCCCGTTCCGCTACATTAGAAGCTGTTGAGGCTTGAAACACCGATTTTATTTCGTGTTGTGCCTAACGTCAGATATCGAAACGGGCAATTTGTTATCTTTGATTTCGCGGCTACGTGCCGAATAAACCCGACCACCTGCGGTTTGTTAGCGCACGAATTAGGATACAGAATTTTAGTGACGCGAAAAGACGAAACTGGTTTTTCTTTTCCTACGAATAATGAAAGAAGTAGTAAAGTGACGTTGCAAAAGAATACCGAGTGAATTTATTCATTCGGATCATAAGTTATTAAGGAGAGAAACATCGCAAAATGAAACCCTCCCAACATTTTTGCCTTTTTTTCATGTTGGATTCATTGCAAAGCCGAAATATAGCTTTTTCCAAATATTCCGAATGCGGGTTCCGAATCCCAAATCCGAATTTATCTCGAGCGGAAAGTTTTATAAAATTCGAATTATCCTCGAATGCAAGCACGATTTTGTGCGTTCAACGAGGCGCATTAAAAAATTAGCATATGCTTGTCTATTTGAAGAAATCACACCTGTGTTTATTTTGTTTTGAGAATAATTAATCATTGTTTGCTCACTGCTGTGCGGATATTTCTACACAAGGAATGAATTTCTTGATCGAAGACGCGAAAAAAATCCTCTTAGCTCGAAAAACAGGGCCGCAAGCAACGAGTAATTTCAGGAGGTGGATAAAAAATGTTTTCTTCGCCCATCCGCATTTGCCCAGGAAGCCTTTGTACTTGAGTGATGAACATTCCTTCTCGGTCGTGGATCTCGCGCGAACGAACATGCGAGCCTTGTTCCAGACTTTTCCGCACTCGAGGGACGATAAAGTTTTTAATTGGCTGCGAAGGGAATCTTTGCAACTATCGTCAGAGTCGTGCAAAACAATGCTAGGTTGGTATGCAGAAGAGAACGCGAACGGAGAAGAATGGGAGACAACGAGACGATGAGTTCACTACGAGGATGAAGCGAGTCGCTGTTAATCGACTGTTGGCAGAAGCAAAGTCTTCCATGATTCTATTCACTGCTGGCTATACCTTCGGGAACGTCTGTATAGCACCGAATGTACCTATGTCTATATATTGTCCTATCTTTTCTCCTTCCAGTCGAGTACTGGAAGCACCTTCATTCGAGATCCTCGGGAACGAACTTCCCTTTATCAGAAATTTCTCTACCTCCGCGGATAATATGACAATTATTCTGACAAGCGGAGGACGATCGAAATAGCGGCAAAATAATCGCTCGAACTTATTCTTACGTAATGTGTGAAAATTATTGTTTACAATGAACGATGATAAATAATATATTAATAACGGACCACTATTATGAATATTATTATTGTTGTTATTGTTATTATTATGAAAGAAAATTTTGTGGTTTATACATCGGTTGAAATCAAGACGCGTATCGATTGAAACTTTCAAAGGGAGCGATGCGAAAATGTCAACTTATTGCGGCAATTTTCTTCGTAAATCTTCATCGAGACAAGTCACAAAGCACCAAACAATCGGAATAGCGCCCGATAGTCATTAATACTGATTCATAATAATGATTCAATTCACAATCAGATTTAGGGATTCGTCGAAATTTTTTTTATTTCACGATAGCTCTAATCAATGTAGAGCTTCTCTATACTGTGACTAGAAATTCGGTTCTGTGACGACAGAACCGAAGAGAGTTACTCCACTTTTGGTTGCGATCACCGCGACAAAAGGATGATCGACTTTGAATTTGTAGTGACGTGGACTTCCTATTCGGTTCGTCGATTGGAGTTCTGAAAGAAAAAACGGAGTTTTCGAGTAACACGGTAGATGGTTAAAATATGCGACGGGACAGAGGCGCAAGTTTATCCTCGGGCTCGAGTTAATGCAATGGCACTGGCTCGCGAACGAAAAACTCACGTGTAGCTGCCGAGGCTTCGGTACCCTTCTCATTCACCTCGATGAAAGCCTTTTGCACAATCTTGTTGACCTTCAGCGGGGGGGAGCCTACGATCCCGGAGAAGTCTGCTTTATCGCTGAATATTTCGCTGAGTCCCATCTACGCAAAATACGAATCCATATTTGTGAATTCACTCTCCTGATGGCAAATATTTTCACTTCAGAATTATAATGTTTCTTCTAGAAATAAACATTCAAATAACATAACATACTCTCGTGCCACTGTACTCCATAATACACATGGTAAGAGAACAATATGTTTTTGTAAAAAATGGCAAATTAGTGGTTATTATTTACCGACAAAACATGATAATTAGAACGAAGATGAATGACTGTATTTTATCCGTGTGTACGGCATGAGTGAAATGAAATAGCAAGAAAATATTATTGATAAAATCAGATAATAAAAATAATGTTTCGTCTCTCGATGAAAGCTCACTTTGGAAAGGGGTTTCTCCAGATCGATCGTGCTCTCCATTTTGAACTTCGGCAAGTGAAGAAGGGTCCTTTTCATCGTTCCCTGCCGAAGACGGCCCAAGTCGATTTTATCGAGGTTCTTTACCAGATCGTCAATTCCGTCGATCGCATCCGGAAGGATGATGAACATGCTCACAGCCTCGTTGGTATCGACGCTCTGCAATGAGAGAACAGCAATTACGCGGCTATATTTTTCTTCTATAGCTCACCGCACGTTTATGACTCTGGGCTTTTCTTCGAACCTGTAACTACTAAAGTGTAATGGTTGCGGTTGCAGCGACATTTTCTCAACGTTTTGTTCCGCTTGTATAACTGCATGCGTCAGATGCGCTTGAGAATGACCTTTTCCGAATTGAATAGCGCGTAAAAAGAAATATCCGTGTAATTGGATTCTTTAATTGAATAATCATTCGAACAATTGCATTGTTTCTTAGAAAAAAGAATCGAGTAAGATTGAAAATTGGATCGGGAATTGCTTACCTTGTACGGAATTTCGATAAATTGGGCCTTGACGGGAGGGAGCGCGCCTTGTCTGTATTCATTAAGGTCCCGCATCGTAAGCACTTCCGTGACGTTCTTTCCATTAACATGAAAGGGTAGGGACTTGGTCAGCATATCGAAGAATTGATTTTCCCAAGTGGCCTTGAAGTATACCGCGTTTACGAGTACAAGAGCGGTATCCCTGGTCAGATCGGCTGCATCGACGAAGACGATTAAAACAAAATCATTTTTCTTCAATGTGCTCGGTGAAAAATGTACAAAACAAATTATGGGATTCCGAGAAATGCAAATGTTAATAGGGGTTAGCTTACCGGCTTTGACGAGGTCTTTGATGCGATTGTCTGTTTGAACTTCGGCCCAATCGTTGATGGCTTTAGTAGCCTCGGAAACATTTGCAAAATTAACATTCCCCGCTGGGGAACGAAAAGCAGTTGCGGTCACGTTCAGAAATTCGGAATTCGGCTTCAAACCGTTCGCGAGAAAGATCTTATTTGCCATTCGCAACTCGAGGCCCTTGGTGCTCTAAAGAAAAAAGAGAAATAAATGTTTTCTCGCGTGCTTTCGGTTATATTTCGGTAACACGTATGAACGAGTAGATTTCGGTAATCAATGTTTAGACTCACGGTCAGACTGTCGACGAGAGACTCCCAAGCATTGTTCGTCACAACGTCGTTGTCGGCTAGCGCGAGACCAGATCGTAATACTTTTTTCGTATTTCCACGCGCGCCAAAGGAAGCCATGGATAGGACCAAATCGGCGCTGATTGGCGAGTAGACGAGATTCCTCGGTGCATCGTCGACAATAGCCTGCGGTAAATATAGTAATAACAATAAACTCGCCAATTTTATAACGCACATAAGAAGAATTTCATCGCATAAGAATTGACTCTATAAATCATCTTCGGAGTGATAATTACTTTGGCGAAGTTATTGGAGAATGCGTTGACGCTGCCGATAAGACTATTCGGAGGAATGACCGCGTTTGAACTCGTCGCAAGCCACACGACAACGCCGATCAGAAAAACTGCAAGCATGAATGCTATTATTGGTACGAAGATCGGACGCTATAGCTGCGTTTTTTATTTCTTTCGTCCATCCGGAAAAGACAGTGGAAAGCAAACAACTCGAATGACGCTGCCCATTATTGTGACATTTGCAAATAGTGCGACCGATCCATCCCAGTGGTGGATTACAAACCACTAGTCTGTAATTTATTATTGCACCATTTTTTTTCACACACGATATTCTCGCGGATCCGAGTAACTATTCTCGAACGTTAACGTCGACGTTTTCCGATTACCAATAACTCAATCTCTCTCGCTTCGTCTCACTTGGCGCAAAGTTCGATCGATGAATTCGTTTACTTCTCAAATTCTCAAAACGTTGTTGCGAGAAAGGTAACGCGGTATTTTTATTTTTTTCACACCGATGCAAAAAGCCGAACGCTACTTACGCAGTCGCATATTTCAGTCGCACTGGAGTATCGCTAACCGTGAAGAATGTGACGAGGCGCGTCGAAGAAACGCGGTAGATATACTCGATGAATCGTGGAGCCGGGTTTTTTTTATCTCAACATCCAATCTTCCTCCCTCCCTCTCTCTCTCTCCATCCCCCCTTCCCAGATTTCACATGAAACTCACCGTATTCGCGCTTTTATTCATAAGACGAACGACGCTGACGCACTCGACTCGTTCCGATATATTGGACACCATCGGGCCGAAAGTCCGGCTTTTAGTCCCATTGTCTTCGTCAACGTCATATCCTGCTCGTGAGCAATTGTTTATCTTCGTATTCCAGCCTATGAAAATCAACAACCAAGCGGGTAAATGAGGATTTTCCTGTTCACGGGAATTTCTGTACCCGCATTTTTAACCACCTGCAACGGCCACGTGGATGCACTTCCGCAAATGGGATTCAAAGTAGGAGTATGGGGAATTTTACATGATTCATGAGTTCGAAAAGAAGCCGATTATCGAATCACATGTATAACATTATTTTTAACTTGTGCTTAACTTAGCGCGACCATCATTTCTTTTTTGCGACACTTGAATAAACATCTTTTTGAAGTTTCATCCGCGATGTTGTGTGACATATTGTCGATGGTACGTAAAGAGTATGTGTATGTGAAAAAAATCTTGTGGACTGACAATTGTGATATTCAAGAAAATGTTTCGATCACCGAAAAGAAAATGATTGCACGTGAAGTGTTCGATAAATGAACACGGAAGGACTATTTCAAATTTTTCGGGCTTCAAACGAGCAAAGCACTGCCAATTAAATTTGCATGTCGCTCGCACTGTCGATTTTTTTATGCCGGTCTACTCAGCGTTTTCATACCAAATTAGGTTTATTATTTTTGGCTTCCTCGAGAAGCTATGTTTTTCGATTAGTTACTTCAATTGTTAGTTTTCACGACAACACGTTTTCCGCGCTGTGCCGTTAGTGTGAAAAAAAAACATGAATTTAAGCAATTCAATTATTTGTGAGAACAGTCGGAGTGCACAGATACGGTTGACGAAGATTTTCGAGCAGTCGAATTGCCATACAAAAAGAATCCAAAACGTCAGATTATTGTGTGAGCGTGATATTTCATCGAATACAATTTCATTCGTTTGAAGCCCATTCATCGGCCGGTGTTGACTTGATGAGAGATTGACCGTTTATAACAAAAACTCGGTGGAAGAGTAAAATTAAAAGAGTATAAATTAAAAAGCACAATTACAGAATGAAAATATTATATTTTTCTTTGCCAGCGTTACAATCAATAGAGAATGTCACATCGAGCAATAATTGCATTAATAATGCGACTAGAAAATGGGTTCCGAGACGACAGCACTGAAGAGAGGCACTCCAGCCCGAGTGGCGATCACGGCAAGGAAAGGATGATCCACTTTGAAATCCATGGTATCCAGATGGTCGCCTGCGGATCTGTCGCCCAAGTGGAATTCTAACAACAGAGTCGAATCATTAATAAAAATGTTCAACAATCGCAAGTAGTAAAGTAAGTAATGAGCAAAACGAAACAGCAGTTCAAAAAACATTGGTGAGTACTTCGGATGTTGATGACGGTTTAGCAAGATGAATCGTTTCTGAATCGTTTGTTATATCGTTTATTATTGCGAAAAAGTAATTTAACTGAACGTCAAAATGTGATAAAAAAATCCTGATATTGAGTACGATCTGGCGCATGAGAGATGCTCCGCCAGTATTTCGTTGTTCGTACAGAAGATAAAAATATATTGCGAATGATGAGGTAATAAAGGAAACTCGGACGTACGTAAGCGTAGTCGGTCGTAATCGCCTCGATATATTAACATATACGGGTTTGGACAATTTCAGGAACTCGGATAAAACTTACGTGTAGCAACGGTGGCTGCGGTGCCGATTTCGTCTACCGCGATGTAAGCCTTTTGCACGATTCGGGTGACCCGCAGTTGAGATGGACTTACGATACCGGAGAAATCGGCTTTGTCACTGAATATTTCACCGAGTCCCAACTAAAAAAAAAGCTCATTAATTACTTCACACTTCAAATTTGAAGCTCAACAAATTTCAGCGAGATTTCGTTCAAAAAGAGCTACTTCAATTTTGGCTTTGCCATACCCGAAGCTTTGTAAACGATGTTCAGAATACAGTTGGAAAGCGATTTATGAATCTAATTTGGATGTATTTCTTATAGCTCAAATTGATTCTTAGTATGACCCGGAAAAAACGCAAATACAAACGACGCACCGACATTCAGAAAAACAATGTAAACGCCAGACATTTTTTTTGTATTTCAATGAAACCTCGCCACATTTAACAACAACTAAATTGAATTTCATTTTATGTAAAGCACTCAACGTGGCTGGGATGGGATATCGACGCGTCTCGGGTGAACATTGCATTCAGCAATATGTGAAAAATACAAAAGATAAGATCTTCGCCGTTTTTATTAAATTGTTCGTGTCGATCTGCTAGAATGGGTTGAGAAAGGGCGAAAGAGCATCTTAGAGGGGTGGTTTATTCGCCGCTCCATTTAGTTTTTTTAAATTTCGACTTTCGTAAATTGAATGTTACGTATCGAACTATCGAAGTCTATTAAAAAATCATCAAATTACGACATGACCGGAGGTCTTTATCGAACGAGCGTAGCTTTTCGTAATCCGGCAACGAATTAAGCGACAAAAGGTTTACTCAAAGCAGTTGAAACTCTTACCCCGACGAGAGGCTCGTGCAGATCGATCTTACTCTCAACCTTGAATTTCGGCAAGGAAAGTTTGATGTTTCCGGACTTTCCTTGTTGAAGACGCTGCACGGTGACTTTGTCCAGGTTCTTTACCAACTCGGCAAGTCCATCGGTCTTATTGGGAAGGATGATAAACATGCTTACAGCATGCGGATCCTCGTTGCTCTGTAATGAAAAAACATCAATAACGTAATTTTTTTTCTATCTCTGCGTGCGCAACGCTCCTTTTGTCGAAATTCTTTACAACCGCATCTTAGAATTTCGTTTGAAAATCGTTTTTCTTATCGTAAAACTATATTGTTTTAGTAAATGTAATTACGATTAATAATTTGGTCGACAATAATTTAGTTTTGTCTCTTTTTTTTTTCAAGGTTTTTGGTACGTGGATTAGATTGCACTTCATAGAGAATGTTTACGATTCACAATCGCGTACCTGATATGGAAGTTCAATGAATTTGGCGTTCACGTCGGAGAGCTCGCCGTGACGGTAACTTGCTTGACTCCACATAGTCGGTACGTTCCCGACGCTTTTTCCATCAACATGGAACGGTTGGGGAGTGGTGTACAGATCGTCGAATTCAATGGCCCAGTTGGCCTGGAAGTAGATCGCGTTGACGAGTACGAGACTATTTCCGTTCCTCAGATCGTCTGTGTCAAAGAAATGAATTTTTTTTTTAATAATCAATAAAATCACCGGCGTGTACACGTTAAATTATCGCTACTGGTTGCCTGCGAATAAAAAAACGGAGAATATTCGTTTTTTATACCCTCCGTGACGATTTCTTTGATGTGATTTTTCGTCTGAAGTGCGGTCCAGTCGTTGATAACTTTTCTCGCCGCGAATGAATCACCAAAATCAACTTTCTGAGCTTCCGAACGGAAAGCATTCTTAGTTGTCTCGATGAAATCGGTGGTTGGCACAATATCATCGGCGAGGAAGACTTTATTTGCCAAGCGCAATTCGTGACGCGAAGATTTCTAAGAGAAACAGACGTTGCTGAGTAAAACTTTAAAACGTAAAAACATCGTTATCATCTTTAAAAAGATAATTGCATCAAAAATTTTATTACCAATTTCCATTTTTTGAAATAAGGACGTTACGATGAAAAAATATTTATCGCGCAAATAATATTACTCTTAAAGGAAAACAATCGTTGAAAAATAGAACTGGGAAGATTTGTCGATTTTTCATCGACACTATTTTTGCTCTGAACAAAAAGTACGTTTGAAACAATAATTTGTTTGTCGTATATCGGATGGAAATAATTCTTCAATTCGCATACTCTGTCGGCGAATTTCTTCTCCGAAAAATAGTGAAAAAGCTTTTTTCAAATTTTAGCAATCGTTCCAGCCACTTTTCCAAGGTTTAGATGTTCAACTCTGCTCGTTGGTATAAAACTAATGTGGTTATGGCGAATGATATTTGGACTCACCGTCAAACCGTCGACCAGTGACCGGATGTGATTTTTCTCCACAGCCTCATTGTCAGTTAATCCAAGAACCGAGCGCAATATTTTTTCGGTATTTCCGCGGGCGCCAAAAGCGGCCATGGATAGAACGATATGGGCGCTGATAGGTGAGCAAACGAGATTTTTAGGTGCATCGCTGACGACGGCCTATTACAAGTATAGACAAACAAAGAAATTCTTTTTAATGCATGAATCGTGTCGTTTTTGTGTGATTATTCGACTGATTTTCGACTGAGAACATTTTCGACTGATCAATAATTACCTTGACCACGTTGTGGGAGAAAGTGTCGATGCCCTTGATGAGGCTATTGACGGGGCTGATGGAAGGCGAAGCAGCCGCGAATGCGACGACGCCGATTAAGAGTACTAAAAAAAATTAGCAAAATCAAAGTCGAAAGCCGCGGAATTCCGAATCTTGTTCGAGTTTGCTGAAATTGCATTTATTTATACGGAAGTAACGGATAAAAACGCAAATAAGTATTTGACATTCTCTTTGAACGGTAAGTCGGACCGTCCGTAACGCTAGTTTGCTATAGGCTACCTTAAAAAAGAAATTGGTAATTCCCAGTTGATCGGATCAATTTTTCACGTAACAATCAAAATGACTTACGTAATTTCATTTCGATGGTAATGCAAGATATATTGCCGTAGCGACGAGCTCGATCGTTCGAAGAACTTGGCGAAGTGAGTCGATCGATCGAATCGCAAGACTTTTATATTAAAATAGTTGGATAAAAATCGCTCCGCTTATCGGCTTCTAGTGAATCTTCGGTGTCTATACTTTTAACGATATAGTTGTTACATATTTGCCTCGTTCCGGTTCATTAATCGATAATGAAGTTGCGTAATTTTAGGCAAGTCGATTGTTATCGAAACAACTTTTTCGACTAGGCAATCAACAAAAACTTCGAATAATCGTCGTTACGGATAAAATTGGCATCGAACGGCGGTTGATAAATAATAATTCGTCGATAATATGTTTAACGATCGCACTTGCGTTTACTTTGTACCGATGAGATTTGTTTAGCTTGCCACTGCTGTGCGCCCATGGTGTCGGCCAACGTGCCGAGTTGGAAAATACTACTTGTCTTTTCGAGTCTATTGTGTCTATATAAATTCCAAATGCCTTTTCAGATCCAGTCGTAAAACGATTTTTGAGCATACGACGTAGTCCCTGAGTGATTACGCCACGCGCATAGGACACGCGCGTGTTTATGCCACGCGCCGGTGTCTATGATTGATTAGTTAACACAACAAACCGCTCGAAATTCTATGAAAATGCCGTACACGCGTCATACAGTCATTTCGAATAAGCTTTACAACCGCGTATGCCTCCCTCCCTCGATTTTCCTTCGAACCGAGAGAGAATCGTCAGATCTCTTACAATTGTTTTTAATTTTTTTTTTTTTTTCGTTTATACCATTGACAAAAAAGAAACTCCATTATCGAAGGTTACAAAAAATTCTCGAAAAAATTCACAAATAATCGGAAAAATTAACGAATCGCAACTTGTGCTAAAGCGCGCGCAGGTATATCACTGGAATTTGTCCCCGTGCATCCCCGGGGTTAAATTCGGGTTCGGTTTCTTACGGTTAAGAATAACAATCTCATGCCTCCGAATAACAACGATAGTCCATTTAAACGCAAATGTGATTCGATGAAAAAACTACAAATATAATACGAGCGTTTTAAAACGAATCGAAGAATGTTGTTTTTTCTTCGGATATTGTAAGAATTTTTGACGCGAGTTCTACGAATGTTAATTGAAAATTTACTGCCGATTCGATATAGAAGACAGACACTCGGCGTAGAGAGGGCCGGAGACGTAAAGATGAGTTCCCTGCGAGGAAGTAGAGTCGCTGTTAATCGGCGGTCGGTCGAACAAAAGCTTTCGATGTGCCTATCCAGCATTGACAGTACCCTCGGGAACGACGAGATAGCATACAGTACCATACTATGTCTGCCTCGCGTACTCGACTACTCGGAACAACGTCGCTCAAGATCGTGAGGGACAAGCTCCTCGTTTGTCGTGCGTTATAATGAGACCCGGAATATTCGATACACGCAGGAGTGTAGGTATCGCGTATAGGTGTCGCAGTACAGGTATCGACTCCGGGCGAGTCGATCGCACAGTTGTGATCCCATCGCGAACTTGCAAGAATTCATTCCTTTACAAAAAATGCTGTTATTTCAAAGTCTGACGTTGTCACAATGACATGTTTTTCGTCGCACTTTCACGCTTTCGAGAAAGATTATTTTCGATTTTGCTTCCCAGATCCGATTAATAAAGCTGCATAATATTTTTTTGTCTCGAAAAAAATGAAATAAAATAAGGCGAAAACAGAAAATTCGTTTGTACTAACTTTTATTTGACAAATAAGAAGTATCCATTATTACAAATAATTGTAAACTGTATATCCTTATAGTTACACGTATCGTGTTTTATGGGCGAGTCTGCGTCTGCTTTTATCTCACCGTTTTTTTTTCTCTCTACTATGCATTCTATTTTATTTTGAATGTATATTTTTTTCATTTTCCGTAATTGTTCTCTCACATTTTTTTTTGTTTATTCCCTCGCAAAACTCCTCTCTCATTCCTCACAAACCCCGTCGCGATCGCCCATAGCGTTAAACTCGCTCG
The DNA here is from genome assembly GCA_963924025.1 of Ischnus inquisitorius. Taxonomy (NCBI): domain Eukaryota; kingdom Metazoa; phylum Arthropoda; class Insecta; order Hymenoptera; family Ichneumonidae; genus Ischnus; species Ischnus inquisitorius. The sequence continues at coordinate 19,011,267 of OZ001244.1, forward strand.
CACTCTCACTCCCTTGCATCGGTCTCAGTCAGAACACGCATAAATCGAATCACGATTTTTCTCACAAAAGATACAATAACGCATTCACACCTCGCAACTTCAATTATATTTTCAGCTATTTTTCTTCTTATTTTATCATTATTTTGTTTATGTGTTATGTTTTTCTTAATTATTATTATTTGTGTCATTATATTTATACGAGTTAAAAAAATTAATGAAATGCACACCGTGTCGCGATTTCTCGGACGATGCGTCTGAATATATTTATATATTTATATATAATATATTCTTCATTCTTATCATCCTATTTTATTCTGTCCGTTAACTTTTGCATATCCTATTTTTTCTCCTTTATTTGTGTATTGTTTCTTTTTGATTGATAAGCCTTCGGCCCACGACCGAGAGTAAACACGGTTTCGATCTATGTGGAAGAAAAAAAAACCAACCGACAAAGAAAAAAAAAATTGAACGGAAAAGAAAAGGTTTCCGGTGATTTTTTTGTTGTTATTGTAGCTATGCAGACGATACACAGGTGAATCTTAAGACAGCGATATACAAATGCCCTTTGTTAGAGTCCTGAGGATTATAAATACAGCGAATAATCGTGGGCTGTGGAGGCTTCGGGGACGGGGAATATGAAGAAGTAAGGTACGAGGATTTTTTTTTTTTTTTTTTTCCAGGGAACATAAAAAACATTGAGGTCGGGTACGTAGATATCTCATTGTGAAAAATTAATTAAAATTCGGGTTAACATCCGAAAAAGGATAAATGCGCGAATACAACGCGCGCGTTGAATGCAGACATACACTTAGTCGTAGTTTTTGTGTCTCTCGGCGACGTAACAGAGCAGAGACGCGTCAACTTCGATTTCTTATTGTGTTTGTTGTGTGTTTTTGTGTTACCTTCTCTTTTGTTCCGTTATCCTTAACGTTTATTTCTTTAATCATTATTTATATTTAATCCTTAAAAACGATTGCTTAAGCGTTTACTGCGATTAGGGAATTCCGTTAGTATAATCTATATAATCAGGTTGTCGTGGGGATTCGGAGGAAGAGGGGTGGGCGATGTGATACTTCTTTTCTTTGTTTTTTTTTTTTTTTCTGATTAACGTTATGTTGTTTCATTTTTTTCTCCTTATGTACAGCTCCGCCGCGATAGAGCGGTTAACGGATTTTTCTTTTGCGTTTAAACAAAGAATGGCTTCAAAGTGGTTTATTTCATCTGTTTCGAGGCATGGGAAAAGCTCGAATCGCAATCGTCACATGATAACGACGATCGCAAGATTGCGCGAGCTCATCCGATCTGACGAGAACGAGAAAACAAAAAATGATTTTAGGCCAGCAACACCATGATTACAAAGGTTTTTTTTCTTTTGTCCGCATGGAAACTCGAGTTCCGCGTATTTACAGTAGGGAAAAAAAATGTCTAAAAAAAAACTGTTACTCACAAGTAGTGTGAACATCAAAACGAGAAAAGATCTTGGAAAAAAAGAAGGGACATTGCCACTTTCGAAACCACTCGCTTATTTTGTTGTTTTTTCTTTACAAACATCGTCGGGCGCGTACGTGTACGTGTGATGGTGCGCGATACAAGAGAGAACCGAATGTATAAGCGTGAAATTGGCGAAAAAAAAAAACGACGTTCCGTACCATGATAGACGTGATTGCGACGATCTACAAATATACACGCGTTACTTATGTATATAGAAAGCTTCGTGTTCTACAAAGTATTGTTTTCGCTTAAAGGTTTTTTTTACTCAATTTAATTTTTTTTCGATCGGGGTCTACTGAAAAATCCTCTGAAAAAATATGTTTCCTCGTCGAAGGCCACCCACGTCGGAGCCCGCGGCTCTATTCTCCGTATTCTCGATTGATTGTTTTTTTTTCTTTCGCGCACGCGTCTACATGCACATACTATACATACACGATGACCCAAAACGATATTTCATGTACGGATATGTATGAATATGTCTTGTACACGGGTTTTCTATTTTCTCAGATTTTTTTGTTGTTGTGTTTCTCACGCTAAATTATTCCATACTTTTGTGTTTGTTTTCGTGGTTCATCGTTTCATGAAATATTCTTAAAAAAAAAAACAGTTACAAACGCATCTTTGGCTCCCCACGGCTTGTGTGTTCCCGTTACTCGCTGCTCATGCACTAGTAGTGATCCGCGTTGTCTTGTACACTGCAACAGGATAAATGCGAGAAAAAACAAATTATTATACTGACTTGCATACAATATTTTAATAATAAACTCATTTTTTAATATGTTTTAATCGTTAATAAGCACGGTAATATAATCTAGATCAACATAAGATAACACTTTATATTTTTACCGTAAAATCGGATACTTCGACCCTTCACGTACGGAAAGCGCAACAAGCTGTGCAAACTTTTGCAACTGAGAACTTTTGAAATGTTATGAAAAAACTCTATAACGAAACATAAAGTTATTTGATCATTTAACGTTTCTAACATTGTTGCAAATAATTTTTAACAATCGAAGTAGCCTGGCCTTTCCGTACGTCAAGAGTTAACATATGATAAGAAGTATATAAGCACTGCTTAATAACACATTTTCTTTTAATATAAACACTATATCTGCATCCGGGAATATTTCTGACAGAACATAACGAATTTTGTAATTTTGTGTAGTTTTATGTGTCGTTTTCAAAAACGCTTTTTCAAATAAAATATGGAAACCTAACAAGCCCTTAATTCTAAAGATAAACATTGACAATAAACAGAATGAAATATTAATAAATTATCGTCAAAGAGACGGTTGTTACGCGTATAAGAAGCTTAGCTCGAACAGCAGCAGGAGTAACGACAGCGCCGGCAGTAGAAAGGATGACGATGATGTGTTAGTATCCAAAAGCAGATGTATGATGGTCACAGGACGATCGACGACAATAAGCACCTTTGTAGGATGATTAGTGATTCCTTGTTACATCTTAAGTAGAACAACAAAATCACTAGTCTTCCATACAACGGGGCTCCGAGTTTTTCTTACTTTCTCTCTGTTATACCTTTTCGCTTCGTTATTTTTATTTTTTCACTCTCGAACACGATTTCTCGTCGAGCACCGCGCGTGTCCGTGAAGTTTTTCAAGGGCCGAGCATGACTCGCTTCTTTCTTCTCGCGGAGTTCTTCCTCCACCGTTGATAAGCGGATATGGTTTTTTTTTTTTTTTTCAATTTTCAAGTGTAATGAAAGTTAGTTCCCAGGTCAATGGTCGTAAGACGATCCGCGACGGCGTTGTGATTTTTTGTTATGTATAGTTGTTACTATTTCACAGCTAACATTTTTTTTTTCGTCACGATGATTTTTTATGAATAAATTACGATAATTATATGGTGATAGCAGTTAATTCGAATGGTATGTTCGATTGGTTTATGTGAGTTGAACGTGAAACGCACAATTACCTTTGTTGCAGCAGGTACTGGGCCATCTGTATTTGATTCGGTATACCGGTGATCGTTATTATACGATCGTTGCTACCGGGCAGCGGCTCGTCTATTGTTATTCCCGCACCGCTGTCCGATCGAATCTTTCGAATTCTCGCGCCACCCTTGCCGATTATTGCTCCGGCGTACTAAAATCATTTCAAGATACAATTAGTTAATATTGGAGCGGTTCTTTTTTTCAATCTATTTATTATCGAGGGATATTCATTAAAACGTCTTTCGTACCTCTTTGGGAATGGTGACTTGAGTGCTGGTCTTGTTACCGCCTCCCATGTTACCCTGGTTTCCCTGATTGTTGCCGAGAGGTGGGCCACCCATTCCCGTATTACCACCGCCCCCGAGACCGTTGGGAGCGTTTCCTTGCATTCCCCATCCGTTGTCTGTCAAATTCGAACGAAAAATATCAATATTTTGGAGTTTATGGTTTGTTCATTGGACGAAAATTAGGGTCAAACATGTTTTCCAAGAAAATGAGATGTTTCGCATTTTGTGACGAATGTGATATGAACCTTTTTATAGTTGCGGATATTTGTGAAAAATCAAAAGCCCGAAGCATCTTACGAATAAAATGAGATTCGGGGCCTCCTCGGGGCTTGGGTAATACTAGCGCGGTTTCAATTTTTTTTGTTCCGAAAAAATGTAGATTTACGAAGCTTTTCTTGCGTGTGATCGACAGACAATATCCGCTTGGAGACTCGGCGGGTCCGGTGACATTGGAATTATTGTACCCACCGTTGTAATTTCCGCCTCCGTAAGGTGGTGGTCCTCCCCGATTGCCGGTGTAACCTCCGCTTCTTCCGCCGTCGTAGTTGCCACCTCCGTTTCCACCTCGGGCATTACCACCGTATCCACGATCCGGCGGTCCGGACATGCCACCCCCGCCTCTCGGTCCACCCCTGGGCGGTGGTGGGAATGCTCTGTTCATGTCGGGAGGTCCTCCGCCCCGAGCGTCTCGACGTGGCGGCATTCCACCACCTCCACCGCCGCCACCGCCACCGGCATTGCCGCCACTCCCACGTCCACCGGGTCCGCCGAAACCTCCTGGCTTGCCCTGACCCTCGCCGCTACCGTAACCACCGTATTCCTCGGCATAGTAATCGTCGTAGTTGTGCGGATCGTAAGGATTGTTTACACCCTTCAAAGGCGACTGCAAAAAACAGGAAAAAACCGATGTAATACCGGAAAAACGATCCCCCCGAAAACGTACCGTAATAAAATACATTTTTTTCGTCGGAATCATTTGGTTGATGTTGATATAAGAACGAGATTGATTGTACTTTTAATCAAGATATTAAAAAGAATAAGATTCTTTTATTTCATGGATACTCACTGTCTTTATGGTGGCGACAAGTTCCCTGATACATTCCATGCAAGTCGCAGGTTTTCCGCAAATGCTGATGACACGATCGGTGCTGTGGGGACAGCAGTTCGAGTAGATCTTGATTCTCGCCCCGGTTTTCTGTAATCACGAGTTTGAAAAAAAACGAAACGTTAAAAAAAGAATGCCCGTTATTTGGTTTCCAACACCCGTAATAAAACTCTTTAAATATAATTCATGTAGTTTGTCGGCGACTTTAATAATGCGTCGAACTCGACGACTTGGCGCTGGAATCTCATTATAAACGAGGTGCAACGACCGCTTTTCTCTTTTTTTTTTTCGCCATCCCACCCTGCCTTCGAGCAACGACAACGAGACTTTACTTCGGTGGCGTTCGAAGCCGTCATTCGTTTTTCTTTTACTTTTTTGTTCTTTACTCCGCGTGTACCTCGGCTCGTTTATCGTTCTTCCGGGTCGGCGAAGACTTTGGGGCGACAAGCAACGAAAAGTGGCTGCGCGGCCATGTAATTTCTAAGGGTGATTCCCCGCATCTCTCCCTCTTCTCTCCCTGTGTATCGTTTGTTCGCGTGATCGGAGTCGCTTAACCCAACGCCAACAGCGGAGTTGTTTCAATGTCCTGGGGACTCGAGGGTTGAACTCTGAACTACTTCCGTTCCACTCGACTCTATTACGATATAGTGCAAGTTTTCGAATTAACGAAACTTTCTACCAAACTTCAAGTGGAACGACGTACCGCTAACGAAAACAATTTTGCGGTATTGTATCGAATTATTGGATCCCAATTTGCACCGAATAATCGTTGAAAACGAAAGTACAGCATTCAATTTTATCTTTATAATACGTTAATGCCGAATTAATATAAATTCAAATTCTGAAAAAATTCCTATTCCAATCCAAAAAGTGGTGAAAATTGAATGGGGATTTCGGCGCCCCGTTGACAGGTGAAAATGTACGCCAACGAGTACTTTTTCGCAGCGTTAATTCTGTTTCGCGTGCTGGTCCTACCGACAATCTGTGAAAATTTGTACGAAAACACAACCGCGCCAGAGAATAGCGATGAAAATTCGTCGTCCAGCGGTTCCGACGAGGCCAGCGGTTCGGCGTGGAACTACGGTAGCGTGAACGATTGGAGAATAGGATATCCGGATTGTGGTGGCAGCAGACAATCGCCCATCGACATAGATTTTTCGCAAACTGTCGTCAGTAATCAAGTTTACTCGAATTTGCGATATGTCGGATACGAAGCTACACCGGAAAGTATGACTATAATGAATAATGGTCACACAGGTATATATTCATATTCATAGAAATGTTATTTTTATTCATTGTGAATGTAATTTAAAAAAAATAGTAAACCTTTTTTTTTATAAATAAAAAACTTGATCATCGAGTCTTTTTTTGCTATATGATATAGTTGAGATCAGCGGTGTTTGGACGCAAAGACCTTACATCACTGGCGGTGGGCTTTCCGGTCAATATGTTTTTGAACAGTTTCATTTTCATTGGGGCAACGGTAAACCTTATCCTAACGAGGGAGCCGAGCACACTTTCGCCGGTAAGACGCTGCCACTCGAATTGCATCTCGTGCACTATAAACGGCGTTACGGATCGATAGAAGAAGCGGTTAAATACCAAGATGGCGTCGTAGTTATCGGGCGCGTTTTTTGGGTAATTATTGAAGATTTTCGGATCAAATTGACCGATAAATTTTTTTGTCTATCGCGCTAATCCCGAATGTTCCAGGTGAACGAAAATGAAAGAAGCGGATTTGATTCGTTCAAAAATGCTATAAGACTCGTAACGGAACCGGGCACCGAGAGACAGATAAGACCGTTTCCTCTTGCCGACTTTCAATTCAATTTGGACGACAATTTTTTAACGTATCCGGGCTCACTGACCACTCCACCGTGTTCCGAAGTCGTCACTTGGATCCTCCCGACATCGCCTCTCTGGGTTACCAACGACGTGGTTCGTTTTTCATTTTTCGAATTTTACTCGTTAAAACAAAATTATCAAGAAATCAATGTCTCATCGATTAATCTCCTTTTTCAGCTCAGAATATTCAGAAGGATTAAATTGAACGACGGAGACGACCGAAACTACAGACCCGTTCAACCGTTGAACGGTCGTAAAATATTGTTCGTACGATACAATTACGCACTTCCGGAATATTCAAAAAAGAAACACTAATGTTTGCCGAGATCCGAAATACTTCTTTTTTTTTACGTTCCTCGCAATGTAATCAAATTTGCACACACCAGTGTCGAATGTCGAATTGTCAATAAAACACTCGAATAGTCGTAATCGAGACAGTATTATAGTGAATCATATGAAATACTCGAGTATTTTAGGAAATTCATCAATATATTTTTTTGCACTTGAAATACAGTTTTTGATGGTTTTTTGAACACCTTGTGAAGCCAAATTATTCTTGTCGTGATAGGTAAAAAGAAAAAAAAAGACGAAACCAAAGAATGTCCCACTTTTCAAATAACTCAAAGACACGAAGAAAATTGCGACTTTCTACGAAACTATCGTGCAACTTTGAAAACAATAGGGTTTCACTTTTATAACTGTATCGTCATGGTAATTTTCACTCGAAAAGAGCGGGCTCATCATGAGGGACTTACCGACTTTATATGAATAGCTAAAACTGTCTGTAGAGTTATTTAACTATAGATAGTTTCCGCAACATTTTTTTTTAATCTATAAATATCATTGAAGCAAAGATTTGTAGACAAAAGTATGAGAGTTCGATGCGTTTTCAAGATGATTTATCTTATCGTACATTTTTAGACAAATTTTTCGGGAATCCAAAAAAATGTAATAAATGTTAAATGAGTCGCGTTTACAAATCGACAAATGCTTTTTGTGCCAAAGCTCGGATATGAGTCGTTTGATGTAGACGAAGAAAGTGTTACGCATAAGCATTGTTCATGACAAGGGAGTCGGATGAGCAGTTAAAAATAGTCTCGTTGACAAACGAGAACAAATTGCTTCGTGCAATCTATACCATATTCACGCGCACGATCCGACCCATGAAAACGACAGAGGTCATTCCTTCAGATAATAAAAAGAATTAAACCTTTGACGCAATATTTTTACATTGCAGATACTCTTGTTTACGTAGATATTTGCATACAAATGAGAACGGTAACTCCTGGCGATAAGAGCGTCTCGCATCGTCGACGGAAATTGCGGGCTTTAGAGATAATCAGTATCGCTTTCACCAATTGTAATTGATTATTCGTAGTTAGTGTAGATCAATGTCAAATGCAACGGATACTTTTTTTCCCGCGCATCACTATCCAGGAGAAAAGGCTTATGAGTAAAATAAAAAAGTCAAACTCCAATTATGATTGATTAAATTTTCCTTTTGTTTTCCAATGTAAAATTGAAGAATAAAAAAATAATGTTTTCATCGGCCGCGGAATTCTAAGAAAATTTTGTATACATAAAAAAAAAGTAAAGTCATTATTTACAAGCATCCTAATTGAATCGAATCACAATAGAGGCTGAGAAAAAAAAAACTAAAAATAATAAATTTCAAACGAGTTTACACATCGATTAGTGTTAGTCGCACTCGTCGTTAGTCGTAGTTCCTATTACAATCGTTCGAAGTACCGAGGTGATTCGAGGAAAGTGTTTAACACGAGGCCGGTTTCCATAGTTTATGATAATGAAGTTGGACGAATGGCGAAGATAGGCCGTGTCGCGCGACAAACGAGTAGCAACGAGAAATCGATTTCGTATGTATGTACATAATTCGACGAGCGAAAGGCCGGCGGCTCGTTATGGAGCATAATATACATGAATTATTTGTTTAACTTCGAAGAATTTCTACGGCTTCTATTTTTCAAGCTAACTCCAGGATATTTAAGGACGACCGCGAAAGCCAGGTGCACTGCACGAGAAATCGCCAAGATGTTCGCCACCAAGCTCACTCTGATTCTCGCAACGTTGCGCATAATGGCGATACCAGTATTGCATATTGTCGCAAACAATCCATACCCGGACGATTTTGGTTTAACGTGGAACTACAGCGACGCGGATCAATGGGACCGCACTTATCCGACTTGCGCTGGACTCGAACAATCACCGGTGGACATAAATACCGAAGATGTTGTGGAAACTATCGGAGTGGAGAATCTGCAGTTCCACGGTTACAACGCCACTCCCGAAAGTGCGATTCTCCGAAACACCGGTGACGAGGGTAAAGTATTTTTTGAATATGTTTTTTTTTTTTTTCAGATAATAAAATTCAATCGAACGTTTATACGATTTATTAAAGAGCGAAATCAATTTTTTTTTTAATCGGTTCAAATGATAAATAAACAAAATAAAAAATGTATGATATTACTTCAGTTGCTTCGTTCATTAAATAACCGTATTGATTTTTTTCTTAAAACGAGGTAGACGAAAGGTGAATAGTATGTATATATATATATATATATATATATATATATTTTTTTTTTTTTCGCAGTGCAACTACGCAGTTTCTACGCGGACGGAGAAACTCCATATGTCACGGGTGGTTTGTTGACCGACGATTACGTATTCATGCAGATACATTTTCATTGGGGTCCCAATGACGACGGTGGCTCCGAGCACACTGTCGAAGGAAATGGCTTTCCTCTCGAGATGCACATGGTGCACTATAGAAGAGAATACGGTGGCGAGGAGGAGGCAGAGAAGCACGCGGATGGTTTCGTCACCGTGGCGCGTCTCTTTCAGGTAAATTGGCGACCGATTTCAACGACTTTTGTACACTCGGAACACTTCGTAATGACAATCGAATCGTGCCGCAGTTGAACGATGACGGCAATGTTGCGTGCGAAAAGTTTGGAAGTTATCTGGAGCAGATTGAAGATCCATTCACGAACGTTACCGTCGATCCCTTTCCGCTGACCGATTTCGATTTTTACGAAAACGACAATTATTACACCTATCACGGCTCGTTGACCGCACCACCTTGCACTGAATTTACAACTTGGGTCATTCCGTCCAAGTATCTCAAGGTGTCCGAGAAAGAGGTCGGTAACAAAAACGTTCTGACGTTCCATCAACCATAGATCTGCGGCCGATGTGAATGAATTTTTTTTTCCTTACTTTTCTTTCAGATGCAAAGATTCAGAAACATTCGACTTTCATCCGGAGACAATCACAACAACAGACCCGTGCAACCACTCCACGGTCGCGAGATTTTGTACATTCCTTACGATTCTTCTTAGTCTTCAGCTTGAATTTCCTCATATTCAATGCGGTATCCGGACTGCGAGTATTATCAGAAACATACCAACGATCGATGTGAATTGAAAAACAATATATCTGTGTAGTTAAGAGGGCAAGTTTGAAAGAACTATGCAGTCGAATAAACAAAGAATAAGGCTATAAAAAGGCGCCAGGAGTATCTCATTATTAACCAACACTGATAGACCGATTTTTGTCAATCTATCGACAAAGTGCAGTACGTGCCAAAATATTAGTGGTACAGGAACACATGTTTAACGTGATATTTTATTTTTTACTACCGTTGCAACTCTGTTCGAAGAGAAAAAAAATACCGCGATTTAGAGTTTTTTACTCGCGCAGGTTTCTCGCGCTTCGAAATAAATTCCTAAACTGTAATTTTTTTTATAACCCAACGAGTAATATTCGTGTGCACGCAAGTGGGGTTTGCCATGCAATGCAAATAAGGCAAATTTGCCAAAACATGCGAACGGAAAAATACGCCGTAACATAACAACAGGTTATAGTTTTCGATAAAAAAAACAATGAAAAGAACGAAACATTCCCTGGGCGCGAGAATATTTCATGATCGGAAAAAAATCAACGAAGAACGCCTTATAAGCGTTATTTTGGTATCTTCTCTAATTTATTTAAAGGACTAGTTGTACCCAACGACAATGAGTAAGGAAAACGGCTGGCAGCTGGGTTTGATTGATTCAAAAATTTAATCGAAATTGTTGTTCAAGTAAATAGATAGCAAATTGATTGATCTGTCGATTAAACTCTTTACAACTGCTCACATGGACTTTCGTTGTCTACTTTGCTTCGAATCTTTCGCACTAACCAACGAAACTGTATTTTCTTTTGTATAATTCATATCATTTTAATTTCTTAAGCCACCGTCATTTTTTAAAATGATCGACATATTTTTTTTTTTTTTTAGAAATGGACTACCAACGCTGAAGTAGCATTCGTCACTCAGCCCCGTTACTCGATGCACGGCGCAGGTACGGAAGCGGTAGTGGATGAACCAAAGGAGCGAAGAAACAGTGGGAGAACGCACGTGTACCGTGCCCCCAGACCGCAAAGCCTCGCTTGCCGATGCGGTTGCTTTGATCTGCGTTAATTAAAGGACGCGATTTCCGCGCGTTATATCGAGAGTTAGGTGTCGAATGCGCGGTGACTACGGTCTTTCCAATTTTCCGTTTAACCGTTGATATCGGGTACCCGTAACCACGGGGATTAAATTACTTCTCGAGAAACGGACACAATTGATACTTCGTACCCGGAATCATAGGAAGATAACGGTTAAATGGACAAATCTGATCGTATGAAAAGTTTGAGGCGTTTTCATGATTTTTGTCCCTAAAACGAAAATTGAATATCAAATTTCATTCGTCATTGCGCCGATTACGAATACAATTTCGCACGTAGAACTACTAATCTATGCGGCTATACGATTCAATCGGTGAACACTTGCCACTGGCGATTGCACGATTAGACTAACGTTACGCGGCTTTGAGGATGAAAAGCGAAAAAAAAAAAAAACTAATGCAGGAAGAGGCGTCATTCTTTCCATTCTGTGCAAATGGATCGTGGCTCGAGGTCCCTCGGTATCAAAGCGGTACAAAAGTCGACGCGTGGTTCAATGAATTTTCATGAAAATCGCGCGTGGCCCTCCCACGGTACGGATACGAGGCGGGGGCCACGAGGATGAGATCGATTGTGACCGATTGAATTCTCGATACGAAAACAGTGCCCTCAGTCGCGCATCGTGCAACAACGTCGACGCGACAAAATTATTTTTTTTTTTCAAATCCCGCCATACACCGCAAAGTGTGAAAAATCGTGAATGGAGTGAATGATCAAATATTTAAAATATTCAAGGGGACGAGAGAAAAATTCTGTGATCAAACCATTACGCGAGAATCGCTTTGTAGGCAGAGTCAGTGAATTTTCAACCGTGATACAATCGAGAGACAATAGTTGGATATCGAGGACGATACTTGTAGCGCAAAGAAACATTACATGTCGAAGGTAAATTGTATACACAAGTATATAAACACTCTAAGCGAGTCGGGAAAGGCGAGATGCCAAAGTGATATCGTAATATCGTTTCGTATCAACAGACGCGATAGAGGCGCCGAAAGTAGTAGAAATCTTCTCTCCCTCAATCTTTACCCAAAATCCCCTTGAAGTCTTCAATTATGCCACTTCGATTTCAATCTTCAATATTTTTCTTTGTTTTCCGTAACGCGTGCATCGAAAGCGACGCTTTTCGCGTCAGTTTTGCGTCACGGAAGTGGTTCTTTTCGAAGCGGTATTGAAAGCAAGTTTCGCGCACGCGCCTTATCGCACTTTTCGTGCCTGGGGCAGAAAAATTCTAACCGTTCGTCCTGCAAATATTGCCACTCAAAACTATTCTATTTCCGTTCTATTCCTGCACTCGCTAGAAAAAGTATAGTGCGTAAAATGGGCCGAAATTGGCCATCGCGACTGGTGTTGATTCAGCTCGGCTCGCACCACAGACAGTGGTACTCGTGCTGTTGTACTCACTTTGGGCTTCCGCGGCCCGCGGTTTCATAATCTTCGCCCAAAGTCCGCTCTTTACCGCACATGCATCGCAAAGTACTCATTTGTGAACTGTGATTTTTTGTTTTTTTGTTCTTCAACTTAAAGTCGAATTTCCGTTTGTACAAAGATGGCGAAACAATACTCGGCGAACGAAGTGTCGATGCACGACAACGCGAAAGATTTATGGATGACTCTGCACGGTGGCGTTTATGATTTGACGGATTTTTTGCTGAAGCATCCCGGCGGCGAGGAAGTGTTGCTCAATCTCGCGGGCAAAGACGGCACGGCTTGCTTCGACGAAATCGGTCACACCGAGGAAGCCATACAACTACGGGAGACTCTGAAGATCGGCGAGATCACGGGCAACGAAACGTCCGTTGGCGGCTCCGCAAGCGCAACGAAGAGAGAACCGAGCGTCGACGACGACGATTGGGTTTACGAGGAACCGATTAAAAAATCTTCGCCCTTCTTACCGATCGTCGTCGGCGCCGGTGTCATGATCTATGCGGTTTTGTTCTATTATCTTATATACTGATAATGTTTTAGTCTTCGTAACGCGGTGTAACTGACAAATAAAAACTTGTATGTAAAAAAAATTGCGTGAAAATTCCGAATTTCAAGCTCGATTTCGTATCTAATCGTTGGTTCTTTTTAGTTGTTCAAAAAGAAAAAAATGTATAAAAAAGTTCGTACTCGAGTAACAAGTTAATTTTGAACCCGATTTTGTGTCAAATTTTTTTTTGCTCCAGGTAAATGGTAAATGGAATGTTTATTAGATTTTGGTTGGGATCGAGTTGAGAGACACTGAGATTCCATCAGGCTTCCACGGTTTGTGTTACCTACTACAGTCCGCATAATACTTGTCTCGAGGCTGTCGCGGGCGTAGCAGTGCGCGACGACGAACGAGGAAGGTAGGCAAAAGGCCCGGATAGTCCTCTCTCTCTCTCTCTCTCTCTCTCTCTCTCTCTCTCTCTCTCTCTCTCTCTCTCTCTCTCTCTCTCTCTCTCTCTCTCTTCCTCTCTCTCTCTCTCCCCGCCTATCAGCGTTCGGCAGACGCGTCACGGTGACTCGACAGACTCGGCTCGGTCGAGTTCAACATTGCAAAAAGACGTTCTCGACTGTCACTATCATTTGGTTCATTCGCATTCAGCGATATCGACATAGTCAAGAATATCGCTATTTATCGCCATTCTCGAAAAACAGTCGATCTTCCAAATTCTCTCTTGGATTATTGCGAATTACGACATGATATTTGGAGTTTGTTTCTTTTTAACTAGTGAATTTCGAGGAAGCAAGCAAGAAAGGATGTCGGAATATGTATACGGAAGCAGCGGAACGATCATTGCATCGCGTTTCCTATCTCTCTTGGTAGTTCGCAGATTGGGAGGAGGGTGAGATCGGAGAAAGGAGGGTGAGCAAGGGAGTGATGAGAATTCAACGCTTCAAACCCCGAGAGGGAAGCATAAGAATCACGCCGGTGTAAAAGATCGACCCGTGTCGCGCGATGCTGATGAGTTTCGACAATACCAAACGGCGAGGAGGTTTGATAAACGAGTCTACGAGAGGAGAAAACCGCATTTTACTTCGCTCGACCTCCGTTTGGCTCTTTCTGATTGTGAATAAAAATGATTAAATCCTTCATTATATCTTTAAACAAAAACGTGCACGTTGGATTTGTGCATAATGATGGATCCAAAATATTATCAACGAATAATTAAAACAAGAAAGCGGGCAAACGAACTTTTTTTAGTTATAAAAATAATTGATACATTTTTCATGATGTGGTTTTTTTTTTTTTTTAGAATTTCGTCTAATTTTAATTTGTTTCGACTCTACCATTTGAAAAAAATCTTACGCTTTTCAAGTACAATTGAGCATGTAAATTCGCAAATAATTTACATATCGTTTACCAGCGTTACGTTCTTTATTTGTCGTTCGGTGTTCCGTTGTGTCTCGATATCGAGGAAAGGAAGCACTCTCCGATATCGAATGAAAGCTCGGCCCGCAAGAAATTCGACTTCGTTGTTTCGTATACCGTGACATGGCAATATCCGAGGGAGATATTTTATAAGCAGCGCAGAGATTCTTATGCTCGGTATCGCGGGTGCAAGAGACAAAGATAATGATAAGAAGGAAGTTTTGTCCCGACGATACAAAGGCACAAACGATTGTGGAATTGTCACATTTTTTTCCACGAAAAATATGTATGGATCGAATAAAAAAAAATGAAAAAAAAAAAAAAGAAATGACGTTGCGTATGAAAAAGCAATGGAAGCGCCTCACTGATTTTACGGATGCGATTTGTGAGGATAGGACATGTGCGATTTGCAATTATGATCGCCACGAATCGAGTCACACGCGACCGAGATATGTCCACTGTATGGACATTGATTTGCATACATGTATAAGTGCTAGAAGAGAAAATTAACTCAACGGCCCGTCAAACGATAACGAAACGGAATGTACGAAACAACAAGATAACACACACGATAAGTCCATCCTCTCATCGAACCTCTTGCAGCCTTGGATAATCATACGATCGAAAATTTTAGAAATATATGATTTAGGTCAGTATATCGGTATTTGGTATGAGTATAATTATTGTTAATATTATTATTCGGGAGATTGAGTACAACTTGAATTTAAGTTTGAATTTTCACTCAACCCCTTTCGCAGCGGTGAGGAGAGACTCGCTTGTGTCGAGAATTATTGTACCGATGAAACTTTGTGAACGCGAAAAGCTCGTATCATCGACGACTAATAATCACTTTTAATATTTCCCGACTCATCGAGATGGAAACAAATAACTGTGTAGACTTTCGACCCAGACCTACAATGCGTATCTGCATCTGTGGATTTCGTATCTAAAGGGGTCCAGCGAGAATTGAAGTTTCGGCCAAAGTTCAATAAAAACATTTAAGAAACGTCTCACGAAATAAAAAACAATGTATTCAATATGCTTATCCAAACGCGGACAACTATTGAATGAAAATCTTTTTGATAATTAACAATCGGGATTTCATTGAAAAATTATTTAACGAGAATTCTTTCACACTATTAAATGCGTATATTTTCTACATTTAAGAATCAGAATTTTTCGAAACATGCGATGCATACACAAATATTTTTAGAAAAATGTATGAACAAATTTTTTTCGATAAATTTCTAAACGAGAAATTGAAGAAACAGTTATTAACCGATGAATTTTACTCCGAAGGTATTCGAGCAAGGCAGACGATAGTGAAACGGGCGGTCATTCGGATGGACGAAGCGAATCGGTACATTCGACACGGTTGTAGCAAACCAGTGAGCGACCGAGGGACGCCGGTGGGGCAAGGCCGAGGAGATTCGAGCAGGATAAATATATCCAACGACTCGTTGGCGTGGCAGTAGCCTATACGCATGCCGTGCAGACGCTCGCGTACGCGACATCTTACGTCTCTTGTATACATATGTAAAAAAATCGCGATAAAATAATATTTTTCTACGGAATCCCCTTCGATCGCAAGTGGGAAAAAAAAAAATATATATAAAATAAAAACACAACAACAACAACGACATAGTCTTCGCAAAGTTCTGTTTTCACGGTGAGTAGAGAATTTCTCGTGTAATTTGTGCGCCGCGATGGAATAACGATCAAGTTAGATTTTCGTGGCCGGGGATGAATGACAGAATATTCGATGCGACCTGTGCGCGTTACGGAAAATCGACGCGAGGAAAACAAGAACGATCCGTTACATTAATTCGTAGCTTCGTCGAAATGGTAAAAACAATAAATCAATAACGCGAATAGAATAATCGTTGGATCATCCAGCGCTGCCGGAATCAAAAATTCTGTCATGTTCTCAAAAAATATAAATGCTCCGCGACAGTGTGAATTTTATGAAAAAATAAATGTTTGTTTTCGAGCACGTGCAACAATGACATAACTCTCGATTTTGATCGCGCACAAAAACGACTGAGAACCGATTGGACGATTACCATGAGTCGCGCGTGTGCGATTAATTTGTTGTTGTCGAAACATAGATAGAGTTCCATTTCATTGATATTTCAGACACGATAAATTGGGAAATAAATTCGACCTCGCAGGGAAAACGGCGAACTCATGAGAAAAAAAAAAGGTTTGATTATCGCTCGGCGACGACGATACCATCCGTGTTGCGCAGTTTGTAGCATCGCGCACATACGCTTATTTTTTTTTCTTTTTTCGATGTGTGCGGATTAGTATTGCGAGGATGTAGGCAGTATCGTGAAAACGACAATGGCGCCTGTAAACGCTCGCGTGGTACCGTATAGCTCGATTGTGCCACGTCACGAATGATCAGAGTGCCGTCCGGCTCCGCGCTCCCGCGCACCGATACGTTACCAACTCTCGGCAAGCTTCACCGCGCTCGTATCAGCGAGGAAAAACATTCACTCGTGTCGCGTCGGGACCTTCGATCTCTTTCATTATTATTGCTAGCGCGTCGTTCCCAATTGATAAAAAGGCTATCAAACGAGTATTGTAGAAAAATTTATAACGAACATTTGTTTCCTATTTTTTTCTACTTTTTTTTGTGAAGAAATAATCATGATACATCGCAAAAAAAGTGCGTAATTCTGTCCATTTTTTTGAATAACTACTTTTTGTTTTAATTTCAAGTGTCGTAGCAACGCATCGTGGATGCCTTGCCTTTCATCTTTGAAATTAGTGATGCAATTTATATTACGCATTGTTATTATTGATTGAAAAAATCGAGCACAGGGTCTTCCCAGCACCGTACCATTTGCATGCACTGTACAATCTTAATACGATTGATCGAGATTCTTGAGAACTTCAGGACCGTGCGGAGGAAGTATACGATTTACGTCAAATCGAATCACTAACAAAATTTGTTTCACCCGTTGCCAATATCAATGACATTTAATCTCGGATACTTATTTATTATCCGATCTTTAAAAAAATCGTTTGTCGATAGTACCAGCACCGGAACTGATAATATCGCGATGAAAAAGATTAATGCGATGAAAAGCACTTGTGTGCTTGACTACTTTTCAACAACAACATCGCTAAGGGAAGCTTAATTATCGGAAATAATGAATTTTGCGTATCACCCAACGACTTATCGTATTCGTCTTATTGCTTTCAGATCGTTCGATTCACGAACGTTAAATAAATCGAAGAGGCCATTCTCGTCCCGGACAAGACATCTACGAACAGCGAAAAAAAAAATATATATATATAGAAAAAATGACGCTTAAGCAATTCACTCGCAACGAAGTTCTTCAGAATGACAACAAGAAGATCACGAGATTCATTATTCACGACAAAGTCTACGACGTGACGCCCTTCCTGAACGAACATCCGGGCGGCGAGGAGGTTCTTTTGGATCACGCGAACAAAGATGCCTCGGAAGATTTCGACGACGTCGGCCACTCGGCCGATGCGTTTCAATTGATGGACAAATACCTCGTCGGCGAGATCGTCGAGGCCGAACGGAAGAACACGAAACCGCGGAAGGGTTGGATCGCCGGTCACAACGACGAGGGAAAGGAGAAATACGTTAAGGGACCCGGTGTACCTGGATTTTTACTCGTCGGTGGAATAGTCGCAATTCTCTTGGCCGTTTTGTACTTCCAATAAAAATCTACGGATTTCAAACGCATTCGAGTTGGAAAAACCCCCAATGAAGACAAGAACAAAAAGGAAATCAAACAAGAAGTGATAAATATGACAAAAAAAGCAAGAATCGTCACACAATTGCGTGGTTCACCAATGAGAAGATGAAAATAATTTTATGTATTAATTTTTTTTTCCGTATCGCATCACACATTTTCGTATGCATCGTCTAACGAATCGGGGGCGAATGAATGAGAAATACTCCTCGAATGAATCGGCGAACTTGGAACTGACAGTGTGATTTTGACGAACAGTTTGCAATTACGTGAAGCCGTAAGTCGCGGAAGCTCGTTGACTACGATTATAAACGTTGGCTCTGGTCTCGGTGAGTCGCGAGATATTCCAGATGGGGGGGGGGGGGGGGGGAACGAAGAACCAACCGCCTGAGTCGCGAGGAGCGCGATGTAAACGGGGAATACCCTGGGTTACGTGACTTTCCCGTTCAACAGTGCGCGTCGACTCTAGTTTCCGCCTTCGGCAATTCTGCTCTTGTACTTCGTCATGAATAAATTTCGTGAAAATTCAGCAGCACGAATGCGAGCGAGCGAGTATAAATCCTGTTCGTAGATTTTTCAATACATCAATATTGGTTGCACGTGTTTAATCATTTTTTATTTTTTCGGTTTATCGAGTCGCCAATGATGAAATTCCAGTCGCAAATACGTCCATAGAATTAATAAATATTACATTTCTTAAGCATAAATAATATTGATTAATAAAATTTTTGAGATATATCTGCATATATATTTTCATTAGAATTTGTATCCGCTTGTGTTGTATTTTTTATAATTTCCCACTATTCCTAGAATAGACTAAGAGTCACGAGCCCGGCTCGCGAATGTGATTTCATCGATTACTCCTTGACTATATCTACTACCGTCCTGTCGATATGATTGTCGTACTCGTAATTTACCGCTCTCGAATGACTCGACTATTTGGACAAGAGCTCAGACGAGTGTTCCAAGCTCGTTATAACTTCTGTTCACGCGACAATTTTTTGTTTTTTGTTTAGTTCCAACAACCATAAAAATTGCCGCGTCGTATGGAACAACCGGCGGCTTTTCGAGGGAATCGCATATGATTCCTCCGCGCGGCTAAGGGCATCTCGGTAATTACTAATTGGATGCGAGTGAGTGGCACGATATACGAATGATGCTCGCGTATTTCCGTGTGTGGTGATAAGCGAGAAATGACGATTTGAGGGAAACAAGTAGAGCGCAAGAATTTAACAACGTGACAGACGCGCGAGCGGGCCGGAAACTTCGAAGGGTAGAACGAAACACGGATTAACGGGTCTGAGTGCTGTACTCGACTCCATACACACGCATCCCCGCCAGTCCATGAATCATTCAACGGAAACGCGATAATCTACTTTCTTGATTGCGATAACTCATTATCGTTCATAACCGACGATTCCAATGGCCTCAATGTGACCGAAGATTTGCACATTCATTGTCGTACTAAAATCATATGGTCATTAGTGACCTTATCGTTTTTTTTTTTTTTTAGCAAAATGTTTTTTGTTTCGGTGAAAATATCTGTATCACGAAGAAACAGTATAAGAGCCATTTCGTCAAATACTTTGTATGCAAAATACTATATTATCGATTAGTTGCATGAAAAAGCGATAGTCTATTCCATTTTTCGTGTTCCCTGATTTTTTTAATAATCCCAGAAGCGGGAGAAGAAATAAAATGAAGTCAAGTTTTTTTTTACAGATTGATCGAAATTGTTGAAAATAACAGTCACTAGCTTTATGCGAATAGTAATTGTGGACGAGGAAGTACCGAGTTGCAACACGCCAGTAGCAACTGCGAATTGCCCAATTTTTTTTCAGTATACTTGCGACAATTATCGACTCGGATTCGCGTATTTCATTTCATCGGGCAACTTTGAAGAGTTTCGCGAAAGATATTGAATACGAATAACCGGACGAAGAATGGAATTCAGTCGAGCGCCCGCGTTTGATTTTAGCGCCGGTTTGAAAAGGGAACGGACAACCGGAAGTGGCTGCGGACCGAGTTCGAAGCGAGGTAGCTGGGGGTGTGTCGAAGGGAAACGCAAAGGCCAATGGGAGGATATCGAAGCAGATGGCCTGTTTGACAGGAAGGATATGTGGTCTCCCGCGGCAACACGTGTCCTCCCCCAGAATGTTTCGAAGCTTCGTTACGAGACTCCTTTTTCTCTCTCTCTCTCTCTCTCTCTCTCTCTCTCTCCTTCCCTCCACGTATTCAGGATGCGAAGCGTGCGAGAGGTAGAATTTCGAGAGATATATTCGCAGGAGGAGGCGAACCGACGGAGACTCGTTTGCCACCGGGGGAGTTGTTTAGCTTAACCGAGCTAAATGATTAAATTAATCACGAGCGGTTAATTAATCCCGTGCAAGAGAGGCCACAAAAGCTCCGCGAAACTCGCTGCTCTCTCTTCTATCTCTCCCAAAGGAGATATTAAACGCTTCTACTATCGATCCCTCGGTATAATTTCACTTTCAATGAATCTCTAATTCCGGATTCATCCGAGGATGCGACATTATTATTTGGTTTTTATTATCGAATCAAAAATATATCCCCACGAAAACCAATATCAATGAGTAAAAAATTCGAGAACCTGTGAGAGGATATTTTTTTACATACAATTTATTCTTCGAATCGACGATTTTTGAAGTACCGCCGCGCGTGAATCGCAATTGAATGCGAATAAATGATCGATGACAACGATCGCTTCATAGTCGACATTGTTAATTGAGTGAAATTATATATACGAATAATGCGTTTTTTGGAATAGCAAACGAAAAACATGCTTGGAGAAGAATCGAGATATAAAAAAAAGGTATAAAAGGTTCAACGTTGGTACGATCCAAAGTTTCAAGGAGATACACTTCATTCCGTTACTTATCCATTTCCATTCGTGATTTTTACAGTCAGAGGAGATATCCGCGAATCGGTAAAAGGATCGTCGAAGCGGGAGAAGAGAATCGATGTTGCGAAGAGTGTCCCGCGGAGAGTGGGCAAACGGAAGTGCACTCGGATACTTGGAATTCTCGGGAGAGAAGAACAAAGACAGACAGATGGTGAAAGGGGAGAGGGCCAAGGCAAGAAGGGAAAGTTTAACCCTGGCGATAATTCCTCGTTCGTGTAAAAGCTGTATAAGAGAGGAGAGAGCCCGGTCTCCGTAATACGAGATAAAACTTTTGGTACGCGTTTCCCAAGAAGCATCGGCGCTGTGTCGCCAACTATTCTGTTTATCTCGGAAGCCAATATCGCTAAAAGCTTTTTAATAAACAGATCTTAAATGAGAGATATGCGGATGGTGAAAAAAAAAAATTACTCGACGGAACGAAGATGCCATTAGACGAGACGGAACGATGAGACTTTCGTAATAAAAATAATTTTTTCATCATGCAGAAATTCATAATAATAATAATAATAATAATAACGAAGATGATAATGAAATAACGATTTTATTTCGTTAATGATTAAGATAAGCGACGCTCTTGATATTTTTTTGCAAGAAAATTTAATTCAGTACTTTTTGCGTCAACCGACTTTATACTGTGAAAAAAATTATCACTTCGGGTTGATATCGATTTATTTGTTCAATTCGAATGGGATCAATGCTAATTTTATTTCTCATAATAATAATCGATAAAAATCTTGTGCCATGGAATTTCCACGATTTTGTATAACATAAAGTTTCGAGGAAATATTCAATCTCATCGTAACGCGTTCTTTTATTTCACGATCAGTTTTTTTTTTAGACTGCACGAGGCACAATCGAAAGGAAGAACGTGCAATCGATCCATAACGAAGCTATGAGAATCTGATAATTTGTCAAAACTTTGGTCGGAAACCCTCGTAAAGATAAGAGAAAGCTGATATCAATTATCCCGAAGACTCACCCCATCGAGTCAAAGAAGAATGAGGTAGCGCTAGCTCGAGTAGTCTGCGGAGCCTTCCAGGCGCACCAGCAGCAGCGGCACCGATAGTCTCCAATTTCACTCGCGTTACTTTCATCATCGCCGATAGTTGCATCAAACGTGAGCAACATATTAACGAGATTTCTAAATAAAAAACAATTGCCACGAGTCTTTCAGGAACCGTTCAACAATAATTGAATTTATTGCCGCTGATTAAATCGATTTAGTGAATATTGAAAATTTCGTTGAATTATAAAATTCTATTTTAAATCCGATCGAATATTGAATGGAGAAGCGGGACGGCCGTTTGTCCGATGAACCGTTCGCGTGAGTAGCCCGATGTCAACTGACTCCTTTTCTACCCTTCGCCGCGTCGCGTGCTCCCTCAACCCTACGACTCGAGACTAAAGCGCGCTCCGAACTCTTTCCTCGCTTTCATTTTTTTTCCTTTTTTATTTTATATTTTCCACCACTACGTCTTCTGGGTTCCTTCCGGCTCGCGGAGGAGCGCGCGCGCGCGCGCGCGCGCGCGGAGTGGGAGAGCCGGGGGCCAAACGAAGCGAGAAAACAGCTGGCCGAAACCTCGTGAAACGAACCTTTCGCTCGGACTGTCGATTGTAAACTGAGGCACCGAAACGATATCTTCTCTCCGGGTATGTTCAACCCTGTAGAGAACCTACGTGGGGGTGAAGAGGCACGCGAGAGTGCCTCTTCGACTTCGTTCCCGCGACTCGATCGTTTCCGGTGCGTGTCACACAAATACAAATGGCCATGTCGAAACGAACTTATCGACGAATAAGTTAATATCGACTTTAAACATTTTTAAGACTTTGTTCTACTTGATAAATGAAACCTTAGTTGCGTAATTTTTTTTTTTTTTTCATATACGGTATATATGATGTTCTGTATCATTTTCGTGTATAATGATAACGATTACATATAATGTTCCTGTGAATTATGTAAAATGCATGTTTTTTTATCATGAGATTTTATGGAAATGAATTCGTTGAACATATTCAAAGTTCGAGCAGTGAAACTCGCGAAAAGAAAGGCACATTTCGATCTTGAATTTTATAGAGAAATTCACGAAGACCCCGGGTCAAGCGGACGAGAAGACTTCGTCTGCCCAAGGTTCCGAGTCAATCGGTTAGAAGTTGCTCTACAAATTTCTCTTTTGTTTCTATTAAATTGAAACCACACGGTCGCAATGGTCGCAACCGTCGAAAATCTCCGCCCTCGTTTGACCGAGCAATTTTCCACCGCCCCGTTTCCCACAGTTAAAGTTCGAGTGAATTTCTCTCGCGGAACGTTTTCCGAAAATTGCTCTGCGAATGTTTTTTCCTCGGCCTAGGTAATCGGGGGACAGAAATATTATTTCATTATTCCAAAATACTTATTTATCGTGTGGCAACTTGACTGTATTAACAATCATGGTAATCACGTCACGACGTTGCCGAGAAATTCGTGAAAAAATCGAAATAAAAATCGAGTGTCGCAGCGCGACTCGCCGAGAGATCGAGGTTCTCGGCGAGTCGAAAGTGTGCAAACGCGCGCGCTCCTCCTTCCTCGGCTACACCTGGCGTGGCAGCTGTCCCGTAGCGTCCGTTACCTGGCGCGGAGCACCTGTTCGGGTTGCGTGCCTGCCCGAACGAACGCACGAACAACCGGCAACAGCAGCGGCAGCCACCACGAACCCCCATAGCAACACATGTCGCTGAAGGAAACTTCGTCGCCTCCCTCCCGCGTCACGACAACTTGGCTTGGGCATTCGCTCTTCGTGAAAGAAAAAAAAACCCCCTGTTTCATATCGAATTATACATTTTCCAATTTTTCGTCAGTTTTTTTTTTTTTTTTTTTGCGATTCTTTTCCTATTTTTAATTGCGAAGAGAGGAAACGAAGTCTCGGTTCACATTTTTTTCGGCCGTTCGTTCAGGTAAGAGATGAGCCGGAGATGAGGGGATTGCTTCGGGCAGATGGAAGCTCCGGACAACCTTCGAAAAAGCCTTTAAAAGCCATCCTATCATCCACCTTTTTTTCTCTTCTTTGCTAGAAGCTGAATTATTGAAGTACGCGAGTCTACGGGGCTTTGGGAGGGATTTTTCTTTTCCTTTCATTGGTCGAGACAGACCGAAGATGAATTTTTTTATGTATACTTATCTGCAAAATTATATCACAGGAAAAATCAATCTCTACTTCGAGTTTACTGTTCAATAGTCGCAATTTCTTGTTCGAGATCAGTACTGATTTTTTTTTTTACTGGTACATTTATTCAATTATATTGAATGAATGAAAAAACGTGTTAAAGTATTGTTCTAAATTTTGAAATAAACAATATTCGGTAGAGAATTCATGGATTGATCGGAGTAACTTTAACAAAATTTGTATTATATTTCAATACAATTTTTTTTCATTGCAATCGTAATGAATAGTTTTTTCTGTTCAATGGCATTAGAATGACATTCGACTGGCAGACGGGATAAAATTTACGCACGTTCATGAATATGGATATGTATACCTGTGTACGGCACAGAGACGCGGACGCGCACGGCGTGTTTAGCAATGGCTGTCGATATTGATCCGCGTCCCCACGACCTGTTCCGGGAGGCTAACTCGACTTAGACAGCTATAGACTATATTGCCGCACCGCATTGCACACCGAAGTGCAGCGCACCGCCCGACCGCCACCCTCTCTCGCCCATCCTCATTCGCACGTTTTTCCCTCCGCCGCGGCCACTTCATTGAGATAAAAGAGAGCGGGAAAGCTTTGCCGTTTCGTTATCTCCAAACCGAGGGAATAAAAGAATGAAGAAAAAAAACGGAATTGACAAAACAAATTTATTTTTTCTCGCCGAGGATTCGTTGAAACTGTGACTCACTCATCGATTCGGAAATTTGTGAATTTCGATGGGGTTGACTCAGTCTCTCACCCTCGCAACGTTTACTCGCGAGATATGTTTGGCTTGAAATTGTAATACACACACAGGGGTCCCGGCGTACTACTTTCGCCGAAGCTCGAAATTAATTCCGTGGAAAGTGACTGTGGGAAGTAATGGTGGTGGTGGTGGTGGTGGTGGTGGTGGTGGTGGTGGAAGAACCACGAAGGATAATTACGAGCACGCGACATGCTTCGCTTTTCTTTGTCGCTGTCGTTCCCCGAGAGCGTTGCGCTTTCGCTCCACGCGAATCGCGTACAGCGTACATTGAGCATGTACCACACGCTCGCGTACGCACGTCGACGCCCACCCTCTTTTGCCGCGAAAAGGGCGGCACGATGGAAGGAAAGGAGGCGGAAGAGAGAGAGAGAGAGCGAGAGAGGTCGCAGGCAATAGAGAGGACAAAAAATACTGAACCGCACTGAAACATCGAGAAAAACCCTATCCCCCCGTTCGCCGCATCGCGTATACTTCGCGAAAAACGAAATTGCATTGGAAGAATTGCGCGGAAAAAGTTGAAACGCGGGGGAAAAAAAAGAAATAAATATGTACTCGAGTTCTTTCGGTTATCAAAAGCAAGTGTCACCCACAGTATCATAGTTTTGAAAAATATTTTCAAGCGGATATTTCATACGTGACCAAGTGGACTCTTTGTTTCCAAAATTTTTTTTTAAACCCCAGAACTGAATGACGATTTTTCAATCGATTTTCGTGCACTTCGAAGCGTACTTGATATTTGTTGAAGCATGAAACTTTCGAAAAGAAAAAAGGCATCGCGAGGAATACCCTTAGAATTTGAATATAAAGAATATAATAATTTTTTTATTATTTTTATTTACCGTGCAAATAATACAATAACTCCGAAACGCGAATTGTTCATTGCTTTTTCAGTTGATTTCCCTTTATTTGATTTTTTGTTAAGTTTTATCCTTGTTAATTCAAGCTTTTGAAGTAGTTGAACGAAATTTTTTTTCTGTCGAATTTAACCGACCACCGGAAGGCGAAGGTTTCAATCCCTTTTTAGCGTCCCTCGGTCGTCATCCTCACGGCGAACGGGGCTCGTCTTCTATACATCTTTTCTGCGCTATGTCTCGAGCCCCGATGCCTCATAGAAATTCCTCGTCTCTAAAACTAAAACCGCCTCCGTTCGAAGACTCTCGGAGAGTCGCAGGATTTTCTCGGGGAGTTCGAGCAGCGGGCACGGCACACTCGAGGAGCGGGGCAGCGAGAGAGATACCCTCGCGAAAGCGAACTCTACGAAACAAACACTGAGCCCTCTACGCCCCTCTTTCTCTGTACTTTCCGACAAACTAGCTTCCGACTATATAATGCGCCCCGGTGTTCCATGCATGTATGCGTCTATTTATTCGAGGAAGAGCGAACAAGGGACACGAGAGAGTGTATTCGTGTCCGGCGAGGTTTCGTGGCGCTTACGAAACTCCACTCGCGCTAATTGAAATATAATGGGCGCGTCAGCTTGTTTTTCCTTCCCTTTCGTGTGTCCACGCCCGTGTGTGCGTGATGTTTTTTTTTGTCCTTTTTTATATTCACTCGTTGTTTTATAGTGTTTTTTTTTTTTCTTTTTTTTTAGTGCAGTGCTCGCGTTCCCATTTCGTGACGCGGACGATAGTTTACGTATATCACGGAGAGATTCCGCGGATGGGGACACACGACGCTTTTAAAACTAATTTGACTACAACGATGCCCTTGTTTTTCGCGAAGCGTCGGTCGAACTTTGGTTTAATCGCGGGAAAACACGCGATCGATCGCAAAATACTCGATTCGAAAGGCTTACTATTATTTATTCATAGACGGACGAATTTGTAACCGGATCGAAAAAAATCTAACATTTCAATAATATCATTTGAGACCATCATTCTTTCATTTATCGATCGAATTGACTGTATTCTATTAAATTTCATCGAACCGTTGCGATACAGTGGAAAGTAAGCATTTTTTTACAATGATATTTTCTCTACAATTTCATAAGTGCGTGCGAACCTAATCGAAGATAATTGCAGGTATCATTATCATAATGGGAGTAGTCGGCCCCGCGCGAAATATATAAAAAATAAAGAAAAAAAAACAGTTGGGAAAAAATATATATATATTCCCATACGTTTTGACGTTTTAATTGTAGCAGCGTGTATAGAGAAGGGGCTGCGCGTAATTGATGGTTTTCAAATAGCGGAGAGGGCGGAGGAGGAACGTAGTGAAAAATATGATTGCAGAAAAGCGTACGTTGAGCGCGAAAGGGACAACGCTTAGGACTCGACAGGATGTTAGAGTTGCCTATTGAATTTTGTGCCGTTTTTCTCGATTCACCTGGAAGGTGGAATAATGTATGCAAGGAGGTAGTGCCCCACGTGTTCCGGTCGGAGGATATACGCTTGCGAAAAGGATGAATATGAAAAAAAAAAAAAAACGAAACAGAGGACAAAAATCGACCACCAGTTAATTTCGAGTTGCGTGTGCGCGTAATAATCGGGCGTGTATGGATATGAACTTCGGTACAGAGAAGAGAGCCTTATGGCTATTGTGGGATCCTTATGGATCGACGGCCCATATGTCGATCCACTTTTTTTTCCATTTATATATATATATATTTTTTTTTCTTTCGTCGTCCGTCCATCCGGCACGAGTTTACAATGCAAACGAAGCTATTGAAACGTCGGATATGTCGCGATACAACTTCCCACAGTGAAAAACATTTAAAAAAAATATATATATATGTCTCGCTTTTTCGTATTTAAACGTTAAACTGTTCCGAGTACTAATTTTTCATACTATTTACGGAATGACAAAACTTTGATTATAATTTTCCTCTTTTACTTCCGTGAATAACAGTTCAACAGGAAATTCGAATCGTGTTTGTAGACAAAACTGCCATTGTCTCGGTCACCAACATTTCGGATAATACTCCACCATTCACAATTACAGATGCAAAATAAGCACGTCTGTAATTACATTGCAAATATGGTTAAAACAGTGATAAGAAAAAAAAAAATAATAAAAGAAAGACATTCGAGTCACGAGAAAACTGCCCAAGGCTAAGAACCGAGGGGTGAGAAATAGAGTGCGGGAGGTCGACGTCTGGAGGAATCTAGGCCGAGAAATGGCGAACGGAGATTCCAATTTCGAGTCTGGTAGTCCGTCGAGTAACGACTCTCCTCTCTTCTCTCTCGTATTACTCGCGATTCCTCCGCGTCGAGAACGACGACGGGATCGCGAGACTACCGGAGGACCATTAGGAATGCGTCGCGTTCAAGACGAGCGAGAGGAAAAGGGCCGGTAGCCGTAGAGTCGGCTTCGGCTTCGCACTCGAGGAGTCTCAGGATTCTCGGTGAAAGGGTCTTGTACAAAATAAGCACGACGAAGCGAGACAGATAAATATCCGGTCGAAACGACGACGAGAACGAAGCTCGGTAGGGAGAAGTCGGCAAGAAGAAGAGGAAGAGACGTCTTCGTCGGTGGATTATACTAACACGCCTTCCGTCATGAACTCTGACACCGAGAGAACGATCTTTGTGTCTTTCATTTTTTTCACCTCGACCCTCGCCACTGCCAACCATCGACTCTGAGAGTCTTCCGGTTGAGCTCGCCGAAGTACACGCGTTATATTTTTCCCTCGGACTCTTAAATATTTCATTTTTATGTTTTTCTCATCGTATCTATATACACATTTTTTTGCATCCCTTCGCTCATGCAGGGTGGACGAAAAATCTTAACGGGTCAGAGAGGAACACCGAGCGTGTAAAAACGAGAGTGAAAATACGTCGATGAAGTGAAATTCCATAGCCAAGTTCAAACTTGTATTCAATTCGTTTGTGTCTCCGTTATGGGATACCGTTGACCCTTTTTTTGCAGACCGCAAAAAGTATTCTATTTTTCGTAAGAGTTTATTTGCCAAGAAAAATAAATTGTTTCGTAGAATGAAAAAGTCTACCGTTCGATTTTGGGTAAATTTTCGATTTGGTTCTTCGAATAGATTTTTGAAAAACTTTATCCAATCTTGACTAACGCATCGGGTGTTAACTATTGTCTCATTGTTTCCCAATAGAATATTCTCTCCGGGAGTCGATTATACGAGGCTTTTGAACCCTTTCTCATTTGGAACTTCGATCAAACTTCGGATAGACAAGACGCTCGACGAACCGAGTTAATATCAATATAGCGTACGACACAGTTATTCGAGAAACCGCGAGATTGTCTTTGAAACCGTTTCGCGTCAGCCGGGCAAATTTTGGAGTGGGAGGGACGCGCGACACGCATCATTGGAGAGCAACGATACAGAGATATTCCGTCGAGATATAAACACCCGGGGCGCAGAGTGACGAAGCCGAAGCGCGAAGTTCGAGACGGGTTCGAGACAGCCCGATTCCCGCCACCCCGGATGCGAAATGCACTTTGAGCGAATTGTTCGAATAGAGTTATACACGAGGATGTAATTAGGGATGGCGGTGGAGGGCGATAGGAGTGGAACAATGCCGGAACGAGCTTAGCTGATAGCGCACCGACAACGACTAGACGGCGCCTGGAACGAGTCTTCGAGGATCTCGCACTGGCCTCTCTCTCTCTCTCTCTCTCTTTCTCTCTCTTTGGCGAATGACCGAACGTGGGCGCGACCCGTGCTGCCGAGAGGAAAGATCTGTCGCACGTTTCACGACGATGGACGTTTCGTTGGCCACTCTGGCAATCCAACGGGTTTCACTCGGCAAACATTTATTCTATTTACTTCGGAACGGAGAAAAAAACATTCAGTGGACACACGCGCGTCTTCGGAGAAGTGCTTTAAGAAAATGTTTGCCCTCGAGTCAAGATAAAATTGAAGCGCAAAATAATTTATAATAGCTAAGATATTTTCGCTTATCGCAGCCTCTTTTCGATTCAGCAATGTGTAATATACATTCAGTGAAATGTCATTTCAAAATCGATTTGTCCCGAAAAATGTGTACTTTTTAGAAAAAAAGTAAGAATACAGAATAAATGTGGCAAAAGTTAATTGACAAAAGAATTCGTTGCAAATACAAAAAAAAATGTAATGGTGTTTTTATTGCGCCAAGATTACTTGCACAGTGCGCATTGCAATGCCAATTGATCACATCAATTTTGGAATAATTGGTTTTTAGCTACTTCGATTTGGTTCAAGGATAACATTTTTCGTGATTCAACTTGCGCAATACTCATTTCGCAAAAGTGTCCTCGGTATTTTTTTGCAAAAGAAATGTACTTATGACAATTTCCAATGTCACATTCGGTTGCGAAAGTGGATTCGATCAAAGTCAACCGAAGAAATTCGCGCGGAGAAAAATAATTCTTCGACACTTTTATCCGATATAGTTCGAAGCCTTGTAAATCCCGAGCTTCCAATCTCGCGGACTACCAGCCACGAGTCGGAGCTGTCGAATCAACATTCGCTCAATCCGACGAGAGATTGATTGCAAAATCTCCGGCTCCCCGTTCGATCGATGGTATCTTATTCCGCATCGTTTCATTTACATTCTTTCCTGGCAACGACTCCCGAAACTAAAGGGATCTTTGCTGTCCGTCGATCACTCTCAAGATCATAGAATTCACATTGGACGCTTCGAATTCCAAAACGCTTTGTCAATGATACAACGAAAAGTTCGTTAAGAGCGACTTCCGTGAAGCGTATTACGATGATTTCTCGCAGTGGGGAAAGCTCTTCGCTCAACAGTTTCTCTGGCAATTCGGAAACCCGGCGGGCAAGTTGGTCCGTACCGAATTGGCGGTGCCTCCGGTTGCATCGTTTCCGGAGATGGGATACGCACGGAATTCACAATAGACACACTATAACCGACAACACTGCGGGAGTGAATCGCGAGACTTTCGACTATGCACGAGTCTCCCTCAATTTGTTGCGTGAATACCGGATTGCTCCGGTACTGCGCGTTGAACAGTGCGCTCGCTCACTATCGTCGAGTCTCGCCGACAAATTTCGCCAGCTTCTACCGTGTACCGTGCGCGCGTCCGTAACCATTGCTCTTTCCCTAACCCTTCAACCCTCGCGCCTTACTCGCAATACGGATGCAATATAAACGAGGAGAAAGATGAAGCGAAACGCGAAGGCGCAAGTGTACGAGGATAGCGAGCGATTTCATCGTGGAAAGCACAGGGAGAGAGAGAGAGAGAGAGAGAGACGCAAAGGAAGATTCACACAAGGCGATGGATACGGAAGGAACGAGACTCCGGGGAAGACGCGGCACTGCCACTCAGCGACGTCGCCGAATCGCTTTATTTCGATTCCCGAGGTCGCCAATCACGCCCCTCTTCTCCATCCTATTCGCCTTATTCGCAAATTCTTCGCTTCTCCTTCTTTTCTCGTTTACTTTTTCTTTGAGCTTATGTTTCCGCTGGTGCTCGAATTTATTGATTCACCGCACGACACGACGGTGTTTCTGGCTCTCCTTCCCTTTCTCATTTTTCTCGGATGTTACGTCGAGCGCGACAAAACGAATTTCGGTCTGGTTGACTTGAATCGGGATTGAATAAGGAACGAATTTCCTTTTCGTTTTGTGATGTATGTTAGCGAATTATTGACATACTGGTTTTGCAAAAAGGAAAAGTGGCAAAACATATCGAGATGAGAAGTCGAACTTGTGGCGAATTAAAAAAAGGGTGTCATTAACGATAGCCTTCATTTGGACAGTTGAACTTTTTGTTCACTTTTTTATTCGAGACCGATTTGTTCTTTTTTAAAAACTATCAAACGAAATGCAGTGAACTATTCTTATCGAACATCGTTTAATCGTCTCCTATTACTTTCTAGAGAACCGAAGATTACCTTTTTTTTCTTAATTTGACGAAATATTGTCAAATTTGTATAAAATCATTGGCCATTATTGAATGAATCAACTTTTAATTTGTATGTACCTTTCAAAGATTTTTCGTCCCTTTCGGCGCGAAATGTTCATTTTTTTTTGTTTTCGAACCCCCGACGTATCGAAGATTTTTTCTTCAATTCCTTCGCGCACTTTTGTAAACAAGTTCGACCTTTTCTTTCCTCATGTTACAGGAAAGATTCGGAAGAAAAAAAAACGTAGCTGTTATCCAGCATAACTGCATAACATGAAAACAGAGCCAAAGCAAAGAGTAAAAAATAATGAAAAAAAAAGGCAGCCGAATATTCAACCTCCGGTAAAGGCCACGTTTTCCTTACCAAACCCAGAACTCTATATCTATCTATACCCGTCGAGTCTCCGTATCTGTGACGCGTACCAGAGTGAAACTTTCAACTTCGACGGCTTCTCGTGGTAACGGAATTTCGTGGCTTCACTCCAGTTGGCTTTAACTTCGTTCTCACTGTTCGCGCGGCGTGTAAGTGCAAGCTCGCGAGGGTTACACAATAAGAGAAGGTACCGCAACCTTCGTTTAGCAATTTTATCGGTTTCTCTTTTCTCCCGTTTCTTTCCTCAACCCCTCCGTCGGTTTTTTCTCCTTACCAATCGTCGCATCCCTTTATTTCGCGGACGGACCACGATACCGCGATAACGGTTTTTTTTTCGGTACACGAATTTCCCCGACATCATTGGAAATTAGTTTCAACCTGCCCTACCCCTTCCTCTCTCCATAAACCTCTACGTCGCCGTCTCAGTCTCGTGAATTTCGATTACGCTGTTCTAACTTTACAAATTGGATACGTATTGTATATACGACAGGAGAGTCCCGACATGGACCGGGGAAAATTTCGTACGCAATATTGTTACCGAGTTACCACAATAGTTTACTCGCGTTCCTAGACCCCCACACACAAAGTTCAGAAACCATTTAATGCCATATACAGATTCGTTCCCGGCTTGCCAATGACAACATTTCTTTTTCTAACTGCTATGGCAAAATATTTTGTAGAATTTTTGTCAGAAGGCCACCCGAATATTTGATTGTTACAGCAAATTTGGTGGTCAATTTCAGCGGAATTAGCGTGTGCACCACAAGTAATGACTGAAAATCCACTCCTTTTCTTGAAAAGTTAGTGTGTATCGTTTTATCTCAAAATACGAATAAATTGCAAGATTTTATATGGAAACTATTGTTGCTGGTTTATTCATGCCGCGAGTGATCGAAATTTGACGAAATTTGATAAGAATAACGCGATACTCAACGAATTTTTATTATTCGTACAAACTGGAGTGTGGCTGTGGGGCAATTGATTGATCAAATTCAAAATGAACTTGTACGATTAAATTGTTCTGGAGAATAAAAGTTTTTACGTTACCTATAACACGAGCCAGTCTGTGCGATTCTTTTTTTCCTTCCGGTTTTCTTCTCTAATTAGCGAAATTTGAATTTTTATCAACGATTCCACGCATAAAACAGGCCGTTTTGTCCCGCCCAAAGGTGACCCGGCAATCTGTTGCCCGCCCGCGACTAAATAGTTTCGTACGAAAAACACGCCTCTGGCCCGCGGCCAAAAACTCGGCGAGACTACGCACGCAAAAGACGTTCCGCGGAAGTAGAATGACGCAGAGTCGTCGAGTATAAACGCGAAGGTCGACGAAAGTTGAGTCCGAAAGACAACCATGAATTACGGAACAAAAGGCAATGAAAAAGTAAAGAGAGTTCGCGATAACTTACCTCGCGAAGTTCCTTGATCTTGAGGCCACCCTTGCCTATGATGCAGCCAGCCTGGCTCTGATGAACCAACATACGCACGTCGATCTCATCGTTTCCGTGCTTCGAACCGTTCTGAAATGACGAATCAGACTCCTTAGTGAATTATAGAAATTTATCACTCTTAACACGATGAGAAAAAACTACCCTCCTGTACTCGACTAATCGCAAACTTACCTCCTCAAGATTCGGCACGACTTTGTTAACCACCTGAAGTACGGTATCCAAGTCCGAGCTTATCGTCAGTACCCTAAAAACAGAAAAACCCCGAGCGTTATTTCGCTTAAAAAAAGAACAAAAAAATCATCGAATATTTTTACAATTGTTCTTTTTTTTCTTCTTTTTTTGTTTATTCAGTTTTTACTTTTTTCAATTGTTATTTATAATTTGCGCTACTCGATCGCACCGTAGCTCCAACCAATGTTTATCAGCGTCGAATCTAGGTTACATTTGGAAAAAAAAATTATTCGCTAAATTTTTTTTACTCCGAGTCATGTTACACAACGTCTCAATAATTATTTAGAACAACGGTATGAATTCCGCAGTATATCGAAATACGCACGAGAATCTTTCTTTTCGATCCAGCCTTTTTTTTTAAATCAACGTCGAAACCAGATTTAATGGCAAAAAAAAATCTTTCCCTCCAAACTTTTTTCACTCAAAAGCCTATTTATGTGGAAGTTGAAAAAAAATTGTATGCAAAAAAAAGATAAGCCAGCGATGGTACCGTTGATGCGAAGCACGTGGGACTTGTTTGGTATGTTTTGGCTTCAACCTATTTTTTATCAATGTCGCATCTAGACTTAATATAGAAAAAAATGTCACCCCTATGTATGATTTTTTAACTCGGAGGATAATTTACAAGGAGAAATAAAAAATACGAAAACAGCACAATGAACTTCGCGATAACGTCGATGCGAAACACGTACGAAGTTATATATTTTTTATCATTCTTGTTCCTTCACCTCGGCTCGGTGGAGAAGAAGGCTTTCCGAGTGTCGGAACGAAATGAAGAAGTGACGAAAAAAAAAAAAAAAAGAAACGCACACACATACGCACACAGAAAACGAGAGATAAAGAATTATATAGAGATTGGAGTTGGACATAAAAGAGGTGAGAAAGAGAAACGAACACTCGACAAAACTCGGTGTCGTTACTCAACTCTCCTGCCCGCAGTTTTGTTACTCCCGTACGTCACACCACGCACCCCCCCGACTGTTCGGTACCTAACGGACGAATACCACACTGGGTCTCTCAGCTGCGCCGACCGAGCTCGCCTGCTCGATGGTTGAACCGGAGAAGAAGGGGATGAAAAATATTGCCTCAAAAGACTGGGAAAAAGTTCGAGTCTAAAGCGAATCGGGGAACGAGAGGGGGGCAGGAAGAGAAACGAACAGGAGAGAATCGGAGTGGGGGAAGACAAACGCGAAGTTTTTAAACTATGGCAGACACAAATCAGCCCTATCTCTATCTTTTTACGCTCTTCCATTTCTTCCGTTACAAGATCCTCGGGGGAACGATACACACGATTCTCAACTCTTTTTCACTATGTGTGCATGCGCGTTTTTTTTGTTGTTGTTCTTTTCAACCTCTTTGTAGAGTGCTTGCTTGAACTTTTTTTTCTCGAAGTTCGTTTTGATAAGCAGTTTCAGCTCGGGCGAAGAAGAATCGTGAAAGAAAGATGATTCTGGAACGATCAAGAGATACAATGGAATACTCGTTGTTTTTTCATTTTTCTCATTGCAATGAAATTTCAATAAAATGGCAATATCATTGAATCAATCATCTTCACGTTATTCATAAAATAACAATTAAATATTCGTATCGGAGTCTGCGGTCCTTTTTTTTTTTTTTTCTTTAAATCAATGGCGACCGAATTGCTATGATAACGTAATGATTAAAAATTTTACAGATATATCGATGTTTCGAGGCACACGACCCTTTCGATTTAGGCCATCGATATTTCTCGAAAAAGTGACAAAGGGTTTAAATTCATCTTAGGCGTAACGGTTAGAATTCGTAATGTTAAATTATCTTATTAGAGATTAAACTGGTCGATGGTGTTGAAACTGTGTTAAACACACGTTGATTAAATCCCACGAGCAGATATATACTGAGTATATCTGTGTAACTTGGATACGGTAAACCATAGGATGAATTAGAGATCTACCTTTACGGCAATAAATCGAGCCTCCCATCTCCTTCTCGATTTCTATTTCCCTCTCCGTCTCCCTCTGTCTGTCTCTCTCTCTTTCTCTCTCTCTCTCTCCCTGACTTCCACTCGACTCGCCCTGTTCTCTCGCAACCCTTCCGCCGTCCGATACGGTGATAAGGTCAATACGCACAGTGCCAGAGACAATCCACCTTTCGGCTTCGCGTGGCCGACGTTTAAGAGTTTATCGACGATTAAATCGCTCCGCTATATTTAAAACAATGTAAGCTACAACTGTTTCGAATAAATTCAAGAGCTTGATTATCATAATTTTTGTACTTCTTTAAAGATTTAAAGAAATCTTTGTGAAATACATTCGATGGAAAACATGGGACGGTATTTCAATAAACCAATGGTCAAACTTTTATTGAGGAATTCGTATTTCCTCTTTTTTTTCTGCATTTTAGCCAGAAAGGATTCGAGTGTCTCGAGTGAAATAAATATCGAGACGCGAACAGTAGAGCGTAAAAAAATTGTACAAACGAGAAGAGAAGAGGCATAACGAGAGACAAGGTGAGCCGAACGAGATGAAGAGAGGAATAAGAAAAGATTCGCCTAGCGATACCCGTTCTCTCACGGGAAATCTGACGGGGTTGTCCCTTTCGGCGTCGGGAGGGTGCGCACATCCCGAGACTAGGAAAGAGTAAGTCGAGGCTGCGTTGTGGTACGTTGCCGCTAAGGCACTGCGGATCTTTGGGGATTCGTGGGTGGGCGGATGGGGGATCGAGGGGTGGCTGCGGCACGGGTTCGTAACGACCGATGAGGTTGTTTTCTCTGCGGACTCTTTTCATTGGGGGATCTCCTTTTCTCGAGTCTGGATAAAGCGAACTAACGCTGCTTCCACTCTCGATCTATCCGTCGATGATTTTTTTTTTTTTTTTTCTTTAACGACGGGAAGCGTAGAAACGCGAAGAGGTCGATACTATGCAAACGCGGTGTTCATCTACGATATTAGAAAATGTATTAAATATCGATTCGAATCTCAGCGATGGACTCAAATTGAATTGCTATCTAAAACAGAGAAGTGACTTTACGGAATAAATATGCGTACATTAGATTTCTATACGAATGTAAATCTATGTCCAGATAACGAAAAAAAAAAAAAAAACTATATTCTTATCATTAACTTTCAAACATTGCGAGAAATTTGGGTAGAAAATGATTCGATAAGATTTCATATATTCGAGAAAAATAATAAACAATGCATTTTTTGACTTCATAAATAGTTTTAAAAAATCGCCGAGTATGAAAGCTTCGGAATAAAATCTACGCTTCACCGGTAGTGATGCACCGATGTAGATTAATTGTTGGCACTGCGTCACAAGCTGAAAAGAAAATATAATGAAAGCTCTTTCTTTTTATTTTTTCGTATTGCCTTGAAAATCTTCTGGGGCCTGGAAATATATATTTTTTCTGAAAAAACGTTATGTAATCCTGCAACACGATTTCGTAATAAAAGCGTAATTCAGGATTTGTGGAGCATCGAGTTCGTGGAATCCTTATCGGATATCACGTGGGCACGAGGACACGATGGAATATTTTTCGAAATATTAATGTTGGTGGACGTGACGTGTGTTGTATTCTAATAATAATAATAATCGAAATAATAGCAATAATAAAGATAATAATAATGAAAATATTCAAGATAAATCAATGTCCCTCCAGGCTCGATTATTTTTTTCTTCTTCTTCTAACTTCACCTATCCTGCGGGACTGACTTCCGGACGGGTTCGAGATAGCGGAGAGAATAATCATTTTTTTTAAACTGACAACAAATGACCGATAGAAAGGGAGATAGATAGATACAGCGAGCGAGACACAAAGAACGCGGGTGAAGAAGAAGAAAAGAACGAGGGAAAAAAAATCAGGAAAATTTGCACGAAGAGAATGTAAATATTTTTCCGAGTTTAAGTTCGTAGCGAATTATACAACGCAAGCGACGGGAAACCGCAGAAAAATATATTTGTATTGAAATGGACGGATCCGCGACTAATTACTCAGAGAAAAATCAAGGCCCTCTCCGAGTTTTTATTTCCATTTAGAGAAAATAATAGAAATATATTCGAAAAAAAGCGAGCTTTCCGGCACAAATGTAGTTTGTTTGAATGCATCGAAAGCAAGAGGCTCTTCGTTTGTGCTTTGTGTTATCGTACATTCCTCGCTAATTGTATACTCAAACTTGATTGCTGAAAAATTGATGAAGTTGTATCAAACTTGAAAATACATATTGAAAAAATATACGCGAAAATCACCAATAATTTTTTTTTTTTAATGAAAGCGATTGAATAGTAAACTTCCAAGTCTACAAGAATTTCGCGTGGAAAGAAAAGTACGCTGTTATTGAATCTCTGCATGTTTTCAACGATGGCGAATCGCAGTGTTGAAAAAGTATCGCTACTTTGAATCTGTACGGTCTTCCAGTTTGAAGAAATGGCACAAACCGCTACAAACACAACGTTGATTCGAAAACTCGCACAAACCGCGCGCCTTTACAGCCTCGGGTGGCGAGTCTAACGGTAACTAAATAAGATCCCTCATAATAAATTGAAAAATTAATTAAACAATGCATATTTTCTCTGAGTGTAAAAAACGAGGTCTAGTGAGAGAGAGAGAGAGAGAGAGAGAAACGAAAAGACAGCGTATAAAACCATAAACCGATACGAGAGTACGAATGACAAACACAAGTGAATGTGAACGAGTTCCAGATAACCATTGTCGTGATTAAAGAATTCAGTAACAATTATTAATGAAACGAATAAATATATCCTGGATACCGATGGTCCCCATTGATAATTAGAGACAAATAGGTGAATAAGAGAGCAAGAGAAAAATAGTAGAGATAGAAAGAGAATTAAGAACATTAAGTATTTGGTGTTGGCATTTACCGTTCGGGTCCGGGGCAATCGGGTACAATGATTGAGGCTTTGTACTGTCGGGCCGTGGTTGTTGGTTGGTTGTTCATTGGTGATTGGTTGGTCGATTGTTGTAGATTGTTGGTATTGGGTTGAATCACGGCGGGCACACACAGAGACAGGTCCAGACAGGCCGATTTGCGTTGACGAAGAGGTTCGAGTTCGGTGGTCAAGTTCAGGGTCCGTCGATCAGATTCCATGTTATCGGGTCGCACACACGGCATGGCAGGGCGGTTACGGCAGGGCGAAACGACCAGGATAATCGCCGTCGGGGCAAGACACACCAGGGCACAGGCCAGGGGGGCAACGCCGGGGTCGGGGCAGGGCCAGGGCACAAACCATCAACCAAGTTAGACAACCACGCTTATTTTTTCCTTTTTTTTTTTTTTGTTTGTTCGTTCGTTTCTTTTTAACCAGTATTCATCATTATTTATCTTAGAATCTTTAGGAAATAATAATAAAATCGTTTATCCTGCATATTCGCGAAAGCGAGTTTTTTCCCAACCCGTCGCTGATATTTTACGAGTTTTACCATTCCCCGTATAGTATACTAGTGACGAACTTTTACAAGAAATATATACTTAACGCCTTGCTAATACGATCGAGTTTCTTGGCCCTTTGGCAGCGATATATATATATAGATTTTTCTTTGTTTATGTCAGTTTTTTCGTTCGTAGATTCATGCGTGTGTTTCGTGTGTGAGAGAATTTAATGCTGTGATTTTTTCTTTTCCTTTCTTTTTGGGTTTCAACCCACAGCTCTTTCCAATCCTCTTCCATATTATTTTTACTGCATTTTGTTAACGCTATTTTCATGACCCTTTATCCGAGTCCCAGGCCGAACGGCCGCGAACTCCGTTTATCTATGTTATTATTTACCATGGGCGTATTTCGTTTATAGATCAAATTCAATCGAACGATGTGTTTCGATTTTTGAAAAATCAAGCAGAATATTTCAAATAAAACGTGTGGAATAGTACTCGTGTAAGAACGAAAAAAATAGATAATTATTAATTCAATAGTAATAAAGGAGACAGGCGATGGAAGAGGTGAAGAGAGGAAACAAAAAAATCGAACAAAAAACGAACAAAGTAAGAAAAAAGTTATTGGATTCGATCGATTGTCGCGAAAATGTTGAAATTGTCTTTATTCTAGAATGTGTAATCGCCGAGTCGTCGGAAGCTCACCTGACTACGGAGCTTCGTGATGTTCTGGCCGCCTTTGCCGATTATCGAACCGGCGACCTGCAACAGACAAAAAGAAAAAATGCCCGATAATCAATTATTGCGATCCTTCGCGCGTTGTCAACAATATTTCCAAATAATCATCCAATGAATTCCAATAAATATGCAATAACGATTCGAATGCTAAAAAATTCAAATTTCAAATCGTCGTTGATCTCGACGCGAACGCATCCGTCTAACTGCATCATCACATTTTTTTCTACAGGTGCGGCGTATCGCTAACGATGAGCTAATCGAGACACGTGTGTGTCGAGTTTCCCTTGGTGCTGAATGACTCCAATCTGACCCGCTGACGGCGGAACGTGCATTCGCAATCTTCTATATCAGCAAAGACGCGAGCGTGAGCTCATACAATAGAATTTACTGTTCGCATTATGAACGCCAACTAAGGTCCCTTGCGTCAGACTTTGCTCGTTCACTCGAATGTTCGTTCGACATCTATGCCAATCGACGCTGAAAAGATTTTCTTCGGAGAATTTTTACTAGGCGTATAAAAATAGGCTTGGATAATAAAACAGACATTTTCTTTCGTTTTCATAGACCCTTAATTAGTCATAAGAAAGTTTTCCACATTCCAGCTTGACCTCTGTAACGACGTGTTTCGGCTCATATTTCCAACGAAATAAGAGCACAAATTGTAACGAGCCTCACTGAAACTGCGAGTGCATCTCAAGTTGAGTCTAGAGTTTGTTTTCAAATTAATTTGTAACTCGAATTGAAACTAATTTAATAATAATGAATAAATTAATTTGATCGATAGTCATTAATAGAAATAAAGCACGGAATACGACATCGGTAATTTGTATTTGACCTGACCCCCCCCCCCCCCCCCCCCCGAGACGCGAAAGAAACCAAACATTATGTTTGTTAAAAAAAAAAAGAAAAAAGCGCCTCCGACGGATGTAATCATGACGACTTTGTTAGTTCGCAGCGTTGTGCCAATCGCCGAAGCAGTGTTAAAATGGATACAGTCCGACTCTTTCGTTCCCTTACCCGGACGTATTTCTCTCGCTTCATTGGTCGTCCGGGAGGCGTCCAGTGACATAATACCACTCCGCGGTGTACCGCTTAGACTCTCGTGCGCGTCCCGAACTGCGCGACACTCAGGAATTCAACGGGCCCTGCGGTAACTGTACAACTGTGAACTAGCAAACGCCAACTTTGCTTTGTTTTTTTGTCCCCTTTTTCACTCTACTTCTGACCAACGTCTACCGAAGCTGTAGGGTTTTTTATGCCTTCTTTAAGTACCTCGGCGAAAACCTCGTGGGATTTGACGGAAAATAAGAGGAAAAATAGTGTTGCCCAAAAGAGTGAAAACTCTCTCGTTGAATTTCTCATTTAGGAGAGCTTGCCGCGCACAACTGGCGTTGCGAGCAAAGAAACCAAAGCCTAGCTCGAATTAATAGTCCGCCAATTACGTGACACCTCGTCGCTTTCTGCAGCCCGCTTGGCTCACCGTCGAAGGCTACCTTTTCTTTTTTTTTTATAACTATCAAGACGAAAATGCGCGAATGCGAGCGTTTTTTCTTAAGAAAATCCTGTAAATGCGACGAATTTCAATAGCTCGAGTAACCTCTCTGTGGGTGCGTTGAACCTCTCTGTGAGCTTTGAAATCTTGACTTTCCGAGGATCAAGCGGGAGGACACGTATTTCCTCCCGTTCTCACGATCTCGTGAACCCATCCCTCGCGTTGAGACCTCTCGGACGGACAGACACGTCTATAGGAGCGGATAAAGCCCGGCGGTTATAATTGCGAAATGAATCCGGTGCAATTACGCGACTTCGTATCCTACCCCACAGGAGCGCTAAACGTTGCTTTGATATATGTATCCTCGCTCGCGCCGACGTATTCGTTGCGTAAATGCATCTTAAAACATATATAAATATATATATATATATACAAAAATATCCGTATTTACGCGGAAACGTTGGATTATTGAGCTTTCTCACGCGTTAACGCGAGATTACGAGCCCATGAGACGAAACCCGAACACCGTTACGAAATTCATGTAGTAATCGACTCTTCTTTTCCCTTCGAGTCTCATTCGCGCTTAAACTTAGTCAAATTCAACTTACGGATGTGAAATATTGTCTATTTCAGATTATTTCTCGAATTAATTAATTCATCAATTTTATTTGTTTTATCAATAATCATACGATCAACGAGAATAGCAATAGTGTCATTATCATTATTGATAAAAATAATTAAAAAAATGAAACCGATTGATTTATTGATTGAAATTTGTTTAATTTGTGATGATTTTTTTGCCAGTATTATCAGCAGCGAGAACGCAGAGAGCGGGTAACAAGCAAGCATCCGTTGCGCCGCAACGTCGATACGATAAATATTCCGAAATTTGGACGCTACGGAATCGGAAATTCGAACGCGAACTTTGAAATTCGCAGGAAAATGATATTCCTCGAGCACGATATTAGCGTTCTATTCTCTGCAAAGCTCGCATCCGTGAATAAGCCATGAGATATTGCG
The DNA here is from genome assembly GCA_963924025.1 of Ischnus inquisitorius. NCBI lineage: Eukaryota > Metazoa > Arthropoda > Insecta > Hymenoptera > Ichneumonidae > Ischnus > Ischnus inquisitorius. Next base: position 19,053,872 of record OZ001244.1, read on the forward strand.
TGTGCAACTGTCGATCGCGTAATTCTCGTAGGACATGGGATCTCGCAATAGAGCGTATATCTGCAAGAAATCCCATGAGTCTACTGCCGCCCGCGGACATTTTTCTGTTTTTTTTTTCTCGTACTCGTTGCTCGAATGCACCTGGTCTATTTACCTTTCCCGACTAGATTGAAGGCCGCGTACATCGATGCCGTCGAGAGATCGCCTCTGCTCGCCCCGTTCCCTATTTCTTCGACATTCTTCATCATTGCTGCACGCAACAAGTACATATAAATATTTCAATATGTGTATATACATGTAACTCGTATATACGCCATTCGCAAACGCGCAACCCGCATAACTTGTGTGCAAGAGACGAAGGAAAACGACGTCCAATATGCGCGCCTTACGCGAACACGGACAACGACGGGGAACGGCGACGAGGCGGCCCCGTTTTGTTGCAAAAGGCCTCTCTCGCTTGAATTAACAAGTGGTTTAGGCGAGGCTCCATGACGTTCGTCGTGGTGTTGCTCGGCCCGACAAATCCCTCCCGATTTGTGCCACCGGCGTGCCTCGTCGTTTCAATTCGATAAATACATAGAAGGATGCGACCCAAGCATCGGAACGCGCCCGGTTGTTGCGTTAATAACGCCAGTTGCAGGTGTCGGATAATTGCGGAGATTATTCATCGACCGGTGGCACGGGACGACGAGCAATTATTCGAAAGATTTAACGCGTTCGAAAGACGAGAGACACTTTGTATTAAAAAAAATAGTTGGAAAAGAATAAATATATATAAATTTATTACGAATTTGAATCACATTGTTTAATATGGAAATTACATAGTATATTTATGTTTCTATGAATTTTATGATTTTGCATAATATTATACGTTTTTTCATATTTTAGAAATCAAACGTGGATCGTTTGCGATTGAAATAGGAAATTTTTGCCCGAAATTTCAGTAGCTAATTCAATTCGAGAGTTGTACATCCCGATTAAGTGGTTACTTTAATTGTAACAAACTTATTTACTGCTCGCAATTGTGCGTTTCAGACTCCGTGAGCATTGTCTATTTTTACTGTAATCAAAATAATTGTATATTTCTGGTCTGTTTTAATTGTAAAGAAAAACATCGCATGATTACGCGCCAATTTTTGCCTTTCCATAGAGGAATTTTCGTAAACTATAAGCAATCGAGCTCGCAGTTTGCGAACAAGTTCACTGACCTCTACGGAATCTAAACTTGGCTCAAACCGATAAAATGGTTTTAAGGTTATGAATATTTTCGTTTTCGAATTTGTGCCGAAATCATTCTTGTTCGCTTTCGCTTGTGCACTTTTCAAATAATAAGGCTACAGTTATGCGAGCACGTGTATTTACCATACATTTTTTTTTTCTGCATGAGATCTCCTACGTTCAGACGACATTTTTATAGAGAACAAAAATCATGAAAATTCCTCACAAACGTTGAGATATCACACTAAACATTTATATCCAAATGGATTATTACTATCCAATGACGGATATTAGTTTTTTGAGCCATACAAATATGTTTGCAAATCATGTTCGCACATCGAGTCCACGCACGTCGCTTTACAAAGATTCCTCTATGAGAAAGCCAAAGTCGGTCAAATTACTTTCTCATAGACGAACTTAGTGAACGCCGTTGAAGACAAAACGAGGAAGCGACGTGCAAATACAATTTACGACATTTTTTTGTAACAGTTACGAAGACCAGCGTAGACTCCACAGAGGGATTTTTCAAAATCTGAGATTCTCCGCTATTCTGTTTTTTTTTTTGCTTCTCTCGGTATTTTGAATAAATATCCTATCGCAGAGCAATTTATGACAGTGAATTGGTTCGCTCGTGCATTCATACTCATGGCGCATTCATGAGGAGTGAAGAAACAGAAACGAGAAATGAGTATTAGCTGAATTGGCATGACGAGGATTAAAAAGCAGGAGATAGAGAGAGGGAAACGGTGCTGGGCCGTTGAAGGATACCGAGGGAAAAATGTAATTAGAATAATTGGAAGTAAGAGAGGCTCACGGTACCGCGCGGTAGTCGGGTTCCTCCGCGTACGTTCGCCAGCTTTAACGACTATCATGACTCGTCGAGTATATAGAACATTATAGTATGGTATAACGAGGCCACTATTGTTCCTGGGCACGCGATTCATCGTCGTGGAAATAGTGGAGTATAATATGAACAGAAAGAAAAAAAAATGAAATAATAAAAGGAAGACGGGCGTTGACGTATCCTCGAGAAACGCGCTGCTCCATAATACGCATACACACGCGAGAAGTCTTCGGCATTGTCGTCGCAGACGGAATTCTTTAAGATTGTTCACATTGAAATAAGAAGAAAATCTCATTACAGGCCGGTAGTTTTTTTTTTTTTTTTTTTTTTTTTTTTTTTTTTTCAGTTATACTCGAGAAAGTATTATCATATCGCGGTACCCAAAGCTCGAGACTCTTAATTACTTACGACAAGGAACTATATAAAAAATTCGATGTGATAAAACAATCGTCATGCAATTAAATGAGGCAATAAGTTGCGAGTTTCTCGATGTTATGTCAATTTGCGATCGAACCGGCGCCGAATTAAAATAAAAAATTAAGAGGCACGCGTGTCTTACGACTCGAAATCGTCGAGTCGAATTTTGGATTAATTTTTTTTTGTCATTTATAGGAAATGATGAAACGATATTTTTAGTACCGAAGTCCACACGAATGAAGAGTTGCACTAAAAAATTGCGGAAAGGCATTGAAAATCACAAAGATGCGACCATCGGAAGGTTGACAAGGTTTTTTTTCAGGCGCTTGATAATCAAATAATTTACCGTCATTTAAGGTCATACGTTAATAAGAAATAAATTTGAAATTCATTGAAAAAATCGAGGCCTGTAAAAATGCGTAACAATGAGAAAACTATCGCAATAAGCCTCTCTCCGATGAATGAACGAATGAATTACCTCGATGCACGAATGAATTCGGAAAATAAATGAAAGTGAGTTTCCCGAGACGCGAGATGAACGCGTGAGAAATCGAGATATCGCTTCACCGAAAGATACTATTTCAGAACGGCGCATGAATTCTGTACAAAATGAAGAAAAGAACAAGAGTGAGAGTGTAACGACTCGCCTACAGTTTGCACATACACATTTGCGTATTCATTCACGGAAAATCGCTATGATGAGATCGGCATCGAGCTTTTTCTCTTTCCGATGGGTCGAGAAAGTACAGTCAAATAAGCGCCTTTACGTGCGAGGAACGGATAGAGAGCGGTAGTATTTATAAAAACAGAAAAATGAAACGAGCGAGAGATCACCGAGAATGAACGATAAAAGACGTTCTCGCCGTGAAAGGCGTCCGCTCGTTCGTTCCCTTCGTTCATTCACAATGACCGGAAGTAGTAACGGACGTTAAGGATCCGTGACGCATTCGCGTCGATATTGCAACGGGAATGAAGTGGTACGAGCTACAGAGGCAACAAGAGAGAGAGAAAGAGAGTAACAGAGAGCACGAAAGAGAGCAAAACTCCGCAAAGCGTTCGAGTGCAATATCCCACTTTTGTAGAACGCCTCACTGTAGGCATAATACATATCCTCTAACGGCATGGCATTGTCCTTGTCGTAGAAGAAGAAGTCGTAGAGTTTCGGTAACCACATCAGCCCGGCAAAGGAGCTCGAGGAAAAGAAAACGATCTACCGTTAAAGTTTTAAGAAGAAGAATTTACAGTGACGGAAGTGTGGGGCGAAGGGGCAAAAAAACTTTGCCGAGTAGAGTCCCCAACGGGTTTTCCGGGAATATTGCGAAAGAGGCCGATGTACGGTGCGGCAGGTTGCACTGTGGCGAAGAACAATTTACTCGGATTACAGGTCGACCCTGTAAAACCGTGCTCAGTTCACTTTGAGGTATGGATCACGAGACAAAAATTAAGAGGAAAATAACAAAAAGGCGCAAGAGAAACGATCCTTCGAAGATACGGATTTTTTCTGTTTTTTTTTTCTCTCAAAATTTCATTAAAAGATCGTGACCTCAAAAAACCACTGGTATTCAATTGTGTAATTGTGTTCGAAAATATTATTTGTGGACATTAATCGGAATTAATGGATGAGTGAAAACAATATTCCGGTCAACTTTCTGTTTTGCGTTGTTCACGGAACCATCCGTGATAATAATTTTCGATACTGTGCACACATTCCCCTTGCAAATCATGACGAACATTAGAGTTTTAAAAAAAATGTATTATTGCAAAGAGCATTACCTTGCTCGGGATGAGAAGTCGAAGTTCATCGTCTCCTTGACGATAGCGTTTGTGGGGACTCGTGGGTCCTCCGCAGCCGCCCATAGCGCCGGCGTCAGCCTCTCTCTTCATTATTTCTGTAATCAAACGGAAGAACAACAAAAATTAGCTCTCATTTGTTAGCGACTTCCTAATCATTGAGCGAGTTAATTTTTTGTTTTGCTTATTTTCTTTTGCCTCTTTGGTACAGGGGTAAACTGGAAAATGTTCGAAGGGAGAGTTGTCGAGCGATCAAACGTAATTGGTCGAGCTCGTACTCGCACATTCGTTTGTTCATTCGCTCGCTATAACTCGCGCTCTCCATCGCTCGCTGGATGTTGTGTACAAGGCAGGCTCGGCGATCGTCCTACAACCGCGAGTTCAACTTTTGTTTGGCCTTTTTTTGTTGCCATTCAAGCATATTATTACCAAAATTGCAGTACATGCGAGCATGACGAGAAAACGCATGCAATGTAACGTGTCATCGATACGACATCGTAATACTGTTTCTTTGATCCTCCTATTATTAATACGATACAGTGCGATACGGGAATACTAATGCCGCGTGTAACCTAGAGGCCGAAAAAAAAAACGTGAATCACGCGACTGTAGATGCGAGCTTTCGGTATGGAGGAGCAACCGCGGTGTCGAATGACAAAAGCTCGAATTATCGGATAATTCATACGACGAGGAGTGCCCCTCCCTTTGTGATTAATTCATTTGTCGATTATAGTCAATTATCCGTCATCCGCTCTCGATGTCTATGGCAATATCAATTTAGCCGGCGATCGATAATTTATGAAAATTCATTAGGGTCACGGACCCATCGAAACTTCGACAGACTATTTTATTTTTCACGGTAAAAGGGAATCGTTACGTTATTAAACATTTTTTTTTCGTTGTTGATTGTATTAAAATGCTGATGGCATCCGGTGTAATATTATAATATACAATTCTCTGGAAAATAGAGCATAAGAACCGGCAGAAATTGTTGCAAAACTGGGTCGTTCGTTCCGCGGCGAGGCGCGGCAGCGTTTGTTGCCCCCGACGAGGATGATAGCACGGGTCGCCGAAATGGCAGGAGAGGGGGAAATTGAAAAAAGAAATTAAGTTGAACAATTAGTTGTAATTGACGTTCTTACCGCGCGCGGTAGTGGACAAGCGAGAGAGGCAGGGCGTGACACGATTCACAGGGCAAGCCCAAAGCTATCCGTGAGTTCTCAAAAGACGCGGAAAGCAAACAAAATGAGAATAATACAGTTCCCCGCGCATTCTCTCAAAGATAAAAGGCTCAGCCGACAATGTTGGATGTTTTTTTTTTTTTTTTTTTCTCAATTTAATTATTCGAAGGGTAATTTAAGATTATCGAGTACTCTGAAACCGCGGATTTGCAACGAGAGCCGCAAAAGACGGTCGTTTCTATTTCGAGTAAAATGGAGCATGGTATTCGATCGACTGCCCTTGAAATTGACACATTTTTTACCGTGTGAAGCGTTTTATACTATTCGCTTGTTAACACTGAAAGTCAATCTTACAATGCCGTTACGCGAAGCTGAAGAGCACAAAAATAGAGTGGAAAATTATTATATTTCATTCGTGGTAAGAAAACTGGAAACGTTTCTCAATAACATTGAACAACGTCGTGAGAGACACCGAGATTCGACACGAATCTTCAAGAACCGAATATGTTTATTGTGCAACGTAGTCGATCGAAAGAAATCGTCAACGTCTTTCAGTCTCACGGCATCGGCGGCTTTTTTTTCTTCAAATTATTTTTTCTTCTCTCAACTGTCGGTTGGTCTTTTTGATACGATACAATGTCATTTTATTACTTCGAATGTCACAGCCACGAGCAAGCCTGAGGTCGCAAAAAAATCGTACGTCTACCACCCGGATGGAATGAAAAATGCGTCTCGAAAAGACGTCTCGTATTAAAAGAGATAGAGAGAAGTATTACATAACAGACGGTGTAGCGACGAGGTGAAAAAATCGTAACGGAAGTTTCGATTGATTCCATAGAACCGAAGCGAAAATAAAAAGGCTAAGAGAAGTGAATACAAGAAAAAAGAGAGGCAAAAGGGAAGTCGAGCAGCGCGACGGGACGGGGACCGAAGGGAGAAACGGGAGAAAAACACGCGAAGCGCCGACCGGAAGCTCCCTATCGATTTATCGAGCCGGGAGCCACGATATCGCGAACGCACGCGACGTTAATAATTTGTTGCCTTCGCGTTTGCCGGTAAATATCTTTTTTTTTTTTTTAGTTTCCCTCTCCAAGGTTCCTCCGTTCGCCGTTTTTCGTTGTGCTTTTCTTTCCGTCGCGCAACGGGGCGTTGCAACTACAAGCGGTAGCGGAAAAACTGACGACTCGTCCCGACGAGACGCGACGCGTAAATTTGCGAAAAATTTTAACCGAGATGAACGTCCGTTCATTAATTTCTCCATAGTTTACGTCTCGCGCGTAACTTAGCGAATGAGAAAATGCGAGACAAGCGTGAGAGACATAAATAAAGGGTAAAACACCGAGCTTGAACGCTGTTTCGAGCGGTAATTGCAATTTGCGCGACGTACGGAGAATGTAGCGTTTCACGGAACTCGGCCCTGTTGAAAGCCACGACGAATACGGTCTTTGTAATCGATCACAAAACGTTTTTTAATCAAATATTACGAAACTAATGCAAAGACTTTAAATTGAATATTATAAAGCAGCTTTATTCATGAATACCGACGTTACAATATTGCATGGCGAATCCATTGCTATCGCAAACTGCATGAGAATCGGCCAAATTAATTATTCATTAATGTTAAATTATTGAGAAAATTTTTATTTATGATGAATCAGATTGAACATTGAACCAATAATTTGACCTACCGAAACACTGTCGTCTCGTCCCTTCGAGAGACCTTAAAATAACTTTTAATTGCACAAAATACAAACACTTCGAAATTGTTATTCATTTGAAAGTTCTCTAAACCTATTTTTACTTGAAAATGACTGTAATACTGTAACAATTCGACTGATCGGCTCGATACTTTTATAATAGGTATTTTTAACTTATAATAAATTCAACTTTTTATAGTGAATCTCCGTAAATCTTGAGCCGTAAAAACTATGTAGTAAAAAGTGCAAGCCTACGCAGTTGCGGTTGCTGATAAAAAAAAAAGAGAGAAGCAGAAAAAAAGAGTGTTCCGGATGACCGAAGGGGATGGCGTGACGCGAGAATCGAAGCGAGCTCCCACCGCGCATCTACGTTCGCCAGGGGTTTGGTAGGTGAACAGCGATCCGAGCTTCGGGACATGCAATCTCGTGCGCGGGAATGGATATCAATAGAGAAACACATGAGACCGTGCGGCATACGTGCGCCACGAGAATCACTGTAACGTTCTCGTTGTGCCGACGCTGGAAGGCGGCGTGTGCGTGTGTCGCGAGCTTTTGAACATTTCGGTCTCGTCGAGCCGTCGAGAAAGAATATGAACGAAAATGATAGAGTACCGAGGCGACTATACCCGGGAGTGGTAGTTGCCGATGGGAGAAGGGCCGAAGAGCGCCAGTTGAGAATTGCTATTGCAAGGGCAAAAGGTAACAGGAGGGTCGGTGGGGGGCGCAGTCGCGGGGTGGAAGAAGGCTCGCCGGCGAGTCTGGAGCTTGCGAACCCCCGTTGGCGTGCGGCGCCACGAAGTCCGTCCGGTCTACCGTCGACGAGAGAAGGCACGATAATAATATATATATATATATTAGCGTATTTGTGCGCGTGCCTGCTCCAATTTATACCTGCATTTTCATCATATGTGAGACACGTGTATCGACCCACACAGAAAAAACCGAAAGCTGATAACATTTTGCGCCTTGCTTGTATTGTTGATAATGACCCGACGTGTTTTCCTGCGCTGGAACGCCTAGTACATATTGTACGCGAGTTCAGGGAGAACTTTTTTTTTTCCTCTCGATTAAATTATACATTGTTCCAAGACTAATTATGCTTTAATCCCTAGACGCCGAGAGACAAACCGGGGTGTTGGAAAAATTCGATAAAAATCTTGCTCGTTCGCGTTAGGAATTTTTTCAACCGAACGAAATACGTCACATGAAAACCGATGTTTCTTTTTTTTATCTCAGTATGAGTTTTAAAAAATGCTCATAATGTTTCAATCTTAATGTGATTTTTTTGCGATAAAAAAGCAAATAACATTAAACAGTGCGAGTTAATGTTACTATTTTGTATAAAAATGTTGAAGAATATCATTTGCAATATTTGCAATATTTCATTGTGATAGTAAAAAATTCTATCGACGAATCGACTCATAGTCTGTCTAGCGTTGTTGAATCTGTTCGTTACGGATACACAGAATAATCGATCGACCGTCAACGTTCGGAGTATAATGTGCTATAGCAGTGAAGTTTCGATACGCGCCTATGTACTCGACAGATGCGATAGAGTATTAGCCAGGGTTTACGGAAAATCAAGGTTTCGGATACTACGCGCGGAGATAGAATTTCAGTTCCGCACCGACACAATAATTCAACGTGTATTTCGCGCGAATCTCGTATAGTTGCGGTCGAAAGGGATACGAGCTCCAAAGGTTGGGTAGATATTGCACGGATCTCGCTAACTGTTCGGTATTCCGAACGCTAGAAACCAACACGAGCGGGTGTATGCGGTATAGCAATTAAGGGCGACAAGTCGCGGTGGGATCGTGAATCAAGCAAACCAAGAGAGCAACAACCGTCGAAGCTCCGTAACGCATATAAATACAACGCACATACGCACAGCGAATAGAAAGCTTGAAGCACGAAACAACCGAACGATCGATATCGACACGGTCGTTCGGCAACGTTCTAGCTTTACAACCCAGTTGGGTATCGATCCTGTACAGAGCGACGACGATCCATCGAAATTCCCATCGGAGAACAGAGATTGCGATCGCCTTCCTCTGCTCCGGGTAAACGAGTAGCGAGTAATAGGGGAGATTGGCGCGGGCGCGAGCGCGAGACCAGATAGAGCCGCGAGAATGGGACATCGACCGACTATAACGATACATCGACTTTGACAAACTGCAGCGCACCCTGAATTCTCGATAATCGGTCTGTCTTCTCGATCGAAAGTTCGGGGATGAATCGACGCTTTATGATCGTTGATACCTCGAGATGGAATTTCAATGACAAATTGTTAAATTCCTTGAGAAACAATGTGTCTTTTTTTCATTTTGGATTCGATTTTTTTTTTACTAAAACCTTGTCTCAGTTGAATGTTTTCCAGTTTTTGTTATATTTTATTATCATTCATTCAATTCATAAAAGACAAAATGAGAAGTAAAATATCAACGATCTGGGTTCGTCGTCTTCTCGGCAGTTGATGTTAACAATTCAGTGGACTGTCCCGGATTTAATTCGATATATACTACAACATCTTGAATGCACGAATGTTACGGGCATTCGGTACTCGAGAATTCTTAATTTTAGTATCGAAGCCGCAATACCGTAATGGCCGCATAAGCCGTATTCGGTTAGGAGCGAAACGCGAGCGCGACAATCGACGTAAACCCATGAATTCTTGAGGGAGTTGAGAGAGAAATACCGCTCGGGCTACAGCACGGAAGAGCATTTCTATCCGCGCTAGGGGGCAAGACAAGAGTCCTGCGGAGGAAGCCAAGTGAAGACCGTAACATTGGCCATAGCGCGTTTTACAAGCTTCATAAATTCAAGCGGCCGCTGACGGAAACTCGAGAGGGTAAACGTTATAGGAAAGCATAGGCAAAAACCCTTTGACTTCTTATTTTCTCTTTTCTCGCCGTGATTCTTCTCATTCATTTTATGTTCACTCGTCCCTTTCCTAACCCTTATCTCCGCGGCCTAACAGCTTCTCTATCGTCGTCAACGGGCTTTTGGTCATCGAAGAGGAAACGCGATGTCCTTAACCCGCTATCGCGTCTCTGTCTCACACTTTATGGTAATCGTGTCACGCTCCGCGGTAATATCGAAGCGAAAACTCATTCCCGCGGTGCCTCAAGTTAGGTAATCCTTTCGCAGAGTCCGACGCCACGCGAGTTTAAGACAGGAATGAGAGAGAATTACGGACATCTTTCGATGGGATAATAATCTGAAAAAAAAATCAAGCAGGCGCAACGCGCTCGATACAATAATTTTGCAAAATAATAATTCCATAATGTTATGAACAAACTGCCGAACTAAAAATTGACCGATTTTTTTATGGAATTAAATTTTTTCTTTTCGTTCCCGATATTATCGTTTCTAAAAAACATAGCTTTCAGATATTACACAAAATTAAAAAGAAACGTCATAAATATTCAGGAAAGTAAAAAAACTATTTTCATATAAATGAAAAAAGTGAGCTCAATTTTTCATTCCAGTAATGTGTTAATGACATTTTGGAATTGTTAATATGCCAAATTAATCTTTTCAACACTTTTTATATGCTTGATTTTTTTCGAGTTTTTATGTCACACTGAGAAAAGGATTTATCTGCAGTTAACGCATATCAGACCTAATAAGATCCGTTGAAGAGTAACAAATGTTGTTGAGATTCATTTGGTCCAATTGAATATTACTTGGTTCAATTCATATTTGTGAATATCAATCAAACATTTGTTTCGCCATATCCAACAATACGTTTATTAATTACAAATGAATCTTTTTCTCAGAGCGTCAAAAAGTGCTTGCAGTTGTCTCTTATCCTTTCTCAAATTTAGATGGCATCGGACTCCACGAAAGGACTATCTAAACGCTAAAACCAATAAGAAAAAAGTTCGTAACGGAGTTCAAGCTCGGGTTTAAAGTTAAGTTTGCACTCGAGAACCAGAGAGCAGGCCCCGACTCTGCCTCGTGAAATATCTGTCACAATCCCGAAGTCTTTAGCTCTCGGCGCTTCAGGGGGGACAATGACACCGCGGATTATAATCCGAGGTCGAAGTAACTATAGTAAATCCGTAGATTTACCGTATGCCTAGAAGTTTATACAACAGTACTAGATTACAGAACAATTTAGCGGTGTGAAAAAAAAAAACAAGTGTTGAGAGCCGTTGGTTTGAATCTCTGTATTTTGCGGCAAGACGCAAGTGCGAACGATGATAGCAAGGTATCCCCATCATTGGGTAAGGAACGAGAGGAAACGATTGTGCGAAAGCCACAAACAATTTTAGATAATAGAGTTTTTTTCCAAAGATTATTTGCAACAAGCGAGTTCGCGCTATGAATCGAGAAGCGAGGCTGCGAACTGACTCGAGACGAATGCAGCCGGAAGTTTGGATGGACTTTAGGAACGCGATAAGCGAGAATCAGCGGGAAGAACGATGAGGAGGAGGAGAGCATTGGTGCGGTGTTGTTTGGCATGGAGAATGCCATGGAGCGTTATAGGATTGGGTGCTGAGCACTCGAGTGGAGTCGCGGGTATTGATCGTCCGAGGGGAAGGAGGAGAGGGAGAGGGACGCCAATACGAATCGCCTCACCAACATTGGGACTATTATTTTCTCATCCAATTTCGCTCGAGTTTCAAACATATACATTTTTAGGGGAAATGCCGAGTACAAGACAATGATTCAATTTGCGAAGTGAATCGAGTCTGTAACGATATAAATAAATCGATCACGAAATTAAATTCGACTGTAAATCGTGTAGGACATCGAACAACTCAATCCCGTCCGCGAGCATGAAAAAGTTAAGAACATTTTAATAAACATTACCATTAAACAAAAAACATAAATTCGAGCGGAAATGAGAAGATTTGCAACGAATTAATATCACAATGGAAATATTAAACGATGTTAAATTTAATTTTTTAATGTATCCATCTCTTTATGTACGATGTATTTCTGTTATGATGTATGTACCTATTGAAAAAATCGTAACAAAAATCTATAGAAATGTGAATTTGATTGGCCACTGTTATTACAACTGTCCTGAAACGCGAAGACGTGGAAGAATATTTGCGTAAATAACCGTTGCGCTCAATATGCATTTTTGAAATTTTTTAACATTCTCAGACGTACAATCGATTCTCAAACTGTTGTCTTCGATTGTGTTACGCCAAAATTAATGAATGATTCTGCCTCGGATTTGTATAACCGTCGAAAACCTGCGCGCATTCCTCCCACCCCGTTCCACGAACCTACCCCGTTTCTCTTCCGCTCGGCGACTCATTCTCAGAATAGAACCACTCGGCGATAGCCGGAAGATGAGAAGAAGACAAACACGGGCGACGGTGATGAGACGAGCGCGGGCGGGCGAGCGAGAGAAAGAAACCTATTTGGCACGAGTCTTTCGAGCCAACCACTCCGGATTCTCATCTCTCGCTCTTCAACCTCCCGCTTTTCCCTGTACATACGCGACGCGAAAACGCGTTTCATTCATTCGACAAACGAAGCCCCACCACCGTAACATACGATCTCTTCTTACCTACAAACTCTCTTCCTCTCTCGCTAACTACCGATCACGAGGGCATAACACTCGGAGAATCAAATGCGTGCGAGAGAGAATAATAATACGGCTCAATACGCGATACGCTTTAGAATGTTTCACATATCCTCATTTTAAAACTTTTTTATCATAATGGCGTCCGATAAAGAGCTACGCATAGAAAAATCCAGGATATTTCTAGGACTTTTTCGATATAATCGAAGCCCATTGAGAAATGTAACAAAAGAAAACGATGCAAATTAGATTTGCGCACGATTGCTCATTTTTCAAAACCTCGTTCACCAAAGGTCCTCTATGATAAAGTTAGTCAACCAATTTTGGCTTACTCAGAGAAACTTTTGCAAACGACGTTAAAAGCAATGACATCTTCATCATTAATGACATCTTTCACATTTAACAAGAACCTTTTTGTTATTTAAATTCTATAACGTTATAACGCAAACGAATCTTTCTCAAAATAAATAAGAAAATTGTTGAAAAATCCATATTATATTCACAATGCGAGACAACGTTGTCATTGATCCATCGAAGAACCGACCCTGAAGATTGCTCCACAATTTTTTTCGACATTCCTGCACTATATTCTATGAGTGAAGCTGGTAATTCAAAGGTAATGTCTGGTAATAAATGCCGGATGCATGTTTAGGTCACGCGTGCGTAAAGCGGTTAAAAAAGAGTATTTCAGAAATGGGAATTAAAGGACCAGCGAAGAGATGAAAGGACATTCCAGGGCTGGCAGGATTTTCTTTTTCTCATCGTTCTATATACTATTTTATTAATACGTAATATACAATACATATTACATCAATGTTTTTCACATTGAATAGAATATTCTTTAGGCTGAATAAATTTTCAGATTTTGCGTCAAATTTCGTTACGCGTTTGATTCGACAATTTTGGGAAGTATCCTCAACTGTTGTTTCTTCTTTACGTCGGATATTCTCACTGAATTTAAATGCCGGTTTATATTTCATTCTATTAGGACTCCGATTTGTTTAGGTAGGCTAATGCCTTTACGGTCGCGCAACTACGCTGCAACGCGATTCCGCGGCACGAAAGAAGATACCATAGGAAGAGAGAGGAGCTCTGGGATTAACGTCCTATTGCACCAGTCAAACCACTCCACCCTGTTCGGCCCTCGCTACACTCTCACTGGCCCTCTCGCTGGCTTCGCTCACGCCACTCTTACTTTTCTCCCCTGTGCCTCTTTCTCAGTTTCTCGCTATCAACAACATCGGCCCCTACTATATGTAGGTTGTAACTTTTACTATAGTTTGTTTATAGTATGCGAAAAACTATCGGAGCCTCACTACTTGGCTCGTGCGTTTCTCGTAGCCTCCTTGGCTCGATTCGTTGCACTCGACTGTCTTAATTTTCATTGACTCATCGTTAGATGGTGAAAACATTAGAAACGCGTGACCTGTTCTCAAATTGTTTTCAACATAAAGTAGGAAAATCAATAACAATTCAAAAATCAACGGTGATAATGATACAAAGAAATTAACAAAGATTTTCGCCGCTCAACGTTAAAAATTGCCAAATTTCAGTGGATCAAATATTGACGAGAGGTCGGATGAAAACGAAAACGTATTTAACGCCCAGTTCTTGGCAACGCACCGAATAATGCATGCATGTATGATTGTGAATCGATGCTTTATTTTCATTGAAAGCAACGCGAAATACACGTGCTCACTCTGAACGCGCCGCGCCAACGCGCATATATCTCGCTATTACGTGAAAGAGCCGAGAGATAGTAACGTCAGAAGCATATAAAAAAGAAAAGAAAAAAAAAACAATATTACGAACAAGATATAACGTAACAACGTGAAGAAAAAAGACTTGTTCCGCCTCGATGGCTCATTCATTTACTTATATCTTATTTATCGATCTCGGCGAGGTCGTGTCTACGCGACAAACAGGAAAAACGACATTTTCGCTGGAGCATATTATAAAGGCATCTAGAGATATATCGGTATTTCGCCACGTGCTTCTCATAGCCAATTCGAATCGCGGGCTGCGGAGAGTCATCGCAATTATTACGAGCGTGAATCATTCGATAAAATGCTCGCAAACGTTTAGAATCTTTTATTTGTTTTTTTTCTACTTTTTTTATTTCTCTTTACTATTCAGTTACGCACGATCACCGACGAGGTTCGACTCGTCGCTCTGTCCCCTTTATTTTGATATTCCCTTTTTGTATAACTGCGCTCCGTGGAACGAAGTAGGAAATTCGTCGGAAGTGAAAACTCTTGCATTCTCGCGACTTCGAGACGAGCCTTAAACGCTTATCGGCTTATTTGGCACAAATCGGTAGCTCAGCGAGAGGCGAGCGTTCTCGATTGCGCACAAGCCAAGGCAGCGCAATGCAACGCAACGTAACAACAACAACAATAACAACAACAACAACAACGGGAACACTTACCAGTAATGGTGCTCGTGTTTCTCTAACCTCCGGGATGGACTTGCCGTACGTCCTGAGCAAGAAAAAGAGAAAACACGACAATTGAATTTCAAATATGCTTTACGCCAATACGAATTTTTCTGATTTTTTATCTTTCAAGAATTTCCTTGCAAATAACATTTTTACTTTATCCGATACTACAGAATATAATGAAAATAGATATTACGAATACACGGTACTAAAAGCTATTTTATATTTTTGTTTTTCGCGCGACGATAAATCGGTGTCCGAAAATAGTAATATGTAATTCGAACAGAATGCCAAGAGCGCGCCGGCTTGATATAGTTCTAAACTCAAGGAGCTATACATTCGTGCGCGTTTCGACGCCGGGCATGTCGGGACGCTTTCGTTTTCGTTCAATTGCAATGATTTATCGTTTCAATTTCACCGGGACCATAGAAGACTCTCCGTCTCTCTTTCTCGCCTCTATGTTTCGAGACTGTGCCGACTCTATTCTCAGAGCCTCGCGACAAGCCAGCTGTGCATCGATCATTGCTCTCATATCCGTTACGTATCGCAAGATGCTCTCTACAAGCGCAAGCTTAACGTGTCCGCAAAACGCGATGATTCTTCGCTTCGTTTGCATCGCGCATTCATAATACCGAATTTTTTTGTTTTCTTTTGGGATTCAACCTTTGCGCGTATTTCTCGACTCGAAATTCGTCTCTTCATATATCATTCGCGGTGTCTCAATCGGTCTGGGAAGTTGCGTCGAAATGCAATCAAAGGAAAGGAAACAAATAGCAATCCGATAGTTTGATTTTGGACGAAGCAATCATTTGTTTTCGTATTACAGTCGGGTGATGAATATTTACTGACGTTTTTATGAGGAATTTTTTTTTATATCTGTCCGCAAAGTCTCGCGAACGTTTTGTCTCTTCCCATGTCGAACCGAATAGTCGACTTCATTGAGCATGCTCAACGCCATGGCGTTGAGCATGCAACGAACGGAACGACGTTGAACGGAATCTCGATTCCTCAACCGCGAATCTCGAGAGTGGCAAAAAATTTGGCGCGGGACTTCGTAATTTGAAACAGTTTGATCCGGTGTTCGATAAGACGTGATATCAACTGCTTAATTATCATCTGTTGCGTTCGTCTCGTCTGCCGAGAGAGAAAGAGAGAGAGAGAGAGAAAGAGCCATATAATTTACTATATCATTACGGCACAGTATATAATACAAAACTGACACGTGTACAAACGAGCGTTGCACCCACGCTCCAGGAAAACGCTCGACTCTCGACGAGACCCGCGGTCCAACCGGGAATTCACGAACAAGACTCGGAATATCGTACGAACGAAGAGAGGGAGTCAGAGAGATGCGAGTCTGTAGCTGAGCAAACGAGAACGCGAGCCAAACATCGACGAAACGATGACTGAAGCTACGCGTGTGTGTATCCTACACTATAGTTGCGAGTGCGGTAGGTCACTGCGCATCCGACGCAATTGTACGCGTGTGACCGAGCGTTTCGCTGTTTATATCGGTTTAAAAAAAATCCATCGAGAAAAAACCAAACCAACGAAAAAATCAAGAAGAAAAAATCGTCCAAACGAATTCGTATTTGAGTTACAAAAAAAGACACGGAGTTAGTGCAGGAAAAAAAAGTGGGACAATTCATTTACATGACAATCGACCGAATAACCCGTTAGGCATAAGTGTTGAAAAGTTTTTGTTCTCGTATAGAGTCCCGCAAACTCCATTTTATATGAAAAGAAAAAAAAAAAGACGATGATAATAAGCATCGTTTTTAAATGCATTATCGAGCCAATAGTTATACGCGATTTATTTATTCGTCCAATGTCAGTTTCGTTCGTCGAAAGATTCTTCGCAATCCGTCGACATCGACATCCGCTTATAAAAAACCAGACCGAGGCCTATAATTTTAATTGTCATTGGCAACTATAATAATTATTCAATCTCCTCAATATCGATAATCCATTGAAACAAAAAATGTCACTGTCCCGGTTGAAAAAACTTTTTGTCCGATCTGTCACTCGTGTACACCCGAACAAGCGCTACGGTATTCAAGAGCCGCGGGATAAAGTTGAACGAGAACGTTTCAATGAAACGCAAAAGAAATTCGACGAGGAAACAATAGATCGGCACCTGTGTCGCACCGGGTGGTAGTTGTGGTACTGCGCGAACTTG
This sequence comes from Ischnus inquisitorius, assembly GCA_963924025.1. Classification (NCBI taxonomy): domain Eukaryota; kingdom Metazoa; phylum Arthropoda; class Insecta; order Hymenoptera; family Ichneumonidae; genus Ischnus; species Ischnus inquisitorius. Next base: position 19,071,181 of record OZ001244.1, read on the forward strand.
ATACTGGCGAACGAAGTGATTTCGTAGGAATAGAGGCCCATGCACGCGCAAACTGCACAGTGAGAACGAGAGAGGATAGTACGAGAGTGTAACACAGCGCCGCTGCGCTCTTCGAGTACGAACGCGAAGGAAGACGGCGTGTAAAGTTTTGCGAGGGAACCTCGAAGTCTCAACATCCCAGCGAGAACGACCGCGAGTTTCTTCCTCCTTCTACTGCCTACTTTTGCCTCCCTACTTCCCTTCTGCCTCGCCCTGCCTCGCTTCGTCCACCTTCGATATGCTCGAGGTCTCTCCTGGCCCCGCGTGCGAGCACGGCAAGCAACGGGCGAGCCGTCCGAGGAGAGGGGAAAGATATATAAACTCTCGTGAGAGCGAGAGTGGTAGAGAAAGAAACCGAGGTACGAGTCGCGAATGCCGCCGCTGCCGCACTGCCGCTTCTCTCGCTCGGTGCATGCGAGAGTCAGAGAATCACGCGTGTGTGTTTTCAGTTCCGAATGCCTCGGGGCAAACGCGTACAGAGTGTAGCTCTGGGTTACAGCATTCGAGATGGCAAACCAGGGAAGCACTCAAAGTATCGGAAGAGGCGCGAAAAGTATACAACTTTTGGGACACGTTTCGATTGTATTTACCCCGTAAAACGTGAAAATCTAGCCTGAGACTAATACGATAAATATTTCTCGCGCGAAATAACAAAAATAATTGGTAAATTTAGAAACAAAATATGATGAAAGTAGAAAATAGCCTTTTCCGCTATAATCAACGAAACTGATTCTTTTCGAATTTTCAAAAAAATGTTCTTACGCGTAGACGCGAGATATTGTAAAGAGATAAAAACAGGGTAGGATCTTTTTATCGTGATCGTATTCCGTTCAATCTTCTCATCATCGTTCGCGCGTCGATGAATCTCGATATACAAGATGCCAACGCCGGTGGATCCAACTGAGAGAATATTGGATCCACGGGGTTATCGGGACGATGAATCGTTGTCACACCGGCGTTTCGTATCTGTATTACGTACGGTCAGCGGTACGGTACACGGAGAGGGGAAAACCCGACGAAACGCAGACGGCGGGGACACGTTAAACGAGGGATAGGAAGTAGAAAAATACGCTACGATGGTGAACAATGCGTGAGTCGACTACCGCAGTGCGGTGACGCGCGTTATACGAGAGGAACTCGACAAAGGGAGAAAACAAGAGCACAGAACCACCAGCGGACTCCCCGCGTAATAACGTTCCGGGCTTGTGTCTCGGCAACTTCGACGAAATATTATATTGCCTCCGACATGGAAACCTGATTTTACCTCGTGTATGCCGATACTCGGAATTTCCTTACGTCGACGATTTATTGCTCATCAACGGAATTTCTCGAGCGTCGCTTATGCTCGAATAAAAAAGGCAATGAGACTGAATATGAATAAAATTTTCATCTTCGTCCGATATCCGTCGTTTTGTCGTTAAGAAGAATTTTTTTCTTTTAATGCAAGGGCTCGTCTATTTGTTTGTACAAATACATCGTTTCAATTTCTCATCCTCGAAATGAAAAGAAAAAAAAAATGGTACAAGACCCAAGACAACGAGTGAGAAAAAAATCTCACCTCGCACTCCCTTTGATAAAAGATAAAATAAAAAATACATATAATCTTAAGATCCCTCTTTCTCCGCGATAGAAGCAATTTTTCTTCGAGTGCTAGCAATCAGGGCATTCTCTCGAATAGAGTGCGAGCGAGAACAGTCTCAAGGGGGGATACGTCGAGTGTACCTTAGTGTGGAGAGAAACGAAAGAAAGGGCGAAATTGGGGAAGAGCAAGAAAACTGGGTTGCCTCGAGACGTTGACTAGAGTCACGAAGTGGAACGTACCTGGCTCGTCCCTCTCACTCTCTCGCTCTTCTTCTCACGTCGGAGACGCGTTCACTCGACGGGTGAGACGGAAGAACGTCGCGACGGCGTCTCGGGGGTTCGCAACCTGCGACACAACCACCAATCACCAACTTCTAACACCGATGCAACATAAGTTGCGAACTGAACCAGAATTTATCAAACATTTTTTATGTTTTTTTTTCGTATAATGATTTACTGCTCGAAAAATGGATGGAAAGGAATTGATGGATGAAAAAAAAAGTCGTCTCAATTGATTTAACGAATGATGAACAAGTTAACCAAAAACGTACGTTAAACACTGTGCGGGATAAGCGTCCACCGACGACACTAATTAACGGCGTTACGACGATGACGACGAATTAGACGACGGTTACCGAGCCGCTCGTGGAGATTGAGCAAAAAAATAGAGAAAGAAAACACTCGCGGTCACGCAATCCGACTACGGCTCCCATCGGTTCGGGGGTTGCGAGAGTGTAGGAAAGGTAGAGAAGGTTTACTTGAAAAAAAACTGAAAAACTATAGATGGAAAGGGATGAGCGTGAGAGAGAGAGAGAGAGAGAGAGGCGGAGAGAGAGATCGAGAAGGAACCAACGAATGAGGACGTATCGCTCAGCGGCGACGCGTGACGTGCGTGACGCGACGCGGCGGGTACGCCTGGCGTGCCGACGGCGACGACGACGACGACGACGACGACGACGGCGACGGCGACGACGAGTATATCGATCAGCTGATAGTCGGGTGGATACTGAACCGCTTCGCGGAATTCACCCCCCGAACAGTTTCTCCGCAAACGCTTCTGGTGGTGGTTAAATGTCGATTGCGCACGCGCGCTACCCTCTCTAGCGTTTTCCGCTCGTCGACCATCGGCGGCGGCAACCCCGGAACTTGTTTTTGATTCTCATGTATATAGACATATAGATAGGTCTATATGCGCGTGAAATTTGTACAGAAATGTATATAATATATCTGTGCGAGTGTGTACCGTTTGGAGAAACTTTAACATGGCAACGCGTGCTCGTTAGAGAAGTATTTTGGTCGCAAGGTAAACGTCGCATTTTGTGACCCCACAAGAGGAGCATTTATCCCCGCCATTGACCAGCACAGAGTGGGAGAACAAGAATTTCTAATCAATTTAACTCGAATAGAAATTGAGAAGGCTTTTGAGCGAGGTCTTTAGTCGAATGAGACCAACATTTTCGTATTATTCTTATAAACCTTTATGGAGCGAAAAGGATTAACTCTACCATCTCCAGCCGAGCCACGAATTATTTCTCGATCGTTTTCAAGTCGAATAGATTCAACGAGACTCGAGTGGAATGCCTGGCAGCTCTTGCTCTACGTTTTACGAATTTTCAATCGTAAAATTCGTTTCACTGCTATTTTTATAGACAAAATAACTTCGATACATCGTCTCGAATATTCTCAACGAGGGGACCGCTGTAATTTTTCGAAAAGCCCTTTTTTTTGTAAAATTTGTTAGTCAATATTCAGAGAGCCGTATAAAAACCATTTATAAATACGTATATCACTCGAAGCGCAAAACCCAGATGCCAACGGCCATGTTGAATAGCTTGATTTTAATTAGAAATTTTCCGTTTCAAATAAAATTTTGCTCAGGATTCGAAACACTCGATTCTTACGCGTATGAAATCTCATTTGCCTCTTTAAAACATTTTTTTTGTTCATTTCGTTGTTCTCATTCGCGAAATGCATGCGCGCGAATATAAAGCGCCCCTGAGGAACGTACGCGAATCTTCTTTTGTTTCTATTGTAATTTTCATCATTTTTCCTTTGATAAAAAAAAATGTATGTTAAAAGCAGCAAAGAGACCCCTGATTTCACGGCTGTGAAGCGCGAATTCACAGTCACGCTTCGCGAATCTCCTTCTGGTGCGGCGATGCGTCCGATGCTGCTCCATACCCTCTCGACAACGCTGTGTTCTTTGCCGTGCCTCCGCTAATGCGCCAACGCGGAAAACATTGCTTTTGTTTCTTTTATTTTGATTTTTTTATTCCACCGGCCAGACTACACGGCCGCGTTAACAAACCGCAACGATTACATACGGCGTCTACGATCTCGTATACGTTTTGCTAGGTTATACGATACCGATATGCGAGAGCGAACGTGGAAAGTAAATCGCAAAGTTAATCTACAATCAACTTATGCTTTTTGTTTGGTTCATATTTTCTTGGTGAAAGTACGAAAGCAAGAAAGTACCGATCCATTGAGCGTTCGAGTTTTCACTATTTCAATTTCGACTATTGAAAAAATCGATTGAAAAACAAAAATTATCGAAAAATTCGCGAGCTATTATTTTCGATACTGACAACAATCTGTCGTTGGAAAAATGATGTAAAAAAAAAAACCGATAATTTCCATTGACACTCACGACGATCTGCCGTTGAAAAAAATCGATAACTAGAATGTTTCTATCCTCCGTATCTCAATCTAGATATTTCTAATTTCTTATTTAATTCAATGTAATTTTTCTTATTTTTGTCAATCTACCCTAATCAACGAAATATAGCAATTTTTCTCGCAACTTTCTAGACCGAATCATCGAAAGTATCTATTCCCGAGTCTCGAGGAGTCCCAATATTACGCGACGCCGAAGAAGGAATCGCATCGACGAGTCTCGGAATGCCCGTACGGGAGAGCGGAAGTTCCTAGGAGCGGTCGCGGACCGGCGACTTTGCCCCCGCTCAAATCGGCGCAAAGTCGAACGCGGAGGATAGTAGAACCCAGGCGCGCGTTGTACCGGAACAACGTGTACCGCAACTCCGCGGGGACGGGCGGTAAAAGCAATGCGAGAGGAAGGAAGCGCGTCGAGGTATTTGCAATAGCGATCCGAGCTGTTCGCGTGGCTGTGCAGACCCAGAATAAGAAATCACGCGGTAGGTGCCTCTAGTTATCGCGGGAATCTCATATTAAAGCCAACCTCTCGTACCTCGCCACCTCGCGCCAGTCGAAATATTTTTTATTTCCCAAAAATGTATTTAAAAAAAAAAAGGTACGCCAAGTACGTGAAAATTCTATTTACGAAAATTATTCAAAATAATCAGTTCAATGATATGGGCCAAGTGTAACACAAGAAACCCTTCTATATGGCAAAAACATTTCAATGCAAAGAAATTCCCGTAAATGATTGGCGTTCCACTGCTAGCGGTGTATTGCGATGCTGGAACGCCAATTATTTATAACAAGTAAGATGAATGCAAATCCACTTACCGCCTCGCGGCTAAAGTACAGCTTTCGGGAGGGGGGAACGTCGGAGACGCGCGGGGAGGGACTCGGCTTCCGACTAGAACAACGCAGACGAATCTGTAAACACAAGCGAAAACAAAAACAGTTGGTTAGAATTTTTTACAAACCCTTTTTTTTTTCATAAAAATTTTACTATGTGTGGGACGAAAGCTCACCAATTTCGCCCGAAGGGCGCGATAATGAAATATTTTCTATCTGTAAGGTGTTTTTGCAAAGTCGGATCACGAAGTCAGAAAGGACTGAGAAAGCTTGGAAATCCGGTGTAAAATATACGCTTTACCGGAATGAAAAAAAGGGGCGATTACAAGAGGAATGGACCGAGGGAGGAAAAAAAAGTTAAACCTCGGAATACGATGTAATCCACTTTGTAGCGTCAAATCCCGCCCGCCCTCGTCGACCCAACCCGACGATCAAGGAGAGTTTCGGTTACTTCAGTCGCCTTGTTCGCGAATTACAATCATGCCGAAAGCTTTCCCCGTAGAATTAGATATTCCTTCGTATCGTCGTTTCTTTAAGAAGTTGGTGTGTAACGTTTTGTCTCGAAATAATATCGAAACTACTGTGGCCGGCTCATTCGTGCCGTGATTGGTCGAGGTTGAACAGCTTGCGCCCGTAACCTCGTAGTGAATAAAAATACAACAAATCTTTTCAGAGCAATTTTTCAAGTCCAACTTTTTTCTCGTCGATACCAAAATTCGAGAAAATGTTCCGAAAACGGCCACTTTTTTTTAAATTGAGATATCGAACTTTTCCCGGCGCCACTCGGTGTACGTGGTATATTTTCGCACTCAGAGAAATCTAGGCGGGACGAAGACGATCCTACTCTCCTCAGCCTACAATTCGGTTTTGGTTAATAATCTATATGAAGATGGGGAATATTAATATGAGTCTCAGGGAGAGATTACTTATACGAAATACGTATAAGAGATTTCGAATAATTTAGTGTTAAAGATGGGGGTAAGGAGAAATTAGTCAATAATAGTTAAGGCGGTGATGAAGAATTTTCCTAATACAGACGGAAAAAACGCGAGCATGCCTAGCGCACGAGCCCGGCTGAAAACTAGTATAAAAAAAATATGAATGTATTATCGAAGTAAGGCAGAAGTTGGCGTAGGATGCATTTTCGTTCGCATAAAATAACAGGTATGTTGAGTTCCATTCATAAAAAAAACATGTAAAACCACAAAAAAAAAAGAATATGCTAAATGTGAACATTCTTTTGAATTATGTTTAAAAAAAATAACTACAAACTAATTTTTTAGATTCAAATTAGTTGACGCATTTACCTTGCGATAGAATTCAAACAAGTATCCGCTAAGAATTCCAACGTTATTTCGATTCACCGATGAAATTTGACATGTTAATTACATGTTTACAAAAGGAGATGCTTTCGCAAAGGATGTTTACTATCGAATGTGCAGTTTTTTTTTTTTTTTTTTGCGAGCTCTCAATGTCACTCTCACCGTTCGGCAATAAGTTTTTTTTTTTAGTACATCCGCAATAAGCTATTACAGTAGGTACAATTTTTTATAACCGATTATTACGTTCGATATTATTCGAATAATAGAATATAATCGGAAGGTCAGTGAGGTACGAACAAATTCGGTAAAAAGGATTTGTGCGCGGGAGTGTGAGCGCGAAAGAGCCAGAATTCGCGGCAAAGATGAACCGTTAAACTTTCGTAGAAGAGACTCCCATAGACTAGAATTTCTGACTGTTCCGCGCCTATTCTTCGTACAATGATGTACCGTTTCGTCGTTCAACGTCTGCAACCGGTCGATGTTTTTTCTCGGTAACCAAAGAATAAATTACCCGTTTTAAACTGTGCCTCGGGTTCCGATGCTGCAAAACCACCAATGGCTCGGACGTACAACGGAAAGTGGATGTGGGAATGAGCAAAGGGAGTCGAGGCGTTCGCCTGTACTAATCCTAATAGCGTGGTAAAACATGAAACCATAAAACCCGCGCACAGCAGCTTTTTCGCTGGTGTTATCGCTTATAGTACGAGCCTCGAAACAATGCGTTGAAAAGTCCTTGCGAGGAAAAATCTAACGACCCGTTAACCGCCGGACGGAACTAAACGCTCACGTTGGCTCACACCCGCGCCTTTGCGGCATTACGTCCCAACTCGAACGTAACTCAATGAAACGATCAGTGCCACAATCCCTCTTGAAGTGTTATTGTAAAACACTTAGGAAATTTATAAATATTCTTGGAAATGACTAGTCCTTCTTGCTTTTGGTTGAGTTTTTTGAAAAGCTTTTCTGCGGGCGATTGCATGAATAAAGATGTACACAGTGACCCGCAGGCTTGACACAATTCAATCGATAAGCTTTCCTTGCAATAGAAATGAAAAAAAAAAATGAAAAAATCCACGCCGTTAATCGTTCTCATGGGCGTTCTAAACGTGCAAAAAAAATATATCACATTCAGATATAACGATGCGTGGAAGAGGATTTATTTTTCTATATACGTTTAAGAAATGCTTCTGTCGATGGAAAATAATTGCTCCTATTATCTTTGGTATTTGGAATTGAGAATTTTTTTTTCGCATGATCAGAAAGAACTACAATCGGCAAACGATTGCACGCGATTAGTGATACAATTATTGTTCCTTCAAACGGGAATGAACGCGCGTTTATATCTGAAATTGGCGAACGGATATATTCAGAATCGTTGTGAAATAAACAAAATTACGTATTACCGTGAATCGGTCGGTGAAAAAAATGTTGCCATGTTCCTATTTATTCACCGAAGGTGAAATAAAAGTTTAGTGATTCTTGATCGCATCGTTTAGAACATATGCGTTACTCTGATAGCGTACCAATGATGACCCTGAGCCCTTCGAAGGTCCAAAGTAGACAAAAAACGATTGTTAAAAGCTTCCAAACATCTAAAACTTAGTGTCTGCGAGTGCAAAAAAAAAGGACAAAGTGCTGGTCAAAGTCGTAAAATCGAATCTTACAATTTATACGAGCGGGCAACGGCGATCCTATAGTTGTCTCCAAGCCGATATCGCCTCTGGTACTAGAGTCTTTTCGTACAAAATATCTCTTCTTCGTTTACGTTCCGAAGAAAAAAATGTATGAAAGTATGAATCACGCACACGTACGAGAGAGAAAAATCGCAGATATGGAAATAGAATATATTCCGAGTCGGTCCCCGAAAAAATCGCTGTCATTCGATGACGAGTATCTTTCGGCCGACGAAGACGGAACGGCGAGGTAACGCGACGACCGACTTTGGCGACGCGGAAATTATTTTATTTTTTTCCAAGTAACGTTATCAGACTCGAATATGAGAAGCGAGCATAGAAGACTCGGGTGGGCTTAACTTGGTACTCGGAGGAAAAACAATATTTTCGTTCTCTCCGGTTCTCCACTTCGCGCAGTGCCGCGCGAACGTTTGTGGTTCCAAGTGGCCTCGAACTCGTCTCTTATCCCCGATGATCGCCCAATCAAAAAACCGGCAGCTCTATGAGACCCGATTGGACGGCCTACGGACACCGCGAAGCTCACCATTGGTCAATGCTAATCTTGTCACCCTTGGTTACCGTTCGCATCAACAATATCCCAGTGGTCGATATTATTCTACTTTTGTGCACTATAGCAATACCACTTTCCCCTTCTCTGAAAGTCTTTCGACTTCATTTGTGTTGTATATACATGCATGTGCGTATGCACGTAGGTACGTATGGCACGTGTGCATGTGTAATGCTACGTAAAGCTACCGCAGGCCTGTTGAAACCAACCAGCACCGACTTACTCGACTCAACGATTATTGGTATTGTTTTGCCCATTCTGTAGGTGAGTTACAACCCTTCTATGTCGTAACATCCCTCCTGTCCATCTCTCTCTCTCCCTCTAACCGATCTCCCTCTTTGACTCTACTAACCCTTCCCTCTTTCTTCTCGCACCTTGCACGCGTCCGTTATGACGCGACTATTATCTACCGACGTGTTAATTCCTCACGGACGAAACACGCGGGGATGAACAGATTATTCAAGAAGGATTCCTTGTCGGATTTCTTGTCGATCGAAAGACACTCTCGAAATCTTATTTTTTTTGTTTAACTTTCTCCGTGAAACCTATCGGTGAATTTTTCCCTTTTATTGTACCTCGTACACTTTTTTGAGAAAAGAAATTTCAAAGTATGTCTTTTTTTTTCTCCCCTCGAATCCGCCGAATTCAGTGTGAAATGAAAATCGATACCAATTACGTGTATTTCCGACTGGGCGAAACGAATCGTGGATAAAATTGCCTTGCATACAGTTTGCGATCGTATTTACAACGGATATAGATCAAATATCGCGATCGGGCGATATTGCGTCAGAGCGCGAATGTATTTTCCAGTTACACTGCTCGCTCGCAGGCACGACGAATCGTGGCCGAACGGCGTAAAGCTCACACAGACAAGTAACTCGCGGATTCGGGGGAATACAAAAGATAGTGAGCCAACTTTAGCGAAGAAAGGAGCCAGGAGGCGAAGATAGTGTGGGTGGCCCAATTCGCGAAGTTCGATTATCCAGGATCGATCGGTTAGGGGCGGGGGGGCAACCTCTCGCTTTCCGCGCGCCGTCTCTCGGTGCTTTTTTGCCGCTTCTATTTCTCGAATTCAACTGTAACACGGAAATCCTCGCGCTCAACGAGACTCCGGATATCGGTAATCGACTCTACGAGTCGCCAGACCCAAAGAATTAAATGTACAGATATACATACGAAAGGAGGAACGGCGAACGATCGACCGCCGAATTTCCGGCGTCTCAACGTCTTTTCAATCGCGGTCAACGCCAGACTCGCCGTCACAACAGGTGCCGTTCGCCAATGTATCTCGAAGCTCAAAAAATCGTTGTTTGTACAGACAATGAATAAAAACAATCGCAGTCATCAAAGATGATTATTTCTTTTCTCGATATTATTCTTTGTGTCGTCATAATAACTTCTCGTCTCATTTTTTCTAGCTGAACAAAAACAAAACGTTTTTCGGATGAATGGAAAGAAAAACAGAATATCCAATGATCACTCGCATGATGATATTATAATCGAAAGTTAACCATAATGTAATCATTACTTTGGTTTTTCGTTAATTCTTCATGTTCTCTGTATTGGTCAATTCGAATCGAGTTTATTTTATATAGGGTATAAAATTATTCAATGTTTTATCGTCGAACGAACGGTTACCCTTTGCCGTACTTAGGTAACATTGTTTCGCAACTATAATTGAGAATTTGCGCCAACGAAATAATGTAACCCATTCATGATGCGATGCAAGCATATTTATTTAATTCATCGAATCTTGATTCGATGAATTAATTCATGTAACTTACATTTTTCGTGTAATATAATTTACAAACGGCGTATTTGCGTCTATGGTGGGGTGGGTCAATTACATTCGGATCGGGTCGATAAAGGGCTTTGTACACCCATTGCAAAATGATTGAAATGCGATTGGGGGGGTGTCATAGGCGATGGTACAAGAAAGCGAATCAGAGGCGGGGGGCAAGCGGCGCGCGAATCGTGCGGTATCAATATTTTAAGCGGACGCGTTCGGCCATGCATCGATCGACACTTCGGTTGCATAATTAATCCGGCATACGCCCGCAAGCTTCCCAAGAGCTTCCACGAAACTTCTCCGCTTCGACATTCGCTTTGATCGTATATCCCGCGCATACATCCGACCGAGTGAGAAAAGAAAAAAAAAAGTAAAAAATAATTCTTGCCCGACAAAAAAATCGAAGCGTTAGTTTTCTCGAGGAGATCACTCAAATTCATCGAGGAAAGCGAAGCTGATATGGAATGGTTGGCTCAACTCAACGCTCATGTAGGATATCAAATATGATATTAAAAAAAAAGTTTTTCTTTAACGGCGAAAAATCATGCAAGTTTTGCGAGGTCTTACGAAAAATTATTGGAACGACATCGAAATGTGTCGGATATAGAACGATAAATTGATTTCGCATCGAGCAATACAACAGTATGGAGACGGTGCAATATCCGTAAGCGGAAGCATGTCAACGGAAGGGATTGTTTGCCCGTAAAATGTATACTGTGAAAAACTACTTTTTTTTATAAAAAAAAAGTAAAAAAACGTACGCCAAGTACATAAATGTTACAGAAATATTTAGATCTAGAAAACTGCATTTAAAAAAAAATCCAAAATAAAGGAAAATCACACGAGCCAAGTTTCAACAAATACTTTTGAATATCCAATGTCAATGATAATGATTAAAAAATTGTATGATAACTGAAAAATAAAATTAAAAAAATACTTGGCACGTCCTTTCTTTTATACATGAAGTGTTTCATTTGTATTTGAGGAACGTGCCAAGTATTTTGTTAATTTTATTTTTCAGTTATCATACAATTTTTTAATCATTATCATTGACATTGGATATTCAAAAGTATTTGTTGAAACTTGGCTCGTGTGATTTTCCTTTATTTTGGATTTTTTTTTAAATGCAGTTTTCTAGATCTAAATATTTCTGTAACATTTATGTACTTGGCGTACGTTTTTTTACTTTTTTTTTATAAAAAAAAGTAGTTTTTCACAGATTTGACTCATTTTTGAAAACCAGCTCGAAAACTAAAATTGGGATTGGCGGAAAGGGTCTATTGCTTCTTACTTTGACTCTCATAGCGAGACAACGAGACCGTCCGTTCCACCAATTCTCTCAACGAGAGAATTCTGCCACTCGTTACTTCAATATCTTCGACCGGAAGAAAAAAACAATCCTTAATTCTTTTCTTCGATGCTCTTCGAGGAAGCACAGAAAAAATGAAAAATTTTCTCATCCGGAGAAGTGAAGCGAAAAATGGTAAAATCCTTCCGCTGCGAGAACCAAAGGAAGCGCTGGCGGAGTTGACTTATCATGGAAGTCAATGAAAGAGTTCTGTGTAATTCCTCTGTCAAGATAACCAAAGACAGAGTTATAAAAATTTTTAGTCAAAGCGATGACATATTTTTTTAATACTATAACAGACCTGCCGAGGAATCTTGATTCCTACGCTATCAGCGTAGAAATGTCTGACAGCGCATCAAGAACACAACCACACCGATCTTCGACAAAAAGATACTCTTGATTTTGAAAACAGTGAAAAAAAAAACGAAACTGAAAAAAAAATGTTGTCTTGATTTTGTAAATCTTGATTCATAACATTTTTCTTGATTTTAGTTTTTATTGTAAGGTTATACATTTGCCGGCAATCTCGAATCACTTAAAAAATTGAATTGAGACGAACGTGACGAGACGAGACGAGAGAACACTGTTTTGAAATCACTTTCAAACATTCACCACTTTTTAATTTATTTATTTATTTATTTAATCCCGGGCCCTTGCTTTGGTTACGTCGCCCGCTGTCAACCGCCGACGGGCCGGCACGGCCGACGGGCCGAGCGAGCACCGAACACGCACGACGCGCCACGATTTCACAATCTTCCGCGATGCCCGATGCTCCGCGATGTCCGACCCGATGTAGATGAGAAATAGACGGGCGTATCTGATACTATTCAACCCGTAAAATGGTGTGCGATACCGCCGTTCTGCTTCTCATCTACACATGTAGATGGGAAGCAGAAGGGCGTATATCCATGGCCGTAACCCGTTAAATGATAGGAGAGGATGCCCATCTGTTTCTCATCTACACATTTTTTCTTTCAAGTATCGCTGTTCGGATACCTTTCGGGTCACGGCATCGATATCTCAGCAACGGCTGCACCGATTCAATCGCACCTAGGCGCATTCGAAAGCTGATGGCCAAATTATATAATGAAAGACTTGCCAAAAATTTGTTTCGAAGTTAATCTTCCGAGAATTATCGAGCGAAAGTTTTACTTCCGGCATATTCGCGTATACTAAGAAGCGGCAGCGCCTCGGCCAGCCTCGTACGAAAAAAAAAATTTTTTTATGTACTTGGCGTCGAGACGCTACCGCGTCTCTTGACAACATAAGCGTGAGCTTATGAGGTCGAATGCGGAGGGCATTCCTTCGTGTGTTCCGATGTATCGAACAAGCGCAAGTCGAATGCCCTCCAGGGTAATCTTCTCGCTGTGCTGCATCCGGCGATATTAACATTCGGAAGAAAAAAAAAACAAGCAGAAAACACAACGCCCCCCTCTCCTTCGTTCAAAACAAAGTTTTCTACGAAATTCTCCATTGTCTTTTGGATTTTGGACAACAAACGCGTAAATAAAAAAAAGTCGATGGAAAAGAAGGATGGAAGTAAAGTTAAACGTAGAAAGAAGAAAAAATATGGTAAATTGCAGCCGTCGGCGGGAACGTCGCGACACGTCGACGTAACTCTGCAAAGTTCGTGCACCAGAAAAGAGATATAGACAAGAAAAAAAAAGAAAGAAAAAAGTACAGCGAGTGTATAGCTTCGGGCTGTACACCAGGAGTTCTTCGCTCTCTGTAATTACGTGGCGACGACGCCACGTCCAAGTGCGACGAAGAGAGTGAAAGGGGATCACATGCATGTACGTGTACATGCATATATAGCGTATATAATATAAATATATACATGTAGAAGAGAACACGGTGATACAGAAGACCGAAGAACAAAACGAATGCCGGGGGAGCGGGGGAGGGGGAGGCGGAGATGGAGGAAAAGAATGAAAGAAGGCTGGAAGGAGTGCAACAGCCCCTCCGCCCTCACCCGAGTCTTCTACTTCGCGGTGCGTCGGCGACATTAGTGTGCGTGCGCGCGAGTGTGTGCTTCTCGAGGGTGAAGAAAGGAAAGGAAAAGTGGCGGTGGTGCAACTTGTGCCGTTACTACTACGCCGCGGATATAAGCGGTGTCCGGGAAACATCGCAAGGGGAAGAATCGCAAACTACTGTGGGGACCGACGCATCTGTCCGAGCATATTTGATAGCCACCCACTCGATCCAACCCGTCCATCGAGCCGGAGGTAGAAAAGTTGAGGGTGGTCACCTCTTTGGTACCACCTACTCCGACTCTCCCCATTGGCTATATACCTTTTTCCTCTTGAACGTATACGCGCAAAATAGGTATATATCGATAAGTGGCTATGGGGCGACAAATTGAAAACGGGCCTCGACACGATGACTTGGACTATAGAACGTTTTCTAGAAGATACGATAGTATCGGAAGGTTCAACATTTTATTTCGAAGGAGATTTCATTGCTGCAGTCCCAGCGAAAAATTGCATTCAAAGAGACTGCCAAAGACTCATCGATGATATGGAAATCTGAAGAATAATTAACCTTACAGAAGGTGCTAGGAACATAAGTTTTGTTCCTACGTTCTTTTGCAGAAGTTGGGTCGTTCAATTTTTCAGATGAATGTGCATTTTTTTCAGAAGTTCCTCCAATTCCCGAGAGTCCGGTTTTCAGACGCGCGTTTCTCGCTCCGCGTCGCCTGTGACAAGTCGTACTTCTTGCACTCGTGAGATAACATTTTGTACGATTCTCGCGCGAGAAACTGTTTGTGAACTCGCGCGATAGCGACGCCCGTCTTCGTGCTGCACACTCGCACTCGTCAGAAAAAATTCGACCGCCCTTGTATCGTAATGGCCTGTTATTTACACTCGCTTTGTAGTCGCGAGCTTTTTTTTTAATATTCGTTGAATTTGCAAGATTGTTTTGTTGCAAATTATTTCGTAAAAGCAAAGAAAAAAATGGTCGACACAAAATGTAAATTGTTCGTTGACAAATTTGTCTATTGTTTTTGGAAAACAAACGAGACAAACCGATTTTTTCAGGCTCTCTCCCCCGTGCGTGAAATTTCGATCGATAAACGGGTAAGATGTACAGGGATGATTCCAAAGAAATTGGATGTTCGATGAAACTTCAAAAATGTCATTATCCTAATGGAAGAAAAGCTCAATCGATAAGATACAAAAAATTGCGTCAATGTGGTCCAAAATAACGATAAATAAGACAAATCATTCTTCTACCGTTCCGTTGCGATAGTTAAGAAAAGGTTTTCTCGTTCTATCAAAACCAATTCCGTTCGCTCGAATTTTCTCGTGTAACCGTTATAAACTAATGGCTCGGACGATCGAGCGGAGAAAAGAATAAGGATAACCAGCGGCGTATTAAAGTGGTACATCACCCGCCAGCAGCAGCACCAAGTTGAAAAACTAGATATTACGTGGCTCGTACGATAACTATAGAGTACGCGTATTAAATACAAAATATATATATACATGTCTGTAATGTACATATACCGCGTGCAAACGTATCGCGGGGTCAGAGAAGAGAGAGCACCGTCGACAGAAATTGCATATGGGAATGGAACGCGTGTCGTGCACTTTGCCGACAAACGTCCGAGCCTCGAACGACTCGTTGGCTGCGAGGCAAGTTTTTAAAATTCTACGAGAAGAGGAGTTTGAAGGGCCTTGGAATATAGGCGTAATGAACGATACACGTAGCTCGATGCTACTCAAGTTTTGCCAGTACCGCGCAGTACAATAATCGCGACCTCGATGACGAATTCATTTCTTTCACTCCGGCTGTAAAGCAAGCCGAAGTACAGACTTCTGGGAAATGAGACTGAAAAGGACACGTATCGTACGTTATAGCAGCAAGGAAAATGCCGCTCTCTAATCGTCCTACCATTATATCGATCCTACGGTGATAGTCTCGTTTTCCGTATTCTTTCCGCTATAAATTGGAGCTTCACTTTGGAAGACAAAACGATAAATATTATTTCCGTTAAATATATAAATATGCAACAAAAATACATTTCACATCGATATAAGAGATTTTGAAACTCGTCTCATGAGGAAATAAAAACAAAGCAAAAGATATATTTACGCACGATAAAAAGAAAAGGCGCGAAAAGTCGAATGAAAAGAGGCGATTACTTTTTTTTCTTGCTTTATAAAGATAACACACATGGAAGTGTAAATTCCAGTTGTTTGAGGAAATATTCTTCAACGAAAATATACGGGAGAAGTGTGTACGTGAAATAAATAAAAAATCATATCATACATTTCAATTACATAGACGCATTACATTTTTTTTTCCCGTCTTCCCACGTTGCAAAAAGAAAGAGAGACTTTCGCGACGATCAGCGAGGAAGCATCGCGCAATTTCTTCGGGATCCTCATCGGGAATTCACAACGCGCCGTCAACGCGGAGCCAGAAGGGTCACGGTACGACGTTTTGGTGAATGCTCGTTTTGGAGCGAACATGAGCAAACGCGCGAACGCTTCTGCTCTTTTCGTCTCGTGTCTTTCGAACGCTTCGGCATATAAAGCAAGGCTAGCGATTCGATGTGCGCACAAATCGCTTGGCCAAACTAGTCAATAGATCATACATATTAATTCGCTTTGCGGTGCGGTTTTGTATTTTGTAATAATAATTGCGATATTAACTGTAACGTTTGTGAGTTCCTTTTTATAAATTATTTTTCTCAATTCAGTTCCTTCGATATCGGTGGGATATATATCATTTATATCACGAGTTATTGAACAAATAAATGATAATGATACATTTTTATTCTCGTTTTTTCTTTCTTCTTTTATTTTTTTTATACACCGTCGAGCATTTAAGAAAAAAATGTAATCGCTTTAATGTAATGTAATCTAGCCATAAAGATCGAAGGGTTAATGTAGTACTACTAGCGCGCCAGTGCGTGCCTAACGTAAAAACGAAAGAGCAATTCGAATACTTCTCAATGGCATAAAAATTTGAAAAGATTCACCACATGGAAAGAGCTGAAAATAATGATTTTGCACAATAATATCAAAATGTTATTAACAAATTGATGACAAAAATATTGTTCAACGAGACACCCGCGACTTAAAACTTGATTCCAATGAAACGTTTTTAGTTAGAGCGTACTTAAAGGGTTCCCGATATTTTGGCATCGCTAGTATGAAAAATGAATCTTTTCAGCACCTCCCATATGTCCGATGTCTTAAACATTTTCATTCCATCGAGGAGCGTTGAAAATCTTCCCTGCATCTTACACGTCAGGCCGGCACTTCCATCCTCGTATGACCGTCCATCTCCAATATCAAAGGGAGAAAATCTTGCCGAATACAGGCAGTGACGATGAAATACAGGTACGACGAGCCGAAAGTATAAGGTACGGGAGACGAAGAATGATGAGATAAAAAGTTTCAATGAGGACATTCACGCGACAAATCTCGGCGCTCGAACTTTAACGAGCGTCTCAATTAGTACTGATAATCGCGAGATGACCCGGAACCGCCTAATATAACTCTGTTGCTCCGATAACTCTTCCGCTCGGTAAAACCCCGAAATGAATGTCACATCGGAGAACCCCCCGAACGAAATTTATTCGCGCTTGGTTTCTTCTTTCACTTCCTGCTCTCTTCCTACTGTTATCTCCTCCACGTTCTACTCCTCAAACTCGCTCTCTCCACGATGTCTAGGGAGAACAGAGAGGTCACAAGAGTCGCAAGCTAGAATTCGTACGGGTGAGAAATAATGTTTTCTTTGATGGGATCTCCGATGAAAACGCTTGAAAGGCTAGGTAAAGTACAGTTATTTCGAATTATCTTTTTGAAAAAAATCATCTAATCATGGCCGAAATTTCTTCTTTTTTTTACAATAATTTTTTCATACGGTTTTGCGCAGACTTCCAAAAACTCAAACAAAACTAAAAATGAAAGATTAATTTGATGTTCTAGTTAAAAAAAAAAAACGTTTTCCTCTCTGAAGAATATGCGTCATAGCAGAAAATCGATATCCTATTGACAAACAAATTTCTCCACGCGTGAATGTAATGTCCACGTAAAAATGCGTAAATGAAAGAAAAATCACAAACAAGGGTTAAATTTGAAGTTCTAATTTTACGAAAATGATAATTTTTCTATTCTCATCCGAAGGATAAGTATATTTTTTTTCAACCATTTCAAAGAAATGTTTGAGGCCAAATAAATAAAATAAAACTGAAAAAATGAATGATATATCGTACGACTTGTTTTCGGACGGGGTAGCAGCAGCAGGGAGTCGTTTAGCGACTGGAGTAGAAGCTCGCGGTGAAGAGGGTGCCGGACGCCGGCCGGACGAGACGGGCCAGCAGTGAGCAGACAGAGAGGCGACCTGTCGCACTATTATAAGTATAGGTAGGTAGAACTGTCGTGCACGCAGAAACAGAATCGCCGGTAGAAGCAGCCGCAGCAGTAGCAGTAGCGATAGAAGTAGCGGGAACTGCAGAAGTACGAACACAAGGGAGGCAAGTTGTGCAGCGCCTCCCCCAATGGCAGTCGGTGGTATAAGCGACGAACCGCTCGGCCGCGAGCTGCACGCCACCCTCAATAATTCAGGCTCGCGGATCTCTGTCTTATATGTACCTACCCTCTACTGCCCTCCAAAACCTCCTCCCGGTTTCCAAAGCATTCGTAAACCTATACTTCGGCTTCTATTCTACTTTCTGCCTTCTTCATTTTACCTCACCGATGTCCTTTTTTTCCCCATTTCTACTGTCTTAGAGGAGGAATAGGGGAGCACTGAGGAACAGCGAATAATGCCGAAAACCGTAATAACTGAACTCCAATTGGTTATCTCATACAACGGGTTGCCCCATCGTGGGGATTGTAAAAATGCAATGTGACGGAGTATTTCATATTTTTCACGTTTTGCGAGACTTAGTCAATTTGAAATGTTTTCAACTATATAGGCATACTGTTTCCCCTCTTTCTTTTATCACAGTCTACCGAGCTGTGTTTTTAGATAAGTACTTTCATCATTCTTGGACGAATTTTCTTCAAAAGGAAGTTTCAGTTTGACAAGATCGATCTCCAAATTAACAGGAAGTACGAACTTTGACTTTGGAAATGGTGGCTCCAAGTTTGCGAGGCCACACTCGTGGTTCGAAGCAACGATTAAGAATCCAATTTTCCTCTCGATAAATTAAAGTACCATATTACGTTCAACGCGGCGAAACTTTTATAACATACGATCTCGTTGTATTACGTGTAAAGAGCGTTTCGATAAAAGCCGCTGGGTGTTCGTGAAATACGATTTTCATGCCGAGTCTATGGCATAATCTATTTTCGGCTATTACACAACCGAAAGCTTACCCATCTTTCGGTCCTTTTCCATTATTTCTATCTCGCGATGCTCAACGGGAGAGTTTTACGCGATTGGAAAGCAGCCGTCGGAAGTTAAGTTGTCGGAGATCAAAGAGACTGAAAAGATGCGCCGACTGGCACAGAGAGAACGATAGATAAAAGAGTAAAAAAAAAAAACCTTCGGACTCTCAGGACTGGCTTGGCGATGCCGGTATTGAAATGAGATTCCTCTCGAGACGACGGGAGCTCCCGACCGAGTCTAAAAACTCGCGAGAAAAGTGAAATCAATTTGAACTTTTGTCGCGTATACCGCGGAAGATTCAATCCATAGGAAAAAGAAAATACACACCATTACGAATATTTAATCTTCAATTCATTTGAAAGAAGAAAAACACTGCTTCATGCTTTATGAATATTATCGAATGCATCGAAAGTGGCCGACATACTTCTTTTTCTTTACCCAAAAAAACAATGACAAGCCGAGGAAATATTTTATCGGACTGTCGGAGAGCTTTTCGAAAGGAAACTGAAAAATAAAGAAACCCGGCATCGGATGCGCCCGTGGGAAGGCCGTTCAATGTCGCATTCGAGACCACGAATAACAAGCAAGCTTTCCTCTAACGTCACTGCAGAACGATTAGTTCTTCACGTGTTTTCGCGTCGGACGATAAGTTTTACATTTGCGACGGTGTGAGAATTGCGAGAAGGGTGACATTGTGCAAGGACTTTGTTTGCGGACCGCGAGGGACGCGCTGTCGCGCCCACGTTGATCCCACACTTAATCTACTGTTTTCGGAAACTTGTCCGCTGATTAGAAACGATTCAAGGCGTATTGTAGTTCACTTATATGTATTGGTAAGAACAGTAATAATTCATCGGTAAGAATTACTATGACCAATAGTAGTCGTTCACAAACTTCAGGTATTATTATTGTTATGTCGAGAAAGGAAAAATTGGCAAGCAAAGATGGAAATCAATTCAAATCTGTATTGAAAGTTGAAAAAAAAAAAATGGCTAATTGAATTTTCAGTGCACCGATTCCTTTCATCCACTTGTCAACAGATACTACCATGAAAAAGACTATGGTTAATAAAAACAAGCTTACTGTATTGACGGAGTAAAAACAAATGATGTTGCGTCTTTGAATTTATATTAGTTTTCGCTTGATCACTATGCTGAGGAAGTGCGTGACTATTTCATGATTATGGGGGCACATCGTCGTCTACTTCCCAACTCCTCATACCATAGTCGCTTATCTCGCTTACGATAGAATTGGCCAAAGGACAAATGAAGCGCGATTGAAAATCCTCGAATTCATTGTCACATTCGCAAATGTATTTCTTTTTTTAATCTCTTGTGCAAAATTATTGTTTAATGCATGGTGTTATAGCGGTGCTGATGCTTTATTAGAAAAAGAAAGTTTTTTTACCCGTTATAACGATTCGCGACGAAATTTAAATGAAATAGTTGAAGCATCAGTCTGTTTGAGTATCGAATAAAAAACACTTTGTACACATTTTGTTTCTTCTTCTTCTTCTACGGGCATAGTAATGAAGAATTCGTACCATTATCTTTCATTATCTCCCGAATATTCCTTCCCTTTCAATCTCGGTTTCACGCTCAATTAAATTCCTCGACCGCAGCAAGAAAAGTGGGTGGGGCCGGACAAATTCTATCGAAGCTTCATGATCGGGTGTCTTATTTCAGCAGCGGTAGACCGGGTGAGTGATTAATCGTGGTCTTCGAGGATCCTCCCGAGGAATTTCTCGCGTAATCAAGATTTTTCCCACCGATCATCCCCACTCCCGCTCAAGCCAATGAGATGTTCCTTTCTTCCAGACGATTCTTTTCACAAATTATCAAGCCAAATTCAGTGTTTGCTGGGGAACGATGATAAATTTATACAAATGCATTTATACGCATTGTGTTCGAGCGTGAGGGACGATGGGGATCGGAGAAGTCCTCGAAGGTGATTTATTGCCAAGAAGATATTGCACCTTGCCTAGTATACCTCTATTCGCGCGTAACATCGACGTCAAAACGAGAGGCAAATTTGTTTTTTTCGCATACTTCACGGCGTGGGATAGTGCGCGCGCGGGGCCCTTTCGAACCTTGGGAATTTAATATCGAACGTTGCTGTAAGAACTACGGTAGAGGTATCGCGTCGTGAGCGTTTCCCAGCAAGATGGAAGAAAATAATGTAAATAATTTTTCTTTTCATTCAGGTCTCAGCGATTATTTCCATTTTCAAGGTTGTAAACATTTACATCAACCCGTCCGTTCCAAAATACGAGAATAAATTTTTTACTAAAACGTTCGCTTATCGTGCATTTTACTACTACAAGACTTGCTCATCAACATATTTTGAAAGTTCGAATATAGCCTTCGGAAGACTCTTTTTTACCTAAATTTATAAACAAAACGGGTTATTCGAGGTATGATAATGAGAAAACATTGACGATCGATGTTTTCTTTATACAAATCATTTTTTTTTGTTGTACGAAATTGCGGCCAATTCAACTTGGAACTTGGAAGCTTGAGAGAAATTCATAAGAAACAATCAGAATTGGTACGTGATTATGGTAAATTCAAGATCGATCCAATGAAAGGAAGATCATCAACAACTCGTCATTGTTATCAATTAAGTAATTCAATAACCCATTTCATTTTTCTTTTTTCAATTTTTATTTTAGATACACTGTTTTGACTTGAATATGATATGGAAGAAAAAAAATCTCTTCCAGCGGCCTTAAATATTTATTTGGTTATTTTATATATCTTTTACCGATGACTCGTTTCTGAGATTATATCTTGAAGTGAAAAAAAATCGTTGCATGACATATTATAGTTATAGGAAGAAAAAAAAAATAGAACCCGGGGAGAATCAGTACCAGTTATGTTTTAACACGAATTCAAATCCACACTTGAGGGCTTGTCGCATTGATAAAGTCACCTCCGAAAGTATCCAGTATCATTGAAATGATTATTCTTCATTTACATTGATATAAGTCTCGATAATGAGCAAAGAACTTATGCCGCATGTATATATTGAAAATATATATATCTGCAAGTAAAAGCCGCGGGATTCGAGATATTATGGCTGGAGCAGCTATAACGGTTGACTATGTTACGAGATTACGTAAACAAAGCTGGCGTCGTTCGCAATACGGCGTCGATGCGGGAGAATCGCAAACATTGCTCGACACGAGCGAATGATATACCTATATCATGGTGCATTAATCCACAGTAATACAGTGTTTATATATATGTAGAGAGCATCGGTGAGAGGCTCCTTACGCTGGGTGCATATGCGTAACACATAAACGTTATTATTCGCCGTACGAATGATAGAGACAGGGACACACAGCTCCGACCTCGAGATTTACTCAACAGCTCGTTCGGTTCAATCGATTTATCGTAGCGCCTCTCCTTCGCGCACGGTATACACGTACACCATCGATAACCGCAACGATTCATAACAATTATAATAGCTGGAATTGTGCGTGCCGAGGAGGAAAAAAAAACCAAGTCCATTCGAGAGGCGAGAATTTATGAAATAATTATTTCTTTCAACGCCCCGCAAATCTCTCGCGAGTGCCTCGAGTAGCCGGTAACAATCGAGCCGAGTACGTTTGTAACGAGACTTTATCGAAATCTTGATGTCTTTCGTTCTATCAATTCCCCGCTTGGCTACTCGACGACGAATCAATAAGTAACATCGTAAAGTTGCATTTTTTTCTTTTTCAAAATGTGCATTCAAAAGATTCGAGTACTCGTGAATTTGGGCGTTTTTTATAAGCGGATTTTCGTGCATTCATCTAATAATTTCTACAGTGGAATGTCCAATCTTACGAGAAGAACCTTTCTGACGGTCGTGGGTTTGGATTTATTATTCTAATTCACGAAGTCACGAATCTGGCTCCTCGAACGTCAAGGCATTTGTTAAAAATGAGATTACCATGTCACGAAATGCTAGACCTTTGGTTAAATGAACACTTTCGGGCAAGTACGTAAGAATAAATGATCGTTAAGTCTATCCTTAGAGTTGTCGGAACAAAATAACAATTGTTAACTCATCGTTTGCTCGTACAAAGAGCCGTTTTTTCAGATAATATTCAATAGGGTTTGGAAATAATCCACTAATTCATTATCTAACGTTTGGAAAACGTTCCATACCTAAAAATCACAAGTATTCGATGGGTGAAGGGGGTATAGAAAATGTTGATAAATAATAAATAATCAATAATGAACGATGAATAAACATTGAAAAACTGACGATTTACATTTTTTGTCAAGGTCGTTAGTTTTGGATCGAATAACAGAAGAATTACACGAGCGGGCGTAGCCTTGACGGAATGAAGGTCTTATCATCATGAATTGCGCACAGTACAAGAGACTACGAGTGTAGCGCGAGTTCTCGGTACGCCGCAGAGTGAAACAGAGAGAACCGAGAGGAGGGGTGTAAAAAATATGTATCTCCGCTGTGCGGTCGCGCGAACGTGATGTTCAAGGCACGACATCAGTAGCGAGCACGGATTGACCACGTTTCTCCAACTGCGAATGCGCTTCGTGCCTCATCTCGTTACTACGGGCAACCGCACTGGGACATTGCAACCAACTCGCCGCAATATTACGAGGCTATCTCGAGAATCTTTATTACACCGGGGTGCGAGATTAGCCCGGAATAGTTGAGTTCGTCTCTTCTACGCCAGTACGAGCGGTAAACTATGATACCACGTTGCTTATGCTCGACCGCTGTTGCTACTCGTACTTCGGTAACTCCTTTCGTCGCTTCGAAGAATCCGAATTTCGCCGGTCTTATAGGCCGTTTTTACGATATCAATCGCACAACAGCTTCGAAATCGGCTTAAAATCTACCAGATCGATACTGCGACATAAAAATAGCGCCTCAAAGTCCCCACGGTTTTGAGCGTCGAAATCTTTTTAAAAAGTTATACTAACGAAAAATGCACATATATATATATATTTTTAGAAAAAAAAAATTAAAAAAAAAATAAGCCATGAAGTATATTAAAGATACCTTCATAGATAAATGTAGTGAAATTTAATTAAATAAAAAACTTTGTTCGACAACTGGCTCTGGGAAACTACTTTTTTCTTCGAGCGTTCAATAATAATATTGTTTGCTTGGCCGCAAATAATTTCTTTGAATATTCATTGTGAAAATACAGTTTTTTCAGTAAAGTATTTCGTAAGGGTACATCGAAAAAACCTGGCAACCTATTTTTACAATTTTTCTCAAATAATAAAAATTACGCAGTTATTTCATGTTCAAAAAAGGGCTCGATTTTCAGATAAAAATGAATCACTACTAGTAGTTCAATCGAAAACGTGCTTTCCCCTCGATAAATGCATACATTCTTCTTAAAATATAATTTTTTTTTCTTCAAATCACTAATAATCTGTTTCTAATGCGTATCGATGTTGAACTCCAACCTCGAGTTATAAATATTATTGGAATGCGGCGCGATACACGCGAGTGCGATAATCCTCGTGAAGAAGGTATTGAACGTTATGCTATTAATGCGTAAAGCGGATAATAAGCGCGGTGAGACGTAACTCTTCCCTAGAGGGACGCGTGCATCGGCGATATCGTATCCACAGCTGCGTAGGGAAAAGAGTTAGCAGCATCAGCGAAGAATCCGCATCAGCATCGGCTGAGAGCGGTCGGTACATAGTACTCTCTCAACTCGACGACTGCATTCCATCATGCAGCGGGACTGCGGCATAAAACTTTCGAGTGTACGTGCGTGTACCTATGTGGGCCCGCGTGAGCGAGCCAAGGACTACGGGTCGAGAGTCTCGTGGCGAACTTAAGCGCGACTCACTCGAGCGTACCCCGGTAACTTCCGAAATTCGTTCTATAAGAATTGGCGACAATTGTCGACGAGCACCCGAAGGATCGTAATAGAACTTGCATCGTTCGATTATCAACTCGCCGATTGTATAATAAATATTCATATTTACAATAATAGTGACCATAGTTATTGTGTTGTATGCACGAAAGAGGAAAAAAAAATATTCGTTTACGTCAATACATAAGAGATGAAATCCAATTAATAAAATCGAAGCTATTCTTCACGGACGAAAAACACGGTTAATTCGATGCAATGAAAAATCTAGTATGGTTATACGGAGATGAAAGAAAAAAAAAATCGAGATCGTGTAGAGTACAGGAACGCGACTTTTACAGTTCTCACTCGTGCAATCCGAGCTCGACCTTGCGAACGTGTCCACGTAACTCGTCCATCGCTATATATTCGAAAGCACAATCCCATTCCATTCTACCCCTCAACGCGTATGGTAAATATATTTCGAATTCGGAAGGTTAAGACACACGAGACACACGAGGAATAAGATCGGTTTGCGTCGACAAAAAAAGAACGAACCAATTTTTCTGAAAAGGGGCTTTTTATCATCGCAGACTCAATGACAATTCTAACGGCAAACATTTCGAGCCTAATCAGTCCGTATGTTCGAACAATCCTATGGTCAATAGTCCTTTCCTATAACATTCGCGAGCCGCTATTACCGCGGTAGCCCTTCGAGTGCCGCGAGGGCATTTCCTGACCCGACCGCTTCTGGCTGTCCGTGACACGAGCAGAGCAAACCAGGGACCGAATAATGTTTGACCCGTGTCGGTGTTCGCACCGCGCCAATTTCTCTGCTGGTTTACCTAACTCCGCAACCCCTCTCCCCGTTTCCCGTCCTTAACTCTTGCCTCGTTCCCTCCACCAGGATTCTCACACTGTAGAGTTAGCCTCGTTACGTTGGCCACCTCTGGGCCAAGCCAGGTTGACATCCACCGGTAGCTACAATTTGTCCTCGCTCGCCATTATCCTCATTCTCTTCTTCTCTTCGACTATACCTCACAACGCAACACTGTATATCTATGTGTTACCATAAACTCCGATATATCGCACCATAGCTCGTTCCGTGGCTTCGACTTTTACGGCAATGCGTTTTCTTTTTTTAATAGCTCTCTTTACGACTCTACGCGATGGTTATTTATTTTTTTTGCAGGGATTTCAGTTTATTTTACACGGTCTATACCGTATCGAAACCCGACAGACTTTCGGTAAATCACATTTTTTTAATAACATCATCACAATTCGACATTGGGTTTTGAAATTCATTTTCCTTGAAAAAATGAAAGCAAAAGTGGCAAAAGCTTCGACAAATGACATCGTTCCAAAACACATATAGTTCGCTGGCAGATGTATAATAGACGATTGCATTGTTTCTCGAGATTTTTTTCATCTGTACCTCAAACAATACTCACACGTTTCAACCTCCGGCAACGACCGACATATTATGCAAAGCGGGAAAACCTGTGCTGGTATCACGAAACTTGCACGACGTTTAGTAGTAATAGTAGCTGAAGATAGCGAGGAAGAGTGAGAAAAAAAATTGAATGAAGAGATTAGACGATGGCTCAACAGGTTTGAGAAAGCCGGAACGAAAAAAAAAGGTCTCGTGCCACGTTCTCGGGATCATATTAAAACGTTGGTACTTTGAATCAAATATTTCCTTCGTGAATCTACACACGAGGACGGCGAACTATCGAGAATATTGTAATAAAATAAAACTCAGTCAACAATTATTTTTGTTATTTATTTGAAAAATGTTTGACATGTTCATTATCACCGAGGTTTATCGAGTCTATGTTTGGCCAATTTTCTGCATTTGCCCAACTATCGTTTTCGGTCTAGATTCAACTCGGCTACAGAAGTGTTCTAATATTTGTTCAAGCTATATAATATATATACAATGTCGAACAAGTTGAAAGTTTTGTGATGGCAACGCAAAACGAGGACCTCGATGCCAGAGTCGTCGTGGTAACGCTTTGTTGTGCCACGTAGACGACGACGCGCTGGCGACGACGCGACGACAACGAGGGAAATGGCCACTCCTCTCCACGAGAGAGGGTAGAGTAGATAGAAAAAAAAATAAAAAAAAGAACCGGGCGTAAGTGAAGCTGCGCGAAGGAAAAAGACGAATTACAAAATATGTCAACTTTAATGCTTTAACGCGTCATTACTTGTCTTACGTTTGTCTACTTTGGACGAAAAATGTATTTCCTTTCCGAAAGGATATTCTCTCATGCCGTACTTTTATCTTTTTTTTTCTTCATTTGTACATGGCCGCTACGAAGCGTTGGCGAGGACTTCTTCAACAATAGAAGGTTCACGGAATAACGGGACATCGGGATTTTTGCTAGGAAAAAACGCGCGCTGACCACCGCCAATGTAACGAGGGAAGGGGCAACGGTTTATTGGTTCTAGGATTGAGATTTTCCGACCTCTCCGCGTTACTCCGAACCGTATAAAAGTTCAAATCAGAAGGGCGCCGCTGTTCTTATTTCGAAAGAGAAAATTGTGAAACGACGATTACGCTTGTCAATAATCTTTCTAAAGATGGGCAGAATTTGCATAATGGGGCTTGCGAGTGTCCGAAGGGCAATTTATAATAACAATACTCTTCATGCGTAGGATCAAGAATTATTTTTGATATCATACGCACCAAACGATTGTTATGAATAGAAAAAAAAACTGCGTACCGCAACGCAACGGGAATTAATAATTGAATCCTTCGCGAGTTCTCCCGCGGACATGGCTCCATTCGCGAATACACTAATTGGGGAAATTGTATGGGGAAGCGCGGCTAAGTTCGCACACAACGAGATCTCACATCGGCAAGGTCCGCGTTGATTAATCGTCCGGTGACAGCTCGAACGCGACGGAAAAGACGCACTCGCGGAGCGTTCATAGTCGCGGAACTTTAAATATAGATCGACGAAAGAATATAACCCAATATATAATGCTGGAAAAGCGCGGTTCTCGAAGAGTCGAAAAACATTTTCGTCAGATCGTCCGTGTCACTTTAATCAATTTTAGTGCATCGGATTCTTGCGTGAATTATTCTTTATTATTTATCAGTATTCACCATTTATTTTATCATTATTAAATTCAGGGTTGCGATTATCGAGCAATTTAAAAAAAAATTTCATCGCGTTTCGAAACTAGAGCCCGAGTGCACGCGATGTAAAACAATTTCATAGATATATACATAATGGCCTCGTGCCAAGTTGAAATTTAAATTCGTATTCAATTTCGAAACGTGATTTCCGTTCTTCAATTTTTGGTCAATCTTCTTTTTTTTTACATTACGTTACATACATAAGTATCACGTTACCGAAAACTCAGTGTCGTTTCTTCGCAAATTGCACGCCTATCGACGCGCAGGCTTCGTTATCCAGTATTATAAATAAAGGAAAAATAATTTTTCGAACAATGGCCAATAATCCATTGATTTTGGATAACAATGAAAACCACGATTTTTTCCTTTCCTGCGGAACAATATTTACCGACCTTTGACAAGCTCGAAAAAAAAAAAAAAAAAACGGCTATTTCGAATATGCTTATCTGCGGCTTCTTCGGACGAAGATAAAAAAAACGCTACGTAACTCTATCTTCATCATGGAAATGAACGGTTTCTCGAATCGGTCAATTTGTACGTATCTCCCCCACCCCTGCCGTATACTAATGCTCGTCACCGTTCTTCCTCTCGAGGCGTTACCTACGCGCAGGACGATCGATTTCTCTGTCGTCTCATTCACGCCTAAACGAGAATTCTCAATATCGCAAAACTTGGAGAAAAATAAAACTTGTCGTAACGTGGCATACATAGAACGGTATTCTCGGAGCGAAAAAAAAATCTTTCGCAAAGATGATTGCAACGATCGAAAGAAATAGCTTCGAAAATCGAACTAACATTTATCCACCATGGGGGTTCTGCGACTCGTTCTTTTTTCGGTCAATCTCGCTCGCGGCTTCCCTAACCTCGCGAGCCAAGCCGGTTTCCCTCTCGCATCTGCTGGAATCGTAAATAATCTTATCGTTCTCCGCACGCGCGACATGAGGAATGCAAGCGCTATAGATACATTGTTCGCGACAAAAATCATAGGTGAAGAAAAAAAGGAAAAACGAAGCGATACACGATGCCGAAGTCGGTATTCGGCGTAAGAGAGCGGCGCAAGCACGCGCGCACACGCCAAAGAGACGCGCTGTGTCCGACGACGCGCGATCGACAGAGATGCCGTGAGGCAAAAAGCGAGCGCGAGAAACCGAGTGGGAAAACTAACCCCCAAAAGCGTCGACATTTCGATATCTCAACGCGGGTCTGTAAGCCGTGGCTCCGCGTACTTGCCAACACGCGGCGATTCTTTTTTTTTTTTTTCTCACTTCCACCCAGTGCAATTGTCGTATTATCACGAAAATCCGGACCAGAATAAAAATAAATTAATACCGACTAAAGGATTGCTTATTGCGACAGTTTACTCACTTGGAATTCTTGATTCAGCTTCGAGCGGGGGGACACAACCGTGAATATACCGGATCAATTCTCACTCTACACAAAACACGAACAACTTTCAGCAGGAATCACACGGTGCACAATGGCGAAGCGCGAGTGCGTTGCAGCCGCGCTACCAGCGGCGAATTACCGAACACCAACGCTACCGACATCTGACGACAAAGCGGCCAAGTCCGAAAAGGTTATACGCGGTCTTCCCGTACGCGGGCGGCCCTTCACCAATTGGAATCGTGCGACGAAAGCGCGCGCTGTCCGGCTTACCGAGAGCCCATATTTGTTTTGATAGTGTTTCAACAGTCTTCCAGCCACCGAACTGTCAATATCTCGCGTATACCACGAGGTGACCCAAACAGTTATGTACGGAACTTTGTTTTCTCTCGAAAATCCCCATCAATTATCAGTCTTTCAAAATTGCCAGCATTCAATAATCGTGTAAATCAGACTAGGATTGTCGTTGCTAAACGATGGACCCTTATGGCTAGTTGAGTTTACGGGCTTTCGATTTCTTTTTCTTGACAACTCTTTCGTCTATATATGGTTGCGATAAGATTTCGATAAAACCTCACGAACGGTATTTCGAGTTATAACGAATGACTTGTTTTTTGACTGAAAAAAAATATTATCTTCAAAATGGTTTTTCCAGACGTCAATGAACACTTGCATGATGCGTCGATCGTTGAAATAAAAAAACTCAGCATGTCCCGTCAAGAAATTCTTGTGAAATACTTCCGAGTTTTGGTGTCAGTAGGAACCATCGACGAGCAACTTGGAGATACGAAACTCAACTGACTCCTGCATGTTGCTTCGATTCGTATAATCTGGTACGAACAACCCAAAGATATCTAATAATAATATATTAAATAAAAACAGTGATGTTAATAGAATGGAAACGGTTGAGTTTCTTTCATTGTATTCTCTAAACACTGCGAAAAACGTATGTTAACGTTGGTATGTAGTGCAGACGGAAAAACTTGCGCGCGGGGTACAGCGAGCGCGGTCGGCTAACCACTGAACGGAGGGGAAGGTGAATCGAAGAGCACTAAACGTAAGCGAACCGACAACGCGGTCAAAATATATTTGTTTTGATCGTAACTCTGCGCCGCTCGGAGCTCTCCGGTATCCCAACGATGATATTTCTTGCGAAATAATCGGAAAAGTTACGTTTCGAAAAATTCTCTACTTGATAATTAACGTAGCGATTTGCATTCGAAAATGTAATTCAATCGAAATTCGATATAACTCTACTCTGTACTTGTGGACGATTTTTTTCAATACACAAAACGAGCAAAGCCGTAATTGTCGAGTAAATGAAATCTCAAGTGATAATAGTGCCGCATCGGAGGAATTCCAACGGATCCGAGCGTCGATCGTACAAAAATTTGTGACAAAAATCTCGCCGTGCGGTAAATCTCGCGGTAATCGATAATGTATTCAATATCATTCAAATAGTTGTGCATCATACATATTCGATATGAAAAACAAAAACGTATGTTTCCGCCCGGGATCGAACCGGGGACCTTGTGCGTGTGAAGCACACGTGATAACCACTACACTACGGAAACTCGCGATATTCAAAGACACACAAATGATACCCACAGTCCTACTCGCGAATTTCTTTGCACGTGACTTACCGAATACTTTTTTGCCATCGGTTTCAAAAAGAATAATATAACGAATATCCCGGTATCAAGGAACATCTGACCCAAATTTAGCTCAGTTATATGTTTCGGATTTTTCGCCAGCTCAGAACTCACGCTCTGTGGATTGGACTTTTGTTTGGATCTGACACGTCGATGGGGACTATCAAGAAAATATAGAAAGGAGAAGAAGGAACGAATATAGAATGTACATAGTTTCAATTTTAAGAAACTACAAAGAAAAACGTAATTCAAACGTAATTAATCATTTATTTACAAAAATTACAATAAATAATATTAAAAAATATAAAAAGACCTTAATAAACTCATCGATAGCGTCGATCGTGAGTAAGAGATTAAAAAAATAGTAGAATGTAACTTGCTACAGCGCGCACTCTTTGAAAACAGACGTTGAAATATCAAATAATCATTATTGTTATGCCTGTCGATCGGCGTTTAGTGCCGAGTCAAGCATTTTGGTATTTTTTTTTTTTTTTTTTTTTTCGTAATTTCAGAAGAACGATGTACAATAATGATCGATAGTGCCGCGTATCGTGCGCGCATCACAGCCGCTGGAGAATTAAACATTGAATACTGATTTTTCGGTTTTATTTGTTTGTCTGTTATTCTTTTTAATATCGTTTGCTTACATACTGATTTTTACTTGTAAAGAGTCGTGTATTAATGCAAAACAACAAAATTATACGAGCTCTTTGTAACTATTTGTTTTTAGACTATTAGACTGATACATTCGGGGAGGTATCGGGTATAAATGCAGTTTTATTTCGTTTCGGTAGTTCATTCCATTTCGAGCTCGAACTCATATTATATATAGCGCACTATTCTCCGATGGATCAAATTGAATTAAAAATATCAGATATATTGTATCCGATTGGCCGAAGTACAAGGAAAACTTGTCATCTCAAGTCGTTTATATACGACTGAGCTATATCCATAATATGTTTGTCCATGTGCAAAGAAGAATAAGTGCATACCAGCCAGTATTAATATCACCTTTCGTCGATTATTCGAATAACAGAGAAGAACGGAGCTCTCTTGAGCCTCAGTCTTTGAGCAATTTCTTGACGGAAAACAACGAAGGAAACGAAAAAAGACGCTATCTCAAAATCGATAATTACTCATTTTTTCCTCTCGTCGCGGTCCAGATAATCTTTCTTCCCTGCCTCGTGACTTTGGTACTCGGCTTTGCCCCGAGCGCGATCTGTTTCAATTCCTGGGCCGGAATTCTCGGCGGACTGGTCGCGCTCGAGGCGGCAGGTCTCTTCCAGAGTGCATCGACGTCGGCCAATCTTCTTCGCAGAATCTTGTTTTCCCTCTTGTACTTGGATAATTCGGAATTTCGATCCAATCCTTCGTGACCGGAACTGCCGGTTTCTTCGGCAATGTGACGATAAATTAGATTCAATTTCTCTTCCTGTTCCCTCTGCATAACGACGATTCTTCTTTCGGCTTCGAGCTTCGTTTGTTTCAATGCATTCATCAGAGTCCGAATTCGCCTGTCCTGCATCGCCACGTGTTCCTCCAATTCGGCGTTTTGATTCTCCAAGCATTTCGAGCTCTCCTTTAGATCGATTACCTTGAGAAAATATTTGTAGAACAACGTTCGCATCTCGCCCTCGGACAATTTGGCCAATCTGTCCATCAGCATGCGTTCGCTCTTTTCTCGCTTCGACTGATTCCCGTCGAAATCCTTGCGTCCGCAGATCATTTCGTTCTTGTGTTCTATCATCGCGTCGATCGCCTCGATCGTCTCGCCGCACTCCAACCTCTTGCGTTCCTCCACCGACGTTAGCGTTCGCTCCTTTTGCCATTTCTCGTCGAGATCCGATTTTTCTTGAAGCAACGAGTCCCGGGTACGACGAAGATTTTCGATCTCGTGCCTCAACGCCTGTGCCGCTTTCTCGTCCGTGTCCGCCGTTCTCTCGAGATCCATGGATTTCTCGTTTAAAACGTGCTCGAGATGCGACAATCTCGCGCTCACTTCCAAAAAATTTTTCTTCTTCTCGGAACAATTTTTCGGTTTCGCAATGTTTCTCTCGTCCTCGCTCTCCGACTGCATCTCCTTCAATTTCGATGCGGTCAAATTGTACTTTTCCTCGAGATCGCGAATTTTCTTCTGATCCATCGCCAATTCGTCCTCCAATTGATTCTTTCGTTCCTCCTCCTTTCTCAATTGTCTGTTGAGCTTCTCCATCTGTTTCTTCGACGAGTTCAACGAACTCTCGAGCTCGAAAACTTTTTTCGCCGAATCGCCGGCAATCTGCTTTATCTTTGCAATATCCATCAGTCTCTTCTCGTAGTGTATCGCCATGTTTTTGTAACGTTCGATTTCTTTCTTGTGCGTCGATCTCTCGTCGGAATCCTTGTACAACGAGGCATTTTCGGCTTGTGCCAATTGCTTTCTCGTGTTGTAATATTCCTCCTCCAATTTGTTTCCTTTGTGTTGAAATCTTTGCTTCGCGCTCGTTCGCGTGTCCGAATTCTTTATCATATCCGCGATGAAGCGTTCCTTGATCTTTATCGTTGTCTGCAATTCCTCGATACGCTTGTGAGCACCCTCGAGATCCGACTGAATCTTCTTCATCTGCGTTTGCTTCGCCTCGTTGTTCATCGTCAGTGTCTTGAGCTCTTTTATCGGTTCCGGTATTTCCGTCGTTTTCAACGCGTCGATCAACAGATCCGGCGAATTTTCTTTTCTCACAATCGATATATTATCGTTTCTAATGTTGCGAAAATCGGATTCGCGAATATCCGTGAAATTCCCATTGCCGAACGCGATCGGCGAGTTGTCTTCGAAATTTTTGTTCCGACACGGGCGAAAACCACCGTTGAAGGCCATCACCTCGTTGCACATCTCCGAGCCCGGTAGCATCGAGTTTCTTCGGGAATTTGGATTTCTTATGGGTATTGGCTTTATTATCGGTACGTAGTCATTGTTGTTGTTAATCGGTACCGAGGCGCTCGATATTATCGCTAAATTACTTTCCCGAAAACCGTCCTCCTTTGCGTCGATTATTTTGTCGGTTTCCGTTTTGAATCTGCTCATGCATTCGTCGAGTTTCTCGAGAAAATCCGGATTCTCGGAGCTCGCGTCGCTACGCTCATCGTCCTCGTCCTCTTCCTCCGACATTTCGCTCTCCGTGCTCGAACAGCTCGCCGTGGCTGTACGAAATTCCATCCGGTTTGCGGATTCGTCGGTTCTCTCGTCGGTTTCCGTTACTTCCTCGATACGTTCCAGGGATCTTCGCGTGTTTTCCGGCAAACCCGGCAAACTCGTCGCGTCGTCGCTCGCTATGCACTCCTCGTATTCCTGCTTGAGGCATAGCCATTGCTCGATTTGATCCTGCTCCGGATGCGGAAGTATGTTCGTCGTCATTAGCTTTGTGAACAGACCTTCCGCGTTCGATACGAGCTTCGACCATTGCGTTGCCGCGAACTCTAGACGAAATATATCCGCGCTCGAACTTCGATCGCCGGAAGTTCCCGAGGTAATCGTGTCGTGCGTTTCGTCGCCCGTTTGCTCGCTTTCTTCGTCGCGATGCTCCGTACGATTACGAAAATTCGCAATTTCGTCCGTGTAACGCGAGTGACATTGGTGAGCGTCCAGAACTCCTTGATGCAACCAAGAGCCGCAGTGCATCATTCTCCGCGTTATCCAAGGAGTTGACTTATCGACTGGAAATTATTAAACCAACGGGCGGATTAGACGAGAGAACTTCCATAAAAACTCATACGGGGTACATGAAATATTTCGTTTAAAAAAAATAATTGCACAGAATTTTATAAAAATTCTTACGCCCTAGCGCCGACCGCTGCCCAAATGTGGCTCGGAGCTGCGCGTAATAATTACCAAATTGTTATAGCTGCATTTTGTTCTACACAGAGTAATTTTACAATAGGGCCAGCTCGATGGACTTTCGTCATTGGTAATTGTCAAATTATCGCGATATCCAGAGTCCCGAAGGAGTAGTTGATCCACGCTCGTCGACACTCTCGAGATAGGACATTTGTTTGACGCTTCTTTTCAATTTGTACATTCGGAACGTAGCGCGCGAGCTAATTTTTTAGTTTTTTTCAGACAGGAAGAATTGCTCTCTGTAGGAGGAGAGCGGTAAATGCGAGGATTCACGAAAGAGTAGATCCGAGAAATTAATACGGAGCTCAAAGCATTAACCCTAATCCCCCGACGAATTGGATGAACGAGAAAGGAAAAAAAAAACATCAATAAAGGCCACGAATTCGTAAGAAATTGATGAGCCTTCGACACTTCATCGATTATATCTTCGTGTCGAGATAATCTTTAATCGAAAGCGTAATGAGAAGAAAAAAATACGCCTCACCTCAAATCGTATCCAACACTCGATTGGTCACGCAAGGTTACTTCGATCAACAACTCTCGATGCACTTGACGCGCGGGAATCATTTTTTTTTCAACCGAATCTTGTCACCCAAACGATGGCCATATTACCGTATTTCACATATTCTCATTGATCTCTCTGTCTTTCTTAATTCACTGTCGCCTTCGTATCTTTGCTGGACTTGTGTCCGACTGCTCGACGAAGTTCCGTGCTCATGGCAGTTTTTGAGGAGAGGTGTAACCCGATCGAGCACGAGAGAGACAGCACGATCGGCGCTTACGGCGGGGGAAGGTGTTGTGTGTAGGGCCACGTCAAAATCCTACCAATTACGTGAAAGAATATGCAAAGTTTAACGGATAATCGCTGTAACGTTCGGCACCTTCCGCACGACGATCCACAGCATCGTTAATGAACGATTGATTAAACAAAACGGGATGATGCTAGAAGATTTCCGCCATGTGAGCAAAAACGATCGAAAATGCACACTACATACCCACTTTGCTATAGCTACCTATATTATCGGCATCAAATGATTCTGAAAATCATAGCATGCAACGATTAGTTTTCTTTCAGAAAAGATTCAGATCGAATAATAATGGGACATTCGATTTTTTTCACATAAAGAAAATACGATGCCCGGCGAAAATATTACAAACAAACAAACAAAACTGTAAAATTAGATTGCCGCTAAATTGATTGACACAAAATAAATTTTTTCTTCTTTTTCTCGGTAGAATTGCATTGAATAATACGCATCGGATATTGGCTTTACCATTTATTTTCAATATATGTTTTTTTTTTTAAGGCCCGCTTATATTTTGTCATTATTCTACGGATCAATTGCA
This sequence comes from Ischnus inquisitorius, assembly GCA_963924025.1. Classification (NCBI taxonomy): domain Eukaryota; kingdom Metazoa; phylum Arthropoda; class Insecta; order Hymenoptera; family Ichneumonidae; genus Ischnus; species Ischnus inquisitorius. The sequence continues at coordinate 19,107,589 of OZ001244.1, forward strand.
ATGCTCTCGCGCTCGGACGCGGGACACTGGAACGCGTAGCCAAGTTGAATGATTCAATCGTCAATAGACGACTACGAGTCCTGGGCTCCATACACGCGATAGAAAAATTTACTTCAATGGCATACAAATAAATACATTGTTGTTTTTTTTAACCTACGCAAATGTTTGCATTGCCGGTTGTTGGCGACTGTGAAAGGAAACTTTGGATAGTCGTGAAAATCGTTTCATCAGTGTCACGAGCAGTCGTTCGATTTGTCACAAAAGCCGTAACATCAAAGAATAAATTTGTGGTGGAGACGATGCTCCTTGAGGCAGGGCATTGAGCAGAAACGATTGGCATTGTATTCGAACGGCACCAGGCCGCCCATGTCGGCGCCGCATTGAAAACATCGGACGACGACGATGGCACCCTGTTGCTGCAAGCGTTGCTCCGCCGCGAGAGCTCGCTGAAGCAAAAAAAAGAAAGATCCATTGAAATATCGTCGAGTTTCGAAGTGGGGAACGAGGAAAGCCTTACCTTTTCCCGATCGCTGAGACTGAGAAACCGCATTCGTGACTCTTCCTCCTTTCTCTTCACTTCGAATTCCTTTTTCTTAATTTTCTCTCGGTCGCGCTTCGCTCTCTTCTGCAATTTCTTCTTCTCCAGCTCTTCCTGTTCCATTTCGGCAGTAAGCGGTCCGGGAATCTGCGACTATGATTATAATACACAATATAATATAATTATAACAATGAAAACATCGTATTAGGTCATTCCAAGATGCGGCAAAATTCGTCGCGTTACCTTATTGTAATCGAATTTATCGGGATTGGTCGCCATGAAACGACGAAAGGAATTTCTGGTTTCCTTGTCGGTTGTCGCCGCGTACGGAGTTTGAAGTTTTTTATTTTTGTTACAAGGATTCGAGCCGTGTTCCAGAAGAGACCTAGAATTACCGAGTTCTTTTAAAGATAACAAACCACGTAGAAATGAATTTTTCGATCAAAAACTCACCAAACAAGTCGCAAGTGTCCACCGATCGCGGCCAAATGTAACATCGTATTTCCGTCCTCGTTGGATTCATTGATCATTTTCGTAACGTCATTCATACGCAAAGGAACGGCTTTATCGACGCTCGTTTCGTCCTCTTGATTCAGCTCGTTCTCCAACTGTTGATGTCTTTTTATCTCTTCCACAAACGTTTCCCACACGGCCGAGAATACTTGGTTATCTCCGGTTTTGCTCGCATCCCATAATTTCATCTTTCCCGCGGCCAGAACTTCGTTGATCGGTGGCTCTACGAGACACGCACGATACAATATATATATACTATATGTATATAAATAATAATTGTTATTAGCCGGGTTATCTTCGCGAGTCGAGCCTGAAACCTCGTTCAAACGAATTTTCAGTTGACGTTACTACATCCAAAGTTTTTTTTTTCTTCATAATATTCATAAAGTCGTTGGAATAATGGATAGAAAATTCGTTTCATCGAGGGTCCATGTCGATGCGGTCGTTCCAAGTTGTTTCTTCCCCCGGTTTATCCGTATTCGGCCTTACCGTCGGCCCGCTCTTTCTTTACTTTTCTTTTCTGTCGTCTCATCTTTCGATTCTTGATGTGCCTCGGCGCGGTGTCTTGAAATGCTCGCAAATGATCGTTAAAGTCAATCTCGCAGTCCTCAGCGATCAGCGGCACGTCGATCATAACGTCGCCGGTTGCATCGAAATCAGATTCGGACGACGATTGCGCTAGTCTAGCTACTATGTCTGAAAAAACAGCGAAGCTCAGATCCGATTGCTTTTGACTTTTTTTTTTAATTCAAAAGGCCAGTTTACCGGGCAGTGGACGCCGAGGGCTTTTCCTCGGTTTGGCGCGATCAATGCGCGAACGAGGACTACGATGTTGTCGTTCCGTCGAAGTTACCCGCGATGGAATAACTCGCGATGATTTTCCAGATTCGTGAGATGAATTACTCGTATCGTTAAAATTTGCCTCCTCGCACGTTTTCGGCGGATCGTCCTTCTCCGGGATTTCATCGAGCTGATCAACCTTCGAGACTCTCTTGCGAATCGGTTGACGAGGCGAAATGGGAAACGAATCCGTGAAAAAGGCTGCCGAACCTGAATGAATTATCCGTTGGGATGTAATCTTCCGAATCCCGAAAATCGTCGGTACTCGTGTATCTATGTTTTCATTTCATACCGTAAATCTCCATTGTACTCAAGACATCATAAACCCGTTTGACCTCGCTGAAAGTCGCGCGCCGCGTAGGAAATGGCAGTGCTCTGAGTCTCGGATCATTCTTGTCCAATGGCGGATTTTTTCCACCGAAGAGAACCGTGCGATTGTGAGGCCCCACGGCTCTGTAGAGAATCAGGGAGGAATTGCTTATGTGAGTCGTCCATGATTCCAAAATTTCTTGAATGTGCTGCAATAACGCAATGTTGGATTAATCGATGATCGTTGGTGGGCATAGCTCCGTCGAATCGGGAACGCACCTGCACGAGCAGAGCTTCGTTGTAGCGGCGCAAACTGGCTCCCGCACTTTTTGGATGACTTCCCATCGTTCGCATGTCGCGGGAACTCTGAGACGAACCTTGTTTCGCGCGTACGGTGTACGAGTGAAACGTTTTGTGAACCACAGCCTCGCCGTCTATAAAAAAAGATGAGGCGTATTCGTCGAGTTACGGCAAAAGCTGGCGAAGGAATTTTGAAAAAAAAAAAAAAACACCTTGAAAAACCGCAGCTGCAAAATGCCCTCCACCCAACATTATCACCGTCCATGTACTCTTCTTCCCGCTATCGAGAGCCTGAGCTATTATCTCGTTATCTATCTCGGGGATTTCCTAAAAAAAAAAAAAAAAAACAACCATCGCGTATCGTCAAAAGTATTACAGATTGCATCCTATTGTATATGTTGTGACGTCACAATGTATATGGGAATAGAATATTGTTGTTGTCAACTTAGTCCGCTAAGCTCCGCTAATGTCTTATAATTATTGGCTACCTCGAGACATTTTGATTTGTCATTAGTTACTTCAATTGTAAGTTTTAACGTAATCAGGTTATCGGTGCTTCGTTGCTAGAGGAAAAAAACGGGCGCGATCTTCATACAATTTTTTTTGAAGAACAAAAGCTGGCAAATTTTTCCCAAATTCATCACCGACCTTTACTTAATCGCGATATGATAGTCCAACGTTGCACCACTTTTTAGCTCGATATCCCGGAAAATTGTGGCAGCCAGCGTGCGCACACGTATGTTTGAAAAAATTCAAAATCGAGCAAAAACAAATGATGAAAAATGAAAGCACAGATTTTTCGAAAAATTATATCGATCGTGAAGAATTGAAGCCCGAACGGGCATGTCTGGCAGTCCATAGAACGGTTTCTAATACAGTGCAGCATACCGTGCAATTTGTTACAGCATATTTACCGGTTATTTTGCTTATGTTGGCCTGAAACATACGGTTAGCGGAAAGACCATGACTGTATATAGATCCCAACATTCACCGAATATTTATTGCTAGTAAGTAACGGTACATTCATCGATAAATATTCGGATAATATTCAAATCAATATACGGGCCTGGGTCTTGCCGGTAAGCGTATATTCCAGAGCCACATGAGCGAAATATACGGTTAATGTGCTGTAACAAATTGCACGGTGCATTGCACTGTACATTACGCCCGAAATATGCGCACATTTCAACCGCACCGAAGACTGCCAGGGATGACCAATTTCCGTTGGATGTCCAAGCCGTTTTCAACTTATCAACGTTTTATGAGTTGTCCACCCGTACATTCGAACACATTTTCGAAATGTTGATATTTCGCCGTTTTAGAATACTATGAACGCGTTCGCGCGAAAATTCGGGTGTTTCTTTTTCACAAAAACCATGCCTTTCGAAGAAGCAAAAAACTCTCGTGAAATCTTTCGTTCTCGCGGAAAAATACAATCGATACGAGGTCCATAATTGAGGTGTGCAAACGAGAAACGCTGAAAAATATTAAAGATTCGTCGAGAGCTGTTCAAAAGATGCGCGCTACCTTCTTATTGTGCAACAAGCACCTATAAATGCTGAATATATCGCCGTCTTCATTCTCGAAGAACACTTTGGAGTGTCTACTGGCAATCGCCAGCAGGGCTTCCATTTTTTTTCTCTGACAAGCCTCCTCGCAGATTTCGGTATCCGAGCTGTCCGATATCGAGCCGCCTCCTTGCTTAATCTTTTTTTCGCTCTTTTTACTCTTTCCAGGGACGCTAGTAATTTTGGAGTCGGAATCGTTGCTTTTGGCAGGGCCACTGGGCGAGCCGTTCTCCGAATTTCCAGTTTCATCTTCATTCTCGGACTCCATTTCGCTGCCCGACAAACTGGATACGTCGTCTGCGTCAAAATAACGCGTCAAATTGTCAGCCAAATTACTATTATTCGATTGAACGGCAAAAAAGTCATCCACGAACCCTTATCGGCGAGAAGGCCAAAACCATCCTCGGTAACGGATTTCAAGCCGAGAAGACGCTGCTTGAGATTGTAACGATGCCAGTCGAGCTTGTAGTGGAGTCTCTGCTGAGGCTTGTTCTCGAATATCGTGTTGCAGAAGGAACAACTCAGCGAATCGGAGACAACCAATTCCTCCAGCTGTGAGAGCGCCGCATCCGCGTCTGGAACTTTGCAATTCAAAAAAATGTGCCATCGCCATGAAATTCTAATGCAAACTGTCGCACGGCACTTTCTCGCCCATCCGAGCGATAAAAAAAAAAATGTTTCGCTTTCAAAAACCTGTAAGTCGTATAATATTGACCGTATCGATGCTAGACGAACGAACTCGGAAAGAGACGAAAATATGTATCATGTTCGGGGGGTTAAGAATAAATTTGGACGTCTAACCTCCGTTTGTCATTCTATTCGTTCCAATTGACTCGAGCCGTCATTAGCATCATCGTAAAAATCGATCGGAAAGCTCATTGGTATTCTCCAATGTTACGAAAATTATTTACTTACCCGATGACGATTTTGATTGCATACATTGTGCAACTTTTATTCCTTTCGTTATTCTGTCAAAGTCCTTTTGATTGTAAATTTTAAACATTCGATGCTCCATCGTAAACGATTCACTTTCTTCTCACGATTGTTTCCCGACAATGAATTGTGATCGATGCAATTATTTATACCGTACGAAAAAACTATCGTGAACAAACGCCCGCGAGAGGCCTTATTCGATATGATTCGATTTTTTTGCACCGAATAACGAAACCTGGCAGCGATAGTGGCCGAGGATATTGCACGAGTTACGTCATCCCTCGTATCTCGACGTCGCGCGCGTGTGTGTGCGGTACAACGTCGTGTCCGCAAGAGGACACATATACTCGCGCAGCTTTACCCATCTATTATTCTCAAATTCACTCCGATTGTCGAGAGCAATAAACGAACATGCAAAAATGTTATCTCGGCGATGGCAAATATATATTCCACAAATAATTATCTTGAAATCCAAACACATGTATTTATTATCTATCGTTAAAATAATACAATAAATATTCGCATTATCCTAGAATAAACAAAATATTTTTTTTCATCTATGCTTGTTCGAAAACAGAAAAGAAACCCTTGCAATTTTTGTTACCTTTTTCAATGCTCATCATGGCGCTTCCACAAAAGTATTTTTCAAGATCGGGGATTTTTTTTGTATTTTTATTCTTTTTTTTTACAAAGTTAAATGCTGCATTCGTCAACGCGACGGTATTTTTGGCCGAGAATTAGTTCAGCGCTCGCAAGACTCCTATGAACGGAAAAAAAAGCTTACTCTCGCTCCTCCGCAATCTATTCTTTCTGATAAAATGATTCTACTACTTTTTTTCCAATATCTAGTTTGTAGCGGAGAAAAAAAAAACGATTACGGCAAGATCACATTAAACGAATCTGCATCGGATGTGCGAGAAAAAAAGGTTTTTCTTTTCTTTTTATTCCTCTAATAAATTGCAATGCACTACTGTTAATTTACACTCGAGCCTTATTACATAGAACAGCAAAGTGTTATACTTGCGATTTATTATATTTCCTTAGAACGATAAGGTAAATCCATCTTTGCGTTTTAGCTCGGCCGTGTTAAGAAAATAAATGAGATAGTAAAGAAAAAAAAAAAAAACCGCACACTTTGTATCCAGCACGAAAAGAATTGTACTCGACGGAAAGATATTGTGTGTTCGTGTTTATCGTTTTTCGTACGACACGCGTGGATCGAGCGTTTCTAAATCTACACGAGCAATCACAAGATTAATTCAATTCTTAATTTTTTTTTCCTGTGACGAATCCACGACCCAAACGTTTCACTCCCGAATTTTTATGTGCAAAAGTACACGCGTGTTTTCCAATTTTCAGGATGAATATCATCAATGAGCAAAAGATAGGAGACGGTCGCGCTCTCGGTGCGAGCAACGATAGAGTTTTTAATAACGTCCCGACTTTCGAAGTGATTATAATAAAAACGAAGCGTCGTCCGAATTTAATTATCTCTCACTAGCCAAGCTCGCAAAAAATGTTGCATCAATAATTCGCGTACATCTTGAATCACGAGAGCCTCATTACACATTACACAAAAGATTATCGTGTGTGTATATATATATATATATATATATATATATATATATATATATATATATTTTTTTTTTTATTTCATCGCGTTTTACTGTTTTTTTCCTCTCCTTGTCGTAGCTTCACAATTTTCCCTCGCAATATGCATGTTTTTTGTTTGTTTCAATTAGTATTTGTTGTTGTTGTTGTTGTTGTTTATTCTTGTTGTATCGTATTGTAAAATAGAAATTTGTAGAAATCACTAGCGGCTAAATGATCAAGTAGTATTCATTAAGTAATTGTATTTCCGATTACGCGATGATAAGTCGGTGGTCCGGTAACGAGTCAGGGCAACGTGTATCGAACGTACGGAACCTCGACGTCGTTGCCGTCGGTGTCGTTACAACATAGCTCGAAAACCAACGCTCTAACGTGAGGCTCGAGCTTCTTCTTGGATACTTTCTTGACGACCTCGGACATCGGTAGCCCCATGCGTTCCTGGCACTTGGCCTTGGCCATGAAGAACGAGTACAGCATACTGACGCCCTGCGACAGCATCGTCACTTCGAGATTGTGATTATCCTTGAAGTAATCCAAGAATTCCTTGAGAGTGAGTTCGCCCTTTACTTCGAAGCGATCCCACAGCGTCCACTCGGTGTCGTAGTACTTGAGCTTAGGCGCCGATATTGGCTCGGAAAATCCGAAGAACGGCAAGCCAAGATTGACGAAACCGTTCTTGTAGATGGAAAGATCGCGAACGTCGCGCGCCAATTTCAAGAGTTCGAGACAAACCAAACCGGCGACAACGGAGGTAGTCGTGGCGATAGCGGGTATTATCTTACCGGCTATCAATTTGCTCTTGTGTCGATCGGCCAACGGAATCTTGTAATTGGCGGCCCGCAGATTCGAGGATGCGACGATGAAATCTATGTGGAAATTCGTATCGTCGTCCTTCTCGAACTCTTGCGGAACGATAACGAGACTGTTCAGCTCGTTTTGCTTCGGCAATTGTTCCTGTATGTGAACGAGTCTCTCGTGATCGACGTTACCACCACCGTTCGATACTTGAACTTGGGAATCCGTTTCGGCGATCATAACGCCCGATTTCGGGGTGAATTTGGGTACCTCGACGGCGCTGACCATTTTCGCTATTTCGGCTCTGTTGCGATTGGACGGTAGACCGTAAACGGCGGCTTTGAGATTCGCAGCGGCGACGATGTAATCGAGATGAAGCGATTCGTTGACGTCAAACTCGAGGGGCACGGGACAACGTTTCGGACCCGACCAGAACGGCTGACCGCTCGATGTAACTTGGTCGGGCGGAAAATTGAATAACAATTGTCGAATTTGATTGTTGTACTGTTCCTGCCAGTGACAACGGGCCCATGCGACGCAATCCTCGAAACTCTTCGGTCGTTCCTCGACGAGCGCCGTGTAAACCGATTCGAGAACCTCCAGAGGCTGAACACCGGGCAATTTCAATGTTCGCTCGACGAATTGCGGATCGGCGATGTATTGCGCCGCGTTTTCGGCAGCTTGACGGAAAAGACCCTCGAAACTGTCCCTCGCCCACTGGAGAGTGTGCTCAATGGCGTTTGGAAAATTCTTCAAGGTACAAATCGGTATGCTCTTCTCCGGTGGATCCTGAGACGAGCTGTACGACTCGGTGAGAAAAGGCACGACGACCTGAGTGTTACCCTTCGTTCCGAGGGTGCCCGACTCGAGTAATGGCTTGCGATAGTAAACGCAACGACGATCCATGTATATACGCGCGTCGACGTTGTCCAATGCGTTCGCAACACCGTCGAGTACCTCGAAGAATTCGTCGTTGTAAACTTTTTCCGTTTCCGAGCACACGCGATTCTCGTGAGCGACGACGTTCATACTCGGATTCATTCCCTTTATAACGCGCGCCGCGGTCGATGATTTCGGTTTTTGCACGTCGGACGGACGGAACAGGAATTGACGATTTAGATTCGATTTTTCTATGAGATCCATGTCGGTTATCGTGACGCAACCTTTCTCAGCGCCGACGCCGAGCATCGCGAAGTTTTTCATCAATTCGCAACCGATAGCACCGGCCCCGACGACGAAGTACTTGAGAGTCGCTATCTTCGATTGAAATTTACGACCGAAAACGGCGATCTGCGAGTCGTAACGGGTTCCCATGGGGTTGCAATCTTCCTCGGTTATCTCGCTTCGATCGGCCGGCAGGCACTCGATCGCGTCGAAGTAGAACCATTGATAGATCGGTGAAAATTTGCCGGAACAAGCTTTCATTACTTCCTGAGCCACGATACCGCCGATCGTCGCGTTCATTGGGTTCAAATCGCCGGCCGATACTTTCGCGAATGTTTCGATCAGTTCGTCGTTGAGCTCGATCTCCGAGCCGTAACTTTCCTTTGTTTTTTTCACGAGTTGCAACAATTCCGCGGCATCGTCGCGATTCCAAGCGCGCGGCAGTGAACCCTTGTTCTTCGCGTACTCGTCGAGAGCGATAAAGGCCAAATGCAATTGTCCCGGATAGTCGAATTTCGCATAATCGGAAATGAGAAACTCAGGATTCTTGATGGATTCCTCGAGCGACTCGAAGCAAAGGGTTTTCGGCATTTTAACTTGCGTCACTATACCGCCCTGCTCGTACTCGGAGTATTCCGATGTATCGCCGATGCTGAAAGTGTACGGTCCCAAAACTTTGATCTTCCTCGGCTGACAACCGTTCAGCTCCTTCATTCCCTGAACCTCGGAGAACGTTACGTAATCCCCGTCCTCCATGCCGTGTCTCGTATCGTCCAGACAAGCCACGATACCCTGACAGTCGCGCGAGATACTCGCCACCATAGCGCTCACCGGTGGTTCGCCGTTCGTATCGACGACGACGAATTTTTCACCGAAATCGCAGAATATACGAGAAAACAGACCGCGAGTATCGGCGACGATGAGCGCTATGTCGTTGGCTCGGGTTACGCGAGATATGCGAATTTGCTCGTCGAGCGACGTTTCCGTCAGTACGACGACCTTGAATTTCTTCAGAAAATCTTCGTCGAGATCGCCCTCGTGTACGCGCGTCGGCACGTAACTGTTGAGCTCCGACAAGCGCTGACAACACGCGGCGGCGCGATTTTTCCCGATGTCCGCTTCGGTGAGATAGAATTGCGAGCCAAGGTCGGCGATCTTCGTCGTCGCGTTGTCGTGAAGAGTCACCGATTTTACACCGCCGAGAATAACGTTCTTTGCGATTTCAACGCCGAGCCCCGCCAAGCCGGAAATGAGAACGTCCGAAGTAGCCATTCGACGCATAGCGTCGTGACCGAGTACGTAGAGCTGACGAGAGTAGAGACCCTCGTCGATGTCGCCGGGGGCCGCCCTGGACGTCGAACCGTTCTTCGCCATGTCCGTCGTTATCGTCGTTGTCCCGTCACCACCACCCAACGTAGCAGCAGCTGCGGCGACGCGTCGCTTCTTTGCCGGGGGGTCAACGGAGCTCTCCACCACCTCAGCACTAGACATCGGACTTTACGAAACCCGTTTTATTTGCCTCGTCGATTTTTTTTTTCTCGATGCCGGGAATTCTGGGATAATTTTCGTTTTTTTCAATGTTTTTTTTTCTTCCGCTCTAATGGACGACGACTCCTTTTTCGGCGCAATTCCGAGGTACCTGCAAAACTTTTGAACTCATTAGTCTCCGATCGTCGCGAAAATCCGATTATATATTTGTGGCTTTGTTTATTACCGTTGTCCTTGGCAATGGCCGCTGCTTTCGTCGGATCGTTGATTTACTTTGACTAACGGTCTCTCTGTTTACTGTTTTTCTCCAAAGGCCTGTTGCGGAAAATTTGTCAATAAGTAAGATTCTCGTGCGAATTTGAGTCGTCGATAGGCGGTTCAAAAGAAAATCATGCGAGGCTGCCCCAACAAAAAAAAAAAAAAAGTCTGCTTTTATTTCGTTCGGATTGGTTAAACCCGCGAATCCATTTGTCGAATTTAATAAGCGACACGGCTTGTACGTATCTGCGGCTCTGCTATGAATATGTACATATATAATATATATATATTTTTTTTTGTTCATTCTCACCGTTGTTGTTCGACCTCGGGAACAATTAGCCTCCGACGTCGTAGACTTCTTATCGAAATTTTGTCACGATCGCCCTTTGTGCCAAGTTTTTTTTTTTTTTATTTGCACGATCCCTCCCGCACGAACGTGATTAAAGTCGCGAATCGCTTGTTATCGAATGCAAAGCTGACTCGCCGCTGTATCGCCGATGGCAATGAAAAATTGGTTGCCTCGCCAATGTCCGCTTGTTCGTTTCCACGCGCCCTCGATATTCAACGAAAGAGCCTCGTGTTGCGAAAAAAAAAAAAATTTGCACACAGCAGCCACCGTGAGCCGCTTCGCCAATCCGTTTAGCGCGCAGCGTCTTCTTTACCCGGCAGCCCGCACTTGATGTACGACACCTCACGACAGACCATGCAAGAATGATTTTTCGTTTATTTCAACCAAGAGAGAACGAAAGAGAGAGAGAGAGAGAGAGAGAGAGAGAGAGAGAGAGGAGAGTGAGGTTCACGCGAGTGTGCGTGCGTTGACGTGATTCACGAGGAAACAGGCGAGGGAAACGGGGCGAAAGGAATAAGAAAACCAACGCACAGAGGACACAGAGTGATTCGACATACGCAACAACGACTTTTCTCTATCGTAACGTTGACTAAGTCTCGACGATAGCGAAATATATTGGACGCTCTGGGTTCGCCAATTCCGTTGGTGTGCGCCAGACGGTGGGGGTTTCTCCTCCCGATGCCGCCGCCGCTGCGTACAGCGCCGCGCGATGCCTTCTCAAAATCGCGGTTTCGTTGACCCACCAGCCTCGCGCCAGGCCGTCGTGCACCACGAAAAACTGATTTTCTCTTAATCTATTTTTTCTTGACTTTCTTTCGTTATTTGCTCCTCTACAGCCACTGTGCCCTACAGTCGCTGCGAAGAAAAAATATCTTATCGCGCTCTGTATTTATTTTGTAGCTCCCACTTTGTTTTACGCGATAATTCGATAATATCGACCGAATACGCGCTCTCCACAAGAGACGACCAGCCAGAGACGCGCGAATTTCATTTTGCCCTGGAGAGGAGAAAATGAAATAAAAAATGAAAAGGGTGGGAGACGATGCTTACTCTTTGTTCGCTCTTCGAGTTCTCGCGAATCAACGCGAAGCTGCATTTCATTCGAATGACGAGGCGCTTCGTTACGGGATGAGCTATATGTCGCTTATTCGCGGCACCGACGAACATCGGAGACGACAAGGAGCTGCGGGATCCTCGCACTTTGCGCGTTAAATTTATTTTTATGGTTTTGTCATCGCGAACGCGTTATTCGGAGTTATCTTATTTTTCATGACACTGAACATTGCAGTATTCGCCCGAAATAGATGAACGTCGAGGTGGGAAGAGGGATGGTTTTCTTTTTTTTTTAGATATCAAGTAGAAAACAAACAACGAAACGTCGCGGTCAAGTTTGATAAACGATTCCACAGCAGAGTTTTATTCGGCAATCTTTTTTTTTTCATTCTACTTTTGTTGCTATAGACAATAATTCAACAGGCATCTGTAAATTGACTCTCGAGCGTCGAATTTATATTTCGAGCACGCGCGATTGTCGTTAGCTCGGGAAAATCGATACCTCACAGGAGTAGCCTAACATAGGCCAGAAATGAAATGATTATTCTAATGATGTAATTTCAATTTAAAAGCGCGTTCCATCGCCGTCGAGGGAAACGGGACTGCCGAAAGCCCGTTGAGCGCTTCTCTCGTCCTTCTCGTCGTCCGTGGCGCGACGATTTCTCCGCGACCTGCGCTCGTGTTCCGCGGGATTATCGTTCGCAGCGTCGGGCTCGGGGGTCGTGAAGGGCGAGGACGATTGCGAAATCGGTGGAAACGGCGTTGTCGGCGCTATGGACTCGCCGGTATCGGGCGCCGAGCCATTACCCTCGACGAATGGTCCGCTCAGAAGTGAATCCGGTGTTCCGTTCAAGGAATGGCCGATCGGCAGAACCGGCCCGCCGAGAATGTCGCCGACGCTCGACGACGATTTTTCTTCGGGGACCGTCGACGTACGCCGTAACGTCGCGGATTTCTTGCTTCTGCTGTAGAATAAAACGTAAAATAAAAGTCAATGATCGACCATAGAGTGTTTACGATGCAGCAGCGACTTAATTTTAGAAACTCTACGAAGGCAAGGTCGGGACTATTTTTAGAAATCATGCGCAAACTACGGCTATACCGACTGTATTATCAATTTTGACGACTATCGTAATCCATTACTTTACTGGTTTGTACAATTTTTAAAAATCTCGAATGTATATGCCTGTACACTAGTTACAACTGTGCGGACTGTATGTCAATTGTTTCCTTCGTTATTTTATTTAGAGTACTCGAATTTCTATTTTTTGACATCGGTCTTTGAAGCGCGAAGATGCTTTTGCCTCGAATGAATTTGACACTATCGCGCACTCACTGGTTCATTTCGATCGGTGAATAATTCTGATCCGGACTGCTACCGGAGCCGCGACCATTGTCCCACGAATTGTGACGGCGATGATGACTTATCTTGTCCCTGTAAGCCTCGGCTATGTTACCGAAACTACCGACGATTCTTTTGTCGAGTTCCTTTAACAATTTTTGCGGTATATTTCCGTCCGTACCGATCGGGCCGGCGTCTCTCGATTCCTTCGTCAATGAAGATTAAGATGAAAACGGAACATTGAATTAACTCAAATACAATATTCGATATCTATATTTTTTTTACTACTCGGAATAATTTCCATCAACACACCGAAGTGGTGAAGGATGGTGCGCTCGTATCCGCGTTCGGGTTCGTCCAAACGTTCGTCGCGCCCGGAGCGTCGTCCATCGAATTGCTCATCATCTCCGCCGAATACGTGGGTCTCGCGGGTATAATGGGAGAACGACAGCAGACCCTGAAGACCACGAAAACGTAGAAAATCCAGTGCCCTGTAAATTTATAACCGAAGGTCGGTAATAGATGTACTTGGAATCTTCGACTCACGAATTAACATCTTCCAATTTCTTGAGCAACCTCTCGTTCTCCCGACAGACGAGCTCTTGATCCCTCATTACTTGTTCCCTCGTCGAGTATAGCTCGGCGTTTTCGCGACGCAGTGCTTCGTTCTCCGTTATGTAGGAACGTAACAATTGACTGAGCTCGGACGACTCGAGCTCGGCCAGTTTGTCCAAGTCGACGGGAGGCGGTGTCACGGGAGCGCGTCTTTCTCCGGCTTCGATTAAGATATAAAATAAAATATAAAAGATCAAATATAAAATACAATGTTTGTTGCGGAAATGTTTTGTGGTCACCTCTCGAATCGGGTCGTCTGGGAGCGGTGTCGTTGCCGAGATGCAACGCGCCTCGTAGATAATCATTTTCGACCTGAAGAGCGGCCACTTCGCGTTTCAAACTCAAAATCAAAGCTTCCCTCGGATCCTAACGGGCGAAAAGAATATTTTCATAAAACTCTAATATTTCGGCGAATTTCGACGACTCGTATGAAAAGAGAAAAGATTCCAATTCTTAAACTGACCATAACGACAATTGGCTTGGTACGAATCTTCTTCGCTCGGGCCGCGTACCTCAGTGTGTTGAGCGTTTCGCTCGCGTTGGAGCGAGCCGGCGAGACGCAAGCGATCTAGGGGCACACGAGAAAAACGATCGATTATCGCGTGCGAATAGATAGTCGTGCCCATCGTCGAAACTCACCATGAGTGTGACACCATTACCGGCGAGACTGTCGGCCAATAGTTTCGTCAGTTTGCTGTCCCGGTACGGTATGTGTCCGCCCTTTCGTTTGCCGTCGCTCAACGAAGATATGCAATATCCTGGAAAGAAAATGTCGACAATCAGAGAAGACAAAGACAGAGAAGGGGAAAGGAAGATGCGTTAACCGGATAAGATACGAGGGGTTTTCATATTTTACCCAGGACCATCAAGCTTTTGTTGATATTATTAGCTTCCTCGAGAGTCTTGCCCTCGCTCTGAGTTTTTTTCGTCATCTCACTGCCGGCCAAATCGACGAAATTTATTTTGCCCTGCTTCGAGATGAACACACCGTTCTCCATCTGCGATACGGAAAATGTAGGATAAAACAATTCGTTGTTCAGCGCCTCGACGACCGATCGATTTGTTTTACCTGCTGCTCGGATATTATATTGACCGTGAGGATGGTGTGAGATCTACTGGAATGCTCGTTCATATTGTGCGTACCCACCGATCTGTTTCTCATACCTGAAAAATATATTTGCTATTGAAAGACGGAAAAAATGTCACAATGACAATTCTGAGATACCTTCTTCGAGAACGGCGAGGAGATCGTCCAGTTCCTCGCACTCGACGGTGAACAAATTTTCGACGAAGAATCCACGAATCTTCTTGCTCCATCTCACGGCCAGTGGCTTTCGCGACGTGTTCAACAGATCTATCACCTTTTCGTTGTAGATCTCGAGGAAGGAAGCCTTGAGGACAAAGTTACAGTCTCGTCGTTCCTGGAGGATCTTGAATAGATAGACAAACGATCGAAATACGAGACCGTGATCCTCGGAATACGGATTTCCATTCTCGAACTGCGAACAAGAGTTGTCAATTGGGTCAACGGTTCGAGGAGTTTCGTCACTTTCGCGGCGAAAACGAGATAAAAATGATTCTCACGAGTCCCGGCGGTCCCGTGAGTGTATGAGTCTTTCCGCTTCCCGTTTGTCCGTAGCAGAATGCCGTAGTGCTGAAACCCTCAACCGCCATTTCGATGAGTTTCTTGATACCGGAGAATTGCAGAACATCTTCCTGAGTCGCCGCAGGCTCGAATACAACGTTGTAAGAAAATAATTTGGCTTTCTTGTCGCCACTGGTCGTGACGCCGTCGCACTGTTGGAAAAAACGAACCAAACTTTTTAAAATCATTTCTTACGTTTTATTACTGCGCTTCTTTCGCGTCGATAAACCGGTACATTAAATATAGTCGACACTTCGGTCGTAACGTTTTCCTTGAATTATACTACAAAAGTACATCAACTTTTAATCGCTATTGCGCATACAATGTATTTATGTTTCAAATTAAAGAAATAACCTTTCTTTCCGCTCTGACACCGTGAAAAAAAAGAATGTATTCGTACAACGCGCAATGTGTCCATAAAATATAAATATAAAACGTGAGTGATACTCACGTATATTTGACCGCTCCCGGGAAACTGCACCGCGGCGTCATCGCTGGTTTTAACTTCCTTTTTGCTCAAAGGACGAACTCTGCGACCAAAGATAAATGGATCCGATTTTCTTGCGATAATTTTTACAACAATGAGGAAAAGATTGGAATTTTCGTTACCTCACTACTACGTTTATGTTGTCCTCGGGCAGCAAGTGCTTGGATGCTATTATAACTCTTTTGTCGCCATCGGTGAGACGCTCGACGCTTCCGGTTCTACAATGAAACCGAATTAAATTTATTAGACCGTCGAAATTTGTATACTCCTAGTTGAAGTTTTAACTGGAGAATTTGAGCAAGTAACAAAAAATGAACAAATGTCGTTTTTTACGAATGATTTTCGAGCATTTTTCGAAGTTTCGTACAAAAACCTGAGAAACATTCACTTTATTGCTTTTTTTTTGTTCACTATGGACCGAGCAGCTGCGAATGTGGCGAATCAGCGACGCTATTGCACGCGATGCGATTTCACGACATTTCCTTGTTCCTGGTATCGGCATAGATAGCCGAATCAATGGAAAAATCGATTGACAACCAAGGCCTTGTTTATCTTGAAATTTATTTCTATAAACGAGTCGGAGTCTATATCCGTACTTCACAGCGTACAAAAACATTTTTTCGATTGAAAATTATGTACAAGAATAAAAATAGAACGAGAGCAGACGATCGTACGCGGCGATCCGATTGTACGTAGCGTCGCATTATAGCCACCACAGTAGAGGCTCAGAGGCTACTTAGTAAATTCGAACAACTCGCAAGAATATTCCACTCGTCTCTGAAATACGCGCCCTTCGCGGTTGGCGAATGATAAATGGAATAATCATCGAAAAGTCGAAAAAATGCGTGTCTACGGCCCACGGTGGTGTGTACAAGCGAAGCTTTCCGCGTATTGTTTGTCTCGCGTGTGAGACGCTCGAGCGTCTCTTCGTGGGAATGAGTCGGAAATGTGTGGCGAGAGACACATTTTGTCTTTGCCCATTTCCCCACTGCGGTTATCATCTACCTGGCGTGACCGCGGGTTCCGCAATGTCACGATCCACGAATGATAATCATATTGACACGGAACGGTGTCCGCAGTGAATAATACGACAAACAAAAAAAACTAACGCGGTGGAGCTTATTCTTACTCTCGAATCGATAAAAACGAGAATAAAAAAAACACTCATCACTTTCTCGTTTCTCCCTCGATCTATCAATGTTTTCTTTCATTTTCTTCCTTAAGAATAACGAATTTCGCGCACTACTCGTTTTTTAACGTTTATATTTATGAAAAAAATCGTTTGAAGCGCGTCGATCGCGAAACTGTTCTATCCAATTTATAGCAGTCCTTTCGTAAAGTCTGGCGCCGAGCGAGTCCGAGAGAGGAACGAGAGAGAATGGCGAAGATTTTTCGATGGGACAAAAAACTGTGAAAAAATAAGTATGTGGAACGCGCCGAAATGTTATCAACAAATTACCGGGATAAAGCATCGAGCAACGAATTACCCGGCAATCCAATTCTTTTTTCATCGGAGACTAATTTATTCCAGTGTTAAATTTTGTTTTTTTTTCGATGTTACCATCAAGAAGAACGCCGTTTTTAGACATTACACAAAGTTCTGAAAAAAATTCTTACACATTCGGAAAAGTTGACAAATTATTTTGATGACAAAGAAACGTTGAGTCGCCGGATAATTTGCGGCTTAATTTTTCATTTTGGTAATTTGTATAACGATTTTCGGCACTTTTCACTTGCTTAGTTTTATTTTTCAGATTTTATCTGATTTAATGATTAATTACTAATTATTCGGGCTTTAAATGTTTTTTTTTTGTTCCAAATAGCATTACAATACGCTACTAACGATAATAGTACTAATAGTATTATAATGGGCATACTATTAGTATCCTATTAGTTTCGGTTTTTTCGGTCATTCATTTTTTTTTACATTTCTTTCATTGCAATGACTGTATTGACGAAAAAAAAATGAGAAAAAATTGTACACGAAATTTGTCACCTCGAACTAAAAATGGGTGGAAGGGTTAATAAATCGATTGTTTTGCCATGGCAGTCTAGAAGTTTGACTATCCGTATCGCGCTGATTCCAACAACTAGAGGGCTCCAGTCGTTTACCGGGTGAAACGAGAGACGCGCGGTTGCATCGCGGAAGCGATGAGACTCTCGATGGATAAACGAATATAGAGGAAGAAAACGAGCCGAGCTTCCGAGTACTTGTCGAATAACGAGGTCGCCCGTCAATCTCTCGGCCGGTTGTGCGCCGCCGGTTGCCGCTTTTGCGGGAGTATTCCCTTCCTAATCGGAGGTATTCAATATTTGACGAGAGTTCGCGGTCGGCGGGTTATCCCGCTCTCTCGAAGGAGGCATCGTAATTTCCGAGTGAACCACGCTCGTTGCTTTCTTCTTCCTTTTATTTTTCACGGAATGGAAATCGCGTGTCACGAACGATCCGAAGCTTCGACAGGTCACGAACAACAATACGAAGAGAAAAGCCGTGTTCTCTCGCCTTTTGCCATTGGATAAACGCGAACTCTTCGGTGGGGTGAATGCTCAATTCTCGTGACCTTCGATTATTTATTCAAGGCTCGCGAAACCGACGATAGACAACTCGGATGGAAAAAAAGTCGGGCAATTAATTCATCGATAATTCATATTCAATATCCACGATATCGGTCTTTAAATATTTCTTCAAAGAGATATATTCGTAAAATTGCATCGTTTGTAATAAGGTGACGCGAGTTATTAGCAATTTCAGTTAGATAAAAGATACCGGCGTTACGAATCTCGCGCGATCGTACATTGGTAATATTATTCCAATCGTGTGGAAGTAAATGCAGTTTCAAATATTCAAGATTGAAGCCAATTTTTTAAATATATACAACGAATCTTAAAACTTGTTTCTTACGTTGTGTTATATACGAAACTGGGCATTGTTTTACACGATCGGGATATCGGAACAAACAATCGATCCCATGCGATTTTTGATAACCTTTTTTCGATCCTTAAAAAAAAAGTTTTTTTCAAATCTAAAATGTCCCCAAAAATGTTAGAAAAAGAAGTTTCGTCATTATTGAAACAGCCGATAGATGAAATTTACAGATCCGTGTCTACAATCTTCCCTTGGATCGGTGAGCAATTTTGTTCAAACGGCGTATTACACGCACGATATAAAATAGAGTCATGGGAACCTTCCGTTTTCATAACACTTACGACGCCCAATTCTGACTAACACAATGACTCGTGGGCCCTACTGATTATTCAACATCGGCGTTAAAACCGAATAATCTGGCGCAATCGGAATTTAATTGACGAAACGCCGAAACAAGCTGGGCTACCGGAGTGTTAAAAAAAAAGCACACGCACATTAGTAGTAAGGAAAACTCCTCATCTGTACAGGTGAAACATCGACGCGCGTGTCCTAACGTTTGTGCGAGGGGTGAAATGGGGCGAAGCGCTTTTCATGTAATATATATATATATATACATTTGTCGTATTCATTGTACAAATAACGCGGCTGGCAGGTTTTTTTTTCACGATTGTCATCGCCCGTTCCACGAGCCCTCCTTTGTCGATCGTTCGAATATTATTCATACAAAAGCTCCGAAAGCACCGCGCACATATGTTACGAATTGTTCATTATTAATTCATTTCTTCCTATTACGACAAATAGTCACGACGAATAATAAGTATCAGTCCGATTCGAGGTTATCAGAGTGAACCGTCGCGCGGAAAGCCTTTCGAATCGAAAGCGCAACGAGGATAAGACTCTTATCTCGTCGCATAATTTAGAGTCCGTCGCGCGACGAAACTACAAAGAGTCGAGCTACGCCGTTTTATTTTTTTCAATGAAAATTTCTAACGCAAGCCCGTCGAATTTTGTAATATTTTTTCGCCGGATCGGAGAGCTACAATTTGCGGTATCGAACGATATCTTTATTGTCCCGAATAAATGGCAATCGACACGAGATCTATTCGACTATTTATCGGCGTCCTACTTTTCCGTCGAGATCCTCCCGTCCATCCCGTGCATTCCTTTTTTACTTTACATTTATACACATCGAATTGTGACTCGGGACAATGTTTCTCGCACTGATCGGCATAGTTCGTCGTGTCCTAACGATGCCAATAGAATACCGAAAGATCCTGACGCGCGTGTGGGCAAGGCGAGCGATAATATTTATGAATTTTCATATGCAAAGATCGATGGCCACGAGCTATCAATTCAACTCGTTCGGTTCTTTATATATCATTCCTCATTCTATATCTTTCGCGGTACGACCTCGAAACGAGCTTCTTTTTTTTTTTTTCTTTGCCAACGACACATCTTTCCTCCCATCCACGAGGGACGGTACAAACTAGTTCTATTCGCGTACACGACGGACCGCTCGACGAAAGTCTTCACTCGGGCGAAAGTGATCGCTTAAACAAATGTAACCGATTGTATAATGAACAAACGGAACGCTACATACGAGCGAATAGATATTTTTTCCCGTGTGGACAGACGTTCGCGTGTGTGTGTGTGTGTGTGTGCACGTCGTTCCAGGTGGAAGAAGCTATGTAGTCATTACGATTATCGACCATACGACGAGAAAGCTCGAGAGCCCCGGGCGCCCTGAGCACGGACAAGGTCTCACAATCGATATTTTCTTTCCATTGCCCAGGGTGGTATGCCCCAACTTTATCATATACCCTTGCGTAATTCGCTACGAATTCTACACATATATAGATTCTTACTGCCGCGTAAGAATGGCATTAGTGTGCTAATGTCGTATTTCACGAATGTCGCGTTATAATGCAACACAAGAGTCGCGAATAATGTTACCGATGTTACCCCGGGACGACTCCTTTTCACTTTGCAGTCGGTGTGTGCATATGCATGGTGAAAAAAAATCTATATATATAAACTATACGCGAGAGCCGCGAGGCAACGATCCTCGCTTATTCTTTATTTGTCAGAGAAACGAATGCACTTGTGTGCAGCACGTAATGAAACGACCGATGGTTTAATATCGCGGTAACCATGCATACATGGCATCATTATCCGGGAGCATTCGCTATAGATATCTTCGTTTTTTTTAATCGTTCTTCTCGCGTATCGAGAATAAATCAATTTGATTGCAAAATTACTTCGAAGGAAGCGAATGGTTCAAGCATTATTTTGCTACGTACGAACAATAATCTATTAATGGAAAAACGTGGATGGTCATTTTTGCTCTACTCATTCGAGTGTCCGGAATTCGGTGAAAGTTCGTACGCCAAAAGAAAAGGCGAAGGTGCGAGTTGAAAAAATTAGAAGAGAGAGAAAGACCGATAATGGGCGGTAGGATGAACGATAAGTGACGGACTTGTCTTCGGTAATGGCAGTGCTCGCGCCCGCGGACTCATCTTTGTCCTAGATCTACAATGTCGCGGTGTGCCTCACTTCCCAGTACTCGGGGTCGGAGCGCTTCTTTTTTTTTTTATCTTCACTTTCGTGTCTCCGACAATGCTTGTCATTGTTTATATTATACATATAGACACTGTGTACATATAAATATGTACATCCACGTATATGCATATTTTTCCGTAGAAACGATGTATATTGAAAATTCTGTGCTCGAAACGATCGATATGTATCCCCCTTCCCCACCGGGGTACTCGCGAGGATCGCGACAGATAAGTTTGCTCGTAACTGTTTGCGGCGCGCACACGGCTCTCCTTCGTGTATATTACAGCGTTCCCGGACTGCGTGCCGAAGCGGCAGAAAGCGGAGGTGAGCGAGCGAAGCCGACACGTTCGTGCGAATCGCGAGCTCTCCCGTCCATGCGAGTGCAACCGAAAGTAACGAGCGTTTTACACACGGATGAGCTTGAGCGATCGGTGAAGCAGTTGGCCGATTCTTTTCCGCGGAGACTTCGCGAGGCTGAAGCTCCACGGAAAGCGAGAGTCTCACGCGCGATGAGCTTTCGGGATTCGGCAATTCGCAGAAAAATCGTTTTATCGACGATGAGATTTTCTTTGAATTCGCGGCCACGACGATCGCTCGGATGACACTGTTCTTTTTTCGTCTTTCGGTCGATCGTGGGCTTTGTACTTTCTGCTCCAAAAATGACAACGTCATTTTTTTCTCGTCGTTGTCGAAGCATCTTACTCGCTTCCTCGCGATGCCAAACGGTTCGGTGATTTTCCTTTCGATCCCGTGCTACTTTTTCCCGGGCTGCTGCCTCTGGATCCGTTCGATCGCTCGCCCGGACTGTTTCCTCGTGATCTTCGTTGATTCTTGTTTCGTCGCTCCTGCGACGTTGATCTCTGTCCGCCAGGCTCCTTTTTTGGACTTCCGCCACGCTGCGGCGACGGATTTTTCAGCAGCACCATCCGTCGGAATCTTGAAACAAAGAAATTAAGCGTCAAAAACGATAACAATACAATCTGGGAAACGTCGAAATCGCGCTTTTTTTTCGTCGCTTTTAATTCACAGGTACGAAAGAGTAGCTGTGAGAGCAGTCGTGACAGGAAATTGTACAATTTCCTTCATTAAGCGCCGCGCGGACGCGCGCTGTGTCGGTCGCGGACAACGAGCTAGCTTCGCGTGCGCCGCGAAAGCCATCGGTGCCGTATTTCGTACTTGCACAGGTTACGCTATCTCGCATAGCCGATCTTCACGGTATTTCGCGCGAATTCTTTGCGAATCGAACGAGTCTCCCGTGATCGACGCGAACGAGAAAAAAAAAAAAAAAAAAAAAAAAAAAAACCAACTGTACATCGTGAAACAAAAAATCTCTAAACACGAGGAGAGTCGCGTTCGTTCACCGGATAATTGTTCCGTGGCTGACGGACGCGCGTTGCGTGTAGAAAGGAAAAAAACCCGAGTTGTGAACATGGGAGCCGCAATGTCGAGAAATATTGGAAAAAACGTCGCAAACGAGAGACGAGGAAAAATTCTAAACGTCGATCGCGTCGACGTTCGACATTCATCGAGTTCAGTGGCGAGGTTTCGCTAGTCCGCAAGTTCGTAAGTAAAATCAACCGGTGGGTCGTAACTTCGTAGCTCTAAAAAAAAATTCTTTAATGTTTCGATACAAAAAAATAAAAAATAAAAAGCGACAATCGATCAAAATACAATTATAATTGACGCTAAACTAGCGTGTGCTCTCCCGCTTCGATAATGTATGTACAGAGTCATATTGTATAATTTCTTGCGAAAAAACGATACGAAGAAAAAAAAAAAGATACTCACAGGACGTTCGTCGAAGGCAATCAAAATTCCATAACGTCGAGCTTGCCTCCTTCGGTGTAGAAAGAAACTCAAACTTGTTCCGTATCTGTCACAAAATCGCGGAGATTGTGAAAAAAAAACAAAAAAAAACAGTTCTAGGTCGTTCGAAATGGTGCGAACCGAACGGTCGCGCAAGTCGGACTGTCCGCGTCCACTCGCAAAAGGACGGACTTGACCCCCCTCGCTGTGTGTTTCTGCCGAACGGTCGCGATAGGGGTAGTTTCCCCGACTTCCACCTCCTCGCGTCACCCTTTCCAGCTTGCTCGTGTTCGTCGAGGGTGTTCGGATCGAAATAGTATAAACTACCGAACGCGTGTATACTATTATCGAGGCATACATCGAGTTCAGCTTGACAGCGTTCGAGCCTCCCTCGCAATCGCGAAAACATCCATCGCGTGAGGTTTGCCGCGTTACACAATCGACACGATGAACTTGAAAAACTTGGACCGCCCTGTCGATGTTGACGAACGCTCGATGCTTGTTTTCCCCTTGAGCTTCAATCTGAAACGGTAAACGTAGGATACGAGCACGTTTTTTCGTTTCTATCTCTCTCGATGCACGTGTCGTTTCGTTTGTAACGACATAGCTTTCAGGTGCTCGCTCGAATCTCATCCCGAAGGTCGTAAAACACTCTTTCGACTACATCGCTGAGTCTCGGAGTATCGAAAGAAAGGAAAATAGAGGCTCGAGCTCCCGAGGAAAGTATCACGGATGGTGAAACGAAGCGAGGTACCGATCGTGGCTTCGGAGCCGAGCGCCGAGACCCGAAGGAAGGATAAAGATAAAAGAAAGTGAGAAAGGGGCCAATGGCACCTGCCGCTCGGCAGAAGCAACAGGTTCGACGGGCTCTCTTCGCTTTTTCTCGCCGTCTTCTTCTTCTTCCGCTCGTGCTCAGTTTTTCTTTTTTGATAAATTTTTTATTGGCATTTTTGTTTACTTCTTTCGCAAAAGAACGTGTATTTTATTTGAAAATTATCCGAGCGCACACAAGAGCGGGGATAATTGCAACGAGAATGCAGTTTAACGACGTACGTTGCGAACACCGGTATATCGAACGAAAGATAATTATTATAGAAGAAGAAGAAGAATACACGTATACGGAGAAGAGTAAATTTCTTCCTTCCGGTAAGCCGAGCACGAGCTTCGATATTTCTTGCTCGTCGTCGTGTAGCGATTTTTGTCCTCGAATATTGTGTGTTTTTTTTTTTTTTTTTTTTTTTTTTTTTTTTTTTTGCATTATTTTCGATCATCTCACAGTTTATATTTAGACTTCGATGCACGCGAGAGGCCGGGGTGACATCGTGAATAAAAAAAAAAGTCTCGAAACGAGAAATCCGAAAACTCGTTGGACCAGCCGGGCATTTTCGTGTCCAAACGTCAAATCGTTACGGTTGTACGAGCACTCGTGGGTGCACAAAAGCACAAGACTCATTCGTACGAACAGTCATTCGACGCATACCGAGGGAGCGCAACGCGTTTTCAGCTCGAAACTGTTTGACCAGGCGGGGATAATCTCCGGCGTAAAACATCGGACGAGGCAAGACTCGTGGATTTCTGCGATGAACTCGTATTTCAGACCGTGCGAGCTGGAACTATGAGAAACAAGCCGGGACTGCCGTGGTGGCCGCGCTCCTGTTCATTCTCACAGCGCTTTATACATATCGTGAGACTCGGATTGTTTTGAATTCGTTATATTCAACGAGCCGGTGAAAGCATGAAAGCGCGAGTTTCTTCGGCATCGTTGAACGATCGAGCGTAAGACAATCTCATCGCTTCCCCGAATGGGCATCGTATTTTTTTTCTCTCCTCTCATTTTGTCATTTAGTTTTCTTATAATCGTGCATGCGACACGAAGGATGGATTCGATAATAATAATCGATCATAGAAACGTCGATATCGACGAGAGACGAGTGACGATTTTGTTGGCGAATTACCGCAGGAATTGGCTACGCCGGAGGTCGGGCGAAGCTGCGCTCGGACGGCGGGACGCGTCGAAGATAAAGAGAACGATATAACGGGGGCCATGGGTTACAAGCGAAGCGAAAGTCGCAAAGTCTCATTCGATGCAGTTTCGCGGACTCTCCGTGCGGCAACCTGTCCGCGATAACGAATCCCCAGCAGCACCGCGCCATTCGCTCCGCAAGGAGAAAGAGCCGAATTCATTTGCTTATTATTGGACGGGACAATAGGAGCAATAAAACCAAGCGGCGGTATATCCGCGACTCGGCCGTAAACGTTGTCGAACGCTCGAGTTTATACGGGAATTCGAGAATGAAGCTGCGCCGTACGACAAGTTCCGTTATTCGTATTTTCAATGAAAAACGATCTATCCAAACTCTCGAGCTTTTATCGAATATTTTCGTAGAGTGAAAGTTCGAACTACAAGTTACTTTTGATATTGCATCAATCGAGGTAATAAAGTATGAATCGAGCGCGCAAGATGCGCACTTCGCGTAGCGGCGGGGCACGACGAGCGATAAGTAAATTACGGTTGGCTCGTAGGGGCTCCTACGGTCTCGGCACATCGCGGCTTCCCTTTCCTCGACGCTCACCGAAGTCGAATCGAGCCCCTCGAATATATCTCATCCGTGAGATTACGCGCTCGGACGTTATAGGGCATTGATTCTCGGGTTACCGACATTCTCTCTCCTCTTCCTCCCGTTTCTTCCGATTTTTTACCCGTACACCGCGGTTATCCCCGAGACACTTGTCTTCCATCGGCTAACTCTATGTTGCCAACGAAGCAAAACACACCGAAAATATAACTATATACGTTGCGCGGTAAAACGAGCACGGAATTCTAAATGTGAAACGAAGAAAAGGCGAAAGCACGCTATGGCGCAAGCGACTCGCGAAAGGCAAACCGTTAACCCTTTACCGGTGAAACGCTTGACTATGAGAATTTTTAACGCGGACTTTGCGCCACACCAATTGCATCTCATTTTCGTTGACCGTACGCGAGACACGAGAGACGACAGTGAAAGAGACTAAGCGAGATAGCGATACGGAACGAGTCGCGGGCATATCGAATTTCCACGCTGCGAGTGTATCGAGCTTCGAAAAACGTCAACGAATCAATCGGAATCGGGAGAGAAAGTCGGGAGATGGGAGCGAGGACAATACGTATCTTGTATTTTTTCATAAAAATTGCTATCAAGATACACGAATAAAAATGGTTCGACCGAAGAGCCGACCAAGATACTCGAAAGCAACTTCGCACCGGTCATTTATTTTCTATTTTTATTTTTTAATTTCAATCTCTCGTTTCGTTCACGAGGGAATTCGCGAACGCCAATTGTCCGTACCGCTCGTCGTTTGGCGCGCTCGTAGCGTTGCGCATGGAGTTTTTTTTTTTCATTCGCGAGTCTAACGACCGAATCCTCTCAAGTACGATCCTAAGACGCGACAACGGACGAAACAGGTAGACGCTTTCGGAGCATTCGCGAGGAGTCACGAGTGGGGCAAACTCGATATCGTTAACGCGTTCACGTGCCTGGACTGCTTGACCCCGTCGGGCGCCCGACCCGCTTCCTACAGCTTCTTGCATCTTCTCTCCTCCGAGGAGGAGGCTCGCGGTTAACGTCGCGCCAACGACAATAAAATAACAAACCTCCGCGCACGAAACTAACCATTGCGACACGCAAAACGATCATCGAAGTACCGTTTTTTCACAGCCTCGAGGGGAGATAGAGATACACATATATCAATCGCGTTTACGGTTGCTTCACCGAATTTAATTGCATTTATAACGATTTGGCGCGCATCTCGCAGCTGAGAATAGAAGATTTTCCTCGTTCCTACCTGCCGTTCTCGGTTAATGTCGCAAAGCTACAGCGTCGCGGGTCCTCTCGTCTCTCAACGAAAGGATCTACGAGGATCCTCGTACAAAATTAACGATTGACAAAAACAAACTCAAGTACCGCAACACACGATTTCGCATCTTGTTTTTTTTCAACGGAATGTAAATCCATCAACGATGATTTCGCACTATTCCAGGAAAAATCGCGAGGAAAGTTATTTAGAAACGATAGTAACGGCTAACTTGGCCAAATTTATATTCTCCCAATGATCGATCGTCTCGTCGCTCGTCAACGTCACGAAAATGGCCAAGAGTGTGTAAAGAATTAACGTTGGAGCCAACGACAACGGCACGCCGTTACTCGAACTTTTCTCCGAGTTGAGGAATATCAATCGCACTCGGAGCTCTTTAATAACTCGATGTGCTTCCACGCTTTCACCTCCGCGCAGCCTCTGCCGCGGTCGGTAACTGGGACTCTCTGTAATCGAACATCCGAGTCGTCGATCGCGATTGAAAAAAAAAAAAAGAAAAAATAGACAACGAAAGAAAGAACAAACATCGAACGCCCGCGGACAAAGTCGTCAGGTATATTTGGCGCGGCACGGTCGGAGAGGCCACCGACACTTCTCCTTCTACTTCTCACGAGGAGCGTCCTACGACCTCCGACGTACTCGCCGAGTGCTTGTACCTCTATAGATGTGTATATATGTACGCATAAACACCGGGAATCGCCGAACACATACGCGGATAGTTCATGTATACGGGTAATACATCCGTGGTAACGTCTCTTTCTTTCTCGTTTCTCGCCTTCGAACTCTCCACCATCGGGCCGCGAGTTGCCCCTGCTCGCTGTGGTTCACAACCGCGGGGCTATGCGGCCAGTCCGACGGCCGATCTTCACCGAGCGGTTAGTCACGTCGTGGCACACACCGTGCACGCACACGAGCCGGCTCTTTATATTTGTCTACAAACACACACGAAAGAAAAAGAAGTAATACTATCATTGCATTAAACAACAGTATAATGAAAATAATAACAGCAACGATTTTAATCAAGAATTCGTTGTAAAGCAATAAGCGGGGGCGATTCGTCTATTCATCATTCGTTAGCGGTGTATGTGACGTATTTTGGCTTTCAAACGTGAGTCGTACGGTTCTCCGATTCCTTTTTCAATGGACAATTTTTCTACGCGGTTCGCGAAAGGATTTTGAAAAAATAAATAAAACATTTGGAAAAAGTTTTCATCGCAGTTGCGGATAAATGAAAGTTACTCGCGGAGA
This sequence comes from Ischnus inquisitorius, assembly GCA_963924025.1. Classification (NCBI taxonomy): domain Eukaryota; kingdom Metazoa; phylum Arthropoda; class Insecta; order Hymenoptera; family Ichneumonidae; genus Ischnus; species Ischnus inquisitorius. The sequence goes on from OZ001244.1 coordinate 19,135,728, forward strand.
ACAAAGTGAAAGAATTTTTTTTTCATCTATTGTTGGAACAATCGCATGCTTTTTTTTCTTCTGAGCGCACACTCGCGTTCAACGACTATGTACGAGTTCGAGCTACGAAGTACACAGTAAAACGAAGTTTATAGTGCGAGTTACGAAAGAAACGGAATTATTTCTTTTTTTGGACGTAAGTAAAATTGATTTCACGTGAAATATTAGAATACGAACCATATTATTCGCACGAATTAAAAAAATGTTGTCCTTGAGAAAGAAAAATTTAGCGCCGAGGGACAAAAAGATTCGTTGAGAACGGCATTGGCGATTTGTTGAGCCGTATCGATCTGCTCGTGTGTCGCGTTGACAAATAGGATTTTTTTGATGCATCGGTATCGAAAGCGTGAGTCACGTTTGATCGAGATGCGATTACCTATACGACACTTTTAGCTTCATTTATTCTCGTGGGTTTCTTCTTTTTCTTTCGCAAACGAACTTGACCTTTTTCGCAAACGATGCTAAATTTCGTACGAGCATTCGTTCTGTCTTTTGCAATTGGTCGTTCGTCAACGTTAAAAGCTATTTAGATTTTATCGGCGAAGTATTTCGGATACTCCGCGCCGACTCGAAAAACCAAGAAGGAAATAGCGGAGCGAGAGTAATATCGATGACGATCGTGAAATAGCGTCGGGACACGCACGATTCGTGAATTCCAAACGGTACCCGTCAGCGTCATTGACGAACTCTCCGCAGGCTCGTCGGCGATTCTTGTACAGAATCGAGCCTCAATGTCGTCGTCCCCCACCGCGGTAGTATCGATGGAACACACGGTCGTATACCACCACGCTTGTGCAAGGACAACCTTCCTTCTTGAGGGATCCCGCGAAAGCTCGGTGCCTACTTGAGTCGTTGGCAATTAATTCGCGTTGCCCTGCTAACGAACAATGTATACTTGTGAAAAATCATTACCGTTGGATGAGAGACAAATGTTTTAGGTACCGCGAACTGCGAATGAAGCTTTGATGTTTGATTTGGAGTTCTCTCGATTATTAACTCGGTAAAACAGTCTCTACAATTTAGCTATATTCGATTTCTGCGAGTAAACTTTTTCTTCCCCTCTTGAAATTTTTTTTTTTCAACTCGCGATGAGTGAACCGTGCAAGGCGATCGTGTTCCCGATAAGCACACGGGTTGTAAATTTTCTTCGCGACATACTCAGCGATATTTCTAATTCTTCGCGAGCGATAAGCTCCGGCTTCCTTGAGGTATTTTTCGCGATAGATAAAAAAAAAATGGTCGTTGGCGAGCAGAGCCAAAAGGCCGAGTATGAGCGAAGAAAAACATTTTAAAAACAGCGATTCAATGGTCTTTCGCGGTCGTCGGTTACGCGGTGAAGAAACAATACGAAAGCAGAGCCACCGAACTCTCGTCGCTTTCGCTCTCTTCTTCTTTCGCCTCCTCCTTGTCCTCTTCCTATTTGCCCGATTACTCGTCTCGTCTTCGCGTAAAATAAAATTTCGTACAATTGGTACATAAAGTTTGTCGGCCGGACGATTCGACGATAGGGAAAACGATGGCGAAAAAAAAGGTAGTAGATGCAACGATGAATCTCTCTCGTGAGCTACCTTACTATCGATTCGTAGTTTTCCGAAGAATATATATATCTTCGGATACTTTTCTACTTTCTTCAAACGTCCGTTGAGCCATCAACCTTTTTTAAATTCGAAGAAAACGGCGATCGGTGTAAATTTGGAAAATAACGAGAATAAAGAGAAGAACGAAAAGAACAATCCTAGGTTTATCTTCATTACAATCGTCGGAGATTGCCACAAGAGTCATAGACTCCAATGGCAAGAATCGACCGATGATATGCGAGCCGAGTTCCCAGAATTTCCGAACAAATGCAACTGCGACACAATATTGTAATGCGTCAGCTCGAAACTTTCTGGAGACTCGTCGGTAGACACGCGCGATCGGTAGATGACCAACGACAATCCCGTTGCGATATTAAGATATTGACAGTACAGTTCGACGAACGTGAGATTCAAAGAGAGTTTCGAACACTTCTCAATTGGATATAAATCTGAAAAAAGAACTCAAGGGTCAGGACAAACGAGAGTAATATGTTCATTTTTAATGCGTATACGCATGAATTCTTTCAGGATATTGTCCAATCTCTTGTAAAGACATTTTTTTTTTTGACGAAATTAACTGGAATAGAAACACAATTCTTAATAATTTGGAAAATCCATACGTATTCAGAAAAATGCGCAAATTAATTTCATTCGAAAAAAAGAAGCGCCCGCCGGATGATTTGTTCAACAATTTATTTTTCCATTATTTTATTAATGATATTTGTGTATTTTCATTCTTATCTAAAGTTAAGCTTTTTAGCACGTTCCAGATGCCTGACTAAAGATTTTCATCCCATCGAGAAATGTTTGAAATCTCTGTTTGAATCTCACGCCGGTTCAGAATTTGAAATTCCAGTCGCATTGAAAATCTATTTTTCCACGAAACTACTGGTAATCGGAAATGATTTTTTGTACTAAAATCTTGGTGAAATATGATTTTTTTCTTTTCTTGAAAGGACGAATTCGGAATAAAAAAACGGAACGGGTTATTCACTTTAGTAATAGTGAAAACTCTGTGAGAATCGCAGATTTTTTTTTTTTACTAAAGACCGACGCATAAAAACTGGAGCATGAAATCCGTTACCAGAATATATCTATATTTCAATGTAATTATTATAAATCGGAGTTTAGATTAAAAACAGTAATATTATCAAAGATTCGTGACTGTTATTAACTCGAATAACTCGTTCCGGATTTTATATTTTAGATGTATCGTTTTCACTAGAGTGAAAAGTTCAAGGAAAAAAAACAAACAAACTCCTATTTCTGCGACAAATGTTTTTTCTTCCATATCAATTGAATTTTTTTTTTAATAAGACTCTCGTGTACTTTCTGATACAAAAAAAATCAGTTTGCTACCTCCTACGATTCTTTGAAAGAAAAAAAATGTAATATTCGTCTTGGTTCTCGAGCCGTCAGGTACGCGTATCCCCTTAAACCGGTGGCAAAAACTTCTCCGATCGAAAGGCTTTTTTTTCAAGAGGTCTGAAACATTACGAGGAAAAGAAACCGGTACAGGGCGACAACGTAGTGACATTTCACGGTTTTCGAATGGGCTCTCTTTGGAGCGTCGCGCCCGGCGAGCACGCGCGCTCATCGCAGTTTCCTTTCTTCGCGTCCGTCCACCGGTTCTCCGGAGATACCTACAATTACCAAGCGTTAAGTATGCGGCAATAAACACGTTACGGAACTGCGGGAGGATGTTACGATGTACGTTGCGCGAACGCACTTTCCTCAAAACGACCAAACCGATTTTGTACCGTTTATACCGTTCGATGGAAAGAAGAATAAAAAAAAAAAAAGAGAATAAAAAAAGTTATTCATACTTGAAACTTGTTATACAGTATAAAAGCCAACAAGTATCGTATGACAAACGGGACGGTTAATCGTGAAACGCACCAGGAACTTCGTATAGCTGTGCGACGAGTCAATATGAAAGCAAAAAAAAGATTAGAAACCGGTTGACAGAGTTCGAAAAGCAATGAATTTCTATGCTTAATCTGTAAATTGTTATTGTACGTTTGAAATATTATTTCATTCGTGAGAAAACTCACAATCTAGTTACCTACATTTTTTTATAATTTATAAGAAAAGAAACTAGCGAACACGACGGGCGTGGGTCGCATCGAAGAAATCGGCGTTGATTGTGCCGCCTCAATGAAATTTGTACTATTAATCCAAAGGGATTTTGCCAAGGACCTTTCTCACGATAGAATCGAGTTTTGAGCGACGAAAAAAAACCGGTTGATCGCAAGATCTCACGAGGAGGCTCGCCTATTCGCCGCTGTTTTTGTTATCACCTACCCGAACGCTAGAGCGATTGAGAACCGGGATCTCGAGCTGGGTCTGAGAGAATTACAAAAATGTTCTCGGCGCCCATCCGTGAACCTGACCGGACGAAGAAAATGATAATGATAACGATAATATGAAGAAACGAGACTTTCGGAGGACGAAGTAGTCGAAGCGGTAGAAAAAAAAATCGTCGGTGGTCGTTCGAGTGTAATAATAAACTCTCCGGAGACACATACGGCTCGCAGTCACGCCCGATCGAGCACTCAAAATACGAGGCTTCGTACTCGCGCCCTCTTTGCGATGATTATCCAGCCTCCGTGGACTGGAAGAAAGACCCGTGAGAGGGGAAGAGTCACTCGATTAACGAAAATAAATGTTCAGCTATTCCGGGAGAGCCTCGAAAAACGAGGACGCGCAAGTGACACGACTCTGTGACTCTCCGAAACATTTACATACAACTTTACGCGGTAACGATCGGGCCGCGCAAGCCGGTCAAACATTATTCACTGAACGATAAATTCGGCAAAAGAACTTTCCGAGTTTCGTCACTCGTGTATGAATAATTTGTACGAAAATCGGATAGCTTTCGATCGCGAACTTCCCTATCGTTACCCAACGAACCAAACGGAAATGAGAACACGATATTTGCCGAACGAACGAACGTTCACCGGAATATTTCTCATTCGGCTATAGCGTGGTAGTCGAGTCGTCTATATTTGTCGCCACTTTGACGAGTGGCTCTCGTCAAACCGGCGGGTAAAAGGTGTTTCCCTGAGAAAAGTTTTTCCCGAGAGGCCAAGACACGACGTTTCCGGTAACCGGTTAGCCCGTGGACGGGGCCCTCTCGCGCGTTATCGCCTCGCCGAGCAACGAAGTTTCGCGAAAACGTGTTTGCCAAGTGTTTGCCACGCCGCGGACTCCTTTCTTCTCTAGGCTTCGTCGTAGCGAAAATAAATTCGCCAACGTGTCCGGGCAAATAACGAAAAGATAAGGTTTTGCTACCGTCGAACGGTGCTCCGACGTTGAATCATTCGATTCGACTCGATAACTTTTGAAAAGCTTCGACTCGAAACTCGACGGCTCAAAATACAAAGGGGACCGAGTAAATATATAAAAATATGATTTAAAAAAATGTTACTATCGCGTCGTTCAATTGTGCAGACCGGATTGAGACTCTCGCCGAGTCCTAAAATTTAATGGACGACCCCGCGGCCACCGCGAGCCCTCACGTTCGTAGCTATTCTTTTTTAACGTTTTTAATCGCTGCTCGAACCGTATTAACGTTTTGTTTTTCCGCAAAAAATGAATGTGCCGTAAAGTTGCGTGAATAAAGAAAGACTCCGTTGTCTTTCCACGATAACTAAAAAACATGTTATTAAAAATGACAACTTTTGTTCAGCATTGAGCCCGATGACTTGTTTCGCAATGGCCCAACGTTGTCGTTAGTCATCGGAGTCCTCGTCGTAGGTTCGGGACTCGCGACTTGTCTCGCGGCAGACGAAGTCGGTGAGTCAGCAGGGAAACCGGATTCTCCTTTGCCTTCTCGAGGATCACGCTTCGCCACGGCGCGAGCCGCGTCTTCTCTCCTTCTTGGAATTTGTTGCCTTTTCTGCCGTTCCGCTGCTTTTTCGGACAGGGCCGAATATTTCGGACAGGGCTCGTTGATCGTTCAACTCCAAGAACTACGTTCCAACGCGGAGCGTTTTCTTCGTTATCGTGGATTTAACGAGATTCGAAGGACGACAGTTTTTTTTCGATGTCTAGTACTCGAAGAATAAGTTATGAGACATATACATATAACAACAAGGAGAATCTCTTTTTCTTGTGGTTTCTCGAATGTTATTTCGCCAGAAATTTTTCGAATTGTGTCTCTCGACACCGGCGGCGACGCGTCGAAATCTATAATTTGTTTCAATAGCGAGCATTATTTGATTTACGCCGAAGCCGAAGGGAGAATGAAGAAGCAACGAGGCTGAAAGAAAACAAAAAAAACAAAAAAGAACGAGAAAAATTGCTTCCAAAAATAAAACGACCTTAAATCATTGACGTTCGTATCGCGAATACGCGCGCGTTGCCACGCCGTTCTCCTCGAAATAGCGATATTGAAACGACGAACGAACGAGCGCAATGACGTTTTCGCGTGTTCTCCACCGGGAAAAGCTCCGTACGTTCCGTCGAGTGAAACGGGTAGATGTATTTACCGATGTGCACGGTATACACACGCCTCCCGACTCTAATTGACCGTCTAACCGTTAATAGAACGAGCGACAAACTTCTTCGACCTCGTCGTGATTGATCTTCCCACTCGATTGTTCCATCAACGACGAAATGCAACCGCGTTTTTATGACTTCAATATTTTTCACGAGTCACCGATTATTCGTTCATACCATCGATCAAAGAAATAAACAAACGTATATTAAAAAGAAAAAGAAAAAGAGTATCGCGAAGAGCAAAGAAAATATGGATACGGTCTTGTAATTTTCCAGACTCTATTATCAATCGATAATGGGTATACGGTGCAACCTCGATTAATCTAAACAAGCGGGACACTGCTTCCGACGGATAACTGCGAACAACGTTTAATGAGAAATTTATCATACATTCCTTTTCCTAATAAAGACAAATAGCAGCATGTATGAAAGTAGACATAAAAGTTGGGCGAATTAAACTTGCACGTCGCTCCAACAGTTTGCTCTTAACGTCGATTCGAAAGGTCCTCCGTGAGATAGACCATTCGTTACGAATTCATACTTCGTTACGAACAATCTACTAGAGCTCGCAATTTTAACGCAATGTCTCAAAAATGTTCGTGTCAGCGCGTTTGGAATGTTCCACAACATTCAAAAATCACATTGAGAAAAATCGTCCATTCTGTGCGTGTGTACGTATGCGAAAAGGAACGTTAAGACGCAAATTTTGAGCGATCCTCCTGAAATTTGGCATACGAGTTAATACTAGGGTTTTTTTAAATATCGAATTCGACCGAATTCGGTAACAGTATCGCGAAAGTTATGAATATTTAAATTTCTCCGGTTCATCAAAAAAAAAAACTAGCACGCTAGCGTTTCCGCATATTTTGAGCAATTGAGCCAAAATTTTGCAACAACAAAAAAAATGTTTGAACCATTCTTTTTTACGAATCCACCGCCACGACTAATCGTTTCTACCGTCGATCTCGAAAACGTTGTTAGAAACGAGCCGATGATACGGAAAGCGATAACTCGCAATCTCGCGTACATGCACGGAGGTTGACTCTTTATCGCCGATACGCGAGACAATTAGTCGTTCGAACGCGAACGATTATCATCGACTCGATTTCTGTAGCGACTTTTTCGAGGCTTCGCACTTGGTCTCATAAATAATTAATAATAGAACCTTGCCGCGAAACGAAATAACGAGGATGGTGAAAAAAAAAAAAGAGTATTTTTTTCTCCTCAAAGTACCGTGCAAAATATGAAATCGTAAAAGTCAGAGGCTCCGACGCATTTATCATTTGTGACGACTGAAAGAGTCATTGAGTTATTTTTATTGTTCTCGTTGTCGAGCGTGTCGATTGTTCGATAATTTGCATCTACCGAAAGAAAAACTTTTCCATCGGTGAATGACGTCGAGCGGGCTCATTGCAGAAGGGACTCGCAGTCGCGTAATTTAGAAATCGTGTTTTATCGACGCGCAAATCGGACGCGATATGCCCTGGAATTTCTCTTTTTCATTTTATCGTCAGAAGCGAGTCTCGCGAACGATCGCGTAGCGTTTAATGAACGAAATAAAATCCTCTTCCGTTATATATACAAACGTATTCGCGATTGCAAGAGCGCGGCTTCGATAGTCAGTCGAGCGAGGGAGACAGATAGGAGTAGTTTCTAAGAAGATCGATCGCTCGGTGAGGGAGAACGATTTATAAGAATTTTATAAAAACGGATACTCGATCAAGATAATTTCGATCGTATTACCCTGGTATAAACTCTATCTTATCTCCCTCGCTATTGCAGCGTCTCGAATGCCAGTTGTCGGTTGCGAGTTTGCCCGGATACAGGGAGAAATATTGCGAGCCTCCTCGCTTCTCGGCAAGCTCTTATTGAACGAAACGTATCGACGATTCGCTCCGAAAAATTCTATCGACCACGTCGCTCCGGTGCTTCCCGAAAGGATAAAGAATTCGAGGAATTTCATTCGTTCGAAATGGGGTGAGCGAAAAAGAAAACAAAACAGAAATGTTTCAAATCAGGCAAATACTCGAGGAAATAGAAAAAAAATATTTTTTCAAAAGCGACGAGACGCGGCCGTGTCTCTTGACATACGTTGTGTGGAAAAAATTGCTCTCGACAAATGAGTCGCGAATAAAAATTAAACATTTCTCGTTATTCGTGTCACCGATGAGTTATCGATTGCTACGAATTTTTCTACTCGGGAAACGATCGAAACGAGCTCTCAGACCTGAAAACGAGCGGAGCAGTTAGAAACGATTATCGATATCTAATCTCCAGCTTATCTGTTGGCGGTCTACTCGTCAAGGTCGTCGCGGTCGTCCCTAATTTATATCCATTTGTATCTCCGAGGGTTTGCCGCATGCTCAAGCCGAAAGTAGATAAAAATGTCAATTACGAATGAACGTTGACGAATGAATAAGATTCAGAAACAAATTTCCGCAATTGGCGATTTTTTCAAATTATTACATTGTTATAAAGTTTTTTTTGTTTTGTCGTGTTTTTTTCGCCAGTGAGGAATACGCCGTCGACACGGGCGGCCGTTCGGCGGAGACCCCGCAAGTATCCACCGATTCATCGAAAACTTCGAAATCCAATTACGTACCGTCTGTCCGCGGAGTCATGGAGCGAGGACTTCACGAGCGCGATCGCGTTGGGGTTCAGGACTTCGTTCTTCTCGAGGATTACGAGAGCGAAGACGCGTTTATCGACAATCTTCGCAAGAGATTCAAGGAGGATCTCATCTACGTAAGCAAGCCAAACGAATCTCTATCGATGAAAAAAAAAAGAAAATATATATACATATATTGTTCACTTATGGGATTGCGCTTCGATCTTTGTCCAATCGTAATTGATTTTTTTCTTTTCAGACTTACATAGGCCAGGTCCTCGTATCGGTAAATCCGTACAAAAAATTGCCGATCTACGAAAACGCGACGATACAATACTATCAGCGAAGAAATTTCTTCGAAGCTCCGCCGCACATGTGAGAAATGGTTTTTTTTTTTTCCATCAATATTCATCAATGAAAAATCATGATAATTATCATTACATACTATTGAATATTAATATCGATCTGATTTTAAAAAAATGTCTACAGTTTTGCTCTAGCCGATACAGCGTATCGCTCGTTGTCTCAGGAAAATCGTGACCAATGTATCCTAATCTCAGGTAATAACAGTAAAAGCAAACGGCATACCGAGCGCAATTGTGAGCGTCGTGTTTTTGTATTGAAAGAAATAATTATTCAAAATCCCAGGAGAATCCGGTTCGGGCAAAACCGAGGCATCGAAGAAGGTATTGGAGTTCATAGCGGCAGCGACCGGTCACAAGAAACAAGTCGAAGCCGTGAACGACAAATTGATCGGAAGCAATCCAGTCCTCGAGGCTTTCGGTAACGCGAAAACCAACCGAAACGACAACTCTTCACGATTCGGAAAATACATGGACATACAATTCAACTTTCAAGTGAGTCGCATTTCGTACTGAACAATAATAATAATAATAATAATCATCATGACAGATATTATTAAGGTATACGCGAAAGGCCGATAAAAATATTATATAATAATATTAATATTATATTGTCAAGGGAGATCCCGTCGGTGGAAACATACTGAACTATCTTCTGGAAAAATCCCGCGTCGTTCATCAATCCGGCGGCGAGCGTAATTTCCACATATTCTATCAATTGTTGGCCGGAGCGAACGAGGATACATTGAGAAAATTGTTTCTCAAACGTAACTTGGACACCTACTTTTATCTCAGCAATGGCGTAAGAATTTTATGCGACCGATTAACCGATAAGATAATCGATATATATTATATGTGTTTTTTTCGATGAACCCTGTCGACCGATGCTTTATTAATTGAGCTTCGTGACGCTGGCGCAAATTGCAGAAGAAGGGAACGGTAGATACGATCGACGATGCCGGACAATACAACCAGGTTATCGAAGCTATGAAAACCGTGGAAATGACGCAACAGGAGCGGGACGATCTCTTCGCTATTGTAGCCTCGGTATTGCATCTTGGAAACGTGGGTTTTACGGAGGAAGAAGGAGTAGCCAAGATCCTCAAGCCCGCATCCGTCGAAGCTGTGTCTTCCGTTAGTATCACGTTCGCTTCTCTCTAATGTTATTCGTACACGTATAGTAGTTGTAATGAAAATATTTTCTTTTATCTTACGGTCGAAAATTTGACAATTACGATTTTCGATCATTTTCAAATTATTTTAAAGGTTTTTTGGATCGAAGAAAAAACCCTGGATGTCACAATTTCTGAAATATCGGACTCGATAAAGATTTCTAGACAAATTGATTATTGCTATTCGATGATAGGCATTGTTATTTTCGGCCACATCTAGAATTATATCGAGCCATAGAGAAATTCTGACGCAAATTATATTTGTCCATTGCTTCCTCGTTTGATTTTTCGCGTCGTTTACAAGGCTTCCTCTATGAGGCAGCCCAAAATCGCTCGAGTGCCTTTCTCATGGAGTAGCTTTGTAAACGACGTTGAAATTAGAAAGAGAAGTGAAAGTATAATTAGCGTCGTTGTTTTTTGTTAATCTAACGGTAAATCGGATCAACGATGTCATTGTTTCGAATAAATTTAAAACGACGGATTCACAGTTGCTGGGTTGTGACGTTCGTCATTTGGCGGACGCATTCACACATCGTACGATAGATGCCCACGGGGACGTGGTCGTTTCGCCGCTGAATCGAGAGCTGGCGATATACGCGAGAGACGCTCTCGCCAAAGCTGTCTACGATAGATTGTTCACTTGGCTGGTAACCAGACTCAATAAATCGCTTCAGCCGCAGAACGATCCGCAGCAAACTAGCGTAATGGGCATTCTCGATATCTACGGATTCGAAATTTTTCAGAAGAACAGGTGAGAAACCCGCTATCGAGGACAAAAAAAAATTATATCCATGGTTTTTCGATGATTCTTCGATTGCCTTTCACAACGGAAGAAATTAGAGCTGGGATAAGCAATACCGTGTCGAATCATTGTGTCAACAGCTTCGAGCAATTCTGCATTAATTTCTGCAACGAGAAGCTTCAACAGCTCTTCATACAACTGACCCTCAAGTCTGAACAAGAGGAATACGAGAAGGAGGGAATAGCTTGGGAGAACATACCGTACTTCAACAACAAAGTCATCTGCGACCTTATAGAAGAAAAGTACAAGGGTACGAAAATTCGAGTTTCGACTTTTCATTCATTGTTTCTGAGAAACTATTTTCTTTCGCACAGGTATCATCTCGCTGATGGACGAGGAATGTCTGCGACCGGGGGAGCCTACGGACTTGAGCTTTCTCGAGAAGCTGAACTTTAATCTCAACAGTCATCCGCACTACATCAGTCACATGAAAGCCGACATACAGACTCAGAAGATCATGGGACGAGATGTACGTTGAAAAAATGATTGCCGCTAGTCGTTTCGATATTGTAAACAATTTCTTTTGTCCCCGCTAATCGTAAACGAGGCCGTCATATTCGTCAGAGAAAAGCTCTTCGAAATTACCGAACGAGTTTCTTTTCACGTAATACATTTCTGTGAGACACTATTTTTTTGACGAATTAGTTTTTAAAGAAAAGCATTTTTTGTCCGTTGCAGGAATTTAGATTGGTGCATTACGCGGGAGATGTGACTTACAACGTTCGGGGTTTTCTCGAGAAGAACAACGACCTGCTTTTCAGAGATCTAAGAGAAGTCATGTCCCATACGACGAACTCAATCACGAAGGTATTCTCAAAGTGGATACTACTTGCGTATCGAAAAAAATTTCATCCAGCGAGACGAAGATTGACCGACGATTTTTTTTTTTCTTTTATTTCCAGAGTGTATTCGACGTGAAAGATCTGATGAGCAAGAAGCGTCCCGAAACGGCGGTGACGCAGTTCAAAAACAGCTTGAACAACCTGATGGACATACTTATGGGAAAGGAACCGTCCTACATTCGTTGCATAAAGCCGAACGATTTCAAGATATCCAGTGAGTTCTGTAAACAAAAAGAAAAACATTATCGCAACGACGCGAGGATCGTCGATAACGTTTCGACATTGCTTCCAGGTCAATTCAACGAAAAGATTGTGCTTCACCAAGTAAAGTATCTCGGTCTGATGGAGAATCTTCGTGTGAGACGAGCCGGTTTCGCTTACCGCAGGCCTTACGAGCAATTCCTTCAACGCTACAAGTCGCTGTGCCCAAAGACTTGGCCTCACTACCGCGGAACGGCGAAGGAAGGCGTCCGTGTACTCGTATCGCACTTGGGATTTCAGGACAACGAATACCAAATGGGAAAGTAAGACGAAACACAGTTCGCATTGATGAACATAAAAATTGATAATTAGAGAAAATTATTAAATAACCTTATTGGTTGTTTAAGAAAAATCGGTCTTGACTCGTGTCGACAAGGTTTTTTTTTACGAAATCAAATTCTCCACAGTACAAAGCTCTTCATAAGATTCCCAAAAACTCTGTTCGACACCGAGGACGCGTTTCAACGAAAAAAGCACGAGATAGCCGCGATAATACAATCGAGATGGAAGGGAAGAGTCCAGAGAAAGAAGTATCTACAAATGAGAGCTTCAGCGATTGTTATACAAAAGTATATACGCAGCTGGCGCGCAAAACGCGAGGCTGAGAGACGGAGAAAAGCCGTGTCGATTGTTCGAAGGTAGAAATTTCATTGTTACTCGCGTTATTCATTTCCCTTGTGGCGCTGGAAAAAATTCTACGCTCGTTGCAGGTTCATCAAGGGATTCATAACGAGAAACGGACCGCCGAACGAGGAAAACGTAGCCTTCATCGAACTCGCCAAATCCCAATGGCTCGTGCGACTATCCGGAACGCTGCCGTCCGGGGTCCTCAACAACAATTGGCCCGAGTGTCCTTACGCTTGTCGGGAGGTAAAAAAATTAACTGTTACGGTTAATTTTTACGGTTAAATAACATTTCTCATGTTTTATCGACATATCGCGAATTCGAATCTATTCAAGGCTTCGGAACATTTGAGAAAAATGCACAAACGATGGAGAGCGAGAAATTATCGTCTGGCGTTGACGAAAGCCGAGAAGGAACACTTCGAGCTGAAGATATTGGCCGAGGGAGTGTTTCGAGACAAAAAAAAATCATACGCGAAGAGCGTTGGTCCGCGATTCCTTGAGGATCGATTGGGCGAAGATTACCCGACTCTGAGACAATCGTTCGTCGCCAATGTGCTTCCCAGCGGTGAGAATATAAAGGTAAATCAAACGATCCGTTTGACGATGGAGTTATTTCCGTGTTTCAAACTTGTCCTCATTTCTATCCGGCATTGCTTTGAAGTATGCGACGCCAGTGATTAAGTACGATCGGCACGGCTACAAGCCCAGAGAAAGAGTGCTAATTCTAACTGAGAAAGCCGTCTACATTCTCGACACGATAAAGACCTTCAAGCTTAAGCACCGTTTGTCGTACGAATCTATCGGCGAACTCGTCGTTACCGCGGAATCCGATAATTTATTGATCGTCAGGATACCCCCGGAACTGAAAAAAGACAAGGTAAATGATCGAAACGACTGTACCGAGTGGGTCGAAAGACAAACAATTTAATCATCTCCGAGGTGACTGAAAAGTAGTTTCTAACGATTAAATTCTTAGGGGGATCTGATCCTCGAAGTGCCGCACATTATCGAAGCCCTCACGAAAGCTATCGACATCACGAACAATCCGAAGATTCTTAAAATCGTTCACAGCGAATCGTAAGTTTTCTAAACGAATTTATTCATTCGTATCTCGAATCGACGATTTTTTTCATGATAATATAAACGTTCAATTATGAAATTTAGGCTATCGCACAAACTAGTCAGCGGTAAGGAGGGAACTATCGAGTTCACAACCGGAACGACGCCGGCAATCGGTAAAAACAGGCAGAGCGGTCATCTTCTGGTGGTGAGTCGTCCATTACCAAAACTTGCCGCGGGAAACCAAATAAAAAATCCCGGCATCCCACTCGATGATTGCTTGAATTTTTGCAGGTCGCTTCTCCGTGAGGAAAGGAACGTGGTACGGATTCGAATATGAATATACCGAAGATAGAAGTAAAAGTACTTAAAATGGCCGATTCGTGTGAGCTAGAAAAACTTCCGCTCCGAGTGGCAACAAAAAGAAAAAATGCCGGAAGTGATACGCGAGGCGAAAGGTTTATCGTATATAAGTGAAAGATAATATATATAAAATATATATATCTATATATTTAAGCGGCGTATCGATCCTGAAAAATCATCTCCATTTCGTCGGAGGATAGCTTGTATGGACGAGAGAATTCGAGATGAAAAAAAAAAGAAAAAAAACGCACAAAGTCATAGAATCGTGCGGTGCCATCGTTCTAAATAAAACAGCGACTTTACAAGTATATAAATTACGAGCTTACAACGTCGTTGTATATATTTATATAAATATATATATGCAATAAACTATCGTTAGAAAAATCTTACATTACTTCGACGAAGTTGGTTACGTCGTCGGATGCCTTTGTACGCTAATAGACACTCGAGTCTCTGGACGCTTCGCGATACGTTCACTGATTATTTTTCGCGGGTCCCACCGAAGCGTTCCGTTTTGTCAAGGATTTTTTGCCGCCGAGAGCCTTATCGCGCAGCTCGTCCTCCATCGCCTTGTTAACTGTCCGCGTTACAATTTTTTTCAGCTTGCGAGTCTCCTCCAGTTTGGCTTTCTTCGGCATAATCGGTGCATCTGCGCGATAAAACGAATACATTGAGGAAAAATATATGTTATAATTTTCTGAAATGTTGAGTTATAAAATCGTGTTTTTTTTTACACTCTCGGCCGGTAGGGGACAAGAGATGAAGATCAATCAATAATCAATGAAGATTTTCGCCAAGAGAATGAGGTTACTCACTGCCTCGACGTTGAGCCGGCGATCCCTTCGTGGCCTTTCCCCGCTTCGACTTCGCGGACTGCGGAATCTTGGATTTGACTTTTAATTTTCCCTGTGCCATTTTTCACGCGGATATATCGATTAAATCACTTTCTTCAATGAAATAATTTAACGACTATCGAAAAAACGGACGCGCACTGTGACAATAATGTTTACCGCGAATCGTGGATTCACGTGTGCAAACGGTTTCGGCGCTTCCTCTTTATTGAGTATGCGCATGTGCCGTTTATTTGATATTCTTTTCATCTTCCGACACTTTGAACAGAGTAGTACGGGCTCCCTTGCAGCACGGGAAATGAGACAGACCCAACGAAACACAAGAAAAGCACATATTTATTTATTCTTTTCGTGCTTGTGGCTTTTTTCCCATTCTAACCGTCGAAGAGAATGATCTCCGAACGTCTCGAAGGTAACACGATCGAGCGATCGTTTGGCAAGTGCTCTAGGTCCGGATGTTCATCGTTTGTATGTCATTCGTTGAATCACGGATCGAGACAAATATTTCAACGATTGTAATGAAAAAAATAATGACGAAGAACATTCTCATATTCCGCGTGTCTCTCGATCGAGTGACAATGGAAGGAAATTCAAGACGGAGAAAAAAAATTATCCCACGACATCGTAAAAAGTAACAAAGTAAAATCAAATTTTGCGCGAAACCGATGCCGTAGAGTTATATATGCCTTCCGCTGTGTGGAGTTTTCATTGAACGACACTTCGACTCGGTTGCAAAGAGCATCGTAGGGATTTGCCTTTCGGCCTCAATCCCTGGGGTCGCTATAAGGTGCCCGAATGACTTCGATGCCCTACCACCGGATCGCTCTGAAACATCGCCTCCTCGGCCAATTGCAAGTTTTGGCGCGGATCTTAAAATTTTCTCGCTCCAGAACAGGGCGTCCCGCGGGTCAAGTCCATCCGTAGCTCAGAGTATCCCAGAAAATCGATAAGAGTCGGGAATCTCCGGGCGCAAATCCTATTTTTAGCAATAATAATCTAAGTGACGAATCCTTTTTCTACAACCGCTTCCTGTTGTTTATTTCCCTCGCGCGTTTAAACGTACGCGCGCCGATCTTTTCTTCGCATCACGATTTCGCACGGCCGCTTCCCGCCCGAACACGCTTTTCACCAGTTTCATCCGCTAACCATTATCTCCGTAGACCACGCCATGACGGTAAATTACCGACGGCCGAATTCAGGCTGTCGGTAATGCAAAGATCGTTGCAACTACTAATGGGCAGATGTCGCGGAGCGTGAATTGTGCAAAACTAGGGCCGTGACCACTAAAATACCTAAAGTGCCAGTGATCACTGCCCTAGTTTTGCACAATTCACGCTCCGCGACATCTGCCCATTAGTAGTTGCAACGATCTTTGTATTACCGACAGCCTGAATTCGGCCGTCGGTAATTTACCGTCATGGCGTGGTCTACGGAGATAATGGTTAGCGGATGGAACTGGTGAAAAGCGTGTTCGGGCGGGAAGCGGCCGTGCGAAATCGTGATGCGAAGAAAAGATCGGCGCGCGTACGTTTAAACGCGCGAGGGAAATAAACAACAGGAAGCGGTTGTAGAAAAAGGATTCGTCACTTAGATTATTATTGCTAAAAATAGGATTTGCGCCCGGAGATTCCCGACTCTTATCGATTTTCTGGGATACTCTGAGCTACGGATGGACTTGACCCGCGGGACGCCCTGTTCTGGAGCGAGAAAATTTTAAGATCCGCGCCAAAACTTGCAATTGGCCGAGGAGGCGATGTTTCAGAGCGATCCGGTGGTAGGGCATCGAAGTCATTCGGGCACCTTATAGCGACCCAATCCCGGCCGGGTCATTTTTTTTTTCTTTTTTTTTTTTTTCCGAACGATCGTAACGTATTATTTACCGCGAACGAGAGAGATAAGCGCATAATTGGCCTTTGTACGCGACGTTCCGGTCATTTGTAGTGCTCTCAACGGTCGTTTGTTGTTTTTTTTTCTTTTGCGATCACGCCGATAAGATTGACCCGTTGGAAGAAGATTTCATGACAGTTTTGAACATTATATCGCGAAGCAGAAATTCAACCTCAATCTAGCACAGGTTTTATATATATATAATATTCTTATTGCGCAATGTCACTGTCAAAACCGGTTGATTTACTCTACGATGTTTTGGGAATGTATCTCGGCAGTTTGTACACGAGTCCCATTAAAACAAAAGCGATAACGAGGTAAACAAACAAAAGCATTTGCGAGTTCGACGATGTATTTTCGTCGTTCCGTCGAAGCTCGGGAGTTGGGAAAAATATATATTTTGTTGTAGCTGCGTCACTGCAGCCTTGGGAAATTATCTGGCTCAAAGATTGACGGGAGCGAAGCGCATAAATCAAGACAGCCTCGTGGCATTTGGACTATTCGGCCTAATATTTGGCGGAACGGTGCCACATTTTTTCTACCGCTATGTTCCTCTCGTCACGAAAAATCCACTCGGCGTGCTGCTCATCGAGAGACTCTTGTACACTCCGTGCTTTCAAGCTCTGGCTATTTACGCGCTCGCCAGATTCGAGGTATCCGACGATCCAAACCCGTTTCGACCGATGCCTCGCGACCCTTCGTCGTCTCATGCGAATCGTATTTTCAGGGCAAATCGCATTCCGCTTCGATGAGAAATTTCAACCAACTCTACGGTCCGATTCTCGAGGCGAATCTGAAATATCTGACGTTATTGCAATTCATTAACATAAGATACATTCCGCCGATGGTAAATATTTTTTTTCCTCCCCTTATTGAAAAAAAATGAAGAAAAAATGATTTTGTTTGATTTTCAGCTTCGAGTCCCGGTGATAAACATTATCGGTTTACTGTGGTGTATCTTCCTCGCGAAGAAGCGGGAGAAGCTCGAAGCGGCCAAGCGCATAAAGCCCTGAGTAGTCCTTTGGCTATCGTTGTTCGTTAAAATCGTATCTTCCAATCGTTATACATCCAATTATTTTTTTATGGATCTTTCAATATCGCTATTGCGCAATATCTTGGGTGAATTTCTGTTAAAATGTTCCGTATGATGAAACATTTTTCAATAAATTATTAAATATACTATCGAATGTCGAAGATACGACCTCGCGCGTGTTCGTCCCGTAGTATTATTCTTGTGTCGTATCTTTTTCTTTTTTTTCATAAGCATTTCGATTTAATCACACAACAACAAATACAGAGTTTTTTTTTTATATTACAGATATAATCCGAATCTTTCACTTTAACGACAAGTAACATCATCATCATTTCGTCACTTTTTATTTATTTATTTATGGTTTTTCGGGATATATAGGAGCTGCGAATGAATAAGCATTCACAGACGCCGGGACACCTGGGAGGAATGGGAAAAACTTCGGAGTAATTGTTTTGCTGCTAATTTTTTGTGTGTCAATCGATCGATTCGATTATAAAAGATTTGACAAGGAATTAGTATGGTAGTTGTACCGAGGTGGGAGCCGACCGGATAAGTTTTTTTTCCATAATTAGTGACTCGATATCGGAGTCGATTTTAAGCTAAATTGTCCTTCCTTTACGCTGCCTCGAGAAATAATTAAAATTAAATATTAGAGCGTATTTTTTTTTCGAGAAGACAAGGAAAGAGCCTCAGTATTGCGAAGGCGGGCAAACTTTGCGACGAAACACTTTGTCCACTGGCTGCCACGAACAGAGGTTCCGTATCGTTATCAAAGGAATCAACAATATACTCAAGACCCTGAATATCAAATAAAAATATCTCACGGATCGTGTCTTCGTTCTCTTTTTTTTTTTTTTTTTCGAAAAAAATTCTATAAAAAAAAAACGTCTCGCGTTAACGATGGACACTAAGCTCACGAAAGAGCGGGGAAGGGACGAGTCTCTATCGTCACCGATTGTGTACATTATTTACCCCCTATTTAAGCATTGGAACGGGTGACATCACTTTTTTTTCCGTAACTATATCGCACTAAAAAAAAAAAATCATAAAAAAATGATACATCATCAGTGACGTAAACAGTTGGTAGATCTCGGCGTTAGAAAGAACGAAAGATAGATTAGTAATCTATCGTCGTGGAATCTTTTTTTGATAAACTTCGTTTTTGTTATTTCTTCGCGTCAATTTGACTAGATCGCTTGTATGACAAACGAAACACGCGAATAAAAAACTGATTCCTAAAAATGTATAAACTGCTCCGTTAGTTAATATAATTGAAAAAAAAAATGTTCGAAAACAATTTAAATAAAAAAAGAATAAAAGAAAGTTATTGCTTGAAAGACGCTCGAGTCAACACCCCTAAGTAATCGTCAGCAAAAAACACTCCTTAGTCAGTAGATTCGCGATAAATGTAAATTAAATTGTGGGGTATCGACTGAGTATTCGACTAGTATTCTTTGTTTGACAATGCAAAATATGCAACGGTGCACTGTTTACAAAAAAGAAAAACAGAACAATAATTGCAAGGAACCCCGTGACGATCCACCTATCGATCACAAATCAATCGATAATAAGCTAATGAACGATAGAGAGGTATGGGGCGCAAATTTGCAGGTCTGCGACTGTGTAAAATGCAAATCGCAATTAACGCGTGTAGGAAGGACTTCGAGTCGGCGAACGACTCGATCTTCGGCTTGGACTCGACCAATCGCTGTGCCTGCTGCTCGCTGAACTGCTCGGCGACGACGGTGGCGAGGGTGTCGGCCGGTGATATGGAATTGGCCGCTTTCTAGCGCTGCAATAACGTGTTAGTTTGTTAATCGGCTCGCGTGCAGCTCATCGTTATTCCGTTAGTCACATTCATTCGAGGTCGTCTCATACTCGGAACATTTAAATAATGTATAAATATTCAAATATAATACAATGAATAATTCATGAAAACGTCCATTCTTATGAATTATTGATCAACTATCGATGAACAATATATACATAAACATAAAAATCGTTTTTGAAAAATGTTATAAAAAAAATATTTTTTTTATCATTATTGAAAATAAATGATGAAAAATCCGACGATAGGACGATCTCGAAAGAATTATTCGAGGCACAGAATTGTGATTACAAGGATCGAATAGAAAAAAAAAAAAAAAACACTTACGATTCACACGGACTCTCAACGCACTGCGGTACTAATTCGTGATCTGCAATAACTAATAATCGTACATGCGAATGACAATATAACTGTAAATAAATGAAGCGTGCGTGGATCAACGGCATACATGTTACTTCGTTGAAAACAAGGACGTGGAAAGGTGGTCGCGTGCAAAATAATAAAGTGTCACTTACCCCGATCGAGGTGGGAAGATAATTATCGCGGTGTACGCAAATTCAGTCCGGCCACGTGTGAATTAACGTTCGATCAACGGATTAACGTAAAAAAAATCAGCATAAACCAAGATCGGCAAATCTCAGCAACTCATAATTACAACGCAATCGTTCTCTGTGCGGAGACGTTGATTGTTTTTATTATCATTTATCGTTGAGTGGTGTGTGAAAATGAAGTATATTCACAATGTCAAGAAAAAAAAATCCACTTCTCGTCGTGTACATAATATATAGTATAATGTATATGTATAATATAACTTGGTACAAAGTGATACGCACATGCCATAAGACTAAATATGTACTAACTCACTCACGGAAAGAACCACTGTGTAGTATATACGATAGACGAGAACAAAAAGAAAAAAAAATCGAACGAAAGAGAGCGAGAGAGAGAGAGAGAGAGAGAGAGGGTTGAGAAAAGTAGGGACTACGAAACGAAAAATCATAAAAATGACTTGTCGCAATCGCGACGTTTGAATCAATTGTTTTTATCGCGCGTTAAACGATCGACAACTATTCGAGTTATTTCGCTTTCCGACGGCAACGAAGTTATAGGAAAAAAAACACGCAAAATGAACAATTCATTTCTATGTACTCTCGAGTTTTATTCTTTATTTCATTGTGAAAAATCGTATTCCGCCGCGCGAACATAACACTATCTTCTATGTCTGTCCCTCGATCTGTCCCTGTTTCGACAACATAAATAAATCATTAGAATCGTCGATAAAAAAAAAAAGCTTCGTTGTGTAATAGAATCCAAGTTTCCCCCATATTTATTGATTTTTTCATATCGTCGTTTTTCGGAAACTTTCGAAAAAAAAGGTCGTCATCGACTTCGTTTCATTCGATTCTTTGCGAGAAACAATATATCACAATCACATATTTGAAACAAATTAAGAAAAGTAGTAAAACAAAAAAACTTTGAATAATAATAAACGTAAAAAAAACAAACAACGACGTGGAGAGCATGTAATAAAATTGGTAGCTAGCTTGGTGCAGCAATATATCTTCTAGATATGTATATATACTATATATAGATAATGAGATAAATTCGAGCGTTCGATACTACAACAACGAGGGAGATCAATAATTGGTTCTTTTTAATGAGCTCAATTCGCTCAACAAAAATATTGTCGTTGCAATCCTTACCTGGTGATCCGACGTCGATCCAAAAAACTCGGCGAACCATGACGACGGGGTATCGATGGCGAACGCGATCGACTTGAACCCGAGGTGCTCGACGACGAGCGTGACGATCGACTCGATCCGCTGCTGGACGATCGTGATGAGCTGGAAAAGCTCCTTCGGCTACGTCGCGTTGAACTGCGATAGAAAAAATTCAGTTACGAATCTTCGGTATCATTATTTTTTGTACAAAAAAATTTTGTACCGAATATGTAGTTGACTATTCGTTAAGCCACGCGGTATTAGTTAGGTTCGACATTAGACAAACGTGCGAGACAATTAACATTTCTTATAATTGATAATGTCCGCTCCAAAACTGAACATACGCGTTATTCACTCGCACGGTCGTTACAATATATAAGGACGTATCGTTCATTTGTTGAAATCTAAATAAATGGGGTCTTACGGTTTTTGAATGTTTACTACACTTTATAAGATCTTTAATCTCTTTAAGAAGATTTACTTTGTGTAAAAAAAATCGTCTACCTCCTTGAAGACCGCGAGCTGCTTCTGCTCCGACTTCTCTTGGCTTTGTCCCTCGATGTTCTCGATACCGATCTCGAAAGACTCCTCGATTTTTTCGATACCGATCTACTCCTCGATCTCTTGGAGTTAGAACGGCTGCGGCTTCTCGATCTCGAGGCAACTTTCGCCGGCGAGTGCGACGATGATTTCTCCGCCGTTTTCTTCGTATCTCTAACGTCGGGTGATCTCGATCGTTTCGATCCCGCGGACGACGATCTCGAGTCACGCGAGCGTTTTGATCTAACGGAAAGTTTCGGCGATTGTTTGGATCTCACCGGGGATATCGAAGCAGCCGCCCGATGGAACGGGGAAATCGATTTCATCTTTCCGCACGGCGAGCGCGTGGGAGATTTTTTCGCACCTCGCGTCGACGACGACGGCGATACCGTTCCGATTCTGTCGCGACGAGGCGATCGAGGTATCGGCCGTTTTTCTCCGGACACCGAAAGCGTGCACGATCGCGATGGAGAATGCGAGTACGACATTTTTCTCGTCGGCGAACTCTTCTTCGACGTGCTCGGTGATCTCGAGCCTTGGCGGACACTCGTTGCCGGTAAAGCTGCTCCTTTGTTCGTAGAAATTGTCGCGACGTTCACGCTAGTCGAAACGGAAGAAACGTGCGGCGGAGACTCGGTCGGTGATCGCAACTTCGCCGTGGAAATTTCTTCGCACCGCCGAGCCTCGCCGGCGCTCGGTGACGCCGAGTGCTTGGTCGTGTCCGTGAGCGGCGATCCTCGTCGATTTCTCATCGGTGGAGATTCGTTTGGGGCAGGAATTTTAATATCGGCTTCCTCGCGAGTCAGCGGTAGCGCCGGTGACGGTGAACGACTCGAGATCGGTGATCTCGCGGCCTCAACGATTTCGATCGGCGATCTCGATCGAGATTTTTCGTCGGAGTCTCGAGTGGTCGTGGATTGAAAATTTTTCGGTGGTTCGCTCGGCAAAGCGATGTCCAAAAGATTGCCGCTGTTCTCGGGCTTCTCTACTTTGATCTTCGATGGGCTTATCACTTTTTTGCCTAAACTTTCGCGCGCTTTTGCCGCAAGACCGCTCTGCAGACGTTTAAGGGTATTTATCTCACGTTGTCTCTCTTCGTCGTCTTCTTGCTGTTGACGCGACTCGTCCTCGATTATCTCGGCCTCGTCCTCGCTCGATGATCGTAGACTCACACGTGGCGCGACCACTCGCATCTTTCGGCTACGCGAGATCGAGCGCGACTTTGGTTTTTGGCTCGAGCGACGATCGTCGCCGTCGCGACGTTTCGTCGATAATCTTTTTCGCGCTTGCTCGTCCTGCAAAATGTCGCGATAACGCTCGGGATCTCGGCGAACCGGCGAGTAACTCAGGCTCGATCGTCGTGAACGACTGCGCGACTTGCTGCGGCTCGATTTACGATGATCACGCGGCGATCTGTCGCCCCGACGATTGCGCGCGACCGTGGAAGGAACGTCGCGCCTTCTGGGCGATCGTGAACGGCGTCGCGAAGTTGACCTTCGTCGTCGCGACGGTGGCGAGTGTCTTCGACGCGACGAGTAGAGCTCATAACGCGAACGACTCGGACTCGGCGAATTCGAGTGCCGGCCGTAGCGTCTCGGCGGCGATCTCGACGGTAAGCGACGTCGACGAGGCGGCGGCGGCGGCGACGGCGACGACGCAACGGTTAATCTTCGCGAACGAGAGTATCGTCGAGGCGAGCTTCGATGTCCGCCGCGATTCTCCTGACGACTCCTCGACGACGATCTGTGACGTTTCGAAGATTGAACCGGTGACCGTTGATCTCGCGGCGGAGGTGACGATCGGTCTTTTGTCTTATCGCCGGGACGTCTGTGAGCGGCGGGCGGCGTCGAGTGACGTCTTCGCGGTGGTGGCGTCGTGTCGGCGTTGCGGGCCAGTCGCGACAATTTCGGCGAACGTCCCGGACGCGCGGGCACACGGGAAGCTTGTGCCTCAACATCGATTGTCTCACGGGCCAATTTATCCGATGGCTTATCGTGCTTCGTCGACTTTCTTGGCGGACCCGGAGAACTGTTGACAATACGAAAATATAACTCAAATTAACACTGCGCGTAAAACGTGTAATTTTGCAATCTTCATAAGCGACCCAGATTTTTTCGTGTCAATGAAGTTTTTTGAGTTTGTTAGAACCGTATGAAAAATTCAGAAATTATTTTGAAGACCTGAAAAAACTGTATCGACTGGTACACAAGTTTAACTCTTGTTTTTGTTTACATTCGGCATTAAAATTGGCGAAAAAATCGTAGAAAAACTATCGTGTGATTCGAAATTCGTGTCTTAACGATGTCTCAAGGAATTATTTCAAAAAATATCTTTGCAGGCTGTTATAATTGAGGATTCGTACTTCAAGAAGTAAGATTACTTCAACGCTTGAAAATCAATAATGTCCGGCATGTCGAATTATTTTGGAAAAAACCCCTAATAAATTTGAAACCGAAATATTGACTCTTTCGTAACAAACCAACGATGCCTGTAAGCGTTCATTTGTGAAGTACATATTGATTGCATTTTTGAGTAAGAGCATATACTCATCACACTGATGAACTTATAAAATATTTAGCTGAAATATACGAAAATTACCAATCTTCGATATTTTTTAGGACGCAATACATTTTTTTCGTTATTAAAGTAATAATAAAATTCACACCTGTCGGTTGAGCTCTCGGACGTCTGGTGCTTCCGTTTCACCGGGGCCTTTTTCTTCTAGAAGGAATACGAAAATCGAAATTAATCACGACTTGCCAGTAATCTCATTGAGCCAACATCAAATTCATGCAAATTATTATACTCCCAATAGTTTCGTATATACTGCAGATATACTATATGTTATGTGTATATATATATATATATATATATATATATATATATATACAATTATCCAGACAATAGATTCAGTGTATACACGGAACTTTCGTGTTACACTGTGCTTTTTTAATCGTGTGAAACGATACACTTATCGATTTAATCATTCTAAAACGATAAGAGACGACATCTCATTGGATGGAACCGGGGAGGGGGGGTAAAAAAAATGCTGATGTAGCCGACACGTCGAGCATCGAGTAGCCGCAAATAAGAAAGCGTATCGAGAAAATTCATCTCTGTCCCTCGCTAGAATTAGGTCAAGGAAAATTCTACCGTCACTTCAGCCTTTGGTTAAAGTGTAGCAGAGGAAAAATAAACGAATTTTTAAAAAATGACAAATTAGTATTTTTACTGATTTGATGCTCTCGTAACTATTTTGCGGACGAGGTGAGCTTCGGTAGGGTAAATGCAAATTGTCGTTCGACAATCGTCCAGGAAACCTACGCAATTGGACAGAGGATAGTTCGATAGACAATCGTAGATCAAAGAATATATGAAGCAGCCTCGTACCAAATGAAACGAAAGAAAAACGAGTCAACACACACACACACACACACACACACA
Organism: Ischnus inquisitorius; assembly: GCA_963924025.1. Classification (NCBI taxonomy): domain Eukaryota; kingdom Metazoa; phylum Arthropoda; class Insecta; order Hymenoptera; family Ichneumonidae; genus Ischnus; species Ischnus inquisitorius. Next base: position 19,161,247 of record OZ001244.1, read on the forward strand.
CACACACACAGACACATCCTCACGATAAACTTTAGTTCAACGATACACTGCAATTTTGTGTGTGTGTGTTCCGGTGCTTGACACAAAACCAGGTGATATACTATAAATATGTACCATATATAGAGCAATAAAATTATTCGTTTTTTTGTATGTATAAAAAACATAAAAATTAAAATCGTAAGAAAAAGCCTCGTACGAGAGGTTAATAATTACGAATTATTTATTACATTGAGTAGCGGCATGTCGGGTACTCACTCAGGGAATGTATCCTGTCAAATGGCGCTGATAATTACAAACAATACTGAGATTTACACTTTGAAAATCAATGATCCGTTTAAACTTCAAAAGAAATCGGAATACAAAATGTAGTTGTTTCTTTTCGTTATTTTTTTTTTCTTTTTCGACAGCGACAAGCAATGGGTCATGCTTTAACGATACAGAAAGATAGATATAAAAAGTGGTAGAGTGAATCAAAAGAAAGTAGTAACAAGAGGTATGGAAAAAGACATGTGGAGAACAAACGTTGTTTAGCAAAGAAAAAAACTTTTAGTTTCGACTCGAATGACCTCCATCGATCGGCAAACTACCTCTTAACTTTTTTTTTTGTTTTTGATTACATATCGCGAACTTAAAGCTACAGTAGTTAGTCGTTTTACGTATGTTTGGTGCATGCTTCCGCTTTCTCGTGCTAAAAGCTATATATATATATATAGCTTCCCTTTTTTTTTACTGGCATAATTATTAATTGTTATTATAAATTGCATAAACACGTACTACAAGGTATGCGCACGGAAAGAACTTTTGTACTCGGCTTTTACGTCATGTAAGTTACTCGTTTTTTTTCCGTTTTTTGCCGATTATTCGATAACTAAGCTTTCCTACCTCATATTTGTCTTTTGCGTCCGATTTGGCTCTCTTCTTCTTTCTCTTTCGCTTTTTCTTCGACTCCGCCTCCGAAGAGCTGCGAAAAATCAACAGAGAAATCTTGTAATCTAAGAAAACCGTCGATCGAAAGCGATTGGGAGATTGTGATGCTAATTTTACCTGCTATCGTCGGAGTCATCGCTGGTGTCGCTACCGGACGAGTTAACTTCGACTTTCTTCTTCTCTTTTTCCTTTTTCTTTTTCTTCGATTTCTCCTTTTTCTTACTCGTCTTCGGTGACTCGGATCTATGAGGAAAATCAGTCATTTCTTAAGTGACACAACACGACAATGACAAAATTACAATCGATAATTTGATAAATATATCGTTATCCTTATTAATTTGATTATAAACTCTGGTATATCGATCGAAACGTTGCAGTGGACGGTCTCCCTGTTGTCAAGTGCATACTCTTGTGCTGATAATATACAAACAAGTCTTTTAACATTAAGAATATCGAACGCTTCGAATCGGGCTGTGTATAATAATTTTTTTTCAAGTTTCTCCGCGTGTTCTCGTGTAGTTGTGTCTATTAAACTTAAGGGAAAGCTACGTGGAACGTGAAGCTCAAAGAGCTCTCGGAGCTCGTTCGGAATGTCTTGAATAATTGTATCGCCACCACTAACAAACAAGACACGCGTGTTAGTGCGGACGATAAAAATGACTAAAATACAATGAGAGAAGAGGGACAAAAAAAATCACTTCAAAGCAAATCTTTGTAATTTTGTGGATAAGGTTGGCTCCGTAACTCAAGTGTCCAATGGATGGATACATTTTCCTATGATTTTTTTTTAAATAATTCTACGCGAATAAATGCTTTTTCGAAAGATCTGGTTCCCGGAGCGTGAAATAAAAAAAAACCATAAAAAGAAATGTATTAACTGTATGAAAACCTGGGGATTCAAGAACACAAATGACAGAAAGATAGTGCGTGTGCTGCTGGTCTTGTAGTCCCCTTCGGAAACCAAATCCTTCAATAACGAGATAACGAAGAACCGTGTATATTGATATATATATATATATATATATTTGATAATGTTATTGCAAATCCTATAATATAGTAGAGTTAGCATAGATTTAATGTATAATGAGGAGATTATTACGATATAATATGGGATTAGCATTACCTTGATAACCATCGATAGGGACGGACTTGTCAGAAAAAAAATAGAGATATGACATTAACAACAAGCTTCATTGATAAACAACAAAGATAAGGAATGCATGAGATTGCCTTCTCTCTCTCTCTCTCTTTACTTTCGACTGGAAAAAAACCGATTATTTTCATCAAATCAACGCGTCTCGCTCGAATGATTTTACGACAAATATACGTCTACGTTTTATACGATGAAAAGCGAATTGACCACGAGTCACAGCGATACAGCCAAGTTAGATGAGTAACACACGAAAGATTGTACCGGTAAAGCATCCTTTTTCTTTTTCCAAAAGCCTCCAAAAAGTTGAAGAATTTCGTTGCATTTTATTCTATTGTTTTCGTAAATAATAAATAATAAAAAAAGACCGGACCGTATCGCCGCGGCTTCCTCAAACGCTACCTAAGGATTCTAATAAAGTCGTCAATTTTTGTATTAGCGATTGCCCCGTACTTTTTTTTTTTTTAATAAATCGCGATACGACGCGACACTTACCTACTGTGCCTACCTCTCAGGTAGGCACTAGTCCTCCTCAGTTCTGTTTGAAACAGAGAAAGGTGTACGGGATATGAGAGACAGCTGGACGAAGAATTGTTTCGTTTTTTTTTTGTTTTTCATAATCGTCATAAACTGACCGAAGACGCATAGTCTTTTTTTTTCGTTTTTTTTTCTCTGAATATGTAGAATGTTTCATAGGTCCATTTAATAATAAAACTATGGATCATCGTATGATAAAAAATAACTAATTAATAAATGTGTCGTATAAGCGGTATCATGAACACGTGTGTAAAATAGCGATAAATGAACAATCAATCGGCGATATACAAAGAGAGGGGATAGATAGTTATATAGCGATAGTGTGGGTGAACTACGGGGAAAGGGTAACGAGAGCTTTTTGCTTTGTTTTTTCATTTAATAATGACTCTTTCCTTTGGCGCCATGGAGTCTCGATTAGTTCTGTTTTCGGTTCACGCTCATTTTTTTCAAAAATATTTTTTTACGTCGTCGGCAATGAAATATCATACCGACGTGACTCGTTGACCGCGCAACAGACCTCTTCCAGCCTCCATGGACATTTCCACCGCTTACGCTAATTCATACCTGTCTTTCTTGTGTTTCTTGCCCTTCTTCTTCTTCGTACTGCTCGCCGAACGTTTTCTCTTTACTTTCTTCTCGGGCAACGAAGCGCTCGGTTCGCCGATAGTCCCGGAGTTTCCAACGGCCGTGCTAACCTCGGGGCTTGGCGTTCGTATGAGTTCATAAACTTTGCTCGCCGCTGCTCTTGCCTCTGCCTCGCGCGCGTGCCTCTCAGGATCCAGACTGCTGCCCTCGACGAAAAATTCCGATATTCCGAATGCCTCGCGCAGTTTTGCGTTCTTTTCTTGCTGCGCCTCGGCGATCTGATGTGTTTCTCGTACACTGTAACCGGAGAGTTATCGAATTAATCAATGAAAATGGGGAATTCCGATCGATCCCGGAAGAATAACCGTTATCACAATGACGGCACTTCAAAATATGATATATGATTTTTTCCAAAAGGACTCTCAGTTTTGTTCTCACATTTCGTAAATGTTTCTAACTTTTTTTTTCAATGAATAACGTACCGCGTTGTAATTTTAACGGTCATTTTGCTTCGAGAAGCCTGTCGGAGGGAAATCGTTGCTCGATACAGAAGCGCCGGCTACGATGTAGCATTAATAGAAGTTGAAAATTCAAAGTTAACGAATGAGCATTGGTTTCTAATCCTAGGTGTTTTGGACGATGGGGAAGCAGTGAATTAGCTCACGAGAAAACACGATTAACAATGCCGTTGAGGTGACATAACACACTGGCACTGCATAGCCGGAGCACCGAGGCGACCCCCTCGAAGTACCGAGGGGGATGGCAGAGATACGTGAAAAGCGAGCTATGGCGAAAGCGGCGCGAGTCGGACGGAGACAGACTGCGAATCCTCTCGTCGCCCACGAACAGCCCCGTGCACCGCTGTGCCGATCAATACAATCCAGCTGTTCTCCTTTCCGACATCCCTTCCACACCGCCGAATCGACGCGAGGAAGGGATAGGTATTGAATAAAAAAACAAAAAAAAAGGAAAAACATCAGAAACAAAGCGAGCCGATAGTTTCGAATAAACGTATAGGTGGGCAACGACAAATTTTCCTTCACACATTTATAAGGGAGACATTGTTGTTGATTGTTTGAGGATTGTTTATGCCTTAAAGAGGGGTTTGGCGATTTCAATCTAAATAGTGGACCATTCACTTCTTATAAGTGAAACACAAGTCGTGGAATGATCCAATTAGTTTATTTATTGGTAATAGTGTTGATATGAAAAAATCTCAAGGTCCAAATAGAAAAAATTGTTAAAGTTTTTTTTCTTTTTAATGAAAGTTAAAAACAAAATTTTGGTTAAAAAAACACGCGAGTCTTCACGACCGTTGTTGTATTCGGGATTTTTCTAATCGCAATCCGGATAGCGGTACAAACAATTGACCGCATGGGTTTTATGTTGTGATTTTTTCTCCGGAAATGAACGATTAAAGCACGCTCGTCGACTGGAAATCAAGACCGGTGACCTCTCAGCGGGTAATATCAAGTTGTTTCTCTGCTTATGGATGTCCGAACTTGTTTGAATAAAAAACGTTATTGTCCAATCGGAAGGATTCCCACGAAAATTCACGAAGGAATAATTTTTTCAACCTAATAACGGAAACAATTCAAGATTCAGCACCTCGAATTATATCTCAAACGGATTAAGATACGTTAAATTGTATATTTAACAGTGAATCGTTCGATCAGAGTGATTTTTATTATTCTGGGAAGGATTCGATGATTCACCTGACGACGGATCTGACGCTGTTTCGTCGTCCGGCAAGCAGATGCAATTGTATCCGTTGGCAGCAGCAGCAATGCTGTTTTGTCGGATTCTGCATAACCTGCCGTTTCTTTCCATTCGGACCGTGCAATTTGCGTTTTCGCGTGCGTTTGAAGACTCTCTGACGATCGAGAAAAAAATTGCCTCTCCACAGACGTTCGAAGAATGCTCTACCGTCGGCTGGACCTCGTCCGCGCGCCGGTTTCGGCGCTATCGAAGTGGACATCGTCATCGATATAACTCGACAAACCTTTTCGATTCCTTTCCCCGTATCTCGCCTCGATATCGTCGTACGTATCGTTCCTCTCAATTGCCGGACGTCCGTAATTGAGAAATCTACGAGAATTGTAACGTCTCGGCGCGCTGAAACGACGACTCGAAACTTCCGACGTTGTCGCGCGAATAAGTCGATGTAATTTCAAGCGTGGAAGTACTTTTCTCAAAGAGAATCTTGTGACGTTCTGTAAGCGGGTCTCGGCGTGGTTTTTGATCCTCGTGTCTCGAGCTCCAAGCTAATCGCTTCTGTGCGCCGAGCCTCCTCTTGAAAATAATGGGTTCCGTTGTATCAATGCTTCTCTCCGTTTCTTTTCTCTCCCCTTGTTGACAATTCTCGAGGACCGCTGTTTCCTCGAACTAAAGACCGATTGTTGCCTTTGTTCTTCAATTATTTGATACAATATTATTTTTCCATTAGCTCCGCGGCGTCGTTAATTATAATTAGTACGTTTGTTTTTGTTTTTTTGATTAAATTTAAGGAAGACGTTGGATTAGGCACGCTAGTTCGACTAGGCACAATTGTCCATCAACATTCAATCTAGTTATTGTTAATTAATATTAACACGTTAATAATACGCACGCGTTTTTTCAAAAGTTCTGTTTTTCGAATCGCAGACACATGGATCTGTATAAATGTGGTGATGTTTTGTTGTTTTTCAGTTTTCTTATTTTGTTTTTGTTTCTTTTATCGTGCCGATTCACGGTGAAACTTAGCGCGTATCTAACCGATGCGACTGGACCATGGTCGAAACGACGAATAAATGTCGAGATTTGGGAATCGATTGCGGGATTACGACGAGGAAGTCGCAACAGCCGAGGTACACAGACCGCAGGTATCCTCGAGTATCGGTCGACAACGAAACCGACTAAATTCGACGCTAATGGACGTTGCACGTATCTCGATTCCGGACTGGCCTACGCACACTTTGCCCTCGAACATGAGTATCCCCGTTTGTACGATCGAGCAAATCGTCAACACGTTCCACGTTCGATCCGTGAGTATATCTTTGTTGCGAATATATATATATATATATATATATATATACATTAGTATTTGAAAAACACGATATATTAGATTAATTTAGAATTATCAATTGTAATTAACGTTACGAACTAGTGGAAGACTTTTGTGATTTTCGACGATCAAAAAAGCTTTAAAGCTACATTATTTTAGTTGTTTGAGTGGTTTAGAGAAAAAAAAAAAATCGACAAAATAATTTAATTTATGACTCTTTCCATCTCCGCTCTCGACGAAACTGAGAGCTTTTTCCTTCTCTCGGTAAATACACCCGACGAACCCATTATTGTCGTTATTTTTTGTAATTTTGGCCGTAGCACGCCGATAACGCGAGGCGTTGCGACGCCTATTCATTCCCGCACTGAATTGCGAAAATCGCGATGCGCTCTAACCGTGAGGTGGAAGAGTCTCTCGATAACCCCTCCCTCCCACGCCCGACGGCCCGTGCGATCGCACCCTTCGTTTTCCGTGCACGCGATGCGCGAGTTTATACCAGCATCTCGCGTTCTCCCCTCGGTCCCGAGATTCCTCGGTCGCATGGGCGATCCGCAGCGGAGACGGAGAAGCGCCGGCGCTACCCTGGGGAAGTCGATATCGGGGTGGTGCACACACATAATCTTCTCTCTATCCCCCTCACCGCCGCCTTTGGGTTCTTTCTCTCGCGCTTGTAACGCACACGGAGGATTCTCGAATGAACGAACAACTCGTGCTACCCCCTCGTGAGAGAAATCGATCGATTGCTTCCGTGCATGCATAGCGAGCTCCTCAAAAATGCCAGAAATTCGAAATTTTTCTTTTTTTACACGATTTTTCTCGTTCCGGGGGAAATTCTCGATTCATTGGAAAAAAAATTAAAATAAAAAAATCAAGATTGTCCGGTTATTCTTACATGGCAATTTTATAGACGCTATTTCGAGAAGGTGGGGATGGCCAATGATAGTTCTCGGAATACTAATCCCGGATTGGACGGTCGCAAGATGAATAACATCGCGGATGCAATTTTGAACCAGACGAGGGTTCCTAGACTCGCAATATAAAACCGAATATCGTACGACGGAGTAAAAAAGGAACGATCGAAGCGATACTCACTTTATCCGGCCAAATTCGTCGTGAGGTGCGGTTGGCTTGGGGTCGCCGCCCATCAGCATCGAGCGACATACTTCTACTCGCAATTTCACCTCTTCCGGTGAATATCTGTAGAACAAAAATAACTCAATAAAATGTTGTTTCTTGCAAAATCTTACAGGTTGAAAAACAATTTTTCTATCATTTTTGTACAAAAAATAATCAACATTTGTTTTTCTTCGTTTAATCTTCCATTTCGCTGGAATAATCCGAGTGAATTGCGGCGAAAATCAGGATACTTTATGTCCTGTCAAATATGCAATGTACGATACATGTCGTTTGTGTTTTCGTATTTGCAATTTCTTTTTTGACCACGCTATGAAGGTTGATACTAATATATATTCATCTATTTATCTATTTATAGGGGTTGTCCGGGCGATGAATCGAATAAATAAACATATAAAACTTTATAGGGATTGCATTTGCCGCCTCCGAATGGCAGGCGATCGAGCCAGTATCCAAATACGGACGATACAACGCGTAGAGCGACTGGGAAGTCACGATTGAGAACTTTCTATTATATTATAGCTTCTAATATTGCGACTATTGGCGAAGGACCATTCTGTTAAATAAGTGAACGAATAAATCAATTCAAAGTTACGTCGGAGTAATTAAAATTGAGGAACGATTCCGATGGGAATATTTACGTAAGATTGGATAAAAAGGGTAAAATTATGCATTGGCGTATGAAAAAAGACGAACAATGGAGGTTCGGGTGGATTTCAGGAATGGAGTAACGACGATTCTTACCCTTGCTCTTCGAGCGTATCGGTGAGTTCCGCGCACTTGACCTCGATCTTTCTCTTGCGCTCGTGATCGAGTATCTCCTGGTTCGGCTGTTTGTTCAATTGATCCAATTTGTTTTCTTCGTTTTTGTAATTAACTTTGTCTCTAGTCTTTCGTACGATCGCCCAATTGCGTTGTACATGACCATTGGTACCCGAACCCCTGGGCGTTTGGAGTCCTATGCCGTTGTACATTTTTTTTTTCTTTTTTCAGCCTCCACCTACGAAACGTCCATAAAAACAGTGGCAGCGACGAATAAATCAAGTACGAGGATTCGGACGAACGATATTGTCGATGCAATTTGATGCGTAGGAGAAATTCGCGCGCAGTGTAAATACAATTCGAGAAAGATTACGAAGCCGGAATTGAGGTTAGGCTTTCGACCCAGGTCGAATGAATTATCGATCCGAAAGGGGGCAAGTGCGCAAATCGTGCGTATCCAAAACGTCGGTCTTCCACCGAGCGGATTAAGCTTTCCACGAACCTTCGGACTCGCATGTACGTTGTCGATATCGTCGCTATTGATTCGTCACACGTCGTCGTTTCTCGAGAAAAATAAGAGATCCCGACGATCCGCGATTTTCGGCTTCGCGGTGGTACACGGCGCGATGGCGTATCCGACGGGGAAAACGCGAAACGAAATACAACATAAAAAAAATAAAACGTCCGGACTATATAGCGCGTTTTACCACCCAACGTTTCGGGGAAAGGGACGCGCGCGCGCAGCGCTGCGTACAGAGGCGCGTTTAGAAATCGTACTCGGGAATCCTCCAGTTTCTCTCTCGAGCACTCGCACGGGAGCATCATTCTCGCTTTTTCTATCTTATCGAGAGTACATTTCCGCGATCTTCTTTGTCGGCCCGTACCTCGGGTGCGAATGTGGCGACGAGACGGTAATCCAACGCGCGAGTGTTGTCAGCAGCGAGATGCCGAATCCGCGACCGCGTGCTCTCTAACAGCGGACTTGGCGCGTGAAAAGATCAAATCTTATTTATCATTTTTTCTAATGGCGAAAATGCTCGTTCGGGGATCGGTAAAAGAAAAATCGTTATAAATACGCTCGACGGGGTCGACAAGTGTAGCATTGGAAGAGGGCAGTTGTATCGAAAAGAAGTTTAAAGAGTTCGAATGAAGGTTACCGTCGACGATGTTGTTGTACCCGGCGATACCGTCGAGGTCGCTCTACCGAATAATACGAGGGAGAAAATCGTTCTCGGTCCTGGTCTTCGCAGGGACGGGGACAAAATTTACGCGAGCAAATCGGGCATCTTGAAGAAACGCGCGCCTTCCGTATATTACGTGGACAGTTACCAGAGACGGTGAGAATAATAAAATGCCAAAGAACAACCGTATCGACGCAAGAAACTTTGAAACGTAAATGATTTTCAGATACATTCCGAGCCAGGGCGAGGACGTCGTCGGCATTGTGACGCAAAAAGCTGGCGACATATTCAAGGTCGACATAGGAGGCAGCGACGCGGCCTCCCTTTCGTACTTGGCCTTCGAAGGTACGAGCAAAAAAAATCGGCCCGACGTTCAAGTAGGCGATGCTGTTTTTGCAAAACTCGTAGTCGCCGGCAAAGACACGGAGCCCGAGTTGGTCTGCGTCGATTCGCACGGGAAAAAAGGAAAGCTAGGCGTACTCGATCCCGAGGGAATGCTTCTCGCCTGTTCGCTGAGTCTAGTCAGAAAAATTCGTAATCCGGACAATCCGTTCCTCGCCGAATTCGCCAAAGAACAGGCTTACGAACTGGCGATAGGAATGAACGGAAGGATCTGGATTCGCGCCAGATCCATCAAGGACACCGTAGCTCTGGCCAATGCTATTCTAGCTGCTGAATTCACGCCTCGCGGCGAGATGCGAACCCTTTGCGCGACCATTTCCAGAGTCGTACTGGAATCCGGTTGAACGGGTTCATCGATTCGTCCGCCGACTCCGGAGAATGTATTTTATCGTCCGAAAAATCTTGTAACAGAAACTGGACAAATTTCTTGTCGGCTGTAAATAAAGTCTGATAATGTTTTTTTTTACAATTACTCGCGTCGCAGTTTGTTTTTCGTTACGAGACGCGTCGATAAGCGGAAAAATAGAAAGAGTCATCAACGTTTTTTAACAAAATTCAATGATTTTTGGCGAAAATTCGATTTTACTCGCCCAAACGAATGAACCGCACCTTGATAAACGGTACAGTTTCGTGCGCAAACTTGAATCTCTAAATAAGAGAAAGACTAATAAGATTAGGCGGTACGATGTATAGATATATATGTGTCATTAAAAATACACTGGCATTGTATACAATGTTATTTTTACATGAAATACGGTGATGAAAACAGTAGTTAGCCTTATCGTAATCACACTCATAATTATTTCGCTTCGATCTGTCAAACTCCCAAAAAATTTCGTTTTAACCGAGAACGCCGGAGAGATTGCGCGCTTGCGGCAATCGGATTAGAAAATCGAATTCTGTTATTCGCTCTGCCGGTTTCGCATTTCTCTTGGTTAAAACGTAATTAATTTTGGCCAAGTTCACAACCCCATTAACATCAAACCGATCAACCTTTTGGCGCATTTATTCCGCATGATACAAGCCGTTCTTGTTCTTTATTTTATTTTTTCTATATCGTGGGGATACAGTATTATTGTTGTATGCTAAGAAACACGGATAGTCCGCGAGTCGAGTGCGCGTTTTGCGGGGGAATCGAACGAGCAGCAGCACATTCTCTCGCATTCTTTCTTCCACTGATATGTACCCAATATCGATTCTTACTTTTCCGTACATTTCAGTGATTTTTTTCTTTCGTCTACAAGCAACGAGGAATAATCATTATCTCTATCCTCCATTACCGTGATTCGCCTTGCTTCTTTCATTTATCTTTTTTTATCGTAATCATTGAACTGTTTAATATTCAGAAAAATACCTTTAAACGATCATTCGATTGAGATAGGGTTTCGCGCCGCAATCTCCCTTGAAAATTAATGATATAACTCGCAAGACTCCGAATATTTTCCTCTCCTAATTTTTTTAATCTCTTTCCTTAATGTACTCTCCCACCACCTCTTTAATTTTTTTGTACTTGACGATGACATGTGACGATTTTGTGTTTTATTCTCTTCATCCGTGTAACTCGACAAATTAAATCGTCTTGCTGCAAATTGGTACTTTTAGAAACCACTTTTCTCGAATTACCATTTCTTTGCTCTATTTCTTCGCTTCGTTTGAATCAAATAATTGAGCGCGTACTTGTCTCTTATGCCTCGCGACAGCGCACAAAATGACTCAATAACGTTTGTGGTCTCGCTATTAATGGTCCTCTCGAATTGTCAAAGTTTGAATTTGAGAAAAAAAAAAAAGAAAGATAAGAATGCCAAAGATGGAATAAACAATACATTTTTTTTTCGTTTTTTCGTTTTTTTTTTTTCAATACTCTGTAAATAAAATATAGTGTGTATAGTTTATATTTATTTTCGAAGGCAATATATTCGTAATAATTTGCATGTATGCGTGTGCTTTTTTTTCTTTTCAATGAATATAATTGTGGTAGCATCGTTTATAATTGAAAAACTCGCGATCTGTATAAGAATTGTTCTATAGAAATTATTCTCGCAATTTGCGCCTAAATCGAATGGATCTTTTGTACGCGCGATAAAAAATAATCAGCCGATAAACATTGCCGTAGATAATGATAGATCCTACACAATAATCTAAATAAAATGAGGCAACAATTCGATAAAAAAGTGAAATAACCATCAACAAGAAAAATTAAATAATTATTCAACAATGTAAAAAGCTAGAAAGCTTCTCTCCCTGATCTGTATCATGATCGCATCATCGATACACTAGCTGCAACTAGGTCTATAACGACGAATAAATTATTGAAATACTATCGCGGTATACGAACGGCATGGTTAGAAATATAAATCTAAGCGTTTCCTCATTCTCAGCGTGATAGTGTTTCGAGCAAGTGCTTTAGTTTCTTTTTCGTCGCGTATATTCTCTCCGGGTTACGAAATTCCGAATGCTATTGTGCTTTGTGTCACGAATGGCGACGACGACGACGACGACGACGTTTGGTTTGGAATGCATATTTGTCAATCAACATGGATTCACGAGTCGAAACATCGCTGGGGTTTTGACGATAAACAGCTGTATGGTAATTGATATTTTTTCGTTTTTTTTTTTGCGCGAAAATAAGGATAAGTTTTTGTAATAAAAGAGGAAAACTTGTAATAGACGAGAAGCGTAGAATCGTCGGGTCGAAAATAGTCTATCTATCGATCCGAACGGCTATATGTTTCCAGCGTAAGCTGTGAGAAGCAAGCGGAACGCGCACACTTCGGTTACACGGAAGCTGCCGAATGTTGACTATTCGTTACAGTTGTAGGGAGTATAACGTAGGTAGCATCGTCTCGTTTGTTATGCTATAAAAACTATCGACTCTCGGGCCAAGTTCGCAAAGCGGAGGATGCAAGCCACGAAAGTCTATCATGGTGGAAGCTTCAATGGCAGGAATCGACTAATACGGAAATATGCACCTAAAATTTCTTTTTTTTTTACCCGAAAGATCTCTCTATCTAAGATTCATTCCCACCTCACAATTGTTACAAGAATAATTTTCATCTTGGACAACGTACGCACTAATCACGAGGGGGAAAACCCGTGTAACGTCAAGATCTAAGCGATATAGAAACTCTCTCGACTCTCTTTTCTCATGGAAACTATCGGTTATTCATTAAACTTTCGTTACGTTCGGGAGTGTCCCGCGTTTATTCGCGCGAAACGGGGATTAACAAAGGAAAAAAGAAAAAACACGAAAATCTCTCAAAGAACGCGAAGCGGACGATGTCACGATGAAAAGTACGATCTATAACTAATCCGTAAAAGTGATCGATGAATCATTCGGTATGATCCGATATAAAATCCTAGCAATTCTCTTTTCTCTTTCTCTGCCACTCACGTCCCTCTTGAAGCTTGTATCTCACGATCTTAGTATGACAAATGACTCTTGACTATGATATAATGCCGTTTTTGTTTTTACGAATAAATACAGTTATTAGATAAATATTGCGACATTGCGTCTCAGCGTTAATCACCCATTTATATATTATAAAAAATTGTCTTTGCTTATAGCTAAAATATTACGATGCCTCGGCTATATAAATATATGTACTTTTATGTTTATCCAATTATTATTATCATGTTGTTATTTTTTTTCCGTTACTCGCTTCGTCCCTCCAAAGTCGCTGCTTTGCGCTTCTAGTTTTGCCTCTTTTTTTTCGTCCGATTCATCGTCATTGCTAGCGCGTTTGTGTAATTATTTATTAAATACCATTCACAACACAGAGTGCATAGTACGAAGCTGTTATCGAAGATTACCGCGCTCCGATCTTTTACGATCGAATCCTGTGCGGAAACTTTTTTTTTTTTTTTCAAGCTTCTACGTAACAACGCACAACCCATTTTTATACAACCTGCGTGCATCAAACTGTCGCATATCCGCGATCCGGATAGTTCTTCACCACCGATCCTCCGGTCGGATATCCCGACAGTTATCATTCTTTATTGTTTCCTCTCAATAGCTCAAAACGAACGCTAAGAAAAGTGTACGTGTCTTTTTTTTTCGACTTTATCTCAATCGTGCATTCAATCGAAATGTTACTTTGTCTTTTTTAAAACTTTTTATACAAATCGTCGGCTTTCGAATCTCTACCATCCACCCGCACCCAATAGAGATCAAATCGTATATACGTTGATAATAAGATTTCCAAAACTGAGCTTATTCTGATATGCAGTAATTCAGAATTACTGTGAAACTTCGCGGACGCGCGACGCGGGCGAACGCATTTTTTTTATTGTTATTATTATAATTTCTTTAGTAATTCCCTCGCCCCGTCGAATAGCGTCTCAAAGTGTTCGTCTTCCCGGTTCAAATATCGCATCGTACATCTTTGTTTATTAATTTCTCTTCTCTCACATTTCATCGGCCGTTTCTCTTCGCGCGAATCGTTTCAATGCCGTTCTGCGCACCTCGCTCGATATTTCGGCCGCTTCGGAAGCTAATGGTACACAATGTAATTAACGCAGCGCAACGCTCGTCAAACTTTTTAGACAAATATATTTAGTATTATTTACGACTCAACGGTGATATTGTGCAACAATCATCAAACTCGTTTGTTGTTCAAAATTCCCGATGTCTAAATTACAATCGTCGATACTTGGTTTTGATACTATTTGATTCATTGAACGATGTACGATGGAGCTTGTTACGTCGACGCGTATCTCCTTTATGTACGTATGTATTTTTCTTTTCTCTTCGCGATTAATCGCGAGCTGATGGTAAACTTTTTTTTCTTTAATCATTATCTTAAGGTTGTGCAAAAAGCGTTACTTATCATTAATATTATTCTTTTTTTTGTCTATTCCTTTCTCAAATTTATTCGTTTCGTTGAACGCTTCGCGAATTCTTCGATGGACCTATATGTTTATCATAAAAGCGCATCCTAAGCCCGAGAAATTCATCGTTCTTCCTCGCTATGCGGTTATCTTTTTTTCCTTTAATTTTGTTTCGTACCTTCGAACGTTAGTTCGACATGTTATAAAAAAGTTAAATCGACGACAACGACACTGTCACGGTTTTTCCTCTCATCCAGTGGAAAAACATTCACCGTTTCTCTCCATGCATCGAACCCGTCGCAGTTTTGGGGCAGTAAAAATGAGATAACGTTTAGCGCGTCTCCGCACTTTCTTTTTCTAGCTGTCGCTCTCTCTTTCTCTCGTCGGTTTCGATTATAATCTACGTAATATTTTCTAAGAAAAATAAATTATCCTCGCGCCGCGAGTCATGCTTCGGTCGCGAGTACTTTGTTTTATCTGTCGAAGAACGGAGAAAAAAAAACGCTTAGAGCTTCGGGTATTCGGACGTGCAAAATCGAAATGAATTTCAAAAACTCGCTCGATCGAGTTAAACAGTCTTGGCAGAAAACTCGACCCGGTTTTCTCTGGTTCATCATCGTTATCTTGCCTCGCGACTCGTTCGCGATTATGCTCTTTCGTTCGAAAAATCAGATCTAAAACGCCCTCGCTTGCTTTATCAAATAGCTTTCGTACCGATCGTTGGGCTAGAGATTTCTCATTCGCCTCAATCGGTTCCCCTCCGATACTCTTACGTCCGTTATCTACTTTGAGTCTTGTTTCATTGTTTTTGTTTTGTTTTGTATCTTTGAACACTTTGCTTTGTATCGTGAGATCGCGTTGGGCTCGCGTTCGGTTTAAATATCGCGAAGCTCCGAGCCGCGAGAGTCGTGGTTTCGCTCCGCGACGCGCTATTCGCTCCGTCACGGCTGACTCTCTCCAATGCAATTAATATAATCATTGGTTTTACCTCGATGGATATGATACTTCTAGCTCGATGGTTATTCACGGTCTCGACGTCTCGCGCGGCATCGCGGAATCGCCAATTTTCATGGTTATTATTATCGATAATACGACAGTTTGCATCACCGTCGCGTTTCGTCGTTTCGTGAATTTCAATAGATATTCCCTAATCGAACGAACGCTAGAGCCTTCGGGGCTGAACTACCGTGTTGTTGTTCAATCTCGTTGTCGTCTGATTGTTGAAGTTCTCGTCCTGCGGTATGCGCTCCGTTCGCTCGTCGAAGAATCCGGGATTCAGAATAATGTTCGGCACCAGCTCAATCACTTCCTGCTCCTCCAGCTGCGCTGCAATTTTCGAGCGGAGATTAATTTTCATTGGTCTGGGCCACGGTACCCACTGGGAGCTTCTACCCTTTCCCTTTACCAACTCGTCTTTTTTCTTTTTTTCGTTATTCTCTTTACCTCTCTATGATCTAATCTCTATGTTTGTTTTATTATTTTACATTCTCGTCTTCATACCTTTTGTCTCTGTACAAATCTAAAGTTTCATTGCACTATTGTTTCCATTCCGCCATCGCAATCATTACTCGGTTTAATACAATCAAATTTTATGTATATTTTTTATCCTTTTTTTCCTTCTCAACGCAAGATTCGCTCGACGTGAAAAAACCATCGCGGGGACACGTATGTCTGACTTTTTCGGAACCCGAGCAAACTTGTTGATTTCGTTTGGCTATTGGATCAAGTAAATTGTATCTATATTATGCCACAAGAAAGGAAAATGCGCCTTTTCGGAGAATGCACTTCCTCCCGAGTGACATACGCTTATTTTTTCCCCGACTGTGCTAAAATTGTCTATTCCTTCCTAGGGAGGAAATAAAAGTAACTTCTCACACGCATTACAGACATCAAATATGGTCCTTTTAGCGTAGTCGTCGAGATAAATGTATCGAGAGCCTTTAAAAAAAGAAATTGTGATAATCTATCGAAAAATAAAGAAGATACGGTCGTCGAAAGAGCGACTCACTTTTTCTTTTTTTCTTTCCGAGACGCTTCGCGGTGAATAGTCTCCCGGATGCATATCTTTCAAACGTTTAAATATATTTTGGCCATTTTTTTTTTTTTTCATACATGATTCTCATTACACGTACCTTTCGGTGGAAAAAATTCCATTTTATTTTCGTTAATAATTTTTGAAAGGAAAAAAAAAGTATCCTATCGTTTCTCGAACGATTGTGTCCCCCGTCTTTTACGAAGAGCGAAACTTGTCAGAAGTTTCATTGGATCTACTGTCAAATCAAATCATTCCAATTCAACTCGATTTTGCGTGTATATGTGTGGGTGTGTGTTTGTCCGTCATCTTTTCACAAGTCATCAAATATCTAAGTGCAAAATTAATAAAATATATGAACAAGATGATTCGGTTAATTGTTATATTCTCTCATTAGCGTGTTTAAACCACTAAGTTGAGGTGCAAAAATATCGATAGTACGTGAAAGAATGAATGTTAGTCGAATGTTAATTGGAAAAAAAAATAATATTCAATTCCGGGCGTCTCTGATAGAAATATTTGTTCGAAAAAAGCGCTTGCAGCCGGAAAAAAGATATTCAGTGTGACAGAGATAAATAGGAAAAGTAGAACGTTAGTATAAATGCTACGAGAGTTACATGGCACTGTTATAAACACAGTATCGATTGAGTTGCGACGAGCCGATTAGTGAGTACGAAAGTGATCTATACACAAGTACAGCGGGTACACGGTGTATCAGTTAGAGTCATACGTTAAAAAGAAAGCTAGAGATCAGGGCCATAGATAAGTTAAAAGTGGCTGGCGGATACCCTTGCTTCGCGGCTAATTTACAAATTCTTTACTGTTTCTTTCTTTTTTTTGACGGTGAAGTTTAATGAAATTTACAAATTCTTTTACTCGCAACAGTTGCTCCCTATGGTTCAAATGTTTCTCAACTACGTGCAACTAATTAATTAATCGATCAATCAATAATTTTTAGTGGAAGAATATCAAGGCGGGATTTGGGGCGAGGCGGTGACTTTTTTTTTTTTTCCATTTCTTTTTTTTTCGCTCTCAATATTACGTACGAACGTGGATCTATCGTAGCTTGCAGACTGTTCCGGCAAGCAAGGGCATCAAAAAAGAGACAGAGTAGAAGCGTAAGCGTCGATGATATTTTGTTCGTTATTAAAAAGTTGAACAATTGAATGCTTACAGGGTGGCTTGCACTCGCGATAGAGGAGGTAGCATGTACCTAAACCGAGGATCAATAGAGTTCCCATTACAATGCCTACCGCTGCAACCCAGATACGACGATCGAAATTTTCTACTCCCGCCAACAGATGCTTCGCTAACTCTGGAAAAATTCGTTCATAGTTCAATTTCGTTATTCGTCGTTGTACTTGTACCTTCAGTTTTTTTTACGCTTCTCCCGCTCGACGCGTCTGTCGAGTCGATAGAAGAAAAAAAAAAAAAAGAAGCGTACGACCGAGAGAGACCGACGAGGAGGACAAGGCCGAGGAGGAAGCTGTGCAACGTACCTATTTCCTCGATCGTATAATGAGTTTGACCCTCGACTTCGACGATCTCGCCGCGTCCGAGCTTGTTCGTAGCCCATACGCGAAATACGTACGTTGTGTTGGGCAACAAATGGTACACGTCTATCTGCCTCTGTGAAATTTCGTTTAAATCATCGAAGTGTCATCGATCATTCTGTACAAACAAGGTAAATGTCTCCATTCGCGTTCGTGTGCTCTCCCTCTGCCGACCCACTTTGACGATAACATTTATCGAAGCGCGGCTGCTGATTAAACAATATGATTTATCGTAAAGTGGAAGAAAATCGCAATTTCATGCCCGTGCATTTTGTGCATTGTAACATTTTTATAAATGCCAATGCGTGGCCTTTTTTCATACAAAAAAGTATTGATGTATTTTCGAGAGCGGACAGAATTTCCTTAAAAAATGTATGATTAAAACACTTCCGTGAGGTCAAAAGGCGAAAGCCAGCTCCTTTCGGAAGTCCTGAAATCCAAATAATGTTCGATGTTGCACGGCCACGTTTATTCTTCAGATAGAAAGAAAAACCCGAAAATCGTAATAGCGGTCCAACGTTGCGCAGAAAAAATCAACTGCCCCGTTTCCATTTTCAGCGACGCAAATGGCAACTGTTATCTATGGTATCCGATAAATCTCAAAAAACCATTCTAAATGTTAAAAACCTTCTTTTCGCATGTGTCTGCGGTATGCCGTAAACCAAGATGAGTACCGAGTCAGTCGGTATTTTGCTTTGTCGGTAGAGGGGACACTGACAAGAATGTTCGTTTTCTTTAAAGCGCATCGATAATCAGTAAAACAGCGCGAATCTAATGACGAAATTTGTTTTTGGCGCTTTTTGATGCTATTCCGCGGCGACATTTGCCTCAATCTTTCTATAAATTTGGCCAAAAAATCGAGTCATTTTGAATGAATAATAGTAAAAAACGTACTATTGTTATTGTTATCAAATGATTCGGTATTGTAATTATTTTAAATTTGTGGCCCGAATGTTCGTAGAATGAAAATGATATAATTTGTACGCACGGAATTCGGAGGTATGTGCGTTGGCATTATCGGTTTCCAGTCTTCGGGTTCTTCGCCCGATACCGGCTTTAGACGATACTCGGCAGTGAAGTCTTTTATCGGATAACCGCCGGTACCGGCGACTTCCCACAGAATGTTCGCCAGTATCGTCGACGGTTTTACCCAAACATTGTGCAGAGCCGGCGGAGTGGCTGAAAGAAAAACAACAAGTGCGATGTCGCTTGAAGAAACATTTTCCCAATCTATTCTCTCTTTATTTTTGGCGTCGTCCTCGAGAGAATTTCGAATACAACAAACGAACAAAACAGCGTTATGTAACGCGGAAGAAACACTCACTCTTTACTTCGATGATTATTCTGGTTTTAACGGTGTCCGCGTCGTCGTCGACGATGCACGAATAATTGCCGGCATCGTCGAGACTCACGTTGACCAGTTCGAGCGCTCTGTTTGAAAAAACACTCGATCTTTTCGCGTTCAACTGTCCGTCCCTCTTCCACATGACATTCGATGTATTGGACGAATCGAATGCATTCTCGTCCGCGCATGCCACCGTTATGTTCTGACCGATGTCCGCTTCTACGGTGAGAATTGGCGGCAACAGAGCCAATGCTTTCCACCATCCTTTGCAACAATTAACAATAATTTCTCATTATTACCGATACTCATTTGCTTATTTATTTATTGAATAAGGAAATGAACGAACGAACGTTCGATTTATCATCGATTGTATATTATATTATATTATATTACGTTAGGCAATTTTTTGCTCGTGGCCAATCTGTACAGAGTGGCGGTGATGAGGTGCTCAACCAAAGAAACGTAGAACAAATCACTGACGCTTCTACTTATTCGCTATTTATTTGTACAACATAAACTTTGACTATCTATTTGCATGAAAGAAATAAAAATGATAACGGATAATAGACTGTACGAGGAAGAGTACGAACGACGGGATACAAGATTTTTTAAGATCCAGAAGCAGATTTAATTTCTTTCTTGTTCGCTTCCTTTTTTTATGGAAAAAAAACACAAGTTTTCGATCGTATAATTTTAACGATAGATCGGTCGATCAATTGTGCTCACACTTCCGGCCGTACTCGCGACCGGAAGTTCCGCAACATCGAATATCGTGCATCGAAGCGCACGCAATATAGCTCGCAGATAAGAGATTCTCCCGGTCGCGTTCGAGTTGACGCAATGAGTTGAACAACGGCCCGTAACGAGACATGTTACGAAACGAATGGAGTGGCAAAAAGCACGAGTTTGAAAAAAAAAACTGCGCATTTGGGTACTCGGAAGGAATGAAACGGTCGTGGGAAAAGAAAAAACTAATTGATGTAATATCGGCCGATCGCGCCGCGTTCGATATCGAGCGTTCGGCGAGTGACTCATATTATTGTAACTGAGAGGGGTTCAACACCGCGATGGAGGGAGAAGGGGTTGTCGAAATTGAAATTGGCGCTTCGTCATTCCGGCAGAAAGGGCATTATTCTGGTCAAACGCTCGCGTAGATGTTCGGAACGTTCGAGGCTCGTCTTCTGCTCGAATGAAATTTGATGTTTAACTACAATTCTATAAACTCGATTCGCTACCCGTTCGCTCGCGTGACTCTAGCGATTTTTTTTAAATCCAATGCGCGCGATGTATTTTCCGGTCTACTTCTTTTTTTCATCTTCCTACTCACCCAATTGCACAAAATATTCTCTCGAATTGTCGTGTCGTCCAATCGATTCGAAGCTAAACCCATGCGAACCTTGACATTGTAATACTTATTTTTTCTCACTCTCTGTCGTCGGCGCTTCGCTGTCGCGCTGTTTTTTTTCGTTTACGACACGATAATGATGAACTTTACTATACCTGCAAGAAGGAGTAGCAGCAAAACAGCCCCGTGTCGTCCAACCATTCTCCCATATTAGTCTCGCGCGATTTTGTACGCAAGTGCGATTTGAGCATCAACCCAAAACGATCGGAGCCAAACAATCGCGTGAGCTTCTTCCCTTTCGCACACTCGTTATTAAAAGTAACCAGCGGTGATCCAACGTCGCAGCATCCTCGACAATTCTCGCGCGAACGTCCGCTGTTTTATTTTCGTAATGTTTTAGAATTCCCGTTCGATCTTCGACGAAACGTCAAACGTTCCGGAGCTCCGCTGTCAAACTCTCATCGCGCGCACACTCGCGCACGTTCTTTATTCCTGCGACTCGTCTGTGAGCTCTCTCTCTCTCTCTCTTGCTGCACGTCGACCCGTAAGCATCCGCCCGTCCGGCGCTCCTGGCCCCACCACTTTATTGACTCGATTCGAGTGCACTCTGACGGCGAGATCTTCGACTTTGGTAATCGCAGGCGGCCAACCCGCGTGGACCTCATTCTCGTCCAACTTCCATACGAAACAAGGGAAAAAGAAAATTATCATAGACGAACTTGCGATTGAAAATTCCGAGTACGAAATATCGAGTGGCAAAATGAATCAGCAGCAGGCTACCATCGTGAGAACATTTTAATTCAATAATATTCCGTTACAGGCGGTAATTTTTTTTTTTTTTTTCAACGATTGCCAGACTTGGCCGTCTCTCGCGCATCTCCTTCGGTAAAAAAGTATCTTGTTTTTTCCGACTTATCGACGGACTAGCGAGAAAAAGCCTCGTATTTTCCCGATGATGATATTCCGCACATGCATACGCACAGCGCTCAGTGGTACAGGCTATCGAGGAGAAAAATACATGTACAATATAAGCCGAAGCCGCTCGTCGTCCGCTGGGAAGATCGCGTGATTCGCTTCTCGCTCGGCGGCAGATTGTACACGGGTTGCCGTGACAAACGCTCACCGGTAATTGAATAATTCGTTCGTGATTTCCGGAGATCGTCGACGACGACAACGACGACGGTGACGCGCGACAACGGCAACGAAGTCGGATGAAGATACGAGCTCGCGCCGACGACCGAAGATTCCTACGAGTAGCCAGGTGCGTAGCGGCAATTCGCGATACGATATCGATCGATCCGAGTTCGAGGATGATGAATGTTTGTCGGTGCGCATTCCGCCTTCCCGACACACCGGAAGTGTCCTCGAAATATGGACCTTGGGCTAAACATTTTTTTTAGACAATCAACGGTAAAGCTTGTCAAAAGTGTGTGTTTTCTTTGTTTCATTTTGTTTCCTCACAACATTGGCATTGATGAGTCATGAAAAAATATAATTAGCAAAAAATCGATTTCTAAAAATGAGTTTTTTTGTTTTCCAATGCTTCATTATTGGGACACGTGGATGCCATTTGTTCAATTGACGATCAACTTGACAGACGGACGTATCCATTTTTTCTATACGAAAAATTTGTATTAAAGATATAATCATTTTTGTTTCGTCGACGATCCAAAGGATAGAAAGATTCAGAGCTGCGCCTATGAATAACAAAGTTTTTCGTAATTCGTCGTCGGTTGAAATGTTGTGCAGAGTTTGAAACAAAAAAAGAAAAAAAAAAAAACTTTGAAGAAACGGGCACCGGAGTCTGTGAACAAAAACTATCATAGACGTTGAGCGCTATTAATTATTCATGCAGAGAGGGGATATACAATGCCCGAAGTTTTCCTCTTAGCGACCTTGACTCGTGCGAGCGGTGTGCGCGCTGACTCGCGAGGAATTCTTCATCTCGTTCCCGCGCGTACGGTGTTTCGTGAAAATTTTTCATTCGATATGGTAATCGAGACGTCGCCCCTCGGGTGTTCCATAGAAGCATCGGCGACTCAATTATCTCGCCGTCCCGAAAATCCGTTCCCGAAAACGGATAACAACACGACGACGAGTGTTCGATAAGACGCCGAGGACGCGGTTTGTTCGAATAACCGCAGTGAATAATCTCGGTCACTTTGGCCGAGTTCCATGTATAAAATGCGCCAAGGTCTAAGTTTTCTCGAGAGTGAATGTTCACCTCTTCTCTGTTCTTTGCTCTCTCTCTCTCTTATCTATGCGGTAATTTTATGGTAAATGCATGACGCGCTGGGGTGCGGTGGAGACGAAGGAATTCGCGTTTTGGCTTGGAAACGAGGCAATCCGTTGTTGTACCCCGTGCGTTCTCATGAATGATGGAAAAAAAAGGGGGGTAAAAAAAAAGGAGATAAACAATGAACCGGTAACGCGCTCTGTCGGCCCGGAGGAAAACTTTAAAGGGACTGGCTCTCTTTGAAGGATAAGAGAGATTCGTTACAGTTTCACACCGATAAATGATCATCAACGGGGGCCCCTTGCTGCTGAAAAAAGCTCAAAATAACGAAGGATGACGACATTTTCGATCGGAATCCGGTATTTGAATAACGATGAAATATCGGCTTTGTGCTTTGTAAATTCGAGCAGACGCGCCCGACTCGCTTGCCTGTGCGAGCTCTCGAGTTCGCAATGTCGAATAAATCTAGTTCAGTAATTCTGGTATCAAGTTCTCCTCTTCGTTAGAGATTCTTCTTTTTGCAGAGGCAGTCGCATGGAAAATTCTGTCGTATTTTTTTTTCCTCCCCCAAGCGCAACTCGAGCGCCAATTATTCTGAAGCGTAATCGTGACAAAATAGACGACCGGATGCCGCGAGTGATGCTAGATTATTTTTTACCTCCTCATCGAGCTTCAAGAATTCGAGTCCCGTAGTAAACACTTGGCGGATAAAGGGACAGCGAGGTCAAGATTTTCCACTTTTATCTCTGTGTATTCAAGCCCGAGTGGGTGAGAAAAAAAGGAAAGTCCCGCTCCTCCATGCTCCCGGAGAGATGCAAGTTTGGCCGTTGACGTCACTGCCTTCCCTGCCGTCCGGTTCTCCTCTCGCTCGTCTCTCTCTCGCTCTATTCGGCGTCATTCGTGACGTCAACGAGGCTCGTCCAATCGATCGGCGAAGTCGTCCGACTGACTCTCGCGGCCGAGCGGAGGGCTCGTCTCGCGTCATACGCACGGTAAACGACCTCTCCAACAAGAAGCGCTTTTACCACTATTGCTCCGCTCGCCCGATACCACACGATACACGATGTCCCGTCGCTTTCATTTTTTTTTGCGAGCTAAAAATATAGTCTAAATATTTGCCCTCGCACAGACGAGCCGTTAGGAGAAAAAAAAAAAAAAGAACAATAGCCAGCACCTCTTGTCCAAAGGGACGTAAAAAAAAAAAGAACACGAAAACATTATAATTGGCCCAGCTCCATTGATTTTGTTAATCTTTTGTTCCTTCTTGCTGGTCTGGTTTTGTGAAACGGTATTGTTTTTTTTTCCGTTTCTCATGGTACTCGCCCGAGGCCCATTGGAGTCTCGCTTCTCGTCCGTTGCGCGGTGTACATACATAGCCTCGGTCGTATACCAATTAACGCGTGCGCTAATTAGCAAGTGGTGTCCGGCTTACCGCGTCGTTTGTTTGCGTACACATTTAGCCCGAAGAAACGGTGAGGCACTACGCGAGTGACGAGGGATGAGAGAGAGAGAGAGAGAGAGACCAGGTGACCCAATTACAACCGTTAGCGGATGTTGCGGGAACGGAGAAAAGCTCCCTTGCGATGGAGACGTCCACTCGGTCAACCGCGAAAGCCACGTTTACAATACGCACGCTCCACCCCGTTCAAATTGAGCTTCCTACGAGCTAATCAGCCGGTGAACATAAAATAAATGAATAGCAGTAAGAAATATCCTCGCAGGGAAATGCTCACATAGCGACAAGGATAGTTCTTTCGTAGTAGAAAAGTTTCATTCCGCATGAAAATAATTCCTAAATGTTATTAATATACTACCCGAAATTAGTTTGTCGATTTCTCCGAATATGTATGCATTTTTTTCAGAATTTTGTGTAATATATGAAAATTGCATTCTTGTAATTGGACTATCGAATAAAAATTGAAAATTGGAATGGATTCTAAAAAAATTCATATGTATTTGGGAAAATTGACAAATTATTTTCACAACAAAAAAAAGTCGGGTCGCCGGGAAATTTGATGCTCATTTTTTTTTTGTTTCGGTAATCTATCGATGACATTGTGGAATTGTTGTTACGCAAGAATAATCCTTTCGGCACGTTCCGTATGCTCGATGCTTTTCAGATTTTTATCCTAACGAAAAATGTTCGAAATTCTTTATCGTTCCTCTCCCGAACTCGCGGTGACGTCGGACTCTGAGGAAGTAATAGGTACATCGAGATCATATATACCTGGCGATTTTAATACCCAACAGGATTTTTCTATTTTGTTTTCTCGAAGCGCTGCGGGAGATAACAATACGAACTTCAATAACCAGTCTCGTTTCTTTAAATCCAGCATGTAACGTTCCGCCGCGGTGTCCGGTGCCTCTAGAAAAACGTCTAGAAAAAATGGTTTTAAGAATTTTTTTTTAAACTCGCAAAATTTGTCCTCCGTAGTAAAAATGCGATTTTTTTAACTTCCCATAATAGAAAAAAAAGCAAAGACTTTCTTGGATTTCAAACGTCCGGTACGGGTACGCCCTTAAAAGCAATTGTTTATCGCTGATTATTCTTTTGCCCATTGAATCAACATCAAACACAAATTAGAGCTATCGGTGACTATAATGAGTTTTAAAAAAGTTTGGAAAATCGGAAGAAGCGTCGAATGAAAGAGAGAATCGCTTCGAAACGATTCTTCTACTTCGCTAGTAAGCGCAACGAGTTTTTCCATTCTCGGTCAACTAGATGCGGACTAAGAGAGAAAACTCAAACAAAGCTCCTCGTGCCTTTCGCGCGCGCGATTGGCTCCTTTGAAATGCAATGAGACATTCCGTCGCGGAATTTGCTTTTCTCCTCCGCGTTTTTGCGGCGCGTAAAGGGGGTGCACTTTTTTCTTCCGACTCTTCTCCTTTCGTCCGTAGAGAGACAACGACGGACGAAACGATGGTGCGCGTGCGAAAGGTGTGGAGAAGCGTCTCGCAAATGAGACGAAGAAAATGAAGAAAAAAAAACGAAAAAAAGAACGTTCGACGAGAATATAGAGACATCGGTGCTTCTGGCCGCTGGAACGCCCGCTGGAGAACGTCGGGGGAGAGGACGGGACGGGACTTCGACCCATTTCCAACGAAATGTCAAAGGTTACCGCGCAAGGCAAAGCGGGGAATGCTTTTCCTATCCCTCGTCCAATCCTTTCGTCGCTGTTATTTTTCTCACTCTCGCACTCTCTCTCTCTCTCCGGCTCTCGCGGCGTTTCCACTCGCGGCTGAAGTTGACTCGGCCAAGTTTTAATCCTCGAATCGCGATAAATAATCAATGGACGACGAACCGTAGGGTCTATTTCGTCTTTTAGCATCGCGTCGAACCCGATGTAGACCGGTATAGACGATAATAATTTAGCGACATTTCCAAGGTTCCAACGATCTTACAGGACGAGAAGTATTGATCGTCGCTATAAGTATAACGCGACATTCGAGATTTGAGAATAGCCATTATCTACGATCTTGGAACTCTTCATTCTGGATGGAACGACAAAGTGAGCCTTTTCATTTTCTTTTTTTCTTTTTTCGGCAAGTACTCGAGGAAAGCGTTCAATAAAAATAGATCCATATGCCAGATTTTATTCTCGATGTTAAGCCCATCGGGTATTCTACGATATTCTCATGGAATGTCATGTTGGCTCGACACTGTCGCGCTCTTGCAACCCAGAAGCGTTTATGTTCCAACACCACCGCCACGGATAATGTTGAGAGTAGAAAAGAAAGATTTTAGCGAAAGAAATTCTATTGCGCGTAGGATTCGATCGAAATTATTTCGGTGTATTCCCGGCCATTGCGTATGTTTTTTCGACGAAGAAAAAGTTTGTAATGATTCCGTTCCGGATGAACGTTGCTAACGTCGGTAACACGCAAACTTATAAATAGAAGCGAAGTTGCGTACCATGCGTAAGACATCGAGTTTACAGAAGCGGCACAGCCGGAAGCTCACGATGGCAATGACCAACGGAGAGAGGGAACGAATCGTTTTACGGACAATTTCGCGATATAATTCATAATATGCTCTTGCATACGGTGTCGTTGTCGCGGCAAGTAGCATCGTCGAGATAAACGAAACTTCCAACCGCTACGAAGGAAGTTTGAATTTTGAAAAATAGTCAACTTTCCCGCGACGTAGGGACGAAAGAGGCAAGGATGCGCGAAGCTTCCGTAGCGTACCGTAGCGAAGCGATCCGTATTTTTCATCCACCGCGACTCCATGGAGCCGCGCGGTTTTCTCTGTCCTCCCTCGCCGGACCGCCAACCGGACCGCCATCGTTCGGTTACGCTCGCACGTGCACGAACGAGGACGAAAGTGGATTGTCGAACAGCGTGCCGAAACATATTTTCTCTCCGAGCTCGCGTAGCGACGATACGCTATCATGGACGGCTCATATAGATTCATACGCAGGAACGCGGTCGTTGCATTTTTCCGGTTTCAACGTACCTACATAGAGTCTCGCACTTTACGGGCGTCTCGTGACCGCTCTCATTCGTCCGACTCGAATTCCATCGGTGGCACATTATTTTTTCTTCTCGACGAAGTACGCGCTCGCTCGAATAACAAAAGGACGATGTATTGGCTTTTCTTGTTTTGTCATTTCGCGAACAAATCTTTTTACCGTCAACGCAGCTTTTTTCCAATCATTTTTGTATTCACAAATGAATAAATGAATTTAAAAAGGAATACCGATAAATTTTATATTGGAAATATTTTTCGAGCTTCCGAGAGTCGGAGAAAAATCTTGACGAATCCGACAATGATTTTGTCTCGTGTCAAGATCGTATCGAGATATAACCCTAGCGAGAAGCATTTTATCGCGAAAACAGTGGCGCACTTTAAAAGTCCATCGGACAAAGAGAACTCCCGCAATTCGATATCGCAAAGCGAAAAGGACCATGTCCCCGCGTCGATGAATCCCCGCGGAAGAAGCGCCGAAACTCGGTCGGAACGTCGCGTGGCTTCCACAGCCAATTGCCGGGTAGACGGCGAGACGACACTGCGCGATCCATGCCCGTGGGATTGCAAAATTTCATCGTCCCGAGTATGCCGCCCGAATTCTTGCTCGGAGAAGGATACTTGTCCGGAACCGCCGCCAGATATTTGTCCTCCCACCGAGGGTAAAATCACCGACAGCGACAATGACATTCATTCGTACTCGATATATGGAAGATACGAGGAAAAAAAGTAAACGAATAATAATAATAATAATAATAATGAAAATATTAACGACACAGAAACAGCGAGGAAAATGAGATTTTGGAGACTCGCGAGTCTCTTCGTTGCTCTGCCGTTCGCCCTTCTGTCGTCGATAATAATCAGCGGCAGAGCGAGAGAAGAGGCGAGAAAACCAAGACCGGAGTTCGTACCGATGGATTATCTGTATATCAGAACAAAGGTCCGTGTGTGCATGTGGCTTCTTATTTATCCTCGTAGGACTTCCTTTCGTCGCGCACCTATATTTCAACGAATCTGGAAGATCAATCGAGCTATCGCGGGCAGTCGCTTCCGATTCGGCAATTTTCATTCGATAATTCATATTCCGGCCATCTATTTACACCATAAGTAGGCTGTTGTTAAATATACCGTGGGATTAAACTTCGATTCGTTCCTTTTTTTGTTCTTTACCCATTCTATGAGTCGCGAAATAAAAAAAAAAAATCTCGACCCGAGACGAGCTCAAATTTTCGCCTCGATCGTTCGAGCTTTTCAAAATTTATGAATTTTTCTGTTATAAAAATGCGTGGGCGGCAAAGAGAAATGGGTGTGTTTTTTTTTTTCTTTTTTTGTTCTTCATCACAATTATTTTCAATGAATTGTTTTTTCAAAAACATAGCACTTTTGCAATTATCAATAGGACGATCTGGTATTCTTCTTTGCGCATCGTCGGAACGCTATACTCAATAAACAGTTACGATCTTATTGACTGGAAAAATAAGCGAACATCCCTTGAAAATGTACATTTTTAGTATAACGTATATCGCTAAAAATCTCGATATGACCAGAGAGAAGGTTGATATTTTTAGCGACTAATTCCGTTTATTCGTTACCGCCAATAACCGTGGACAGCGCTATCCCTGGGGCGATGGTAATCACACGTTTTTCCACAATCCCGAGAGAAACGCCGTGCCACCCGACGGCTACGAGGTCGAGGATCCTAACGCGATCGTTGAGGAAGAATAAATTCGCAGCATCTCGGAGATACTGTATTGAAACGAAAAAATATTCCAAATAAAATAATTCAATGGAATTTCTCCGTGTCATCCTCGTGTCTCGAGTTTTCGCGCAAATTTCACAATTCATTTCTCGTCTCTATAAAATATTCCGCATATTCGGACTCGAATCGGAAATTCGTCGGTTCGCGATTGAAGCAAATTCGTCCATTGCGCGTATCGACAAAATTTGTCGCTAAGAAAATGTTGTTTTGTTTATTCGGGGCATTTGTCGTATCGCAAGGGGTACCGATAAGGGGGTACCCGATGTCCCGGTCACCGGGAGCTCTCGCTGGTTCCGGAGCTCTGCCCGTGGAAGGCTTTCGTCCGCTACCGAGGGCTACCTTCTCGCGCCCGATCGTGCGCGGGCGCTCTTCGCGTTTGAATTTCTCCGTCTCTCGACCTACCCCGCGGACAGCGAAGCTCTCTCGCTTTCTCTACCGCCGAAGCTAAAACCCACGGAAGCACGGAGTGGAGGGTCGTCCGTGTATCGATCGATAGAGGGGAAGGTGGCGGGAACAACGCTTGTCCGGTTCAATCCAGCCGGGTCGGGAGTATCAACGCTTTCCCCTTCGTCATATACCGCCATCGCTAATTGCGTTATTACAAACAGAATTACAGATTCCTTCGGTACAAATTACCAACGTAAATTGAAAAAACAAATCAAATGCCCAAAAATCGAAATGTCTCGAAAAAGAAGATAGATGGAAAAAAAAAAGAGTATTATCGTTGTATCGAAGTGAATCTGATTGAATAATTCGATATTCCAATTTCGTCGCGATCACAGCGACAGCGATCACGGTTTCGACGGCGATGGAGCCCGGGAGAAAGAGTCTCGCAATTTTTCTTGGCCAAAAGACATATTTATCAATCGCGGTGATTGATCGGAAAGAGAGTCGATACGAGCCGACGGAGGAAAGAAGACGGTAGGGCCGAATGTGATACGCAAGCGCGTAAAACGGGAGGTGCCGTTTCCGAGTTGAACACAGACGACGAGGCAGAAGCGAGGCGGTGCGATCGTGTATGTGAACGCGACACGGTAGTACACCGAGGTCCCTCGCCGTGTGTTACGACCGAGAGCGGCTCTCGCCATAGCGCAAGCGTCGAACGAAGGAGTCGAGCGACGAGAAAAAAAAAAAACGAAGATAGAGCGACAGAGAGAGAGTCAGGAGCGAAGATGAGCGTATGATATCGTCGGAGTGCCGGACGAGCTGGCGCGCGTGAACGTTCGTAGATCCGGTCGAAGACTTTCATCTTTCGGCCGCTGGGTCCAGAGTGCGAGATACATCTCGCCGTCTGTTTTCGCGTAACGAGACTCGTGTGACTCGTCGATATTGAGATTCCGTGCGCGATTCGAGGAAGAAAAAATTGAATCATAGAAGACACACGAGCCGAAAACATCTCAAGATTCTCGAGAGCCGCAACATTTGAATATATGCGCGTTCGTGCTCTCGTCGAGATGTCTATTCATCGAGTCGGTTATTAGCGTCAACTGATAACTATCTAGCGCCAAATCGATCTATCGTTCGAAACGTCGATCCTCAGCCGCGATTCCAACGTACTCCGGTTGGCTGAAATTTGCCGCGCGAAAGTGGTCTCTTCGAGACGGAGAGAGACTCTTTTTCTCTTTTTCGTCCGGTGGCGTCGATTATGCATTTTCTCATTATCGTCACGGCGATACGCAAGAGGACTCCCGATGGCTGAACGGTTATGCAATTTGGATACGTGACTCGCCGCTCGAACGACTGGCAACGATCAAACTTCGAGGATGACGAGACAGTCGAGACGTCATCGAAACTGAGAAGGTAGATCCCGCAACGAGAAGTAAACACGGGCAAAATATTGCAATTTCTTCGAGCGTCGATTCGATCGACTCTTCTTCTCTCTTACCGCCGAGCTCTTGTCGTTTCACCCGGGCCACAACAGTGAGGGCATGCACATAGCTCGCGCGTCGATTCATTAGCTACGAATGTCCACGCATGTTTCTATCGACGAAACAACAATGGTAATCATTTTTGTCCATTCATCCGTGGCGTTGCTCCGCTAAACGAAAAAAAAACCAATGCGTACTACGTCACACGGTGTTTTTTGACATTATCGCGGAGCTTGCGGATACGGGATTCATTTTTTTTGTTTTCGTAAGTTAATTCTTCGATGAAAAACGGGCTGCCTCGATTTGAATGACGATTCCTAAGCCGATCGACAATGCGCATATACCTGCCCAAAATATTTCATTAGTCATTTGGAATAATCGTTCACCCGCGAATAACATTAAAAATCAAAAACGAATGAGAACCCGAGAAATCGAGCGATCGCGACGATCCCAATGCGAATGACAATTACACGATTATATATATCGAACGACGAAAGTAATCCATATTTAACGACTAGAGATTGGAAAAATGTGAATGAGTATTCTTCTATTTTCTTGCTAGCCGCTCGTTTTCCTATCGATATAACGCGGGTCCCAATGTATCCTCGAGACAATCGTTATCCCGGCCGAGGGATTGATGCGAAAGTGGGGGATTGTGCGTTCGCGAGAAAAAAGTTTCGCGGTAGAACGAACAGAACGGGAGGGACGACGATACAACATTGAAAATCCGCCTTCGGTCGGGCACTTGACGCGCTTCGGACGACAACGGTGTCGAAGTACACGAGTACCCGATGGACATACCCTGGGCATGCCGAAGGGAGGAAAATCAGCTCGCGAGAGGGACAAATGCGACGCGAAGCCCGTTAGTATACTTCGCATGTTGATCATACGCGGCAGCGGGACATTCGCGATACACACGGACGAGCGTCGATCGAGTCTCACCTTCGGCTCGAATTAACGAGCCGATGATCCGGCCGATTCCTTCGCCGCTAGATCAGCTCAGTTGTATTCCAAAATTCCTTGTTTTTCTTTCTCTATAGAAGTATAGTATTTAGATCGACGGGGCCTTGCGCGGCTTCTCAAACGACGATACGATTGGAATTGTCGCAGAAATGACCCGAGAGAAATAGGAGCCGTGAGAAGATCGAATCGACAACGAGATTCAACATGTTGATAAAGGAGTATCGAATACCACTGCCTCTGACGGTAGAGGAGTATCGGATTGCGCAGCTCTACATGATAGCGGTAATTGATTGTAAATAGGATCCATTCTAATCAGATATTTTAATCGTTTCTTCCTTGACGCACTTTAGAAAAAATCGCGAGAGGAGAGCAAGGGTGCGGGCAGCGGTGTCGAGATAATCGTGAACGAGCCATACACCGACGGCCCGGGCAACGCTTCCGGCCAGTATACCCACAAGATATACCACGTTGGAAGTCATCTGCCCGGTTGGTTCAAGTCCCTATTGCCAAAATCGGCATTGACCGTGAACGAAGAAGCTTGGAACGCATATCCGTACACGAAGACGCGCTACACGTGTCCGTTCGTTGAGAAATTCTCCGTTGAGATCGAGACATATTATTTTCCGGACAACGGACATCAGGAGAATGTATTCAAGCTCTCGGGTAGCGATCTTCGCAACAGGATCGTCGATGTCATCGACGTCGTCAAGGATCAATTGTTCGGCGCCGATTACGTCAAGGAGGAAGATCCGAAGTTGTACGTGTCGGAAAAGACCGGCAGGGGTCCATTGACCGATACGTGGCTCGAGGACTACTGGAACGAAGTCAGAGTGAGTTAACGATCCTTCCTATAATTCGAAGAAATTATTCAAATTAAATTTCCACGTTTCATTCTTAATCCTCATGGAGGAAGCCTTTCGACAATGTTAAAAACAGAATGAGCAAGCCATGCGCCAATTTCATTATCAATGGCTCAATTTGCTCCAAATGTTTCTCAAAAAACACCAATATTTTTCAAATGCATTTTCAATTATTCAAGCCTAAACCGGGAACAAAAATGCATATCCGATCGTGAATGATCAGATACGATCGGACAATCGCCAGGTATCATTATATAGGGACGTATGTGGCCAGGTATGATCCGATCTGATCAGGCATGGTCCGATCGTGTAGGTGGGATATATCCAACGATATCCGATTTTATCCCATAAGACGGTTTTCGTAGCGAATATCTTGCTATAAATTGACCAAAATGAAGGAGTTCTCCTTGCAATAACTGGTCCGTGGCGTTAGAAGCTGAATGTGAAAAAATAAATAAGATAAGAAGAAGAAGAAAGAAAAAAAAGTGCCTCAAATGAAAAACGAACCCGGATCAACTGCATAGAAACGAACTACCCTAACCACTCAGCCATACTGGCTCTGATGAGAAACAATAAAGTTTAATACCGTGTGACGGTCAGTTTTTTTTTTTTTTTTTTTTTTTTTTTTCAAACATTTTTTTCGGAAAAAAACGTAGATTCATACATGATGACATATGTTTACATCTGTATTCGATATGAATCAGATCGGATCATGTATGACTGTAACATGTAAGTTCATAGGGGTTCATTTTGCGTCAGATATGGTGTCACATATGGCATATAGGTACTGCACCGTATCCGATTAGATATGAACCGATATGAGCAGATAAGAACACTTTTTCCGGGAATCGATATTCAACAACGATGTACTCGTGGTCAAAATTTTAACCCGATATTTTGAGAATTGCGAGAAATGAGAATTTATAGAACGAAAGCAGATACAAAAAAAGAAAAAGAAACCCCTCGCCGCTTTCTCTCTAAATATAATCCGAAATCATATTGAAAAACAGTCCACTTGTGATATAAAACCGAACTCGTTATCTCAAAACATTTTCAAGCTGCGAGATCGCACAATGAGCACGCGTATATCCAGACATTGTTTCCAAACGCTATTCTTGGTCGTTTTGAAAAATTCTGAAGCCGTCAACATGGCGATCTCGAATAAAAATATTTCACCGAAACGGAACTTTCCGTGAAAGCAAAATCTTAGAAATCCGGAGAAATGTGCGAAACAACGAGCGAGTAATGATTAAGATAATTGTACCGCATCGGAGACGCGTGACATTAATCGCGTTTTATAACTCACAGGGAAGGTCGCAACCCACGCTATCGGGAAAATCTTTGATGTGCGCTTACAAGCTCTGTCGCGTGGAATTCCGTTACTGGGGTATGCAGACCAAGCTCGAAAAGTTCATACACGACGTGGGTGAGTGCACAATACGACTCGCGATGGTTTTAATTGTCGCATATTAGTATATATTTTTTGTATATAATATTCTTCGATCGTTCAGCGCTGCGGAAAACGATGGTCAGGGCTCACCGTCAAGCCTGGGCATGGCAAGACGAATGGAACGGTCTGACGATGGAGGATATACGAGAGATCGAGAGACAGACGCAACTCGCGTTGCAACAGAAGATGGGAGCCACGGAGAACGCCGAGGACGGCGAAAACGACGACGATGGCGAGGATAAATCGGAGTCGAACAATACGGCCTCCACGCCGATGCAGGGAAGCGATCGGGTCGCCAAGACTCTTGCCGCTACTCTCGGAAGTATCGAGAAAAATGAGGATCCACAGAGCCCGCCGACGATGAGAAAACCTTCGGATATACCGATCATCAACACCGCTGTTAGCTCCGACGGCGACGCTACGCCCGAAGATTCACCGATCGAACTCACCGCTCCGAGGTGAGTTTTTCAAAAAACCTTCGTGTCTTCGTTGATTCGTTTTTCTCGTGATTCACACAACAACCCGTGCAACCTGTGCCCGTTCGAAAGTATATAGAAATCAAATCAAATGGGACAAAAATGTACGCATTGCCGGGGCCGAAAATAATCATTTTATGTTATATTAATAATATTTTATGAAAATGAGAAAGCAACGTGAAAGCTTTAGAATATTTTCGAGGTTTCTTCCTTCGTTCTGTTGTCTCGAAAAATCATTCGAATTATCTACAATTATGCGCATTATTTTCTCCCCTGCGTAGCTCGAAAATAACCGAAGCGAATGCCGAAGCGCCGGGAGCTCGAACGACGAAGGGTTGGAACCGTAGCAATCAATCGTTGCACTCGCCGAGTTCGGCAAAGAGCTTCGAGATTCAAATAGCGAATCTGCGAATGGAGAGCATAGTAAGGGAATCGGAATCGAGCAGCGAGGACGAATACTTCGATTGTCGAGGTAACGACACCGACGACGATGAAGCGAGAGGGTCGAATCTAGTTCGCCAATAGTTTTTTTTTTTTTTTACTGACAAACTTTGATTAATCCCGCAGTTTTTTGGCAATGCAGAAAGAAAAAAAAAAAAAATACGAGATAGAAGCACAAAAACAGCATGATGGCAATGATTATTAGTTATTTGAGACAAAAATAAAATAATAACATGTATAGAGACATAGAGCAACGGAGCGCAGTCGATAAGTAACGGTACAATAGTTCGTACAAAAGAAAAGCATATCCGTTTCGTATTCGACGACAATACAAATTTCATGACGTATCCGGTATAGGCACGTTATTTTATATCATTTAACGTGCGAAGCTTCGCTCACGAATTAAAATAGACGAGTTTAACTAGAAGCTAATCTCATTGGTATTGTTGTTATTTCTTTTTCTCATACAATTCATTGTGCACGAAAGAATTTAGATGCGCATCCGGCGAATTACAGTCTATTACAACGAACACTTGCCCGAGTGTAATTGTTATGAAACGAAAACGCAGTTCAAAGAATAGCGCTTCGAGTATAGAATCTAGAAGCTTACGAGAACGGTAAAGACAAATATACGCGAAAGGAGAAAGGGTCGATAACGGTCGATAGAAGCACGTGATTGCATCGATAGTTTTGCGATTAGCATCGATAGTTTTACTGTCTCTTTTCTATGTGTTTTTCTCTCTCTTTGTTCTCTGTTGCACTCTCTCGTCGACATCGAAAAAATGTCCAGCCGGCATCGTTATACCGACGATACGCAAAGGTAGGAGGACACACGCTACACACATGGCAAAAACGACACGTAATTAGAGAATTTCAACGGAAATACGAAGATGTAACGTAGAAGCGACGAAAGAATTTTCAAATTTGAGAGAGGATCTTTGTATCGAAGTCAATTAATTTTTACCGTGGAACCGGGAATATACGAACCGTTGTAAAACGGCGCGATTAAAAGACAAATAAAAAACGAAAGCATAGCACATTATTTCGCGACGGAAACGCATGTGATTTCATTTTTATAACGGCGGAAACCCGCAAGAGTGCATGCAACCGAGCACGGCTTTTGTAATTCGATAATCGGCTTCTGCGCTTATGAGTATGACAATGAAAAAACAAAAAAAAACATAACGATAAAAAAATTGTAATAAAAATGTATCTCCAACGCGTAGTATGAACGAATGAAAATTGAACAAAAAAATTGATGGATAGAAAACGTGGCGCAGTGGTGATGATTCATGAGACAGCGAGAGAAATAAGAGAAATATAAGAGAGGAGGAGAGGGTGTTCTCGTATACTGAAATATTGCAAATGCCATCGAATCGTTATTCCAGCACAGCGTCAAGTTTTGTTTTTTCCGTCGTCGTCCGAGATCCTTGTCATTTTCATAATGAAAAGTCGTGTTTTCTTTATTCATTTGATGCTGCGCCGACGGGCACTCGTTCAGAGGATTTCGACGACAACGCGTCGCTGGCGAAATGGAGCTCTCTGGATTTGCTGGCCGACAAGGACGAGACGGCCTCGCCGACCGCACCCGCAACGGACAGAGGTAAATACGACGCTTTTTACTTATCCGCTGAATAAAAAATTCATTTTTCGAAATACGTTTTTTTTTTTCGCAGAAGACAGCATATTTTCGCCCTTGTATTTGCAAAGAGTCGCGAGCGAGAGAAGCAGCAGGCGTCTTCACATAAAATCGGCGGCGAGTATAGACACATCGTGTCCACCTTCGCCGCAACACTCGCCGACGCATCAACCGTGCAGAATTACCGTACTGCTGATAGTCATGCACGCCGGTAGTGTTCTAGGTACGAATCTTCGACGTTCGAATACCCGTAGTTGTTTTACGCAATTCTGTTATTGGCTATTGTCAAGTTTGTTGTATTCGACAGACGCGAATGTTGATCCGACAGCTAAAAAGTCCGATATTACGACGTTCCGCGGGGCCTTCGAGTCGGTAATGAGACAACATTACCCAAGCATGGTCGGTCACATAGCCGTGAAATTTGTCTCCTGTCCGTCCATATGCACGGAGGGTCTTGGAATTTTGTCAAGGTAGGTAGCATTTTTATTTTTTATCATCTTTAAACAATTAAGAAGGCTTTCGCAATTCTTTTCATAAAAAATCTTATGCGAGCGACTGTCCTTAATGATGCCTCGATTATGCAGGCAATTAAAAATAAACTGTTTTTCAAGAATGATCTTGCGACATTTTTTCTGTTTCGATAAAAATTGGATTTTTCCGAGAATTTTTATTACTTCGAACAAGGGTTATTTATCGACAAACGATTGCACGGGATTAACCATAGCATTTTATTTTTTCTTTCGATCGTCGATGAATTTTTCGATCGTTTTCCAGTTTGAGTCCCTACAGCTTCGACGTATCGCCTTCGTGCATCGACGCTCCTCAGGTTACTCACGACACAATACCGATCGGTGCGATTCCGTTACTCGCGAGTTCGACACCGGATTATCAAGACTCGGTGACGAGAGTCGTGAACGGCGCTAATCAGGTTTATCATGAATTTATTAAAAGCGGCGAAGGTCGCGGTTTCGCCGGGCAAGTTTCCTTCGTCGGCGATTCGGTCGGTTCGATTCTCGCTTACGACGCGCTTTGTAGATCCGTGCAATATCAATCGAGACACGACAGTGAAAATAGTATTTTAGAAAGCGACAATCAGAACGCCGTGGAAAATAACGGAGGCATCGAGGACGGACGACACTTGGCCGCGCCATCGCCCAGAAGAAGATCCTCCTCGACGAGGTATCGACGCGTCTCAATTTTCTTCCTTCGTCCACTCTTTGTTTCTCGCGTTACGAACAATAAATTGTTCTCATTATTATTGTTGTTCTCATTTGATTTCAGTGACAATTCCCAGCAATGCAAGCTCGACTTCGAAGTTAGCGAATTTTTCATGTTCGGCAGTCCATTGTCGCTGGTTTTGGCATACAGAAAAATATCTTGGACGGGAGAGAAGAGCGGCACCATACCGAGACCGTTGGTCAATCAAGTCTACAATCTGTTTCATCCAACCGATCCGGTAGCCGCGAGACTCGAGCCCCTCATATCCGCGAGATTCTCACAATTACCGCCGGTCAACATTGCGCGCTATCAAAAATATCCTTTGGGCAATGGTCAACCTTATCATTTGCGTGAGTTCGATTCGAAGCTCATACGATAAATATATATAAAAAAGAGAAAGACAGTTTTAACGCGGAAATTTTGCAGTCGAGGCTATACAGACTAATCCTCAATTGTTTACCGACGGACTGAACGTTCCGAATACGCCGCTGCCTCATTTACGGAGAATGTCGGATATTTCGCTACAGAGCACCATGTCGGGCTTCATAGACAATGTTCCTCTTCAAGCTGTATCAGCGCGTAAGCCCAACGAATTTATTCGTTCGTCTTTACCAACGACGGAGAAATCATTCGTTCGACAGACTTATTTTCGGTTGGCCTCAATTATTTTGCAGTGACGCAAAAGTGGTGGGGTAACAAGAGGATAGATTACGCTCTCTACTGTCCCGAGGGTTTGGCAAATTTTCCGACAAACGCTTTGCCGCATTTGTTTCACGCGAGTTACTGGGAATCCTCGGACGTTATAGCTTTCATACTCCGACAGATCGGTAGATTCGATCTTCCCATGCTGGGCGGTGAGGAAAAAGAACTCGCGTGCTTCCGTCCGGGTCAACCGCGCGAGAAATGGAACAAGAAGCGTACATCGGTCAAGCTTAAGGTAACGATTCTCCAATTTTTTCGCCAACTCGAATAAAACGACAAATTCTCTTTTGTTTCCTCAAAAAGTTTTTTTTTACTCTTCCATTAAATGCTCGCGTAATCGCATTTCAAAAGAATCCGTATGTGTGTAACTTGGGAACCGTTCGATGTGGCGGCTTGAAATTTGGGCCGAACATGGGTTTTTATCGAGCAAGACCTGGAATAGAATCTGGCCAACTTCCGTTCGAATATACGCTTCCAATTTTGTGCCATTTTTATAAAGCCAAAAGTGACAAATGTATACCATGTTTACAAACAGAGCCGAGTACGCTGTGATAAAAGAAAAAGAAAGAGCAATATACCGATGTAGCTCGTAACGTTTCTATCGTTAGGACTGTCTGTAACAAACAACTATTTCGACGATTCGACATTTTTATCGACAGAACGTAGCGGCTAATCATCGAGCGAACGACGTGATAGTCAAGGAAGGAGCACCTCAAGTATTAATAGCACGTTTCATGTATAGTCCTATCGACGTCATAGCTCTCACGGGTAAGTGAATTTTTCATCGACGAAATTAAATCGGTATTTTAGAACGAAATGCTGAATGAATTATTTTGTCCTCGGTTACCCAAGGCGAGAAGGTCGACATTCACGTGATGAAGGACGCTCCCATTGGCGAGTGGACTCTACTTTCCACCGAAGTAACCGATAAGACTGGAAGAATTACTTACAGAATTCCTGACGAGAAAGCCTTGAGTTACGGCCTCTATCCGATCAAAATGGTCGTCCGGTACGTTTGTATCACCAAAGTCTTTTATTTCCTTTAAATTTCGTTCGTCGACGAATCGGGGAATGCAGGGAAGAATCAAGTCCTTTGATCCTTTTGCAGAGGCGATCACACCTCGGTGGATTTTTTCATAGCCGTTATACCACCGAAAACCGAGTGCGTGGTATTCAGCATCGACGGTTCGTTTACGGCGAGCATGTCGGTGACCGGACGAGATCCGAAAGTTCGAGCCGGAGCGGTGGACGTTGCGAGGTACCGAATGCAAACTGTTGTTAAAAAACCTCGCGGCCCTTCTGGAATGTAAGAAAAAAATCGCGGCGTTTCCGGCCAAAAGTGAGATTCGGAGAAAACTTGCAAGATTTACCGATGGAACGATAATCAAAATAGCATATTACGACACGAGGGTGGAAAAACGTTTTCTCACGAGTGTGAGTTTGCATTCACACGAGCTAAGAAAACGTTTTTCCGCCGAGTAGCGTATACAATTTTCCTTCACAAGGCGCGAAGAGTGAGATTTCCGCGCTGCAGTGAAGGAAAAATGTATTGTCTTACCCATAAGCCGATAATACAACGGTTTTTGGCGCAAGTTTGAATTTTCAAGTTTGTCCAATATTGCCAATTTTTTAAATTTGATTGGCGCTGTCAGTCGCATTATTTATAAGATATGGAGGTCACATTCATTGAAAATTTTTTGCGCTCTCTTAATAGCCTTTTTCTTATACCTCGCTTAGAATAAACTTGAAATATTCAAAAATGATGCAAATTACATTCGTTCGTCGTCTCCTCATTTGCTTTTTAAGTTTGTGTAGAGCCTTTGTGAACGACTGTCAAAACGAAATCTAATTTGCATCATTTTTTTTTCTTTTCAAAAACATATATTTCTCTATCGGGAAGCCAAAATCGGCAAGAGATGCTTCTCACAGAGCTAATTACAATAAATAGGGAAGCAATGTGAATGTTCTATTTGCACAATGTTTTTCTAAAGATTTCTCATTTCCCCAGACACTGGCAAGAGCTCGGTTACTTGATAATCTACATAACCGCTCGACCGGACATGCAACAGCAGAAGGTAGTTTCGTGGCTGTCGCAGCATAATTTTCCGCACGGTCTCGTGTCATTCGCCGACGGGCTATCGACCGATCCGTTGAGTCACAAAGCCGCGTATCTGAACAATTTGGTACAGGAGCACGGTGTCTCTATCCATCAAGCGTACGGCAGTAGCAAGGACATAAGCGTTTACACGGCGATTAATTTGCGGCCGAATCAGATAATAATAGTCGGTAAAGTGTCGAAGAAGCATCAGTCATTGGCGACAGTGTTGACCGAGGGATACGCGGCGCATCTCAGCCAATTACAAGCGCACGGTGGCTCAAGACCGGCGAAAGGCAACGCGAGAATGGTCATACCTCGGGGACAATTCGGCTTGCCGGGTCTCAATGCTTCGCTACGACGAAGAAGGTAACGATTTTCTACACTTCTCCTCTCGCTCTCGATCCGATTTTTTGAATCATTCACAAAAAATCGAAATCAATCGACACTCGTACGTCCATCGTTCCATTGTTTTTCGTGGCTTGGTGATATATATATAACTTATATATATATATATATATATATAGCAAAGAATTATCCTGCAATATCGAACGAAAGAAAAAAGAACGACTTCTAGATGTTAAGGATCTATATTCTATATACATGTACTATATGTGTTTGTATCCAGCTGCGGAAATGCAAGCGAGAGCCCAACGATACAAACATAAAAACCCGTTGGATTCGAGCTGGACCACGCGGACTGGCTATTGCGAATTAATGTGAGACAAGAAAGTGAATTTAAATATAGAAGAGAAACATTGGCTCAAAAATTCTTCGTCCATTTCGATAAACGATTTAGAGCTAGTTATCTTTTACTTGTATTTTTTTTCGTTCGCTTCGTTTTTTACTTTTTGTCATGTTCGATTATTGGATTTGGTATAGTGAGCGGAAAAGGGTATACCGTAGCGACGGAAAGACAGAACTGCGAATGTATGCGAGTATCGTTGGATTTATCCAAGACATTGTGCTTTCTCTCATTTGAGAGAAAAGGAAAAAGAAAAAGAAAAAGTGCCAGTCCCCGTCGTCTCGCGCGGAATCCGATCTACGCTCGCCGTTCGCCTCCGTCGTTTCGTGTGTGGTGTTAGAGTGATGTTTGCAGTAATCGAGAATACGAATACGAGAGAGAGCACCGGCTCTGTTCCAGTAACGACACATCAACGTCTTCGTGCTCGCCTGCTCGCAACAGCGTGTACTTAAAGCGGAAAGTCTACCTAACCCACATCTAACACACGCCTACTATTATCTACCTACAATTAACTCACTCACATTGGTAATTATCTAACTCTTCTCGCCTCTCCTTTCGTTATTTATCTAAATCTATTCGATTCTTCTGAATACTCGAAAAAAGAAAAAAAAACAAAATTTCATGATCCTTTCCGTTCTTATCCAATCTTTTGCACATATCGATTAGCATAGACGTCGACTTTCGTGCATATTAGTCGTGCATACGGTCATTTGGCGCATATTGGGCGTAGAGCGAATCCTCGATTCAATGGCCAAGCGCGGTGAATATCAATCTTTTATGTCGTGTCTTCGGCGAATTCCAATAAAAGTAGGCCAAGCACTGAATCGTTTTACATACATAATTTTGTTAATAATGCCATTTAGTGAATATAATAAATAAATTACAACAATAAAAATACATTCGTGACGCAAAATAATGAATTAAAATAGAATGCAGTACGTTACATTCCGTGTTTTTCACTGAAAAAAAAAAGAATCCTTTATTCATCTCAATCGGAGAAATAATAAGTCGAACCAACAACCACTCGCGATTGTTCGTTGGCAATACCGATTATGTGAAAAAATCCTTAGATCTCATTATTAACGAACGCAAGAGTAAAAGTTTTTCGCAACGGAAAAATATTTTTTTCAGAGCATGAAAAACAAAAAAAAAAAAGGAGTACTTTCGCACGGTCTTGTAGCCGAACTTGGAATTTCTTTTCACACGATCGCCACACCGATCCGAGCAATCAATCGCATGATATTTCCGATAAAACATTCATGGGTTATGATGACGAGTCTGAAAATTTTAGCTCCTTATTACGCTTTGCAAAAAGTAATAGCTTGCAGTTCTTGTTTTTTACATAAAATCAAACGGATATTGGGCCACGATACGATTCGGCGCGGTGCTAAGAATAATGGACCTTCGATACAAGAAATAATTTAACGCATTGGATTGCACTCAAATACAATATTATCCATTGGATTGTCGGTCATTCGTTCGATGGACCATTGCCTCTATGGAAACATAATTCATCGAATCGGATGATATCCGCCACTGTCGAATGGAGCAAAAATACCAGTTTACTACACTGCGACGAAAAGCAAAAGCAATATCTACACACTATTATGGTTTTTCTCAATCTTGTTTCATGATTTTTAAACTGTCGGTTTTTTTTCAATTTTTTTTCTAATTCTCATCATTGCAGTTCTTTCGGGATTCATCTGCTTGTCCAGCTCGTCGTTCTTTAGACGAGATATAATAATCTCAATAATCCCCCCCCCTGCCCCCTCACGAGTTGAATTTACGGAACGCAAAGAATGCATATAAATGAATGAGCGTGCGACAGAGTATCGGCGCGTTTGATGTTATTCCGCAAAACAGCTCTCACGAAATTATTCGTTCCAGGTACCTGCTGTGAGGACATGTCGCGTCGCCGCTCGGCGTATCTACCTAGTTTACTCTACCCCCGAATCTCGATGATTATGCCGAGCAGCAACGGGTCTCGTACTCCACTCCACTATCCACGCTCACGATTTTTTACGTTTGAAAAAAAAATCAAAGAAAAAAGTAAAAAAATTAAGTCACAATCCGCC
This sequence comes from Ischnus inquisitorius, assembly GCA_963924025.1. Lineage (NCBI taxonomy): Eukaryota > Metazoa > Arthropoda > Insecta > Hymenoptera > Ichneumonidae > Ischnus > Ischnus inquisitorius. The sequence continues at coordinate 19,205,065 of OZ001244.1, forward strand.
GTCAACGCATGAATGTCCTGCGTGTGTAAACTGCGACAAGACGATACATTACCGAGGGATTAGAATATCCTTAGACCTCTTCTTCCTCTTCTCGATACCACTGCAAAACACGAGCTCTCTGTCTTTCCGTCTCTGTGACCGTAGAAAATTCGTCGATCGACGTTGACGATTTGATCGTTTCAAGGTAAAATCCGATGGTCCGCAAGGAAATACTTAAAAAAAAAACATCAATTGAACAAGCGCATAGAAGATGCTCGCAGTGCTAACAAAAAGAAAACACTTCGTAGGTGGAATGTTCGATGTCGGAAATGAATTGATAGATTAAAAAAAAAAACGAACAAACTCGATCGACGCTCATTTTTGGTTTTCTTTTTGTCGCTAACAAAGGCCGAGAGGCTCCATTCCCGTTTTTTAATCTCAAACGGGACTCTTTTTTTCGTTCGAGTGATTTTTTTGGCTGTTTGTGACGCACGCTCCAGTTTGTTCGCGTTCGTAAGGACTATAATCTCGCATCGATGCACGTTTATAGATGTGAATGCCGAAGTACGAATCACGGGACCGTCCGGTACCGCAATTTCAGCCCCCCGCCGGAAAAAAGGACGAAAAAACAAAAACCACACACGTAGCTCTGTCGTACGATCGACCAATCTCGACGATAATGCCATTATTTTCTTCTCACACAATTAATTATCCATCGTCGCGCCATAACTCGTTTGTCATCTTCGCCTTCGCTCCCACGCTTTGCCTGCTTCCAGCTTTTCAATTTAGCGAAAAGAGCAAGCAAACGAAAAAATCTGACAAAGGCACGAGGATGAAAGAAAGAGCCCGCTTTTACTCCACGCTGAAAGAAAAAAAAACTACACACACGCTCCATCGTCTTGACATACCGTTACGTATGATGACTAATTGTTTCATTCGTCTTGTGAACATTGTCGATACACATTATTATTCACAAGAAAAAAAATCATCTCGGATACCCGTCGAGAAAAGCCAACATTGGAAACAATTTTTTTTTACGAACGCTTTTTCATTGAGTATCGAAACAATTTTTCGACTGTTTTGCGTGCTCGCCTGCGTTATCTGTGTGATTTTTTGATATGCATAAATCGGTGTTTGGACGTTTGAAAGAAAAAAAAAAAAAAGCTAAAAACTAATTTTTCATTATGAATTTCTCTCTCTACTATCGTTCCGTCGTCGATATAAATGACTGTTGTCGTCGAATGCTGCAACGACTTTGATAAACACGAGAACGAATCGAAGAATTTTCGTTTGAAATATTTTTGGGGAAAGCACCACTCGCTTGTACATGCCGCACATTACCCAAATTCGATGATAAATTTTTTGAATGAAAATAAAACATACTGAAATAACCTGCTTACGCGAAGCAACGATTAAAACGATCTTAAAGAAAGTAACACAGATAAAAATAGCATCTCTGAACAATCTTTCGTTCGTTTACCATTGGAATGATTCAATTGCTGACTCTTTTTCCTTTGTCTGTTTGTCCTTTTCTCTGCAGTTCTTTTAGAGCGGCGAAAAGGGCGATCTCGCAGCCGGCGTTCATCGGTAAAAGTGAACCCCTGGAGCGCAGCACGAGCGTGGGACCGTCCTCGGCGCCGAGGTCGACGTCGCCGACGAGATCTGGAAAAAAATCCGCTGCCCCCGAAAAGCTCTGACGTATCGCTCGCTGTCGTTCTTTCTTCGAATCACGGCAGCGTCAAGACGAACAATGAATTAGATTAATTAACGTCGAGTAAAATAAAAGTAATGATAATAAACAATAAATAATAACCGATAAAGAGAACAGCGGACTCTCGGGTTTTCGGAGAATTTTAACCACGCGGAGAGTTTCGCACACGAGCGAACACAACGCGAGTACACAGTTTATTTTTTATACGTAAGTGAACGAAGCGTTTCCCTCGGGGGTTGGAGGGGAAAAAAAACAGCTTCGATACGCTTGAATAATGATGATAAGATATAAGATTATTGGTAAAGATGACGAAAAAATTAAATAATAATTGTAAAAATGAAGAATCGCAGGCGATTCTGCTTTTGGACAAAAAGAAAACGCTGCATTTTGTCACACTCATTATGAATGAACTCTTAACATGGAAGAAAAAAATCATAAGAATATGTGTACAATGTTCGCTTAATGTGTCGATCGGTATTATTGCGATTGGTTTAGATACAGCTGATTCTGTGTAAAGGCAAAGGCTCGCCTGTTTTATCTTCGTCGAGCGTTATTGGACCGAACAAACTGTGCAATCCGATGTACGTAGGCTTGTACGTTTGGACGAAAAAAAAACGTAAAACGCATCGTTGAAAACTGTTACCCGATGCGAAACGGTCAAGGTGATTCGCAACGTGTTGGAAAAAAAAGAAAAATATTCGTATATCGCCACGGTTATCGATCGCAATAACTGCGGATACACGAATGTCCTTGACTATAGAGCGCAATATATTGTACTTATACGCGAGTCTCCTGACTGACGAAACAAAAATCCATTTTTGTCCAAGACAAGTCCAAGGGAGAGGAAAAAAAATGTAATAAAACTGTTTAATTGTATATTGACAATGTTAATATCTAAAAGTGAAAGAAAATCGCCGTAGTCGTAAGAAAGTCGCGTGGATAACACGCGGTAGCGGTGTAATATAGTTTTTAGGGAAAAGGAAAAGTAACAAGAGGATGAAAAGCAATTCGACAAGTGCGAGGCTTCGCCATTCGGTCAGGGCGGATGATACGCGCAACAAAAAAATTCGACTCGTCCTCTTGGTCTACGGACACGAAAGAAAAACTGAAAATATGCAAAGAATTAATATACGCAGCGTGCTCGAGCCACCTCGAGCTAATAGTTGTCAAAAGAAAAAGGGAATATAATAACGAAACGATGAAAGCAAATACCAATTGTTTGTAGTATTGTAATGCGGCACGAGAGCAGTTTCAGATGCGCGGCGACGCCGCGCTATATACGCGTCGGAATTTTGCTTCGGAACGTAAAAATGTTGAAAAAAAGAAGGGAAGGACCGTTTCGACAGATTCTCGTCGTTCGTATCGCGCGTAAACTATAAAAAAAATATTTAAAAAACGTATAAAACAAATTTCTAAGTGACGGCAAATTATTTTACATATAATGGTAATGTGTACTTAATAACGATTATGAGAAGAAAAAAAACTAAAGAAAAAAGGAGTTTTAATGTCGGTGATAAGTAAGAATTATATTTTTGTTAGTCTATCTTGTGTAAGGAAGAAAAAAAAAAAAAAAACAGAGATTGAAATAGCAAAATGAACCGGTCGAAGGGAGAATGTGAGAGTAATGGAAAAGCGAACCGCGGTGCGTTCGTTGACACGAGATTGTTTTGTAATATATTATCTATACATATATTATATTGTACTGTTGACTTATTTTTATTTAAACGATGTTTTTTAATTGCGTGAAACGGGTTTATCATTACGAGCAAAAATGATGGAATCACGCCCCCCCCCCCCCCCCCCCCTCGATGTATGGAATTCCTTTCATTGGACAAATTAAAGTATATGATTCATTGACGTTTAAATTTACCGTTGTTGCGTTTCCTTTCTTACTTTAATGGCCAACCCGATTTTTATTTGGACAATCAAACTGCGCGCTTCGTTGCCTCGATTTATTCACTTTCAAGAGAGACAACAACTGTTATGAAATTGTCTTTACTTAGGGTCTATCTATTCCGCAGGGATACATATGTTTCTGAAATGTTTATCGTTACGTAATGGCTTTCATTGAGCGGATACAAATGTATCAATGGTGGCTGCGATTGGTGACTATCAAATGTCGACGGATGAAAAATTTGACATCGATGAAAGAAATGAGCGAACAACCGAAGATCAAAGAGAGCTAGCCGTAGAAATCCCGGCAAAGAGCAATATTCTTCCCTGTGCATCGATTGCGTATCTCTGCGCGGGAACATCTTACGTAGAGTTTTTTTTCGCTCAGTCGAGTCAATCGATGGATCTCTCTTCTCATTACTTCAAACTGCTGATGACCTCGAGAATCTAAGTCTCTCGATGAGTCAAATATCGATACGCGAATACGAGAATATGGATGATCCCTATTCACCATTGCATTGCTCGAAAAGCTCGTCGAGGAAGACTTCTCGAAGAAGCTTGCTGAGCAGTGGATCCGATGTCCAATCGGTAAGTCGGAGAAAACAACTGCGAACGTCGGCTTTGCAGTTTGCCCGAAGGATTATTTTTTCGAGTTCGGACGACGAGGATACGACAGTCGAGACGATACAGCAAATAACGAGATACGGTACGATTTAACTATCCAGAGAAATTGTTTTTAGTTGTTTGATTGTGTTTTTCTTTTTTCAAATATCGTCATCTTTTTCTCGCAAACTTAGATAGTTAGTAAATAAAGTTTATGAACGCCCATCCGAAGTGTCTCTGGAAAAAGGCCCCCTCGATGGCAACGTACTCAAAAAGGTCGTCGCCAAAAAATATCTTGTCGAAAAAGGCATCATCGAAAGATGCGTCGTCGGAAAATTTGCCGGTCGAAGATACGTCGTCACAAAACGCATCGGGTCTTTCCCGCGAGGAACTCTACTCGGAAACCATCGACGGGTGGATACAACGTCAGAAGTGTGAAAAGTGAATCTTTGTGCGGGTGTCGACGCAGGCGTACAAGTACGGTTTGAGCGTGATTTTTGTAAAGATAAGCATTGCGAGTGGTACTAGAAAAAAAAATGTATATCATGTTATTCGGACTGTTGATTACTCAAAAATTTTTTTTATTGTTTCCTGTGCCCATTTTGTCCCGGACTCCCTTCTGTGTCTTCTCTCGTAACTTTTGTTATTTTCATTTCGAAGCGCCACATTTTGCCCCACGTCGATGGCATTTTTCACGTCCCCATTTTGTTCCGGTCTCCCCTACTTCGTCTCGGCACCCTCTCCGCCGCTTTCTCTCGCGGGATTAGAAAAATCATTGTCATGAAAAAAAAAGTTTCCTTGCCGGGAAATTTGTTGAACGAATTATGATTGTGTAAAATGAATTTTTTCGGTACTTATAATAACAATGATTTTCGTTCGAATTTTTAAAACCACCGACAAACGTTCGCCATTCTCTCCCAATTTTCGTAGACTCATGCAAAATGAACACCATGCTCAAGGACTACCCCAAGGTGGAGAGTCATGCGTATGAGTGCGGAGTAATGTTTGGGGTAATTTGGCATACGGCTCGAATTTTCTTTTTTTCGCAAAAAATTAAACCCATCGGCGAAAGTCCATTTAAAAATTGCAGCTATCTCTCTAGCACTCGCAGTCGCTTCGCTTTCCATATGGAAAAGAAAAATCAATCATTCATTTCAATTCTCGGACGGTCAAGTAGATTTACTCCCTCGAAGATACGTTTCGACAAGTGTCTTCGTCGCGTTCGTTCTACCCGCTCGTTTTCGTCGAGTACGAACGGGAAATTATAAATCAACGGAACGATCGTATTTTATCCTGTCCGAAAACTAAGCTTCTTTCATTCTCTCTCTCTCTTACGAAACATTCGTACTGGCGGTAGATCAAACAATCCTTGAACCAGATTTTCGCGCGAGAGACCGCTGGCAGGAGCTTCACGGTCAGAGCCGGGGAATATTCGAGCGATTCGAGTTGGAATATAAAACGCTCAACGAAGGCACCAAAGCTCACGAGACGTTGGTTTCTATCCCCACCATCCGGCCCGCTTTCGCTACCGCCTGGTTTCTCGGTAGGAAGTTTCAGCTGTACAGTCGGCGACAAATTGACTGCCCCAGTCCTATGAACCTACCGAAAAAAGGATAGTTGTTTCATGTTTTTTTTCGAGCCAGATGTCGAGTGTGGCACCGTTGCGATGGGCGTAATACTCCTCGTCATTTTTCCCCAAATATGTGTACATGTATAAAAAACGTTTTTTATGCCACGCCAAAGATAAAAAACAAAACGATACTCCCAACTGCCGTAACTGTCAAAATGTTTCGATGTCATTTTTTACGGAGGTCCCTCTTCCGCGGTAAGGTGTTATTTGTAACACCTGACACCGGGTGATTTTTTTTTACTCGAAATTCTGCCAAATTTTTGGGCTCACCACGTCGATGCGACTCGATACGCGCTTCTCGCATGAAAAAGAAAAAAAAAAAACAAAATGTCCCACTACTTTCTCGACAGAATAAAAATAAGAAGAATTCATCATCGAATTCCAAATTGTTCGAAATTTCCATCGGTAAAATACCTAATAACAACAATTAGATCTCGCATCGCAAAAAAATAAAAAATAAGAAAAAAAAATTGGTCCATCGGTCTATGAAAAGCATCCTTTGCGGTTTACCCTCAAGTTCGTTTTGAAGCTAGTTTTTTTTTTCTGAAAATCAACAATAAAAACATGCGAATTTACATTTAAAGTTATCTCGTCAAAGAGAATCTTCGACGCAACGGAATGAATATTTTTGGTCAATTTGTATCCATTTGAGTAGACTGTACCATCGGAAATCTCGTTACCGAGTCAAATATTTGGTTGAGATAAGCTCAATTAGCGTACAACACAGTCTCCCCGTCTCTCGCGCAGCCTCTTCTCTCTATCTCGCCGAGAGAGAAGCGTGAATTTTAGAATTGACGCGACGAGAACGAAACTTTGTCAGTAGCACGCGCGCGACACTTTCGCGACGTATCTCCGTTGGGATCGGTTCGAAGCCACGAAAAAAGAAAAAAAAAGAAGAAAAAAGAAAAAAATCAATAGGGGAAATTAATTTACAAAAATACACAATCGATTAGCCAGTCGCCGCGGTTTATCATGCCGCGCGTTTGGCCGACTCTGGGATACATTAAAATTCGAAAGTTATTTCTCTTCGTTTGCAGTAATGCGATGTAAATTATTCACAACGCTCCGGTGCGCTCAATTCTAACGGTAATGAATCGCAATGCTCGACAAAAGCGTTGAGTTTTATCAACGGACTTGCCCCGTGAAGCGATCGAGCGTGAAACAGTGATCGTAAAACATCGTCCGGGTTATTCGTTTCGCAACTTCGGGTTCGTCCGGTTCTTCTTTCGATTCTGTGATCGATGAAAGAAGAAAGTTGATTGTCGCTGTGGACGTGAATACTCGTGATTTTGGGCGATTCCGAGCTGCAACGGAATTCGGAACTGAAGGAACTCGACAAGCGTCCTCTCTCATTTGTTACTCAAAGAAACTAATTGCAATTGACGCGACACCGGGCTTCCGGAACGGGTGACTCGTGCGCTTTAACTGCGTAATTGCGATCGGATTTTCTGCGCGACAATCGAAGGTACATTAACGGAAGAAAAAACGATGTTAATGATATTTCCACAACGTTTTCTCATTTCATTTTTGAAACATTTTTTGACACAAAATGAGGAACTAACGTCATTTTTATATGGATCAGTTGTCGATATGGGGAAAAAAAAAAAAATACTCGTCGCCGGATAGTAGCGATCCGTTGGTCTATGCATCTTTGGCCCGCTATCTCAAAAATTCCAAATCATATTTCTAAAACTTTTTTAGCTACCTAGTTCGGTTACAGAACCTTTGAGGAGTTACACCGCATCATAACGATTAGAAAAATCATTGTCCGCACAATGTTGGCTCTATTGTTTGAAAAAAAGCGCAAGCGACAACGAGCAAATGTAATTGTGCCGAAAATGTTAAAAACCGTAACCTCGTAACTCTCGAATAATTTGATCGATTTGAGCCAAATTTAAAACCGAACCGTCATAGTGGTCGGTAAGGTCGTTCGTAAAGATAATTGTTTTAAAGGTTACGGAAACGGCCCGTGTCGAAATGAATTCTCGGTCATGCAATAGCCTCTCGATAGTCGTCTTAATTATTTTTTCTTTTTTGTTTTACCGTAAAGTCAGGGATTTGCAGGATAACGAGGCGGAAACGTATTTCGGAAGATTCCTTCGTCTCAATAATACATCTCTTTCCTTACGAACGTCGGCAAAGAAAGGGACGAAAGAAAGAGCTCAAAGAACCCCGGGGACTCGTTTCGATCGGAATGATGAACGTGTCTCGTGTATATATATATATACTATATGTATATGGTATATATAATAGCGGTCGAGTTGATCCGACGAACGAGCAAAGAATTGCCTCGAATTTCGGTATAACGAGCGAGGGTTCTGCTCCTTCATCCCTTTTGAGCTCTTCTCTCTACACCTTTGCGATTTCTTCGAGCGACACACTCGCGCGTAACAACCAAGATAGCTGGCGCAAATCCGTGACACAAGGGGCGTTTTCTTTTAAGGGTCATACGCAACGATATACGCTTGGCATATTACATATTCGCTTTTTTTCTGCGCTCGCGAACGCTCGAAGAACGTTCGGCGATCCGAAGGAGATTTTCTCGAATCTACCGATATACATATCGCGGTCTTGCAAACTGTACGAGTATTGTTCCTCTTGACTCTCGGCAAGCGAGGACGCGCGGTTCCGTTGCCCTCAAAAGCGTTTCTTCATTTTCTACGCGGTGTCGAAAAATTACGGTCGAAAAGAGGCTCTCGCGCCAATTTGAAGCTCAGAACGCGTAACTTCGGTCGAGCGGCTGACGCTCACGACGGAATCGACGGGCTTAGTCCGGCTCCGAAACGCCGATTTACTCATCCGACACGAAAAGTTCCGACGGACGAGCGCCCATTATTTTCAGAGATGAAAAAAGATCGTATCGATAATCCCATGCGATTGTTGGATGCTCATTTTTTCGACACGACCGGCACACCATTATGCGCACATTCGCATGGAATTTTTCATGATATTTTATTTAACCGATATGAAAAAGAAAAAAAAAATACGGCGCGATGTTCGAGCGGAAATTGGCGAACCGAGATGATTATTTAAAAAAATGAATTCGCGTTTGCATTCCACGGGGGTCGCGAGCCATTCGATCTACGCGGAACTCGATTGGAAGTTGGCGGAAAAATATTATTCAAATCGAAAAGTTGCGTTTGGCGCGTTTATTTTTCGTGGCTCACCCTGTATGTGCCTGTATATACAAACAAACAAAAAATAGATATACAACGCGAAAGAAAGACGAAGTGTATCCGAGCGACGAAAGTCGGGCTCGAAGCCTCGCAGGGTATTGGCCGCGAAAGGGCAAAAACAACCTCTCCATACCGGCTTGGCACCGGCTTGGACATGGGGTTTCTCCTCGAAGGTTCACCGGTAACTACATTGCTCGGGACGAGAGAAATTCTCCGGAGAATAGAAATAAAAATAGAACGATAAATCGTGCCTATTACATTCTCATATTGCTTCCTTTCGTTCTTTTAACGCATTCTATCGAACTTCGTGGGAATACCTACCGCGCCAAGAAAATTCATTTCATTCCTTCGTAACATCCGCCCAGAATTTCGCAGTATTCCGGATAGGAAATCTCTACCTCCCGGCGCAGCGGAAGGCTTCGCGGTTATTAGTCAAGTTTAGCTTCCACCTCGCTTCTATCCTTCGGTCCGTTGGTTTTCCTGCCCGGCGAGAAGAGTCGTTGGCGGCATTCTCGGCCGCGCGGAAACTTCGATCTTAAACTCGCCTCGTATCCCGGCGGTAAAAACATTCGGAGCTTCTCGACGCGTCATGACCTTCGCAGGCGATACATAGGCATATAAACGCTGGTGATAAAAAAAGAAGTTATTCGCGCATAGATTGTTCGTCGCGAAAGGAGCCCGTTGATTGATTACCACAAACGAGTTGTACCGCAATTCGCGCCTTTCCTCCCACGGCGTACACTCCGGACACCCGAGGGAATGAGAAAATTCACTCGGCCGTCGATGCGATGTGGACCGCCACCTTCTCGGATTTCCCTCGGCACCCGCTTCAACTTTCACCCAAGATTGCTCCGACTTTTCTGCGGGCTTTCGAGTTTATTCTGAGAACACTGTGAACAAGGCGAAACCGGAAATTAATGAATAGCCGAGCTATTTAATTTATACGAATGCGGAATAATCGACGATTTACCAAGATTGAAAAATTCGAAGAACGTTATCGGATTGAATGATACAAATCTATCGAACGAGTCGCTCGGTTTTATCTTTCGAGATTTTTGGCAATGAATACCTTTCGGTGGTAACGATACATAAAAAATAACTAAACGAAACGGGTTATTAACGATAACGGCAAGTCGACGAACAAAATCTGGGGAGGGAGAAATCGGTGAATCCTGATGGTTTTCGACGAACCCGTCCAACCGTCCTTGATGTCCTCCGAACCCGCGCTTCACCGAATCTCTCAACTTTCGTTGCGCCCTCAGCCGACTTGGCGCGCGGTGTACGGCATTCGCCATGGATTTGCGGAAACGCACTGTATCGTTGAGTGTCTCTTTCAGAGAAAACTCAGTTTAGAGCTCCAAAAAAATGCATGGATCGAGACTGATACATATACTTTTCGAGTGTGGAACTCACTTTTCATTTACACGGATAGATACAAAAAAAAAACATTGTTTTTCATTTTTTAGTTTTCGTAGTTTCGAGCGCATAATTAAGGGACAACATAAATATTATCATTAATAGTATCATTGATTTACTCAATTTTTTGTTATCGATTCGATTTTTTAATTATATTTTTTACGAAAAAAAAACCGTGCCGGAAATAAAATAATTGATTAATTTGTTGATTATTATTTAAAATATAATTTTCTATATTTTCACAAATTTTTAAGACTAATCATCGATCAATTATTATTTGATTCGATTTTTAAGATATTCACGGCGTGAATATTTATTAGAGGTTTTTTGTGTGTGTGTGTGTGTGTGTGTGTGTGTGTGTGTGTGTGTGTGTTTTTTCACTCGAAAACGTTTAGAAAAGCATGCTCACTGTGAGCGATCTTTCTCCCGGCGATGACTCTTCAATTTCAATGCTCTCGCTTTGCCGTCTCCATACTCACGCCGCGCGAGAACGCTGAACGCAACTGACTTCCAGTGAGCGTCAAAAACAGTCGGAGTTTCCACGATTCCTTGGTGTATAAGAATAAGAGAAGATTAGATAAGATTCGATAAAAACTCTCGCTCGAGCGTTTCGCTCGGCGGACGGGATAGTCGTTCCCGTGCATCCAATGCTGTCGATAACATCGTCATCCGAAGCAATACAAACTTTCGTACGAGGAGGAACAAAAAAAACGGAAAAATTCCGATCCATTTCGCTGTTTCATGGTGCAGGGAAATTAATTAAAAATACAAGTGAAACAGGGAGTGGAACGCATCACGCGCGAACTGGAGTAGAAAAAAGTTGCCGCGTCAAATGCGCATATCCGTCGGACGGCAATTGCTTCGAGGACGCGCAACAGTGGAGTATGAAGAGAGGAAGAGAAAAAAAATTGATTCTCGGTGGAAGATTCGCGCTACGGTGTCCTCGGAAGACACGGATGAGAGATAAGGCTCCTCGTTGCATCTCTGGAATTCGCATGAATTTTCTCTTGCCGGGCGATTAAAGCTCTCGCGCTTCACGGTACCGAGTCGTTGGTCCTTTTTTCAACGGGAGCATCCCCGTCTCCTCTCGTACGAGCGGCCATTCCGCTAATCTCCCCTTCGCCTCGGACGATTGCCGTCTCTATTGCGCGTACTTACGAATCACATTTCGAATCGCCGCTCTATTCGAACAACGGTCTCGATGAAGATTTTCTCCTCGACGCTTCCGTCGTCTTTGTCTCGTGTTACAATTTGTTTTTACTCGATCGCGTCTATCGAGGATCCCCTTCGTTGTTGTCTTCGGATCCATCAAAGACCGTCCCGTCGGGGTCTCGCGTTACGCAAGACGCGTACAGGACACGAAGCGCAGAAGAATCCAGTACTCGGCGTCTAATCCAACTACCAAATTTCTATTAAATTCTATCGAAATCGAATAAATTCGAAGATACGTATTGACAATAATTTTCACGCTGTCGCTCAAGTGCCGCGTCTATTTGCCAGTTTCCAAGTATTTCCGCGAACCGCTCTACGCTTCGAGATTTTGTATTTTACAACGCCACCCAACATGTTTTGACATGTGAAAAAAATCTGCCGAAAGATAGAAGGAACTATGAATATTTGACATCGATTTTTATATCGATGTATGCATCGGCTCGAATTTTATGAATCGTTAGATCGACGAAAAAATCTCCCAAGTTTCGTTCCGATTTTCAGAATGGAAACGAAATATTTTCCGATCGAATAGAAATTGATGATAAAGCGAGGAGAGCATTTCTGATTTTTAGATTTCTTTTTGTATCAACCTGTATCGAGCTGTCGACTCAAAATGTTGTTCCGGACGCAAAAGAAAGAGAAGATTCTTTCGTCTTGGAGAAGAATAACGAAAAAACATTGTACCGCACGATTGTGTTGTGCATTTGGAATAAAAAATAGAAGCGGCCGTCAATGCCGTCGTTGAATATTACATATTTGCACTTATAGACACAACGATCTCGTTGCGAGCCACGTATTCTCGGGAAATCCTCTCATCCTTTCCCGTCACGTTTCCCGTTGAACTCATCTCTCGTTGGTGTTCGGTGATTCCGTAAAGCCGCGCATCCGAGAGGACCGCCCATCACCCGTGCATTATTTAGCCCGGGCCTCTCGCGTTGGCGTTACGAAGCGGTATCGCGAAGGCTTCCGCTGTTCCATGTCGATCCCGCAACGGTGAAGCAATAATTTATGCAGTCAACAGGTTACTCATTACGGCCGAAGCTCGGCGTAATCGAGACTTTCACGAGTCGAGTCTCTATGCTGCGCGCACGAAAGACGATCTCATCTTGACGCGCTTCCGAGCTTCCGAAACTTTGAAGCGCGTTTTCGGGCACGCGTTTGCGAATAAAATCGAAAACGAATACCTATAACACAGTTTAAAAATTGTTTCGGCACAAGCTACTTTGCCGACTCTGGTACTCGACGAGTCTGAAAAAAACTCGATCAAAGTTTTATTTTGCCTCGATAAAGATCGTTATTCGAACGATCGACGTTCATCGACGTTCATCGACGTTCATCGACGTTCATCGTCGCTTTCGCACTATTGCAAAAGCTCGAGACAAATTATTCTCGCGATAGAACGAGGAAAAACGGTTCTCGTTCACTCGAAGCGCTTTGAGGATTCTCTTCTACCCTCGGTTATGGACTTTTCTCGCTCCGACCCCCTTAGGCGCTCCGACTCACGCCATCTGTCTCTTATTTTTCTCCACCCACGGTAAGACCTTCGAGTGGTAGCTTATATCGTTTCCATGTACTTGTTCCGTTCTACCTCTTCCATTCTTGGCTCCACTTTTCGCCGATGATCGGACGCCCATTTCGAGAAAATCGTTTCGGGGATAATACCGGCTCGAGGAACGCGATCGGGTCAAGGTTGAGACGGAAAATGTAATCGCACGCGCTCTCGAGTATCGTGGCGGAACGTAGCGATACGCTGCGAACGAATTAAAATAATAATTGTATACATTTTAGATCTCAAATATTGAGAGACATCGTGGGATAAATTTTTTTTCACCGAGAGGTATTATCGGATCGTGTAAAAATTTATCCAAAAAAAGTGATCGACCATTCGAAGATATAACATTTTCGGTGATTCGACGTCTCGAGCAAACAAAAAAATACAAATTACTTTAATATCCGTTGACAATATCTTTTTTTCTCGTAACGTGCGAAAAAAAAATCGTTCTATTGCCTCTCATAGTTTGTCGAATACCAGAAAAAACTTTAACGCTCAGACCCGTCGATGCGAATAAAATGTAGAATGAATTGTATCGCGTCGGAGAATCAATGATATTTTTCAAAGAGCCCGAATATACGATCGCCCCCTTCGCTCATTATCCACCATAGAATCTCCATTATGTTTTTCATCCTCCCCCCATGGCAAACAAATTTTTTCCACGTTTATCGCATCCATAATTCTTCGCCGTCGGAACGATTTCGAAGAATCATGCTTTTCTTCCGCTTTCGTCTTCTTTCCCTTCGGGGTTGAGTCGGGGAATCCGCCTCTTCCGCTTTTTCGAGGATTCATCGCGGCGAGCCCTCTTTCGGACGCGAGTTGTCTCCTTTTCCTCGGTGCTTTTTCCTCAATTTTTCGCGCGGTCCTCGAACGGCTTTGCATCTACGCGTTTCGTTGTCGTTCCTTCGAGCGGCGATACGAAGCTCGCGAAGTTTCGCCACTGCATCGCGTCCCAAAGGGCTTTGACGAACTCGCCACTGGGGCGGTAACGGTAGCGACGAGCAACAGTTTCGCCTTTGCCGATAAACGGCTCCGACCCTCGGGCGAATGTCGAGACAAAAGCCACGAATTAATTCTCCAACTTGCCACGTCCTCGAGAGCGAAGCGGCGGAAAAAGAATTGTCAAAATGTGTCATCGATTAATATTTCTCAAGCGCAACGATTTATCTTTCGGCAGTCGCGGGCTCAACGCTTCGGGTCTCGATTCTCTCGAATATCCCTCTATAGAGGGCCGATGCGTCGAATAACTTTCAACGCCGTTACATCCCCGTTTATAAGCATTTTTATACGAAGGAGGAGAGAGTCTCTTCGAGTGTTCGTTTCCTCCAGCCGCCGCCGTCGCGCCTATGCGTCCACCGCGAGGCAATTAATCTTGCGGGACGAGGATTCGTTTCGCTCTCGGGTTCTCGCCGTTGTGGCTCGAGGGAGAGTCGAGGAAAGTCCCGGGGAAAGAAAAAAGGTGTCGTATGAACTCCGTGGATAATTAACTCGCGTGAGAAAGAAAAAGAATGTCGAATGAAAAGAAAAATTAATCACTCGAGTGAGGGCCGCCGTCGAGGGAACGTTACATTTCGACGAAAAAAATCTTGTATCGAACGCTCGTCGCGCCGATTTGGACGAACCGAATCTCCGAATCGGAGACATCGGCTGGCGTTGATTTGCCGAGCGGGGGAATATATCCAATCCGGTCCCGCCCCGCGTCCATCGAGGCCCGTCGATAAGCGCCTCGGCGTAATATGTATCAACCCGTCCGACTGTCCGTCCATCAATTAAATACCTCTCTCGTGTCCACTCCGTATCCCGTGCCGCGTATGCGCGCGTGCACCTCCGTTCGCGCCGTGTCCTCGATCGTCTCGTCTCTCATCCACTCGCAACGATCGAGAGAAGCGCGCGGGAAGCCTCCCTTTTCGAGAGGACGAGGGGACGAAAACGCCACTCGCGAGAGGGATTCCCTCGTTCCTGTACGCCGAACGTTCGTTAACGAGTGCGTTAGAGTGCGATAACGCGTACGGGAACCGTTCGATCGTAGGCCTTTTTCGTAACCGACGTCGGAAACGAGGTAAGGAAACGATGCGCGAATGTGACTTCCTTTCGTAGCGCGATTCAATTCTCAATATCTGTTATCCGTTCGTTTGGAGATTCATACAATTTAATAGAATTTCATTTAAAATCTCAACGTATCTCGATTATCGTCGCGTCCGAAGAATTTCAGCTCCATTCGTTGAAAATGCGAAAAAAAGACATTCCGGAGATTCGAATTGATGGACGAATTGTCCGAAATGTCGACTATCTCGCGAAGATTTAGCGTTTCCGCTATCGGTTGCGACGGTGCTTAATACGGGTTACCGAGTCTATAGAATATACATAACCAAACGGGCATATCGATGGGTCGCATTCGCTCCGAGCCCCGATACACGGACAAAGGGTACAAATTGGAATTGGCAACGTATCCACGATCGTGTAGCCGTATGGATAACCGACGGCGCTCCGGCCCCGTTCGCATAGGTATCAATCTCGACTCGCCAGATTCGCCAGCCGATCGCCGTGTTCCTCTCTCTCTCTCTCTCCCTCTCCTTCCGGCATCTCGGTGTAGAACGACGATGAATGATCGCACCGAGGACGGCGCACGCGACGATAAATAATGAAACCAATAAACGTCCGTTAAAAAAACTTTCTGGAAAATTAAACTTCCCGGTGCGATAAATACGTAATGTTTGTTCATTAATAAATGTGATATTTGTGAGAAAAAAATGACGTTTCGTAGACGGCAATTCCGCGCGTTAATGGAGATCCTCGAAGGACCAATCGTGGTTTTAACTCGCGGTAATATCTGCCCGAGCAAAGACAGAGACAATCGAGAGGAGGGAAAGCTCGGGAGACTACAAAGGAAACGTCGCGAGGGGGTGAATTTTATCCCCGCGCATGCTCTTCTTCCCGTGCGACTCTCTCCCACGAGCGTTGCGCGCCACCCGTTTTACCAGAGCACCGCCAGCGGCCGAACCGACGCGTCGGCTCCGCTCGTTCGACTCGAATTAATAAATAAATAATAATACAACACTTTCCACAATTCGTATTGCTTTGCAAATGGAGAGTCTCGAGAGTCTTTGAAAAAATAATAAATCAAAATCTTGCTTTCGACTTTCGACAACATATACGTGTATATCTATTTTTTTATTCGAAAGTACGAGAAGAAATACGCAAAGCCCGAAGAAATTACCGCGCGAAGGTTACTTTCTTCAGCATATGCGATTCGGAAACCGCGAAAAAACACGTACATTTGCTTCTTTACTGATCTTTTTTTTTTTTTTTTTTTTTTTTTTTTTTCCAAACGCGGGTAGCGAGAAGAGCGAGTGCAAGACGCGGGAGAGAAGCAACACGTGGATCGTGTTACCGAGTTCGACGAAAAGTTTCGCCGCGTTACGGGAATATACGACGAAAAAAAGAAAGCGTAACGCTACGATACACTTTGCTCTCGTCTCGTACAAAAAGTTCTTGTTCATCGTCGTCGTTGTTCGGTGTACGTCGAAAACCATTTGTCAAAAGACTGACGAACGATCTTTCGACGAATCCCCGTAGGTGTTCCCTTCTCGACTATCGAGAGAACATTGACGAATCGTTGAGAAAAAGGAAAAAAAATCGTGCGCTCGACGGGACTTTGCCACGGGATGTGAAAAAAAAAAAAAAAAAAAAAAAAAAAAAAAAAAAAAAAAAAAAACATCACGATTATCATAGTTGTTGTGTAGTTTTGTCTTCTTTATCTTTCAAGTGACGTCTTTGACGACAATGGCCGATCCGAGCGCGAATGGCACCTCGTCGTTGGAGAGTAATTATGTGCTGAACGTGCTCAATCACATAAACGATCTCAATGACTCGTTATTTCACGAGGAAATCAAGTGCATAACAACGAAACTGGAGATGCGAAGAACCTGGGAGGATGGCTGCGACGCCGACTGGGACTCGTTGCTCTGCTGGCCTCACAGTCCGCCCGGCACACTCGTTAAATTACCATGCTTCGAGCAGTTGCACGGAATTCGTTACGACAATACACGTGAGTTGTCCACACGCCATTTCGTTCGAACATGCGAGATAATTGAAAAATAAAGAAAATAAAAAAGGATTCGTATCGATGTAGGACAATTTCAATATCCATCAACGATCGTTTCTTCATAGAAGCGACGAACATTGTATTCCAATTTGGTACTTGTATACCATTTTAATTAACACGAAAGTTGATCAATGTCACAAAAGATTCTCGTTAGAGATCGTCTCGGTTCGTTGTCACCAAATTAGCCAAGCTCTGGCGCATCGAGAATTGCGCGGCCCGTTTTTCCATACTCGTGTTTACAGGTAACTTTCGTCGATTCGATTATCGGGGTATCGCCTTGCCAAGTCGCTTTCTTTGTCCATTTCCCTCGGACTCTGTGAGACGCGAAAAAAGGCATATTAACGTTACTCTGTACGCCCGAAACGCCCGAATTATTAAAACGAAAACATACAAAAAGCCTCTCAACGATCGACTCGGCGTTCACCCGTCTATGACGATGTAATTCGTTGTACACAGATTGCTCCGGTGAGTCCAAAGGAATTTTGAATATAGAGTGTTTATCGAGAAATATTGCGAGTAAAATGTAATAAATGTAAAATAAAACGGATATGCGAGAATTCTTTGGCGCGCAAAGAAGCGCGTTCGATATTACATACAGTCGCGAACACAATGAATATGGGAATTCTGTACTAACGTTTCAATGGATACGTCCATACGGCGAGACGAGTAGAAGCGATCCCGCGCGTTCTCCGCCCCGAGAGAATTTATCGCGCGATAAAAATCAGAGTATGCGAACGAGAAAAATCCCCGGAATGTTTCGCGGTAAAACGAGAGTGAGCGCGCCGCATGGGAAGATGGTTCGATAGGTGGTTTTGCGATTTCCTTGTGGTACATCCGCAGCTCGCGGGCAGTTCCATGGGGTTTATCGTACAACGAACGCGGCCGGCGAATTTCCTCGATCTACCCAACGATTCTTCCCATTTCCTCTGTCTCATTTCCACTCGCTCTACTGGAACTCTGAAATCAAAATAACTCTCGGAGACGCGTACTCGATAAGCGGCGATATATATGAATGTTTTTCGATCAAAATTCAAGTTTTTTTGTTTTCTCTTTTGACAAATAACTTACTCTGTTGCTGTTAAAAAAATGTCACAATCATTAATGTTGCCGGTTGGTTCAATCAAACGAATACTCAATAACATTTTTCGTGAAAATAATAGGTAGGTAGTAGGTTATATTAGACACCCGAAAAGCGTATTTCCCGGGACAATTCGTGCGAGAAAATACCAATTTGTCCGACTATCCTACCGTGGGTCATGGCATTGCCAAGCCAAATCGGGTTGAAGTTGAAAATTTGACGAGCGGATGAAAATCAAGTAACGAGGCGGTGCGTGTATGAGCATCGGGTGAAACCGCCATAAGCGCTTCCATTCCGAATGGCAATACGCAATTGGGGCGCGACACCGCGAAGCCTCGAACCTCCGCCGATTCGGAATTACCATTGAGACACGACGATACGGCGCGTACGAGCGGATCGGCGAATTTTTAAACCGATCGTTTGTAGTAATTAATTTCGCTCTCTGACTTGACTCTGAAGCAATGACTTTTTCGCGCTAGTTCCATAACTCGAAGAGCCCATGGATCCGTGCTCTTCATTTTTCGTTTTTCACAAACTGGGTTCGAGCCTCGGAGACGTTGGCCCTACGACAACTCGGTTTTCCTGGCCGAGGTAAAGCGGATCTGGCACGAACGGGAAACGCTCTCTCGTCGTTTTTTTTTTTTTTTTTTTTTTTTATTCCCGCATACACGGTAGAGTGGGATACGAGTAATCGAAAGCCTGCTCTCACCCGGTCGAAGGGACGCGAGAAAAACAAAACGAAAAAACTGTGCTATTTCTTCGGAAAGAAAGAAAACGTGGCGAAGGAGCCCTACGTGCAAGTTTAGCGATTGATCCAATTGAGAACTCTCCATTCGCGTCTACTTTATCCCTTCGCTTCTACGAGAAGGAAACGGAAAAACTGATGTTATATCTATCCGGACAAAAGAAAGGAAAAATGTGGAGAAGGACCGAACGACGAGGGGACCGAGAGGGGGAGAGAGACACGGAGAGCGGTGGCGAGTTAGTAGTTGGGAATTGTGCAAAGTCTCGATTGAGCTCTCATTTTCTCAGTGGGGTCCTCGACGTCGAGCGGCATGGCGCGCGCGTCGTTGAGTATCCTCGAGATATCCCAAGCACGACACTCGACGTCATCAGCGTCGAAGGTATATCGAAGCTTGGGATCTGTGCTCGTGGCCGTTAGGCGAATACCTATTCCTCTATCCGCAATACGTATCGAAGCGCGCGCTTCTCCGACTCGATTCGAGCGAATCCAATTACGATCCGCGCGAGAGGCACTTCCGTACGCTCCGTCACCTTCCGTGTTCCTTTTCGCGGCGCAGCCGGTGATAATCGTTTTTGGAGCCCGGATGTGCGCGTAACGCGAAAGATGTTCGGGAGACAACTGTCGCGATTTTAGGAATATCGAGCCGAAACTCTGCACTCGAGTCGATAGGTATTGAATTTGTCTCGAATCGCGCGCAAGCGTCGAACGGTCATAAATATCCTCTCATTTTCTTCTTTCTTCGCTTGCTTTCGGAACTGCGCTATTGCGCATACCGTGGAACGAAGCATTTTATCATCCTTTTCATTCGGATTTGACGAAAACTGAACCGGAAGCATGGACATTTGTTATTTTCTTACACGATATAACGCACTGCAACGAGATAATATCGGCGTTCACGTATCCAAGTATATTGTTACAGGCTACATAGTATTTGTTTCAGTGTAAATTCCCTCGAGGCTAGTGACTCCCTTGTTCCCTCCCTTCGTTCGGTAAACCACCGACATTCGCGCGAAACCCTCGAGAGCCAAAGATCCCCTGTATGAGTGCGTTTAAACTATATCGTGTACCAGTGACGGTAGTTTGGCCTTTGTCACGCCGAAAACCCCTCGGGTCTTGTATTCATTTCGACAATTGGAAGAAAAGAAAAAAATTGCGAGTCAGCCATACGAAGCGTCGATGCGAGTTTATCGCCACTTTCATTGGGAGAATTTGAGTCGATCTTCTCACAAAAAGTTGGCGTGTCACGATATTAATCGACTTTCGAGTTTTGCCTATCGAAGTTCGAGATCCGTATTGTCGTCGGTCTATTCGTGCCGTCATATTGCTCGAGGTTCGACAGGAGACTACGGGCGCCCCTGTCGTTTCTTCCGCTCCTAAAAACTTTATGTGTCATCACGATTATATCTCGCAATCGAGTTTCGATTATCGCAATGCGAGATTTATATTGTTGGCAGTTTATTCGCGCCGTGATTGGTCGACGATGACGACGAGACGCGAGATGCGCGGGCTCGGTCGTGCGCGCTGCTGCGATTTTTTTCCGGCTCTTCCGTCTTTGACAGTTGGCGAATTTCGATCGGTTCTCGAGTATGCCGAAAGTCGGGCTTCCGAATTCGGTAGAGTCTCGTTCGTGGCCACGGTCTCGCGAGTGTGTGTCCGTTGCGGCTTCGGTCAGTCTCGGAAGAAAATTTGAACGTCGAGCCATGAATCATTTCAACCCGTGGACCACCAAAGACTCTTGTGTTGGATGTATATGTTTTTCCGCACTTGACAAATCTCGTCGTCAGTTTCGGAAGAAAATTCGGTTGAAAAATGTCAACGTCGATCCCGCGATTAAGGCAATCGCGTATCACACTGCAGCCTGAAGAAATGTGAGTTTTAGAGAAAATTCAGAGAGAATTCGGTAGAACGTTTCCCAATGGGATAAAAATGAGAAAAAATCAAGCATACGGATGATTATTTCAAAAAGTGATTAATAAATGAATGAAAAAAAAAAAAAAATGGTTAACAAGTTATCCAGCAACCTACCATTTTTTTGCGATGAAAATGATTTGTTAATTTTTCTTGACACGTATGAATTTTTTCAAAACTTTCAGAAATTCGAACTCAGACTCGCTCGGATTTTTGGTTGCAACGAGCGGTACAGTCCGAGGAAATGTGAGATCCAGAGAGAATTTCGAACGTTTCCCGTCGGGATAAACATTTGACAAATATCTAGTATGTGGAGGTGTTCGATCATCATAATAATAATTCCAGAAAGTTTGTTACGGCCTGACCCTTAACGCACACGAATTTCTTCTTATTTCTATCTTTAGTGAACACTTTTTTGCGCAAAGAAAAGCACCCAGACAATAAAAACCCTCGACCGGGTAACTAATATCATATTTTGCCAATTCATATCCGCTAGCGACTTTACCTAGAAATGCATATTTCTATTCTCGAAGTTCCCCTCATGCTGGATTTACGTCTTGCTCAGCAACAGCGCTCGTCGCGCAATATTAGCAATTTCGGCCGCCTCGCAACGGCCAGTTTCATTCATTCGGAAAACCAGTCTTACTTCGAACTTGCAACTATTCGGTCGGACTCATTCAGAGCCGGATACTTTCCTCCGCGATTAAGATAGATTTAGCCAGCATTGTAATTAGAGTCTCTTTCACACACACACACACACACACACACACACATTCTTGCGAATTATTTGTCATATTCGTATTTTCGTTTGAACGAATAAAACAAGAATTTGTTATGCTCGAAACGGCATACGCACGCGTGACCGCTGAGACCGCTGAGACTGTCGTTGTCGTCCAAGTCGACGCGTTTACCGGAAAAACTCCAAGACGTAACAAAGCTACTAACAAATTGATGAAAAAAAACTTGTTTAACAAGTTACCCGACAACCTAACGTTTTTTTTTTATTACAAGTCATTCGTTAATTTTCCTGCAACACGTATTGATATTTTCAGTTTTTTCGAGGCTTTGAAATTTGTTGAAAAATTAATTTGATCAAAAGTTGTTTGAGCTGTATTTGCGAATCAATCATTCCGGAAACTTCTTGAGAATAATGAGCAGTCTTGGCAAATTTGTCCGAAATTCAATATCAATCTTGACTCATACTATAAGTATCTTCGCTCGTAATTGTCTCTAGACTTCCCTGAAAAAGGTGGGTTGTCACGACATATATCGATAACTCGAAATTATTGTCGTTGGTTCGATTCGGGCTGCGATTGGTCGGTGAGGTTGACGCTTGCAGGACCAAGTTTTAGCGGCTTCCGAAGCCATACGAGATATACAGATACGGCGTCGGAGCGCTGCAGCGCTAACAAAGCTTCATCGCGCGCGTGATTGTTTCTAGTTATATTTTTTTTTTAAGTTAAAAAAATGTTGCCATTATTGTTGTTATAACTCAATAGGGCGAAAAAGTCCGGAATACGTTTGTGCTGAATATAGGAGATCCTTGGAATCGACATAAATTTGAGAAACTTTCAAGAAGAGAAACACAGTTGAGAATTCCACCGAATTTCGTGCAGAAAAATGCAGTAAACGTTGATTGTCGTATGCGAAGCGAGTGCTGAGATTGAATTTAGGTTTTTTTTTCTTTTGTGCTTGCAACGCATTCGCGTTATTCAATACCCGGAGGGTGCAATCTCAACGGAACTGTATCAACTGCTGGCGAAACGGCACGGGAACAGCGCGAGAGCGAGGGGCATACGGAAAGAGCGCGTTAATTCCGAAAGTCGAAACCCACCTGGAGCTCTACGCAAATTTTATTCGTCCAAGAATATCGAGGGGGGAGCTTTGCCGAAATGGCTGCGCCGTGCCACTAAAAAGCTTCGTCGGTTCGTTAGTCCAACGGGCCGGAATAAACGTGTCTATTGCGAAACATGTTTCGTCAACAGCCTTCATCTTTGAATAAAATGCTTCGAGATGTTATCGATCGGCGTTCGCTGTCGTTGAAAACAAACTTTCTCTTTTTACGACTGAATAATTCTGCTATGCACTGAAAATTTTTAGTAGATCAAACAATCACGTACGACGAAACCACTGTTTTCTTAACTTCACTGAACTCAAACGCTCGCTCATTTGATCTTGTGGCAACGATTTCGCTCAACTGAATTCCTCCTATATCCGTTCACCGCACTCCAAGCGCTCCTACGTTCCTATACGCGCGCCACTTTACCCCTAATGCGGCAACTGAGCAAGATTGGGGACTGCAGGGGAAGCACGTACGGAACAGCGTTAGCGTCCGGTACACAATGATATTGTGCAATACCAAGCCCTGGGCGAAATTTTTCTAAACATTCTTTTTTTTTTATTCTAAAATAAGAGTTTTTTTTCACAAAATGTTTGGGTACCGAACCCGCGTGTGCTATTCCGTCGCGCACAATAAAATTATCACCGAAACGGGTTCTTCCCCATTCAAATGATTCAGATTTGATTTTTTCAACTGCTTTGAGCCATTAATGCACCCGTTTCGGATGCCCAAAGGTATGTAGACAAATAAATAAATAAAGCTATATGAACAGATTAAGAATCCGATTTTTTAATTGTTATCTTTGGGTAACTTTGATAATTCGCTAAAAAAAAAAAAACGGTCACACATCGTACCCCACTTTCTCCTAATGACTTTCTCCGACTTGTTATTAATTTCAATGCTATTTCTTTTTTGCCGCATCTTTGACTCGCGCTTCGAAGATATTCGATTCGCGACGAAAGATAAACCGTCGCGAGAAAAGGAAACGTCGCATCGTCTTGGTTTTGTAGCGGCGGCAACGAAGATATCCGAAAGCGGGTTAGTACAACGGAATACCGCGCTGTTTGTACGAGAGGTAGATTAGATAGAGCCGGAAGTTTGTTCAGTCTCGAGACTCGGGATTGCGAGCGACAGGAAAGGGAATTCGATAAGGAAAAGAAACGATCGTGTATGTGTATGAGCGCAAGAACGATAGCGAGGTGGAATTTGACGCAATTTATTCTCGTAATTCGATAAAGACGCGTTAGGTCGATCCACGACACTGGATTCTCATTTTTTTTATTACTTCCATAAGTAATTCCATAATTCTATTACTTTTCGGAAAGTTCGCCGAGTCGAAAACGAATGACGCGACACCAATTGGATCTCGTTGAAAGAAAAAGTTCATATCCAATCGTCATTTCAATTAGGATATAAACTTTAGTTTAACCCTTTCGAAACTTGTTAAGCTCGAGCCGATTTCAGAACGGCAGGGATTTACTTTGAAGTAATAATCACTTTGAACTATACCGCGAGATATTTCATCGAGATTGGCCGCGAATTCTGTGCGTTAAATGTCAATAGTATGAATGGCAACGACCGAGCAAAATAACGACGCGGTATATTTGGTTTTGGGGCGGATATTATTAGTTATAATGTTCTTTAGTTATGTTACTCGCGATCCATCACGTCCGTTCTTCTCGATAGTCCGACCATGACTCGCTGTCACGACGATCTATATCCTATCGATCGTTCTTACGTTCGTCTATTGTCAAACATCACTAACCGAACACGAAACCGGCGCATTTAATGGCAGTTTTGCAGAACGGACAGTGAAATGTTAGGTTATTCACTTTCGTCCCAAGGGTCGAAAGTAAACTTCGAACCTATCTTTGCACTATCGACACGATACCAGCCACTTTTGTCCCGAAAAGTGCCATGAAATGCGCCGCTTTCCTCGCACGAGTGAAAAAAAAGGACTTTTCAGAACTCGATTACACGGGGAGAAGCTTCAATCAATTTTCCTTCGATCGAGTCCTCCGAACTCGGCTAACTTCTCTCTCTCTCTCTCTCTCTCCGGTGTCTCTCGACGTTCGCAGAGGCCGAAGCGAACGAGACTCGAAAGCTTTTTTTCACTCTTTCTTCTCCTCATCCAAGTCGTCGACTTCTTTTTTGTTTTTCTCCCACGAATAAGATCGGAGGTGACAGAAGGAGAAGAAGCGAACGCATTTGTTGAAAGTCCTGCAGCAGCGCTGTAGCTCCTCTTCGCAATGATCTCGTAAGTACAGGACTCGGACCGAGTGCCGACGCGCGCGGAATAACAAAGAAAAAAAAAGAAGATAAACAGTGAAGCGTAGAATATGATGGACAGACTGTGAATGAATATGAGTCAAGGCGATGTGTAAAAGTGGTATGCAGTATGTGATATACCACGTCCCTCGTATGAGAGAACGAGCGTTCTATCGGAGGGTGAAACGCCGTTCCACGCTGGACAGACCGTGCCGATGAAAGAGTAGGAAAAAGGTCCCGCCCATTCGTGTGGGAGCGAAATAAGAATAATGAAAAAAAGAAAAAACGGCACAGCCGATGGCTGAAAGGTGTAATGATGGAGAACTCAAGCGGAAGATACGGCATAGCGGAACCGAACGGTCTTGAGAGAAAGAAAAAAAAAGGGCAAGGCGAAAGAAACGAATTCCGTTTTGAAGAAAATGGAATAAATTGCCTCGCGATGTGCGTGCAGATCTATCGTCTTCCTTCTGCCATCCGACCAAAGTAATTTCGAGTTCCTCGAAGTTAATACGGGTTCCAGATTATTATCGAACGATTCGCTTGGCAATCGGTCCGTTTCTTCATCGGAGATCGTCGATAGACGATCGAATAGATGTCGTTCGACAATAGACGTTAGATCCGGAAAATGTATGTACACTACTGGCAGCGTCCGTCAAGATATTCGACGGGGTCTAGCAACGTGGATCGATCGATTGCCGGTGAGCCGACTCGTTGCTTCTGCGATCCCGACGGCTCTTTCTACGTTGCGACACTGTGGCTGCTGCGTCGCGGTGAACCGCAATTCGCTTCCGCCGCGCGACACTAAACTTTTTCGATGGAACCTCAGTCGCGGAGTTGCGGCACGAGATCACGAGAGCAGAATTTCCACGCTGTATTTGCATGCCTCATTCGTAACTTTCATCGAGGAGAGTCTTCGTTAAATCGATGGCGATGGCGCACGGAAAAGGCATCGACTCCAGACTCGCCGGTGTATGGCTTAGAGTCAACCTTTTGTTCTTTGTTCGAAATCTCCAAGACGATTCCCGGAAAAAATATGCGAGTCTTTTAATCTCGTATAATAAGATCTCATTATATTACTACTTATATTAAGAAGAGTCTTATTATCAACATCATTCGCCGGTGTTCATAATTGATAACATTAATAACATCTACAGTGTTACGTCCGAATCGGCATTTCCTCGGCAATTATGGTCAAGAGACAAATTCCCATTTTACACGTTTTTCAGGATTTTACACGTTTTTAGTAAGCGTATAGTAGAACGTAGTAAACATACGCCGACGGTGGTTACTATAAGGACAAACGATAAAGCTGCGCTCGACGCTCGATGCCTCTTGTAATGTAATTTGATCCGAACGACACGCTCGTCGTCACCTTGGTATTAATTTCTAGACTCGGATAAAGAAAAGAAAATAATTCAGTTCAAGACTTACGATGATGAATAAAATAACAATAATGATGCGAAGATCCATTCGTGATCGGGCATGTTGTATCCGAAATGCCTTTGGTCATCCTTTCTTCAAATTCTCGATTGATGATGGTCGTTGATGAATTAAAGTTTATGTTGACTAGATTGTAGAAAAATCGAAGAACTTGGAATCAATATTCCAAAATGAACAAAACTTCACTCGGGTATAAATATATAGTAGAGTCACGATTATTCATTTATTAAAAACCTTGTTATATCTTCCGTTCGCAATAGTAAAATAGTTTGTTTGGTATTGTTAAAATAGTTTTGAATTTCTGTTGACTTGCAATATAATTCAAGATTTTGTTGGAGTCCGATGAACTCCGATGAACTGTACTGACATCCGGTGACTGAACTGTGTGGAACTGATGGTCCGAAGAACCGACGAATTGAACGGCCCTCTGGTCACTTTGGGTCTTGTATTTATTGATGCTCTCGGGGGGTCTCCTGGCCCATACTTCTTCTCATGGAAGCTTCTGCTCCCACCTTGAGTAATTATCGATCGGTCGGTCGGTTACGAGTACTGAATTATATAAATTGACCATTGACGAATTAAACCATAATTTTTATAATTAAATTCCGTTATAATCACTTTTTCCATTACAACCAAAGTTAACAATTTAAGTACGAAGATCTTATTTAATTAATTTAATGATATTTTTATATTTTTGTTTCACAACGATGTGACCCAAATAATTTAGTTCATGCTCGATTTAACTGTAAATAACGTAGTTTGAAGACTGTTTGTTTATCCACGGAGTTTTGGAGATGATTTGTTTATAGTTTCTCAATGAAATGTTCGAGGGGTGATGCACTCATTAACGATGAAGGTAATTTTTAGCATGGATCCCTTGGAAACAGTCACCTCGATTTTTCTACTGCATGATTGTGCATATCCGTGAAGAACTTCCCATTGTGTTGGAGCGATAAGGATTCATTCCTTTCGATGTGCGTAGAAGAAGGTTTCGGGTTGCCCAGACATCTTGGTTAAAACGATGTGTATATTTTTAGATGCGAAACCACCCCTCCAGTAATTTGAATGTTCATCAAGCTGAGGTTTGAGCTGTGCGATTGTTACTATGCCAATCATTAAATATTCTTCCGAGTAATTATTTCAAGATATCTAGTTATTGTCCATTATTGATTCTTTTTATATACGTCCGTTGCACTCTCTCTCCCTTTTCTTGTTTCCTCTTCTTTCTTCTCTCTTCATTGATTATTCAATCTTGTAGAAATGTGGATTTTTCTCAGTTGCGTTCAGTAAGTACGATATGTTGTTAATCTCAATAAACAATATAAAAACCACCTGAATTTTCATAAAAAAATTAATAAAGAAGCAATTGAATAAGTTGTCGTCAATCGTCGTTGATAAATTAAGGTCCGATGCTATTTTTTCATCGTTAATCTTAAATTCATCGACATTTTTTTCAATCAACCGTATGAAAATTCGCGTGGGAGGAGGCGAGTAACGAACCTCATTGTTCATATTTATCATATACGCGGTGCTATAGAGTCCAAGTAAAAAAAAAGAAAAGAATGAATAGCTAGACGAAAAATGCAAGTTTTACATAGGTAAGGAGGCAATGTTCAATTCCCATGGGAAAATTTCACCTGGAAGCCTTTCTTGGATCACACGACAACACGCCTTACCCATCCGTCTCGACATTCTCACGTCGCAAGAATATCCTTCCTTCCTCGCAGCGTATTCTATGCTCTACTAAAAAGTCAACGAGACAAATTTCCTAACTTTTAACATGCCACACATCTTCTCGGGTAGTTTCTTTTCTACCTTAACGCCGCGTGTCACGGAACGCTTCGTCCGTAATCCCCTTCTCATACTCATGGGGAAATTTGCGTTATCGCGGGTACCCTCTCCTCTCTCGCTCCCTTCGCGTGTTCGGGTTGCTTCTTCCGAGCACCGCCGAAGCCTGCGGGGCCCTCACAATCCAGTCATCGTTCTCATCTCCGTCGTATCCTTTTCTCCCTTCGACTCCAGTTTTACCTCCGGTGAATATATAAATTCTTCAAAGACTCCGAGCCATCCCCTTCCCAGCTGAACTCCCTCGAGGAGACGCGCGTACCGACTTCTACAAATCTCATATATCTTTAGGCGTTTTTTTTCCATTCATATTCCATCTTCACCTGTCGGGCGAAACTTTCGGATCCCTCCAATTTCGACTTTCGCATAATGATTTATTCATTTGTCAGGAAACAATGCTCAGACTCGATCGTCACTCTAATCGTCACCGTTATCGAATTGAATAATGCCTTTTATTCTTTAATTTTCTACGAGCAAAAAAAAAAAGATGTGAATACAGACGCCGTTAAATTTCCGTTCGCCAGACTCTCGATACGTATGCCGTAAAATAAGAAAAATAAATGAAATATCCGACTGGATGTTTGATCCGCCACCTAGGTGGGATATATGCCCTAATTGTCTCTTTCTCTCTCCCCCCCTTCAACATCTTCGAAAAACTTTTCTCGATTTTCTTTTGTAAACAATACGGAGCGTTGCGAGAAAGAGATCCGACGAGGAGAATCTCAATGACACGGTCGGGTAATCGACGCGAGCTTGGAATATTTTCATCCTCCGGCATCGCGTACTCGGCGTCGATTTGCCGTACCTCTAGCGTTATTTTTTTTCTTCGAGCGATTTTCTTTTCGTCCCTTCGTTCGGACTTACCTGGGTCCTCGAAGGATCTTACTTTATTCTTCGAAGGAGGGTTATAACGCGAGCGCGTGACAAGGGCTCGAAAACGGTAGCCGGGAGGAGTATGTGGCGAAGCGAAGAGAACGACGAGAGATACACGGTGCAAAGTCCACGATTCCATCGTCCTCTCGGCACACAATCTCGACGCGAACCAAGTCTCCCCCTCATCGTCGCGCACCTTTGTCGCATTGTTCTATCCTCGCGATTTGTGGCTGTCTCTCGCGTCGCCTCCCAGAAACTCGTTTGTAAACAGTTTACGAAATTAATCGCCGACAAGCGAGGACAATGAGATTAAAGAGGCGATGGCACGAAAGGAGTGATTCGAGACCGCGTGTACAACGCGATCCGTGATAACCTCTTCGCGGCTCTTGTCATCTGCATATTTGGCTCAACGATCCCACGAGTTTTAACGAACGATCGTATTAGTTGAGCGATCTTACGGCGAGCTCGTCGATAATTGGCCACGTTTTGGGTTGAAAAATTCATTATAAAAAAAAAAATGATTCATCGTTGCTCGTTCGTATCCTGAGGAAAAATGTCATCTAGAATTGAATTGTTTCGTATGCGAAGGTCCGCGCAACGGATTGTTATGCTATTTTTGACATAAAAAAAATTGATATAAACAGTCTTCATGCCAATTTTTCTTTATAACTGTATTTTAATAAGAATATTTCAAACAAAATATGAGTCGGCTTCAAAAAGCGTTCAAGAAATTTTCTGTACTTTTGAAAAAATGTTTTGTTTTCGGTTTGTGTGTGTACGTGTGTGTGTCTCTAGAAAACGTATATATTAAATAATATGCAACTCCGTCGGATCTGCAATATGTGATAAATCATTCCCACGGTGATGAATTCCCGTGCGAAAGCCCATGATTATTCTACGGTCAACATGATTTTTGTTACAACGAAGATATCGCGAAATGAATACAGAAGCAAAGTAAAACAATGTTGCTGTATCATTTCACGAACATAGCGTCATCGAAAGTTATCTGTTAATTTGATTCGTTGATGCTGTGGCCGATTAATTAAATTTGTTTCTTCGAGCTGCGGCTTCGGAACGACCTTATTATCTGTTAATAAGCTTTTTTTTTCTACGCCGCTCCTCGCTTTACGCCGCAGTGGAGTGTCAATTTGCAAAATTTGAATAGCACGTTGTACCCGTGGGCTCGTTTGCCGTGGCAATTTGAAAAGAAATGGCTTTTCACAGCGTCGATATAAAAAGTATGCGGCGAATGGCGTTATGAATATCACAGCGGCCTTTGGTACCGCTTTAATGACATCGATGATGAGATTATCGCGAGGCCTTCGCGCGTTATGCGAAAATGAAAATTCATCGGAGATTTTTTTTTGTTTTTTTTTTTCCAACCCCAAGTTGAAATGTCGCGAGAAATCTCGCAGCGTCCTCGCGGCGTTGGCGAAGATTGTTGTCGGAAGGAGGAGGAAGGAAAGAAGAGACAGCAAAGTACTGTTTCACCCCCTCGCATCGGCGCGACGCTGCTCTAAATATAAGCCTGTGGATGGCACGTCCGGGAGCGCGCAACCCCCGACATTGGCGGCTATAAAAAATGTAGTGTGCGAAGAACGCACACACGCGCGGGAATAAAATCGAGTTGGTGTCGTATATTATATCGCGGGCGAAAAAAAGAAAGAGAAGAAGCTTGTTCTCGAGGGTGTACGTGTGGAGACGATTCGCCGCCTAGGGATACATAAACGCGTACGCACACGTGGAAAGCGGAAATTGCTCGGCGAGGGTGATAATCAGGCCGACGTTATAAAACAGGTATTTTTTTTCTCCACACCTCTCCGCCTTGTCGATGTCTCGTCGGTCGGTCGGTGTCTAGAATTCCGCCTGGGAGGAAGAGTCGCGCGAGTTATAACACGGTAAACGATTCTACTCAAATGACCCGGTTTAACGGAATAATAGAGTCACTTTAGAGTCAATAGGATACTAGAAAATGAAAAGAAAATCCCCCCTCGCGACAATTTTTTATGCCGTTGGCTCGCGAGTTATGAGGCGATAAACGATTTTATTAATGGCCCATTTCACCGGGTTTGCTTAGTATGGAATTTTTTCGATTATTTTTCGTTCTACGACTATGATAAGACAGTTGAAAGAACAAAAAAAATCGGGAAATGTTTAATATCATGTTGACGCTAGAGTTTCGAACGGAATGGAAAATAGCTGTACAACCGGCGGCGCAACACGATCTCGTTCGGCCGGAGAGCCATTTTTTATTAGCTACAAAGAGCTCGAGGCCCACGGCAGTTCTGTTTTTCTTTTTTCATTGCGCAACCGAAGCAAAGGGTCCGGAAAAAAAGCGAGCGTCATAGCGCGCGGGACTTTGAATGGAATATTAAAATTAATTCAGCATGTTTTATCCATGACTGACAATAATCCATTATTCCTCGAGACTTTGGAATATTTTTATGAATTCAATCGTCATTCGTTGGCTTTCGATGTACGGACGTTGAAGATGGAGAAAATAACGCGAAATATTGTACGGAATGAAATTCCAAAGGGGAAGGTTGAGCGGTAAAGAAGATGGACGTGATTGAATGTTTGATCGACAGAAGGGGCGATTGAATTTCACTGTCGATAGACACTCGAAATCACAGATATTCGCTTTTACTCTCGCAGGGCCAATACATACACATGCCTACATGTATATATGGATGTATTTTTCGGACAAAATGTGGAAATGCGAGACGGACGATTGACAAGATTGAATGAACCGAATGCGCAAGTGTATTTGACGCGGATAACTCTGGCGAAGCCTCTTGAATCGTCATGTATGGAATGAACGAAATTCTATAGATATTAGAGAATATTATATGACAATGGCGAACACTCGAACAGCCGAATTTGATCTATTTCTAAGCCGTTTGTACGATGCGTATTGAACGCACGAGTTATTATTTCGTACGTGGCGCATGACCGGGGCCCAATTTTCAAGATCTTTCTACGATAAGTTTTTACCGCCTAAAGAACTTTGTCATTTGAATCAAATGTCTCGCTGTACTCGTTATTCGACTGATTTTATATTCTTCGCGCTCCCTCATGGAAAACGCTTTGTTTTTCTGAAAAGAAAAAAAATCGTTTTCGAGAGTTTAACGTCTATACACCCCGACTCATCGATTCGTGCAAGTAGCCTTTTGTCAAACATTGCTTGGGATTATATTTTAGGTGAATCCGTCAAAGCGCCCAAAACAGTTTAACAGTCGACCACAAGTAGATGGTCGTTAAATATAGGTTGGAATTCAATTTGGTGTAAATCCTTCGCCACAATACTCATGCAAATTACATCGAGTCGTGTACTCATTTTGTTTTTAACCTCGTTCAAAGAGCTTCCTGTACGTGGAAGCCAAAATTAGTTGGCATCATGTTTTTTTACAGATATCGTAGTTATCGTGTAAAAATCACGCCGACATGGTTATTCGGAGCAATGCAAAAAAATGTATGAAGCTAGTCGATCGCAAGCATAGTATGTATAACGATAGTTCACATTGGATTCCATTCTTCTTTTGTTAGCGATTGCGTTGAATACCGACAGTCGAAGAAAACAAATGACTGTTCGCTCGATGTTCAACTACTGTACGTAACATTTTATATCTCGTTTACGTGACAATGCATTCGTGCCTTTTTAAATTTTTGGAAGCATGTAATCATGCCGATCAGCCTCGAGCCATTCGCTATTGAAAGCAACACAGCTTTAATATATCCCGTAACTTCAAAAATGTCCTATCCGTGGTAAAAAAATAATCTGAAAGTTTTATTCGCTCTAAGCTCTCGATTCGACTGTTAATTCTCTACCTCTATCAATCTTTCCTCATATGCTCTCGTGTTCCCCGTAAGCCCTGTTCTCCCCTACCTCACAAGCTTACGAATGATTGAAGGATAATAAAAAAAAAAAACGATTCGAAAGATTCGACGATTCTCACGACTCGGATAGAACCCAATTTATCGCACGAATGAACAAGGTTTTTTAAGATTCCCCCAATAATATCTGTGCACAAAAGAGATCCGTTTAATCTACGCGAGGTTGCGATATAAAAATATGCGAACGTGTTTCAAGAAGGTCGGAATATATGTCGGAGTCACCGAGACATTTTAGTTTCCACAATGGAGAGAGAAAACAGCGCTGAATTTTGAAAGAAATCGCTGTCGTATGGAATACGCACACCGGAGCAATCAAGAAAACCGGCTCGTTCGCGAGAGAAAACCGAGGGGCTGTCGGAAACACGGACGTACAAGCCACGAACCGGAAACCTCCCTCTGGAGTGCCGAAGAGAGCGCGGAGGCAGTTTGCGATAATACATATGTATAAATTGCCGCCGATAAGCCACAAGGCGAATTCATTTCCCATCCTCCGGTACTATTGTCCCGTTGTAACGGAGATTTCCATTCGTTTCAGCCCGCGCGCGAGTCGACACACGCGGCGGATACGTAACCGTACAACGGCAATTGTATTGTAATAGCAGCGACTGCGATAGACTCTATAGCATGTCGCGGTCTTTTCCCCCTTGTCTCTCGCAACACTCGAGTTCCGAAAGCAAAAGAAGAATAATGTTTTTGTTTTATTCACATTGGTACATTACGAAACGAATGACCTTTCTCATTTCGTCCCTCAATTTTTGAGATTCCATGTCGCGTTTAATGAGCGTCGATTCTTCCGCGTCGTTTACAAAAAGTGCAACAATCGCGTCAGGAAAAGATGATGAAAATTGAATTCGCACATTCGTTTCGCAACCATCGATATTCCCTCTGTGAGAAAGTTTTTTTGCCAACTATTGCATCCTCATGGAGAAAGCCGTGTCTCCGCCAAAAAAGCGCCTTTTCATTGCCAACGTACTTTATATCCGATTAAATGAAAAAAAGAAAAGAGAATTGAAAATTGAAAATTGAGAAATTGATTGATTGATTGAGAATTGAGCATTTTCGAAAGCTCGAGCCAGTTTGGGTCAAATTCAATAGCAAAAGAACGTTGAAACGTGTGCAAAGTTGAAACATTCGACTCGACTCTTCGTTTGCGAATACACATGTCATTCTTCCCTGCGAGGCTGAATAAAAGTGTCCACCGTAACGTAGTTCAGAAATATTGGTGTTTTTTTTTTCCATTACGCGACGACGAGAAATGTCCGAAAAATGTCGGAAAGTGTCGGATAACCGTTTGTGGTAGTTGTCATTGCGCAAAAGAAAACAAAAGAAATTGTTTTCAACGATTCGACGCACATGAATGATTTTTTCGCGTTGTACACCGACCCGACGGGACTTGTGAAAATTCGGACGTCGCTACGAATCTATGATGATCCGAGCTCGCGTTTACTATCTTCAAAACTGAATTTCGCATAGACACCGCCGAGGATATACATGTGGCACATGGGAAAACACAAGCGAAGACAGGAGAAGGAGAAGAGAGGCAAAACGCGAAGCACAGAGAGCAAAGTCTCGCGCTGCGGAATAGCGGAGAATATACGAGCGCGGCGTAACAACGCGGACGACGGTAAGAATAGAGGGCGGAAAGAATACTACTCGGCTCGACTTTATCTCGGCGAGAGAGGTTTATCCCAGAGAGAGAGAGAGAGAGAGAGAGAGGATAGTACGAGCGAAACGAATCTAATGCGACATGTTCTATACCTACCGGAGTGAAAATGGATTAATATCGAGAGTCTACCGCGCTCGTTTATTCACTCGACTGTATTAAGCCCGGCTTTTCATTCTTATCCCTCTGATAACCGGCACGCGTGCCTTTCTCGCATCCACTACGCGCCAAATGTTCTTCGGAATACTCGGAAATTCATCATCCGTCGACCGCCCGCGGCGACTCCAAACCCGCTCTCTCATCGAGCTTTTG
This sequence comes from Ischnus inquisitorius, assembly GCA_963924025.1. Taxonomy (NCBI): domain Eukaryota; kingdom Metazoa; phylum Arthropoda; class Insecta; order Hymenoptera; family Ichneumonidae; genus Ischnus; species Ischnus inquisitorius. Next base: position 19,240,208 of record OZ001244.1, read on the forward strand.
TTCTTCTTATCCTCAAAGTTACGCCTCTGTTCGATCGATCCGTCGCGGTAACGGCGTGCAGCCGACGTCGATGAAGACGTCAAGCTGATCCGCTCGAAAGAAGCGCTGCAAACTAATGACGATAGTTGAATTTAAATGTACTTCTGTTTCAGTTTAACGAGAGAAGTCGCTTGGAAAAGGCAGAACTTGACAGCGTTCAAAGAAAATAGCAATCAGTCGAATAGACCGCAATTTAGTTGAGTCAACGTATTATCTCGTCGAGTTGTTATCGCTACTGTAATCTAATTGTCCGTTTGGTTCAATTACATTGAATTTGACACACGGAGCTTGCTCCGGTTTGCGAAACTAAAGCCAGGTTGCCCGAAACCAAATATCTATGGTTGGACTTGCTAGACCGTTTTCCGAGTGTATCGTTTAGAAAAAAAAAACGAATCGGAATCGAGCTGAAATTCAGTCGAGTAAATTGAGCAATACGCGTTGAGGTTATATTATGTGAAACTTTATCGCAATCGGCAGAGATGCAAAAGTTTTCATTGTTTTTTTTGTTACGAAAAATATCCTCGATTTGCAGGATTTTGCGATTCTGAGGGAAAAAAAAAAATGTTGAAACTCTCAATACAGACATTGAATAACGATCGCGACTGGAGAGCACAAACGAATTATTCAACACTATTCCGCATTTCGATATGGCAAAGTCATCGGTACGCGATCGATTGGCTTTCCCGTACGTGGATAAAATTAGTCGCGGGTGTTCCGAAGAGCATCCTTCGCGTGTATTCGTTTGACCCTGGTGAACATTTCGATCCAGGACGCGCCTCGCCAGAGGCGAGAAATTATTCATTAAACGTTATATTCGCGAATAAAAACCGTTTCGAATGTAGTGGTCGACGAATGACGCGGCGAGTACGCGATTACCTTCGAAACAATGTGCAATTCGCCGAGTTGAGAATAGACCAAAGCAGCGCTCGGCAGTTCATACGCGCTGGTTCATACGCTCGCCGAATTCGCGCCGTTGGTTAAATCGAAAGAGTTCGCAAGGACATTACCTATCGACGCTCCGGTTCAAACGTCGATGATAACGAGAGAAAAAAAAAACGTCCATGAAAGGCGAGAATAAACGAAAAAAAGCCGTGGGAAACTTTGGAAAGGTTAAACACGCGAGAGAGAGAGAGAGGGGGAGAGAGAGCGGGCTAACGCACAAAGGTGAAACCATGACGCTGCAAAAGCTTCGACAGCGGTGGTTTATTGAATCTGCACTCCTTCGCTCTCTAGCTTTATACAATGTACCTTGAATGCCCAGGTATATGCCCGCGCGGTCCACTTTTCCGCTTTCTCTTCCTCTCTATTCTCTACTAGCCAACGAAATAATGCATTTACCGCCCTCGCCTTTTCGGCCCTTCCGGATAATATGCTCTCTTGCGAGCGCGTAATTCGCTTAGTTAATGATTCATCGCGCTATTCAACTGCGCAACGAAGGTAGTTTAAACTTTGTCGAGTCCAAGCGACGCGTGTTTACGCACGGAAATTCGGTCGATTGTTACTTTATCAACCGTCGCATACGAGCAATTGAAATTACCGTGCGGAATATCGATTCGACCCTTCCGCGAAGTTTAGCTTAAGTCGGGAGAAATCATGGACGGTATTACTATTGTCGCGCATGATTGTAGCGCGAAGTAACAATGTCCGATAGAGCGTATAAAGACGAGCGCGACTTTCCGGCGTTAGCTATACTCGGAGAACGGCGCAATCGAAATGGCTATATTCATAGAAACAGAAATTATTTTGAAAATCCCGATACCATTCGAAAAAAAAAACAATATTGGGACAAGCCTTGGGAATGCGCGATAAATTTTTTTTCAATTGCAGATAGTATTTATCTGTACGCGCAAAGTGTGAAAAATCGACTCATTCGTCGTTGATTAAAAAAAATCTTCATTGCATAGTGTTTCCAATGTACGAGCGATTCGTTTCCCGTCTATCGAAATGAATAAATAATATTTAAGAAAAATTTGGCGAAAAATCACTATAAAGGTTAAAATGTAAAAGAAAAAAACGAATTTTGTTTCCGACGAGAAAGATGTATTTTTTTTTAGAATACTTACTCAAATGTTGTGCCAATTTGCATAAAATTTTACGTCGCAACTTTCCTCGGCAAGTTTCCCGCCAATTCAAAGATGCTCGCGGACAATAAAAATTCCAAAGCGCGATAAGAAACTTTCCGCGAGAATTGGGGTACTCGGAAAATGATGATCGTCGCGGGGAGAACGGTCGGGGCAGTCGCGGTAGTTGATATCGTGCAAACGAAAAGACCGTGGTTGAAGCTTTCCGCATGTTTGCCGCACACGGAAAGCTCATAGAAGGCGTTTCCGTACCGGAGCTAATGCGTCTCGTTGATGATTCATCACGACGCGAGTGTCGCAGCCGCGTTTCTGATTTCTAAGTGTGCAGCTTCGATATGAAACTTTTGCGAAAGTATAACAAATTGGAGCTCATGGTGGTGCACAGGCAGGTGGGCACGTATACACGGAGTCTAAGCTTGCGCTTTAACTCCACTTTCCATCGCTGCCACGATGCCGCTGTTACTACGACTACCGCTACTACTGCTATATCGTGCTTCGCCGCTCCGTATTTACTTCCCTTCGCTATCTCGTGTCGGAGACCCTTTCCGGTCTCGAGCAGCGAACTCTCTACCGATGCCGGTTAAGAAGCCCTCTCGCTAATTATTCGTTGGCTAGCTCGTTACTCAAACGCTCGCACGGTCGCTGTGCACCCGCATACTTCGAGAGCGAATTAACTTATCGCGTAATCGTGGTACACATCCCGAGCAACGCGACGCGCCCGAAAGACCCTCGGTGTTACGTATATTCCGACAGTCATCATTCCGCCGCGAGCTGTTGTGTGGGCTTCTCGAAAATAACAAACATTCCAATATCATTCTCGTTGAAAGTAGGTTCGCGAAATAAGTAGGACCAAAGGACAGATTTAATATTAGTAAAAATGATAATAATAAAAGCGTTTATTAAAGCGATATTGAGGACAAATGTGTGCGTCCGTGAAATTCGAGAGCGAGATTGCCGAGACGCGTGTTCGCGAAACGGCGGCTAGAGAGACCGCCGTAGAGCGTTTCGGCGGGCCAGTGAGCCAAGCGTCCGTGGTCCCAGCGAGCGCGCGACAAGTCCTATCGCCTCCAAGTCCTATCGCCTCCAAGATCGCGGCATGTTCGCCAACTGTCGGAGAAGCCCGATGCATCTCCTAGTTTCGCGTAAGTTTCATGTTCTCTCATCGTCAAAGCTAAGAATGCCCCGTTTATCTCGTAGCCTCCGGGGGGGAGTGAATGTCGACGGGTAGACGGTAGTTTCAAAAGTTTGATCCATCAACGAGGAACCTCCCATAGTCGAAACTACGTTGGAATAATCCTAGTCTCTGTAACAACGAGCCAATTGCGCTCGTCGACTTCGCCTATTAATACTTTCACGCCGATAGTATGCATTTTTCTTATGCTGCTTAATGCTGCCAATATAACTAATTACTTTTTGGCTTCCCCAAGTAGATTTGTCTTTTCATTGGTTAATTTAAACGGTAGCTCTCGCGCAATCTCGTTTGTCAGCGTTGCGCTGCCGGTACCACAAAAGCAAATCATGTATGACTCGAAAAAATCCATTTTTTTCGTGAAAACTAAGGGTCCGTATCCGCATTTGCCCAAACTGAATACCGATCTTTGATCTATGCTAGCCCGCTTTGGTACTCATTTTTATCCCGATATTTAAAAATGATAGAAGCTGCAGCGCGCACAGACACTTGCGGAAAAAATTAAAATCGCACGCGAAATCTGCATTAACAAAAATTGTATCGAGCGTGAAAAGTTCTCACACCCCTATGGTGTGAAAAGTTTCAGCTCGATGTGTGAAATGTGATTTTTCGACGTTTCGGAACATTCCGAACAAACTTTTATGAGACTGTAAAAAAAATCGCACGAAAGCTCGTTGCGAGAGCATCTTTCGCATTGTAACTAAAGGACTTTGCGCTTCGTAAATATTTTCAAGAAATTTACAATATTCTACCGACTCGAGCGAATGCATCGAATCAATAGCGAATTATATTTCAACGCTCCGTGCGCGTTGACGCGATTCTGTAGATTGACGCGATGGCGAGTCGTGATTAGCCGTTGTACACATGGACACGCACGCGTACACTTCGAGCACAACGGTGCGCGTCGTTGATGCATATCGAGGACGGTGAGCGCTAAACTTGCCGCCGATCCGGACCTTCCTGCGTCGCAACCGATCCCGATGACGATGATGATGATGCCGATGCTGTTGATCACGTTCTATACAATAGAACACAATAGTTGACAATAGTGCAGTTATACGGAGGGACTAGGGGCAGGCACTCTATGCGGGATCGCGTATCCGGCAAATTAACGCGGGAGAGTCCGAAACGGTGAAAGCGGTCCATATTCATTATAAATGTACCAGCAATACCACACTCCCTTCCCGACTGCAGTTTTGAGAATAGTCATTTTATTACAGTGGTTCGCTAAAAAGTCGAGCGCTTGACACGGACACGTTGCCCGAGGAAAAAAAGATTGCTCAAAGTAATTAAAAAAATGGTATCGATTATATTCGCATATTGCTTCCTCTTCTTATTTCATCACGCTTTGCCTAGCTCTGGTTGTAAAAAAGTACGTCTATTATTTTTGGCTCTCTTGAGAAGCTTTGTTTCGTAAAAAATTACTCTCATAAATATCTATTCATTCAATTTTTAATATACTTACCGATAGAGTCGTTTGTTCGAAACATTAAAATTGTTGCCAAAACCGAGAGCTTGTATGGATCATTCCCAAATTTAATGCCCATCATTGGTTAATAACAGTTCAACATTGTACTTTGAAATTTTACTCGAATGTCTCAACAAATGTGGCAGATACAGCGCCACCAAAAAATGTTGACACAATTCAAAACGGCGTAAGAGCCGAACGAAGCTCGATAATGCCAGACATTTTTTCTAAATGTGATTTTTTAAGGTTTTGGAACGTTCTGAACGTTGAAAAAAAAAATGCTCGGCAGTGAGAATGAATGAATGCCCGATTCGCGTATGATGAGACGAGCGATCATTGTCCGATGTGCGCCCAGCCTACCGGAAGTTGAGCAACGGATCGTGCATGGGTTCAGCGTCGGAGATATCGCAGGAGCGACATCATCGTGGCGTGCGAGCCAAGGGTAGCGACGGGTGATCTCCGCTGTGAATCCATAATCCCCGCCGCAACGTGTATAATTAGCACGGGACTTATCAAACGCGAAACTCGCTTACGCGGTAGGCTCAAAAATCAGCGAAAATCAATCCATGAATTGTCGTAAAAATTATATTTCAAGATAAACGAAATACGGAACGGTCATTGCGAGTCGCAATTGAGAAGGTAATTAAAGACGAACCGTGTGTGGCGTTGAAAAAGTATTATTTTAAGTTGCAAATTGTAAAGCGCCCAAAGCAAAGAACCCGGACGAAGATGGGGACAAATAAGAAACTCGTATGTGCACATTTAACGAAAATATAGATACTCGTTGGTCACATTTGAATCCGATGTCTTGGCAATCGCTAGCATCGAACACGGCTCTAAGCTGCCCGCCAACGCTTGCGATCGTTAATTCGAAAGATACCACCGCCAACCGAAACGCGTCTTGTTGTGCATCTTTTTGTAATCGAATAGTAAAACCGTAACGTTATTTGGCTTTATACCGAGCGCGAGGAAATCCTATCTCTCGTACTTACCACTGATCGCTAGCATCGGCAATTTAAAGGCCGTTTCGGCCGTTGTGCATCCGCGTTTGACCTCGGCTACCCGCTTCCTGGTGGAGGAAGCAAAAATTATTGCGATTTTTCGAAAAATGTTTTTCGGCCGTAAAAACAATATGGAAATTAGTTTTACATATCACTTACTCATTTTGTTTTTAACCTTGTTTATGCAACTTCACCTATGAGTTTCGCAAAACTAATTCACATTTTTTTCTTCTTTCATTTTCGTGGATTTGATCCTGTTTCTTTGAAAACGAGATTCTTTTGCGAATAGCGTAAATTCGCGGATGGCGGATCTGAAAAGCGTAAAAGGTCGAGCGACGCAACCGCGAGCGGGGAGACCGATGTAACATGGAGCTTTCTCGATGCCGCTCCATTATCGACAATGCCGATATTGACACGGGAATAGTCTAGGTTGCATACAAGCTTTTGCCCTTGCCCAGAGGAAGCGCGCATCGACATAGAAAAAGCATCGACGAAAAAGAAACGCACAAACTTTCAATTAGAACCAATCGATCCTCCGTCGAAGCTTCGTCCTTCGTGTTCTTTGATCAAAGCCAAGCTACATTTTTCGGAGACGTTCATCGAGATTCAACGACCAAAAAAATTTGGTTCTCGTTCAAAGACAACCGCGAGTTGAAATTTTTTTTCCGTCCGGGGACTGTTTGTTCCGTGCGATTTCGAACCTCCTCCCCCACACTGTACGAATGAAGGATAAAAATAGGGTGGATATACATGAGAAAAAAAAGCTTGATGCAAAAAGTTGTAAAGTTAGGCGAAAGGAACTTTGTCAGGATCCGGGAACAACAGAGTTTTGCGGCGAGAGTGGTGAAACGAAAAAAATAAGCAGGAGGAAAGTCTTCGCGGAGGCTTGAGAAAGTATTTTTATCGTCGTCCAACGCAGCCGAACTATTTCGCGATACAACGGGGAGGATGCATGAATTTTCAACCGTAACGGGAAAACTTTCGTCCGACGCATAAATGCCGGTCCCCGCGTCCACTCGAAGTGCACCGTTAACTCGTTTAAAGGTATACTAGAATGAGTTAACTTCGTTCGGGCATCCTCCGGCGAGAACGTCCAAGGGACAAGAAGATTTCCCCGTGGTGGAGAGTCGAGTCAAAGCCAACGACTGAGGTACAATTGATACAGATATCTCTGGAAGGCTCAACATCAGTCGCGAATGCTCCGTCGGAGGCTTCGAATTTACACTTTTTTGTTTCCGTAGAATTCGCGCGTTCTATTTTTTTGTTCTATCCTACACGATCGGATGAGGAAAATGTCTCCGGGAAGCGAACCAACGAGCCGAGTCTCGATAGTCTAATTTTGCCTCATTACTTGCGGAAGCACCTATAGGTACGTACTTGCGTTTTTAGCTCCAAAATGTTATGCTCCGAGTGTTACGCCGCATCGTGGATAAAAATTTAACTGTTCATACAAAAACATCGTAATTTTGACCGTTCATAGATTTTTACGCATTGTTCCACAGCTGCGTGCATCGTATTCCAAGACGAAGTTGATATTTTAATGTGAAACGCGTTTCGATGGCAATGAGATAAGCGTAAAAATTCGACTCTGTGAATACACCACTTTACATTTTTATGCATTCGGCAATAATTTGTGAAAAAAAGCGATCATTATTGTTCGCTGTGGATGCCGAGTACTGAAAAAAGAAAAAAAGATCGTGGCGCGACGCTATTGTACGCTTAGAGAAGTGTATAGCGCGTGAAACTCTTTTCATTGTGGGCTATATTTTTTCGATCCAGAAAGAAAAATATTCCGGATTTTTGTTCCAAAATGTCTTTTTGTAGAGAGAAGAAGCGAGCGAAAGATGTTGGTTATTTTTTTCGTAAGAAAAATAAGCGTTGCGATTGATAGAACAGAAAAATAAACGCGAAGGTGTCGGGTTTGCAATATCGATTGATAATCGATCCATAACCATCAACGTCGAACGCGGGTGGGAGGGGGATGAGAAGATTCGTAGGAGGGCGATTCCATGGCTTATCCATGATAGCGTTTTGTGCGAGCCGGTGTTACGAGCGACTATGGGGTGGCTTTCACGAGAGAACAGCATCGTCCCGTTTACGGCTCTCGAAGCCTCTCTATATATGTGTATAAAACGCCTTGGCGTTAAAGTTATAATAAACGCGTATAAAATAAACGACGACGACGACGACGACGGGATTGTACGACGCGCGCATAGAGAAGGCAAACTCCTCGAGGCGATACGGGCGTGGTCGGAATAGCGAAATTCTCGAGACAGCGCAGCTGTGGTCGCATCGCTAACGCAAAGAGCTCGGTACACCGGAATTTGTTGACACAATTCGTACTTATGAATAGGCGAAAAACTAATTATCAATGTCATTGCCGATAGAGACGAAAAATTGGAAAGTTCGTTGTGAAGAAAAGTCTTATCGGAGCCTCGGTAGTTCGACCTCGATGAAATCAGGCGAAGAGCAATCGAAGAGCAAGTTATACGATGCAAGAAGGCGAGAAGAGAAAACGAATCTGTACAAACGTAGAGGGCTATAGTTATCATCTAGAGTTGTCGGGCGAGAGAAGAGCAACCCGGTAGCCGTAAAATCAGAAGCGCCTTTGGGGGAAACGTAGAACTCACGCGCGATCCCAAAGATTCCTGGTGTGGGCGTCAACAGCGAATAAGGCACGAGAGAAGCGCTATGCGGCGACACGAAACGAGACGAGGGACGAGGGACGAACGACGAGGATATTCGCACGGCATTTGTCATCGCCAAAGCTGACTCGCACTCTCGCCGAACCTGTCGTTCGCTCTCGACAAGCAGGTCCGGATAACGAGAAATTCCGTGACGGCAACGATAAATCTCGAGTATATTTTTCATATCAACCGTTTACCATCGACTTTCACGATCATACCAACGCGCGCGCGTTTCGCAACGGTTTACCGGGTCTAATGGACCGATTTTCGAAGTTGCAACGTTTTTTTGTCTTGTTCGAACAGGCGAGAAAGGAACTTTTGCACGCGAAAGCCGAAAGTCAGCGTTGTGAAACTTCGACAAACGCTTCGATGTCCTCGCTACCGTAATTTTTCGCGTACCGCTGTTGCGAATTGCTTTTAACTCGCACACTCGGCGAAAAGGATTCGAAGCACCGAAACCAAAAAATAAAAGGTAAAGCGAGTGAGAGAATGGGCCGGGTAAAAAAAAAGTATTCGTTAATACGCGAAGCGGATCGAACGCATCGGAGCTTGCAAATTGACAAATTGGGAAAAAACAAAAGTATCGAGCGGGGTAAAATGTCGAAGCGCAAAAGCGTCCGGGCGAGGGAGTTTTTCGAGTCTCTGGCGAGAGTGAAACACGCGAGCGATGTTTTCGACGAAAAGCCTGTAATACTCAGGCTTTTGCGGCACAAGCATTTTGTTGGGGTTTCGCGATACCGGAGAGGCGGAGGACCATCACGGACGATCCAATACGCGCAACTCAATATTTAGTTCATTCAAGAAAGTAATTAATTTGTCGAAGAGTTCTTTGCATTACAAGAAATATTTGAGGCAAATGAATTTTTTCTTGTTTCAACTACGTAAATATTTAGTTGCACGTATTCAACCGCACGTTTTGTTGACCCGACCTAATCTGTTTCTCAGTGTTCCTCCGTGACGAAGCAAAAAGATGCAAATTAGATTTACGCAGTTTCCTCAATTGGGACTATTAGCTTCCTCCCCGGAACTTGACCGAGACTGGAAAAAATCATTAATTCGCTCGGTGCGATTTTCTGCAAGATGAATTTAAAAAAATCGATGGCTCAGCAAGATATATTCTTGTCCAACAAATGATTTTTTTCCCAAAGATAATAATTAACTCGTAGAGAATTAATGAGCATAGTGAAATTATTAATTGGGCATTGCGTGAATATTCGTTCGAATTTCGCATTGGCGTATCGAAGCCTCGCGAGTAGCGACTGTGGCGAGTACTTGGAAGCGCGACTATCCTATCGAATGCGCCTCGATACATTGTTGAACGAGTCTCGACGCGGACGCCGGACAGCTGCGTTCCGCGAGAGACATTATCGCTCGATAAATATTATTAAATTATTGTATTCTCGCGCGAGATGGCTAAACAGTCCGGGAAGTGATGGGTGAACGATGCTCGAAAACAGTCGATACGAAGTTATATCTGCATCGACGGGTGTGACACTCTGGCACAAGCGTCGAGTGTAATCCACGCATGCATGACTTTGATGGAACGTCGATCCTTCGCCGCACCCTCTGTCTCATTAACGACTATCCTCGTTGACGACACTCGCCATTCCCCGTGTCTCTCCTGCTCGCATCGCGCGTGTATTTGTGACTGTATAATACCCATTCGTCGCGAGCGAGTACACAAAACGCGCCCGCGTCGGTGCCTATTCGCGTAATTAAATTGTCACGCGGCTCACCAGAGAAGACTGGACGCATTTGAATGCTTATTCGTCACCCGTTTCGTACGTCCTATCCGCCTTCAGCGCGGATAGATCATTATAACTCGTCGAATTAGCTTTATTCGAGTCTGCCTCCGAGCTCCTACTCGTGCCTCTTCGAACCTGTCTGCTCGACATGTGGATTATTAAATTGCCAACGATGAGAATCAAACAACGAAAATTAACGCAGCGCGAACGAGAAAAATGTTAATGAATTCCTCGGAGCGGAGTTGCGGCCGTGGTGAGAGGAAAAAAAAAACATCCCCCAGACGCAAAGGGTGCGCGACCGAATATTGACATCTCGGGTAAAGTTACGATCGTACGAATACGAAATTGATGCGAGAAACGAGGTCGGACGCGTTACAACCCGTTCGGTCTGAATCGCGCTCTATATTCCATACCTACGGACTTGCATCACGATTACGCTCGGAAAAATGTAGCCGATTTCAACGCGGGAAGCGTTATTGCAACGTTACAATATCTGCGTCGCGGTATTTTTATTTCTCTTGTTATCTACGAAATAATCGCACTTTGTTATTATCAACAAATCGCACGTTGTCGTTCAAAGTGGACTATTCGGAGTCCGATGCCACGTGAGTTCGCGAGACGGATGACAACAAATTGTGCCCGTAACGAAAAAGTTGGATTTCGTGGGATAATTTGCAGCTACATTTTTTATACTAGAATTTTCTTAATAATAACACTGTGGAATTATTGTTGCGGGGCAGCGATCGTTCGTAACACCTTTCGTATGCTCGATTTTTTTCGATTTTTTATCTCGTTGGAAATTGCCCGCAACGTCGCGGTCTTTCCCGATCCTGGGTGGCGTCAAACCTTAAAGTAGTACCATCGTTACAGTCCGGCTGAACGTGAGATTCGAAGAGATCACTTGTCAATGGGACAAATTCTTGTAGAAATCAGGCGCATGGAAGGTGTTGAAAAAATTCATTCCACACAACTTTTTTTTTTTCCTTGATATCAACGAATTTGTCAATTTTTCCGAAAACACATACATTTTTTCAGAGTTCCGTGTAATTATTCGAAGTTGAGTTTCCATTCCTTCGAGTCTGATTGAAAAAAAATTTGTATTCCATTGGGAAGTTTCCGAAATTCTCTATGAATCTCACATTTGAACGGATTGTATATTGAATTGTGAAAAACAAAGAAGAGAGAAACGGGTAAACCAACGAATGTAGGTAGAGATAGAGGCACGATAATCGACTTACAAAGAGAAGCGTTCGTGAACCTGTCTCTCTCTCTCTCTCTCTCTCTCTCTCTCTCTCTCTGTATCTATCCGGGCGAACATTTCAGCAAAGTGTTCCACTTGTAATCGAATAAACGCTGAATTTGCAGAGAACGCGAGTCGTTGGTGCTGGCCAAACGGTACGTGGGACAACTATACCGACTACTCGCTGTGTCACGATCTCCGATCGCCGATGGTTGAATCTGGAATTGAGATTACGACTACGCTGTACTTCGTTGGCTACAGCTTATCGTTGTCAACCCTTGTCGTTGCGGTCTCCATATTTTTGTATTTCAAGTATGTATCTCAAGCCTGTTTACCTATAACCTGTTTTATTAATCCTATTAATACGTCCCGCGGTAAATGGAAAAAACTATGAAGATAATACATTCTTAGACAAGTGTCAATCTTTTGAGATTCACCGAATTTTGTTACACAATCTTATAGTACTGTTTACTTAATACATCGAAATGCCAAGTGTTTAGCTCAAGTTGTTTAATCTATAAAAATACCTTTCTCAAGACAAGATACGGCAATGCTGCTAAGTATATTTTTGCATATTACTTGGTCGCTTCTTCTTCCTCGAGAAGCTTTGTTTTGGTAAAAATTGTTTTTTCCGAGATTTTCATGTAAACGTGTTCAAAATATATGAATGTCTATGTGTGCGTGTGCGTGTGTTTGGGGGAGGGAGGGGGGATTTTCGGCTGAAATTTGGTAGGAATGATTGGCATTGAATGTGGGCAAAATCTATGCGACCGTTCAGTTTTGGCATCATATTGAATTTTTGGGATACAGTATTTTTGGGATTTTGTTGTCTACACTTGATTGCATACTTTCGTGTACCTACCGGCGAATGGCAGAACATGACCGACTGACTGACACCGGCCGGGCGCGCTCCGGGGCGTTTTCCTGTCTATGTAAATGAGGTACAATCAATTTCCTCCGGATTTCTATTATTCGACAAAAAGGCAAAACATACGCATCATTTCGAGGGTTTTGGATACAAAATCGCAGAGGCCAGAGAGAATAACTCCGTATATTTGTATGCACGGAGTGCGGGAAACGATGTAGAACGCATCTATCCGGTTTTCCTGGCATATGCGGCGGCTTTCGGTGTGTTTCTTTTTCGATTCTTTACAGTACGTTTCAAGAATAAAATGGGAACGGGTTGTCGCGTGGATCGACTACCGGACGACCCGTCGGGCGCGAAGGAACGATAAAAATTCTCCATCGTATAAAACCCTCTCTGCGAGTCTCTTGCACGATGTTTCTTTATTATTATTTTTATACCATCTTCTATATAGCCAGAGTGTATTTTTTATTTTTTTTCTTCTTCTTTTCATCGGTCTTACTACTACGCTCGTTCCGCATGACACGAAAGAAAAAAAAATAACGCATCCGGCGGCATTGCCTTGTACGTAGAAGCCCTCTGCGAATGAGCGTTACGCTCTTCTCGCTACGAGAGACGCAAGGTCGTTCGACAACTTTGGTTTTGTTTAACTTTTCACTTGACGCTCTCTCGCGAATGACGCAAGCTACGCGGGCCCCTCCGTGCTGTGACCCCTGTGAACATCGTGCAGGAATATCGTCATTACCGGCACGACTCGATGACTAAAGTAAAGGATGGAAAAAAATTGCATTTGTCGGTCCCGTTTCGTAAATTTTAAAACCTCATTGGTGTTGGAAAAAAAAAATCTAAAAATTCGGATATTTTTCTCACCAATCTTGCTGCGATCGCACGTGTCGATAAAATGTTATCGTCTTAAGGTGGATTTGATTTTTTTGTTCACGAATTTGTCGACAGAGCAGAAAAAAACGACAGAAAAAAAAGCGTTCGTTTTAATAACACTACCGGTCGAATAGTGTCGATGCCATGTTTCATCATTTCAATTTAATTTCTAATTCTCAAAATTTAATATCAGATGGAAGCGCGGTCAAAGAGATGGAAGTATCGTCGTTCATTTGGAATTGCGATGCCGCATCTATTCTTGCTAATTATTGAAAGATTCATTCATTATTATCATTGTAATAAAACGCAATATGCAGTCTACAATTCGATTTCAAATCAACATTACCCGTTTTACCGTGTTTAACTGTACGATCACTGTTTTTCGGATGTGTCCACCAAATTTCTACTTTGATGTTATAGTCGAAGAGAATTTGAATCGAAGTTAAATTCTTCAACGAAACAAGCTGAAATCGCGACGAGTACCTTCAACGATCAAAATATCCGATTAGAAAAATGTTGATGAGCATTTCCGTATTTTGTTTGTTTGTTCTTTCTCAGAGAGTTGAGATGCCTGCGAAACAACATACACACCAATTTGATGTTCACGTATATACTGACCGACCTGATGTGGATTCTTACTACTGCGATGCAGGTATTAATCATTTCTTAATGACATTTTATGTTTTTTTCGTCGTCTCTTGTTTGTTTCTCGCGTCCATAATTTCTCGCTTATACACGTCGCGCAACAGTAGAAAAGCGTCGGGTGCACGAGAGCATCACAGCGATATCCATTAATTTAACGAAGCGCCTGCGAACCCACACTCTCGTCTCTCTCTCTCTCTCTCTCTCTCTCACTCTCTCTCTCATGGGCCGTGACCCCATACGCGTGTTCTATATCTATGCTTTATGCGCCAGGTGTTATGTATTTTATCCCCTTGATGTCGTTCCGACACGGCAGTTGCCGGAAGCCCCGTCGAGGCTGTTTCCCCGAAAACGGAGAACGAACCCGCAACGTCATTCGATTCACAAACGTAATTCTTGGCTAACCATTGTGCCCGCGATTCGTGCGATCCTTCGAGTCGTATCGAATGAATCTCGTGATTCATAATTATTATATTTTCCTTCTCGACTGGCAAATAATTAATTCACCCGTGATCGTAATCGTAAAATGTTCGCCGGCGATTAGACTATTGTTCCCTCGAGAAGCCGAATAAGCGCAATTCCAATATCTTTTTTGTCAAACTCCTATCCACGATCGCGGGATATCGAGACAAACGCTCGCCGAGGGTCGAAAATTCGTCTTCCAATCAATTCCAATCTCATCCCCGTTGAATATATGGTAAAAGGATAGTCGAGGCGACGATGAAGCCCTCCGTGCACGTTTTTTTTGCGTCGGAGAAAAATAAATAAAAAGATAGTCTCGACGAACAACTCCGTTTTGCTTGTTGCTTCATCCGTGCAAGCTGGCCATTCCCAAAGCGGAAGATTATTTAAGATTGAAAGAGACGAAGAATGAGCGCGAAATCGTTGGCGAAACACAATGAGCGGATGGGATCGAACAACAACCTGTGGCGATTATCGAAATGGGGTTTTTTTTTTTTTTCATACCTCGATCCATATCGCTTCTTACTTTGCATTCCGAGTATCGAGATGGGCATTGCGACGAGGCTAATGTTGTTTTTCATTGATTTCAGGTATCCATGCAGACGGACATTCCGACATGCATAATATTCTTCTCCCTTCTTCACTACTTCCATTTGACAAATTTCTTCTGGATGTTCGTCGAAGGTAAACCCTCCTGTTGAATGGCAATCGGACGAAGAAAGCAAATCAATACCCAGAGAAGAACGATGAAAAATAATTGATAAAATCTTTTTTCTTTTTTTTTGTTCATCTTTCGTTTCGCACAGGATTATATCTGTACCTGTTGGTCGTTAAAACTTTCACCGGGGACAACATCAAGTTACGTCTGTGTCTCGCCATCGGCTGGGGTAAGAACAACGGCGACTGTTCTCCGCTTCGCCATTCCCGCGAGATCGATCGAGCGAAGCCGGGCATTAATTAAAACCTTAGAATTTACCTTAACGTGAAATATAAATTGTGTCTCAGGTGTGCCGCTTCTCGTCATAGCTATTTGGGGAATCGCTAAATCGGTAGCGGAAAACGTACTCGGAAATCAGGTTAGTCCCCCGGTAAAGGGGAGCAAAGTTAATCAACTAATTGAATACAGCCTATCATTCCGGCGGCTCCCTTTCTACCCTTCATCGCCATTTTCCGTCAACTATTTGTCAAGCCACGAGTTCTCATTTCTTTGCGGTACAGTGCGTGCGAAAAACTGGAAAGCCCCAACATTTGCATTTTTGCCTTGTTTTCTCGTTATGTTCGTCTCATCGCAAAAAAATTCTTATTTTCTCAGGGGGGAAGCGTTTTTTTTTTCCGATGTTCGTTCGAGTATCGATTTTTAGTAAAAGGTGCTTCCAGAGCTGGGCAAAAGCTATGAGTACCCGCTCGATGTACGAAACTACGACAATCGAAAATGTTACGTGACTACTCCGTGGGCTAGGACGGGAGCTCTCTACGAATACCGTATACACCCAGCAACCCGGGTACTCGAGCACTCGAGTACACCAAGTAGGTACTTGGAGTTTTTTTCCAGCTCTGGGTGTTTCCAATTACAAATATTATAATCATAAATCAATTCGCAAATAGCTGCGACTGAGCAATGACGAAATTGACAAGCGAAGTCGACGACTCCGAGTCTTATCGGAGCTCGAATGTGCCGGACCTATTTGATGTAAACGTCAACCGGTATTCTCATACGGGAACTCCATTGTTCAATTGGAATCTAATTAAACAAAGAAAGAAATTATATGACAGAGAAATTATCGTATAAATCATATAAATTGGTAAAAAATTTGCCTCTCGAATTTATCGACGAGTGTTGCGTTATTTTGATTCATAGTTGGCGGATGCTTTTGTCGAAAATCCGTGATGTAAATGTACCTGCAAATGCGGACGCAGCTTGATCCAATAATTTCCAAATGACTTGTCCAAGTTTGTCGAAAAATTGTTGCACCGTTGTCAACAAGCTGTTATTTTCGATAGTCAGTCAGCGACTATTGCGAAAAAATTCAACCGAATTTTCCGAAAGTTTTCGAATTGCCTCCATTTCTAGATACCACGAATGACTCTTCGTATCTATTTTGTTTTGTTCAATACAAATTTTTTAATTGACAGAACGTTGCGCTCTACAAACACTGTCCGTGGATGGTACCTCATATGTACGACTGGTTCTATCAAGCACCCGCAATTGTTGTACTCGCCGTAAATGTTATTTTTCTATTCACAATTATGTGGGTAAGCGAAGAATAATTGAAAATAAAAACCATGTTTGTGAAAGAAAATAATAAAATGTGTTCGAGGCTAAAATCGCAAATTTTCCTGCGAAAAAGGTTCTTATGTCGAAGCTCCGATCGGCCAACAACGTGGAGACTCAACAATACAGAAAAGCGAGTAAAGCGCTTCTCGTACTTATTCCACTATTGGGCGTCACGTACGTTCTTGTACTGACAGGACCGACGGAAGGGCACGTGGCGAACGTGTTCTCATACGCTCGAGCGATACTCCTCTCCTCGCAGGTAAAACGATCGGTCTTTCGAGGCAATTCTCGCGGTACAGTCCGGCCAAACGTGAATTTCAAAGAGATTTTTCAACGCTTCACAATAGGATAAAAAAGTGAAACAAAATCGGGAGAAGTTGCTGCAAAATTTCAATTTGCATAACAACGGTACCAAAATGTCATCGACAGATTGCTGAAAAAAAAAAAAAAAATGTTTTGCAAATCACACCCCGCAACCCAACTCTTTTTTATAAATTAAGAGTATTTGTAAGTTTTTCCGTATACGTATGAATTATCTCCAAATTTTGATTGATCGCTGTAAATTGCACTTTTTTCAAACAAAACGAACGAATAAAACTGCAATTTCAAATAACTTCCCAAAATTCTGAAAAAAAAAAAAAAAAAAAAAATCGTGCGTGTTCCGAAAAATTTGCAAATTTCTCTGATTTGGAAAAAAAAGTTCTGTAGCTAGGACATTATTTGTTGAAATAATTTTTTTAATCATTTGTCAATAACATTGTGGATATTATTATTATTATGCACAATCGTTCTTCTCAACACCTTCGAAGTGCATGATTTTTCTAGATTTTTATTCCATTGGAAGTGTTCGCAATTCTCTTTCGAAAGTAACGTTTCCGGCCGGACTGTGTATCACGTGAAATTTGATTTCTCGCTACAAAACAATCCTACTAACGTTTCTCATCTTCGTTTTTTTTTTTTTTTTCGATTCTTTCGCAGGGTCTCTCGGTGGCGCTTTTCTACTGTTTTCTCAATACCGAAGTACAAAACACGATGAGGCATCACTTCTCGCGTTGGACGACGGCGCGTAATCTGCGGATGGACAGAAAGTATTACAACAATTGGTCGCCACGCTCGAGAACGGAGAGCATAAGGTCCGCAAGCTCAGACGAGTCGATAACAGAAGGAAATTGAATTGTGAGATAGAGATAATGGAATTGCAAAAAAAGAAAATTATTGAGTACCTAATAGTCATGTCGTAGAAAACATTAATCGTCGTAATTTTTATTCGAATAAGGAAATTAAGCGAAAAGAAAGGAAATACGATTTCAAAAACCTACCGAAGACACGGATACCGTTGTTAAAATACGTTTTTTTTTTGTTCCTTCGTTTTCTCTCTTTTGCATGTCTCACGACGCAATCGCCCAGGCTCTACTGTCAGCCCTCGAATCCCTACAGGAAGCGCGAATCGACGGTGAGCGAAACGACGACGACAACGGTGATCGGGGCGAATTTAACAACGGCGTTTCTCGATCGTACGAAACCCGTGATATCCGAGGACCTCAATGAGTAAACTCAATCGAGTTAAGGATCAATCGTTTGGATTCGCTTGTCGCTCGAGCCTCCGAGACGAGCGACGACTGCGATCGTCGATTTTAATGCCGATGTACCTTCTCCTATATAATAATAATATTGACGTAAGGAAAAAATATAATACAAATGTAACATAAGATTACACGGAAGAAGAGGGAAAAGATCCATACTGCATATCTGCGTATACGTGACGAATAAATACTGTATAATTAATTTCGTACTTTGGTGATTATCGACGATGAGGAGCAATTCGTTGATATATGTATCCCGAGTGTACCGGTCGTTTATTTTTGATATCATGGCAATCCTCGCAACGATGTTTCCAGTCGCTGGTTCTCGTGGCTATCCGAAGAGGCGACGATTCGCGACCGTTGTTAGCTGATTTTTCATAAACATCTCTTCGTTCGACGATGTCGACAGTTTTCCTTGCTGCCTGCATAAGCAACATTCCATGATGACAGAACGTGAAAAGCGAATGAGACGCGAATCGATATAGCGCACTGACAATCGACGATTGGCAATTCAAATAATGGCTGCGCAACCGACAACAATGTTTTTTGCAATACTTTCATTCGCGTCGCGGCTCAAAAATCGAATAAGATTGTCGGTTTTCTTTCCTCAAGAATAATAAGACTGGGCTAAAATTATTTTTTTACCGAAGCCTACATGCACCGAGTCTTGTACCGGAAAAACTGTACTGGAAAAAAAAAGTTATAAGCGCCGAAAGATTGACGGCGTTTTTAAAGAGATTCATCAGACTTCGGATTCTACTTTTTTTGATTACGAATGTTTTTATGTTTGACGCGACTATCTTTTATGTAAGACTCCGGATACATGCAACTTTCAGTTAAAAAAAACTTTATTACTGTTTGTCGCAAAAAAAAAAAAAAAAAAAAAGACACTAACAAAATACAAAATTTGCCTCGGGTTCCGAGCCTTCGAAACCCGAAGCCCGAACCCTGAGCTTGTAACATTGTAAAAGAAAATTGTAGCCGATAGTCTCGTGACTCGCGAGCGGGACAATAATACCATCCACGAACCTCATATTGATTCATTATTCCATTTTTTCGGTAATCGGCAATCCATAATTATCCATCGTACTCTCTACACTCGGAGATAATTAAATATTAACATTAACAACTGCGTGTGTATATCATTTTGTTTCGCTAATTGCTGTTGTTGTTTTTTTCGTTTCATTCGCATCGTTACGGTGTCACACAAGATTCTGCACGTTTTATCTCGATCCCTTTTCAATGCAAGCCCTAACGATACTTTGTACAAGTTTTATGATACAAATATATATTAAGAGAAGTTTGATACAATATACCGCATAACATTTACAGCTGTTATGTATAGTATATGGATATCCGTTGGATCATAATTTTTTTTCTTGTTTGTTGTCTTTTATTTTTCACGTGTGCCCGTTGCTTCATTGATTTTCTTGTGTTCTAATTTAATTCCTTCCAAGTTTTTTTTTTTGTTTTTTTTAATGAGCTTCCCCTTCGGAGTTTCACTTCCGGTCTTTACCGCGCGACCAAAGTCTCGAATGATTCGTCTATTTGAAAGAAGGGGGGGGGGGGCACCTCTCTTCTCCAATTTTCACATCCCTCGTCGACACGATTCATAAATTCATCGAAATTTTTAATTCTACGCACATTTACGCGACAAGCATACTTTCGATTTTGCTAGAGCTTTTGGGGTGAATAGGGCGAGGCTCGAATAAGCTCTCAACTTATTTCGCCGGTAACCGCGATCCATCGTCGTGGTTTTGATACTTTGGTTTCCCGTGCGTGAACGGGAGATATCGATACTTGATCATATGCTGGAAAAAAAACAAAATTGTACAAAAGAAAGTCACGAATACATATCGAATCGCGAGATTCGTCTTCGTTCAATGGGAAACAAAGGGTTTTTGGCGCGATGTACCTTGATCTGTCGCTTCATCGTGATGCAGAATAATGTTATGAAGTACATGACGAGTATCGGCCAGAACACAGGAATATTGAAGCATTCGAACATCGTGCAGATTAGCGCGATAACCGTAGACTTGCTGACTGAGTACCAGAATTTGAACTCCGGCAGTCGTCTTATGAACGGCCTGAACTCTTCGTTGGACTTTGTTGGCAATTCTGGGCCGTCGATGTCTAAAAAAAAGTCACAAATATTGCCGCGCACTCGTGACGATGCGGATAGAAGGAAAGAAAAATCACTTAATTATTTCCTACCATCGAAGTCCATCGCCGGATCTATTTTTGGCGTTAGGAATGCTATGAAAAGATTTAGATGATAAATTCCCAGAGCATAAATAACGATGTACCAACCCTGAGGAAAAAAAAAAAACGGAATTCGATTGAATTGTAAATTTTTGGAAACACGAGCGTATCGAGGCTCGAACGATGGCTCACCTGCGTTAATAATATACGAAGTACGAATACAACTACTAGGAGTACGGCGAACAGCCATCTCGAGATGACGTGCGGCGTCCATATATCCAGGTAACTCTGATATATCTGAAGAAAAAAAAATGAAAAATTATGGACAATGAGAGATAATATTGCTCGTAACGTCGTCGCCCGTAACAATGGCATAATGGAGAATGCGCGCCAACACGGCTGACCTGAGATATTCTCGTCAGAGCCTGTACGAAGGTACTTCTTCCGGAGGGTCCGCCAAGATCCTCGTCTTGCATCATTTTACCTATCTTCTACCCTGTAGAATGAGAACGAGAAAGGAAAATCGTAAGAAACACTATTGAAAAATGAATACGACAATTATGAATCACGCCCATTATTTGCCACTATGGTTAATTATGAAGTTGAAAAGTCGGAGAAATTTGAAGCATTAACCATCGGAGAATCATCGCCGGGCTATGAGAGATTCGAAAAGACAATCGAAAACGATGCTCGGGAGGGTAGAGAAAATACTACATAGGTTCGTTTCGCATCGAGACACTTGTGTTGCCGTTAATTATCATTAACCTTGGTGAGATTGGGAAAAAAATACGATAAAGCGGCGCAGTCGAACGCGAAAGATCGTTCCCGTCCAACTAATGACAAATCGAACAAAGAGTCGGCACACGTAGTCGGCACGTAATTGATCAATCGAACGAACGAGTAATCCCAACGATAACCTCCAAACACACGGGGGGGGTTAGTTGCGAAAAATGAAGCACGAGGATTCGAAGAAATTCGATACATCGGCTTACCCGAAAGCTCAGCTCGGCTCTCTCCGCCGGTTTACACCTTGATCCTAAATTTCCTTGACTCGACTATGCCGCGTCGAGTATTGCTTATTAAAAAATAATATATATCATTACACGTCACAACATCAATGGGGGACCGATAGAAAATTTTCCAAAGCGCCAGAGAGGGGGAAGGGGAACTCCCGAGAGAGATCGGCGGGATTCCGAACTCATGGGCTCATGGGTACGCCAACGCGACGCTAACGCCCCAACGATGGCTCCACCGCGCGTTGAGAAGGCGATGTAGCACAGTTGTCGAGAAATCTCTCTCTGTCCCGGCGAATTCGACCGATATCCGAAACTGTAACAATTTACTTTATTTCACACCTCGTAACAGAAAATTTCGTACGATACTAGCGCGATAAACCTTTTTCCGACTCGTGTCAACACGAGCGACACTCGCCTTCGGTTCGTCCTGCAAACTCACTCGTCGCACTAGGTTTTATCGCACTAGTATCATAATGTACTATTTTATCATCGAGCGCTGGCCCGTACGCTCGAAAGAAATCTACACGCTTGCGACTTTAATACAAAGTTAACTGCGCCTCTTTCTTCTCACTTAACGTGGAAAAGTAATGCGTCGTCCGATCGAACGAACATACATACCGACAGTCAAAAAGTGAGGAGCTCTTGTCCGCCTCCCGTAATTGTCGGCGCGATCTTTTCGAATGATGACGCGTCTTTTATACCCAACATGGCGAGTTAAACGTTATCCTAATCACTGCGAAAGAATGAATTCTCGCGTAATAATGTTTATACAACATTATAATTAACATCTTAGTCCTTTGGATCTGTAAGATCTCGCGTACTTGAAATTCGCCGTCGAGAAATGTCGCACTGTACGCCTTGCAGTCACGCATTTTTTCCTTTAAATGCCCGTTCATATCTATCGATAAGGATCAAATTAACTCCCGCTCGCGCTAGTTTGAAATAATGCGTCAAGGGGGCCGAACCAGTGGTCCGACGCTATGTCGCAGAGCTTTCTCGTTTCCGTTCGACAATTGCCATCGTAATTTACGAATAAACGAGTCTACGAATTTTATCCTAAATTCGGCATGCTCTAGTTTCGTGTTCAATTCGATCGATTGAACGTCAATAGCCCGGCGTTGCCCGAGTCGCGCAAATAACACAATGTTGAGCTGCGACAGTAGTGGAAAAATTGCGGGCTCTCAACGAACGCCTAATCGAGCCTACGAAAAACTTCTGGACGGCGGAGGAATAACCCAAGTTTCTCTACCAAAATGAATAAATTCTTTCGAGAGTTAATTAAATCGATATTTGAATCGTTTGAGCGTGTGAAAATCTTGTAATCGATTCATGTCGAGAGCGGAATTACGCGATTGGCCCGAGACGAGCGCGGCATTTCGGCATAACCGGCCGTGACCGCTAAAATACCTAAAATACCAGTGGTCACGGCCCTAGTTTTGCACAATTCATGCTCCGCGACATCTGCCGACTTCTAGCTGCAGCGTTCAAAAAATACGATCTCTGCATTACCCACAGCCCGAAATTCGGCCGTTGGTTTTTCACCTTCATGGCGTGGTCTAGCGGGGATAATGGCTAGCGGATGGAACTGGTGAGCGTTAAATTGAATCGGAACGAACTAGTCGATTCCCAATTCGCGGCAAAAGTATGCGTGAATTAGTATTACTGGTAAAAAAAGGGACGTTCCGCCCGGAGATTGCCGTATCCTTTCGGCTGTTTTCGATATTCTACGCTACAAAAGAACGTTGTCGCACGGAATGGCCGGTTGCCGGCCGGTCGCATTTGAAACTTCGCGCCAAAACATGCTATTTGCGGAGGAGGCGTTAGCTTCAGAGCAATCGCTGGTAGGGCACCGATGTCATTATTCGGGCACCTTACAGCGACCCGTGAGACTCTTTGTGAGAAAGAGATAAAAGTCGCTCGGCGCGCATGTGGAACGCATCCCAGCTCGTTTTGTTGTTTCGGCGGACCGATTGTTATTTAGGTTCCGATTGTGTTGACTCCTCGATTATTATTAGTGCATACAAAAACATGATTCGAGTAACGAATGACAATTTCAAAGAGCTTTATCCGATTATCGAAAGGGGCTTGATAAATGCGTCATTCATAGCTATAGATGCCGAATTCAGCGGCATGCAAAGTACCGGCACGGAAGAGTCAAACGTGAGGTTAGATTCGTTATTCTTGCGCGCTCATAAGATTTTAGATCAGCTCCCGCCACAAATGATAAACAATTTACAATTGCAGTTTGAAAAAAAAAACTCAAAAATGACGAACTATAATTGAAAAACTAGTTTTTCCAAATGAGGAAAAAGTATAACAACGTATATATGAGTAGTGGACAAAATAAACGAGAAGAAAAACGTTACAATTTCATTTACAGTTTATTCGACTCGGCGGAAGAACGATACGACAAATTGAGGAAAAACATCGAACCCTTTGCGGTCTTGCAGTTCGGTATCACCGCGTTCATTAGCAAAAAAGATGAAAATAAATACCTCTCCGAAACGTACGACTTTCATTTGCTTCCCAGAGCGCTACCGACGAGAAACAGAGTTTTTTTATCGCAAGGTAGCGCCATAGAATTTCTATCCTCTTACGGTTTTGACTTCAACCGGGTAATTTAAACATTTTATATTGTGAATTTTATATCATATTTTTCCATTATCGTTGACTATCGTCAAATAAACCTTGACGTTAAAAATAATACAGCAATTTTTATTCACGCGCGCTAGTTTGCCCGCGACGGCGTTTCATACTTGGACGAAGTCGACGAGGAGAACTTGCATCGACGACTCGGCGACGACGTGCCGCTCTGGTCGAACGGAGATTTTATCTCGTTGCAAGGCCAAGACGAGATCGACGACATCTTCAAAAAGGTCGACGGTTGGATGCGTGCTTCCTCGCGGTTGGACGAAGTTTTGACGATCGAAACTTCGAGCTTTCCGGTGGAGTATGCGGCGCATAAAGAACTGCGACACAGTTTCGACAGTTTATGGACCGAAACGTTGGGACGGAGAAGGGTAAAAAAAACAGTTTCTCACGGCCTCCCTATGAGGCCTGAGAATGCATTTATCGAGTATTATCGCGCCCTTTGATTGACCTTGACATTCGTAGCTGTCGGTAATCAAGGTAACGGCGGACATGCGGACTAGTTTGGAGAAGGAAAATAATGTTGCCGACAAACTCGACGACGAGCTGTTGGACTATTACACGGGGTTTTCCAGAGTCTTCAAGCTCATGACGGGGTTAAAGAAACCCATAGTGGGACACAATCTACTCCTAGATCTGATGTTCATGCACAAGGAATTTTTCAGACCGCTGCCGAGTGAGTTGGGCGCGATTCGTCTCATTACGTATGCGCGTAAGATGCCGATAGTGCGCGCGTATCACTGCGTATGAATTTATTGCAGAAAGATACGAAACCTTCAAGGAAAACATAAATCGAATCTTTCCCCTCGTGTACGATACGAAATATCTGAGTTTCGAACTGAAAAAAGTTTTGCACAAAGGTACTCGAAATAGAAGGAAACATTTTATTAAAATGTTGAGAAAAAGACGTGTGACGATTTTCGAGGGGTTAACGATAGTTTTTTTTTTTTTTTTTTTAGAGTCATGGAAATCAAACGGACTGGCCGATTTGTACAGTTACTTCAAAGGTCCCGGCAAATGCTTGGCTCTGAACTCACCCGTCATCGAATCACCGGAAGAAAACATTTCTTACGGTAATTATTAATCGGCATTGATCGAGTCGATAAAAATCATCGATGATTCTCCGTTACATTTTGTTATTACTCTCATTTAACAGATAACAAAGATAGATTCCACGATGCCGGATGGGACTCCTATTGCACGGGATATTGTTTCATACGAATGGCTCACATATATGCCGTCAACAGATTGAGCAAGTTCGTCGATGAGTTTTCTACGGAATTCAATGTTGGAAATTTTCTATTTTTCTTACATTGTAACGAATTCTTTTATATTTAACTAATCCAAGCAGCAATGCCGATATGAGAGATTTCACCAACGCTGAGATAATGTCGAGCGTGAGGGATCGGGTCAATCGTATAAATTTGATCAGAGCCGATCTGTCCCATTTGGTAAGCAATGTGAGCCTCTAAACTTTTCAGTCGCTATATGTCGCTCGTCTTGTGCCTCTCGTCATCACAGCGATTGGATAATTCCGATCCACCCTCCGCGAGGCCTCGTTGGCTCCACGTGCGAACCAGTACCACGCGTCATATTACCGCGCGTCAAGTGAGTCATTTCTAATCGGCCTCTTCTTGTCTTTCTTTCTATTGGCATGTCCAAAATAACAAAAAAAAATCTTTTCAACGCTTACAGATCGCTCAGATGTTTTCGTCCTTCGGTATAGTCGATGTTAAGAGACACTCGGCGCGATGCCTCTTGGTTGCCGTTCCCAATCACAG
Organism: Ischnus inquisitorius; assembly: GCA_963924025.1. Lineage (NCBI taxonomy): Eukaryota > Metazoa > Arthropoda > Insecta > Hymenoptera > Ichneumonidae > Ischnus > Ischnus inquisitorius. Next base: position 19,266,012 of record OZ001244.1, read on the forward strand.
AGCGTAAGTAACATTCGACAATTTATTATCGGACCAAAATGATAAAAAACCGTAACAGAGAGAGGGAGAGAGACAGAGACAGAGAGAGAGAGAGAGAGAGAGAGAGAGCGCGAGAGAGCGTAGCGGGAAGTAAGAGCGAAGGAGTCGCGGGGTTTTATAGCCAAAAATAAATGTGGGGTCAGTGACCAACGTTTTCGCTCAGGCGGTCTCAATTTGTTCGGTTTTATCGTATGGCCGAGACTTGGAAAAAAAAAAAAAAAAAGACGAATTATTTGCGGCAAATTTTAGATATTCTCGCGTTGGGCGTGTTTTTTTTTTTTTTTTTTTTTAACAATCGATTTTCGGTGCGAAGAGGCATTTGCATTCGGCGAGGAAAAAATCAACTATAATCCGTACAATGATGTTTTCTTTCCACGTTACCCTTGCAGAGCACGGGGCATATTGGAGCGGTACAAAATGAGTGACGATTTTCGCGTCGTACCGTACAATCCCTTGATACACTCGAGTAAAGCGATAAAAACTCTACTCTGGTAAGTGAATCGACTCATTCCTCATTACTTCAATTCGATTAGCCACGTTTTCGGTTTCGTTACAGGGTCGGAAGTGTGCTCGTCACGGGAGCCGGCGTCTTTGCCTGGTTCGTCGGTCGCAACGGTCTCCGAACAGAGTCTCTCGGATAATATGAACTCTACCATTACACATGACATAATAATATCTTTTATATTTTATCGAAATTTGCCACTATGCCGATGTTCCCGTCGTTAATAAAACTTTGGGAAACATCTTTTAGTCATTGTGGAGCGCGTGGCCTACGAATCGGCCGAGCGCAAAGGGGAACCTCCAAACCACGCGCCCAGAGATTCTACACATTATCTGGCCCGGGGTCTCGGTATGCCTGGTAGGCGAACGGCGAGGCTCCTCACGCTTGTACCGGACTCGTGTTAAAATTTCAAGCATCCCGATGCCTACGCCGCGCGTAATGCGCGCACGACGGACAATTCGTAGGGCTCGATAGAAACGCACGGCACCGAGAGGGCAGGGAAAACCGTGAGGGATATATAGAGTGAGATATCGCGGACGAAGAGAAGCAAGGCATCGGCCACTCCCTACTTATTGCCACCGGTGGTAGCGGGCCCGGTATTTCAAAAGTTTTCTCTGGCCGTTATCCAAGGCCAAAATCCTCGAAATAACGCGAGAGCAATTTGTGTGGGCGTACGGAGTATCGGGAGTCTATCGGGAGACAAGAAGTAAAAAGTCTTTGTGATATTACTTTGACGAGTCCTACGAGATTTATTTGTGTTATTATCGGCGTTTATATAAGCATTTTTTTTTTTTTTTTAACCTTTTTCGAGGCCGAGTAGTAAAATTAGAAAACGATTATCGAGTTTATGGTTAAGGCTAGAAAAAAAAGATACGAGCAAACATAGCCCGCTTGGCCCGCCGGACGGTTCGCCGGTACAAGGAGGTGGGGATAAGACGACGGCAAAGAGCTTCATCGAGGCCGAAAATAGTATGGGATGAAGCTAACTGGGAGGTTTTAGCCTTAGGCCCGGCTAACGGAACTAGGAGCTATAGGGCAGCTACCGATTTGAAAATACCTCGGCTTTTGGTCCGAAAGACCGTTTCGAAATTGTCAGCAAGATTGTCGGAAGAAGCGCGAGAGCCGCGATGCGGCCGAGTATCCCTTCTTCTTCCCCCTTCCCCTCGTTTCTTCCCCTTATCGACCACTAGCACGGGCGTACACCTGTTGTGCGTCCGGCAAGCCATTCGAACTGTCGAAATAGCTCTCGCCGTTTGACCGGATCGACGATGAGCTCCGCGTCGTCGGCGTCGGCTTCGAAATCGCTCGTATTTCAATTGCCAATCGGCTCCGACGAATTCTACTTGGCCCGATTTCTTTTTTTTACACATATTTCTTCCGATACGCGGTGTATGGAAGATTCATACACCGCCGTTACCGCGATCATCATGGATGCACGGTTGCCGTTCGCCAATTATACGCATCACAGCCGTAGCGTGTACCAACTATTTTTGGTTTATAAGCTCCGAGAGCCGAAATAGCATAGCCTAGCCCCTGGCCTAGAGCCGCGTAGGATTGACCGGCCGTAACAGTCACGCACTTGAAGATTCGTTCGGATCCCACCCGTGCTACTGTCGCGCGCGCTAGCCCTTGACTCTAGACCCGTTCTTTTTTTTTTTTTTACAACTTTAACGCACTTTTGACGCACAAACAACGACAAGTATCGTAGGTGCACAATTGGCGGTGGTTCGAAGTAAAGACAAGGCCGAGACGATTCGCATTTTCTATCCTAGAAAATGTTACAATACCTCTATTTCTGTTCCCTTTGGATCGGCTATGAGTACATCCTTGGCACGACGACTCTCGTCCGCGTCTACCTCGAGGCTTATTAAAACTCGTCGATTATGTAACAGCGGTAAGAAAACCGGAGCGTCAAGTACGACACCATAATCGGAAAGTACGCGATATCCATGGATCAATAAAGCGAAATCGAGAAACTTTTCTTTTATCTTTCGAAAAAAAAAAATGTGCCATCCACGTGTATGTACTATAGCCCATAGCGGTGCGGCGCGCAGGAGATATGTATAACAGGAATAGTAGATGCTCAAACTTTTCACGCGCCAACTTGGACCTCGGACGTTTATCCTTGTGACTCTATTTTCGCGATGCGCCTTTCGACATGACGGATGAAGACTTTTCTGCCTTCTCACCGATTCAAGCGCGGCCCTCCTATGCTCCACTGAGATTCGTTAATATTATTTCGCGTATTTACCATAATTCGGTTTGTGTTCGATGACACGGATATTTTGTCACGAAACGAAACGACGCGCTCGGTACTCGCGAGACGGAGTTCGTCGACGAGACGGTGCTTTTGTTGCACAATTCGAGCCGATCGCGATCGCTGCGACGAGCCAATAAATATTGGCTCGTCTATTTGTAATCGGCTGCACGCGCGAAAGTTCGTTTGACGATAGTCAACGATCCGTCTGTCATCATTCGCCCGAGCACGATGAGAGTCTATAGATTATTCGGGGAGATTGGGCGGATTCTAACACGAATCTATTGTAATGGGCGCAGCGAACGCCACCCCCTCGTTCCCGTAGAATTGGAAAATAGAAATAATCGAAAGGTCGTTTTTGTTGAAAAAAGAAAAAGAGCAAAGGAGAAAAATGAATATAGCTTGTGACGAATCGATGAAAGGGAGAGAGGAGGAACCGTGACGAGCGGGTCGGTTAGCTTCGAAAAGTTTTTTCATTTTCGAAGGTTGCCGTTGGAAGAAAAAGGTACGGCGACAGCCGGGCCAGGCTGGCTCGCGGCCAGCAGAGCCGCACAAGAGCGATTCTCCTTGTTCCTGGGCTGTCCACCAGGTAGCGATGTCGTTGGGTATTTAAACGAATTTACACCATGTCCGGTGCCCCGTTTCGCTCACAAACGCACTAGCGCGAGGAATTGTCATCGTTTATAGAAAGAAAAAAAAAACTTTTAATTGGAACTACTGTATGTACTGAAAGGCCCGGGGAGCGAGCTCCGCCCGCTCGGCTCAGTCGACAATACCGGGCAATCGACACCATTGTAATATCAAAAGTTTCATCGTAATTATAAAAAACTTGATTAAATAGAGAAACGATAAAGTTAGGACAATGTCCGAAGAGGAGTAGAAGACGCGCAAAAAATTAGGGGTCCCCGGGTACACGGGTAGTTTATCCGAACAACTGTGACAAAACAAAGCGTACAACAGTGCTGTTACTCGTTGAGTTTATATCGTGAAACGTCTTTTGTTTTTTCGGGCAACGAAAGACATATCAAGCCCGCTCGATATATAGGAACGAACGATCGATCTATTGGGTAAGTTATGAAAAAAAAAAAAAAACGAAAAAACGAAAAAACGAAAAAACGAAAAAACGAAAAAAATGCCGAATATCATGTGCCAAGTGACTATGTTGTGCGATTATTTATCCAAGTGTCGTTTATCATTGTTATTATTTGAACATTCGATTTTTCCCTGTCGATCGGCCGCGGTATCTAGCTAGCACGTTCCTCGATCGATCGAATACTCGATGGTTGCCGACAGGCACATTGTGCATTAACTTTTATTTATAACTCGAGAAAACCAACGTTCCTTCGTTCGACTAATGTCATTTATTATCATTATCCGGATGAAAATTTTTCATCATCCCCAAATCGTTGGGTCGTCGAGATACATCGCGGGAAGGGAGTAAAAAGAAGGCAAAGATAGCGGAGGGGGTCACGGTGTGTTGGCAGCTTGTGACGATTATACGCGAGTTATCGGTGCCATCGTAATAGTAGTAGTTGTCGGCAGATTGTTGTTGTTGTTGTGGCGAATAGCCGACGTGCGGATAAGTGGCGGGCAGCGGCAATGGCAACACGGCCTAGCTATCCCTGCCAAAATAATTAGCGAGTCGTCGCTGAGATGCGTGCTAAAAGTGTCCGCTCGGGCACGCGCGATTTGGCCGGCTTGTAGTCTCCCGGGACCTCCGGGATTTTACCCGAGGTGCTTGCTACCTTCGAGAACGGTGCCCGGCTGTCCGCCCGCCCGTCCGTTACACTCGTCGCTTCGTCGAAGTCGGCGAGAGTTTCGCCAAAATCCCGGTTCTCGACGACCTACGGACCACCTTTGCGCTCAGTCCGCGCGCTTCAGTTCCGCAGTGTTGGTCGAATTCACGTTTGCGCGGGTCCGTTCGATCCGTAGATAACGGTACTTGACTCTCAACGATAAAACAATAAGTGACAATTCATCGATCTATTATATACTCATTTACGAACCTCACGCTTCTTCACGAAAATAAAACGATACTCTTTATTTATCCGGATTTTTCGAGTTCCCGCTTGGTTTCGTCGTTGCCACTCTATCGTCTTTCGCCTTTCGAAATGTTGACCGCTCGGATCTTTCCTTCTTTACCATTGACCAGTTTATTCGTTTCGCTATCGTGATTGTGACATTCGTGCCGACGCGTATGTAATTTTTTAGTACGGCACAGAGAGACAAACAGCTGGGCCGAAGTTTATTACATAATACGGGAAGATACGGCATAAGTGTCCTTTGAACGCGTCTTAAAATACGCGCCAAGGAAATGACTCGGGGTGGAAGGAGAAGAGACTGAAAATAACTGTTCGAATGCGTCACTAGTGTCGAAGATATAAAACCTCGAGAACCAATCGGATCTTTCCACATGCTTTGCCGTTTTGCACCAAACACCCTCGAACACGGCGACGACTCTGGCGCGCACTTTTTTTTTTTTTTTTTTTTTTTTTTTTTTTTTTTTTTTTTTTTTTTTTTTTTTTTTTTTTTTTTTTTCCACTACTCGACAAATCGACCACGATCCTTCCGGTATCCTTATATATAAATTCCTTGCCAGCTTTTCTCGGTCCTTTGTCCAATCTAGTTAGCGTCAACGCAATGCGGCGAGTTTGCGTGGGCGCCTTGACTTTTTATTTTACAATTTTTTCATCGAAACGTCGAATCGAGACGAGCGGATTATCGTGGATCGAATGAAAATAAAATCGATAACGAAGACTCTGGTGCCGTGAAAGAAATTTGTGTTATTCGATAGAAAGTAAATAGTACTCGAAGTGATTTCGTGCGGCGTGCATCGCCAAGCGCAATAAGCGGCAATAAGGTCGGTCGGACGGGCAGGAGGAGGGGGGCTTATGCTGGGTAGTCGGGTAGTTTGTTCAGTATCGGCCGGTTAGCCCGTTCTCGAGGTAAAGAACGAGCGCGCCCGTAGCGCTCCCGTTATTGTGACTCGCGTCAATTGTCGTTTGTGTTCCGTGTGCCGTACTAATATCGTACAACAGCCGTTCCCGTGCCGCACACTCGTTATCCGTTTCGCGTAAGAGGATTTTTCATTAGCATCGTCATCGCGGCCAGTAGTGGCGGTGGTAGAGCGGTAGATTTTTTCATTCTCACGGTAAACATCGACGCATCGAGCGACGATCCGACAACTCCTCGCCCGATCGTGAATATCGTCCCGTAAAATTTTTTTCTCGACGTTATAACGAGCGTGCTCCCCCCCTCGCGAAAGTTGGATCGAGTAAATGATAATAATTTTCTTTTCGAACGGATTCTCGTGGAGGGACGGTCACATAACCTCGTTACCTCCATCTTTGAGCTCCGTTCGTCATCGTCCTCGAACCGGGATCCGGCAATCGCCTTTCCCGCCTCGATACGTCCCAAGACCGATTCTTCCGTGACGCATTTTGCATCGTCGACAACGCGGGCCACGTATTCGACGTGTTTCTCCGATTAACAGTAAAGAGTCGCGCGCGTCCGCTTCGGAGTCGTCGAATCGACTCCCCTCCGTCGTTACTCGCCACTTTGGCGGATGACTCGCCGCTCGCTCCATTATTTTATTCGCAAGTTTTAGCTTTCGAACGGAGCATTTTGTAAGTTTCTTCTATGACTCCCGTGTCTCGTAGCTACGTCGGCTTTGCCCTCGATGCCGTCGGAGCGTCCGACAAATACGACGCGAAGAATCGCGCTTTATCATCGGCGCTTGCGTTCCGCCGAGCGGGAACATTCGTGTTAAAAAGAACAAAAAAATTAATTTCAGGTATTGGACGCGTAGATGAAAATTCATAATCCAAAAGAGCGAGAAAATTAAAGACGAGAGGCCGACGAAGCATCCGCGAAGATGGAGGACGCCCACGCCAAAACCGTGGAGGAGGTATTGAACCACTTTGGCACAGACCCTGAAAAAGGATTGTCCACGGATCAGGTCAAGAGGAACCAGGACAAGTACGGTCTTAACGGTGAGTTTCTTTTTCTTCTGTGGTTTTCGATTTTTTAAGTTTTTTCATTCCGTTCGAACGATTGAAATTATCGCTCGGCCACAGCGAAATATTTTGGAACACGGAGGAGCTACGAGTGGCGAAGCCATATCCGCCGAGGGCCAGAGGCAGCGGGCTAGCTCGCTCGACGCTAACGCGACCGAATTAGCGCTCGTAGTATTCGGATATTTTCGTACTCACTTTAATGCTCGAGTTCCGCGCGAGCGTGACCGCCACGCGCGCACGCCCCTCACCTTATCTACCGCGCGTTGAGCGCTCTACCCCCCTTCTTCTTCCTCGACTATTCCTTCGTTTTTTTTTCTCCTTCTCCCGTGCATCTTTGCATTTGTATTTCCGCTATTTCTTCGCGGTAACTCATTTGTACGAAACATTTCGATACAAAAAGAAAAACAACGTTCCAACTAGCGTCATCGGTGTGGAAGAAACGCCGTTCGTCGGCGAACTTTGAGCCGCGGTGCAAAGTTCATGCACGACCTTTTTTTCCGCAACAATTTCCGGACATCGACATCCGATTTTACGGCCACGAGTTATCGCGGCCGGTCGGTAATTCATACTTATCCGACCGATGAAGAGAACGGAAAAAAAGCATCGTTCCCATCGTATTAATCGAACAAATTGCTCCAGGACGCGCTATCGGGGATAAGCGTGTCTCGCGGACGCGTCGATGCCGTCCGACGGCTCGTTTAAGCTCTCGGTCTCATAAACCTCGTTATCTCGCAAAGTCCCACCGTTATCTCCGAGTGCAATGCGAAAGTTGCTCAAATGACATTGCCAGTCATCGTTTACCTGAAAAGAAAACAAACTTGTAGAGAATAAAAAAAAAAAGTTTGGAGCGAAAGCCCGGCTCGAGTCTGCTGGCCGATCGCGCTTACCTACCCTCGTTCGCGTATCGTTGACTCGGGGGTATGGGGGGGGGGATGTTTATTCGTGTTATTATAGAAGTGCGATGCGCACAAAAGCAACGGCAACTCTGACACTCGGTCTTCTCCTCCTTCCGACCTTCCCTCCCCGCTCCGACTTCGCTCGCCAAGTGCCATGACGCTCTCTAAACTTAGCCCGCTGCACTTTTATTGTCAGAGGCAATAGATATCTGTTGGCCGCACACAGGTATAATGACTAGAGAGAGCGCGCTTTGTGTCCGTCCTTGTGCCCCGCTCACGCTCGCTGTCGCGTGACAAATTCCCAACAACGATGTATCTCTCTATCTAACCCCTCGGCGCGTCAAACACGAGAGCGATAACAAAAAGGGGAACGAAGAAAAAATAATAATAAATAATAAAGATAAAAGCGCGCCTCATCTCAAGCAGGCTGTATCGCGTATCGCTCGCAATGATCATGAATAGTCGTTAATAGCTCGTCATTTCGTCTGTTTCAGAACTACCGGCTGAGGAGGGTGAGTTTGCCGCGGTCAACTCCAAAAAAAAAAAAAAAAAAAAAAATAGTTAGAAAAAAACCCAAAAGCTTACAAAAATAACAATTTTTCTTTCTCAATGTAGGAAAATCCATCTGGCAACTCGTCCTCGAACAATTCGACGATCTACTAGTTAAGATTCTTCTATTAGCCGCAATCATATCTTTCGTGAGTAATTGTAAAAGGGAAAGAGAGTACGATACGAGAAACGAGAAAAGATGGGAGGAATGACATTTTCCTTCAACGATTTGTGGTTTTGCAGGTATTAGCTCTTTTTGAAGAGCACGATGATGCATTCACGGCATTTGTCGAGCCCTTTGTCATTCTGCTCATCCTCATCGCTAACGCCGTGGTGGGTGTTTGGCAAGAGCGTAACGCCGAATCGGCGATCGAGGCGCTCAAGGAGTACGAGCCGGAAATGGGAAAGGTCGTGAGAAGCGACAAATCCGGCGTTCAGAGGATTCGCGCAAAGGAAATCGTTCCCGGCGACGTCGTTGAGGTGTCCGTCGGCGACAAGATACCCGCTGACATCCGTCTGATAAAAATTTTTTCCACGACACTGAGAATCGATCAGTCCATATTGACCGGTGAATCGGTGTCGGTTATAAAGCATACCGATCCGATTCCGGATCCGCGCGCCGTCAATCAGGACAAGAAAAATATTCTCTTCTCGGGTACGAACGTAGCTGCGGGTAAGGCGCGCGGTGTCGTTATCGGAACCGGCTTGAACACGGCTATCGGCAAGATCCGCACGGAAATGTCCGAGACCGAAGAAATCAAGACACCCCTGCAACAAAAGTTGGACGAATTCGGCGAACAATTGTCCAAAGTAATTTCGGTTATTTGCGTCGCCGTATGGGCGATAAACATCGGCCACTTCAACGATCCGGCGCACGGTGGTTCGTGGATCAAGGGAGCGATATACTACTTCAAGATCGCCGTTGCTCTCGCCGTCGCCGCTATACCGGAGGGTCTTCCGGCCGTAATCACGACTTGTCTCGCTCTCGGCACGAGGCGCATGGCCAAGAAGAATGCCATCGTGCGTTCGTTACCCTCCGTCGAGACTCTCGGTTGCACTTCGGTCATATGTTCCGACAAAACTGGCACTCTAACGACCAATCAAATGTCCGTGAGCCGTATGTTCGTGTTCGACAAGGTCGAGGGTAACGACAGCAGCTTCCACGAGTTCGAGATAACCGGATCGACTTACGAGCCCATCGGCGAGGTATTCCTCAAGGGACAGAAGGTCAAGGGATCCGAGTACGAGACCCTTCACGAGATCGGCACTATCTGCATTATGTGCAACGACTCGGCCATCGATTTCAACGAATTCAAACAGGCTTTCGAGAAGGTCGGCGAGGCAACAGAAACCGCTCTGATCGTGTTGGCTGAGAAAATTAATCCCTTTGGTGTTCCGAAGAGCGGTCTCGATCGTCGTACAGCCGCGATCGTCGTGAGACAAGATATCGAGACCAAGTGGAAGAAGGAGTTCACCCTGGAATTCTCGCGCGATCGTAAATCCATGTCGTCGTATTGCGTTCCGCTCAAGCCGAGCAAACTTGGAACTGGACCGAAACTCTTCGTCAAGGGAGCGCCCGAGGGTGTTCTCGATCGTTGCTCACACGCTCGCGTCGGCAATACCAAAGTACCTTTAACGTCTACCCTCAAGAATCGCATTCTCGATCTCACGCGTCAATACGGTACCGGACGCGACACTCTTCGTTGTCTCGCTCTCGCCACCGCCGATCATCCGATGAAACCCGACGACATGGATCTCGGTGATTCGAACAAATTCTACCTCTACGAGAAGGATCTCACTTTCGTCGGTGTCGTCGGCATGCTGGATCCCCCGCGCAAAGAGGTCTTCGACTCCATCGTCAGATGCCGGGCCGCTGGTATACGCGTTATCGTCATCACCGGTGACAACAAAGCCACCGCCGAAGCTATCTGTCGACGCATCGGTGTCTTCACGGAAGACGAAGACACAACTGGAAAATCCTACTCCGGTCGCGAATTCGACGATCTCTCGGTATCCGAACAGAGGGCGGCTTGCGCGAGGGCTCGATTGTTCTCTCGCGTTGAACCCGCTCACAAATCCAAAATCGTTGAGTATCTTCAGAGTATGAACGAAATCTCCGCGATGGTAAGATCTTTCTTTGGTACTCGGTTTTTTTCTTCTTTTTTTTTCTCCATTGTACCATAACGTACCGTGTGCTCGTTACAGACCGGTGACGGTGTGAATGACGCTCCTGCTTTGAAAAAAGCTGAAATCGGTATCGCCATGGGTTCGGGTACCGCCGTCGCCAAGTCCGCATCCGAGATGGTGTTGGCCGATGACAATTTTTCTTCCATCGTCTCTGCCGTTGAGGAAGGTCGTGCCATTTACAATAACATGAAACAATTCATTCGTTACCTCATCTCTTCCAACATCGGTGAGGTCGTCAGGTAAATCTTCATGGACTGTGCCTGTAAATTCTCCTTCGTTGATTTTTTTCAACGTTCACACGATTGTTTCATTTTCCTTTTTGAACAGTATTTTCTTGACGGCCGCGCTTGGTCTTCCCGAGGCTCTTATTCCGGTACAACTTCTCTGGGTCAATCTCGTAACTGACGGTCTTCCGGCTACGGCTCTTGGTTTCAATCCACCGGATCTCGACATTATGAGCAAGGTACGTTTATCGTTTACAGATCTTCGCAAAATGTATTTATCCTTTGTTTTCCTTTTTTTCGTCTCTACTGCTCATTCTACGAGACATTTGCAATCCGCTGAACGAAATAACGTCGAGTGAATTGTTACTTTGGGAAAAAACCATTACTTTCCAATACTTTTGACGATGTCTGTGCCAGGAAGTGTTTAATTTTCATTGGCAGAACATAAAATAGCCATTTTCATCCAATTTTCATTGGTTGCTCCGATGGAAACGCTAGAAAAAATAAAAACGACGTCTCCATGAATATATGGTGGTTTGTTTTTTGCAGCCCCCCCGTAAAGCTGACGAATCTCTCATCTCCGGCTGGCTCTTCTTCCGGTATCTCGCTATTGGTGGTTACGTCGGTGCCGCGACTGTTGGATCTGCCGCGTGGTGGTTCCTCTACAGTCCCATGGGACCTCAACTCAACTACTATCAGCTCGTGAGTAATCGAATTTTTTTTTTTTTTTTTTTTTTTTTTTTCAACAAGAGGTTGATATTCGATTGCACGATATTTTCAATAGACTCATCACTTGGCGTGCATCGGCGGTGGAGACGAATTCAAAGGTGTTAATTGCAAAATATTCACCGATCCTCATCCAATGACGATGGCGCTTTCGGTACTCGTAACCATTGAGATGTTGAACGCGATGAACAGGTAAAACGATTGACGAGTTCATCATTCTTATTTATCGATTAACATGTTTATTGAAAACCATTTCTTTCCTCGTTTTCCGCCTTTTCTCCTTTTTCTTCCTCGACGATCAGCCTGTCGGAAAATCAGTCTCTCATCAGTATGCCTCCGTGGTCCAACATGTGGCTCATCGCTTCGATGGCTCTCTCATTCACTCTTCACTTCGTCATTCTCTACGTTGAGGTTCTATCGGTGAGTTTTTTCGCGCTACCGCAAAACGCATTTGTATTCGTTCAATTTCAACTTTTTTCGTTACAATTCGATTTTTCTCCGTTTCAGTCTGTTTTCCAAGTAACTCCACTCAGCGGGGATGAGTGGATGACTGTTATGAAGTTTTCCATTCCAGTGGTACTTCTCGACGAGACCCTCAAGTTCATTGCGAGAAAAATAACAGACGGTGAGAATCCCATTTACACCGTGCACGGGATCGTTATAATGTGGGCCGTGTTCTTTGGACTATTACTCGTTGGTCCGATATAGATGCATATGCAAATGTTTTTATTAATAGCTTAAACAAACAAAAAAATTTCGACAAATGCGATAATTTCCTATGGAAACAAAGCGCGCATTTGTAACCCGGAAAAAAAAAAACAAACAAAAACATCCTGGATTTGCAGCTACTGCATTTAATTCGAGAGCTAGGGAGTTGGCAAAAAAAAAAAAACAGGGGGGGGGAGCGAATAGTTGCGGAACTCATCGAATAAGAAAAATAGGCTCAACGCAAAAGAATGAGACGCGATAACTTTCCCGATGTGGCGCGGAAACAAGGTTTTATTCTCTTCTTTTGTCCGAGCTTCGAGTTCCATTAACGAAATAGCGCTATCCGGCCGTCGCGTGTGTCTCAAAGTGAGAGTTTTCCTTTTTTTTTTCTTTCTTTAACCCAGCTTCAATTTACGAACTTTGGCGCATGAAGAGCGTGTGTGCGTTTGAGTGTGTGTTGGCCGCGTGGTGCCCCGAAAGCGTTTCGCGAAAGCGTGTCGGCTCGTCAAGAGTGAGCCTGCCGCTGTTGTAGCCGCTCCCCACTGCCGGCCGTTGCCCGCTTTCGCCCGCTGCTGGCTGTCGCGGCCGCCCCGCCCCCCTCTTCCCAGGACCACGACGCCGATGTTGTGTATTATCAACGCGTCGGCGCGCCCACGAATTTGAGAGTTCATCCATCGCGGAGCCCTCGTAAATAGAGTTCATCCACGCCCGATCGAACATCGTAATCGAGGAATCATTATTGTTGATTTTATTTATACGAGTGGTTTTCTGATTCCAATTGTGGTCGAATATGAACATCTTTTCCATAATCCGTTATCATCAATGAAAACAGATCGACTCGATGCGCGTCCTCGATACCTCGGCCATTTCGCACAACTCGCGGGATATCCCTTCGATGCTTTCACCCCTTTTTATTTCGTAGTGTCTGGAATAGACAAATATATATATAGAGAGAGAGAGAGAGAAAGAGAGAGAGAGAGCTCCGACAATTTAGAGAAAAATAGATATCATCGAGACGTTGAATCAAAGTATGAATAAGCCGCGAGGCAAACCCGAGGCCTTCCGCTTTCACAATTATTTCTATATATTGTGTAACTTGCGTGGAAGCGGATGCGCCGAATCTGGATACCGTTTTATACCGAAAAAAAAATCAATTGTACATATTTGATGGAGTAGCAAGTAGAGTTTAATTGCGCGTCCGCTGTACATTCTTATAGCTTTCAATATTGTACAAGTAGGTGATCAATTTAATTTAGGGGTAAAGGCATCGAAGCTTGTTTTTTTTTCTTTGCTCCTTTCTCTCCTATAATCCATCTCTGTAAAAACATCGACTCAAATCTCACTTGATTATCGTTATTATGATTATTGTTTCTTTTTATTAATGCTTCCGCTCATTTTTGTGTAACAAGCTTTCGCAGTGTCGATGGCCCCTCGGCTCCTTTCTGTGTCCCTGCCAAAGTTCCTTACCGAATCTGCGAATGAATAAATGAAACAATAAACGAATGCGCGAGCGCTCGACGATAGCCCCCGTAATCACGATGCGGAACTGTCTATTCATCCCGTGTGTCATCGTGTCTCCGTGGTAAGTCAATTCCACTCTTTCCCATTATCAACCTCCCGATTGGGCTTTACCAAGATCCTGTTTTCTTTTACCTCTCTCGAATGTCGTCTCACTCGAACCTCGAGACGACTCGTCGATGCTCTCCCACGAAATATCTAATTGAAATTATTCATCTCATCCACAATCGGTCCCTATCTCCGTCTTCGTCTAGTCTGTTATCGGGTTCTTACACTACAATTAGAATTAACTTGGACCCGCGTGTCTCGTAACGAATGATTATGAGAAGAAAAAAAAATAAAACAAATAATAATGAAGCATAAATAGTGGACATATAGAAGTAAAAAGAAAGGAAAGAAAAAATAAGATATAGCGAACGGCGAATCGTGTCCCAATTTGTCCTTGCCTTTATACGAACAACAATCTCAGTTTGATATTGTGCTTATTGTATGGATGTCTCATTTACTTTTTAATGTGTGTTCAAGAAAAAAAAAAAGAAAAAAAAAAAAAAACCCGTGTGTCGTTATGTACGTACGAAAGAAACCTTGCCAATTTTTTCTCGTCGTCGTCGTTCTTGGAAATACGTTTGATGAATAACTAAGAATTTACTATTACTTATCATTACAATTACTCTTCGCAAGGCGTGATACTTTGGTACGGGCATAGCGTAACTTAATTCATCGTAGATGCGTGCGGAGTGACAATTGGTAGACAAAAAATAAATTTCATACGAGGAAGGGTGGGTGGTGGTACAGTATCACCATTGAATCGACTGCCGAGACTGCCCGAGAATTTGACACGATTTCGTCATTACGACGAAACATGCAAGCTCGTCTTGTAATCCTCGGGAACAATATTTAAAATACAAAAAACAAAAAAACAATGGGGAGGATAATTCGATGCTTGTATGTCCGTGTGTGTTTCCAACTAACTCAACCTCCCTAATAAGCCCCCCCCCCCCCCCCCCCCCCTTCCTCGAAGACAAAACTTCCTTGTAGACAGTCTCACGTTGAGGAATAGACTATCCCGTCAGCACGGAATGAACGTGTACCAACTCGATGCTAATACCGACGATCGTTTTACCGCAGGCAACGATTATTTAAAATTAAATAATAAGTACAATAACTGTGCGCCGTCGAGTCTCCAACGCGAACATGAATTATCGTGCGTTAAATTCCCATTCCGTGGGTCAATCGATAATGTCATTGAGGCGTTGGAAAAAGAGGAGTTGGTTGTGATAATTTTCCTGATTCTCCGATCCGGCTGGTCGCGATACTCGAACGTGTCTTGTTAAAAGAAAAAAAAAAGCAAAAATTCTATCTTGTATTTATCACTGCTATTATACATATATAGAGTCTCGTCTTACGAATGTATATGTCATTCTTCAATCGGACCATTTGTGAAGACGGGAGCGGGGGAATTCGAGAATCATATATATCACAAGTACGAAGCTTGGAGCGCGAATTGTTTGAATGACAAAAAAAAAAAAAGGAAATTCGATCGCTCGCCTACTTGTTATAATAAACTAATGTGTTACTAACGACTTTTATTTATATTTTTTTATTCATTTTTTCCCTCTAATCTCTTTCTTCTATCGCCGTAGAAACTAATTTCCCTCTAAAGAAAAAAAAAAGCCTGCATCCAAGGATTCTAGCCGTTTGCCATCGTGTTTCATCTATTCACGTTCAATTGTCCATCGCTTCGAAATAGAACATTTTTCGAAAATTAAAAACGAAAAGAAAAACTGTTCGACTGCGAGTCCATTGCTTACATTCCCGGCTCTAGCGAGCTTTGTGTTATTGAGAAAAAACAAAAGAGCTACGCAGCCCATCACCGCCGCCTCTTTGGTTCGATCCGTTCGTCGATATATGCCGCAACCTAACACGGGTGAGTCAACGACACACAGAATTCTGTCACCGCACACCGATCTTGCTTGACAAAGATTTTGCTCTCCTTCCATCGATCGTTTTTTTTTTTTTCAGTTTACTGGTTTCACGACTCGAATGATTTTTCATGCTTCCGCTCTACCGGCGAGTTTCTCTCTTTGATGGCAATTTTTTTTTTACTCACTCCTGTTCAACCACAAACCTTCATCGGTTGAGTTTTTGCAACGCCGAACGCGCGTCTTTTACCGCTTTTGATCTGGCATGACGTGTTTTTACTTTTTTCGTCTATATTTATGCCCAGCTCTATCGACGAAAATGTTTTTTTTTCTTGGCCTTTCTCGAGTGTCGCTGTTTGATTGGGTTGGCCGCGTGGCTGTGTCACTTTCATTATAACGCGTCGAATAGCGCGAACTCTCACATGCCGAGAAGGAGGATAATTGAGTAACGAGAGAGTGCGATATGTTTACAGTTGCACAGCCCGTGCCCCCGACGAAATAAAGCGAGAGAGAGAGAGAGAGAGAGAGCGAGTCCACGCTGGCGATACAAGTGAGCGGACATAAGAGGAAGCGCGAGAAATAAGAGAAAGAGAAAAAAAAATTCGAAACAAAAAACACACGCACAATCGTATCAACGACGACATCGCTACTACTGCCCCGCGGATTGTTCCGAGGTTCTCGAACGACACTTGAATTAAGTCGAGCGAGGGGAGGCCAAAGCGAAGAGGAGTCGGGAGGGGAAAGGGGGGCGGCTCGAGACGAGTATTCGGCGTTTGTTCTGCTCCCGGTTCTCCTCGTTATAGTCTATAATGTATCTTCTAAATAGAGACCAAAAAATATGAAGGCAATCACTCGAGAACTTGGACGAACGACATCGATTATTCGAATTTACAAAAAAAAAAAACCCAAACGAAGTTGTTCCGTTCGAGTAATGAAAACTTGTGTTTGACAAATGGGGATCCGAACGGTGCGAACTCGAGAGACCCTGTCGTTTGTAATATACCTTATTTGGAGACGATAATAAATGTTTAAAAATAATACGAATCGTGACAATGAAATTCGAAAAAAATATGATGATAATAATAATAATAACACGAGCAGCGAGTCGAAGTTCCGAGAGTGTTGGATAATAACACCATTATTGTGACTAATGTAACCTCGTTCGTTGTATGTTTTGTTGCAGTGGGCGAGACGGTTATCGAAAAGTGGTAGAAGTAAGGCCTCCTTTAACCGAGGTCTTACGTATTCGTGCTCCGCTCTTCGTTATCGCAACTTTTCTTCCGCTCTGCCTGTACTACTTCTCCGCTCTGCTCTACCGTGTCCCTGCTCGCCTCTGCTCGGCTTTCTAACGTTCACAATAAACCTTCCGCTAATTTGATTCCTTTTCCAATAATTCCGATTGCTCGACTGACTATTTGTTAGTTTTTCGCCGATTGTACTTTACCCGGTGCATCGATCAATCGAACGAACCACGCGCGAGAAATCGTATGTTTGCCAAATCGTAATGCATAGTGATTCTTCGAATGATACAAAAAAAAAAAAACGAAAAAAAAAGAAAAGATTAAATTTCTTTTTTCGATTCTATTTTGAAAATCCGACGAATCCAAGACAATTTTCAATTATGTAATAACTGATTGTAATTAGCAAGTTTAACGTCTCGCAGTCACAAACAGGCATTTTTTTACTACAAATTCGATTGCAATAACTGTACTAGCCCACGCAACTTGTCCTACCATTGGTTTTTTTTATCGCAATCTCGAACTAACAACAGACAAAACTCATCGATTCGTTCGTCATCATCGTCGTCGTCATCGTCGTCGTCGTCGTCATCCACTCCGCCCTCTCGATCTCGTTGTTCGATCGAAGTTTTCGCTCCTCTGTACCTGTCGTTTTTCCTCTCTGTTGGGTCTTCATCTATTGAAAAAAGAATAATAAAATTGCCGAGTCCACGTGGAACTATTAAAGTCAAATTAGAGCGTTAGAGCGAGTGACCTTGCTCACCTATTTCGATCGATCTGCGTGTTCGTCAACTTATCGTTGTATCGTTAGATAAACTCGTTAAGAAAAAAAATATAATAAGTTATCGTTCGGGAGAATCTATCGCACCAACGACAATGATCTATTTAGATTACCAACGACCAATACAGCATGTGTGTTTTGTGTAACCGCGAGACTTTGATGCATCGTAAATCGAGCTGAATTAAAAAAGAAAACAAAAAAGTAAGAAAAAGAAAGAAAAACGAACTATATAGCGAGTGGTACTTGAATGATTATTCTTTACGTGATAATGATAATAATGATTAATAGCTATAATAAAGGAAAAAAAACACACACGCACACACACACACACACACACAAAGTGAGGAAGACATTTAATTGTATTGTAAATATATTATTGCGAACGTTTCACGAAGCGAATACACGAAGCGTTCGTGAATCTCAACAATGATCGCGTACTTACTATCCCTTGATACGGCGAATAGTGTCAATAATACCCAACGATTCCCGTAATAAATTGCTCGATCCCTTATTGCCCTTCCGAATTGGGTTGTTGCGATTCTTTGTCAAATTTTCAGCGGTAAATGGAAGAATATCGATGAATAGAACTTCAATGTCATGCGCGGACCGCTCGCGGCGATTATTGTCATTGTGCGTTCTCACGACTCTTTACTACAACTTTCCTCAAAAGTTGAGGTTCTTTTTCCGATTAATGATTTATATTATTATTATATTTCTATACTTGATCCCGTTACAGTGGTGTGACGGTAACTCGTTAAAAGCGACAAAGTTGATATCATACAAACGGGAAAACGAGAAACGATAGGTCAACATTCCATATTTCTTCGATCGTTGGACGGCGTTGTTTCGGCGTTATTTTTGCGTCGAGGTATCCGAACAAAAGCCCTCGAGACACGTTCGTTCCGTCGTAGAAGGTCATCGATCTTTTTTTTGTCGGAAACAATTTGCCGAGTCATATCCGTTACAGAATCGTCGTCCGGTGTAATAAGGAGCTCGCACTCCGTTCCCATTGGCTCGTTTTTCTCGGCGAACGTCACGTTGGTATTGAACGTTTGCGTGCTTTTCGTTGAATGTCACTGTTGCGCGAGAAACGAGACTGGATTTTCAAGGTCAACAGGATGCCACCGCTTATGAACCTTGCTACTCTATTCACGAGAGGAGCGGGCGATCGAACGATGCTTTCACGCTGCACTTTTCCGACCTTCGACTCATTATTCACCTTCGCTCGTGGACGAATCGTTTTTCCCGAAGCTTAATTGTTGTTTTTTCATACACCTGCACGGAAAGTTCGTACTTTCCTCCCTGATGAGAGGGGAGAAAGTAAGCACTTTTCTCCCTAGGGCGGAAAGAACTCGCAAGAGAGAAAAGTACTGGCCTCCTCCCCGCTCATCAGCGAGCTAAGTACAAACTTTCCATTACAGGTGTATGAAAAAATAGTATTTGCACCGCGGGCGGAGTTGCCATTCCAACTCGTGTGCTTGGCGATTCCAGAGGTGGGTAAAACCATCTTTAGCATCAACCAACACCCTCGTCGGGAACCCTTTTGGTCATCCTTGCGAGTCGAGATTCAATGGCGCTTCCGAACTCGTCTGTGGGACGCCAATTATAATGTCAAATGAGAATAGAAAAAGTAATCGCAATGCATTTATACAGACTCACCGACAAACGCTGCGCGTTCCATTGGGTCTCGTGACGTGGATTCATTGAATCTTATCCAAGCCTTCGATCGACTCCACAACAGTCTTGTCGTACTCGCTTTTTTCATCGTTTCTTTTTCGCCAGTTCGCTCTCATTAGCACAAACGTCGACGGTAAGGAGGGGGAGTTGAACGGTCTTTGAAGTATAAGAAAAATGAGAAAACGAAAACAGCCGTGAAGCCCACGTAGGCCGGCGGATTGACTATGTACAGATATTCATTATTTTCGTCTTACAAGAGTCGTATATATACAGAACGAATTAATTTTTTTTTTTTTCTTAACCGTGTTTCTTGGGTGTGTAAAGAATAATTGTTCGATGATTGTCGACCAATCCGACGAGGTTATTTTATTTGTGTCATCTGTGTTTAAAATCTTTGTTTTTTTACGCATTTAGTACTGGACCCTGCATTCGGTGCGTCTACGTATCTATTTCGTGTGACGCGGCTTTTCGGGGGCCGCACGTGCGTCTTTTGCCTTTTAATAGATAACAATCGTCTACGGACAAGTTAGCTCATGAGTTTATTGAAAATGCGAAAACCGCGAATGGGTTATGTAAGTATTGCACTCGTGGTGTTGGCGACGATTCAGCAGCAAACCGGCGAGCAAGACGAGCAACGGACGAATACGAGAAATTGGCGTGGCGTTGGATTTATTAGTGGTACTTTGGGAGTTTCTCGCCTGGTCATTCATCACGTCGCTGGATATCGCCGCGCTATTGGGTTCGGCGGACGGGCAGCTAATCGAGCTTATCGTGTCGTTGACATTGATCGGTGTACCGCCGGTCGACCGTTGGTTGCAGCGAGCAGCGTGTCGTGACTCGAGACAGGCAGCGTAAGATATCGCATGGGGTATGTAACTCTGGTCGAAACTTCCGGAAAAGAGGATCGTCGAGAGAGGTCCGATGGCGAATACCGGAACATCCTCGCCACCGTGAGTCGCCCATGCTCGTGGCACACCCGCGGTCTGAAAGTTTTTCTCCTTTATTATAGTTGTTATTATTAACAAATATTGAATATCCTGCCGCATCGAGCCACTGCCAGAATGACCGCAAAGCGACCACCGATCGTTGAGTGACATAAAATAACCGCATATCACTGTGCGCAAGAATCCACTGTCTACGGTTCATTTCCAGGCCACGCGAGAACACGTTTGAAAGGACCGCAAAACCAACGCGCTTTCCTAACGTGTGTGCGCTTTTGACGATCAATTTTTGTCACTTACCCACCGTGATTTTTATGGTTACTAGCTTCGGTAGGGCTTCGAATAATGATACCTGTATCGAGTCTTTGCCGGCTTCGCGTACGTTGCTTCGGGGTTCGGTGTAGCCCGGTCCGTTACTGTACAATAGAGTAGTGTAAGGTTTTCCATCCATATCGGAACTTTTGCTGTCCGAGCCTGTTGACCGATAAACAATTTCGAGTTCGAATATCGTAATAAGAAAATAACTTGGTGATAAATAAGGGGGGGGGGGGGGGGGGGGGGAGTACTTCCATGTTTGACGATTCAAAAACAGGGGGACATTTTTCCCTCAAAAACTGTAGAAGGCACACAACAATGATGTCTATGGTAAATGTATCGAAACCCAAGACAAATGTCGTTCAATGAGACGTTAACAGGGTACAGTCGTCGGGAGGACAATTTGTTTTTTTCTCGATGAACGGGTACATCGATAGTCAGGTTGATCGGGTACCCCTCGAAGAAGTAAGATAATGACCAAAGATTGGATTCCCTCGCAGAGTAGCGAGACCCCCGAGCGTCAATACGTGGGAATGATCGGCAGTTACTACGATTAGAGTGTTCGAAAGATCGACTTCCTCCATAACAGCTCGAACGGCCTCCTCCATTGCGAGAGTTTCGTCGAGAGCTCTGTACGCGTTGTTGTGATGATGCGCGTGATCGATTCTTCCACCTTGATCGCCGAGTTCAATGTAAATACAATTATCCATAGCTATTTGTTTTTTTTCGTTTTTCGTTAACTCGTCAAAGACGAGCGCATCGTCGCTTACCCTCGACGAAGAGAAAGTAACCTCTTGGATTTTTGGCAACTATTCGCAGTGCCTTTATCGTCATTTCGGCCAGAGACGGATCTCCACTTCCGCTCGTGTTTCGATCGACGTCGAAGTCCATGTGCGAATAAGCGAAGAGTCCTGCGATTCGTATAGTAAGTAATTTTAAAGTAAAGAAAAGTAATTTTAATTGAAGTCAAGAAGAAGCAAAAAATCGTGAGCGAAGTTACCGAGAAGATGATCGATCCTTCGCGGATCAACGCTCTCGAGCTGTTCCTTGCTCGAAACATATTTCGCGGCGAGCCCGCGATGATTGCGCATCCATTCCTCGATCAAGTTTCTACCGTCGAGTCTGCGGCCTTCCTTGTCAGTTTCCTCGGGATCGAACTCGATTTTGGGAACAAAGTGTCGTCGTCCTCCGCCGAGAACCACCTGAGAAAAGTACTCTCCGACACTTGTTGAAGTTTATTTTTATTTTTATTTTTTTTTCCATTATCGGATAAGCTTCTCGGGCCCCGACAAACGCGGTGAGAACGTATCGGAGACTCACGTTTATCTTACGGCCGGGCTCGTTTTCCAATAACTGTAGAGCAATGTCTTTGCAAGACAAACGGGCGGCCTGAGGTACTTTGGCGTCGTCCTCCCAGTAACGACTCGACGCGTGAGCGTAAAGGGCCGCGGGTGTCGCGTGGGTAACTCTCGTTGTTGTTACCAACCCCGTGGATTTCCCTGCGATATGTTTTACAGAGTTTACGAGTTAAAACAAAACATATATGCGCATATGAAAATCACATTGCATTGTCGATCATAATGTCGCTCTCACCTCGATCGTGTGCCCAATCTATGACGGATGGAACTCGCGCGTTTATACTGGAATAGCAATTATCGAATTTCGCCGAAGCGTCGAGACCGACGGTCTCATAATTTGCCTTTACCCCGCACAGCAATGCAGTCGCGCAAGCCGATGATTCGCCAACTTGCGCGTCCATGTTGTACGTCTAATGAATCAAACATATTTTGTTCAGCTGTATAAAAGAGGCCACATTAATGCTCGTACTTGATCATCATTGATTCTCAACATTCATATTTAATTTACGATTATATTTTATTTCATTCTTCTTATGCATCAAAGCTACTTTCTCTCGACCCACTCATCCGAGTAGCGCCAGGCAGTTCGAAATCCGAGTCGGCCGTATCGTTTTCTTTGGCAAACCGTTGCGGGAGATTTAATGAATTCGATGCAATAGTTTTTGCGAAAGATGATCGAAGATATTACTCGACTTTCGAAACACCCGCGGTACATGTATTCCTTTAACGAGACACGAATTTTTGATGATAAATCATTTTTTGTCAGCAAAAGCAGCTGTCACTTTTGAAATGCAAATGAATCTCGGAAAAGGGCCGACAAGGATTTTCTTTCGATTAAACTTGAGTTACAAACAAGCGGATAGCCTCGAGTAGTTTAACTTTTATTTTATTCTTCGCGGTTAAATGTATACTCGAAAGAATCGATTTTCCATCTCAATTTAATCCGAATCAAAGTAAAATAACAAACTCTAGCCAATGCGACCGCGGGAAAGCGATCCCAAGCAAGATGAGCCTCCTCTCCCGTTTGTCCATGCCGTTGACCGGACAATATACGAGCCGCGGTCAGCGTGCTCATCCCCATGCCGTCCCCGACGAATAGAACGACGCCTCGTGCTTCGTCGTTTCTCGTCGACTCGCCCGACGATAGCGAGGCCGCGCGTACCCGCGTCTCGATGTCCCTCGTAGCGGCATCGTACCAAATTTGTCGCTCTGAAAACCTCCCTCGTGTCTACGTTTGACTCTACTCGCCGACTAAACTAATTATCTTATTATATCCGATCTAGCGGAAAATAAATAATAATAAAACAGTTCCAATTTTGACTTTACCTACGTCGCCCCCGAGAGCGAGCTCGAGTATCGCACTGGAGGCAAACAACCAGAGTATACCGCCGGTCCCGAGGCACGTGCTCCACTCTCGATACATGTCCGTCCCGTCCCACCCGGCTTAATCCTTGGATAACTCAACTTTTTTCATCGTCATCGTTTGTCGACTGCTTTTTTTCATTTCCATCACGATGGAAGCCCTCAAAAGCTTCGTCATTAGTTTCGTAGCGGTTTTTTTTATATCGCGTAACGCGTCATTACGCCCCGACTCGAACACTTGACAATCGTATTTACGTTGATCGGCAATAATCATTTTATCGGCAAGATGCTTGGTTATCCTTCGATTGTTTTTTCTTTTTTTTTTCTTTTTATTTTCTTATTTTTTTTTTTTTTTTTTTCATTCAGTATCTACATTATTATTAACGCGATTTCTCGATGTTCTTCGTTTGTTTTTCATTGGCGTTCGCACGGTAGCATGATATCTCCGGTCTTTGTGAAATTCATGAGATTCGATCTCGTTTGTTTCTTTCACAACACGCCTGCGAAGCAAAACATTCACGCGTCCACGCTCATCGTCTTGTAATACGAGATTGGCACAAGATCCGCCGCAGTTCGCCCCTGAAGCATCGAAACAACCGCGCACATCACTGACACGGCTGTATCGAGCGGGATGATAATTGTGTCTTTCTGGTTACCGCTCACGCTGTGCGCTCTGTGCACGAGCGTCGTGACCGAACTGAAAACTATTACTGGAATCCGATACGAGCGCGTCTCGTTTGTGCACCCGGGTGAAACACGGGCGGCGGTGACGGAGCAGCGAGAAAAATTATTCGACGCGGCCACGGCCGCGCCACCGGAAGCGCCTACCCGACCAACCTTTTTCATCCCCGAGCAACGACAGCGGAGTCGCTGAGGCGCAGACGCCGACGCCGACGCCGACGCCGACGCCGACGCCCGGCTCATCGTAATGTGTACACTACGGATATGTAGCCTCGAAGCTTAGTTTCGCTATAGCCAAACCCTCGTTGATGCGGATCGTTGTTGCATCGGGTGCTACCGCGGGAGCTGTGTCGTTGCCATGCTAATACCCTGCCTCCCAATCGTTCCTTTCCCCTCGACGCCAACGAACGTTCCTCGTCCGCGTCTCTCATGTTCGGTTGAATTTATGGCCAATGTGCCGCTCTCTCATTGTGTCCGTGTTCACTCATGGTAACATCTTATCATTTATGACAAAACGTTTCTAGTTTCATTAAATGGAAAATCTTAGTGGGTCATGCCAGAGTTACAATTGGAGATCGCCATGAACAAAAAATACATATAAGCATTGTTTTTGTTTCGTACGAACAGCCAAGGCTCAAATCGCTGAAGCCTTTTTTGTTCGTTCAATCGACGAATGGAAAAAGAATACTCGTTCTGCACACATCGACGTATTTCGCCACTTTTAAAGCTTCTCTCGTTATTAAACTCGAACGAAACATGCATTTCATAATTACAGATTATTGCCATCGAATACACGTTCGATGCATCAAGATTTTTCTCGAGATGAAAATCTTGCTCTGTCGTTTGCGTGTATGTTTCTTCGCGCGACTTTTACTCTTCGGCTGGGACGCGTTCTTGCCATCCTCGAGTAGAAGCGTACCTTCGGGCGCTTCGTTTATTATTCAAAACCGTGCAAATTTGTTCTCGGTCCCTCCCAAGTCATTAGCCGCCGATTTTGTAATAGTGTCCGAAAGCGGGCGACTCGCGAAAAGGGTACTCGGCTTTCCGCTACCGACTCGACCCGCTGACGCGGCGACAGAAAAGCGGCTGTCTCTACCCCGGCTCCGCTCCTTATCTTCTTCGCCTTCTTCGCACTTTGCAATTAAGAGACTTTTAACGAGATCTCGCGAGACCGTTTCGTCTGCCTTGCGATGTTTATATAACATAGAGGGAAAAAAACACACCTTTTGTTCCGTGGTGATGATACATTCGCGTTGTTAACGAGCTAACCAAGTAATACATATACAAAAAAAAATGCATCAGGTACTTACGACTCGATTTTTATACGCTGTGTGTTAAAACCGATAAGATTATTCCATATGCGTATACATCGAGACGCTGAAATAATTGTATTTTGCGAACAGTATGCTCGTCAAATCGTGTAATAAAAAATTGTGATGCCTGTAATTGCTTCGAGGGATTACCAGGCGCCGCATTACCTACATTGAATTCTCGATCGAGCCAAGCTGCGGGACCACATTGAATTATCGAAAGAGGCGCTTGGATGATGATTAGTCAGTATCGGAAGTTCATGCCTGCGTGTTTGTGCAAACGAGAACGGTCAACCTCTCGTTACCGACATTTATTACCGCTGTACTCGGGGATATTAGGTACATAACGACGAACGCGTTATCGAGAGAAACGAGATTTCGTTATTAAATCGCTCGAGTAAATCCTGTTCTCGTATACATGTTCCCAGTGCGAATCCTCGTGTATGGCAATCGAACAGGTATACTCGCGCGTATAGCCCCCATTCTATACGCCCGTGTGGCAATGGGGTAAAAGTTCGGTTCGGCTTTGTCCTCTTTAAATTGGTACCATCCACGTGTATCGACATGCACCACTCGTGCGAGTCCTCGGCGAGCGCGAATTAACGGATAAACCAAAGGTCGTTCGAAACAAACCCGAGTTGGGCGCATATAATTAACCAAACTGAGCGCCGGATAGCGACGGATATGGAACATCGAGTTACGAACGGCAACCGATCGCTGATGCATACGGTGTCGGTGAATCTTCGTTTCCATATGCATCGAATTTACAATCTCCACAATAATGGTATCGTTGATGCGACTCTGAATACTCGACGCGCGAGTATTTTTGATTATTCGCGACAATGAAACAGTTGGTTGAGTACGAGTCTCGGAAGGACGCCACAATCGATCGAATACCCGCCCGACTGAGTTCCGTTCTGGGCAACTTTCGATTATTCATATTATCGGGTGCCGTATCGGATCAGTTTTTTTTGTTCCAACAATAAGCTCGGTTTATTATAAATAACAGCGCAATTAACAAAATTTGTCGTGTTGCGAGGGTTTTTTTCTATTTCTCTTTTTTTTACTTTTGAATATTGTTGAAAAAATGCCAATCAATCGGTATCCTCGAATATCGAGGCTGGACTCTTGTGATCTCCGCACGTTGGAAAATCGATCGGTACGGTCGGTAGGTTCTCTCGACTGCCGACGAGCATAACGAATTGCATCGGCGGCCCATCGATATCCGTACTTCCCGCCTCCCAGAGCCAGTATCCTAAGTGTATATAGACACGGTTACTTTTCAATAGGACCGCGAGTAGTACCACAATTTCATCTCACCCATGCAGATTTCAATCTTACCGATATTGTCCATGTGTATATGCAGTATCACGTATCCCTTGTTCGGAACGATGAAAGTATCTTTGCGCAAGTTACCGTCAATCCTGTTTCTTGGCAAGGCGCCGTCTTCGTGCAAACGTTTGATTTCCTCTTCTTTTATCGGTCGATCGAATTTTCCGACACCGGCGATCCATACGTCGTAGCCATGCGCGTGAAACGTGTGACTAATGTTACATTCACATAGAATTACCAAAAAAAAAAAAAAAAAATGTCATCATCATCTTTTTTTCCACTATGTGAATTCCGTTTTTTGCATTTTTCTTGGTTCCTATTGCAGATATCGACAAAGTAACGACGCCATCGTCTTCAGCATGTTAAAATACATCGGATTAGGTGCCTAAGTTTCCGTAGTAGCGCGATAAATTTCAACTGCGTTTATCTCCGAAAATACGAGAGATATCGCAAAAAGTGGTTTTTGCTGCAGACATAGTTAAAATGTTTCGGCAAATACTAGTCACCCCCAAGCACTGCGACTATCAGCGCATCGTCTGCCGTGAGTCATCCGCCGCTCCTGTGCAAGACATGCGCCTGTTCACGCTCACCTACAGAACGGCATGCGCTCCGTATCTTGCAATTCGAACGCTCCAGCAGCATGGTGACGACGAAGCTCATCGGTACCCCGAAGCTGCGCGCGTAGTACGACGGGACACATACGTAGACGACACACTCACAGGTGCTGCTGATCTACAACCTGCAAGAGAGTAGAAGGATACTCTAACCGCACTTCTGAGGAGAGGTGGCTTCGAACTGAGCAAGTGGATGTCAAGCAGCTACGAGCTGCTGCATGAAGCCAACAACCAGACAACGTCATCGTCTTCTCGATCGTTCGAGTCGAGCGAATGAGTGCGAAGTCTCGGAGTTGTTTGGACGCCTACTCATGACTCATATCGAGTCTAACTACTTCTGAGCAGCAACGATACGACCGCCACCAAACAATCATTTATTTCGGAACTTGCTCGAACGTTCGATGTTACGTCTTGCGTAACCTACCACACAGAAACAATGCATAAAAACCTACCAATAGGGTAGACGTACCATTAGTGGCCACCTTAGCTCCAATTGTGGCCATCACATTCAAAGCAAGTGGGTTTTTTCTTGTTGTTGAAATCGTCCGTCCTTCCTGTCGTTTCGTTCTGCTCGGATTTTTTTTTCTCTTTCTTTTATTCGTCCTTACGCTGGTTTTTTTTTCACCTTTTCACTGTTTTTTTTTTGCTATTCACTTTTGTGTATTTGTTTTTCACTGTTTTTTTTTTGACACTGTTCGCCGATCACGTTTCGCGAGAAAATTCTTTTCTTTCTTCTTTTTTTTTTTAATTTATCGGTGGCACCGTAATCGCGTTGGTCGCGGCGGTTGAGGGTTTTTTTTTGTTTGAGAGAGATTGAATCAAATTTATTCAGAAACATGTTTTTAAAAAAAATCTTAAACACAAAACAAACAAAAAAAAAAGGATTTAATTAAATGACGCGAGCGCGGTTTACTATTCGAATACTTCTGACACCATGTAACAGGTAGCCAGTCGCGGGTTAAAAGAAATGTTCGTTATCATTTGTACAAAGAAGTTAAGTATTTTATTAGTCGTAGCTTATGACGGGGGAGCGTACCGTCTGACATATGGGGCGGATGGAATAAGACTGACGATTCAAAGCGAGGCAAAGGGTCTCGACGCTCTTTGTTACGCGCGGGAAGTAATCCTCCGCGCTGATAACGGCCGCCGCGCAGATGCTGGGCGCGCGGCGGCTTGACCGTTGCCGTGAGACGACGGTAACATCGTCGCTCTCGCGGCAAATATTGCTGAATGTGTATAAGGTCTCAGAAGGAGAACTTGATGCATATGATAAATGAAATCCAATGTTAAGAATTGAAAAAGGACTGTGGGACCGTTACCGCTGTCACAATTCTCCATTTTTTTCCTTTTATCATTACTGTTGTACCGTCGGAGCCCGGGTGATCAGTCCGTGCTCGACGGGTGAGATATTATCTCTGAAGATTTTGGGATGTTACCAGTAAGGGGTTAGGCCCCCAGTGAGGACTACAAGTCGTAGGCACAATAACAATTTATTGACGAAATAGAAAACAGAGTAATAAACAATTTGACTTTACAAATTGCCTCTTTTGCACACAACTTTACAAAGTTACTTCACAAGTCAACTTTAGGACTTAATTCCGCACTCGGGATCCAGGTCCGACCCTCACCCGCCAGTGCCACTTTATACGTTCCATTGCCCGGAACACTCTATGTTACCTTTTGGATTCCAATACCGAATCCCTGGGACCAGACGCACAGTTTCTCGAGTCAAACCAGACTGTCGAATGCTCATTCGCGTATCATTATATACCGAGCGAGAGCATCAGCATTATTTATTAGACAAAACATTATTTCTTAAAACTCCGCTTTTCATTGTTTACTGTTTATTTTCCGTCGCTCCAGATTCCGTACGTCCACGGAATGTGGAGGCTCCGCGCTACTTAAACTGCTGATGCGCTGCTCTACTTATCCGCGATCGGCTCGCCCGCTGCTCGCATACCTCGGTTGTTGCGCAATGCATCTTGCGACAACAACCGGCGTAACCCGGGTACAACATTACTTTTCTTTCTTCTATACCTTCTGCTGCCTTCACTTCTTCCTTGGCTTCTTCCAGCTCTTGTCTGACGCCTGTAATGATTCCCCCTTTGCTTCTTCATGCTGCATGTTCTCTCTTTGCTGATGCGTATTTCCACTTGTACCCCTCCGGTAGCATATTTTTCGCCTTGGGTTTTTTTTTTCGTCTTGGGTCTTCTCCGGCCCCTGCTTCCCCGATCTCTGTTCTCGCAGAGGTCGGCGGAGCTCCTGGGCCCGTTTCCGGGGGCTCTACATATCTCTGAGTGTTCAGAGATTCGCAGAGCTCTGTCTGCTGAAAAAAGATCTCTCTCTCAGACCTTGCCCGTCCTTCCATACCAGAAATTTGCCGTTCACCGTAAGCTTCCTGTAACCGACATTGGCTACGTTGCCATTTTCCCGTTCGGCCCTGGCGAGTGACATGATCTGTTTTTGTATATTTCTTTCCTCTCTTGTTAGATCATTGTCTATGAAAAAAAATTTCCCTTTCATTCTGCTTTTCTTAGCCATTACATTCCTCTTTTCGTCCCAGTTTTGCAGCGTGACTGCCACCATTCTTCCTCTTGTTCCGTTCCATCCAATCCACCTTGCTTCGGCAACCTGAGTCTAAATGCCTAGTTCAGCCTTCAGCATATCTTCTACTGCCTTTTCCAGGGTCTCAGCAATCGGTACTTTCCATCCCTTTATTACTATTTTATATTTTCTTTCCTTTTTTTCCCTCATCTCATTGCTCTTCTCCAACCATTTGAGTCTCTCTATAATGCCGCCGGTCTCGACTTTCTGCTGTTCTACCCTATCAAGCCTCGCTTTTATGCCTTCAAATTTTTCTTCGAATCTGTCTTGTTTCTGTTCCATGATGATTGCCCTTTTTTCTATTTCGTCCTTTATTGTTTGTCTGCCAACTCTGGCCTCGCTTAGTGTGTTCTTGACTTCCTTTAGTGACTCTTGCATTTCCCTTAACATTTCAAAAACCCTGCCGCCGCCATTTTTCCTTTGCTCTCTTGCCCTTTTTCTACTAATTTCTGCGCTATGGTACTGCCTCGTAGAGGTTCTTGTTGCTTCTTGCTGTTCGTCGCGCTGTTTGCAATTTTTTCCTTGCCTCGTTCTTCCTTGTCTGTGTTCGGTGCGTCTCTTTTTCTCTTTAAGTATTTTTCTAGAGTTGCAATTCTTCGCTGAGACGCTCCCACACTGTTTACCGTAGGTCGGTTTCCTACTGTTGGTCGGTATCTGTCAGTTGCTATTTCCTTGTTCAGTATCGCTCATATTCTGCGTTCTCGTTTTTCGTTCGGCTGGCTACCCTAGCAGGGCCGACCGACCGTTCGACCGACTAATTACCACTCGTCGGTTTGAGCCATCTCACCGACCGTTTATTTTTTGCAATCCGACCAGAAACCGACCAAGTTTTCGTGGTCATGCTTTCGCTTGACCTCGCCAGAAGCTTGCAGAAGCTCCGTCGGCCATCAGTCTGTTTGTGAAACATAATTTGACGATCAACCGACTATCCGCATAAATTGACTGTTGGTTGATGGTCCTTCTTTAAATCCTGACCGACTGTTAAACAACTACCACGCGTCAACTGGCGGTTGGTTGTCAGTGGGTTCGTCGAATCTATACAACTACAGACCGACATCTATTGAGGAAGTGATCAGTCGGTTCTAAGTTGGTGTACTATGCAATCGACCGCCTACCAACTACGTCAGAAGTATTCAGTTGGTCGATTATGGGTCGGTTAATATTCAAGATGCCACTGACAACCTGCCAAAAAACAATGAATAATGTTTTCAGCGAGGATCTTTTCTACCGATCCAAGATATTTCTATCAATCGAAGAGACGAATAAACAAGCAATATGTACATGTAGTACAAGTACATGTACAGATTATGACCAGTAAATGAAATGAATACGGTGTAGCAATAGTGAGAATCCAGTTGTTTTTCAGCTATTACATTCAGCTTCTTGCCTATATGTCCTACGATCGCATTATGTCGCATTGTCGTCGATGCTATTTTGTATACAAAATACAAATTCAAAATATATTTATTTCTTTGTGGTGTGGAAAAAAAGGATGTACAGACATGTCATAGAATTTTATATGTAAATATTAATATTTTTTCATTATCTTCCGCACTGAATAGATTTTCACTATTTCATAAAACGAATAATATACTTTTACCGAGTCAATAAAAATCCAATATCTTTATAAACTATGCATCAATGCAAGAAAAAATTCGGGATTTTGCTAATTATTGATAAATTGGATTCAAACGGAATTAAACGCGGAACAAAAAGTACATTTCGATGATCTTCTTGAAAAGTGAATTACACACTTGCCTTTAAGTGTTACGCATCAGTCAAAACCTTTTGCCTTTTTTTGTACAATGATAATTATTTTTGTATTTATGTCAATTTTTTAGGTACCAGTATTACTGCGCATCTAAGCATGGCACCGGTTCGTTGTCTAGAAAACAAATAAATTTCAAATCTATAAGAAAGTTTTCCACTTTGATACTTTGATTTGTACATCGCATCGTGATCATTCATTTTCAACGTACCTCACAATTTAATCTTTTTGCGTATAATTATCTTAGCTTTCAATAATTTAGATCAATCCGTTTCCACTGTGTTTGGTAATCGCGAAATGAGTTATTGGTCGGGTTGCGGATCAATCATCATCGCTGGCATTATGTGTACACTATCATCGGAGGTAACAAATACGATTTCTGACGTATTTGTGACTTTTTCAATATGCGTTGCTCGAAAAGCCTTGCCAGTACTGCGCAGTTTTTCTATGAGAAGGCCCCATACTACCAAATCATCTATGTTACGAAAGCCGACAATTTTTACGATTTCTCCATATTCTCCGATGCTTTCGCAATAAATGTATTTATTACAATACCGCGTTTCTTTGGCTTTTTTCCTTTCTCGACATGTGTAGTCAATGCCTAGTACAATCGCACGCTTGTAAAATGACACAATCTGTGGCTCATTATAATTGGCCAAATTAAAAGCCAGTGATTCCCGATTATTGGGCGGACGGTTAGTGGTATTGCCGATGACTATGAATTTCTCTGGTACCAATGGCGTGGAATCGATCACATAGTCTTTTTTTTTTAAACCATCGGTAAGAATGGAATTGATCATTTTTTTTGTTTGCTTTGGTACCTCAGGATCACTGAACGTGCTTTCTACAAACCGTGTCAACAAAAATCGGGTAACTATCTGTAAAGGTCTTCCATTTGCGCTTGTAACATTATCAATTATTTTTCTGTTCCAAGCTTCATAAGGGAACGCGCTATGAGTCCAGAAGGGTCCCCAATTTTCTACTGAATCACACAGGTGATTTAATAAGTGAATGTTGTATGTCATGTTTTGTTTTTTAAATGTTTTTGGAACCTCTTGATATAGTTTTGTAGCAGAAAACGCGCCGATGCAAGTTCAGCAGGACTGATACTGTCCTTGTTCATGTGTTACGTCCGGAACGAGCTCTCGCGAGTTCGTTCAGAACATGTGTAACGGTGGTCTCACTTTCGAGTCAAGGCGTTGGCCCTTTACTCAGGGACGGAGACCTCGCCTTGCACTGCCGTAGATAGGGGAAAACACTTGGGAGGATCTTGGTGATCGGGAGTCTCGTTGCACTATCGTAGAGCATGCAGAAATATAATCGAAGAATTTGTCGTAGATTTAGTACTCACTATGGTTTTATTCAATGTTAGGCGTTTCGATGATGATACAATTTCCGTGATACAAATTCCTCGTTGGAACACTCGATGAACTTAGCCACGCAGGGCTTATCGAAGAGAGGAGCCTTGCACGCTCCGTAGACGATGGTGATAGAATAACTTCTATGCAACTACTCGGCAACTACTGAGCAACTACTGATTTGCTAACGAAAATGCTCGCCTTTTATACTAGTTCTAACCCTATGCTTCTAATGTAAAAATGGTAGAGCGGTGGGGTTAGTTTATTGTAGAGCAAGTCTCATAAAAATGTTTGATAAAGTAATAGTTTAGCGACCTTTTCGGTGAAACCGAATAAGCGACAACAGGGTTATTGCGGCTCTCGCCTTTGCGGTCCATAAGTAGTTTACCGCATAAAGATTTCGGTATTCATCTTTTAACTGAGAGTAATAAAATAGAAAATGGATGAAGTGAATCTAGAGACTCTTTTTGGTAGAAATTAATAGACGAGGGGACAGCCGTGAAGGCGCGATCTTTATGTTACGGTGCGCGTGGAGGCTGCCGCTCGAGTTTTTACAGAGATGCAAGCGTCTTCCCGATAACGCATAGACTGGGTGCGTGGACATAGTTTTACGAGCGCGTGCCGCTGACGGGCTAGAAGCGCGCCTAGCCTAAAGTTATGGGCGTACACTTGACGTACGAGAACGCGTGCACGGTGGGTGAACTGAGGCGCGCGTAAGTGAGCCTCCAGAAATTAGTATGTGGAGAGTCTTTAGGGTATTAGTAGATTTTTCATGCATTGTTTCTGTGTGGTAGGTTACGCAAGACGTAACACATGATCCATACAGCGCGCGAGAGTAACGCCAGCTGATTCAGATCGCGGTTACGGATTATACCTTGCAAACACGGTAATATATAAAATTGGATCCAATTACGCCATTCAGACGCTTTCCATTGACACCAAGTTTCTATATGTCGCGGTTTTCTGGCGATTCTACTGGATGGTTTGATTTTCATCAATCGTGAATTTATTTCACTGATGTTGTTCGGACTGCCAGCATACTATGGATTTTTTGAGAGTCCTTAAAAGCAACAATTTCGTATAATATTTCGCGACGCCTAGGAAAACATTGTGCATACTGTCAACTATTACGCCGGATCCCAAATCGATCTCTTTGAGAATAGCAATTGCAGCGAAACCTTTAACCCCGTTCACTTTTTGATTGCTGTGATGTGCCATCTTCATATCATGACGAATCGCATTGTTGGTTCGACACCTGATCTGTTCTTTTTCGATGGGATATACTCGTTGCACTCCACGCGTTGGTAATTTTTTTCCTTTGTCGTAACAAAATGTGCAGCCATTTTTGCCATTAAATTGGGTCATATTCATTAGAGCCGGACGTGCAGCGTCCACTGTGCACACGAGAGTTATGAATTTGCTCGTAGTTTTACGGTTGTTGTTCGGATTAATCCACTCAATTCCTGTACTATATAAATATTTCAATTCCATCATAATCGGTACCAGAAGAGTATTCAAGTCCGGCTTAAAATTATCGACCCATACTCCCGCTAGTAACATATATCGTTTGCGAGCCTGCGGCGAAAATTCATTAATCATAAGCATTATAGGCCAAGCGGTTGCACTCGAAGATTTTGAAACTGCACATCCGTCAATAAAAAGTCCGAATGAGAAATTACATGTTTCACTCAAAAACCCGCCAGGCTCACACAGTTGCTTATATTTGGTACCATCATATACGTCTTCCATGGCGTCGTGTTTTTTTTTTTACGCTCGATTCGGTACCCCAGAGACTTCACTATTGCTATATCTGACAGTAATTGTCGTAGTTGAGGAATAATTTTCACTTGAATAAAATAAGACATCATCTTATTCTTTTTTTGTGGCCCACATTCACCGCAATTGCAGTCCTGTTCAGGCATTTTACCCTCGTTCATATATCCTCTACATATTCGACAGTACAAATGTCGAGTACTCGCGGCGTCATCTTTCCTCATTAATAAGTTCCACATTCCACGAATATTCCGTGGGAATATAGAATTTACGGTCATATCTCGAAGAGTCTTGAACAACAATATCATTGTTGCATATGTCATTTTCGAACGAATGGAAATAGCAAGGACACTCAAAATCATATATAAATTTGTAACAAAAGATTTCAATGTCACCGATCGAGAAAGTTGCTCATTCCGTTGATCAATGGAAAATATTTGTCCATTCCCATGATCATCACTCTGCGAGTCGTTCGATTCTTCTTGACTCGTATCACTATCAAATTCGTCATCATCATAATCGCTTTCCTCGTTTCTATTGTCATCCTCGTCATTATCATTGTTTCTATTGATTTCATCGTTGGTATCGACATCCTCTTCGTTATCATTGTTTCTATTGATTCCATCGGTACTGCTGACATCCTCTTCGTCATCATCGATACCATTATGATTACGTTCGTACGAAAAACTATCATGATGATTTTCGGTTTCGTCGCTGGCTTCTAGTCTTGTATTTTCACTGCTATTATTTTGATGCGATGAACATTCAATATTATCGTCGCTGTTGTGACTGGCATCAAACTCCCCATAGTTCTCATTGTCGTTCTGCAAATTGTTCTTAGTCTCCTTAACATTGTCATTGTTCGGTACCATGGAGGTTCCACTGCTGCTACTGTTGTCCTCTTCAAACATTACTTCCATAATGGGACCTTCGCTTGTCATTGATGGAATTTGCAAAAGATTTGAGTCCAACAGAAAAAAATTATGAATAATGGTACAACCAAATAACAATTTTTGACATCGCAGTATAAGCAATGCTTTGATGCTTGCACTTACTTTTGTAAGATTATCGGGGATTTTAAGAGCTTCGAAACGGACATCATTTGGATAGTATTTTAGATGTTTTCTGTACATTCGCTTTCTTCGTTTTTTACGGGCTCCATTACTTAATTCCATGGCATGACCTGTCGATGACGACGGTAGTTGTTGCTCCATTTGGAAATTGACGGTGCATACTGCAGACATTATTCAACGACTTCTGGTGACGAAAACATGTAGAGGTTAACTTGGCTCTCTGCGTGATATTAGCCAGTGTGACGAGTTCGTGGTTTTTTATGTATCATCCGCCCAACATTGATTTTGAACATTTCTCACGCAAGCTTCAACGTTTGGGCGATGTCCCGATTGGGTCCTGAAAATTAAATGATTTATGAAAGCATATAAAGCACTACGCTTTTGCATCAAAAATACCAAGTGGATTATTAATCGCCCAATACATCCAAGTTAATGGCCGTTCAATTAAGGTAGTATTAGTCACGTTTTCGTGAGAGCCAAAGAGAATTTCGAAACAGTAGCAGAAGATTAGTAATGAACGTTGAATAAATTTCGATTTTTCTCGGCATCGAAAGCGACAATGGCATTTTGAGAAGAATAAATATTGAGATCGTGAAACTCTGATTTCGATTTCGCTTCTGATCATTATACATCCTGGAACTGATTCAGCTCATATGCCATGGATTCGTCTATCGCACAATTGGCTTTTCGTAATTGAAGTCTCGTTAATGATTCCATTATTCCATTCAAAGTTCCTGTACATATTTTTTAATGACTACTGGTATACTATGTTCTGATAATCCACAATTCTGTTATATGAACAACACATGAATCTTTTGAAACTTTATTAAAACGTTTATAAAAGTACTTATCAAGTAAACAATAATTCTCATGGCATGTTTTTCATAACGCGCATTTGTATTTTACCAACGCCGGTATCAAAACTGCCCCAACACTCAGCGCTCTCGCGGAATCTATTCTCATGTTTAGAATGAGAAAGTTATTTAATAATAATGTAAGGAATTTACTTTGGGCACGAGCATACGTCCTGGGATTAATAGAACAAAATCGTCGGTTTTAACAGGTACCATAATATTTACGGACGAAACGGGGCTTTCACCAAATAATCTGTGCGAAAAAACTTATATAGAAAAATATTTTTCTAAGATGTTTTTGTCTTCCGAAAAACTTTGACCGTCAAGTACTTCAATGTTCCAACGCAACCAATTTTCCAAATGTATTAGAATACATTGAATGTTCATCTTCACATTGTATTCATAAATCTCCAATCGCGGGAAACCACAATCCTCGCCCGTACTTTCTCATATGTGGAAAGAAAAAACCATTATCTTAGGTGCTGCAAACGTAACAGCAAAAAAAGTCGGTCACATTTGAAATTTTTTAAACAAAAACTCGTGAATTCAGACCCTTATCTCAGGCGTCCGATCTACGATCAGAAAACAAATAACAAAAAGTTAATACAAATGATAACCACTTTCGCAATTTACGGAATGAAACAATCCTTGTTGGTTTAACTTTTAGTTTCACCACTCGTACCGCGATTAACCAAAAAAAGTGATAACGGGATTGAACCGAACCACTTTAGAACGCATGCCCTCTGATTAAACGTAATGAAAATCCGTTGTAAATGTAAACCGCGATCTTAGGTAGTGATTTTTTTTGTTAACAACGTTAATGTGGGTTCACGCATTATTCCTTCTCTTCTCCTTCGCTCGATTTTTCGCTATCGTCATATTAAAAAAAAACGAAAAAAAGTGAATACTAGTCAAAATTGTTAATCAGGATTTTTAGTTTCATTACTCGTACTGTGTTTAATAAAAAAAAAAGTCCCATCGGGATTGAAAGGAACGTTTGTCGAACGTATTCCCTCTAATTAAACCAAATAATATTCGCTATTAATTAAAGCCGCAATGTTAATTATAGATTTTTTGTATTAACAACGCAAATGCGGTTTGAATTTTTTACTCCTTATCTTCTCCGTCGCTCGAGTCTTCGTTATCGTTGTATTTTTTGAGATGATAATAAGCCCCGGAACCTTTCGGAGGCACACGGACAAAAGTGCCTTTGTAATTCGGATCGCGAGTCGATGCGCCGAATTTTCCACCAGCGGCGCGCTATTTATCGCTACAATCAGGGCACGTTCGTAGCGTCACGCCAGGCTTTCTGCACCAATAACAATACATCAATGAAGACTTCTCGCCGGGTAGTGACCAAATTGAGCCTGGTAGTGACCAAAATGACCGCACCGGAAACATCTTGCCGATGTATCGCCGGACAGTCGTCGCTCGCAATTCGGAGTCCCAGCAGCAGCATCTTCTGTTAGCTCCATTGTTGGCAAGTCTGCGGAAGAGCATTGTACAGGTACATCGATCATCTCTGTCTTGTCGTTCGCTGCAGCGGCCTCCGGTTTTTCTGCATTGGCGACTTCACAAATCGAGTTCCGTTCGGCATTTGACCACGTTATCGATGAAGCTGTCATCACTTTAAAATTTATCTCTCGATACAGGTCTAACAGTGCCAACACTTTTGGATTTAGCTGTATGTCCTGATGAGTAGCTTCTCTATCACGAACTTTCCTCGCTGCAGTGTACAGAGTCACTTCGAGCTCCTGTGACGTTGCTGTGCACAATGCTATACCCTCTTGTATCGATCGAAGGTATGCTCTTTCCATGACTCTGGACAGTACCTCTACTGTCTGGACTCCCGGAATGTCTTTATATGACATGTCTGAAAACGTTTCCACAAACCAATAAAATGAAAGTCAAATCACGTCAATAGCGAACCTGTCTATCACGGTACCATCTGCAACTGCAAGCTGTCCCCAGCAATATTTAAGATGTATGTAAAGAATTCGCCGCCGTCCCCCCTGCCCCGCCCCTCCCCTTCTCACAGAAAAGGGGACTTAAAGTATTCCAGGCTAAGGAGGGGCTTCCAAGGGGGGGTAGTTCACGCCAAGGGGGACTTGAAATATTTTGAATTAAGAGGGGACTCGAAAGAAAAGAATATTTTTGTCCGAAGAGTGTCAAAAACAAGTGGTGGAAACCTAAGAAAATGTAATGGGAAGTGAGAATATTTTCGAGCGAAGAGGCGAGCGCCGAAGGAAGGGAAATATTCTAAGTCTCTATAAGGGACACTTAGAATATGTTCTTCAAGGAGGCCTCCGGAGGTCTCACAGACCCTCCAGGCCCTCCTATCTCTCCAGTGCCTCCATGCCCTTCAGAGCTAGAGGCTCGATTCTTGTACACTGCGGCGGCGAAATCTTTTATTATATATATAGAAAGATATCAAATACCGTAGATTACGGTGTGAGTCTTGTACCATAAGGTCAGTACAATTTTCTCTATTTCTGTAGTGCCATTGAAAATACCGCTATTGTTAGCTTTGTCGAATAAACCATCAAACTTTCAACGTGGCTTCGAAACGACATTGGCAAAGGGTCAGCTTACCCAGTTGAGGATGATAGAAATTTATTATCATGCATAAAAATTATTGCATTTGCGGCAATAACTGGAAAAATCCGTTGGTTTCTCATTGACTGGCAATGAAATCAAATTTCAACGATTACGAAGACGGTTCCAAACTTCATTACATTATGTTCTCCACATGTGCTTAAAAACAACTTTATAAAAATTTGAAAACTCTCGAATGCAAAAAGACTGAAATAACAATTATTGGCATGTTATAGTCAGGGGATTTCTTCGTCGTTGAGTATGGAAATCCCCCGTCTATAACATGTGAATAATTCATTGTTATTTCACTCTTAAAAAAAGTATGTATGACGATTATTGTTATCAAAGATAAATTGTACGTGTTGCCGGCACTGATTCGAAAAACTATGTACGTAGGATACACGTCTCGTAAAAACTTTATTTTTATTCATTGCAACACTTTTGGAAAACTTGTTTTTGGTAGTACTGTTGCCCAGTTAGAGTAATTAAAGCAATGCGCAGAAGAAGACTTGAGGGGTTCATATATCTATCAAACTTGAATAAGAGCGAACGAAAGAGACAAAGACAGAGACTGAGGAGGCAAAAAATGTTGACAACGATAAAAAGTCTACGAGAACCGCAGCCTTTCTATTAGGGCTGAGTAAACTACCATATTCGAAAAATTATACAGCATGATAATGAAAATGCAGTTGGATTACGTTTTTGCTTTTTATTAGTACCTTACATACCAAAGGTTATCTTTATTACACTGAACTCATGCGTTAATATTGAAATATTGAATGAGAGTGCTTTTGATTTCACGAAGATCGTTTGACATTTGTTCCAACAGCATTTGACGTTCAGAGTCAGACAGTGCGGTCGCAATTTTTTCGCTTTTTAAGTAAGTTATCGCACCTGCGATCTGTGTGAGCTGTCTGTACGATTCTTTCGTGGTGCTTTGAGGCGAGGCTACGGGGAACATAGCTTCGGCAGAAGCTGGCTTGATAAAAGATATAATTGCGCCTCTCATGTTCCTCAAATGGCGATACATTTTCTTTAATAAAGCTTTTCGAGATAAACGGCTCTGTTCTTTCTTCGAACCGTCGGTTTCAGGCTCTGTCGCCCAGTCCTCTGTATCGGACATGTCTGTAAGTACGAAAATTGGATTTTTATTTTTACTGTGACTAATGACTTGTATTCCTGATTGCGTATACTGCTTTCATTAGATCTTTGCGAGGATAAGAAGAACGGAAATTATAATCGCTATTTGTTGACTGTTAAATTTTTCCTTTATCAACGCAAAAAAATGTATGAAAAATGCATACATGTTTTGTTTTACTTCAATCGATATTTTTCGGCAAAAATTGAAAAACGGTCAATCTTGTTGAATTTGAACGGTTCAATTAATTCTCGTTAAAAGCAGTTTGGTTATTATCAACTATTAATAGCTTTGCGAGAAACATTAACTAACGATTTTCGTTTTTTCTTCTGTCATAATACGAGTCTGGAAAAGTTTACAAGAAATGCATTCAATTGATGTTATTTTTCAATCCACGTTCGTATGATCGTGTTATAATGAAAAGAAAACGAAAGCTCTATTTGATTTTTCGTGTTTTTTCGTTGACTCTAATTCGAATGTTCTCGCAAAGCTATTGATAACGATTGGTTTGATGAAAAATACACAGCTGATGAACAAAAAAAGCACAACTCAATTCAATGCACCTAGCCTCTCACCGGTTATCTGTCGTTTACACGAAACTGAATACAGCGAGGTTTGCGTAAATATTCCAATATTGCACGTATCATAAGCAGTCCAAAGTATGAATTAAATCTAAAATCGTTTAATTTATTATGGTAACAGTACTTTTACATTCACAAAACCCTTTTCTCTCTTTCTCTCTCTCGCTCTCCGTTTGCTGCGAGCTATAGTCTTTCGCTTCGCGAACATTAATGGTAGGTACAATAGTTAATTAACGTTGAAAAAATTTTATTTATAAAAATTGTTGTAAATCAACAATTATTTACCCAATTCTCCATAAAATTCGATTTGCAAAAAGGGACGGAACGATTGAATAACTATTACTATAAACGCGTAACGTTTTAAACGTAAACGAGTAACATTTTTTATAACAATAATGTTGCAAAGAAAACTCACTGTATAGCGGAAGATGCTCGCAAGGGTGAAAAGTGATCTCTATAGCGAATCGCGAAGATATTCGTTCAGCGAATAATCAGGTACCGTAGGTGTCGCCGAGTGCAAATATGTACGTTGATGGCGAGACGTCCAATGCCTCTGTTGAAACAAGTATTATTATTGTATATAAAAATGGTTGAAACGGTATATTAAAAAATTACACCAATCTCATTACTTGAAGTTAACACATAAAAGAAAAATTTGGTAGTTTTCATCAACCTACATTGTCATGCATAACTAAAAATATTAAGATTCGTTTTTATTATTGTTCGATATCGAGCAGGCAATTTGGATTCTATTAATTTTTCTCATAAAAACATAGACAAACAATAAATGTAAGTGTTTACTGTAAACGCTTAGTTTTAGATTAAACGGCACAGATATCTATCTGCGATTACTTGGTGTATTTTTTAAGTAATATCATTGAACCGGTCCCAGGCTTAATTTTTTTTTCGCCCGTATCTGACCTCTTTTATGGAAAACTGTTGTACCCGGTAGCAATCAAAATTTTCGATCATCGTATTATTTACAGCCGAAAGTCTCCATAAAGTTCGATAGGTGATGATTCAGTCAACAATCGTTAATTCAATACACATTTTCATAAAACAATAATAATATAGACGTCGAAGAGAGAGAGTCCGTCAGCGAATTATCAGGTACCGTAAGTGTCACCGAGTCCAGACGTGTACTTCGATGACAACAACAATCAACGCAGTTAACTATCGACGGAGTCGTTGGATAACTTTTTTTCTATAGAAATAATATATCAAACAAAACTCACGGTATATGGGAAGATGTTAGCAACTGTGAAAGGTATCCTCGGTAGCGGAACGATGGCTCGCACAGAGAGTCAGTCGGCGAATGAGTTGGTCGGCCAGTCGGTCGACGGTCGTTGGTCGGTTGGCTGGCGGTCAGCGGGCGGTCGGTACCGTGAGTGTCACCGAGTCCAATGATATACTTCGATGGCAATACGTACGATGCTGCTGTTGAAAAAATTATTATCATTTTTTCATTAAG
Source organism: Ischnus inquisitorius (assembly GCA_963924025.1). Lineage (NCBI taxonomy): Eukaryota > Metazoa > Arthropoda > Insecta > Hymenoptera > Ichneumonidae > Ischnus > Ischnus inquisitorius. The sequence continues at coordinate 19,308,380 of OZ001244.1, forward strand.
ATGATAAATTCAGAATTGACCCCAATCTCATTATTTAAAGTCAAAACGTGTGTGCAAATTTGTTCCCTTTCTTCGAACTGTACCATGCGTTCAACGAAAATATTAAATTTTTTTTTGTTCAATTGTAATTTTTGTATTTCGTACGCGATATTATTGAGCCGGTTCCAGAAAGACATCTTTTAAACTGCTTTTACATTTATTTTCATGCAAGAATAATTTAACCGCGTACGAACTAAGAACATCGATCGCTGGAGGAAATACGATGCGTAGAAAAAGTCGTGAATAGCAAGTGCCGAGACAAATATGGCCACGCAAGATTTGTAAAAATTTGCAATGCGGCAATATCTGTCAAAGCGTGAGACAAAACTTACCTTTCTTATAGATACACTTTTTTCACTTTACAATTCTTTACAATTCACGGTATCAAACTCTGATTAATTATTTTCTGTGCAATTTTTACCAATGCAAAAGGACGCGAGATCAACAGGTCGGCGCACGTGAAGAACGTGAGTTTTATTTTCCTACGACGGCCGGACGTCGCGCTGCGAGCGCCCTCCCCCACCCCTTCGCCCTTCTCCCGGTATTTCGAGAAAAACTTTGCGCCTTTTATTTCACGCACGCGCACCCGTGGAATGATTCCCGCATGCGCGAGATCACGCGTCCACCAACCAATCAACGACTGATAGCCAACCAATCGCGTTTCGGGAAGAACTCTGCGCGGAGTGTTACACGAATTATATGTTTCCGAGAAAAAAAGTCCTTGCCGGCATGCGCAACGTTTCGCACGAAGATCTCCACACTCCACGAAGATCTCCACGCGTTATACGATTAACAACTTGTCGACCATTTTCGTAACGCCAGTTATTGATAGTAAAGAGAGGTGAAACGTGAAATTGTGATTGACAAAAAAAAATTACGTGGTCTACTGTATATAGTCACGTTTAACCTTTATCGAACTTTTGCGTACGGGCAATACGAACAGGTGAGCTGAAAAAAATTCGATCATGTTCGCAACGCGAATAATGAATAATAAACAAAGTCGAATCGTGGGATTGTGAGTGCAAAAAAAAAGACTTTTACGTGGTTGTGTATGTCTTAGGTTAACGATTGTCGAACGTTTCCGGAAGGGTCAGACAATCAGGTGAGCTGAAATTTTTTTTTGTTGTGATTATCTTGTGATTTTGTTGTAATTATCAACAATAACTTTCTTCTATTCTAATTTTTTTTCTTTAGCAAAAATGATGAAAAAGAGAGGGAAAAAGCAGAACCGTGAGAAGACCTGGTTCTGTGTTGATAGACGAGAGTAGCAGCACGCCAATAAGAAAAGAATACATTATCACTAATATCAAAGAAGTGTTACGACGGAAGACCGAAACAAGCAGCGAATTTATCCCTTGCGACATCGACTGGCTCCGTGACGAAATCAATCTAAGACCCTATGCTCGAACCACTGTGAGGATTAAAAAAAAGGAACGATTAGAAGAAAGGCTTACGATTGTTATTCCCGTAGCAATTTATGGTGAGTACGGAATATTTCGCAAACCATTATTGATTATAACCGACACGATAAAGAATAGAAAACGAGAAATCAACCATGTAGAAGGTACGAAGAATATTTATCTAGCATAATGAGAGTTTTAAAAAGGAAAAAAAAAAATGGTCAAGAACATTCTCCGACGGATAAATTTTTCATTAGCAGCAGTCTATGCGTTAATTATTTTGAATACATATTTACGTTTGCAGAATCGGGTATGATTTTCGAAAAACCATATATCAAAAAATGTTTAGTGGCTATTTGCGAATACATTCTATCAATTACCCCGAAACTTATAGAGTGTAATGTGTTTGACAAGTCGCTGTTCTTGCCGACTTTTATCGAAAATTTGTGACCTTTCATTCATAAGAAAAAAAAGAATTTTTTTTTTCTTGACATCCTTAACATGCAAACGAAATATTTGCAGTCCCTTTTCATTCATATTTTATGGTTCATATTTTTTCAATTTTTTCCCCAATGAAAAGTATTTTAAATTCTCTTCGTATATCACTGTTTGCTACGAATTAAAGTGTATGATTATTCATCTCTCTTTGCCTTGCATGCTCGTGAGTTTGTTGTCAATAACAATAAATTGGAATCGTTATTCAGAGTCTGTCCAGCAATGTAAAAAATTCATCGCTTCGAGAGATAGTAAATTGGGTCGTGGACAACGAATGACGGTACCAAAAAGACAAAAGTTTACGCCTCTATCGATACCTTTAGAAAGTGCGTATGATCTCGGTATCGCAAAAGCAAAGAATAAATTGGCAACAGTGAATGACGTATGTATCTCTGTAAGAACTTCGATTTTTGGCGATAGGGTAGACCGAAGTTAGTCGAAACACGTAATAAAAAAAAAGATTACGAAAAAATTCAAAATTTCGTAAGATTTAAAGTTTTATTGATGCTCGCTAAATGCAATATCGATAATCGGATATTAATATTTCATGTATGCACGCATTTTCGGAGCGATATCTCAAAAAAATGCGAGTTATAGAGTTAACAGACATTGTTGACAAATTTAAAAGCTGGGTAAAATCTTACGCGCACGCGCGCTCGAACATACACATTATTCAAAAATATGATTTTCCAACTTTTTGGAACATTCGATTTGAAAATCTTTGATTTGTTTACTGGATGTTTCGACTTACCTCGTGATCTGGCTAGCCAGGTCTCCGAATCTTGAATATAAACTTTGTAATTATAATACTTGTTCAGCGGAAAAAAACAGATGCCGCAATTGCTGTATCGAAGAAGTCGCAAGAGGATAAAATCGCAATATTGCTCGAGGAAGACGATGATAATGAGGTATTTTTATAATTCTCAAATGTGCCAACGTACTTTTTGCTAGGTGTTTAATCGTTATAACTTTCTGTGTTATTTCAGAGTGATGACTCATTCGAAGCGTTACAAGGTCCGAGCACATCTTCAGTTGAAAAGTCTCGGCAAATAACTGCAATTTCACGAGAATCATCGTCTTCTACGAACGTACCGATAATGAATGATATTAGTGCCGCTAACGAGATACCCACGACTACGGAAATAGTGTCAACTGATGAATCGCCGATTAATAGTCTTGCGAATACGTCTGTGAGCGTTTCATGTTCGTTGGCAACAACCGAAATTCGAACCGTTCAATCGCAGGAGCCGCGGGACGATATAATCTTCAAGTTACGAGAAACACATAATATTAATGAGGTATTTTTATTATTGTCCAATGCGCGAATCTATTTTTTTCACTTATTTAATGGCTATAATTTTATTTGCGATTTCAGAGTGATGAATCATTCAAGTCACCGGCAAGCTCCATAAATTCTTCGTTTGAGGAGACAACGCGTGCTTTCGACACCGCCAACAAAAGCAGTAATGAGTGACAAACTGACGGTCGCGACACCGGCGATCTCACCTGGAGCATCGTCATCGTCGAACTCGCCGGAAATTGGTGATAGTGGTACCACTAACAAGGTTCCGACGCCCACGGAAATCATGTCAAAGCCAAGTGTATCGCGAGCACATGAATCTTTGGAGCCGACGAAAGTACAGTATCGACGGCTTTTTTAAATCATAATTCTCAAAAAAAAACATGTAACAGTTTTTTTGTAATTTATTTAGGGTGACATTGTAAGAAATAAGCGTCATCTGCCAGTCATCGTCAGTTGTGAGAAGTTGGATCATCAAGTTAACATGGTAACGTCAACGGATGCACATTTAGAGAAGGTAATTCGTACATCGATGGAACGATAATATTTCGTTTACATCGCACATAATGATCTATCATATACGAGTTATTATGATCCTCCATAATGGTTTGACTTCAATTGCCTGAATGGTTTCGAAAAATATGCAGGTGACGTAAGTAAATGATTATTGTCCCGAGTTTGCCTGAGGGAGCGATAACTATCAAAGTATACTGGGTATGAACACGATAAACCATTTTTCGAGAAAAGATTAATCTCGTTTAATATTTTTGTGGGAAAGGTTTTTGGTTTTACGTAATACTTCACTTTACTTCTGTGTACTTAAAAGCACTTGCGCGAAACTGAACAACTAGAAAACTGTTCAAACTCTGAACAAGCCGTCTTATTGAAGGTTATACATAGAACACATTATTAACATAACTAACAGGTTATCGTGGTACCGGTATTTGCAATGAATAATAATTTTATTTGACATAAATGTGAAGGATTGCTTGCTTGGTTGGTGTGTACGAGTCAGATTGGCACTCATGGTCGTGGTGTCGATGACAAAATAAATATAGCTTTACATTTGGTTTCATTCCCACAGCGTTACGATTCGGACTATTTGGAAAGAAATAATCCGAGTCAAGTTGAGAACACTACGACGGGAAACATGAAAGACATTAGCGAGCAGGAAATCAAGAGTAAAAAAAAGGTGAGAATCGTCATCTACTATGGTACCGTTATAATAATATGGTACCAGTTACAAGTTGATTAATATCTAATAGGAATTGTTTGTAATCACGCAGCTAATCTTCAGTCCAGAAACTTCGATAGGCAATAGTTCTGTTGCGAATAATGAAGAATTCCATAAACCAATCGAGGATACAATCGATGACACGGAGAAAGTAAAATATCTTATTAACGTTATTTTCAATTACGATAGATTTTTTTACTGATGGATGCATTATCTGTTAATTGTTGTACAAGGTGCGTTCTTTCGGCGAAGCGATGCCAGCGAGAAAACAGATTTTTTCGAATGATACCAACAACAACGACACTGGAGATAATTCATCGGAGGATCAACAGCACATAGTTACAACAAAGTGAGAGAAAGTGAGACAGGTACCATCCACACATCCGCACAGCCAGGTACAATATTATCAGGCTATTTTCATACCAGCAAAATACTCCCAGTCTAATGTTTCAATGTATGATTAATTCGCAGGCAAAGAAGGATTCTCCAAAACCGTTTCTTACATCCAGTAGTGACGCAGAATCCTCATCGAATTCAAATCGAAATGATAAAGAGTACATTAAGAAGCTAAAGGATGAACTGAAACGAGCAAAAAAACAAATTTGCGAGTTAAAGTGATAGTATGAAAAGTCAGATACTGACAATGATGAGGTACCAAAGTCGAAAAAACAAAAAATCGACGTAAATACCAAAAAAGTTCTAACCGAAATGAGAAAAACGAAAAGGGAACTGCTGGTCAGATTCAAGTCACTCATGAGTGAAAGCCGCAATTCCAACGATAATAACGAGTCAACGGCAAGTGACGGAACCCGCACCACCATCAAAAAACGAGAGATATCGAAGGAAACCGGCGATGGGGACATGGTTAATACGCGACATATTTAACAGATTTTTACTCCAGCATATCGATTCATTGTAGCATGAATACAATGTTTCGTCATTAATGATATTTCAAAGGTGATCGTGGAGGGTGTTCGATTGAATAATATAAAAATGATAGACGCAACCGAGGCATTGGACATGAGGAAAAGATTGAATGCTGTTATGGATGCAATGTGGACGAGCGACGAACAATTGAAATTGATGCTTGGGTCTTGTCGAAGACTTGCAGACCAAGGCTGTAGAAAAATATCCGATAAAGAGCGACTAAACGTGATAAGTGAGTAATATTCACAGCTATAATATGAGTGAAAAAGTCGTTGTTTAACAATTATATTAATGTTGTTTAATTAACTTATTAACAGAAGTTTGCAACTGGATTCGAGAAACCCAACCGGTTGATGATGAAGGACAATGGAGTATAGAAAAAAATCATCGTAAGTGGATATCGGCTCATCTGAAGCATAATCGGTCAGCGAACGATCCTAGTCGTAAAGACGAATATGTAAAACGCAAAGCGCGTGAGAGAAGAGAGCGACAAAAAAGAAACAAACACGGACGATCAAAAACGCATAGTGCAAGGAATAATAAACGCGATAAGGCAGGAACACCGCAAGGGAAAGTATCGAAAAAAAAACCATTCGAGGGGCAAGACGATAGTGGTAACAGTTATACAGCTGCAGATATTTATAACGAAATCTGCGCATTAATGAACGAATCGTTATATACGCATGATAACCGAGACAGAGAAATTCCGGAAAATTCACGACTCACCGTTGAAGACATTGCAAAAAAAACGAAGTTAAAGAGGAAAATCGTGAAGCAATTACTGACACCGAATTGTTGTTTAACTATCGACGGTAAGTGTGTTAGATCGAACTATTTATTTTGAAAATTTATATATTATGGATTGCAATGTCTATAATAAATGTAATATAATTTTCTCCCCTAAATCCAGGTTACTGCTATCCTGTAGTTTATCATTACGAGTCGGGAGTATTGAATAGAGTTTTGGAAGCATTACAGACTCTTGGAACGACAGCCGACAATATAAATAAAAGTGACATGATACCGACATTATTAGACTTGAAGTTCAGGAAGAAAATAATTGAATATCTGTTAAGCAAATACACCCGCCCAATAGATGACGTTACTACAAGCGAGGAAAATATGGTACCGTGTTACAGGTAAAATATAATAGAAATATATGACCACAAGCGAGCCGTGTGTTGCCGTTGTTCACTCGAAAGTACACTTGAAATGATAATTACAGCCTTGCTATGGAAAAGGTACCAACAGTGCTCGCCTATAATGAAATCAGGAAAAAAGTATCCGACCATGGTCGCGTAGAAATGTCAGCCGTGATCGACGAATGCATCAAACTACCGTTTTTTCTTAAGTCTGATTTTTGTCCGAATGAAAAGTCATAATTCATGATATATTGTTAACGACTTTTCACAATCTAGGAACTGTTTTTTGCAGAAGATATCAACAAAGAAACGTGAAAGGAAATCATAAAAATCTACTGCAAATTCGATAGTGAAACCGAAAATGATTGTGACGAAAACCAGCGAGCATTCGTTATCGATAAAAAGAAGCGATCGGGATTTGAAGGCGACAAAATTCTGCAAAGGAATTGTAGGCATCTATTCGATAAACAATGAAACAAAACGGTCCATATTCATGAGCAAAAAAACTTTCGGGTACCAGAGCGTAATTTTGTACGGACTTTTTTTATTTCTAATAAAAAATTATGGCTTTTCGTGAAGGCGATGTTATCACTAAAATCGTAATTAAAATAGTAAGAATGTAGGCGCATTTGTGGTAATATATTATAATAATATTATATAAAATGTACTAATATATACTAGTATAGTAATATAATGGTTATTCGGCTAAAGGTCGGTTGCATCAATTCACCCCGCTCGGAACCAACCCTCCGGAGCTTGTTCTGTCGCCGGGAAAACAGTTGGTTTGCAATGGGCAAGATTCTATAATCCGACCGATAACCGACCGGCAACTTTCTAAGGCGGGTTGCTTGGTGGTCGGTCGTGTTTTACATTGCGACCGGCAACTGACGAGTAATTTTTTTGAGGCTGGCCGGTTCATCGCTGATTAGGTTCTACGATCTGACCTACGACCGACCAACATTTTTACGGGGAGAGTCGGTCGACGGTTTTTCGGGCTCCACGAACCAACCAAAAAACCGACGAAGCTTTTCAAGATCACAGCAAGATCAAAGAAAGCATAATTGAGAAAATGTCTGTCGGTTCTTGGTTGAATCGAAAAAAATGAACGGTCGGTTGAGTGGCCCAAACCGACGGTCGATTCTTGGTCGGTTTGAAGGTGGATGTGCGTCGGTTTGAGTGGTCGGTTGATCTGCTAGGGTAAGGCCAGTCACCTCTCGGAATTCGCGCGTCAGCATTTTCGAATGCCATGCTCCGATACGTCAAGCTTTCCCTGTCTGCTGGACTTACTTGCTTACTTTCTGCCTTTTGCTGCCCTTTCTTTTTGTCTTCTTTATCCTCCGCTGGGAGCCCTTTCTTTTCTGTACACGTGGGTGTGCGATCCACTTCACTTTGATTGTTTTTTCCCTTCGTTCACTTCAGTTTTTCGCGCACTCGACGTGCATACGTGTTGCCTGCTTCACTGATCACGTGATTCCCCCCGGGGACTTGGAATATTTAAAGCCAGGAGGGGACTCGGTATATTTCTGGCGAAGGCCTGTATAGGGACTTGCAATATTTCTAGCCGTGGCCTCTTTAGAGATTTGGAAGATTTCAGGCCAAGGCGCTCGCAGCGACTAAGAATATTTCTGGCCGTGGCCTCTTTAGGGATTTGGAAGATTTCAGGTCGAGGCCCTCGCAGTGACTGAGAATATTTCTGGCCGAGGCCCTTTTAGAGACTTGGAATATTTCCGGACCCCCTCTCCCGGGAATTCTGGGTAATTGCCGGGAATTCTGGGTAATTTCCGTGAACTCTGGGTAATTTCTGGGAATTCCGGGTATTTTCCGGGAATTCTGGGTAATTTTTGGGAAAATTTGGTAATTTCCGGAAAATTTTGGATCATTTCCGGGAATTTTCGGCCAAGAAGGGATTACCCGTCCCTTCTCGCCCCGCCCATCGATTCCCGACTGACGTTTGCTCGACGCATTCGCACGCGACGCATTCCAACAGCGACAGCGGCCGGTATGTATGCGACGCGATAATTTACGCGACGAATATCTCGAGCTGAGGCCCTGTAGGGACTTGGCAGGCCAATTATTGACCTTCACCCCTCGTCAGGCCCCTTGTCGGCCCAATTATTGACTCTCACCCCTCAGAATATTTCGAGCTGATGCCCTGTAGGGACATTCTGCTTCCCCCCCCCCCCCCCCCCCCTTCCCCCCTACCTACCCCTAAAGGGGCTTGGTCTGAAACATTCTAAGTCCCTATAAGGATCTTTGCCTGAAATATTCTAAATCCCTTTAAATATAATATAATATTAGAATAAGGGACTTAGAATATTTCGAGCTGAGGCCCCCTTCGAGACTTAGAATATTTCGGGCCAAAGGTGGGACTGAGTGAGTGGGGGCGGGGTGGCAGGGAAGGGGTCGAGCGAGCGGGGTCGAGGTGGCGGGGGTCTCGATTCTTGTACACGGCGGCGGCGGCGACAGCGGCGAAATCTTTTGATATTGTGACGTTTTTTTTTAACACCACGGTGAAATGGTCGAGAGACGGTCAGAGCGGCGTCCTTCGCCAACTCGGAGTCCCAGGCGATCTCGTGGACATGGAAATTAGGCTTTTGGATTTTTGTTAATTTCCAGAATTTTCTTTTGTTTTTTTTTGGTCCGAGGAACGAGCGAGAGCTGAGCTGTCGCGGGATGACGATCCAAGTTCACCGCTTAAAATCAAAGCAACGCCGCATAAAAGAAATTGTCGGCTGCCCTGGGCGCAAGGTTGTAAGTCGCAGCTTGGCAGCGAGACAATGCCAATTGTCCCGGGCGCAGAGGAGTAAGTCGCAGCTCGACAATTGGGAGTCCGGTACCAGGGAAGCTATACTCCGATGGGAGGATCTTCGTCGCAGCGATGCATCAATAGTTTTATACTGCCGACGTGTGAATGCAAAATCTCTCACGGTCGCGCGCGATTTGCTTGCGAGAATCGCAACAGTAGGCGGCGAGGCGCCAGGTACTGGACTCATCGGTCAAAATGATAAGAGGTGGGGAGAGCGAGAGGGCCGAAGAGCGAGATCGCCGAAAATCGCTCGAGGACTCTCGAAAAATATTTGGTGCCGTAAGGACGTGTGCTCTCCCGTTCTCCCAACTAACACGGTTGATTGCGCGGTACCGTGAATATCGGTGAGAGAAAATAACTCGAGGAGATTTCCAAGGACGGAAGGAGGAAAAAGGGATCTCGCGGTTATTCTCTCGGGGAAAAAATTTCATCGTTGTTACGGTAAGGCTTTTGCCTCGTAAAATCCTCGGCCACGTGATTTATTGGCGAACTAGGGATTATTTGTGCGAGTATTTCGAGTGATACGCGACTCGCAAGCGTCGGATCCCGTCACGGGCAATTTCAGTGTCTTCGCTCTCGTGTTCCGCGTCGATAATCGTTTGATCTCTTTTCCGTTGTGATTTCTGTGTTCGTTTCGAGAGTGAAGCACGGCCTGAAAGATTGACGGCCTCGCGTTGTCTTTTTTTTTATAGCTGAATTTCTTTCGTTCCGAGATCGCCTGAGTAGCTTTAAAAATCGTAAAATCACCGGAGATAATAAAATTAAGCTAAAGCTCGAAAGATCCAATTCAATTAAGCGTGGCGAACGGTTTTCGGGATCGGGAGCGTTCATTTAAGATCGTTGGCTTGCTCGGTGGCTACGGCTGTTCGACTCGTATCGCGAGACTGTACTTCAACCGATCTTCGAGCCCGCCTCGCGCCGTTTTATCACGCGGCTATTTGTTGTGTTTTTCCGGCACATTATTTCAGTACCGTTGAGCGCGACGTGCGTTGACGAGAGAAAATTTAGTAGGGAAATGGTTGCGTTGTTTGAGATGAGAAAAAGAAGCTTTGTTGTAACGTATTGAATTCGAATCGGTGAACTGAGTAGCCGAGGAAAATTGTAGTAGGGCCCCTTTGAATAAAATATAATGTGAATCGGTGATGTTTAAATAATTGTGTGGAGTTTATTTATAAAATCTTGTTCCCCTTGAAATTGTGTGTCAAACGAACCGCCCCTCTACCCTTGTGCAGTAGCTAGCTGGAAAAGTCAGATTCGTTATTGTTTTTCATCATCTACTCCGGTCGCGTCGAGCGCGTGGCTCGCCGGCGCCCTCCAAAAATGAAGAGGCGATCGAGACGAATTTTTGGTGGCCGACAGGGTCCCGGGTTTTGTCCCTTAATTAATTATTTTGCTTGTTCTTTTTTTATCGAGCGTGAGGGGGCTCCTCAGAATTTCGGTCACAATATATATTGTACTATCTTAGTAGTACGTTCGGAGCGGGACGAGGAAAAGAGTAACACGGCAGACTGTCAGGAAGAGACTGATAATATTTACGAAGTTACAAACATCGGCGCTAGTACGCCCCTCTTCGATTCGCTCACGCTCTCGCTGGTGATGACGCCCATACATACATCACAATCTTCCTCTTTTTATTTGCTTTCCTTCTTAATGGCTAATAACACTGTTTACTTAACCTACGCTTAATCTATTTAATGCCTTCCGGCTTCGAAACGAACGATCGGAATTTTGGTACGCGACGATTTCCTCTGCGACGGAACCGATGCTCGGATTTCGTCGTTGTCGTTTCCTTCCATCTCAGAGTTATTCGCTCGCCCTTTTAGTATTTGGTCAACGTGCCTTTTTTGCGTTTCACCGTCCGCAAACTCAACCTCGAATCCACGCTGGGATAATTTCGAGACGATTTTGCCTTCGGAATATCTCGGTCGGTTTTTCCGAAAATCTCTCGCCAATACTGTGTCCCCTGCATCTAGTTTAGTTCCCCGGTGACATCGGTCAACACGGCCGGGCAATACTCAAGATGCGGAAGGACCAGGGTCCTCGCAAGTCATTTTTGAGTTTCAATGTTAATGATGCGAGCCGACCGATAGAGTTCGGATAAGGATCCGTACACTCCCCGCCGCACCGCCGAGACCTGCCCTCGCCACCCCAGAGTACTCGTGATACTGTAGCCCAGATATTGAGTGGATTAAACATAATCCACTCGCGTATTAAGGACTCTGAGGGGGGGTAGAAGCGTCAAGTCAACACGACTAAGGAGGCACGCGGTCCCTAACACCATGACCTTTGTTTTTGCCCCATTAAGCGAGAGAGAATTATGAGTAGCCCAGCCGTAGATTGACGATATGTCACCGTTGACCGTGGTAATAGTTTCGTGTATTTCGTCCTGCTTACATTGCGAGTATATAACTAAATCGTCAGCGTAAAGTAGGTTGAGAGCAAGCGCGAATTTCTGCCGGTAAATCACACCAATAGAGGCAGAAGAGTAGAGGGCCTAGTACACTCCCCTGCGGCACTCCAGAAGCAACTTGTGCCCATTGTGTCCATCCGGGAGTCGCGCCGCCTGCGATCTACCACAAAGATAAGTCCCGAACCATTTTAAGGCAGACGCTGAGAGCCCGATATTCGCGAGTTTACGAAGCAGTGTGTCATGGCAAACCGTATCGAATCTTCGCTGAAATCAAAGAAGATAGCTAGCGTGACCATCTGGTTATCCATGCCGTACCGAACGTCATCAGTGAATTTAAGCAACGCTGTCTGGGTACTATGACGCTTCCGAAAGCCCGCTTGTAGGGGATCCAATAACCTATGCTGAGTCAACCAGCCTACTAGCTGCCCATGAACTAGCCTCTCTACGGTTTTGGAAAACGAACTGAGGATGGATATAGGGCGAAAGTCAAGGGGCCCGGAGGGAGCCGGTACCTTGTTTATAGGTGTTATGAAAGCTCCACGCCAGTCGGCTGGGAACGCCGAGGAGGCAAAAGATAAATTGATGATGTCCATGATGTGGGGTAGTAGCAAGAAGGAAACAAGTCGGAGGTAACTCCCCGGAAGTTGATCGGGACCAAGAGAGTTAGAAGTGTTGTTAGAGAGAGCATTGTTAGACGTCGAGTTGCGAAACTGGTGTTAAGGTGAAGCGAGGAAACCCGATGTCCGCTAAAAAAGTGGGAATATCAGCGATTAGCGAAGCCGCAAGAGGAGGGAGAGTCGAAAATACTGTAGTGAACGCTTGGTTAAGGTCATCCGCGGATAACGTGATAGGCATATTCAACCTTCTGTCTTTGACCAACCCCATTCTCCTCAGCTCAGCCCAGGCTTGGCGCGAGTCCCGGCAGGATGTCACTTGTGAGAAAATGTGTTCCTTTTAGGCAGACTCTATCCGAGACTTTACTTCATTGCGAAGCGACCGATAGCTAGCAAGGAAGTATGCACTATAAACGCCCAGACTTTTGCTCCACCGAAACTGCCGGTACACCTGATCGCGTCGACGCATTCAAAGTCTAATTGATTTGTCAATCCACGGAGCAGGTGGTCGCACGGAAGTGACAGTAGTAAGGGGTGCTAGCTCATGCATAGCCTCAAGAACGTGACCACGGAAAATTTCAAATTTAGTATCCACTGAGCCAGCACTCTCAAACGCTGTACAATCCTGACGTGATAGATGTGCGGTGAGTGAGTCCATCGTTATTTTATTAATAGCCCGGGTTTGGAAGCTATGCACGGGTGTTCGCGGTACTGAGGTATCTAAGACCAGCGCTAGACGATGATGCCCCGATAAGAAAGGCGTCTCAGTTTGAGAGCTTGATATTACCTTCGTGCCATCACTCACCGCACATACATCAAGCCAGGTATCAGTGGTGTCTGTGTGATGTGTCGCATTGAATGGTACAATTATAAAACCGTGCTCCCCGAAAGAACGTTTTAAATGTGCAGCATCGTGAGAATTGTCCAAGAGGTCCGAATTGAAATCCCCAAGAATAATAATATTTTCATACCTCGGTTGTAGTCCAATGATTTCATCCTCAAAGATGTTAAGGAAGCCCAATCGTGGAGGGCGGTAAACTGTTGCAACAAGAATTTTCGTACCCCCCGGGCAACGAGCTTCGCAAATCAGATACTCCGGTTTAGATTCGTACTCCGCGAGCGATCTAGCGACGATAGAGAAGGAAAGCGATGCATGAAAATAAAGCGCAACACCTCCCCCACGCTTTCCTTGTCTATCTTTACGAACGAGATTGAAAGATTGGAGAGAAACATACTGGTCAGAAACATTTTCATTTAGCCATGTCTGGGTTACAGCGATTATATGATTAAAATTTAGATATGAAAAGTCTCTTAATTCATTAATATGAGCAGGAATGGACTGTGCGTTGATTAAGCAAATTTTGAGATGTGTATGAGAGTACGCGCTGGTATGCGTGCGGGTCCGTGGGCTGTGCTGCGGCGAGGCCGATGCCGTGGTGGTTGTCGTGAGGATACGAGGGGTAGTCTGTTGCGAGGCCGAAGACGTGTTGGTGTGCGTGGATTTTGGTAAGATAGACGAGGCTGGCGATAGCGAGGCAGTGCGCAAAAAGGAGACCGGAGATAGTCAGCCGTTGAAACCGTTGAAGCGAGAGAGGCCAGAGCCGATGACGCCAGGCGCAAGTGAGTGAGCCCCTGAGGCTGTGGCGGTGCCATGCCCGTGTGCTGGTACGCCCGCTGCTCCCCTGTGTGAGCGTAGGTAGGCGGAGCCGTCCTAAAGTTAGCTGGATGCGCACCGGCGTAAGCTTGAGCATAAGCAGTGAGAGCGAGAGCGAGAGGCCACGATGACTGGCTGCTGGTATAGGTTTGCTGTGCGTTGGTGTACGTTTGCTGAGTAGAGGCGGCCGTGAGAGCGGGACCTACGCTAGCCGACTGCGTGGCTGTGACGTAGGAGAGAGGCGCGCGACTACCCGCTAAGCCTCTTGTAGTGAGAGCGAGAGGCCCCGGTACCCCAAGCGCGGCGGTGAAGGAGTGAGAAGGAGCAGAGGAGGGAACAGCAGGCTGCGCGACGTGCGGAAGGGAGAGAGAGGGATCGACGGTGGCTCTCTGTTCCTCCACATGCATATTAGAGATGATCGTGAGTACCCCTTTACGCGTGACAATGCGTAGCCCTCTCTCTCCTCTCGCGGCCCTCTCATTTAACTGTTCACGTAGGTGCTTGTACGCAGCATCTTGAGCAGGTGTTTTGTCAGATCTTATTGCAACTCCGGAATAGCCCACGTGTTCCCGACGAGTGTGCACCGAGCGAAACGCCGTAATGACTGCATCAGCCGAGGGGAGGGTAACCTTGATGACTTTTGGACGCTGCCTAGCTCCCCTAGGAAGATCACGAGCCCCAATCCGCGTGATATAGACTTGCCAAGCTGCAATACCAGGCAAGAGAAGCGAGAGAAGCTCCATAACGGCGGCGTTGTCTTGCGCTGGCGAGGCGAGCTCCGATAGCCCAAATATCATTACATTTTTCTTCCGCTTTTCTCTCTCGTATAATTCGCGAGTCACCACATCAATGTCAAGCGAGGCGGCAGTTGAGGGGGGAAGAGACGCAGCGGCAGCGTTAACACGCTCTGACAAATCCACGACAACAGCATCTATACGGGACGAGAGTTGCGTGAAGTTCGCATCAACTTCCGGTGAGAGCGATGTATTCGCCGTGTGTAGCGAGACTATCTCTGCTTCAGTCCGATCTAAGCGTGTTAGTACGCTGTTTACCTTGTTGGTGAGCATCCCGATGAGCCCACCGAGACTACCCTCAAGACGGTGGATTACCGCGTCAAGGTAGGAGGCAGTAATAGATGCGTCGCTTGCGATTGCCGATGAGCCACGCGAGGGCGATGAACTCTCGATGTTTTCAAATAGCGGCACAAGTTGGATTTGAGGGCTCAGCTGAGAGGGCGACGCTTCTGTAGGTGTTGGCAGAATTGTGAACAGCGGTAGATCGTTTGACGTCCCAGCAATATTCTTCTCCCCACACGCTTTACACTTGAAAGTTTTGTTAGCCGGAAGTTCTGGCATGCCCATAGGCTTAAGGCACTTGCTGTGGTATATTCGAGCACATTCACCAGTGCAGCGATAACCTGTTGAGATGCGGCAAACAGCTTTACAATACCCACGCGGTTCGGATGATTCACACTCCATGAGCTGAGGTGGTGTTAGAGCAGCTGGGCGAGAGAGAGAGAGCGATAGACGAAGCAAGTACCCGTACGAGCGAAAAAGCAGGAGAGAACAACAACACAACTGGCGCGAACTTGAGAGACGTCAAGGCCTTCCCGATCGTCAAGGCCTTCCCGAACGACCAAAGGCAGCGAAGAACGAGAGAAGGCACGAATTAATGCCTAGCACTTTGCACGACTGCTTCGCTTTTATATAACAGCCCTAGATATTTGAAATTTTCAGAGATAATTTTCACTATGAGTCACAATGGTTACACAGCCTAAGTAACTGAGTTTGGGTAACTTTTGCCGTCGATTGGATAGCGATGAACTTCTTGTTTTCTTCTTTAGATCGTAGAATCGGAGTATCGAAAGTTTCACGTGGCCGAGCGAGGGAGTCGCGCGCGATGTAACAGGTCCGCACGCCACGGCGGCTCGTGACAGAGTTGACAATGCTGTCTTTTAGACACTAAAAGAAGTATAAACCATATGTTTGGAATAAAAAATCAATTTAATCTTCATGTTCAGCGACAAACTACCACCGTTTACCCGGCGCCGCTCAAGAACAACGAATTGTCGATCGTCGTAGGTAAAAAAAGACAACTCGAGTAAAAAATGAGATATCGTCATGGTTTTTGCGTTGCATGGAAGAGGAAGTAGGACGTTATTGAAATAAAAATGTGCAACCTTTTGCGGGCCTTCCAAATATTTTCACAACATTTTACAAATCTCTCGAAAAATTCGTCTCGAAGTCTCCGACAGGCCTTATATAATAAAACGTGATTTTAAGATTTCAAACGTTTTGTTCGTTTCCGATATCACGCGGAATCGGTCCGTCATCGTTTCGTCCATAAGCAGCGTGCTAGGCGCGAGAGACTCGAAAAAATTGATTTTTTTCTTCGGTTTCTAGTGAAATTTCGTCGATATTCATCCTCGTCGGTAAAAAAAGATAACTCGAGTAAGAAATGAGATATCGTCATGGTTTTTGCGTTGCATGGAAGAGGAAGTAGCACGTTACTTAAATAAAAATCTGCAGCCTATTGCGGGGCTTCCAAAAATTTTACCTCTTTTTAGAAATTTTTCGAAAAATTCATTTGAGATGATTTAGATTTTGAAGGTGATTTGAAACATATTCTCGGTGTGTCTCCCGCACTCTGCCGAGTGTGGCGACTTCAGTTTTCAAACCTTCCCGCGACTGATCGAGCCTGTTAGCCATTGGGAAGCCAGATGTTTTTAGGCTTTTGCGTAGTGACTGTTACTTCGAGCACACGTCTTCGATTTATTGCCTTCGTAGTATATTGCCTTAAAGTTTTTATTTTATTTAAATATTGTTAAGAGCCAATCGCGTACACGACCGTCACGTGACGAAAGACGTGGCAGGACGATCGCGCGTGAGGAACCGCGCGATAAGCGTTATCAGAGTGTGCGTTAAGAAGTCGAGCGAAGGAGACGTGGACGAGAGTGCGAACGTAGTTCGGGGAGCGAGAGTTTTTCGTGGGAAGAACGTGAGCGAACGAGAGCGAGAACGTGTGTGCGTGAACGAGAGCGCGAGGTCGAAACCCGAGATACGTCACTACGTCGATCGTGAAGTTCGTCGAGTATTGTTTCCATTAAAAGTAATAAAGAGTTGTTTGGTGTTCGATTTACAATTTCTCCGAGTCCACCGACTACGAGTCGGGAACTATTCTTCTCCTAGCCCGAATCCCGTGCGAATGACTCCGGTAAACGCCCGATCACGGGGCGTTTAACAATACTAGAGTGTCTGCGCGCGCTGCGCGCGCGACTCGCGACTTGAGGCGCTGCAGCGCTCTGATTGTGGTCTGTTTGTTATTTACAATTTATCAGGTGTACTTTTCGATTAGTGTATTAAGATTGGATGACATTTTTTATAAGATCCAAACTAATACGAAAAGGGCCTCCTTCTGCATCCCCGTCAGTGAGACTCATCGCTTTCGTATAAAATTTAGGCCCGCCACCATCAACTGATGGGAAACGAATCTCTGGTGAATAGTCCCTCTTTAAAAAAATGAAATGAATTTATAAGTTTAGTCAGATGTTTTTGAGAATATTTCATAAAATTTGACATAAAAGAAGACATGAAAAACATTTAAACGATAGAAT
Organism: Ischnus inquisitorius; assembly: GCA_963924025.1. Taxonomy (NCBI): domain Eukaryota; kingdom Metazoa; phylum Arthropoda; class Insecta; order Hymenoptera; family Ichneumonidae; genus Ischnus; species Ischnus inquisitorius. The sequence continues at coordinate 19,326,014 of OZ001244.1, forward strand.
GTAAACTATGTTTAATGTTTTGTTTTGATCTAAATAGACATATTGCCTGGTACATATAATTTGAATACAAATTCTTGTTCATTGATACAATTCTTTGTACACAAAATTTTTTACCATTCCGTTTTGTTGTGGCCCAAGATAAACCTTCAGAGATTCCCAAGAGCGCACGCGGGAAAAGGCCACATATAGTTGACCATGATTGAAAACATCTCTACGAAGATCAACGCTTATTTTTTCGAAGGTTTGTCCTTGTGATTTATTAATAGTCATAGCAAAAGCTATCTTTATCGGAAACTGACGACGCTTAAAGGTAAAGGGATATTCATTCTCACAGTAAAGAGTGATTCGATGCAAGATAACTATCTCCCCAGTTTTATCACCAGATAGTATTTCACATCGCAAAACTCTGTTACCTAAATCCAAAACGAGAAGTCTCGTTCCGTTACACAAACCTTCGTTAATGCTCAAGTTTCGGATTAGCATAATGATACAATACTTACGAAGACGAAGTTCGTGAGGTGGTAAACTTGCAGGTGATAGCGTGTTCAGGTACTCTGGCAAGATTGTTTCGTTGATCTGGTCATTATCACCACAATTTTCTGTACTGTCAACGCTTGTGTAGATCCGTTCAGTAGATTTGTCAAATAAATCCATGACCATCGAGTTGATTTCTCCAACATCGACATTTCTAGCGGATAGAACTGCACATTTCGCCACTTCTTTGAATTGTTTTCTGTGAACTAACTGTCCGTACGTATCTTCGATTATATCTCGATTCGCAGCAGCGAGACAACGTACAGGTACTTGAAGGTTGTCATCTGGATCATTGAGAGTTCCATCCCCAACGTTGAGTAGAAACTGAGCAAATTCCACTTCATTCGGTAAAACTCTCATATTCTGAGTCAACGCGTATTTCGAAAAGTGCTGCCAGAGTACACTGTGTTTGATCGACAGGTTCACTGTTTCGCTACGAGTGCCTCGAATCTTAACCGGAAGGAGTTGCCGAAAATCTCCTCCGAGAACAATAACTTTTCCACCGAAGGGTTTATTATTGTTCATTATGTCACGTAACGTTCGATCTGCTACTTCAAGTGCGTAACGTGGAGCCATTGGTGCTTCATCCCAGATGAAAAGATCAACGTTCTTTAAATATTCACCTTGTTTTGATTGTACTTTAATGTTTGATGTAGAATCTCCGTATAAAGGTACTGGCAACCCAAACGTCTTATGTACCGTTTTCCCCTCAGGAAGTAATATCGCTGCGATCCCGGTGAAAGCCATTGCACTGACGCACTTACCTCTACCTCGAACGAGATTCGAAAGGGTTGTATACGTAAAAGTTTTACCAGATCCTCCGGGACCGTCGATGTAAAAGCAAGTTTGCCCATAATCGTTATTATCGATTGCACTTAGAACGGCATCAACGACGGTCTTCTGAGTTTCATTCAACTGCCCGTACTGTTGGTCGCCGATTTCAGTGAAGTTAGTCGGTAACATCTCAGGTTCGTCTTGATCAAATATCTCCATCTGTTCCATTCCGGGAAATCGAGATAGATTCGAACCTTCTCTGTTAAGCATACGAGCGATTTGACTATACGCTTTTCTTTGCGCTTGTTCCATGCCTATGTGTCTTGCATAATCCTCTGATAACTTCACTTTAAATTCCTCCCACAGATCTTCCGGATGAATCGGTTGACAGTGAATCAGAATTCTTACGAATAGTCGTCGAAGCGGTCCTGGCATCATCCAAATGCTAGCTTCATCCATTGCTTTACGCCACTCGTCATCGTCTTCGATTAAACCTAATGCTAAGCACGTTGCGATGAAACTTTCACAAACTTGACCATCAACGGTCCGCAAGTCTTCAAAACTCTTGGCTCCTTTAACCTTCAATAAAAGCAACCGAAGATGAAACAATTCGGTTTGAGCCGGACTTACCGAGTACATGCGTCCAATTGCATTATATCCACGCTGTCGACTTTCCCATCTGGTAACGATTCTACCATCAACATTCGTTTTCTTAAAAACGTAATGTGATGGAATGTCTGGGTAAACAAACTGTCTTGCAGCCTGATCTCGAACGTTCAAAGCAAAGTAGTCCATCAGCATGGTCACGCGACTTATGGCATTTTGTATTCCTTCTTCGTTCATATCCGCCGGTATCGTAATACTGTGTTCTTTAGGCAGATGTACGGGAAGACGTATCACGGGGTGGCTTTTTTCTTGCATCTTTTTGTCGAGGACTCGCCAAACTGCTTCATTTGGGCCGACGTAGCGAGCTTCTATGTGGTCCTTTATTTCGTCGTGGTCGAGAACTCGTCCTTCCGAGTCTCCATTTTCACCGTTCGTTATCTGAATAGCCGCTGCATCGTGTCCCTTGTAAACGTATTTGTACAAGTACTTCGGAGCAGTCACACTCGTTACAACTTCCACATTAATGTGGCTATTGAACGTTAGCGTTAATGTCGGACAATAGGGGACAACCCATCGATTATCGACCACGTATCCTCCTGGTCGTTCGTAGAAAAGTCCGGTGTTTCTTCGGCGATAGTGTGGGTAAGCGTCTGCATCCATCGTCGTTTCGTCGTGAAATGGCTTCGGAAAGTGTTTGGAGCATTTCCCGTTCACTTCACACCATGCTCCGCAAGGTCCATGGATCATATTGCGCATAACTATTTGATGCAATACAGGTTGCGATTGAGGATCTGGAATTTCTGCAGAAATAAATTGATCAACCATTTGTGTTGTTGTGAGCTTATGCTTCAACGTTACCAGCAGATGAATGTGCAACAAACCGCGCTTTTGCGATTCGATTGTGTAAACGTATGCTGTTGGTTCGCCAAAGAAATTTTGTCGGGTGATCAAATTCAGTAAGTGTTTTTTCTTCATATCGAAGACACGCGCTGTAAGATCAGGTCGGTCCGCTGGTTGTTGACCGGGAAGTAAGTTTTCTCTGATCTCGCGCCAATTTGGATTACAAGTCATCGTAATGAAAAGATCGGGCTTGCCGAATTTTCGAACTATTCCCATTGCGTCTTGATAATGCTGCATCATATTTCTTGGTGAGCCAGTGAAGCTCGAGGGTAAAATGACAACTCTTCCGACTCGAGCATTCGCGTCGTGCGCGGCAGTGTTCAAATAATCTACTAACCCAGTGTAGGTTTCCGCTCGTATCTTTGCTTGATTGGCCTTTAAAAATTCTATGCGATCCTTTTCAACTTTCACATATTGATCCACAATCCATTGTTGAAAGAGTCGTCGTCCTAATAGGATAGCATTCCCCTCATCGTTTTCACGGATTCCCATTCGATGTCTGACGTAGGCTTCTCTGGAAACTCGTTTTGTATTGTTCCCTGTTTGTCTCAGATCCCGATGCCAGCCTCGAGTACCAAATGGATAAAATAATGGATAGACCCAAGGTTCGACATTGGGATCCATTGTACTAACGAGTTGCAGTTTTCTTGTGTTTTTGTTACATATAGTAACGTATGATTCGGGAATCTCACCATCGGCAGTTGTGGAAAAGACGGCGGCGACTTCATTACTTCGTTGGAAGTTGAATCTGCGGCGATCCATTCCTGGCTTCAGTGTAAAAAGTAACTGCAATTCACCCGGTGGTTGTGAATCGTCGATTCGGTATCCTCGTTGTCGCTGAGCTGCCAGCTCTTCGCCCATCATCTGATACGATTGAGCGAAGACATTATTATCACGCATAATGCGATCGATTCGTCCCAAAAGACCTCGATCAAGAGCCGTGTTTTGTCGCTGTATAGAGTCCACTGCTTCGTTCGAATCGACTATGAAAAGCTGACCGTAGCTCGGTAGTTCATTCGGAGCTGGATACAATGCCGTATTCACTTGATAATATATTTGGCCTTGTATTTTGAAACAATATGGCCCAGGGCGTCTTCCCTCAAAGTTAAACAAATTCGCATTAAACGAAGCAAACGAAAACGAAGCATTGTAATTTCGAATGCGCTCGAAAAATGAAATCGATTTTTCGTGGGTGCCGTTGAATAATACTCGTAATTCCTCTGGCAAATCCGGCAGTGGTTCAAGGTGAACTTTACCGTGGCTGCAGCAATCATGAAACGAATGTTTCATGTTTGATACTTTTTCGCATATGAAATGGGCAGCATTACAGTGGGTACAGTGTTCTGTCATGCCACCTCCATAATGTTCTTGAACATTATCAAGGGGCGGTGCAGGGAAATCGTTTATTTCCTCAATGCGTCTCTGTTGAGCATGGCGCGGACCTTCTTCGACAACCAAACGGTCATTTCGTTCGTCTTCTCGATGAGGTAGCACTACTACTACGTCTCGTCTAATCGTTTCTGGCTGAATATCCATCACGTGTTCGTATTGTTCAGTAAGGCTACTATGTGGTACCACAACTTCGCTTAGTAGTTCTACTCTGGGTCGGTTATATACCACCCCGTCTTGTGATATTTTACTGTTCATAGTAGTCAAATTTCTATCGTCTTCTAATTCTGCAATGATGTTATCACGCTGTACTACAGGTCGTGATACGGTTTCTGAGCGGTTTTCAATTACATTCGAATGTCCTCTATTTTGACCATTCTGTGCGTCCGCTGATGATTTATCGCGACGAAGACGTTTGTTTTGAGCATCTCTTTCTCGTTTAGCGCGCTTAAACTCTATTTCTTCTTCGGGTGTACGATTATGCTTTCGTCTTCCCATGATGCACTATGACTGGATATTCAAACACCGTGGAATTCTGCTTATACTTGGTATACGAAACATCAATCTTCGACTTTTATGCAAACTTCAGTCAAATAAAATTTACATGAAAAAGATATTGTCATCAACTAAAAAATATTATTTGTTGTTAAACAATACCAAAATAGCCACAAGCCAAAATATATACAATATATTCAAAGCGTGCGATTGTAACTTAATTCAACTTACATCAATTATTACACCGTTCAATGCAATTTCACGATTGATAAGTTCCACTGGCCGAAACTGTAGCGAAAGAGGACTATAACAAGCTGACTGGGCGTAACGTGAGCTTATGGCCAAATTAAAGAGTAGAAGCTAATAGTGTAACTGATAAAGAATTGCGTCGACTCACCCAATCTTCATTAATTCGATTCGATTCACGATTCAATGTACTTATTTCAATTCAAAATTCAATGTCTTTCATATCAATTTCTTCGTCAATATATTTCAATTCAGTTTAATTCGATTCAATTAAGTTCTGTTCTGTTCCGTTCAATCCAAGTCAGTGAATCCTTTACAACTAACCCCGCGCCACCGTATATATAGATATAGATGACGCGGTTCCGTGATGACCGGAACCACCAGCTGAAAGATAACAAACCGATTTTTTAATACCCAATATACCCATACATATATATAAACCATTTGAATTCAAGGTGAAAGTACATATAATTTTTTAATCGATGAAAATAATTATATACATTTTTTTTCCAATTATAACTTCATTGGTTATAAAAAAACAAATTGTAAATTTTCTTTTCGGGACATAACTATTTGATTGTATTTCCAAGGAAAATCTTTGGAGTCCGAACACTTGTGACACCTCGCAGCGCGTGTTGGCTAACTCTCTTATTCTCTCTTCAGTCCCATTCCACGCAGTTCGTTATTTATTTTCCTAGTTTTATCACTAAATCAATTATACGCTCTGATGGTTAATTGTATAGTTTTGCCCTACAAGCGTTGTACAGAAGGCAAAATAAACCGACAAAGAAAAAAAATGACAAAAATCACGGTCTCTAGTATCATTAAATCTTGTAATTACGATCCATAATCCCGAATAATCATTTTACAGTTCAAAATGCCAAGCAAGAAATCATGATACGCGAAACTTATGTGAGAGATAATGAAAGTATAGAAAAAAAGAGGCAAGCAATGTAAACATCAGATAAAAGAAACGAAACCCCTTAGTAATGTATTAATAATAATAATAAAATCAAAGATTATAAAGCTACGTTAACGTTAACTAAACGAGAAAAAGAAATGTAATAAGTAGTTTTATTTCACTCTGTCCGTAAAATGCGGTTTTACGCACGTTTCGCGTGTGCATATCCCGATGTACACACCTCGTAAAATAGAATTTCGTACGATACTCGTGCGGTGTATCAGTACTACGATTCGATTTGTGTGCATACGAGGGTGCGTGCTCTCTGTGCTTTCGGTAAAGTGTTGAACGTCGATCGAAAAGAGTTGACGGCAGAATGCGCAATCCGCTTCGCAGCGTTATTGTTCGTCGGACGAACGCGAAAAAAATGAATAAAAAAAAGACACAAATTTGGGTTTTTATCACTTCACCGCAATGACTCTACATTTTTTCTCTTGTGTTTGTCACCAAGCCTTCGTTTTGTTTCTTTTTTTTTATTGTTTGTTGGTTGCGTACACCGTACGTTCATCCTAACTTTCTTACACGCGTTCACGCTACGATGAAATTTGGAAACGATCGACCGCGTACTTAGAAAAATTCAATTTTGTTGCAATGATTAGTTAATAACATTTCGTAATTATTATCATGCAAAATCGATAACTTCATCAACTCCAATCTGCTTGATTTTTTTCTGACTTTTAGACCACTGAGAAGTTTCTGTGATTCCCGCTCATTACTCCGAAACTTATGAGAAGTCAGACTGTTCGCGTGAAAACTACCTCAAGTTAATTTTCATCATCTTGTAATAAAGATAAATCCTATGCTTTTCCTAAAAGTATTCATTGTATATAAAAAAATCGGATTTAAATTAATATAAAAGAAAATAAAAAAAAAACGGCTGTTTGGTGTCTCTCCGTGAATGCGTGAGTGTTGAAGGTGTGTCTCTGCGTGATCGGTGTTTTAATTCGCGAACGCGGTTCGCGCGCGATCAATGATCATTAATTAAAACGCGTGTTTTTTTCCCCGAATAATACAATCAGATAATTATGTGAGTATTTTTGTTTAAATTTTTTCATATTTTTATTAATTTTATTGCATTAAAAAATAAATACTCACACGTGTCGTCGTTGGCGTTTATGACATATCGCTTCCTTCGCTTGACGAATGACAAATGTTATATTGTTTCGGATCCGACGAACGGAATTTTATTCGGAGATTGAATTATTTTATTCAAAATATTCGAAGTGAACTTCCAGTCCGCACCAATTATTACACTGCTTAAGAGTCGCGACTTTTCTGATTGCCGGATAGGAAAACCGATTAGCGATTTGATATCGCTTCTTTCCTGACGTAAATTCTCCCGACGAGAAACCAACTGACAATAACAAACGCGCAGAAGTATCGAGATCGCTAATCGATCGATCGATTGAAAAACGATACACAGCTCGAGAGTTAGTTGACACTATATACACGCGACGTTACCACATTCCCACCGATCATCTGGTAGAATAAAATTGAAGAAGTTTCCGGGAGGCCCACAGAGTATTTCCCGCGGGACGGTTCGACGATCGACCGATCTCCAAATCTTTCACGAGATTTTTTGGTGTTTTTTTTTTCGTTTTTTTTTTTAAATACATGATGTGTAGACGGCCTACGGAACTCCCCAAAGACGCTCACTGTCTTAGAAACATTTTTCGTTTTTATTTATTCCATCGCAGGTTTGCCTACAAACTCGATGGCTTCGCGCGAAATTTCGATCCACCGTCGACATAATTATTTCGCGATACGTGTTGAAGTATTTACACAGATTATTAACAGAACTGTGTCATTTTCTTATAATAAGCAATCGATTATTTTTATTTTTTATTTATTATTTAATTTTAGATTAACATTAAATGAAATAATCTTATTGATTAACTAATCGATAATGAAACGATAAGTGAGAAAAAAAATCCTGACACGAAAAAAACAAAAATATATATCGGTGTCTCAAACGTAATGTAACGTCGGTGTCTCGGTGTCTCCCGTTATTCATTAACTCGTCGTCTCTTCGTCGGCGGCTGCGTGATGTTGAACATCTGCTCCGGATCAAAAGGCGGTTCGCCGGTCAGAATGACGTCGTCGCCCGATACTACCTTCAAATAAAGGTAGTTTCCGTAGAGAACGTCCCCGACGACTTTGACAGCAGTCCCCTTCTGAATGTTGTTTGGAAGCCCGGACATCGACGTCATGCGAATCTCCAATTTTACTTCTCCGTTCGTAATACTGCCAAAGCCGTACGAAGATTCATTGTTCATATGTCTCGACTCGCGAAAGTTAAATTTCACGTAGCCAACGACAGCTGTAAACAAAAAAAAACTTTCATCATTCAATATGCTCATTAAATTCGAATTATCATCAAACTTACCGATCGTCTCGCCCTCTCGGTCCGCAATTTCGTCCCAAGGAACCACCGGTATTTCGACGATTGGTCTCGGCTCGACTTCGCGCGTTCCTATCGCAGCAATTATACTAATACGTTTAATTGTCAATTCAAAAGGCACATTGCCAGCGTTGTAACGCGGATTTTTGAAAGCTTTCGCGCAACCTCCTTCGATTTTTATAACCTGAAAAAAAAAAACAAGAAAAAGGTTAAATTTTCCTCCTCCTTCCAAAAAGTGCTATTCTGTGGTAACTCACTTTATCCATTTCGACGATTTGGGATACCATGTCGACCGCGTCTTCCCATGCCACGCATTGTATTCTTTTTCCCGCGCCGTTGTTCAAGACGAATTTGAAGACCGTCAATCGATTCACTTGGCCAACAATTTGGCGACCGGCGACCGAATCGACGTACCCTCGAAGTTCGCTATACAAAAAAAATTGTAAATATCATTAGCTTAATTTCTGTGTAAATAAATTTGGACATAATTTTATTAATAGCTCATTTTTAAATTTGTATATAAACGCGGTTTGTTTTATTATCGGGAACTATGTAAATAATATTTTTTTTCGATTAATTGATTTTTTTCACATTTCTGTTGATTAAAAATCACGAAACTATCGAAAAGTCTTGACTTCCTTTCGAACGAAATTTACAAGGCAAACACGCGCGAACGCTCTTATTCCCGAGAGCTCTTCACCCATCGGACACCCACTGATAGCTCACAACGCAGACCGAGGACGCCAAGTTACGCTACGAGAATTCCGAAATTGTACACATTCGCGTTTTGGAGTAAATACGACAGCGTTGCCACACCGTTAGGCCGAACGATCGAGGATCAATTCTAACAGGCGAAATACGACGCACAATAAATTCGCGATACGATATATTTCGTGGACGAAAACGACAATGATGAAATAGTAATACGCGCGAGATGTCGAAGAACGTTACAATACGATCGATGTGTACCGAAATTTTTTCTCTCTCTTTATTTATGTTAATGTTTTCTCTCTCTCTCTTTATTTCTGTTAATTATTGTGTTAGAATAATATGTACTTACACGTTGTCGTCGTCGGCCTTTATTCCCTCGATCGCTGCGTTTGAAGAATATTGTTGAGCCATGTTTTTCAATATTATTCACTATTTTCGCACGGCTCGAGGATCGCGTGCTTCCCAATCGGTCGGTTGGAGAAAAGTGATTGACGATCGCTTCGCATCGCTTCGTTTTTATTAAAACAAACACTCTTTTGTTCTTTCGCGAAACATCGAGAAGAAACACGAATATCGAAACGTCGTTTATCCGTGCGTCGTGAAAACTGTCTCATAGCCGACTGAACGAAACTTGGTCGCGAGTCGCCGAGATCCTTGTCGTCAGCTCCAGCCAATCACAGCTCGTATAAAAAGACGACAATACAAATCTCGAATCATCGATAATTTCGATATAAATCGAGCTCACCAACTTTTTAGAGGGGGATGTTCAAATAAAGATAATTCTGAAGAGCTACGGTTTCCCTTTGTTTTTTTTTTTTATGAATGTTGTTGCATTTCATTTCCGGCTTCGTCGAAGTTTCGACGAAATTTAACCTGTAATTAAAATTTTAACGGTCTCGCCACGGAGTATCAGCGTTGAGGCGCGTGCGCACTGGTGGTGTCTGCTATGGAATTTTCGTTGGTTATCAAAGTTTATCCGATAGTTCGAAATGGAAAACAAATATACTATCGCGATTTTTTTTCATTTCCTTTAGCCAATTGCAGCTATCTTGGTTTCTCGTTGATGTTCTTGTTTTCTTTTTAAACGTTTATATGAAAACTGATACGATAGAAATATAAACGGATAATAGGTAGGATAGGTGAATAGCTGTTTGAAAAAAAAGGGGTGCAATAGAAAAAATAATTGTAATAAATTTTGAAACACCAAAAACGAGATATTGTAGATACCTACGATTGGAGAGAATTTTTTTATTTTAATTTCAAATGTTTCTGCCCGCTCGTGTACTGCGTGTACCTGCGTCACGACTTGTGGCCACTGGATAGCGTCTGCTACGAAATTGTCGACGGCTTCCAAAGATTGACAGATAGTAATAAAAGAAAATCGATATGTACGGTTGTGATAGTTTTCAATAATATTTTTAATGTAATTTGGTAATTTGTAATAATTCAATTCGGTAAATTGTAATTATACTGGACATTGAATACATTTTCGTTGTGAATTGATAACGAGTTTTGAAGTGGAAACGTGAAATTTATACCTTTGTGACAGATGTGAATCAAGAGACGCGGTAGCGTCTCGAGACAAGTACATTTAAACAACTGTCGGTAAAACAGTGAGCGAGATGCACCAAGACTCTATACTCGAGGGACCCCAATTTCAGCGTGGCCCCAAAAGGAATAATTGAAATATAATTAACGGTTGCCTTTAAAAAAATGTTTAGGTAAGGCAATAAATGTAGTTTTTAATTATCTTTCGAATGCGACCAAAAGAAAACCGATAGAGCAAGGCATTCAAAAGATATGCGCTATTTAATTTTATGCCGATTTTCACATAATTCAGTGGTCGACCAAATTTTTCGCTCACTCTGACGTCATCGCACACCTGCCAACTACTGTACGCGTTCTTCGTACTCTCCTTAACGATAGACAGTTATTGGCATATTCCTCGCCATATACGAGACGATTTATAGCTATAGTGATTACGTTTTTTTTTCTATCTGCAATAAGTTCTTGGCTTGTATTCGTCCTAATGGATGAGTGGCCGTTTAGATCGAAAATCCATTAGTGGGATGGGTGACCGCTTAACCCTTTGAGTCATAATTTTTTTCTTACACGCGATTCACTTGAAATTTAATTCTCGGGGGTTTTTGAGGTCGCTGATTACAAATCCCAAGTCAAAATTCAGTATTTAAAAATGGCGGATCCAATATGGCGGACGAAAATGCAATGAATAAATTAATTTTGGCGAAATTCATTATCGGGGGGTTTTTGAGGTCGCTGATCACAAATCCCAAGTCAAAATTCAGTATTTTAAAATGGCGGACGAAAATGCAAGAAATAAATTAATTTTGACGAAATTCATTATTGGGCGGTTTTGGAGGTCGCTGATTACAAATTCCAAGGTAAAATTCCGTATTTAAAAATGGCGGATCCAATATGGCGGACGAAAATGCAATAAATGAATTAATTTCGACGAAATTCATTATTGGGGGGTTTTTGAGGTCGCTAATTACAAATCCCAAGTTCAAATTCAGTATTTCAAAATGACGGATCCAATATGGCGGACGAAAATGCAATAAATGAATTGATTTTGACGAAATTCATTATTGTGGGTTCTTGAGGTTGCTAATTACAAATCCCAAGTTAAAATTCAGTATTTCAAAATGGCGGATCTCCCAAGTTGCTTACCTTGTGTACTTTTATCCGCTGAACACTATCGTCACCTTAGGATTGACGAGATATTATGGGAAAGCTATGGATTCTCATAGCTCTCATTTCGGTATACTGAATCCCCCAAAAAACACCACGAATACTGTAAAAAACGTGAGACAAGTAAATTTACATACATTGTGTCTGTTTTGCAAAAAGTAGACAAATTCCCAAAAAACACCCCAAGTGGTGTAAAAAACTCGAGACAAGTACATTTATATAAATAGTGTCCACCATGCAAAAAGTGGCCAAATAATAAAATCTTTACATGCATAACCAAGTACATATCGTTGATATATTCAGCATGGTCGAAGCTAATTCACTTAGTACAAATAAAGACTATCTGTTATAACCTACTATTTCATAAGTATGATTATTATGGAAATAACTTGTCCGGCCATTACATATGTCGAGTCGTCAATTGTCTAAATCCATCGTCGAATATTTTCATGAATTCAGTTCTATGGCCGGACAAGTTATTTTCATAATAATCATACTGATGAAATAGTAGGTTATAACAGATAGTCTTTATTTTTACCAAATAAATTAGCTTCGACCATACTGAATATATCAACGATATGTACTTGGTTATGCATGTGAAGATTTTATTATTTGGACACTTTTTGCATGGTGGACACTATTTATATAAATGTACTTGTCTCGAGTATTTTACACCACTTGGGGTGTTTTTTGGGGATAATATATACTCTGATTTTGTCAATACTTTGGGTGATAATATATTGTTTAAGAAATAAAATGAGGAAATGTTTCTGTATTCGTGGACGATATTTCGTGTTTTACTTTTCGAAAAATATATTTCGAATGTTTTATTTGATAATTAAAAATAACCTAACTTTTAGCGAATCAGATTTTTTTTTCTTTCATCGTAAAATTAAAAGTTGATGTCACAATGACTTCAAATTTGGTGTGCATAGTGTTTTTGATATACGAAAATAATCCTGCGAAATAGATCAAAGTTGGTTCGCAGGATTTCTAGTTAGAGCACCGTACGGACATTCGATGTGAGAAAAATGATTTTTTTATGGAAAATTGTAATAAAAAAATAGTTAGCGATGTCGGATTGTCTTCAAATTTGCTGTGCATAGTGTTTTTGATGAAACAAAATGATGCTGCGAAGGAGAAAAAAATTGGTTCGTAGAGTTCGATATGGTCACACCGTACGGACATTTGACGGGAAAAAAGAAAAAATTTCAGCAATAATTGTTTAGAAAAAATACTGAAAGGTCTTATATTGGTTTAAAAAGTATTGTGCATACTTGGGATTGTATGATAAAAATTTCCTGCGAAGGAGAGCGAGATTGATTGATACCATCCAAAGTTGCATTCTAATACGGACGTCCGAGAACAAAATTTCAGGGAAAAAGCTATTTTTTGTGAACCGCAAGCTAAAATAAATATTTCCAAGCTTCGCAACTACTTAAAATTGACTACGCATGATGTTGGAGGTATACCGAAGTGAATGGTGAAAAAATTAAAAATTTTGGAGCATGCGCTGCGACGAGTTTTATCGAAAGCTGTGCCTCGAAGGCTTCGCAGGTCATTGCAATAGGCACTCTTTGCCTATTTTTATAGTGAGTGCCTAAAAAGATATATATCAGTCTCTTTCTGACAGTCTGCCGTGTTACTCTTGGCCTCGTCCCGCTCCGAACGTACTAAGATAGTACATTGGCGACCAGAATCGGTGTATACGAGTATCTGTGAAAAATTACTTTTTTTAAAAGTAAAAAACGTACGCCAAGTACATAAACGATACAAAAATATTTTGTTCTAAGAAACTGCCTTTAAAAAAAAATCCAAAATAAAAAGTAAATCACGCGAGCCAAGCTTCGACGAATATTTTTGAATGTCCAATGTTAATGTTAATGATTAAAAAATTGCATAACTGAAAAATAGAATTAAAAAAATACTTGGCACGTCCTTTCTTTTATGCATGAAGCGTTTCATTTGGATTCGAGGGACGTGCCAATTATTTTTTTAATTTTATTTTTCAGTTATACAATTTTTTAATCATTAACATTAACATTGGATATTCAAAAATATTTGTCGAAGCTTGGCTCGCGTGATTTACCTTTTATTTTGGATTTTTTTTAAAGGCAGTTTTTTAGAACAAAATATTTTTGTATCACTTATGTACTTGGCGTACGTTTTTTACTTTAAAAAAAAAAAGTAGTTTTTCACAGATTTCACTAATTTTTGATAAACCGCTGGAAAACTAAAATTGAGATTTTTTAAATCAAATCAATAATAGTAATTACTTTCATAGTTCCAATTGTTTATTGATTTTATTTTCTTTATTGTAATTATTATAACTGTTTTCTTCCTTTAAATTAAAACAACTATAATATCAGTTTTCTCAGTAAAACTCAAGCGACGGAGAATCGGTATGGTCATTCGCGAAGCATCGCAAGGTGATTGCGAATAAATTCACATATCGTAGCAGGGTTCATCACATTATCACAAAAATCTTTGATTCTCTTATCAAAAGAACTTTATACATCTGCAGTCGTCTTGGTGGAAAGGCCTCTTACTTTGACTCTCGCAACGGGACAATGATACCGTCCGTTCCAACAATTCTCTCGACGAGAGAATTCTGCGATCCGTTTCTTCAATTTTTATGACCAGAAGAAAAGAAAATTTTTCATAATTTTCTACAGTGTTCTTCGAAGAAGCCCTGAAAAAAATGAAAATATTTTCTCGTCCGGAGAAGTGGCGAAAAAAATTATAGAATTCTTTCGCTGCGAGAACCAAACGAAGCGCTGGCGGAGTTGAATTATCATGAGAGTCAATCAAAGAATCCTGTGTAATTTCTCCTAAGATAACTGAAGAAAGAGTTATGACATTTTTTTGATAAAGCAATAACATTTTTTTCTTCATACTATGACAAACCTGCCGAGGAATCTTGATTCTACGGCTTGTAGCGCTTCAAGAACAGAATCACACCGATCTTCGCCAAGAAGATTCTCTCGATCTTGTGGGAAACAGAGAAACTTGAACACTGAGAAAAGAAAAACAAAACTGAAAAACAATATTTTTTTTACTTTTTTGAATCTTAATTCATAATATTTTTCTCGATTTTAGTTTTTTATTGGAGGTTATTTTATTTGCCTGTCATCACGAATCACGTAAAAAATCGAATCGAGACGAACGAGACGAGACGAGAGGAGAAAACACTTTTTAAAAATCGTTTTCAATCATTAATTTTTTCACTTATTTATTTCTTTAAAACCGCTTCTCTTGATTAGGTTACGTCGGCCGGCTATCACCAGCATTCGACACGGCCCATGGGCCGAGCGAACACCGAACACGCATGAAGGGCCGCAATTTCACAATCTTCCGCGATGCCCGACCCGTTGTAGATGACAAACAGAAAGGCGTATCTTTTACTATTCGACACGTAAAACGGTGCGCGATCCTGCCATTCTGTTTCTCATCTACACATGTAGATGAGAAGCAGAAGGGCGTATATCCATTGCCGTAACCCGGTAAATGATAGGAGAGGATGCCCATCTGTTTCTCATCTACACATTTTTTCTTTCAAGTATCGCTGATCGGATACCTTTTGGGTCACGGCATCGATATCTCAGCAACGGCTGCACCGATTCAATCGCACCTAGGCGCATTCGAAAGCTGATGGCCGAATTATATCGTGAAAGACTTGCCAAAAATGTGATTCGAAGTTAATCTTCCGAGAATCATCGATCGAAAGTTTTACTTCCGGCATATTCGCGTATACTAAGAAGCGGCATGCGCTTCGGCCAGCCTCGTACGAAATAGTATATTGCGGCCCGAGGGAGGGAAAACATTTTTCTCGCGAGTGTGAGTTTGCAGCACGAGCCCAAGGCGAGTGCCGCATTCACGCGAGCCGAGAAAGTGTTTTTCTCCCGAGTATTGCATACAATTTTACGTCACAAGGCGAGGAAAGAAAGTTTATTCGTGCGCGAAGCGCAGGGAAAACCTCACTTTCCGTGCCGCAGTGACGTAAAATTTTTTTTTTTCACACACCTGCAAGGAAAGTTTGTACTTTCCTCCCTGATGAGTGGAGAGCAAGTAAGCACTTTTCTCCCTAGGTCGGAAAGGACTCCCAAGGGAGAAAAGTACTCGCTTCCTCCCTCCTCATCAGCGAGCCAAGTATAAACTTTCCATTACAGGTGTATGAAAAAATCGTATTTGCACCGCGGGCGGAGTCGACATTCCAACTCGTGTGTTTGGTGCTGCCCTCGGCGGGTAAAGAGACTTCGAGGAACCCTCGGGCCTTCGGCCCTCGGGCCCCCGACCCTCTTTACCCATCTCTGGCATCACCCAACACCCTCGTCAAGAATGTCCAACTTTCCGCCCTTGGTGCAAAATATACTATTTTATATACTTGCCGTCGAGACGCTGCCGCGTCTCTTGATACGTACCATGTCCGATGGAAACGGGCAAAAAGGCAGTTCTTATGTCGGCGGGGACTAGCTGGATGTATGAATTGAGTAAACCGGAGGTAATAAGTACTCTCAGGTTGAATGGAATCGAGGTAGACGAAGAGGAAAATTACGACACGTTACGAAAGTCGTTAGTCGAGTTCGTGAAAAAGGATATAACCGAAAATTGGGAACACAACATTAAAGTCTTGCAATCGTCAGCCCAAAGCGACGGTAGTGGCCAAGGAGGAAGCGGAACGCAAGTCATAGACGAAAGCCAACGGCAGCGAACAAACAGACGAGCCATGGAGGTTTCAGCTGAACTCGATTCCGATATTAAGAAGGACGATTGCGAGATGTTTACGGAAAGCATTGAGTAGTATTTCATCGCGAACGACATTGAGAACGAAGCGGAGAAAAGAGCGGTACTGCTGAGCAAAGTGAGTGCGGAGTCGTACGCGTTGATTCGGAAAATTTGTGCACCGGACAAGCCCGCGACGAAAACTTCTGCAAGTATTGTAGAAGCAGTGAAAACGTACTTGAAGCCACCAGCTTCGCATCTAGTGTATCGCGCGAATTTCAGACAGAGAGTGCAAGGACAAGAGGCAATCACCGAGTAATGTGGCAGCTCTGAAAGATCTCGCTAATGATTGTGAATTCGCTAATTTAGACGAACAAGTGCTCGACCAATTAGTAAGTGGCTTACGAAGCACAAAAATTAAGACGGATTTATTGAAAATCGAGGCGCCAACGCTGCAAAAGGCGATCAAATTAGCATTGGCTGCGAATGCAGCAGGAAAAGGAGCGGACAAGATGCGGCAGTCTAGTACACGCACGGAAGAGGAGAAAGAATTCCACAAAATTCAAGGGCACGGAAGAGGACGCGGCCGAGGAAGAGGAGCTCGGGGACGGCCAAGACGGGAGCAGAGCGAGCCACAGCGGAGAAGGAAAGAGCAGAGCAAACGCGGGGCATCGCAGCGACGAAGATCGCAATCAGCACCCGGGTATACGGAGAATTGTTATTGTTGTGGCAAACCGAATCACCGAGCACGAGACTGTAAGTACCGCGATGCGACATGCGACAACTGTAACCGTAAGGGACATCTGAGAGACGTCTGTAGCCTACAACGATCGAAAGAAAACAAGAAATCGTATGATTCTAAGAAATCGTACAATACAAGGAACGCGCGTGTCGGCTATATGGAGCAGCAAGACGAAGAGTATAGCGATACCAATAGTATTACGAACGACTTAGAAGCAATGTTCCCGAGTACGAGCCGACGCGAAATTCACGAATTGAATTCGAATGTTTACGTTCCGGGAAAAGCGCGAGTAGCTCCGCAATTCATGAGAGTCAAAATATTAGATAAAGAAATTCGAATGGAAATTGATTCCGGGGCTTCGATGTCTGTAATACCAGAGCGCGTATGTAACTAATATTTCTCGGAAGTAGAAATGTGTGAGCCACACTTGGAATTAACGAATCACGACGGCTCCGTAACAATTCCGGTGGGAATGCTAAAGCGTATCAAAATCGAAGCAAACCGGCGTGTAGTATTCTCGGACGCGTATGTCACGCGAGCATCGGGACTGCCGATTATCGGTAGACTGTGGCTTGAAGCTTTCGGCTTGTGGCGTTTGTACCCACATTTACAGTTGCACGAAATCTCGACGACAATTAAAAATAATAGTGAAGCGGTATTGACTGACCTTCTGTCAGCAAACAGACAATTATTCTCAGAGGGATTAGGCACGTTCACGAAAGGCTTTTGTCACGTTTATTTCTAGAATCCGAAACGCGGAACTTTAAACTTAATTTTCAGAACAAAAAGAACGAAATCGAAAACTCAAACCAAACGGGAGTTATACGCGAACGAAACTTAACGCCACCTTCGGCCACCCACCCTCGCGAATGCATCGATGGTCCCGGGGGGAGGGGGCAAAATTAACTAGCGTAATTTTTGTTTCGCCGGTATTATCAACCGGACTAACCTGGGAGTCGGTGGAGTGAGCCGACTCCCGCATCGAGATCCGCGAGCTAAAGCTCGCATCGATATCCACCGATGACACTCACGAGAGCACACGGTTACGGAAATGCACGGCTACTCAGGATGCGGGTTTTGGTAGAAGGGTCGCAATCCGAGGCCAACAGAATAGCGTACGCGATCGAAAACGGAATCTCAACACGAGATCGCACCGAAGTGCAGCGGGAAGCGCTCAGCCGATCGAGCGATCGAGGCGAGCAGCTCAATGAATTTCTATTCGCGATCGCGAAAATTATCTAACGATAAACTCACCGAAACAGCAGAACTTAATCCATTATTTTGCGGGATCCGCGTCTTTCGACGTCACGAGAACTTGATCACGAACTGCACTACGAGAGCATTCTTTCGAATGCATCTCGCTCACAAAATTCGGATATAATTCGTATCGGAATTATCACGAACTGTCACT
Organism: Ischnus inquisitorius; assembly: GCA_963924025.1. Classification (NCBI taxonomy): domain Eukaryota; kingdom Metazoa; phylum Arthropoda; class Insecta; order Hymenoptera; family Ichneumonidae; genus Ischnus; species Ischnus inquisitorius. Next base: position 19,344,615 of record OZ001244.1, read on the forward strand.
CTCGACCGTATGTTGAACGCGAGCGAACGAGAAAGTGACAGGTAGCACGAAACACACGAACACGAGCGAGAGCCGAGTATCGGAGTCCGCGGCAGCAAGAGTGAGACCCACGCTACGCGCGACTCACGACACACACACACGAGAACACACGATCGGCCGAAGCCACGGTAACGGGAGCGCGAGAGAGAGCCCGAGTTGCCTCTAGGGCGGCTCTCGGTAGACTGATTTGCCTATGATTAGGCGCGTAATCGGTCATTATCATTATTTCGGGAACTTTAACCGGTAGCTACTGCCCTCTCAAGCTACTTCGCTACGGGATCTAGACGGTAATCGATAAATGGGCTGTACGGAAGCGGCAATGTTTGAGGATCGTTGCGATCGCTACTCTCCGTTCGGTGCGTGAAAACAAGGCTCTACTCAACTTCTTTACTCAAAATACACGGCACAAGGTACTCCTGCCTTGTCCGGACAAAACTAAACCCTCCGCCTGTTCTCCAACACACCGAACCTCACCTTGAGAGTGCCGGACTTGCACCGGACTGTAGCGTATTCGCAACGAAACCTCGTCGAGACTCTCCACTATTCGGGTATCTCAGTACTTCGAGATTCGCACCACCGAATAGCTTCGAGATCTCGACTAACTGTAACTGAACAAAACTGACTGAATGCATGAACTGAATATTGACGATAACGAAACTGCATCTGGAAGAGCTGAATCGTACTGGAAGTAGCGAGAGACAATAAGCGAGATCTATAGAACGGTAATTTGCGGTATTATTGTTGTTTTTGGTTTTTGTGTGACGGTGATTCGAAAAATCACGTCACAAGTTATAATGCTTGGCACGCCCACAATTTTTAGAACCACAGGCACATGATAATGAACTCGGCGATCTTTAACTAATTGCACATACTTTTTTTAAAAAGATTTTGAAAGAAACAACTAATACCTTAAATATACTTGGCGCAACTTTTACATCGAAGATGTTTTTTACGATACTAGAGATATTGCGCGAGCTGCCGCGCGCGAGCTTCGTCGATGGCGCTGCCGTGCGCGAGCTTAGTCTATGGCGCCGCAGCGCACCGATTTAAATCAATGGCGCTGCCGCGCGTCAACTGACATTAATGTTGCTGCTGCGCTTAGGCTAAATAAATGGGATCTTTTGTTGTACCGCGGGAACGCCGCTTGTAGTCGCAAGGTGCATCGCGCAACAACCAAGGTATGCGAGCAGTGGGCGAGCGGTGCGCGAAAACAATTACCGAAATAGAGCGCATCGCGCGCGATCGAGCAATCGCCGCATCGAGCGATTCTCGATCGCGGATAAGTAGAGCAGCGCGTCAGCAATTTAAGTAGCGTGGAGCCTCCATGTTCCGTGGACGTACGGAATCTGGAGCGACGAAAAATAAACAGTAAATGATAAAGAGCTGAGTTTTATGAAATAATGTTTTGTCTAACAAATAATGCTGATGCTCTCGCTCGATATATAATGATCCGTGAGTGAGTATTCGACAGTCTGGTGCGACTCGAGAAACTGTGCGTCTGGTCCCAGGAATTCGGCACAGGAATCCAAAGGGTAACATAGAGTGTTCCGGGCAAGGAAACGTATAAAGTGGCACTGGCGGGTGAGGGTCGGACCTGGATCCCGTGTGCGGAATTAAGTCCTAAAGTTCACTTGTGAAGTAACTTTGTAAAGTTGTGTGCAAAAGAGGCAAATTGTAAAGTGAAATTGTTTATTACTCTGTTTTCTATTTCGTCAATAAATTGTTATTGTGCCTACGACTTGTAGTCCTCACTGGGGGCCTAACCCCTTACTGGTAACATCCTAAAATCTTCGGAGATAATATCTCACCCGTCGAGCACGGACTGATCACCCGGGCTCCGGCAGTACAAAACTTTATTTAAAAAAAAAATGTTGATGATTATTTATTAACACTTTATTTAATTTTTTTAGAAATAAATTTACAATTTGTACAGTTAGGAAGTTAGAAGCTCCGTCGATCATTTAGAATAAAAATGAGTAAATAGGAAAGGGTCTCTTCCTGCATTGCCATCAATGGGACTCTCCAATTTTTGCAGTCAGATTGAGTTACCTTACTTCGATTTGATGAGCAACGAATCTTTTTCTTGTATGCCCTATTTAAAGAAAACATAAAATGCATTTCGGCTCCAACATTATCATAAAAATATGACTTGCGTATAATATATAAGACTAGGGAGGCTCCGCCCCCCTGCGCGCTTCGCGCGCCAACCCCCCGACTTTTTGGCTGTTCTCTCGCTCAATGAATTTGTTTGGAATATTCGAAACTGTAATCTACTAAACTATTAAGTCCCGCCGTTCCCTCGAAGCATTTCAAGTCCGCTTCTGGCTCGATAAAATATTTCGAACACGAATATTTCACGCTTGAAATATTTTAAGTCTTGCTCTTGTCCCCAAATATTTCACATCACCTTCTGGCTTGAAATATTCGAAGTCCCTTTTCGGCCCAAAATATTTTAAGTCCTGTCTTTGGCTCGAAATATTCCAAGTCCCTTTCTGGCTAGAAATATTCGGTCCGGTACATACGCGACGCGATAATTTACGCGACGAATATTTCGAGCTGAGGCCCTGTAGGGATTTGTCAGGCCATTTCTTGACCCTTACCCCTCGTCGGACCCCTTGCTGGCCCAATTATTGACCTTCACCTCTTGTCGGGTCTCCTGCCGGCCCAATTATTGACCCTCACCCCTTTTTGGGTCTCCTGCCGGCTCAATTATTGACCCTTACCCCCTTTTGGGTCCCCTGCTGGCCCAATGATTGACCCTCACCCCTTTTTGGGTCCTCTGCCGGCCCAATTACGAACAATTACGAAACGTCAGCCTTTCAAGCGTCAGTGACTCCAAAAACGCCAGCCCAAGCAGGAGACTTTTTTATAGTATAGTAGGGATATGTTCTTTTTGTTCTCAGCTTTTAAAACGAATATTTTTTTTTTAATTTAATGATGTTAAAAAATCATCGTACCTGGTATTCTTCGGTTATTGGTACAATTCCTTGTACACAAAATTTTTCACAATTCCATCGCGTTGTTTACCAAGATATACTTTTAATGATTCCCAAGAACGAACGCGTGAAAGGGCAACATACAATTGTCCGTGATTGAAAATATCTCTGCGAAGTTCGATGCTTAATTTTTCGAATGTTTGTCCCTGCGACTTGTTGATTGTCATAGCAAAACCAACCTTCACTGGGAATTGACGACGTTTGAAGGTGAAGGGGTAGTCAGTCTCACTGTAGAGGGTGATGCGATGCAAAAAACCGATTTCTCCTCTTTTATCACCGGATAAAATTTCGCATCGCAGAATTCTGTTGCCCAATTCTAAAACCAGTAGTCTAGTACCGTTGCACAAACCTTCGTCGATACTCAAATTTCGTATAAGCATGATGATACAGAACTTACGAAGCCGTAGTTCGTGAAGTGGTAAGCTTGGAGGCGACAGCATATTCAAGTACTCGGGCAAGATTGTCTCGTTGATGCGGTCGTTGACACCACTATTTTCTGTACTGTCAATGCTAGTACAGAGTCGTTCGGTAGCACTGTCGAATAATTCCATGACCCTGGTGTTGATTTCATCAACGTCGACATTTCGAGCGGATAGAATGACACGTTTCGCCACCCCTCTAATTGTCCGTACGTATCTTTGACAATATTGCAGTTTGGTTCTGCTAGGCAACGTACCGGGGTTTGAAGATTGTCGTCTGAATCATTGAGAATTCCATCTCCAACGTTCAGTACAAATTGAGTTTTCAATCAAATTGAGTTTCGCTACGAGTACCTCCTGTTTTTACCGGAAGAAGTTGTCGGGATCCTCCGAGAACAATAACTTTTCCACCAAAAGGTTTGTTATTGTTCATTATATCCTGCAAGTGCGGTCTGTGACTTCGAGTGAATAATGTGGAGCCATTGGTGCTTCGTCCCACACGAAAAGGTCGACGTTCTTTAAATACCTACCTTGTTTCGAATATACCTTGATGCTCGATGTTGAATCAGAGTAGAGTGGTCCAGGAAGACCAAACGTTTTATGTGCTGTCTTACCTTCAGGAAGCAATATCGCTGCAATTTCGGTGAAAGCCATAGCACTGACACATTTGCCATTAACTCGCCCATGTTCGAAAGTGTGGTATACGTAAACCTTTCACCAGATCTTCCGGGCCCGTCAATGTAAAAGCAAGTTTGTTGCGCGTTTTCGTCGTCGATCGCATTTATAACGCCATGAACGAAGTTTTTCTGAGTATCATTGAGTTGTCTATAAGGGAAAGCGGGGCAAAACTGCATACCGGGGCAAAATGGGATATACGCACAATGGGACCAGGGCGGAATGGTATTAGGGCAAAATGGGCCAGCAAAAACATGTACTTCGATGGGTTTTTATCTTGTCCCATCTTGCCCTAATTCTATCATACAGGAGACTTTATTTGACCATTTCGTACCATTTTGCCCCGGTATGCCATTTTGCCCCGCTCTCCCCTACTGTTCTGCGCCTATTTTTGCGATTTCAGCGAGCAACGTCTCAGGTTCGTCCCGATCTGGAATCTCAATTTGTTCTATTCCGGGGAATTGGGATACACTCGAACCTCCTTCGTTCAGCATTTGACCGATACGAATATATGCTTTATTTTGCGCTTGCTGCATTTCCATGTGCGTAATCCTCTGATAACTTGACTTTGAATCCTTCCCACAGTACTTCTGGGTGTATAGGTTGTGACGTGATTTTTGAATCATCGTCACAAAAACCACAAAATCATTAAATACCGCAAATTACCGATTTGGAGATCTCGTTTATTGCCTCTCTCTCTACTGCCGGTTCGATTCAGCTCTTTAGATTCAGTTTCGTTTGGTTTTCTGGTTCCATTTTCATGCATTCCATTCAGTTTGATTTATTCAAGATTCGGTTTTATTCAGTTTTGGTCGAGATTTTAGATTCACTTTAGTTCAGTTTCGTTTTGGTCGGTATTCTTGACTTTATTTGGTGGAGTATGTTTGAAATCAAAGCCCAAATAGAGAAGAGATCCGATGACATTTCGTGCGAATACGATAAAGTCCGGTGCAAACCCGGCACCTCGAGGAATAGTGCAATGCGTGGAGATTAGGAGGAGGCATCGTTCGGTCCAAGCAAGGGTGGTGGAAGACCTTGCGCTATGTTTAAGTTGAGTAGAGCCTATCGCACGCATTGACTAGAGGAAACGATCGCGACGATTTGTTCCAGTTACCGTAATATATGATTGGCTCTCGAATGGATAAAGTGTGATGAGAGGGCAGTAGTTATCGGTCAAGTTCCCGAAATGATAATTATGATTATTCGTCAGGATTATTTGCGTAGACAAGGCAGTCTGCCGAGAGCTGCCCTAGAGGTAACTCGGGTCTCTCTCGTGCTCCCGCTGTCGTTGGCTTCGGCCTATTGTTCTCGCGCTCGAGTCTCATGTGTGTCGTGAGTCTTGTAAACGTATCTGTACAAATACTTTGGAGCAGTGACACTTGTTACAACCTCCATGTTAATGTGGGAATTGAATATAAGCGATAATGTCGGACAGTATGGTACGACCCATTGATTGTCGACGATGTGTCCTCCTTGGCGCTCGTACAGAATCTCGGTATCTCTTCTACGGTACTGTGGATAAGCATCTGCATCCATTGTGGTTTCCTCGCAGAATGGCTCCGGAAAGTTTTTGGAGCATTTTCCATTCACTTCGCACCATGCTCCGCACGGGCCGTGAATCATATTGCTCATGGTGATTTTATGTACACCAGGATATAATTGGGGGTCTGGGATCTCAGCCGAGATAAAACTGTCAACCATTTCTGGTGTTCTGAGCTTGTTTTTTAGCGTCACCAACAGGTGCATGTGTAATAATCTACGCTTTTGCGTCTCGATCGTATAGACGTTGTGACGTATTTTTTTTGACTGTAAAAACGCGAAACTCAAAATCAACAGAACTAAACCGGAAAAAGACGAAATCTTAGCTCAAACCAAACGGGAGCAAAACGCGAAAACGAAACTTACGTCACCTTCGGCCGTTTCCCTCGCGGGTGCATCGGCGTCCCAGTGAGCGCCAGCTAGTCTTTTATTTCGCCGGTAATTAGCAAACCGGACTAATCTGGAGGTCGGTGGAACAACGACCGAACGATACCTCCGCCTCCACGCATTGCACTATTCCTCGAGGTGCCGGGCTTGCACCGGACTTTATCGTATTCGCACGAAATGTCGTCCGATCTCTTCTCTATTTGTGATTTGATTTCAGACATACCCCACCAAATAAAGTCAAGAATACCGACCAAAACGAAACTGAACTAAACTGAATCTAAAATCTCGACCAAAACTGAATAAAACTCAATCTAGAATAAATCAAACTGAACGAAATGCATAAAAATGAAACGGGAAAACTAAACGAAACTGAATCTAAGGAGCGGAATCGAACCGGCAGTAGAAGGAGCGGCAGTAAACGAGATCTCTAATCAGTGATTTGCGGTATTTTATGATTTTGTGGTTTTTGTGACGATGCTTCAAAAAATTACGTAACAACGTATGCGTTTGTTTCTCCAAAAAAATGTTGTTTTGTTATCAAATCGAGTAGGTGTTTTTTCTTAATATCGAAAACACGTGCGGTAAGATCAGGCCAATAGGAGGGTGTTTGACCATCCAGTAAATTTTCTCTTATCTTACGCCAATTCGGATTATAAGTCATCGTGATGGAAAGATCTGGTTTGCCGAATTCTCAAACGATTCCCATTGCGTCTTGATAGTGTTGCATCATATTACGTGGTGAGCCAGTAAGCGATGAGGGTAAGATGACAATTCTACCCAGTGTATGTTTGCGCACGTATCTTCGTTTGATTTGATTTTATGAACTCTATGCGGTTTTTTTCCACTTTCACATACTGATCGACAATCCATTATTGAAAAAAACTCCTTCCTTCCAGGATGAGGTTACCTTGATTATTTTCCCGGATCGCCGTCCGATGTCGCACATAAGCTTCTCTGGAAATTCGGTTTTGATTCTCACAGGTTTGTCGCAAATCTCGATTCCAACCGCGAGTACCGAAAGGGTAAAACAGTGGATAGATCCACCGCTCAAGATTGGGATCCATGGTACTCACGTGTAGTCTTTTAGTATTCTTGTTGATTATAGTCACATACGATTCGGGGATTTCACCATCGGCAGTAGTGGAAAACACGGCAGCCACTTCGTTACTACGTTAACAAAAACGAAGCGTTATAGTTTCGAATACGTTCGAAAAAATTATCCGATTTAGCGTGTGTGCCATTGAATAAGGAATTCAATTCGTCTGGCATGGCTGGCAATGGTTCAAGGTGTACTTTACCGTGACTGCAGCAATCATGGAAAGAATTTTGCATGTTGGATACTGTTTCTGCTACGAAATGTACAGCAGTACAGTGTGTACACAGTTCAGACATGCGACCCACGTAATGTTTTTGAACATTGTCTATCGGATTTGCAGCCAATAGATTTCGTTCGTCTAGCACATTTGGTTGCAATCTTGTTAATTGAACATCGATGATGAGTTCGTAGTTTTGCACGGCTGGAACTTCAACAATGCCCTCGTCCGGTGCCACGATTTCTAGCAGTGTTCTTGTCTGCGGGTTATTTGCAACCACCATGGTTTAGTCGTAGGCGGTTGGTGGTTGCGATATTCCTTATGTCTGTCCTGCGATTAGGGCCGTGTGTTGTTCTTGTTGAACATTTTGTACAGTTGTATCGACATTACTCTCTTTTGGTAATCCGATAACAACTCTATTACTTTGTATCACCAATTGTGGCATGTCTAGGGACTGTTCTTCCGGGAGATTTAAAGCTCGTTCACTTTGAATATTCTCTATGGCTGCTTTGGATTTACTGCGTCGAAGATTCTAGTTTTAAGTTTTTTTTTGCCGTTTGGCATTTTGATAAGCAGCTTCCTCGTCGGGTATTCGAGTAACTTTTCGTCGCCCCATAATGAACTTCAATTGAAAATAATAAGGTGTCTTATGCGCAACAAACGAAAAGTAAACATGAGTATCATCGAAATAACTTGTTCAGCATACGTACATACGTTGGATGGATTAAGTTGAAAATTAATAAATAAAGAATTAAGCTTAATCCAAGGTGGGTTTGCATACTATTCAGGTAATCTTTCTGTCCGGTCTAATATCTAGTTTAACATAATAAAGTTCATTTCCATTATCTTTCAAATCGTTTAGATTAATTCAATTTTCATTCAGTTCGGTTCAATCCAAGTTTCAATTCAGTTCAATTATGATTTTAATTTCTTCCCCCAGAGTCTTTGGATACCTGTAAAGAAAAAAAACATTTTTGAGATAAGGAAGATTTACTTATTTAAGAAGAAGTGAAAAATCGCGGTCTGTAAATGATCTCAATCGTGCAAATTTATTTGTGAAAAAAGTAAATTTGCGTTGGCTTAGCGATTACCATGGGCATAAAGTTTGCATTTTTATTTTTGTTTTAACAGAAAAATAAAATGATTGAAAAACACTCACAGTCGCGCATCACCTCCCCTTACTCCTTCATTAATTAGGTTGCTTTAAGCAAACTATTCTTTAAGGACCTACATCAACCATATGAAAGATATCAAAAACATCAATTTTGCACAATAATCCTACATAATAAAGTCTGCATAAGAGATTTGTTTTATGTCTATCGTCGACGCATATTGAATCACAGTTGTTCTAGGCGTCACAGTTGTTCTCGCGTGATTACAACACTCGCCTTCGGCTCGTGCTGCAAACTCACACTCGTCAAAAAAAGTTTCTTGGCACTCGTAACGTAATATACTATTATGCCACTGCGTGCGGAAAGTACGAATTTACGCGCGGCGAGGGGAAGCGCAATAAAATTTTGTACAAAACTCGTGCGAGAAACTTTTTCTCAATTCGGGTAATTACAACACTCGCTTTCGGCTCACGCTGCAAACTCACACCCGTCAGATAACATTTCTTCCCACTCGTATAGTAATATACAATGGATAAATCAACAAATCCAATTTAGCTTAAATAAAATTTTCGGATAAAAATATGAGTTTAACAAAAGTTAAATAAATAAAAAAAAAAAAATATTATGAAACTTCTATTCTTTTCGGGATTATTCAAAACTCTTTAAATCGAATTTCCTGCTCGGAAAGTAATGCTCCAATCTCTTCAAAAGCGTTATGGGAGAGATTATTGAATCATTTAATGTATAATAGACTTACTGTTTTAGTTGAATGAATTTTCGTGTGAATGAAGTCTTCTCCGATAACCGGGATCAAAGTCGATCATGATAAATTCCATCGACCACGAGAAATGGGGCCCTTTTTCTACTTATCCTTGAGCGTTCTATCCGCTCGAGCTTGGTATAACTTTGTGTCGCTTTTCGTAAGTGCGACAGATTCCTCCCCAGGAGGAAGATTCAGCTCCGACGACTGAATGAATTGTCGTTTAAACAGCCTTCTTCAATAACCGGGATCAAAGTCGGTAATGGATTGATTAATTTCCTATTCTTCTTTAGGACATTGAGAATATTTGGACTTGTCAGAATAGCAACGAACTGTCGAACATCCAAACGAATAAGCAAAGTAAGCAGTTTTCTTCCGCAAAATTATCGAAACGTAGTCAAACCGACGAGTCAATTTTTTTTCAGCGGACTTTTAAATTTTACGTTACAAACTTCTAAGAACACTCAGGAACATACTTTCTCGGAATTATCATAATTTGTTCGTTATAATTTATCGTCAATTTCCTTGTTAATTTGTTACTAACGTAGAGTTTTTTGTTGTCGTAAACATTGTCATACATTTTTTGTAAATATATTGTGCATTTTTTTCTATGTAACGGTCGCTTTTTTTTACCGACGCGTCTTCAGCTACTTCGGGATCGTTAGGGGTTCGGGGCGAGCGAATAATCGTTAGATGTGGTCAATTCGGTGAAATGAATAGTTGTTTATTCAAAAAACACATAAAAAATACGAAATACAGTACACAAAATTATTTTCTATCGACGCTTTCTCCTTTCGATGATTCCAGTATCAAAAATCGCGTGACGAAACGCACTCGAGTTGTTTGGCAAAAAGACAATTATTGATTAAATTGAAATGATCAATTAATTTGTTAATTGATCGCGGATAACGAAGAAACTAAAATTTATCTCGAATTATTATCGCGATTGAGTTGCCAAAACCAAATTTCAATACAATGTCTCACTCTTCGTGAAAAAGAAAATTAATGATCTACTGTACCGACCGAGTGTCAGTGATTCCAGTGCCAAAACGATTTTACCGATTAATTTTCCGATATTCGCCAACACAAGAATTAAACAAGAAATAAAACAAAAATTGCGATGAATTTTTGTGTCGAATTACCGACCGAATCGAAATACCGATCGAATCAAATTACCGATCGAGCCGTCTTTCTCGGTGTAAATGAACCCCCCGACGCGTACCTGTCGACCACCTCCGAGGTTATATCGCGGAAGTAAAAATGTTTTAGGTTAGAATCCCGATCGCTTAAATTACCCTTAATAATTGATAATTTGCTAATTTGCAACAAGCATCTGCCGTGAGGAAGGCTCACGCAGAGTAGGATCGCGGGATGAGCTCGGAAACGAGCTCGCGCCCCTACCCCATACGCTAACCCCCTCACAGGGCCCTCGGCGAGAGGTTCGGTATTCGCCCGGAAAGAACTCGAAAGTGGGGCCACGATCGAGTCCCCCGGGGTGCAACCTCACCTCCGCTGGGTAAACTAACCTATAATCTCTAGGGAACTAAGGATAATCGGTGTCTGACACCGGGTTCTCCTGGCCCCTAGGCTGATTTGACCAAGTTGAACTAGAGAAGGTACCAGTTGGAGCCCGCTCAGCCGACTGATGATTTTCTGCGCTCCGCACGACCTTTTATACAAAAACTGCCCCTTTCTGATTGGTCGAAAAATGCCGCATTGCGGTATTTTTTACTTGAGCCAATTATTGCGTGAAAATCGATAAACTGGTCGATTTTCACGCGCGGGAATATTTGAATCGCAAAAATGCGAAATTTCAAGAAAACTCAACAAAAATCAATAATTATCGAGAGAAAAATGTCAAAACGATGTATTTCCGATAAATTGAGGCGGAGATGGACCTCGTTCTCCGTCTCAATAAATATACTTATTAATTTTCTCGTTATGTTTGTAAATATCATGATTGCTGTATTGTAAATACCGTGTATAACTAAATTATTGCCATCTGCTGTGAATGAAATTGAATAAATATTTATACTATTTCCAGTGTTTCATATTTATTAACATACACCGTAGAAAATACACTCGATGTAACATCGAGAATTTAATTAACACAAATCAAACTCAATATATCCTTTTTTCAATCGAGCATGGAAACGAATTATATCACCCGAATTCAACAAATTAGCAAAACGAACGGGATTGAACGGTTACGCCATTCTTTGTCGTTTCGCTGGCGGTGTCACTATGTTGATCATGATTTCTGGATTTGGGAACGAATCTTCCTCTGTGGGAGTGTTACGTCCGAGTAACATTAAGAATTGGCCCTGTTTTAGACCTTAGCAAAGGCTAATTGTCCGGGATACGGGCTTGGTGATTTGGTTGTAACGGAATTTTGTTGGATAATTTTTTGGATAATTAAGTGATTATTTGCGATATCAAGGAATTGCTGAGTATGAAAGAAGGAGAAGTTCACGGTGGTCCGCGCAACTTCTAGGATAATACGGAATAGGATATCCAGTGAATTCGCGGTGGGCCGCGCAGCTCGGTGGATTTTAGAAAAGGATTCCATAGCTCGCGGCGGGCCGCGCAACTAGGATCTGTTTTGAAGGATTGATGATGAGTTCGCGGTGGTCTGCGCAACTCATCGGGATTCGAAGGCTATGATGATGAGCTCGCGGTGGTCCGCGCAGCTCGAAAAGAATTCGAAGTTTGCATTTAAACTACTGTACTTGAAAATATGAACGAGCGGAACAAGTTCCAGCTCGATCCGAAGAGTTTGAAATATTTACAAGAACTGACTGACTGACTGCTGACTGACGACTGGCGATTTTCTGTACAAATTGTGGTCTTATATACTAGTCGTATATCTATCTTTGTTTTCGAATAAGGGTAGGAAAGGGCAAGTTTCTTGTAGCTTATTGCCTCGAACTCGCCGTCTCCCACTTCCTATGTTTTGAACGAATCGGGAAGAATTGTTATCTGTAGACTATGTGTGAGGGCCTAGACGTCCCCTTCCCTTAACCATTGGAGTAGGGCCTTATCTTCAGGAAATACAATGCTGTTTTGAGGGGTGCAAGATACTAGGCGCTTCGGTGGAGTTACGGGGATGTAACAGAAGGAATATTCTCGCCGGAGTCGACTCTCACGTAGAGGAATGTAGTGTTGCTAACAGTTACTTCGACAGAAACTCCTGGCACACGTCCCTCCGGGAAGTTCGTCATCGATGTGACACGGATTTCGAGTTTGTTGTTTCCATCGGCGATGCTTCCTATACCGGCACTCGACTCATTATTCGAATGCCCCGTCGCTCGGAATCTGCTCTTCACTCACCCGGCGATTCCTAATAAATAGACAAAGTGCGAATTTTTTAAATCGGTATACACATTTTTCAATTGTAAATAGGAGTGGAAAATGTCATTCTTCCAAGAGCAATTACATTTTTTTTTTAATATTGTTGAGTGTATAGTAGTATATTTTAATTGTAAATAGGACTTTAGAATTTCCGAGAGTCATTATTCAATTTTTTTGTAAATTATTTTTGAGTTTATAAGGGACCTATTATGGTACATTTTCGTGAATTATTAGGTATAATGAGCTTACTTAGTTACTTCTTTTTTCCCCTTCTCGGTCGGCTACATCTGCCCACGTAGCATTTGCGACGATAGCAGCATTCGATCCGCATTGCATTTCGCGGTCTACTTCAATGGTGATTTCGGTGCCGGGCAGTATCGTGATTTCCAACGGGATATTGCCTCTGTTGTACTGCGGCCTTCGCTCTGCAACCTTCGATGAACACGACCTGGTATATATAACATCCGATTACAAACAATAATGAGTACAACCATTCGGATTTTCAATAGTCATCATTTAACTAAATTCAATGTTAATAATTTTTAGGCACTCACTATAAAAATAAGCAAAGAGTGCCTATTGCAATGACCTGCGAAGTCTTCGAGGCACAGCTTTCGATGAAACTCTTCGCACCGCATGCTCCAAAATTTTTAATTTTTTTAGCATTCACTTCGGTGTACCTCCAACATCATGCGTAGTCAATTTTAAGTACTGGCGATGCCTGGAAATATTTATTTTAGCTTGCGTTTCACAAAAAATAGCTTTTTCCCTGAAATTTTGTTCTCGGACGTCGGTATTAGAATGTAACTTTGGATGGTATCAATCAATCTTGCTCTCCTCTGCAGAAATTTTTTATCATACAATACCAAGTATGTACAATACTTTTCAAACCAATATAAGACCTTTAAGTATTTTTTCTAAACAATTATTGCCGAAAATTTTTCTTTTTCCCCCGTCAAATGTCCGTACGGTGTGACCATAACGAACTCTACGAACCAATGTTTTTCTCCTTCGCAGCATCATTTTGTTTGATCAAAAACACTATGCACAGCAAATTTGAAGACAATCCGACATCGCTAACTATTTTTTTTATTACAGTTTTCCATAAAAAAATCATTTTTCTCACATCGAATGTCCGTATGGTGCTCTAACTAGAAATCCTGCGAACCAACTTTTTTCTATTTTGCAGGAAAACTTTTGAAGTCATTGTGACATCAACTTTTAATTTTACAATGAAATAAAAAAATAGTATATTGTGCAACAAGGGTCGAAAGTTGGCGATTGTGACGAGTGTGAGGTTTGCTGCCCGAGCGAAGCGAGGGCTGCAATCACACGAGTCGCAATCGCCAATTCGACCCTCGTTGCACATCATATTTTTCGTAACGAGTGCATGAATCTGCGGCACTTGGAATGGCAGTCGCGCGAGACGAACACTGAAAAGTGAGGTTATGACTCTAGGGTCGAAAACGTCGAAAGTAAACTCCCAAGAGCCGAAAGTGAACAAAATACGAACTGCGCATGCGCGACTTTATCATTTCACCACGGGTTCGCGACTGGCATGCTATTCGCCACTTGCGGCTCGCAAGACTGCCATGGAAAGTGCCGCGATTCATGCACGAGTTACGAAAAATGTGATTCGCTAAAAGTTAGGTTATTTTTAATTATCAAATAAAACATTCGAAAAATCTTTTTCGATAAGTAAAACACGAAATATCGTCCACGAATACACAAACATTTCCTCATTTTATTTCTTAAACAATATATTATCACCCAAAGTATTGACAAAATCAGAGTATATATTATTCACATCTGTCACAAAGGTATACATTTCACGTTTCCACTTCAAAACTCGTTATCAATTCACAACGAAAATGTATTCAATGTCCAGAATAATTACAATTTACCGAATAGAATTATTACAAATTACCAAATTACATTAAAAATATTGTTGAAAACTATCACAACCGTACATATCGTTTTTCTTTACTATTTGTCACATTTTACTGTCACGCATTACATGTCACACTGTCACATTATTACTATCTGTCACACTTTGGAAGCCGACGACAATTTCGTAGCAGACGCTATCCAGTGTGCACAAGTCGTGACGCAGGTACACGCAGTACACGAGCGGGCGGGAACATTTGAAATTAGAATTAAAAAAATCTCTCTAATCGTAGGAAACTACAATATCTCGTTTTTGGTGTTTCAAAATTTATTACAATTATTTTTTCTATTTAACCGCTTTTTTTCAAACAGCTATTCACCCATCCTACCTATTATCCTATTATATTTATATCGTATCAGTTTTCATATAAACATTTAAAAAGAAAACAAGAACATCAACGAGAAACCAAGATAGCTGCAATTGGTTAAAGGAAATGGAAAAAATCGCGATAGTGTATTTGTTTTCCACTTCGAACTATCAGTTAAACTTTGATAGCCACCGAAAATTCCATGGCAGACACCACCAGTGCGCACGCGTCTCAACGCTGATTCTCTGTGGCGGGACCGTTAAAATTTTAATAACAGGTTAAATTTCGTCGACACTTCGACGAAGCCGGAAATGAAATGCAACAACATTCATAAAAAAAAGAAACAAAGCGAAACCGTAGCTCTTCAGAATTATCTTTATTTGAATATATTTGAATAAAATAAAAACTTTAACACAATATACTACGAAGGCAATAAATCGCAGACGTGTGCTCGAAATAACAGTTTCTACGCAAAGCCTAAAAACATCTGGCTTCCGAATGGCTGACAGGCTCGATCAGTCGCGGGAAGATTTAAAAACTGATATCGCCACACTCGGCAGAGTGAGGGAGACACACCGAGAATATATTTCACATCACCTTCAAAATCTAAATCATCTCAAATGAATTTTTCGAAAAATTTGTAAAAAGTGGTTAAAATATTTGGAAGGCCCGCAATAGGCTGCAAATTTTTATTTTGCAACTCGGGCATGAAAACGGCGCTTTTCGGGTCAGTTTTGCGGGACGAAAGTAGCTCATTTCGGAACAGCGTCGAAATGTCGGTAAGCGCATGCGCGTCACACTACATTCCTGCCCTAGGGAAGAAATGTCCACTTTTTTGCCCGCTTTTTTAACCTCACTTTTTTTCGTCCCGCAAACATTGCCCTTCAAAGCGCCTATATTCCTGCCCTTGTTGCAAAAAATATAGTGTGCAACATGGGCCGAGTTGGCGATCGCGACTCGTGAGATTGCAGCCCTCGCTTCGCTCGGGCAGCAAACGTCACCCGCGTCGCAAACGCCAACTTTCGGCCCTTGTTGCACAATGTACTATTTAAGTAACGTGCTACTTCCTCTTCCATGCAATGCAAAAACCATGACGATATCTCATTTCTTACTCGAGTTATCTTTTTTTGCCGACGAGGCTGAATATTGACGAAATTTCACTAAAAACCGAACAAAAAAATCAATTTTCTCGAGTTTCTCGAGCCTAGCACGCTGCTCATGGACAAAACGATGACGGACCGATTCCACGTGATATCGGAAACGAACAAAACGTTTGAAATCTTAAAATCACGTTTTATTATATAAGGCCTGTCGGAGACTTCGAGACGAATTTTTCGACAAATTTGTAAAATGTTGTTGTTACGTCCTGCTCTGCCAAACACGTTATTCCATCTATTCGATTCGTTTATTTATAATTTTGCCAATATTCAATGACTAAAATCATACACCGGACATTCCTTCTCGAATTACAGAAATGCACATCCGGTCGCGAAACGGCGTACGGCTCTCCCACGGAAGCCGTGCGACGAACCTCGCGCCTCAATTTATAAAATCACGCGATTCTCTATCAGCATTTTTATTGTGCTCAACCGAATTTATCTTCTCTCTCTGTTTTAATTTATACTGTCCTTTTCTCTTCTGATCGCGCGTGAATCGCGATCTCAGCATTTTCGGCTGCCTCGCAACAGCCAGTTATTGCCTCAAATCAATTAGTCCTATTCCAACTTCCGAACGGTAAAGTCTTTCCTATTCGACTCATTAGAATCACCCCCTTAAAACACTTATTATAATTATCGAACTTTGAATTATACACTTCGCCAAATAAATCATTGTTATTTGAGGAACGGGATATGAAATCTTAATCGAGGAACCGAACCCGTAATATTGTTCTTCACGTACAAGTCTAATGGACTCGACCGCTGTGACCCCGCGAACAAGTCCATACCTCTGAGTTGCCGTCGTTCAGGTTAAAAGCGAATGCGATCTCTGAACCGCCGCAAACAAGTTCACGCTACCTCTGAGTCGCGCGGTACAAGTCACGTGAGACCCACGGACAGACCTCTGAGACGTAACAAAAAAATGGTGTCAGAAGTGGGATTGTGAGTTCCTCGAGTTCCCAAACATACGAGAAGTAAAGTGAAGTGACCGAAAGGTGAAAACAACAAGAAGAAGCCCGCAAGCCAAGAAGACCATTCTCGATCATCCGAGGCCGAAGTTCGCAGTCACCAGAAAATCGAAAAAAAAAAAACGGAGATGTCAGCAATCCAACAAATTCTCATCCTGCTGCTGGCTGCCCTCACGTAAGTAACTTCCAATTATTATCGATTTTATCACATCGTTCGAGGGATAGCTCAGCTATCCTGAAGCCTCGTAACCCCTTTGATCATTTTCAAGTAGAAAAAAAATAAAAATATATATATATTTTAAAGCGAAATCGTAAATTTCGAGCTTCAAACCCTTGAATCTCAAGCTTTTACATTCCACAATTCTCCAAATTCGAAATATTCAAATCTAAATCCTAATTCTTCATAAATTTTGACGATTCAAATTTTACAACTCTTTAATCTCCTTTGTTGCCATTTCTTTTCGACCACTCATTACTATTAGACTATAATAAAAGTTGTACGTTATTAAGGATAATGCGGAGTTAGTGAAACACTATCACCGCCACTCGCTCGATCGACAATCTCGCATTCGGAATATTAGTTACCGCTATCAAAAACGAAATGTCTCGTGGTCAAATAAATTCTCCCGACCCTTTCGACAACGACGGATCGTCAAGAGGGAACTACGCGAATCGAAACGATCGATTACGACGATCACAGTCAACGCATGACATTCTTAACGCGTTTCCCGCGGATTGCTCCACCATTAACCAGCCCACAAATTTCTCCGCCTACAACCCAATATCTACCAGATCCAACGTTGCTGGGTACGAACAACGAAACCCAAACCCGCAACGACAAAGACCACCACCTATAAGCGTCCCATCCTCGCAAAACTCAATACCTCACTCCATTTCTCACCCGAATCCACAACAGCATGAAAGCTGGAGTTTCGGAACGCCCGGGCTCGCACATTCCACCACTAATAATCCTCTTCACCACAGTTCTCCGGAAACGACACCCGCAGACTTCGAAATGGTGTCGAATTTTCGCAAATTAAATCTGCGAAGCGAAGGTGACTGGCTTACCAAATTCTTGATCCCTATTGCCGTATTCGACGGAAAGTACATGCCTGTCGAGGAATTTATTTCCGACGTAAAGTACGCCATGTCTACCCTAGAATTAGCGGATTTCGCGAAATTCCGCTATCTTTTATTTAACAAATTAAAAGGGGACGCGCGTAGCCAAATCCATCCGAGAAGAATGGAGTACGAGTCGGTCCAAGACATCTTGGCCGATCTGGAACGACTCTATTCGCGGAAAAGAACGGATCTCGATCTCAGGGTAGATTTAAAAAACATCGCTCAAGGCACCCACGAATCAATAGGCGATTACGCCTCTCGCGTTAAACGTATAGTAGAACAGTTAAATCGGGATTCTTTCGATCAACACGGTAACCACCGCGATCCGACCATAATTCGACATGAATTGGCAAAAAATAAAGGTGACGCACTGCAACGATTCGTGAAAGGGCTCAAGGAGCACCTCAGCGACACGGTTTGGTATAAAGAGCCGTCCTCGATCGAAGAGGCGATGGCCTACGCGCACGAAGCCGAAGAGATGTACAAAGATCGCGAAAAGGTGCGAAAAAACCGAATAAAATACGATCAAAAGAAATCGAAACGCGAGCCAAGCTCAGAGAAATCTGAACAGGCTAGGGAGACTCGCGTAAACTCGAAGACAATCCGGTCCACCCGAGATAAAAAGCGAGACGGTTCGCACTCTCGACATCGTTTGCGCTCGCATTCCTCAGCGAGAGTGCACTACGCGGACTCTCGCGAAAATGCGGGACCGTTTTGTACTTATTGTTCGAAGTACGGCCATCTCAGAGAGTATAGCTGGGAGCTCCTAAATCGGAGATATTACGAGGAACGAGAGCGCGAACGAAGGAGAGACTCCGACGCGCCCCGTTCAAGAAATAACAGCAGAGATTCGATTCGCAGTAATAGAAACGACGGTGACTTCGACGATCGCAGGAAAAGACCGAATCGCGACTATTCCCGCGAAAATTATTACAATCGCCGCGATAGAGGTTCATCTCACTCCTACGAAAGAAACTCGTCACGCTCTCGCGGAAGACACGACGACCATCGCGAAAAAAACCTCTTCTCGACCACGAGAAAAAGAGAACGAATCGAAATCGCGCTCGCACGAAGCAGATTCGGACCGGAAAAGTAATAAATCGAGACGTGAAAACCGAAACTCTTCTCGCGATAAAAGTAGTTCCGTTCCGTTCGTCACCATAGCGACTCCGAGCCAGCCGGTGAAAAGCACCGTTCTTCTCGACCACGACATCGCGATAATTAAAAAAAAAAGGAGAAGAAAATACGTTTTTCATCCTCTGACTCGAGCGAAGCTGAGAATCGTCAGAAAACTAAGAAAAACACCGGCAAGCCCGCGTAAAAAAAAAGAATATGGGATTCATTCTCGCCGAGTATCCCGCCGAGTAGCTCGGTGTATCTCGCCGAGTATATCGCCGAGTATCGCGCCGTATCTCGCCGAGTAATTCGCCGAGAATAGTGCACTGTGCTCAGGCCAATATTCTTTTGGCAGCCTCTGAGAAGCTCGAAGAACCGTTCCCAACTACTCACCGCGATTGTTGTAAAACCCATTGGGACGCGTGGGGAACTGCTTCCAGCTTCTTACCGCGATTTTCGTGAAAGCCTCTGACAAGCTTGGGGAACCGTTCCCAGCTTCTTACCGCGATTATCGTGAAAGCCTCTGACAAGCTTGTGGAACCGTTCCCAGCTTCTTACTGCGATTGTTGTAAGACCCATTGTGAAGCTCGGAGAACCGTTTCCAGCTTCTTACCACGATTGTTGTAAGACCCATTGTGAAGCTCGGAGAACCGTTTCCAGCTTACTACCGCGATTATCGTGAAACTTATTGGGAAGATTGGAGAACCGTTTCCAGTATCCTACCACGTATGTCGTGATACCCATTGAGAAGCTTCGAGAACCAGACCCAGCTTTTTACCGCGACAATTATGAAACCATGTGTAAATAAAAGACGAAGAAAAAGTCAATTTTGATAAATGGAAGAAAAATGAAAAACGAAGAAATATGCTTAAAAACAATTTTTTCCGGCGGATATGAGTTCCTCGAGCAAAGTTAGGCGCTATAATCTATCATTGGCGCTTGAATTTCGTTCAATGTCCCAAAAATATTGTAGCGCACTGGAAAAATCTTGGATAGACAAATAAAAAGATATATGTGAGATATGTCCAATACTTTTCAATATTTTTGGGATTTGCTCCAATTTTGACCACCAACAACATACAGTAGCATTTAACTTTGCTCGGGGAATTCATATCTGCCGAAAAAAATTGGATTCAGACATTTTTCTTCGTTTTTCAAATTTTCCTTCCATTTGTCAAAATCTACTTTTTGTTATTCTTTTATTTACACATGCTTTCACGACAATCGCGATAAGAAGCTGAAAACGGTTCTCCAAGTTTCTCAGACGGTTTCACGACAATCGCGGTAAGGAGCTGCGAACCGTTCTCCTATCTCCTCAGACGCTTTCGTAACAAACGCGGTTAGAATCTGGGAACGGTCCTCCAAGCTTCTCGGACGCTTTCACGACAATCGCGATAGGAAGTTAGGACAGGCTCTCCAAGCTTCGCAATGGGTTTCAAGACAATCGCGGTGAGAAGCTGGGAACGGCTCTCGAAGCTTCTCAGAGGCTGCCAAGAGAATATTGGCCTAAGCACAGTGCACTATTCTCGGCGAAGTACTCGGCGAGATACGGCGCGATACTCGGCGAGATACGCAGAGTTACTCGGCGAGAAGCAATCCCATATTCTTTTTTTTACGCGGGAGCGTAGACCGCGCAGTGCCTCAAGCGAAAGCACGAATTCGCGCGATTCACGTTCCCCAGGAAAATCACGAGACCATTCCAATGCATCGGACTCCTCGCAAAACGTACAGAAATCACACAATAAATCCACGGAGTCTTTAAACTTCGAGGGTGCTCGACGCACCGCGGCGTCGAGCAACGATTATCAAGCGCAGAGAGAGCAAAAGTCCGTCAGGCTAATATACCGGGGCTCCCTTATAGACCAGACAGCGTCGTCAGACTCAGATCAGCAGGATTAAAGGGAGGAGAATGCCGTTTCTACGTAGATAACGGTTCGGATATCTCAGTAATCAAACGAGGTTTCCTGTTTCCTGGTACTAAATACGATCGTAACAAAACATACAACATTACCGGGGTAACCGAGGGAAAGGAACACTCTCTGGGAGCGGTAGAATTAAACGTGAACGGCCTGCTCGGAGAATTTCAAGTATTAGAGAATCATTTTCGAATAGTCGAGAACGGAATCCTCGGACGAGATTTTTTCCGGAAACACAAAGTCGATATCAGTTACGCGAACGGCTGGATATGCGTCCCGAAACCCTACCAGATTATCCCATTCGTCGCGACAGAAATAATAACTGTACCCGCGAGAACGCGACAGGTAATGAAAATAAATATCACGAACAATTTATCAGAGGGATTTACTGGCCCGATTTATTTCGACGAGGGCATTTTCTGCGGTAACGCTGTGGTATCGAATCGCGACGGCGTCGCATTTCTTTATGTAATAAACACAAAAGATCAAGAAGTAGGGCTAATTGTACCGCGAATAGAACTAATGCCATTCGATGAATACACGTACGAAGAGGCTGAAGCGTTCGGAGCAAGTAACTACGAAACGGCACACGTCGCGCACTCCAAAGCGAGCGAAATAAACGATAGAACCGGGGAGATACTTCCGTTGTTGCGACTCGAACATCTCGTACCACACGAACACGAGCACGTACTCTCCTTGATCAATGAGTTTCCGGAGATATTTCAATTACTCGATGAACACCTCGGGAAAACAAACGTCGTTAAAGACAAAATATACACGACAGACGAGCTGCCGATAAATACCAAACAATACCGTTTCCCCCAAAATATGAAGGATGAAATCAACGCGCAAGTGAAAGATCTTCTCGATAAGGAAGTCATTCAACCATCAATTTCGCCGTTTAATTCGCCGATTTGGATCGTACCAAAAAAGTGCAATTCCAAGGGTAGGAAACGATGGCGGATGGTCGTAGATTTTCGCAAACTGAACGAAAAAACGATCGCCGACGCGTATCCGTTACCAAATATAACGGATATTTTGGACCAACCGGGCAAAGCTCGTTATTTTTCGATTTTCGATCTCGCGTCAGTATTTCATCAGATCCCAATGGACCCCAATGACCGAGCAAAAACAGCTTTTTCCACTCAACATGGCCATTACGAGTTTAATCGTATGCCGTTCGGGTTAAAAAATGCCCCGGCTACATTCCAAAGACTCATGGACCAGGTGCTCACCGGACTTCAAGGCATTGAGATGTTCGTCTATCTCGACGACATCGTAATATATGCTGATTCGCTCGAAGAACACGCGAAAAAATTCAGACGCTTGGGGAAAAGCATGTCGAAAGCGCGTCTGTCACTCCAACCGGACAAATGCGAATTCCTTCGACCGGAAGTGGTGTATCTCGGTCACATAATTAGTCGAGACGGGGTACGCCCGAACCCCGGGAATTCCCTGTCCCGAAAAATGTCAAAAACATCAGACAATTTCTCGGACTCGTCGGCTACTACCGACAATTCATAGAAAATTTCGCATCGATCGCGAAACCACTGACAAAACTGCAGAAGAAGAACATGCCGTTTGAATGGAGGGACGAACAGCAGCAAGCTTTCGAGGAATTACGTGACAAGTTATGCGAAGAACCAATCCTGCAATACCCTGATTACACGAAACCATTCATTATCACGACGGATGCATCGGACGTCGCACCCGGCGCTGTGCTTAGCCAAGGTGAGTTCGGTAGCGATCTGCCTGTCGCTTACCTCTCGAGGACGCTCCAAGACGCCGAAACGCGCTATGACGCAACGAAGAAAGAACTACTCGCGATTATTTACGCATTGGAACAGTTCCGATCATATATATTGTTGTACCCCGGGTACGCCGGTTGTTGTCGCAAGATGCATTGCGCAACAACCGAGGTATGCGAGCAGCGGGCGAGCCGAGCGCGAATATAATTACCGAAATCGTGCGCATCGCGGGCGATTGAGCAATCGACGCATCGAGCGATTCTCGATCGCGGATAAGTAGAGCAGCGCGTCAGCAGATTAAGTAGCGCGGAGCCTCCATATTCCGTGGACGTACGGAATCTGGAGCGACGAAAAATAAACAGTAAATAATGAAAAGCGGAGTTTTAAGAAATAATGTTTTGTCTAATAAATAATGCTGATACTCTCGCTCGATATATAATGATACGCGAGTGAGCATTCGACAGTCTGGTTTGACTCGAGAAACTGTGCGTCTGGTCCCAGGGATTCGGTATTGGAATCCAAAAGGTAACATAGAGTGTTCCGGGCAAGGGAACGTATAAAGTGGTACTGGCGGGTGAGGGTCGGACCTGGATCCCGAGTGCGGAATGAAGTCTAAAGTTGACTTGTGAAGTAACTTTGTAAAGTTGTGTGCAAAAGAGGCAAATAGTAAAGTGAAATTGTTTATTACTCTGTTATCTATTTCGTCAATAAATTGTTATTGTGCCTACGAGTTGCAGTCCTCACTGGGGTTCTAACCCCTTACTAGTAACATCCCAAAATCTTCGGAGATAATATCTCACCCGCCGAGCACGGACTGATCACCCGGGCTCCGGCGGTACAACAATATACAGTCGGAAATTTACGCTCGTCACGGATAATAAGCCGCTCACGTGGATTAAGAAGTTAAAGGATCCTACATCACAGCTACGACGATGGGCGGTGATTTTGGATGGTTGCGACTATGAAATCGTGCACAAACCAGGCAGGATGAACACGAATGCCGACGCGCTGTCGCGAAACCCACCAGAGCGAGTATCAACAACGTTGGTAGCCTCTGTGCGTCCAATGGTCGCAAAAAGGAGACGAACTCGCGACGAAAACGACGTTTCTCCTCGAAAAAGGAAGTATCGCAGAATATCGCCCAGCAGCAACTCGGATAGCGATGCTCCATCCTCATCCACCGACGATGAAGGCCTCAAATATAAAAGGAAACAGAAGGAATTCTTCCGCAAAAGGAAGCCACCATCAACATTGCATCACGCCGAAGGAACGAAACGCAAATACGAGTCGTCAGATTCTTCGGACCAATCGGTCGAGAAAAAGGAAAAGCAAAAGAAAATTCCGCGGACCGATGACGCGGAATATTGATGGGACAGCGGAACATCATTTGTCGACGAGAACAACTCGGCTACTCTTACCGACTCTCAGGAGGGAGAACGGAAGTCAAAAAATTCACAGTCTCCGACGAAAGACTCCCAAGGGGACCTCGATCTCACCGAAGAAACGACTCATCACTTCGAGACATCGGAAGAGCAGGATAATCGCGTCAGTGGCCCCTCAGGATCGAGGTACGAACCATCCAGGAGCCGCGCAACGTCCGATTCACAATCTGAATCAGAATCGGGCCCCGGGCCGAGCGAACAGCCGTTACCACCAAGCGACTCGGAAACCTCTACTACCGAAAGTGTAACAGAGGACACAACGATCAGACCACTGCCGGAGCCACCAACAATGGGAATAACTGACGAGGAAAACGCCGAAGATCCGGTAAAAATAATCAATCAACACATCGCCCAAGAAAAGGCATGTGTTGCGTACTGGCTCTCGTCAGATAAAGTAATAACGTCACAGGCAACTAGAATGCTTATTGAAAAACAAAGGCTCGACTGGGAAGAAATTATCGGCGAAGAGATAACACCAGGGGAGGTACTTGTACGGAAAAAGGGGGGACTATTTTCCTTCGGCCTTGTCTATGGTACAACCTTCTCCAGGCCTCTCGACCTCAACGATATAATCCGGTGTTTGGAAACGTTAAAGGAATTAATGAAGAAACATGACATCAAGACTCTTCGCGTCGCACTCGATAACGAATCGTTCGACAACATAGGACGTTGGTGGCTAAAGGAAAGCTTCACAAACGTATTTCGCGGCTCGGGTATGGAAATCATCATATACAATAGATTTAAAATCGTGCCCCACCCAGACGATAGAAGGGAGGTAATAGAAGAACACCATTGCTCCACTATCGGTGGTCACAAGGGCATGACGAAAACGTGGCAACTGACAGGACAACGATATTACTGGAGAACGTTAAAAAAGGATGTCGAAAATTTCATTAGGCACTGCTTAGACTGCCAACGACGAAAACTAGTGCGTGTAAAACATCGCGAACCAATGGTGATTACAGATACGCCAACAGACGCCTTCGAGAAAATATCAATCGACATCTACGGGTCGTTGCCTGTCACCTCGTCCGGTAATAAGAACATATTGACGATTCAAGATAACCTTACGAAATATTCGGAAGCCGTTCCCATGGGCAATACAACGGCAAAAGACGTTGCCACGGCCCTCGCGATGAAATTCATTTGTGTCTATTGGACTCCAAAGATCATAGTCTCGGACAGAGGGACAAATTTCGTCAGTGAAATCTTGCAGGAATTTGCGAAATTCTTTCAAATTAAGCATTACACACTCACCGCGTACCATCCACAGTCCAACGGCTCGCTCGAACGAAGCCACCACGTGCTTACGGAACATTTAAAACAACATATTGGCGAGCGCGGTAATTGGGATTATTGGGTCCCTTCCGCGATGTTCGCTTACAATACGAGCACTCACGAAGGTACAAAGTTCACCCCGTTCGAACTAATCTTCGGCAAAATCGCGAGAATCCCGTCGCAATTCGACTACGAACCAAAAGGATTACCAACACATCGAAATCACGACGAATATTTCCTCGAGCTAACTTCAAAGATGAAACTGGACAGACGAATGGCACGCGAGAACCTGATAAAAGCCAAACAACGCTCGAAAAGTTATTACGATCGAAAAGTCAAGAAGCACACTCATTAAAATGGAGATTATGTGTGGCTTATAAAGCCGGTAAAATCAGGAAAATTCGACGTCGAGTATATTGGCCCGTATCGCATTACGGAAGTTTCGCCAAACAACAATGTCGAACTACTAATACGACAAAGGGAAGAAGAAGGACAAGACAAGAAAACCATAGTTCATGTTGACAAGCTAAAAAAATTCTATGGCTCATACGAACAATCGCTCGCACGCCTGGACAGCTGAGAGACTACTACGAGTTGTATCAGATCGCCGGCCATCATGCTCCCGACAATACGACTCATGCTGCCAGTCGGGGCATTTAAATTTATCTCGCGACGGTAGCACCCATAAGAGGCTCTCTGTCAGACATAATGCCGTCGCACTACGCATAGATAAACCTCGTCCAGCCTCAATGTCGGGCGTCGACCACGCGAGGCGACTGCAAAGAAAAAATATATATATGTATATATACACGTATACAAACCAACACCTATAGCGGCAGCTGTAGCGCACTATAGAGGCCAGCGAAGGTTGCACTCCCGACGTTCGGGCCTCTCGCTATCAACCGAGAGCTGCGTCAGCAAACACCTCAGTTCGCTTGGCCGCTAATAACTAAATTAGAATGAAATGAAATAGGTTGAATAGGAGATACGAGGGCAAAACAAGGAAAGACAATAAGTCAAAATATGGAAAATAAGACAATTTTTTTTTGTGCATAGCATCCACATATGCTGAACGGATTTTTATTCACTAAATTTTTGTCTATCCCCTCTTCATATGACAAATTTTCTTTTCTTTTGTTCCAATATTAGGTTAACACAGTTCGACAATAATAAAATTACAATAACGTGAAAATACAACCTCCATGCTATACTTTTTTTTTTTTTAAATACAATAGCAGCAGGAAGACGGTAAAGACACTTACCGAGTGTCACCTGATGCGACATTATCGGACAGCGATACTACGGTAACCGACCGCTCGATCGCGCTCTCTCCTCCACAGAGAAGAAAGATGTAGCGATAAGGCGCGTTGACCATTATCGCGCGGTTACTTAGACGCTAACTGATTTAAAATAAAAATAAAAATTATACTCGCACTCGCGCTGACGTATTCAAATTTTTTTTTCTCTCTCTTTCTCTCTCTCTCACTGTTCTTGTTTTTTCGAAATGTCCCGATTCGCACTAAGACACTAATGCACAAAAATGTTATAATAACGATAATAAACAAACGCGTGAGTCGCTGTCGGCCCCCTCGTATTATTGCAACTACATTGCAACGGGAAGAGGGGAGGGGAACTTCCTCGCGAAAAATAACCACATCACGCAAATCAACATACTCCCAATCGTCATCGTCTTCGTCGTCGTCGGAATCGCCAGCAGGATGAATCGGCGTGCCGCCGGGTACCCAGTATCCGGAAGCCAGACGGAAACCGTGGACTGTGAGGCCGTCAATTGCTATAAGCAGGGCCTCCTCAAAAAGTCGACGAATTCCGAGCCCCTGAGGATCGTTCCAAGGAACGTTCTCAGCAATCGCAGCACGCAGAGCTGCGCGCATAGGCCGGAGACGCTTCCTCCCCGCCTCGCGCACCGGAAACTCCCGCTCGAACCTCCATTGCTAATAAAAAAAAAATAATAATAATAATAATAATAATAAATAAATAAATAAATGAATAAATAAATAAATAAATAAATAAATAAATAAATAAATAAATAAATAAATAAATAAATAAATAAATAAATAAATAAATAAATAAATAAATAAATAAATAAATAAATAAATAAATAAATAAATAAATAAATAAATAAATAAATAAATAAATAAATAAATAAATAAATAAATAAATAAATAAATAAATAAAAACATCAGAAAAGAAAATACGAGAAATAACAAAAAGCGTGCATAAACGGCCTGAACGTAACTTACCTTAAAAATAGCCATACCGGAATTGCAAAGCTTCGATTCCATCTCGGTAATGATTTTTTTCGTTGCGAACTTCGCAGCACGACTCGCGGATTAATAATGATTAGCCGCATTAAGATCTTAGCCCTACTGGCCCACATTGCACGCTATGCTAAAAAACAACAATCAGCAAAGGCAATGCAGGCAGGAAGTGGCAACATCACGCGCGTTTAGATGCGGCGGCCTCGCCTCGTAGCATCAAATTTTATACTCGGAATCTCGCGTTGCAGTTTCGGAACGGAGGACAGCGGATTCTCTATCATACCAATACTTAATAATCCCGGAATATATTCGGACCGTTGGGGATCGCTACGAACGTACCAAACAGCATGGAAACTCGTCACCTACATCGACTTGACGAGATTCCTACAGAGGAAGGGCACGTTGACCGCAGAATGGTCAAAACTCTCACGCGAGTGCCATTTCCTCGGCGAAGCTTGTACCCTAAGAGCCCAACTATCAACAATGTTCGATAGCATACAAACAATGGGAAGGGATCAACAGAAAATCGAGGAATTGATACAGGAATACGAAGAGCACTCGTACGAAAGGAAGAAAAGAGCGCCTCTCGAGTTTATAGGGAAAATCAGCCATGTTCGGTACACTCGATGCCGACGATGCAGCATTTTACGACGAGCGTATCGAGTCCCTCGAAAATGACACCCGTTCTATTATCGAGTTAATTGCGAGCCAAACTCACGTGATAAAATCAAAGTTTAACGAAGAACGAATAAAATTATTTAACATTACGCAGAGCTTCAGATACAAATTCGGAAATTTGTCAAGTGCCATGAAAGGATTCAATCGCAAATTATCGGCCGTACAACACAACGAAAAACTATTCGACGTCGCCGCGAGCCTCTTGACACCACAGTGTTAACGGATGCCGTCCTCTTCGCGAAACAAGGACAGCTACACCCTCGCCTATTGCCCCCTCACCAACTCCTACAGAGTGCAAAGGCGATCCAGCGCGTTCGACCGAATTCGGAATTTCCTGTACCGTTGCAACTCAGTTTTGCCTCAGAACTATTGAAATTATCCGAGCTCACAATTTACCAATCTCAAGGAAACCTCGTTTACATTATTTCGATACCTCTTCTCGAGCTGAAAACATACACGTTGTTCAGGAATATCCCGATACCGACTCACCAACAATCGAACACGCACGAAACGAGTCTCGCTTATATAAAACCCAGCTCGCCTTATACCGCCATTAATGACAATCTCGAATCGTATTTTCGTCTCGATAATGACGAATTGAAAACTTGTAAAAAATCGAACGATCGGTTCATCTGCAAAAACCTAAACGTCCTAAATCGGATTGACGGCCATAGCGATTGCGAAGTTAAAATCCTCACGGAACCGCGTTTCCGAGATCTCGCGTCGTGCGATATCCGTTTAAAACTAAGCACGCGGACACATTGGTCTAGAATCCACTCGCCCGAGAGACACCGGTCTTGCAGATGCAACGTGCTATCTGCCTACCTCTGCACGAACAAGACTTATCGCACGGCCTTCCCGAGTCATTGCCACCGACTCGGATAACACAACAACCTCGACTGCCGTATTCACAACGTTTGAACGCAGGTTTATTTTGACCTCAAAAGAAAAAAAAAATAATAAGTAAAAACACTAAACGCAAGGTAACGCCACATTTCTCTTATATCATATACGACCTTTCTTCCTCTTTTCCCTCCCAGCATGCAACGAATAACAATAATTGCATCCTATTAACTATCCGTTCTTATTGCCACCGTATTTTAATAGTAAAATTCGATAGTTGCAGATCCAAGTTAACGATCGTCTCAACAATCCGACTCCAGCAACGAACAAGTTTTGGGCCAACCACGCACTACTCGTCAGCCCAACTGTACCATCTTCGGTTTCAACGACGAGTCCACTACCCCCATAGAGTCACACTCGGATCGACACACACAACACATCTTTGTTCCCCCCAAAATAAAGTATATTTAAGGTCTATACAATGGGAGCTACTCTCCCACTTTTATCGGGTAACTATAAGTACACATACACCCCGAGTCACCACGTCAGGACGACCTGCGCTTTGTGGCCTTCCTCATAGCCAAGGCATTACTTCGCCTTGACTATATTTTAGGCGGGGAGGTGTTACGTCCTGCCCTGCCAAACACGTTATTCCACCTATTCGATCCGTTTATTTAGAATTTTGCCAATATTCAATGACTAAAATCATACACCGGACATTCCTTCTCGAATTACAGAAATGCACATCCGGTCGCGAAACGGCGTACGGCTCTCCCACGGAAGCCGTGCGACGAACCTCGCGCCTCGATTCATAAAA
Source organism: Ischnus inquisitorius (assembly GCA_963924025.1). Lineage (NCBI taxonomy): Eukaryota > Metazoa > Arthropoda > Insecta > Hymenoptera > Ichneumonidae > Ischnus > Ischnus inquisitorius. The sequence goes on from OZ001244.1 coordinate 19,374,825, forward strand.
TCACGCGATTCTCTATCAGCATTTTTATTGTGCTCAATCGAATTTATCTTCTCTCTCTGTTTTAATTCATACTGTCCTTTTCTCTTCTGATCGCGCGTAAATCGCGATCTCAGCATTTTCGGCTGCCTCGCAACAGCCAGTTATTGCCTCAAATCAATTAGTCCTATTCCAACTTCCGAACGGTAAAGTCTTCCCTATTCGACTCATTAGAATCACCCCCTTAAAACACTTATTATAATTATCGAACTTTGAAATATACACTTCACCAAATAAATCATTGTTATTTGAGGAACGGGATATTAAATCTTAATCGAGGAACCGAACCCGTAATATTGTTCTTCACGTACAAGTCTAATGGACTCGACCGCTGTGACCCCGCGAACAAGTCCATACCTCTGAGTTGCCGTCGTTCAGGTTAAAAGCGAATGCGATCTCTGAACCGCCGCAAACAAGTTCACGCTACCTCTGAGTCGCGCGGTACAAGTCACGTGAGACCCACGGACAGACCTCTGAGACGTAACAGTTGTAAAAATATTTGGAAGGCCCGCAAAAGGCTGCAGATTTTTATTTCAGTAGAGTCCTACTTTCTCTTCCATGCAACGCAAAAACCATGGCGATATCTCATTTCTTATTCCAGTTATCTTTTTTTACCTATGACGATGAATTTCGACGAAATTTCACTAAAATCCAAAGAAAAAAAAACAAAATTCTCGAGTTTCTCAGGCCTCACACGATGTTCATGGACAAAACGATAACGGACCAATTCCACGTGATATCGAAAACTAAATGAGCCGTTTGAAATCTTACAATCGCATTTTATTATATAAGGCCTTTCGGAGACTTCCAGACAAATTATTCGAAAAATTCGTAAAATGTGGTAAAAAATTTGGAATTTGAAAAATATTTGCTTAAGCAGACGAAAAAAATTTGCGTATAAATGCTTTATATACATGTGCTTTTATGCAAACCGTCCCTTCACTGGCTTTTTCACCATACAAGTCTGAAACGGAGCGCAAAGCGCGACGTGCATCCAAGATCGAATCGGAGCGTATAGCGCGACTCGCATTTAAGTTCAAAACGGAGCACGTAGCGCGACGTGTACCCCTGTGAGTGCCTTAAAAAATGTCCCGAAGGGACATTTTTCGGGGTTTGGGGGCGGAGCCCACCAACAAGTGCCTCTGCGCCCGCAGGGCGCTGAGGCGCTTGTTGTCATTGTGATAAAGTACGAACCTTATCCATTTTCACGATTGCTGCCGCTTTTTCGACATTTGTCTGCCACGCAAGACACTGCACACGTTTTCCAGCCCCGTTGTTGACCGTAAATTTGAATAAATTCAATTGGTTCTTGCCGACTGTTTTCGGCCCAATTACGCCATCCACATAACCACGAATGGATCTACAAAAAACAAGCTCCTCAGCGCCCTGCGGCTACAGAGGGTCTTGATAGTGGGCCCTCCAAACCCGTCGCGCCCCAAACCCCCCGGAGAATGTCCGTCCGGGACATTTTTTAAGGCACTCACAGGGGTACATGTTGCGCTACGCGCCCCGTATTGAGTGTATTTGCACTTCGCGCTATGCGCTACGGATGTTGTATGTTTTGTGACGGGACATTTCTCCTTGAAGACTACGGTCAACTAAGGGAAAAATGTCGTTACAAACCGAACAGCGAAAACGTCAACAACCGCCGCGATAGCACGGTGGGCTACAGCGACGGTGCCTCGAAATCCAATTAGGATACGCCCCAGCGTCGGCGCACCCGCTCAATCGCGCGTCGAAGTAAGCCCGCGCGACCGTTGCCCGCCGGTCAAAACACGACGCGGCGATCACACCGGGCGAACTCGACGAATACAAGCGGGAGATAAGCGCAAACTACGGTTAACAATGCGTAACGAAAGTGTCGGAAATTGACGCCACCTCCACCCCACTCTCGAGACGATGCGTCGCATCGCCCCGAGAGTATAAAAGCGCGAGTGACCGGCACACGATACCTACAGAATCCTTAGCAACCGTCATTGACACTTGTGCTCCGCACATCCTTTCCGTACTTAGTAAAAACATCTCCATCCTTTGAACTGGTCGTGTGAACGGCATACGGCATAGCGCTGTCCCGAACACACGTCGCTAGGCATCCCCCGGCCTCCTCGAAGCCTTAACGAACTTCGTTGATTTCTTTAAATTTATATTATTTCTCTTCTCTAGAACATTGATCATTGTCTGAGTTGATTCCCCGCGGGAGATCGCGTCGAGCCACCCCAGCTTCGCACCCCGTGGTGCGGATTCCGTCGCGGAGAACAACTTAACAATAAATCGTCCGCCAATTGCGAATCGCATATTATCCAACGAAAGCGTCGCGTGTCAGCGTTCTCAAGTCCTTTAATCGAGCTCGAGAACGTCGTGCAAGGTAGAAACACGATCCGATGCGATAACACCGTCGCGAACACAATACGTTTAAAGGCCCAGGCGTATAATCCCCATGTTTACGCGTCTGGAGTCGAAAGATATTTAACGTTCGGCGAATTGTAGCCGAAATTCATAGAATCGTCGAAATTCCGATACAACCGAAGCAATACTATTATTCTGACGAACGCGCGTGTGAGAACGATCGCCCGAGAGCAGTTGGAGAGCCCGCGATAGCGCACAGCCGACCACACCCTCTGAGCATGGGCTCCCGGCCGTTCCGATATAACTGATCTCGACTCCGGAGGATAAACACGCGGATTAATTGTCTCCTCGCGCGACCGTGCCGTATATTATCGAGTCATCCCATCGCGACAAGCTGGTGATGAAAGAATTCTCGGTCACTTGGCCAATGAGAAGTTAACTACTCTGAAGCTTTCTAAAAAAAAAAAATATGTTCCACCAATGACAGCCCCGTAGCCGAACCCGCAGTCGGCAAATAAAAGATTTGGCAAGACGGTCGAGGGTCGATTTTTTGCACAAATCACAGTTTATACGTCGCGCTCTGCCTTTCATTTCGAAAGTACGTATGACGGAAAAACATTTATCAGTTATATAAATTGATTCATAGTATTGAACCTTCGTCGAATAAAAACATTTCTTTTTTATACAAATTGATTATTATTATTCACGGTGGATATTTCCTTTTTGTTTGACGATAACTTGTCAAATATTGAGACACGAGACAGATATAACAAATTGCATCGCGTAGAACTTGATATAATTAATTTAACGAATCAAATCATGTCTAGTAAAGTTGTTTTATCGGCTTAAAACTTATTACCAGATCTAATGAGTATAAAACAAACACACAAAAAATAAACCAACACGAACACGATTACCAGTAAGCATTCAGGTCAAATATCCCCTTTAAATCCTTCCCCTTCAATGTATTTTTTTTTTCTTAGCCATAATAGATGGAATCAGTTCGTTATTGTCTCTGTAGAAGACCGAAGCATTGGAGAAGAGAAGTTTAAGAAATTTGCTATTGTTTGTGATTTTCAATGAAATTCGTCGATATTTATGGATGCTGCAAAAAAATGCTATCTCCAGAACGAAAAAAATATGTCGTCTTGGTTCCTGTCTTGTATTGAAGAGGAAGTAGTACTCAATAGTACTACTGAATAGTATACTCAAATAAAAAAAGAGTAGTACTCAAAGAGAGATTTGAGTAGTTACTCAAATAAAAGAGTGAGAGAGATTGAAGAGAGAGAGAGAGAGATTTGAGTGGTTACTCAAATAAAAAAATTTGTCGTCTTGGATAGCTCCGAAATATTTTATACAAATTGATGAAATTCTCGAAAAATTCGACTGCGAAGGCTCTTTGACAGTCCTCTTATAAAAAAATTCGTTTCCCACATTTGAGATGAATTTCTTTTTCTTTCTCATAATGCATGGAATCAGCTCGTTATTGTCTGTTTAAAACAGATAAGTATTGGAGACGAGAAGTTCGAGAAGTTCGTTTTTTTTTTTCTTTTTTCAATTAAATGTTATTGATATTTATCGTCGCTCAAAAAAATCAAATTTGTTGTTGTTGTTGTTGTTTATTTATTGCTTATAAGATTGATACAATCTCGTAGCAAGGAGATTCGATACAATTTGTCCGTAAACAAAAGTTTTCATAATTCTTTACATGTTTTATATTTTCTTTAACTTGCTTAACTTATATCTTCCTTCACGCGTTATGTTATGAACTTAGAAACGATGCTCGCAGTTTTAAGCTATTCACCGTGTAATAGAAAAGGTCTTTTGCTCTGGCTACATTAGAGTCGCAAAGAAGGTTTACCGCTTTTTGGTTGCAATGTGAGCCAATTAACCACCGGTTTACGAACTTAACCCCGAAGTGTTGGTATAACCGGCAGACTGATAGAAAATGCGCTACTGTTTCCTGTTCAAGACAGTTGCACATAGTGCAGATCTGCACGGATTCCAACCTGTACGTTACACCATTAACCGTAATATTGCACGACTGTACAGTTGCCATTCGAAATTGAATTTTAATATTAACTAGCTCGGTCGGCGACCTTGCAAGATATTCCGCGATTCTGTCACCTAACGCTCTTTCGATTCTTATTTGGCAGCTCTCTGAGTTTCTATATCTTTCGATGTCTTTGCTTTTGAGGAACGCACGGTACCGATCTATTATGCGCTCTTTACTGCTTTTCCAGTTTGCCGCTGTTAGGCTGTTAAAGATATCGCCTTCTCCGAATTGCGCCAGTATTTCTTTTAATTGAACTACCCAGTTGGGTTTTTGTGAACTGGACGGTACTTTCGCCAACTCTGTGAGCCTGCGAAAGCATATTTTTGCCAGGCACGTCTCGTCCATTTCAAGGATCTTAATAAACCACCCCAAGGCAAGGCTCAAGATTTCTACCGCGATGTGATCGATATTAAGTTCCAGACGTAATGCAAAATTTGGAGTGTTCCTGGGTAACCAAAAAAGACGTTTGAAAAAGCTTACGTGAGCCGTCTCAAGTTGTTCAAAGTATCTGAGACTCCAGATAGGGGCTAGATACAGCAGCGTGGCCCTGACATGGCTGTTGTATATCTTAGCTTTCCCTTGCCAAGAGTCTGCCTTGAGGTTGGCTAATATTGCGAGTGCCGTGCCAGCGGCGGTCTTAGCTTTACCAATTGCCGCTCTTGTTGCCGTGAGTCCAACAGCAGAGGACGAAAAAGGTATTCCCAAATACTCGTACGACTTAACTATTTCTACGACCTCTCCTTGGTATTGGAAGCCCTGATCGCACTTTTTCCTTCTCCCCATCTTGAAAACAACGATCTTTCTCTTGCCAGTGTTCACCGTCAGTCCCTTGGCAGCAGTGTATTTTTGGAGTACTTTGAGCTTTCTTTTAATGTCGATCGGGGAGTTGGCGAGTATGATCAGATCGGCCGCATACAATAACATCAATTCATCGATGGTATTATTTACGTTTATGCCAGTTAAGTTTGATTCCCGAAAGAACGACGTGGGCTTAGGATTTCACCTTGTAATACCCCTTCGGTGATCTCGACCGAGCAGGACAGCTCACCCTGAACTCTGACTCGCAGGCTAGTAGACTTGTATAGACTTTTGAGTGTTCACTATTTTTGTACTAATGCCAAGTTGTGAAAGTCTTTGCCAAAGTTTTACGTGCGGAACGGAGTCAAATGCTCTCTTAAAATCCACGAACAGACCATATACCGACGCTCCTTTGTGGCAAAGATATATCTGCAAGACCGATTGTAAGACAAAGGCGTTTTCCCCGCACCCTCTACCCTTACAAATTCCAGCTTGTTCTTCCGGAATTAGCCCCTCATCCTTAGCCCACTTGTTTAGCCTGTTGTGTAAAATCTACGTGAATATTTCGGCCGTCCAATTGACGAGAGCAATGCCTTTATAATTTGACGGGCCTGCCGGATCTGCTTTTTTAAATAACATACACATTTCTATTGGGGAATTGCCACTCTTGCTTTTTTTGACACATTCTTCGAGCTCTTCCATTGTTATTTGTGCATCCAGAACGGGGTGTGAGACTTCTCCGTAGTTCGCGTTATCTATTGCCCTCGGCGGGTAGATATTGGCATAAAAACGATTCAAGCAATCAATCGAAACGACAGGACGATTGTAAGAGGTTACCTTGCAAGCTTTGACTACTCCCCAGAACTCAGAGGCGTTTCGTATGTCGGCGAACTTGTCTAATAACCCATTCACGTACGTCTTTCTTTTTTCGTTTAGCAGATTTTTATGTTTTTTCGCGGCATAAAAGATTCTAGTTTGCTCCTGCGTGAAACCAGAGGCTTCACAAGTAGCTAGCGCGCACGTACTCTCCTTTTTTTGGTACTGAGCATTCACGGTCATACCATGGTTTATTGAATTGTTGTTTTGGGTGCGTCGCACCGTATTTAGTAATTCGCATATGTGCTGCAGTAGCAGCTTCGTTTATCGCGGCTTGAAAGTTACTATTAATATCGTCTACGTTCACGTTCGCAAAATCAGTCGCAACTCTCTCGGACCACCTCAGTGCGTGTTTATAGTTAGCATTGCTATCTTGTTTCCATCCAATGATTTTTTTCTTATCTACTGGCATCGGGATTGGCTCATTGGTTTCCCGACCACTAGTATTGCGAGATCTGATTTGTACCGTCACCGAAAAATGATGGGACTGATTTAGGCAGATGTTAACCGTCAAGTCTCAGATACTTTCCATGCTTGAGATGCGTACCCAGGTGAGATCGATCACACTGTTACATTCGTATTGGAAAAGGTAAAATTTCACGGGGTATCGCTCCTTGTTCGACGGTTCAAAAGTATAAAGCCATTTGTTGCCGTAAAGTCTAAAAGGAGCGAACCCCGGTGATTCGTTACCTTGTCCAGTGACACGCGAGATTCTCTTAGCGAGGTTTGTTCGAATATTTCCGGACACACTGCGTCTTCGCCAGATTTCCCGACTCTCGCGTTAAAATCCCCGCCAATTAGGAATATATCGTGATCGTATTTTTGCAAGCAATCACTCAGCATTAACTGCATTAATTCTAATAAAATCTCTAAATCTTGATCTGGCTTGAGGTAAACTGAGCACACGATTAACACTTCGACTGGAAAAGTGTGCCTAGTTATTAACCACCAATCACATTGTTCTATGACGTCCATTTTACCGTTATTTTTCCTCACAGTGACAAGGCCGCCGCTCGGCTGGCCTTTAATTTTGCACATTGTCGCACTCACCCAAGCGCTCTGCCAGTCCTTGAAAGCCGATGATAGTCCGGTGCGTCCCGCTGTTCTCCACGATTCGCAGGCGCAGACGATGTCCATGCTGTCGGCTTCTCCAAGGTCTTCCAAGTTCTTCGAGCAGTACACGTTCCAAAACTTTACGTTGATTGAGTTGCCGCTCCGCCTTCCCCGTTTTTAGGCACTCACTATAAAAATAGGCAAAGAGTGCCTATTGCAATGACCTGCGAAGCCTTCGAGGCACAGCTTTCAATCAAACTCTTCGCAGCGCGTGCTCCAAAATTTTTATTTTTTTCAGCATTCACTTCGGTGTACCTCCAACATCATGCATAGTCAGTTTTAAGTACTTGCGATGTCTGGAAATATTTATTTTACCTTGCGGTTTACAAAAAATAGCTTTTTCCCTGAAATTTAGTTCTCGGACGTCCGTATTAAGTTGTAACTTTGGAAGATATGAATCAATTTCGCTCTCCTTCGCAGGACACTTTTTTCATACAATGCCAAGTATGCACATCACTTTTCAAACCAATATAAGACATTTAAGTATTTTTTCTAAACAATTGTTGCTGAAAATTTTTCTTTTTTCTCCGTCGAATGTCCGTACGGTGTGACCATAATGAACTCGACGAACCAATTTTTTAGGCACTCACTATAAGGAATAGGCAAAGAGTGCCTATTGCAATGACCTTCGAGGCCCGTTTTCAGAGCTTTCGATGAGGTTACTCCGCAGAGCCTGCTCCAAAATTTTTTATTTTTTAGGATTAACTTTCATGTACTTCTGACATGATGCGTAGTCAGTTACAAGTGACTGCGATGACTAGAAATACTTTTTTTAGCTTGCGGTGCAGTAGACATAGGTTTTTCATTAAAAAAATGTCCTCGGACGTCCGTATCATACTGTAACTTTGGATCCTGCGAACCAATTTTGCTCATCTTTGCAGGATTGTTTCATCACATTATTACAAGTATGCACATTACTTTTGAAACCAATTTGAGACATTGAAATATTTTTTCAAATAAATTATTGCTCAAAATTTGGATTTTTCCTCCGTCAACTGTCCGTACGGTGCTGTAATTATGAATTCTACGAACCAATTTTTTTCTCCTTCGCAGCATCATTTAGTTTGTTGAAAAACACTATGCCTGCCAACTTTCAAGACATTTGAACATCTCTAACTATATGTTGTTCAGAATTTTCCACTTAAAAAAAAATTTCTTCGCATCTGCTGTCCGTACGGTGCTATAATTATGAATCTTACGAACCAATTTTTTTGGCCTTCGCAGTATCATTTTGTTTGTTAAAAAACACTATGCCTGCCAAATTTCAAAGCATTTGAACATCTCTAACTATTTTTGGTTCAGAATTTTCCATTAAAAAAAAAATTCCTCGCATCTGCCGTCCGTACGGTGCTGTAATTATGAATCCTACGAACCAATTTTTTTCTCCTTCGCAGCGTCATTTTGTTTGTTAAAAAACACTATGCCTAGCAAATTTCAAGGCATTTGAACATCTCTAACCATTTTTTGTTAAAAAATGTTTACATTATTTAACAAAACCATTTACAGTGGTTAATTTCAGGTTATGCCAGAGTCTTCGCAGTCGAAATTTAAAAGAATTTCAAAGAAATGTTTTTAATATTTGGGACTCTTCCAAAAAGCTACAAATAATTATTTCAGCAATGTAGTACGTTCTCTTTAAGACAGGACAAGAACCGAGACGATATCATGTTTCGTTCTCGAGATAGGATTTTTCATAAACAACGATAAATATCGACAAAATTTCAATGAAAATCGGGGAAAAGAATACAATTTGTCGAATTTCTCGGCACCAATAGTTCGTTTATGTACGGAGACAAAGACGAACTGATTCCATGTATTATTAAGAAAGAAAAAAAACGCATAAAACTTAAGAAAGGATTTTAAAAAAATTATAACCACTGTCTTTGCAGTCGAAATTTTCAAGAATTTTAACAAATTTTTAAAAATATCTGGGAGGCTTCCAAAAAGCTGCAAAGTATTATTTGAGTAATGTAGTATTTCCTCTTTAATACAAGACAAGAACCAAGGCGATACCATGTTTCAATCTCGAGATAGGAATTTTTTTTAACAACGATAAATATCGACGAAATTTCAATTTCAAGTCCAGAATATTCATTGTGCGGATTGGCCGGCTGCGAAGAGCCAATCACCGGACGAACCGCGTAAAGCCCGAGGGAAGAGATGTGGACGGTTAATGTGATCGGTAATTATATTCTTTCGTTCATTACGCTGCATGGTTCGTTTGAAATTCATTTCCGTATCGCATTGAGTAATTCGTTCGGCGATATCTTTTTTAAAAATTATTTTTCGAAAAAGTTTTCAGAACTTTTTTTTCATTCAACCTCAAACTTCATCGCACATGCTTCTGTTTTTTGTTACATGTGCTCCTTTATAGGCATTGAGAATAAAACAAAGAAGAATCATCAAATATCCAAACTGTTCCCGAGTATCCAACTATCCGTGTTCGTATATCTCGTGAGCACGGCAAAATAGCCGCCGGATGGGGGGGGGGGGGGGGGGGGGGGGGGTAGTTTTCCTGCGAAAATTCGTCTTACACCATTTATTCAGATTAAAGTCAACTAAAATAGCTCAGTTGGTAAAAGTTCGTTTTTTGGTTAGAATTCCTGATAAATCATTTAAAATCACTCAAATTTACATAAATCGACATCAGATCAATAAATTTTCCTTTACTAAGCTGCTTTGTAGTAAAATTGATGTCATTCGTTCAATTATTCTAGAATGGGCAATTACCGACACTCGGTCGGTAATTTCGGTCAGTTTTGCAAGACGAAAGTGGCTCTTTGCGTACCAGCATCGAAAAGTCAGTTTCCTTCACGGCAGCGCGGAAAGTGAGGTTTTCCTCACTTTCGCGCTGATCTCACTCTGCGTACCTTGTGAAGGAAAATTGTATGCAATACTCGGGAGAAAAACACTTTCTCAGCTCGTGTGGATGCGGCACTCGCGAGAAAAGTGTTTTCCCTCCCTCGGGCCGCAATATACTATTGCGCATGCACGTTACGTTACTTTTTTACCCGAGAGTAAAAAAGTCCACTTTTTTGCCCGTCGGCTATAACCTCACTTGTCATGGTCGTCCCGCAAACATTGCCCCTCAAAGCACTTTTATTCCTGCACTCATTACAAAAAGTATAGTGTGCTACATAGGCCAATTGGCGATCGCGACTCGTGTGATTGCGGCTCTCGCTTCGCTCGGGCAGCAAACATCAGTCGCGTCGCAAACGCCAATTTTCGGCCCTTAGTGCACAATGTACTATTATATAACTACTGTCAAAGACTTCGCCGTCGAAATTTTCAAGAATTTCAACATTTTTTTTTAATATTTGGGAGCCATCCAAAAAGTTACACATTTTCATTTGAGTAATGTAAAAATCCAACGGAGCGCGAAGCGCGACGTGCGTATAAATCTAACGGAGCGCGCAGCGCGACGTGTACACCTGTGAGTGCTTTATAAAATGTCCCAAAGGGACATTTTTGGGGGGTTTGGGGGGCGGAGCCCACCAACAAGTGCCCGCAGGGCGCTGAGGCGCTTGTTTCTCCTGCGCAGCATCCTTTTGTTTCATCGAAAACACTATGCACAGCAAATTTGAACACATTCCGACATCTCTAAACATTTTTCCATCACAAGCCACCCCTAAAAAGTTGGTGAGATCGAATATCGAAATTATCGAAGTGCATTGTAACCTTTTCATTCGTGACGTGATTGGTCGGAAAGTTCGATGACGCGATTTTTCAATTTTTTTTCAGCAAAATAAAGTTCGTTTGGTCCGCCTGTCATTGAGTTTTTTTGACAGCTGACTGGTCAATGTCGAAATCGAAGCGCGGCAGCGCGATTGGAATAAGCTCGCGCGCGGCAGCGCGCGCAGGTTTAACTAGTTTCCATAAAAAAATTATTTTCTCACATCTCATGTCCGTACGGTGCGCCAATTAAGAATCCTGGAAACCAATTCTTTTCTCCTTCGCAACAATATTTCATTGCATCGAAAGCACTATGCACAACAAATTTTGAGTCATTCCGACAAATCTACTTTTAATTGCAACATTTTTGAAAAAAAGTGGTTACAACTAGCTTTGCTTCAAAGGATATGTTATTTAGATTTGCCAAAAAAAAAATTTTCATCATGTTAAAAAAAAAACTTCGGTTGCGAAAAATAAAACACGAAATATCACACAGAGATTCACAAATATTTGCGCAATTGATTTCAAAAATAATTTATTTTCACCGATAATCATTCACAATATTTAACCGAACTTTATTCACATTCGTAATAAAAATTAGAAATTTCACGTGTTCACCGAAAAAATTGGTTATAAATTCACAAAAAAGATTCATCGAATATCCAAAATAATTGCGATTTCCCAAATAGAATTGAAAAAAATCGCGAGTATATAATTTTTCGTTTTGTTTTAGCTGTCAAACTTTGGAAGCAGATGACAATTTAATAGCAGACGATACACAGATGCTCATACGTCGCGGGGCGCGGACTCTGTGGCGGGATCATTTTCAAATTGAAAAAAAATCGACATCTCATCTCAATCTTTGTTCGTATTTTACCCAAATACAAATTGATTCTACGCGTTATTGCGCAGATAGAAAGTGTGCAATCATAAAAAAAAAAATTTTCAATCCTTCGACCGTCGAAGATTCATCGCAGTCGAAATTTTTGTCAATTATGTTCACTCGAGTTTTTCGTTTACAGTTAATAATAAAAACAGCAAATTTTTTTTCCAGCAACGTATTTTCTTCTTTTTAAAACAAGACAAGAAACGAGTCGATATCTTTTGTCGCTGCCGAGATATGATTTTTTTTAAGCAGACTAATTTCACAAATTTTCGTCAAAAAAAGAATCGTTTTCTCGAATTTCTCGAATTTGCCGTCTCTAAACCTTTCCTCTCATAGAAATCGTATTTACGAACTGATTCTACGCGTTATTGCGCAGAAAAAAGTGTGCAATCATAAAAAAAAAAATTCTATGCTTTGACTGTCGAAGATTCATCGCAGTCGAAATTTTTGACAATTCTGTTCCCTCGATTTATTCGTTTACAGTTACTAATAAAAAGAGCAAATTTTTTCTGGCAACGTATTTTCTCCTTTTTAAAACAAGACAAGAAACGATATCTTTTTTCGCTCCCGAGATATAATTTTTTTTAAGCGAAGACTAATTTCACGAATTGTCGTCAAAAAAAAGAATCGTTTCTTCAAATTTTTCGAATTTGCCGCCTCTAAACCTTTACTCTGATAGAAGTCATATTTACAAACTGACTCTACGCGTGACTCTATTACTCAGATAAAAGGTGTGCAATGTTCAAAAATTGAATTTTCTATCCTTCGACCGTCGAAGAATTTTGTTCGCTCGATTTATTCGTTTACAAGCTGATAAAAAAAAACTGCAAATGTATATTCTATCCACGTATTTCCAACGTTTTTTTAAATTTTACAAATTTTCGTCGAAAAACGATTTTTTTTATATTCTCATATCTTTTAAACAATTTTAAACAATGATTTATCGACACAATGAAAAAAAAACTGAATTTGTCGACTTTACAAGTTTTTCCGGACCGAGCAACTTATCCTTTTTTGCAATTAAATAAAATTTTAAAAAATATGATATGATATAATGAATGTGATGGATGCTAAATTTGATTTTTTTAAGCGACGATAAATATCAATAAAATTTAATTGAAAAACGAAAAAAAAAAAATAGAATTTCTCGAACTGCTCGTCTCCAATACTTGTCTGTTTACAAAAACGATATCGAGCTGATTCCATGCTTTATGAGAAAGAAAAAAAAAAAAACATCTCAAATGTTAGAAACTAATTTTTTTATAAGAGGACTGTCGAAGACCCTACGCAGTCGAATTTTTCAAGAATTTCATCAATTTGTAAGAAATATTTCGGAGCCATCCAAGACGACAAATTTTTTATTTGAGTAACTATACTATTGAGTAGTACTATTGAGTACTACTTCCTCTTCAATACAAGACAGGAACCAAGACGACATATTTTATCGTTCTCGAGATAGCATTTTTTTTGCAGCATCCATAAATGTCGACAAATTTCATTGAAAATCACAAAAAATAACAAATTTCTTGAACTTCTCTTCTGTAATACTTCGGTCTTCTACTGAGAAAATAACGAACTGTTTCCATCTACTATGGGGAAGAAAAAAAACCATTGATGGGGAAGGATTTAAAGGGGATATTTGATCTGAATGCTAAATGGTAATCGTGTTGGTGTTGGTACATTTTTGTGTGTTTGTTTTATACTCATTTAATCTGGTCATAAGTTTTAAGCCAATAAAACAACTTTACTAGACATGACTTGATTCGTTAAATTAATTTGATCAAGCTCTACTCGATGCAATTCGTTATATCGGTCTCGTGTCTCAATATTTGACAGTTTATTGTCAAACAAAAAGGAAATATCCGTCGTGAATAATAATAATCAATTTGTATAAAAAAGAAATATTTTTAATTCGACGAAGGTTCAATACTATGAATCAATTGACATAACTGATAAATGTTTTTCCGTCATACGTACTTTCGAAATGAAAGGCAGAGCGCGACGTATAAACATACTACATCCGTAGCGCATAGCGTGAAATACGAATACACTCGATACGGAGCGAGTAGCGCGACATGTACCCCTGTGAGTGCCTCAAAAATTGTCCCGAAGGGAAATTTTTCGGGGGTTTTGGGGGCCGGAGCCTACCAACAAGAGCCTCTGCGCCCGCAGGGCGCTGAGGCGCTTGTTTTTGTTTGTCGTTGCTGCTTCTCGTTGCTCCGCAGAAGTGCCTGGGTTTTGCTTGAGTGTCATCGGCTGAATGTCGTTTTGTTCGAGGTTCCAGGAGTACCAGACACGTCCAAATTCAATTTTTTGGAAACCTTGTTTCACCTTGATGCCAGACGCTCGCAGTCTTTTGGTCTTGTCTCTTGGCTTCTTTGCGATAAGCTCCTCGTCCGGCGTAAGATCGTGGTTTATGTAAATCGACGAATCACCGAGCTTCCTTTTTAGGCACTCACTCTACAAATAGGCAAATAGTGCCTATTGCAATGACCTTCGAGGCCCGTTTTCAGAGCTTTCGATGAGGTTACTCCGCAGAGCCTGCTCCACATTTTTTTATTTTTTAGGATTAACTTTGGTGTACCTCTGACATGATGCGTAGTCAGTTTGAAGTGACTGCGATGACTAGAAATCTTTTTTTTAGCTTGCGGTGCAGCAGAATAGGTTTTTCATTAAAAAAATTTCCTCGGATGTCCGTATCATACTGTAACTTTGGATCCTTCGAACCAATTTTGCTCATCTTCGCAGGATTGTTTTATCACATTATCTCAAGTATGCACATCACTTTTGAAACAGATTTGAGACACTTAAATACTTTTTCCAAAAAATGAATGCTCAATATTTTGATCTTTTTTTCCGTCAAATGTCCGTACGGTGCTGCAATAATGAACCTTACTAACCAATTTTTTTCTCCTTCGCAGCATCATTTTGTTTCTTGAAAACCTCTATGCCTAGCAAATTTCAAGTCATTTGAACATCTCTAACTATTTTTGTCCAGAATTTTCCATTTAAAAAATCATTTTCTCGCAACCGGTGTCCGTACGGTGCTGTAATAATGGACTGTGCGATCCAATTTTTTTCTCCTTCGCACCATTGTTTTATTACATGAAGAACACCATGCACAGACAATTTGAAGTCATTTGGACATCTCTAACTAATATTTTTCTACAATTTTCCATAACATTTTTTTTATTCGCTCCCCAAGTGTCCGTACGGTGCTCTAATACTGAATCCTACGAACCGATATTATTGAAATTAACACAAGTGATTTATTGCATTGTAAACATTATGCACAACAACTTTGAAGTATTTCTGAATATCATAAAAAAACATCTCCGATGTAAAAGTTGCGCCAAGTACATTTGTACGTATAATTTGTTTCTTTCAGAGTCTTTGAAAAAAAATTATGTGAAATTAGTTAAAGGTCGCCAAGCTCAATATTAGCTGTTGTTCAAAAAAATAATAATACTTGGCACGCCCATTTCTTAAGTTAATAAAAAGTATGTGCCTGTGGTTTTACTAATCGTGGGCGTGCCAAGTATTCTTATTTTTTTTAACAACAGCTAATATTGAGCTTGGCGACCTTTAACTAATTTCACATAATTTTTTTTCAAAGACTCTGAAAGAAACAACTTATACTTACAAATGTACTTGGCGCAACTTTTACATCGGAGATGTTTTTTTATGATATTTCACAAGTTTTTGCAAAGATGCAATACTTGAGAAAAATACTTATCTATACGCGTGTAATACACGACGATAGTATTCGGAAAATCGGCAGCATATAAATGTGCTCAACACGAAACTAAGCTATAAAATGGTTTTAAGCGATCTACGTTTTTGAGAATAATACAAATCACGAGGCGAAATTCATTTTGAATACTATCCCTCCTCCTTTTTCATCCGGACTTGGGACCGGCAATGGCGGAGTTTCAGGCCTCTCTTTTTGCATAACATCGTGTTTTACCACGCAATGAAATAAAAATATCATGATTGGATAATATCAATACAGTTTGAAAGTTGTTCACTTGTTTAATTTGCTACCATATTTTATGTAAGTTTCGTAACCCTTTGAAGCATAGCAGTATTTTGCTATTGCCTCGTCAAAATTCTCAATTTCTTAAATGGCGCAATGAATCATTTACAATTCTAGCACGACAGGGGTGCGCTGCGCGCGCCCATAACCTCCTGTCACATCTCGACCAATCACGGCACGAATAAAGGGACAACAATACATATCTCGAATTTCGATACTTTTGAAATAAAATATCGTTACTCATCAACTTTTTAAGAGAGCGATTCTATTAGCATTCATACATGGTTTCAAGAATTTTTTCAAATTTTTTTTTTTTTCCAACCTCTCATTTAAAGTAATATCTTATTATTATTATGTTTACTTTGCAAAAGCGTCGTCTAAAGGAAACACCTTACTGCATATGATAGAATTTTCAACATTATAAGTGTCCTAAAGTTCCTCCAAAAATAAAATGTAGGCGTTTTTAGTATTTCGTGGCCAGCGATTCTTTTTTACATTCTGATCGTCTACTAAATTCCAGGAAGAAGCTCCATCTTTTAGCATTGACGTATAATGGCCCTTTTCGATGTTAGGTCCGTGATTAAACATAGCGCTTGTAACTTTATAAGTGATACCACAAAATGTCAATCTTGTATTAGGAACCTCTTTTATACTATAACTAGAAACCTTTCCCTCAGCAGTAATAATTCTTAGCTTTAGTATGATAACTCCATTTGCTGACGATACGAAAACTTTAGTTTGTTGATTCGGTGAATTACACCCTTGACAGTTGCCATCATAAGATTTCCAACGACATGTATGTGCTACAATATCAACTAGAGTGTTAGCTTTGCCATTAGGTGATGGAGGAAATTCCAATGTATAGATGAAATTCTTTTTTAATCGAGTGCTTTCGGACCCACAGGTTGAGCAACGTACCTTTATAGTTAACTCATGTTCAATACTTTTTCTTAAGTCGGGGGACTGCATGAACTGTGAAACGAGAAAGACGCGTACAAGTGCCAAGCAAGTAAAAAGTAAAGGCTACGGACACACGCCTATCTGAAAAAAATGCCGGAACATCGAAGCTGATAAAGGAAAGCGACCCAGCCAAGCTGAAATAATAATCACACAACATCCGCATAAGTATAAAGCCGAAATCTCTCTGTAAAAGCTGTCTGTATACTTTTTGAGGTTATAAATCGAGGGGAAAGGAGGAAGGGAACAAACGGGCAAAACAGAACTGCCAATGTTCGAAGGCGACACCTCCCGGAACCCAAAACCGAATATACCGACAGTTCCTGGAGCGACAAACAAACCAGCCAACTCAGAGAACCGCCTGGCAACGACATCTCGCGGCGAGAACATCAAGCCCATTCACCCAGCGCAAGAAACGCCTAAGATAAGAGGCCGACCCTCCAATTACCAACTATTACAGAGAGAAAGAAGCAGTTCCGCTGGCTCGATAAGAGATTTTGTCTTCCCTAAAAGGAAACGCTCAACTTCACTCGACAAGTCGCACGACGAAACCGAACAAAGGGATACAAAAGCATTTAGGAAGTCATCGAAAACGGTACGAACTCCACCCGAGAATACACAGTCAACCAGTCCTAAAACTCCGAGCGCAAAAACCCCATCCCCTTGCACTGCACAGCAGGCCAAACCTACCCGGAGCATGGAATCGATCATGGAGCAACTGAAGATGATGATAGAAGACAACGCTAGCCGTGACGCCAACATGAGAAAACTAATTGAGCGAACAAGCGAGAAACAAGATAAGAAATTCGACGAGATAAAAGAAGAACTCCAAAACCACAAAACAGAATTCGCGAAAGCACACCAACATCTCGAAGAAAAAATCCAGTCACTTAAAGAAGCAGCAGACGCAAGAAATCAAGATGTCCAAAACAGACTGGCAGCACTAGAAGAAAAGACATCATCAAACCCGATGGAAAATCCTGAAGAAAACCGCAGAGTTGAAATGCTCGAACGGAAAATAGAACAAATGGAAAAAAACGAAATAAAAAACAACATTGTGATAAGAGGGTTGACAATAGAGCCGAAGAAAACTAAAGAGACCCTTGAACAATTCCTCGCAACGGAATTTGGCACTGAGGGGAAGATTATTGATCACCGGACCAAACGGAAAAAACTATTTGTATGCTGTCAAACTCGACAGCTGGGAAACTAAGAACGAGATCTTGAAGAAAAAGAAACAACTGAAAGGAAGAGATATTTTCGTAAACGGAGAACTCACATATAAGGAAAGACAATCCGCGAAACAGCTACGTGATCTCGCCAAACAGCATCGCACAGAAGGACGTCAAGTAAAAATTGCGTACAACAAACTCGAAATAGACGGTACCTGGCACTACTGGGACGACAGAGAACGGAAATTGAAGAACCCGAAACCCACCGGAACGATCGACGATCCAACTCTCACCGCACCCTCAACATCTAACGCTCCGACAAAAAACTACTAAGGCAAGGCGAGACTTCGGTGACTTTTTGGAATGCTCACGGTTTTTCCAACGCCGAACACGGACTATCAACAACGTGGGCCGACATAAACTGTATATACGAATCATGGCTAACCAAAACACCGGACATCTCGCCGAAATTTCTAAAAAACGCCAACTGCATCTGGGCAGACGCAACGAGAGAACACAGCGTGGGAAGAGGAAGCGGCGGCCTTGCAGTTTTCTCGAACAACAAGACGGAAGTCATCGACGTCAGCCAATGGTGGATTTTCGTAAGAACAACTCTACCAGATACACCTGCAATTATCGGAACAATTTATTTTAAGCCGGACCTTAGATTAGAGCCAATATTAGAGTCGTTACAAATCCTTCTTGATGAAATTACCGTAAAATACGACGACGAATTAATTATAATCGGCGGAGACTCAAATGCTAGAGTCGGCGACCAAGATCTTATACCCACAGAGATTTTCGACGAGACGAACCTTTACGATACAATAGAGACGACTGACCCGCTAATTAACCAAAGAGGCGCACAAATATCTGAATTTATGAACGCAAACGCTTTCTTACTAGTCAACGGCAGAACGCCAAGCGACCGACCTGCCCGGTCAACTTTTTACAGTACGATAGGAAAAAGCGTCATAGATTTAGTCTGGGTGAGCGTATCGGGAATACGATGGATAAAAGACCTGCGCGTAATTTTTGAACCAACACTATCCGATCACTTCCCAATAGAACTAAGAATTTGGAACGAAAAACCTCGAGAGATGCACGAAAAAGAAGAGATAGAACTTGTGCCGACTTCACAAATCTGTTTGAGATGGAGAGAAGAGGATAAAGAGTCCTACTTCAATTCAATGCTAACCTCGGCCAGATTAACAGACACTCCTCCTCGCGCGCCTGCAATTATTTTGAACGAAAATCTAACCAAAGCGATACTAAAAGCCGCCGAGGCAGCAAATATGGTACACTCCGTCTCGAATAAAGTAAAAACAAGTAAAAACAAGCCGTGGTTTGATAAAAAATGCACAGAACACAAAAAAGAACTCCGAGATGCCACTCGTGACATCAGTCAACCGAACCATCCTATAGAAGCAAAAACAAAATTTCTGAAATGTAAAAAACAATACCGTGATACTCTAGGCGCCGCAAAAAAGCAATACTCACAGCAAATTAAAAGTAGTTTTTCAAATCTTAACTGCCCAGCAGACTTTTGGAGCGCGGTGAAAAAATGCAAACAGAAACCGAAATACACGCTTTCACTTCCGATTGAGCGATGGAATGAATTCTACTCAACAATATATGGCCCCAGAAATAACAACAACTTAACCTTCTATAGTCCCGGTTATCCAATTCTAGACGAAGAAATCACTCTCTCAGAGCTTAATATAGCACTGAGTAAAACTAAGCGGGGAAAAGCACCAGGTCCCGACAAAATCTCCTGCGAATTCCTTAAATCCCTGCCTCCATCCTCGCGACAGTACCTCTTAAATCTGTATAATGAAATCCTTAAAAACGAAACCATCCCGCCAGCCTGGGCGAAAGTCTCATTAACGATGATCTTCAAAAAAGGCGAAATAGAAAACCCAGCCAATTACCGGGGAATTGCGCTAGTAAACAACCTAACAAAAATATTCACGGGAATACTACGAGATAGACTATCCGAACTGACCGACAGACTGCAAATCATACCCGACTCTCAAATGGGTTTTAGAAAAGGACGCAGCTGCGTCGACAGTATCTTCACACTGACCGTTGCGATTGAATTACAACTAAGGCTCGGTGATAGAGAAGTGTACGCGATATTCGTAGACTTTAAGCGAGCATTCGATTCTATCCCGCACACGCGTCTCTGGGAGAAACTATACGAGCAAGGCATCAGCCCAAAGTTTATACGGATAGTCAAGTCACTATATGAACAAACAAATATTCAAGTCAAATCCCGAGGCGAGTTTTCGAAAGAGTTCCCAATTTCCGAAGGCGTATTGCGGGGTAAATCACTGAGTCCCGACTTATTTTTACTATATCTTGCCGATTTCGAAACGTTTTTCAGAAACAAAGGTCTCACCGGCCTGAACATTAACGGAATACACGATATCTTAATGATACTATATGCAGACGATACTGTTATACTTGAGCACTCACATATCGACATAAGTAGAAAACTCAACGCTCTCGAAGAATACTGCACACTGAACGGCCTCGAAGTTAATGCCAATAAGACTAAAATTGTCGTATTCAAATCTGGAGGAAAGCCTAAGATGATAGGGAAACACTTCACTAAATACGCCGAAACATTTATCGAAGTTGTCAACAGCTACAATTACCTAGGCGTCTCAATCGCAACCTCCACTCTAGGGCTTAAAGCGGCCCAAGTAGCGATCAACAAAGCGAAAATTGCGACCGGCACAACTCTGCACATTCTCTCAAGAGCAAAATGCGACAATTGGGACGCCTACGTAAAACTGTTTGAGAGTATCGTCGCATCTACACTACTCTATGCATTCCCGGCGTGGGGACTAAGATACACCGAACTTCTAGAAACAGCACATACTTGGTTTTTTAAGAGATTATTATACCTCCCGAAAAACACACCAAATGCGGTACTCAGACTAGAACTCGGTGCAACAAAAATAAAGTACACAGCCATGAAACACACATGGACCTGGTTCATTTAAATCCTCAAAACAGACGAAAACTATCTACCAAAAATATGTATGCGCAGACTAATTTCCCTCGCCGAGAACCTTGATGAAGAGAACAAATATAACTGGGCTACGCAATTTAAAGCATTCCTAAACGAAACTGATGCGCTCGACCTATGGGGAAACTTCGAGCATGACGCCTGGAGGAGAAGAACGACCGATGTGTTTTCCCAATACAAAACAAGCCTAAAAGCGCAAGACTTTGAAACGTGGTTGGCGTCGTCATCTTGCCAGCTTGATCTGATTGAAGCTTGATTGAAATCCCACGAACAATTGAAGCCACCACAGCAAAACATCTCACATTGCGTATTCCCATAGCTATAAAGCGAACAATAACACAACTCAGATTAGCGAATAAGTTCTACTGCCCGATAAGTTACAAAAACTGCACAGCTAAGTTAGATCCGAACCAAATATGCCAAATATGTAACCTACAAGAAAACGAAACAATTGAACACTTTATACTTAGATGCCCAATACTAGAACCCTACAGAAGCTACTACATAGATGAGACCGCGAACGCAGCAGATCCTAGAGATGCCCTGATCACACTTTTGAATACGCGAGACCACAAGTCTCAAAAAAGATTGTATAACTTTGTTAGCCGAAGCTTAATGCTCAGAGCCTTCGCACTCAACATATAAGCTTTGGTAATCGACGCTGTAAAAACAAAAAAAAAATTCTGTAATAATAATGCTACCCCCCTTGCTACAGGAGTAACTTTGTACCCCTGATAAGCAATAAACAATACATACAATACATACATACTTTTTCTTAAGTCATCACATTTATCAGTGAGTGCGCCTAAAAAGTCAGAAGCATCTTGATTGCAGTCGGAAATATACTTTTCGCCAGCGAGGTGTCTGACTAAAAGTGTGTTTAAGTTTTCGGTTTTCTTCGTATACAGATGAATTAGACTATTTAACTCCGTGTCGGTGTTCCTATTCCGTATCAACTGTTCCCTAATAGATTTATAATGAAATAGACACTGTATTGTTGAATTTGCATAGGACACCATCAGGATTTTGCAAATCTAATATATTGCAGACAGTTTTCGTCGCCATTTCTTTAGCATTTTTCTGACATTGTTCGGCGGCACGTGATACTGCCCAGTGTGTGTCGATAATTTTATTTTCTTGACGAGTGGGAATCTCAATGGCTTGAAGATCAGGTCGACTGATACTTCTTAATCTATTATATTCTATGATAGCTGATTCGCTTGCCTTGACGGAGAAAGGATCATAATTAATTAAATGCAATCCGTCTAACGAAGTCAACCGGGATAGTGCTACATAAACTTGTCCAGTGGTAAATATAGAATTACCGGCATCAATGACTGCATTTTGCAAGCTTAGTCCTTGACTTTTGTGAACAGTTATCCCGTAACTAAGACATAATGGAAATTGTTTTCTTGTTATATATGCTCCGTCCATAACTTCAAATTTTACGCTGACACGCTCTATTGTATACTCGAGGCCTGAAGCTAACGCAATTTTTACTGCGTCAACATCACAACTATTGATTGCTCGCGAAACGGATGTAATCGTGCCGATTGAACCGTTTACAAGACCTATTGTTACGTCGATATTGCGCCTGATCATAACTTTTGCTCCAACTTTCACATTTATGACTCGCGCTAAACCAGCCGTGCGGTTTGAGTTCTCATCTTCATCATTTAGAATTTTCAACACTTTCTTCCTATAAGATTTTTTACAATCTATTGAATCTTGGGCTACTGATTTTATTTCTTCAGTTTCTATTCGATTTAACATAGCTTCATTAATCACGTCACACAAGTGACGAGTGGATAATATGCAGACTGTATCCGTAGGCAAACTATTAAAAATGTCACACAATTCGTTCGCCCTACTTGCAATGTTTCGTGAAGAGAATTTAATTTTTCTCGACTCTAATAATTTTAAGTCAGATTGTGTTACGACTCCAATACGAATTCTTGACAGGATTTCACGGTATAATAGATCATCTTTTTGCCGCATGTTAATGGTTAACTCATCATAGCTAAGTAAATCAGCCCAAATATTAACGCTCCCGGCAGCTTGTAACAGATTGCTTGTTGCACGTGACGACAATATCTCATACGGTGGTCCCTCATTTACAGGAGCCAGTTGAAGTAAATCTCCAAACAAAAGCACATGTTTCTTTCCAAACCAACCACCTTCAACTTCAGAAGTATCAAATATTTCTCCTAATCGCTTATGTATATTGTGATTTTCCAAATTGTGGCTTTGGTAAATCTTTTATTTTGCCGACTGGGGTTCGGCTCGGGGCCCGCACGCGCAACTTGTAGTTATTCAATAAAGCTTGTGACGCGTTTTTTTTGGCGCGTCACAAGAATTGCGTCATCGGCGAGATTTTGGTCCCGTCGAGCACACGTTCTCCCCACCGACAGAGTCCCAAGCGATCTCAAGGGTTCAGGATAAGTTAAGCGCGCAAATTTATTAATTTCCCGTATTTTTTATTATTATTTTACGAGCCTTCACGGGACGAATAGATCGGAATCATCGTTCTTCTGGTCCACGGTACCGCTACGTGGGTCATCGCTACTTCTCTCACCAATTCGACATCCAAAAATCATCGCTCTGGGCGCATCGAAATCGAAGAAGTCGCAGCTTAGCGATGTCAGCATCGTCCACGATGTCTGTTGCCCCGGGACCAGCGTCTACGAAAATCTACGAGCGAAGCGTCACGAAGACGGTCGAACGAAGCGTCAGCGCCGTTATCGTTCGAATATTAATTTCGTGCGTGCGATAGTTCGCGAAAATCGTAGGGCGTCGCCAGGTACCGGGCAAGCGAAATTATTTGTAAAGGGAGGGGAGAGCGAGACCGCGAAACGAATTAGCGTAGATCACTCGGGGACTCTCGTCGTATCTTTTGTGGTGTGAGGACGTGTGCTCGAGTGATCGAGATGGCCAGAGGGACAGTTCCGAGTAAAGAGTGGATTCCACATCGGTACCGTGCCGATCGGAACTCCGAGATTATCTTTGGGTTGGAGGAAGGGAAAACGAGATAATTCTCGGCCAAACATCTGAGTCTCTCCGGTAAGGCTTTCGTCTTTTTCCTCGGTCGCGTTGTCATTTTTGTGTTTTATTTTTGATTTATTAATTTTGAGTGTGCGCGTCACTCGCGCGATGACGGTTGCCGTCCCGGGCAAAAATATTAATCGTGGGTGGGCCCGTAATAAGGCGTGACGGTCCCGTCTCGCATTTTCTTAAATTTGGTTTTGTTTTGTGTTAACTTGTTTGAGCCTTTGAGATCGTTTCATTCGGTAAATTGTTCGATTAAATTTTGTGCGCGAGAGATCCATAAGTGTGGCGTGCGAGTCCCGGTCCCGCACGCGCCGTCTAGCCATAGGCCGATCTGTTTATCGTGCATCGTGGCTGCGACAATGAAAGCGGGACTCGTCAGGGTCGTATCGCACCGGTCAACCACCCGGTTAGAACTGTATATTTCTGTGTAATTTCGTGTACCGGATTTTGCGAGCAAAGACGATGATTTTTTTTAGTAGGGAAAATTATTTTATGAAATTATTCGAATTGTCATTTTATTAGAAATTTGTCCCGGTGAACTGAGTAGCTGGGGGGAATTTTAGTAGGATTTTCTTTTGTTTAATAAATTGAAGTGATGATGATCCCGAATTGTGCTTTCTTAATTTATTTAGCTGGTTTGGTTCGAGTAATTATTTTGTATCGCCTGTGAAACGGACCGCCCCTCTACCCGCAAAAGCTGCAGCTAGTCGGTACCATCAAATTCGTTTCGTCTAACATCACAATCCGATCGTGTCGAGCGCGATGCTCGGCTGGCGCCCTTGAAAATAAACTTCGCGATCGAGACGAATTTTTGTGGCCTTTGGGTATGATTTTTGTTATCGATTAAAAGGGTGCGTCAAATTTTTCGGTCACAAATTTGGCGCCCAACGTGGGGCCCGATGGGTGTTCATTTTTTATTAATTGTTTATTTATTGGAGCGATAAATATTTTCCGAATATTTAATTCCTCTTTTGAAAGAATTTAGTTTCTTGTTGTACCGAGTTCCGTATGCTGCGTGGCTCGGGAATTTTCGAGTTAGCTGTACCGTCGTCTTCGCTCGCCGGCCGTGTTTACGTTTTTTTTCTGTGTCCCGGTGTCGCTCGGCAATCGCCGGACTTCGAAATTTTCGGAGTTTCGACCGATTTTCGAACATCGAAAATTTAACACGGGACAGGAAATATTATTTCGCATGTTTCATTGTGGGGGGAATGCGGGTCAGTGTCGGCGATGACTTGGTGCCGATGGATCCGTTGCGAGTGTTAGTGTGTGTTTCGACGTTAATTTATTTCGTGAAGTCTTCTCTTTTATTTTATCAAGTTTATCTTTTTTTTTTATTTATTGATTTTTGATTTATTGACTTTTTTTTTCGTAATTTTTGGACGTATTATTTATTTGATTTTTCTAACTTTATTTTTGATTTTTTGGACTTTATTTAATTATTTTGACGTTTGATTCATTGACCTTTTCTTGATTTATTTGGGACGTTTTATTTATTGATTTCGTTTTGTTTTTGACATTTTGACTTTTGGATTTATTTTGAGATTTTAATTGGGGTGATTTTATGAGTTGACTTTTCCGGAATTTTTGTCGGATATTTTATTTTATTCTTTTTGGATTGTGTGTTGGGTGTGAATGGGATCCTTAGGCCTCGCGGCAGACACGCCGTTGATTTTTGAGCCCTATGCTCGGGGTTTTTTTTTTATTTTTGTCGGTCGGATTGTGGTTGGTCCGATCTTGTCTGTGATTCTTTTTGATTGTCTCCCGTCAATGATCGGATGGAGGGTCATTGGCGGGGACTTGCCGAAATCTGATGGCCCTGGAAGTGTGAGATTGGAGAAGGCCTCTCGGCTCACACGACCTTGTATCGTACTTGTTTTTTTTGTATTTTATGTCCCGTCAATGACCGAATGGTGGTTATTGGCGGCAATGTTTTGTTCCGGAACTTGCCGGCTTGTCTTTTGTGTGTTGTTCCGCGGGGAGTATCTGACTACCTCGTCAGCCCCAGTCGGGCAACACCGCATTTCCTGGTGTTTTTATATTTTTTTCAGGTGATCTTTGTTTCGTCTACGGATGTTTGCGAGATTTTTCGTGTTTTTATATTTGTGTGGACTTGGTTTCTGTTTGATCGAACGATGTATTCGGAACCGTGACAATTTGTTTAATTAGTTTATTTATTTCAGCCTATTTGTGGCATAATTCCGCAAATTCGAGTCGCGAGGGCGAAATGTTCGCGAACGGGCCGTAAGCCTTCGGTCCCGCTTCGCGTGCAAGTCGCAAACAACTCGTCGCGATTAATTTCAAAGATTATTTTTCGCGCTTGTTTTGAGGTGTTTCCCTCTCCCCGCAGGGGGGGAATCGGCTGAGTCGTGGGATGGTTCGGGGTTCCAATGATTATCTGACATTTTACGAAATTTACTTGACTTTATTTTGATTTTGACTTTTGCAATAATTCTGACTGCACCGAGGTACCGTTTGGAAGCTGTTCGATGTTAGCCATCTGATCAGTGGACTATGCGGCAGTATGGACTGAGCGGGCTTCGATTTCCTTTATTATTAATTTAACTTATTGACTTCTGACTCGTTTTCTTTATTTAGCTTGACTTGACACTTTTCTTATCTTTACATTTTGATCATTGGGGATTCCGTTTTGTTCCGCGTTTCGAGGCTGAGCATCTCTGGGCAAGTGTGAAATTACTTGAAATTTTGACATCTTATTTAACATCTTTTTGGTTCCGAAAGTACCTCGTTGGTAAAACTGGTGTCAGTGTAAATGCGTCCTCGGTTGTTGTACTTGGGTATGAGACGAGAGGATCGACATTTGGTTCGGAGTCATTTGGGCAACGTCCCACCCGATTTAAAAATTAAATCGTCGCTAAGTGACGTTATCGGGGAAAACAAAAGATTTAAAGAATCAATTTACGAGATTCGAGTCGGTACCGGGTTTCGTTGTCACGAAAGCGGTGACCATTTCCTTGGCCACTTGGGGGAGATATTGACGACCATCTGTCAATGGTTATTTGCTGCTGGTCTCAGGAAATTCTTGAGAATTCGTGAATGGGGAACCTGGGTACCGTGGAAACCGATTTTTATTGGAAAACAAATAGAAAATTTAAAGAACGAGAAATTTCAATTCTCAAAATTGTTGCACCTTGACTCTGACGTCAGGATGAGGGGAATAAAATTTGAAGACTGGTTCGCCCTACGGCAGCCATGATCGTAACGTCTCCTCCGTTCTCGTGAATTTCGTCGGGTGCAATTTATTATCTGGTCTGTATTTGTTTTAGTTTCATGTTTATCTTTGGGACCGATTAAAATTCGTAAATTTCTCTGAGATCGGTACCGTAACACGGGAGCGTTTCTCGAGTGTGATCGAGGAATATCTCTTAGTTGTCAATGTGGTGATGGGGTTCTTGCGAATTCTCTCTCTGAGGCGAGGAGCGGCTATGGAGCCGAGATCTTTCAAAATCTTTTGGCCCATGCTGAATCTGGGTCGGATGAAGAGAGGACATTAGACTCACTAATGGCGACGTGTGTTACATTCTCCGGTACCGAAGTTGTTCGGGAAAAGTTTTCATATTTTCATTTTATTACTGCACTAAGCAGATTTTCGGTCTCAGATAGTTTGTGTTTGTCCTGTGTTGCGTTGTGTCGTCTGTTTCGTCTAAGGTGAAGGTACGTGGTTTTGCTCGACAATCGATCTCTCGCGCTAGGAATTTATTTTGCATTTCGCTTATGTTCTTCTCTGAATAAGAACCCTTGAGATACCCCGGGAGGACTGTCGTCGCGAGATTAAAATCAGTTTTTCCGACAAATGCAGTCCGAGGTGAGACGGAAGTCTTGCGGTCGGGGACGACCTTCCCGAGGGGGGGAATAGTTGTGACGCGTTTTTTTTGGCGCGTCACAAGAATTGCGTCATCGGCGAGATTTTGGTCCCGTCGAGCACACGTTCTCCCCACCGACAGAGTCCCAAGCGATCTCAAGGGTTCAGGATAAGTTAAGCGCGCAAATTTATTAATTTCCCGTATTTTTTATTATTATTTTACGAGCCTTCACGGGACGAATAGATCGGAATCATCGTTCTTCTGGTCCACGGTACCGCTACGTGGGTCATCGCTACTTCTCTCACCAATTCGACATCCAAAAATCATCGCTCTGGGCGCATCGAAATCGAAGAAGTCGCAGCTTAGCGATGTCAGCATCGTCCACGATGTCTGTTGCCCCGGGACCAGCGTCTACGAAAATCTACGAGCGAAGCGTCACGAAGACGGTCGAACGAAGCGTCAGCGCCGTTATCGTTCGAATATTAATTTCGTGCGTGCGATAGTTCGCGAAAATCGTAGGGCGTCGCCAGGTACCGGGCAAGCGAAATTATTTGTAAAGGGAGGGGAGAGCGAGACCGCGAAACGAATTAGCGTAGATCACTCGGGGACTCTCGTCGTATCTTTTGTGGTGTGAGGACGTGTGCTCGAGTGATCGAGATGGCCAGAGGGACAGTTCCGAGTAAAGAGTGGATTCCACATCGGTACCGTGCCGATCGGAACTCCGAGATTATCTTTGGGTTGGAGGAAGGGAAAACGAGATAATTCTCGGCCAAACATCTGAGTCTCTCCGGTAAGGCTTTCGTCTTTTTCCTCGGTCGCGTTGTCATTTTTGTGTTTTATTTTTGATTTATTAATTTTGAGTGTGCGCGTCACTCGCGCGATGACGGTTGCCGTCCCGGGCAAAAATATTAATCGTGGGTGGGCCCGTAATAAGGCGTGACGGTCCCGTCTCGCATTTTCTTAAATTTGGTTTTGTTTTGTGTTAACTTGTTTGAGCCTTTGAGATCGTTTCATTCGGTAAATTGTTCGATTAAATTTTGTGCGCGAGAGATCCATAAGTGTGGCGTGCGAGTCCCGGTCCCGCACGCGCCGTCTAGCCATAGGCCGATCTGTTTATCGTGCATCGTGGCTGCGACAATGAAAGCGGGACTCGTCAGGGTCGTATCGCACCGGTCAACCACCCGGTTAGAACTGTATATTTCTGTGTAATTTCGTGTACCGGATTTTGCGAGCAAAGACGATGATTTTTTTTAGTAGGGAAAATTATTTTATGAAATTATTCGAATTGTCATTTTATTAGAAATTTGTCCCGGTGAACTGAGTAGCTGGGGGGAATTTTAGTAGGATTTTCTTTTGTTTAATAAATTGAAGTGATGATGATCCCGAATTGTGCTTTCTTAATTTATTTAGCTGGTTTGGTTCGAGTAATTATTTTGTATCGCCTGTGAAACGGACCGCCCCTCTACCCGCAAAAGCTGCAGCTAGTCGGTACCATCAAATTCGTTTCGTCTAACATCACAATCCGATCGTGTCGAGCGCGATGCTCGGCTGGCGCCCTTGAAAATAAACTTCGCGATCGAGACGAATTTTTGTGGCCTTTGGGTATGATTTTTGTTATCGATTAAAAGGGTGCGTCAAATTTTTCGGTCACAAGCTTCAGATTTACTGTTCTCACATGGTCGTGGATGACCGAGAGCGTCTTTTCATCACCAGCTTGTTTGCATGATTGAATTTATTACGGAAACCTATTGTATAGCTGCTAGTTACGTTAATCGTGTCAACGTTCCTTTCCTCTTTTCGGAGTTTGTCGGTGTTTATCGTCCGTATTCGTTGCGACTGTGTGCGCCACGTTAGCTTGAGGCTGTGCTTAGCAACTGGCCGACAACGAATCGGGAAGTGCGAATACGTGAGATAATCCGTTTAGACTCAGCTGCGGCAATCGCACGTGTGTCGCGGGATTTATTCTCTCGTCTTCTGTAAATTGACCACGTCTCCTGGAAAGCCGGCTTGCCTTCCAGGAAGTTTAAATGTACTCCTGAGGTAAGGAATTCCCTACCCTGGCCATTTAAACTTTCTTTGCTTCGGCACTGCTCGAATTTACGTGCGAGCTAATTGGTTACGCAATAGCCGCTCGAGTAAGTGAGGATCGCGAGGTTTCGAGCCTACCGAAGCGCTTTGTTGACGAAGTGCGCTTGTGAAAGCCGAGTCTAATCGCGGATCGCGCCGTTTGTTGTCAAACGCGAATCTCGAAATCGCTGCTCACGTTGCTGTCGGAATTTCGAGATTATCTCGTTAATTCGCCAAAGGAAATTTATCAATTTATGTTTTTACAGCGAGCCGGACTCGTTTATGATGTGATTACACAAAAATAATATGATTGACAATTGATAGAGTCCGGACACTCGAAATCGTTTATTAATTACCGCGATGCGGTGATTTCTTCCGCGTTCCGCGTCGCAGGGGATTATCGTCTCGACTCCGAGTTAATCCGCCTATTGTCGTCGCGGACTTCTCGATGCAAAATGGTATTTAACGGGGATCTGATCCGTGATCTGAATTATTACCGTAATTAAGGTGCGACAAACGAAACTCGACGTTTGAGAATTGTCTCGGCTTCGTATTTACTTTTATATGGAAATGCGCGGTAGTTATCGCTGCGTATGGCAGTCGATAACTCGAAACAAAAAGACAATTTGAAAATGAAAGGATTTTATGAGAATCCGCGATGCACGGATTTCTTTATCCAAATCGAATTTATAGAAATAGTAATTTATCGAAATAGCAATAAGTTAGCGCTTCTTAGCATAGTACTCGTGAATACAGAAAATTTAATTAACACTAATTAACGACGAAACTATGTTCGAAGAGGCCGGGGATTGCCTAGCAAAGAAAGTAGGCCGGGGGTTGCCTAGCAGAGAGTGTGGCTTGGACAGCGCTATGCCGTATGCAAGTCACAAACTCGTGGATCTGTATTTACAGAGGATTTTTGTGCTAAGCACGACTAATCGAAGCTAAGTGCTAAGCACGAATAAACGACGTAGTAAGTAATTGGTGAGTGGAGTAAGTTGATGAGTAGAGTGAGTTGATGAGTAGAGTCAGTCTCGATTCCTCGGAGTTCGAGCTTTTATAGTCGCGAGGATTCTCGTCACGTGATGTACTTTGAGGAGGGGAGAATTCATCACGTGGCCGAAATATATTTTCAAAGTTTTAAATAATCATAAAACATTTAACGATGAACTGCTCTTAAGTCGCATCATCGTTCGTCGCCGGAGATTCCCAGATCTGCGAGTGGGCAGGCGTTCGAACCCCAACGGACGGTTGTTCTTAACCCGCGCTAGGATTAGCGCGAGCGATTAGACGCTAGGGCGTGCCCTAATTCGATATCACTCGGCGTCGGCTTGACCGCATGAGCTATATCGGTTGTTATTCACACCGTTCCGCTCGAGTGATATAACGGACGTTCGCTCTTAAGACTCGATGACGAGTTGAGGCAAAAAACGTCCCGTCACATAGCCCCCCGATCAATGTGAGTTCTCAGGCTGATGATTTTTCACAAATAAAAGGCATGAAATGAGGATTGATCGCACAATAGTTTTCTTTTTTTCTCTTTTTTTTTTTTTTTTTTTTTTTTTTATTCAAAGAGAATTTCGTCATTTTGTATGCACGATCCCTCTTCGTCATCCCATTTCCATCGGGTTCTTTTGCGGATCAGATGCCGGAATAAAGCCGCTGCACCTGCATGCGCTCTTGTGGACTTATTACAATGATTCACGAGTCCAAAAAAACAGCGCGATTGTTTTGCGTTTCTTTTTTGTCTCGGAAAGTTAGAAGTCGCTTGGACTGTGTCCGGATCCGGTTTGATACCGTCGGGTGACACAATATGCCCATGGAATTCTGTTTCCTTGTGAACAGAATTCGATTTCGCCGGGTCGATTACTGCCAATTGCTCTGATGTTTCGCCCGAGGTGATAGTATGATTATTCTTCACACTCGAGACGATAACCTCGTGTTTAGGCGCGTCTCTCGACGTTGTAGCGGGAGTGAGAGCATGCTCGATCACTATCCCTTTTTTACTTGATTCCGAGTTTGCAACCTCCGCGTTTGCGCTGCTCATCGTAAGCTTCTGTGAGTCGATAATGTTTCGATCACACAGTGGCTTTGTCGCTAGCTGAACGCGGCATCTTCGCTGCGGATTTGCCGGATCAGAGAACTCGAGCTCGTAACTCGTTAGGTCGATAATGCTCCGCATTCGATTCAAAAAATCGATTCCGATGATGCAGTCGGATGTGAGCTTGGGGACCACTAACAAAGTTCCTGTTGTTACGGCTTCATCGAAAACAATCTTGGCTGAGAATTGCTTCGTGACTCGCGTCGCCTTCTTTTCCGTTGCCGTAGTTACCGTGACTCCAGTTAAGGGAAGAGTCGGACTGTTTTTAAACTTTTCGAAGTACCTTTGATAAAATTTATCGGACACAGCGCTGACTTCGCTGCCTGTATCAATTAAGGCTTCGACAATTATGGAATCTACAGATAGCATCAACGATAGACATTGTGCCACGCTCGGGCTATCGGATGCGAGGGTATCGAGTTCCCGGAGATAGTTCCGGATATTCTCCCCGTATCCTAGCGTCACAGAGAGGAGCGAGGCCTCTAATTCTGCGACGCTTCCTCGTTTTCCGGAAGGTCGGTTTTTTCATCGTCATCGATTTCGACGCCGGGAACCCCGTCTTGGGTGATTTCAAGTGAGCGGATTGTTCTCTTGAAATCGTTAGCCCTCTGGGACTGAGGTTTCTGAGTTGTTTCTCGAGCGGGATAGACAACTTGCCTCGGAGGCTCATTGCTCGGTGCTGAGTTTCTCTCAGAAGTTATTGCTGCGGGCGAGTACTCGAATCTTTTTCGGTGTGAATTTATCGATCCTCCATTATCGAAGGATTCGATTAGATCGAGGAACGCTGGTACCGTTCGGATGCCACGCGCGAGAATTGCGCCCCGAATTTCCTCCGTGAAGTGACGTGACAGTTTTTGAATGATTTGTCCATCGTTCAGCTTCGGAACCAATTCGCGAGCTTCTCCGATCAACTTCATCGAATATGAAAGTCGCGTTACTTTCGAGTCTGGTTTATGCCAACCATAATCCAGTGACTCGTGTACTTGCCGTTGTAGATCTTCATTCCAGAAGCGCTTCGTGAAGAAGTATTCGAAGTCGCGGAAGTCAGATACATCCGGCTCGACAAGATCCCACCACTCGCTGGCTGAATTTGTCAGACTCTGATCGACCAAGATTTTGAATTCATATCGGCTACCGAGAGTCTCACAATATTTCTTAAACTCTTTAAGAAATTTCATCGGGCGTTCTCGGGGAAGACCTCGGAACGTCGGCGCCGTTAACCTCGGTGCCCCCCAGATCTTTGTTTGGGGATCTACATCGTTATTTGCCAGGGTTCGCGTTGTGTTCAGTGGGTGAGGATTACCGGCCTGTCGCAACGCGTTAATTTCCTGGTTAAATAGATTCGTCAGATCATGCGGCGTCTCGTCGTAAATATTCGAGCGAGTCGAGGAACGTTGTCTCGCTCCCATGTTTACGCTTGAGACCTCGACGTTTGGCATCGCGACTCGCGAAGCCGCTGATGTTATTGTGAGAGGCACGTAGTGGGCTGAGTGGACGGGTATGTTCTCTGTCGCACTCGTTGTGGATACCCCTCGGGGTTGAAAAGACACACCGTGCTCTTCGCCTCGTTGGTTTGGCTGTGTGGCAACTCGCTGTTGCTCGTGCCGCTGACCAACGGTTTCCGATAGGCGCGCCAGATCATTATGAATCGCATTCAACGTTTCTTCGGTAAACTGCCTGACACCGTTTATTCTTTTATTGAATACCGTCGCGAGATTATCAATGCGACGAGTTAGCAATGTGCTGTCCATACGACGGTGTTCATGTAGCTCTTCCAAAATCTCGCGGAGCGAATTAATTTGGCGGTTTGCTATGCGCGTGTTTACCGGAGTTGGGGCAGCTGCCCCCGAGTTCCTCAGATTGTCCGAATCTGTATTTGAACTCGATCTCTCGGTCGACAGTAAGGAACGGGCGTTTTCTACCTCGGGTAGTTCGTATGATGATACGTAATTTACCGGGGGAAACGAATATTCGGACCTTTGAGTCGCCGGTGTCGGGATAGTTCCCGCGGATGATACTGTCTCAGGATTAGCCGGCGGGGCCGTCGTAATGCTGAGTGACAGCTCGGGATTAGTAGCCATATTTTTATTCGGTTTCTCGATCGAGAAGACAATAAAATAGGAAAGGAGGACAATAAATTGCGTACAATTTATTTTTGTTTTTCGTGCCCCACGTTGGGCGCCAATGTGATTTTCCAAATTGTGGCTTTGGTAAATCTTTTATTTTGCCGACTGGGGTTCGGCTCGGGGCCCGCACGCGCAACTTGTAGTTATTCAATAAAGCTTCAGATTTACTGTTCTCACATGGTCGTGGATGACCGAGAGCGTCTTTTCATCACCAGCTTGTTTGCATGATTGAATTTATTACGGAAACCTATTGTATAGCTGCTAGTTACGTTAATCGTGTCAACGTTCCTTTCCTCTTTTCGGAGTTTGTCGGTGTTTATCGTCCGTATTCGTTGCGACTGTGTGCGCCACGTTAGCTTGAGGCTGTGCTTAGCAACTGGCCGACAACGAATCGGGAAGTGCGAATACGTGAGATAATCCGTTTAGACTCAGCTGCGGCAATCGCACGTGTGTCGCGGGATTTATTCTCTCGTCTTCTGTAAATTGACCACGTCTCCTGGAAAGCCGGCTTGCCTTCCAGGAAGTTTAAATGTACTCCTGAGGTAAGGAATTCCCTACCCTGGCCATTTAAACTTTCTTTGCTTCGGCACTGCTCGAATTTACGTGCGAGCTAATTGGTTACGCAATAGCCGCTCGAGTAAGTGAGGATCGCGAGGTTTCGAGCCTACCGAAGCGCTTTGTTGACGAAGTGCGCTTGTGAAAGCCGAGTCTAATCGCGGATCGCGCCGTTTGTTGTCAAACGCGAATCTCGAAATCGCTGCTCACGTTGCTGTCGGAATTTCGAGATTATCTCGTTAATTCGCCAAAGGAAATTTATCAATTTATGTTTTTACAGCGAGCCGGACTCGTTTATGATGTGATTACACAAAAATAATATGATTGACAATTGATAGAGTCCGGACACTCGAAATCGTTTATTAATTACCGCGATGCGGTGATTTCTTCCGCGTTCCGCGTCGCAGGGGATTATCGTCTCGACTCCGAGTTAATCCGCCTATTGTCGTCGCGGACTTCTCGATGCAAAATGGTATTTAACGGGGATCTGATCCGTGATCTGAATTATTACCGTAATTAAGGTGCGACAAACGAAACTCGACGTTTGAGAATTGTCTCGGCTTCGTATTTACTTTTATATGGAAATGCGCGGTAGTTATCGCTGCGTATGGCAGTCGATAACTCGAAACAAAAAGACAATTTGAAAATGAAAGGATTTTATGAGAATCCGCGATGCACGGATTTCTTTATCCAAATCGAATTTATAGAAATAGTAATTTATCGAAATAGCAATAAGTTAGCGCTTCTTAGCATAGTACTCGTGAATACAGAAAATTTAATTAACACTAATTAACGACGAAACTATGTTCGAAGAGGCCGGGGATTGCCTAGCAAAGAAAGTAGGCCGGGGGTTGCCTAGCAGAGAGTGTGGCTTGGACAGCGCTATGCCGTATGCAAGTCACAAACTCGTGGATCTGTATTTACAGAGGATTTTTGTGCTAAGCACGACTAATCGAAGCTAAGTGCTAAGCACGAATAAACGACGTAGTAAGTAATTGGTGAGTGGAGTAAGTTGATGAGTAGAGTCCGTTGATGAGTAGAGTCAGTCTCGATTCCTCGGAGTTCGAGCTTTTATAGTCGCGAGGATTCTCGTCACGTGATGTACTTTGAGGAGGGGAGAATTCATCACGTGGCCGAAATATATTTTCAAAGTTTTAAATAATCATAAAACATTTAACGATGAACTGCTCTTAAGTCGCATCATCGTTCGTCGCCGGAGATTCCCAGATCTGCGAGTGGGCAGGCGTTCGAACCCCAACGGACGGTTGTTCTTAACCCGCGCTAGGATTAGCGCGAGCGATTAGACGCTAGGGCGTGCCCTAATTCGATATCACTCGGCGTCGGCTTGACCGCATGAGCTATATCGGTTGTTATTCACACCGTTCCGCTCGAGTGATATAACGGACGTTCGCTCTTAAGACTCGATGACGAGTTGAGGCAAAAAACGTCCCGTCACAATATATAACAGAGTAACGTTAGAAACCATTGATATTTCATCAATGATTATCAAAGATACATTGGAAAGTTGCGATCGAAGAACTTTTAAACATGCATCAGAGAGCGCTCTATATTTCGGCGTACGATCATGTTCAACTGGTAATTGAAATGCTCTGTATACTGTCAGACCATCAATGCCAAAAGCGGCTATACCTGTGGGAGCAGTCACCGCAGTGTCTACATCCAACGCTTGTTTGAGATAACATCGAATCGTATGAATTAAACGGCTTTTACCAGTGCCGCCTTCGCCGCTGACATAAAGTCTAAGAATATTTGGATGATTCACATCTGGTGTTAACCCTGACGTTACTGCAGCAGTGACTTTATCGAATATTCGACGTTGATCCGAATTCAATTCAATAATCATTTGCCCAACGTCAATACTCTTTACTTTTTTTGCAGCATTCTCAAAGTCGTTCATAGCCGCTTCTGCTTCGATAGGAAAACAGCCCGCGGGTTCCTCGTCAACAGTTTGAGATGCTCGTGGCGTATCTTCAGCCATTTTTTTGTCAGGCAATTCTGTAACATGTTTCAATGCTTTCTGAATTTCGGTTATCCTCTCGTGATAACGTAACGCTTCTACAAGTTGTGATTTTAATGCATCAAAAGCTTCTGCATATGTATCAAAACCGTTCTTAAGTTCGTCTGTATCTCTCCACGGTTTAAATAACAACAACAACGCGAAAAAATACTTTTCGGGTTCGGAATTCGGATTATTTTCGTAATGACTAATAAGATAAGGATTGTTTCGCTTCTTGAAATAAAGCGTTTCGCTAATTTTGTAATACTTAACAGTACCGTTATTATCTGCTGTCGAACACTTCGGTCGAGTTTTTTGAACATCATACCACTTAGCGAAGTCATAAAGGCTTAGTGATTCCAATTGCTTCGGCCTATGCGGATAATGAACGTCAACGAGAGACGGGCAAAAAATATCCGTCGACTGTACATCCATGGCCTTGATTTCTTTTACAGTTTTCAACTTGCTGCTTCTAATTAGCCTGACGTCAACCCGTCTAATCGTCGTTTTCGAGTCTGTGCCATATGATGGATATCCAACAAGAGCATCAGCAGCTTCCAATGATCCGCATTCTCTATTACTCAATATCCTCATGGCAAAGTTCCATATACGACTACGCAGAGTTTTGGTAGAATTTATTGCTGCGAAATCATTACCGTTTTCGGGCAAATTACTTTTTTCTGATTTTGACACATATTTAGTACAGTATGAATTAAGTGACGAACTTGCCTCGCCGATAAATTGGATATCCATATTACCTTCCCAAGCACAAAGAATAACTGGATTAAAGTCGTTAATAAATGTCTCTTTTTCCGTACGAGGAAGATCGTACAATCTACTTCTGGCTTTTAACTTTCGTCTTCCTACAATAGACACAACGACGTCTCGCGTTACAAACGTATCCGTGACCGGTCTCGGAAATCCAAATCTACACACGCGTTTAGTAGAACCTTTTCTATTACGCAAACAATAAGATCGATGCGTGTGTCGTTGATGAGTATTTACGCGGCGGAATAGAGTAGGTGAAATATTTTTTTGTGGAAGTCTGCTTGTGCAATATTTTTGAATAAAATTAGAGACCTCATGATTCGAAGCGACTCCAAGAACTGGAGCATCTTTAATCCAAATGATGAGATGAAAATGCTGCATTCCTCTACCTTGGTATTCGCGCCGCCAAAAGTAATGAGTAACTTCTCCAATGGGATTATCATTGGAACATATAAAATCTAACATAGCTAGGAATTTGTTGTTGATGAATCTAGACGCAGATACGGGATCAGCGGCTACGAGTGCAGTCGTTGACATTTTACCTAAAGACGGATTCACTTTTTGCACATAATCTCGTAGATTATCCCATTCCCATTCGCTAGGACTCAGCGTCAAAAACCATGTTGCGGGACCATAGTTCCGAGACATAGAGGCCAAATCGCATCTTGGTTTACGCCAAAATTGATTCGTATTCCGCAATCTACCAAATATTGTATTCAAACTCCCTTCCAATTCATCTTTAGATAATTTTTCTATGTAACTGGCAGCGGTATATCGATCCTTTGGATTAATAATGTTGAATTTGTGATATATTCCACTATTCATTTGTCGTATATTGTTGTCGTTTAACAGATAAAAGAGGTACTGTAAATTTCGTCGAAATTGCGAATGTTTTGACAACAGTTTAGTCTTAATAAACTCAGATTCTATTATTCGTATCGATCTATCTTCATGTTGCCCA
Source organism: Ischnus inquisitorius (assembly GCA_963924025.1). Lineage (NCBI taxonomy): Eukaryota > Metazoa > Arthropoda > Insecta > Hymenoptera > Ichneumonidae > Ischnus > Ischnus inquisitorius. The sequence continues at coordinate 19,413,274 of OZ001244.1, forward strand.
TTCATCCCATAAGGATACAGGTCAGGGAAGCATTGAAGATCTAAATCTTTAGTTCGTCTATCTATTGGTTGAGCAACTACGTTTATCATTTGATAAAGAGCCGTAGCCGTTTTGTTCATTCTCTTTTCATGCATAGGATATATTGTCAAATGCTCGTAATAGACGTCGGATTAAGATTTGTGTGTCAATAAAGCTCGTGCTTCTTGGTTGTCGCTATTTTTTTCAATGGCATTCAAGTTTTTCTTTTTTTTGCAATCAACGTTAGCAGGTGTATTACTTTTTACTTCGCAGTCATCAGCTTTTTCGTCCAATTCTTCTATATCTGGGTCATCAACGATCTCCTCTTCTTGAAATTCTACGTTATTCAAATTTTCATCATTCAAAAGTAAACTGGGATGTGACGGTAGCTTTATTTCGTTATATAGAGGGTTGTTTGCTTTAAGCCATGTTAAAGCATTGAATACTTTGTTTATATCGACTAAGTTTTCCCACACAATCTTAGCTTTAGTGGGTATGCCACGAACAAGAATATATAACTCATGGTTTAAATTGATGGGCATATCTGGCGGACAAATTTTTTCTAAAGTTTCATCAATAGGCAACGGCAAATGGAAAGTTCTACCGATTACTTTTTGTACCATATTTTTACCATGTAAATTCTTTTTCGCTACTGTCGTCGCCGCCCTTTGGATGGTTTGGAAAGTTTTTGCCCGCTGTATCAAAAACCTTTCATAATCGTTTAATTGTGGGATTACTGATGGTACAGGAGATACGGTTAAGCCGTTCAAAACGCATCTCGGGGGAATGGTACCAGCACGGAAATGTTTACAGCAATAGTCACAAATAAAATCGTCGTTATTTATGTTTTTCAAATCTATATCACAAATATCATTTTCATCGCGAAGTTTAAGAGACTTAAGCAAATCACGCCAGAGAGGGCCACTCAAAGGCGTTTTCAGCTTTGAAATTTCTTTGCCATCCCTCCTGAAACAAAGTCTTTCACACGCTACGCAAGCCCAACTAGCAGTATCCATGGAACGTTTGGTTAGCGCTTTTAAAGCATTTGCATAGGTGTTTTTAATCAAATCATCTTCGGCAAGATTTATTTCCTGCTCATCGAAATCCGTACATTTCTGTTGAGCTTGAGTTGCAATTGTCCGTAATACCTCCAAATTAACTGAACTGAGCGATTCGTCTATAGACAATATTTTGTTATAAAACCTTAAGACTTTATGAAACAACCTTTTTATATACCGAACTCGAGGAAAATGTGGAGACAAAATCTCAACGGACAAAAATTTTGAGTGGCATACGGAAGGATTGATATAACAAGAGTACGTATGACCTTTCTTGTCGATAGCGTGATTCCGCGTACATCGGTGGAGAAGCGGAAACATCGTTTTTACATTTCTAAATTCACACTCTACTATTTTCTTAAGAAATTTTGTATACGTGGTTATAGTAGCAGTATCAAATTTGCAAGTATCGGTACACGGAAATGATACTTTAGCCCTTTTTTTTTTCAACGTCTGCAACATATGATCACCGTCTTGCTCAACAGTGAATGATTTCTGATAATCTTGTTTATCGTTGATAGTTAAGGCTGAAGGTAATAATCCTTTGTCTACGAAATATGCCTCAGATGAAGAGGTATGTTTTCTAGACCCACATAAGGCTTCAATTTTATCCGTGTCACTTACTTCGTCGCATTTTGACAGTTGAGTCAACGAAACTTCAGCTTTTCGTTTAATGCACTGTAAAGCTCGTTTCATATAAAAAATAAGACGTTGTCTAGCATGAATACACCATTTGACGATTAATTCAGCGTCGATACGACTGTCCGCACTCGTCTTGGATTTCATAAGCGCAGTAATGCTTTGAATACATTTTTCTTTTGATAGCGGTAGATTAATCGTTTCGTCATTAGAATTTATACGCTCATATTTTCTAACAACAAATTTCGATGCTCGATCAGATCGTTTTTTAGCAATTATACGGTCTTTATGTGCTTGATAATATTCTTTATTATATTCTCGCTGAGAAGCGTTTTTAGCTGCAATAACTGGGTCATTTATACTCATTGATCGTTTTTTAGCTATTGTACGATGTTTATTTGCTTCACAATATTTTTTATTGTATTCACGCCGAGATGCTTTTTTGTCTGCAATAACCAAATTTTCCAAATTGACGTTATTGCGCGGTCGTTTTTTCGATAGTGCATACTCTTCTCTGGAGAGCTGTGTATAAACATCGCGTCTTTCGGCATTAACTTTTTCTTTTTTTAATATATAGGCCGCTCGTTTCTTAGCATTAGCTATCTCTTTTCGGGAATCCCACCGACGACCTTCTTCTTTTGTTTTTAATAATGCAACGGACGATGAAGTGCAATTACTGCTGCTGTAATTGGACGAGCTTAACGATAATCCACCTTCAGACGAAATTATCATAATGTTTTCTTCGGTAAGTTTTTGGGGTTGAGATTTTTTTGGACAGGTGATAGCAGCATGTTCGTTTCTTACAAGTAATTTTGATGCTCGATTAGATCGTTTTTTAGCAATTATATGATCTTTATGTGGTTCCCAACATTTTTCATTATGTTCACACTGAGAGGCTTTTTTGGCCGCAATAAATGATTCTTCTTCAGGCAGTTGTGCATAAGTGGCGCGTCTTTTGGCATTAACGTTTTCTTTTGTTAATGCATAGGTCGCCCTTCTCTTAGCGTTAACTATCTCTTTTCGAGAATTCCATCGACAATGTTCTTCTCTTTTCAATAATGCAATGGGCGATGACGTGCAATTGCTGTGGCTGTAATTGGACGAGCTTAACGATAATCCAGCTTCAGACGAAATTATTATAACGTTTTCTTCTGTAAATTTTTGGGATTGAGATTTTGGAGAAGTGGCAGTAGCAGTTTCGTTCATTCTTATTGCTTGCAATTCATGGCAATAAGCTCCGTTCAATCGTCGTGCGTGATTAGCGATACGTTGATCATTTAAGTCTTGCAATTGTGCTACAGTAGCGAAATTCTGTCCGTTTGGGCACTCAGAGATGGTCGGAAAATGCTCGATTGTTTCCGATTGAAATATCTTTAACAAATGCCGACGCATTTGCGACGTATCGTACTCAATGTCCTCTGGTCGAAGTTGATAGAACAATATTATTGCGAAAGCAATGGCAAATACTCCACAGTCAGAGCCATTCGGTTGTCGCTGAACTCACTTATGTACGATCGGTTTTCTACTAAAGTACGGATAATGTGATTTTTCCAGGAAAAGTTTATGATCATTGTGCAAACGCATCTGATTCATCGAATCATACACGTAGATAGATTCTGTGTCATAAAAGGTGCAGATCCAATGCCCATCTCTAGGATCTGCACTGCCGTTAAAGCTATACAATATTTGTATGTGTTCAATGTGTTCTGGAACATTCGATATGCTATTGGGTCTCTGAATATAGAGGGTCGAAATTGGCCTGTATCGAGAGCAACTTTCTAAAAGTTTGAAAAACATACTTATGTGATCATCTTTCAGCCAACGCCCGTACACAATATCATCAATTCGTTTTTTACACAACGGAATTAACGGTCTGCGTGAATTCAAGCGACGACGCTTTTCTCTTCCTTTTACTTCAATCCACGATGAAAGACATTTTTCATCGTTATACGTGCCTGAGATTAACGGTGGTACATTTTCCGAGGGCACAAGTGCAACCGCTGGTGATACCTGCGTCGGGTTTTGAAGGGCATACGTTTCTGTCGTGGTATTCTCCGTCTTTCGCTTCTCGGATATGTTAACAATCTTGTTATTAAAGCTTATCGATAGCTCGTTTTCTTTACTTAAGTCGCGGGGTTGGCCGTTTATACCGTCGATAGCAGGAATTTTATTGTTTCGCACCAGTTGTAAATCTTGACGAGGAGCTTCGTTTAGTCGACTTATGCGATCAGCAACGCGTCGATCGTACGATTCTTTCAATTTCGCGAAAGAGCTGAGTTTTTTTCCGCCGTGAAATTTCCGTCAGAGCTATGCAATATTTGTATGTGTTCTTTGTGCTCTGGAACGCTTGGTATCAAAGTAGGGTGTTGAACGTACAGCGTAGAAACGGGCTCGTATCGAGAACAATTTTGTAGAAGAATAAAAAACTTATCGATATGATCATCCTGTAACCATTCTCCATTCACGAGATCATCGATTTGTTCTTTGCGTAGCATAAGGGGTTGCAAAGACATCGTCGATCGTCAAAATGATACAAATAAAAAATAAAGGATTTGAACGATGGAAATAATTTATTTGGATGTTTAATAGCTAATCTGATTATTTATCCTTTTTATTATACTTTTTTTATATGTTCAATATATCGTTGCAGCAACCTAACGCTGATATCTTTTATATTACAAGTATTTGTTCGCCTTGTACGAAAAACCTTGAATCGACGCTTTTATTTCGGTATTTAGATCGTTGCGGCTTCTGCGTGCCGATTATCGCAATAAAGAGTCCTTTCCAATGTACAGTGGAGAAATGAAATTTCAGTGCAGCTTGCAAAAGCTGATTGCTACAACGAATAGGGCTTGCGGATTCAAAAACAATAACGTTGCAGCTTGTGAACGCTGATTGTCACAACGCCCTGATGCTCGTCGATTCAAAAACAATAACGTTGCAGCTTGTAAACGCTGATTATTACAACGAATGATGAACGTCACTGTAAAAAAACCTGAAAAAAACTATGTAAAAAAAGCTTGAGAGATACTTATGGGAAAGAGAAAAAACGAAAAGGATATTAGATAGATATACGTGTGTACAAGGGTTAAGAATAGAAAAAAATGTAAGATCCAGAATTCAAGAAAAAATTGGTAAAAATGCACGGAAAAAAATGAAAAAACAATAATAGTATAGGTTAAGTTGCTTATGTAGCTGCTGGATGGAAAACTGATGAATGTAAAAACTTCAATGAATTCTATTAATGATATTTCTCTAGAACCGTGAGATGAAAAATTGAACACAGAGAATAAAAATTGAACACAGTGTGGAACACGATTATATCGTAACATGAGAGGAAATAATGGAAAAAACGTCAAAAATCGAGTTGTCCCATGAAGAGCACGGCCCAGCTCTCGAGTCCTTGCTGGAAAAACATCGTCGAGTATTCGACAAACGCCCGGGAAGGCTTAATTCTTATGAGCACGAACTAGTGGTAAAACCCCACGAAACTTTCCAAGCGAAATCTTATCCAATTCCAATCGCCTATCGGGATAGCGTGGATGAGGAGATCCGAATGCGAATGCTCGAGCTGAACGTGATACGTCGATCTCACAGCGCGTATTGTAACCCGATACTCGTCGTGGTAAAAAAAGATAATAGCGTGAGGCTATGTCTCGATGCGAGAAAAATAAATGAGATTCTCGTGGCTGACAACGAACGCATGGAAACCCCTGAGATATTATTCCAAGAGTGTACTGGGAAACCGCACATCTCATCTCTGGACTCGACCGCCAGCTTTTGGCAAATTCCTCTGTCGGAGAATTCCCGTAAATACACTGCGTTTATGCATCGAGGTAGATGTTACGAGTTTTGCGTAACACCCTTTGGCCTGAAAACGAGTACGGCCAGTCTCGTGCGAGGTTTACAGCCGGTGCTCGCGGGACTACAAAACATGACGAATTTCGTCGACGATCTTCTGTGTATGTCCGAGACGTTCCAACAACACATCGAGAATCTCGTCAATCTTTTCTTTCGTTTCCAACAATTCGGACTAACGATTAATCTGTCAAAGTCGGATTTCCTTCGTAAAGAGGTCAGATTTCTCGGACATATCCTCTCGCTGGATGGAATAAAACCTGACCCAGAAAAGGTCAGCGCCATCCCTGACTTTCCAAAGCCAAAGAATGCAAAACATTGCATGTATTGAGGGGCTTCTTTGGGCTAGTGAATTACTATAGTGAATTCACTAGAGAGCACGCGGGTGCAACGACCCCCTTGTTGCATCTAATCCGCAAGGCCACTCGATGGAAATGGGGAAAGAAAGAAGATAGATTCTTCCAGGAAGCAAAAAATGAATTCTGTGACTCGGTCATACTCCACTATCCTGACCGAACGAAATCGTTCCATCTGGATACCGATGCAAGCGATTTCGCGCTAGGAGCCGTCTTGTTCCAATCAAACGACGACGGAGAACGGCTCGTTCTTCAGTTCGCAAATCGAACTCTCAAGGGTCCTGAGGTGGGCTATTTCACCACGGAGAAGAAACTTGTCGCCATTGTTTGGGCACTCCAAAAGTTCCGGTCCTATGTCCTGGGGTCCTGCGTTGTCGTCACTACCGACCACACCACCTTAACCTTTCTGCGCGAATGCAAATTGTCGCATGCACGCCCAACCCGTTGGACGTTAGCGTTGCAGGAATACGACATTACCGTCGAGCATCGACCCGGCAAGGATCACATCGTTGCCGATAAACTCAGCCGGCCGTCGGATATTGAGAAGAAAAACAAACACGAGCTCGTAATTGCTGGCTTAGCTTGCGAAGTCTCACCAGACCTCACGTCTCTCTTGACAAGGCTCGGAACGATCCAGCGTAACGACAAAAAACTTACTGCGGTATTTAAATCGATCACGGAGCAACCAGGCAATTGCCGTTACCTAGTTGGGGACAATATCTTATACAGCAGGGTTGGAGAAGGCGAATGCGCCGTCATCCCAAAGGATGCCACGCACATTATCATCAACGCGTGTCATTAATTATACGGCCACGCGGGGGCAAAAAAATGTCACCTCCTCCTTCGCGAGGATTTCTATTGCCCAAACCTTTATCGCATGGCGCGGAAGATATTGCCGAGATGTCAGACCTGCCAAAAGAAGAAAATTTATTTATTTATAGATTGGGGAGTGCAGCGGATACTTACCTCTATACGCTATCCCCAAGCAAATCCAATAGAGAGCACAAATCGCGAACTCTCACGGTCCTTCAGGACTTTCCTGAAGGATACCCCACGCGTCGTGGACCGAATGGAATGATACGATAGAATCTTGTATCAATGAATCGCCACACTAGAGTACGGGGTGCATTCCGATGACACGGCAAACAGGAAAGCCTCCTGAAAAGCAGTGGGAACACCTCGTCGCGAAGCATGAAACCCCCGGCCCATCTCCAGAAGATTGGTGGGAGATCACGAGACGCACGATGCACAAAAACCGTGGAAAGTACACCTCGGATTATAATAAACGGCATACTATGACCAAGTACGCAATAGGTCAAAAGGTTTTAGTCAAGGCGTTGAATGTTTCACGTCCTGAAAAGAAGCTGATTGCGAAATGTATGGATATTGTGACGTATTTTTCTTGACTCTAAAACGCGAAACTGTAAACTCAAAATCAACAGAACTAAACCGAAAAAAGACGAAATTTTAGCTCAAACCAAACGGGAGCAAAACGCGAAAACGAAACTTACGTCACCTTCGGCCGTTTCTCTCGCGGGTGCATCGGCGTTCCGGTGGGCGCCAGTTAATTTTTGTATCGCCGGTATTAACGAACCGGACTAATCTGGAGGTCGATGGAACTCGACCTCCGCAGGGTAGATTTTTGTTTCGCCGGTATTACCGAACCGGGCGAATCTCGAGGTCGGTGGAACCCGACCTCCGCAAGGACGAAACGAGAACGAGACACAGAACGAGAACTCAACGAGAACTTATCGAGAACTCAACAACAAACACCGACGCACGCACGAGAGCGAACGGTTGCGGAAATGCACGGCTGCTCAGGATGCGGTTTTTGGTAGAAGGGTCGCAATCCGAGGCCGATAGAATAGCAGACGAGATCACACGCAAATGCAGCGGGAAGCGCTCAGCCGATCGAGCGATCGGGGCGAGCAGCGAGAACGAATTTCTATTCGCGAACGGGAAAATAATCGAAAACGATAAACTCACCGAAAAGCAGAATTTAATCCATGAATTGGCGGGATCCGCATCTTTCGATGCCACGAGAACGTACTCACGAAAACTGCACCTCGAAAGCATTCTTTCGAATACATCTCGATCACAAAATTCGGAAATAATTCATATCGGAATTATCACGAACTGTCATTCTCAATCGTACGCTGACCGCGAGCGAACGAGAGAAGCGACAAGTAGCACGAAACCCACGAACACGAGCGAGAACACAGTATCGGAGTACTCAGCAGCGAGAGAGAACCCACGCTACGCGCGACTCACGACACACACACGAGAACACACGACACGCCGAAGCCAACGATAGCGGGAGCGCGAGAGAGACCCGAGTTACCTCTAGGGCGGCCCTCGATAGACTTATTTGCCTACGATAAGACGCGTAATCGTCACTATCATTATTTCGGGAACTTTAACCGATAGCTACTGCCCTCTCAACTACTTCACTACGGGATCTAGACGGTAATCGATAACTGAACGGTATCGGAAGCGGCAATATTCGAGGATCGCTGCGATCGCTACTCTCTGTTCGATGCGTGAAAACAAGGCCCTTCTCTACCCAAACTCCAACTCTTACACAGCACAAGGGGTTCCACCCTTGCCTGGACTAAACACAAAACCTCCGCCTGTTCTCCAACGCGTCGAACCTTACCATAATACTCCACGAGAGTGCCGGGCTTGCACCGGACTGTGGCGTATTCGCAACGAAACCTCGCCGAGTCTCTACGCTATTCGGGTATCTCAGTACTTCGAGATTCGCACCACCGAATAGCGCGGAGATCTCGACTCACGAAACGGTAACTATATTAATCTGAAACTGAACGTGAAACTAAACGTGAAAACTATACTTGAAACTCAACGAAACTGCATCTAAAAGAGCTGAATCGGATCGGAAGTAGCGTGGGAGGCAGCAAAACGAGATCGAAAAGCGGTACTTTACGATAATTTCGGTTTATTTGGATTTCGTGACGTTGATTCCAAAAAATCACGTCACAATATTTACGAGGGACCCTATCTCATCAAAAAAATCGTTCATGAGACGTCCTACCTCGTAGAACATCTAAATAGTGACCGTGAACGCGGACTCTACCATACACGTGACATTAGACCGTACTTCAAATCCGAATCCCTTGTACACTCAAGCGGAGAATCAGCATAGACAAAAGCCATCGAGCGCCGATCTATATTTTCATATTCACGAAACTACAGACAACTCGTACCGAGACCGTTGTTGTGATTTCGAGGAACGGAAATCGAACTCAGGTTGAATCATCACCTAGGACGAGAACCCTCGAAATGCCAGACGTCGCGACACAAACGGAAAATAGCTCGGTGGGCATCCGAGAAGTAAGCGCGCGAGAATATACTCGTTTCCTAGCCGTTAGAAATCGAAAACGCCCGCAACGTTTAATCGAAACACGTTGTAAACAAACCGGTGTTGAACCCGAGTACTGTACGCTACTCGAGATAGATTGTGAAGTGAAAAAGGAACTTTAAGTCCTCGTTGAGCTCGGAAAAGTCAACGAAGACGCTGTCCAGGGAATACTCCATCCAAGAATGGTGGTGCAACATATCAAGTTTATTCTTAAGAAGCCCAAGGTGGGAGTACTTCTTTTTTATCCACTCTGAATTGTGAATTGACCTCAAGCCTTCTCATTCCAAGATCGTCAGTGTGGCCACTCTAAAACGAGATCGGAAATCCATCATCCTTGGAAAACCGTCGCAACGGATCCTGAAAAGGAAGGTCGATGACGCTGCAGTCATCGAGGACGCAATCCAGAGAACGTACAATTTTACCAATGTGCAAACGGGCACAAGAAGACAGCCGCTTGCACAAGTCGAAAAGAAATCATGTAACATCGACATAAGAACACCGTCGAAAAGAATAAAATGCGATTAACGTTCATTTCGCAAACCGATTGAAAATTTGAATTTTTCTCTTTTCACGAAACTCACATTAATCGGGGGGCACTGTAACGGGACATTTCGACCTCCAAGTTACACCAAGTAACAAGTCCAAGTCCAAGTCCAAGTCCAAGTTATATGACTTAAGGAAGAAAGGCCGTTAGATCACTCGAGCGCGACGAGGTAAACAGTAACAGACATAGGCAATATAGCCCGACCGACGCTCGAGTGAAATTAAATTAGGGCACGCCTCTGCGTCAAACGGCTCGCGCTATCCCAACCCGAGATAAGCGCGAGCGAACCTTACGAATACGTACGACATCCCACCTTAGCGCCACCCGAATTCCCGCAACGAACGAAGTACCGACTTAAGAAACGATTTCCGTTCGATATTTCAAAAAGATTTTTAAAGTTAAGAAAAACCTCACGTTACGTGACGTATGATAAAGCAGGATTTTGTCGGGAAGGCACGAGTGAAATAAATGGTCCTTTACTTGCAGAGTAAAGAAATACTTGGAACTTTATTATAATACTTCTGAGATCGTACTTATGCGTAAAGACTCGCGCGACACTTGCGCTCGGCTCGGTTGCCACGGTAGGAGAGAGAGAGCTCACCTGAGAGCGTACCTATGTACTCGCGATTCGTGTGACGCGTGCGAAACTGCCTGAGCAGTCCCGAATTTCGTTCGCCGTGTTTCTCGTCGTATCGCTTTCGGAGCAAGACCGCGAGGATACAATCGAAGTAGAAATGCCGTGAGCCCTTTTTCTTAATAACGTACTCTCCCCCACTCGAATTAACGTCACGTGATACGGAGTTCGAGAGTATAAAAGCCGATGCCTCGAGAACTCCGCACGCATAATAACTCATATAATTCGCTACACGCCCGAACTTAGATTCTTACGTGCTCTGCACATAGTTTTCGATAGTGCTCCGCACAAAATCTGTTCTACAGTACCCTAGTATATGGTTCGCATACGGCATCGCGCCGTCCGAATCATATCTCTGCTAGGCATCCCCTGGCCATTTTTCTTTGCTACGCATCTCCGGCCTCCTCGAATATTACTCCGTAATGTCGTGGCTAAATTAATTAGTTCGTAGTAACAAACAGAAGCAAGATCGAGACAATTCGGAATCGAATACCGGGCTACAAAAACCGCGACGTTTGAATTCGTCTGCCCGGAACTTTCTTTATTTTTGATTAACATTAAGATCCGTGATCAAAGAAAAAAAAACAATTTCGTTTCACGGGCCAGACGCATCGTCCGAAACAGAAACAATCTCGTTCCGAAGCCGAACGCTCGCTTATCGGATCGCGACCAGAGCATCTTCGGTACGCGAGACCGTAAACATTCACGCGAGGCCGCAAACGTGATCACCGGATTACCGAAATATTAAACGCACGGTGTTGATAGGGAAATGCTCGTATCCTAATCCCTCGCCCATTGTGTCCACACGTTGCGTAATACCAGATACTTACGCAACAATCCTCGCTGCCTAGCGAAGAAAGCTAAATGGCCAGAGTAGGGAACTCCGAACCTCGAGAGTCCATTTAACTTTCGTAGAATCGAACGCGTGTTTCGCGGAATAAGACTAATTCACGAAATACGTGGCAATAAAGATCTCTCGGTTTCCGTACGATAGCCGCACCAGGATTCAAGGGATCTTTGTTTCGCGGCACATGCCCGAATTTTGTACGAGCAGTTGCGACACACAGCACTAAGCTACCGTGAAACACTCCCTCGACAATATTACGGAGAATAACTGATACAGAAAAAGACTCAAACAGAGGGAAGGAAATTAGTCGCGTAGTACGTATTTTCTGAATTAATCTTACCCAAGAAAATTAATCTCATCAAATTGCAATACAAGCTTATGATGAAAGTGTTTCTTGATCACCAGACCAAGTGAGACCAAGTGAGTGAGTTTATATATATATTGTGACGGGCCACTCCGAGCCGTCGGAAATCCGGCCCAGAATCGCACACGCGTACAACAAATAATGACGCCTTAATTTATGTTTCGTCCTTTCGCTTCCGCGAAAGGGAATCCTCTTGATTCTCCGTTAGGCGCCAGGTAGACCTCACTACCAAGGTTTGATGTTCTTACCTTGATCTACTATATTTCCAACCAATTTCCCGTTAATGTTCAAGGTGCTGTTCGGGCATGCGTTAATTACAGTCAATATCTCCAATTCACAAGCAATCCAAAATGAGGAATGAGAACACGTGTAGACTCGGATTAAAGGATAAAACAGAAATCAAACTTTATTCAACGTATCACACACTGTTCCACACTCACACTCATCCAATACAATATTTGAGTCGGTATCAAGTTCGACTCTTCGCGGACAATACTGGGCAAGGCTCAGCCTGTTCTCTCGTCGTCAACGCGAATATTACGAACACCGGGTTACCAGACACAACCGAAAATACAATAATTAATTCTCCAGGTTAGTCTCAGCTGTTCTGACTCCCGGGAACGTCTAGGCGATTTATTAGAGTTTATTAGACACACTTCCGTCGCTCGTCGCACCGGCGGTACCAACGTACTCACTCTTACTCTCTCGCACTCTAGACACTCTCAACTCTATACGATATGGTGGTTACACGGCTCCCGTGCACGCGTAACACTTCTTCGCTCTATCGCCAAAATCAGACCAATCTATGCGTGACGGTTCACGGACTCTCTTGACCCGTGGGGTGGGGACTCAGCCGAATATCGAGCACCTTCGAGATCGTTCGATCCTTCGCTCGAGTCTCTCTCCCCGCCTCCGCTATATTCTCTCTTGGTGACACCTCGAGTCGAGCCGCGAATCACATGGAATAATATCTCTAACGAATATGTCCAAAACTATAACAAACTTGGAAATTCTACAGCACGTTGCTGCGAGAGCGTACCAACTCCTCGTCACAATATATATATACTAGGGGGGCTCCAAACCCCCGTCTTTTTTTCCTGTTCTCTCGCTCAATAAATTTGTTTGGAAGAAGTTTTCTATTTCACAAATATTTTCAACTATATTAAAATGAGAAGAATTTCGTATAAAAAAAAATGGTATGCTTATATTTCCAAATTTAATCCATATTTTGTGGATGTACAAACTCTTTAGAATATCGTTTCCACACCACTCGGAAGGAAATAAAACAGCGCGTTTATTTCTATTCATTCAATCATTCTAACAATTGATCAAAGTGTAAATTCATCGTTCATACTTCGTCATCGTTCAGACTTAGAATATTTCGAGCCCAGGGTGGTACTTCGAATATTTCGAGCCAAGGGCGGGGCTTGAAATATTTTGGGCCAAAAGGGGACTTCGAATATTTCGAGCCAGAAAGGGACTAAAAATATTTCGAGCTAGAAGGAGTCTTGGAATATTTCGAGCCAAGTCCCCTATTGGCACAAAATGATCTAAGTCCCGCTCTTCGCTCGAAATATTCAAAGTCCCCTTTTGGCTCGATAAAATATTTCGAGCACGAATACTTCATATACGCGAGTATATACGCGACGCAATAATTTACACGACAAATATTTCGAACTGAGGCTCTATAGGGACTTGTCAGGCCATTTATTGTCCCTTACCTCTCGACGGGCCCCTTGTTGGCCCAATTATTGACCCTCACCCCTTTTCGGCTCCCCTGCCGGCCCAATTATTGACCCTCACCCCTCTTCAAGCCCCTTGTCGGGCCAACTATTGACCTTCACCCCTTGTCGAATATTTCGGGCCAAGGCCACCTTAGGGACTTGGAATATTTCGAGCTGAGGCCCCCTTAGGGATTTATAATATTGTTACGTTCACGCAAAGAAAAAGACACCAATTTATTAGAAAAAGGAATACGAGCGATGTTTATTTATCCCGAATAAAGAGTCGTTATTGATATCGTTCGCGATATGTCCGTGCGGTTTGAAGTCTCGGTCAAGACTGTTAAAAAGACTACGATCGTCGTGAAGCTGCGATAGTCCGTTAGTCAATTGGAAGGGAAGGAGGGGGGAGGGGGGAGCTGAGCGAAAATATTCTAAGTCCCCCCTCTGGATTCTTATACACGGCGGTGGCGACAGCGGCCAAATCTTTTTATATATATAGAGAGATATACTAGCGGAACAGCGGGTTCGCGTGCTAAGCGCGCTCGCGGCCATGGGTTAAAATGGACTCAAATATCTCTCTATGTGATAGAGATATCTCACTACCGCCGCCACGTACAAAAATTGAGAAATTAGAACCTTTATGCTTGCCCCCCCCCCCCCCCCCCTGCCCTCCGGGAAAATATTTTGAGTCCTTGAAGGGGCCTTGGCCTAAAATATCCTCAGTCCCTGAAGCTTAAGTCCCTTTAGAATATTTTTTCGAATTTCCTCATTCGCAGGCAGCTATGTGGAGATAACTAAGATATCTCTCTATATGACATAGATATATTACCGCCGCTTCCGTGTACAAAAATTAAGAAATTAGAAAGTTTCTGCTTGCCCCCCTCCCAACCCCGGCCCATCCCAGTCTTTACGGGGATCGTGGCCAAAAATATATTTTTTGTCTGAGGGCATACGCCCTTCTGATTCTGGGGAGGGGGTGAGTCGTCTGAGGACATACTCACTTCCGATTCGTGAGGGCGAGGGGGAGCAGGCGAAAATATTCCAAGTCCCTCGATTCTTATACATGATAACCGTTGCTATGGCAAACGTTGCTATGGCAACCGTTGCTATGGGATGACCCCTCCCCCTTCGCCTTACCTGTCCGCGAATTGTGGGTAATTTCCGGGAATTCTGGGTATTCTGGGTAATTTCCGGGAATTTTGGGTGATTTCTGGGAATTCTGGGTAATTTTCCGGAATTACTGGAATTGAGAAAAATATTCTAAGTCCCTTGATTCTTGTACCTTGACGGCGGCAGCGGGGACTTATTTATATAATATAGAGAGATATATATTGTAACGAGGCGCAAGCGAACCCTCGAGATTCTTCGCGCGAGAGTCCAGCGATACATCGCGCAACGTCGCTACATCGTCACGCTACATCGTCACACGAGAGAATCACTGTCGTGCGAGACTTAGAATAGACCAGAGCTGTTAGATCGTTGAGATTAATAAGCGCTAACTTTTTTATTTTAAGTCCTGCCGGATTCCTACAAGGAATATTACCAAGAGTCCCGCATAGTCTTGCATCGAATTCGCAGTCTGCTGAGAAAAAAAATCAGCGTTTTTCCACTATAGAGTCTGATATTGCTCGCTGAATGCAAATTTGTTGCCGGAATTTGCTTTCGGGCAAATTTCTACGTTTTTTATTTTCGTCTTCTATTCGACTAATTCTATTTTTTTTTCTCTTTCATTGTCTACACGAAGGCGAAGAAGCACGTCACGAGAATCTACCATAGATTCTCGAAGGGTTCCCCGAAACATTCTTGAGAATCCTAAAAAGAATCTGAGATAGATTCTACGTAGAGTCCCCGAAGCTGTTTTAACATTCTCCGCTAAAATCTACCATAGATTCTCCAAAGGTTCCTCAAAATATTGAGGAGAATCTTCACAAGAATCTGCAAGAGATTCTTTATTCTGCTTTTGAAGAATCTACCTCCGGGACACATCGTTGATTCTTTCGAGTTTCTCATCGAGAATCTCGACGAAAACTCAGCGAACTACTTGAATAGATTTTCATCGAGTTTTTGCCGAGATTCTCATCGACAATCTCGACGAGATTCTTTTTTTCTACGCGGGACGATACTGGGCTCGAGCCACACTCGAACGGAATCTGCGAGGAGGATTTTTTGATCAAGGTAGGCGCACGTGGTGCCAGATTCTGATCCTAAATCAACGCGGTTGCCATCCGTGGCTCACCCGACTCTGTCTTTTCTCGATTGTGTGGGTGCGTGGTTCACTCGTGCTGTCTCGAGGCGACCACAAGTTTTTCGCGCGATATTCCGAGCGGTGCCTCGCTCAATTCTTTTCCTGAATCTTTGTCGAATAAAACACAGCTAACGTTATTATTATTTGCAACTGGGTCTCGAGAATTTACTTAATTTTTGTGTCGTGTCGTGAAGAGCCCCGAACCCATTCGCCACCGCTAGCCGGCAGTTTGAGTAAGCAGAGTAAGAAAATAATTACACCCGCGGCAACAAGGGGAGGTTTTGTTGCCTGGCGCCCTTCAAGAGTGTTGGCGAAGGAAAGGTTCGAATTCGGGCGTCATTATTGTGAAGCGGGTGCGCCCTCGCAATTTTTGAAATTTTTATTGCAGGGACACGTTACAATATATATTGTTACGTCGCGAATCGTGAATTTATATGAGGAGCCGCCTCATCTCGGTCAATCAATTTAATGAATTTACTCGTTATCGAAGCAGCTACGATTCGCGGATGCCTCGTTTTGAGCCTAACCTCGCGGAAACTGCTCGGGAAGAGGCTAGAGCACATTCGCGTATTGAAATTTATATAAGTTCACGCAACCTCACCGAGGGGGTGGGTGTCTTGACAATAGGGACAAAAATATTCCGTTGGCTCGATTGGACTTTCGGATTCGAGCTCAGGAATCGACGGAAGAGTTACACGACGGAAAAAGTTCAAAAATTGAATGTATAAAATGGTAGCAACTACCAAACAGACTATGAGACAAAACACGAGAAAGAACAAAACGATCAGAAGACTATTCATCTTTAAGCCGATTGTAATCTACTTATACTCGTCGGGGTCCCGAACGCGAAAGGGGTAGTTCGACGCGCGTTACGATATTCGGGACTACCGAGATCGATCTATTATTCAACGTCCGGATGTGATATTCCGAAATCCGAATAAAAAGGATTACAATAATCGCGAAAAAACAAAAATTGAAAAACACGATGATAGCAACTATTTTACTTGAATCGGGTGACTCGAACATTTTTATTAACACACACGGGAAAATTAATAAAACACGGGAATAGCTCGATCACGATTAATTAAACTTTTCCCCGGGAAAAATTAATGGGATCGACGGCATAGATCGCACCGAGTTGGGCTGTCGATAGCTTGAACACTCGCGATAATCCGAATCGATTGGAGGGAACGCGTAACTCGGGTAACGATTATGGAGAAAATTATACCAAACACGAGGGTGAAAAGGATGAAGAGATATCCGTACATGTCAAAATAGGATAGGGATCACTTGCACAAGGGAAGGAAATTGCAAATAAGGTGGAAAAACAAAATATTTGACTTACCAAAAGAGAAATAAGTAACCGGAGAATATAAGAACTGAAGAGGTTGCTGGTGTTGCGGCGGGTCGGTGGATCGCTGGTCGATACTACCCTCGGCGTGTCGAGGAAATTGCCGAGCGGTCGAAGGGTTTTCGAATAATTATCGAAGAACACACAAACTTTCACAATAGTTGGCTTTTATTTAAAGAAAGCACACACGCGAAACTCCAAAGCACAATACAAATTTTCAAAGAACTGAACGAAAGTTCAAACTTCACAAAAATAACTTTTTCGAAGACAAACTTTTTAAGGAAAATCAGAAAAACTGTCAAAGGTTCGTCGTCGATGAACTCCGGAGAGGTAATAACCCTGACCGGAAAAAATGTTGAGTACTGTGTGTATCCCCAGCACCGAGAGGGCTCCTTTTTATACCTTTGACTTAAGATGACACATGGGCCATGGGAGGGGGCAGCGTCTTAGTTTAGGCGTGATTTTCCCCGCCTCCCTTGTTCTCTCTATCGATCCATCGATTTTTCGTTACAATTTTTATTTAACGATCTCGGTGCGGATTTTTGGTTTGTTAGTTAATAATTTGCTTCCTGGATCAATACTAAGGTGTCTCGAATTTGAATGAACTCTCTAAGTGCAAATTTACGCAAATTAGAATTTTAATTAGTGAAAATATTCCCGGAAAAATAGTAATTAATTAACAAAACCAAAAATAATTATAAAAATAATCTTATCATTATTGTACTATATATTAACGTTCCCATTCTTGCATTTCCAACTAATTTTTCAACATAATTATTGATTCTTGATTGCTGTCGATCTTGACAGATCGATATATAAATGAATTCAAATTTCGCATAAAAGAACAGAAAATTCACCGATTTCTTTCATAATTGATTTTGTTGATGTTTTTAAATCTTTCCTGATAATTTCCGAATTTAATTAATTAATTAATTAATTAATTTATACAAGCCTTTCCATTTGACAGAGAACTATCAAACTTCGAGCTATAGTTTTTCAACATTCATAACGTTTTAGTATTGTCTTTACTGATTTTATAATAATTTCCGGATTATTTAATAATTTTTAATTGTTCGAGCTTTGTTCTTTCTCTATCCCTACCCTAGCTGGGAGAGTATCTTCGTGCCTCTTGGTTTTTTTCGGCTTGCCTCCTATTGGTCTAGATAATTCATTTATTGCCATAGGGTGGGCCTTCCCGGTCGCCTCGGGCGTCAAGTGGGTGGCGGGTCCCTTTCCTACTCGCCTGGCGTGATCACGTGCGCAGTGCTGACCCGCGAGCCCAAGCCCAAGCCATCCGCTACCCCTCCAGGGGTGAGTCTTGGCGTTCCTTGTTCTCGGGGGCCACACGCACACGATCGCCTTTCTCTGTCTTTTCTCTTTTTCTTTACCACGAAGACTATGCTGATACAAAGGTTCCCTCCGTCGTTGCTGAATAGCAACCACGTGTACTCCTCTGTTCTTTTTCTCAGCGTAGCGATTTCGTCAGCCATGAATCGGCGACGCAATACGATCTCTCTCTGTTTCGACCCGGAGACCACTTGACTTTATTTATTCCAACTCAAATGCTTAGAAGAGTCTCTCCGAGCTAGTTTGGGTGAACATTTCCTGTGCAATGCGATATTCTTTTTGAACGCTAAAATTTTATCATCTCCTGTTTATCCTAACTGCTCAATGACTTCTTGGAGTTCAATGTTTAAAAGAAATCGAATCTTTCGAGGCGTGAGATCTTTTGGCTAGATGTTTAGTCTATGAGTAATACGAAGATAAATTTTTAAGGAACAATATGCCTTGCGATTCGAATTTTGAATTGTGATTTTTATGACGGGAAAAGACCAGAAGGGTTCTCGGATAATACCCAGGTAGTTCGCAGGTACCGGGCATTTTTGGCTATAAATCGCAAAAAATGGGAAATTACGCGGAAAAATATATAAAAAATATAATAAAAATAATGTAAAGGATGACCTGACCCAAGATTTTCGTACATACGTGATTTTACGTTAATCAGTTAATTCGCGAGCTATCGGGAATCTCTTTAAACGGACGTTTTCGGGGCTGTAAGGGTTGTCCAGGAGGTGCTGCACTCGTCGGAGGAAGTCGGAAGTTTTTCGGCATCAATGGGCCTGAAGCATATAGTTGACCCGAGGCGTCGGTATCGTCGCTCGGGGTGTTGATTTTCTCGCTGCGAAGTCATCGGGCGCTCGTGTATATGAGCGTTGACGCCTCGTAGTATTGGTGGGCTCCGGCGGGCATAAGCGCGCCGAGCCTTAGCAACAGTCACATCCCTTGGTAGTCGGCTGGCCCCTTGTACGTGAGCCGGCACTTCTTGATAGTGTTGGTGCCTTTCTTTCTTTGCGTTACTGCCACGCGCTCGGTGTTCATGATCGAGCCGTGGTTTCTCGCTCTCAGATAAGGGTCTCTTGGAATGCTCGAGCAACTCGAGCGGGTGGATGTTGTTGATATTTCTCGGTCTTGTCGAACGATGACAGAATTATTTTAATGGCTTCGGTGGGGCGGGTCTCGAAGAATTTTAAACAATTCTCGATTTTCGAGTCTCCTTCGAAATTTCCCCCACCCACACAGCATTATGAGACATTTTTCCTCAGTCTTCTTTTTCCTCTCCGCGAGTGTGCAGCTGAGCTCCTTTCTCGGTTCGGTCGAGGAGCCGCGCGAAAATCCGTAAAGAGATCCCGAAAGTGCGTGACGTAACAATATATATTTTTTTTATTACACAATTATTCGATTTGGCTTGAACCCACGACACACGCACATATTCCATAATGACGGACGGTACAACAGCAGGAAACGTCACCATGGATGGCACAGCTCTCGTACCGACCATGGCAGATATGGTGGGAAATTTGTCCTTGCAAAATCGGATAGCGAATATCCCCATATTCGACGGAACGGGGGTGCCGCTGAAGGATTTTTTGCAGGATGTAAAGAACTGGTTGACCTTCGTACCTCGGGGATCTGAGCCGGAATACGTTAGCGCAGTAATTTCTCGATTGCGTGGCGACGTGAGAAATTGTGTCTATGGACGAACCATAAACACTGTCGCAGAATTAATAACAATCTTGGAAAATCGACTAGCCCGGAAAATTTTATGATAGGATGAGAATACTCGTTAGCGGGGGGCGAAGTGCCTGGAGGAAAGAGTACGGAACGACCCCTCTGGCCATTGAGAACGACCCCCTGTCGAAAATTGCTCTCCGATCGTTTATCGATGCCTTACCAACGCATATCAGTGACATGGTCGACATGCAAGAGCCAAAAACGCTGGACGATGCTTTCACTCTGGCTGAGCGGCTCGCAATACGCACGGAACGAAAGAGGGCACCCGCAAACGAATCGACGCGCGGAAAATCTGGCGAAACCGCTGTTCTCTTTGCTAGGAGGGATGTACGCGAAATGCAATCCCGGTCTCCTTCACTGGCGGCGTTGCGATCGCCGCAGACTCAGGGAATTTAAAAATCCGGATCGTATTATCCTCCAAGGGCTTCGAGCCCCGGACGAGAAGTGAGTACTGAGGGTTGCTCGCAACGCTATTGTTGCCTGCGAGGAACAGGTTGTGCTTGCTGCCCCTGGAATCGCGCAGCGAAACGCGAAGCCGGGATCGGTAATGGATGCACCCATCGCTATTGCTGTGCGCGTGGCACGGGTTGCGCGTGTTGTCCTTGGAACCAATGGGCTCCCCGGCCCGCGCGAGCACCCCGCAATGCTTCACTAGTTATCACGGTGTCGGAGAAGATAAAGCCGACCGAGCATTTAAACTCGGCAGCGGCTCGCCCCGACCAAGCGGTGGCGGGCCATGCCGAAGCAACGAAACCGAAACTCTCTGTGAGGCTATTGACAACCACCGTAATCATCTCTCGTGGGGTGGACAATAGTATAGTCGAATCACCCGTGGTAAAAATGTCCGCCCCGGAGTTGAGTCACGGTTCCGACAATTTTTATTGCGATACGGGAAGTAACTTCAATCTCATTAAACTATCTGCGTTAAAAGATGACGTCATGGTAGATCCCAATAAAAGCGCGGAATTTGAGGGGTCGACAAGTGCAAAAGCTCCAACACTGGGTACTGTAGAGATACATTTCCGCGATGAACCGACGATTTTTCACGTAGTTCGCTCCTTCCTAACTCAGAGTAATAAGGTACTCGGGAAACCGTACATGCGCCAAGAAAAAGCCGGAGTGTCCTTCCATCATGAAGCGCTCGTCACTATCGAAGATCCCATTCGGCCAAAACCCTTCTTGCGCACACCCGAGGAATTCGGTAGAAACGAATCCTCACCCCAAGGAAAATCGGGAGAACGGGTTTTCTTATTAAAAGCGCGTACACGGACTCAAGTAGCTTTACCGGTAACCAATGTTGATTTCAAGGAAGGATATTTAGCTCGCGTGGAGGTTAGTGAAGGCTTATTCTTGGGTGATGCGCTTGTACTACATCAGGATGGTCAGTGTCACGGCTTGGCCGGTAACACTTGAGACGAAGATATAGAAATCGCCGTACAGCCTGCTGAGCTAGAGGCATTCGATTATTGCAGCTCCGAAATCTTCACGGAAACCGAATCGTCAGACGTTCAGGCGCCGCCGTCCACGTATCTGGCTACAGCGGTGTTACAGGCCCTCCGGCTCGAGGATCACAACGACGTAGAGCGTAGGCACATATGTCGACTCCCAGAGGAATTCCACGAGCGATTCAAGCTGCCGGGCAATAAGTTACCCTGCACTGACCGTGTCGCTCACAGAATTCCCACGACGGATGAACTACCGATAAATACACGACAATACCGTTTTCCCATTGTCCATCGCGATGATGTCGAGGAGCAGGTAAAAAAGGAGCTCGAAAACGACGCGATTGAACCCTCTCAATCCCCATATAATTCACCCGTGTGAATTGTACCCAAGAAACCAGACTCGCAGGATAGACCGAGAATGCGCATGGTAATTGACTTCCGAAGGTTGAACGAGAAGACAATCGCGGACGTCTATCCATTGCCGAATATTATTGATATCCTCGACCAACTGGGAGAAGCTCAATATTTCTCCACGTTCGACCTCGCGAGCAGATTCCAACAGATTCCAATGGATCCTGTCGATCGCGCGAAAACGGCTTTTTCAACGCCTAACGGTCATTACGAATACATTTGCATGCCGGAGGGTTTAAAGAATACACCCGCGACCTTCCAGCGTCTCATGAATAATGTATTGC
Organism: Ischnus inquisitorius; assembly: GCA_963924025.1. NCBI lineage: Eukaryota > Metazoa > Arthropoda > Insecta > Hymenoptera > Ichneumonidae > Ischnus > Ischnus inquisitorius. The sequence continues at coordinate 19,435,503 of OZ001244.1, forward strand.
GAGGGCTCCAGGGTACCGAATTGTTTGTAAATTCGCAAGAACACTGGAGGAACACGAGAAAAAGTTGCGTCGCCTTACGTATCGTCACGCTGAAGCAAACCTCGCTTTAGAACCCGACAAGTGCGAGTTTCTGAAGAAAGAGGCTGCTTACCTCGACCACAGAATCGGCCGTGACGGGTTAAGGCCGGATCCGAGGAAACTCATCGCAGTGAAAAAATTCCCGGTACCAAAAAACGCAAAAAACGTCCGTCAGTTTCTCGGCCTCACCGGTTATTATTGCCGCTTCATTCCGGACATTTCGAAAATCGCGAAGCCCCTCTTTGACTTGACGAAAAAAAACGTCAGGTTTACCTGGGCTAAGGAAGCGCGGAAGAACTTTCGATTCCTGCGGAAACTGCTTTGTCAGGAGCCGGTACTACAGTACCCAAATTTCAACCGTCCTTTTATACTGACAACGGATGCTTCCGACATAGCAGTAGGGGCTGTTCTGAGCCAAGAAAAAGATGGACAAGATTTGCCGATTGCTTATTTCTCTAAAATCCATAACGCGCCTGAGCGAAATTATGCCACGACTGGAAAGGAGTGTTTGGCAGTCGTGAAAGCTCTCGACCGTTATCAACCGTACTTGTACGGGCAGAAATTCGAGTTAGTAACAGGTCACGAGCCTCTGAAGTGGTTAGGCTCAATGAACGCCCCAGGAAAGAGGCTCATTCGATGGAGACTGAAACTACGCACTTATGACTACGAGTTTGTTTACAAACCCAGCCGGCTGAATGTCAATGCCGACGCGCTTTCTCCGAATCTCGTGGACCCGAACGATGGCGTAACATCGAGCGAGTCAGATTCTTCGATTGCCTCATGCGACCCCGCGGTCGAGTGCAATAAGGTATTGGGGCCAACTCGTCCCATAAAACCGACCGCGGGGCCCCGACTAGGCTCCGACCCATCGCGGGATTATATTCCGAAGGGCGCCAAAATACAAAAACCGACCTCGTTAATCAACCTCGCTTTTCAACACTTTCTTTGAAGCCTTACGATAATGTCAGCCTTCATAGCAGTCGAACTCTGGCCACGCCCCCAGTTTTTATAGCACGTATGCTTCGATGCTTCCCTGTTTAACTGTTCAGCCTTGGTGCATATAGAAAAATATTTGTTGTTGTTGTACCCCGGGTACGCCGGTTGTTGTCGCAAGATGCATTGCGCAACAACCGAGGTATGCGAGCAGCGGGCGAGCCGAGCGCGAACACAATTACCGAAATCGAGCGCAGCGCGGGCGATTGGGCAATCGATGCATCGAGCGATTCCCGATCGCGGATAAGTAGAGCAGCGCATCAGCAGTTTAAGTAGCGCGGAGCCTCCACATTCCGTGGACGTGCGGAATCTGGAGCGACGGAAAATAAACAGTAAACAATGAAAAGCGGAGTTTTAAGAAATAATGTTTTGTCTAATAAATAATGCTGATGCTCTCGCTCGGTATATAATGATACGCGAATGAGCATTCGACAGTCTGGTTTGACTCGAGAAACTGTGCGTCTGGTCCCAGGGATTCGGTACTGGAATCCAAAAGGTAACATAGAGTGTTCCGGGCAAGGGAACGTATTAAGTGGCACTGGCGGGTGAGGGTCGGACCTGGATCCCGAGTGCGGAATTAAGTCTTAAAGTTGACTTGTGAAGTAACTCTGTAAAGTCGTGTGCAAAAGAGGCAAATTGTAAAGTGAAATTGTTTATTACTCTGTTTTCTATTTCGGTAATAAATTGTTATTGCGCCTACGAGTTGTAGTCCTCACTGGGGTTCTAACCCCTTACTGGTAACATCCCAAAATCTTCGGAGATATATCTCACCCGCCGAGCACGGACTGATCACCCGGCTCCGGCGGTACAACATTGCGTACACCCACATACAAAACTTTATTGCTTTCGGAACCAATAATTAGAGCATTACCGGACAGCGAATCATGTTTTCCGCTGTGGTATGATCGCTTCCCCCAATAGCTGTCTGCGACTACATTGATATATGGGATACCATTAATGATGTGTCCTTTCTTCGTCGCTATTTCGCGCTCTTCGACGACGGCTTTCTGCATCTCTTCTTCGGAACATGCAACGAACTTATCATAAAGCTGAACTGTAAACCGGTACCGGAAGTAATCGTAGCACATACAGCACCTTCGTTAATTCCCATGATGTTCGTATGGTCCCGGTCAGTCCATACACTGCTGACGCATTGGCAGTCTTCACATTCGAAGAACAATTGGTTCCGCAATCCGCGATCTACATACTTCCGCATTTTTAAAGAAGTAAAACGACACTCACAAAAGCGGTGATGTTTGGCAAATTGTTCACGGAGTTGTTCAAATATGAAGGACAAGTCGACAATACGCCGACCAGTTATTTTGGCCTCTGAAATACTATCCACGTTTGCGGCATCATCCTCACATGAATCAGAATGAATGGATTCTTCTTAAACAAGAATCTCTTCGCCGATACAATCATCTTTGCGACTGTACCCCAACTCTAATGCATTGAACATCATTTGAGTTTCCATTGGAGTCTCAGTTTCATTGCCACCTGTTTCATGAAAGGATGTTTCAGCCGATAGTCCGTCTTCATCAAGAACATTCAGTTCTTGAATTGCTTACGTTCTCTCTGAAGCCTCTAAGACTGTTTGAGTATCACTTACTTCTATTATTTCTACTATTTCTACTATTTCGTTACCACTATCGTTGTGGTTCGTCGTAGCAAGAAGGTTATCGACAGATGACGCTGGCAATTCCTCACATCCATCTTCGAGTACCGCAACTTTCGGACCGATGGCATTATTGCGCCTGTATAAGAAAAAGTTTGTCTCATCAACCGGTGGACTTTAAAATCGACCAATCAACGCATTGTAATATCGGTTATGGCGAGAAAAATCGAAATTTAAGCCAGACACCACTCTCTAAATGAAAAATCGTAACCGGAAGTCATATCGTGAAGATAATACAGAACTGAAGGTTACGTTATACAGATCGTGTTACCCGTGCTGTACGTTCCTTAGTGTTCGCACTATTTCTTCCGGATTCTCGGGAACGATGAAAATTGAGAAGTTTTCATGGTACTTTTCAGTTAAATGAAAACTTTGGAAGATATTGTAACGGTCCCATATCTCTTTCACTATTTTTTCTATATGAAATTCAAGTCTTGTTTCAGTGTGCATCAAGTTCTGAGAACTCGTGCACACTCAGCAACATTTGCCGTGAAAGCGTCGATGCTATCGTCGTCTCACGGCAACGGTCAAGCCGAGGCGCGACCAGCATCCGCGCGGCGGCCGTTATCAGCGCGGAGGATTACCTCGAATCGTCAGTCTTATTCCATCCACCCCATATGTCAGACGGTACGCTCCCCCGTCATAAGCTACGACTAATAAAATACTTAACTACGTTGCACAAATAATAACGAACATTTCTTTTAACCCGCGACTGGCTACCTGTTACATGGTGTCAGAAGTGTTAGAACTAAAAGCCGCGCTCGCGTCAGTGAATAAAAATCTTTTTCTTGTGTTTTCGATTCAAAAAAAAAAATATTTTCAACCGAAAGTCTCTCTATATCGCTTTGTCAAAAAATAACCCGCCGCGATCACCGCGAATACCGTGATCATCGCAACAATAAAAAAAAAACAGTGAACACGTGGAAAAAAAAAACACAAAACAAAAAAAATCAGCGTCGAAGTTCGAAAAAAAAGGGATTACGACGAGACGAATAAGAAGTACCAGAAGGAAGGACGAATAAAAGAGAGAGAGAGAGAGAGAGAAAGGCCAAAACGAAGGAAGGAAGGACGATTTCGACCAAAAAAAAAATCCATTACATTTACAAATTCGTTCTCCTCCTCATCGTGGCAACGTAAGTACTTGTTCTTCCCCTATAAGTGAAAAAAAAAACTAGCTTCGACAAAATGAGAACTGAGCGTGTTCCGCAGAGGCGGATAGCGGCGTCTTTGTCGCGCACGCGGCGGAAACGTACGACCGTGTATGCGACAAGTCCCACTCGCTTTATGTGCTCGTTTCGTTCAGCAACTGCACAATTTCCTTTCTTCGGGAAAACACTCTGAATTTTCAAAAAAATTATTCTTGACACTTTAACAACATTTTGGGTTTTTGAAAAATTATTTTTGATACTTTAACAACATTTAGAGTTTTTGATAAATTATTTTTGACACTTTAACAACATTTTGAGTTTTTGCAAAATTATTTTTGACACTTAACAACATTTTGAGTTTTTGAAAAATTATTTACACTATAACGATACTTTGAATTTTCCAAAAATTATGTTTTATATTTTAACAATATTTTACATCTTTCGAAAACTACTATCTACATTTGAACATTATTTTACATTTTTTGAAAATAACTATTTACATTTAAACGGGTTCTGTTCGGGACTAGGAAGACGTAACAAGTGTCTTGGCGCTTTCACTCGATTAGTGTATACCCTGTTAGTGATATCCAGTGTAAAAAGCTGCCCGGTGAAAGAGGTTAGGTACGCTCCACCGGGTGATCAGGCCTGACACGAATCTACATACCCATGTTACCGTGGCTTATGTCCACTGCTATAAAAATCGAACGACGGAGGGCGGCAGGAGAACGGACCGCAACGCCGGCCATAGTATGCCGGTGGACGGTAATAGCACACCGAGTGTAACACTCCCTGGCAGCCCGCTGGAAGAGTTATCGACGCCGCTACTGGGAAACACTCCGGAGGGCAAACGCAGGCCCGGGAGGCCAACTAAAGCGGAAACACTGCGCAGCAGAGAAAGAAGCAGCTCGGAAGGAAGCATCAAGGAACTATTCGAACGAAAAAGAGAGGATTTCGATTTTGACTTGTCAGTAAAATTGTTAGATCCAACTCCGTTCAAAAAGAGTAATAAATTACTGCACTCCCCAGAAAAACCAGCAAACGAGGAACAAGAACCGGGCAACGCTCAGGCTGTATCCGCGAGATGCGCAAGGGAGACCGCCATTACCGACAGCAGCCAAGAGGCAATCCGCTTCGAGCCCTCCAGTGGTAATGGCTCAGAACAAGGCTCTGCATTCTCGCAGATGGATCTCATGGCGATGATCAAAGAACAATTTAACACCATGCGGAAAGAAAATCAAGCCAACTTATTAATAATCGAGAACAAGCTCAGCCAGATGAACGCAGACAACTCTCAGCAATTTCGGGGTATCAAGCAGGAAATCCGTGAGGAGCTCAGCAAAACGCGACAAACGTACGAGAATGCCCTAATGGAGCTCGAGAGAAAGTTTAACAACAGACTAACTATGATAGAAGGCAAACTTGAAGAAGTTAATCCCCAGGGAGCAATAGCCGCCTTGACGGATAGGGTTGCCCAATTGGAAAGCTCAGAGAGGGTGCCTCCTGTGGGAACTGATGTAGACGCCGGGAAGCTGAAAAAGCGCATAGAAGAACTGGAAAGGGCGAGATTAAGCAACAACATCGTTATCAAAGGCCTGGGATGCGGCAACAGCCCACCGTGGGGAGCTGTGAGCCATTTTCTGGAAGACACGTTTGGCATAATAAACTCGGTGGCAGAGGTAAGAGAGTCGAAGAAGAAATTCAACGATCAAAATATCCTGATCGTCAAACTATTCTCTCGGGGAGCGAAAGAGAGGATAATGCAACAAAAGTCGAAGCTGAGACAGAGGCGGATCTACATAGAACACGAGTTAACGATCGAGGAATGATCTATAATTTCTATAATTCTATAATTTTATAATTCGATCAAAGCCAAAGCTAAAGAACTTAAAGAACAAGGACGTCAAGTCAAAATCGGATACAAAAAATTGAAAGTAGACGAGGACTGGTACTTTTGGGACCAAAATGAGCAGGAGCTCGAAAAGGGAAGAGAAAGATCGGCTTCGGCCACGCCCTCTTCCAGACAACCAACGCACCAAAAAAACTAGAGACAATTAAAATAGTATTTTGGGACTGTCACGGACTGAACAATCTGGCCGAGAACGATCCGCAGGAAAATATCGATATTGGATGCTTCTACGAAACGTGGATGGAAAGAGATCCAACAACTGCCCTAGCTGGTTATTTGAAAAATTAGTCGCGCGCATGGAGTCTTGCTACGACGGAAGCACAAAGAGGAAGAGCCAGCGGTGGATTGTTGAGTGTTGTGAGGCAAAAGCTAACGTCAGAAATAATCGAAGTGTCAAGCTGGTGGTGCATAGTGCGGTTCAAAAGCGAGTCGTGGAATGCAATAGTAGCGTCATTTTATTTTAGTCCGGCACTAGACATAACGGCATTATTAAACCTCTTCCAACCAGTTTTAGAAGACATTATGGACAGATTTACAGACGATATTATTGTGCTGGGGGGAGACTTTAATGCACGAGTTGATAGTGAGGATGACCTAGTGCCGGAAATTTTTGATGATACAGTACGATCAAGAGACACGGTAGTGTCTCGACGCCAAGTACAAAAAAAAATTTTTGCGCGAGACGCTACCGTGTAAGTCTACGCGAATATGCCGGAAGTGGGCTCGATTTTGAAATTAAATCGAACGTTTTTATAAAACTACGAATCGGATCTAATTTTTGAGACAATTTTTATTACATCTATTCGACATCAGCTTTCAAACGCGCCTAGTCGCGATTAAAACCGTTCAGCCGATGTTGAGATATCGTAATCAGTGTTTTTCGGTTTTCCAGATTTTTTCGTTCAGGCAACTGTTACGCGTTGCCTGTTACTACCGTGAACTTGTCCCTTGTAACCACCGTAAAGTTGTCTCTTGTTACCTCTGTGAAGTTGTTCCTTGTTACCACTGTGAATCGTTCGCACATGGGTAACATTAGGCGCTCACACAGGCAAACAAAATTGTAACCGCGGTTCGCCGACGCACACGTGAAGTATCTCCAAACGACTCATCCGTGTGCCGTCTGGTGCCGTCGTCTGCTCGATCGCGATCTATCGAGTTAGTTCGACTCTCGTTCGTTTGAAAGGTTTTCGCGTGTGCGATTCGGCGTGTTTTAAAAAATGAATGACGTTAACGCGATTAACACGAGTCCTGTCGTTTCTCGTTTGATTCGGACTTCTTGCGAAGAAATCCGAATGTGAATGTGAAATTTGAAAAAAAGTTGAAAAACGTTTTTTAGCCAATGTTTTTTCATGTGATTTGTGATTGCCGGCACATCAAATAACCTTACAAAAAAAAACCGAAGTGGAGGAAAATGTTAACTCCGTCGACTCTTGTGCATTGGCCGTGACTCGACAAGAAGGACTCTGTCGAGTCTTTCGCATCGGTCGACTCGCCGACAAGAAAGACTCCGTCGACTCTTGTGCATTGGTCGTGTCTCGCCAAGAAGAACTCCGTCGACTCTTGTGCATCGGGCGACTCTCCGACAAGAAGCACTCCGTCGAGTCTTTCGCATCGGTCGACTCTCCGGCAAGAAGGACTCCGTCGAGTCTTTCGCATCGGTCGACTCTCCGACAAGAAGGACTACGTCGAGTCTTTCGCATCGGTCATCTCTCCGACAAGAAGGACTCCGTCGAGTCTTTCGCATCGGTCGACTCTCCGGCAAGAAGGACTCCCTCGAGTCTTTCGCATCGGTCGTCTCTCCGACAGGAAGGACTCCGTCAAGTTTTTCGCATCGGTCGTCTCTCCAACCAGAAGGAACAAGTCGACTTGTTCGCATCGGTTGTGTCTCGACAAAAAGTTGTCGACGGAGTTCTTCTTTTGACAACAATTTTTACAAAAATTTTTCACGTAATGTATACACTGTAAAAAATCAGTGAAATCTCAAAACAAAAACTTTTTTTTAAAAAAAGTAAAAACTGTACGCCAAGTACAAAAATGACACATAAATAGTTTATTTTTAAAAAAATCCCTCAAAAACAGAAAATAAAAAAAATCAAATCATGGGCCAAGTTCTATAGATATTGAGATCTTTAAAAATCAATGTTAATTGATAAAAAAAAGTATAATAATTGAAAAATAAAATAAAAAAAAACTTGGCTCGTCCCTTGAATACAAATAAACGTTACTTACTGCATTAAAGAAAGGACGTACCAGAGTTTTTTTTTAATTTTATTTTTCAGTTATTATACTTTTTTTGATCAATTAACATTGATTTTTAAAGATCTCAATATCTATAGAACTTGGCCCATGATTTGATTTTTTTTTATTTTCTGTTTTTGAGGGATTTTTTTAAAAATAAACTATTTATGTGTCATTTTTGTACTTGGCGTACAGTTTTTACTTTTTAAAAAAAAAAGTTTTTGTTTTGAGATATAAGACACGCGAATCGTTTGACAAAAGGGGAAATGACCGCGGCCCGTTACTACATGATTTTACGTCCTCCAACGGTTTTGTTCTAATAAATGGGCGCACTTGCAGTGACCGCCCTGCTCACTTTACATTTACGAACACGAACGGCTCGAGCACTATCGATCTAGTGTGGGTTATTGCCTCAAAATTGGAGTACATAAAAGATTTGACTGTAGGCGATAATCTAACAGGCTCCGATCATTCCACTGTCACCCTCGAGCTCTTTGACGAAGGTGCCTCTGGCGACATAGTTCGAATACCGCGAAACGATCAACGAATAAGCAAGGTCAGTCGCAGATGGCAGCCTCTGCACCGGGAAAATTCCAAAACTGTTTGAATTTGTCACCGAGCATTTTCATAAAATTTGACACGACCGATATCGACGGTCTATACGAAAACATGAGGCTGGCCATCTTCGAGACGGCGGCAAAAGTCGGTATGGTCAAGTCAGGGAAAAATTACAGTGTTACGTCCCGTATTTTTTCCGCGAATTTTCCGAAGGAAAATTCCCAGAAGAATGCGAGACGCAACTCGCCTCAACAACAGCGCACCGCTGAGCTCATCTGGGGTGTGATTTCACACCGCAGCTGCATTCAAGCGATGCGCTGCAAAAATTGTATCCCCTCGCTTTATCTTATACTGTTATTGAAAAATCGAAGTAACGGAGATCGCGAGGTATGAAGTTTCCGGCACGCTCAGCGATCGCAAGATCCCTGCGCGTGGCGTGGACTTCGTACCTCGAAGTTTGCAGAATTGCAAACGCTGATTCTGCGGGACTTTCTTTTCTTTCGCTCTTTCGAGGATTGCAAAGATCCTCGCAAGATCGGAGAAGAGTCAGTCTACGTACAGCAGCGATCCAAGATAGATCGGTACCTAAAACTCCCTTTACGTTTTCACGCCATTCCATAATTCTCACGAGATAAACGCGAGTTACTGTGTCAAAGATAGACACCGTAGTGGCCCGTAGTACCTCGCGAGTGGTTACATAGTGTTCCGTCAAACGTATCGCGTTAGAGATAAGTGCAACAATTGGACACATAAGAACTTCGTAGAGACAGTTAGCAGAAACCCGACGGCTCGTGTTTGAGCATTATTGTTAAAACTACGAACCCCCGCCGGGGACTTCAATATAACCGAACCACCATCGAACTGTTCAGTAGTAAATAAGTGTGAGTAAGCGTATGGAAGAGTGCGTGTGACTGACGTTTAGCATCGGTAAGCGAATAGTTTTGTCTCCATCTTTCCTATTTACGAAACCGCAATATTATATTATATTACTTATTCATCGCGGATTTCGTGTATCTTAATCATCCATATATTTTTCCATTTTCCTGCTAAAAAAAATACACAACTAAGCATATAATCAAATAACGAATTCGTGCCCTCTCACTCTCCTTCCTTTAGCACGTAACTCGAGAACCGGGCCCGTATGGGACGGGGCAAAGCGGCCCACAGAATAAAAATAACACTCCGCGCTTCACGCGGAGATTAACTCGCGACGACGAGAGCGGGCTTCTTTCTCTCTCGTATGTCACAAGTAAATTGGTGGCAGCGGTGGGATACTGCTTTGCAAATTCTCGAAATACGGACATTGGAAGAAATAACGGAATCGTTATTTTATTTACATTACAGTCTTGTCCGAAACTCGAGAGAGTGCGGACGTGTTTACGTGGCGCTCTGCGATCATAGACTCAGTATAACTATTGTTGAACGAATCCGAGCGTATCAGAATTTGTGTACGAAATGAAAGGTGACGACTCCGAGTGGGAAGACCCACCAACGGACTCCACCACGTCCCAGGGTTTTATCATGAAGAGACCAAGAGGGAGACCTCCGAAAAGGAAAAAACAAGAAGAACTCAGCGTGTCATCCGATAGTCAAGCAGGGGGGTCAGAGAAAACAACATATCGAGGAGCAATGAGAGTACAGAAGGCTGGGACGTCAGCCAACACGCACACTGCATCCACCTCGTTCAACAGCCAAACCCAATCAACAAAAAGAAACGATACGGTAACGCATAAGTTCCTATTCTACATCAACGCGATCAAAATTAAGACACGAGTCGAAATGGCTCAGCAATGGAGCAAAGTAGCACCGCAAAGTAGAGACATTGTACTGCAAACATCAAAGGGTTTCCTGATAAAAACAAACACTCCAAAAGAAAGTCTAATGAATATGCTTAACAAGCTCAAGCACGAAAATATTATCGACAACTTCACTGAGACTACTGTCCGTAGTAATGATCGCGTTCGAGCGCCCCCGCCAGCGACATTCGCAGCTGTCATAACACAAGTAGACTACGAGATCGACGATGATACAATAAGTCAAGCGCTGAGCAATAACAACATTGCCCACCGATTCTGTAAACGAATCATATCGTGGGCCACGTCCAAACCGACGACGCTCATAAGAGTTATCACGGGGAATGCCGAGGCATTCCATAAACTTATGAACGAAGGGTTATATCTGCTGAGTAAACATTTCCGAGCGTCACCGAGCACCCCGCCCTCACCGTTACCGCAACCATGCGGTAAATGTTCACAATTCACTCACATAACAGAGAACTGTCCTAACAACATCCGTTGCAGTAAATGCGATGGTGAACACCGCACGGAGAAGTGTTCGACCAACCTTCCAATGAAGTGCACCGCCTGCAACACGACTGATCATGTAGCATGGTCAGTAAAATGCCCGAAGCATCCAAAAAAAACCGATCGAAGGCAACCCAAACACGCAAATAAAGTTGCTTAACAAAAAGAGTAAAGATTTGAACGCGAAAGTTAAAAAAACCAACAGAATACATGATCCAATTACAACCCACGACTTCATTATCAATGTCTACACGCAAAAAATCAACAAACCGTCATCATCAAATAGAGCCGAGCTAATACAAAAACTGAAATCGCGATTCATCAGAGAATACAATATAGACACGGTAGTAGTTTTCACGGGGAATTGGATGTATATCTTGATGGTGGACTTAGATAATCCGGAAGAAGCATCGCCAACCGAGCCCATTGCAAATGCGACATGCGCTGCAGCAAAGAATGGCGCTTAAAATACTATACTCTAACGTAAATTACTATCGAAATAAAAGTTACCTCATCAAGAACATTATAGAGAAAAATGATATTAACTGTACTGCTCTTGTTGAAACGAAGAACAATCCGGACACTAATGTCAATTGAAATTGGACCACAATAACACAACATGGAAATACGATTAATTGCAACACAAGAGGAGGAGCAATTTTTCAATTCCACCCGGACACACGCATGCGCAAAGATAATCCTCCCAAAATCAACGATGCTCGGAACAACGCTCGACATGTATCAATCCCGTTTCTTGAAGATCGACTACACATTATTCTAGTCTATGTTCATAACGGCTCACCAATAGAAAGCACGATACTAACGAAAAGCAAACTATTCAAATACGTTATTCTCCTTGGCGACTTCAATGCAAATTAGTGCAAATTAGAATGCAAATTAGAGATCTACTGCAAAGCTCGAACATTACACAAATAAACACGCCACCGACTTTCTTAATGCAAAATAATAGAGACACAACACCGGATTTAATATTTTGCTCACAAAATATCGAGAATAACTCCACCAATATCGAAGTTATTCCGGACCTAGGCAGCGATCATTCATCTATAATACTAACTTTTGACACCGTAACGCCAATAGCCAAAACAGTGATTAGTGAAAAATGTATCTTTAGCAAAGCGGATACTGAACAAATAAATCGTGAAGTAAATAGGTTTCTGGACACACACACGAATGAACCAATTGCTGAGCACCTTATAGATCACTTTAACACCAAACTCACAGAGATAGTGGCGGACAACACACCGAAATTCAAGAAAAACTTTTTTATACACGAACTGCCACCTTTCATAGTGAGACAAATTAAAATAAAACGACAACTATACAGAGAATACCAACGTAACCAATGTCCAACGTTTAAAGCAAAGCTTAATGTGTTTAATAAAAATATACAGCAAATGATAACGCAGTTTAAAACTCACTCATGGCTCAAAGCGAGCGAAGAAATCCGGCTAGCAAAGGGAAGGAATTACTGGCAAATAGCAAAAAAACTCACCAAATATAATCAAACCTGCAATACATCACCGACTATCACAATCAACGATAAGAGTCTCACAACAAATTCCGAAAAAGCAGAAGCGTTTGCTTAACATTTCAAATCTACATACAACAATACCGACGATCCAAACTTCAGCGCCGAAAACTTCAGGCAAGTTTCCAACTGGTACGAAGATTACTTTAGTCAAACCATCTGTCAAGATCAAGGAATCAACGTCGTAACAATAGCAGAAATAGTCCGGATTTTGAAAAAATGCAAGAACACCTCACCGGGGATTGACAATATCCCTATAAACATTATCAAAAGTCTCACCCAACGAGCACATAGATTCATCGCTGATGTATTCAACTACTGCCTGAAGAATACCCACTTTCCGAAACTTTGGAAAACCGGTCTGATAATAACGATACCTAAGCCGAATCAAGATCACACACAAATTGGAAACCACCGTCCGATAACACTACTTCCGTCCATCGGCAAAATATTTGAACGAATAGTCAAGTCGAGGGTCGAAGACGCAATAGGCAATACTATTCCGCCATATCAGTTCGGATTCAAAAGCGGTATATCAACAATGAACGCTCTCACAATACTCACCTCAAATGTAGAAGCAAACAAACTTTCTAATAAAAAAACAGCGGCACTGTTTTTGGATATCGCAAAAGCATTTGATAGTGTGTGGCATAAAGGATTACTCTATAAACAGTCGCAACTACAATGCCCTCAGCATCGTATTTATATTATAAACATTTTCTTCAATCACGACTACTAAGAGTGAGAACTGGTACATCAATCTCAGATTCATTTACACCGGCCCAAGGGGTCCCTCAGGGTTCACCTCCCTCACCCTTGTTATACAATATTTTTTGTCATGATCTATACAACTTTAACCGCAATAACAAAGAACATATCGATATGAGTCAATACATACTCCAATTCGCCGATGACACTGTCCTAATTGCACATAAAAACAATGTACACCAAACCATGGTCTCACTCTAACACGCTGCTGATAACATAACAACTTGGTTCAATAACTGGCGTCTCAAACCGAATCCACAGAAATCACAACTATTAGTATTTAATCACAGAATTACACCACAATCACCTAAAATTCATTTACTTAATGTAGACATAGCACCAGTACAATTCGTTAAATATTTAGGAATAAACTTAGACAACAAATTGAACTATAATCACCACTTTCAAGTATGTAAAAACAAAATCACGCAAAGAGCTTCACACTTCAGGAAAATCACATTCGCAAACCGTAAAGTCCACATAAAGCACCTAACAACAATGTACGAATCGATATGCCGACCACTAATAGAATATGGTAACCCTATCTTCCTAAACCGCCGAGAAACCGCTCTAAAAAAAATATTAACCGCCGAAACCAGTTCAATCAGACGACTCACACGTATCCGACATCCTAACCACCATCCAAGCACCAATTAGTCAATATAAAACCACTATGTACACAGCCCACACAAAACACAATAAGTAAATTCAAGCACCCAACTCATACAATTTACGAGAAATTAGAAACAATTAGTAACCAAGGTGTAAACTAGGAAATCATACTCATCGTACTCATTTATACACTTTCACAACATATGTATATAATTTATTGTAATGTCTAAGATTCCGGGCTTAAGGACTTCGGTCGATGGCCAATTGGCAATATGTCACTTAACGGATTCAAAGGTACAATTGTGTTATGAAAAGCTGTAAATGTGATATTGTCAATAAATAACTATTTCTACTACTATTTACATTACATCCGAAATAGTTATTGTTAATTAAAAGGGGAATAAAATTGTCGGCCCCATGACCCAATCAGAGATTCCTGAAACGGAGGACGGCCACGAGCAAGTGATCGATATCCTGGAGGCTCCCGAATTCGTAGGAAGATTCCACGAATTTTTAGTATATTTCCCGCTCCAGATCAGTGTAGTCAAGGAATATTACCTCGTGGAGAACGCCCCGATTGACTATAACGCGGAAGTACGGTATTTCGACTATAACGGTATCGAGTACTCAACGATCGGTACGGTGCACCTTTCATCACACCATAACCCGAATAATTTATTCGTGGTAGCCGATCTGCTGATACCGCAGGCCGGAATAATCGGGACTTATTCGAACGAGCTTTGGGAATACATTGAGTAGAGTCGTGAGCGATCCCGATCTTTCATCATAAACCCTAAGTTTGGCGCATTTTAGATCCCGAATTTAGTTATCTTTTCAATGGTTCAACCTCGGTCTTTGTTGGACCGAATTAAAATCTTGCAAGCCCCGGAATTCGCAGAAGGCTCGGCGGCATTCTTCATCGACCACGGGGTAGAGGAAAATATTTTGAAGTTAAGCGCCCTCGCTCCCGTCGTAGCCATAAATTTTGGAAACGCTGCACTGATCGCGAGTGCCTCCGGAACTCCTTTCGAGTCAATAGGGACCGTCGAAATTTATTCCTCGCGTCATACATATTTGTTTCACGTGGTGAATGAACTTTCCATTGTATTTGACGGAATCGTCCATTCCAACTAAAAGGGGATAGTTGAAGGGTGACCAATAAAAAAAAAAAAATGCCCAATGAAACAAATGCAACCGTTGCGGGAGAGGCCGCGGCCGATCTCTCGCAAACCCTCGCCCACATGGTAGAGGGACTGTCTATGAGAGACCAGAAGGACCTCATTTCCCGCTTCGATGGTAAGAATATACCCCTCAATAATTTTATCCAGGACATACGTAATGCTGCTACGTTTATTCCCGCGGGCCGAGGAGCAGAGTTCACTGCCTCGGTTATCTCTAAGTTGACCGGAGATGCACGCAATTGCGTGTATGATCGAGACATTAGAGATGTGGAGGATTTGATATCCTTATTGTGCGTATCCTTATTGGGGGTCGCCGAAGCGTGTGGAAATCGGAAAATAATACCGACCCTCCGCCTGAAGCTAATGACCCGCTGTGCAAAATCGCGTTACGTGGATTTATCGACGCGCTTCCTACACGACTCAGCGAAATCGTCGAAATGCGCGACCCAAAGACACTCGACGAAGCGTTCGACATGGCGGAGAGGTATGTGTTACGTAACGAAAGACACAGAAACCCGGCCGCGGGCTCATCGCGGTCGAAGGAAGATGAGTCGCTCGTCGCTCAAACGCGAGTAGATTTTCGCGAGTCGCGTTCGCCGTCCCCATCTCCGTCGTACTTCCGTCCGGAGTGGAGAGATACTCGAAGCACATCGCCACACGCGTTGAGCGAAATAAGGCCGACCTGTATATTAAAAAACCCCGGAACGTATTCTCCCCACGATGCGAATCGGGTTCAGAGAATCACATGTTACTGCGGTTCGTGCGGCACGAAATCGGTATGCTATCCAAAAGGAAATTGGTCGCCTCGTCCTAAAAGCGATGCGAGGCCCAATCAGTCGGGTAACAAAGATAACTGCACTTGCAAGTCCAGCGATTCTTCAAACTCGCCAACGGCTCGTCGTCGCGAGATGACGGCGAGCCCGAACAATGGCATGACTGTGGAAAGAGTAGCTCAGGGTACAAATTCCGTGAAGTTCCTGATCCGCGAATAATTATGGCGCGTAGTTCAGAATCCGAAACCGAAATCAATCCCATCATCAGGTTGTCGGCTCCGCAGCTTAAGAGCGGCACCGAAAATTTCTTTTGCGATTCCGGTTCTGATTTAAATATAATCAAGCTACACGCCCTCGACCCCGAAGTCATTGTAAATTTAGACGAGGCCGTAAAATACCGAGGGACTACCGAGGAGCGACAGAATACAGTCGGAACTGTAGATATATATTTCCGAGAGGTTCCTTCAAAGTTCCACGTGGTTCGAGACTTTCCCATTGAAAGTAACGGGGTGCTCGGAAAACCATACATGCGACAAGAGAAAGCGGAACTCTCTTTCCATCACAACGCTCTCATACGCGTGAATGACCCGATCCGACCAAAACCCTTCGTGGGGACCCCCCGTCACGAAGACGAGGTTCATATTACACGAGCCGCGCCCGTGCCTAGGGTCTTTCGCATAAGGGCTAGGACGAGAGAGCCCATCTCTCTCGAGGTCACAAATCCCGAGCTTGAAAAGGGATATTTACCAAAAATAAAAACAGTGGAAGGTCTGTTCGTCGGCGAAGCGTTGGTGAAACAAAAGAACGGTTTTTGCCGCGTCTTAGCTGTGAACACGCGAACCGAGGATAGCCGTAGTCATAAAACCTCATGAGTTAATTCCGTTTGAGGAATGCGGCTTCGACGCGGGTATCGAAACCGACGAAACCACGTATGATAATATTTCTCATCCTCCGTCAGATCGCGTCGGCGCGATATTAAAAGCTTTACGCTTACACGATTTAAACGACCTCGAACGAACCGAAGTAACGCGGATAGCCGAGGAATTCCCTTTCCGTTTCAACTTACCAGGGGACACACTTCCGTGTACTGATAGAGTTGCACACACCATTCCGACTATAGATGACATACGATCTATTCATACGTGACAATATCGATTTCCGATGATTCATCGAGAAGAAGTTGAGAATCAGGTACAGAAGAAAATCGAAAAGAATGTCATCGTGCCGTCTTAATCTCCCTATAATTCGCCCGTGTGGATCGTGCCTAAAACGCCCGATTCCCAGGGTCGTCCACGCATGAGAATGGTGATAGATTTTCGCCGATTGAACGAGAAAACTATTTCGTACGCTTATCCACTGCCCAGTATAGTTGATATATTGGACCAGTTAGGGCGTGCACAATATTTTTCTACGTTTGACCTGGCAAGTGGCTTCCAACAAATTCCGATGGATCCCAAAGACCGAGCGAAAACAGCGTTCTCCACCCCCAACGGGCATTACGAATATGTACGAATGCCTGAAGGGCTGAAAAACGCCCCCGCTACGTTTCAGCGCCTTATGGATAACGTGTTACGCGGTCTCCAAGGAACGGAAATGTTTATTTATTTGGACGACATTGTCGTGTTCGCGAAAACGTTAAAAGAACACCGGACAAAAGTTCGTCGACTAATGGGACGCCTTGAAGAGGCCAACCTGGTCCTCGAACCCGTCAAATGCGAATTTCTACGGAAGGAAGTTGCATACCTGGGCCATATCATCGGACGGGACGGGGTGAGACCGGACCCAAAGAAAATCGAGGCCGTAAGGAAATTTCCGAGTCCGTAAAATCCCAAGAACGTTCGTCAGTTCTTGGGCCTTGCCGTATATTATCGGAGGTTCATTGAGAATTTTTCCGCCCGTGCCAAACCGCTCTCCGACCTTTTAAAAAAGGGAAAAACCTTCGAGTGGAACCGTACGCAAAATCGAAGCTTCAGAGACCTCTGTCAGGCTCTCTGTGAGAAGCCCGTTTTGCTGTATCCCGATTTTAGTAAGCCTTTTATCCTGACTACTGACGCGTCGGATATCGCTATTGGAGCGGTCTTGAGTCAAGAACATGACGGCCATGATTTGCCTATCGCATATTACTCGCGTGCTTAGTAAAGCCGAAACAAATTATAGCACAACAGAGAAGGAATGTCTCGCTGTTATCGACGCCCTTGATCAATTTCAACCGTATCTCTACGGTCGGAAATTCAAACTGATATCAGATCACAAGCCTCTCAAATGGATTGGCTCTACGAATGATCCCGGTAAGCGACTGGTGCGCTGGCGAATAAGATTACGAAATTACGATTACGAGTTCGGCTATAAGCCGGGGCGTTTAAACTCCAACGCTGACGGATCGTCACGCAACCCGGTTCGAACAAATAGTGCGAGCCTGAGCGATACCGACACTCCCGAGGAAATTCCTAGAGTATTACCATTGAAACCGATCCCGGTGAAAACTGCAGGATCATCGCAGAAAACCACCGGAAGGCCCAGGCTCGGCACCTCAGTCAGGAGAATCAAGCTCCGAAAAATCTGTGCGAAGCGCAATTCACGGCGTGCGCAACGCCACCCCCTTGGAACGTAGCGCAATTGCCGCGCGTACGCGCTCTAAAACTAACCCCACAGTAGCACCGGCCGACGAGAGTACTGCCGGCACGAGCTCGGGTGAGCTATCCGCTCCGCCTATACAGCGTATAGCCCATAGTATGCTCCCGGCAAAGCTATTGCCGCCAAAGGGGCCCGTGTTGGCAAGAAAAAAAACAAGCGCAGAAAAGAAGGGGGAGGAAAAACCCGCTCTATCCTCCACTTCCGAGGAAGAGTCTCAGAAAGACCCAGGCAACATCGCTGTTGATGTTAGCCCAGGAATCAGTGACTCCGACCCGGATAAAACGGATAAGGAGGAACTCAATAGCTCTAAAATTACGATTGCTCAATCCTTACAAGAATCAGTCGATAAATTCAATGAGTCGCTCATCAGGCTTGAGGAAAAATTCGAGAAGAGATCTAATGACCCCGAAAGCACAGAGGCAATAGATCTTCCAGAGTTTGTGTCCGACGGGGAGGAACTAGATGAAAAAATTCAAGAGGCTATTCATAAGCTCGACCCATACGACGATACGCATCGCTAGGCTGGCAGAGCGCGGTAAAGAAGTAAGCGAGCGTTCATTCTTTAAAAATCTGCCCACTAGCATAAACACGCATGCATCCGAGAAGGAAATCGATGCGGACGATAAGAGCGAGAAACCGAAAGAGCCGGTGTCAGAAAATTCTGTACCGCTCGGAATTACGATCCCGAAATCTCGTTTCTCTCTCAACACGACTCCTGCACCGAATTTAAAGCCCCCAGCACGCTCGACCCCACACCATGGTATCGTTCCACTCTCTCTCATTCCAGAGGAGGACAGAGTACCCTCTCTGGTGCCAGCATGGCCGCCGGCAGCGACCGCTGAGTCCCAACGCCCTCACCCCGCGCCACCACCGGTCCCCGCTGGCACGAGTACGCTAACCACGCTAGGCCAGGGTCGTACCGATGACGTGGTAGACGAGGAACTCGTACCCGACGTTCCCGCGTCAAATACGCGAGCACGTGCGAGGGCGAGAGAAGAAGCAAGACGGAAAACGACAAGAGAATCTTCTGAAAGTTCAGACGAGGAAACCGACAGTAAAAATATTGTTGTCGGTATCCGTGAGAACCTCACTTATCGAAAGGACAATTATGCTCATTTTATCTCAGCCGACGGGGAACTGGGGAATTTCCCGATAGGAAAATTATTGTCTGATTTAGGTATTATCGATTCTGAGTCGATAAAAGAAACAATCTTAGAGTCGGACAAATTGCCATTACTCCTCGTGGCAAGTATAACGTGTACAGTGTAGTTGCGAAAAATAAATACTTTCACGAAACACGTACTGAAGACGTTATCACGGGGTTGACAAACCTTCGTGAAATATTGCAAAGGAATTCGGTGAAAACACTGCGAATTTCCCGAGGCGGTGACCGCTCAGATGTTTTGCCGAAGAATGCATTGCCTTCTAAAATCGAGGAATTATTTAACGGAGGAAAAACCTCTATCGTGCTGTGTTACGGGAGGGTGATAATACCTGTGGAGGAGCTACCCGAGGGAATCATCACTGAATTCCATGCGAGCCCCGTGGGAGGACATAAAGGGGTAACAAAAACGTATCGAAGAATCCGTGAGAGATTTTACTGGCCCCTTATGAGGAACGAGGTTCAGGATTTCATCCGTCGCTGTGAAGGGTGCCAAGAGCAAAAACTCGTTCGTATAAAAACGCACGAGCCTATGCTTATCGCCGACACGCCGGCCGATACGTTCGATAAAGTATCACTTGATACAGTGGGGCCCCTTCCGACTTCATCCCACGGTAATAAACAGATTCGGACTATGGAAGATCACCTCTCGAAATATTGCATAGCAGAAGCGATACCGGATACTAAAGCTACTACCATTGCTGAGGCAGTAGTTAGGCGGTTAATAAACCGATTCGGCGCCCCTCGGGCGATATTAACCGATCGGGCTGCCTCCTTCACAGGAAAAATTTTGCGGGAAATCTCCAAGGTCTTCAAGGTTAAGCAGGAAACGACTTCCGGCTACCGCCCTCAGACCAACGGAGCGCTTGAAAGAAGCCACATCGTGTTGACAGAATATATAAAATTATATTCGGAGAATTACGACGATTGGGACCGATTATTGCCTATGGTCGAATTTTCGTATAATACTACTGTCCACGAGGCTACAAAATTTTCCCCCTTCGAAATGGTCTTTGGAAAATTAGCCCGTATCCCGAGCGAATTCCCCACCGACGAAAAACTAGCGTCATATGACTCCTTCGTCTCCGAATTGGTTAAACGCAATTCTGAGATACGAGCGATGGCGGGAGACAACCTGAATAAAGCCAAAGCACGATCAAAAGAATACTATGATCGCGCTTTAAAACCATTCGAAGGTCAAATCGGCGATAAGGCCTACGTACAGACAGAGCCTCGCGTTGGGAAATTTGATCGCTCGTGGCTGGGTCCGTGTACCATTCTGAATAAAGCCAAAGCACGATCAAAAGAATACTATGATCGCGCTTTAAAACCATTCGAAGGTCAAATCGGCGATAAGGCCTACGTACAGACAGAGCCTCGCGTTGGGAAATTTGATCGCTCGTGGCTGGGTCCGTGTACCATTGCCGAAAAATCCGACGGGAAAAATATCGTTCTAGAAACCAAAGAGGGGAAACGAATCCGCAAACACACGGATAAACTTAAAATGGCAATAGAATAACCATTATAGTAATTTTCTAATTAATAACACCCGTACGCATTCTAAGAAGCATTTGTGCGCATCTAAAAACTGTAGCATCCGTACGCAATATCGATGTAACTAACAATTGTATGTATGCGTGAGTATGGAATGCGTGCGTGCGACAGTGGGTGAAAACAAATGTGTAAATTGCAGGAGCAAGAGAATCGCTGCCAACATGCTGCTGTATGAGTCCGTACTACTCGCTCAGCTGTTCGTCTTGCTGGTCTCAGGCGCCGGCCCTCGAGGCGGGCCCTCGCATCAAGTGACACCGATAACCGACTCTCCGGGACTATACTACGAACACATGGTTCCGCTCCGCCTGCAGAATGCAGATTGGCGAGTCACCGTATTCATCGAGATCGAGAAATTCAGACATGATTTTCCGAGAGACGAATCCGATATACAGGAAACGTTCGAGGTATGCAAACGGATAAATTCGCATGATTCATGTCTAGATCTCATGCGAATTCACATCCTCGAAGACGCTTTCGCAAATCCGCGAGATCTCGTTATGGATCTGATAAGAATATCGGAAGATGTGCAACCAACCGCCGACTCGGACGAACAATCATTGAAGTCCATGTTGAAACGCGCCGCCCCCTTCGGAATAATCGGCACGTTGAGTAAGTCATCGTTCGGCACTATGAACGAGGACGATGCCGAATATATGAACAACCAAATCGACCGTTTATTCGCCGATCAGGCCAATTTCTCCCGCCTTATCAGACAACAGATTCACGTGACCACTTCAAGACTGCAAGATCTTCATAGGGAGCATCTCGCCGAATCAAGGAGAGTCACGGAACTTTAAAACATCGTCGCTCAAGTCGAATGGGAAGTCATGCATTATAATCGAGCTATGGTGAGAGAGAAATACAACCACACGATAATCAATTATTCTTACCGTCTGGAGACCAAGCTGGCACGCTATATATTGTAACGATGTAGCCTCGTTACAAAGCCCTCGCCGAAATCTCGACTCGAGCCCGCTACTCGCCACGTTAGCTAGGTAGCCTAAGTACAATAGTCCCCGCGAACCTCCCCCCCCCCCCCCCAGTCACCCCCGCGCGAGCCACAACGTCGGAGACCGAGGATCTACGCGCCTCGCCGGACGACAACGATGGCGAGAGAGCGAGAGAAAGGTAGAAGGAGATGCTCGGGCGACGGCGAGGGGAGACGCTCTCCCTTGCGCCTCGCCACCAGCCTCGCCACCGCCGAGACACCGTCGCCTCGCTACCAGCCTCTGCCGCCGCCTCCGTCGCCCGCTCTCGTCGCTCACGAATATCGAGCGACGATCCGATAGCCCAGCTGCCGCCCTCTTACGCAACGACCCGTCGATCGCTCGAGTTATCGACGGACACCGAGTATCGAACTCTCTCGCTCGCCGAGACCCCCCACGGCGCTGCAGGACGAAGAAGAAGGCTGAGAGAGACAGCACGAACGAGAGACAGACAGCTTCGAGCGAGATCCCTCCCTAAGTGCACGTGTGCGTGAGATCGAGTGAATAATTACCGAAAATTGTCCGTCGAAAATCGTACGCGAGATCGTGGGTGTTAATTCACCGATTGGAGTGCCGTTTTTCAACAGTTTGAGTGTGTTTTCCCTCGACCCCGCCCCCGATTATCGACGATATTTGCGACCGGAGATCTCAAGGATTTTTCCGAACGACTACCGCCATTACCTGGCAAGATCATAGGTAAAGTGTGAGCACGTGGTGAGTGGCGCTTAGCCGTTAATTATCCTACGTGAGATTTCCACCCCTCCGAAAGATCCCCGAATAATTCCCCGAAAATTCCCCGTGACATTTAGAGACCCGAAAGAGATTATTGCCCTGATCAGAGTTAATATTTTAGAGCCGAAATATCGAATTTGCAAACCCCCTCCCTGACCCCTCTGTTCTCCCTGAGACTAGTCGACCGCGCGTGTAAAGTGTTCGAGAGAATTCCGCGACCCTCGTGGAATTATTAATCGGTGTTACCCCGAGATTTGGTAACTGGCGCCCACAAATAGAGTTTCGTGTTGATTAGAGTTTTTAGTGTCGAAAACGTGTCTGACGAGTCATCCCTCCCCGTACGCCGCCCCTCCGATAATAGTCGATTATTTCCTCCCGGTATTATTTTTCGCGCCCGTTTCACGGCGAATATCCTGTCGCCTCGTGAAATCGCCGCCATCTTTTTCCATTATTAATTTTTCCCCCGTCTTCCCCCGTTGCCGAGTATTGAGTCCGGATCGTTGTCTCACGGTCACTCAGTTGCGCGGAATCTGTCGCCTCGAGTCCGGATCGCCTTGCGATCACTCGTTCGCGAATTTTGTATAGCTGAGTCCGGATCGCTGTTTCCCCGATCACTCAATTGCGAAGTATTGTGTCTGGTATTTTTAGTCGTGCGATTTCCGTCTCATTATTGTGAGAAAATCGAACGTGTCAATTTCCATCCCTTTTTCTTTTGTTAGCTTCTTCCTTCTCGCGTCACCGATCAACGAGCGCGTTGATCGACCATTATTATTATTTTTATCCCCGCTTATTATTGTTATATTTTTCCCGCGTTCCTGCGCAGCGAGTGCGTTGGCAGGATAGTTAGTAGTTGTTATTGAGTATTGTTTTTGCTGCTATCGTTGTTTCGGACAACGCGAACGTTCATCTCGAATATTATTATTATTTTATTTTGTATCGAATCTTACGCGATTATTCCGAATTATAGTTTGTTAATTTTGCCGAATTTACAGTTATTTTTGCCACCCGATTTTCCCGTTATCCCCGCTACCCCTTCGACTCGTTCCGACATAGGTGCCCGGGATTTCCATAGCCCGTTGGAAATTGCCCGTCACAATATCCACATGCATACACTATATACGTGTGATCGTCACCGCGCGTAACAGGAAATTTGAGCCGTCTGTACTCACAACGAAGCAGCTAATATCCATCGCGCACGAAGTACAGTTGAGTGCCTCAGAGTTCGAGTTCCCCGTTCCCATTAGGCATATGCGAGCTGAGACTCTTTCTGAGATCGCTCACACGGACTTGGTATTCCACGAGGGGCGAGTGCTTATTGTGATACACATAACACTACTTGATCGTGCAACGTACCGGCTTTACCGCATGCACCCGTGGCCCGTCGTGCAAAACATCAACAATAACACTGGCTCGGCACACGTGACGCCCGCCGAGCCATACATCGCCCTATCCACGGACCACCGAGCATTCTTCCTCGTGGATAATGCTTATCTGAGCTCCTGTAAACGCCTGGAACATCAATACATCTGTGCCATGGAAATTCCCGTGCATGAAGTGGCCACCTCGACGCAATGCGAAGCGATGATGCTTACAGCCCCCTCCCTTCAAGCATTGCAGCGATGCAACATTCGAGTGCGCCCCGAGCGTACTCCGTTTTGGGCACATTTACCAACACGAGGAGGATGGCTGTTTTCCTTCACTAACACAGAGACGATTCATGTCTTGTGTCCTGACCAACCAGACCGCCACGTGAAGCTCAACGGCGCAGGAATATTACAAATCAATCCAAACTGTGTTGGGAAAACATGCAGCACCACGTTGACGGGAATTCGAGCATATAAAAGTCGCGAAGAATATTTTTACCAGCCTGGGATTCTCCTCAACGTTACCATAGTTGCACCGGAACTCGAAGGAGAATTGAGAACTACAGCTCATACGCTATCGGCGAAAGAAAATACCGAGGGGGCCAGTGCTGTTCTACGAAGCTCGAGAGTCCTCGAAGACGGTGACTCATGCTTCGAGATAGAGGAAAAAATTCGAGCAATAGGCCAGCATAGGAGAGAGAAACAGAGAACGCATACTCTTTTTCTCACCAGCTACGCCGTGCAAGCAGCAATACTGACCGGAACGATACTCTGCTTATGCCGAGGTAATATTCTACTCGGCATCGCGGGACTCTGTAATAAAATTCGTCAACGCCGACGTCTCGAACCCGCAGTAACCGAGCGAGAGATAAGGACCCATGAACGCAACAACGTAAGTTCGAGGGTTGAGTTACCGTTGCCGGACGCCGAGCCTCGACGCCTAAACACGGTACCCCTCTCGCTCCCTCGTCAGGAGGCCTCAACGGATGAATAATAATCGTCACCCCAGAGGACTTAGCGAGACGACTAATCGGCTTCATTCCGTCTCGAACCACCGAAGTAGAACGAAGCAGAAACGAGTTACTCGCGCAAACATGTCAATCTATACGCCGTTAGACCGCGAAGGAGTAATCCGCACCGTTGTCACGACTAAGGACAAGTCCAGTCCAAGTGCCCAGTGTGCTTGCGAAATAAAACAGTGTGTCCGCGAATCGGGGAGTGTCTCGAGGGCGCGCTGCCGAATTCCCGGAGCACTGCGAACTACACGTGTTATTTGTGCAAGATCCCCCTGACCGCGAACCAATACGCGGGACGCTGCCTGGTCGCGTATCAGGCAGTAGTTTCCGAGGTCGAGCAGGGAACAATCGACGTGTCGCGTTACGAGACGGCAGCGCCGAAACAAAGCATCAAAATCGAACGCTCCACGCCGCGATCGGCTCCAGTGTCCTCCGGAGAGAGACCCCGCTACCAATCCGTGGGGACGCAGACGGAGAAACCGCCGAAAGCGAGGTGCAATGCCAGCACAATGACAAAGAAACTGTCACTCGCCCCGTACGAGTCTGTGTTGTACGTAAAGTGGCAGGAGTCGGGCACCGTGACGGACCTGCTCGGAACCCTCTGGGAGGATGAGGAGCCGCAGCACGCGCCTCTCATCCAGGTCCCCGGTAGCGATGTGCTCGACCTAAATTTCGAGCCCGTCGCCGCGAGCACGCCAACGGACTGCAGAAATGGTGAACCGGGTGATCTTCTCGCAGAGCTCAAGCCGTATCACCCCACAGCTCAGCCGGAATCGACGAGCGAGGACAGCGAGCCAGAGACCAACGAGGACAGGGCTCAGGGCGAAGCAACCCTGACCCCATCCACCGAGGGAGGCACGGCCATCGAGAGCTCTCCGGAAGAGGCCACGGACGACGCATCGGCATCGGAGCTACGCGGCGTCTCGCCGTATCTTCGGTACATACGACGTGGTTCGAGCCGAGCGCGTTCTGCTCGCCCCTCGTACCGCGCGAGTGAGTGAAGTGTCGCGGGGTGGCTATAAGGTCGCCGAATGATGATTCCTTACCACACGCATTCCTATAAGTCTCACGTCGTCCAACGGAAATCCCACTTAAAATGCAAGCTGACAACAGATGAACGTTCTTAAAGGGAATGTATATGCAGAATAATGATTAAATCCCTAATCGAAGAATTTTTTTTTGAAAACAACTCTCTTTTCGTACATTTTCGAATACACTACGATTAAAAATACGACAACGAGCGAAGCGTAAAAAAAAACTTTGAGACAAATACATTGCCGTCGGTCGGCCAATCCCCACAAGGTTCATTCCGATGGGATTGCTTTCGCACGGTCAAGGCCACATTTGAATTGTACGATTACAACGGTCAACGATGCTCGGGCAAATGAATTCTTAGGCAAATTGCGTAAACAGAAATTCGAGCACCGATATACGATTATTCAACGTATTTGTCTCCTCATCTTTTGAAAGTATTCGCTTTTCGTAATTTTATCATTGCATCCGGTTCGTAAGCCGTTTTAACACAATGCAAAAAAATTCTTTGATTTTACTTGTGAAAGTGCTTTGCTCGGCGGGCGCCTGCGAACTGTCTCGTTTGGTAAATCGAGAAACTCGAGAGGTAAGTCACCGTCGATCGATGTAAGAGTGGTGGTCGGTAACGCCAATTTTTCAATGGAACAAGTCATTCGGAAGATGTCGTTAAACGGAAGCTCCACTTGCTGCGAAGGCAAACTCAGGAACGTAACTAATGCGGGGGATTTCGCATCAAAGTTCAAAATCTGTGCGCTCTGTTTTATTGTATCGACGATAAAAAGAAAGCCTTCGTTGACATAATTTTCATTAAATATATTATAGTTTTAAGATAAGGTAAGGCAAGATACGGTACAATAAAGAAACACACAACTGCAACAGAAACATTTTATTTTACGCTCATTTATTTTGTTTAGTTTATTTAGAATCAATATTATCATTAGAACATTTTTTCGATGTAACTTCAATACTGAATGACCGCTTCGCTCCTTGAATTATACACTGTGTATGTTAAAACTTTCCTATCTTTTATTTTTTTGTTTTTATTTATCTATTAAAAAATTCGACGGTGTGAATTTAAAGCGATTGAACGATTTGGACGTACGCGGATAAGAATTGCATGCTCATCTCGCAACGTGGCGGAGTTTATCTTTTTTTTTTACTTCCGAACAATGTCAAATCGAATTGCCAATTGCCTAATCTATTAAGGGGGCTGGGTCACCTAAATTTTCAAAAAAATGGATTTTTTTTAAAATTTTTTTCTGAAAGTACATACTGTGTACTACCTACACACCAAATTCCAGACCGAAATTCCAAAAATTACCAAAGTTAGAAGCACTTCAGTAAGATAAGTAATAATTATTGCATGTATTATTGAAAAATTGTGTTTTCTCGATGGTATAAAATTCTCAAAAAAATCATGCATATTGAAGGTATGGAAAAGATTAATTTGCACAATAATAATTGCAAAAAGTTATTAACAAATTAATGAAAAAAAAATAGTTGAACAAATCTTCTGGCAATTCAACTTTTTGTTTTATGAAGATGATTCGTTCATTCTCTTGAATATGTCTGAATTTTTTTAGATTTTTAGATTGACTTTGAATTTTATGATTTTTTACTATTTTTTCCATATAAAAAAAATGCAGTCGATTTAGAACTCGGAAAAAAATGAAACACATTCAGAAAAATTACCAGATCATTTTCATAAAAAAAATAAGTTGAGTTCCCGAGAAATTTTGTGGTTTATAAAAATACGTTTGGTCGGTAACGATTTACCGGGCGTGCGGTCGTTACTTCCAATCGATGCGAGTTAGATTACCGCCGCTACCGCGCTTCGTCGAGTCTACGCGGTCTACGCGACGCGAACTACGGCAGCCATGATTTTTTTACTCGATCTGTCAAACGCGTGAAAAACCGGCATCCGGAAAATTACGATTATCCATGTGCGCGGTGGTTATAGTTTTTGTGAATGACCGTCATAGATACTATATTTTCCAGTGAAACAGTGAAAATAACATTTGTATCGTGACAAGGTCGAAAAGTACAAAACCTCGAACCAGTAACCTATTTTGGAAACGGCATCGCGGAACTTTGCATTGAATGTCATTCGGCGTGTCAGTAATTCTTTTTTTTACCGATTATTGCGCGATGAAACAATTTTTTGTTGAAAATAATACTTTTTTTTTTATCAATTTTTTTTGTGTGAAAAATTGTGTGAAAAAAGAAGTTTAAAAGTTTTTTATGCAACAAAAAAAATTGTTTTTTTTTTTTTTGAGCCACCAAAGTCAATTAGCTTCACCAAACTTTAAAAGCCATTTCTCAACAAGTATATGTCTCTTCGCTTGTCGCATGTTTCAGATCCAACGACTGCACCGATTTGAGCTCTTGACGTCTCATTTTCTTCCTAACGGACTTCCTAAAGTGAATTTACAGCGCGCCATTGTATACCTGGCAACGAGTGAAAATGTGGAAAAAGGGAATTTTTCAACACATTTTACTCGATAAGTCCACCGGGGAAGCTCTAAGAAAAAATCCCCGCACTCGTTCCGGAATAAACTGTCTAACGAACAAAATGAGACCTCGTAAGCGAAGATTCGTGGCTTCGTTCGGTCTGAAACATGCGACAAGTGGAAAAAGTTTGTCGGTCTCTTCGTCAGGAAAAATGCACTATAGAGCTCCAAAAAAATTCAAAAGTATAGTCTATCGCATGTACTTTTGGAGTGTCAAACTCAATTTTTATTCAAAATTATATACACTGAGAAAAAAAAAAATTATTTTTCGTTTTTTTAGGTGACTCAGTCCCCTTAAATAAACTTTCTCCGATCGATTGAACCGGATCGGTTCCCTTTTCGCCGTTCGATAGCACCGCTTGCACGACGTCGATTTTTTTTTTTTTCGTTTAACTTCGATACCGAGTGATCGATTCGCGCCTTCAATTATACACTGTGCATCTCACAACTTTTCCTTTTTTCTTTTTGTTTTTCTCTATCTATTAAAAAATTGGACGATTTGAATTTGCAGCGGTTGAACGATTTGGACGTTCGCGGATAAGAATTGCATGCTCATATCGCAAGGTGGCCGAGTTTATCTTTTTTTTTTTACTTCCGAACAATGCCAAATCGAATAGACGATTGCCAAATCTATTAAACGTGCTCCGACTGATTGAACTGAACCGGTTCCTTTCTCGCCGTTCGATCGTACCGCGGGCACGTCAATTTTTTTTTCGATGCAACTTCAACGCCTTGGCGTAGCGATTGTTGCGTTGACTTGGAAATCATTCCTGCACAATTATTATTGTGTGAAATGCAGTTACGATCTCACCACAGACACCACATCTTATGTCTGCGTTTTCGTTTGCGGATAGTTGTATGATTTGACGGGTACATGCAGAGCATGCGAACCCATGACCACACGGTAAGGCAATGGTATCCATCGAGCTGTCCCCATATACGCGGCATACCGGAAAAACGATGTCCGGACCTAAGGGCGAACATTTTTTTAAATATAATTTGTACACTGCAATCAATATGGTTTTTCTGGATTCACTTTATAATACTTGCGTAGTATTATTCCGTGATTTCGTTCCGGCATCTCTCGACGCTCGACTTCGATTTCGTTTAGATTCTCTTCCCGAAAAAGCAGAAGATTTTGAGCTTGATTCTCATTGATACCTGCAAACATATTATAGTGATCCAATAAAATTCAATCTTTTTGTGGGATGTAACAAATTATACCTTATAGTTATCATTATATACAATTTTACCTTGCCCGCGAGCATTTATAAAGTTTTCAACTTCATCCTCGGTCAGTAAAACCTCTCGATTGAATGTTTTCAAGCAGTGGCTGGCACACGAGAGAAATGTAGGAACATTCATTGCTCCCATTCATAGAGTTGCCACATGCGTTGTATCGTTCTTTGAGCTTCTGGTCGGCGTTCTGGGGACTGCGTTATTGGAAGGGCTAAATCCAACGAAGCTGAACTGCTTCGAAGGACTGCTTGCAAGTTCCGCAAGAGCTCTAAGGTAAGTGGCCCAGATACTGACCCCTTAAGAGCGGCGGTGTCGGATTTCTGCGATTAATTGACGCGTTATACAGCTAATCCAAATACTAAAAGCTTTAACACTTGCATTAAAGTCTTCCGAATAAGTTTCGCCCTTAAAAAAGTAAAACCGTTAAGATTTATTAATAAAATCATTGTTTTAATGACTCGTGTCGACTGCCGGGGTTCCTGACACTGTAGAAACACCCGTGCCGTAGTTTCTGACCCCTAGGTGTACCCGGTTTATGACCCTCATGCCGGAGTTTGTGACCCCTGGGTGTACCCGGTTTATGACCCTCATGCCGCGGTTTGTCACACTCGCGCGTACCCACTTTCCGATTGCAATAGCAGGGATACATTAAGTCTAAACAATCAAAATGTTCAATTAGTGCACACTACTTTATTATTTTATAATATAAAAATAATAGAAAATATGTTTACAATATAAAAACCATATAAGCGAAGAATTTTTTTTTATAATATAAGAATAATAGAACAAACGAAACATAATCGTCGAAGGTTATTTTTGTTTTTTTTGTCTCTTTTCTTTTGGCCCATTTTCCGAGTGCTCTAACTCTTCTTGCTTTATTCGTTTCGCGACTTGTGCTTGTTCTCTCCGGATTTTTTTCTCGGTTCTTGCAATTTCCAGATTTTCTTTTTTCACCAACCTAGCTGCTCTCGCGATCTCTTGTTGCTCCTTCTTAAGCGCCGCTTTTCTCAAACGTTCTTCTTTTCGCGTGATTTTGTCCTCTTCTTCTTTTCGTTTTTTCTCTTCTTTCGCCTGGGCATATTCCGTCCATTCGGCGGACGTCAGTACCGATGGCACTTTTTGTTTTCTTTGATTTTTCTTCGGAACCTGCTCCTTTTTGGGAGGCCAAAAAAAAATGTGCTTCAATGGCGAAGCGAAACCGGTTGGAATGTCAACTTGGGAATTTGACGTCGATGGCTTCGGAGAAGTCGGTTCCTTCGGTCTTTCGTCGACGCATTGACTCCGCAATTCTACGAGCTCCGTCGGTGGGTCATCAATACATTGACTTTGCAATTCTACCAGCTCCGTCTCGGTCTGTGCCCTTTCGTTGACATTTTTCAACGGTACTAATACTCCGGCCGCGTCAATCTCGTAGATTGTACCATCGGAGGTCTCGTCTCCGAGAATCAAAACGTTGTCATTAACCGGAAGTAGCTCAACGATCTTTGCGACGTTCAGGTCCTCACGGTTTCCATCTTCTTTTTCGACCTCACCCGCCGTATGTTCGCTGCGAATCTAGTTTCAGAATAAATAAAAAATTCTTTTCGTACAAAAATTGATCATCTGGTATCAACGTAAAAAATCCCTTGCAATAAATTAAATGTAAAAATAAATCATGTGTAAAGATGTCATAGAAGCAATAGTAATCAATGATTCGATCGACTCCTAGGTCAATTTTTATATCGGATAATAAAGAATTAATAAAGAAGAATATTCCGTTAAAGTACCAAAACTCCATTCTCGTCGTCTACGTGTCTTTCTTGGACAACGCTGTCGGCTGAATCAACGAGATTAATTTCGTTGCTATTGATACGAATACCCTTAATTTTTCGCCAGAAGTAAAACAGACTTTGATGTGCCAGATCACCAGTCCATTCTGCTCCCTCTTCGACGTTTCGAAACATCTCCAGCACATCGGCCTCGACGTTCTTTTCGAAATAATCTACAAATTCTTTATCTCGAGCTCGCTTGCTAGAAGGAATCGCAGCGTCCGTTTCGGAGTTACCGACGTTCTTAAAAAATTTCTTGTAGTCGATACTATCCGCTGAAAAAGGGTGGAGCCCTGTTGTTTCGAAGCCGTTCTTCATGATAGTTTTGGCGTCGAGAGTTTCTATAGCTTTCTGAAGCAGCGGTGCGAAATCTTCGCGCTTCAAACGTTGACCGTTATTTTCGAGTCGCCAGTGACGAACTATATTCGCCCACGCACCCTTCAGGGGATGGAAAAATGCGACGTCCATCGGTTGTAAAATGTGGGTTGCATTTGGATACAACGCCACGAGCTCGATGCCTTTTTCCTTACAAAAATTGCTTAACGCCATGGTCAAATGCGAAGAATGCCCATCTACAAACAGTACGACTGGGAACACGACTTCATTCTTCAGCAACCATCGATAGAAAACGTTCGCGACATATTCATAAAATGTTTCGCCGGTCATCCACCCACTGTCCGAGTGACCAATGCCCCAGTCTTTTGGCATTCGTGCAGCGATGTGTCCGGGGATGCGTTTGTACGAGAAAAGTACCATCGGTGGTGCGAGTTCTCCGCTTGCACTTCCACACATGAGCGTAGTCAAGCACTCTTTTTCATCGTTATTGATGAAATTGTAGACCGTTTTGTCGCCTTTTTTGGTCAACACTGTGCTCCCCTTCGGACTCAGGAAAAAGGCAGACTCGTCGCAATTAAATACCCGCGAAGCGTCGATATCCAGGAGTGACTTCGACTCCAAATACTTCTGCACCTCGTTGAACCACCCTCGAAGCTTGTTCTCAGTCAAATCAGCTCGACTGCGCGACAAATTCTGCGACGTCCTTTCGGCTATTTCCGGGTGACGATGTTTGAAAGCATCGTACCAATGCCTCCCGGGGCGATTGTCTTTAAACTGAGTCTCGATCTTCAGATGTTTTATAAGTAGTTGAACGCTGTCTAATAATTGGACGCGAGTTACCGGGAATCCACTTCGACTCATATGCAATATCCACTGAACGAGATTGCGTTCGTTTTCTTCGCCAAGTACGCATTCCGGTCCAGGAGGTTTAATTACAGGGGGCAAGCTCCCACGTTTCTTGTACAGCAATGTTGTCTTCGGAATCTTGTACCGATTCGATGCTGTCTTTACAGGCATTCCCGCATTCACCGCGTCCAAGGCTTCCTCGAGATCATCATTTGTGTATGTCCGTTGGATACTTTTCCTTTTCCTAATTACATAAAAAATGCATATATTGGTATTTATATTACACAATACAATTATTCATCGTGAAAAAGCGACCAATAGAAATAAAATGTATATAGCACCTTGTCGAAGAAATCTGTGGAGCGATCGATGACTCCGTAGTCTCTGTAGTCTCCATTTTTTCTTTGACGCTGTCTTTCGAAGAAGTCTGTGGAGCGAACGAAGAGTCCGTAGTCTCTTTAGTCTCTGTAGTCTCAATTTTTTCTTTGACGCTGTCTTTCGAAGATTGGTTTTTGTGCCTAAAATACATAGAACAAACAACACATATTTTAATATATATTTTTATTTTTATTGAAAAAGCCATCCGTTGTGTTTATGTAGTATTTCATACCCTTCCGCCAAAGCTTTCGATGGGACCTTTGGGTGCGCTGCCTCTGCGATAGCTGGGACCGTAGTCTCTGGTAGCTTTTCGACAACATCCTCATCAGTCGCTGTCATCTCTGCGACAGAGCCTTTCGGGGTGGACTTTTTTTTCTTCCTATTATTAAATTCCACAATGCATTAAAATATACTTCATTAACACATACTATAAAAATTGAACAATAAATAAGAAATATCAGTGGCGTTATCGAGTAAGGAAATATTCCACATATTAGATTCCCACGAACCTTAATCGTCTCATTATTCTAATTTTTTAAATGTTTTTTTAGTGCATGGAAAATAATATTGTTTGCTTTAATTTTTTATTCCACGCCAATTAAAACGTAAAAAAAAAATTAGCGAAGCAAATTCTTCGACGCAACAGGTCAGGAATCGAGAGTCAACAACTACAACATAACCTGAATTATGTGTCGCAGTTGTTGACCCCGCGATTTAAACAAATAACTACACGAAAGTTAAATTATTTCTTATGTGAGTGATAGTATGGTTCTTGCTGAATATGTTGATACTATTTTTATGTCATTTTATACTTACATGATGAAGCAAATTCGGAAATCGTCCTTCAGTGCAGCTAGTCACTACCGCCTACGACGGTCACTTCTAAGCCACTGACACGGGTGTCGCCTTATTCAGTAATCAGTTTCTATTCGGAAAGTTTAATTTAAAAAAGGGTATTTTCGCGATAATTTAAAATAAAAAACGCTCTTTAATTAGCCGGTAGTTAGATTATGATTTGACAAAACCTTCATTTACGGTAGTCAAAAGTGTGCCGTCGGGGTCAGCATCTGGGCCACTTACCTTATTCAATAAACTTTTCGATAAAACAGTACATACATAAAGTAAAAAAAATATGCAGATTAGTAATTTCGTACCCGTAAACTGCCACACGGAGGGGTGAACACCCATGCGAACTCCGAGTACGCGATGATAAGATTCCACGTCGTTGTTTGTTTTATGCTCCACTCCAAAAACACTGAACACTTGTGGGCCAACGTTTCGTATCCCGTATCTTTCGTAATATTGAAGGAATCTTTCATAATCTCTTGCAATGTCTGGAGTGGCGTTGGCCATTATCCATTGAAACGCAGCGGGTATGTCATTTGCTGGCAATGACGCCAAAGCCATCATCTTCCGGAACACGGGAGTAACTTTAACTGCTTCGCCCTTCTCATGAGAGCCTGCATATACAATTTACATTATTGTTACAATGGTTAAAAAGGCATATAACTCGTAAAGATGGATCCCACAAAAAAATTACAGTATACCTGACAGTAGTGAAAGAAACAATGTTCCTCTGCGGCTTCCGGATATGTTCTTCTTAATGCTGATGCCAGTGCTCGTTCGAAATCTACCATGAAGGAAGACGGGCTCAGATGGGGTGCTAAAACAGTTGCGAAGTGATGAAGTACAGCCACATATGCTTCCGTAGACTTTTTTTCCATAAGTCCATAAGTTCCATAAGCGATTGGTATCATCTACGAACATATTGTAAATCGATCTTGTGGAATTAAGGTTTTCTGTGTAAGATATAATATATAAGTACAATTTATAAACCGTTCCGCCCTCCCAGCGCTGCTTCTGGGTTTTTTTTATATCAAAAGATCAATAACATATACTCGATATACTGGACCAAGTTATTAAGTTACATGAAATTATATAAAATTATTATATTGTATTATTTTTCTTGTCATTCTTGTTTGTTGTAGTTATTTCCTTGTTATTTTTTTTTCTTATTGTTGTTTTGATGTTAGTTTCAATTTATCAAGTTACATGAAAGTATATACAATTATTATATTATATTATGTTTCTACCGTTTCTATTTATTATGTGAAGACTATGTCATTTAGTTATTGTAAAAGGGTTTTTCCCGTTGATCTCAATAAATAAATAAATAAGTTTACTTACACAGTCGTCGATTCTTATCATGACAGTTAGTCACTGCAATATTTTGGGTTTCCTTGGACACACTTTGAAAGTTGTGTCAACGGATATATGAACGCCATTGACGTTTCGTATGAAGTCCACATCCCCGTATACGATTGAAGTTGATCCGTCCATTGCTTGTACAGCGGTGACACTTAACTGTCCACCATTGTACGTAGTGAAACATTGCCATTGTTCCATTTGCAGTAATTCTGCGTAGTGCTGCCAAGACTGTGGCATCGGAGGCGAATTTGTCAATCGCCATTGTTGCATAGACTGTCGCACTTTCACGAATGGTACTGTGATGGGGGGTCAGTTTCACAATACAATTACGCGAAAACGGGGGTCTCGACAAGTCCGAGGGAAAGCGGGGAGAAAGGGGGTTCGAGAATAAATGCTGTAAATGCGGAAAAACAACAGAAAATATAATTGATCCAACTAAAGGTGAAAACTCGATACAATAACCAAAATAACCAAAAGAATTGAAATATGATACCAAAATAATAATCGCAAATAACGGGTGGCAAATAAAACAAAATGTCGTAGATCACAACGCAATATAAACTAATCAAAGCGATAGTCAAATCGGGGAATGGCGATCGGGGGAAAAGTACACTAATTATTCGGGGTTTGCCACGAGGCGATCCACAGGCGTGCGTGCCTCGCGACGAAGGAGAAATGGCCAAGGGGGGCGATCTGATTTCCCAGCGAAAAGGGACGATGGGTTTTCACTGTCGAAATGTTCAGAATGTCGGGAAAATACAGCAGCAAATATTCACAATAGAATCGGGGGCAAAAACTACTACAAACTCTTAACTTGGGCGCCAGTTACCTTTTACGGGGTAACACCGTTTAACACACGCCACGAGGCGTCGAAGGTTCTCGTACAATGTTCGCAGAATGGCCGGCAAGTTCAGCGGGAGGGCAGAGGGCTCAGGGAGGGTCAACCGATCTGTCGGCTCGCAATTTAATGCCTTCGGCTAATTAGGGGCTTTTTAAGGGACGTCAATGCAATTCACGGGGCGGACACACTATAAACAAGATCGAATATTCCTATTCACTATCACGCCACTCACCACGTGCACGATAAAGTCGCCGGAAAATGGCGATTACTACACTCGAATGTCGGGAGGGAAAATCCGTCAATTAAACACGATAATTGACTCTCGAAATGTCAGGGCAGGGTCGAGGGGAGATTTTAATAATTCGCGGGAGGAAAACTCTTTGAAACGGGCGGATATCACACAATCACTCTCGCGATTTCCCTTACAAGTCGCTTCGGACGGGAGAATCGCTCACACACGTGCTATTCGGGTAACGGCTCGAACGAGGCTGACGTCGACGGTAACGCTCTCCGTCTTCTCGGAAGTCTCCTTCTATCTCAGCGCTGCGGATGTCGGTGGTGGGAGAGAGAGACAGGTACTCGGCGGTGGTCGATAACTCGCTCGATCGACGGGCGAGGTGTCAGATGGCGGCAGCGATATCGATGGATCGTCGCTCGAGGCATTGAGCGACGATCGCGAGCGGCGGGCGGCGGACAGCGTTGTCGGTGGGAGAGGCGACGGCACGGCAACGTCGGAGAACGGGAAGCAGCGAGGGCTCTCGCCGTCGAGCGAGGATCTTCCTTCGCTGTTTCCCCTTCTCTCCCTCTATCTCGTGCGTTGTCTCGGCTACTGCTGTTCGTGTCGTGGGTCTTCAGGAGCGTTACCTCGGTCTTCGCGGGGGGGTATGCGTGGGAGGACGGGGCGGGGGCTGTGCTACGCGTTGCAAAGGCTTAGGCTCCGTGGTGAGTGGAGCCTCTGATCGAGTTCGCGGGAGTCAGTCGGAAACGGGGCAAAATGCATTCAATTTAACGAATATTTCGTTACAACTCCTCCGGGGGAAATCGAGAGTTATTCGTTCAATAACTCGAGCACACTCATACAGGGTAACGCAGGGACGGGGATTGGGGTTTCGTAAAATTCTGCGGCGGCGGGTAAGGGATAGGAGGACACGATTGATTTGAACTTGACGGAGTGGCTTGTCAGCGACAATGAAACTAGTAATGACGACGGGAAGATTACTACTCTGTTACCACACACGGCTTCTCGGGTCGGAACTATTTACAAATCTTTCTCTGACTGCTTCGGGGTTTGCAGGGATCGTCGTGGGGTGACAAGGGGGTGGCTTTGACTTCAGTGTGGCCTCTTGGGGAGCATCGTATGGGCCTGTCTTCTGGGACAGTCTCTTGTTCGATGGTTTGGTTGAATATGGGGAAGGGGTGATTATTGGGGCGAGGTTCGAATATTTATCGGCGGCAGGGGCGGTTGTGCGCACGAAAATGTAAGAACGCGACGGGTCAGTCGGGGAAGCTGTATGCAACAACTAAGGGGCGGATTACTTCCTCGGTGTCTCAATCTGCTGGTACCTCAGGTCAAAAAGGGTGGGAGTTTCAATTCATAAACATTTGAGCGGTATTGCGGATGCGACTGGGGTGATGATACTCGAAGACTTTGCGATCCATCTTGCAGGACTCGACTTACGGTGTGGACTGTGACTGCGGGGGAAGGGAGGAAAACGATCTCGATGCTACAAGAGGATACGGCAACGCGATGGTCTTTCACACTCGACGTTCCGATCAGCCTCTTGCACATTATTCTTTTACAATTCGTACTACGTCGCACGCTCTGTTCGCACGCGTGTACTCTCGGGGGGGGCGGGGGTAATAGAAATTCCTCAAGTTACTAAGCAACTCGCAATACACGCGCTCAATTCACGGTCACGGTTGTCCTGGTAAGCGAATGTTACTCGGACGCTGACTCTACGGGGATACTTCAAATACTACTGGGTCGCCTCCGGGGGAGCTCGAGACGACGGGGTATGAACTCGGGTTTTTGGGTGAGTTTCGGGAGAGAGATGAGCTTCGGGAGCTCGAACTGTGGTCGCTCTGCGAACAAGAGCGGGTCTGGGGGCCAAGAGAGCTCGATATTCCGTTCGATAGGGCTTTGAACGTTCTTCGAGGTTTCTCAGGGGGGCGAAGGTAGTGTCCGGGGCGTCCTGGGATGCGCGGATGAACTTGGGAGTTTATTCGAGGCGCGTAGGGCATGGGAGCAAGGGGGTAGGGGCGGCAGACGGGCCGTATGGGGGTTCGCGGGGGATTTACTGTCCAATTTCGGTCTCGGTGGGTTCTCGGTTGCAATGGTCTGCCCTTCGAGTGGCGATTTCCGTCGTAATCGTGGTATCTATGACTTACGGGGGCACGCTGTCGAAGGGTCGTCGGTGGCAGAAACTTTCGTAAAGCGGGTACTTCGGGGCAGGGGGCTGGGCATGGCACAAGTCTTGCCATCAGAGGAGGTATATGCGATCTCGGGGGCGGGGGTTGGGGTTTCGTTGCACGGGGATGACGACTGGAACGCAAAGGGGATGAATAACCGGACTCCGGAGAGCTTCGGTTGCTCTCGGTACTCTCGGAAACTCGGGACTGATTATTCCTTCGACGGACGGGGGTTGCTTTGGGGGTTGAAGCTATCGTTGGAGAAAGGGGTTCAGTCTGAGCCGCCTTGCTTTCCAAGACTCGAGGGTACGGTGATTTCGGGGTGTTGTTTCGCGTCTGCGCGGCTGATGCGGGGGGGAGTGTTACCCGGGGTTCCGGGGATTTTGCGGGGGTTACTTTTTCGTGTTCGGGCTTAACTGGTTCTGGTTCGGGCTTGACTGGTTCTGGCATGGTAGATACTGTTTCGGGGAGTCTTTTGAGGGCAGCTGCTTTCAACTGTTTGGCTTTGAAGAGTCGAGAAACCTTCACAAGCTTCGTGAAAAATTTCTCGCTCTCTACGGCGCTCGTTCCTGTTATCTTAGACACGAATTTGTCGAAATAACGTGGCCTGGGTTGTTTTCGGGAGGTGTGCAGTGTTGGGGGTAGGCTCGATGTACTATCCGCGGGGTAGTCGGTTACGCATGGGGTCAGGGGGAAGCTTTCGGGGTCTGAGTCAGAATCATCGGGGAGTGCATGTTCTGGGCTTCGGTATGGGTCGTGGGGGGGGGGCCTTTGGGGGTGCAACCGGCATAGAGTTCTCCGAGATCTTCCACGGCGGGCTATACAGGTCGACGGGGGCTATGGGGCTCGGTGTGTGTGCGGGATAGCAGAGGGCTTCTGGGCTCAGTGGTATTTCACGGGGTACAGGTCCACCCTCGTCGACGATCGTGTCCCACGGAGTGGACGCTTCGGGGAATCTTGATCGCACGAGGTGGCGCCAATATCGGTCGAGCAATGTCTCGACCGTACCGCGAGTACTCAATCCTGCATTGGTGCAGAGGTTCAAAATCTCGATCACTTGAATGTTTCGAATGCTGTGCCACATTCGATCCATTTGTTCATGAACATCGACGGGGAGGGCAGGGCCGTTGTTTAGGGCAGGGGGCGGGGGCGTTCTGTATGGATGGTTGGGGGTGTCCATGGGGTCCTCGTTCACGTGGAATTCTCCATCTGGGGTAACCGTTATGCGGGGACTCTTCGGTGCCATCTTGGATTGTTTCGAGGGCAAGAGGGACGGAAATCCAAGAACACACGACGAGGGGGGCAGTTCGGGTGAATAATACCAACGGGAGGGCTAACTGTTCGGGGGGGGGGCGATGCGAAAAACAAACTGAGAGTGAATAACGAAATATTCACTCTGTCAGACCAAGAGTAAACAAATCGGGTTGACAATAATCAAATGTCCACGGGGTCGGATGCGAAATAAATCGGTTCGGGCTACTGAGGGGTCGAGGGTGTGATAAAAAAGAAAAATTGGGGAGATGAGCAACGTGTTCGGGGGGGGGGGGGGGGGGGGAAGCAAAAATTAATAGCGGGTATGGTAGAGGGGGCTCTGTGGCGATGTATGCGGTAGGGGGCAGTGCAAAAATAAATACTGAGCCGTGTGGGTAATATGCAGCCGGAATGCAAAGCAAACGGCGCAAAACAAAAGAAAAACAGAATTGAAGTGCACAGGAAAAATTCAAAGTCCGTGGGCAAAAGGGTAACAAAAGAAAAACAATTCAAAATTCAAAGAAATCCAAAAGAAAGAAAGAAAAGAAAACAACCAGATTACCAATCTGGGCGCAAGCGTGACACGGGAGTGGCGTGTCCTTATTCGATCTTGTGCACGGAAGGGCAAAGATACAAGCGTGGGTTAATGTGGGGTTTTTTTTTTTTTTTTTTTTTTTTTTTTTTTCCCGACGGGGGAGGCACGAGGGAGGGTATTCAACTACAAAAGGAAAAATTCAAAACTGATCGTCAACAAAAGAAAGAAAAATTTATAACAGTGTCGGGGTATCTAATCCGGGGGGGGGAGGTAGCCGAAGTGAGCTCTTACCCCTTAGAAAGGGCTCGCAGGGTACAACAATTATTTTTGCAAAAAAAAAAAAAAAAGTAATTACAAAAAAAGAATTATTCTCCCTTTCTAAGATATCAGTGCCCCACGTTGGGCGCCATTTGTGATGGGGGGTCAGTTTCACAATACAATTACGCGAAAACGGGGGTCTCGACAAGTCCGAGGGAAAGCGGGGAGAAAGGGGGTTCGAGAATAAATGCTGTAAATGCGGAAAAACAACAGAAAATATAATTGATCCAACTAAAGGTGAAAACTCGATACAATAACCAAAATAACCAAAAGAATTGAAATATGATACCAAAATAATAATCGCAAATAACGGGTGGCAAATAATACAAAATGTCGTAGATCACAACGCAATATAAACTAATCAAAGCGATAGTCAAATCGGGGAATGGCGATCGGGGGAAAAGTACACTAATTATTCGGGGTTTGCCACGAGGCGATCCACAGGCGTGCGTGCCTCGCGACGAAGGAGAAATGGCCAAGGGGGGCGATCTGATTTCCCAGCGAAAAGGGACGATGGGTTTTCACTGTCGAAATGTTCAGAATGTCGGGAAAATACAGCAGCAAATATTCACAATAGAATCGGGGGCAAAAACTACTACAAACTCTTAACTTGGGCGCCAGTTACCTTTTACGGGGTAACACCGTTTAACACACGCCACGAGGCGTCGAAGGTTCTCGTACAATGTTCGCAGAATGGCCGGCAAGTTCAGCGGGAGGGCAGAGGGCTCAGGGAGGGTCAACCGATCTGTCGGCTCGCAATTTAATGCCTTCGGCTAATTAGGGGCTTTTTAAGGGACGTCAATGCAATTCACGGGGCGGACACACTATAAACAAGATCGAATATTCCTATTCACTATCACGCCACTCACCACGTGCACGATAAAGTCGCCGGAAAATGGCGATTACTACACTCGAATGTCGGGAGGGAAAATCCGTCGATTAAACACGATAATTGACTCTCGAAATGTCAGGGCAGGGTCGAGGGGAGATTTTAATAATTCGCGGGAGGAAAACTCTTTGAAACGGGCGGATATCACACAATCACTCTCGCGATTTCCCTTACAAGTCGCTTCGGACGGGAGAATCGCTCACACACGTGCTATTCGGGTAACGGCTCGAACGAGGCTGACGTCGACGGTAACGCTCTCCGTCTTCTCGGAAGTCTCCTTCTATCTCAGCGCTGCGGATGTCGGTGGTGGGAGAGAGAGACAGGTACTCGGCGGTGGTCGATAACTCGCTCGATCGACGGGCGAGGTGTCAGATGGCGGCAGCGATATCGATGGATCGTCGCTCGAGGCATTGAGCGACGATCGCGAGCGGCGGGCGGCGGACAGCGTTGTCGGTGGGAGAGGCGACGGCACGGCAACGTCGGAGAACGGGCAGCAGCGAGGGCTCTCGCCGTCGAGCGAGGATCTTCCTTCGCTGTTTCCCCTTCTCTCCCTCTATCTCGTGCGTTGTCTCGGCTACTGCTGTTCGTGTCGTGGGTCTTCAGGAGCGTTACCTCGGTCTTCGCGGGGGGGTATGCGTGGGAGGACGGGGCGGGGGCTGTGCTACGCGTTGCAAAGGCTTAGGCTCCGTGGTGAGTGGAGCCTCTGATCGAGTTCGCGGGAGTCAGTCGGAAACGGGGCAAAATGCATTCAATTTAACGAATATTTCGTTACAGTACATGCGCTGCACCCTCCGGATCCCTACGCATGATTATCATAAATGAATTTATTATTATTGAATATTTGGCAAATAAAAATCCAAGGTAAAGAGTAACAATTTCTTCTCGGATTCAAACTACGATTACGTTGTATAATATGGGTTACTTACAAAATACAAACTTCATCATAAATTAATCGGTAACTTCGTAGAGAGGATATAACAGCGTTATACAATGCGTTATTAAATCGGTGGATTATCTTCAATCGCTCGTCGCTAGCATGAGTATGTGCTCGAATAAGGATGATTTGATCACCGATTACTTTCGCTGTGGCATAACACGATGCCTCTTGTCTCTGTTTACATTTGAGATATCTGCAACAAAGTAGACCCCATATTAAACAAAAAACTTGTTTAAAAACTGGGGTGAGGGCAAGGGTATTCTTGGCTTCAAAAATCGAAAAGAGGTGTCAAGATACATAAAACCGGATGAGCAGTCATGAGCAAAAGATTCTTTTCGTCACTTTATTGTTCAAATTTGTTAAGCTAAATTTGGTTAAAAAATCCATGAGTACTCACACTGTATTTTCCTTTTTTGCGCTAACGGAGTAAAAATATCCATCGTATTCTCGGCTTTCCAAACCTCCTCGCTGCGGATGCAAAAACATTTTTTCCCTTTCACAGCATGCCACACGTTAAACAGCGACGCACTATCTAATAACAATACATTTCGGAAGAATAACTCGTTGAAAATCACGCAATGAGACTAAATATATTTCACAAGCACACGATACTTACAACAATAAAATTCACGCGACGTCTTCGACAGCGTGACAAACACGATAGTAGTCGCGCAATTGTACGATCGAGAGTCGGAATAGTCGGTGTTATAATATGCAGGGGAGTGGCCTACAGAAAACCAATCAAAAGTCAAAAAAGGATTTTCGCAAAAAGTTTCTTTTTTACTTCGTTCAGTTTTTTTTTCATTGAAGTAATAATTTTTTTCGTTTTCCTATCAGATACGTCCTCTGTAAAGATCACCTTACAGAGCATTGTCGCGGTCAGGGAACGATTATTAACAATCGGTTCGTCCTGATGACAAGACACTCGCACGGACCGACGGGGGA
The DNA here is from genome assembly GCA_963924025.1 of Ischnus inquisitorius. Lineage (NCBI taxonomy): Eukaryota > Metazoa > Arthropoda > Insecta > Hymenoptera > Ichneumonidae > Ischnus > Ischnus inquisitorius. Next base: position 19,479,218 of record OZ001244.1, read on the forward strand.
GCTGCATGACGTCACGATATTTTTTCGCGCGCTGTATCGTGCTGTGACAACGCAAATGCGAAGTATTGGCAGCATATACGAGACTCTCGAAGCATTGTAAGTACAAAACCGTATTACACCTAATTTTAGTATTCGATGCTAGCGAACACAGTCGACCTCTCACGCTCGCGAGATTCGACAGACAAACTTTGTTTTTGTTTTTTTCTTGCTTTTTTTTTCTCTTCGGGGAACTGGTGTACGAGCGACGTTGAGATGTTTGTATATGTTTCGTCGAAACACACAAGTCAAGTTTAGAGTTTTTTTTTTTTTTTTCAATTGTGGCGCGCTTTTTTTTACATTGTATATTTTTGATTTATTCTTCGAATTCGTGGTTGCTACGGATATGAAAGACAGAGAAAACCTGGAGGAATCAGAGAATTTTTACAAAAACTATCGGGTTATGGTTTTTCATATGTAACGTAACGTTCTTGTTCGGAAAATGGTTAAATATTGATGTAATTTTACAATAATTTATGCACATTTCTGATCAAAATCGGAAAATTCTGATAATAAAAAAATATCGATAATAATCGAAAAATTAAAATGAATATTGAAAATATTGTCTGATAATTGAGAAATTTATAGGAGAATTCTAAAATGTGCAATAAAAATTGACCTCAGTCTAAGAAATGCGTAGCCACCGTGTTGATACGCTTGCGATTTTTTATATTTTTTATTTATTCATCAGAGTAATAAATAATTTAAATAAATATAATGAGTTATCTTTCTTTCCCTTTGTTAGGTTAGGTGGCAACAACGGATAGGTTCACGAAAAGTTTCTCTGTAAATAAGTTTATTTTGTTAGCATTGCAGGTTGCCGCTTTACATTATTCTTCCTTAAATTACAAACCTGTAAATAAGAAACAACATTCAATGTTTCTAGCCTATCCGGTTGTTTCTTACAATAAATCTTAAGTCTTGTCTATCGTAACGTTCTCGTTACGTTCTATCTCTATCTCGCCGTCAGGCCTCTGCTCGTTCTGCTCTATCTCGCCGTCAGGCCTCTACTCCACCGACCCGTGGTTGTGCGGGAAATTCAACTGGGTTTGGAGGTTCACCTTACATCTCCCCCCCTCGGCGGAAATTTTCGCGTGCAAAATTTTCATGTATCCCTTACGTCTGCTGCGCTCGCAGAATTCCGAATTGGAACGAGTTTAGTGACGTGGAACAGATTCGACTCTGACTTCTTGTGTCCGGTATCTATTTTGTATATTGATGTTGATATTCTTTCCACAATTGTGTATGGTCCGATTCTCAGTTCGTCCAGTTTTCTTCTGTTAAGGCGATTTCCGTTTTCCACGTATACCCGGTCTCCGACGTTGAACTCGTAATCTTCTCTGTGTTTGTCAAATAATTGTTTGTTGTAGTTGTGGTACTTTATGCTGTTTTCCAGGGCGATTTTCCTATCTTTTTCCAGGTCTCCCTTTGTTTGCTTCTGTTTTAGTTGGTTTGGCAGAATCGATGTATCTGCGCCTTCTAGCAAATATTTCGGACTGAATCCCGTGACTGTATGATCCGTCTCATTGTATTTTTGTACACATTCGTGTGCTATTGTTGTCCACGCTGATTTTCCTCCTCTTTCATTCAGTACACATCTGATTTTGTTCACTAGAGTTTGGTTGAGTCTTTCATTTAGACCATTGGAGAAAGGTGCGTTTACTGCTGTAAATATAATCGGTATGTTGTTTTCGTTTAAGAAGTTTTTGTATTCTTTTGAGTTTATTCCTGGGTATTGATCTGTCAGAATCTTCCCAATATCCTCGTTTTTTAATATGTCCTTTGTTAATTTAATGAAGTCATTAGCATTTTGGGTTTTTGACGTCAGGACATACGCGAATCTCGTAAAGTGGTCTATCAAAAGGTGCAGGTATTTCTTCGTTGATCGTGAGCCCCCGAAACCTCCGATTGTGTCGATTGATATTATTTCAAATGGCTCTTTTGCGGGACCTAGTTGCGATAGCATACCGAATTTATTTTGTCCTCTTGATTTATTTTTTATACAAATTTCACAATTTCTACAGACTTCTTTTATGTTTTCCGTTAAGTTTTTTGCTGTATAGTGTGGTGTAATTTTGTTTTGTATTTGTTTTGTTCCAATGTGACAGAATTCTTTGTGCGTTTTTTCTATCAATTGCTTACTAAAATCTTCGGATAGTATAATTTTTTCCTTTTTTCTCACCTTTTTGTAGTACAGGTCATTCTTCTGGATGATTTCCTTCTTCTTGTCTTTCAGGTTTTTGTTTTTCTTCTGATCTGTGATGATCTCCTCCAAGCTTATCAAATTCACTACTTTCAGATTGTCCTCTACGTCCTCATGTGCTTCCAACACCGGGTTTCTGCTCAGGCAGTCTGCCTCGAGATTATCTTTACCTGGATGGTATTTCAATTCAAAGTCGTATTGTGACAAGTAGTAGGCCATGTCCCCTAGTTCTTCGTCCGTCCTCGCTTTTATGTTCATATTTTCCAGCGGTTTGTGGTCCGAGAAAACTTTGAATGGTCTGCCCATGAGCCAGTGTTGCCAGTATTTTATCGCTTCTTTCACCGCTAAGCACTCTAGATATATCGCCTTTTTCCTTTTTTGTGCTTCGTTGAGTTTCTTCGAGAAATAGGCTACTGGTTTTTCTACCGAGCCTTCTTCTGATTGTGGTTGTTTTAGTACTGCTCCTATGCCTTGTAGACTCGCGTCCGTGTAGATGTGTACTGGTAGCTTTGGATCGTACACCGTTAGAACTGGTTGCGTGCATAGAAATTTTTTCAGATATTCGAAAGCTTCTTGGCATTCCTGTGACCATATGAATTTCTGCCCCTTTCTCAGTAGGTTGTGTAAATAACCGTACCGATGTCATATTTATCTTTAGCGAAGATTTGTTTGTAATTATCTACCAGATTTGTTATTAATGATTTCTCATGGTGATTTAAGTGATCTATTGACATCTCAAACTTGCTCACGTCTATGTGTTCATTAAAGTTCACTTGGTAAATTGTTGTAATTTTAGCTTCACTTTTCTTCTGTTTATTATTTTCTTTCTTATCCTGTTCTTCTTTTCCCATTTCAGGTTTTTCTGCGCCTTCGGGAATTCTTTGTTCTATTTTTAAGTCCTCGTTTTGTCTTAGTTTAAATTTTTTTATGCAATCGAGACCTATCAAGAAATCGTATTTGAAATTCTCATTATTCACAATGAATGCGTGTATATCCTCTTCGATAGCTAGAATTTTTGCTTTTATTTTTACGAACCCCTCTGTTTTATTGACACCATTAATCGTTCTTATGTTGGCTTTTTCCGCATTGTTCTTATTTTCCACTTTCGGGCGTAATAATTTTGAGTTAATCAGTGAAACGTTTGAGCCCGAATCGTAGATTCCAAGTACATCCACTGTTCCATTTAATGTGACCTTGAGCGTGATTAATGGCGTTACGTCTAGTTTTTTGGATCCTGGTTGTTTAATTCTACTTCCAGTACGGCGTTGTTCACACTTTTTATTCTGTCTTCTTTGGTTTTAAACCAGCATTCCGCTTCAGGGTGAAAGCGTGTGCCTTTGCCTTTATCTTTACAGTTTGTGCATGGTGTTTTTTCTTTCGCGTTGTAATTTTTACTCTTTTTTACTTCGCTGGTTTTCTTGTGAACTAGGTGTTCTAATTTCCCTATCTCGTTATAGAGATCTTCAGTTACTTCTACTGCTTCTCTATCGATCCTATCTGCTACAAAGTTCGGTAGTCCGGTTGCAATCAGGTCTATTAATGTACCCGTGTCGATGGATTTTCTTACCTCTAGTAGTAACTTTTCCTTCTTTACTGCGTACTCCAACAGAGATCCTGTTTGGTATCGGAATGTCATAGCGTACCTGATCGGTGTCCAGCCTCTGTTCGCGAATGTGTCGCAAAAGTTTTTTTTCCAGTCCTTCCACGCTGATTCTATCGACAGTTTTAGTAGCATACAACTATACCAGTCCATGCAAGCCTTTTCTAGGAAGAACTTCAAAATCTTGATTCTCCTTTTGTCTTCTGTTACGTCGAACCTTTCACACTCTCTTTCGAATTCTTCTATCCATTGCTGTGCATTTGGATTTTTATTGGTGAAGGGTTCAATCAGAAAATCTTTGGCTATTTTGCTGATATTGCGCATGTAGGACTTCTGGTTGCTTTCAATCAATTGTTCTAGTATTCTCACCATCTTTTCGTCCGCCGCGTTTGTCGTAGCCCCGGCCGTCTTCTCTTCTACTAATTCTTCCAGAAAGTAGTCGCCGAACTGTAGATTCTCATCGTCATCCAAGTAGACTTTGGCCATTTCTTTTGTGAGGGCGATCCAGATATTCCTTGTTTGGTACCCTTTCCTGATTGTGTTTTTGACCTTCGTAAAGGCTGGTGTGCTTGTCACTGTTGTGTGTTGGTTCGCCGGTTGTTGGTCATCTGGTATTCCGAACGTACGGCCATCCGGAGTCCCGATTGAGGTTATACACAGGACGTTTGATTTCCCGTCCGCGGTTCCTCTCATCTTGAAGTCGAATCTCAATTTCTCCATCGTGTTGTCAACGAGAATGTTGTTTTATAATGAGTTATCTTTCTTTCCCTTTGTTAGGCTAGGTGGCAACAACGGATAGGTTCACGAAAAGTTTCTCTGTAAATAAGTTTATTTTGTTAGCATTGCAGGTTGCCGCTTTACATTATTCTTCCTTAAATTACAAACCTGTAAATAAGAAACAACATTCAATGTTTCTAGCCTATCCGGTTGTTTCTTACAATAAATCTTAAGTCTTGTCTATCGTAACGTTCTCGTTACGTTCTATCTCTATCTCGCCGTCAGGCCTCTGCTCGTTCTGCTCTATCTCGCCGTCAGGCCTCTACTCCACCGACCCGTGGTTGTGCGGGAAATTCAACTGGGTTTGGAGGTTCACCTTACATAAATAATTATCGAATGGATGTATTTGAATTGCAGGTATCCAGAAGCTGCCGTTTTCGTTGATAAAGATGCCACGATCAAGAGGATGAAGAAATGGAGGAAGAACATGAAACCGCCGGATCCGGAAACATTTTCTGCATTCCGACGAACGATATACAGCGAGCAGTGGAGAGTACTTCGAGTTCACGATTATGGAACTTTACAAGTTAAAGTGACGTCGAACATTGACAACGAGGCTTTGGCAATGGTAATCTGCGACCGAAGATTCCTCCTGCAGTTGGACGATGCCGTAGAAATCCACATAAGCTCGATGACAAAGTTTATGCCGATTGATATAGAGGGTACGAGAGAGCTGCTCACGGTAGTTGCTATTTATCGAGGATTTGTAAGTATTTTATTTCTTATAAGTAGGACTCGAATACGGACAAATTGTTATCGATATTTCATCGGTACTTTACGTGTATAAGAAGCCTCATTGTACTTTTTAAAATGTATTCCTTGTCGTCATTTTCTAGGCGTTTCCCTGCATGTGGGCGTTTCTGACGTCGTCGCATCGGGACGCCTATGCCGCCATGTTCGAGGCACTGGAGGGGTTAATCCATCCTGATGTCATCTACGGAAACTTCGAGCAGAGATTGTATGAAGCGGCACACCATTCTTTTCCGCTAGAGGAAATTAAGCCGAGCTTCTACCACTACTGCTTGGCGAGTATGAATAAATGAACTAAGTAATTTTCATCTTAAAAGTTGTTATGTAAATGATTATGTAGACTAATAAGCTGATATGACTTTAAAATTGAATTGCAGAATTTGTTCGCGGCTGCGAAACAAGAGAACATGAATCTCGGTGAAGACATCCCTTCGCAAAATATCTTCAAGAGACTGATGGCATTGGCGCTCGTTCCGGCGGAAAACATTCAAGCCGCGTTTCACTTCCTACGCGACTCACAGCCACTCGGATACGCGCAGATACTAGCCCCACTGTTCCGACATTTGGAAATGTGGTTGGAAACCATCACACCAGAGCAATTCTCGGTGCACGAGGATCTGCATGGCATAATGGATTGTGCCAGTACGCCCGTGAAGACGTTGGAGAAGCACATACACAACGACGGTGCAAACATGTGGTCAATCTGGAAATGTAAGTCATTTTTAAAAATATAACATTCGGTAAGTTATGATTGTGATTTTTAGAATATCATTGTTGGTGTGACAGGCGCAATAATCCCAATAAGCGAGAGGAATCACAAGGACTTGAGTCGTTTGCTTCTCCACGACAGAGTAACCATTACCCCAAAAGCTCGCTATCTGATCTCGACCGGAGCTTGTAAACGCGTATGGAAAGTGATTGCCCGCAACCGAGAAAATTGGGAGCGCGCCATGCAGTTGTTCCAAAGTATGCTACAGCCTTTCTTCGTGAATCTCCTTTATCGCGACGAGACGCCTGTTGCCAATGTACAACTTTTCAGGAATCAAGGTATATATAATTAATACAATTGGTTTCGCATTTTCTTTACTTAAGAAAAATATTCATTTTTACCTTTAATTCTGTTTCAGCTGTCGAAAACGTAGAGTTCCCCGCACTAGAAGGAATATTGGATGCGAACAACGAAGATCCACACGAGGATCCTGACGACGATAATAACATTGGCGATGCCATCGAAAATCGAGCCGGAGGAAACAATGGCAATGACGTCGGCGATATTATCGATAATCTCGTCGGAGAAGATCATGGCAATGGCATCGACGATCCAGTCGAATATCTCGTCGAAGAAGATCATGGCAATGACATCGACGATCCCGTCGAATATCTCGTCGGAGAAGACAATGGCAATCTCGTCGAATATCTCAACGGCGGAGACAATGGCAATCCCGTCGAAAATCTCAACGGCGGAGACAACGTCAATGACAACGAAGATGCCAATGGTAATTTATACACACACATCAATTAAACATACATACATACAAAAATACGTGTAAATAACAACAACAATACACGATACATCACAACAGTACATTAAATAATAAAATTAAAAAAATAATTCGCTTTTTTATACAGAGATTCCGTTGGATATTCATTGTGTGGTTTGCAAAGTCAATCCAATGCGATGTCTTTGCACCCCGTGCATGCACGTCGCATTCTGCGAAGAATGTGGAAGGAGATGCGAAGACATCGCGGAAGAAACAAGTGGGCCCCTTCGCTGTCTACTGTGTAATACACATGCAACAGGATTCGAACCTGCGTACTTCCCGGGGCGCCGATAAAAATCTGACCGGATATTTCGTAAAGTCGTATATCTTAGCTCAATCCTTTCTTTTTTATTGCATATAGAAATGTAAGTTTCACATCGTTTTTAATGTTTTAAATTATCCTTATATGTTTTATTTATCAACATATCTGTCTCTCGTGTAAATAGTGGCGGAGAGAGGATGTAGGTTTACAGGAAGACAAAGTCAAATTTGCATTTAAAAAAAAAATGACGTGCCCGCGGTACGATCGAACGGCGAAAAAGGAACCGGTCCAGTTCAATCAGTCAGAGCACGTTTAATAGATTAGGCATTTGTCTATTCGATTTGGCATTGTTCGGAAGTAAAAAAAAAAAGATAAACTCCGCCACGTTGCGAGATGAGCATGCAGTTCTTATCCGCGTACGTCCATATCGTTCAATCGCTTTAAATTCACACCGTCGAATTTTTTAATATATAAATAAAAACAAAAAAATAAAAGATAGGAAAGTTTTAACATACACAGTGTTTAATTTAAGGAGCGAAGCGGTCATTCAGTATTGAAGTTACATCGAAAAAATGTTCTAATGATAATATTGATCTTAAATAAACTAAACAAAATAAATGAGCGTAAAATAAAATGTTTCTGTTACAGTTGTGTGTTTCTTTATTGTGCCGTATCTTACCTTACCTTATCTTAAAACTATAATATATTTAATGGAAATTATGTCAACGAAGGCTTTCTTTTTATCGTCGATACAATAAAACAGAGCGCACAGATTTTGAACTTTGATGCGAAATCCCCCGCATTAGTTACGTTCCTGAGTTTGCCTTCGCAGCAAGTGGAGCTTCCGTTTAAAGACATCTTCCGAATGACTTGTTCCATTGAAAAATAGAGAAATTGGCGTTACCAACCACCACTCTTTCATCGATCGACGGTGACTTACCTCTCGAGTTTCTCGATTTACCTAACGAGAAAGTCCGCAGTCGCCCGCCGAGCAAAGCACTTTCACGAGTAAAATCAAAGAATTTTTTTGCATTGTGTTAAAACGGCTTACGAACCGGATGCAATGATAAAATTACGAAAAGCGAATACTTTCAAAAGATGAGGAGACAAATACGTTGAATTATCGTATATCGGCGCTCGAATTTCTGTTTACGCAATTTGCCTAAGAATTCATTTGCCCGAGCATCGTTGACCGTTGTAATCGTACAATTCAAATGTGGCCTTGACCGTGTGAAATCAATCCCATCGGAATGAACCTTGTGGGGATTGGCCGACCGACGGCAATGTATTTGTCTCAAAGTTTTTTTTTACGCTTCGCTCGCTGTCGTATTTTTAATCGTAGTGTATTCGAAAATGTACGAAAAGAGAGTTGTTTTCAAAAAAAAAATTTTCGATTACGGATATAATCATTATTCTGCATATACATTCCCTTTAAGAACGTTCATCTGTTGTCAGCTTGCATTTTAAGTCCGATTTCCGTTGGACGACGTGGGACCTATAGGAATGCGTGTGGTAAGGAATCGTCATTCGGCGACCTTATAGCCACCCGTGTCGCGAGGTGCCGTAAAGCGAGACGAAAGTGTGCGCGCCGTAAATGCGAACGTGTGCTCGAGTGAATGTGGTGTGAGTGTTACAATAGTTTTAAGTTCGACGAGGACGACGAATAGTTTAAGGGGGGAGGGGTGTTACGTCCCGTATTTTTTCCGCGAATTTTCCGAAGGAAAATTCCCAGAAGAATGCGAGACGCAACTCGCCTCAACAACAGCGTACCGCTGAGCTCATCTGGGGTATGATTTCACACCGCAGCTGCACTCAAGCGATGCGCTGCAAAAGTTGTATCCCCTCGCTTTATCTTATACTGTTATTGAAAAACCGAAGTAACGGAGATCGCGAGGTATGAAGTTTCCGGCACGCTCAGCGATCGCAAGATCCCTGCGTGCGCAATTGTGGCGTGGACGTCGTACCTCGAAGTTTGCAGAATTGCAAACGCTGATTCTGCGGGACTTTCTTTTCTTTCGCTCTTTCGAGGATTGCAAAGATCCTCGCAAGATCGGAGAAGAGTCAGTCTACGTACAGCAGCGATCCAAGATAGATCGGTACCTGAAACTCCCTTTACGTTGTCACGCCGTTCCATAATTCTCACGAGATAAACGCGAGTTACTGTGTCAAAGGTAGACACCGTAGTGGCCCGTAGTACCTCGCGAGTGGTTACATAGTGTTCCGTCAAACGTATCGCGTTAGAGATAAGCGCAACAGTTGGACACATAAGAACTTTGTAGAGACAGTTAGCAGAAACCCGACGACTCGTGTTTGAGCATTAGTGTTAAAACTACGAACCCCCGCCGGGGACTTCAATACAACCGAACCACCATCGAACTGTTCAGTAGTAAGTAAGTGTGACTGACGTTTAGCATCGGTAAGCGAATAGTTTTGTCTCCATCTTTCCTATTTACGAAACCGCAATATTATATTACATTACTCATTCATCGCGGATTTCATGTATCTTAATCATCAATATATTTTTCCATTTTCCTGCTAAGAAAAATACACAACTAAACATATAATCAAATAACGAATTCGTGCCCTCTCACTCTCCTTCCTTTAGCACGTAACTCGAGGACTGGGCCCGTATGGGACGGGGCAAAGCGGCCCACAGAATAGAAATAACACTCCGCGCTTCACGCGGAGATTAACTCGCGACGACGAGAGCGGGCTTCTCTCTCTCTCGTATGTCACAACAGTTCGAATTGGATCAATAAACCCTGGTTTGATAGGGAATGTAACGACGAAAGGAGAAACTTGATTGTATCGTTAAAAAAGGCTACAGCGGTGGGATATCAAAATAAAGTCCTGACGGACTACATGCAAAACAAAAAAGAATACAAACAACTACTAAAAAACAAACGAAAAAACTACATGTCGGGGAAAATAGACGCTTTTGCAAATATCAATAATCCGAGTCTTTTTTGGGACGCGGTAAAAAGCTGTAAATTTGAATCGAAACAAACCGAATTCCCTTCTCTTGCCGTATGGAATGAATTCCTGCAGAAAACATATGATGTAAAAAGCATTTCGACAAAAGAATTTTCTGGACCTTCTAACCCTTTCTTGGATGCACCAGTCACGTCAGAAGAGCTGAGCTGAGCTGAGCTGATTTTGAAAGCTAAAATAGGAAAAGCCCCGGGGACAGACCACATTACTAGCGAATTCTATAAGGCATTGAACGAAGAATGGTTTTTATATATATTAGCAATGTTTAACAAAATCTTGATTTCGAAATCGCTGCTAAACGCCTGGTCGAAAGTTACGCTCTGCATGTTTCACAAAAAGGGAAGTAGAGAAGATCCATTAAATTATCGTGGTATCGCCCTAGTAAATACAATCACTAAGTTATTCACACAAATCATACATGACAGACTGGAAATATGGGCACATATCTATGAGCTAATACCGGAGGAACAAGCCGGTTTCCGGAAAGGCAGAGGGGTCACGGATAATCTTTTTACACTACAATCTGCGATACATTCCAAACTCAGACTGGAGGGAGGGTAAGTGTACGCTCTTTCCGTGGACTTCAGGAGAGCATTCGATTCGATTCCTCAAATTAAGCTGTGGGAAAAAATGCATCTATTAGGTATTAGCCCAAAGATTATTCGTATTTTTAAAAATCTCTGCGATGCGGCAACGTTACAAATAAAAACAATAAGAGTTTTAACAAATACGGCAGACGCTAGTGAGGGGGTGTTACAGGGGAAGTACTAAGCCCGCTGTTGTTTATTCTATATATTTCGGATATGATTCCATACTTTCGAGAGCGGAATGTAAGGGGGATTGATATAAACAGTTCTATTGACGTACTGATGCTGTTATATGCGGACGACCTAGTGGTGCTTTCCTATTCTCTGATCGACCTCAAGCGTAAATTAGTTATTTTAGAAAACTATTGCACAGAAAACGGATTAACGGTAAACACAGAAAAGACTCAAAGCATGGTCTTCGGGGGGGGGGGGGGGGGGGGGGGGGGGGGGGGGGGGGGGGGACTCAGAGGGATTTACCAACGCAGGTAATATGGTCAAAGTGGTAAACAAATACAACCTATCTATATATAACCTACGAGTCACTTACTCACCCTCCTCCTTGGGCCTTCTGCCCACAAATACGGCGATGAAAAAGGGCAAATGCGCTATGTCGTCCGTACTATCTATTCTTGCAGCTGCAAAATGTGACTCTTGGGATGCGACAAGCAAGCTATACAATAGTATGGTAGCCTCCACGTTGTTGTACACAGCTCCAATCTGGAGCCTCAGATATCTCCCGACCTTGGAAGCAGCCCAATTGGACTTTTTTAAACGTATGTACAACCTACCGAAATGCAGTCCTGGCTGTAGCGTAAGATTGGAGCTGGGTATCAATAACGTGGCCCTGGACATAGTTAAAGCAGCGCTGAAGTGGGTCATTAAAATGCTGAAGATGGACGCAAGTCGTTTGCCGCGAGTTTGCTTTATAAGAATGGCGCAATTAGCTACCACAGAAAAGAGACCGCAATACAACTGGGTAATGCAACTAAAAACAGCTCTAGGGCCTGCAAACACAGATGAGCTGTGGGAAAACTTCTCCTGCGAATATTGGGAAGCGCAGTTGGGTCCTACCCTGCAGAGACTAGAACAACATCTGAGAGACGGGGATATCCGAAGGTACTACGAATCGGACGTTTATCAATTCAAGTTAGCTAGAGGTCTAAGAGAACTTTATTACGCTCTACCCGAAGCGATGTGACGTAAAGTTTATCTCAAAACAAAAACCTTTTTTTGCAAAAAAGTAAAAACTGTACGCCAAGTACAAAAATGATACATAAATAGTTTATTTTTTAAAAAATCCCTCAAAAACAAAAATAAAAAAAAATCAAATCATGGGCCAAGTTCTATAGATATTGAGATCTTTAAAAATCAATGTTAATTGATAAAAAAAAGTATAATAATTGAAAAAAGAAAATAAAAAAAAACTCTGGCTCGTCCTTTCTTTAATGCATTATGACGTACGCACCTTTGGCGCATACTTTTCTTTTTCAAAAAACTCCAATCCTCTTGCGAACCTGAATTAAAATATCAATATAATCACTGTAAATCATGCCTAGGATAAGTACTACCTGTACTCTTCGATCCTCCGACAAGCCACTGTCGGAGAATCGACTCCTCGCTCGTATCGTCCCGTCGTCGCGAAACTTCGAAAATCCCGGGCGTTCACGAGCGATTCCGAAACTTTGCGATCCCACAAATGGTAATTTACCGACCGATTCGCGAATTACCGATTGTCGGTAATTCGATAGTTTACGAACACGCCGTCCCTCTCGACGCGCCGAGGTACGGCCCCCCCCCCCCCCCCCCCCCCCCCCACCACAAGGGCGACGCTCGCGCGTGCGCAGAGCGCCCCAGGCGGGTATAAAAGACGGAGCCTCGCGCCGCAGAGGGTGAGTCCCGTGCTGAAGAGTACAAGGAGAACTACTCCGGCTGAAGAGCTGCGAGGTCTCGATCGGGCTGCAACGCTCCGTCCAAACCAAAAAATCTCGGCTGCCAAGCTCGAGCACCATAAGGCTGCCAAAGCCATCATCACTACGACGACGTTACGCTCCCAAAGGGCTGTAACGCCTCGCACTTCTGCATTCTCTTTTCCTTTCCTTTAGTTTAATTCCTAGCCATAAGTAGATTAAGCCAATCCTTTCAAATAAAATCCACATATCATACGGAAATTTGCATTCCTCAAACCCTTACACCACCGACGGCATCAACGACCCATCGAGACCCGGACGATCACCAAGGCATCGCGGACTCTTCAATCGCAATAAATCGCCAACCCCTTTGTTCCTCGCAACCGGCGAGAACAATTAAGTAACGTTTATTTGTATTCAAGGGACGAGCCAAGTTTTTTTTTATTTTCTTTTTTCAATTATTATACTTTTTTTTATCAATTAACATTGATTTTTAAAGATCTCAATATCTATAGAACTTGGCCCATGATTTGATTTTTTTTTATTTTTGTTTTTGAGGGATTTTTAAAAAAATAAACTATTTATGTATCATTTTTGTACTTGGCGTACAGTTTTTACTTTTTTGAAAAAAAAGTTTTTGTTTTGAGATTGCACTCATTTTTTACAGTGAATACATTACGTGAAAATTTTTTGTAAAAATTGTTGTAAAAAGAAGAACTCCGTCGACAACTTTTTGTCGAGACACGACCCATGCACAAGAGTCGACGGAGTTAACATTTTCCTCCACTTTGGTTTTTTTTGTAAGGTTATTTGATCCCGCCGGCAATCACAAATCACATAAAAAAGCATTGTCTAAAAAACGTTTTCCAACTTTTTTTTCAAATTTCACATTCACATTCGGATTTCTTCGCAAGAAGTCCGAATCAAACGAGAAACAACAGGACTCGTGTTAATCGCGTTAACGTCATTAATTTTTCAAAACACGCCGAATCGCACACGCGAAAACCTTTCAATCGAACGAGAGTTATAACTAACTCGATAGATCGCGATCGAGCAGACGGCGGCACCAGACGGCACACGGATGAGTCGCTTGGAGATACTTCACGTGTGCGTCGGCCAATCGCGGTTACAATTTTGTTTGCCTGTGTGAGCGCCTAATGTTGGCCATGTGCGAACGATTCACAGTGGTAACAAGGAACAACTTCACAGAGGTAAGAAGAGACAACTTCATGGTGGTATCAAGGGACAAATTCATGGTGCTAACAGGTCACGGGTAACAGTTGACTGAACGAAAAAGTCTGGAAAAACGATAAGCTCATATCATGATATCTCAACATCGGCTAAACGGATTTAATCGCGACTAGGCGCGTTTGAAAGCTGATGTCAAATATATATCACAAAATTTTGTCAGAAATTAGATCTGACTTGTAGGTTTTGGAGAACGCACGATTTTCATTCAAAATCGGGTCCAACTTCCGGCATTTTGGCGTAGGCTTACACAGTAGCGTCTCGTCGACTCGTAAAAAAAAAATTTTTTTTTGTACTTGGCGGCGAGACGCTACCGCGTCTCTTGATCAGAGTAAAAATGCAAATAAGGTTGGCGACTGTGCACATGAGAAGGTTTATTGTAAATAAATCAATACACCGTTATTATCCATCCCAAATCTGCGAGCTCTGCCATCCGAACGAATTCGAATCATTAAAACATATCCTGATAAGATGCCCGATATATAAACCATTCAGGAAAGCCCTTGAGACCAGATACAACGGTCTATAGAAACTAGAGGAAAACTTTATGCTGCTACTAGAAAGCAACGACCGGGATGACACTAAAGCTTTATATTATTTTATCTCTAATTGTCTCAAGTTACGGGCGTCTCTACTAAACTATTGATAGATCCGCCCATGCTATAGTGGTAAGCTGTGAAACTCTGTGTCTTTTGTAAAAATATGTTTGTATCATAGGAACACCCTGCATTATGAATCCTTGTATTCGCATACATGCATAATAAATACTATACTATACTATTTACATTTAAACAATTATCTTGATTTTCTTAAGAAATTAAACCGATTAATTGAAAATTTAATTTCCCAAAAAACAATTTACAATAATTTTACCAGGTTTTGATAACTAATATTATTTAAATAATTAATCGTTTATTTTTTCTCCTCTTTACTACTTCCCTAATCCGAAATAACCAATTATACAAAAAATATATACAAATAAAACTAATTCGAGAATACAAGATCGCGGGTCCACCATATTTTTCTATCATTATTACTGGACCTGCCCATCGCATCACCGACCATCATCTCTCTCCTGCGAAGATTCGGCCGATCCGTACAATATAGATAATGAATTTCTAAGATCTGCACGTTCCAAAGACACATTAGAGTGACGTGACCGCGATAGAATGGGAGAGCGATCTCTTGCGCAGTCATCGAGATGGGTGTTCATGAGAGGATTGGATGTAATAATAGTACTTTACGATACTAGTGCGATAAAACTTTTTTCAGAAAAAAGTTTATCGCAAGAGTATCGTACGAAATTGTATTTTACAAGGTGCGAAAATCGGCATATGCGCACCGCAACCGCTGGCTGAATCAGATGCGAAAGAAGGCTCAAGGACTCCGTACGTTATTGGAACACTTCGCAAAGAGCGATTTCTTTCACCTTTATTCACAAATTATTTTTTATCGCGTTCACGATCGATTTATCGATTAATCTTCGTGAGGCCTGCACTCCGGTAATTGTTAGAGTAGGTGAAATTCGTTTCGCGCTGTCTCTCTCGCTCCACCGCGAATGCCAAAAGTGCTATCTCTCTCGCTCTTCTTGCGTGTTCACGTGTTTTCACATCCCGTTAATAAAGTATGCATAATTTAAGTTTCCGTTTCGTTTCGTAGTCCACAGCAAATGACAATTTCCATTGAATTTATACACAACTGTGACGTGATTTTTTGAACCATCGCCACAAAAACCACAAAATCATTGTATACCGCAAATTACCGATTTAGACATCTCGTTTGTTGCCTCTCCCTCTACTGCTGGTTCGATTCAGCTCTTTTAGATGCAGTTTCGTCTATTTTTCCAGTTTCATCTATATATATCCCGTTCAGTTTGGTTCAGTCAAGATCCAGTTTATTCAGTTTTGTTTGAGATTTTAGATTCAGTTCAGTTCAGTTCCGTTTTGGTTGGTATTCTTGACTTTATTTGGTGGAGTATGTTTAAAATAAAAGCCCAAATAGAGAAGAGATCCGACGACCTTTCGTGAGAATACGGTAAAGTCCGGTGCAAACCCGGCACCTCGAAGAATAGTGCAATGCGTGGAGAAATCGCGAGGCGGAGGTATTGTTCGGTCCAGACAAGGGTGGTGGAACACCTTGTATTGCGCTTAAATTGAGTAGAGCCTTTCGCACGCATTGACTAGAGGAAACGATCGCGACGATTTGTTCCAGTTACCGCAATATATGATTGGCTCTCAAATGGATAAAGTATGAGATGAGAGGTCAGTAGTTATCGGTCAAGTTCCCGAAATAATAATTATGATAATTCGTCACGATTATTTGCGTGGACAAGGCAGTCTGACGTGAGCTGCCCTAGAGGTGACTCGGGTCTCTCTCGCGCTCCCGCTATCGTTGGCTTCTGCCTATTGTTCTCGCGCGCGGGTCTCGTGTGTGTCGTGAGTTGTGCGTAGCGTGGGTCTCGCTCTCGCTGCCGTAGTCTACGATACTGCGCTCTCGCTCATGTTTGTGGGTTTCCGCGTTACCTGTTGCTTTCTCGTTCGCTCGCGTTCAGCGTGAGATTGAGCGTTACAGTGTCGTGATAATTCCGATACGAATTATTCCGAATTTTGTGAACGAGATGCATTCGAAAGAATGCTCTTCGAGTGCAGTTTTCGTGAGTACGTTCTCGTGGAAGTCGTCGATCACAAAAGTCGTACGATCTCGTCGAAAGATGCGGTTCCCGCCAATTCATGGATTAACTTCTGCTTTTCTGTGAGTTAATCGTTTTCGATCATTTTCCCGTTCGCGAATAGAAATTCGTTCTCGCTGCTCGCCTCGATCGTTCGATCGGCTGAGCATTCCCGGTGCACTTGCGTGCGATCTCGTGGCTTATGGCCAATAACGAATTCGCTCCCGATTTATTCGAATTTTGAGATTCCGATTCTCGATTCGGATGTTATTCTATTGACCTCGGATCGCGACCCTTCTACCAAAACCCGCATCCTGAACAACCGTGCATTTCCGCAACCGTTCGCTCTCGTGCGTGCATCGGTGTTTGTTCTGGTATCGTTAAGTTCTCGATGAGTTCCCGTTGAGTTCTCGTTTTGTCCCTGCGGAGGTCGTTGTTCCACGGACCTCCAGTTTAGTCCGGTTTGGTGATACCGGCGAAACAAAAATCTACCCTACGGAGGTCGAGTTCCACCGACCTCCAGATCAATCCGGTCCGGTGATACCGGCGAAACAAAAATCTACCCTGCGGAGGCCCAGTTTTACCGACCTCCGGATTAGTCCGGTTTGCCAATTATCGGCGAAATAAAAAATTAGCTGGCGCCCACCGGGACGCCGATGCACCCGCGAGGGAAACGGCAGAAGGTGACGTAAGTTTCGTTTTTCGTGTTTTGCTCCTGTTCGGTTTCAGCTAAGATTTCGTCTTTTTTCGGATTAGGCCCCACCATTTGTGACGTATTTTCCTTGACTCACACAACTTAGTGTTCAGCACTTCCAATAGATTTATCGATAAGTTGATAAAACATATTGATATCGATATCGATACGTCACATCGATTGAAGAACAGTAAAAACTAACTTATATATAAATTTGAAAGAAAACGCTCTCTGCTGTGAACGATGAAACGAAATGACAACTAAAATAACATTCTAATAATTATTAACAATTTGAAGAGTGTGGGTTTCACGGTGATTACTCGATAAATCGAATGAACCTTGTAAAAACAAAATTTTGTATAAATTTGAGGGGAATCACTTTTTGAGAATCGTTCCGAAAAAGTACGGGTCCCTCGAGCATTGCTTCGCACTTACTTTAGCTGCTAGCAACGGGTGCTAGCTTCAGATACATAGATGTATCTGGATTTGCGGTGACCTCAGCATTTTTAAATTAAACCTAATGAATATACCCGTCAACTTTTGCCCCCTGTCGACGTGCGCCTCGGCTGAATCATTCGTGCCTTTTTTTCCCCCGCCTCCTATAGCCTAGCGTTTACGTTATACTCGAACGAAATTTTCGACAGTTTAACCTGTTTGAAAATCTTTCATGCGTAAATTACAATCACGATTAAATGTGGCACGTTTATAATTACGTATTTTATGGAAATAATTTTTTTTCTCCGCTCAGATATTTCATTGAGGCCCCTCCTTCTCCCCCGCCCAAAGCCGAACAAACACACTATACGATACCACGGCCGTCACGTTTATGGTTACGTATTTTGTCGACATTTTTTTTGGTAACCTTTTTCCGATTGGACATTTCATCGAACCCCGTCAAGTAAATACAATAACAATCCATGATCGCATGTGTTTATTATTTTTTTAATTATTGCCGAAGCTTCATTATCCCTTACGATTGTTTACTGTGACGATTGAGTAAACACTTTGACAGCGAAAAATATTCAAATATCCAAACATCGCGAAGAATTTCAACATTTTTAACAGTATTGCGAATAACAAAATACCATCGTAGTAATTTGTGTTACAAAAAAACGTACCTTTCAACCCATTTTCTTCGCCGCGTTCCAGTGGCCATTTGTCTCTTACTTTTGTTCCCCATCGCACTTGTCACTATACACAATCGCACTATTCACTAATAAGCGAGTGTCACCTCGACAATCAATTCATTACGAAATATCAATGCCGCGAAACTCCGTACATAAAATCATGACGGCGATCAAGAAGTTGCGACTCCTATTGAGACACGTACGATTCCGTAGAGCCTCTCGTAATTTTTCCTTACTCTCACCTGACGTCGCTGGCAGCGAGGAAGATGAAGAAAGAACACGTTTGTCATTGTTGCAACTCTCTCGCTCCGCTGCTCGCAGCACTCTCGTGGCTCACAAGATCGAAACTTTTCTAGATACTGGTCGGGCGAAATTCACGGTTACCAGGTGGCTATTGATAAACGGATTACATTTGACTGAAAAGCTGATGCGGACTCTACTGTTGAGAATCGTCCAAGTAAAATAAAAATGGCAAATTGACTTTCGGCAATAAATGTTTTAATAATTGTTTAAACGATCGAATTTTTTTTACATAGAGAAAAAAAAGTCAGTTCTTTTTCTATTTTCCCGATACCTGCATGTGAGTTCGAGTCGAAAAGGTTCTCAACTACTTTTTCGTTGGAGCTTTTCGAGTGACGGGGAGTGCAAAAATCATATTTACCAACTTGTCCGGTGGGTTACGATAAGAAGATTGCATTTGAGGAAAAAGTTGATGAGAACTTTTTCGCTCGGAACCATCCGAGGAACGTTGGAAAAATAATTAGCGAGCGAAAAAATATTTTTCGCAAATAAATATTAAAATTATTATTTAAATAATCGAAAAATGAAAATTTCGAATTTGCCCTATTTTTCCCAACATCTGTATTGTAACGGTACACTTTTGGAGGCTTATTCAACTTTGCTCCGCAGTGGCGTTATGTGAGTCTTTTGCTCACTTGTATGTGAGGGCAGGTGCTGTAAATGAGAAAAACTGTGAAGTTGATTCGAATTGTCAACAGTTATTCAGATTTATTGGATCGATGGTATTGATACAATAATATGATTTGGACTATTTGGTCAATCTTTGTTTGATTTCTCGCTCGAAATGTGTTTTAATTGCGAAACAGACCAAAGGGTTATTTTATTCAGGGTGAAAGGGTTTTTTTGCTTCTACATTAATGCGGTACTTATTAGATCATAGGCCGCGGTAACAGTCACCGAGGTCTCCCAAGGCAGCCGTCGACGCAGTCACGAAGTCATAAGCCGCCCTATAAATGATTTTACGTTAAAACGATACTGAGCCAACTGTGGTCCACGAAAGCGGTTGCCGAGGTCTCCCAAGGCAGTTGCCGGCATTTCTCACGAATTGGCCAGTCGTTGAAATCAAATGCTTCTATTAATCACTCGGGAATTGATAGATAACCGTCGCGGTAGCGGTCGCCGAGGTCTCCCAAGGCAGTTGCCGGCATTTCTCACGAATTGGCCAGTCGTTGAAATCAAATGCTTCTATTAATCACTCGGGAATTGATAGATAACCGTCGCGGTAGCGGTCGCCGAGGTCTCCCAAGGCAGTTGCCGACACTAGGTTTTTAGGATAAGGTAACGCTTCCGAAAGCAGTCGCCAAGGTCTCCCAAGGCAGTTGCCGGCAGTCGCGTTCGGATAGGAATTTTCTAATTCAAAAGGGGTCTGCTCGCTGAAAAATAAGATAATTTAATTTATTCGATGATGAGATGTTGAAATGGTCGACGATGTTCTTCCTCGGTTGATTCGTCGGTGGAAAGTTTTCTCGCTTCTTCTTAGCGTCGGGATTCTGTCGAATAGAACAACGCTTTATTCGAAAAGCAAAGATAGTTTGATGTTCAACTAGTAAGGATTTTTATCTAGTCGAGATATTAATTTTTACTCAAGATCAAATGTGCCGGAGCCGCGCATGAGTTTCGTCTCGTCTTGAGAATACGCAACTTCGAATACGCAATACGATACTTCGAAATGACGCAATTTTCACGCCGGGATTCGCTGTCTCGTGTTATCTTTGACCGGGGTGTAGCGACTCGGCTGACGCAAGCGTCGCGTCATTGTGACGTGAGAGCCACGAGAGAATTATTCGGAGGAGCCTGGAAGATGGCGGATACTCTGGTCGCCTAAATTCGTGGTCCAGAGAAAATCTATCTTTATTGGTGCAATCAGATTAGTTTATAAAATTATTATTCGATAAATTTGTAGAAGAGTGGTAGCCGACGGCTCCTTTTTATATATTTCGGTGCAAAATTCCGGATCAAGAAGAATTGAAGCACAAAATTCGTGAAGAGTCTCGAGACGTGGCTGCTCCGTTCCGCATTGGATTCCCTCGAAAAGGGGAAGGTTGGCAGTCAGGTCTCTGTATTTGTCGTTTTGGTTTTTGTTGCCGCAATCAAGGTATTTATCTCTAGTTTACTGCGTTTATCATTGTTTATATTAAAATAGAATTTTTTTTGTTTGTTTTCTTTTTCTTTTTTTTGTCCTTGATTAACCTCACTCTTCGACATGTCGTCGAGAGTGAATGACGCAACTGTGGCGAACAGCGTAGTAATGGATAAGAATAGAGGTTGCGTTTCGGAGTCGAACCGTTTCGAGGTTCTTGGTGACTTAAATGAAGCAGATATTAACGAAATAATTGTGGGCTCTCAGCCTCTTTCTTCGTCTGACCACTCGGGCGCAAAAAGAAAGACGCTGGATGAAGAGTCGGTAACGAATCTCACCGACGTTACTAATAGTAAAGAGTCCCACGTGGCTTCTTTCTCACAACTAGCTGACGAGAGAGCGAGGAGCAGGCGGAGACTCCTTCAAGGTTTTTCTGAGAACAGGAACAGATATATAGACGGTAGTTCCGGTCCCTTCGCAGTATTAATTTCGCAAAGCGTGAAGTTTAATAATTCTGACTCTGTTCCGGCAAGCCCAATGAGCAGAAACGCTGTTGGTTCTTTACACCCGATGGTTATTGGGAAAAAGCTCCGGTTGAAGGTTCCAGGTATTAGAGAAATCAAGAGGAAAGGGCGAAATCTTGTCGAAGTCACTTGTGACTCGGCTATTACAGCGAACGTTCTAGTCAACGAACAGAGTTCCCTTCTCCCTGAGTCTTGGAAGGCATACATTCCTGACTTCAGGGTTTCGAGGATCGGAGTTGCGAGAGATGTCGACGCCTCGCTCTCCGAACGCGAAATCTTGGAGGGACTAGAGTGGTGCGACGGAATGTTTGTCGTTAATCGGGTGGAAAGAATTATGAAAAGCGTAAGGTCTCAGAATGAGGCGTTTACTAAAGTCCCGACTAATACGGTAAAGTTTTTTTTTGCCGGGAAAGACATTCCAAAAAAAATCATAATTTATAAGACGAGAGTAGCGATCGAGCCCTTCGAGCCTCGCATTAAACGTTGTGCTAAGTGTCAAAGGTTCGGCCACTTGGCCTTCCAATGTAGAGGAAAAGCGAGGTGCGAAGGTTGCGCTGGAGATCACTCCTTCTCTAATTGTAGGGGCTCCGGGTTTTCGTGTGCGAATTGCGGCGGGAAACATGAAGCATCGGATCGAAATTGCGAGTCTCTGCTTAAACAAAAAATAATTAGTAAAGTCATGGCGCACGGCAACGTAGACAAAGGCAGTTGAAATAATAAAATCTAACAAACTCGTTAACTTATACAGGACAAACTCTTGGATACAGAATCGTGGGGCAACGACTGCCGAGATCGGCCGTCTGCAACCGACCTTGAACGAGTGGTTTCTGCGTCGTCAACAGACTGACGCTCCAATCGAGTCCTCGGGCATCTCGGACCGTCGAGGAAACCCGTTGCATTCATCCCCGACGAAGGTCTCGAACCATCAGAGGGTTATAACAACTCGAAGGAAAAGACCGAAGAAAGTCGTGCTCGACAATCCTGTCGCTGTAACGATGGCTGAGAAATCCTCTGCGTCCCCGATTCGGGTTGCCTCGGGTGACCCAATCCGGACTAGTAGTTCTTCGGCTGCTTCTGATCTTTCGGTATTGGAACGAGAGAGCGCAAAAGAGTGGCATATGGACATAGAGCCCTTGAGTATCCCTCAACTGGCTAATATCCAAGACAGTTTTCATAGCGAGGCTGCTGTTAGTTCCGTAAACTCTTCGAAGTCAGTCAATAATGACGGCTGTCCCGTTTCAGAAGAAAAGTCCAAAGACAATCATTCAGTATCCTCAGTTGGGATCAATCATTAAGAAGTAGTGAGTCTTTCGCTTTAACCTCTCTGCTTCTTATGATTGTTTGATCTTTTTTTTTTCTTTTTTGGTTCCGTTTCTTCGTCCTATTTTTCTTCTCTTTTATGGGATGGCTGCGAGTCTGAAAATAGCACAGTGGAATTGTCGAGGATTGGCTGGAAAGACTAATGAGCTTCCTCTTCTCATCAAGGATCGGGATATAGTTTTGCTCTCGGAGACTTGGTTAAAACCATGAAAAAATTTCAAAATTCCTTTTTTTGAGCTTATTAGAAGAGATAGAGATGATCACGTTATGGGTGGGGGAGTTGCAATAGGATTACGAAGGAATTTGTCGTTTCGTAACATTACTTTTTCAGATATCTTATGGAATTTAAATGAATTTGAAATTGTTGCTGTAGAGGTCTTATTAGATGGTCCAAAAAACTTAATTATCGTTAGCATTTATCGAGCCCCGCACTTTACTACTAATGATCGTTCGTGGAGGATTCTTTTCGATGAGCTTTCATTTTTGAGCCAAAACAAATTTTTATCAATAGGTGGCGATTTAAATGCTAAATCTCCTTCTTGGGGGAGCAATAGCTGGAATTCCTCTGGTAGAAGTCTCTCCAATTGTATTTCTGACGATAATTTTCATATTCTTAATGATAGTTCTCCAACTTACTTTGCTCCGAATAACAGACAAAATGTTCTTGATCTTTCAATTGTTGATTCTATTTTGGCTCTGTCCTGTTCCTTTTCTGTTTCTGATGATTCCTTGGGAAGTGATCATTTGGTTATCGATATTTCTATTAATAACTTGTCCCCTGGTGGTAAAAATCTTAGACCTTCATTATCCTTAAATAAAGTGGACTGGGATAAGTTTAATGAATTATGCATGAACTTTGGAACATGTTCCTCTATTACCGTAGAAAATTGCATTAATGAATTTGAAAGAGTGTCTGTTTTTATTAATAATGCATTACCAGAAGCTGGTGCGAAAGATAGTTCTAAGTTAAATAAATTAAAAAATGGGAAAAGGGATAACAAGCTTTGGTGGAATGATGAATGCACTAAGGCTTTAGAAAATAGAAGATTAAAATTTAGACAGTATAAAATGAATAGCTCTTGGGAGAATTTGGACGCTTGGATTGCAGAAGATAAAATCACTAAATCAAATTTAAAACAAGAAAAGCTTAAATATTTTAAGGAGTTTGCGGGAAGCATTGGTCCGGATATGCCGGTCAGCGAGGTTTGGTAGACTGTTACGAGATTTAACGGATCTAATATTTCGAATTTTTCTTGTAAAAATATCGATGAGAAAGTTGTCCTTGATCAGGCGATCGATAAAATTTCTCCAATGCTGGATGTTAACTTTCCCTCTCCTGTTATCCCTGATAGAAACAATAGTAATGTTATTAGAGGAATTTGGATCCCTATTTCTAATTACGAACTACATTGTATTTTTAATAAACTCAAAATTCGTTCAGCGGCTGGTAGAGATAAAATAAGCAATTTAGTGTTAAAGAAATTTCCTAATAAAATCGTCGATTTATTTGTTACGATATTCAACAAGTTTATGTATAATGGTATAATTCCTCAGGAGTGGGTCGAGTATGATGTCTGTCTAATCCCTAAACCGTCCAAAGGTTTTCGTCATATTTCCCTAGCTTCGTGTCTCCTTAAGTCTTTTCAAAAATGCATTAAAACTAGACTTGATTATTTTATAGAAACTGAATATTTGATTCCTCGCTCTCAGTTTGGGTTTCGTAAGGGGCGTTCTTGTATTGATAATACGGCAATTCTTTCGACAGATATATACAATTCTTTCGCTAAAGATGCAGTTGTTTCGGCGGCCTTTCTAGACGTGGAGGGCGCTTATGATAATGTCATTCCGGCAAAACTTATTCAAAATCTCTCGGAGTTACGTCTTCCTTCGAATACCATCAAACTTATTTCTAATCTTATTGATAAACGGAACGCAAAATTTTATTATAATGGTTCTTATATTTGCAGTCGGGATCTGAGAAAGGGCTTGCCACAGGGGTCTGTTCTTAGTCCTATTTTGTTTAATGTTTATTTAAGGGAAATTATACACTATACAGGGCCCCATTGTGATATTTTACAGTTTGCTGACGATATTGTTTTATATGTTAGAAATGAAAGTCTTGATTTCTGCCTCGATCAATTAGAGATCGGTATCGATCGACTTTCTGGATGGCTTCAAAGTATCGGTCTGAACATCTCGGCCGCCAAAACTAAGTTTATGGTTTTTTCTAGGAAACTGAATACCCCAAATCAAATTTTTATTAGAGTAAAGGATGTTCTGATCTCTAGATCTCATGTGACTAAATTCTTGGGTGTAATTTTTGATTCAAAATTGAATTGGAAGGCTTTGATTAAAAATTCGAAAGCGAATGTTAACAAAAGTTTGTCTATAATTAAAACCTTAGCTCATAAACCGTGGGGTGCTCATCCATTGACTTTGTTAATGGTTTACAAAGGCCTTATTCGTTCAAAGCTGGAGTGGGCTTACTTTAGCGTGCATTGTGCGGCTAAAAGTTCCATTATTAATCTGGAGCGTTCACAATCAGAGGCGTTACGTCTTATTCTTGGCTTATTTAGATCCACGCCAATTGTTATTGTGCGGGATATTGCTTGTGAGCCTTCATTAGAACTTAGAGCAAGGAAGCTAGCGATAAGATATCTTGCTAGAGCTTTTTCGGATAAACTTTATCCGTTAATTTCAAAATTAAAGTACTCGGAATTTCTGTACAAAAATAATCGAAAGTTTCCTAAGTATAGACGTTCGTTCCTCTTTTCTACTTGGTTATCCGTGTTGTCTACTATTTCTAAAGCTTGTAGGTTGGATAGAATCCCGTGTTACGATATTCCGGTGTCTCCTCAGTTAATGCAAATTTCTATTAACACCGAGGTAGGTAAGGTGATTGCGAAAACAAGTCCGTTTTCGTCTGACGCTGTTTTTAAACGAGAATGTTTAAGTCGTTGGAGGGATTGGACTTTTGCATTTACAGATGGCTCCAAGTGTCCTAAGGCAGAATTTGTGGGTGCAGCTTTTCATGTCCCTAGTTTTAATCATTCGGAGAAATTTAAGCTCGAGGCATATGCGAGTATTTTTGAAGCTGAAGCATGGGCAATTCGTGCTGCTTTGCGTTTTTTTAAAAATCGTATCTCTAACAACATTGCGATCTGCTCAGATTCGCTAAGCGTGTTAGAATCTCTCCATTCGATTGAATTGTCTATCAAAATCCATCCCATTGTACTTGATATTAAGTCTCTGATTAGCAGAATATCGTTGGGAGGTAGGAATTGTTTTTGTGTGGACCCCTCCCATCGAGGAGTCAACGGAAACGAGGTAGCGCACAAATTGGCTGTTCAAGCTCGTTCATCCGGGTCATTAACAGATTTTAGTCCATTAAATAGGACTCTAGCGAAATCGGCGTTTCTTCCTTACGTTCGAGAGGAGAATGTCAAAACTAAAAATCTATTCGAGCACAAAGGGGTCATATATGGGTCTTTGAGAGTTATTTCTTGTAAACGTCCATGGTTCTACAATTTTTAATTTGAGAGATAGTCGATCACTGCTTTGAATAGGATTCGTGCGGGTCATTCAGGTTTCAATTCACATCTTTCTAGAATAGGTTTAGTTGAATCTTCGGACTGTCCTTGTGGTCATCCATGGCAAGATTTGAATCATGTTTTTTGGGCTTGCCCGAATACTAGTGTACAAACAAAATCTCTTGTGGAGTCTCTGTCTGCTCTTGCGCTTTATCCTCCCTTTGAAATAAGAAGTTTATCTTTCTCGGATTCGGGCAAAGTTCTCGATTGTATTATTAAATTTATTAGGGAGGTAAGGGAGGTTTGCGATCTTTTATATTAGTATTAATGCCGTGATATTACATGACGATGTAACGGTACCTCTATTCTATACTATATATATATATATATATAAATGTTTTTTTTTTTTTTTCTAGGATTCTAAAGCGATATGATATATGATATATAATATCGAGTGACTAAAACAGTGAACTGGATTAAATGCCTGTGATATTAAAAAAAAAAAAAAAAAAGAGAAAATATTATATATATATATATATTTTTTACAGTAAAATGAAATCATTATTTTTTTACATTTAAAAGTTTCTAGTCGAGTATTCATATAGTCATACCAACCTTCCCTACATTGGGTTCAAGCAGCCTTTGTTGGCACCACTTCACGTCTATACTACGTGGGTGAATAAGCCAACGCACAACATCAAGAAAGTATTGGCCGGCGCGGATCTGTCCCTGTGGCCAGGTTGACTTCCGTTCCGTTGCGGATGCAACCAAACTGTTAGAAGAAGAAGAAGAAGAGAGAATTATTCAATCGATCGCGCGTGTCGATCCATAGAGCGGTCGGTAATCTTACTTACTATCTTATCCGTGAGCCTGGTAATTGATTGATTCATCGACTGCTCTTAGGTTACCTTAGTTCTTTATTATGTTCGACTAATATGCATCGAGATTCTTACCGTCTCATTATGCGAATTCGAGGCGAAAAGGTCCTTAACCACTTTTTCGCGGAAGCAAGACTTTTCGAGAGACGGGGAGGACAAAATTTACGGTCATTAGTTATTGTGGGTGGGTAAATGGATTCTCGATAAACGGTCATCTATGCAGCTAATGGATCTTCAATATGAGTGGTCACCCATCCAAAGGTGGAATCCTCAATTCAAATGATCACCCATCCGACTAATAGATTGTCAATGCGAATGTTCATCAAGTCAATTAATAGATTCTTAATTCGAACGGTCACCCACCCAAGTATCGGATTTTTGATATGTGCGGTCGGTCACCCATCAAAGTATCGGATCTTCAATGCGAACGGTCACCCATCCAACTAATAGATTTTCGATTTGAGCGGTCATCCATCCAGTAATAGTTCTATGTAAAATATTACATAGACGTAAAATTGTAATCACTTTTCCCTTATTGAAAAGACGATTCGAAAAAGGCGCGTGCGGTCTCCTTCTCCCTAGCCTTCTTGCTTGTGACATTATGTATTTCACACGAGAACCGTGGTATACGAGCGGTTAGCTCGGGAGGGCCAGCGCAGGCGGTGTTCTACAGGGGTACGTTCCGAATCAACGTACGGGAAGTGTTCAGCGTTCCGTTTCATGGAGCGAGTCATACCGACAAACCAACCAATCGTCTTTTGTCCACATATTATTTTCGCCTCGAGGACAACAGAGGGCGCTTCGATTGCTTGTCCGACAACTTTAATAAATCCGTTCAATTTGGTGCCGTTGATTTCTTGGACTACAACTTTTTACCCTACTCCGTGAGTACGGCGAAATTTGTCGCGCATGCGCAACACTGTTAACAGCGTACCCGGTGAGAAGAAACACGTTTCACGGTCTGTTCGTAAAAGTACGTATTATTTATAAATTTCTAAGGTGATATTGTGCTTTTTGAGTTAGAGAAAATGTTTAAGTTTTAATTTGTACACTTATTACATATTTTTAAAACATTCAAAGTAATTTAAGTATTTAGAGATGTTCCTTCAACCTCGACATAACCTCAAAAAAAAAAATTATATTAGTTAAAATACACTATTATAAGTTAGGAATTTATGATTCTAATATAATTTTTTTTTCGAATATAATAATAACGAGGATTAAATATTTTTTCTCTGCAGACTACAAAAGAGTACAAGAGAACGTAAAAAAATTGAGCCAAGAGTTAACGCAGGAAAGAAGTAAGGATCTCTAAGTCCAATGACTCCGAATGAAGTTTACAACTCAAGGTACATTTAGTATTACATAAGTTTATTAATTTATTTAATTTTTCGTTTTATAATTTTTTGTTTTATGTTTTTGCAGAAAAAAAGAACGCGATAGCGGTAGGATCCATCGTAGATTGGGATATTGCGAAAAAAAAAAATCATCGCTATGATGTCAGAGACCGATTTTGTCCTCGTGACGAACCTAAACAATAAAGTCATTCAAGACGCTAGCGGTAGAGTTTTGGTTCTACGAAAAACAGGTAACTGATCCTATTATTTACCTATTATACTACATTATCGATTATTTATTATGCATATTATTATAAGTTTGAATTCGTGTTTATTACAGACAATAACATGCTGTACATTGATTATGAAACGCCTTCCGGCCTATTTGGATTAACTAAATCTTCAATGGATTCGAACGTCGTGCTCACCGGAATCCCGCTTAACCCGATATCTTCGTCGTCGACAGCTGCAACACCGGTCACTCACGTGACTAAAAAAAAAATTTCGAATCTGCCGTCGTCCCCGATTTCGGAATCTCCGAATTCACACGCTGCGCTGCCCGAGAGTTTGTCAACGAATACGGATACGGACTTCACGTCGTATAATCGCAACCCTTGGACAAGCGAACAAGTCAAAGCTTTAATTGCGGAATATGCGAATCACTTATCGTATATGCGATCAACAACGATGGCGAAAGAAAAAGTGTGGACGATGATTAGCAAATCGTTGAAAACGCATACCAGCGCACAGTGTCAGAACAAATTTAAATATTTAAAACAAAAATATATGGAAAAAAAGGACAATATGTCCAGTAAAAAAACTGGGGCTCAGCGTTGCCATTTCGAGTATTTCGAAGAGATTGATAATATTTTCAAAAACGACGCAAACGTTACACCCGTAAGTACAGCATCGTCATCGCGAGGAGCAAAAAATGTTACAAATGTTTCGAGCGACACTGAAAAAAAGTTTGATGGTTCTGACCCATCGCCTACCGTCGATACCGGATATCAGTCATCTAAAAAACGTAAACGCAGCTATTTAGAGAGACAGTTGGATACATTTGACCGGCATCTCAATTCGAGAGAAGAGGCTAAGGAAAAGCGTCACAAGGACACTCTGACGGTACAAAATAAAGCGGTAGATGCGCTGCTAAAAATTGCGGAGTGCTTCGAAGATTACGTCAAGCCGAAAGGATAAGATAATGCATTCACGGAAGTGTTGATTGCGCAAAGCAAGAAAAATGTGATATCTTAGATGTGATTTAAAACGGATCTCTAAAATGTATTAAAAACTCGCAACAGTACAAATTATGTATGTTAAGATTGTTAATTTATTGGTGATACATCAAATAAAATATTTTACAGTTACACTTTAATTTTATTTTTATTAATATTCTATTTTTTTGTTTATTTCTTTATCCATTAATATAACCGTAACCTAATCCGTTAATTGAATCTAAATATTTCCGTCCGATGCTTAATGCTTTCCGTTAATGCTCATGTCAAATGCGTGTGACAATATTTTATATTATTTTTTTATTTTATACTATCCCGACGCTTACACGTCTTGAAAAAAAAGTCAAAGGAGGGTACGACCATTCCTTGCCCGCGGATGCGTCCTCTCGTGAGCACTTAATTCAGCTGCAACTACAACAATTTCATTATTGTCAAAGAATTTTTTATTTAACGTGGTACTAACGGTACAGTCTAGAAAAAATCCAAACGCTTTCCAATTGTATAAAATTCTAAAAAAAATCACGCACGACATAACATAACATTTTGATATGACTATTATGAAAATACTAGTCTTTTACGAACCTTGTTCATCTATGATTTAAAAAATATTTATATTCAATTGAAACGTTACGAAACTGTCTTCGAATTTAACTTTCAGCCAGACTGTACCGCTCGTATTATGTTAATATAAGTTATGAAAATTATCTCACCTGAGAAGGAATCGACAGCCGAATATTTGCTATGATATTCTGTAGCCCAAGCTCTATTGTTGTTTTGATAGCATTCATGTATGTGTCTACAGCAGCGGTCTGTTGACGCGCGGTTCTCCGAACGCCGGCTTGTGTGGCATTGTCTGCCTCTGGATTTTTTTTTCATTCCAACAGTGATCCATATTTGGAAAGTATTTTGAAAACATACCGATCGTATAAGAACACAAACACGAACACGAACATTATTGAAACGGTGAAAAGACTTCGCAAACATATCTGTACCTTGTCTCAAGCTTTCCTCCTTTTTTATGATGCGTAGGACTTTATCGTCATAATAGCCGAATCTGACAAGGGTCGTGCCCGACTCGACTAATGAATTCTCGTATGCGGCCAGCTGAACTCGTGCAGCTACTTTCAGTTTAGACCATATCTATAATAAACAGTAATTCCAAATATAAAACACATATAAACACATTAAAACGAATAAACAATACCTTTTTCCACGTCGCGATGCTTTTCGATTTCCCGAGGGAATTGAGTTCGGTGGTTAATGTCTTCCACATCGTTAGCGGACTTAACGTCCTTTTTTGGCGTCCTCGAATGGCGAAGACTGGATACTTATCCATAAATGACAAGAGTTTATTAAGCTGAGCTACGCTCAAGTCCTCCCGAATTGCAGTTAGCAAAACGTCCGAACTGAAAATTAAAAAAAATCCACGGATTGAGGGCAGATGAATATTTACAGCGAAAAAATATCGCAACAAATTCTTTGTATTCAATTTTATTATACTCTCTATACTTACGGCATCTTGTACAAGCGTCAGTTGAGATGATTAATTGTTCGGTAATTCCTTTGTATTACGTTCCGCTTCGCGACGTGGATTCTTCGAGTGTTGAGACGCGACTGTTGTTCGCCATGAATTGTCCGACGTGGTTTGATGTTCTCCTTCCCGGCATTATGACTTTGGCAATGATACGATCATAGAAACCTATAACCAGAATCGACGAATAATAAAGAATCGAAAAACAACAATTATAGCAGTAATACCGAATATCGTACGAATACTTCTTCTCGAACGTCTCCAAATCGATTTTCTTAAAAAATTGCTAAAAGAAGTAAAATAAAATGTGCCTCCGAGTGCTGTTGTTGTTGTGGCCATGGGAGTACCTTTACTCGTGTCTTTGAACAATGACACCATCACACCTGCGGCTCCGCGATCAGAACCGTTGATCGATCCCTATTGGTAAATTACAAATTAAAAAATTGCGAATTGAAGAAATTAAAAAAGAATACAAAGGGACTTTCATTGAAAAAAAAAAAAACAATTGTGACAAAAGTAAATAAGAAACGAAATTTCCATATTAAGTGACCTAAAAAAAATACAAACTAAATTATTGAAAATCGAAAATACGAACCTAAACAAACTGACAAAAAAAGCTCATCCTACGGACCACATAAACGTCGATTTGAGTCACGTAATAAAAAGAATTGATAACAAAGTATCAACCGAATAAACCTCGACTTCTTTGCTGATGTAGCTTTCAATCCGATACAGAGAGCGAGCTGAGCTTCGTTTGAGCCATTCGGTTAAGTCATTTTTTGTTTCGGCGAATTTCAAATCCATGTCAGTTTAGCGATATCCACGCATGTCCGAGAAATAAAAGATTGTTTCACAATTCCGAAAAAAACATCTTCGTCAACCTGCACGATATCTTTCCGATGATTATTATATAATTAAGAAAACGTTAATTAATAACAAAATTAGATACTAAAGATATAACATATTACCTTAACATTGTAATCTCAGATTTCGCGCGAGTCGGTCTCGGAAGATAATGCCTTCTCGTGCGGTCTGTGCGATGTCTTCTCGTCGTTCGTTGTCGATCCCGTCAGGAATGTCGATATTGTCCTGCATAAATTGCTTTCCCTGCGCCTCATAAACGTCAGCCAGATTATCCGGATGATTTTTGCATATATTGTGAAGAACACACGCGGCGATTACCGTTGCAGGAATGAGGTCGACCCTGTTCATGTCGAGGTATTTTAATCGGCGAAACCTTCCAAACAGCAGAGCGAATGATCGCTCGATAACTTGTCTGGTACGAGCATGTGCCACATTGAACTCTGTTTGCCACTGGGCTAAGTTGCCCCGATCAATGTAAGGTGGCACACACCATTTGAATACAGGATAGGCTTTATCGCCGATAATAAATCGATCCTCTCCGAAATATTTGTGTGGCTGTTCTACAAACTCTTGGTAAATATCGGAGTTCCGAAAAATTCGTATATCCGAGACAGAGCTGGGATAACCCGCGAAACAATCAGTGAATTGCAACGAAGAATCACAAATACATTGCAAAGTTATCCCGTAAAAACATTTGCGATTTATATAGGATTCCGGATTTTCGGAGGGAGCTTTGATCGGCACATATGTCCCATCAATTGCACCTACAACGCCTCTTATATTCGCCATTCGAAAGAAATTACGCTCGTTATCCACTGCTCGTTGTCCTGTAGGCCAAACGATAAGGCGCGGCGCAAGTTCGTTCAATGCCGAAATAATTCTGACAAAACACGCGAACAACGTCGATTTCCCCAAATCAAAACGATTTCCAATGGACCTATTATGAATAAAAAAGAAATATGAATTATCAATACATCATTAGTAAGGTAGACTTGACACACTCTTGTAAGAGAGTACCTGTAGCTGTCAGGCGTGGCTAATAACCATATTATTGCCAGTAATTGTTTCTCAGGATCAACCATTTGCCGTCCTTGTAATCGTTGACTTTGCAATTTCGGACCCAAAGACCTGAGCAGCCATTCAAACGCTTCTCGTTCCATCCGAAAGTGACTGTAAAATTCCATCGCAGTACTGTTTGCAACGATATGCTCCACGAACATTGTAAAGCGATGTGGGCGATTCCGGATGGTTCCTACACGTCTACGCAATTTGTGTACATGGAGTTGAACAAGTTCATCGTCGCCATCATCATTATCAGAGTCGCTTAGGTTAAATATAGTTAGCCACAGCGTAACTACATGAACCATTGTTCTGACAATAAAATCCATTGTTTCTCAATCTATATGGAAAACAAAAAAAAATGATAAGTGAAACCACGCCAGAAACGCAGCAACGACAAGGCTAGCGAAGCTGGATTACGAATATTTAATGATCCATTTTACGGGGATGTTTCTTGCCTTTAAAAACCAAGCTAGTACTCTTGTGTTGCAAAACGAATAACAGAGTTGCACAGAGTCACTAGCCTAAACCACAAGATACAGAAATACTGTCATAATGAAGTAACAAACTTAGTCATTCATACAAGGTTATGTGTTTGTCTTTAAGTATTCATTATAACAAAATTAAAATATTTATATGAAAAGCTCGTATTATTTATAAATCGTAAAATTATCTCATTTAACCGAAGTTTATAAAAAAGAAAAATCCGTTAAATAAATTAACATTAACATAATTCGAAGTTCGTTCGTCTTTGCAAATGATGTATAATTGTTTCCCGTTTAATAAATGGATTAGACAAAAGAATCATAAACGTACACGATCTTTTTGACACCACAAACACGACAGTTTTATTAAATTTATTAGATTAGGTTATAAAAATATTATGTCAAAAAATGCTTCGCAGAACAGCAGCCATTTTTTCTTTACCATACGAATAAGAAGAAGGCATTAAAATATACTATCTGTTCTGAACATATATACAGCGTACTATCAGTCTCAAACAATTTGGTTGAGTTATATTAACTGACCGTTCGGAATGCCAACTAGCGTTTTGGCGCGTTGGGTAACTTGCCAGACGACGAACGTCGTCATTCGGAACGTACCCCAGAGGGCTATGGGGATCGTCTCTAAGCGTTGAAGAGAAATGAGAAATAATCAGCATAAGTAAAGAACAATTTATTGAATTAACAATCTCGTAAACTTTTGATATAATCGTCGTGGCGTAGTAATTCGGTGCGCGCGTAACGGACATCAAGAGCCAAGTATCGCGTCGCTACGCTTAGCTTGTGGGGGAACCACTCTGGCTTTCCATTCGTCGGTTCGCGGACAAGCGCGAGCACGCGCGGCTCACCTGAAGGCGCCACACTACTCCCCCGCGAGTATCTTAAGTTTTTCTCAAGATACGGAATGAACTTCCATATCTTTTCTTCCGTACGTTCGTCGCTCTACGGGCCATTGATAAGAAGGTCCGGCGACGGTCTGCGGTTATGTCGAACTCGGCGGTGCTGGTGCTGCAACCGGCCGGCTCGGCGACGGTGCATCGCTTTTTTTTCCTCGAGTCGATCTCGTCGATTTCCGTGTTGCAATCGGCCGACTCGGGGGCGGTGCACTGATTTTTCTGCTTCGAGTCGATCTCGGTGTCGGTGACGGTTTCTGCGATGTCGATGTGTACGTGGTAGAAATGTGAATCTGGAATCGAAATATGCTGAGGGACGTTCCTGTTGTGCCGATGAATTTTACTTCGTTTGCACGGGAGGCAAGAACGTGCCCAGTCCATGATGTCCTGGTTCATACTTGGCCACACGAATCGACGGCTAATTAATTTTTTCGTCGCGCGTCCGCTCGGGTGCGATGAGCCGTGTGCCATGTCGAACACTCTCTTGCGAAGAGACTGTGGAACGTACGGTCGAACTTCGGTTCCTGAAACGTCGCAGCCCGCGTAGAAAAAAACAATCTCAGCGAGATTCTTGGCGAGAATCTCGATGTAATTCCGCTGAGGATCTTTCCGAGAATCTCGCTGAGAATGCCGCATGTGTCCCGGACCGTGATTCTTATGTAATCTCACCGTGCTTCTTCGCGAGATTCTTTTAATCGAGCTCACAATTTCACCATGCTTCTCGGCGAGACTGTTTTAATGGCTCGCACGATCTTGCCGTGCTGCTCCGTCAAATTTTTTTAATCATGTACACAATCTCGCAGTGCTTTTTCGCGTGATTTTTATTTATCGTAGCAGATTATCTCTCGCACAATCTCACCGTGCTTCTTCGTGTTCGTGCGGAAAATGGAAAAGAAAAAAAAAAAACAGATTAGTCCAATAGAAGGCGAACATGAAAAACGTAGAAATTTGCCCGAAACCAAATTCCGGCAACAAATTTGCATTCAGCGAGCAATATCAGACTCTATAGTGGAAAAACGCTGATTTTTTTTTCAACAGAATGCGAGATCAATGCGAGACTCTATGCGGGACTCTTGCTAAGATTCCTTGCAGGAATCCGACAAGACTTAAAATAAAAAAATCACCGCTTATTCACTACAGATTCTAATATTGCTCGCTGCATGCGAATTCGTTACCGGAATTTGGTTCTGGGCAAATTTCTACGTTTTTTATTTTCGTCTTCTATTCGACTAAATCTATTTTTTTTTTCTCTTTCATTTCTTACCCGAACGCGAAGAAGCAAGCCAAGAAGCACGGTGAGATTGCGTGAAGATTTTTCTGCCCGCGTTTCTAAACAATCTTGCCAAGAAGCACGATGAGATTGCATGCAGATTTTTCTGGTCTGATTAATAAACAGTCTCGCGGGGAAAACCGGAGAGGTTGTGTGCGGGACTAAAAAAATCTTGCCAAGAAGCCGGTAAGATCGTGAGCCGGTTGACGGGCCCCATAAAAGAGAAAACCTCGCCAAGAATCTCGCTGTGATTCTTTTTTTCTACGCGGGAGTACACGTAAGTTTCTGTTCCGTCCAATCGTAGTTTTCGAAGGTCGAGCCATGTCGTTGCTCCGGGTCCAATGAGTCGTTTTAACTCATCGTCGGTCTCTTGCTCTCTCGCGAGATCGTCGGTGCTGACAGAAGCAGTCATGTTTACTGTAGCTACTCTCGAGAACGCGTCGGCGACCGTGCTTTTTTCTCCGGCTACGTACTGCATATCGGTGGTATATTGACCACTAAAATCGAGTTGTCTCTGCTGTCTCGGCGAGGCTTGGCTCGATTTTTGCAGAAACGCGTACGTTAAGGGCTTGTGATCCGTGAGAATCGTGAATTGTCGTCCCTCTATGAAGTAAAGAAAAAAATTTAGACTGCTAAACATCGCTTGCAGTTCCCTGTCGTAGGTCGAGTATCGGGCTTGCGTCGGACTAAACTTTTTCGAAAAGAAACCCAATGGCTCCCAGATTTTGTCGCTCGCTCGTTGCTGCTTCAAAACAGCTCCCACGGCCGTGTCGGAGGCGTCGCTGTGGATACGTAGAGGCGCGTCGCGTCGAGGATGAGCAAGCTGCTTGCATCAATTGTTCGCGGTTTCTCTCAAAAGCGACTGTAGTCTCCGGTGTCCAGACGATAGGACGCTTGTCTTTTTTCTTCGCGCCGACCAACAGCGTGTGCAGGGGGGCCTGTATCGCCGCAGCCTCTCGAAGGAAACGTCGATAGAAGTTTGCGACTCCGAGAAAACGTCGTAACTCGCTGATCGTTTGAGGCTTCGGAAAATCTCTGACTGCTACGACTCGTTCTTCCAGCGGCTTGGTTCCATTTTTCGAGATGTTGTAACCGAGATAGCTAACGTTGTCCGCGCCAAAAACGCACTTGGCTACGTTAATCGACAGTCCGAATTTATCTAAACGTTCGAAGACTGTTCGTAGATGCGTCTCGTGTTCGGCGGCGTCCCTGGAAGCGATGATAATGTCGTCGATATAGCAATGACAGAAATTTAGGCCGCGGAGCACCGTGTCCATTAGACGTTGAAACGTTTGCGCGGCGTTTCGCAATCCGAAAGTCATTACGTTGAATTCAAATAGTCCAAACGGCGTTATTACGGCCGTTTTCGGTCGATCTTCCGCTGCCAAGGGAATTTTATGGTACGCGCGAACTAAATTCAACGTTGAAAAAATTTCGCATCCGTCCATCAATTCGGCGAAGTCGTGCAGATGCGGGATCGTATACTTGTCCGGTATCGTAACTTTGTTCAAGCGACGATAATCGCCGCACGGTCTCCAGTCGCTGTTTTTTTTGGCGACGAGATGGAGAGGGCTCGCCCACGGACCACTGAACGGCTGACAAATTCCGTGTTCGAGCATGTAATCGAACTCGTTTCGAGCGGCTGCGAGTCTCTCGCCGGGCAAACGTCGCGCTGGCTCGGAGACGGGTGTGCCGGTCGTGACGATGTGATGCTCGATACCATGCGTCGAACTTTTTCCGTTTTTCGGTCGCGTGATGCCGATGAAATCCTGCAACAATTTTCTGTACGATCCGTTAGGGTCGGTGGACGAGATCGTCGGTTGTTTCGAATTAACTATCACGCCGATAGTATGCAGTTTCGTTGTATTGTCCAAAACTCTCTTGTTGTGAAGGTCAACTAATAAACTATAATGATAGATAAAGTCGGCTCCAATAAGAGATAAAGTCGGTTGAGATACGGCCGCGATTACGAATATCCACGGGAACGGTCGACGGAGTCCGAGATCTAACGTAATCAAAATCGCGCCGAACGTATTGATCGGCGATCCGTTTGCCGCGTAAAGCTTGTCACCGAAAAATTTGACGCACCCCTTTTTTTTAACCAAAGAAAACTCATACCCAAAGGCCACAAAAATTCGTCTCGATAATTATGGTTTATTGAAAAACAGGTGTGTGTCAATCAAGAGACCGGAAAAGATAGATAAATCGAAAACGGAAATTAAGTAGGAAAAGCAACGATTGTCATGACGTGCTTTTCGCATTTAGCACGTACTTGTGCGCTCGTGTCGCGCTCTGCCGGCATGTCGGCCCAACATGATTTTTAAACTATATTTCCAACACTCCCACTTTGGACCGACATGTCCGCAGCTTCCTGTTTGCTTATCACATTTATTTTTGGTCGCAGATATTCGAATCTTGATTTACTGAGCGGTTTCGTCAGTATGTCGGCTATCTGCTCGTTAGTGTTTACGTACTCTATTGAGAAGTCTTTACGCTCGTAATGGTCTTTCACGAAGTGATAACGTACTTCGATGTGTTTCG
Organism: Ischnus inquisitorius; assembly: GCA_963924025.1. Classification (NCBI taxonomy): domain Eukaryota; kingdom Metazoa; phylum Arthropoda; class Insecta; order Hymenoptera; family Ichneumonidae; genus Ischnus; species Ischnus inquisitorius. The sequence goes on from OZ001244.1 coordinate 19,517,474, forward strand.
AGTTGCGAGATATCTGCGGATTTTTAACAAAGTTTATCGCGCTCTGATTATCTACGTGTATCACAGGAATTTCTACTTTACTCTTGACTAGTGAATTAAGCAGTCTATCTGTCCAGAGCAACTCTTTGCTCGTTTGGCTTGCCGCGATATACTCGGATTCCATGGTGGATAACCCGACCGTTTTTTGTTTTTGCGAGCCCCACACGACTGTGGCGTCTGCGATCTTGACAACAAACCCACTTGTTGATTTTCTTGTTCGCTTGTCGCCGGCGAAGTCCGCGTCGCTATAAGCGTTTACTCGAAATTTGTCGCGTTCTCCCGGAAACTGGATACCGTGGGTCACCGTGCCCTTTACATATTTGAAAATTCTTTTTATGGCGTTCCAATGCAGCTTCCTCGGTGCTTCTGCGTACTGACTTGCTGCGCTGACTGAGTACGCGATGTCCGGCCTCGTGACAGTTGCCAAAAACAGCAAGCTCCCCACCGCTTCTTTGTAGGGAACATTGACAACTTCATCGTCAAGGCTTGGATCTTCCAAGCTCAGGTTGGTATGCTGATCGGCCGGAATCGCGACGGAGTTCGCGTCGTCCATCCGGAAGCGGTCCAGGACTCTCTGAGCGTACGTTGCTTGATTGGCAAGAATCGATCCATCGTCGTATTGCTCGATCTCCATCCCCAAGAAGGCGCTCAAGGGTGACGCGATTATCCGTAGCGCCGTCGATAAGTGCTGTAACAAACTCGTAATTTTGCTCGAGCTCGTCGAAGCGATTAAACCGTCATCTATATAAATCGCAAGTATCAAAGTATCGTTGTTATTGTGCGAAACGAACACGCACGGATCTTCCTGAGTCGCGGTTAAGTTAAATCGTTTAAGGCAGTCCACGAATGTTCGGTTCCAGCACCTGGCGGATTGTTTTAACCCGTACAGCGCCTTTCGTAGTTTGCAGATTCTTCCTGATCCGTCTTCGTACCCCCTCGGCTGCTCCATATATATTTCCTCATCGAGGTCGCCGTTGAGATACGCTGTTTTTACGTCGAATTGCATGAGTTGCATATTCGACGCTGCTGCGACCGCGAGAATCGTTCGGATCGATCCGAATTTTACCACCGGGCTGAAGGTTTCTTCGTAGTCAATTCCCGGTCTCTGTGAGAAGCCTTTGACTACGAGTCTTGCTTTGAAGCGTTCTTTTCGGTCGCCGATGGCCGGTTTTCGTCGAAAGACCCAGCGATTCGGCAGGATTTTTGCATCTTTCGGCGGGGGAACCAGTTCCCACGTTGCGTTTTCATGCAATGATGCCATCTCGTCGTCCATGGCTTTTTTCCAATTTGCGCTGTCTGCGTCTTTTATTGCTTCTTGGTAATCTCTCGGTTCTTCTTTCTCGGCGATGAAAACATCCCCTCCATCGAGGTCGTAATCCGCATATCGTTGCGGTGGACGTAGGTTTGCCCGATCGCGCAGTTGTCGCTTTTCCCCCGAAGTACCCGGCTGATCACTGTTTTCTCTGCGATGGCCAGCCGCGTCCGGAGGCTCTACCGCTGCTTGTTGTTGCTCAGGCGCTTCTTGTTCTCCTTCGTCCGTCATGTAACCGTCGATCGAATTTTCTTCGGGTTGATCGCCGTCCACCGATGCTCCCTCGTCGTCTGATGCTTCATCTTCGTCGATGTCATTCTTCGTGCGAATTGTCGCATATTCTCTGGCTTGTTTTTTATCGTCGACGGTTTCCTCCGAAGTAAACTTGACGTCTCGATGGGTTTCAAGTTTTTCTTGCGCGGGGAACCAAATGCGATAGCCCTTTGTGTTCTCATCATAACCCACGAAAATACCTTTTTTCGCCTTTGCGCTCCACTTTTGGCGTTTTTGCTTGGGTACGTGAGTCCATACTTCAGTTCCGAAGATTCTGTATTCCTTTTGCTCCATTTTTTCCCCCAACCAAAGTTCGTGTGGAACTTTGTCGTACGTACCACTTGGCCCTGTACGATTGAGTACGTAAGTGGCTGTATTTACAGCTTCTGCCCACAGTTTGATATCCAATTGCTTCGCGTAGATCATGCTGCGTGCCGCTTCAGCGATGGTCCGATTCTCTCGTTCAATGGCACCGTTTTGTTCCGGCGTATACGCTACGCTCGTCTCGTGTTTAATGCCGTGTCGTCTCATGATCTCCCGCATGTCTTTGTTGACAAACTCCAACCCATTGTCTGTTCTGAGGATTTTTATTTTTCGGTCGAGTTGTGTTTCTAGTTTCTTCAACAGTTCTTCGAAAAATGTTTTCACTTCGGATTTTTGATTTAGGAAGAAGACGAATTTATAGTGTGAAAAATCGTCTTTAAATAACAAGAAATACCTCGAATTCCCGACGGATGGACTCTCCATTGGTCCGCAGAGATCAGCGTGTATCAATTCCCCCGGAGCTTTAGCCTTCGTTTGGCTAAGCGGGAACGGTTTCCGGCTCATTTTACCTTGCGCGCATCCGTCGCAGTTCCAATGCTCTTCCGTTTTCGTATCGATATTCCACCCTTTTAGCGCGCGTCGAACGTGCGGAATGTTTTGGTGGACTAGACGCTCGTGCCAGACTCGCAGTGAGTCTCTTTTCGTGACGTTGGCTCGTTGCTCTTGTCGTTTTTGAAGCGTCTCCTCGTTGCAGATACGGAACCGCATTTTATAAAGATCCTCATGGCGATCTCCCACTGCGACTATGTCCTCTCCGTTTTTCAACCAACATTGTCGATTATCAGACTCGAATTTTAGCCCTTTATCTAAAGCAGAAGACATAGACATGAGGTTATAGCGCGGATCCGGTACATGTAGTACGGGGGACAGGTGATGTTCTTGCCACTTATCTCCGTCGTAAGATAAAATGTTTATATCGCCTCTGCCTTTTGCTAAAATTATTTCACCGTTGCCAACGCGTACTTGTATGGGCACTGCGAGCTCAACGTAGTTGACGAACCAACTACGCGTCGGGCTCATGTGTTGGGTGGCTCCGGAGTCAAGAAACCAACCTGCCGAGACCTTCGTCGAGCACAATCCATGCGCAGTTACAGTTGCTGTGACGAAAGCGCTGCCCTTCGCTTGTTGTCCGGGGTCCGTCTCGCTCTGGTTCGCTGTCTTTTCTTTCTTCCTGCAGTCCCTTTTCCAGTGTCCTGCTTTTCCACAGTTGTAGCATGCTCCAGGTTTTTTAGCCTTTGCACCTCGTCGCTGGTTCGTCTTCGCAGGAAAGGCCTTGTCGCTGTCGTCCCCTTTGTCTTTCCTTCTGAGTTCAACCATCGTGAGTCGAGCTGTAAGGTTCGACAGGGTGCGTTCTTCTTGGCTCGTCGACTCCCAGGCTTCTATAAAACTCTCGTACGAGGATGGCAAAGTCATTAGAATTTTTGTCATAATGCTACATTCTGTTAACGGCTCTCCGACTAATTTTAATCTACTGGCGAGGTCGTTGATTTTCGCAATATGTATCGATATGTCGTCAGTTGTTTCTTTTTGCAGCAAATACCACTTTCGGTGTAGACAGTGTTTTGATGTCTCGCTCTTATTCTCGAAGAGGCTGTGCAGTTTGTCCCACATTTCGCTTGCAGTTTGACAATTGATAATGTGTAGCATGCACTGTCGACTCACCGTCTGTACGATTATTTTTTGTGCTGAGCTGTCGAGTTTGGTCCATTTCTCGAGTCTCTTCTCGTATGCAGCAGTTACTTCAGCGTTCATGGTGTTTTCCCGCTCCGGTTTCGGCAATGTTCCGTTGACGACATCCATCGATCCGCTCGCCGCAATAATTACGCGCACCTCGAATTTCCATAACCCCCAGTTTTCGATTCCCGATCATTTCTCCACGTTCATAAGTTCCCCGTCCGACATGATTCTGTTGCACTGTTGCACGAGGCCGGCTGATCGTGTTGGACGGTCGCGAGATTTTATACGCGCGGAACTCGTTAATCAGTTCTCGTTTTACGAAAATATTTGTCTCTGGCACTTCACTGGGCCCATAACCTGTTGAATTTACACTGAGGTAGCAGGATGGTAAGATTGGAGAAATAAACGTCACGGATATAATCGAAGTTAATTATGGTTTATTGAAAAACAGGTGTGTGTCAATCAAGAGACCGGAAAAGATAGATAAATCGAAAACGGAAATTAAGTAGGAAAAGCAACGATTGTCATGACGTGCTTTTCGCATTTAGCACGTACTTGTGCGCTCGTGTCGCGCTCTGCCGGCATGTCGGCCCAACATGATTTTTAAACTATATTTCCAACATAAACGAAACGAATTTGATGGTACCGGCAAACTGCAGCTTTTGCGGGTAGAGGGGCGGTCCGTTCACAGGCGATACAATAGTAAGGTGTAAAACTAAAAGACAACAAATAAATTATTAACTCCAAAAAAATGCGTGATCACAACGAATAAATTTTATTGAACAAAAAAAAAGGAAAGGCCCTACTAAAATTTCTCCCAGCTACTAAGTTCACCGGGATAAATTTCTAACCGAAAATAACAATGCGAATAATTCAAATAAATAATTTTTCCTACTAAAATTCATCGTCTTTGCTCGCAAGATCCGGTACACGAAATTACACAAAAATACAATTCTAACCGGGTGGTTGACCGGTGCGATACGACCCTGAGAAGTCCCGCTATCAGTGTCGCAGCCACGTTAAGCGATAAACACATCGTCCTATGGTTGGACGGCGCGTGCGGGACCGGGACTCGCACGCCACACTTATGGATCTCTCGCGTACAAAATTTAATCGAACAATTTACCAAATGAAACGATCTCAAAGGCTCAAACAAGTTAACACAAAACAAAACCAAATTAAAGAAAATGCGAGACGGGACCGTCGCGCCTTATTACGGGCCCACCCACGATTAATATTTTTGCCCGGGACGGCAACCGTCATCGCGCGAGTGACGCGCACACTCAAAATTAATGAATCAAAATAAAACACAAAAATGAAAACGCGACCGAGGAAAAAGACGAAAGCCTTACCGGAGAGACACAGATGTTTGGCCGAGAATTATCTCGTTTTGCCTTCCTCCAACCCAAAGATAATCTCGGAGTTCCGATCAACACGGTACCGATGTGGAATCCACTCTTTACGCGGAACTGTTCCTCTGGCCATCTCGATCACTCGAGCACACGTCCTCACACCACAAAAGATACGACGAGAGTCCTCGAGTGATCTAAGCTAATTCGTTTCGCTGTCTCGCTCTCCCCTCCCTTTACAAATAATTTCGCTTGCCCGGTACCTGGCTACGCCCTACGATTTTCGCGAACTATCGCACGCACGAAATTAATATTCGAACGATAACGGCGCTGACGCTTCGTTCGACCGTCTTCGTGACGCTTCGCTCGTAGATTTTCGTAGACGCTGGTCCCGGGGCAACAGACATCGTGGACGATGCTGACATCGCTAAGCTGCGACTTCTTCGATATCGATGCGCCCAGAGCGATGATTTTTGGATGTTGAATCGGTGAGAGAAGTAGCGTTGACCCACGTAGCGGTACCGTGGACCAGAAGAACCATGTTTCCTGCTATCGGACTCGTGAAGGCTCGCACAATAAAAATAAAACCCAAGAAATTAATAAATCTGCGCGCTTAACTAATTTTGAACCCTTGAGATCGCTTGGGACTCTGTCGGTGAGGAGAACGTGTGCTCGGCGGGACCAAAATCTCGCCGATGACGCAATTCTTGTGACGCGCCAAAAAAAACGCGTCACAAGCTTAAAGTCCTTAGTAGACCGTCTTTTACCTCGATGCGTGACTAGTGACTTAGGAAGTACTGAGAGATCTGCACCTGTATCGATCAGGTACTTTGCTTTAGTATTTAGTTCGGTGATAAAGAGGCGGTAATGTTGTGAGCCGTCGGCTACCGCCACTTCTCGAGACGACTCGGTCAGTTTTCCGTACTGTCTTTCGGCCACGAGCACGGTTCGCGACATTTTCGTGACTTATCGCCGAATTTTTCATGATAATAACAAAAGTCAGTAGAGGTCAGTACCTATAGACAATATTTCAAAATGGCGGCCGTCAGTGGAGGGGAGCTGGCTCGGCGGAGCCTCGACTGTGCCTCTCGCTCGCTTGCTTCCCCCTCCCTCAAGGGTGCGTTGGGGATCCTAGATGGCTGTACTAGGGGGTGGCTGAAGAGTGGGTGGTTGGGTGGGTGGTCAGGTGCGTGGTTGGGAGGGTGGGTAGGTGGGTGGATGGGAGGGTGGTCAGGTGGGTGGTTGGGTGGAGGGTAGTCAGGAGCTGTTGCTCCGTTGACGTCTGAGTCCCAACCACCCACCCTAGGTCAGGGACTTGGGCAGCTAGACGCGTGGCTTGGTGGGGATGAAGCGTAGTGGAGAGGGACGCTCGGGAAGAGAGAGCGCATGGATGGAGTGGAGGGGTGCGCTCGAGAAGCGTGAGCGTGTGGGAGCTGTCGAGCGCTCGGAGCGCTGAGGCGGTAACTAAACCTGGCAGAAGAGCGTCGCAGGCCGTCGGTCGAAGGCTGACGAGATCTCGCTGGCCGAAGGCCAGTGTTGGTGCCGCTGAAAAGCGGCTCGCGGGAGCGACGCTGACCGAAGGCCAGCGAAAATTTTATGTAAAATAAAATTTCTTAAATTTTTATAAAAAATTTTTACAAAAAAATTTGACAAAAATTTTTACGAAAATATTAAGAACAATATAAAAAATAGGTGGATGGGAATAAAGGTAAGTAATGATGATTAAACATTTTTTACAAAATATTTTTTTATTTTCTAAACCTAGATATACATTTTTTTTTTTATTCTTAAATATTATTATGTTTATATATATATATGCACAATCTATTCACTCGAACTTTTTTTGCAGGTATTTTTCACTTGTCGAAGAATGTAGGCGTGATGAATGCCGATTAACTCGGAGCCGATTAACCGGTGTTTATCGTTTATCTCATCGTCATCCCTGGGGCTGTAGAAAGTTCGCCCAGTGACGCGTCTCCATACATCGCTCATATATTCTTCTTCTAGCATTTTAAGACCCACAGAGCGAATTTGCTCTCTCGTTGGATCACGACAATCTTTTTCCGAAATTTCTACACTGATTCCTTCTACCAGTGTATCATTAAGCTGCTTGACGAGTTTAAGATCCTCGCGAAGTAGATCGATTTTATAACCGATGCATGGTGTGAGAGTCACCAGTCCTTCGTATGTTTTCTTCTGCATGACGATGTCAGATGAAAATGTTTTCTTCGTCTTTTTTAGTTGGGCGATATCTTCAGGATCTTTAACCATAAGAACAATTGCTTTCTCGTTGTAAGCAGTTGTAAAATTTATTCTTTGGCGACCATGCCATAGAATAGTTGGTGCGCCATTATCGGTGCCTGTTTGTTGTTCGTTGAACCAACTCGTAATTATGCTTTCCTGCGAGCACAGTTCCTTCCACTCAGTTTCAGTCAATGAGATACCGCTGGTATAACGGCCGGAGAATTTTATTGACACAGCGAAGTTTCCATCCGTGGTTAATCCGAGGCCGACAGTCACCGTTTTTGTACAAGACGCATTTAGGTTGTATGCCGTGGCTAATAGCAGCCCTTTGTCCAGGAGAGTTTGTGCGTTTATTACGGGCGTCTGATTGTCTTCATCCCCAGTCTCGCGGAGACGCTTTGCAGGTAGTGCGTTATTCACAACGGCCGTGAAATTTTCCATTTTTGTATATGTTTTTTTTGAAGAGCACTTGTAAAAGGAAGACTGTAGAGCTCGAGATGCTGAGCTTGAATAGTTCAAGATTCCTCGGGGTTGTCAACAGTGCAGTGATGCAATTTTCTGGAGGAGAAGGGGTAAAACACGCCCTGTAACGCTCGTTACGTCGTGAAGTGGGGGTGGACAGTGGAGATTGGGTCTTACAAATTTTGGAGGCCCACCCACGAAGCATTGGTGTAGACAATACTGATTCTTGGTGTTTTTTTTTTGTTAACATTTAATTTAACTTTCAAAATTCGTGACAAAAATATTCTATAAAAATTTAAAAAATGTGTAAGAAGGAAAATCAAAGTAAGATACGAGATATGAAGAATAAAATGTATAAACTTAGATGCGGAGGATGAGAATATCGGTTTTTCCAGAAAAAGAAAAAAGAGTCGCGTAAAGGATTGGCTGCTTAACTATCCAATGACAATCTTTAAGGCTAGCTTTTCACCATGGGGGTGGGAGTGAAGCGAGAAATTGCAAACCTTATTACGTCCAAACAAGAAAATTATTCCTTTCTGGTCACTCGTGCAGCTAACACTCGTACTCCAGCAACGTGTTCGTGTGTTTATTCTGGTGACTGTTTTTGTATTTGTGTGCTACCCGTCGAGTGACAAGTTGACTTTTGTTGTTCAGTTCGCGAAGCAAGAATATAAAAAAAAAAAAAAATGGCTGACCAGCTTGTGCGTGAGATAATCTGCGAGTTGGTGAAGGTGCTGCAGTCGCAGGCCCTTGCGTGTGGAGCGCAGCGTCTTGTGGCTGCGTCGTCGGGCTCCCTGCTGAAGGCCATCAACGGGCAAGCGCTGGTGAAGAGAGACCGCAAAATCGTGGACTGCTTTACACCCGCGAGGGTGATAAAATTGTATAGTGCCGGTAAATTTCGCGGTCATCGCGGAATATTAAAACATGTGGGCAGTGTCATCGATGGGTCGTCTCTCAGGCAATCGAGAGATGCCCAAATCCTTCGAGATGAAATTGCCGAGCTTGGTAAGTACAAGCAAACAGTTTTTTGGTATTATTATTATTAACAACGGGGGCTGAGTCGGCTAGAAAAAATTGTATACATTTTTTTTTCAGAAAATCAGCACGAGGCCGACCTACAATCGTGGGAGACGAGAATTCGCGACCAGGCGGCTGCGTTGGAGGCGCGAAGGGTCGCGCAAGAAGAGGCTCTTGCAGCCCGTGAGGCCGAACTGATGAGACTGGCCACGCTGTACGGCCACCTCGCGGAGCCCGTAAATGCCGAAGCGGCCACGGAGCTACAAGGTATCGATTGGAACAACGAGAGTAAGTATTATTTAAAAAAATGTAATCACAAAAGCAAAAAAATTCATCAATTTTCAATGAAATAAAAATGTCTTTTTTTTTTTTTTTTTTCAGGCTCGATTATGCTACCAGCGGAAGAAGAGGTTCTCGCCAATATAACGGCGAACCTCTCAATCCTAGAGGAGGAGGAGATTGGACGGCCGCTGGCCCAATCTTCACAGATCGGTGAAGGGCTAGTCAGAGCTATGGGCATGACGCGGGGCTTATCGCCGATCGGGGAGATGGAAACAGTCAGCGGCGACGATGACGACGACCTCGACGATATGCCGCTAGCCCAACGTATGGGACTAGCCGTACACCCGCAGCCGTCGCCACCGACCTTGTATCCGGAGGTCGTAGTGACGAATGTGGCCCATATGGACGAGGTGTCGATCGAGGAAATCGCACCCGCGTCACAGCAGCAGCAGCAGCAGCATGAAGAGCGGTCAGCAGCAGCGATGGAGCCTGAAGACGATACTGCGGAGGTCGAAGTAGCTGCTGACCCGGCCGAACAAAACGTGGTTATCCCCCTGCCACCCATCGACGTCTCCGGTGAGTCCAGAATTATTCACCGCGTAGAGGCCAGACGATGGTTCGATAGGTTTAAGACGGCGGGAACAGTGATGACTGTTAAAATCCGCGAACCGCCCGCGGACGCGAATCTTGTAGAGTGGCTAGAGGACGCCATGCGCGAATTACACACATTAATCGTTAGTGGAAGTGAGCCAACGGATATGGTTGGTATAGAATTTAGTTCACGCGCGTTCACGCGAGGACCATGTGGGATCTCGTATCGACCCGTAGCCGATTTTAACTTTGAAAATCTTTTCTCCGTGATAAGTAGTGTTGCGCAAAGTGCCGCGGGCTTCTCTATAGACAACTCGTTCGTAGTAACGAGTAACATCGTATCTATGCCGATCGGAGCCGGTCGTGTGAAAAAAGTTAACGGTGTAGATTTTTGGAAGAAAAAATCGGTTCTTCGTTTGGAAAATAGGGATAATCTCTGTCTTCCGCGGAGTATCGTGTCAGGCATTGTTTTCGCGCAACGTGGTAATTTACGACAGGGAGAGCTCCAGCAGCGTTGGAAAAACGTATGCGTGCAGCGAGATCACGGGCTTCAGACAGACTTGGCTCTCGAGTTATGCTGATGCTGCCATCGAGATTCCGCCTGCAGGTTGCGGAATGCCAGAGTTGCTGGCATTTCAACGTGTGCTCGCTCGTGAAGGCATAGCCCTTGTATTATTCGATCTCGAGTCATTCGGCAGCAGCGAACCGGCGATATTTGATGGTACGAATAGCGTACTCGAGCGTGTACACCGAGTTGAGCATAGCATTTATTTATTGTACCACCGCCGGGAGAGCCATTATGGCTTAATTTTGAATATAGCTCAAGCAGCCGGATCTGCTTTTTTCTGTGTGCCATGCGGCGCGGCGTACAATAGAATAACCGGGCATCGGTGTCAGCAAACGTGCGCGTGTTGCAAAAATAGTCCGCCATGTGAGCCTGTGACTGAAAAGATACGCTGCGAAGATTGCTTGCGTTTCTTTCAAGGTGACGCATGCTTTATTCGGCATAAAGCGATCGGCTCACACGGGCAGCAGACGCGTTTATGTGACATGCTTCAAACATGTAAAACATGTTTGAAGCAGGTCTACAAGAAAGACGCCTGTAAGCATGTGTGCGGAATGTTTTTCTGCAAAACGTGCAACGAGGTGAAGCCGGAAAATCACCAATGTTTCATGGCACCTCTGAAACCGGTGAAAAAAGCTGATAAGCCCGACTTGTTCGTCTTTTATGATTTCGAGACGCGGTAAGAACTCGAGGTCGACGGCGTGGCGGGGACCTTTCTGCACGAGCCAAATTTGTGCGTTAGCCAACAGCGCTGCACCATGTGCATTAACCGGGCGGATGACGTGTGGGAGTGTCAGCTGTGCGAGGTGGATCGCGAAAAGATTTTTATCGACAATCCTGTAGCCGGTTTTGTCGATTACGTTTTGACCCCAAGAACAGACGTTGCACGCGTTATATGTATTGCTCATAACGCGAAAGGCTTCGACGCGCAGTTCATCCTGCGTTATATCGTCGAGCAAAAACGCGCTGTGCCACAACTGATAACAAACGGCACAAACATCATGGAGATGAAAGTCGGTACTGTAAAGTTTCTCGATAGCTTAAATTATTTTCACATGGGGCTTAGCAAACTCCCAAAAGCCTTTGGCTTAGGAGAAAATGTTTTTAAAGGGACTTTCCCTCATCTTTCCAATCGCGCAGAAAACCAATTTTATGTAGGACCGTTACCACCTCTCGAGGCTTACTCTCCCGACACGATGTCGCCAGCGGATAGAGACGCGCTCATGAAATGGCATGCGGAAACGATCGAATCGGGCTACGTTTTTGATTTTAGGAAGGAGATTGTTGCATACTGCAAAACAGATGTGACAATTCTCCGTCAGGCGTGTGCGGCGTTTCGTAGGATTTTCGAGGCTCGCGGTAGCGTCTGTCCGTTCACCGAGGCGGCAACGATAGCTTCAGCCTGCAACAAAGTTTTCCGGCGAAACTTTTTGAAAAAAAAACAAAATCTCGGTACTCCCGCGAAATGGCTACCGCCGCGGTGATAGACAGTCGGACGTAGCTGTCGAATGGTTATTGTGGTGCGAGCTGCAATACGGTCGCGAAATCGCTCACGCGGGTCGAGGACGCGAGTATAAACTACTCGACGGTACGCGCGTCGATGGTTATTTTAAAACGGACGATGGCATCGAGCACGTCCTTCAATTTCACGGCTGCTTTTATCACGGCTGCGATAAATGTTACACTAACCCGCGTAAGCGTAGCGAAGACTGGAACGGCAGCACGTTCAATGATCGTCTCTCGAGAACATTGAATATTTCCGCTCGTATCAAATCTCTAGGTTACGCACTGCACGAGATTTGGGAGTGCGAATATAGGCGTTTAAAGAACGAAAATCCTGCGATCACCGCACACGTTAACGGGCACGCGATTTTGTCAAACGCTCCGCTAAATCCTCGCGACGCATTTTTTGGAGGCCGCACGGGAAACACGCGAAGTTATTGCGAGGCCCGGGATAACGAAAAAATACGCTACATCGACGTATGCCCGTTATATCCGTATGTTTGTAAGTACGGCCAGTTTCCTGTCGGTCACCCCACAGTATATACTGCTGATACGTGTCACCAGATAGTCGGACCGCACAACGATTTGACGAACGTTGAAGGCGTCGTAAAGTGCACTGTTCTGCCTCCTCGAGATCTGTACCACCCAGTGCTTCCTGTACGCATGCACAATCGCTTAATGTTTGCCTTGTGTCGGACATGCTGCGAAGACATGCGACAGGATGTGTGCAACCACGACGTGGGTGAGCGAGCATTCGAGGGTACGTGGGTCTCGTGTGAGCTAAAGAAAGCGGTTGAAAAAGGATATCGCGTTCTAGGTATCCACGAGATCTGGCAGTACCGGGTAGAACGGTACGATAGAGACGGCCAGGCTACGGGGCTCTTTGGCAGTTATATTAACTTGTGGCTCCAAATTAAGCAAGAGGCAAGCGGGTGGCCGGCTGAATGCACCACGGAAGGCAGCAAAGTCGCGTACCTCAAGAGTTTTCGCGACACGGAGGGTATAGCGTTAGATAGGTCTCGTATCGAGGAAAATCCGGGGTTGAGATCGGTCGCAAAACTTTGCCTCAACTCGTTCTGGGGAAAATTTGGACAGCGTGAAAATCTGCCGAAGACAGAGGTCGTAACCACCCGTCAACGCCTTTTAGAGCTGTTGACTGACCAGTCGTGCGAGGTTACAAAAATAATCAACATTAACGAAGAGTTGATGTACGTAGCATGGCAGAAAACAACCGAAAGCGTTGACGTTAATCCTCACGTGAACGTAGTCATCGCGGCATATACGACAGCACAAGCGAGGTTAAAGCTGTATTCGTATCTTGAAAGTTTAGATAAGCGCGTCCTCTACTACGATACAGATTCGTGCATATACATAAGCGACGAGAACGATGTAACTGCGTACGAGCCGCGGCTTGGTAACTTACTCGGCGACATGACCGATGAGCTGAAAAGTTACGGCCGCGGAAGTTTTATCAAACGCTTCGTTTCAGGTGGCCCCAAATTTTACGGTTATATCGTGCAAAAGGCCGATGGTAGCGAAGTTGCCACATGTAAGGTGAAGGGAATCGGGCTAAACTATAAAAATGCCGAAAAAATTAATTTTAATTCAATTTGCCGGCTAATTCACGAGCCAAACACAAACATAACCGTCAGATTTGCGGCCATCCGTCGAGACGAATTTCACCAGGTAGTTCGCGGGAGGAATCGAAAACTTGCAAGCCGGTTCTCATCAAGAGACGTCGATGGGGCGCATACGATTCACTGCCGTATGGCTACTTGGAATAAGCGTCGTGTATATATATATATGTAGTCTCTTTTTTTTTTTTTTTTTTTTTATTAACAATATTTATGTTTAATTTTAGGTGCCGGGATTTTGTGGGATTTATTATTAGGTTCATAATAGGTGTATTATTATTATTAACAATAAGTTAAGTTAAGATTTGTAAATATCAAATAAATATCCGTTTTCTTTTTTATTGTAAATTATTTTGTATTTTTTTTCACCCTAACCTCCTAGCGTCCCTCCCTATCATACGCACCAATGAGCTTCTGTGCGTATGGATAACCGCGCTACACTGTGGAGATGAGCTCATTCACAGTGATAGACCGGAGCTACATACATATAAGCTTATCTTGTATGTAGCCGCGAACGCGGCGCGGCGGCGGCGGCGGCGGCGGCTGCAATGGCCTCTGCATCTGCTTAAACTAATTTTTTTAAATCTTGTTTCAGATCCGGATCTCTCGCTACGTTTATTTAGTGATAGCGTAGCGGAAGTATTGTATACAGCGTTACAAGACTCGGGCTATGTCACGAGCCCGTGGTGAAAAAAAAAAAAAAAATTGTAGCTGTAAATATATATATTTTTTCAATAAATATTTTATAACTTTATAACTTTATGAAAAACTTATTAAATAAATAAATTTAAAATATTCTTTGCAAGTGTTAAATGTGTATGTATATTTTTTCTTGTAAAATAAAAAATTTGCAATAGGACATTTTTTCTTTTATATACAACCCTCATAGTCCCTCTCCTATCATTAATCAATATGGATCCGCGTTGGAAACATCCCTGGACGTCAATAATCGCTGGTCCAACCGGCTGTGGAAAAACGTGCTTTGTGAAAAAATGTTTACAATACTTATCATGTATGTCCGATACAGAGTTTGCGCGAATACTTTTTTACTATTCGGAATGGCAGAGCGGATATAAAGATTACGGGGAAAAAATAGAATTTTTAGAAGGCCTGCCTCAAAATTCAGATATTGCTGGGGATTCTCGTCCAAAGCTTATAATTATTGACGACTTAATGCGCGAATCTTCAAACGGCGAAATTGTAGATTTGTTTACTAAAGGCAGTCACCACAAAAACATCAGTGTAATTTTCATAACGCAAAATATTTTTCACCAAGGCCGTGGTCAACGTGACATTTCTCTAAACACAAATTACATTGTAGCTTTTAAAAATCCTCGCGATCGCGCCCAAATTTCTCACCTCGCGCGTCAAGTATATCCGGAAGATCCAAAGTTTTTGCAAGAAGCTTATTTCGATGCCACGTCAATACCCCACGGCTACATACTTCTTGATCTCAAACAATCGACACCTGATAATTGTCGCTTCAGAACGTGTATTTTTCCGGACGACGCGCGCAATTTTGTATACGTTCCGAAACGCTGTAGAGGCGCTCGCGTATAAATAGCCGTTTCGAAATCGCGAGATTCATTCGAATATTTGCTATGGCTCCGCCAACAACAACAACAACAGCAGCAGCGATCAAGACTTGTATTGGAAAGAAGAACATAGTATTGCTTCACGCGCTATGTCATCTAGATAAGGAGCAGCGTGCCGCATTATTGCGTACTATCGATAGAAAAGGTGTACAAACGATCTGCGAGTGTGCGCTAAATACACTGAACGGCGTGGTACCACTGAAGAAGAGTGAACGATTGCGATTAGCTAAGCATAAAAAAGTTTTACGTCACCTAGTGAAGAAAGCCGGCTGCTGGAAATCGAAGAAGCGCGTAATTGTACAGAAAGGCAGCGGTTTTTTGCTACCTCTTCTTCTGCCAATTATAGGCAGTGTCCTTTCCAGTGTTTTCACGCGTAATTAAAAAAAAAAAAAGAAACGATGCAACACGCAAAGAAGATGGTTTTAATGCCCGAAGACACTGTAGAAGCGCCAAAGAGCGTTCAAACCCCTGGCACGACGCTTACTCGACTCGATGCGGAAATGGATGATATAGTCCGCTCGGTAACACCTTCAAATGAACGCGAGAAATGGAAGCTTTATCAACAAGTTTTGCAGCGTTATCAGTTCTTCACTGATGAGGTGCGTCGCCCTAAAATCACTACGACGGTCAACGATAAACCAGCCGAAAAATCTTTATCCGTGGAACAAGCGGAACAAGTAACCGAGGAACCGGCAAGCATGACCGATGATGCTATTTTATCCAATGTACCAAAGACATGGAAGAAACAGGCAGAGCAGCTACTTAAACATCTCCACACGAGTGCCAATAATCGTTTAACATGGGATAAATCGGGCTTGGTTCGAATTAATGGAGAGCCAATAAACAACTCGAACATAGCAGATCTTGTGAATGACGCTATGCGCAATAGAAAAACGGTACGCGCGAGTGGCCGTGAACAGTTTGGTGCTGAATTCCGTCGAATGGGTATCCCACGTGATGTCATCGGTAATTCAAGTTTATTGTACGAGAATCTGTCGTTGAATTCTCCTGCAAACTCTAACATTAATCTATCTTCGACGTCAAATGTTCATACGCCAAACACGAGTCAATTTGCCTTGAATTGGTCCGGTAGCAGTGGCGCCAGCAACGGTAGGCGTCGAACGCCCACCAGTGAATCACTAAATAAATCGTGGAAAAAATTGAAAATCTAATGACTCTGTTGTTGAAAAAATATTATTACGACCCTTCGCACCCTGCTGGATATGCAGGTGCAACAAATTTACTGCACGCGGCCGAAAAAGAAAAAATCCCTCATGATGATATAATCAGCTGGTTGAGAGCACAAGATGCTTATACGCTACACCGGCCGATACGACGAAGATTTCCGCGACGACACTATTCAGTGGATAATATTGATGATGTATGGGAAGCTGATCTCGTCGATCTACGAGCTCTGAAAGACGACAACGATAGTGTTGTTTATCTTCTGGTCGTTATTGATGTCCTTAGCAAATATGCGTGGGTCGAGCCATTGCGCGATAAAACATGTACCGAAACTACGGAAGGGTTCAAGAAAATACTTTCCAAGAGTGGCGGCAGAACGCCTGTATGGCTACAGACAGATCGAGGCAAAGAATTTGTTGGCAGTGTTTTACAGAAATTTCTCAAGACTCGCGGAATACGCTTTCGCGTTGCTCGCAATCCCGATATCAAAGCTGCGATTGTAGAACGATTCAACAGAACATTAAAGGAGCGAATGTGGCGATATTTCACTCACAGGAATACACGCCGCTATATCGATGTATTACAGTCTATCGTACAAGCTTATAACGATACAAAACACTCTACGATAAAGATGCCTCCAGCCGCCGTGACACGATACAATGCAAGTTTAGCACATGCAAATATGGTGAACCGTTACACACCGCTTCACAAAGTGCCTAAATACAAGGTCGGCGAGTTTGTTCGCATCAGTAAAGCGAAGTCAGCGTTCGAGAAAGGTTACGAATCTCGCTGGACCGATGAGATATTCAAAATTCACAAGATTCTTACAAACAGACAACCACCCATTTACGAGCTAGTTGATTTGGAGGACGAAGAAATTGACGGCTTTTTCTACGAGGAAGAATTGAGCATTGTTTCCAAAAATATTGCCTCAGAAGAATTTGTAATCGAAAAGATCCACAAGACTAAAGGGAGAGGCCGTAACAAACGACATTTTGTTAGCTGGCGTGGATATCCAGAAAAATTTAACTCGTGGGTTTCAGCGTCTGATATAGCGGCTCAAAAATGAGAGACCAATTTTATCTCGTCTTACCGAGTAATAGTAGTATGAAATACTATCCCGAAAATACCGTTACCCACTACATTACGCAGCTACCAAAACCTCTAAAAATGCCTGGAGAATGGGTCGTGGCTTTAACAGAGATTCAATTCCCTCGCACATTTCTTCATGTAGATGATTCAAATGAATCTATTCGTGCGCCTCGCTCCATCACAGCGTATACTACTGATAATTTAATTCCTCCTAAGAGCAAGCGTAAGCCTCTATTACTTACTGTATCATCGGAAAACACCAGTAAAGAAAACAAGCGAGTACTGCCACATGATTATTATTATTATGGGCTCGGCAAGCCTTATAAAATTCACGATGTTGCAATTCCATCGGGTTTGTACACTTCTGTCAAAGCTCTAATTGACACGCTCAACGAAGCAGAAATATTCAAAAATCATATTCGTTTTGAATATAATGAAAGTATTGGTGGAATAGTCAGCATAAGACGAGTACCGAAAAACTGTATTGTGGGGGAGTGTGACAAGCCGCATTTAATACACCTAAACGATAAACTCTCCAAAGCCTTAGGTTTTGTGCCCGGATCACCATTGGATATACATAAACAATCAAAATTTGTAGCAAACTATCCAGCCAGTTTATCGCTAACTCTTCCGGATAAATTATTTGTGGACACAGACATATGTGAGAATTACATAACAGGTGACGTTCAAACACCGGGGGATACTACGATATCCGTGGCCCCCCGATTTGACTGTTGATTCTTGGTATTAGGACGAAAAGAAAACGAAATGCAAGAATAAAAAAATGTCGATTTCGGCTTAGTTTAAAAGATACAAGCGATTTTGTGTGTTCCCCGGATTTAACTGTTGATTCTTGGTATTTGGACGAAAAGAAAACGAAATGCAAGAATAAAAAAATGTCGATTTCGGCTTAGTTTAAAAGATACAAGCGATTTTTTGATTTCGGTTTAGTTTAAAAGATACAAGCGATTTTGTGTGTTCCCCGGATTTAACTGTTGATTCTTGGTATTTGGACGAAAAGAAAACGAAATGCAAGAATAAAAAAATGTCGATTTCGGCTCAGTTTAAAAGATACAAGCGATTTTGTGAATAATTATATATACGCAAAATATACCGTTAATTGCAAAAAAAAAGCATTTTTATGTTATGCCTACAGACTATTAGCGTTACCCAGAATACACCGCGTGGAGGTTGTCTGTGTTAGTATTCCTTGGCCCTGAAAAGGGCCGTTTTGTGATTGTGCGAGCGTGTGTGTGTGTGTGTGTGTGTGTGTGTGCGTGCGTGCGTGCGTGCGTGCGTGCGTGCGTGCGTGCGTGCGTGCGTGCGTGCGTGCGTGCGTGCGTGCGTGCGTGCGTGCGTGCGTGCGTGCGTGCGTGCGTTACCAGATCTCATCCGGATCTGTTTCGCTTTCGATCTCCGATTCGCTGCTGACGGCTTCTTCCAGGTCCTCGTCGATTGACTGGATCCGTGCCCGTTTTGCGGGAACCACGGACTCCAGCCCTTCCGAGGCGATTGATGGAGGATCGATCTCCATCAACTCAAGCCCCGCCACTCGTTCTCCATCTACGACCCCAGGGTATACTCTCTTGCAGTCCAACAAAAACTGCATAATTTGAGAGCCGGTGTCGTTCTTATACTCCCTCTCTAAGTGTTGCTGCCGATAATAGTGCAGCGCCATGTATTGGTGAAGCAGTTTCGGAGATCGGCGGCACAAAATCGATCGCTTCAGCAATTTGTTTTGGTTTTCGAGGTCATTGATGGTATTGGACGAGTCGTCTTTGGAGACATATTCGCCAATACTGTGGTTCGTGGTGAAGTGAACGGTACTTTCACCGCACAACTTTTCCACCCCCACATACTGCTTCGCGCTGTCGGTGCAAAGCCGAGCAGTGTCCTTCGCCACGAACTTGCTTATGTAAGGCCACAAGTCAGCTTTACTTTTGGAATTAACCTTAAAGAAAAGCCCGACTTTGTCCTCCTTACAATATAGTCCGAGAACTGTTGTCGTCATTTGTTCTGTAATGCGGCCCCGATGATATTTCCGTTTAGTCAAAAACGTTTCGTCGATTTGGACGGTCTTGCCTTCACCGCCAAGGATCGTTTGATCATGCGATACTATCACTTCAGCGACTTCCCTGCAGTAGCTGAAGTAGTCAATGACTGTTGACCAGCTCAACTCGTTTTTTTTTTTGTTTTGGCGCCATTGACGCAGATGTCTGAAGACGTTGGTGGCTGTCATTTTCGACACAAAGCCGAGAATGATGGCCAGCACTTCGCTAATGTCTATGCGACATGTCGTACCATCAAAAAACGTGCCAGTACAGGGATTAACCACTGCCCGACACATATTTGCGCCTTTTCTTTTCTTGCCTTTCGTCGAACAACGCCACATCCACCCCAATTTCTTATCGGCGCAATTCTTGACTTTCATCGGCATTCCACAACATTGCGGAGGTTTCGATAATTTACCGGGAAGAAGGCCGATCTCTTCGAGAAATGAAATTGCCTTTTCATCCGTCTCGATAAGCTCGTGAAACGAGAAAAAAAAGGAAAAGTTCTCGAGTTTCGGGTGCAGTGCTGGATGCTGTGAAGCCATGGATGCGAAGTAGGACGAACTAGACAGCGACGACGACGACGACGACGACGACGACGACGATGACGATGATGACGACGAGTGAGTCGACGAGGAAAACGACGATGAGCGAATCGATGAGCGAGTCAACGAGAAAAACGACGATGAGCGAATCGACGAGTGAAACGGCGACGATCGGGCAAAGAGACGATGACAAGTGAGACGAGGATTGAGAGTATAACAACGAGCGAGTCTACGAGCGAATCGACAACGACCAGCGAGTCGACGAGCGAAACAACGACGACCGGGACTATGATGACGATGACGAGCAAGACGATGACGAGCGGAAGGAGTGAGACGATCAGAAGTGAGACGACAATCGAGACTATAACGACGGCGACGAGCAAGAAGATGACCAGCGAATCGCCGACGAACGCGACTATGACGTCGACAACGAGCAAGCCGATGACGAGCGCAACGACGACAATCGAGACTGTGATAACGACGACGAGCAAGACGATGGCAAACGAAACGACAAATGAAACAACGATCGAGATTATGACGTCGACGACGAGCGAGATGACCGAGACTATGACGACAAGTCCTTTTCCTTTTTTTCTCTTTTTTCCTATTCTCCTCATCTTTTTTTTCGTAACTCGTGCATGAATCGCGGCACTTTCCATGGCAGTCTTGCGAGCCGCAAGTGGCCAATAGCATGCCAGTCGCGAACCCGTGGTGAAATGATAAAGTCGCGCATGCGCAGTTCGTATTTTGTTCACTTTCGGCCCTTGGGAGTTTACTTTCGCCCCTAGAGTCATAACCTCACTTTTCAGTGTTCGTCTCGCGCGACTGCCATTCCAAGTGCCGCAGATTCATGCACTCGTTACGAAAAATATGATGTGCAACGAGGGTCGAATTGGCGATTGCGACTCGTGTGATTGCAGCCCTCGCTTCGCTCGGGCAGCAAACCTCACACTCGTCGCAATCACCAACTTTCGACCCTTGTTGCACAATATACTATTTCCTTTTTTTGTCTTTTTCCTTTTCCCCCACCCAAAAAGTTACTGTGTTACTTCCGTCTGTACTTCGGGTCATATGCCTCAAATTAGCAACACTGCAGTACATTCGGTGGGGGGTGGGCGGTGAAGATTACTAGACAACAATTCTGAATCATGACGATAGAAAAATAACGCCATAAACAATATGTCACCTTGAAGAACCGCTCAGATTAATACTATTTGAAATCATGTACTATTCATTGTGATGTGACATTGCGGTGAACATTATTAAACAAGAATTCTGAATTATCGCGCTAGGAAAATAAAGCCATAACGAACTTGTCACTACGAAGAACCCATCAAATTCCTTAACCCATCTTAGTCAATCTTAACCCACCTTAACACCTTTAATCCACCCTAACCCACTTTAACCCATCTTAACTCACCTTAACACCATTAACCTCTCTCAATCGACTTTACACCACCCCACTGCCGTTAACCCTGTTCAACACTTTTAAGCTATTTTAAACCACCATAACCCACTTTAATACCTATTAAGACAGTAATATGACGGAAATTACGTGTCAAACACTAATGAAGCCCGATGATACGAAAAAACATCAGCGAAATAAGGGTAATCTTAATAGAACCCAAAAAATCATTATTTTATGACAAAAAATGATTATATCTTTTAAACTAAGCCGAAATCGACATTTTTTTATTCTTGCATATCGATTTCTTTTCGTCCAAATACTAAGAATCCGCAGTCAAATCCGGGGGCCACGGATATCGTAGTACTGCCGGCTTATTCCGTCGTGCGTTACCCTTGCTGACTCGTGGAGCCCGAGCTGTCGGAAAAGAGGCTCTGCACACGGGCATGAATATATTAGACGACGTTGCTCACAATACTCCTTTCAAAGAGTCATTTAAAACGCGTATAGTTGAAAGTGGGAGAAATCTTAAACGAAAGGCTGAAGAAACTTTGGAAAATCTCATGAAAGGCTCGGGATATAAAGTACACGGTCGTATGCCCCAGCATCATTCGCTGTTTGGTCACTCGAGCTCGCACATCGCTCCTCCCGCGGACGGAGAACGAGGTCGATCTCCGCCTCAATTTCATTAGAAATTCATCGTCGACAATTTCCTCTCGAAAAAATTTGAATTTTGTCGCATTTTCGTATTTTTTGTAATTTTCGCGATTCAAATATTCGCGCGCGTGAAAATCGACCCGTTTATTGATTTTCACGCAGAGCGGCGCGCAGGTACTGCCGCAGTGGCTCCGATTGGTCGCGAAAATTTTCTTGAGCGCTGATTAGCCGAAGGGAACAATACCGCAATGCGGCATTTTTCGGCCAATCAGCCAGGGGCCGGTTTTTGTATAAAAGAAGGGTGCAGAACGCAGAAAAATCAGCAGTCGGCTGAAGGAGCTCCTCACAGGTACTTCTTTAGTTCAATTTGTTCACTAAGCCCAGGGGCTAGAACAACTCGGTGTCAGACACCGGTTATCATAGTTCTCTGGAGGATTGTAGGTTAGTTTACCCGGCGGAGGTGAGCTTGCACCCCGGGAGATTTGATCGCGGCCCCGCTTTTAAAATCTCTCCGGGCGAATACCGAGCCTCTCGCAGAGGGCCCTGAGGAGGTTAACCACGCACGGGGTAGCGGTTCGAGCTCGTTTCCGAGCTCGATCCCCGATCCTCCTCTACGTGCACCTTCCTCACGGCAGATGCTAAATGCAAATTAGAAAATTATTTAGATTTTTAGGTTAGTTTAAGCCAGCGGGGAAATCTAACCTCGAAATTTCGTTTCGAGACATAACCTCGAAAAATTTCTTCCGCGACATAACCTCAACATTTTTCGAGGAACACGCGACACCGTGCCGAGAAGGACGACTCGGACGGTAAAACAGCTCGGTCGGTAAATTGTTTCGATCGGTGAATTGAGAAAAAAAATTCATTGCATCGAATTTTTGTTTCTCTCGCGTTTCAAGAATCATCATTCGCGTTCTTTTTGAGTTTCTCATATAACACGCAACGACAATCGGAAAGGGCCGCAAAATTGACTCGGTCGGTAAAACAGATCGCAAATTTTCTTTTTCTCAAGAAATGAGATTTTGAATTAAATTTCGGGTTTGGCAACGCAATCGCGATTATAATTCGAAACATTTGGCGTTTTTATCGTTTTTCACGATTAATTAAGTAATTAATTAACAATTAACAATCAATCGACAATTTTCTTTCGCCGAATAACTCGAGTGTGTTTTGTCACGCGATTTTAATACAGGAATCATCGGAAGGAGCAAGCGTCGATACGAAATAATTTTGATACTGTATTTCGTTTTATTTATGTGTTTTTGAATAAACAACCATTCATTTCACCGAATTTGACCACATCTAACGATTTTTTGCTCGCCCCGAATCCCTAACGATCTCGAAGTAGCCGACAGACGCGTCGGTGAAAAAGTCGAACGTTACACTACATTCTGACATATTCAATCAAGAAAAGTTTTTACTCAATGGCGTCGAACTACGTCTTCGCCTTGTACGTTCGAGAGATGCTTTTTGCATCATGGATGCATCAGGAAAAGATTATAGTCTAAATATTATCGACGCCAGCCTCATAGTTCGACGAGTGAAAATTAGCCCTGGTGTTTTAGTAGCTCATGCCAAGGCTTTAAGCAGAGGAACTGCTAAATACCCATTTACGCGTGTCGAAGTAAAACCGTTTACCATCCACGCAGGTGTTCACGGTGAAACGCTAGACAATGTTATTCTCGGTCAGCCGCCTAAGCGTATGGTCATTGGCTTTGTTGACAATCGCGCATTCAATGGGGATAGAAGTTTGAACCCCTTCAATTTCTATCATTCTGGAGTGAATTTCTTGTCTCTCTATATAGATGGTGTACAAGTACCCAGCAAACCATTGCAACCTAATTATTACACAGATTTGTACACCCAAGCATACCATACGCTGATTTCGGGTACCGGAATACTCTGGGATGACGATAGTTGCGGCATAACCCGACAGGCGTACCCGTATGGCAATTGCCTATACTGTTTTGATCTAACGCCAGATATGTCTGCGGGCAGATCTGGACATTGGAATCTTGTACGACACGGTAGTGTACGCATAGAAGTACGTTTTGCGACCGCTTTGGCGAACACTTTGAATTGTATAGTGTACTCTGAATTCGATAATGTAATAGAGATTGACGCTTCACGTCAAGTCGTAGTAGATTTTTCTGGATAAGTTTACCTTTTTTCTCTAAAATATATTTTGTATGCTAACGTGTATGTTATAATAAGGTCTTTTAAGTTGGAATAAAAAATGTTAACACAAGAATTGTTTTATTAATTTTTTTTATTTAGCAGTCTATTACAACCCGTCCCAATGCTTTCATTAACTCTTACACTGCGGTACGATGACACGTCGGAAATAGCGGGAGGGAAGAGGATATTTGGGCCTCCGCTTACGTCACAGTTGTAGGCTCAAGAGGGGATGATCCCTCTACACATCCCCTCCCACGAAGATACATCTCCAGCGTCAGTCTTCAGTACGCTGCGAGATTTCAGCGAGGACGAAAGTGTTTATTCTCTTCGCACCGTAAAAGTCAAATACAAAATGGACTACGTTATCGACGTTCAAGGCTTCTATGACAAAGAAAATTGCTTTATCGCAAAAGAAATAGCCGTTATTGCCCTCGACAAGCCCCACACTGGCCATTGGATAGCCGCTCCTCCACGCGTTTTCGTTGAGCTTCCAAAATCAGTCCGAGCTAAGAATAATTGGGTAACACGCCACCATCACGGTATCGAGTGGTTCGAAGGAGATGTACCGCTGAGAACCCTACACGCAAATCTTCGTCAGATCACTCGGACGGCTGGCATCATATACACTCGTGGCGGTGAAAAAGCAAAATATTTGCAGAATGTTACTGCACGAGAGATAAAAAACCTTGAAGAGAGCGACTGTCCTTCATTCGGCGATCTTCCTTCGTCCACGGCACAAGTCTGTCTCCATCACGGCCTTTTGCAAAGATATAATCTATCTTGTGCTTTAGATAATGCCACAAGACTAAAAGAGTGGATTCTCCGTGACGAACCTCCTACCCGACTCGCATCATTACACTTCTCACCTGGAGTACCAGCTCAAAACAGACCATTCGTCCAACAGACGAGACCGACAGCTCTTGTTGTTAACACCGATGACCCCACACGCCCAGGCACACATTGGGTCGCCATCTACATCGATGGCCGAGGACGTGGATCGTATTTTGACAGTTACGGTATTCCACCGCTTATACCAAATCATATCCACCGCCTGCGAAAAAACTGTAAATTCTACCGATGGAATACGAAACAAATTCAAAGCTTCTCTTCAGATCTGTGTGGCCAGTTTTGTATTATGTTTCTTCATCATATGTCTCGCGGGGGATCTCTACTACAATTCGGCAATCTTTTTACCACCGACCTCAAACGTAACGACCGAATCGCAGCAAATTTTTACAAACAATTAATGAAACGTCTAGCTGGCCGAGTGAGAACTGTGAATAAACTTTCTGAAAAATCGCTTACGGGCCGAGGTGTCTATACACGAAAACATGTTCAGAAGTGCTGTCCGAAACTAAATAATTTTTAAATATAAGAACGGAAAAATGTATATCTACGTTTAAAAATAAAAAAAATATTTTGTAAAAAATGTTTTATCATTACTTACCTTTATTCCCATCCAACTATTTTTATTTTTGCTCTCGATATTTTTTCACTTTCCAAAAAATTTTTTTTTGTAAAAAATTTGAGAATTTTTTTTTTTGTAAAATTTTTTTAAATTTCAGAAATTTGGTTGTCCTGGAAAATAAAATCATTTATAAACATACAGTGCGTATTGTGCGCTGCAGCGCTGGCCTACGGTCAGCGCCGCGCCCACGAGCCGCTTGTCAGCGGCACCAACACTGGCCTTCGGCCAGCGAGATCTCGTCGGCCTTCGGCCGACGGCCTGCGGCGCTCTTCTGCCGGGTTTAGTTACCGTTCTTGCCGCAATGGGCCTCAGCGCTCCAAACGCTCGACAGGTCCCACACGCTCGCGCTTCTCGAACGCACCCCTCCCTTCCGTCCATGCGCTCTCCCTTCCCGAGCGTCCCTCTCCACTACGCTTCATCCCCACTAAACCACAGGTCTAGCTGCCCAAGTCCCTGACCTAGGGTGGGTGGTTGGGACTCAGACGTCGACGGAGCAACAGCTCCTGACTACCCTCCACCCAACCACCCACCTGACCACCCACCCAACCACCCACCTGACCACCCACCCAACCACCCACTCTTCAGCCACCCTAGCACAGCCACCTAGGACCCCCAACGCACCTTCGAGGGAGGGGGGAAGCAAGCGAGCACGAGGCACAGGCGAGGCTCCGCCGAGCCAGCTCCCCTCCACTGACGGCCGCCATTTTGAAATATTGTCTATAGGTACTGACCTCTACTAAAGTCACTGCGGTGGCGGGTCTCGCGACGGGGTGTTTGCGCGCGCGAAGTCGACTTGCACCGGCTACGATTTCTGCTTCGACGCGGTTTGTTCGATTTAAGCTGTCGTATTTCGTGTGACATGTCTTCGAGTTTTTTTATCACGTCCGCGAGCGCGAGATCACTGGGCGTAGACTTGCGAGTGGCCGTACTGGCTTTTTTTACCGCGGCGATAACCGGTTTTGAGACTTCGAGAATTTTGTCGGCCTGCAGTGCGAGCTTGGATAACTCCTTGACCTCGCTGATGGCAAGGATCCCTTTGCCATTGTCCGGAAGATGCTCGAGAAACAATGTGCGGAGGACCAAGACGTTACATTGCCCACCAGCCAAGTTGCGAAGTCTCTGCAGGGAGTGCGACGACTTCTTGTCGCTGATATCGTGGCCTCGCAACAGCCGCCGGAGCATCGATTCGTTTGTCTCGTCGAACGACCCAATAATTCGAGTTTTCAAGGCCTCGTACTTTCCAGTAGTCGGCGGTTCGTCTATAAGATCAGAGACGAATGGCAGTATCGCTTGATCTAGGTTAACGCTAATATGTCTATATTTAGTTACATGGCAGTCACCTGGGCAAGATCGAATGCAACCTCCACTTGCGAGAACCACATCTTTGGATTGTCTTTTCAAAAGGGCGGGATTTTCAGCGCTCGAGCGACGTTGAGAACAGGATCCATCTCGACTAGATACGGTGGCAAGTAGAATCCTTGTTGTGTCGCACGAGCTATAGCATCTCGTTGCGCGTCTTGCTGAGCCCGGTGTGCCGCTTCGCCGTCCACCTGTGTCTGATCGCCGCCTTGTTGTTCGTCCGCTTGCTCTGTCTCGAGACGCCTTTGCTCTGCCTCGCGACGCTGTTGCTCTGCAGCTAGTTGCTGCACGGCCAGACGTCGAGCCAAGGCTCTGTCGTCCTCGATGACCATGTTGAGAAAACGTTTTTTTTTGTCGCAGCTTTTTCGACTAACGTGTCGAAATCGCCGAGTGAGACAACGCTCGAACTCGTGCGACAACAATGGCGCAACAGGTGTGTAAGCCTTTGTTCGTCGTGGGCTTAAGGGGGCTGAGTAACCTAAATAATGAATTTTTTTTCTTTTTTTTTTCGCTTGATTATGAATGTGGAATCAAGCAGGACTCCACCCACATAAAATACATATACTTGACTACTTTTTTGAATTTTTTTGGAGCCATTCAGAGGATGGTATCGCTGTGAGACCAAATTTAAAAAAAATCACTTGTCGTAGCTTTCGGCCCACAGAAGTCAACGGATCTTGGCTTTTGAGGTCTCATTTTGTTCGCACCGATAGTCATTCCGGTCCGAATGTGGGATTTTTTTTTACATGCTCTCCGGATGGAACGACAAGCTATAATGTGAGACAAAAAACAGTGTTTTTTGGATTCTTGGCAAAAACAGGTAACGACAACTTGACTTTACCTCGCATCTTAAATTCCCACATACGGACCGGAATGACTACTGTTGCGAACAAAATGAGACGTCCAACGCCAAGATCCGTTGACTCGTCTGGTCCGAAAGCTGTGACAAGCGAAGAGAAATATACTTGTCAGGAAATGAATTTTAAAGTGTGATGAAGGGAATCTACTTTAGGAACTAAAAAAAAAAAATTGCTTTGTCGCATGAAAAACTACATTTTTATTTTTATTGACACAAAGAAAATTATTCAATTCACCAATATATTATTTTATCACAAAAAAAAATGCGTAAAAGTAATTAGTAAAAAAACTGTCGAGGCGAATGACGTTCAATGAAAAGATGTCGAGAAATTCAGAAAACATACTATCGCGCCGATGACGTTTCAAAAATAGGTTAGCGATTCAAGATTTAGTACTTTTCGACACTGTCACGGCACAAATATTATTTTTACTATTTCACTGATAAATATAGTATCTATGACATTCATTCACAAAAACTATAACGCACATAAATAGTTGCAATTTTTCGGATGCCGGTTTTTTACGCGTTTGACACATCGAGTAAAAAGAATCATGGTTGCCGCAAGACGTCGGCGTCGACAGCCGTCGGCGGACTCGACGGAGCGCGGTAGCGGCGGTGATCTAACTCGCATCGATTGGAAGTAACGGTAAATCGTTACCGACCAACCGCATTTTCATAAAACACAACAAATTTCCCGGAAACCCAACTTTTTCTCTTTATGTGGCACGCGCGGCACACCTAAAGGCGCCACATGCCACTAACGCCATCTAGCGTATTAGCTTCGCGGTCGCTTCTT
The DNA here is from genome assembly GCA_963924025.1 of Ischnus inquisitorius. Taxonomy (NCBI): domain Eukaryota; kingdom Metazoa; phylum Arthropoda; class Insecta; order Hymenoptera; family Ichneumonidae; genus Ischnus; species Ischnus inquisitorius. Next base: position 19,545,936 of record OZ001244.1, read on the forward strand.
GCCTCGGCCGTGGCTTCCTTTTCTGAAAATTTCATGTATTTATCGACATTTACTTCGGAACAACTTTTCTTCCGATTGTTATTGAGAATCGGCATAGCACCGGATGTACTTCATATAATTTCTTGCTGTCAATAATGTGTTGCTTTTTGTTTTCGCATTTCTTTACGAGAAATGGAACACAAATCCATTTTTTGATTACAGAAATCTGCCAAAAATTATTTTTTTCGAAATCGCAAATTCTGAGAGCAACACGGTCATCAAGATTCACACTTTTGCAGTCTGCCTGCGAAATTTCATTGCATTCGGTACCATACTCTCCAAGAAAAGTTGTTCGAAATTTTTGATGTGGACGCTCGGGTGTTTCACCTCAGTAGTGTAACAAGGCGGGTTCTGAGCCACCGTGTGTGCGTGCACACGTACACGGATCACACGGACGCGCGTACACAGGCGTCGTAGAGCGCAAATGGTGAGGGGGTTAGCGTGCGTGTGTGGGGGGCACACGTACGCGGGGGTCACATGGACGCACACGTGCGTGCGTGCATGCGTGGGTGGGGTCCTCGTGGGCCCCCCAGCTCGGGTCTTCGATGACGCGAAACGCGTCACGTTTTTTCGGGGGCGCCAGCTACGATCCGTACGTGGGTAGCACGCGTGTGTGTGGCTGCACACATATGCGGCGTTGCATGAACCAGCGTCTAGAGCATAGTATGGAGCATCTTGGACAGAGAGAGACATCACCCCACACTCAATGTATGAGAAGGAATTATGCTTAAGCTAGTGAATTGAAAGAGATACACACTGCGTGAAATGAATACAGAGGATGTATGTTTTAATCACATGATATCTTTATTTAAATTTTTCTACATATCAGACTTATTTATCCAACTGTTGTGTGAATTATCAAAACCTAACCACTTTATATATAGCTTGTTTCCTTTTTTTCGAAGTACTTTCTCCACTAGATAAATATCAGCATTTTTGACGTTGGTGAGTTCTTCCTGATAAAAGCCACCTTCAATTGGTTGATTTCGATAGTCCACAAGTTTGTACGTTACAGGATCCGTATTTCGTACTTCATTTATCGTGAAAATTTCCGTAATCCAATTCGGTGTATAACCTTTTTCAAAAACATGCTTGTATTTGCTAATTCGAACTTTATCACCAATTTTGAATTTTATCTGTCGCGAACGATTTACTCGATGTTTTCTATATACACTCGATAGGAGTTTTTTTTCGTCTTCAATTGTGACATCTTTTGGCTTCATTTTAATGGTACTATGCTTCGTATCATTGTAACCTGATATTAAATCAGGCAAAATGTCGATCCATTTGTAAGTACCTCGCAAGCTAAATTGCTTCCACATTTGTCCTTTTAGCGTCCGATTAAAACGTTCGCAGATTGACGCTTTCAAGTTACTAAACGTTGAGTAGAGTTGAATATCATAACGTCGTAATAATTGTTTGAAAGTGTGATTATAAAATTCCTTTCCTTGATCAACGTGCAGTTTTTTTGGTATGCGACCCTCTGCAAGTACAGATTGCATAGCATTCGCAGTATCTTTGCCACTTTTACTCTTCATCGGTATAGCCCAGGCGAATTTAGAAAAAATATCGATAACTGTCAGCAAAAATACAAAACCATTGTTGTATTTTGCGTATGCCGACATGTCCACAAGATCAGCTTGCCAGGTCTCATCCAATCCTCGCATATTCACACGACGACGAGGATAATTTTTTCGAGCAGGTCTATGAAGTTCCTCCACTAGTGCAACCTTGTTCTCATTCATTTTTTTCTAATGTGATCAAACGTGCATCCAAATCCGCGATCACTTGAGCATTCCGTAATGCTAATGCTTGTCCGGTTTTATTGTCCGTCTCCAATCGTTCAAATCGCTCGTTTACAGTTGATTCAAGACCATGAATCAACAACTTATTGTTTTCCTCATTGATTTGCGATCCCTCCAATGCTTTCACTCTGTCTTCAACGTGAGCAATGAGCTGAGAATTGTGAGTTATTAACTCTTGTACTGTCTCAAGGTCAATATGTTGTTTCGTGAAATCATTTTCTATTTTAGATCGTAGAGAATTAATCATCATATCATGATCGTCTATATCATTACGCAAAGAAGCTGTGATGTGATAGACCAAACGAATTTCTTGTTTTACTGTATCTTGCATTACTTGTACCGAGATAGCATCGTTTTGATCTTTCGGGTCTGCGACATTACATAATCTTCTATTGTCCATATCGTATTGACCATCAGCTGTTATCTTGAATCCATTGCCAGGCGGTCCACGAACAACGCTGATACCCTTAATTCCACCTTTACTCGTCAACTGGCGTCCAAATACATCAACGCTCATTTTGATAGTCAGAGTAAGACTGAGCTCTAACGATTGTGCACTATTATTAACAAATAATCCCAGCTTCACGCAGTTCTTCAATGATAGAGACTATTTCATTCGAATGACTGAAATTCCCAGCAGTTTGAGAAGCGAGGAGTAATCGCAGTCGATCCACTAGTTCATTCGGATCATCCCAATAAACATAGTCCAATTTACTTCGCTTTTTAGCAATCATATATTCTGGTAAGCCTTTGCCTGATTGCGATGATCTCTTTGGTGTTCTATTTTGTAATCTCTTTACCGGTGAATCGAACATAGGTGCAATTATATTTCTAAATTTAGCGCTTTTACCTTCACGTATTGCATTATCACTGTTGTAATATTTTCTATGTGCATTTGTCATGAGAAGAATTTTACGATAGGTTTCTATATCATGTGCATTCACGAGGGTTTCATTCGGTGTTTTTTTAAAGAGTAATTCAAGCAAACCCTCGCTTTGGTTAAAATTCTTATCATTAATATGAATGTTATTATTGTCGAATGTAATTGGTGAGTCACCAATCATTAAGTGATTTCCTTGTAGCTTGCGTACCCCATACGAAATATCGAGATCTTTTTGAGCCGCGCTATTAAACATTTTGAGATAGCGCTGAGTCAAATCATGGACTTTTGAAGGTTCAGCGTCTCGTATAGTAGTATTTAATACTTCCCCTTCTTCTTCTTCTTCCGATGAATCTCCATAAGCCGTCGCAAAAGTACGATCGAAAGTGCGATCAAATTGATCCATAGAATCATTATAATTGTGCGTTTCTTCCTTTTTTAAAATAGGCTCTTGCTTTACAACCAGTTCTTGTTTTACTGACTGATCAACTAGTTTTTCCAGAGGAGTTACCACAGGCTTAAAAACATCACTCATAATCTTCTCAGTTGAAATCTTTTCCAACTTTAGCGTTTTGTGCTTTTTCCGGATCGCATCACTTGCCTTTGCAATTTGATCCAAGAAGCTTTTTTCTTTGTTAAATTCCGCACTCTGCATCTTGACTCTTTTGAGTTTGAAACCTGAATGCGTTTATTTTGTAGACGACGGTACATTTATAAAACAGTCAAATCCTTTCCTATATCTACATTCATGTAATTCACTGTCCTTGTCAATCACAATAAAACCATATTTATCACACTTCCAGCAGGCGAAACACAAATCCTTAAATTGTGCATATGTCATATCAGTGTTAACATGATCATCATAGATATGCTTTAGATTCATTTCATCTTGTCGAAAAAGTATCAAGAGGTTCGCGTTATCACGCACAAGGTGTTTGGGGGTGCGAGCATACGTTTGACAGAGATAGAAGCAATCGACATCTCGATGTCTGCCCATGCAGAAGAAAGCTCTAATATTGTCTTGCTTCTCACACGCAACATCATCGAAAATCATGATCGAGTTTGGACGTGCATCTTCCGGTCTGATTACTTCTTCATGCTCGTTGAAAGGAAAATAATCACCTACTCGTGCTGTATTTAATAGTTGTTGTAAAAACTGATATTTTGGTTGATTTAAGGATATTGAATAAATGTAGATATTTTCGAATCTTAAACCATGCGGGTGTGTTATGAGAGCGAGGAGAACATTAGTCTTGCCGCAATTAGAGGGACCACAAATAATTGCACGCACACTATCCGGCAATAGCTCTCCATGACGTTTCCCCCTCTTCTTTACATTTTGCTGTGCAAGTTCGTCGAAATTTGGAACTGGAAGCTTTATCGAGTGTTCTTTGAATTTCATATTGCAACGTGTTCTGAACCTCAACTCGATTGCAACTAAACAATTGTACATAAATACAATCCTTATAAGACTTTCTTCTCAGCTGAGAATTATCCTTTTGTATGGAACCCAAGTAGCAGAAAAAAAATTTACTCTACAAATATAATACTGCACCCATACTAGTACTCAGTCGAGAATCGTCTTTCGAACGAGTATGATCGTTCATAGAGATATCAAAAGTAGAAATCACGTTAAAAAGAAGGGTAAAGGTGTACTGAGCACGCTTATCAATAAACTTCCGGTTGAGCTTCATCTGCCTGGTTATCAGTATTGTGGACCAGACACGAATTTGTCAAAACGTCTTGCTCGCGGTGATCCAGGAATAAATCCTCTTGACGCGGCTTGCAAGGAACACGACATCGCGTACTCGAAAACCCGAGAAAATCCAGCAGCGCGACAAACCTCTGATAAAGTGCTCGCTGAGCAAGCTTGGAAACGAGTTTTCGCTAAAGACGCTAGTCTCGCGGAAAAAGCTGCAGCCTGGAGTGTAGCTAATATAATGAAAGCTAAAACAAAATTTGGTATGGGGGTGAAAAAATCTCGAAAGGGGATATCACTGAGAAATGTAATCGGTGCGGCTAGAAAATCCATGACGCCGCACAATGATTCTCGTAAGGTCATTAAATCAGCACTCAAGGGTGCGCAGGACGCTGTGAAGAAAGCTGGAGGAAAACGGAAAGTGGTGTTACCTCGAACTCTACCTGTACCAAAAAAGGTTGGCGGCTTCTTACCCTTTCTCATACCCATCTTTGCCGGTCTAAGTGCCACCGGAGCTCTAGCTGGTGGTGCTGCAGGTATCGCAAAAGCAGTAAACGATGCGAGCGCTGCGAAGCAACAATTAAATGAGAGTAAACGTCACAATGAAGCGATGGAAGCCATTGCGTTGGGTAATAGTATATTGTGCAACAAGGGTCGAAAGTTGGCGATTGCGACGAGTGTGAGGTTTGCTGCCCGAGCGAAGCGAGGGCTGCAATCACACGAGTCGCAATCGCCAATTCGACCCTCGTTGCACATCATATTTTTCGTAACGAGTGCATGAATCTGCGGCACTTGGAATGGCAGTCGCGCGAGACGAACACTGAAAAGTGAGGTTATGACTCTAGGGGCGAAAACGTCGAAAGTAAACTCCCAAGGGCCGAAAGTGAACAAAATACGAACCGCGCATGCGCGACTTTATCATTTCACCACGGGTTCGCGACTGGCATGCTATTGGCCACTTGCGGCTCGCAAGACTGCCATGGAAAGTGCCGCGATTCATGCACGAGTTACGAAAAGGTCTTTACTTGAAGCTTTATAAGACGGGTATGGGCTTGCATATACAATCTCCAAAAAACGTATAAAGCTACCACACCGAGCACTCACCGATGTCGATATAACAAAGTATGCCAAAGCTATGCAAATTCCACATTTTCGTGGTGTTTACATGAGAAATGCATTGCCTAAAAGTGGACCTCGAAAGAGAGAAGCAGCTATTGTCAATCTCGATGATAAAGATGGTCCGGGTACACACTGGGTTGCATATAAGAAAAATAATAAAGAAATAATTTATTTTGACAGTTTTGGCAATCTTCGACCACCACAAGATTTAATGAAATATTTCGGTGTTGGTAGCACTGTAAAATATAATCATGAAAAATATCAAGACTACGATACTGTAACGATTTAGCCTCGTTACAAAGCCCTCGCCGAAATCTCGACTCGAGCCCGCTACTCGCCACGTTAGCTAGGTAGCCTAAGTACAATAGTCCCCGCGAACCTCCCCCCCCCCCCCCCCCCCCGTCACCCCCGCGCGAGCCACAACGTCGAAGACCGAGGATCTACGCGCCTCGCCGGACGACAACGATGGCGAGAGAGCGAGAGAAAGGTGAGCGAGAGAAGGAGATGCTCGGGCGACGGCGAGGGGCGACCGCTCTCCCTTGCGCCTCGCCACCGCCGAGACACCGTAGCCTCGCTACCAGCCTCTGCCGCCGCCTCCGTCGCCCGCTCTCGTCGCTCACGAATATCGAGCGACGATCCGATAGCCCAGCTGCCACCCTCTTACGCAACGACCCGTCGATCGCTCGAGTTATCGACGGACACCGAGTATCGAACTCTCTCGCTCGCCGAGACCCCCCACGGCGCTGCAGGACGAAGAAGAAGGCTGAGAGAGACAGCACGAACGAGAGACAGACAGCTTCGAGCGAGATCCCTCCCTGAGTGCACGTGTGCGTGAGATCGAGTGAATAATTACCGAAAATTGTCCGTGGAAAATTGTACGCGAGATCGTGGGTGTTAATTCACCGATTGGAGTGCCGTTTTTCAACAGTTTGAGTGTGTTTTCCCTCGACCCCGCCCCCGATTATCGACGATATTTGCGACCGGAGATCTCAAGGATTTTTCCGAACGACTACCGCCATTACCTGGCAAGACCATAGGTAAAGTGTGAGCACGTGGTGAGTGGCGCTTAGCCGTTAATTATCCTACGTGAGATTTCCACCACCCCGAAAGATCCCCGAATAATTCCCCGAAAATTCCCCGTGACATTTAGAGACCCGACAGAGATTTGCACTGACCAGAGTTAATATTTTAGAGCCGAAATATCGAATTTGCAAACCTCCTCCCTGACCCCTCTGTTCTCCCTGAGACTAGTCGACCGCGCGTGTAAAGTGTTCGACAGAATTCCGCGACTCTCGTGGAATTGTTAATCGGTGTTACCCCGAGATTCGGTAACTGGCGCCCAATAATTGAGTTTCGTGTTTGAGTAGAGTTTTATTGTCGAAAACGTGTCTGACGAGTCATCCCTCCCCCGTACGCCGCCCCTCCGATAATAGTCGATTATTTCCTCCCGGTATTATTTTTCGCGCCCGTTTCACGGCGAATATCCTGTCGCCTCGTGAAATCGCCGCCATCTTTTTCCATTATTAATTTTTCCCCCGTCTTCCCCCGTTGCCGAGTATTGAGTCCGGATCGTTGTCTCACGGTCACTCAGTTGCGCGGAATCTGTCGCCTCGAGTCCGGATCGCCTTGCGATCACTCGTTCGCGAATTTTGTATAACTGAGTCCGGATCGCTGTTTCCCCGATCACTCAACTGCGAAGTATTGTGTCTGGTATTTTTAGTCGTGCGATTTCCGTCTCATTATCGTGAGAAAATCGACCGTGTAAATTTCCATCCCGTTTTCTTTTGTTAGCTTCTTCCCTCCTCGCGTCACCGATCAACGAGCGCGTTGATCGACGATTGTTATTATTTTTTCATCCCGGCTTATTATTGTTATATTTTCCCCCGCGTCCCTGCGCAGCGAGTGCGTTGGCAGGTTAGTTGGTAGTTGTTTTTGAGTATTGTTTTTTTTGCTGATATCGTTGTGTCGGACAACGCGAACATTTATTTCGAATATTATTATTACTTTCCTTTGTATCGAATCTTACGTGATTATTCCGAATTATAGTTTGTTAATTTTGCCGAATTTACAGTTATTTTTGCCACCCGATTTTCCCGTTGTTCCCGTTGCCCCTTCGACTCGTTCTGACATAGGTGCCCGGGATTTCCATAGCCCGTTGGAAATTGCCCGTCACAATACAGTAGTATGTGGTCATCTGTGTCTCCGATTTCTCACGGGGCATCTATAAAAAACGATCCATGGTAGATGCAACACCAGTTGAACGTCAACAATCATGGGTGATTCTTTGACATTGACCATATCAGGCACAAACTCGCTACTGGAGGCTTATTATTTTCCACCTATTGAATTATCACCTTTAAAAAATTATACTCTTGGACTCGTGGACTTACCTTCAATTCAATTCCGAATATAGACGTGGGGAACAATAAGTTCTACGCAGGATCGGAAGTAATCACCATACCTACTGGGAGTTATGAAATTGAAGATATTGAGAATTATTTGCAAAATGCATTGTCCAATAAGGGTATTTCCATCAGTTTAAAACCCAACAACAATACTTTATGCAGTGAAATCAAGTGTAATCAACGGATTAATTTCGCATCGAATGATTCGATAGGTCGATTACTGGGGTTCACTCCACGCATTTTGGAAGCTAATATCACGCACAAGTCCGATTTACCAGTGGCAATTCTCAAGGTCAACTCTTTGCGAGTTGAATGCAATATTACAGGGGGTGCTTATATAAATGCTCAACGAGTGCACACTATCCATGAATTTTTTCCAGTCGTTCCACCGGGCTATAAGATCGTTGAGGTGCCATCGCACGTCATTTACCTTCCGATCACTGTGCAGTCAATAGATCATCTGCAATTGAGACTTGTGGATCAAGACGGAGAATTGGTGAATTTTCGAGGCGAAATCATAACAATAAGATTGCATGTTAAAACAACGTAATGGGTATTGTGTTTAAAACCAAAATCGGTCGAAGCTATAAGAGTGAATCGGCATGCCGCGAGCCAATCAGTCGCCGAGCACCTCGCAAGGAGTTAACACGACAAAACGTTCAGTTTTTGCAAAATTTGGGTTTAAAAGTCACGCCAAAAAAAACGAGGAAATAAAAAATAGCATTTGCTGTATTGTTTGCATCATACCATGGAAGAAATCCTAAGCATACAAAAACCAATTGCGTTCGATGAGTCGATCTCAAATTATGAGACTCATGCACATCAACCATTTGCATCATCAACATTTAACAACAACGATGAAATTCGAATCTCCGTACAACATCAGGATCTATGTTTGCTACCGAGCAAAAGTTCATTGCATGTGCATGGAAAATTGACGAAAGTCAATGGCACACCCGTCCAAAGTACGAGACTAATTAACAATGCAATCTGTCACCTTTTTGAAGAGATTCGTTATGAGTTGAATGCTGTTGAAATTGATCGATGTAAAAATCTCGGTCTCACAACACTCATGAAGAATTATCTTTCTCAAAGTCCAGGACAAAGATCTCTGATGGAGAACGCTGGTTGGCTCATAGATAACGATGATAATGCTAAAATGACCGATGACAACGGTTACTTTGACCTATCAATACCACTTTATTTTATATTGGGATTCGCTGAGGATTATCAACGAATCATCGTTAATGCGAAGCATGAATTGATTCTCACAAGAACGAACAATGATATTAATGCCATTGTACAAACACCTGCGGCAGAAAATATTGCAGCGGAGCAATTCAAGATTACACTGATGAAAATAGAATGGATGGTACCATACGTCAAGGTATCGGATCAACGAAAAATTCAACTACTCAACTTCATTGCCAAAGATCCATCGATTACCATGAGTTTTCGAACGTGGGAATTGTACGAGTATCCACTGTTACCAGCTACCTCAAAACATGTGTGGGTGGTCAAGACATCAACACAACTAGAAAAACCTCGATACATTGTTGTCAGCTTTCAAACCGCGCGAAAAAATAGTGAAAATAAAAGTGCGAATGAGTTTGACCATTGCAATATTCGAGATATCAAACTATTTTTGAACTCTCAGTGTTATCCGTATGGAAATATGAATCTTGACATTGCGAATAACCAATATGCTCTACTATACGATATGTATGCAAACTTTCAGGCCTCATATTATGGAAAAGAACCCGAACCATTGTTGAGCAAAGCCGATTTTATTAAGTACGCTCCGCTCATTGTCATTGATTGTTCTAAACAAAATGAATTCCTAAAGTCTGGTCCTGTTGATATTCGATTGGAATTCGAATCCGCGAATCCCTTTCCACCTCAAACTTCAGCCTATTGTCTTATTTTGCATGATCGTATAGTTGAATATAATCTAATCAGTGGTGGGGTAAAAAAATTGATATAAAAACGGACTTCACCGCAGATTTTAATTTAGTCTCGGGGGATAGTTGCTCGAAAGTTCATTACTATCATAGAAGAAACTGAAAAAATGGAGTGGGTAGTTGATCTTCAAGGTTTCAAGAGACCCATCGATGAGTTTGTGTTGAAAGAATTTGCAGTTATTCCACTACAAGATAAAACAATACCGTCGTTGGCATTTATATTCCAACCCCCCTCTACTTGGAATAGTCTACCAGCGAAGTACAAGTGCGTAAACTCATGGCTCACACGCAACTTCCATGGACTTCATTGGGACTCCGGTGACATACCATACGCAGCAGCCAAAGGAATTATTTCCAACGTACTCGCGCACGCTCGCACAATATACATGAAAGGTGCGGAGAAGAAATTGTGGCTTACAAATTTCATAGGTGAGGACTCAGCGCGTATCGTCAACCTTGAAGATCTGGAGTGTCCATCGTTGAATCAGCTCCGTCGAGAATCACCCCCTTCAGCATACCCTCCACATCACCATTATCACGGTTCAAAGATGAATTGTGCTGGTGAAAATGTGAAATTGTTGAGAAATTGGATACTCCAACCAGCTGACCGTTTATTGTAAAACTGATTTTTTTAATAAAGAGAAAAAGTGTTCAACTCGATGCATTATATTTTATTGAGTACATACACCCACCCTCATTTCGAAGTTATTTTACATCCTGCTGCATTCGAAAAATTTTTTACAGGGGCAAAGGAGAGATTTCTCAGTGGTATATGTAGAGATTGCAATGTCTGCAGCGATTGGCCAATACCATGGATATTTGTTGATTCTCGTGCTTGTTCTCCTTTGTGAACCGCTTCGCGGAGCAACAATTCCGAGTTCTCGTTTATGCAACCATTTCTCTAGTTCACCGCTTTTAATACCATTCGTATGACTTGCTGCCCATTCCTCTCGTGAACCATGAAATCGCGTATTTAAGAGACGATTTTCATGTTGAAACCATTTATCCTCGGAGTTATCGAACTCTACGTTTTTTCAACAATTTATGGCATCGAAAGATCGGCCCCAATTTTTCCAAGTGTTCCTCCAACAAGTTTGGTAATACCGCGTTTTTTCTATTAAATGAAAAAAACAAAAAGTTAATACAGTTCTCACTTTATTATATACATATTATACATATTATACAGTATACCCCCATGGGAGCGTATCGATATTATTGGAACAAAGAATCCGTTTATCATCATTCCAACTTAATGCTAGTTTTTTCTGTTTGATCGATTCGACTTTGTGCTTTCTACTTCGAATTAAATTTTGATTTTTTACAATATTTTCGTGTTGCAGCAAACATCGCTTATAGTCGTTGTTACGTCCTGCCCCTTAATCTATACACTTTCCTGAACTTCATTTATTACGATTTATTCAAATCTATAAAATTATTCTCACGCAAAGGAAAGAGCCCGACTCGTTCGACCGGATGTCGAATATCATATTTCGCAAATCCATATCCGCTCGCGACTTTACTCAGAACGGAATAATTTCTTCTATCTCTCTCGGAACTCTTACTTTTCTGTCTCACGGCCTAATCAGCATTTTGAGTTTCCCTCATGCTGGATTCACCTCCGGCTTAGCAACAGCGCGTGCCGCGCTGTATCAGCAATTTCGGCCGCCTCGCGACGGCCAGTTTCGATCACTCGATCGTCAGTCTTATTCCAAATTTCAAACTAATCGGTCGGACTCAACTTTAGAGCGGGTACTTTCCTCCGCGATTAAGATATATTTAATTAGCATTATAATTTAGAGTCTCTTACTTATCAACACACACACACACACACGAACTATCGCGATTTATTTGTAATATTCGTTATTTACGTTCAACGAATAAACGCGATTTATTAAACTCGAAAACGGGATCTTTTGATCTTATTCAAGAGACGAACCCGAAATTTTAATATTTCCTTTATTACGTCGTCAAGTCGAGAGCGCGCGTGACCGCTGAGACTATCGTCCAAGTCAATGCGTTCGCCGGTAAACCTCTGAGACGTAACAGAGAAAAATTTGGTGTCAGAAGTGGGATTTTTCTCTCGAGATCCGAGTGCTCGCGTGTGAAAGTGAGTGAGTGAGGGACGCGTAAGAAGATACAACCTCGATACGGAATCGAAGAAACAACCTCGATAGACGATCGAAGAAACAACCTCGATAGAAAATTGAGGAAAATAAAATCGGAAGGAAATCGAAGTCAACCAATCGATATCCACGGAAAGGCAGAAGGAAGCGGTGCCTATATCGAACCGATAAACGGACAAAAGGGATATCGACAAAGATGCTGATGTCTAGTCCGATCATTCTGCTGCTCCTGCCGATTTTCGCGTAAGTACCATCCATTTACTTTAACTACGATTATCAATCGTTCGACGAAACATCTCGTCAACCGAATATCTTCGGAAAATTTATTGTATAAATATCGTTTTCTACGTTGCCGAAATTCGTGGGAAGATCCACAGTATCCGGATTTTCTGAATTTCGGCATATAAAGGAAAGAATTTCGAGTGAAATTTTCCCATTGCCGAAATTCGTGGGAGAATCCCCAGTGTTCGAATTTTCTGAATTTCGTCGTTTGAAAATTTTTCAGTGCTGTTTTTCCGCTGCCGAAATTCGTGGGAAAATCCTCAACATTCGGATTTTCTGAATTTCTGCATCTGAAAAACTCAAGCGAATTTTCCGCTGCCGAAATTCGTGGGAAAATCCCCAACATTCGGATTTTCTGAATTTCGGCATCCGAAAAATCCAAATTATATTTTTCACCGCCGAAATTCGTGGGAAAATCCCCAACATTCGGATTTTCTGAATTTCGGCTTCCGAAAAATCCAAATTATATATTTTTCATTTGCCGAAATTCGTAGGAAAATCCCCAACATTCGGATTTTCTGAATTTCGGCTTCCGAAAAATCCAAATTATATTTTTTTCATTTGCCGAAATTCGTGGGAAAATCCCCAACGTTCGGGTTTTCTGAATTTCGGCACTCGAAGGACTCGAGCGATATTTTTCGCTGCCGAAATTCGCGGGAAAATCCCCAACGTTCAGATTTTCTGAATTTCGGCACTCGAAAAACTCGAGCGACATTTTTCGCTGCCGAAATTCGCGGAAAAATCCCCAATATTCGGATTTTCTGAATTTCGGCACTCGAAAACTCGCGACACGTTTTTCCGCCGCCGAAATTCGTGGGAAAATCCCCGGTATTCGGATCTTCTGAATTTCGGCGTTCAAAATAAAAAAACAAAACAAAGTAACGATTGTTGCACTCCAGTGCTATTCTTTCGTTGCCGAAATTCGTGGGAAAATCCGCCACATTCGGATCTTCTGAATTTCGGCACTTAAAAGTTATCGAATTTCCCGAAGATTGCCGAGTAAATCCCTCGAGTGTCGAACAGCAGCATTCGAGCAGTGTCGCGCATTCGAAATTTCAACGTTCAGTTTAATCACCATTCGAACTCGGTAAATTTTGAATCGGTCAAACACTGGAATTATCGTTATTGCCACTTCGAAACCGTCGAATTTTTCAGGTTTCGAATTTTCGGAATTTAATTTTCCAAAACTATCGAGTTATTCGACTCGCTAACCTCTGAACAGTTCAATTAGCCGAATTTATTTCCCAATATTACCGAACTTTCCAATTTTTTTGAATTTTCGGATATTTCAATTTCAATACCTAATTTTCCAAAATTATCGAATTTTTCAATTCTCTAATTTTTGAGTGTTTAGACTTCCGACATTGCGATTTTCTGCAATTAGCAAATCTCTGAATCATTGGATTGTTGAACGTCTAAACCCTTTTTAAATTTAAATTTCTGAAGTTTCGAATCTTTCGAATTTTTCGAACATTTAGTTTTTCGGTCCCTATGACATTTAACTTCTGGATTTTGATTAACATTTACATTTTGTCTAAGATACAAGATTTTTGAATTTACGGAATACAGTTTTCCCGGATCCCTTGAATTTTGAATTTTAGATTTCGAATTTCGAATTTTGAAATTTTCGAATTTTTTCAATTTTCGGATCTTTTTCGATTTTTCGAATTATTTTTCGATTTTCGAATCCTTTTCGATTTTCGAAACCTTTTTCGACTTTTCGAATTATTTTTCGATTTTCGAATCTTTTTCGATTTTTCGAATTATTTTTCGATTTTCGAATCTTTTTCGACTTTTCGAATTATTTTTCGATTTTCGAATCTTTTTCGACTTTTCGAATTATTTTTCGATTTTCGAATCTTTTTCGACTTTTCGAATTTTTTCGATTTTTCGAATCATTTTTTTTGATTTTCGAATCTTTTTCGATTTTTCGAATTATTTTTTTTTTATTTTCGATTTTGCGAATTAATTTTTTTGATTTTCGATTTTTCGAATTATTTTTTTTTGATTTTCGATTTTTCAAATTATTTTTTGATTTTCGCATCTTTTTGCGATTTTCGAATTATTTTTCGATTTTCGAATTTTTGCGACTTTCGAATTTTCCGAATATTCCAAGATTCGAACAGCGAATTATCTCGCATTCCCCCAAGCTCTGAATTCCCGAAAGTCCGTCGATCGTTTCGGTCGCTGCCATACGTGGTTCACCCCACGAATTTCCCAATTTCAACACTTATAAATTAAACAAATTTCGAGAAAATCAGAATTCGACCTCGTGATCGCTCGAGCTCGAATGTTTCGTTTCTAAATTTTTTTTAAATATAATTAACTAACGATTGACTTTTCGATTTATCGAAACCTTCGGTTAGTTTTCCGTCGTAAAATTTGTTTTTTTATATAATCACGTAAAAGCTATAATCCTCGAGTTCCACCACGTTTTCCGAGTGGCTAAAAGGGGGGAAGAAGAAAAAAGGGAGGACAATGGCACGACGCCCGGACACTCCCGAAGTATTTCTCGACAATGTCTCGCCAAATAGATCGGATCCGGGGCACCCTAACCGCAACGTAGGCCTTTTAAATTGTTATGCCGCAAAAAGGGCATATTCAAAATTCGAGCGATAAAACGAAGAGTCGAAATATTCGCATAGAATATTTCGAGCGAAGTCCAATCGAGCGATTAAAAGCGAGCAACGAACTCGCAAGAATGTGCAAACGCAGCAAAGGCGAATGAACTCGCACTCCGATGCACGCAGCAACGAAAAGTGCGAACGCAAACGGAAGCGCGAGCGCAGCAAGAGGCAATCGCCGGGCTCTTCCGCGATTGCGAAAAATGCGAATATTTCGATTCACAGTCCCCGACTGCGAATCGAACACGAATCAGTCTAATTCCATCGACCGAACTGAGAGGTTGTCTCCGAAGAGACAACGTAGACTCCTCTTGTAAAACTCATCTGTAACCAATATTCTAATAAACCTAGTAATTGAACAACATTATTCTTGGTGTTGGAGTCCCAACTCCTTTCAGACAGAAAAGATCCCCATAAATAATAATAAAATAAAACGTTCGCTCTCGATCTCGCATCGAGCCGAACATAACATTGGTGGCAGCGGTGGGATCTGTCACACCAGAGATAGGACGTTCAGTTACCAGGCAGGCAAACGAGTACAGTGAGTTTGTCGAAACGAGTGCCGCGCACGACGTGAGAAGTGCGCGCGGGACCCCGTTGACACGCAGACGTTAACGAGGGATAGAACCGACCCAGCACGCGGAAGCTGAGGAACGGTGGCTTCAAGGCCCGATAATCGGGTTGTCGACGGTCAGGCCCTGCCAGTGGGGACCGACGACCGAGCCGTTGGAGGGTACCAACGTCATCGGGGAAGGACGAGGGAAATCGCCGACGAGGGGCATCGCCGCCGGAGGGTCAGCGGAGGGGCACCGTCATCGAGGCACGACGAGGGGCATCGTCGTCAGGGATCGACGGAGGCACGTGGAAGCTGAATCGGCGTCGCGAGGTTCGTCACGGGTTATCGTCGTGCGGTCCACCGTACTGTAAGTGGAAAGGGAATCAGCTACCTTGTAACTAAAGCCAGTTAGGGCAGATTTAGGGCGTAGGCCGTAAGAGTTTCACATGAGCGACGGGGCGGAAAGGGCTACCAACCCGTTGAGGCGAGCGAGGACGTTAGAGTCGGTATTGCCAGCGCAGGCGATAAGCGCGGTCGATAGCCTACAGAACGCTCTCCAGGAGATCACGGCAAGGACGCGACAGAGTTTAGGGCTGTCTGAGACGCGCGAGGGTCGCGGTAACGTCAACGTAGGGAGACAGAGCTCCTACGACTCGATAGACTCCTTAGACTATAGCTTGTTCGAGCCCCACGCGACAATCATGCCAGTTGGGGAACATTCGACTGCGGAGGAGCTGGTCGACGCGGAAATAGAAGGGTTAAGGGATACGCTGCGGCAACTCCGCGGCGAGAGTGCGAATCTCGGGCGGGAGCGGGACCACGTACGAGCGGAGACTTTTGGCGAGGTCGCCGGGAGCCTACCCCCGTTTGCACAGGGGGTTAACCTGCCTGCACACGCGACAGGGAGAAGAGACCTCGGCGGGAATAGGCGAGCCGTGGGTCAAGGGGCGGTGAGAAGGACCGTCAGTGAACAGCCGGACGCGGTTGAAGAGAACGGGCGTAGGGAACGACCAAGGGGGGGCAGCGCGAACGACGGGCAGACGCCCGACGCTGTCAACGAGCGCGGAAGTCGCGAGGAGCGCCTCGGCGCCCGGGCGGACGAAATACAGCGACAACTCGAGGCGGTCGAGGCGTCGTTGGGCAGACTAGGGCGTGACGTGAGGGCCGGTAACCATCGTCGTTCATCAGGAGAGTACAGGGAAGCCGAGTACCTGAGTTTGGACTTGGCATTGAAGAACATCAAGCGATTCAACGAGAACGACCCCGACGAGCTCGACGGATTTTTGCAATCCTGCGAAATCGTGTTCCCGAGGGTACACCCGCGCAACCACGAGGTCCTGCTAGCCCTGGTGATGGCAAGCAAACTCGAGGGACGTGCGACAAGTGAGATGAAGCACAAGACGGTGTACACGTTTGCCGATCTAAAAGCGGAGCTTGAGGGACTGTACGGCGAGCGGAAGTCGCTGGCCGCCTTGCAGTACGAGTTCAGTACCCTCAGGCAGGGCCAGGACGAGCCGGTGGGCACTTACGCCACCAGAACCGAGAAATTGACACTGGAGGTCATAGAGAAGCTCTGCGAAGGTATAGATTCGAATGGCGCGCATTACATAGAGCAGGCGCAGAGGAAGAGCGCGCAAATGTCGTTCGAGAACGGATTGAAGGACGAGCTGCGGATGCTCGTGCGGGCGAGGAACTACCGCAGTCTCCACGAGTCCGTGGTGGGAGCGACACAAATCGAGGGAATGACGAGGGGGTACAACCGACCGCCGAAACAAGGGAATCACGCACCCCGGCGCTCCCAGGGGAACGGAGGAGGCGGGAAATGCTTCAATTGCGGGATCCCAGGGCACCGAGCCAAGGACTGCCGCCGATCCTCGGGGCGCCAGAGCCTACCGGCAGCAGAGAAAAAGGTGGGTCAGGTCGAGGTGACCTGCTACTACTGCGGCGAGGCTGGGCACTACAAGAGTAAGTGCAAGAAGAGGGTCAGCGACCAGAAGAAGAAGAAGGAAGGACCCAAGGCTCCGGAAAACGAGGAGAGACCCGTAAAGACTCTCGGAATGCTGGGGGTAAACGTGGTCACGGTCACCACGGACCCCAAGGACATCCGGGAAAGCGAGGGCAGGGTAACGAGAAGAACCCTGGGGATGTTAGACGATGCGGGGGAACGGCCGACGGTCGTAGCCGCCCCGCACCGGCGCAGGGTGTTGCGCATCAACAGCCTCCAGAGACCCGAGGAAAACGACGTCAGCAACGACTTCCACATCGAGGCGGAAGAGTCAAAGGAGACAATAGTGACCCTGAAGGCCGACACTGGAGCACAATGCAGCCTCGTGAGGAAAGGAACCTTGCGACCGGATACGGCGATCACGGATAACACCATCGACGTCGAGGGAGTAGGGGGGAAGAGGATCACCACCCTGTGCATGGCCGAGTTGACGCTCGCCGTGCCGGCAGTGAGGGTGAAACATTGGTTCCACGTGGTGTCGGATGACATACCCCTGAGCACGGACGGAGTACTCGGGATGGAATTCATGAAGAAGCACAACGTGGACATACTCGGGGGGAGAGTAATGAAAATATACGGGCACGACATGCCGCTAATCGAGGCACCCCGCGTGGTGAAGCTACCGCCGAGAAGCGAGTCGCTAGTGCACGCGAAAACGGGAAGCAAGAGGGTAGGCCTCGTGGAAAAACGAAGACTCGGGGACGACATCATCATCGGGTCGAGCGTCACGCCGCCACGGGGAAGCACCTGTGTCATAAGCATGGTAAACACAGGCGAGACGGAAGCAGCGGTGAGTCGCCCGACGGTGACACTCGAGCCACTGGCCTCAGCGGTGACGCGGGACGCCGCCCAGGTCGGGACCATGGAAATAAACACGGTCGAGAGGAACGATCCAACATCGCGGACGGAGCGAATGCACGAAGTGGTCGACTACGGGCATATGAACGACGAGGAAAAAACCACGTTAAAGGAAATCTGCGAGGAATTCAACGATATATTCCACCTGGAGGGGGACAAACTCCCCTGCACGGACCAAGTCGAGCACGAGATCCCACTGAGGGAGGGAACCCGACCCATAAAGGTTAACCTTCATACCGTCTGCCGGAGGCCCACAAACGTGAGGTAACCGAGCAGGCCGGGAAGATGCTACGGGAGGGGATCATAAGGCCAAGCCGGAGCCAGTGGAACGCGCCATTGCTAGTCGTGGCGAAGAAACCCGACGCGCAGGGAAGGGTAAAAATGCGAGTCGTAGTGGACTTCAGGAGACTGAACGAAGCCACTGTCGGAGATTCATACCCACTGCCGAATATTTCGGAAATATTGGACCAGTTGGGAAAAGCCAAATATTTCACCACGCTTGACCTTGCTTCCGGATTCCATCAAATCCCGATGAGAGAGGAGGACAAGGAAAAAACAGCCTTTTCGACGCCACAAGGACACTTCGAGTATAACCGAATGCCCTTTGGACTAAAAAACGCGCCACCGACGTTCCAGAGACTAATGAACACGGTATTAGCTGGAATACAAGGCACGAAGTGCTTCGTGTACCTTGACGACATCGTGGTGACGGGCGCAACCCTCGGCGAGCACAACCAACGTCTACGAGAAATATTCACCCGCCTGAGAGAGGCGAAATTGGCCATACAGCCAGGAAAGTGCCATTTCCTACGGAAGGAAACGCAATACCTAGGACACGTGATCTCGGACGAAGGGATAAGGCCGGATCCGGCGAAGACGGAAGCAGTAAGGAACTTCCCGACACCAAAGAGGGTCAAGGACGTGCAGTCGTTCCTAGGATTGGCGGGATACTACAGGAGGTTCATCGAAAACTTCGCGAAAACGGCGAAACCCCTCACGGAGCTCACGAAAAAGGACAGAGAGTTCGCGTGGACGGGGCAACACGCGGCAGCATTTGAGCAACTCAAAACCGCGCTCACAACGGCACCGATACTGCAATATCCCGACTTCACACGGCCATTCGTAATCACGACGGATGCTTCCAACAAAGCAGTAGGGGCGATATTGTCGCAAGGAAGAATCGGGGAGGACCTGCCGATATGCTACGCCAGCCGAACGTTGAACAAAGCCGAGCTAAACTACTCAACGACCGAGAAGGAATTGCTCGCCATCGTATGGGCAGTGGCACAATTCCGACCGTACGTCTACGGTACCCAATTCACGGTAGTTACGGACCATAAACCGTTGACATGGCTTTTCAACGTAAAGGACCCAGGTTCCAGACTGATGAAATGGAAGATAAAACTGGCAGAGCACGAATTCACCGTCGAGTACAAGGCAGGGAAAAAGAATACAAACGCCGACGCCCTCAGCCGGATATGCGCCCTAACGCGGGCGCAGGCGAAAACGCAAGAGAAGCCAAACGAAGGCAGCGTTGAGCGGAGCGATGAAGACGACGGCAGCGACGAAAGCGACGCCGCAACAACGGAGGCAGAGCCATGTGCCGAAGAGGAAGAAAATGAAGCGACGACGGAGGAAGCAGAATCCGGAAAAGCTTGCCCGGATCCTGAGGAGCGGGCGACAATACTACGGGAGTACCACGATGCACCACTAGGCGGACACCAGCGGGTCACCAGAACCCTGGAGAAGATACGCATCAAGTACGACTGGCCCGGCATGAGGAAAGATGTCGAAAAATACATCGCGGCCTGCGACAGGTGCCAAAAGAATAAGACCCGGCCGGCGGGCAAGGCACCCATGGCAATCACCGACACCCCGACGAAAGCCTTCCAAAAATGCGCCATGGACATCGTAGGACCGATGCCCATCACCACACAAGGGAACAAATACATACTGACGTTCCAAGATCTGCTGACGAAGTACAGCATAGCAAGCGCCATGCCGAGCCAAGAGGCGAACGAGGTAGCAAGGGTGCTAGTGGGGGACATAGTATGCCGATACGGGACACCCGAAACCATCCTCACCGACCAGGGAACCAACTTCCTCAGCGCGACGTTCAAAAACATGTGCAAACTCCTGAGAATCGAGAAGATACAAACCACGGCGTATCACCCCGAGTCGAATGGGGCACTCGAGAGGTCGCATCGGACCCTAGCAGCATACCTGAAAAACTACGTAAACAACGACCAGGGTGACTGGGACGAATGGCTGCCCCACGCCATGTTCATGTACAACCCCACACGGCAACCGGGTACACGCCATTCGAACTGGTATTCGGAAAGACAGCCGAATTGCCAACGTCATTGAAGCAGAAGCCGCGGACGATCTACAACTACGACGACTACGCACACGAGTCACGTGAAAGGCTGCGCGCATCCTGGGCGATAGCGCAAGAGAACCTGAAGGCGGCAAAAGAGAAGTCGAAACTGCAATACGACAAAACCGCGCGCGAGGTGCAGTACCGGGTAGGGGACAAAGTGTTGCTACGCGACGACACGGTAGCACGGGGGAACGTAGCGAAACTAACCTCGAAATGGATAGGCCCTTACGAAATAGTAGAGAAACACTCGGAAGTGAACTATTCGATCAAGAAAGGACGGAAGACAGTAAAAGTCCACGCCAATCGGCTACTCCACTACATCGAACACTAAAGCAAACGCGACGAAGTATCCGACGACGCAGCACCACGACGGATAGGAATCCGAGACCCACGGCGAATCGACGGCAAGCCGTCGGAGAAGCGAAGCGAGCAACAGCAACGAAACACGACGCCGAAGCGCAACGAATAAAAAAAAATTGAAACGTCAAATTAGGGAAGAAGGCCGGGATAAACCCGGGCAATTTATTAACGTTCAGGTAATAATAAAACCATTTCCTTACGTCACAAAAAATACAACACTAAGATCGGGACACGGGGGAAACATAGTCCCACGTGTCATCCGACTCCTCCTCGCTATCAGAGGCCCCAGCGGGGCGAATGACGGTGCCGGCTGGCACCCAGGTGCGCCCAATCCAACGCCCCTCGGTCGAAGGAGGATAGCGAACCGCCGGCAGCGGACGCGACGACGTAAGCTCGCCTCGACCCCAACGAAAGTCGATCTCCAGAGGCGTAAGGATCCGAAGACGGGATGGCTGAGCGCGTACAGGCTCAACCCGCCCGGGGACCGGAGGAGCCAGAGGCCTCGAGGCGCCACGAGGGTACGCCCGGTCATCGAAAACCGGCACAGGTGGAGAGGCACCGACGCGGGTACCCCCGACACAGATACGCTAAAAAATTGGAAACGAAGGAAAAAATAAAAAGAAGGACAGGGGAACCAAACAAACCAAAAATAAGAATCTACGAACCTTGGCAGGAGGGCTCATCGTCGACGAAAGAAAACTCGGAGGACCGCACGAGACTCAGGAACGATGAAAGACGCCGAACAAGAATGGAAAAAAGTGACCAGAACGCCAGAATTTATAAGAAGAAATATGCATGATCAACGAAAAAGGACCGCCGACGGAAGAGAGACGACAAACGAGACAGCAACAGACCGGAAACACGTTGCACAGGAAACACACGAGACTCAGAAATGCGCAACAAACTAGAAATAAACCCGCGCACAGAGCGAACGATAGTAGCGAGCGTAACCCTATACCAGCAAAGAACAGGTACACTGGCTTTAGTAGGATAGCGAAATCAAATAAGAATAAAACCCGCAAAAAAGTGCACCGCAAACAGTGAGAGTGAAAAAAAAAAAAAAAAAAAAAAAAAAAACCCACGAGAAGAGCGCGAAATTCAGTGAATGTGAAATTGGACAAAAAATAGAGACAGTACGGCGAGTACAAATTATTCGACACCATACATAAATACAAGTAAGACAGCTATCCGTGTAGGTAGGAACCGCGAGACGCGCAAAGTGCCGACGTAGGCAGACGTCCACGCGCGGGATGTAACCCGACACCGAGGAAAAGATACGCCAGAATAAAAGCAAATAAATTCAAGTAATGGGAGTATTCAAAGAAAATAAATAAATAAATAAAGGGAACTAGAAAAAGGGATTGAAACGAGAAATAGGACCAAAGGGATTAAAACTAGAAAAGGGACTAAACTTAGAAACAAGTCAAATTTTGAATGAGAAGAAACTTGAATTTAAGATTTCTTCTTCTTAAGGGGGGAGGGATGTTATGCCGCAAAAAGGGCATATTCAAAATTCGAGCGAT
This sequence comes from Ischnus inquisitorius, assembly GCA_963924025.1. Lineage (NCBI taxonomy): Eukaryota > Metazoa > Arthropoda > Insecta > Hymenoptera > Ichneumonidae > Ischnus > Ischnus inquisitorius. Next base: position 19,568,555 of record OZ001244.1, read on the forward strand.
AAAACGAAGAGTCGAAATATTCGCATAGAATATTTCGAGCGAAGTCCAATCGAGCGATTAAAAGCGAGCAACGAACTCGCAAGAATGTGCAAACGCAGCAAAGGCGAATGAACTCGCACTCCGATGCACGCAGCAACGAAAAGTGCGAACGCAAACGGAAGCGCGAGCGCAGCAAGAGGCAATCGCCGGGCTCTTCCGCGATTGCGAAAAATGCGAATATTTCGATTCACAGTCCCCGACTGCGAATCGAACACGAATCAGTCTAATTCCATCGACCGAACTGAGAGGTTGTCTCCGAAGAGACAACGTAGACTCCTCTTGTAAAACTCATCTGTAACCAATATTCTAATAAACCTAGTAATTGAACAACATTATTCTTGGTGTTGGAGTCCCAACTCCTTTCAGACAGAAAAGATCCCCATAAATAATAATAAAATAAAACGTTCGCTCTCGATCTCGCATCGAGCCGAACATAACAAAAGCCTCATGCACGCTTACACGTGAATCCAAACAGCGACAGATTGAATCAGAGAGCGTTCTCGGTAGACGCTTTAAACGAAAATCGATCGATACATTTAGCTCAACAAGCGTTCGACAATTATCACCAAGCGAACCAAATGCTGCAAAATCCCGACGTTCAATGGCCGCCTAACTTAAATACGCATCCGGTTATGCAACAAGATTCGCGTCAATTATCGCATCCAGTTATACAGCAAGATTCGCGTCAATTTTCGCATCCAGTTATACAACAAGATCCGCGTCAATTTTCGCAACAAAACACGCGCTTTCAACAAAGCGAAGGCTTCGGAGCGGCCGGTATGGACCAAACGTTCAAGGAGGAAAACCTCCCTAACCGCCCCGCTCCACCGCCTCTAGGCGATCTCGAGATGGTCTCGAATTTCCGCCGAATGAACGTGCGTTCTGATAACGATTGGCTCATGAAAGCACTCTATCCGATACCAAGCTTCGACGGAACAAATATACCGATCGAAGAATTTATATCCGACGTGCAATACGCTATGTCCACGCTGGATGTCGGCGATTTCGTCAAGTTCCGTTATTTGTTATTCAACAAATTAAGGGGCGACGCTCGTCGTCAAACTCACCCGAAGAGAACAGTCTATAATTCGGTACAAGAGATCCTCGACGATCTAGAAAATCTTTATTCGTATAAAAAAGACGAACTCTCGCTCCAGGTGGAATTAGCTAACATTGCACAAGGAACAAATGAACCATTGAACGATTACGCTGCCCGCGTTAAACGGATCACCGAGCGGCTGCATCGCTGCGCCGCTCAGGGTCCCGATCGATCAAACGACGTGATCAAATCACTACAAGCAGGGCACACAAAAAACGCCGTAAGTAGATTCGTAAAAGGGTTGCACGAGTGCATAAGCGACGCAGTTCTGATGCGAGACCCTAAGTCGATCGAACAAGCAATATCCTACGCCCAAGAGGCGCAAGAAATCCACGGAGATCGCGAAAAAGTCCGAGAAAACCGCGCTAAGTACGATCTTCAAAACTCGAAGAAAAATAAAATAATCGAAGAAAAAGCGACTGTAGACGGACGCGAATACCGAGCGAACGTTAAGACAACGTCTCGCCCCAGTCGAAGCCGTGAAAGGGAAGGGTCGCATTCGAGAGGAACTCGCGAAGATAATCGTTCGCACCCTCGCTCGAACTCCCGTTCGCACTCTCGATCGCGTTCTCGCTCTCAGGTAGAAGTACATTACGCAGACTCAAAAGAAATTACATTGTTCTGCACATATTGCCAAGGCGACACTCACACAATAGAGAATTGTTGGAGACTCCAAAATCGTCGCTATTACGAAGAGCTCGAACGTAGGGGTAAGGGGGATAAAGATGAAACGCGCCCGCGAAGACACAGTCGCGATTCAGGCCGAAGAAGTCGCCAGTCGAGTAGCGACTCAGAAGACCGAAAGAAAAATCGATCTCGCGATTACTCGCGAGAAAATTACTACAAAAAACAGTCTGGAGAACGAAATCGATCTCACGATAGACAACGATCGAATTCTCGCGACCGACGTTCCGACTCTCGCGAAAATAGAAACGAGTCAAAATCAAAAGACAAACATCGCTCGCGTCGCGAAAACCGACGCGACGAGTCAAAAAAACACTCAGACTCGATAAACAAGGAAAAAGAAAAGAAACTTCGCTTTTCTTCCTCGGACTCGAGCGATTCCGAGGACCATTCGAAGTAAAAAAAATCAAACAAACATAAAAACAAAACTCGCAGTGCCTCTCGAGACAGCAGAAGCTCACGCGACTCACGATCGTCAAAAAGGAGCAGAGATAGCTCAAACAATCGTGGCCGCACGTCAGACTCTTCGTGCGCGAGCCAAAAATCAAGCTCGGAGAATTTAAACTCCAAGGGGGCTCGACGAAGCGCGACGCCGAGCGACAACGAACAAGCGCCGAAAGAGCAGAAATCCGTCAGGCTAATCTATCGGAGTTGTCGCACAGACCAGATAGCGTCGTCCGACTCGGATGCGTAAGCTTGAAGGGAGGCGAAGGAACGTTCTACGTGGACAATGGATCAGACATTTCTGTCATAAAACGACGATTTCTCCTACCCGGTATCAAATTCAATCGTAAATTAAAATACGAGATAAACGGAGTAACGGAGGGTACGACCCGCTCGTTGGGCTCAATCGAGCTGTGCGTAAACAATCTAGTAGGCGAATTCCAGGTCGTCGCGAACGACTTCAGGATAGCCGAAGACGGAATTATTGGCCGTGATTTCTTCAGAAAACACAAAGCCAGTATAAATTATAACGAGGGCGGAATATACATCCCGAAACCGTACCAGATAATCCCATTCGTCGAAACAGAAGTAATCATCCTCCCCGCGAGAACACAAAAACTGATGAAAATCAGAATCACAAACGATCTGAAAGAAGGTTATACAAGAAAAATTAAATTCGGAAAAGGAATTTTCTGCGGAAACGCAATAGTTAAAAACCGCGGCGGGTTCGCGTATTTATTCGCAATAAACTCCACAGACGAGGAAATAGGGCTCATCGTGCCGGAAGTAGAACTAATACCGTTCGAAGAATACGTCGAAGCCGAAACAGACGAGTCAACGACTCACGAAAAAGCACGGATAGCCCGAGTCGAAGCAAACCCGGAGGAAAGAACAGAAAAACTACTCCCATTGTTACGCTTAGACCACCTCACACGAGAAGAACGCGAACACGTGACCGCGCTTATAACAGAAAATTCGGGAATTTTTCATTTACCCGACGAAGACCTTGGGAAAACGAATGTAGTTAAACATCAGATCTATACGACCGATGAACTACCGATCAATGCAAAACAGTATCGATTTCCACAAAACATGAAGGAAGAGATAAACTCTCAGGTGAACGATATGCTGAAAAAAGATATCATTCAGCCTTCAACATCACCGTTCAACTCACCGATCTGGATTGTACCGAAAAAGGCGGATTCCAAAGGAAAAAAACGCTGGAGACTAGTAGTGGATTTTCGGAAATTAAACGAGAAAACGGTCAAGGACGCGTATCCGCTACCGAACATAACAGATATTCTAGACCAACTGGGCAATGCGCGATATTTTTCGGTGTTCGACCTTGCCTCGGGATTCCACCAAATCCCAATGGATCCGTCGGACCAACAAAAAACAGCATTTTCCACACCTCATGGCCACTTCGAGTTTAATCGAATGCCATTTGGCCTGAAAAATGCTCCGGCTACCTTCCAGCGACTCATGGACCAAGTACTATCCGGTCTGCAGGGTAACGAGATGTTCGTTTATCTCGACGACATCGTTATTTATGCAAATTCGTTGGAAGAACATTGAAAAAAATTCAAAAGATTGGCAAAACGGCTAACAAAAGTGAGGCTGTCGTTGCAGCCCGACAAATGTGAGTTTCTTCGCCCAGAAGTCCTGATGTGACCTTGGTCACATCATCGGACGCGAAGGCGTGAGGCCGAACCCTCAGAAACTCAGAGCCGTAAAAGAATTTCCGATACCGAAAAATGTAAGAAATATCAAGCAATTTTTGGGACTCGTCGGATATTATCGACGATTTATCGAAAATTTCGCGCTCATCGCGAAACCTTTGACGATTCTGCTCAAGAAAAGCGTGCCTTTCGAATGGAAGGACGAGCAACAAAAGGCTTTCGAGGAATTACGCGATAAATTATGCGAAGAGCCTATATTACAATATCCGGACTACGCAAAACCGTTCATCGTCACCACCGACGCGTCAGATTACGCACTTGGTGCTGTTCTTAGCCAAGGCGAAGTAGGCAAGGATCTCCCGATAGCCTATTTATCAAAAACGCTGTCCGAAACGCAAACTCGATACGATGCAACAAAGAAAGAAATGCTCGCAATTATTTACGCGTTGGAACAATTCTGATCGTACATATACGGAAGAAAATTCACGCTCGTGACAGATAATAAACCACTCACCTGGATCAAGAAACTCAGCGATCCGAGCTCGCAGCTGCGCCGATAGGCCGAAATTCTTGACGGATGCGACTATGAAATAAAGCACAAACCGGGGAGGGTCAACACAAACGCCGATGCGTTGTCGCGAAACCCGGTCGACGAACCACCGGTACGTTCTGCCATCGTTCGCCCATTGTGTGCGAGGAAACGAACGCACGCCGACGACGAAGACGATGAAGAACCACCGCGAAGAAAAAAATCACGAATGACCCCGCCCGACGAACTTCCGACGAGATACGACAACGAAAATCCCGCAGGGAAAAATCGCAAAAGAAATTACGAATCGTCAGACTCGCAAGACGAAGTTCGAGCATCCGAACCCCAGAAAAAGCGAAAAGAAAACTCCGATCTTTGGTTGGACAGTGAGGGAACCGAATGGTACTCACGATCACCGTCGTCGAGCGAGCAAGAGCTGGTAAGCGACTCTGAAGATTCCGATTCGGAAAATACCGAATTACCAAACGAACAAGACACTCCATCGTTTGCACAAGAAACAAACAGCTGCTTGCAAACGACTGGGGAGGAGGAACGACGAGTAACTGGTCCAGCAGGCTCGTTGTACGAACCCTCGGACGAAGAGGAAACGTTCGACTCGCAAATAGACACGGAAATCGACGAAAATTTGACGATGATCGATATTCATCTTCCGAGTACTTCCACATCGGGAGACAGGCAAAATCCACCACCCGAGGACCCGAAAAACGAAGAAAATCCAGAAGAAAATCCGGTGAAAATCGTGAACCAGCACGTTGCTGAAGAGAACGGATGCATTGCATATTGGGCATCCGCAGACAAACAAATAGTGTCGCAGGCCACCAGAGTGCTCATCGAGAAACAACTATTAAACTGGGAAGAAATAATCGACGACCCAGTAGCACCAGGAGAAGTAATTATGCGAAAAAAGGGAAATTTATTATCTTTCGGCCTCGTGTACGGTACTACTTTCTCCAGGCCTCTCGATCCCGGCGTTATAATCCCGTGCCTGGAAACACTGAGAGAGCTGATGCGACGTCACGATGTCAAGATCCTTCGTATCTCTCTCGATAACGGATCTTTCGATAACACAGAACGAGGATGGCTCGTAGAGCAATATAACACGATCTTTCGCGGTACCGAGATGCAGATCTTCATCTGTAATAAATACATAATCGTACCCGACGCGGAGGATAGAAAGGAGGTAATAGACGAGCATCATAGTTCAACTATCGGAGGCCACAAGGGAATGACTAAAACTTGGCAGTTAATCACGCAACGATATTACTGGAAATCGATGAAAAAAGACGTTGAGAACTTCGTCAGACGCTGTCGGAACTGCCAACAACGCAAACTAGTACGCGTAAAACACCGCGAACCCATGGTCATTACCGACACACCGACGGATGCCTTCGAAAAAATATCGATCGATATTTACGGGCCTTTGCCGATCACCGCATCGGGTCACAAGAACATATTAACCATCCAGGACAATTTAACAAAATATTCGGTGGCGATACCTATGAGCAACACAACCGCGAAAGATGTTGCAACAGCCCTCGCGATGAAATACATCTGTATTTTCGGAGCACCTAAAATCATCATCTCCGACAGAGGAACAAATTTCGTGAGCGAAATCTTCGAGGAATTCACGAAGATATTCAAAATAAAACACTACACGACAACTGCGTATCACCCACAGTCCAACGGTTCACTCGAGCGAAGTCATCACGTGCTGACCGAACATCTCAAACAACACATCAGCGATCGCGGCGATTGGGATTATTGGGTCCCCTCAGCAATGTTCGCGTACAACGTGAGTACTCACGAAGGTACAAAATACACCCCGTTCGAGCTAGTGTTCGGAAGGACAGCGAGAATTCCATCGCAATTCAATTACGAACCGAGGGGACTACCAAACGATCGAAACCTCGATGAATATCTCGCTGATCTAATCTCGAAGATGAGACTAGACAGAGAAGCGGCTCGCGCGAATTTAATAAAAGCAAAAGAGCGATCAAAAACGTATTACGATCGAAGAGTGAAAAAACATACACACGAAAAGGGTGATTATGTGTGGCTCGAAAAACCGGTGAAGACGGGAAAATTCGATGTAGAATACATCGGCCCATACCGAATCTCGGAAATATTGCCGAAAAATAACATCGAGCTGCTATTACCGCGCGAAGGAAGCGAGCGACGAGAGAAGAGATATCTCGTTCACGCCGACAAGGTCAAAAAATACTACGTATAAAAAAAAAAAAAAAAAAAAAAAAATATATATATACACACATAAACAAATATTTTATATATATATATATATATATATATATATGTATGTCAGAAGGTAGGTTTGGGGACATTTTTGGGGGGGGGGGGGATTTTGACCCCTCTAACGGATAGAAAATTTGATTATAAATGCGAGAAAATCGAAATTTGACCAAAATATTAAATACATTCATATATATGGCTGAATTCGTATCTTGGGGCATTTATCAGGACTTCGTACTAACGGTGGATTTAAGGACTTCAAAAGATTCCAGGACTTGTAACATTTGACCAATTCGAGGACCATGTGTGTTCCAGGACTTCTAAGTAACGATTGTTTTCGGGACTCTTCATTTTCCAGGACATTCAATCAATGGTTGCTTTGGAGACACTGGAATTTTCCAGGACATGCAATTAATATACATTTGGGGACAGCCTTGTATTCCAGGACATCGCTCAATAGGTTGATTTGAGGACTATTATTAATTCCAGGACACACATTTATCGACACGTTCCGGGACATAACATTTCCAGGACCGAGGTTCCAGGACAGTTCATTTCTCAGACCAATCGGGACTTAAACATATTCCAGGACATATCCTGTACGATACATTCCGGGACAATTGGTTTCCAGGACCTATGCTGAACGGCATATTGTGGGACAGTCAGTTCCAGGACCTGTACAAAATCTAGACTAGGACAAATGGTTTCCGAAACCAAGTTTCCAGGACAGCACTTGCGCAATTGGGCACTTATTATTGAAGATGTTCTGGATCTGAAAGCGGGCAGTCAACAATAGAACTAGGACTGCTATGCACTCGCGTGGAGGGCATGGGAACTGCTCAGACTGCTGCTGATACGACTTGACACACGTGTGGCCCACTAAATATTTCAGTGAAGCCTTATGTTTGACAAGACGTCTAGGAATAAAAAAAATAAAAGATTGTTTCAATGGACCATCTTCACATTGTAGATCCTCGAATTCATTAAAAAACCTTCCGGGTCACAGATCTATACAGAAAACGGGGGACCACCGTTGTCAATAATAATCTCACGGGCTATCGAAGTAGTTGTAGCTGCCTGTCCTGGAAGTGATGTTCTGGAACCTTCCAAAGTATCTGCTAGTTGAAAATTTCATTGACAGTTTCAGGGACCGCGGTTTGTTTTGCCGAATGTCCTTGAATCGGACGATGGTCCTAATTTCACCGTCCTGGAACCAGCTTATAGTCCTTCAATACAATGTCTGGAGTAGAGGATTTGAAGACTATTTCGACTTACATTAGTCGCTGGAGTGGGCAATTGAACCAATCAGTAAAGTATGTCCCAAACACGATCTTCACGATTGTCGGATATTGAACGTTTATCGGGAAGTTGATAAGTGGTTAGGAAGGTTTTTCGACCACAGACCTATCCGAGAAATTCTAGAGACTACTATTATCATTGACGGGCCTTGTGACCATTGAAGTCATAACTGGCTGTCCTGGAAGTGAAGTCCCGGAACCTTCCACAGTTTCTGCCAGTTAAAAATTTCATTGGCTGTTCCAAGGACCGCAGTTTGTAATGCCGAAATGTCCTTGAATGCGACGACCTAGTTTCACGGTCCTCGAACATGCCGACAGTTCTCCAATACAATTTCTGGAGTGGCGCCTTTGAGGACTACTATGACTTACATCGGTCGCAGAAGTGCGTAATTGAACAGTTTAGGAAAGAGGCCCAGAACACGATATTCACGACCTTCGGATTTTAAGCGATTAAGGGGAACTTGATAAGTAATTAGCAACGCTTTTTTGCCGCAGACCTATCGAAGAAATTCTAGAGACAAGTGGTAATTATTAAGGATCCCTGTAGCTACCAACGAAGTCATCGCTGGCTGTCCTGGAAGTGAAGTCCCGGAACCGTCCACAGTTTCTGCGAGTTTAAAATTTCATTGGCAGTTCCAAGGACCGCAGTTTGTATTGCCGAAATGTCCTTGAATGCGACGCTGGACCTAGTTTCACGGTCCTCGAACATGCCGACAGTTCTCCAATACAATTTTTGGAGTGGCGCCTTTGAGGACTACTATGACTTACATCGGTCGCAGAAGTGCGTAATTGAACAGTTTAGGGAAGAGGCCCAGAACACGATATTCACGACCTTCAAATTTTAAGCCATTAAGGGGAACTTGATAAGTAATTAGCAAGGCTTTTTTGCCACAGACCTATTGAAGGAATTCGAGAGACTAGTGTCGTCATTAATGGTCCCAATGGCGACCAAAGAAGTCATAGCCGGCTATCCTGGAATTAACGTCCCGGAACCTTCCAAAGTATCTGCCAGTTAAAAATTTAATTGGCAGTTTCAGGGACCGCGGCTTGTATTGCCGAAGGTCCTTGAATCCGACGATGGACCTACGTTTTCGGTCCTGGAATATGCCGAAAGTTCTCCAATGCAATGTGTGGAGTGGCGCCTTTGAGGACTATTACAATTTACATTAGTCGCAGAAGTGGGTAATTGAACAGTTCAGGAAAAACGGCCAGAACACGATATTCACGACCTTCGAACATTGAGCGATTTACGGGAACTTGATAAGAGATTAGCAAGGCTTTATAGCACAGAACTCACGAAGAAAGTTTAGAGACTAGTGTTGTCATTAATGGTCCCAATGGCTACCAAAGAAGTCATAGCTCGCTGTCCTGGAAGTGACGTCCCGGAACCTTCCCATGTATTTGTCGGATAAAAATTTTATTGGCAGTTCCAGGGACCACGGCTTGTATTGCCGAAGGTCCTTGAATCCGACGATGGACCTAGTTTTACGGTCCTGGAATATGCCGAAAGTTCTCCAATGCAATGTGTGGAGTGGCGCCTTTGACGACTTTTACGATTTACATTAGTCGCAGAAGTGGGTAATTGAACAGTTCAGGAAAAAGGGCCAGAACACGATATTCACGACCTCCGAACATTGAGCGATTTACGGGAACTTGATAAAAGATTAGCAAGGCTTTATAGCACAGAACTATCGAAGAAATTCTAGAGACTAGTGTTGTCATTAATGGTCCCAATGGCTACCAAAGAAGTCATAGCTCGCTGTCCTGGAAGTGACGTCCCGGAACCTTCCCATGTATTTGCCGGATAAAAATTTTATTGGCAGTTCCAGGGACCACGGCTTGTATTGCCGAAGGTCTTTGAATCCGACGATGGACCTAGTTTTACGGTCCTGGAATATGCCGAAAGTTCTCCAATGAAATGTGTGGAGTGGCGCCTTTGAGGACTATTATGACTTATATTAGTCGCAGTAGTGGGTGATTGAACAGTTAAGGCAAGAGTGTCCAGAACGCGATGATCACGAACTTCGGATATTGAGCGATTAACGGGAATTTGATGAATGATTGGCAAGGATTTTTTGTCACAAACCTATCCAAGAAATTCTAGAGACAAGTGGTATTATTAAGGATCCCTGTAGCTACCAACGAAGTCATAGCCGGCTGTCCTGGAAGTAACGTCCCGGAACCTTCCAAAGTATCTGCTAGTTAAAAATTTAATTGGCAGTTTCAGGGACCGCGGCTTGTATTGCCTAAGGTCCTTGAATCCGACGATGGACCTAGTTTTACGGTCCTGGAATATGCCGAAAGTTCTCCAATGCAATGTGTGGAGTGGCGCCTTTGCGGACTATTACGATTTACATTAGTCGCAGAAGTGGGTAATTGAACAGTTCAGGAAAAAGGGCCAGAACACGATATTCACGACCTTCGAACATTGAGCGATTTACGGGAACTTGATAAGAGATTAGCAAGGCTTCATAGCACAGAACTCACGAAGAAGTTCTAGAGACTAGTGTTGTCATTAATGGTCCCAATGGCTACCAAAGAAGTCATAGCTCGCTGTCCTGGAAGTGACGTCCCGGAACCTTCCCATGTATTTGTCGGATAAACATTTTATTGGCAGTTCCAGGGACCACGGCTTGTATTGCCGAAGGTCCTTGAATCCGACGATGGACCTAGTTTTACGGTCCCGGAATATGCCGAAAGTTCTCCAATGCAATGTGTGGAGTGGCGCCTTTGAGGACTATTACGATTTACATTAGTCGCAGAAGTGGGTAATTGAACAGTTCAGGAAAAAGGGCCAGAACACGATATTCACGACCTCCGAACATTGAGCGATTTACGGGAACTTGATAAGAGATTAGCAAGGCTTCATAGCACAGAACTCACGAAGAAGTTCTAGAGACTAGTGTTGTCATTAATGGTCCCAATGGCTACCAAAGAAGTCATAGCTCGCTGTCCTGGAAGTGACGTCCCGGAACCTTCCCATGTATTTGTCGGATAAACATTTTATTGGCAGTTCCAGGGACCGCGGCTTGTATTGCCGAGGGTCCTTGAATCCGACGATGGACCTAGTTTTACGGTCCTGGAATATGCCGAAAGTTCTCCAATGCAATGTGTGGAGTGGCACCTTTGAGGACTATTACGATTTACATTAGTCGCAGAAGTGGGCAATTGAACAGTTCGGGAAAAAGGGCCAAAACACGATATTCACGACCTTCGAACATTGAGCGATTTACGGGAACTTGATAAGAGATTTTTATAGCACTTTATAGCACAGATCTATCGCAGAAATTCTAGAGACTAGTGTTGTCATTAATGGTCCCAATGGCTACCAAAGAAGTCATAGCTCGCTGTCCTGGAAGTGACGTCCCGGAACCTTCCCATGTATTTGTCGGATAAACATTTTATTGGCAGTTCCAGGGACCGCGGCTTGTATTGCCTTGAATCCGACGATGGACCTAGTTTTAAGGTCCTGGAATATGCCGAAAGTTCTCCAATGCAATGTCTGGAGTGGCACCTTTGAGGACTATTATGACTTATATTAGTCGCAGTAGTGGGTAATTGAACAGTTAAAGAAAGAGTGTCTAGAACGCGGTATTCACGACCTTCGGATATTAAACAATTAACGGGAACTTGATGAGTGATTAGCAAGGATTTTTTGCCACAGACCTATCCAAGGAATTCTAGAGACAAGTGGCATCATTAAGGATCCCTGTAGCTGCCAACGAAGTCATAGCTGGCGGTCCTGGAAGTGAAGTCCCGGAACCTTCTGAAGTTTCTGCCAGTTAAAAATTTTATTAGCAGTTCCAGGGACCGCGGCTTGTATTGCCGAAGGTCCTTGAATCTGACGCTCGACCTAGTTTTACGGTCCTGGAACCCGTCGACAGTTCTCCAATACAATGCCTAGAGTGGCGGATTTGAGGACTACTTCGATTTAGATTCGTCGCCGGAGTAGGTAATTGAACCAATCAGTAAAATATGCCTCAAATACGATATTCACAATCGACGGATATAGAACGATTATTGGGAAGTTGATTGTGGATATTGAAGTTGAAACGTGAATGTTATGTATGATGAATATTGTACTGAATGGTTCAATTACTCACTACCGCGACTAATGTAAATCGAATTAGTCCTCAAAGACGCCACTCCAGATATTGCATTGGAGATCTGTCGGCAGGTTCCAGGACCGTGAATCCAGGACCATCGCCAGATTCAAGGACCTTCGGTAATACAAATCGCGGTCCCTGGAACACACGAAGCATGAAACTTTGTTTGAGCTGCTGAGTATCGCAAGCGCGCCGAGCGCATGCGCGCTTGGCTCAGTCTACTTGGCAAAATATTTTCCACCAATCAGATTAGATTAGATTAGATTAGCGTGCCTGTTTTCCATCTCACAAAAGATCAATTGATATTTCTGAAAAAGGAAAAAACCTAGATCCTATTGTCGAAAATAATTAATTAACATTGTAGATGAATTGATATTAACATATGTTATACACTGAAGATTTTTCATTATTCATTGTATTTACAAAGCGTAAGCGAACGTTCTGGGTGACATTCAAGTCCTTTATATTATATTTAAATTTGCCGCTTCGTTTGAATTGCCGAATAGAGTCTCATGCGCGCGCAACCATGCGTGCGCGTGCGTGATTGTAGAACGTGATGTTATTGATGGAATATTTTGCGCCAATAAAATCGCGTTCCTGTTTTCTACCTTGGACAAATGCAAATTATATTTTAGAAAAAAAATCGATTTTTTTGCTGATTACGATTAGTTAATCGTACATGAATTGATATTGATTTATATAATCCATTTGAAGATATCCGTTGTTATTGTATTTACATATTTCATTAGACAGCTATCGCTCTGTCTAAATCTCAAGCCCATCGTTGTACATTCAAATTTGCCGCTTCGTTTGAGTTGCTGGCTACAGTCAGCGCGCAACGTGCGCGCCCGCGAGCCGGAAGACGATTCAATTGGCGGAATGTTTTACGCCAATTAGATCGCGTTTTCGTTTCCCGCCTCATCGCAGTCATCTCCCGCGGTTTCGCGGCTTTTACATCGTGGCGTACCAGTGGTCGTCAAAAAGTGTTCTAATTCAGAAGACCAAATTCGGAAGAGACGATCGTACGGCGAGAGACAATGGGCGACCGAGACGATCCCGGAGAGGCACGTAATGAGGGTAATGAAAATCTTTGTTTTTTTTCGCTTCGTGACAATGGCTGAAAAGGACATTGCGCGTAATAACTCTGTGTACGGCATTTTTTTTAGCCGTAAAGAGCGATGAAAAGCTTGTTTTGTGTGAGGCCAAAAATGAGCCTTCTAAGGAATCACTCGACGCAGTGGGAAAGGCCGATTTAGACTCTAGCCCGGTACCGCCATTATTGTCTGATTCCGGCAAATTAATTACAGGTAAGAAAAGTATGCTTAATACAAAATAATCTCGACGTTATCGGAGCATAAAACGTCGTATGACACAAGAATTTTTATAATTATTCTTAGACGAAGAATTTATCGGCAATTTGACTTCTCTGATGGATTCCAACGGACTTCCTGATGAAAGCGGAATCAGGACCTCGTTGGAAAGTGAAATTCTAAATGGTAAAAATCTTTTATTAACTTCATCTTTTCAATCGGATCAATATTGATACGCTGTGTCTTTCCGAAGAATATTTCATTGCTACGCTGCGTTTCTTCAATGAATATTTTATTGCTACGCTGCGTCTCTTCGATGAATATTTTATTGCTACGCTGCGTATCTTCGAAGAATATTTTATTGCTACGCTGCGTCTCTTTGAAGAATATTTTATTGCTACGCTGCATCTCTTCGAAGAACAATTTATTGCTACGCTGCGTAACATAGCAACATAATATTCTTCGTGAAGCGAAGAATCCTTCGCTATGCAACGACTTGTCGCTAAACAATAAATTGGAATGCTGTGTGTCTTTTAAAACGAAAGCCTATGTTGGTATTCTACAAAGATACGAAGTTAAATTTTTTTAAAAAAATAATACAAAAAAAATCCAAAGAAAATTAAAAATTGGAAAAAAGTAAATAAATAATAAGTGTTCGAACAAAAGCCGTGCAATCTGTAATCGTCAAAGTTTGTTTTGGGAAATAATGGGATTTTAGGCGATTATTGTCTACACTCAAGATAATAAGTCTTTTGCAACGGATTTTAAGAAAAAAAATGATTTTCTTTTCTGCACATTTTTTTTCATAACATCCGATGCTTACAGGTTCCACTTCGCTCGATTTGTCGAGCAGAGAGGTGTCATCGATACTGCACCAGCTAACGTCGGAGTCTGGTGAGAGTTCTGTAAATTTACTTAGTTTCGTTTATAAATCAACTATCAGTCAGTAATATTTTCTTAGAGAAGTATAATATACGTTCACATATACGTTCTTTACGGTTAGTTTATCTAATTTCTTCTCGAATAACAATGGCTTCGATGGGGTGAATTTTATGTGAAAATTTTGTGCTTTGTAGAAGGGTAGAAAAATCTGTTATTCAGGGATTTCGTTCAATCTTCGACAACCTTTACACCACTGGTGCTGTTACGATCGCGCTGCGAGAGGATCCGCTGCCTGCGGATCCAAATTGCGCAGCACGATTCGAAACCCCGATACGCGCGGAAAGATCGCCTTCGCGCTGACGAGGGTTGCAGCGATAAAATTTCGCTGCCGCCGCCGTCGCGCGAAGACCTCGAAACTAAATATCTAAATGATAAGTTCCCAAGAAGACTGACCGTTGCGCGTGACTCGGTAATGGATATCGCGATGGCGTTTTCCGTCGCCGAGTCCGTCAAACAATAAAAACGCGAAGATTGCAAAAAAACCCCCCCGGCTTGCCACCCGCCGATTGCGAGATGAGCTCGGCGGATGAGCTCGCCGAGGAGAGCAGTCCCGTTTTGACACGAGAAGCGAAAGCTTGTCATCGGAAAAACTCCTCGTAGAAGCTCTTGCATAGCATTGTCAATCTGTCAATAGAGATCCGCGGTCCATAGAAATTGTTCATAAAGTCAATAGGGCCGAAGGGAGCTTTGACTAGTATCTGCACCGCGACGGTCAGTCTTCACGTGCTAGGTTAAGTGTTACACCTTGTGCCACGAACTCTAAAGTAACAGTCGTGTAGAATTTAAGTGATCGCAGCCACCCGAAAGTGTAGAAGGAGGAAGAAAAGTGACTGCGATCTTAATAATATTGTAAGTAGAATATAAGGACTGGCATGAGAGAATGGAATGAATGAAAAGAGTAGAGCGAATCATCAGTCTAGAATAATCAAACTAAAATATTTTCAATAAATCTTTACTTTGTTAATCTTCAAAATTTGGAATCAAATCTCGTCATCCTTCAAAGAAAACCCAATCATCCTCAAGAAACGCCCTGTATAGGACGTCCGGAAAAGATCCCAAAAACAAAATTAAATATAAACCCTTCGTACTTCATACGAAGGGGTTCACTTGAGAGCCCAATAACGCCCTGGGACGTAACAAGTAAACTGGTGTCAGAAGTGGGATACCGGTAATATTCTTGAGATTTGTTGTGCGACCTTGTCAACATATTTAAAATTAAATACTTTTCAAACAAATTCCAAAATTCAAATTTTTATTTTATTTTCAAAAATTTAAATCTTTATTTATTCATTCATATATATATATATATATACCCGTGATATTTGACAATCCAATCTCTGCGTTACCAATGGTTCAACTGTCTCGCGGTCCCTTGGTACCAGGTTACCCCGAACAGGAGGTATTTTCCGAAGTATTGTGGGGCGGTTCAGCAATATTCGAGCCGAACCCTAATTACGGTATAAATATCGTCAGGGCTTCCGAACTAAGGCCAACCGCAGAAATACACTCTGCATTGCCGTCCATCCTTTTGATGAACGGTGAACAAATCGAACTCATCGGTACTATCCTGATAACATCAACGGAAGGGGTTGGGGGTCCGGAATTATCGACCTATTTGTTTTATATCGCGGAGACTTTCCCCGGGCCATACGCGGGGGTTCTTGGGTGTTGGGGTAATTATAACCCGCTCACGTACGAATACCTCGCGGTAATTCAAGCACCGGGAGAATAAACCAGTAACGGATTTAGCGTTGCGTAACCGATTCGTTATATTACAACCCGAATCGGAATCAATATTCTAAATAAATAAACTGGTAGTAAACTGGTGTCAGCTCACTAAAGTTTAATCAATCGCTCGCGATGGCAAACGAAGCGCCAGCCGCGCTCGACTTGTCGACGCAAGCGCTGCAGAACGTCAGCACCGCGATGCAAAACATGACATTATATAATCGGTACGCGAACTTGCCCGTTTTCGACGGGAAGAATATGTCGCTAAGGGATTTCCTCCAGGATCTCCAAAATGTGGCGACGTTCGTGCCAGCCGAAAACGAACCGGAATTCGTCGCGGCGGTAATTTCCAAATTACGCGGAAGTGTGCGCAATTGCGTGTACGGAGAAACCGTAAACACAGTCGTCGCATTAACAAAATTATTAAAGAAACGGCTCGCGCGTGGAAAAACATACGCGTATTATAGTCAACAAATTTCATCCATACGGATGAAAAAGGGGGAAACAGTCGACGATTTTTACGATAGGATACGAATTCTTATCAGCGGAAGTCGTTCGGCATACCGAACACAACACAACGGCCAAGACCCGCCGGATAGGGCAACAGATCCCATTTACGATCTCGCGTTGGCCGGGTTCATGGACGGTTTGCCGACAAATATCGCTCAAGCCGTGTGGCCTCGAGCGCCAAAAACGTTAGAAGACGCGTACGAAATCGCGGCCGAATATATCGACAATGAAGAACGTCGATCGCGCCGCGATGGGTTCACCGCGCAAGTACTTTATGGTACTTACGGCGATTCGCGAGGGCGATCGCCCGACCCACGCTATAATAACTACGGCGACCCGCGTGGACGATCGCCTGATCCACGATATCGAAATTACGGAGATTCGCGCGGTCGATCACCGGAACCGCGATACTCTAACTACGGCGAATCGCGCGGCCGATCACCGGATCCGCGAACAAATTGGCAAAGTCAACAATCCACACACCGCTCGCCTAGCCCGAATTGGCAGGCAAGAGATGGGCGAAACGGTGCAGCGCAATCACAACCCGATCCGACCCTTACGAAAAGAGACAAGGGTGCCGCGGAACGCTTTCCCGAGGGTTGCGGGCACGAATATTGTTGGTCCTTGGGTAGAGGCTGTCCTTGTTGCCCATGGAATCGACGACGCCCGTCCGAAGCTCGGCTACCGCATGTCGAGGCTCCTTTAAACTCGCAATCGGCTCGTCCCGCGGAAACGGCGGCGAGCCGAGCGCGAACGAATTCACCGGCGAACAGGGCGCGATCGCCCGACGGGCTACCCTCAGTGAGGTTCCTGGGAAACAATGCCTCGTCCTCTGGAGCCCAACTCCCGTCGAGAACCCAGTAGTCGAACTGGCTGCACCGGAGTTACGCGACAAGAAGGGACGATTCTTTCTTGACACGGGCTCCGCGACCAGCCTGATAAAATTAGACTCGCTTAACGAGGAGCTGCGAGTAAACGTACATGACATAATCTGGATAACGGGCTTGGAAGAAACAAAGATTCCTACTCTGGGCTCCGTTAATCTACATTTCAACGAAAAGCCGAGTAAATTTTACGTAGTTCGCAGTTTGCCACTAACTAGCGACGCGCTAATCGGCAAACCATTCTTCTACGACGAAGGAGCAGAAATTTCTTTTCATCATAAAGCTCTCATAACACGTAGCGACCCTATCCGTCCGAAGCCGTTTATCGAAACTCCTTCGGAAGACGCCAATCGAACGGCGGAGGTGCTATTCACAAGATCAAACCCCGCGAAGACTAAGTTCAAGCTACGTGCGCGCATGCGGCAGCAAATTGCGTTGCCGATCGCGAATTCGGATTTAACCGAGGGTTATTTGCCGCGGGTAGAGACTTCAAAGGGCGTGTACGTGGGTAACGCGATCGTGACGCAGAACGAGGGCGTTTGCCAAGTCCTCGCGATTAATACGCGTTTCGAAGACATTGAGATAGAGTTGGGTCCACAACAAATCGAATCATTCGAGTTAAGAAACCCGGAAGATGTCGATTCAGAGTTCTCAGATACCGATTCTACGGAAGAAGAAATTTCTCCACCCGTCGATAGAGTCTCGGCGATAATGGCCGCTCTGCGGCTAGACGATCTCAACGAGGAGGAGCGTCGACACGTTCGGCGACTCGTTGAAGAATTTCCTTACCGATACAATCTACCGGGAGACAAATTACAGCGAACGGATCTGGTGTATCATCGGATTCCGACGATCGATGATCTCCCGGTAAATACAAAACAATACCGATTTCCTGTCGTCTATAAAGAGGAAATGGATCGACAGGTATTGAAGAAACTGAACGACGGAGTCATAATCCATTCCTGCTCCCCGTACAACTCTCCCGTGTGGATCGTGCCAAAGAAGGCTGATTCACAGGGACGACCGAGGATGCGGATGGTTATAGACTTCCGCAAATTAAATGAAAAGACTATCTCGGACGGCTATCCTCTGCCAAACATGATTGAAATCCTGGAACAGCTCGGTCAAGCGAAATATTTTTCGACATTCGATCTGGCGAGCGGATTTCAACAAATACCGATGGACCCGCGAGATAGTCAAAAGACCGCATTTTCCACTCTGAACGGCCATTACGAATATTCTCGAATGCCGGAAGGATTGAAGAATGCGCCTGCAACATTCCAGCGCCTAATGGATCGCGTACTATTGGGTCTACAGGGCACGGAATTATTCGTGTACCTGGACGACATAGTAGTATTCGCAGCATCCCTCGAAGAACACGAGAAAAAGGTTCGCAGACTCATGATGCGTCTAGAGGATGCGAACCTGAGCTTGGAACCGGACAAATGCTCCTTTTTGCGTAGAGAGGTAGCTTATCTCGGTCATATAGTTAGCTGCGATGGGCTCCACATGGACCCCAAAAAGCTCGAGTCGGTTCGACATTTCCCGGTGCCGAAGACGCAGAAAAATGTGCGTCAATTCCTCGGCCTCTGCGGTTATTATCGTCGGTTTATACTCGACTTCGCAGCAATGTCCAAGCCACTCTCGGACCTGTTAAAAAAGGGACAACCCTTTGTATGGGGGCCCGAGCAGAAAAGGAGTTTCCGGGCATTGAGGAAGGCTCTATGTAGTGAGCCTATTTTACGATACCCGGATCTCGAAAAACCATTCACCTTGACAACCGATGCGTCAGATCTCGCGCTCGGCTCGGTACTGTCTCAAGAGCACGACGGTTTCGATCTGCCGGTTGCGTATTATTCACGCATCTTGTCGCCAGCCGAGGTGAATTACGCGACCACAGAGAAGGAATGTTTAGCAATAATTGATTCAATTGAACAATTTGCAACATACCTTTATGGGAAGAAATTCACTCTCGTAAGCGATCACGAGCCACTAAAGTGGATGCAAACGACGCTCGATCCAGGTAAAAGGCTTAACCGGTGGAAAATGCGATTGCGTAAGTATGATTACGACTTCGTATATAAACCGGGAAAGCTGAATGTGAATGCCGATGCGCTCTCGCGCAATCCGGTCGCTCGCGAGCTTTCAAGCTCGAGCGATAGCGAGGAGGAAGCTAAGGAAAAAAATAGCCAAATAAGTTTGACGGTATTGCCGATTTCTTCCGGCGCCGGTCCTAGCAAAGGAGCTATACCGAAGCCAAAATCGATCCTCAAACCTCCTTCGGGATCGCGGGTTAAAAAGTCATCTCGAGTGACCTTGCCACCGAGTACAGACGCGATAGCAGGCCGCACGCGCGCAAGATTACAATCCGCGCCGGCCGCCGCGCCTGTATACAAGGAAGTAAGCTCGAGTTCGGAGGCTTCCGATCCACCGATTCAACGGTTGCATAGAAGTATGCTACCTGCGGAATTATTGCCTCCGAAGAGACCGATAAAAGACCCGCCGGTTGTGGCTCAGCCGGAGGTTGAGCCCGCGGAAGAACCTGAAAAGGATACCGATGCCGCAACCGAGCAAGCAAAAGGCGAAATGGCGCCCCACGATCGCTCAAGCATTGCGGTGGTTGTCAGGCCGCCAATGGACGAAACCGATGACGAAGATGATGTTCGGGCTGATGAAATTATGCAACCCGAACGACAGACTAAAGATTGTCCTACGAAATCTTTACAAGAGTCTCTTCAGTGGTTTGATGAGTCGCTACGCTTATTGGAAAGCCGATATACGAAGGGCGATGACACAATCACGGAGTCAAACGCGCCTGAGATAGGCGAATTTGATTGGCCCGATTTCGTGT
Organism: Ischnus inquisitorius; assembly: GCA_963924025.1. Lineage (NCBI taxonomy): Eukaryota > Metazoa > Arthropoda > Insecta > Hymenoptera > Ichneumonidae > Ischnus > Ischnus inquisitorius. The sequence continues at coordinate 19,588,926 of OZ001244.1, forward strand.
CCGAAGGAAACGAGATACAGCCGGAGGCACACGAAATTCTTCATACATTGGACCCCTACGATGACACCGGACTCGACCTCGAATTATCGCGGCGGTTGGAGAAAATCGCCAAGCGAGAAAAGGGGGTGAGCGAGGCCGAACTATTACGACGTGTGAGCGTTATGGGATTGCCGCAGTCACAAAAAGAAGACGGCGGTGATGCAGATGACGAGAGCGATGTAATTGAGGAAAATAAAACAGCCTCGCCCGTCGCCTCGGAATCAGCAGCCTGTACCGTGCCGGCGGTACCGCGGCGATCGGTTCGATGGTCGCTGCCTCCCGTCGACCATAATCCTATAGCCCGCTCGACGCCGCATCCTAAACGAGTCCCGAGGACAATAGTTGAGGACGATACGATATTACATTCGACAACTATACCGAATGTACAATCGAAATCCGGAATCAATTGTCCATCGGATGTATTCATTGCCGTGTCGTCGGATAGCGATTCAGAAACCGACTCCGATCGCGAACTCAAAGGCGAGTCCTCGGCTATAGAAATGAAAAGTAAGCCGGTAGTAGGCACTCGCGAGTGTCTTACCTATCGAGCTGATAATTACGTGCATTTTATTTCTGCCGACGGCAAATTGTCTACCCCTATTGGGAGACTGTTAGCCGACTTGGGAAAAATAAATCCACAGGCCATAAAAACCCAAGGGTTACGGGCCGGTCAGATAGCAGTAACACCACATGGCGAACGCAACGTGTACAGCGTCGTCATAAAAGACCGTTACTTCGACAGAACACTCGAAGACGACCTATTGCTGGGTCTGGAAAATTTGAAAAAAATTGTCATAAATTCCGGCATTAACTCGTTTCGAATTTCACGTTCGGGAGATTTCTCCGACGTCCTACCGAGCGGACGTCTGGCAGAAAAACTACACGAGCTCTTCGATAAGTCCGGCGTGGCCGTAACGGTTTGCTACGGCAAACTATTGTTGCCGCCGGAAGAGTCGAGAGCAAAGATAATAAACGAATTTCACTGCAGTCTCGTTGGCGGACACAAAGGCGTAACAAAAACCTATCGGAAAATCCGAGAACGGTTTTTTTGGCCCGCTCTCCGCAACGAGGTACAAAACTTTGTTAGGCGTTGTAAGGGCTGTCAAGAGCGTAAGCTTGTACGGGCTAAGACCCGTGAGCCCATGCTGTTAACAGATACGCCCGCTGATACTTTCGACAAAGTGTCTCTTGACACAGTGGGTCCTCTGCCCACCACTCCACATGGTAATAAACATATCCTCACCATGCAGGACCATTTGTCGAAGTATTGTCTAGTCGAGCCTATACCGGATTTAAAAGCTACAACGATCGCCGAAGCTGTGGCGCGCCGATTGTTTACGCAATTCGGTGCCCCGCGAGCTATCCTCACCGATCGAGGAGCGGCTTTTATTAGCGGACTATTGCAGGAAATATCTGAGATATTTCACATTAAACAAACTACAACCTCTGGATATCGCCCGCAAACGAACGGGGCTCTAGAGAGAAGTCACATTGTATTGGTGGAATATATTAAACAATATGCCACCCAATACGATGATTGGGATAGACTGTTGCCGTACGCGGAACTATCGTACAATACGTGCGTTCATGAGGCAACAAATTTCACACCATATGAAATTGTATACGGGAAACTGGCTCGATTACCGAGTGAGTTCCCCGTCGACAATAAACTAGAAACATATAACTCTTACACCATCGAGCTAATCAAGCGACTATCGGAAATTAGAGCGATGGCGGGGGACAATTTAAACAAAGCAAAAGAAAAGTCAAAGGGTTACTATGATCGGAAGATCCGCCCCTTCGAAGGTAAAGTCGGAGATAGCGTTTATGTCCTGAAAGAACCGAAAAAGGGGAAATTCGATTGTCAATATCACGGACCATATAAAATCGTAGAGATCTCGGATCGAAGTAACGTAATCCTAGAGACAATAAATGGACAGAGAATTCGCAAGCATGTTGACAAGGTATAGTTGGCATACGAGTGAATAAAATAATCATATACACAAAATGTAATGTAATACAGAAATATATACTGTGTAAGTCCGGAGGGCTTGAGCGCCGCTCGGGGTAACGTCCTATGTACGCCGGATGGAGCTAGACCGGGCGAGCGAGAGAGACGGACTATGCACGCGCTCCGTCTGAGCGCTACCTGTCTTCGTCGCTCTGCGAACGCCACGCGTCGCCGAGCCTTCCCGACCAAGGAATGAGAAAGACTGTAGAACGGTGTGTGCGAGAAGGTATGCGTGTGAGTGAGCGCGAGCTGAGACTTGTGTTGTGTTACAGACACGGATTGCCGGTGCGCGATAATAAGTTGACCGAACTTTCGCGGCCAAAGTAACCGGAGGAAAACAATGAAGCTGTGGGTGTTAGTCGGGTGTCTGATGGGTTACGTCTTCGGTGAACTCAACCGAAATAATGCCTATCATGTGACAACAGTGACGGATCGTCCAGGACTATACTACGAGCGCGTGGTTACACTCCGATTGCAACACGTCGATTGGAGGGTGGCAGTGTTTATCGACTTGGAAAAATTCATCTCGAGCTTCCCGGAAGAACATGCGACTTTGACGGTAGCGTTGGAAAAGTGCTACGAAGTGACACGGACAATGTTCTTCGATACTAACTTTCCGCGAGGCAAGTGCGACGAACTTTTGAACTCTAATCATATTGCCAGCCGCATCGCGCGTGCAAGGGAATTGGCGAGCGAGTTGTCGAGAATAGCTCACGATTCGGCGCCAATACGCGACTTGGGAAGCGTACATCTACGAACGATGAGAAAACGAACCGTTCCGTTAGGATTCATAGGCTCCTTAAGCAAGTCGCTTTTCGGGACAATGAACGAAGAAGATGCGGAATACATAAATTCGCAAATCGATCGTTTGTTCTCTGATCAAGCAAACATCACACGGCTCATTGGAACACAGATGCATCTCACTCGCTCCATCCTCCAGGAGCTACACGAAGAACATCTCGCGGAAACCAGAAGAGTCAAGATTATGGATCATCGGATAAACGAAATGTGGAAAACAATAGGCGGAATCACAAAAGATACTGCCGAATTGATCTTCCGCGTAGAACTCGTGAACTATGCGAGGCGCGTCGAAATAAAAATCGATCGTTATATCGATGCGTGTGAGCAATATTTACGCGTCATCACCTTTGCCAGAGACGGGCGTTACCATCCAGCCGTTCTTACCACGGCACAGCTATCGGCCATCTCGGGCGAGATAAGGGAGCGCGCGTCCGAGTTCGAATTTCCGTTGGCCGGCGACTACCTACGAGGCGAGCTACTGGCGCGTGTGGCGCGCGCCGACCTGATCTATCATTCGGGAAGGCTATTGATCATCGCGCATATCCCGCTGCTGGACCGGATGAGCTACAATCTTTATCGAATGCATCCGTGGCCGGTTCCACAAACGGGAATTAATTCAACAGGATCGGCTCACGTGACGCCAATAACCAATTACATCGCAGTATCGTACGACCGACGCAGTTATTTTATGGCGGACGATATTTACGTGGCTGGTTGCAATCGGCTAGAGAAAAAGTACATCTGCACCATGGAAACGCCGCTACATGAGGTATCGACATCGGAGCAGTGTGAGATCACGATGCTTACGAGACCGTCCGTACAGGCGTATCGCAACTGTAACGTGAGAGTCCGAACTCAACACAGGGCCTCGTGGATACATTTGCCGTCTCAAGGCGGATGGCTGTTCTCTCTGAACGACAAAGAACAGATACACATTCTTTGTCCAGGACTTGACGAAATTACGACCACGCTGCAGGGGGCCGGGGTGTTTCATCTTAGCCCGAACTGCGTGGGGCGAACGCGTACAACGGCACTTACCGGCATAAGGACTTACAATAGCCGGGAGCAATACTTTTATACTCCGGACATTTCCCTCAACGTGACTATCGTGGTGCCGAGACTTCTCGAACGTCTCGATGCCGCAAATTTCGCGTTGCCCACCGAACCAATCGAAGAAGCAACGACGGAGAAAAATCCGGAGACTTGGAAGTTGCAAGAGGACGGTGAGTCGTTGTTTGAAATCGAACGACGGATCGCCGAAATAGGCACGCACCGACGCGAGAAACAACAGCGAAGTTATTTATTTCTCGCTGGCTTCTCGTGCCAGGGGCTGATTATCGCCTCATTAATATTGTATTGCTGTGGCCCGAGGATATTGAGAGCTCTAACGTGCCTGTGCAACACGAGACGTCGTCACCGCAGCAGTCTCGAAGAAAGAAATTATAAACCAGAGAACGATAACGACTCTGGACGAAATCTGCGTGCGAGGCTGCGTACAAAGAAGGGCTATCGGTCTCCCAGCGCAATACGAGGAAAAGCAGCGTCAGCAACGTTTCACGCGGAAAGCGAAGACGCCGTAAACTCAAGTGGTGCCGAGCGACGAAACAAAACACCGCTATGCTCCTTACCCCGGCAAGACGCCGTGGTAGATTAGGCAGGGCCCAGTCGCCTCGAACCTTTGTGCCCCCCACCACGACCAACAAGGGGCACCGGAAAAAGGAATCGGCGACTTCGAGATGCAGAGCGGTCAGTCATTACCAAACTGTCGACCGAGCCGAGCAGTCAAGCATTCTTGATAATTATTCGGACTTCGTCGCGAGTGCGGAGATATCAAATCATATCATAAACGAATTATACTTAGCTTCACTTGTGAATTCACGCGTGCGTAAAAACAAACATTTAGTGAAAACCCGAGTGAGCCTGGACGTTAGAGAGTTATCGGTGCGTATTAGTTCGTCGAATTCTGTGCGTGTGCCTTTGTGACTTTCGCGCCTTGTCACGGCCTTCCGACAAACCTCCCTGTTGCCAAGCGCTCTGGCGCTTCCCGCTTCGCGCGAGTACTCGCACGGAGTATTCTGAGCGGACTTCCTCTGAGCGGACTCTCGCTCGAGATTGTCTCGCTCGAATACCTCTGGGCGTACTCGGAGTATTCTGAGCGGACTTTTTCTGAGCGGACTCTCGCTCGAGATTGTCTCGCTCGAATACTCCCGAGCGTACAACCGCGCGGGCGTGTAGCGTTATTGTGTGTTTCCCGCTTCGCGCAAATACTCGCTCGGAGTATTCTGAGCGGGCTTTCTCTGAGCGGGCTCTCGCTCGAGGTTGCCTCGCTCGAATACCTCTGAGCGTACTCGGAGTATTCTGAGCGGACTTTTTCTGAGCGGACTCTCGCTCGAGATTGTCTCGCTCGAATACTCCCGAGCGTACAACCGCGCGGGCGTGTAGCGTTATTGTGTGTTTCCCGCTTCGCGCAAATACTCGCTCGGAGTATTCTGAGCGGGCTTTCTCTGAGCGGGCTCTCGCTCGAGGTTGCCTCGCTCGAATACCTCTGAGCGTACTCGGAGTATTCTGAGCGGACTTTTTCTGAGCGGACTCTCGCTCGAGATTGTCTCGCTCGAATACTCCCGAGCGTACAACCGCGCGGGCGTGTAGCGTTATTGTGTGTTTCCCGCTTCGCGCAAATACTCGCTCGGAGTATTCTGAGCGGGCTTTCTCTGAGCGGGCTCTCGCTCGAGGTTGCCTCGCTCGAATACCTCTGAGCGTACTCGGAGTATTCTGAGCGGACTTTTTCTGAGCGGACTCTCGCTCGAGATTGTCTCGCTCGAATACTCCCGAGCGTACAACCGCGCGGGCACCCAACCCTCTTCTCTTCCTCTCACCTTCGTCGGTCGGCAGGGCCGGGGGGAGGCGCGGAATCCAAATGGGGCGACGTGCAGGAACAAAACATCGGTTCCAGCAGGAGAAGACAATAGTCGCAGGGCAGGGTTCCACGCCCGATCAAGGACGCGAGGAGCCGACCGCCGCGGTGATCACCGCCGAGCCACAGCCATCCACCAGCAACGAAGACCAGCCATCGACGAGCGACACTCCAGAAACGCCATCCGAAGACCAGCGTCCGGTCACCGCCAGCACCGAGAATCAATTCCCGGTAGTTAGCACCACCGGAGCGACACCAGCGGAAAAACCCGTGGCTGTGGTACCGCCGTGGAAGGTAGACATCCTCTACGTGGTGCCAGAGCCACCGCCGCCGGGATTCCGACCGGCAGGAGAGCCAGCCGCGACCGAACCCGTGGCCGCTAACGAGCCGGCCGTGAACGAGCCCGCCGCGGAGCCGAGGAGACGCCGACCGGAGACCAGACCCGCGAGACGACGATCCGCGGATAGGGAACCAAGGGAGCCAAGGAGGAGAAGGCGACGTTCGGCCGAACGAGACCCGACGGTGGAAGAGCCACGTCGGAGCAGACGCCGAACCGCCAACACCGAGCCTGCAGCGGATCAGCCACCAGCGTTGCTGCAAGCGGCGAACGAGCCAGCAGGACCGCTGATCGACCCACCGCCACCACGAAGACGACCCGGGCCATTGTCATCGCGACACCGCACGGTCACCCGAGTCCCGGCAGTCGCGCTTGACAGGATCGAGCCAGCGCGGGAAACAGTCGCCGTACCGGCTATCGAACCCGCGGAACGAGTGCGCGAACCCGCGGAACGAGTGCACGAACCCGCGGAACGAGTGCGCGAACCCGCGGAACGAGTGCGCGAACCCGCGGAACGAGTGGGCGAACCCGCGAGACAAGCCGCAGACACAAACACGAGTGTAAGCGCAAACGCGAGCACAAGTGCGGACGCGAGCGCGAACACGAGTGCGAACGCGAGTGCGACCGCGAACGGGAGTGTGTCCGCGAGCACGAGTGGGCCCTCAACAGGACAACCGCGACCGGGACCGACAGGCATCGCTCCACCTCCGGGAACAGTGCCCCTCGGTCAGCAATTAAGTGCGCGAGTGACCGCGGACATTACAATCGTCACGCTTGAATAACAAGCTAGTGCGCGATCCAGAAAGTGCAAAGAAGCAATGGAGCAACGCGAGATCTCCACCACCCTAAAGGGCCAGTGCGCGTGCTGCGGAATATTGTCGACGCAATGCTCCGACTGGCAAAAGTGCTACGAGCAGTTCATGCTGCGGCCAGAAAGGGGTAGCAAGGGCCGCACATGCGTCCTCTGTTGCTCCTTTGTGGCAAGCAAAGACACGGCAACCCACGCCGGAGTGTGCCTCTCCCGATACGCGCGATGTGTCGCGGATCTGAAGTGCCAACGAAGCACAATGCCAGCCGGCATGCGTGCTTCCGAACTGAAAGAAACGCGGGAAGCGCAAGGGCCATCGACGGCTACCACCAGCGCGGGAGCGCGACCCCGGACGATTTGGCCTTCAAGACGACCGGGCGCGCCGGTAAAACGGCCCGCAACGATTACCGTCAAGGACAAGGGGCTGCAAACGGACAAAGTGTCTGTTAAGGACAAAGGGATTCAGACGGCACCCTTGCACCTGGAGCCCGGCGCCTCCTATTCATATATTCAGTGGGTAGGACCGCTGCGCCTCGGGCGTCCGCTCTATCCCGCCGACAGACGGCGCTTAGAGCGGGCATTCGAGACGTTGTGGGGAGAAATTTACTCCCTCATCGACGGGGCAGAGGAGGCCGCGTCAACAGCGGCCAAGCCATCGGCACCCCCGGCTGAATCAAAGGAACCATCCAAGGCTGAATCCAAGGATTCAGCGCCACCGGATCAGGAGGTAGAGAGTGAGCTCGCCGAGGAAGATCCGGGAGAAGGGGTGTTGGCTGATGACACCAAATCACCAGCCGCGCCCTCACTCCCGCCTTCCGAGCCTCCAATCGAGCGTGTTAGATCATGGCTCCACGACCACAAGCCGAGCCGAGACGTATTCATGCGCCGGGCCTACCAGTTTATGGACCTGCAGGGCCAAAGGGAACTGGAAAGACAGCTGGGGTACTCCCTGGCGGAGCCAGACGATTACAACATCGAGTCTGGCGCAGAAGAAGAAGAAACCGAGACAGGAAATCCGCCTGCAGGGGAGGTCGTGACGGAGATCGTCGCGGCCCCCACCTCGCAGGAGGAAAGCATCTCGGAAACAGAGGAAACAATCGGCCCGGAAAACGATCCACCGGGATCACCAAACAACGAACCGGTTGCATCCGGCACGCCAGTGGAGGACGCGACCGAGCCGGAACCACCCACCAACGAGGAAAATGAACGACAATTGTGGCTGCACCTACATGTGCAGTCACAATTGTACCTCGAGACTCCGGGCGAAGTCTTCACGGGGCTCGCGGATTTGGAGGACAACGAAAACGAGCCCCGCAACTAGAACGAGTCGACGGCGAGGGATTCCCGGCCGTCCAGGACGAGTCGACGGCGAGAGATACACGGCCGTCCGGAACGTGTCGACGGCGAGGGACACACGGCCATCGCCATGGATCATCAACGGGGCGTCCCGGAAACAAAACCTCCCCGAACGATCGGTATCGTTATAATTAATATACCGGTCAATACGAACCGCATCCATGCTGGATCTTTTTGTTTACATATATATATATATATATCTCCTATAAATAATCTATAAATAATTATCCGACGCGGACGTCGAATCTTAAGGGGGGAGGGTTGTTACGATCGCGCTGCGAGAGGATCCGCTGCCTGCGGATCCAAATTGCGCAGCGCGATTCGAAACCCCGATACGCGCGGAAAGATCGCCTTCGCGCTGACGAGGGTTGCAGCGATAAAATTTCGCTGCCGCCGCCGTCGCGCGAAGACCTCGAAACTAAATATCTAAATGATAAGTTCCCAAGAAGACTGACCGTTGCGCGTGACTCGGTAATGGATATCGCGATGGCGTTTTCCGTCGCCGAGTCCGTCAAACAATAAAAACGCGAAGATTGCAAAAAAACCCCCCCGGCTTGCCACCCGCCGATTGCGAGATGAGCTCGGCGGATGAGCTCGCCGAGGAGAGCAGTCCCGTTTTGACACGAGAAGCGAAAGCTTGTCATCGGAAAAACTCCTCGTAGAAGCTCTTGCATAGCATTGTCAATCTGTCAATAGAGATCCGCGGTCCATAGAAATTGTTCATAAAGTCAATAGGGCCGAAGGGAGCTTTGACTAGTATCTGCACCGCGACGGTCAGTCTTCACGTGCTAGGTTAAGTGTTACACCTTGTGCCACGAACTCTAAAGTAACAGTCGTGTAGAATTTAAGTGATCGCAGCCACCCGAAAGTGTAGAAGGAGGAAGAAAAGTGACTGCGATCTTAATAATATTGTAAGTAGAATATAAGGACTGGCATGAGAGAATGGAATGAATGAAAAGAGTAGAGCGAATCATCAGTCTAGAATAATCAAACTAAAATATTTTCAATAAATCTTTACTTTGTTAATCTTCAAAATTTGGAATCAAATCTCGTCATCCTTTAAAGAAAACCCAATCATCCTCAAGAAACGCCCTGTATAGGACGTCCGGAAAAGATCCCAAAAACAAAATTAAATATAAACCCTTCGTACTTCATACGAAGGGGTTCACTTGAGAGCCCAATAACGCCCTGGGACGTAACAGTGCTACAACCTCGTCAGCGAAGAGTGTGTTTTTTTCCTTTAACGAACAGAATTAAATCATCCGAAATTATAAATAAATAATGCGAAATTTACCTAATATTCTACGATCAAAAATCTCCTTCAATAATGTCTATCATTTATGATGTCCTTTGTATTTCATAAATTTCGACGTTCCTATACCCTATGATTTACCTATAGGATATCCAACGACGAAGACAGACGCTGAGCTCAAATCATCACCGCAAGATTCCTGCAAAGATGAGGAACGACGACGAATGATAATGACGAGCGATAATGGAATTGAAAAAACAGAACGTTTTGACTCAGAAAAAATCATAAGCGACGACAATGTGACGAAGGCAACGACTCGAACCTTTCATCATAAAGTAATCGTAGACGAAAAGTCGCATGAGTTCGATGCCGCGGTCGAAAAGAAAATTCCGCCATCGAAGGCAAAAATAAAGAGCTTGAGAAATGCCGTTAATATTGAAGACTCATCCAAAGAAAAGAAGCGCGACGGTCGTGCCACAAGAGACTCTTCAAAAGACGAAAGGGACAGCAACGACAATAACACGATGGCGCCGAATCTTAACGCAAATCAAAAAGATTTTGAAGACAACGAGTTACATGAATCAGCTGATTCACTCAACGCAAAGGATAGAGACGACAATATTATCAGGGCAACAAGTCGAACTTCGCATCGTGACGAAACCGTCGACGACAAGTCGCATAAGGCCGATGACGCTATCGAAAACCAAACTCCGTCGTCGCAAGTAGAATTGAAGAGCTCAAGAAATGCTATTGGTAGTAAAGGCTCCAAAGATCAGAAGCGCGACTGTCAGGCGGCAAAAAAAATTACAAAAAACGAAAAGGGAAGCAACACCAAAAAAACAACGGCTCCGAATCTTAACTCAAATCAAAAAGAGTTGATCGACGACGAGTTGCACGAGTCAGCGGCTCCGTCCAACGCAAATGATAGCGACGTCGAAAACTCGGATGATTCCGATTACGTCCCATCAGAGTACGCGAACAGTACGAAAAGTGGAGATTCTTCCGATGAAGACGAACGAAACAAGACTGCGTCACCGTCAGCGGTCAATTCAAGTCGCGAGCTATCAAGGCATAGCCTACATGCGTCGTTCAATGTTCCGGGCAACTCTGCCTGTGATGAACGGAGGCAGATGGCCGAACTGTCGCATGGTGCGAAAGGCGGACAAAAAAAAAATTTTTGCTTTTACTGCAAAAAAGAACAAAGCAAAATCGCGCGGCATCTTGAAAGTAAGCACGCCGACCAAGCTGAGGTGAAAAAGTTCTTGAATCTGCCAAAAAAAAGTCTTGAACGAGGACAGATGATCGCTAAAATTCGCAAGAAGGGAAATTTTTTATTCAATGTAAACGAGGATTTCAACAACGGAAAGCTGATCACTGTTCGCCGACCGAATCAAAGAGAGAAACGACCCGGGCAAAATTTCGTTGCCTGTTCGAGATGCCGTGGATTCTACGCAAAAAATAATATTCGCCATCACCATCGTACATGCACCAATAAAACGGATACCGCTAGAAACGTCCGCACTAAGGCTCGAAAAACGATGGGTCGCATTCACGAGTGCGCGTCGATGGTGTTACGCCGACAAGTATTTCCAAAATTGAGAGATGACGACATTACTCGTCTCATCCGATACGACAAATTGATAATTCTTTACGGAAATAAACTCTGTAAAAAACTTCGTTTGCCGCACCAGCACGACGAAATTCGAGCCCATTTGAGACGAATGGGTAGATTCGTGGAAGCCGTTCGGCAAATCGATGCGAGCATTACGGACATGGCATCCGTATACGATCCAAAGTATTACAACGCCGCGATCGATGCAGTCAACGTTCTAGCGCAGTTGGATCCAAACACCCAATTCTATAAGGTACCGTCGATTGCCGCAGCACTTGGCACCGCGTTGAAAAAAATTGGGCAAATTATGGAGACGGAGTGCATCAAAGCACACGACGCCGAGAAAAAGAAGAACACGAAAGACTTCTTGAAACTCCTTCAAGAAGATTATACTTACAGTGTCAACAAAGGAGTTACCGAAACGATGGCGAATGTGCAACGCACGAAAAAAGTCAATTTGCCTAAGACGGCTGACATCAGAGTACTCAACGATTATCTCGACAAGGTAATTGATAAAGCATCGGCGAATCTGAAGCAGAAATTCGACAGCGTGTCCTGGAAAAATCTTGCAGAAGCGACATTAATCAAACTGCAAGTTTTCAATCGTCGAAGAGCAGGAGAGCTCGAACGCCTGTCAATTGAAGAGTTCGCAAATCGACAGAGCATCGACGAGAATGACGAGTTGTACCAGAAGCTATCCGAACGAGACAAAGTATCAGCACAAAAGTACGTGAGAATCGCGATCCGCGGAAAGCTGAATCGAACAGTTCCGGTTTTGATGAGCACAAAAATGCTGCGTAACGTTGAGCTTATTCTCAAACATTGCAAGGCAGCACGCGTATTTCCGGAGAATAAATTCGTTTTCGGCATACACAGCGCAGACCGGGAAAATCCCCGTTACTTGAGAGCCTGCGCATTGATGAGAAAATTCTCCGAAGAGTCCGGCGCGAAAGACCCATCGTCTCTAAGAGGCACAAACCTCAGGAAGCACATTGCGACCCGCTGCGTCGATATGGAGTTATCGGACAATCAGATAACACGCGTTGCGAACTTTATGGGACATCACGAAAGCATTCACAAAAATATCTACAGACAGCCGGTTGTAAAAGTCGACATAGTCGATATGTCTAAGGTTTTGGAAAAAGCCCAAGGGCAGAATGTTTCGGACGCAAGCCACCATAATTCTGCACTCATGAATAGTACGACTGAAGAGCACGGTGTGGCAGGTTGTCTGCATTCTATACTAACACCGTATCTCATATTACTGAAATCTCTTTAAAATCTGATGTTTTTTCTCTAAAAATTAACGGATTAATATTTATTCTCTTAGATTCGACTTCCTACGATTCAACCATTAATAAGAGCAACGATGCGAGCAATACGCCTGGAACTTCGATTATGGAGACGAGATCAATAGCCGAAGAAGGAACGACTTCGTACGAGGCAACTGTAGACGAAAACAACGATGCTACGCCCGGGCCGTCATTCAAGTCGAAGAAACGTATGCGCTCTGACAGTGAAAATTCCCTGCTAGAGACGCCCGACCGACCTGTACCGCCGAAACCATCGAAATCTCGAGGCAATAAGAGGGCTCGAATGAACTCTACGCCGTCGCAGAAATTCTCACCATCGATAGCAACTTCATCGACGAAGAAAGGATCGAAGGGAGTTAAAAGATCATGTTCAACTCCTGGTCTCTCGCCGGTTACAACTATAGTAATGCCGACGCCGATGCGCGTAACGAGAGGCTCTGGAGGGCTTCGTTCCGAAAAAACTCCACAAAAAAGCCAAAAAAAAGGAACGAAAAAGAAAGCGGAGTCCTCGGAATCGTCGTCGTGTCCTTCATCGTCGTTTGACTCGAGTAGCGAGAAGGTGAAATCGAAAGGTGCAAAGAAGAAAAAAGTTGGCACGCAGTCACCGAAAAAATGTAAGCTTTTTTTATCTGTTAGATTGAAAATTGGAGTACACCGATTTTAAGTGTTTGAGACAACATTCTAATAATGTTATATTTCTTTTAGCAACGACAATAGGACGAAAGCCACGCTGGAACAACACCGAAGTACGGGAAGCTTTGGAATGTTTTGGCTCGTACTTAGAAGCTGACGAATTGCCAAGTTTGAAAGTAATCGAAAAGGCAAAAATCGATAAAAACTACCTACAGGGTAGATCGAATGCTGTAATAAAAACTTGGTTGAGCAATCAGCTCAGAGTAGCGAGGAATGGAGGTACTCCTCTTTACGCGACGGCATCGATCTCGAAATCCGTTTCGAGGCATGTAGCATTTATTTTCGAAGACAATATTGCTGACGCAACATTGCCGACAGTTAAACAGTGCGAGGAAGTCCGTCAAAACGATAAGAAACTGCAGCATCTGAGCGCTACGCAAATACGCAACATCGTTAAGGAACAAATAAAAGTATAGTTCGTGTACAGCTATCAATATGAAAGTAACGTTCCGTTTTCTAAAGCTTTATGACATTGCATTGCTTCGATACGTTGCGAATGGAGTTGGTTGTATAACACAGACCTTGAATTCGTTACAAAGAGCAGAGATAATCATTTATATAGCTCGTGGAGTTATTTTGTACGTAAGATGTCGGTGCATCTTTTTGGCTTATAACTGCTGTATAAGAAGCGTCCGAGAGAATTCTAATCGTTGATACTACTTTTATTTTTTTTTATTCACGTCTTTTTTGTCACTTTCAATTTCCTCGTTTTAGAGTCTTCCTACCTTTTAGTCAATATTCTATTTCGAGTGTGATGTTAATATTTGTCCATAGTTAGTCTATTTTTTCATCTTTCCGATCGATGTATTGAGTTCGCTTCGAGTTAAACCGAATAGTCAATTCAAAATTGAGATATAATTCAAATTCGCAATGTCAGCAAAAATTTTTTGGTAACTCAATTGAAATTAGTTTTCAAACTTCATATCATTTTTTTTATTCTATTGTGGACAAATTTAAGATTAAGATAAATTTGCAGATCATATTTGGAAGGCGACTTCAATTGAAAATTCAGTTTATATAAAACCATTTACAAGAGAAATTTTTTGGATGTTGACTAAAATTGGGAGACTCTACGATGTCATTAAAGGTAGGCGTTTCTTACAGTCAGTTTGAAGTTACATTACAGTAAGTTAATTGCGTTCAATTATTCGGTATAAAATTAAAAACATCGTGAAATCGGTTTTGGTTCGAGAGCCTCTTAAATAAGAGCATGGCGGATTAGATAAAAACTTTTTTTTTCTTTAAAAACAATCCAGACATTTTTTTGTTTTATTTTGATTTTTCGACTCGAAAAGAAACTCGTTTGTCGGCGATGTAAACCGAAAAAACCACAAATGTAACTCGTTTCGTAAAACTCGAACCTCCGATAATATTACATAGATTTAAGCATTAAACAGAAGGAACATTAATTGGAATTATTCGTTTCTTTTTTTTCATTAAGGATTTGCGAGGCCTGTAAAAGAAAATACAGCACACATTTTTTTAGTTTTTCTCATGAGGTCTATAGATGGAAAACGTTTTTTTTTTCACTTTTTATTAATCCGAATCCGATATCATTTTGAATACATTTGACATGCAAATACAAATGATATGGTACTGCAAATTACTGGTATTAGATAAGTACTTGTATCCGTTTCTTTTTGTCAGCAAAATAAAAGATGATGAACGCTTATCTACGTTTCATTCCTTTGAACCGATCTGAATCCACAATTCCAAATTACTTTTTTGGAGTATTGGGATATCTGATTAAACTCAACTCTACCTTGGCGTACAGACGTACTTGACTACTCCGTAGTCTGTTATCACAAGTTGACAAGTTATATGTAATCGGAATAATTCGAATGAAGTCAACAGTACTTGCACGGGAATACAATTAACTGAATGCGGCTTTAATTCAAACGTTTATATTTCGCGATCGATTTTTTTTACGATGGGAGGAACACACTGCCAATTATTTGATGTTACAGATGAGAAACATTAACAAATTCCGTTGCAGTCAACGCCGTCTTTTTTTTCGTTATCATGTGGGACCATTTAGTTTAGGGCTTCAATCTCTGTTCAAGAACCACGAACCTGAATTTAATCAAAACCCGGACCTAATGGCACATTTCAGGACGTGGAAAATAAAAATATAACGAAATATTTATTTTCGCGTTCCATTTATGTGGCATTCTAGTAATGAGTCACTTTCTTATTGCCCAGTACAAATTATTTACTTTAACGAAAAATTTCGGACTGTTGATATATCTGGCTATAAAAAAAAGCTTTTTCGAATTAACCGAACAATGAACGCGATTATGCTTGTAATCATGCCAATCGTCTAATCGATAAACAGCAACTCTGCCCCGATGAAAAAGCGTTAATGAAACATACTGTCTGTAGAATCGCCGATTCCGGAGTAAACCATAACTGTGACCTAATGGCATATTCCAGGCCACAAGATGTAAAAAAAGAAGCAACGATAAAAGGAGCGTGAAAATTTTTTAGCGCCCCTTTTATCATTGCTCAGATTTCGAATGATTTCGTCTGTGTCGTTTATTTCGATCGAAAACGTCTTGAAAGAAGTCAAGAACAGATAAGAGATAACGAAGATCGAATGGAATTTGTCGAGCTGGTCACTGGTTTCATTATTAAATGTATTCAATATATTTTTGAGTGTTGTCTTTGTTCCCAGGACTGTACGTATCTTGCACATACCGAATGTAACCTTTCAGGACTTCCAAGATATGTACAGTCCTGGAAGGTGTCGATATTTTGGTTGACATTAGGTGTCGAACTGATTGTGCGTTTATTTGTTGTCTGATGTATATGTATTCAATATGTACAATCCTGGCATTTTTCAAAGTCCTGGTTGCTACCGATATATAATAGTAGATATACAGCTTGCAAGAATGTACGTATATTATTTATATACAGTCCTGGAACAATGAAAAGTCCTCAATGGCACCCATATATGCTCCCCAAAATAATGTACATCAAAGTGTACGTATATTATTCTGTGACCAAATTTTCGACGCCACAAAAAGCATCCGCCCCGAGTCTTATGGTTTTTCGGGAAAGTTTACCTTGGGCGCCAGCCGAGCACGCGCTCGACAAGACTCGGCTCCGTTGTCAATTCTAGCGGATGGGTTCGGTCTGCTCAGCGGGGTAATTAGAGAGGGAGTGGGCCGTGTTCTCGGAATAAATAAATGTCGAACTACCACAAAATTAGCGGGAATTATTTGGAGCCCAAAATTGTTTTTTTTATTAAAAAAAAGATATTCCGTCGAAGAAATTGATCAAAACCAAACGTGCTCCAAGACAAACAATGATTCGAGAAATAATTCCTCGCCAATGGCTCGATACAATGATTAAACGGCCGTAGCCCCTACTAGAATTCGTGCCGACTACTCAGTTCACCGGCCGAATTTCACCTCACAAAAATCATTGACCATAAAAACCAGTGAGTATCCCTACTAAATTTGCCGACTCCGAAACTGTCGGTCCGCTCGCGCTTAAAAATTTCTTACGCAACTAACATAACAAAATATTCACGAAATCACTCATTAAAAATATTCACACAAAATCCGGACTTACAACTATCCTCCAAATATTATTTTTCCAACGACATGAGAAATCGGTACCGCCGCTCCAAAATCAATCCAATTATTCGGCACAAAACCTCTACGCTGACGGTACCGGCACGTCACGGGCTCGTGAACGTTAATTTTCGATTCTCGCGATCCAAACAATGTCCCCAAGGGAATCGCGAGCTTTCTCCACGCGCGAACACGAGTCCCGCACGCCAAATGCTTAACGATCACGGATCTCTCGCGACGACGTGACCCTACCAATTTTCGGGCGATCTCGAGTTTAAAGTTTACCAAAAAGTTTTACAAAGCAACAAAAAGACCCGTGAGGCCGTCCAGTGTTCCGGACCGTTTGCCTTTCGATGCCCGGGACGATACTCACGAGCCCACCGAGCCGCGTGATGCTCGAAATATCTCGAATTTAACAAAAGAAACTGTCACCATGACCGCGAACGCGGGACCGAGAGTACGAGGCAAAAGCCTTACCGTGAGGTTTGATGGTACGGAGTTCCGGTCACCTTTCCGCCGACCTTCCCGGATATTCCGTCTTCTCCAAATCTTCCTCGATTTATCTCCTCGGACCACGGTACCGTCTTTTCCCTTGAGGTTGGAGAGAGAGAGCACCGACGCACGTCCGTCACACGCAAATCGCTCGACGAGAGTCCTCGAAAATTCTTTCTAACGCGCTCGCGACGATTCTCTCTCCCCTCCCTTTCCAAAATTTCTCGCAGGGCCAGTACCTGGCGCCTCGGATAATTCGCACGGTTATCGGACTATTAGATCGAAGCCCTAAGTCGATAATACCGACGCGCTCGGCGGATAAACGCACGGATATTCGGCCTCTTCCTCCGGTACCGTGGCGAATCCATCGCCAAGCTGTGACTTATGTTCGATGCACCCAAGGCGATGGACGGGGTGGATGCCAAGCTGCGACTTACGACGATGCGCCCAGGGCATGATTTCCGCGTGTATCCTCGGAAATGGGCCGGTAGACGGCTCCTTCCTCCCTCCAAGACTCACGCCTCCCGCTCGTCGTTCCAAAAAAAAAGTAAAATAAAAACCTAGCCATTAATAAGAGCCACTTCGCCTAAACTTTTGCCCTCGAGATCGCCTGGGACTCCGTCGGAGTGGACGAACGCCCGTCCGTTCCTCTCTCTCTCCCCTTCTCACGAGGCCGATGCTCTTGTGACGACGGTGTAGAAAAACCGCGTCACAATTCATATACAGTCCTGGAACAATGAAAAGTCCTCAATGGCACCCATATATGCTCCCCAAAATAATGTACATCAAAATGTACGTATATTATTTATATACAGTCCTGGAATACCCCCCAGTCCTGGAACCAGTCTATATATTACATGTACAATTTTAAATCCAGATAAATGTATAAAATCTCGTCAAGTCCCGAAATATGTCGATACTACCATGATGGCAGAATCCAGGACGTCTCGATTACTGCCTTTTGACATAAAAGTTTTTGGGGACAGTCCTCAAACACTACAAAAGTCCTGGAAGGTGTCGCTGTATATACGAAAATGTCCCCAAACCTACCTTCTGACATACATATATAGATACGTATACGTATGCACGCATACGCTAACAAAGACAAACAACAATAACAACATAAAAGGAAACACAATAAACAATAATAGGAAAGCGATGAGGAATAGATGTTCATGCGGGCATCTGTATCGTAGCGATAACAGGGGAGGCAGCAATAAACTCAGCTCAAAACAACAGCTGAGCGAGTACTATGCTACGGCCGTGTTAACGAACGACCTCGTCATGGCAAGCCGCATAACACATAGTGCGCTCTCCGTCAAACATACCTATGTCGCACTCTAGCAAAAGATAAGCCTCGCCGAGCGTAGATGCTACAACGAGAAGGCAAAACTACAGTCCAGCAGCATACATTATAGCTAGGACGGTAGCCAGCAGGGCACCGTCGAAGTGCGGCGTCAGCACATTCCTCAGCGCGTGAAGCTCTGCTGCACCACGCGTAGAGACGAAGGAAGAAAATAATTAAATCACTCTCATTCATACATCTCTCTCTCTCAGCATCCATATAACCTCAGGCCTTGCAACGTATAGGCGCGCTCTGTCGCGCGCCACGCTGTAGCTCTCCTCCACGCGATAAGGCGTTCGAACTAATAATGGCCGACCACAAATTCAACGATGGCCGACCACGGGGGGCACGTAGTAAACACACCGAGCTAATACATCAGCCTGCACGCGAGAGCCTTCGCAAGGACACAGCCCCTTATCTCGAGCTGCGTCAGCACTTTGCTCGCCTCGCGAAGTACCGCCGCGAAGCGTATGAGCGAAATAATGAAAAAATTAAGCTATGTTTCTCTCCTCAACAAAAAAAAAAAAGGAAAAAAAAAAAACAAAACAAAACAAAACGAAACAAGAGGAGACAACGAATCGAGATGCAGAACGAAAATTAAAATTTTTTTTTTGAAACAATGAAACAAAAGGAGACGCAGAATGAAAATTGAATTTTTTTTTTTGTTTCGTCTCCTTCTTTTCTCCGTTTTCCCGAAATTTTTTTTTTTTCCTTTGGTTTTCTCTTTGCGAAAAATACCTTTCGCTCTCTCTCTCTCTCTCTCTCTCTCTGCTTTATTCCTCCTGAATTCGCTCGAGCGGGTCGCATTTACACCACAACGGTGTTGCGGCGGGGGAGGGGAGAGACCCACTCACGCGATGAGACCCCTCGCGAGATAGGCGACAACGCGCGGAACAAGATGCGAAGCATCAAATGCGGTCGGATTCAAAAAAAAAAAGAGGGAAAGAAATAATAGGGAAATAGGGAAAAGAGTTAAACAATTTTATGTTAGAGTTTTTTTATTTTACTCCGACATAAAAATATCGGAGCAACTCGAAAAAAAAATACAAAGAAAAATCTTGCTTCAGGTAAAACAAAAAACCCGCATTAGTTAAAACCATATTCATCGTCCTCGTCCGACGACTCGCCGGCCATTCGCACGAATGACCCCCCCGGGAGCCAACGACCGGATCCGAGAGGGTGCCCGTGGATTAACACCCCATCTATAGCGACGAGGAGCGCCTGGTCGAACAAGCGGCGCACCCCCAAGTCGTCGTCAAGCCACACATCGGTCGCCTCGATCAACCGACGTGCCTCGGCACGGGCGGCTCGCAGCGCGATTCGAGCGGGAGCCTCTCTCTCGAAACACCATTGCTGTAAATAAACAAACAAACAAGTAAATAAATGTTATACCCCGAAAACGTACGCGAGTACGACCGAGGTTGCGACATAGCAACCACGGCGTACGAGCGCTAAGTTTCCTCATCAGACGCACGGTATCGGTTAGGCAACCGTCGCATCGGGCCTTCGGCGCTCGATCGCGGTCAACATGAATGCCGAGTCGGCAAATTGCATAGGCCGGCGCTCGGATCTCGCAATAACGCGAATCCGGAGCGCCGAAAGATAAACATTAAATAAAGAAATTTGGAAACAATGTTTATCTTCCAAAGATGCTGCTGACACGCTCGCTCCACTTTATTGACTATAAAGTGTGATCGCGAGCTCACAGCAGCAGTCAGAAAAGTTATCCGACACCGTGCGACTGGTTGAGCGAGAGTACAGACCCGAGCAAAGGGTCTCGTAAGTAGTTTAAACCAAACAAGTCGGACACTAGTCCGACACACTGTATCAATTATACTTCTGGAAAGTGTTGAGCGTCTTGAACGCCAAATAAAGTTTACGTCTATTCCACAACCTTTCTCGTGTGTTATAACATTCGCTAAGGGTTCCAACCCTTAACTGGTAATCCCGAACAACGTTCTGAGAAGGGCGTAATATCACCGGGCTCGGAGTAGCTACCCGAGATTCGGCGGTACAACATTGGTGGCAGCGGTGGGATACCAGAGTGAGTGTTTAACCCGAGCGAAGGGAGGAAGCTTCGCTGGCTGATCACCAGGAAAGGGTGGGTTACAATCGAGCTGTGAGCACAAGATTGAGCGCGAGTTAGCCACGCTGTAATAGAGCGTGCTGTGAGAACCGTCACCAGGGGATCGACGGAGCAACCAGTCGCGTCGAGGGTTACTGCAGAACCCCATTGAATCGTCACCTAGGCAGAGGGGCGTGGAACGGTGTCAGAGGGGAAGCCGGAACGTTCACGGGAACTCAGAGGCAACCTAAGATGTGGCACATCGGCACACTGTAAGTGCAAGAAAATCCTATTGCATCAAACTAACACCCCGGGAAACGAAGAGACCAGTAGACGCGCTACTAACCCAGGCGGGGTAGGGACAAGGGGGTTAGAACTTGAGGAAAGACCACATGAGTCAGAGGGGTTCCCCCAGCGGGCAGGGGGCTCCAGGAGCAGACCTATCGACGTCAGCGCAAGAGGACGGGCACGTAGCCGCAGGGCTTAGAGCAGCCTTGGCGGGAATCGCGCAGGTCGCAGACGACCTAGCAGTGCAGGTTCCAGGGGAATCATCCCCGAATCACCCTACGAACGGGGTGAACACACGGCGAGGAGCCGAGTTCGACGAGTTGGAGGATATAGACCACAGTCTGTTCGAGCCCAGAGAGGCACACACGGCAGGGACAATGCTCTCCCCTCGGGCAGTGGACGCGGAGATCGAGCGTCTGAGAGCACAGCTCCTCAATACACGGGGTGAACGACATCCAAACATCCCGATATTCGCCAGGGGGCGAAACTGGACGACTACCTTCGGCGAAGGGAGTCGGTTGTACCCAATGGGGGTGGATCTCCCCGGGGTACGACGAAATTTGAACCCCGAACTACAGGGGGAGGGGGAGGAGCACGCCCAGGATGAGTTGGAGGGTAACGATACCGCACGAGACGGGATCAGGATGGCCGAGCAGACGGCACGTGGGGAACAGGAGCACGACGCGATGCAGGCGGGCATACGGGAGTACATCGCGGAGGAAGTCGAACGCGCGTTGGGCGAGGGGCGCCCTCCGCAGCGGCAACAGCAAGTAGTCACGGCCAGGGAGGATGGGGCTCCTAACATCGAACTGAGTTTGGCGATCCGGAGCATAGAGCCCTTCGATGGCAACAACCCCGGCAAGCTCGAGGAATTTTTATTGTCTTGCGAGACAGTATGGGACAGGGTGAAGCCCCTGGAACGGGGAACACTCCTGGCATTGGTCCGCAGCAGCAAGCTAAAGGACAGGGCGGCCCGGGAGCTGCGGCATCGGGAAATGCGGGATTTGTCGGAGCTCCGGAAAGAGCTCGAAGCGCTGTACGGGAAGCGGAAGTCGCTTGCTGTACTGCAATACGAGTTTTGCCAACTGAAACAGGGCGCGAAGGAGTCGGTGGCTGCATACGGCGCCCGCGCGGAGCGCCTAACAGGGGAGGTAGCGGAAAAACTCGGCGAGAGTGAGGGGGCCGCCGACGCACGGGTCATTGAGAGGGCTGTACGGCGATCCGGGCAAGCGAATTTCGAGAATGGATTGCAACGAGATGTACAGGTGATCGTACGTTCACGGAACTACGGGAGCCTGCGGGACGCTGTGGTAGGAGCAGCGGAAATCGAGAGGATGTTGGGCTCCCAGGGCAGTAAGGGTGGCGCGGAGGCGAGCCACCCCCGTCATAACCCCGACAAGGGGAGTGCAGGGTCCCGCAAATGTTTCAACTGCGGTTCAACAGGGCATATCGCACGGGACTGCACGAGGAAATCGGGGCGTCACAGTCTCCCGGCGCCGGGTCCGGGCCGGGAGGTAAGCCAGGTGAAGGTAACCTGCAACCATTGCGGTAAATTTGGGCATCTCTGGAGAGAGTGCAAGAAGCGATTGCGGGACGAAGGCAAGAAATCCCGGCAGTCGGGTAAGGACAGCAGCGCCCCGCCGAAGCCGCAGGGGGGCACGAGAACATGGAAGGAGTTTTCGAGCAGTCAAACGAAGACTGAAGGGGAAGGACAAACCCGGGAGGTGTGTGTTGTCAACGCCACCTCCGAGGGAGTCGCCAGCGATTTTCACATCAAATCACCGATGTGCACGGGGGGTATGTTGACCCTAAAAGCGGATACGGGCGCTCAGGTGAGCATAATAAGCCCGGGGATACTCCGCGGGGATGCCGAGGTAGCGGACTCATCGGTGGTAATCGCCGGACTCGCAAGCCGGCCCATACAGGCCCAGTGCGCCGCGAAAATTAATTTAGAAACGCCTTCGGGCGTCGTGACGCACTGGTTCCACGTGGTGCCACGCGAGGTGAACCTCGGGGTGCACGGGTTCCTCGGGATGGATTTCATCAGGAGGCATGAGGTGGATATACTCCGGGGACGAGTGCTGCGGATGTTCGGGCACGAGATGCCCTTAATCAACGGGCGATTGAAGTTGCGTTTGCCACCGCGGAGCGAGAATATCGCGTATGCGGCAACACACAGTCAGGGCACGGGGATCGTGAACAGGTGTGAAGTAATCGAGGGAATCACGCTCGGCGCTTGTATTACGACACCGCATGGAAACACCTGTGCGGTGTGTATAATTAACACGACCACCGAGGAGGTCGAGATCGAGCGCCCAGCTGTGACACTTGAGCCGTATGAGTCAGCAGAAAAATCAGGCGACGAGGTATGCGAGGTAAACGCAGCGAGCAACGAGAATACGGGCACGCGCCTCACGCGATTACGCGAGGCGATCGACGTGGGCCATCTTAATGAAGAGGAGACGGAAACCCTGCTCGAGGTGTGCGAGGATTTCGCCGAAATATTCCATCTCGAGGGGGACTGGCTCCCATGCACGAGCAAAATCGAGCACGAGATACCTCTCAGGAGCGGGGTAAAGCCGATAAAGGTACAGCCCTATCGGTTGCCGGAAACACATAAGCAAGAGGTGGCTCGTCAAACGGAACAAATGTTAAAGGACGGAATAATACAACCGAGCCGAAGTCAGTGGAATGCGCCTCTGCTCGTCGTGACAAAAAAGCCTGACGCAGCAGGAGTCGTGAAGCTACGAGTCGTCGTGGACTTTCGAAAACTCAACGAGGTCACAATCGGAGACTCATACCCACTACCCAATATTACTGAGATATTGGATCAGCTGGGGCGAGCAAATTATTTTACCACGCTCGATTTGGCTTCGGGTTTCCATCAAATACCGATGGCCGATGACGACAAGGAAAAGACGGCGTTCTCGACGCCGCAAGGGCATTACGAATATACGCGGATGCCCTTCGGGCTGAAAAACGCCCCTCCGACCTTTCAGAGGTTAATGAACACCGTGTTGGCGGGCCTGGACGGCATAAAATGCTATGTATATCTCGACGATATCGTGGTATTTGGAGCAACGCTGAAAGAGCATAATCAGCGTTTGCGTGAGGTGTTCGAGCGGTTACGGGAGGCGAACTTGTCGCTTCAACCGGGGAAATGCCGTTTCTTGCGAAAGGAAACGCAATATTTGGGTCACGTTATCTCGAGCGAGGGGGTACGACCGGACCCTTCAAAATTGGACGCTGTGAGGGATTTTCCCGTCCCTCGCAACGTAAAGGGAATTTTATCATTCCTTGGGCTCGCGGGATACTACCGGAAATTCATCGAGAATTTCTCGAAGATCGCAAAGCGGCTCACTGACCTAACGAAGAAGGATGTACCCTTCGTTTGGGCGGCGAAGCAGGAGCACGCTTTTGAGGAGTTAAAAAAAGCATTGACGACAGCACCGGTGTTGCAATACCCGGATTTCGAGAGACCATTCATCGTGACAATGGACGCTTCGGATAAAGCCGTCGGCGCGATATTATCGCAGGGTGAAATCGGAGAAGATTTGCCCATATGTTACGCGAGCCGTACGCTCAATAAAGCAGAGCAGAATTACACCACGACGGAAAAGGAGTTGGTCGCGATCGTATGGGGTATCGCGCAATTTCGGCCATACGTATATGGTACAAGGTTCATCGTGGTAACGGATCATAAGCCCTTAACATGGCTTTTTGGCGTAAAGGATCCAGGATCGAGGCTCATGAGGTGGAAGATAAAATTATCGGAACATGAATTCGACATCGTTTACAAGGCAGGGAAGCGAAACACGAACGCCGATGCGCTGAGTCGCATATTTGTGACAACGCGGTCGCGTGCACGCCAAGCCACGAGCGAGGCGGCGGACGAACGCCGTGTGCCAGAGAGAGAGAGCGACAATGGAATGCATGCGGGAGCGCCATGCATACGCTTAAATGCAGCGAGGGAGACGGAGCGAGGCGACAGCGGCAGCGAGAGCGAGGCAGGTGATGAGTCAGCCATCGTGCCGAGCGAGGCAACGGAGTCCAGCGCGCTAGAGCGGGACAGAGAATGCGATAGCGACAGCCACTCCGGCGACGAAGATAACGGCGGCCATGCGAGTGGAAAAGATAACAGCCGTAGCGATGGCGATTATTTCAGCGAGGAGGAGAAGAAAAAGATATTACATGAATATCACGATGCACCGCTGGGCGGGCATCAGGGCGCAACACGTATGTTAAAGCGCATACGGCTCACGTACACCTGGCCGGGTATGCGAAAAGAAATAGAGGAATATGTGGCCACTTGTGATAAATGCCAACGAAATAAAATTCGCGCAACGCCAAAAGCGCCAATGGCAATCACGGATACGCCGGAACGGGCATTCGAAAAATGTGCACTGGACATCGTAGGGCCATTGACGGTAACGGAGACGGGGAATAAATACATCCTCACGTTCCAGGATTTGTTAACGAAATATAGCGTCGCGATTCCTCTCCCAACGCAGGCAGCGAACGACGTTGCACGGGCATTTACGGAGGAAATAGTATGCCGATTTGGTATACCTGAGGTGGTACTTACCGATCAGGGCACGAACTTCCTGAGCTCGGTATTTAAGGATGTTTGCAAATTGTTGCGCGTGGGGAAGGTGCAAACCACAGCGTATCATCCACAGTCAAATGGAGCGCTTGAGCGTTCTCATCGGACGTTAGCAGAATACCTGAAGAGCTACACCGATGAAGATCAGAGGAATTGGGATCAGTGGCTACCGTATGCGATGTTCCAGTACAATACAACACCGCATACGACCACAGGTTTCACTCCCCACAGCCTAGTGTTTGGAAGGGAGGCTGAGCTACCGAGCTCGATAAAAAAGCCTTCGGGTACGCTGTACGCGTACAATGACTATTCACAGGAGGCACGGGAACGGATGCGAGCCTCCTGGGCAATAGCACGAGCTAATTTAAAGGCAGCGAAAATACGTGCGAAAGAGCGTTACGACGGAAAGACGAAGGAGAGAAAATTCCAAATGGGGGAAAAAGTTTTGCTGCACGACGAGACCGTGCGCCAGGGAAGATCAGCAAAGCTCACGGCCAACTGGATTGGGCCGTTCATCGTCGTGGAGACTCATCCGCCCCTCAACTACACCATTCGGAAGGGACGAAGGTGTATCAAGGTTCATGTGAACCGGCTCCGCGAATATATCGAGAATTAGGAGCGCGGTTCAAAGGGGGGAGGGAAGGAGCGAGATTTGGTGCATATTGTGTTTTCGTGGCGTGAAGTCGAGACTTTGCAGAGCTCGAGCTTCGGCACCGTAAGGGTTAGGGCGATGGGACCGATTGCATTCGGTGCTCCAACTCCCCAGGCGGGTAACATTTTCCGGAAATGTCCATGGGACGCATGGGGAAAATTTTATGGGGTTTTTGCGGTCACGAGAATTACGGAAAATCGTCGCTTACCTTATACCCGTTTTGCGCCGGATTAATTGTGGTGATGTTAACAGTGGGCAATGCTGCGAGGAAATTACGAAGGAAACATTGTTGCAGGACATTGTTGTTGAGTAGCATGGCGGCTACAGTCAATGCACGGGACAGGTTCGCGATCGAGGAATTTCGGAACGTGCCAGGGATCTATTTCGAGCACGTGGGCACAATGAGTCTGTACACAGACGAATGGACATTGGCCGTGCGTATGGATCTGTCAAATCTCGTGGCATTGGAGCAATCGGTCGAGTGGCATCTTGAGGGCTATCGAGCAAGCTGCAAGCTATCTGTGGGCCCCGGCAGTTACTGTGCCGGGATGTTGAAGCATTTAACGCGACTTTCCGCAAAGGTGGCCGAGGAGATCGGCGTGGTGCACGATCTCGTTAGGGGCGAACACCCTCGGAGCAAACGTGGATTAATCGACGGGCTTGGCTCCGTGGTGAAGGCCATAACGGGAAATTTGGACGCGTCGGACGGGGAGCGAATTGATGAGGAATTGTCGACAGTGCGCGAGACACAAGAAGCAATAAAAGATGGGATGCGGAAACAGCTGCAAGTGGTCGAGTCAACGCTGGATATTTTCAATCGCTCGTCGCACGCGTCCGAGCGCAATTTCAACAAGCTTAACGCGATGCTGCGGGAGGTCAACGGCTATTTCCACAACAGCACGGGTCGTCTGACAACACGACAACAGTTCGACGAAAGCCTGGGGCTGATGGACGCCTACGTCGAAGCGTTCCTCCGAGATGTGAGGGACATTGCGAGGCTGTTCGCCGGGATCGCCTCCGGAACGATCGATCCCGCCATTCTTACGCCGGAAAGGGTTACCAGGTACCTTTCGGAGGCATTGCCGCACGTGCCGAAGGGACAAAGTTTCCCTCGGCCCGTTACTAGGGAAAATGCAGCAGGGCTGTTGCGACTGGCGACTACGCGAGCATATCGCAAGGGAGAAATAGTCACGGTGCTGGTCGGGATACCCCTCGTCGGGACAGCGGAATTTGGCGTGAGTCGGACATACCCCCTGCCAAGGAAGGGGGAAAACGGAACATATTATTACCTCGAGACCCCATCCGGGCCGGTAATCGTGGATCGAGCGAGCCGGAGCTATGTACGGATGTCGGAACAGGAGCTAAGTGAATGCAAAAAGGATGGCACGAGATTCTATTGCAATCCGCGCCATCCCACATTCCCGATCAACGAGGCGGCGCCGTGCAGCGTGCGAGTATACGCCGAAGGTGCGGTAGGTCGGGACCAGCAATGCCCAAAGCGCGTAGTCAGGTTGACTCACGCGCTCATCATCGGGTTACAGCGACCGGGACGATGGATATTTGTCGCGCCGCGACCCGAGACGGTAACCGTCGCCTGCGACGGAGTGCCGACGCAGCAGGCTATAATGCACGGCACGGGGTCATTGACGCTTGACGGTCGATGCACCGTAACCGCAGAAGATTTCCGCCTCGAGTCGTTGGGCCGACACCTGCAGCAGATAGCAAATGAAGATTTGGTGCCAACGTACAATCTCACGTTGACACCACGGGAAGCCGGTTACGTGCCACAGACGATCGAGCTGTGCGCGAACGCAACCCTTGAGCACGTGGTGAGCTCGCCCCGAGAGTTAAATGATCTCGGGGTACGCATAGGGCACCTCCAAACGGAGCTAGAGGCCACGATCACGCCCAGGCAACGCATTGTGGGCGCGATCAGGCAGCATATCGTTGGAACGATCTCGCTGTTGGCGGTGATGACCCTGGCCATCCTCGTGGCGTGGGGGCGATGCAGGCAGCAGCAACCAGCGATGGAAGCCCCCTGCACGAAGGGGGCACGACCACACGACGCAACGATGCCGATGGAGCGGCAGAACCAGGGAAGAGCGGCCCCGATGACCGAAATCTCGATCTTACACGAAGCGAGAGGACCGGGGGAGACCCGGGACGCCATAAGACTACATGAAGGAGAGACCGAGAGCCAGAGGTTACGGAGGAAAAGTTCTTTTATTAAAAGCCGCACGCAGATACAGGCGGAGATCGGGGGGGCGGCGCTTCAGCGCACAAACTCCCACTCATCGTCATCCTCGTCGCTTTCGCCGGCGGGCCGGATGCCCGAGGATCCCGCCGGAAGGGTACGAAGGTACCCAGGGCCCGAGAGGGCGCGCCCGTTGATCTGACGGGGCGTCAGGACCAGCAGACGAGAGGAGTTCCGGGCATATGGACGGTCGTCGAACACCGGAATCGACGGAGGCGGCGCGGTATCCGGCTTGGGTTTCGCGGGAGGTGCGAGATGTTCGAAAACAATAACGCACTCATCATCATCCTGCGTGGTCGGGGACAAACGTGTCCTCTGTGGGAAAAATACACCAGGGTGAGCCCAAGCCACAAGGGTGAGGTGTAAAAAAAGAAGAAAAGAATCCGCGAGGGAGGATAAGTACCTTGGCTGGAGGCGGCGACATCGTGGCGGAAGTGAAGTGCGTCGAAGTTACTTGGCTGAAGAGCAGTGTAAGAGACAATAAAAACTTCCGCGTAACGAGCTGGCATATAAGCCAGACAAACCGCTCACGCAGCAAAAAACAATCGGCCTCCCGGGGTCAACAGCCGCGGCGAGCGGTGTTGCGTTAGTACGTAAGAAGTATTGTAAAACTATATACGTTAAAGAAAAGAAACCTGTCGGTTTCTTTTCCTTAAGGGGGGAGGGATGTTATACCCCGAAAACGTACGCGAGTACGACCGAGGTTGCGACATAGCAACCACGGCGTACGAGCGCTAAGTTTCCTCATCAGACGCACGGTATCGGTTAGGCAACCGTCGCATCGGGCCTTCGGCGCTCGATCGCGGTCAACATGAATGCCGAGTCGGCAAATTGCATAGGCCGGCGCTCGGATCTCGCAATAACGCGAATCCGGAGCGCCGAAAGATAAACATTAAATAAAGAAATTTGGAAACAATGTTTATCTTCCAAAGATGCTGCTGACACGCTCGCTCCACTTTATTGACTATAAAGTGTGATCGCGAGCTCACAGCAGCAGTCAGAAAAGTTATCCGACACCGTGCGACTGGTTGAGCGAGAGTACAGACCCGAGCAAAGGGTCTCGTAAGTAGTTTAAACCAAACAAGTCGGACACTAGTCCGACACACTGTATCAATTATACTTCTGGAAAGTGTTGAGCGTCTTGAACGCCAAATAAAGTTTACGTCTATTCCACAATCTTTCTCGTGTGTTATAACATTCGCTAAGGGTTCCAACCCTTAACTGGTAATCCCGAACAACGTTCTGAGAAGGGCGTAATATCACCGGGCTCGGAGTAGCTACCCGAGATTCGGCGGTACAACAAAACAAACAAATAAATAAATAAACAAACAAACAAGTAAATAAACAAACAAATACGAGTAAATAAATAAAGAAATAAAAGAACAAATAGACGAACAAATGGATAGATAAATAAATAAATAAATAAGTAGAAACTCACTCGGAAAATCGCGTATGCCAGCACACGCCGAGACATCGCAGCCCGTTTCTCCGGAGACAAATTGACGGAACGCCGACTCATTGTTGAAATTTTTTTTTTTTTGAGTTCCTTTTTTTTAAAACGTTCAAAACGATGCGTCGGTCACGACAGGTAGATGGAGAATGAAGAACAGCATCAATCTCGAATGCTGCGAAGCCGCGGCCAGTAAATCTGAAAAAGCAACGTCAACAAAAACTCACAATCATGCAAACCGTCGCGAAAGAAGATTAGCTAATACACATAAGATACTCACACTGACCGGAAACACCAACGCTCGTTCTCACACCATATTCGCTCGTTGCAGGTTTGGTGTAGAGGATGGACAATACGCGATAACACCCGTAGCAGGCAACCCCGGAATATATTCGGATCAGTGGGGAACCTTGAGAACGTACCAAACGTCTTGGAATCTCGTTACACACGTCGACTTGACAAAACTTCTACGACGAGTCGCGCACCATACCGTGGATTGGGTTAATCTTTCGCGCGAATGTCACCGTTTAGAATATTCCTGTTCAGTAAACGAACAACTCGAAGGAATAGGAGAAACACTCAAAGCGATGAGCAGAGATCAATTAGAAATCGAGGGATTAACTCAAGATTACCCACAAGAAAATTCGGAGAGAAAAAAACGAGCTCCGCTGGGATTCATCGGAACGATCAGCCGCGCACTTTTTGGTACCCTCGACGCCGAAGATGCTAAGTTTTATGACGAACGGATCGAAGCACTGGAGAATGACACGCGGTCTGTCATCGAATTGCTCGCAAACCAAACACATATAATTAAATCACAGTTCGAAGAAGAAAGACGCCGCACAACGGCCACAGCACTGCAGCTCTCGGGTCGCATAAGCAACTTGACACACGCGATAAGCATCGTCGCGAACTCGGTACAAGGGCTACAATATAACGAAAAATTGAACGATGCCGCCGCCGCTCTCGAGCACAGTGTCACAGAATGCGAATTAGACACCACGATACTCACGGACGCAATCTTGTTCGCGAAACAAGGACAATTGCACCCCCGGCTCCTTTCACCGCACCAAATTATTCAGGGTGCAAAAGCGATTCAACGAGCTCGACCAAATTCGGAATTCCCGGTACCGTTGGAACCAAAATATTCCGCGGAATTAATAAAACTATCGGACCTCACGATCTATCATTCTAACGGAAATCTCATATACATAATCTCGGTACCCCTACTGGAATTAAAATTTTTTACGCTTTACAAAAACATTCCGCTGCCGGCGCATCAATACTCGAATACAAAAGGGGCCAGTTTTGCATACATAAAGCCACGATCGACATATTCTGCCATTTCGGACAACCTCGATTCATACTTCCGCCTCGAACACGACGATCTCGAGGAATGTAAAAATTCGGGCGATCGGTATATTTGCAGAAATAATCACGTACAATATCGGGTGGACTCTCACAGTGATTGCGAAGTGAAATTAATCACCGAACCGCGATTCGCGGACCTCGCATCGTGCGACATCCGCGTCAAAATGAGCACCCGCACACACTGGTCGAGAATTCACACGACGAATCAATGGATTTTCTCGTGCCCAAGGACAGAAACAATCCATATAAAATGCGAAGATCACGTCCCGAAGTCAATAACCATTAATGGGACCGGTATATTGAGCTTAAAACCCCGTTGCGAAGCGAGAACGAATTTCGCAGTAATCACGGCATCCGACACCATCTCGAGTTTCGCTATCACAGAATTCTCGCCGAGAACGACTCTGAACATCTCCGCGCTGTACGCCAAGTCGCTAGATTCTAACACACTCGACCCAAACGATCCGACTGAACTTTCCGAACTACTATCTGATTCCAACCCTCCAACCCCCATTGACTCTGATAAAAATCATGATTCCGATCTTACGGATGGAAGTGTCGAATTTCAAGCAGTGATAAATCGCGCTAACGAACTGATCAGACACAGACGAGTGAATAAAAGAATGCACCGACTCGAAACAGTCGCGGGATACTCCGGTATCGGGCTAGGGTCACTAATCATACTTCTGGGAATAGCCTGGAAGTTTTCTCTGTTTTCAAAGATCAGCCTTGCGATGTCGAGCGGATGGTGCAAATGCAACAAACGCACTCGAAACCCCAGGCGAAATTTGAGAGACCTCAGCCGACCAGAAGTAGAGATCGTCGAACTACAAGAGCCTCCACCGCTCCCTTTGACCCCGCCCTACATCGCGACCACCTGCGAGACGCCAGCGAGAAGGACACAACGCGCTATCGGTCAGCCGCTGAGCGATAACACGTATATCACGGAGCGCGTCCTTCGCCAGCCGCTATCTCCGGCTCAAATTGCACAACAGATGCGACTGCAGTACCCGTACCGGTTCAACGCCGATGTGCATTAAACCACAATAATAAGTATAGACATAACTCGTCAGCTCAACGAGTATTTAAAAAAAAAAAAAAAATGGAGGAATTCCTCTCCGGACATCAGGTAAACTATAACCTACATACACAAACCCAAACAAACCATCGAGTCAACTCATTTTACGGAATTCCCTTCGTTTCTCTTGAACTTTGCAGAGAAACGGAATATACAAAAAAAAAAGAGAGAAAAATCACATACATATATATATCTCCAAATTTTCAAATTCCAGTTTTGGTTAACTTCTTGCTACAGTCAACTTTCGATAGTTGCAGGTCCGAGGCCAAACGCAAGAAGCGATTGCGTCGACAATTACGAGCCGTCAACATTCACCACGATCATAACCACCATTATCTTCACACCGCCAAGGAATCTTCGACCAGCAATAGTCAGAACCGATCAGGATAATCGAACAGCAAGAAACCAGGGAAAGAACCTCGACGCAACAGATCAACAGATGACCGAAAAGCCCAAACCCACAAACTATTCGAGCCACCCCAAATGAGCATATATAAGGTCGTATTTGAAGGAGTTAGTCTCCGAAACCCTTTTAACGGGCTAGTTTAAGTACACTATACACTACTCGAAATGAGACACGAACACGTCAGGACATACTACGCTGTATTGCCTTCATCATAGCCGAAGCATTGGGTTGCCTCGACTATCTTTTAGGCGGGGAGGTGTTACGTCCTGCCCCTTAATCTATACACTTTCCCGAACTTCATTTATTACGATTTATTCAAATCTATAAAATTATTCTCACGCAAAGGAAAGAGCCCGACTCGTTCGACCGGATGTCGAATATCATATTTCGCAAATCCATATCCGCTCGCGACTTTACTCAGAACGGAATAATTTCTTCTATCTCTCTCGGAACTATTACTTTTCTGTCTCACGGCCTAATCAGCATTTTGATTTTCCCTCATGCTGGATTCACCTCCGGCTTAGCAACAGCGCGTGCCGCGCTGTATCAGCAATTTCGGCCGCCTCGCGACGGCCAGTTTCGATCACACGATCGTCAGTCTTATTCCAAATTTCAAACTAATCGGTCGGACTCAACTTTAGAGCGGGTACTTTCCTCCGCGATTAAGATATATTTAATTAGCATTATAATTTAGAGTCTCTTACTTATCAACACACACACACACACACACGAACTATCGCGATTTATTTGTAATATTCGTTATTTACGTTCAACGAATAAACGCGATTTATTAAACTCGAAAACGGGATCTTTTGATCTTATTCGAGAGACGAACCCGAAATTTTAATATTTCCTTTATTACGTCGTCAAGTCGAGAGCGCGCGTGACCGCTGAGGCTATCGTCCAAGTCAATGCGTTCGCCGGTAAACCTCTGAGACGTAACAGTCGTCAAATGTTATAGTTTTCAAGGTCGATGACTTCACTCCTTTTGCTCGTTTCTTTCAATACCATGAATTGTAAAACAGTACATCTTTGCTCTTAGTCCCACGAATTCTTGTACAATTTCACCGTTCGTTTCATCCTTCATTAAACCTAGAACCTTCTTATTAGCCAAAGGCATACCGTAGACATTGTCAGGAGCGTACTCAGATGTATCAAACTTATTTATATCGCGTTTCATAATCGCATATATATCCGGCGCAGTGATGTGATACAGCAAACTGTCTGTGTCTGTGTACATTAACTTCGCACGCTTACCGAATCTACTTTTCATATAATTATAATGAAAATCATAAATGTATATTTTCGATATATCGAGAATACAAGAACCTACGTATATCGGTTTATTAAACTTTATTTGAGTACGTTTCATTTCAATTACGACCATGTTTTCATTGAATATCATACTGCTATGGAATTTGGTTTGGCGATGAGAGCTCGAGCTCCATACGTTCCATCCCATTTCGTAATGAGCCTTACGTCTCGATATTTTCTTACATTTTCCATCGTCTTACCGAAAACTGCATTATTCATCAGTTTATAAAAATTTTTCTCAAATTCATTATTCGATTTTTGTCGTAGTTCAGTATTCAAAGCAATGTATTTCTGCAACCACGGGGATTGATGAAACTTCAGGACTCGATAAATTTTCCGCAACACCAAACCCAATTTTAAACCCTGTTTCAAGTTCCGATAATGGATTATGTATTTCTCTTTAGGGTACAGTGTTGTCATTAATTTTTTCTGATGACAGTTTTGCAAAGGGGGTACAAACGACTCCGGACACAAGGGGAGATCTTTGTGGAGCTCGTGAAGTTCTTTGAGGTAGTCTAGATCGACTTCAAGAATATACTCCGTCGGAGAATCATTAGGAATATTGCGAATATCTAAATCTTCGAAATTTTCCTCCCATTCGAAAGAATAGCTCGGTAAAGACGTACTCATCGCAGCACCATACAAATTATTCACATCGTAGTACATGAGATACGATTCTTCTGTACTCGTATCAAAGTCGTCTCCCATGTAGCGATTATTCGCTTTTGCATATCGGTTCGAGCATTGAGCAACACCACCTCGAATACCTCGTTCAACAAACAGTAGCATATCAACGTCTGTAAGAAGCTCAAGTTGAACACGCGTGCACTTGAGCATAGCATCGAAAGCAAGCCCCGGGGCAGTGTAATAGTGTAGAGGATCCAAGTCGTACGTGACAGAGCAATTTTTTCGAAAATTTTCGAAAATGTCAGCCAAAAGAAGAACATCTGTTTTTAAATACAAATCCGAATATTCACCGAGCGTTTTTATGTTAAAAGTACGCCACACGTTGCACGCGTGCGAGTACTCAGAGTTTGAAATATCTTCGTTATGCAATTGAGAATAAAAT
Organism: Ischnus inquisitorius; assembly: GCA_963924025.1. NCBI lineage: Eukaryota > Metazoa > Arthropoda > Insecta > Hymenoptera > Ichneumonidae > Ischnus > Ischnus inquisitorius. The sequence goes on from OZ001244.1 coordinate 19,624,027, forward strand.
TTTTCTCGTGGAGGTAATTCAGTTTCTTCGAGTTTTTCCCAACTGTCAACAAAATCGTATGGAAAAACACCTTTTCTTGTCAGTAATTCAAATTCCTCTACGCTTTTACAGTGTTTTCGTGTAATTATTTTTTCATCGTTCTTCAAATAGGATGCTAATTTGACAATACTGCTCGGCATAAAACGGCATGAGTCAATGAATCTGAAATGTACGACTGTATCCTTGACACTCGTCGTGAAGGATATGTACTTCTCTTTATTCAGAGGTAACAGTGTTACCGAACCATCGAACCACTTAGCCAGCGCCTCGATTAAAAAGTGTGAATCATATCCGGACAAATTATGAAAGACTACTGGAACCGTACAAGAAGTTTTATAGTTCAGATTGCAATGCTCATGTGCTGCCCCGCGATATTTTCCAGTAAAATGACAGTGATCGCGATGCTTCTTGTGCCATACCTCGATTGGTTCTTCACAAATATGACATGTTTGAGCATTATAATATTCTTCTTTCTGTTCTTCAGTCAATGGTATCATACGTACATTTGATGCTAAATGAACGTGAAGCGATTCCGCCAATGCTTTTAATTCGCTCATAAACCACTCAACACATTTTTTACCGCGGTGAATTTTGAATTTTGACATCGTATCATTAAGGTTACACTGTATATAATACGCGATACTGTGAGGGACATGCTTTTGATACGGTGTTGTGTTTTGAGAGTCAAGAGTTACCGTTTTCTCCAAAATACATTCAAGGTCAGCATAGATTGCGAATGGAACAGTAAGATTATACTTATAATTTCGAAATTTCAATATTTTTTCTTTGAGATTCGGCATAATTACTTTGCACTTGTTCATGCTTTCACAATCAGATCTATGTTTGCGCAACGAGTTCTCCGTATTAAAATGACACAAGCATCTGTCACAAATCCAGGTAGCACAGTTATGTTTTGAGATTTACGAGCTCACTAATCGAGACAGCTTACTGATCCAAGCAAAGTGATACACCGGAGTATAATCCTCATCGTTGTTCAAATCGATTTCAGTTTCAAGCGCAAGTAGATGAATCGTGGGCTTATCCGACTTTTGGCTGCTTATGTAAAAAGGTACAATTTCATCACGCCCCTCAATCCCATAAACATTTATTGTCAAATTATTGAGTTTTTCAAAAATTGTTATGTCCTTGAAACTTATTGGAAAATCAATTCCCTCACACTGAAGCGCAGATCGAAAGTGTGGATACGAACTTGTGCGATAACGATGACTTGTAGACTCAACTGGGTGAAGAGCTGCCGTTACTGACCAAGCAAAGCAGTATGGATCATCATTGACGATGTTTACGACGGCTTTCTTGAGTTGTATTGCTTTGGGTATTTCGATGTACGTTGAGAGACCTCCGCGCAGTGGTACGTATTTATTGATGTTCACCGTCAAGTTGACGATCTCTGTCATCGACCAACCAGAATCCTTTTCTTGAAAATCTTCAACTTTGCTCAACAGTTTGTCCAACACGCTTTCACTGAACCATGAATGTAAGTCTGTTGATTTGAGAATAACCACATTCTTCGTATTAAGGAATTTTATATCTTCAGCAACGGTATCACTTTTCGCAGTGGTATATTTGCAGGCCAATACCACATTGACCTTCAAGCCAGTCTCTCCTTGCAAAATATTTTTTATTCTCCTTACGATGAGTTTCTTTGAATCACACAGAAACTGTTTGAGATTTTTATGACGTAAATTAACGATTACGCCAGTTCGTATTCTCGATGCAAACGCTGTCTCCGAATCTTCCCATCGTACTCTGTCACTTCGCTTTGCGACTCCACTACCACTCTTTCGCAGATCTTTGAATTTTTCCGTGACACATTGTAAAAGTCCTATGGTTGTAAGAAATTTCGTTTTCTCACCTATCGAATCAGACTCTTTCAAGATTTTTCTGAAAAGCTGTATATGTCGATTGGTAGTTTTTATCCAGCGTTGAATTTCAATGGTAGTCGATTTATTTTTTAGTATCGTATAAGCTTGCTCGAAAAGATGGACGAGTTTTTTACACTTATTAGAATCCATCGTTGCGTGAGAAGAACTCAATGTTCTCACGCTACAACGAATGATCCCCCTACGATGGAATTAAGTAATATATAGAAGAACATTTTCTATCCTTCTCCAATCCATATTAAAAAATTTCATTTTCATCCTACTGCATATTCGCGAAGAGGCGGGCTACGCATCGTTACGACTCTATCGAATAGCAGCGTGTGCCCTTTATCATATATATTCTTTTTACGACGAATTAGAGACGAATCACTATACCTCTAATATTTTCCACTACAACCTTCTGAAAAAGCTGTGAAGTGTCAGCGTAGGAGGGCTAGACGAACCAGCGGCACACCGAGTGTGTATCACCGCGTGGGTGTGCAGCAGCCGAGCTAGACGCACTGGCGCCACGCTAAGTGTGTATCGCCGTGTGTGCACGCAGCAGTGTATCACGAGAAGCTCGTACTGCGTTCGCTGTTCATTCTATGACATATACAAGCAACTCGCTCGGGTTACCTATTTAAAACACACTGTTGATACTTTACTTTATGACTTTTTTTCTCTCTCGTATCGATAATGTGGGATGAAGACTATAAAATTTTTATATATATATTTATCCTCGACCGCACGTTCGTGAAGAAATTACAAAGCGACAACGGAGTTCGACGTCTTCCGGTAGACGACGACGAACGGTGCCCATAAAGAGTTCATGGAGCGTTTTGCTCTGTTTATTCCAAGAAACCTTAGGCGAGAGACTCTTTCGGAGTCGATATGTATATTCTACGTTTTATACTTCCCTTCGCCTTATTGTTCGTATGGGGTATACGGATCATTTACAGTATGCCTGCCACACGCTAACATCATAATACTGTCAACGAATCTTTGAGGCTGAGAGCTTTATTTTATTTTTTTCATACAGGGGTATTGTGAGACGTTAGTGATATATATCTCTCTCTATCTAATGCTTAGAATTTGGTAATGCCAACCATCGAGAGATCAACGTTTCGCCCCAGCGGCACAAGTCATTATCGATCGAGCCATCGTAGCAGCTCAATCTTCTCCGCGTTCCGTGCAAGTCACATCGAAAGTTTTTGGTGTTTTGTGAGGTGTGTGCACCGTGAAATTGGGTGACATTTTCAACGGCAAAAGTGTTTAATATGTCAGTTCAGTGGGAAGAAGACGTTGACCTCGATCGTGAGATTGAAAATATATTGCGATCGACGTTGGGGGCGGATTTTAACCCCGAAGAATTTAATTTATTATTGGATTCATCGTCCAACGAATTGCGAGTATTGGGTGCTGAACCGATACAGCCGGATCCAGCATCAATACAGCCGATGCCATCGATTCAACCGGCAACAGCTACGCAACCACCACCACCACCACCGTCGCCACCAATTCAGCCGGCAACAGCTTCGCAACCGCCACCACCACCACCGCCGACGTCAGCGATTCCATCGTCGTCGTCGTCGTCGTCGAGTGAGAGGCCACTGCCGCCACTCATTACTATTGAAGAGAAAGATGAGCTACCGCAGGATTTGTCTACGAATCGTCGTCGTCGTGACAAGGGGGGTCCCGTCGTTGTCGGCGCGGTGGCGTACGAAACGAACCTCGGCCGGATCCTGAGGTGGCGCAACGTCAACCGCCAGTGGTGCAGCAACGATCTGTGCTTCGAGCTCCGATGCGGCTGCGTCACATACAGCCACCGCAACAACAACAACAGCCGCGGCAACCGCAACAACAGCCGCCGCAACAAGCAACAACATTGCAGCAACAACAGCCTCCGGTGCAACAGCAACAACAACAACAACAACCGCAACAAGCAACAACATCGCAGCAACAACAGCCTCCGGTGCAACAGCAACAACCGCTGAGACAGCAGCAACCGCCTTCAGCAACCGCAAGCACGGACGTTACCGTACAACAGCTGGTGCAACTCCAGCAACAACAGTACAATCGTCTGACTTCTGGTATGTATTTGTTAAATCAATATATATATAAGAGAAAAAGGTTAAAGAATAATTCAAAATATTTTTTTTTAATTTCAGATGCTTCTATAGCAGAAGCCTTCAAGCGGGTTTTCATCCCAATCGAGTGGATTCAGCACGTCGTAATATACGAGGTGCTTGAAAGTCTTGCGTCGATGATGAGGAGCATCGACTTTTCGAATCCCGCGAACTTCCGATGCGTGTTGACCATAGGCGACACATCGGCTGAACCGCATTACGAGAATGGCATTTTAGTATTTCGTAAAATCTGATTAGTGTTTTTTCAACAAATTTTTTTCATTTTTCCATTTTTTTATTGAAGCATATATATATAAATATGTATTCATTTTTAATTTTTTTCATTATTGAAACATATATATTCATAAATATGTATTCATTTTTTTATTATTGAAACATATATATACACATAAGTTGTGATGGGGGGTCAGTTTCACAATACAATTACGCGAAAACGGGGGTCTCGACAAGTCCGAGGGAAAGCGGGGAGAAAGGGGGTTCGAAAATAAATGCTGTAAATGCGGAAAAAATAACAGAAAAATATAATTGATCAAAGAAAGCGGTGAAAACTCGATACAATAACCAAAATAATAATCGCAAATAACGGGTGGCAAATAATACAAAACAATAATCTCAACGGGGAGGAAATAATACAAAATGTCGTCGATCGACGCGTTCGTCGATCGGCAGTGCGACGGGGGGGGGGGGAGAAGCTACGAAGAAAAAGCAATAAAATGACAAAATTAAAGAATAATTCCTAACGAGACGAAACGCAATCGTCGGACCAAAATTGTAATACAATTCGCAAAATAATATACTAGGCTTCGAATACAAGGGGGCGAATGGGGAAAATACTTGAATTATGATCGGTTGGCCACGAGGCGATCCACAGGCGTGCGTGCCTCGCGACGACAGAACAATGGCTGATGAGACGGTCTGAATGCACAGCGAAGGGACGAGGGATTTTCACTGGCAATTGACAGAATGTCGGGTAAAAATAATGCGAATAAATGTTAACAAAATGGGGGGGGGGGGAATACAGAAAAGGCTCACAATAACTCGGGGGGGAAAAACTATCACGAAATCTCTTGACTTGGGCGCCAGTTACCTTTTACGGGGTAACACCGTTTAACACACGCCACGAGGCGTCGAATGTTCTCGTTACACTGTTCGCAGAATGGCCGGCAAGTTCAGCGGGAGGGCAGAGGGCTCAGGGAGGGTCAACCGATCTGTCGGCTCGCAATTTAATGCCTTCGGCTTATTAGGGGCTTTTTAAGGGACGTCAATGCAATTCACGGGGCGAATACACAATAAACAAGATCGAATATTCTTATTCACTATCGCGCCACTCACCACGTGCACGATAAACTCGCCGGAAAATGGCGATTACTAAACTCGAATGTCGGGAGGGAAAATCCGTCAATTAAACACGATAATTGACTCTCATAATGTCAGGGCAGGGTCGAGGGAAGATTTTAATAATTCGCGGGAGGAAACTCTTGCAAACGGGCGGTTATCACAGTCACACTTTCGCTCGCGATTTCCCTTACAAAATCGCGTGGGCTGGGAGAATCGCTTATACACGTGCTATTCGGTTAACGGCTCGAACGAGGCTAACGTCGACGGTAACGCTCTCCGTCTTCTCGGAAGTCTCCTTGTCTCTCAGCGCTGCGGATGTCGGTGGTGGGGGAGAGAGACAGGTACTCGGCGGTGGTCGATAACTCGCTCGATCGACGGGCGAGGTGTCAGATGGCGGCAGCGATATCGATGGATCGTCGCTCGAGGCATTGAGCGACGATCGCGAGCAGCAGGCGGCGGACAGCGTTGTCGGTGGGAGAGGCGACGGCACGGCAACGTCGGAGAACGGGCAGCAGCGAGGGCTCTCGCCGTCGAGCGAGGATCTTCCTTCGCTGTTTCCCCTTCTCTCCCTCTATCTCGTGCGTTGTCTCGGCTACTGCTGTTCGTTTCGTGGGTCTTCAGGAGCGTTACCTCGGTCTTCGCGGGGGGGTATGCGTGGGAGGACGGGGCGGGGGGCTGTGCTACGCGTTGCAAAGGCTCAGGCTCCGTGGTGAGTGGAGCCTCTGATCGAGTTCGCGGGAGTCAGTCGAAAACGGGGCAAAATGCATTCAATTTAACGAATATTTCGTTACAAAGTATTAATTTGTTTTGTTATTTCACAATTCAACGAATTCAATCCGATTATACTATCCCCCCAGAGAACGCAGCGCTAAATTGAAGTTGCGTGATCTTTGCACCATTGTCATGAAGAGATCTTCGTTTTCCATCAAAAATTGGCTTGTTCTCGTAGGTAGAAATATTGCGAAGGTATCCTCGATATCGGCAACCACTTGCTTTCCATATTTCGTAGTAACGAATCTCATGTTCGTAATTTGGTAATCCTTTTGAATATCCAGATCAGCAAGTTTTTTCGTTGGTAGGAATGTTTGCAAGCTGCTGACCTCATAAAGTTTTGATAGATCCATGGTGATCAATCTATTTTTCGATAGTTTAAGAAAAAAATTATATTTTTCAGGATTGTTTTACTTTGATAAAATAATAATTTTAATACATACCTTAGATTTTTTACAAGCGTTAAAAATAATACGTTCGACGTGATCGAGCTTGTACTATACGAATGACTGATTCCAACACTTTTCTGCGCGTTAATCTATAGAGCGAAAATGCTGAGCCTCCTACTCGTTTATCTTCGAATATATAGAAAAATCAATCAGATTGATCGAAGCGCAGTCAAACCTACCACACATGTACATTCCCATTCATGCGACGCTGTATACGTGTGCCCCCACACACACAAACACGCTACCCACGTACGGATCGTAGCAGGCGCCCCGAAAAAACGTGACGCGTTTCGCGTCTTCGAAGACTCGAGCTGGGGGGCCCACGAGGACCCCACCCACGCATGCACGCACGCACGTGTGCGTCCATGTGACCCCCGCGTACGTGTGCCCCCCACACACGCACGCTAACCCCCCCACCATTTGCGCTCTACGACGCCTATGTGTACGCGCGTCCGTGTGATCCGTGTACGTGTGCACGCACACACGGTAGCTCAGAACCCGCCTTGTTACACTACTCACCTCCTCTTAACGAGTGGAACAGGTTTGCCACTCAGACGACAAGAGGATGAACCAGAGTGAGAACATCCTGTCGCCCGTGAATTCTCTTAGCTTGATCCCGGCGTCCTTCCGCCGCCCTCTCGGGGGGAGCTATTCCACCCCTGGGGGCTAAGGTACCTGGTCGTAGGCCCCATCACCAACGCCAAGGTTGAATGCCTTAGATGGGGCATGGTTTTTCAACAATTTGCGTGTGTTTCCCCTCGACCCCGCCCCCGTTCATCGACGATACTTGGGATAGGAGATATCAAGAATTTTTAGAACGACTACCGCCATTACCCGGCAAGACCATCGGGAAATCGTGAGCATGTGGTGAGTGGCGCTTAGCCGGAATTATTGATCCTTAGTAAGATTCCCACTCCCGAAAAAACCCAATTAACTCCCCGAAAATTCCGCGTGATATTTAGAGACCCAAAATATATTTGCACCGACCGAAGTTAATATTTTAGAGCCGAAATTTCGAAGTTACAAAACCCCTCTCTGACCCCTCTGTTCTCCCTGAGACTAGTCGGGCGCGTGTACAAAGTCTCGGAGAGAATTCCGCGATTCTCGTGGAATTATTAATCGGTGTTACCCCGAGATTCGGTAACTGGCGCCCATAAAGAGAGTTTCGTGATTGGACGAGTTTAGTGTCGAAAACGTGTCTGACGAGTCATTCCCCCCTCCCCCGAGTGTCATCCTCCCTAATAGGTTGATTATTTTTTCCCGATATTATTTCTCGCGCCCGTTTCACGGCAAATATCCCGTCGGCTCGTGGAATCGCCGCCATATTTTTCCGTTACTAATTTTTCCCCGTCTTTCCCCGTTGCCGAGTTTTGAGTCCGGATCGTTGTCTCACGGTTACTCATTTGTACGAAGTTTGTCCCGTCGAGTCCGGTTCGCTCTGCGATCACTGATTCGCGAATTATTGTAGAATTGAGTCCGGATCGCTGTTTCCCCGATCACTCAATTACAAAGTATTATTTTTAGTATTTTTATTCGTGCGATTTCCGTCTCATTTTCGTGAGAAAATCGACCGTTGTAAATTCCCATCCTTTTTCCTTTGTTAGCTTCTTCCCACCCCGTGTCACCAATCAACGAGCGCTTTGATCGACGACGATTATTATTATTTTTATCCCCGCTCAGTATTGTTGTATTTTCCCCCGCGTCCCTGCGACGCGAGTGCGTTGGCAGGATAATTAGTAGTTTTGTTCTTGAGTATTGTATTTGCCACTACCCTTGTTTCGGACAACGCGAACATTATTTGCGAACAATTTCTTAGTCCGTTGAACATTGCCCGTCACAACTTAAAAGTAAAAAAAAAAAGATAAAAAATTTAGTTTTTTTGCAATAAGTTGTTTTTATTTTTTTTTGGTTTCACCCAAGTCGATTACCTTCGCCAATCTTTGAAATTCATTTCCTGACAAGTATATTTTTCTTCGGTTACCACAGGTTTCAGACTAAACGAATGCGCCGATTTGAGTTTTTGACGGCTTATTTTCTTCGTAATGGACTATGTGATGGGACGAGTGTGGGGATTTTTTATACGAAGACAAATAGATTTATAGCGCGCCGTTGTAACTCGGTAACAAGACAAAAGGGGAAAAAGTGCATTTTTTGTCACATTTCATGCGATAGCTCCGGCGGAGAAGCTTAAAAAAAATCCCCGCAATCGTCCGGCAATAAACTGTCTAACGAACAAAATCAGACTTGATAAGCAAAAATTCATTAATTCGTTCGGTCCGAAACCTGCGACAAATGAAAAAAGTTTGATGGTGTCTCTTTCATAAAAAACGCAGTCTGGGACTCCAAAAAAATTCATGGAGTAAGTCTAACACATGTACTTTTTTAGTGTGAAAATCACTTTTCATTTACACGAATAGATACCAAGAAAAGAAATATTTATTTTTCATTTTTTAGGTGACTCAACCCCCGATATTCCGAAGTGGTCATTCACAGGACGAAAGAGAAATTCATTCGCCGGAATGCTCTTTATTGTCTGTTCCAACGGCCAAGCCAGTTTCCACATTACCTCTGCACGCGACTTCGCATTGCTCCATATCGCATTCGCATTGCAGATATGGTACGACTACGGAAAACCAGAGCATATGGGAAGGGCTTTGTGTCCTGAGTGGAAGTTTACGTGACTGCGACTTTCTGCAGGCCGACGAACTCTCCGGATGATAGTGTCATTTACTGAACGATCAATATACTCGGTATTGCACTCTAAGGTCCCCTCTTTCAAAACGCTTAAATTGCCCGAGCTGCACAACTGCGTGGCAATTACGCTCCATTTATACGAACGTCAGAGGGTTCAAAAGTAAAGAACCGTAGTTATCTACTTACAAGCGGTGAATCAATGATAATGGCGCAACAACAGCCCTGGTAATACACTAATTTCTCTATAATTTTTATCGTCGTGTTCTTGCACTTTTATATTTCTACCATATCATTACGTCTATTATATGATTGTTATGATCTGTTATTATTTCATCAACGGGGGTACCACTATAACACGCGCGTCGATTCATTTTCCTCTAGCTGCCACCGTCTTCGAAGACTTCATAGAGAAGATACTTGAGTCACTTTCTTCATTGGCGGAGACACGTGGTGTGGGCGTTTTACGCGTGATCATGGAAATACAAACGGCGGAACGTAGTAGCAATACTTCATTGGAGGACAGCGAAGACGTGTTTGACTCGCGATATTATGTCATTATCAGGCGTATACTTTTGGTGCATGGACAGTGGCCCTTACAAAACTCACGGGAAAAAGTCTATAGACTTTGCATCGCTGCAGTCGTGGTCGGAAGTTTTTTCATTCCCCAGGTAAAATTTTATAAAAGCGGCCGTATTCTGATTTGTCAAGAGAAATGTTTTTTTTCTCTTATTCTATTGTATGTTTTATTTCTCTATTTCTGAATGTACGATTGCACATAGTTCGCTATGCTGTATGAATCACGCAAAAATACCAGTCTTTTCATCGAGTGTTGGGCATCTGCGATTGCAACCCTTGGTGCCATCATGAAAGTGGCGAATACCGTTGTTTACGGAAAGAAGGTGATAAAAACTTTTCATTGGATTGTTACAGAGTGAAATGTTTATCAATCACGTATGTAGTAACGTGCAAGATCGAGTGCTGCAAATTCTGTACAATAGTCAGAGCTGGGCAAACATAGTTATCACGTATGGATGACCCAGTGGCTGAAGTGTTTGCAATATTTTTTGTCATCTGTCTTTGTTTAATACTTTAATAACGGGCGCGCGCGATGTTGCGTTATCTTATCTTTGTTTGTCCAAATCTCTTGTCCCTTGTTTTCTTATTTGTCTCTTCATCTTTGTTTGTACTCTTATATATTTTAACGATTTTTCCAAGCGAAAAACGCTACAATTTTCCCCAATACTCGGCCCGAGTCCACCGCTCACCACAGCCGAACACAACGCGTAGAATAGGTGCGAATTAACTATAGCGCGACCCCTCCCCCCCCCCCCCCGCCGCGCGAGACCCAGCAACACGACAACGTACGATTAGCCAGTACGAGCTAGAGAGCGCCCGGCAAAGCCAAAGGAGATAGAAGAGCCCCGCGAGGGGACGCGAAGTCCCTGACCTACGATTGTCGTGCCTCGCTTAGGTGACTCGCCCCCACCGCCCGCCTCAGCCGCCCCGCCTCGCACTGCCAAACTATATCGATTGGCGATCTATGAGCCTCCTGTCGCCATCTCACGCCACAACCGCCGGTGCGCCCAATTATCGACCAAAGTTGCGTTGCAAACTCTCTCACTCGCCACCAAGACCCCCCCGCGGCGCAAGGATCAAGAAGAAAGCGGAAACCGGTGAAAATTATTCACTCTTGGCCTGAGCTATCCCCTGTGCACGTGTACGAGCGTTACATTTTAATTGATTTTGCGGATAACGTATCCTATAAGTCAAGTCGCGAAAGATCGATCGCATGGTTTTGTATGTGAAGATTATAAGAGTGAATCGTATGTTTTTCCCCTCTGTCCCGGCCCTGTTTTCAAAGATTCAGCGAAGATTTGGCGTAATAGATCGTGAGGGTCGAGTTCGAACCGTGAACCAGTAAACACGTATCAGCGACAGCTCTATATATTCAGCGCGAATATTAGCTAAATATAGCAACAGCCGAAGCGAAGCGATGGAGACGGAAAGTAAAGGTGATGGTGGAAGTGAGGCGAGTGCAACAACGTGGACGACTTCAAGATCGCCACGCTCAAAGAAAAGGAAGAACCCGATAAACAAAGAGCAACCAAGTTCGAGAGACAGCTCGGCAGGAAAACAGCAGAAAACAGATACACACACGATCGCACACAGCTCCAACAGCCACACGGCAACCCACAGCAAGAACACATACACAATCAACCACTCTCAATGTACACAAGTAAGAGTAAACAAAATATACGCGAACTACTACTACGTGAACGCCCCACACATAACATCTCGCACCAGAATGGCTACCAACTGGGAAACAGTCTTTCCAAAATCAGAGGACATAATACTACAAACAAAAAAAGGCGATCTGATAAAAACAGACACTGCTAAGAAGGCGATCACCGCCGCACTAGACAAGCTCATATCAACCGGTAAAATTACGAGCTACGCCGAAACAAAAGCAAAACCGGACAATCAATCCCCTTCCATTAGCACAGCCACATACTCAGCAGTGATAGCGACAGTCGAGCAAGATATCACAGACACAACAATAAGCGACGTACTAACAACACAAGGAATCGAACATCGATACTGTAAACGAATAACATCTAGAGCTACAAACAAACCGACACAACTAATCCGAATCATCACCGGCAAGCAAGAGGCAATAGAAAAACTAATTAACAACGGTCTCTTCTTCAGGCACAAACACTATCCGGTACACCTGAGTCCCCCCCCCCCCCCGCACCAATTCCACAAGCATGCGGAAAATGCACAAGCTACGAACACACGACAAGCAACTGCCGAAACAACGACATATGTCACAAATGCAAAGGCAGCCACAAAACAACGCAGTGCAACACGACACTACCGATGAAATGCATAGCATGCGACTCAGAAGACCACGTGGCCTGGTCAATAAAATGCCCGAAACGCCCGACTACGCCGATACCAGGTATCCCGAACACACAAATAAAATCAACAAACAAAAAATCATCAAAGATCCAAAATACAGAAAGAAAGAAGTCGAGAATCCACTCACCAATAACAATCCACGACCATATCATCAACACATATACCAGAAAAATAAACGAACCATCAAATTCCGACAGAGGACAACTAATACAAAAACTCGAGACGCGCTTCATCAAGGAATTCAACGTCGACACAGCAGCAGTGTTCTCAGGAAACAGGATGTACATCTTCATGTTCGACCTGACCGCCCCCGAAACCGACTCACCGACCGAAGCAACACAGGGCACCTCACACGTCCTTAACATAAACGATGGACGAAGTTAAGCTGCTATATGCCAACATAAATAGTTATGCAAGAAGAAAACATCTCATATCACACTACATCGAAAACAACGGAATCAATTGCACCGCTCTCGTAGAAACAAAAACTACAGAAAAAACGAACACAACATTCAGAAACTGGACCAATATACAACACAACGGAAACACAATCAACCAAAACGCCCGGGGAGGAAGTCTAGTTCAAATTCAACCGGGACTCAAGCCAAAAAAGTACAACAAGCCTGCCCTCAACGACCTAAGAAACAAAGCAATACACTTCTCCATTCCCTTCCAGAATAAACAACTGCACATATTTGTTGTGTACTTCCACCCGAATTCAACCATCGAAGGAACAGTTTTAACACAAGCAGCAAATTGCGAATACGGAATTGTAATAGAAGACTCCAACAACAACTCAGCAACTAAAAAACGGACTATAAAAAACTTCATAAAAAACACTAGATATACCCAACTGACTACTCCTCCGACATTCTTAATGCCAAACAACCCAGACTCCACTCCTGACATAGTACTGATCACCGAAAATATCACTCACAATATCGCTGACGTGGATACTATCCCAGACCTAGGTTCAGACCACCTCGCTATAAAACTTGAACTCAAACTAAACACCAGAATCGAAAGCGAAAAACACAAAATACCAGCATTCGCCAAGGCAAATCTACAGAAAATAAACGAAGAAGTCACGGATCACATAAGCAACACCAGAGGTGAACTCAACCCTCACACAATATCAACATTCCTCAACAAAATTCAAGAATCAACGAAAACACACACCCCCACATTCTCCCACGAATATCATACACACGAGCTACCGCCATCATCCGCTTGATTAAACTAAAAACAAGAATGTACAGAGAATACCGGATCAACAACATACCAGAATTTAAAACCAAAATCAACGAACTCAACAAATCAATACACGTTCTCATAGATCAATACCGGAGCAGCAAATGGCTGGAAGCATGCAAAACTATCAACAAGAAACGAGGAAAAACATACTGGAAAGACATAAACAAGCTCACAAAATACAAAACGTTCCAAGCAATTCCAACACTTGAACAAAATAATAGAGTATACGAAACAGACCATAGTAAAGCGGACTTGTTCAGGACTCACTTCAATAAAGCATTCGAAGAAGACAAAGATCCCCAGTACGACAGAAACAACTATAATAGGGTAAACAGCTGGTACGACACATTCATCACAAGTCAAGCAACTGCCCCAACAGAAGAAGAATTAATCGACAAACAAACGTATCTGCAAGTTTTAAGAGAAACAAAGAACACCGCTCCCGGACACGACTAAACACCGATCAACATCATCAAGAGACTCAAACCGGAGATACATAATTATATTTTGAACATCTTCAACTATTGCCTCACAAAAAGTTACATACCAGAAGAATGGAAACTCGGCCAAATAACTGTGATTCCAAAACCAAACAACGACCACAGCAAACCTTCCAGCTACCGCCCAATAACACTGCTCCCAAACATAGGAAAAATACTAGAAAAAATACTCGCTCAAAAAATAAACAAATCCATCGGCAAAAAAATACCAAAATACCAATTCGGCTTTCAAACGAAGAAATCAACAATACATCCGTTAACGATACTCGCATCCAACACACAAGCCGCAAAACTCTCAAGCGTGAAAACTTCCGCACTATTCCTAGACATAAACAAAGCATTCGACAGCGTATGGCACAAAGGACTAATATTCAAGCTCAACCAACTACAATGCCCAGAATATCTAATTCGTATTAGACAAATTTCTCTCACATCGCAAACTACAAATAAAAATAAAAAACAAACTCTCATCTACATTCGAACCACAACAAGGAGTCCCACAAGGATCTCCGGTCTCACCAACGCTATATAATATATACTGCCACGATATATACAGCCATCATCAGAACGACGCAGAATACTTCAACAACAGAAAATACATCCTACAATTTGCAGACGACACAGCCCTGATCACCCACAACAAAAACATCAAAACAGCAACACAAGAACTACAACTACTAATGACTCAAACAGAAAAATGCTTCAACAAATGGAGACTAAAACCGAACCCATCCAAATCCCAGCTAATGCTGTTCGACCATAGAATGAAGCACACATCACCAACAATCACTATCAATGGAAACGCAGTCACAGCAACAAACACAGCAAAATACCTCGGAATAACCATTGACTCAACACTCAACTTTAAGCAGCACACCAACTTCACTAAAAAAAAAAGCAATCTCAAGAGCCAAACATTTCACCAGCCTAACTTACAAGAATCACAGAATAGACCTGAAAACCCAAACAAAAATATACAAAATGATAATCAGATCACTCTGAGAATACGGGCATCCACTCTTCTCCAACACCAAATCAACAACAATAAAACCTCTCGAAGTAGCCGAACGGACAGCCTTGAGGAAAATCACGAAGATCCGCTACCCAAACAACCCACTTCACAATCCAAGAAACGAAACCCTATACGCAACAACAAAAAATAACAGAACTCAATAAAAGACTAACAACATTAAGTACCCGCTTCGCACGATCAAACACAGCAATCATCGAACTACTCAGCCTGCCAATAAACGAAGAAAGAAGGAAAAACTACAAGCACCCAACAGAAACAGTACTCCAAACACTCAAGAGACTAAAAAACAACGCACTGTAATTCAAGAAATCACTCAACTTATTTAAACAACCACGCACACTACCCCTATACACCAAACTGTAAAATACACCATACACCATAGATTAAAACAGGCTGAAGGACCCCGGTCGATGGCCTTGACCTCACAAACACAAACACAGCCATAAACACAGAACACAGAAACACAAATGTATTGTGAGGAATAAATACATTATTATTAGTATTATTATTAGATCGTGAGGAACTGTCACGGAACCGGCCCTCGCTCGTACAGGTAGCGGGCACGTGGTGAGTGGTGTTAGCATATTTATCCAATGAGATTCCCGAACCTCCCCCGCGTTGAAAATAGCCCTCTTCCTGTTTCTTTCGGCCCCCCAAAATTATTGTTAACCGCGACCAATTTGTGAGCCGAAAGTATCGGAATTCTCACCCTCCCCTGAGCCCTCTCCTCTCTCCCGCGACTAGCCGGCCCACCGTAGTACAGACAGCGTGTCACAGCACGAGTTTGGTTTCTTTTGGTTTTCTTTTATCTTTCTTGTTCAAGCAACGGTGTTACGCCGACTCGTAAATGGCGCCCAAATCATTATTTTATCTTGTTGCATTCTTTTTTGACAGTATTGTTGAGTGTGATAACCGCCCAGTCGCTCCCCCTTGCCCCGTGAATCATTGGCTCCCTTTCCCCTTCAACATTTTGGTCGTTCGTGAGTCCCGTTTTCCCCGCATCGCCGCTATTTTCGCCCACGTTACCTCGCGTCTCTGATACCGTTTTTCTCCCTTTATTTTATAATTTCTTCGTGCCACCGAGAGCCGGATTATAATTGAAGTTTTTGATTGTTATTGTTTTTGGCGTTATTTCTTTTTTTTGTGGAATTATTTAGTTTAGTACCATTTAGTTATTTTTCTTTCTTAACGATTTTCCTTAGTTATTACTTTCATTTTATATCGAGTCCTCCCGTCATAATTATTTTTGTATTATTCTTATTTTCCTGACTTTTCCCCCGCACTTATTTTCTTTTACTGAATCGAGCCATCCTGCATTTTCTCCTTCTTGTCAATTTGAGGGGGCTGAGTCACCTAAAAATTCAAAAAAATCGTTTTTTTTTTTTTGTTTTCTTAAAGTACATAATGTATACTACCTATACACCAAATTTCAGACCAAAATTCCAAAAATTACCAAAGTTAGAAGCATTTTAGTAAGTTAACAAACAATTATTGCGTGAATTATTGAAAAATTATGTTTTCTCGATGGTATAAAAATCTGAAAAAAATCGTGCATATTAAAGGTACTTAAAAGATTAATTTTGCAAAATTATAATTCCAAAATGTTATTAACAAATTCATGAAAAAAAAAATAGTTAAACAAATTTTCTGGCAAGCCATCTTTTTTTTTTTAAATGATTCGTTCATTTTTTTTAATGTGTATACATTTTTTCAGCTTTCAGATGCACTTTGAATTTTATGGTTTTCAACAATAAAAAAAAATCTAACTTAATTTAAATTTTTGAAAAAATTGATAAGCATTCAGTAAAAATAAACGGATTATTTTCATAAAGAGAAAAAGTTGGGTTCCCGGGAAATTTGTTGTGTTTTATGAAAATGCGGTTGGTCGGTAGCGATTTACCGACCCTGCGGTCGTTACTTCCAATCGATGCGAGTTAGATCACCGCCGCTACCACGCTCATGATTTTTTTTTCTCGATGTGTCAAACGCGTAAAAAACCGGCATCCGAAAAATTGCAACTATTTATGTGCGCAGTGGTTATAGTTTTTGTAAATGTATGTCATAGATACTATATTTATCAGTGAAATAGTGAAAATAATATTTAGATGCTTTGATGCTGATTCGATCATTTTCCATGTTCAGTTTATGCATTTCGTTCAGTTTTGTTCAGTTGTAGATTCAGTTGCTCGAGATCTCGAATCTTGGAACCTCGGATCTCGAAATGGTGCGAAAGTCGAAGTATGGAGATGCTCAAATAGTTGAGACTCGACGAGGTTTTGTTACGAATACGGAACAGTCCGGTGCAAAACCGGCACTCTAGTTAAGTATTACAGTGAGGTTTAATGCGCGGGTGAACAGGCAGAGTTTCAGTATTGTAACAGACCCAGTAATTGCTGCAGCGCAGAAAAATTACGAACGAAACGCGTTTAGTAAGTAGAACAGCGAAAGGTAAGGTAATTGCTGCAGCGCAGAAAAATTACGAACGAAACGCGTTTAGAAAATAGAACAGCGAAAGGTAAGTTCGATCGAAAGACGATAGAAAAGGGCGACTAATATTGACAAGACGACGCAGTACTCAGCGTCTACGCGCGTGTCATCGCTCTCGATCGAACTCGGTCGTCGACGAAAATCCGTCGGAACTGATTCGATCCTCGGGCCTCGCGAAGGACAGGAGACCGCAAAGGAAGCTAACACGATCGTATTAAACGGATGCTTGTGCCTAAAGTTCGAATCCGTTCGTCATTGTGTTGTGGAAATTGAGAATCATGTAAGTACGGAACAAATTCGCTCGAAACTGTTATTAAAATGTTCCTGGAAACTCTTTGCGTACAAAGTTTATTTAAATAATATTGGCGGGTCATCCCTCCGATCCCCCTTGAGATGTCTCAGAATGTTTTGAATTGATCGTAAAATGGAAATTGTCGACGATATGTCGGCTGGCGCCAAACATCGTGTTTATCGGTTCATGAATTAATTAATTGTGGACCCCGACAGCCATTGACCCCGGCCGCGTCGGGTGAAGGAATCGCGTAAAATCTCTCGGAAAGTTGGTCGAGAAAAGATTTCGTTTTCAGTATCGTCCGAGCAAGAGTGGAACACCTTCTGCTGTATATAGTGTGACGGGGTTTTTGATCCTCGTCACAAAAATTGCAAAAGGCACGGCTCCAATGCACGGATCGCCATGAGGAGCGACGATCTAGCCTCCGGGGAGAGTCCCTCTGGTTCAGACACTCAGGGCAGGTTAGGGAAACCGAAAACACATAGGTAATTTTTCGCCGAATATTTTTTTTTTTTGTTGTTTCGCTCCCGCGCGTGCGACAGCCAGCATCGGGACCACAGCGGAGCGTCAGCGTCGCGCGAGATACATCGCCTCGTCGTTGCCACGCCGTGTGGATTCACTGTGCTTTGGATCGAGCCCCACACGCGTCGAGAGGAGATCACCACAAAGCTCGACTCCTTCGGAACCTCACCCCATGCCGGAGCACAAAGTGAATTCCCCACAGCGTCGCCTCTCGACCGAACGACGATCACCGTGCTCGAGAAAATCGACGAGCGCCGTTGGGCCCACATCAGCGGGACATCGTTGCAAACCGTTCGCGCGATTTAAAGAGTCGCGCGAGGGTTCGAAGAATCGCGCGAATTTGGAAAAAGCGCGAGAGATCACTCCAGAGGGCGAGACATTCTTGTAGGCCGGGGTAGGGATTATTATCCACGAGCTTGCGAGAGCGACTTCACTCTGGGACTCAAGCGCAGGATCCTGGAAGGAGAGGACGTGGCTTCGCGCTGATCCGTGCAGACCGCCGCGCGAGAATAATGACGCCTACCCCACGCGACGCGGGGACTCTTCTACGAAGAAATTCGAAAGGGGCGTAATTAGTTTGCTCGAGCGCACCTTCCTGCGCGACTCTGTCTTTGTGTGAATCCGCGCGCGAGTCCATGTAGGGTACTTTGCGCGTAACGTTTCCGCCAAGGGCGAACGGTCAACGCTGATATTTTCATTTTTTACGTTGCGCGCAAAGAGAAATTTTGTTCGATTATCATTATTTTGGAAGATTGTATTATTGTTGGAAATTTGTATGTGGGATTCATTTCTTTTCTTGTATTTTGTTGATCGTTTGGGTATTTGCGAGATTGGTCGCCTCGCGGACATTTGGAAATTGTAACGGCGCGACACGTCCCCGGATTGTATCGTGTGCGTCTGTAATAGTGTAACGGCGGCGAGCGCGAGACACGCGCGAGAAAAATTGTTAAAGTCCGATTCGTAGTTTGTTTGGAAGAGAACGTGCGGTTCGTTGCTTCTCGACTCCGCACGCGTGTCTTGAACGTCGGATTACTTTTGTTCTTTTGACAAATAAATATTTTATTAATTTGCTCTCTTATTTTGTCGAACCTGGCTTCTCCCATCGCGAAACAACCCCTCTTACTCTACCAGATCGCAGGGCTGACGCTGGCCGAGCAAAGGCGCGATCGTGCGTTCCCAGGCAAATAAATTTTGTCACGAGGCGTTTGTTCCTCGTGGCTGGCGCCCAATACCCGGGAATGTCGATCGCTTTTGTGATCGTTGGGCGATCAATGGGAAAGTCGGTCCTATAGTTTTGGTTTTTTAGTTCCGGAGAGGGGCTTGTTTTTGCGCATTGAACGAAATGAAGCGATCGTAACGGTCCTCGAATATTGCCGCGGATAGTACAGTTCAGTTAGTGGTTACCGTTGGGATCTCGTAGTGAAACCGTTTGAGAGGGCAGTAGCTATCGGTCAAGGTTCCTGAAATAATGATAATGATTCATTACGCGTTTTATCGTAGGCAAATAAGTCTGCGGAGGGCCGCCCTCGAAGCAACTCTGGCTCTGTCTGGCACTCCCATTACCGTGGCGGCGGTTGCAATTAGACGCAGATTCCAAAAATATTGCAAAGTATTGGAAAAATCTCACTGTTACGTCTCAGAAGTTTACCGGCAAACGCATTGACTTGGACGATCGTCTCAGCGGTTACGCGCGCTCACGACTTAATAACGTAATTCAAGAAATATTAATAATCGGGGTCCGTCCCTCGAATAAGATTTACCGAAAACGGAAATATTGAAAGTACAATAATAATTCGCGAGAATGTGTGTTTTCGTGTGATTAAGAGAGTCTAGCTACAATTGTGACGTCATTTTGTTGGAAAATTCCCTCACAAGGAAACACCGTTACGCTTATGTAAAATTAGATTAAGATTTCGGCCTCCGATTCGTTATTTTAATGTGTTCAGTGAGTGCGCCGTCGGCTCAGTCAAATTACCGGGTTAGATGGTTCAAGTATGGACCATGACAAAGATAGTGGCAGACCTCACTTGCCTCCCGTCATGCGCCGATTTTCGACTTTTACGGCGAGTCGTATGGGAAGGTTAAAAGGTTCGGTGCAATTCCGACGCTCCACAATCGGTATTTTATTTAATTTTATTTAATTTAAGGTTGCGGTTAAGTTACGATTGCGTTGGAAGGTCATGTTCAGTGGCTACAAGCCGCTGGCATGTATTGCCGAATAAAAAAGATTTCATTTACGTGGTGAGGATCGCGAGTATCTAATCACGAGTCATAGCAAACGAGAAATTATAACGTTATCGATTGTACGAATTTCGATTCGCGGATTCCGTTAAGGGGGCCGAGTCACCTAAAAAAATTTTTTTTGTTAATTTTTTTCGGCTTGATTTCAAATGTAAATTCAAGCGGGATTCCACCCACCTGAAATACATATACTTAACTATCTTCTTGAATTTTTTTGGAGTCTTTCAGCGGATTGTAACGCTGTGAGACCAAGTTTAAAAAAAATCACTTGTCGTAGCTTTCGGGCCACAAAAATCAATGGATCTTGGCTTCATTTTATTCGCACCGGTAGTCATTCCGGTCCGAATGTGGGATTTTTCTTTAAATGCTCTCCGGAAGAAACGGTAAGCTATAACGTGAAAAAAAAAACAATGTTTTTTAATTTCTTGAAAAAAAAGTTATAAAACAGCTCGCAACAACTTAACTTTACCTCGCATCCTAAAATCCCACATTCGGACCGGAATGACTACTGTTGCGAATAAAATGAGACGTCAAACGCCAAGATCCGTTGACTCGTCTGGTCCGAAAGCTACGACAAGCGAAGAGAAATATACTTGTCGGGAAATGATTTTCAAAGTTTGGTGAAGGTAATCAACTTTGATGACTCAAAAATTTTTTTTTAAATTTGTCGCATGAAAAACTAAAGTTTTTTTTTCGTTCACACAAAAAAAATTGTTTATAAAAAAAAATGATTTATTTCACCAAAAAATTGTTTTAACGCAAAAAAAATCGTGAAAATAATTAGAAAAAGAAACTGTCGAGGCGAATGACGTTCAATAAAAAGTTCCGCGATCCGCGAATCGCCCGAGCGATTTTTCACAACTGTCAAGGAAAGCACTGTCAAAAAAATGACATAAAAATAATTGAAAAAAAAAATGTTACTTGGCCATCCGATAAGCTCGTACATATTTTTATTACAAAATAAAATATCGTGAAATTCGGAAAAAAATACCGTCGCGCCATTGACGTTTCAACAATAGGTTATTGATTCAGTATTTGGTGCTTTCCGACACTGTCACGGCACAAATATTATTCTCATAATATCACTGAAAAATATAGAATCTATGTCATTCGTTCACGAAAACTATAACCACTTCGCACATGAATAATTGTAATTTTCCGGATGCCCGTTCTTTACGCGGTTGACACATCGAGTAAAAACAATCATGGCTGCCGCAGGACGCCGGTGCAGCGTAGACTCGACGGAGCGCGGTAGCGGCGGCGATCTAACTCGCATCGATTGGAAGTAACGACCGCAGGGTCGGTAAATCGTTACCGACCAATAGCGTTTTCGTAAAACACAACAAATTTCCCGGGAACCCAACTTTTTTTTTTTTATGAAAATGATCCATTTATTTTTCTGAATACGTATGAATTTTTTCGGATTTCTAAATTGAGTTTAATTTTGTTTATTTGAGAAAAATTGTCGAAAACCATGAAATTCAAAGTGAATTTAAAAATCTGAAAAAATTCATACGTATTCAAAAGAATGAACGAATCATTTTTATAAAAAAAAAAGATGACTTACCAGAAAAATTGTTAAACAATTTTTTTTTTATCAATTTGTTAATAACATTTTGGAATTATTATTGTGCAAAATGAATCTTTTGAGTATCTGTAATATGTATGATTTTTTTCAGATTTTTTTATTATCGAGAAAATAATTTTTCAATAATTCACTCAATAATTATTCGTTATCTTACTAAAGTGCTTCTAACTTTGGTAATTTTTGGAATTTTGATCTGAAAATTAGTATGTAGGTAGTAAACAGTATGTACTTAAAGAAAAAATTTTAAAAAAAAATCGATTTTTTTTAATTTTTAGGTGACTCATCCCCCTTAAGTCTTTCGTATACCCGGAGAGGACCCCGAGACGATAGCCACCACGCACTCAGCCACTCAAAGGGCGACCATCCCACCCTACACGCTGATCGACGGCTCGGCATATCATTGGTTAATTAGGCATACGCCTAGGATAACGAGTTCTGCTGTTAAGGGACAGAAATGAGGAAATCAGTTATCTTCGCGCTCGCAACCCGAACGGTGCTCTCTTTCCCTGGCTACCTGGTAGCCGTGTTACCTCGCCCCCCCCCCCCCCCCCCCCCCCTACCGTACTCTTTCCCGGGATTGATGCTTCGCCTTCCATCCTCGATCGCGAATAATCGCCGTCTCCCTTTTGTGAGGATCTTCGCAAATGCTCGCGTGTTACCATGCTACTTTCATAATCGGTGTCTCCCTTTTGTGCGGCTATCCGTACGTGGTTCGCGATAACGTGCTATCTATATCGTATATAAGGCCTATGCCTCACCATTTGAGCCAATTCCGTGTTCCTGCCATCGGGAAAATCATTATTTTATTTTAGAATTTTTTACTTCGGAATTCGCGATGTTATCTGTTTGTACCGCCGTAAAATAGCCACCTTGGTTTGGTATTTATTATTCGGGATGCCGAATCCCAGCGTTTTGTGTATTTTACGATAAAATAGTTCGGCGATAAGATTTTATTTCAACTACAAGTTGGAAATGCTACCGGTGTGCAGCGAACGGATTACGATTCAGGCGGTTAGGTGTGTTATCTGGGTGTGGATAGGCGAGCGTTGAAGAAAAGGGTAAGCGAATAATGTTCTCTCTCCGCGCCGGTTGCCGGGTATTTCGCGTATTCCGCCCATGCCCAGTGGCAGCTGCTCTCTGCCGTAACTCAATGTTGTCTTTCATATTTTCGGTATTTTATTTATTGCTTTTTCTTGTGCATCTTCTTGATGCGTCATTTTCGCGCTATCTTTTCTGTATTGGTAGTATGAAATTTCGGAGTGATCAATAGTGAAACATGTAAGCACGAATCGACTTGGCTTAATTATTATTTTCCTCACTTTCTCTCTATGCTCCGAGGTCACCCACTCCCTCTCTCCACCACACTGCACACTGTGCGAACCGAGTGTACCGCGACCAATGCCTATTGTCTTCGAAGCCGATAAGTTTCAAGTTCAATTTTATCTTATCTTTTTTTAGGCACTCACTCTAACAATAGGCAAAGGGTGCCTATTGCAATGACCTTCGAGGCCCTTTTTCAGAGCTTTCGATGAGGTTACTCCTCAGAGCCCGCTCCAATTTTTTTTATTATTTAGGATTAACTATGCTGTACCTCTGACATGATGCGTAGTCAGTTTAAAGTGACTGCGATGACTAGAAATATTTTTTTTAGCTTGCCGTGCTGCAGAAATAGGTTTTTCAATGAAAAAATTACCTCGGACGTCCGTATCATACTGTAACTGTGTACTGATATTGAATGATATTGAATATTGAATACTTGGCGAATAAAATATAGCATAGAACTTTTCGAAAACCCCGGCAAGTACGGGTTGCCCTTCCATTGAGGAAAAACTGCACGTAAGCGGCGCCTACAAGTTGCCTCGCTGAATAAAAAAAAATTCGTGTTGGCTAAACGTAGTATTAAAGTCGTTTCGTGTAGCGTATCTGGCTAGGATTGGTAATCCATATACGCCATACAAAACTGTTAGTCATTGTTAGTAAATTCGGTGTGAATGAAGATAGAAACAAGGAGAAAGGATAATAAGAAAAATTTATCAGGGGCTTAAAAGGGGAAATCAAGTTATAGTCGACAATAATTATCCCCAATTTCAGATGATAAATTGCGCCTCCTCTTTAGTTTTGCTCATAGTAGATTTATTGCATTTTTACTTGGAAAATCCATTCGCTTCTCGAAGTCCTTAAACTCGAAAATTCACTTATTGCTAGTATTTTTCCAAAGTAAATGGTCCAAACACAGCTTCTTTTAAATCGAATACAAATTCTAGAGTCCCCAAAATTTGCAGGGGGATCGGCAAACTTTTTAATAGACCACGGGATAGAAAAAAGTATTTTGAAATTAAGTGCGCTCGCTCCCGGTGTAACCTATGACTCTTCAGGTACGCTGCACCGATTGCGAGTGCTTCCGGGATTCCTTTTCAATCAATAGGAACTGTGGTTATTTTCTTTTCACATACTTCTACATTGTTTCATATCGTAAATGAACTCCCCTTGGTGTTCGACGGCATCGTCAACTCCAAATATTAATTAGAGTAGTTTAAAGCACCGGCTACGCTTGAGAGTATCGGGTTACCCTCGCTCTCCTCGCAAAGCCCAGAGACGAGTCACTCGGTGCTACGGCTCAAGCCGATGTCTCCGTCACTCTCTCTCATATGGTCGAGAGCCTATGGCTTAGAGACCAAAAAGATCTCATTCCGCAGTTCGACGGTCGGAATATTTCCTTGAATAGCTTCATTGAGGATGTTCGAAACGCATACGCATTTGTTCCCGATGGCAAGAGAGCAGAATTCGTAATCGCGGTTATTTCAAAATTAAGCGGCGCCGCGCGAAATTGTTTTTACGGCCACACAATAGATAATGTCGATGATCTGATTTCGATCTTGAAAATAAGATTAACACGCGGAAAAGATTTCGAGTATTATTCCGGACAAATTTCTCGACTCCGAATGAAATCCGACGAGAGCATAGGTCAGTTCTACGACCGCGTACGAATCCTTATCGCTAATAGTCGGAGCGCCTGGAAGTCCGAGAACAACACCGACGCTCCGCCTGAGGCGAGGGACCCGTTGTGTAAAATCGCGCTTCGAGGATTTGTCGACGCTCTCCCTACGCATATTAGCGAGGTCGTTGAAATGCA
This sequence comes from Ischnus inquisitorius, assembly GCA_963924025.1. Lineage (NCBI taxonomy): Eukaryota > Metazoa > Arthropoda > Insecta > Hymenoptera > Ichneumonidae > Ischnus > Ischnus inquisitorius. Next base: position 19,649,317 of record OZ001244.1, read on the forward strand.
AGAGCCGAAAACCCTCGACGCTGCCTTCGAGATCGCGGAAAAATTTGCGCTACGCGCAGAACGATCGAGTCATTTTCTAAAGCAGCTCCGACTACAACCGATAATGATTTAACTACAAAACGTGAATAGCCTAGAAATTACTTAATTCATGACAGAAAGTTAAACGAAAGAAAAAGAAATATTGGGAAAAAAAAGAAGAGAGCAGGTTACAGATAGTAGCGGGCCGAGCGGTATGGACTTGAGCGCGACCGAGCGGTGCGTCACTATTGAGTGAGGCAGTGCGAGAGAGAGTTGAGTTGAGTTGAGTTGAGAGTTGAGAGTTGAGAGTTGATGAATTTTATTATGCCCAAGTTACACTGTAGGGGAAATTTTTACATATCGAGGTATGTAATATCTGTGTTTACAAAGAAAAGAAATTGTGAGTAGAATAACAGCATATAGAAAGTGTATACTAAAATCAAATAACAAACTGAACCTAAATACTTAAGACTACTTAAAAGCATAGTGCTATCAATCAATCGCGCGTATCGACACATATTATGCTTGACGTGCTTGTTCTAACTCGGATTCGAACAGACGGTCAAAGAGACGCCACTTGAAAATTGTAAGGGAAGGGGACGATGTGACCCTTGGCGGAAGTGAGTGCCACAGATAGACTGCCGACAGACGAAAGGCATTCCGATAGGCCACTGTTCGATGATGAGGGATAGCAAAAGTAATATATCGATGCATAGGTAATATATCGTTAGGCATATATCTCGTGAAAAGCTCACTTATGTACAGCGGGGATTGTAGCTTGAGGATCCGGTAGACTTGTATCGCAATAAAATAGTTGCGAAGATTTTTTACCGACAGCCAACGCAATCCATGCCGATAAGGAGTTATGTGTACGTCTCGGCGGAGATTGTAGGTGAAACGAATACACATATTCACTAGGCGTTGAAGTTTGGTATTTAGCTCATCTGAGAGACTATGGTGCACGGAACAGCAGTAATCTAAGTGTGGGAATATTAGTGTTGAAACGAGTTTAATACGAAGAGCGGTGGATAAAGAGTTCTTATGATACTTTAACTTGTGTAGCGACGCGTGAACCTTCTGAGAAATGACAGAAACATGTTTGTTCCACGAAAGATTTGAAGAAAAGTGGACACCAAGATCACAAGCTTCATGTACATAGGGAATCGGTGTTTCATTAATGACTATCAGCGGCAGCGCAGTAAAGTTAAGGTCTCGGACGTACGGATTGCTTCCAAGAATCATGATTTTCGACTTTTTGAGGTTCAGCGAGAGACGACTAGCTGTTACGTAGCTTGTAATTACTCCAACGTCGCTGTTAAGGAGGGTCAAAGCATTAGGCAGCTCAGAAGGTAGGGATTGAAGATATATTTGGGTATCATCGGCGAAGATCATGTGATCACAGTAGCGTAAACCTTCAGCATTATCATTTATGAAAAGTGAAAAAAGTAACGGCCCTAGTACAGAGCCTTGAGGGACCCCAGCAGTTGTGGTGAGCCATTCGGAGCACAATCCGTCCTGACCGACGACAGCTTGAGATCAGTCGGTTAAATAGGAGAATAGCCAAGTTAGCGCAGAGGGAGAAAAACCGAGACGACGAAGTTTTGATAGGAGAATGAGATAAGGAACAGTGTCGAACGCCTTACTGAAATCAAATAACACTAATAGCGTAATCTTTCGCTGATCAATTCCCCGACTGATATCGTTAGTAATTCTCAAGAGAGCAGATTGGGTACTAAGAGGTGAGCGAAATCCGGATTGTCTAGAGTCAAAAATGTTGTTGGTCTCGATGAATGTCGTAATCTGATAATGAACAATTCGCTCGAAGAGTTTGGAAACTTCACTAAGATTTGCAATTGGACGAGTACCGGATCGTGACATGGGTGTCTTGATTTTCGATAGTGGGCGGATGAGAGCGCGTTTCCAGATGGATGGGAAGTGAGAGGATTGTAAGCATAAATTGAAGAACAGTGTGAGAGATAGTGAAATAGCGGGAAGTGCGTTATAAATAGCAAACTGCGATAATCCATCTGGACCCCGTGAGAGTGATTGGGGCGATAAAGTTTGTGCATATTTAAGTATGTCGTCAGTCGTGATCGGTTGGAAGGAAAAGGAAAAGGGGGGATTAGTGGAAAAAGGAGAGGAAAAAAACTGGAGGAATTCTTCGGATGACAGTTGTTATACCCCGAAAACGTACGCGAGTACGACCGAGGTTGCGACATAGCAACCACGGCGTACGAGCGCTAAGTTTCCTCATCAGACGCACGGTATCGGTTAGGCAACCGTCGCATCGGGCCTTCGGCGCTCGATCGCGGTCAACATGAATGCCGAGTCGGCAAATTGCATAGGCCGGCGCTCGGATCTCGCAATAACGCGAATCCGGAGCACCGAAAGATAAACATTAAATAAAGAAATTTGGAAACAATGTTTATCTTCCAAAGATGCTGCTGACACGCTCGCTCCACTTTATTGACTATAAAGTGTGATCGCGAGCTCACAGCAGCAGTCAGAAAAGTTATCCGACACCGTGCGACTGGTTGAGCGAGAGTACAGACCCGAGCAAAGGGTCTCGTAAGTAGTTTAAACCAAACAAGTCGGACACTAGCCCGACACACTGCATCAATTATACTTCTGGAAAGTGTTGAGCGTCTTGAACGCCAAATAAAGTTTACGTTTATTCCACAACCTTTCTCGTGTGTTATAACATTCGCTAAGGGTTCCAACCCTTGACTGGTAATCCCGAACAACGTTCTGAGAAGGGCGTAATATCACCGGGCTCGGAGTAGCTACCCGAGATTCGGCGGTACAACATTGGTGGCAGCGGTGGGAAAGGGAGTCGGTTGTACCCAATGGGGGTGGATCTCCCCGGGGTACGACGAAATTTGAACCCCGAACTACAGGGAGAGGGGGAGGAGCACGCCCGGGATGAGTCGGAGGGTAACGATACCGCACGAGACGGGATCAGGATGGCCGAGCAGACGGCACGTGGGGAACAGGAACACGACGCGATGCAGGCGGGCATACGGGAGTACATCGCGGAGGAAGTCGAACGCGCGTTGGGCGAGGGGCGCCCTCCGCAGCGGCAACAGCAAGTAGCCACGGTCAGGGAGGATGGGAGAAGGGCGTAATATCACCGGGCTCGGAGTAGCTACCCGAGATTCGGCGGTACAACATTGGTGGCAGCGGTGGGATGCCAGAGTGAGTGTTTAACCCGAGCGAAGGGAGGAAGCTTCGCTGGCTGATCACCAGTAAAGGGTGCGTTACAATCGAGCTGTGAGCACAAGATTGAGCGCGAGTTAGCCACGCTGTAATAGAGCGTGCCGCGAGCACAAGAGTGAGCGCGAGTTAGCCACGCTGAAGTAGAGCGTGCTGTGAGAACCGTCACCAGGGGATCGACGGAGCAACCAGTCGCGTCGAGGGTTACTGCAGAACCCCATTGAATCGTCACCTAGGCAGAGGGGCGTGGAACGGTGTCAGAGAGGAAGCCGGAACGTTCACGGGAACTCAGAGGCAACCTAAGATGTGGCACATCGGCACACTGTAAGTGCAAGAAAATCCTATTGCGTCAAACTAACACCCCGGGAAACGAAGAGACCAGTAGACGCGCTACTAACCCAGGCGGGGTAGGGACAAGGGGGTTAGAACTTGAGGAAAGACCACATGAGTCAGAGGGGTTCCCCCAGCGGGCAGGGGGCTCCAGGAGCAGACCTATCGACGTCAGCGCAAGAGGACGGGCACGTAGCCGCAGGGCTTAGAGCAGCCTTGGCGGGAATCGCGCAGGTCGCAGACGACCTAGCAGTGCAGGTTCCAGGGGAATCATCCCCGAATCACCCTACGAACGGGGTGAACACACGGCGAGGAGCCGAGTTCGACGAATTGGAGGATATAGACCACAGTCTGTTCGAGCCTAGAGAGGCACACACGGCAGGGACAATGCTCTCCCCTCGGGCAGTGGACGCGGAGATCGAGCGTCTGAGGGCACAGCTCCTCAATACACGGGGTGAACGACATCCAAACATCCCGATGTTCGCTAGGGGGCGAAACTGGACGACCACCTTCGGCGAAGGGAGTCGGTTGTACCCAATGGGGGTGGATCTCCCCGGGGTACGACGAAATTTGAACCCCGAACTACAGGGAGAGGGGGAGGAGCACGCCCGGGATGAGTCGGAGGGTAACGATACCGCACGAGACGGGATCAGGATGGCCGAGCAGACGGCACGTGGGGAACAGGAACACGACGCGATGCAGGCGGGCATACGGGAGTACATCGCGGAGGAAGTCGAACGCGCGTTGGGCGAGGGGCGCCCTCCGCAGCGGCAACAGCAAGTAGCCACGGTCAGGGAGGATGGGGCTCCCTACATCGAACTGAGTTTGGCGATCCGGAGCATAGAGCCCTTCGATGGCAACAACCCCGGCAAGCTCGAGGAATTTTTATTGTCTTGCGAGACAGTATGGGACAGGGTGAAGCCCCTGGAACGGGGAACACTCCTGGCGTTGGTCCGCAGCAGCAAGCTAAAGGACAGGGCGGCCCGGGAGCTGCGGCATCGGGAAATGAGGGATTTGTCGGAGCTCCGGAAAGAGCTCGAAGCGCTGTACGGGAAGCGGAAGTCGCTTGCTGTACTGCAATACGAGTTTTGCCAACTGAAACAGGGTGCGAAGGAGTCGGTGGCTGCATACGGCGCCCGCGCGGAGCGCCTAACAGGCGAAGTAGCGGAAAAACTCGGCGAGAGTGAGGGGGCCGCCGACGCGCGGGTCATTGAGAGGGCTGTACGGCGATCCGGGCAAGCGAATTTCGAGAATGGATTGCAACGAGATGTACAGGTGATCGTACGTTCACGGAACTACGGGAGCCTGCGGGACGCTGTGGTAGGAGCAGCGGAAATCGAGAGGATGTTGGGCTCCCAGGGCGGTAAGGGTGGCGCGGAGGCGAGCCATCCCCGTCATAACCCCGACAAGGGGGGTGCAGGGTCCCGCAAATGTTTCAACTGCGGTTCAACAGGGCATATCGCACGGGACTGCACAAGGAAATCGGGGCGACACAGTCTCCCGGCGCCGGGTCCGGGCCGGGAGGTAAGCCAGGTGAAGGTAACCTGCAACCATTGCGGTAAATTTGGGCATCTCTGGAGAGAGTGCAAGAAGCGATTGCGGGACGAAGGCAAGAAATCCCGGCAGTCGGGTAAGGACAGCAGCGCCCCGCCGAAGCCGCAGGGGGGCACGAGAACATGGAAGGAGTTTTCGAGCAGTCAAACGAAGACTGAAGGGGAAGGACAAACCAGGGAGGTGTGTGTTGTCAACGCCACCTCCGAGGGAGTCGCCAGCGATTTTCACATCAAATCACCGATGTGCACGGGGGGTATGTTGACCCTAAAAGCGGATACGGGCGCTCAGGTGAGCATAATAAGCCCGGGGATACTCCGCGGGGATGCCGAGGTAGCGGACTCATCGGTGGTAATCGCCGGACTCGCAAGCCGGCCCATACAGGCCCAGTGCGCCGCGAAAATTAATTTAGAAACGCCTTCGGGCATCGTGACGCACTGGTTCCACGTGGTGCCACGCGAGGTGAACCTCGGGGTGCACGGGTTCCTCGGGATGGATTTCATCAGGAGGCATGAGGTGGATATACTCCGGGGACGAGTGCTGCGGATGTTCGGGCACGAGATGCCCTTAATCAACGGGCGATTGAAGTTGCGTTTGCCACCGCGGAGCGAGAATATCGCGTATGCGGCAACACACAGTCAGGGCACGGGGATCGTGAACAGGTGTGAAGTAATCGAGGGAATCACGCTCGGCGCTTGTATTACGACACCGCATGGAAACACCTGTGCGGTGTGTATAATTAACACGACCACCGAGGAGGTCGAGATCGAGCGCCCAGCTGTGACACTTGAGCCGTATGAGTCAGCAGAAAAATCAGGCGACGAGGTATGCGAGGTAAACGCAGCGAGCAACGAGAATACGGGCACGCGCCTCACGCGATTACGCGAGGCGATCGACGTGGGCCATCTTAATGAAGAGGAGACGGAAACCCTGCTCGAGGTGTGCGAGGATTTCGCCGAAATATTCCATCTCGAGGGGGACTGGCTCCCATGCACGAGCAAAATCGAGCACGAGATACCTCTCAGGAGCGGGGTAAAGCCGATACAGGTACAGCCCTATCGGTTGCCGGAAACACATAAGCGAGAGGTGGCTCGTCAAACGGAACAAATGTTAAAGGACGGAATAATACAACCGAGCCGAAGTCAGTGGAATGCGCCTCTGCTCGTCGTGACAAAAAAGCCTGACGCAGCAGGAGTCGTGAAGCTACGAGTCGTCGTGGACTTTCGAAAACTCAACGAGGTCACAATCGGAGACTCATACCCACTACCCAATATTACTGAGATATTGGATCAGCTGGGGCGAGCAAATTATTTTACCACGCTCGATTTGGCTTCGGGTTTCCATCAAATACCGATGGCCGATGACGACAAGGAAAAGACGGCGTTCTCGACGCCGCAAGGGCATTACGAATATACGCGGATGCCCTTCGGGCTGAAAAACGCCCCTCCGACCTTTCAGAGGTTAATGAACACCGTGTTGGCGGGCCTGGACGGCATAAAATGCTATGTATATCTCGACGATATCGTGGTATTTGGAGCAACGCTGAAAGAGCATAATCAGCGTTTGCGTGAGGTGTTCGAGCGGTTACGGGAGGCGAACTTGTCGCTTCAACCGGGGAAATGCCGTTTCTTGCGAAAGGAAACGCAATATTTGGGTCACGTTATCTCGAGCGAGGGGGTACGACCGGACCCTTCAAAATTGGACGCTGTGAGGGATTTTCCCGTCCCTCGCAACGTAAAGGGAATTTTATCATTTCTTGGTCTCGCGGGATACTACCGGAAATTCATCGAGAATTTCTCGAAGATCGCAAAGCCGCTCACTGACCTAACGAAGAAGGATGTACCCTTCGTTTGGGCGGCGAAGCAGGAGCACGCTTTTGAGGAGTTAAAAAAAGCATTGACGACAGCACCGGTGTTGCAATACCCTGATTTCGAGAGACCATTCATCGTGACAACGGACGCTTCGGATAAAGCCGTCGGCGCGATATTATCGCAGGGTGAAATCGGAGAAGATTTGCCCATATGTTACGCGAGCCGTACGCTCAATAAAGCAGAGCAGAATTACACCACGACGGAAAAGGAATTGGTCGCGATCGTATGGGGTATCGCGCAATTTCGGCCATACGTATATGGTACAAGGTTCATCGTGGTAACGGATCATAAGCCCTTAACATGGCTTTTTGGCGTAAAGGATCCAGGATCGAGGCTCATGAGGTGGAAAATAAAATTATCGGAACATGAATTCGACATCGTTTACAAGGCAGGGAAGCGAAACACGAACGCCGATGCGCTGAGTCGCATATTTGTGACAACGCGGTCGCGTGCACGCCAAGCCACGAGCGAGGCGGCGGACGAACGCCGTGTGCCAGAGAGAGAGAGCGACAATGGAATGCATGCGGGGGCGCCATGCATACGCTTAGATGCAGCGAGGGAGACGGAGCGAGGCGACAGCGGCAGCGAGAGCGAGGCAGGTGATGAGTCAGCCATCGTGCCGAGCGAGGCAACGGAGTCCAGCGCGCTAGAGCGGGACAGAGAATGCGATAGCGACAGCCACTCCGGCGACGAAGATAACGGCGGCCATGCGAGTGGAAAAGATAACAGCCGTAGCGATGGCGATTATTTCAGCGAGGAGGAGAAGAAAAAGATATTACATGAATATCACGATGCACCGCTGGGCGGGCATCAGGGCGCAACACGTATGTTAAAGCGCATACGGCTCACGTACACCTGGCCGGGTATGCGAAAAGAAATAGAGGAATATGTGGCCACTTGTGATAAATGCCAACGAAATAAAATTCGCGCAACGCCAAAAGCGCCAATGGCAATCACGGATACGCCGGAACGGGCATTCGAAAAATGTGCACTGGACATCGTAGGGCCATTGACGGTAACGGAGACGGGGAATAAATACATCCTCACGTTCCAGGATTTGTTAACGAAATATAGCGTCGCGATTCCTCTCCCAACGCAGGCAGCGAACGACGTTGCACGGGCATTTACGGAGGAAATAGTATGCCGATTTGGTATACCTGAGGTGGTACTTACCGATCAGGGCACGAACTTCCTGAGCTCGGTATTTAAGGATGTTTGCAAATTGTTGCGCGTGGGGAAGGTGCAAACCACAGCGTATCATCCACAGTCAAATGGAGCGCTTGAGCGTTCTCATCGGACGTTAGCAGAATACCTGAAGAGCTACACCGATGAAGATCAGAGGAATTGGGATCAGTGGCTACCGTATGCGATGTTCCAGTACAATACAACACCGCATACGACCACAGGTTTCACTCCCCACAGCCTAGTGTTTGGAAGGGAGGCTGAGCTACCGAGCTCGATAAAAAAGCCTTCGGGTACGCTGTACGCGTACAATGATTATTCACAGGAGGCACGGGAACGGATGCGAGCCTCCTGGGCAATAGCACGAGCTAATTTAAAGGCAGCGAAAATACGTGCGAAAGAGCTTTACGACGGAAAGACGAAGGAGAGAAAATTCCAAATTGGGGAAAAAGTTTTGCTGCACGACGAGACCGTGCGCCAGGGAAGATCAGCAAAGCTCACGGCCAACTGGATTGGGCCGTTCATCGTCGTGGAGACTCATCCGCCCCTCAACTACACCATTCGGAAGGGACGAAGGTGTATCAAGGTTCATGTGAACCGGCTCCGCGAATATATCGAGAATTAGGAGCGCGGTTCAAAGGGGGGAGGGAAGGAGCGAGATTTGGTACATATTGTGTTTTCGTGGCGTGAAGTCGAGACTTTGCAGAGCTCGAGCTTCGGCACCGTAAGGGTTAGGGCGATGGGACCGATTGCATTCGGTGCTCCAACTCCCCAGGCGGGTAACATTCCCCGGAAATGTTCATGGGACGCATGGGAAATATTTTATGGGGTTTTTGCGGTCACGAGAATTACGGAAAATCGTCGCTTACCTTATATTCGTTTTGCGCCGGATTAATTGTGGTGATGTTAACAGTGGGCAATGTTGCGAGGAAATTACGAAGGAAACATTGTTGCAGGACATTGTTGTTGAGTAGCATGGCGGCTACAGTCAATGCACGGGACAGGTTCGCGATCGAGGAATTTCGGAACGTGCCAGGGATCTATTTCGAGCACGTGGGCACAATGAGTCTGTACACAGACGAATGGACATTGGCCGTGCGTATGGATCTGGCAAATCTCGTGGCATTGGAGCAATCGGTCGAGTGGCATCTTGAGGGCTATCGAGCAAGCTGCAAGCTATCTGTGGGCCCCGGCAGTTACTGTGCCGAGATGTTGAAGCATTTAACGCGACTTTCCGCAAAGGTGGCCGAGGAGATCGGCGTGGTGCACGATCTCGTTGGGGGCGAACACCCTCGGAGCAAACGTGGGTTAATCGACGGGCTTGGCTCCGTGGTGAAGGCCATAACGGGAAATTTGGATGCGTCGGACGGGGAGCGGATTGATGAGGAATTGTCGACAGTGCGCGAGACACAGGAAGCAATAAAAGATGGGATGCGGAAACAGCTGCAAGTGGTCGAGTCAACGCTGGATATTTTCAATCGCTCGTCGCACGCGTCCGAGCGCAATTTCAACAAGCTTAACGCGATGCTGCGGGAGGTCAACGGCTATTTCCACAACAGCACGGGTCGTCTGACAACACGACAACAGTTCGACGAGAGCCTGGGGCTGATGGACGCCTACGTCGAAGCGTTCCTCCGAGATGTGAGGGACATTGCGAGGCTGTTCGCCGGGATCGCCTCCGGAACGATCGATCCCGCCATTCTTACGCCGGAAAGGGTTACCAGGTACCTTTCGGAGGCATTGCCGCACGTGCCGAAGGGACAAAGTTTCCCTCGGCCCGTTACTAGGGAAAATGCAGCAGGGCTGTTGCGACTGGCGACTACGCGAGCATATCGCAAGGGAGAAATAGTCACGGTGCTGGTCGGGATACCCCTCGTCGGGACGGCGGAATTTGGCGTGAGTCGGACATACCCCCTGCCAAGGAAGGGGGAAAACGGAACATATTATTACCTCGAGACCCCATCCGGGCCGGTAATCGTGGATCGAGCGAGCCGGAGCTATGTACGGATGTCGGAACAGGAGCTAAGTGAATGCAAAAAGGATGGCACGAGATTCTATTGCAATCCGCGCCATCCCACATTCCCGATCAACGAGGCGGCGCCGTGCAGCGTGCGAGTATACGCCGAAGGTGCGGTAGGTCGGGACCAGCAATGCCCAAAGCGCGTAGTCAGGTTGACTCACGCGCTCATCATCGGGTTACAGCGACCGGGACGATGGATATTTGTCGCGCCGCGACCCGAGACGGTAACCGTCGCCTGCGACGGAGTGCCGACGCAGCAGGCTATATTGCACGGCACGGGGTCATTGACGCTTGACGGTCGATGCACCGTAACCGCAGAAGATTTCCGCCTCGAGTCGTTGGGCCGACACCTGCAGCAGATAGCAAATGAAGATTTGGTGCCAACGTACAATCTCACGTTGACACCACGGGAAGCCGGTTACGTGCCACAGACGATCGAGCTGTGCGCGAACGCAACCCTTGAGCACGTGGTGAGCTCGCCCCGAGAGTTAAATGATCTCGGGGTACGCATAGGGCACCTCCAAACGGAGCTAGAGGCCACGATCACGCCCAGGCAACGCATTGTGGGCGCGATCAGGCAGCATATCGTTGGAACGATCTCGCTGTTGGCGGTGATGGCCCTGGCCATCCTCGTGGCGTGGGGGCGATGCAGGCAGCAGCAACCAGCGATGGAAGCCCCCTGCACGAAGGGGGCACGACCACACGACGCAACGATGCCGATAGAGCGGCAGAACCAGGGAAGAGCGGCCCCGATGACCGAAATCTCGATCTTACACGAAGCGAGGGGACCGGGGGAGACCCGGGACGCCATAAGACTACATGAAGGAGAGACGGAGAGCCAGAGGTTGCGGAGGAAAAGTTCTTTTATTGAAAACCGCACGCGAATACAAACGGAGATCGGGGGAGCGGCGCTTCAGCGCACGAACTCCCACTCATCGTCATCGTCATCGCTTTCGCCGGCGGGCCGGATGCCCGAGGATCCCGCCGGAAGGGTACGAAGGTACCCTGGGCCCGAGAGGGCGCGCCCGTTGATCTGACGGGGCGTCAGAACCAGCAGACGGGAGGAGTTCCGGGCATATGGACGGTCGTCAAACACCGGAATCGACGGAGGCGGCGCGGTATCCGGCTCGGGTTTCGCGGGAGGTGCGAGACGTTCGAAAACAATAACGCACTCGTCATCATCCTGCGTGGTCGGGGACAAACGTGTCCTCTGTGGGAAAAATACACCAGGGTGAGCCCAAGCCACAAGGGTGAGGTGTAACAAAAAAAAAAAGAAAAGAATCCGCGAGGGAGGATAAGTACCTTGGCTGGAGGCGGCGACATCGTGGCGGAAGTAAAGTGCGTCGAAGTGACTTGACCGAAGAGCAGTGTAAGAGACAATAAAAACTTCCGCGTAACGAGGTGGCATATAAGCCAGACAAACCGCTCACGCAGCAAAAACAATCGGCCCCCCGGGGTCAACAGCCGCGGCGAGCGGTGTTGCGTTAGTACGTAAGAAGCATTGTAAAACTATATACGTTAAAGAAAAGAAACCTGTCGGTTTCTTTTCCTTAAGGGGGGAGGGATGTTATACCCCGAAAACGTACGCGAGTACGACCGAGGTTGCGACATAGCAACCACGGCGTACGAGCGCTAAGTTTCCTCATCAGACGCACGGTATCGGTTAGGCAACCGTCGCATCGGGCCTTCGGCGCTCGATCGCGGTCAACATGAATGCCGAGTCGGCAAATTGCATAGGCCGGCGCTCGGATCTCGCAATAACGCGAATCCGGAGCACCGAAAGATAAACATTAAATAAAGAAATTTGGAAACAATGTTTATCTTCCAAAGATGCTGCTGACACGCTCGCTCCACTTTATTGACTATAAAGTGTGATCGCGAGCTCACAGCAGCAGTCAGAAAAGTTATCCGACACCGTGCGACTGGTTGAGCGAGAGTACAGACCCGAGCAAAGGGTCTCGTAAGTAGTTTAAACCAAACAAGTCGGACACTAGCCCGACACACTGCATCAATTATACTTCTGGAAAGTGTTGAGCGTCTTGAACGCCAAATAAAGTTTACGTTTATTCCACAACCTTTCTCGTGTGTTATAACATTCGCTAAGGGTTCCAACCCTTGACTGGTAATCCCGAACAACGTTCTGAGAAGGGCGTAATATCACCGGGCTCGGAGTAGCTACCCGAGATTCGGCGGTACAACACAGTGCAGGGGTAGGACTGGATATTGCGGCATAGTATGTGTTCAGTTGATTAGGAGGGAAGAAGTGAAGGGGCGAGGAGAAGCTAACTTTGACTAAGCCTAGGTTACCGAGTTCTCTCCATAGTCTCGCAGGAGCTTCTATCGCGTTCAGCCGGTTCAATTGATATTGTTGCCGCGCAGCGCGTAAATCGACGGTTAACGCATCGCGAAAATTTCGGTAAATGGCGAAGCCTAGAAGATTGTTCGATCGTTTGGCTTGCTTGTAAAGTCGGTTGCGCTGTTTGATTCGTGATTTGAGAGTGTCAGTAATCCATGGTGATGCGGGCTTTCGAATCGGAAAAGTTTTCAGCGGGGCGTGAATATCTAAGGCTTGCAAAATAACGGACGAAAATTGTGCACCGTACGTGTCAAGACTTCGCGACTGTATGTTGGTTGTCACAGGAGTGAGTGAAATCTCGGATAGTGACGTGGCTACTGCCGCCGCATAGTTGACTAGGTCGAATTGACATAGTGTGCGGCGAGTTATCGTTCGAATATCGGTTGCACCAGAGTCGAACTCGAATATCAGCTGAAGAAGATCGTGACCACAGATAAAAGGAACGTCAGATTTCGCGAATGAGAGAACTTTGACTTCACTATCAGTAATTATAACATCTAGCCACGGGTCGGTAGTAGCAGTATGAAACGTCGCCGATGATTGTACACAAGGAACAAAGATGAGGAGAACACAAAATCGCGTAGGTATTGTGCTTCGAAGTTATTAGTGAGAAGATTGCAGTTCAAGTCGCCAGAAAGAATTATATTTTTATAACCGTGACTAAATCTAGAAAAATCGGCGACGAAGTCGTGAAAAAGAACGGCCTTCGGACGGCGATAAATCGAGGCAAACAGTAGAGATTGTCCGTTCTTCCAACTAATTCTTAACATTAAATATTCGGGCGAGTTAGAGAAATTGCTCGGCGAGGCAGCGAGAACTCGCGCCGATAACGACTTATGATTAAAGCATGCTACACCTCCTCCTTCTTTTCCCTCGCGATCATTGCGAATCAGAAAATAATTATCGAGATTTACGAACGTATCATGTATGTGAGAGTGTAGCCATATTTCGGATATCGAAATGATGTGGAAAAAATTGGAACTAAAATAGTGCCGAACTTGATCGATATGAGCAAGAAGAGAGTTGACATTGAACTGAGCGATTCTAAGATATGTTTTTGACGACAACGAATCGAGCGGACTCGGAGTCGTGTGGCTATTTGAGTTTGACGTAGGAAGTCAAACGAGTTTTGTGAGATCGCTAGCGTTGTTAATGTCGATGATCGGTGACCCGTCCTCCTTTCTGACGCGAATAATGCCACTACGAACCCAGACATGTTTGTAGTGAGCTTGGGAAGCGCGAGCTTTAGTCTGTCGAAGTAGATTGTAGAGTTCAGACGGAAGCATCTCATTTATAAAGATGCTACCGGTGGCATGGGTACCGAGCACCGCACTGACCTTGAGATCGCGCTTAGCTCGCTTGGCATTGATAACAACGTCGCATACAGAATTAGATGTAAGTATGACTATGAGCGAGACTGAGGTACGAGACGTGCTATCAGCATTCTTTTTTGGTAGAATACGAGCTCCTAGGACATGGTTTACCAGGCCACCGAGTCCCAAAGCAGCAAGAGCTTTTTTCGCGAGATCAACCGGAAGATCAGGGAGATTTGGGGGGAATCCAGACATTATAAGCTCAGCTTTTAAATTAGCTGGTTGGCGAGCAAGAAGAGAGTGAAGCGAAGAAACTTCTTGTTTGAGCTGCGCATTGGCCTGTTCGAGATTAGCGATACGATTGGTATTAGCATTTACAGTCTGTATAAGCTCCGGGATATCTTTTAGTTTGTAACTGAGATCGTTGTTGACTTGATTTTGAGAGACAATGGAAGCCGACATTCGCGCATCGGACTCTCTAAGATACGTAAAGATTGTATCGAGAGTAACAGGCAGCAAGGCCTGAGGAAACGGGCTCGGCGATAAGCTATAGTTATTCGAATTGGGATTGGCCATAGTGTTGTTAAGTGATTGGCGACAGCACAGCAAAGCCGATCGATAAGTTAAATAATGCTTAGCACAACCGGGATGGAATTTTCGATCACACTCAGGGCAGTGAACTGATTCGCCCGCGATTAATTTCGTACACTTAGCGCATTGAGTCGACATGCAAATTTTGAATTTGCTTTTTTTTTTGAGATCTAGGTGTCGGTGTGCAAGGATTCGATGAGAGTGGTTGCCGATAATGTAGTCGTGATGATAGACGCTGATAATCGATGATAAGTCGATAGTACCGATCAATCAATGAGTCGTCGATGGCGCTGGTGAAGATCGTAGATGTCGTGAGAGTCGTCGAGGAAAAGCACTGGAGATAAGCGCATGCGTAGTAGTAGCTACTCCTCTAAGTGTTGTAGATGGCGCGGCGAACATTCAAGGCCGTCGTTCTCGTTGAAGCGCATGCACAGACAAGGTCGCTTGGAAGATGGCGGACAATACAGTCGTGATATCATTTCTATCCTCCAATTTGTAACCTAATCATCAAACAGAAGAGTTAAAATATCCGTGGTCTTGGCGTACCACGCGGTCTGCCAGGCGATTTTCCGTTTACTTTGTTTCACCCAGGAAGGTTGGTCAATTACTCCTGATTTTTCGAGATATTTTTGGTTTAATTTTTGGTTGTCTATTTTGTTTTTTTAAATTTTTTCTTGATCCCTCGTGTTACGTTTAGCTGCTTAATAGTTTGGAATAAGTTAGGTTAGTTGATATGGCTGCCTCGGCGCCTTTGAAAGACGAGGCTTGCGGTGGAGCCGAAGATAATTATATTATGGACGAAGGTTTAGAGTTTGACTCTAGCCAATATGATCAAAAGAGCGTGAACGAAATTATTTTTGGTTCACAAAATTTTTCGGGGGGGGGGGAAAACCATGGAGCTAAAAGAAAATTGACTCGTGATAACCTAGAAGACTCAAAGAGCAAGCAAAAGCCGCGAATCGTAGAAATCCGGTCAGTTAAGAAGCCGGAGAGTGTCTCGGTTGCACCTGTGATAAATAAACTGAAGGAGTTTCCGGAACGAAAAAATCGGTATAACGCGAAAAGCTCGGCTCCGTTCGTGGTTTTCATCACGCAACACATTGTCGTAAACTCTGAGGAAAATTCGCGGGCTGGGGCTGTCGGCAGTCTCCACCCGATGATCATTGGCAAACACTTGAAAAATTCTGTTTCGGACATAGTCGAAATAAAGCGTAAGGGTCGCAATGTCGTTGAGATTGTTATGCGTTCTTTTCAAAGTGCAAATCATCTCGTCAATAATCAGGAAAAGTATTTGCCGCCGACTTGGCGGGCGTACATTCCGGACAGCAAACTCAGCAGAGTAGGAGTTGCTAAGGACATAGAGACTTCACTTTCCGAGGAGGAGATTTTGGAAGGTATTGAGTGGTTCGGCTCTCCTTTTAAAATCCTTAGGATCGAACGTATCATGAAAATGTCTCGAGACAACGGTATAGCTAACAAACTCGTTCCCACAACCTCAGTAAAATTCTGGTTTGACGGAAACGAAATCCCGGAAAAAATTGCTGTTCATAAGATGAGGGTTAACATCTCCCCGTTCCTAGCTCGAGTAAAAAGATGTAACCACTGTCAGAGATTCGGTCATCTGACCAAGCACTGTAGAGGCAAGGCTCGTTGTGTGACTTGCGGTGGTGAGCACCTAAGTGAGGTATGCAAGAGTCTCCAAGCCGTGTGTATCAACTGCGGAGGAGGTCATCTTGCGAGTGATACTAAATGCGAATCTTTGATTAAAGAAAAGATCATTGCTAAAGTCATGTCGCATCGAAACGTCGATCGGCGTGATGCAATGGATTTAATCCAAGTTAATAAACTTTGTAATATCTACAGAACTGACAACTGGCTCGATCGAGTGGGTATGAATCCGAGCTCGAATAAGTTCGAGGCCAACAACGGAAACTACTGGCTAGCTCCTGAGGATGTCCCGAACTTCTGGAGTGACGGCTTCCCGGCCCTGCCATCAGGAAATTCCGAACGTTGTTCGACTCCTGTACGAGAGAACAAAAAGAAGCATAACTCGAACGCGGTATCGACGAGACGAAAGATTCCGAAGAAGGTTTCAACCTCGCCGTACGAATCGTCTGAGAGAATTTCTCTTCCGCTAAAGGAGAAGGAAAGGGACGGTAGAGTTTTGGAGTCACAGCTGGGGAGTGCAAAAAACTCCTCTCCTACCTCCTCCTCCGTGAGTCCTGGCGTTAACGCCTCCGTTAAAGAGCCACTCGATGCTGGCCTTGTGATAGGATCCTCGAGATCTATGATAAATAGTCAAAGAAATTTGGTATTCTCTGAGGACATTGTCCCCTCGACAAATAACACTCTAGTCTCGCAAGAAAATGAATGTATGGTTTTGGCCTACGATAATGAAAAGCAATCCGATAGTTTCTTAGAAGATCTTTAGCTGAAGACTAAATGAAGTGTTCGTTTGTGAGTTTCGCGTTTTTACTCCTCTCATTCGTTTGTTTCTTTGGTCTTTTTCATTTTCTTGCCCTTCTTCTCGCTTTTTAAGGCGCTATGGAAAAATTGTGTTTAAAGCAATGGAATTGTCGGAGTTTGCTTGGTAAGAGTCACGAATCTCCTGTTCTTCTGAAGGACGCGGACGTTATTCTTCTCTCGGAAACTTGGCTCAAAGATAGTCAATCCTTCTCCTTTTCTAATTTTAATTTAATTCGAAGAGATAGATCAGACGATGAAGCCGGTGGTGGTGTTGCCATAGCGGTTCGATCTAATATTTCTTTTGACTCTATTCAACTTAACGGTACTAATTGGAATCGTAAGGAAATCGAGGCAGTTGGTATTGTGGTTCCGTTAAAAGACTCGTGAAAAATATTTATTTTCAGCTTGTATAAAGCGCCTAATTTTTCAATATCATTTAATTCATGGAAGCATTTTCTATTAGAAATTCAAAGCTTAGCTCATAATAACTTTGTTTTTGTTGGCGGTGATTTAAATGCACATTCCCCTTTGTGGGGTAATGAAAAGTTCAACCCTTCTGGTAGAAATTTATGCAAAGTGTTAATTAATCTCGATTTAGTACCTTTAAATGATGGATCTCCAACTTTTCTTTCGGCTAGAGGTGCTCAGAGCGTATTGGACGTTTCTTTTGTTACGTCTAATTTAGCGAATTTTTGTGATTGGCGCGTTACAGATGATATGTTAGGCAGTGACCATTTCGTTGTTCAAATTATTATTAATAAATCGATTGAGGACATCAAACCGATTCGTCCATCGATTAACTTGCACAATGTAGATTGGGAAAAATTTTCTGACAATTTGAAATTGGACATTGTTCCTAAAAATGTTTCTCCGGATAATGTTTTGTTTTTATATAATTCGGTTAGAAGTTCGATTAAAGATTCTTTACTTAAAGCAGGAGCTAAACATATTGATAAATCAGAGATCTCTCATAAGAAAAAGCAAGTCGCTAAAACTTGGTGGAACGAGGCTTGTTCGGAAGCGTTACGTAAACGTAGAGAAGCTTGTATTCTTTTTAAAAATCATAAAAGTAGCGAAAATCTTGACATTTGGATTAAGGCTGATGAGGACGCCAAGGACGTTTTTAAGAAAGAAAAGTCTAATTCTTTTAAACGTTTTGCGGAAAGTATTAATCCAGACATGCCGATAAAAAAAGTTTGGGATACAGTAAAAATTTTTAATGGCGTCAGGAGTTCTTTTAGTTCATCTTCGACTCCGGATAATAAGGCGGAAATTGTAGAGACGATCGATAAGCTGGCTACTCCTCCTCTTGTATGTGAGAATCCTTTAAATAATCCACTGAACTCAGTAATTCGTCTAGGCATGAATAGTGTTTGGATTTCATGCTCCGTTAAAGAAATATTAAGCATAATTAAAAGATTAAAAGTAATTCTGCAGCTGGAAGGGACTTGATTGGTAATGAGGCGATCAGGAATGTTCCTGAGAATGTATTACAAGTGTTGGTCTCAATTTTTAATAAATTAATGTTTAATGGCTTAGTTCCTCCGGATTGGTCAGATTTCGAGATTTGTCTAATTCCAAAACCTGGTAATAAAGGTTGGAGGCCAATTTCCTTAGCATCATGCTTATCAAAAGTGTTTGAACGATTAATTAAAAATAGACTTGACTATTTTTTTGAAACGGAATTTTGTTTGCCTCGTTCTCAATTTGGTTTTAGGAAATCCCGCTCTTGTGTCGACAATATAGCTATCTTATCTACTGATATATTGAATTCTTTTGCTAGAGGAGAGGTAGTGGCAGCTTTATTTTTGGATCTAGAGGGAGCCTACGATAACGTGATTCCTCATAAGTTGGTGGAAAATTTATTAGATCTTCGCCTTCCTCTTTTTATTGTTCAGTTGTTATATAATTTAATTAAGGAAAGGACTGCTAATTTTTATGTTAATGGGTCTTTTGTTGCGAATCGTAAAATCACAAGAGGTTTGCCTCAGGGATCAGTACTTAGTCCGTGTTTATTTAATATTTATATTCGTAAGATTAATGATTTCATTGGAAATAGCTGTTTTTCTCTACAATACGCTGATGACATTGTTCTTTATTCGAAAGATAAAAATATTAATACCTGTATTAAGAATTTGGAGTCTAGAGCTCGCGAATTAACTCAGTGGCTGAAAGGTCTTGGACTTAATATTTCGGCTTCTAAATCAAAATTTGTTTTATTTAATAGAAGAAGATTTGTTCCGGAGGATATGTCGATCAGAATTGGTGAGTCTACTATAAACAGGTCACACTCGTGTAAATTCCTTGGCGTGTTCTTGGATTCGAAATTAAACTGGAAATTACAAATAAATAACGTTAAAGCTAATGCTCTCAATTGCGTGAATGTACTCAAGACATTGGCACATAAATCTTGGGGTTCGCATCCAAGTACGTCTCTTTGTATTTATAAAGGTTTGATTAGATCGAGGTTAGAATGGGCTTTCTTTTGCTCTCATTCGGCAAGTTCGTCTTATATTACTAAATTAGAAAAAGTTCAATTTGCGGCTTTAAGATTAATATTGGGGTGTTTTAGATCGACGCCAACTAATATTTTATTAGATTTGGCTAAAGAACCGACGATCTGGTTTAGAGCTAAACATTTTGCGGTAAATTATTTAACAAAGGCATTTTCTTTTAAATCGCATCCTCTAATTCCTAAGCTCAAACTCCTTGCCGAGAGAGTTGAAAGTTTGAAAAAAGTTCCAGGGTATTGCAAATCTTTCCTCTTTACAGTATGGACACAAATTAGTAATAATTTAGACAATGCGTACAGATTCGATAATTTCCCTTGTTACCAATACCCCTTAAAGCCTCAATTAACAGCTATTTTTTGTGATATTAAAATAGGTGCACTCATTTTGAGTGAAAAAGACAAAGCCTTTCAAATTTTTAGTTTGGAG
Organism: Ischnus inquisitorius; assembly: GCA_963924025.1. Taxonomy (NCBI): domain Eukaryota; kingdom Metazoa; phylum Arthropoda; class Insecta; order Hymenoptera; family Ichneumonidae; genus Ischnus; species Ischnus inquisitorius. Next base: position 19,669,167 of record OZ001244.1, read on the forward strand.
ACTGATAGAATTTGGTCTAATTGGTTAAATGTTTTCACCGACGGTTGTAAGAGCAGAGGGAAAGAGTTTGTTGGTTTTGCTTTTTGTATCCCCGAACTAAATGTTAATAAGTCGTTTAAAATAATTTCTTTAGCTAATATTTTTGAAGCTGAAGCTCTGGCAATAATAGAAGCTTTGAATTGGATAAAATATCGTGGTACAAAGAATATTCTGTTATGCTCGGATTCTCTTAGCGTTTTATCTGCTCTGGGTTTTGCTGAAGTAAATGCTAAAACTCATACCTTAATTTTAGAAATTAAATCTTTGTTTAGTAGAATAACTATGTCTGGAAGGAAAATTAACTTTTTATGGTGCCCGTCTCATTGTGGGATTGTAGGCAACGAGATTGCCGACAGCCTTGCGGTAAGAGGAGCTGTGTCAGGAGAATTTAGAGATTTTGCGGCTCCTGCTAAATCTATTGCTCGAGAATTGATATGTGATTATAAAAATATAGAAAATTTGCGAACGTTGTCGAGCTTTGAGCATAAGGGATGTATTTATGGCACTCTTAGAAATTATAAGGAAAAACGCCCATGGTTTTCTTCCTTTAACTTTCCGAGGGAGTTGATTACTTTTATTAATAGACTTCGATCTGGTCATATAGGCTCTAATGAGCATTTATTTCGTATAGGATTAGTGGATAGCCGAAGTTGCCCTTGTGGTGAAAACATTCAAAGTATTAACCATATTTTCTGGAATTGCGAAGAAACAAGGGAGTTTTCTGTGATATTAACTGATAAGCTATTTAAATTAGGAGTTTTTCCGCCGTTAGAGGTGGTTAGCCTTTCTTTCTCTGACTCCGCAGAGATTTTAAATTGTTTATTTACTTTTGCGAGGGATATCAAACATTTCTGTCTCTTATCTTATAACTAATTCATAAGTTTGACGATATAAAAAAAAAAAAAAATGAAACGAATTTATTATTATTATTATACAATAATCCTGTGATCTTTACGTAACTCGAGGGATTAAGGGTTTAAGTCAATTCAATTCAATTCTCTGTGATAAAAAAAAAAAAAACCAACCTTCTGTGATAAATATTGGGTTTTTGCCCACTGCGCCACCTTTTGGTGGATCGCCTCACTCGACGCCTGACGGCGACTATATTAATAAGAAGAAGAAAAGATAGAAGACACGTGAATTTATTTGAGAGTAGGCAGTGACGAAGCCTCTCTTGTATATCCACCTTCATTGAGCGTTGGCCGACACGTGAACTCTGGTGGCCATACCGAGCACCTCCCATTCGTACGGAGTGGCTTCGGTAGAATTGAGAAGAAGAAGAAGAATGCACGGACAAGACTCGACGATGCCGGAGAAGGACAGAGAGTATAGCCCCGAAATGAGGTTAGGAAAGCTGACTGATTTCCAACGAAGATTTATCATTCATGCCAGCAGGAAAGGCAGAAAGTAAATAGGAATAGTTGGAAAGCAGTAGGCGCTTGCTCAGATCTGTAAAAATAACGCCCGAGGGCAGGATCGAGCAGGATACATTCAAGCAAAATGCAGAGCGATAGACAAAGCGACAGGCTGTACTCACAGAGAGAGAGAGAGAGGGAGAGAGAGAGAGAGAGAGAGAACACTTTTGCTGCTTAGCCTCCTATTAGCAAGCCACGTCAAATAATTTTAATTTCGCAGCTGGGCAGAATAATATCAAAATATTAACAGAAAGCAAATTACAATACATAACTAAATAAATACATAAAGGGCAGGACATTTTTAAAAATTTGCAATCTGGGATAAAAATTAAAATCGATTTCGAGACAAATTTAGCGTTGCCCAAATTTTTTCGGATTGACAATGTAGGATCTGTGAAAGGTTTCAGATATAATATAATTTCTGCGAGTATCGTTGTCTTCCTGGCTAGGCATTAAGACAATATAAGGCAAGACAACCGGCGCATGGACCTGTGACACCTGGATTCAGGACCATAGGGACGCAAACGAAGAAACCGCCACGGGTCACCCGCAATGCCGGTACGGATACGAGGAAAATAGAACTCGTGCCGGGGCAGCAGGTGCACTTCGTGAGGTGGATAGATCCCAACAAGGCTACGGATTTGTTGACCGGACTGTTCGACGAGGATATTTTATCCCCGTCTCTCATCCGACGACCAGACGAGCTGCCCAAGGATCTGCTCGACCTCAACGTTGCGTTCGCTAGCTCGAGCGCGCGACCGGAAGGACCAGGAGAGCAGGGACAGGTGACCGAGTTGAACGATATACTCGCAGAACTCGACCCCCTGCACCCTTCAGCTCAGGCTCCAGCAGACATCAACGGTGAGCCCGAGGACGACGCCATTCAGCATCAAGGGTGATATGGAAGACGACGTTGGGAAACGAGATGGCTCGTTCCCCCGCAGAGCTTCGACGTACCTGCGCCACGCCCGAGGATCCAGAAGAGGGCGCCGTAGCGCTCAACCTTGTTCATTAGTGCAGTGACTGTGTGATGTATACATATGAAGTATGCCGTGTGTTGTTCGCCTGAGTGCACGAATGGTGAGAGAGTGGGTATTACTGCGTTTGGAATGCGTGAGTACATAGTTTAGAGTCGACGAGGACGTTGACTAAAATAAGGGGCGAGGGGTATTACGTCCCGTATTTTTTTGCGAATTTGCCGATGGAAAATTCCCAAAAACGATGAGTCGTAACTCGCCTCAGCAACAGCGCATCGCTGAACTCATCTGGGGGTGATTGCACACCGCAGCTGCACTCAAGCGATGCGCTGCAAAATTGTATCCTCTCGTATATCTTTTATAATTCTAAAGTAACGGGGATCGCGAGGTATGAAGTTTCCGGCACGCTCAGCGATCGCAAGATCCCTACGCGTAGCGTGGACATCGTACCTCGAAACTTGCAGAATTGCAAACGCTGATTCTGCGGGACTGTCTCTTCTTTCGCACTTTCGAGGATTACAAAGCAAGTAGGAGAGCGTGAATCCATGACTCACATTTATATTTTCTGACTATGTCAAAAACCAATATCATTCAATATATATTCATATCCCTGTCTAGCCAACATCCCTCTTAATATAATTATTTCGAGACCTTCCACCCTTTCACAGGAATCGAGAAACCGGGTCCGTTCAGAGACGGAGCAAAGCGGTCCACAAAAAATAAATAAAACTCCGCGCTTCACGCGGAGATTAACTTGCGAGCGACCTTCCCTCTCTCTCGTACGTCACACCCGGGAGGTGCTGCCCCGTAGTGGCTGCGAAACCCCTCTGCCAAGAGCGAGAGGACTATTTCTCGAACAGACATTGTTTTGTTAAAACTACTTGGCGGCGTTTTTTAGGCACTCATTATAAAAATAGGCAAAGAGTGCCTATTGCAATGACCTGCGAAGCCTTCGAGGCACAGCTTTCAATGAAACTCTTCGCAGCGCATGCTCCAAAATTTTTATTTTTTTCAGCATTCACTTCGGTGTACCTCCAACATCATGCGTAGTCAGTTTTAAGTACTTGCGATGCCTGGAAATATTTATTTTAGCTTCACAAAGGAAATATTTATTTTAGGTTCACAAAAACTAGCTTTTTCCCTGAAATTTAGTTCTCGGACGTCCGTATTAAGTTGTAACTTTGGAAGATATGAATGAATTTTGCTCTCCTTTGCAGGACACTTTTTTCATACAATTCCAAGTATGCACATCACTTTTCAAACCAATATAAAACATTTAAGTATTTTTTCTAAAGAAATATTGCTGAAATTTTTTCTTTTTTCTCCGTCGAATGTCCGTACGGTGTGATCATAATGAACTTGACGAACCAATTTTTTTCTCCTTTGCAGCATCCTTTTGTTTCATCGAAAACACTATGCACAGCAAATTTGAACACATTCCGACATCTCTAACTATTTTTTTACTCCAATTTTCCATTAAAATAACATTTTCCTCATATCGAATGTCCGTACGGCGCTCTAACTAGAAATCCTACGAAGCAATTTTTCTCTCTTTCGAAGCATCATTTTGTTTCATCAAAAACACTACGCATAGCAAATTTGGAGACAATCCTACATCTCTAACTATTTTTTCATCACAATTTTCCATAAAAAAATGATTTTCTCACATTTCATGTCCGTACGGTCCGCCCATTAAGAATCCTGGAAACCAATTCTTTTCTCCTTCGCAACAATATTTCATTGCATCGAAAGCAGCATGCACAACAAATTTTGAGTCATTCCGACAAATCTACTTTTAATTACAACATTTTTCGAAAAAACTGGTTACAACTAGCTTTGCTTCAAAGGTTATGTTATTTGGATTTGCCAAAAAAAATTTTTCATCATGAAAAAAAAAAACTTCGTTTGCAAAAAATAAAACACAAAATATCACACAGAGATTCACAAATATTTGCGCAATTGATTTCAAAAATAATATATTTTCACCGAAAATCATTCACAATATTTTACCATACTTTATTCACATTCGTAATAAAAATGATAAATTTCACATGTTAACCGAAAAAATTGGTTATGAATTCACAAAATAGATTCATCGAATATCCAAAATTATTGCGATTTCCCAAATAGAACTAAAAAAAATCGCGAGTATATAATTTTTCGTTTTGTTTTATCTGTCAAACTTTAGAAGCAGATGACAATTTCATAGCAGACGATACACAGATGCTCATACGTCGCGGGGCGCGGACTGTGTGGCGGGATCATTTTCAAATTGAAAAAAAATCGACATCTCGTCTCAATCTTTGTTCGTATTTTACCCAAATACAAATTGATTCTACGCGTTATTGCGCAGATAGAAAGTGTGCAATCGTAAAAAAAAGAATTTTCTATCCTTCGACCGTCGAACATTCATCGCTGTCGAAATTTTTGTCAATTATGTTCACTCGATTTATTCGTTTACAGTTAATAATAAAAACAGCAAATTTTTTTCTGGTAACGTATTTTCTCCTTTTTAAAACAAGACAAGAAACGAGTCGATATCTTTTTTTCGTCGCCGAGTTATGATTTTTTTTAAGCAAAGACTAATTTCTCAAATTTTCGTCAAAAAAAGAATCGTTTGTTAAACGTCCCGTGATCGGGCGTTTACCGGAGACGTTCGCGCGGGACTCGGGCTAGGAGGGGAGAATAATTCCCGACTCGTAGTCGGCGGACTCGGAGGAAATGTAATTTCAACACACAAACGACGCTTTATTATTCGCACAGGCAACGCTACTCGACAAATCCTCGTGATCGACGTAACAACGTATCTCGCGTTCCGAACCGCGCTCTCGTTCTCGCCCATACGCTCTCGCTCTCGTTCGCTCACGTTTTTCTCTACGAAAACTCTCGCTCCCCGATCTCCGTTCGCGCTATCGTTCACGTCTCATTCGCTCGACTTCGCAACGCACACTGCCGTGATAACGTTTATCGCGCGGTTCCTCACGGGCGATCGTCCTGCCACGTCTTCCGTCACGTGACGGTCGCGTACGCGATTCGCTCTTAACACTCGGCCATCCTATTATCGCCTCGTCCTCGAGGCGCGTCTCGTAACTTTCGTTTCTTTTTTTTTTTTTTTTTTAATTTCGCGCTTACAACATTTTTTTAAAATAAATTTCGCGCTTACAACATTTTTTTTTTTTTTTAATATCTTTCGTCTCGTACCTTGACATCTCGGTTTCTTGCGCGTTACGTGTACATATTTCGGCGTTAACAATTTTTTTTTTTTATAATAATATCACACGGTATTCGCGCGGCGTTACGCGGTTTTCTTTCGCGCACTGCACTTTCTTTGGTTTTTTTTTTTGTATCACACATTTCGTTTACTCGCTAATTAATTCGCAACACTTTCGCATTTCATGGTCGCTCGGCTACGCATTTTTCTTTCCCTTTTTTTTTTTTGTGTTCGCTCGCGCTCGTTTTTATCCCGAGAAAATCGGGCGATCGTCGTACGCGTTGCGGGCGTAGACTTATTCCATCGTTTTTCTTCTTTCTCGCTGGAGTCTTCGACGTCGTGGGAAGGCCAGAGTCGGTCTCCTCTTCGCTTTCGTCGCGCGTGGTGATCTTTGTCGTTTCTGTCGGCTCCGATTCTTCGTCGCCCTCTGCATCACTGTACTCGCCTTCGTCGGCTGCGTCATTCTCGTTCTCTGCTGGCTTCCATATTTTTAATTGAATCGCGTGAGCCGTCGTTGCGTATCGTCGTCCCGGCGTATCGTCTCGGAGTTGAGCGACGCGATATGTGTCTCCGGGAAGTTTTTGCGTAATAACGAGCGGTCCTCGATGCTTCGGTTGAAATTTTGTACTTTCTCCCGTGGCTACGGGCTGCGCGGCGATGTAGACAATATCACCGACTTCGAACTTTGTGTGAACGTCTTGGTTCGCGTCGTAGCGCGCCTTGTACGCTTGTTGTCCCTTGAGGATTTGCTCGCGCGCTTTTTCTAAGTAATTCCGGCGGTCTTTCGTATCGTTCGGCGCCCTCGTCGGTCAGTTGACGTATTCTACCCTCGTTGAAGCGCGGCGTGTATCCATACAGCAACTCGAATGGACTTTTTCCCGTGGTTTGATTTTGGCACGCGTTTAGATCTCGTTGGATTGCCGGAAGATGCAAATCCCAATCGCGCCCGTCCTCTCTTTTCAGATTTGCCATCATGGCGAGGAGTAACGTCGCGTTTACTCGTTCGATAATACCGTTGGCTTGCGGATATCGGGGCGACGTCAACGTATGTCGAATTCCGTGTTGCTTGCAGAACTCGTCGAATTTCGCGGCCGTAAACACGTTCCTCTGTCGCTGATAATTCGTATTGGCGCTCCGTATTGGAGTACGAATTCCTCCAATGCTCGTATCACTCCTGTGGTCTTCGTGTCTCGTGTTGCGAACAAGAGCACGAACCTCGTGAGATTGTCGATCAGCGCGAATACGTATCGCTTTTGGCGTCCACTCGTCACGTACGGCCCGGAGTGGTCGACGTGTATCGTCGCGAAGGGTCGAGATCCAGGAGGAATCGGATGCAACTCTCCTTTCTGTCGGCCTGGCTTACTCTTCGTCATTACGCACTGAATACATGCGCGCACGTGTTGTCGCACGTATCGTTTCATTCCCGGAAAATGGTAGAACTCTTGAATTTGTTTGAGCGTTCGTGCTAAGCCCGGATGGCTGCGCATGTCGTGAAAACGGATGACTAAGCTTTTCCGCAGGTTATTTGTAATGACGTATAAGCGTTTATTATTGTTTCTTTTATATAGGATACCGTTTATCAACTCGAACTCGCGCACTTCGCTCGCCTCTTGCGCGGATCGTTCGCTCGCTTTCGCGCTGAGGATCGCGCATTTTCGTTTGATAGACTCGTCGTTCGCTTGGTACATAGCAATTTCGTCTTGCTCGCGTATTATACTAAATATTTGTTTTGTTTCGGTTCGCTTCACGTCTACGTTCGCGCTCGCTTTTATTTCGGCTACTTCGATACGTATTAAGTTTTCGTCGTTGTCGGATTTCGAGGGCTCGTTTCTCGTCGTGATTGCGTTAATCGAATTCGTCGGCGCGCGGCTTAATGCATCTACGTGCGCCATATCCGTGCCAGCGCGGTGACGGATTTCGGCGTCGAATTCGCTTAATTGCACGGCCCAGCGAGCTATTTGCGGCTGTTTTGTTTTGCTCGTATTTAGGTACATCAGGCCCGCGTAAAAAAAAAGAATATGGGATTGATTCTCGCCGAGTATTTCGCCGAGTAGCTCGGCGTATCTCGCCGAGTATATCGCCGAGTATCGCGCCGTATCTCGCCGAGTAATTCGCCGAGAATAGTGCACTGTGCGCAGGCCAATATTCTCTTGGCAGCGTCTAAGAAGCTTGGAGAACCGTTCCCAGCTTCTCACCGCGATTGTCGTGAAACCCATTGAGAAGCTCGGAGAACCTGTCAAAACTCCCTACCGCGATTGTCGTGAAAGCGTCTGAGAAGCTTGGAGGATCGTTCCCAGATTCTAACCGCGTCTGTTACGAAAGCGTCTGAGAAGTTTGGAGAACCGTTCGCAGCTTCTTACCGCGATTGTCGTGAATGCGTCTGAAAAGCTTGGAGAACCGTTTCCAGCTTGTTACCACGATTGTCGTGAAATCATGTGTAAATGAAAGGATAACAAAAAGTAGATTTTGACAAATGGAAGGAAAATTTAAAAAACGAAGAAAAATGCCCGAATCCAATTTTTTTCGGCAGATATGCATTCCCCGAGCAAAGTTAAATGCTACTGTATGTTATTGGCGGTCGAAATTGGAGTAAGTCCCGAACATATTGGAAACTATTGGACATATCTCACATATATCTTTTTATTTGTCTATCCAAGATTTCTCCAGTCCGCCACAATATTTTTGAGACCTTAAACGAAATTCAACCGCCAATGATGGATTATAGCGCCTAACTTTGCTCGAGGAACTCATATCCACCGGAAAAAATTGTTTTTAAGCATATTTCTTCGTTTTTTATTTTTTCCTTCCATTTGTCAAAATTTACTTTTTCTTCTTCTTTTATTTACACATGGTTTCATAATTATCGCGGTAAAAAAGCTGGGTTCGATTCTCCAAGCTTCTAGATGGGTTTTACAACAATCGCGGTAAGAAGCTGGGAACGGTTCTCCAAGCTCCTCAGAGGCTTTCACGACAATCGCGGTAAGAAGCTGGGAACGGTTCACCGAGCTTCTCAGAGGCTGCCAAAAGAATATTGGCCTGAGCACAGTGCACTATTCTCGGCGAGATACGGCGCGATACTCGGCAAGATACGCCGAGTTACTCGCCGAGAAACTCGGCGAGAATCAATCCCATATTCTTTTTTTTTACGCGGGGGGCTTGACAGTCGGTTACGATTGTGAACTTTACGTTGATTAGTAACGCGCGGAGACGATTGACGGCCCAGATTATCGCGATCAATTCCAATTTCGAGGAATGATAATTCGCCTCGCCGGTATTCGTTCGTCGGCTAATCGCATATACGAGTCGTCATTTCGAGTCATCGGATTTTTGTAATAGCATCGCGCCGAGACCGATCGCGCTCGCGTCCGTATGGAGTTCGGTGGGGTGAGACGGATTGAACGGCTTGAGCACGGGACAACAGGTCAGAGCGTCGCGCAGCTTCGTGAAAGCGCGCGCTGTCGTCTCGTTCCATGTAAACTCTACCCCTTTTCGTAGTAATCGGCACATTGGTTCGGCAATCTCGGCGTAGCGCGGTACGAATCGACGAAAGAATCCCGTTAAACCGAGGAATCGACGCACTTCGTGCACGTCTTTCGGCGGCAAAAATTCGCGAATAGCTCGAAGCTTCTGCTCTCCCGGTGAGATCGCGTTGCCCGATATTTCGAACCCGAGGTACGTTACCGTTCGTTTCAAGAATTGACATTTCTTTAGGTTGAGCGTGAATCCGGCTTGACGGAGCGCGGTTAACGTCGCGCGCAATTTCGATTTTAATTCGGGCCATGAGTTGCCGGGGATGAGAACATCGTCCAGAAAGTAGAGCACGATTGCTCGTGCAAAGGCGCAAGCGCGCGATGCATTGCCTTCATGAAATAGAAGGGTGCGTTCATAAGACCGAACATGGCCGTATTAAACTGTCCTGTTTCGTCGGGCGTGATAAACGCGGTCTTATGTCGTGATTCTTCGGCCAAGGGTATTTGCAAGTAACCTTGCATTAGATCGAGCGCGATGAAAAGATCGAATAGCCCGATTTGCTCGAGGTGCGCGTCTAAATCGGGTAATGGAAAATGAATCCGTTCCGTCTGGGCGTTTAAGCGCCGATAATCGATTACTAAACGCGGTGATCCGTCTTTCTTTCGGACTATGAACGCGGGACTAGCATACGTCGAGTCGGTTTCGCCGCAGATTCCGGCCTGCTTCATCGCGCGAACGATTTCGCGCATTTCATCGCGTTCCTTGTCACTAGCACGATACGGCTTACTCTGGACGGGTCGGCTACCCGGCGTTTCGGTTATGACCATTTCCGTGGTCTCGGTTCGTCCCAATTCACTCACGCTCATCGTAATCTCGTCGCGGTATTCGTTTAACATCTCTACTAAGTCTATAATTTCACTCTCTTCGGCATTCGGCCCGATGTCGAGGTCTTCGCGCGTCACGGGCGCACGACGGCCGGGTCCATCGACGACGAGAGTAGCGCTTCGAGCGCACTTTTCCACCTTCGTTGACTTGTTGAGACGTATTGGCGTGGTTCCGTTGTTGACCATCGGCAGATGGAAATTGTCGGACCCAGAGCGTTGAATCGACGTAGAAGCGGAGTTCGTTGTTCCTTTTCGTGTGAGCGACGCTCGGGGCATCGATAAACGTGCGGCCTATGAGCGCATCGTGAGCTTGACAATCGTCGGGCACAACTCGGAGGGGAACTTGCTCGACGGCGACTCCGTCGATGATAACCGTCGCGCGGACGATGCCGGGCGATACGACCTGGTTCTCGTGAGGTCCGAAGCAGTGGAGAACAGCTGGCTGCTTGATGAACTCCAATCCGGCCTCGAGTACCTTCGGTGCTTTTACGGTATAGTCCGAACTGCCCGTATCGATGAATCCGTTCATCGGGAATCCTTGTATTTCGACAGTCTTCGTGTAAGTCTCTGCCGAGCTCGAAACGTCTCTCGCGACGAAGTTGACGCCTGGCGTCGCCGGGGCGGCGCTCGTTGTTGTCGTCGGCGGCGCGGTTGGCGCGGCGGCGGGTGTCGCGGCGGCGAGCACGGCGGTCGCGGGCGCGGCAGCTCCGGGATAATGTCGTTGTGTATGGCCGCTTTTTCCGCATGTGCGGCAACGTAGCTCTCGACGCGGTGACGGGCAGTCGCGTGAGATATGTCCGAAGAGGTTACAGTTGTAACACTTCGGCTCTCCTCGGTCGTTTCGGAGCGGCGGTCGAGGATCGCTCGTCGGGGCGGCGGGTCGCGCCACGTTCGTCGTCGGTGTCGGGCGAGGCTGAGACGTCATTCCGGTGCTCGTTGTCGGCGGAGTTGTTGTCGGGCGTTCACCGTCGCTCGTCGGGCGCAAAGCGCGGATGCGAGCCATTCGCTGAGCCTCGAGACGCTCATGGTTTTGCATATCACCCTGGCGGTTCGGGCGACCGTTGTTCCGACCGTAAAGACCATAAATAGACCGTTTTAGCCGACCGTCGGTTTTGGACAAAAACCTGACGTACTTTAGACCGTGATCCGACCATTTTTCGAGGGTCGGAGCGTTCGTGAGCCGACGATTTTTAGACCGAAGATTCGACCATCGATGCGTTGATCAGACAGTCGGCTGATCAGGGAAACGACGACATTTAGACCGAAGATCCGACCATCGATGCGCTGCTCGTACGGTCGGTTGATCAGGGAAACGACGACATTTAGACCGAAGATTCGACCATCGATGCGCTGCGCGCACGGTCGGTTTTTCGTGAGCCGACGATGTTTAGACCGAATATTCGACCATCGATGCGCTGCGCGCACGGTCGGTTTTTCGTGAGCCGACGATGTTTAGACCGACGATTCGACCATCGATGCGCTGCGCGCACGGTCGGTTTTTCGTGAGCCGACGATGTTTAGACCGAAGATTCGACCATCGATGCGCTGCGCGCACGGTCGGTTTTTCGTGAGCCGACGATGTTTAGACCGAATATTCGACCATCGATGCGCTGCGCGCACGGTCGGTTTTTCGTGAGCCGACGATGTTTAGACCGAAGATTCGACCATCGATGCGCTGCGCGCACGGTCGGTTTTTCGTGAGACGACGATGTTTAGACCGACGATTCGACCATCGATGCGCTGCGCGCACGGTCGGTTTTTCGTGAGACGACGATGTTCAGACCGACGATTCGACCATCGATGCGCTGCTCGTACGGTCGGTTTTTCGTGAGACGACGATGTTTAGACCGACGATTCGACCATCGATGCGCTGCTCGTACGGTCGGTTTTTCGTGAGACGACGATGTTTAGACCGACGATTCGACCATCGATGCGTCGCTCGTACGGTCGGTTTTTCGTGAGACGACGATGTTCAGACCGACGATTCGACCATCGATGCGTCGCTCGTACGGTCGGTTTTTCGTGAGCCGACGATGTTCAGACCGAGGATTCGACCATCGATGCGTCGCTCGTACGGTCGGTTTTTCGTGAGCCGACGATGTTTAGACCGATGTTTTTTTGGATTTCGCAATTGTTCCTGAACCCACACAACAGGCAGTCAGAATCCAGAGGGTTCAGAGTTTATTGCTGTTTTTATTTATTTCCATAACATTATTGCATTTTGGCGTTTTCAATACGAAATATCTTAATATTTGAAACATATAGACGTATCGAATATCGTTTTTTTTTTTTACATCATAAGAATTGTAAACACGAATCTCGTAGTATCGTCGCAACGATCAATAAACTCAAATTTTTTTTCAAACGGTATATTGAATTTCAATGACTATCACATTGTTTTTGTCGATTGTTTTAAAAGAAAAAAATAAAAACGCGGGTGCTTTCGTTTGTATCGTGGCAAGACTCACTGCGCGTGTACGAAATATCATAATGTTTTAAACATACAAAAATATTGAACATTATTTTTTTTTTTAATCAAAAGAATTCGAAATCAATTTAGTAGTATTTTTACGATCATTAATAGACTTGAATTTTTTTCAAATGTAAATGCAGTTTTAATGATTATAACATTGTTTTTTCGTTTGTTTTAAAATAGAAAAAAAAAAACGTAAGTGCTCTCGTTTGCATCGTGACAAGACTCACTGCGCGTGTCCATTCGGCGTATAAGTTTTCTCATCTGCCAAAAGTCAAAAATCGTTGTGTCGTCCATACTCATCAACGAATCATCAGTCTCTTCTTCGTTATTTTCGCCTTTGTCGATTTCATCATCGGTACCGTCCATTCAATTTTTCCATATTTAACTGTAATAGAAGAAACAGAGACATTTTTTCGTTATATTTCACAGGTATAAAATGTATGTACCGTTTGATATCCATAACAATTCAACTGACCACAATATGGTAGCTTCGCGCACGCGACCAGTATATTTGGCTTTTTTTTTCAATCTTCTTCTCAGTTACTGCAATCGTCGACGGCGCGAATGAAACCACGACATTGCTGGCATCTCGGCAACGGCGTTGATCCTTTAATATCGAGCAAATGCGAATATCAGTCCCATTATCATCATCATTTATCGAAAAAAATTTGCAAATCTATGAGCAATATCTGTATACGTGCCTTCAATCAGTTTCCCACAAATTCGGTAGCCTAGCGATAGTTTTTCGATCGTCGACAGTCGTCATTACAATCGCCGGGACGGGTTTCGATTCGTCATTGGTATGCGGAACGAAACAAATTGTGCTCGCATTTGCAAAATACTGAATGTGTTTCGAACATACGTCAAAAGCATTTTCGTCAACATTGAGTTTTTGCAGAAAGAAGCCCGAGACGTTCGAACCGTCCGCATTTTCAAACGTTACTATTTTTGCGATTCTTCCATATTCTTGGATACTTTTGCAGTACACGTATTCATTGCAATTACGTTTTTTTTTTTTGTTTTTTTCCGAACTCGTATAACCGGTACCTTTTATAACCGCCCGTTTATAAGACAACACGTATCGCGGCGGTTGATGGTAGCCGGCTGAAGAGAGGGCTTGAATTTCTATATTGTTCGGCGGATGTTTTGCAATAAAATTGATCGCATGGAAATTCGACACTTCTAACCGCGTATCATCGATGAAATATTTATTCCTCTTAAAATTGGCATTGAGGATCCAATGCATCGCCTGTTTAATGTTGTACGGTATGTATGATGTATTCATTAATTTTTCAACGAATCGGTCCAAATAATATCGCGTTATTATTTGCGTAGCCTTCGCATTCGGACTCGTTACTTTGTCCATTAATTTTTTGTTCCAAGATTCGTACGGAAAGGCGCTATGCGTCCAGAAGGGACCCCAGTACGATACCGAATCGGTCAAGTGTTGTAAAAGATGAATATTGTAGCTCATGTTATCAATTCGGAAGATTCGTTGGTATTTTCGTCTATACAATCTTATTAACTTTTCCGCCAATAACAATTCTGTGGCATCGATGCTATCCCGGTTCAAAATTGTAACGGCTCTCGACAGCAACGAAATGTGTTTGTAATCAATTTCGCGTATAATATTCTTTAAGCACGGTAACGCATAGAACTGTATCCAGTTACGCCACTCGCTCGCTTTCCACATTTTCATAGTTTCGACGGGCCGTGGATTTCGGGCAATCGACGTCGGCGGTCGGATGTTCATCAAACGATTATTTATTCGACGAATGTTTCTGGGCGTTCCAGCGTACCATGGCGACGTAGCGGGACCGTCAAATAACAATTCCATGTGTCGTTTAACAACACCGAGATAAACATTGTGCATACTATCGACTACGACTCCACGAGCGCAATCAAATTGTCGAAGAATCGCAATCGCTGCAAATCCTTTAATACCGTTAACTTTTTGAGCTGTTTCGTGGGCCAATTTCATATCGCGTCTTATTTCGCAATCCGTACGACATTTTTCATTTACAGCAGCGAACGGATAAACTCGTTTTCCCCTCAGTCTTCCTACTAGCGATTGTCCTTCAGCGTAACAGAACGTGCAGCCGTATTTACCATTGAATTGCGTCATATTCATAAACGACCATCGCGCAACAGAGTCGAGTGTGCAGATTATCGTAATGAACTTACTTCGAATCATTTCACCGTCGATCGGATTTTTCCACGATAATCCCGTATCGTGCAGGAAACGTAATTCTTTCATTATTGGCAATAGAAATGAATTTAGATTTGGGTGTACAGTGTCCACCCACAATCCCGCGAGTATCGTATGTTTCTTCCGAGCGTGCGGTGAAAATTCATTTATCGTTAGCATTACAGGCCACGCGCTCGCTTTGGACGATTTCGAGACTTGACATCCGTCCGTAAAAATACCGAAAGAAAAATTGTATTTATAACTCAAAAAGCCATTGGGCTCACATAATTTTTGATACTCGGTACCGTCATATATATCCTCCATCGCGTTTTCCCGGTTTTTTTTGCGCGTGAATCGGTACGATAGAGACGCGACAGTTGTGATATTCGAAAATAATTCACGAAGCTGTTGAGTTATACTTAAGCAAATGAAATACGCGAGCGATTCATTACGCTTTTCCGGTCCACATCTGCCGCAAGAACAATCGCTTTCGGGTCCTTTACCAATCCCTATGTGTCCGAGACATACTCGACAATAATAGTGACGAGACATGCCCTTTTCGTCGTTTCTTCCAAATAATTTCCATAATTGTCTTTTCGTTACCGGACAAATCGTACTCACAGTAATGTGCTTAATAATTCTGAACAATGTAATTAACGACTCGTATGTTAATTTCGATCGAACCGCGAAAGCAATGACACATACAATTATGTACATGTCAGTGATGAAATTTTTTAATGTCGCGCAAGAGTAAAACGCATTATTTTCCGCGTCGAGGTCAAATATGTTTGCCGTATCTATTCGATCGTCGTCCGGCTCAATAGTATTATTCTCTCTATCCGATTCGTCGATCGTATTATCGCTTTCGTAATCTTCATCGGAACAACGATATTTATAATTTTCAGCCGGCTCACCATTGTCATCGTCGGTCCAAGTGTCATCGACGTTGTATTCGCGATAGTCATCTTGATTCCTTTCGGCATCGGTGTTGTTTCTCGCAATGGCATTATCGATCTCAATCGAATTATTTATAGACGCGTTTTGTTGATCATTATTTCCGTTATCGATTTGATTTACGGCATGATGATCGATACGATCAGTTGTCGCGCTATCGTGGTCAACTTGCATGACGTTATGCGCATTCGATGCATCGTTGTTATCCACGATTGTTTCACCGCTCGCAATTTCAATGATAGTCTCATTGGATCATTCGGTTGACACGTCGTGATTCTTCTGAAAAATATTGATCGATAAATAATCGAAACGCGTTGCGTTGCCTCAATAATTCGAAGACAACAATGTATCTACCTGTTTAAGCGATTCCGGAAATGTCAAAAAATTCAGTTGCTCGTCGTTCGGAAACAATAGTCGGTGATTATCGTAAAATTTACGTTGACGTCTTTTTTTCGTTCGCAACGACATTTTGCCGGCCGATCTTTTTCGCGATGAGCCATCTTCGATATTAGACATTTTTCTTTGGCGTATCCCCAATAACGAGAGCAAAACGGTCGCAATCTGTAAGTAACAATTAATTAACAAAATGTTAACTAAGGAAACTAAAAATATTACCAAAAATCACATACCTATTTGTATCAAACGAAGTTCACCGATAAAAAGCCGTTCGCAAACGGCGCATCGCTTTTTATTATTTCATCGAACCCAGTGAATTTCGAATTAACACAATGTGGCTCTGCGCGGTCGATTGGAAATCGACGCGTCACGTCGAGAACATTCGATGATCCGGTACCGGCAATTTTTACAATTCACGTTCCATTAACCGAAATGCCGCTCTCCTCTACGATGAAACGAAAAATTTCATTAATCATTTTATTAAAAATATTTAAAGTCAAAGAATTGTTATTTGTAGTGAACATTGAAACTTGCCTCGTCGTACTCTTGTATAAATGTAACGAGATTCCGAATCGATTACTCAGACGGTTATCAAAATTTTAACGTGTCACATTGATTTTGGATGCGCTAATATTATCGCATTAAAAATTATTCACATAATTACGGAAACATTAAAGCGCTCTTTTATTGAGACTACATTCCTTTATGTTGGACTTTTTTTAAAAATATTTTCGCAATTATTCGCAATGTCATCGATAATTGAAAATTAAGAATGAAAAATGTATCGTTATCGATTAACGCGAATCGAATAGAAAACGAAATGACGAAATACGTAAAAATTTTCACTGACGTAAATACAAACAAAAAAAAGTGTACCGCTGATGCGGGCAAACGAACAGGTTTATCAATATTAATTGAATACGTTAAAAATTTTCGTGGTCCAATTTTACGTCGTTAATGTAGTCGGTAATGTAGTCGGTACGTTTCTCATTATCTCGCATGCGCTTTTCTCGGCTTCGGATTTTCCTTCTTATCGTCGTTCGATTCGTCGTTGACTTTGCCGGTCGATAACTCATCTATTTCGCTATCGCTCGATGTCGAATCAGCCGTATCAGTGAAATCGTTCTTCGCGTATTCTTTAACCGCTTTTAAACACTTGCTAGTGTAATTCCCCATAGCGTCCAACATCGACATTTGTAAGTTCCAAAATTCCTGAGAGCGAACTCTGCGCATTTTTTTATCTTCGCGACGCTTCAAACTGTAGCTTTTACGGGTCCTTCTCTTCTTATCTTTACCCTCATCATCGCGACGCGGTCTACGCTCATTCGCACTCTCCATCATGCTGTTGACATGAAAAAAAAAAAAAGAAACAAAAAAAAAAAATTAAAACTGTTTTTTTTTTTTTTTATAAATAAGTGGTTGCAACTGCGAAAAAAATTACGCGTCAGTATCGTTAATTATTTCCAAGATAGACACACACGGCTCATGGACAAAATATATTCTGATTTCAATTTTTATTTTTTTATTTTTTTTTTAAATAATAAAATTGATTGAAATTGTGAAAAAAAAAAAGTAATAAATAATTATGCGTCGGTACCGTTAATTATCCGAAACACGAAAAGACCATTACTTCTGCAATAAAGCATAACTTTTTCACTGATAGTGTGAATCGATAGTGTGTTGATAGTGCGATTCATAATCGACCGACTGAACGACACGACTTATTTACGATCAATTATGATTTTATATGAGGATCGCATTCATCACTTCGACGAGAAGGAAGTATCGTAAAATTAAATAAAAATTACTTACCGATTTGTCCTTCGTACGTCTCGTCTGCGATTAATTGCCGAGATTATGAGTAAGCTTTCGTATCACTCGACGTTTTTCCGTTCGAATACAGGAAATCCGAATTACGTTCCCCGTTGCTCGCGTTTTTATTATCGGTACCGCTGAAATATATTGTAATTGATTTCAGCACCGTATACGATACATATACATTTCTCTGTGATCTCAAAAAATTATTTGCACACAGAGACACACACGTCGCATTGGAAAAATAATATTTTCAATAATAAAATTTATTGAAATGGTGAAAAAAATAAATTATGTATCGGTACCGTTAATTATCCGAAACACGGAAAGACGTTCGATACTCGATGAATATTCGCGAAAATTTCGTAGCTCGATTCGAAGAATCTTCCGAGGCAAACTATAGTAAACGCAGTATCTATAGGTAGTACGCTCGACGGTTGAAAGTTGAAAGCCGAGAGCATACAAGAAGCCGGTACGCGCACGCTTCTTTTTTCCGACACTCGATTATGAAAACCGACCAAAGACGACCAAAAAACCGACCAATTGCACCGAACAAAGGATTCGGAAATAAGAAAAGAAATTAACGCGATTCGTAACATTCATTGCACGCACGCGCGATTCACAGTGATATTTTTTTTTTTTTTTTTTTTTTATAAATAAGTAGTTGCAACTGCGAAAAGAAATTACGCGTCAGTATCGTTAATTATTGCCAAGACAGACACACACGGCTCATCGACAAAATATATTCTGATTTCAATTTTTTTTTTTTTTTTTTAATAATAAAATCGATTGAAATAGGGGAAAAATAATAAATAATTGTGCGTCGGTACCGTTAATTATTCGAAACACGAAAAGACGTTCGAAACTCGAAGAATATTCGCGAAAATTTTGTAGCTCGATTCGAAGAATCTTCCGAAGCGAACTATAGTAGACGCAGTATCTATAGGTAGTACGCTCGACGGTTGAACGCCGAGGGGAAGCGAGAAGCCGGTACGCGCACGTTTCGTAAACAAACTATCTATAGCTCTATACATTTGTCGTTGAGGCGAGAGCATTCGAGAATTCAGCACGCGAAAACTTTTCTCTTCCGACACTCGATTATGAAAATCGACCAAAGACGACCGAAAAACCGACCAATTGCACCGAACAAAGGATTCGGAAATAAGAAAAGAAATTAACGCGATTCGTCACAGTCATTGGATGCACGCGCGATCCTCAGTGATATTTTTTTTTTTTTTTTTTTTTTTTTTAATAAATAAGTAGTTGCAACTGCGAAAAGAAATTACGCGTCAGTATCGTTAATTATTGCCAAGGCAGACACACACGGCTCATCGACAAAATATATTCTGATTTCATTTTTTTTTTTTTTTTTTTTTTTTTTTATAATAAAATCGATTGGAATGGGGAATAAATAATAAATAATTGTGCGTCGGTACCGTTAATTATTCGAAACACGAAAAGACTTTCGAAACTCGATGAATATTCGCGAAAATTTTGTAGCTCGATTCGAAGAATCTTCCGAAGCGAACTATAGTAGACGCAGTATCTATAGGTAGTACGCTCGACGGTTGAACGCCGAGGGGAAGCGAGAAGCCGGTACGCGCACGTTTCGTAAACAAACTATCTATAGCTCTATACATTTGTCGTTGAGGCGAGAGCATTCGAGAATTCAGCACGCGAAAACTTTTCTCTTCCGACACTCGATTATAAAAGTCGACCAAAGACGACCAAAAAACCGACCAATTGTACCGAACAAAGGATTCGGAAATAGTAAAAAAATTAACGCGTTTCGTAAGAGCGATCCACTGAATTTACATATAATGAATGAATAATAAAATTTTGAGGAAAGCTAAAAATATTATAAGCTGATAATTGATATAACACTGATAATTACTGATAATTACTGATAATTTGATATAAGCAAAGAAACTCACAAATTATTCCCGATGCTCCTACGTACTGCCGGCCATTGAATTACCGCGATGACGGCTGATGATGATGATGACGACCTCTCGAGCTCGTTGATAATGAAAATCGCTATTTTCACGCACTTTCACGCACTTTCTGAAACGATTCCAATCGTTTTTTGTTTTTTTTTTAATATAATTATCACTTTTAATAAAAATCCGGAAACGCGCGATGCAGAGAGATGTTGAAACGTACGACTTCCTACGACGAATGTCTCGAGGCGTTCGCTCGCGACGATCGATGGAGGGGCGGGGAGGGGATCTCATGTACAAGAAACTTTGACCAATACTGAGCCACATCAGCCAATGAAAATTGAATGCTTGCGACACATCTCGAAGAGAGAGGGAATAAGTGATGTACGCACACCACGAAACGACCAATCATGTGCCGATACGTACACTACTACTAACAGGTCATTGTTCACAGACGCGAATGCGAAGAAACGCTTCTTCGCTTCGCGTCTCATTGTCTCGAGAACCAGTGGTGAAGTGTATCGACGTCGTGCGTTCCGGATTTTTATTAAAAGTGATAATTATATATAAAAAAAAAAAACAAAAAACGATTGGAATCGTTTGAGAAAGTGCGTGAAAGTGCGTGAAATTAGTGATTTTCATTATCAACGAGCTCGAGAGGTCGTCATCATCATCATCAGCCGTCATCGCGGTAATTCAACGGCCGGCAGTACGTAGGAGCATCGGGAATAATTTGTGAGTTTCTTTGCTTATATCAAATTATCAGTACTGCTGCTTATAATATTTTTAGCTTTCCTCAAAATTTTATTATTCATTCATCATATGTAAATTCAGTGGATCGCTCTTACGAAACGCGTTAATTTTTTTACTATTTCCGAATCCTTTGTTCGGTGCAATCGGTCGGTTTTTTGGTCGTCTTTGGTCGGCTTCATAATCGAGTGTCGGAAGAGAAAAGTTTTCGCGTGCTGAATTCTCGAATGCTCTCGCCTCAACGACAAATGTATAGAGCTATAGATAGTTTGTTTACGAAACGTGCGCGTACCGGCTTCTCGCTTCCCCTCGGCGTTCAACCGTCGAGCGTACTACCTATAGATACTGCGTCTACTATAGTTCGCTTCGGAAGATTCTTCGAATCGAGCTACAAAATTTTCGCGAATATTCATCGAGTTTCGAACGTCTTTTCGTGTTTCGAATAATTAACGGTACCGACGCACAATTATTTATTATTTTTTCCCCATTTCAATCGATTTTATTATTAAAAAAAAAAAAAAAAAATTGAAATCAGAATATATTTTGTCGATGAGCCGTGTGTGTCTGTCTTGGCAATAATTAACGATACTGACGCGTAATTTCTTTTCGCAGTTGCAACTACTTATTTATAAAAAAAAAAAAAAAAAAAAAATATCACTGTGAATCGCGCGTGCGTGCAATGAATGTTACGAATCGCGTTAATTTCTTTTCTTATTTCCGAATCCTTTGTTCGGTGCAATTGGTCGGTTTTTTGGTCGTCTTTGGTCGGTTTTCATAATCGAGTGTCGGAAAAAAGAAGCGTGCGCGTACCGGCTTCTTGTATGCTCTCGGCTTTCAACTTTCAACCGTCGAGCGTACTACCTATAGATACTGCGTTTACTATAGTTTGCCTCGGAAGATTCTTCGAATTGAGCTACGAAATTTTCGCGAATATTCATCGAGTATCGAACGTCTTTTCGTGTTTCGGATAATTAACGGTACCGATACATAATTTTTTTTTTTTCACCATTTCAATCAATTTTATTATTGAAAATATTATTTTTCCAATGCGACGTGTGTGTCTCTGTGTGCAAATAATTTTTTGGGATCACAGAGAAATGTATATGTATCGTATACGGTACTGATATCAATTTCAATATATTTCAGCGGTACGGATAATAAAAACGAGAGCAACGGGGAACGTAATTCGGATTTCCTGTATTCGAACGGAAAAACGTCGAGTGATACGAAAGCTTACTCATAATCTCGGCAATTAATCGCAGACGAGACGTACGAAGGACAAATCGGTAAGTAATTTTTATTTAATTTTACGATACTTCCTTCTCGTCGAAGTGATGAATGCGATCCTCATATAAAATCATAATTGATCGTAAATAAGTCGTGTCGTTCAGTCGGTCGATTATGAATCGCACTATCAACACACTATCGATTCACACTATCAGTGAAAAAGTTATGCTTTATTGCAGAAGTAATGGTCTTTTCGTGTTTCGAATAATTAACGGTACCGACGCACAATTATTTATTATTTTCCCCCATTTCAATCGATTTTATTATTTAAAAAAAAAAAAAAAAAAAAAAAAATTGAAATCAGAATATATTTTGTCCCTGAGCCGTGTGTGTCTGTCTTGGAAATAATTAACGATACTGACGCGTAATTTTTTTCGCAGTTACAACTACTTATTTATAAAAAAAAAAAAAAAAAAAAATATCACTGTGAATCGCGCGTGCATCCAATGACTGTGACGAATCGCGTTAATTTCTTTTCTTATTTCCGAATCCTTTGTTCGGTGCAATTGGTCGGTTTTTCGGTCGTCTTTGGTCGGTTTTCATAAGCGAGTGTCGGAAAAAAGAAGCGTGCGCGTACCGGCTTCTCGCTTCCTCTCGGCGTTCAACCGTCGAGCGTACTACCTATAGATACTGTGTCAACTATAGTTTGCCTCGGAAGATTCTTCGAATCGAGCTACGAAATTTTCGCGAATATTCATCGAGTATCGAACGTCTTTTCGTGTTTCGGATAATTAACGGTACCGACGCATAATTTATTTTTTTCACCATTTCAATCAATTTTATTATATAAATAAAAGAAAAGAAATCAGAACATATTTTGGCAATGAGCCGTGTGTGACTTTGTTGAAAATAATTTTAACGATACCATCGAGTAATTTTTTTGCGCAATAACTACTACTTGTTTATTTTATTCTCGCATCCCCTCGGGGTACGAACGTCGAGAGCAATACGAAATTGTCGCTAATATTCATCGAATATCGAACGTCTTTGTGTTCCAAATAATTTCACATATTAGAAACTTTTTGTTTCTAATATGTGAAAAAATGTCCAAATTTGGAAAAATACAATCGTTAGTTTTATCTTTTTCAATCATTTTTCCGAATCGAGGTTCGAGATTACCGGTATCGCGCTAATCGACGTGAGTGTAACACGCAACGTACATGAAAACACGCCAACAGGTAAGTTTTCGTGGTGCCTAATTTCTTTTTGTTATTATTTATAAATTATAAAAAAAATTGAATTTTGGCATGATGTTTGCAGGAGATATGTTGCCAAAGAAACGACGCATGACGTACGCATGATGTCTGCAAGAAAGATCACGATAAAGAAACAACGCAGTATTGTGCTCCGCCGAGCACCGATTGAGATAAAATACTGTATAATACTGCGTAAATCGATTCCGATAAATCGTCCTGACCGTTTTCTACTCGTCAAACGGAACGATATATTTCGAAACGATAATGGGACATTAGTACCATGCGACTCCGAGTGGATAAAAAAAGCTTTCAAGTCAAAGTTATCGAGTCGGCCGCTAGTACGATACTGCATACCCGAAAACAACGGATCAAAATTATACGCGAGCGCGCACATGATTAATTATTTCGGTGAGTATATAAAAAAAATGTCTTCGACAATTTTCAAAATGTATTTGAAATATTGAAAAAAAAAAAAATGAAATTTTAAACAGAACGTTACGCCGAAGGAAAGAAGGAACTAACCCTTTTGAAAAAGAGTACCCCTTCGCAAGGTCGTGGAAAACGGATAAAGGTACCGACTAACAAAAGTTTCACACCGACACTCGTGTATGCTAAAAAGCTCAAAGTCAGCAGCAAACAAAGAACGATGGAAGAAAAAAAAGAAGCGGCTAAAGACGTAAGTTTCGGTACAAAATTTGTATAAATTAATATTTTGTCGGTAACGGTATTAAATGAATTTATTATTGTTTTTCGATAGATAAAAAAAAACAAAGAAGCGATTATGAAATCGAAGCGAAACGCGGAAAAAATCATTGCCGAATGCGTCGAATCTGCGAACAACGAAGTACAATAATCATTATACGTTGGGCTAAGGTAATGGCATATAATGATACGAAATATAGAATATTTTTGTTCAAAAAGGAATACGATACGCCGATTGAGATCGATACCGTGACCTTTGGACGTCACATTATCGTTGCACCGATCACGGTAGATCACGGTATCACGGATCACGATTACGGTATCACGGATCACGATTACGGTATCACGGATCATGATGACGGTATCGCGGATCACGATTACGGTATCGCGGATCACGATTACGGTATCACGGATCACGATCACGGTATTGATCGGTCTCGAGAAACGAATGATATATCAATCGATCCTGCTGCGGCGTTCGATACGACGATTTCGTTCGGTACGGAAAATAATAAAGAAGGACAATGTCAGAAAAGTGAAGTATCGATGACGCCGACGACAACAGCATTCGAGCACACGAATAAAGAATCGCCAGATGCGCTAAATCGTTCCACGATTGAATGTAGCACAGTGATAACATCGTGCAATGCATCGAAATCGGAGTCGATCGAGACCACGAAAGTCGATATAACACATTCATCACCGGTAATGTTGAACGTCAATATTGTACGACATTGCCATTCGCAAAATGACAACAACGGATTGATGAATAATTCATCGGAAATCACGGTATCGCAGAAAACAAATGAGATGAACGAGTGGCCAGCTCCGTTGTCAGCAAAGTCCGTTGTCGCGACGAGTAATTCGTCGATGAATTCGTCGTTCGACGCATCGCCGAAAAAAAAAGAGACTTGCAACGCGAATGGAAAGAAGGTATCAAAAATTTTCACAGTCGATCGGTATTTCGATAGTGCCGACCAAATATCTTCGATATTAATAATTGTATTTACTTTCAGAGTGAGTATATTCCTGCTTCGGAAAATCAGAAGAGGATAACAAGTAGCCATGCGAAACAACGACAAAATGATGATACGGAATTTGAGGTATCCTATCCTATCATAAACATGATTAATTAAATTCCATATATCACGCTGAAAAGTGATATCATAATATCGTTGTGTTACTAAGACTCTTAGTACGAAACCGGCAAAATCGCCAGGTGTGCGATACACGACAATTGCAACGACAACAATTGCAACGACAACAATTGATATACCGAATGGATATTGATATCCGACCGAATGGATATAGTGCGGTGTTGCACTTAGCGTACATACAAGGGTATGAAAAAAAAAAAAAAAAAAAACAAACAAAAAATAAATAACGAATCTGTACACACGCACCGAAACACGCACTCGATAAATAACGCATTGTGCACTCAATACATTGAGACACTGTACTGATCTTGAAACTCTCATTTGCTATTCTCTGCGTGCGATAAATAATGCCGACATTAACTAATATATATTATATTTTAACATTAAGAATAAGAACAACGTATCGTCGGAAATAATCACACCGCCCGCCAACGACGAAGCTGACGCGGTCGGCAACGAAAGTTCTGACTCTGACGGTGGCCGTAGTAGTATCATTGTTTCATCGACACCGTGCGTTCCAATGCGAAGAAAGGTAATACGGTCGAATCATTCGTCGCATATTCTATTTATCGATGTTGCAATTCGAACTTATCGACAATATAATTGAATTTTCCGTACAAAATAAAAATTAATAACAATATTGTCGATATTCAAAAGATATCCTACACTTCGGACGATGCTAAAAAAGAAAAGGAGCCTCAAGAAACGGTACTATTTTTTTTGGTATTTGCTGTTTTCCGAATGATGATATTCCTTACGAGTAATGAATTTTTCGTTTTGTGAAAAGCCATTCCGTGCTTTCGAGAGTTTTGCGGGCCCGAGTCAACGAAGCGATAATATAATTCGGCGAAATAGAAATACGAGGAAAATTCAATCGACAACATCGAGAATGGTATTACATTTTATTTTTGTTGTTATTTATAAATGAACATAACAAATTCAGCTAAATTTCATGTTCATTAACTTTGACGTGACTTTTTTCGGTACCGTAAATAAAATAGATTTATTTTCATTAGTTATCGCTAAGCGATAGCAACAGCGATTGTGAGGATCTTGCGGGTCAAGACTTCAGTAATCCCGAAAACGAAGATACCGCAAATACGAATGCGGCGGCAATTGCGGAGATAAAACGTCAGAGAGATTACTACAAAAAAAAGTATCAACGAATGGCAAGAAAGTACACGGACGAGGTCCCGTCGAAAAAAAGAAAAACTGGAGGATTGAACGAAAAAGTAAAAGAAATCCTATCGAGCGTGACAAGGTTGCTGGCGATTGTGGATAATAATAATAACGGCGACGATAATGTTATCGATATACTTAACGAGAAACCGTCTGAAGATGGCAAGGTTAATATTGAATCTTTAAATACGAAAAAGGTTGTTGTACGGAATTTTGTAACATTAATCAACGAAATATTTAGATAATTTTCAACAATTATGCCATGGACTCCGAGCTTATTTGTTCCGCCATCAATAGCTCTGACATGAAGAAGCGATGCAACAAAGTGATAGACGCTTTGTGGACGAAAGACGAGCAGTTGAAACTTACGCTGCGCAACAACGAAACGAAAAAAGATTCCGGGTACCGAAGTCTGACGAATGAAGAAATCGCAATGATAGCAAGTACGTTCCCTCTCGCGTCTCATCATTGTGCATGGGCCCCACTGACTTGTCGGAAAAAGACGTACTAATATCGGAAACATTATTTTCTTATTATTTATTTCTAGAAACGTGTCGGGACCTTCAAAAGATGCAACAATTGCCGACGACTGGTCGATTCGATATTCAGAAGCATCACCGCAAGTGGATATCGGATCACCTTAAGCACAATCGGGAAATGTACGCGCCGGAAAATCGTGCGAAGTACTTGAAGCGCAAGCAGCGAACGAATACGAAACGTAGAAGTCAAATCACAACGGCCGAGAAACGTAAAAAAACGCGACGAACGGAAGCATTGTCGCAGACAGAAGATAATCATCGTAGCGATGATGATGATAACGATGTCGGGATCAATTTCGAGATCCGAAACTTGCATAATTTATTGACACCTATGATATACAAGGGTGCCGATAACATAAAGAAAGATAAGATGATGACTTGCAAGGAAATCGCCGACAAGATTCACGTACAGGAAGATGTCGTCGAAAGAATACTAACTCGAGACAGTTGTGTAATAATAAACGGTACGCTGTACAGGATCGCGCTGAGCGAGACAACTTTTTTGGTTAC
Organism: Ischnus inquisitorius; assembly: GCA_963924025.1. Taxonomy (NCBI): domain Eukaryota; kingdom Metazoa; phylum Arthropoda; class Insecta; order Hymenoptera; family Ichneumonidae; genus Ischnus; species Ischnus inquisitorius. Next base: position 19,696,253 of record OZ001244.1, read on the forward strand.
ATAATAATAATAATAGATTTTATAGATCGCTACTATTGTCCCGTCGACTTCGAATATGAAGTGTGTCAATTGTACAATGTGCTAACGCAATTGGAATCCGTTGACGAGCCCGGTACGAAGATGAAACTCTCCGAGATACACGAAAAGCTAAGCGGATTCGAAACTTACGATGAGAAAATTACGGAATATCTTCTCGAGAAGTACGCGAAGCCGATCGGAAAAGGGAAAAAAAAGAAAAAGAATCAACAGTACCGGTAAAATTGATGAATTGACATAAAGTATATACGATTCTGATATAACAGAATGTTTTCCAATAACGAACGTAATAAATTAAAAAATGCACAGCTTCGAAGTGCATAAAATATGCCACGCATTGCTGATTTACATCCTCGAGTATTCGGATACCGCCGGATCAGACGATGAGAAAACATACCGAAGTGTAATTGATCAATGTAAGAAGCTGCCGTATTGTGGTAAGTTTAATTAATATGATCATATAACGGTACCGTTAATTAGTTATCTTTAAAGTCGATGTAACGAAATTTTTATTTTTGTCTTACAGATAAGAATACGGATGTCGAGTGGACAATCGAAATTCTACAGAACTGCATCGTCAAGAAGGATGAAATCACCGGAAAGATTCGTGATGATGAAGTAATACGCGCCGACACCGAAAGGCCATCGACTCTCGACGCGTTGATGATAATCAGTCAAAATTATCGAGAGTTACTGGACCAGCTGAATGACGCGGAGTCACGCACAGAATAAATATAGGTAAATACATTCATTTACGAGTATCGACGAGACAACGATTTTTAACGCCGAATGGACACGCGCAGTGAGTCTTGTCACGATACAAAAGAAAGCACTCGCGTTTTTATTTTTTTTCTTTTGAAACAAACGAAAAAAACGATCTGATAGTCATTCAAATTCAATATACGTTTGAAAAAAATTCGAGTTTATCGATCGTCGACGAGATTCGTTTATAATTCTTATTATTAAAAAAAAAAAAAAAAATTAATGTTCAATATTTTTGTATGTTTGAAACATTATGATATATCGTACGCGCGCAGTGAGTCTTGCCACGATGCAAACGAAAGCACTTGAATTTATTTCTTGTAAAACAAACGAAAAAAAACGATCTGATAGTCATTGAAATTCAATATACGTTTCAAAAAAATTCGAGTTTATCGATCGTTGTAAAAATACTACGAGATTCGTTTATAATTTTTATTATAAAAAAAAAAAATTAATGTTTCATATTTTGTATGTTTGAAACATTATGATATATCGTACGCGCGCAGTGAGTCTTGCCACGATACAAACGAAAGCACCCGCGTTTTTATTTTTTTCTTTTAAAACAATCGACAAAAACAATGTGATAGTCATTGAAATTCAATATACCGTTTGAAAAAAAATTTGAGTTTATTGATCGTTGCGACGATACTACGAGATTCGTGTTTACAATTCTTATGATGTAAAAAAAAAAAACGATATTCGATACGTCTATATGTTTCAAATATTAAGATATTTCGTATTGAAAACGCCAAAATGCAATAATGTTATGGAAATAAATAAAAACAGCAATAAACTCTGAACCCTCTGGATTCTGACTGCCTGTTGTGTGGGTTCAGGAACAATTGCGAAATCCAAAAAAACATCGGTCTAAACATCGTCGGCTCACGAAAAACCGACCGTACGAGCGACGCATCGATGGTCGAATCCTCGGTCTGAACATCGTCGGCTCACGAAAAACCGACCGTACGAGCGACGCATCGATGGTCGAATCGTCGGTCTGAACATCGTCGTCTCACGAAAAACCGACCGTACGAGCGACGCATCGATGGTCGAATCGTCGGTCTGAACATCGTCGTCTCACGAAAAACCGACCGTACGAGCAGCGCATCGATGGTCGAATCGTCGGTCTGAACATCGTCGTCTCACGAAAAACCGACCGTACGAGCAGCGCATCGATGGTCGAATCGTCGGTCTAAACATCGTCGTCTCACGAAAAACCGACCGTACGAGCAGCGCATCGATGGTCGAATCGTCGGTCTAAACATCGTCGTCTCACGAAAAACCGACCGTACGAGCAGCGCATCGATGGTCGAATCGTCGGTCTAAACATCGTCGTCTCACGAAAAACCGACCGTACGAGCAGCGCATCGATGGTCGAATCGTCGGTCTAAACATCGTCGTCTCACGAAAAACCGACCGTGCGCGCAGCGCATCGATGGTCGAATCTTCGGTCTAAACATCGTCGGCTCACGAAAAACCGACCGTGCGCGCAGCGCATCGATGGTCGAATCGTCGGTCTAAACATCGTCGGCTCACGAAAAACCGACCGTGCGCGCAGCGCATCGATGGTCGAATCGTCGGTCTAAACATCGTCGGCTCACGAAAAACCGACCGTGCGCGCAGCGCATCGATGGTCGAATATTCGGTCTAAACATCGTCGGCTCACGAAAAACCGACCGTGCGCGCAGCGCATCGATGGTCGAATCTTCGGTCTAAATTTCGTCGTTTCCCTGATCAACCGACCGTACGAGCAGCGCATCGATGGTCGGATCTTCGGTCTAAATGTCGTCGTTTCCCTGATCAGCCGACTGTCTGATCAACGCATCGATGGTCGAATCTTCGGTCTAAAAATCGTCGGCTCACGAACGCTCCGACCCTCGAAAATGGTCGGATCACGGTCTAAAGTACGTCAGGTTTTTGTCCAAAACCGACGGTCGGCTAAAACGGTCTGTTTTCGGTCGCCCGAACCGCCAGGGCACGGAGCAATTCGCTGACGTCGGCTTGCTCTCGCACAGCCATGGCGTGACATAGCTCCTTGGACCATAATCCGACGAGTACTTGCTCCTTGGTGTCCTGGAAATCGAGGCGAACAGAACGGCAGAGTCGGGTTTTCGCATGAAAGTAGGTTGTTAAACTCTCAAGCTTACCCTGCGTCCTGTTCACCATGCGGCTCCACTTCGCGCTGAAACTCTCCGGAACTATGAAGGTCGAGTAGAACATCTCCCGGAAGGTGTTCCAGTCGGTGATCTCTCTTCGATTGCAGAAGTACCAGTCGCGGGCTCCTGAGTCGAGGTGCGTTCGCGCCGTCTCAAGGGCGAAGTTATCCGGCCATCAGTGAAGCGCGGCGGTACTCTCGATTCTCTCGATCCATTCGCGGACGGCGCGTGCTCCGGTCTCTCCGTTAAATTTTCCGATGGTATGTGACAGGTCGGGTAATATACTATATGTCGTGTTGTTTCCGTTCCCTCCGGTGGTGCGCTCACGAACGAGTTGCGTAATCAGCGCGACCACAGTCTCGTCACGGCGTCGATTATCCTCGAGCAGAGCCTGAAGCATCTCGTCGCGCGGACCGAACTGCGCCGAATTCCTTGATGCCGGTGTCGGAAGCCCGGCGGCATTCGCGAGAGGCTCGAAGGCTGAGTGCGGGCGGTTTAAGAGCGATCCGTCTCTTAACGTCGAGCGGGTGTCGCGCGTCGCCGTCGTCGGTGACGTCGTTCGTTGTCGCAATGGGCGGTCGGCGTGCCCAGCGCGCGCGTACGGTCTCAAGAACGATCGATCGTCGATTCGTTCGTTGCCGGCGCGATTGAGCGGCAACCGTCGATCCGGCGATGTCGGGACGTGAACCGTGCGCTTCGGTATTGCGCCGCGACTTGTTCGACGCTCTTTCTCCTCACGCGCGGCTCCTTGAGCGAAATCGCTGGTGTAGCCACGCGCTCCCGCTTCGTCTTCGGCGTCGTAATTGTCGAGTGGATCGTCGAGATCGTCTTGCTGCGCGCGTACCTGCGCGATGAATTTCTCGAAGGCCTCGGCGCTCGCGGTATGCCGGCGTTCCGCCATCTCGATGATTTTCGCGGCACGGTTGTCGCGAGCGGGGGCAGTTTTCCCGGTTTCCTTTTAGCTCGCCACTGACGACACTTGCGATTCACTGTACGACACACGGACGCTCGCGTGCGTGGCACTTCGGAGAGGAAACGCAAGCATAAAAGGCGAGAGAAATCCCGAAAAATACTCTGATTGTCTCAGGCGAGAAATCAGCACACAAACAAAGGGGCGAGGGAAAAAGAGACAAAATCTAGGGGATAGACTATAGACGATAACCGTAAAACTAAGATTCTAAGAGTTTTTATCAGCCCGCCTTTATACTTTTCGTTCTCGAAGGTTCGTTTTCAAGCAGTTCACTTTCGATCGCGTTATTCCGAGCGGAGAACGGTTCCTCGAGGCCCTCCCGTTCTCTAGGTGCGTCACGTAATCGTTGCCTCGCGTTCGCGCGAGACGTCCGCGAAGCCGCTCGGTACCGGCATGACTCGTGCTCACTTGTACGCCGCCATCTTGGTAGAGCCGGCGTCTCGAAATTTTCGTCACTTTCTTTCCGAACCGTTCCCTTTGTCCTCGCTCACTTTTCACAGCTCGTGGTCACTTTTTCGCGATTCACAACACTCGTCGCGGTTTTCGCTCGGTTGTGGGCGTGCAGAAGGGGTATAATCCCACTTCTGAAGTGTTAAACGTCCCGTGATCGGGCGTTTACCGGAGACGTTCGCGCGGGACTCGGGCTAGGAGGAGAGAATAATTCCCGACTCGTAGTCGGCGGACTCGGAGGAAATGTAATTTCAACACACAAACGACGCTTTATTATTCGCACAGGCAACGCTACTCGACAAATCCTCGTGATCGACGTAACAACGTATCTCGCGTTCCGAACCGCGCTCTCGTTCCGCCCATACGCTCTCGCTTTCGTTCGCTCACGTTTTTCTCTACGAAAACTCTCGCTCCCCGACCTCCGTTCGCGCTATCGTTCACGTCTCATTCGCTCGACTTCGCAACGCACACTGCCGTGATAACGTTTATCGCGCGGTTCCTCACGGGCGATCGTCCTGCCACGTCTTCCGTCACGTGACGGTCGCGTACGCGATTCGCTCTTAACACGTTTTTTCGAATTTCTCGAATTTGCCGTCTCTAAACCTTTCCTCTAATAGAAATCGTATTGACCAACTGATTCTACGCGTTATTGCGCAGATGAAAAGTGTGCAATCATAAAAAAAAGAATGTTCTATCCTTCGCCCGTCGAAGATTCATCGCAGTCGAAATTTTTGTCAATTATGTTCACTCGAATTATTCGTTTACAGTTAATAATAAAAACAGCACATTTTTTTCTGGCAACGTATTTTCTCTTTTTTAAAACAAGTCAAGAAATGAGTCGATATCTTTTTTTTTCAATAGATATGATGAAACGATATGATGAGAATGAGATATGATTTTTTTGAAGCGAAGACTAATTACACGAATTATTGTAAAAAAAAGAATCGTTTTTTCAAATTTCTCGAATTTGCCGCCTCTAAACCTTTACTCTGATAGAAGTCATATTTACAAACTGATTCTACGCGTTATTACTCAGATGAAAGGTGTGCAATGTTCAAAAATTGAATTTTGTATCCTTCGACCGTCGAAGAATTTTGTTCGGTCGATTTATTCGTTTACAAGCTGAAAAAAAAAACTGCAAATGTTCATTCTATCCACGTATTTCCAACGTTTTTTTAAACTTTACAAATTTTCGTTGAAAAACGATTTTTTTTTCATATTCTCACATCTTTTAAACAATTATTCATCGACAAAGTGAAAAAAACCGAATCTGTCGACTTTACAAGTTTTTCCGGACCGAGCAACTTATCCTTATCGGAAACGAAATAAAACGTTTGAAATCTTAAAATCACTGTTTATTATATAAGGCCTGTCGGAGACTTCGAGACGAATTTTTCGGCAAATTTGTAAAATGTTGTGAAAATATTTGGAAGGCCCGCAAAAGGCTGCCCATTTTTATTTCAGTACCGTCCTACTTCCTCTTCCACGCAACGCAAAGACCATGACAATATCTCATTTCTTGGAGAGCCATCTTGGCAGTTAGCCAGGCAACAGCGTGCGGACGTCTGTGCGCGCAATTTTCACATAAAACGAAAAATTAATTGAATCTGAATCCAGTGACTAATCTCCTCAGATAGACAAAACCGCGAAGTGTCGGCGAAGATATTAGTATCAGTTTTTTCCATAGTGTTCTGCAGTGAAAAACATAATCCTTTGGCACAAACAATATTCTGAGGTTATTGAGTCCCTTCGCCCCGAGGGGACGAAATGCCGAGGATGAAAACGAACGGTGGCGACATCGGTGAAGACCGGATAAATTTGGATTGTACATGCGACGCTCCGCCGTACGCACTAGTAAATCAGCAACCTAAATTATCGACACCTGTCACGACAAACGTAAACAAAACTCCGATTGTATCTAGTGCGACGAGAGGAAGACCGAAAAAACTGCCGCTTTTTGCCAACTCGCCGCAGCTTTCCAGCGACGAAAAAAAAAAAAAAAGATACGTCGGAAAAATCGAACATAGAAGAAATGATTGCGAAAAGAAGTAACCTGACCAAACGTACCCCGCCTCAGAGCCCACTTTTATATAAAACACTGACTACGCTGGACGCTGAAGTTTCAACCATGGACCAACAGAACGCAAACAACGAGGGTGCTGTCCAGCAAAATAGCGCAGGATCGTCTGATATCCTGAAGGCAATCGAGGCAATGAGAATGGAAAGCCGGAGAAACTTCACAGATCTGAGAGCTGAAATTTCGACCAACAATTCAGCTATTCGTGAGGAAATTCAGCAGTTGCGCGACGATATGACTCGCAAAAATTTGGCAAGAGACCAGACGCAGGGCCAGATTCTCACACGCCTAGCAGCCCTAGAGGACGTGACAAGGAAAACTACGCCGTCAGCTAGTGGAACAGAGGTCGAGGCGCGTCTTAAAATTCTGGAAGACAAACTTATTAATTCTCAAAATACCCTGGGAGGCGCAACCAGCCAAATCTCGGAGGGTGCTATCTCGAGACTCAACGATATGTCGAGAAGGTTGGAATTACAAGACAAACAAGAGAGGAAAAACAACATCATCGTAAAAGGACTTCAAGTCACCGGAACAGACCTCAAGAAAGAAGTGGATGCTTTTCTCACCAAAGATTTTCAAGTGAACGAGGCCGTCGTTGATGCCCATACGATCGGCGCAGGAGGGAAGCTAATTCACGTGAAACTGACAAACTTTGAGGAAAAACTGACGATTCTCAAAAACAAACGCCGTGTCCTCATGAATCAACGTATCTTTGTCGATAGTGACCTGACCTTTGTTGAAAGATCAATACAGAAGAAACTCCGAGACATAGCAAAAGACGAACGAAGCAAAAACTCCGCTGTCAAAGTGGCGCACCAAAAAAAACGAAATCAACGGGGAGTGGTTGCGCTGGGATGATCAACTGGAGAGATTAGTGCCACTGAATACACGAATGCAGACTTCGGTACAAGCAGAAGAACGCCAGCCAAAAAAACAACGACAGGAACAAAACCTAAGGGTAAACTTCTGGAACGTCCACGGGTTCAAAAATCTGGCTCGTCTCAAAAACTGGAATGGATCACAAATCATAGGCGTATGCGAAACCTGGATCGTCCACGGACAGCCTGCACTTCCACCGCAACTAGCAAACTTTAAATCAACCTGGTCCCGCGCTGTGAAGGATAAATCGACGGGTCGTGGCAGCGGAGGTTTGGCAATACTCACAGCACATAATGCAAATAAAATTGAAGAACTCGACGTCTCGGACTGCTGGATTTTCGTAAGCTTTTTCGTACAAAATATTCGAATAATTACTGGCATTATTTACTTTAAACCGAAAATCGAACTCGAAGTTATACTGGAAGCATTCCAAAGTACCTTGGACGACTTAATTAGAAGATTTCCCGATGCAATCGTTATAATAGGCGGAGATTTCAATGCACGCATCGGGAATCTAGACGAAGTACCCTCGGAGTTGCTCGAATCCACGAATCTAAACAAAACTAGAAACTCATACGATAATTTCATTTCTACGGAGGGGATTCTACTCTTCAATTTTATGACAAACAATGCTTTTATCTGCCTGAACGGTAGGACGACTAGTGATTCTCCGGCAAAATTTACTTTCTCAAGTGTACTTGGTAAAAGCGTAAACGATTTAGTGTGGATAAATGTGAACGGACTAGAATACATCGAGGATCTCTCAGTCGTCGTAACTGCAACAAACTCGGACCATTTCCCTGTTCGGATCGAGCTCTCTCTCAAATGCGGTAAATTAACAAAAAACGAAAATAAGGCTAAGAGCTCTGCTAGACTTCTCACTGTATGGGATGAAGAGAAAAAGATCGAGTTTACCAAAAAAATGTCAAATTCCGGAAAAGTGGCCAGAAACTTTCACGAAAATTCGGTAAACCAGTTACATAAGAATCTAGAGACCACGATTAACGAAATAGGGAAGGAGTGTGGCATCTTCAAAACTAATAAGACTGATTCTAGACCCTCGAGGGCAAAAAACACATGGTACGACGTCGAATGTTTTCAAGCCAACGCTCAAGCTAACGCTGACCTTAAAAAATATCTCTCAAATTTCGCCGATAAAGAACGATTTATTTTTCACGCCTCACAAAGGAAATACAGAAATATAACGAAAGCAAAAAAAGAAGCTCACGACAAAGAGACAATCGATAAATTCGCAAATGTAAAAGACTCGAAAGACTTTTGGCTCGCGGTTAAGAAATGTAAGACTCGTAAATACGCACAGTCGCAAGTTACGATAGAGGAATGGAATGCTTTGTACTCAGAAGTGTTCCCGCCGAAAGTGACACTTGATCTCATACTTGCTGATGTCAGGCACCCGTATATCGATGCTAGCTTTTCCCTCGACAAACTCACTAGAAATTTGGCTAAGCTAAAAAACGCGAAAGCGCCGGGTCTTGACAACATCGGAAATGAATTTTACAAGGCCCTCCCCGAGAACTGGAATTTATATTTACTTGCGCTGTTTAATAAGGTACTTGACATCGAGACTATTCCAGATTCTTGGGGCGGAGCGGCACTAACAATGATCCACAAAAAGGGAGATAAGAAGGACCCTTTAAATTATCGCAGCATAGCGCTCGTAAACTGTATCACGAAATTATTCACCCAAATACTCAGAGAAAGAATCCAAAAATGGTGCGAGAAAGCCAACATTATTCCTGAATGCCAAGCCGGTTTCCGGGCAGGTCGTAGCTGTGCGGACCAGATTTTTGTCCTTACGAGTACATTACAGCTGCAGCTCAGGCTAGGCGGACGTACGGTTTTCGGACTATTCGTCGATTTTAAACGGGCATTTGATTCAATCCCGCACGGAAAGCTATGGAATAAACTTTTCAATTTAGGCCTCAGCTCTAAGATCATAAGAATATTGAAACAATTGTACGACAATGCGACCGTTCAGGTGAAAGTCGATGGAGAGCTATCTGAAAAAAATCTCGTCAGAGAGGGAGTCCTGCAAGGCGAGTCGCTAAGCTCTCAACTGTTTATCCTATATCTGGCCGATATTGAAGAATTTATGAGACTAAGAAATCTGTCGGTGGTAAATATTGACGGTCAAAATGACGTTATGATCTTATTGTATCCGACGACTTAATATTGCTGGCTCACTCGCAAATCGACCTAAACAGGAAACTGAAAGCTCTCGACGACTATTGCCATCTAAACGGCCTCACGGTCAACGCCAAAAAAACCAAGGTGGTAATTTATCATGCAGGTGGCAGAGTCAAAGATACCGAAAAACTCCAGTTCAAGTTTGGCGAAGAAAAATTGGAAATAACGAACAAATACACCTATCTGGGAGTCCCAATATCTAGCTCTACACTCGGCTTGTCTGCGACGACTGAAGCGATCTCGAAAGCGAAACTAGTGAACGTTGCGACTATCGCCATAATTGCGCGATCAAAATGCGACTCCTGGCGAAGTATCACGAAGCTTTACGAAAGTATAACTAAGGCGACCCTATTGTATGCGGTACCGACATGGGGGCTTAGGTAACTGGACCATCTAGACACGGTACAAACGGACTTTTTTAAAAGACTCTTATCTTTACCGCGTAACACTCCAAACTGCGCACTAAGACTTGAGCTGGGGTGCAACAAAATCGCACTATCAGCGCTGAAAATAACTTGGCGTTTTGTAATCAGGATCTTAAAAATGGGCGATGCCCGTCTCCCAAAAATTTGTTATCGTAGGCTTGTACAACTAGCGACCGGGTCGAACCCTAAGCCAAAATTAAATTGGGCTGTCCAATTAAAAGTCTAGTTAGAAAAAGTAAACTGTGCAGATATCCTAGAAAACTTTTCTGCTAATTACTGGGAGTCTAAAGAAAAGGACGTTATGAATGAATTCGAAGCTCTGTTTAAAAGAAAAGATATAGAGGACTGGCAAAATCTGAAATTTAAAATTCCAATCCCGAGAGAATTGAATAATGAACAAACAACTTATCTTTCGCATCGATGCTCTCTTGCGATAATAAAAATTAAAGCTCAGACGAGACTGTCAAACGAATACAACTGCCGTTTTACGTGGAACGGGTTAACCTATAAACTCTTGCCTAAAGAAATCTGCTCAATTTGCAATCTTAATGTACCAGAAACGGTGGAACATTTTATAATAACTTGCCCAATATACGAATGTATCAGAGAAAAATATCTAAGGAAATATATTGGAAATAATGGCGGTTTGATAGCAATCCTAAACAATCACGACTTGGCCGCATTGAAAGATCGCTTTTATTATTTCACAGGAGCTCTGGCGGTAAGGGCTTTCTGCCGAAATGAATAACTAGCGTACAATCAACCGAAACAAAAATTTTCAAACAAAGTTAATTCCGAGGTACTACATGTATTAGACCCGCTAAACCAGAAATCAAAATATAAATAACGACTGTAAAAATTAGTTATAAGAACAATGTATTTTTTATTTTTTATATACTTGATGTATTTGGCTTTCCCTTGTCACGGGGAGTTACCCCACAAGGCAATAAACTAAACTAAACTATCTCATTTTTTACTCGAGTTATCTTTTTTTACCTACGACGATGAATATCGACGAAATTTTACTAAAAACCGAAGAAAAAAAATCAATTTTCTCGAGTTTCTCGAGCCTAGCACGCTGCTCATGGACAAAATGATGGCGGTCCGATTCCACGTGATATCGGAAACGAAATAAAACGTTTGAAATCTTAAAATCACTGTTTATTATATAAGGCCTGTCGGAGACTTCGAGACGAATTTTTCGACGAATTTGTAAAATGTTGTAGAAATATTTGGAAGGCCCGCAAAAGGCTGCACATTTTTATTTCAGTACCGTCCTACTTCCTCTTTCATGCAACGCAAAAACCATGAAGATATCTCATTTCTTACTCGAGTTATTTTTGTTCACCTACGACGATGAATATCGACGAAATTTCCCTAAAAACCGAAGAAAAAAAAATCAATTTTCTCGAGTTTCTCGAGCCTAGCACGCTGCACATAGACAGAACGATGACGGACCGATTCCACGTGATGACGGACACGAAATAAAACGTTTGAAATCTTAAAATCACGTCTCATGCCTCACACGATGCTCATGGACAAAACGATAACGGACTAATTCAACGTGATATCGGAAACGAAACGAATCGTTTGAAATCTTAGAATCGCATTTTATTATATGTATAAGGCCTTTCGGAGACGGCCAGATAAATTATTCGAAAAATTCGTAAAATGTGGTAATAAATTTGGAATTTGAAAAATATTTGGTTAAGCAGACGAAAAAAATTTGCGTATAAATGCTTTATATACATGTGCTTTTATGCAAACCGTCCCTTCACTGGCTTTTTCACCATACAAGTCTGAAACGGAGCTCGAAGCGTGACGTGCATTTAAGTTTAAAACGGAGCGCGCAGCGCGACGTGTACCCCTGTGAGTGCCTTAAAAAATGTCCTGAAGGGACATTTTTCGGGGGTTTGGGGGCGGAGCCCACCAACAAGTGCCTCTGCGCCCGCAGGGCGCTGACGCGCTTGTTTTATATTAATATACTGTGCTTGCCTCGATGCGAAATCAAAGAAGACAAATAATTTTCGTTACAAATTAGTTTTACAAGAGGAGTCTACGTTGTCCCTTCAGGAGACAACCTCTCAGTTCAATCGATGGAATTAGACTGACTAATGTTCGATTCGCAGTCAGGGACTGTGAATCGAAATATTCGTATTTTTGCAGTCGCGGAAGAGCCCGGCGGCCGCCTCTTGCTGAGCTCGCACTTCCGTATGCGTTCGCACTTTTCGTTGCTACGTGCATGGAGGTGCGAATTCGTTCGCGTTTACGTCGTTTGCAAATTTTTGCGAGTTCGCTGCTCGCTTATAATCGCTCGAAGTTGATTGTCGCTTGAAATATTCGATGCGAATATTTCGACTCTTCGTTTTATCGCTCAAATTTGGAATATGCCCTTTTCGCGGTATAAAAATACTAGGGGGGCTCCGCCCCCCTGCGCGCTTCGCGCGCCAATCCCCGTCTTTTTTGCCTGTTCTCCCGCTCAATAAATTTGTTTGGAATAATCAAAACTGTGAAGAATCGCCTTGACGCGTTATAAATAAAAACCACTCTTTTAATTATTTCGTGTTGGATGCTATTATTTATTGACAGGGAGCGTACCGTTTGACATATGGGGCGGATCGAATAAGACTGACGATTCGGAGTTTCGAGGCAAAGGGTCTCGACGCTCTTTGTTAGGCGCGGGAGGTAATCCTCCTCGCTGATAACAGCCGCCGCGGGGATAATGGGTGCGCGGCGGCTTGACCGTTGCCGTGAGACGACGGTAACATCGTCGCTCTCACGGCATGTATTGCTGAATATGCACAAGTTCTCAGAAGGAGAACTTGATGCTGATAAATGAAATACTATGTTAAAAATTGAAAAAGGACTGTGGGACCGTTACAAAACTGTAATCTACTAAACTTATTATATCATTATATTATTATACTAATTGACTGAAATATCTCTCTATGTGATATAGATATCTCACCACCGCCGCCGCGTATAAAAATTAAGAAATTAGAACATTTCGACCTCCCCCCCCCCCCCTAAAGAGGCTTGGCCTGAAACATTCTAAGTCCCTATAAGGGTCTCTGCCTGAAATATTCTAAATCCCTTAAAATATAATATAATATTAAAATTAGCGACTTAGAATATTTCGGGCACAGGCCCCCTTAAGGACGTAGAATATTTCGAGCCAAGGGTGGGACTGAGCGAGCGGGGGCGGGGCGGCGGGGGAGGGGTCGAGCGAGCGGGGTCGAGGTGGCGGGCGTCTCGATTCTTATACACGGCGGCGACGGCGGTGGCGGCGGCAGCGACAGCGGCCAAATCTTTTTATACATATGTATAGAGAAATATTGTAACGGTCGCTACTTCGGGAACGTTAGGGGTTCGGGGCGAGCGAATAATCGTGTTGTCAATTCGGTGAAACGAATTATTGTTTATTCAAAAAACACATGAAAAATATGAAATGCAGTATACAAAATTCTTTTGTATCGACGCTTTTTCCTTTCGATGATTCCAGTGTCAAAAATCGTGTGACGAAACACACTTAAGTCATTCGGCAAAGAGACAATTATTGATAAATTTGTTGTTAACAATTAGTTTGTAGTTAATCGCGAATCACGAAGAAAACTTAAAATTATCTCGACTCATTACCGCGATTGAGCCGTCAAAATAAAATTCAATACAATGTCTGAATCTTCGTGAGAAAGAAAATTAATGATCTATTTTACCGACCGAGTGTCAGTGTAAAGATGATTTTACCGATCGACTTTTCGATATTCGCAAACGCAAGAATTAAACAAGAAATTAAACAAAAATTCCGATGAATTTTTGTGTCGAGTTAGCGACCGAGCTACTCTTCTCGGCCAGTTCGCGTTTTGTGGATCCTTCCGATTTTCTATCGCGGATTTAACAAGAAATTTAACAAAAATTCCGGAAGCTACGAATTACGATGATTTACCGATTAAAAGAACGAGAGAAAAAAAAAAATTCCAATGCAATGAATTTTTGAATCTAAGTACCGATTGAATCGAATTACCGACCTAATCGAATTATCGACCAAGCTGTCCTTCTCGGTGCAAAGGAATTTGTCCGCCGCGTGTTTGTCGATGATTTTTGAGGTTATGTCGCGATATGAAAATTTTAAGGTTTGAATCCCCGATCGCTTAAATTACCCAAAAAATTCAAGAATTCGCTAAATTGCATCAAGCATCTGCCGTGAGGAAGGTTCACGCAGAGGAGGATCGGGCTCGGAAACGAGCTCGAGCCACTACCCCGTACGCTAGCTTCACACAGGGCCCTCGGCGAGAGGCTCGGTATTCGCCCGGAAAGAACTCAAAAGTGGGGCCACAATTGACGCTCCCAGGGTGCAAGCTCACCTCCGCGGGCTATCCTAATCTATTTTCTTTACAGCACTAAGGATTATCGGTGTCTGACACCGGGCTCTCCTAGCCTCTAGGCTTAGAACAAATTAAACTGGAGAAGTACCTGTTGGAGCTCCTTCAGCCGACTGCTAATTTTCTTTTCTCCGCTCGCTCTTTTATACTAACATTGCCCCCCTCTGATTGGCCGAAATGTAACGCATTGCGGTATTTTTCGCTTGAGCCAATTGCCGCTCACGAAGATTTTCATAGCCAATGAAAGCCATTGCGGCAGTACCAGCGAAGCGCCCTGCGTGAAAATTTTTCCCCAATCGATCGCCACGGCTAGAAAACACGAATGACGTTCTCAAGTGTTTGGCACTAGCCGCGAGGAACAGAAGCCTCGCGACAAAATTTATTTGCCCGAGAACGAGCAATCGCGCCTTTGCTCGGCCAGACTCAGCCTTGCGATCAGGTAGAGTGGGAGGGATCTTATCGCGCAAGGAGAAACCAGGTCGATTTCAGATGGGAACAAAATTAAACAATTTTTATTAGTTGAAATAAACAATTCGACATAGACAATATAAGCGCGGTGTCGGGACGCGACGACCCGCGCATTCCCTTTCAATAAATTACAAATCTCGCGTTAACAATTTTCCTCGCGCGTGTCTCTCGCGCGCGCGCGCACCGCGCGCAAGAAATTACCAGATAAACGTCTCAATACAATGACAGAATCGATAATGGACAATATAATTTAAGACCATACATGAACCCAAGCGGAAGGAAACTAACAAAATCGACACTAACAAATTTTTCTCCGATCGGAGATTCTCCAGCCTCGCAAGCAAAGCGCGCCGCCGCGCGATAGCACGTCGGGCTTTTTCGCTACTCTATTTCTTATAGCCTCCAAAACTGGAATACGCGCGACAACCTTACCGGAATATTTTGCAGTAACGGGGTCCTCGGGAATAACATTCGCTGCCGAGTCCCCGCGTCGCAATTTGGTCGGCGTCGTTATTCTCGCGATCGGTGATGTGCGCGGATCGATGCGCGACCACGTCCTTTCCTCTCAAGATCCTACGCTTGAGTCCTCGAGAGACGCGGCGCTTGCAAGCTGGCGGTTAATATTTAACCCACCCCGGCCTACACGAATTTCTCGCCCTCGACAATAATTGCTAGCGCCTTCTTCGGCCACCAGGGCTCGATGATGAGCGAGGTCGTGGGGTCTCCACTTCGTGCTTCGGCACGGGGTAATGCGGCGGGAAGATTCCTCAGCGGTCGTCGTCTCTCTAGCTGTGGCCAGAATGGATGGCCGGGTGCAACTCCTTTTGAAGTTCGCTGCGCTGACGCGAAATTTGATGCGACGCACCCAGGCGAACGTTGGTGACGTGACGCTACGCGCGAGATGCTTCGCGCGATTTCCAGCGCTCGTTGCCGATGCTCCTGCCGGCGATGATTCGTTGCTGCGCGGCTTCGACCGCCGTGCGCGCCCGGGAGCGAATTACCACAAAAAAAATACACAATCAATCGGGACAAAAATTAGTTACGGATATAATTGCCCTAGTCTGCCCTGTCTGGCTGTCCTGGCCGAACGCTTCCCGAACTTTTGCCGGAACGTTTCATTTTTGAGACGCGGCTGAAAAACCACGTCACAAGGTTATCGCTTAGCGGTCGACCGATAGCGCGTTGTATCCGTCTCGCCGGTGTATCGCAAGTTGTTGCGATTCAGGGCGTGGTCGGGGGAAGCGGTGGAGATTCCTTCAGATCGACGATCTTTATTGCCGGTCGGCTGTTGCTTCTCGAATTTCGCCTGGTACTTCGTGTGCGTTTGTTGCATTTGCACCATCCACTCGACAGCACACCGCTGATTTTCGAAAATAGAGAAAACTTTCAGGCTATTCCTAGAAATATGATTAATGACCCTAGCCCGATACCGGAGTATCCCGCGATCGTTTCCAGCCCGTGCATCCTCTTATTCAATCTTCTGTGCCTGATTAATTCGTTGGCACGATTAACTACTGCCTGAAACTTAACACTTCCGTCTGTGAGATCGGAATCGTGGTTTTTGCCCGAGTCAATGGGGGTTGGAGGGTTGGAATCAGATGATAGTTCAGAAAGTTCCATCGGATCGTTTGGGTCAAGTGCGGTTGTATCTAACGATTTGGCGTACAGTGCGAAGATGTTTAGCGTTGTTCTCGGGGAGAATTCGGCGATAGCAAATCTCGAGATGGTGTCGGGTGTCGTTATTACCGCGAAATTGGTCCTTGCTTCGCAACGCGGTTGTAAGCGCAGTATGCCGGTCCCGTTGATGGTCACCGCCCTTGGGGCGTAGTTTTTGCACTTGATATGGATTGTTTCAGTGCTTGGGCACGAGAAAATCCATTGGTTCGTAGTGTGTACTCTCGACCAATGTGTGCGGCTGCTAACTTTGACGCGAATATCGCACGATGCGAGGTCTGTAAATCGCGGTTCAATGATGAATTTCACCTCGCAGTCGTTGTGAGCGTCCACCTGTGATTGTTGTTGCAAATATACCGATCGCCCGAATTCTTGCATTTTTCGAGATCGTCGTGTTCGAGGCGAAAGTACGAGTAGAGATTGTCGGAAATAGCGTAGAATGTCGATCGAGGCTTGATGTAGGCAAAACTGGCATCCTTTGTGTTCAAATATTGCTGCGCCGGCAGCGGAATATTTTTGTAGACTGTAAAAAATTTTGATTCCAAGAGGGGTACCGAGATTATGTATATGAGGTTTCCGTTCAAGTGATAGACTGTAAGCCTGATAATTTTACTAATTCCGATGAATATTTTGGTTCTAATGGTACGGGGATTCCGGAGTTTGGTCGAGCTCGTTGAATTGCTTTTGCACCCTGAATAATTTGGTGCGGTGAAAGAAGCCGGGGATGCAATTGTCCTTGTTTCGCAAACAGGATTGCGTCCGTGAGTATCGTGGTGTCTAATTCGCATTCCGTAACACGGTACTGCTCGAGAGCTGCGGCGGCACCGTTTAGTTTTTCGTTGTATTGGAGCGCGTGCACGGAGTTCGCGACGATGCTCACCGCGTGAGTCATATTACTTATGCGACCCGAAAGCTGTAGTGCTCTGGCTGTTAATTGGCGTCCTTCCTCTTCGAATTGTGATTCAATTATATGTGTTTGGTTCGTTAGCAATTCGATGACAGAACGGGTGTCATTTTCCATTGCTTCGATCTGTTCGTCGTAAAATTGGGCGACTTCGGCGTCGAGTGTACCGAAAAGTGCGCGGGTAATCGTTCCGATGAATCCGAGCGGGGCTCGATTTTTCCTTTCCAAATGTTCGTGTCGATGATCCTGCGTTAATCCTTCGATTTCTAGCTGGGCTCTACTCAGTGTTTTGACTGTTCCTTCCATACCCGCGAGTTGCGCGTTTGCTGAGCATGCATATTGTAAACGGCGACATTCGCGTGAGAGATTTACCTAATCCACGGTATGTTGCGCGACTCGTCGTAGAAGGTTTGTCAAATCAACGTGTGTAACAAGATTCCAAGACGTTTGGTACGTTCTCAGGGTCCCCCACTGATCCGAGTATATTCCGGGGTTGCCTGGTACGGGTGTTATCGCGTATTGTCCATCTTCTACACAATACCTGCAACAAGCGAATGTGGTGTGAGAACGAGTGTTAATGTTTCCGGTCAACGTGAGTATTTTGTACGTATGACCTATTTTTCTTTTGTGACGGTTCATACGGTTGCGCGATTTTGTTGACGTTACTTTTTTCAGAGCTACTCCCCACAGCTTTGCGGCATTGGGGATGGATGTACTTCATTCTCGATCCATCTGTCGTGAACTACGGTCGTAGATAGTGTATATCCGAGAAGTTGATTTTTGAAAGGAGAGACAAAAAAAAAGGTTTCGAACAATGGGCAAGCGTGCGCGATCAGTGTGTTTGTCCCGCGAGAAACGGACTGCGATGTCTTGGCGTTTACTTGCGTACCAGATTTTCCAGGTAATTTTCTCTTTTTCTTTGTCTTTTTTTCTTTTTGTTTCTTTGTTGTTTTCATTTGTTTTCTTCTTTTTTATGTTAATTTTACTCGTTTTTCACTCATTTTTTTTTTATTGTTAATTTTGTTCATCTTTCGTTTTTTTTTGTTCTATTGATAATTTTGTGCATCTTTCTTCTTTTTTTTGTTTGCTTGCTAATTTTGTTCATCTTTTTTTTCCAGCAATGGCGTTGGGAGCGAAACGCTCCTGTCCGCGTCGCTGCGCGAGCCGCCCGAGAGGAACGGCGCCGTCTGGTTCAGGCGAGCGACCCGTGGCTCGACGACGACGTAGGGGTGCGTCGCCTTTTTGACGAAGCTCTTCTCTACGTGCGCGGTGGCATCCTCATTCACGGTTGCCGTCTTGGATCTGGTCGCTGGCTCCCTGGGGGTACCACGATCGGTATTGCCGGCGAATCGTCGGACGAAGACGACGACGGTGAATTCGAGATGTTTTGAATATTTGTCTATTATTGTTATTATTAATTTTTTCGAATTTGTTTTTTGACCGTATTTTAATGTTTTATATTTAACCGTATTAACTTCTGTATTTTGAACCCGAATTTAATTTACTCCGATATTTTATGGCGAGTATGAACAATAAATGAAATTGAATGGTACTATTGTTTGCGTTATGTATTGTTGTGTTGTTTTGTTAGATTTTTGTCTTAGTAGTTTATATAGATTTTTTCTCATTCTGCTGATTCATTCAGGTTTTTGCTGTATTAATGTGGTTAGATTTTCTTGTTTTATGTAGTTTCATTAACTTCCCTCTGTAACGGTCTGTATATGTTGTGACGGGCCGTTTTACCGAAATTCGGTAAACGATAAAACCACCACGCCCAAAAATAATGACGCCTGGTTGGATTTTCTTCAATCCACGAAGCTTTCCAAATTCGCTGTATACCTAGTCAGGCGCCAGGTGTTTGTCCAAATTTCCCAAACACCAAGGAAATCACTTTATACAATGTCTTTTTCCCCGTTCCGGCTAGCGACGGGGGTGCAGTTCGACGAGCTGTAATAACTGTATTATCGCCAAAAAAAATGCACACTTCCAATTTACGAACAATAAAATAACAATTTATTAATTGAAGTCCCAAAAATATCTTACACAAGAAAAGTGTAATAAAATAAAGAAAAATAAAGAGGATAAACAATAATTTTCTCTTCGCGAAAAATAATCAATAATCTCGGTCGATTATATTTTACGCGGCGCGCGCGATAACCGCCGGTGAAGCCGGCACGGCCGAGGATTGAATCCACACGTTTAACTAACGTAAACGAGAGCCAATGCTCTCGGAAAATTTTATAAAAGAAAGAGATACGGTCACGATCCTACCTTGTACAAATTTTCTCTCGTCCACGCGGACTCTACGCCTCGCTCAGCGCCCTCGATTCGTCCTTCAACGGCTTCGCCTTCGCTCGGCGATATATCGTATTCCAAAAGTCCCGTGTAACGGCACGGCCACTTTGGTAATTTACACGCTTTATTCCAACAACAATTAACTCAAAACTCAATCCAATTCGATTACTAGACTCGCGAGGTAATCGTTACGCGAATCCTGTCTTTTACAAAAACTCGATACTCTACAGTTATCAAGGCCGTTGCCTTCCTCAACGCCGAAAACTACTTTACAAAACTCTATGCTGATCGCTATCTCAAGCGCCAAAAGCTATCTCTCGAAAGTCCAAATTCTATCTGTCGTGCTCTCGTTAATCGACGCGGCTCGTCGATCACCGTGACTCTCTCGGCCGGTGAGGTGGGGGGAGCGCTCTCGCATCGAGCGTCTTGCCGAGGATCCTCGAGGCCTCGTCGACATTCTCGCCGTCTCTCTCACACTGTTGCCGATTTTCCTGAAATTATAGTCAAATATCCGGCAGCATCGCATTCTTTTGGATTACTGTCTACCGGTGAGAGCGGCGAGCAACGATCCTGTTCTAACTATCTTCCTTTATTCGCACGTTACGACGGGCGTCGCCGAAGATACGCGAACGCCTCGTCACACCCCTCCGCTAGGCTCTGCCTGTGTGCGGTAACGCAAGGAGGCACGTGCCGATCTCTTTCAACGTGCTTAATAGGATCGTTCCTCGACCGTCTCAGCTGATAGATTATTTCACGAAAATAATCCCATCACCAATTATGCAAGAAAAATACTCAAATTTCAACAAAATAATCCTGATTTATTCAGTTTCACACTCTGGTTTTTCCTGCCTGTGGTACATAAGAAAACAAACGTAGACGAAAATAATTATTCTTTTGGGGTACAGACTTTATGTACCGCGCTTCTCGCTCGAGCGCTTTTTCTTTCAAAGGAGAATCAAAAATAATAAAAATCAAACTAAAAAAATAATTCACTGTATCTCAAAAATTGTCTCTTTTTACCACGTTCATCGCTCGAGCAGTCACTTGTGTTTGTGTTTGGCACTTGTTTACAATAAGAAAAATAATTAAAAAATGACACGAGGGAACTGAAACTCAATCTTCTTCTTATTTCTTCTCTTCGTCGCCGTGCCACGGTTCTTCTTTCCTTCTTCGACGTGGATCTTTTTCAATTACGTCTCCTACGTGGAGTGCACGTCGGGCAAGTGTCGATCGTGTAATTGACTCGATAACAGCGAGTGCAATATGGTCTCGAGCCTGGTGTCCACGGCAATGGGCAGTCTCGTGGCCCGTGCCCATCCTCGAAGCAGCGTGGGCACGCCATGCTGACAGACGATGGTGCGGCTTTCATTCTCAGGTGCTCGCGTACTTCCGCAGCACGCCCTTCCGCACTGGCTCGAGCCATGCCATGCGGTCCTGGACAGTCCGCTGTCGTGATGCCATCCATGTGCGACAAAAGTCTTGACGGAGTGGCAGTTTGCAACTTTTCCAAGAATGTCCGGTTACTCGGCAATTTAGACACCCCGCGCGCTCGGCGCGACGTTGCGCGACTTGTCTCGTGACAGGCTGGTTGTTTGTTTGTACGCCTGTTCTCCAATCGGTGTATCTTACCGATGGTCGAGAGTCGATCTCGGCACTTGCTCTTTGATCTTGAGCGTCACGTGCTGGTTCTCTCGGCCGACGAAGCTGCATTGCCTCCATTTTCTTCGGCAGCTTCCAGTATTCTCGTTTCTCTTGATTAGTCGCCTGAGCGTGAACGCTCGGCGTGTTTACTTTCTTTTTAGGTATCGCACCCCTCGACTCGGCGTGCTGAGGTACTGAAGAGTCTCGTGACGTGCTGGCTGGACTCTCCGAGGCTTCTTCTTGTACTGCCGCGCTCGCGGTAGCTTCGCGATAACGGCGACGCGCCTCCTCGCGAATCGCGGCCAGCTGTTCCTCTGTTGAAACCGTCGGGGTTTCTCGTGGTGTTGCTGATGCATTTTCTTCTATTGCATCGGCTTCCGGTCCTCGGAATCGACGTCTTGCCGCTGCTCGAATCTCCTCGAGCTGCGCTTTGAGGCTCTTCGCAATTTCCTCAGACATCTTTGCCTTGTTCGGTATTATCTACAAGGCCAAATACAAACAAAGAACCAATAATTCCTATTTCCCTATGTTACCAGAGTGTGTGAATTTTTCTACCAAAAAAAAATAAACAAAAATACCACAACTTATTTCTTAATAAATTTCTCTTATTATCTAGCCTGACTTGTGCTTGGTTGCGCGTTATCAACGGGCGTTGGCTCCGTCGCGCTCTCCTGCGAGTTATCACTTTTTGCAAATTTTAAATCTTTTACGTGATATCTCCCAGCAGGTTGACCATCTGGACTAGACAATTCTACTACACAAGGCGGGATCAATTTCGTGACTTCGAATGGACCTGTGTACTTTCTCGTGAATTTCGCCGTCATGTTGTTCGACGCTTTCGACAACACGCGATATTTTCTATACACACGATCCCCGACGTGAATCGGTACATCACGTCGAGTTCGATTATAATACTTCGCCTGTTTCTCGGACGATTCGCGAATCTTCTGAGTGACAAGATCGCGCATTTCGACGAGTTTGCCCATTCTTGCAATCCACTGTTCTCTGTCAGGTGCATCGGGGGCAACATCTCGTTCGATTGTTCGTTTCGCGTGAATCGCGGGTCTCGGTTCCCTTCCCAAATTTAAAAACGCGGGACTTACTCCCAACGAAGAGTGTACCGCTGTATTATACGCGAATTGAAATTCAGCTATTCTCACGTCCCATTCTCGGTGGTCGGCGGAAATATAGCTCGCGATCATCGTTTTGAGATTCCGATTTACACGTTCTACCGGGTTCGCCTGCGCGTGATACGGCGGCGTTGTGACTCGGTCTATTCCATATTCGTCCGTTAATTTCTTTATTGTCTGATTGACAAACTCGGTTCCGTTGTCTGTCAATAATACGCGCGGCGTGCCCCATCGACAAATGATTCTTGTACGAAACGCTTCGGCAATCGTTTTCCCTGTTGCAGCAGCCACGGGTATACACTCTATCCATCGGGTAAATAAATCTTCGAACACTATCAAATGTTTATTTCCCGAGGTTGATCTTGGCTACGGACCCATCGCGTCGGCGGCTACTGTATCCCACGGAAGAGTAACTACTCGCGGTCCCATCATACCCATCGGTTTCGTTTGACTCGATTTGTGTATCGCGCACGTGACACATTTACCAACATATCTTTTCACGTCGCGATACATCCCCGGCCAGTAATAATACGTTGCGATTCTACGGTAAGTTTTCTCTACTCCCGCGTGCCCCGATTGTTCACGATCGTGCGCTTGTTCGAGAATTCTTTCACATTCTTCCGCAGGAATTACTAACTTCCAGGCATCTGGATCCTCACCAGTTGCCTCTTTTACACTATCTGGCCGGTAACAATACAAATTTCGTTTCTCAACGACCCATCCCGGGAACGCGCGCGGATTTTTTTCAATAGCCCGATAACGCTCGGCGTACCAATCGATCTCGTCGATCTCTTCGAGAGCATCGATCGTATCTATCTCGCGTTTCTCGTCATTCTCGAACATTCGCGACAGCGCATCGGCTGCTTCGTTCTCTGTTCCTTTTCTGTGGATGATCGTTAAATTGTAGCTCGATAATTCTAACGCCCATCTCGCGAGTCTACCCACGGGGTCTCGGAGATTATACAACCAACGTAAACTACTGTGGTCGGTTACCACCGTGAACGCGTATCCCTCCAAATAGGCACGAAATTTTCGCGTCGCCCAGAGTACTGCGAGACACTCTTGTTCCGTAACGGTGTAACGCGTTTCAGGTCCTGTCATTGCACGACTCACGCATGCAATCAACAGTTCACTATCTTCCCCCTGCTGTGTCAGCACAGCTCCTATTCCCGAGTTACTCGCGTCAGTGTACAACACGAATGGTAACGTGTAGTTCGGGTACGTTAATATCGCGGCATTGGCTAACATTTTTTTCATAGCCTGGAACGCGGCCTCTTCGATTTCGGTCCACCGCCACTCGGTGTTCTTTCCCGTTAAACGATTTAAAGGGGCTGCAACCATTGAAATATTTTTCAAATGCCTGTGATACCAGTTACACATACCGTTGAAGCGTCGTACCTCTTTCGCGTTTCGCGGTGTCGGATATTCTATTATCGGCTTCATTTTATCCGGGTCTGGTCGCAGACCGTCGCGATTTACTAGAAATCCGAGATATCGAACTTCGGTTCGGCAAAACGCGCTTTTCTCGAGATTTAAAATCAAACCCGCATCTCGGATGATTTTTAAAACTTTTTCTACCCACCCTAAAAGACCTTCGAACGTTTTGTGAACAATTATCACGTCGTCAAGATACGCAAAAACGTGAGGTTCTAATTCAGGGCCTATCAGACGATCCATTAATCTCTGAAAGGTTGCAGGAGCGTTACACAACCCGTAAGGCATTCGTCGAAATTGAAATAATCCCTTGCCTTCTACGATAAACGCGGTATAGTGTCGGCTAGCCTCTTCCATCATAATTTGATGATATGCCGCACTCATATCGAGCGTCGTTATGTATCGCGCTTCATGCAATTTATTTAAGATCGTATCCATTCTCGGTAATGGATACGCATCGTTACGTTACTTTGTTCAGCTCGCGGTAATCAACACAAAAACGATAAGTTCCGTTTGGCTTCGGCACCATAACGGGAGGACTCGCCCAATCGCTGGTCAACCTCTCGATTATTCCCGCGGCTAACATACGATCTACCTCGGCGTGTAGCGCTTCTACAACTACCGGAGATCGTCTGTACATTCGTTGCTTCACAGCTTTATCGCTCGGCGCTTGGATAATATGCTGTGTCAGCGTAACTGCTTTGTCAAAATCTTGTGGCATTGTTGGTAATGTTCTCGCGAGGAACGCGTCAAGCTGCTCGCGTTCCGACTCGGCGATTTCTTGTACTCGACAACAGGCATCTAGCGCGGCTATTTCGTCTTGCGGTGGTACTATAGGATGCTCTATGCCTACCGCTTCTACTTGCCACGTGCGACGTGTACCGGAAAGCCCAATTCCATATGCGAAGAAGAAATCCATACCGAGTAAGCACGTTGCTTCTTAACGTTTTAGGATCAAAATTGGAAACAAATTTTGCAACCCATCTATCTCGATCGGAAATAACGCTTCTCCCATTATCGGCTCAGTTGTACCATTTGCCATTTTTACTCGATTTTCTGGTCTCGGTGGAAATTTACGATACGAAAGTTTAAGATTTTCTACGATAACTTGACCTATTCTCCCGATCACCGATATGGACGCGCCTGTGTCAATTATTGCGTCGAGTATTTTGCCCCCAATGAGCAATTGTACGACAATTTTAACCCGTTTACCACTGCGTTTAATCACCTTCGGTTTTGGTAATTGATTTACTACATTTATCGCGGGCTCAATATTACTCGTCGCAATCACGTCTGTCACTCGAGAAGACGTTTGACTATTTTCACTTTCAGTTGCAGCACAATTTTCTATTTCGCGCGTCTCACATACTTCGCGTGTCACGAGGTCAGGATCGTCCATCTCAGTCACGATTTTGATGCTATCGTGTATCGCGATTTCAACATCCGATTCATTCGCAAAATCTAAGTCATCTGAACTCTCTAAATCGTCTAAATCAAGTTCATCAAGAGTCCAAATGCCAGTCAGCTCACTGGGAAACTCACCTCGTTCGTTGACTACAGGAACTGCTGCAAAAATTTCCGGAGAGCGCGATGTGCCAGCGCTTACAAATTCGCGCGACTCTACGTTACTCTCGTCGTTAATTGCACCCCCGTTCACCTCCGGCTGTGAATCCCTCGGCGGTTGACAGTCCTGTTGACGATGCGAAGCTTCTTCGATTATTGCTGGCCCTGGTCGCTTCGCGCCGGCCAGTCCTTGCGAGCGTTTTTTGAGAACAAACAACCGCAATTCTCACGTGTGACGTCTCGGCGTCCACACGCTGTGCAAAGCTTCACACTTGGGCTTTGGCAATTTCGGCTGAAGTGTCCGATTTCCCCACAATTGTAACAGAACGATGGGAAGCGGCCGTTGACGCTCGGCGTTCCTCTCGTCTCTCCCGGCGCTCGAGCCTTTTCGTTCGTGCTCGGTTGCCGCTGTTGCGAGGTGCTCGCTCTCGGCGTTGAGGCTGCAGCTACGGTCGGCGGCGCGTTCGTCGTAACTGCCGCGACTTCAATGCTACCCCCACTCCGCTTGCGTCGTCTTTTCTTTTTCTTCGTCTCTTTATCTCCAGCGTCGTGCTCCTCTACAGCATTTACTTTAGCCATTAAGGGTCGATACGTTTTTGATGAATACGATTTATTCCCGTATTTTGTCGCTGGCTGTTGTTTTGTTTCTTTTACTGGTCCTTTCCACGCGAACTCTTTCGCGTGAGATTCCTCTCGACTCGGCGGAGGACGTCTGGCTTCGGCTCGAGCCCATCGTCGTTCGACGCGCGTGGCGAGCTTTGCCAACTCAGCAAAAGATCGAAAATCTTTACGATCGATCATATCCCAGTATTCCGGGCGAAGGCCTGCGTACGCTTGTTCTAATTGTGTGCTCATGCTCTTTCTTTTCTTCAGACGGGCATACAATCCTTGAATGCAAATTAAATATTCTTTTGCACTTTCTCCCGTACCTTGAGTGCGTCGACGAATGTCATCGCGCAATCCCTCTTGGTCGGAATCGGCGAAAAACCAATGTGTTAATTCCCGTATGAAATCTCGCCACGTATCCCAGTACCGACGATTCGATCGATACCACTGTATGGCTCGGCCTTTCAACACTTCCGGTAGGATTGATAATCGTTCACTTTTCCTTATTCCGGATGTTTCAATTTTTTCAATTAATTGTTCTAGGAATTCCTCACATCCTAATTCGTCTTCGCCGGAAAAATATAATTTCCATTTCCGCGCGATATCACTGACGTCACGTACACGTGCTGATCTTCGATTTGTTCCACGTGTGCTGTGTCGCCTGTCACTTTCTTCTTCACTCGACGGCGATGACTCGGTCTCCCTCTCGACGCTCGCGTCACTCGCGTCATCGGACTGTGAAGATTCGTCGGAACTGTCACTTCGTCGTTTATCGCGCGCACTCTTCGATTTTCTTTTCGAATATTTTTCGTGCGAAGTTTTCGATTTATTTTCACGATTTTTGTGACTCGACGAGTTTTCCGTATTAATCCCACTATTTTTATGACTCGATGATGTTTTTGTATCGTTTTTACATTTCTTTACACTCGACGATTTTTTTGTATCCTGTTGATCGTCGTCCGATGTGTCACTACTATCGGTTTGTGTACCGATCTCTCGAGTCTTCTTTGGCTCGGCCTTGTCTTTCGCGCGTTGCTGCAAACGTTCAACCACGTCGGCGAGCATCCCCCCTGGCACGTTCCTCTGAACTTTTCTCGGGGCCTTGCTCTTACGACGAGTTGTCACGTTAGCACTCCTTGCACGAAATTCTTCATACTCGTTGTCGAGTCGTTGATCTTCAAGGCTCGGCCTGACGATTTTCCTTCCGACGCTTTCTCTCGCTCTCGGCGGTTGAGCTTGCGCTCCTGCCACTTCAGGCATTTCCAACGGCAGTAAATACTTCTTCGATGTCGCTCCTGTGCTCGGACGCGTTACTCGTTCAGCTTGATTCACGAAACGATTTAACCGATTTCGTGCGACCGCTGGTTCACCTTCCGGATCCAGTAATAATGCATGAAGTGTCTTTCTCACTTGTTCCGGTTCCATCTCGTTCACTACCGGAAGCGCAGGCGTCGGTGAATCGTCACCATCATATGGTTGGTCTTCGTGTGTCCACCTTGTTGACGTATCACCTAGTTCGCGTAATTGTTGCCGCGTGTACCGATCTCGTATCTCGCGTGAATCCCCTTCCACACTCGCGCCCCTCAATGATAATTGCCCGCGCACTACGCTGTCAGGGACGGTATCGAGCCAGCTTAAAGATTCTAAAATCCCCCTCCGCCAGTCTGGACTACCGATGACTGGTGTGGATGGCTCTGTATTACCGGCACCAGCGTCTGATTGGTACGGGGTACCTTCACGAGAACCACGTGCGTCGGTCATGTCTCTACGCGCACACACACACGAAAATCAAAACACACAAGAGTTCTCAACTCAACGAATTTTATTTCACGAAATTCTCGACGACGAATTTCTTCTCGCGACACTCGAATTTCGATTAATTGAGAGTCACGGAAATATTCACCGGAGAATATTTTCTTTCTATTCGAGTTAAATTTCAAAGTCTTCAAGACTGCTCGACTCGGCGTTAGCGCGGTGTTGTTTACGTTTTCGGCAATGTTTACACTCGCGGTCGCTCGAGCGGCTCGGCCTTGACTCGGTCGCAAACACTTTTCTATTAAACCGAGTACCGAAATTTCTCGATTTTATTTCGCGCACTTTCGATCTCGAAAATTTTACGCGAAATCTTAATTTTTCATTTCGAATTAAAATTATCGAATGTCTGGAAATTTCACTTCTCAAAATTTTCACCAAAAATTTTTCACACGAAATTTTTCCGAAAATTGTCTCACAAAAATTTCCGAATTTTTGCCTAGCCCCACGTTGGGCGCCATTATTTGTGACGGGCCGTTTTACCGAAATTCGGTAAACGATAAAACCACCACGCCCAAAAATAATGACGCCTGGTTGGATTTTCTTCAATCCACGAAGCTTTCCAAATTCGCTGTATACCTAGTCAGGCGCCAGGTGTTTGTCCAAATTTCCCAAACACCAAGGAAATCACTTTATACAATGTCTTTTTCCCCGTTCCGGCTAGCGACGGGGGTGCAGTTCGACGAGCTGTAATAACTGTATTATCGCCAAAAAAAATGCACACTTCCAATTTACGAACAATAAAATAACAATTTATTAATTGAAGTCCCAAAAATATCTTACACAAGAAAAGTGTAATAAAATAAAGAAAAATAAAGAGGATAAACAATAATTTTCTCTTCGCGAAAAATAATCAATAATCTCGGTCGATTATATTTTACGCGGCGCGCGCGATAACCGCCGGTGAAGCCGGCACGGCCGAGGATTGAATCCACACGTTTAACTAACGTAAACGAGAGCCAATGCTCTCGGAAAATTTTATAAAAGAAAGAGATACGGTCACGATCCTACCTTGTACAAATTTTCTCTCGTCCACGCGGACTCTACGCCTCGCTCAGCGCCCTCGATTCGTCCTTCAACGGCTTCGCCTTCGCTCGGCGATATATCGTATTCCAAAAGTCCCGTGTAACGGCACGGCCACTTTGGTAATTTACACGCTTTATTCCAACAACAATTAACTCAAAACTCAATCCAATTCGATTACTAGACTCGCGAGGTAATCGTTACGCGAATCCTGTCTTTTACAAAAACTCGATACTCTACAGTTATCAAGGCCGTTGCCTTCCTCAACGCCGAAAACTACTTTACAAAACTCTATGCTGATCGCTATCTCAAGCGCCAAAAGCTATCTCTCGAAAGTCCAAATTCTATCTGTCGTGCTCTCGTTAATCGACGCGGCTCGTCGATCACCGTGACTCTCTCGGCCGGTGAGGTGGGGGGAGCGCTCTCGCATCGAGCGTCTTGCCGAGGATCCTCGAGGCCTCGTCGACATTCTCGCCGTCTGTCTCACACTGTTGCCGATTTTCCTGAAATTATAGTCAAATATCCGGCAGCATCGCATTCTTTTAGATTACTGTCTACCGGTGAGAGCGGCGAGCAACGATCCTGTTCTAACTATCTTCCTTTATTCGCACGTTACGACGAGCGTCGCCGAAGATACGCGAACGCCTCGTCACAATGTATTGTAACGACCGGGCGAAGTAACAACGCGATATATTTGGTTGTGGGGCGGATATTATTAATTATAATGTTCTTTAGTTATCTTATTCGGGAACTGTCACGTCTGTTCTCTTTGATAGTCCGATCCAGACTCTCTGTCATGACGATCGATATCCTATCGATCGTCCGTATGTTCGTCTATTGTCAATCCTCACTAATATCGTGTGTCTCAACGAATAGTCAACTGCATATTCGTTACACTACTCCCCTCCTTTTGAGTTGCCGCCCCGGCAACTCCTATACCACCCTAAGATGTGCCACGGTCCATCATTCTAAAATCTGTCCAATATTAATTAACCTACACTGTTCCGACATTCATCCAAGTCCACAAGGAAAACCATGATAGAAAACCTTGGGAAGAACAGTGTTTACAAATCTACATAATCTCATTTTGTCCTAAATTCTTTTTCTGTCAAGTCCGAGCTAAATAATTCCATTTTATCCTATATCGGTCTATGTCCATTTCAGTTCGAATTATGTTTTAAGTACTTCATGTACTACATAATTAATTTTCTTTCTTTATATTCGATCTTCCTTAATTTCTGGATTCGGAAGGATTCGAGCAGGAAGGTTTTCCACCATCTCACAGGATCTTGACAATAGATATGCGACACACAAATTAATCGCGCAGAATTCTGCAAATACTAGTTACATTTTTCACAATTCAATGATTATTCTCTCTCTCTCTTCCGTTTTCTCAATTCTCATGTCGACATTTTTTCGACCTCAAATTAATCAATTCATCCAATTGATTCCACAATAATACGACTTCATACACGTAGATCTGGAAAGATTTTTCTACACAAAATTATCGGTTACTGTTCGAAACCTCTCATCGGCCAACAGTACCCCGATCTGTAACTCTGTCACTCAGGCCCAGCAGTTACCACATAAACAGAATTCTCCGGAAACCCTCCAGGACGCTTTTTACCTCAATCCAAAAAGTCGTCCAAGGCTCCAGCCAAGCAATTCTCTACACTTTCCAGGTCTCTAACAACACTAATATTCACATAGAAATAATTCTATTCTAACCGAACAACGACTCGACTTTCGATCATCTTGACCGACAACACGAGAGAGAAGAATCACTAACTTCCAAATATTTTTTCAGAAATATCTCGACAAAATTAGAACGTAATTTTTAATTTGCCTGTGTAGTCCTTCGTAGCTCAATCCAACCATTCTTCTATCCATCCAGACTAACTTCTTTTTATCGTCAATATGGAGCATCATCGAGATCTCAATTTTCATTTTCAATTCTTCCGTTCTCCTTCTTCCAAAGCCATCGAGACTTCAATTTCAATTTCGATCCGTCCCCATGCGAGAATCATCGAGGTTCTCAATTTCGTTTTCTTCCTTTAATAACGGTGAGGGCCATCGAGGTCCTTGATTTTGTTAAATAATCGTCAGAGTCGATTCATTATCACTCGCGAATAACCGAATCAAAAAAAATTATTTTCCTTCGTGGATTGCAACGACGAATCCCACTTCTGACACCAATGTAACGACCGAGCGAAATAACAACGCGATATATATGGTTGTGGGGCGGATATTATTAATTATAATGTTCTTTAGTTATCTTATTCGGGAACTGTCACGTCTGTTTTCTTTGATAGTCCGATACAGACTCTCTGTCATGACGATCGATATCCTATCGATCGTCCGTACGTTCGTCTATTGTTCGGGCTTGAAACAACACAAAAACAATTAAAGAAAATTCTCGAGACCCCGTATTGTTGACAAAGAAATAAAAGCAGGAATTTATTCAATAAACAATTTGACCAAAGTCGGGTGAGGCACCGCTCGTATGATCGCGAAAATATTCCGTGGTCGCCTCGAGATCGCTCGAGCAAACCACGCACACACACACACACACACAGCCGGGACGTTCAGGCGCGGGAGAGCCACGAACGGCCACCGCGTTTTCTAAGAAAAAAATCTGGCACCACGTGCGCCTACTTTGCAATAATCCTTTTCCTCGTATGTCCGGTACCAATTGGCTCGAACCCGCGTTCGCCAAGTCGACTCTCGTTACGATCCCGTCGAGAGTCGGAGTTCGTCGCTCTCTACAGAATATTTTGTCCCATCGCAGCTGCTCTCGCGCTCTTTCAACGCTTTTTCACACACAATTCTTTCTCAATACAATATTCGTAATAATATTGCTCCTATCAATACTGATCTAGACTACGCAAAGTTTCGCACGGGAGTGATACTCTTCGTATGTTAATTCGGCGTTGAACCTATGACGGGAGGGGAGCGCTCTCCTCGCTCGCGCGAGGCTTCGAGCCTCACGAACGTGGCCCTCTCTCTCTCGCATCGTTGCCGAATCTTCGCGATTTTTCTGTAACATACAATTCAACAGGCCTTTCAGCAGTATCTCGCTCGTACAAATTCTTTTCGGCTCGACGGAACGATTCAGCGACGTTGCGCGATCTCTATCGCCGGACTCTCGTGCGGAAGAATCTCGAGCGCGTTATTGCGCCTCGTTACATCCCTCCCACTAGGCCCTGTATACCCTACGCTACGCCAGGTAGACACACGCCGATACCCGATTCTTCGCGCTAAGTCGCCGTACCGTCACTCCACCGAGCCTGCCATTCCCATCACCATTTCAATCAACACACTCATGAATAACAAGGAAATCACACAAAGCTCGTTGTTTATTATATTTCTGTTCGTTTATTAACTTCCCCCATGTCGGGATCTCTCGCGTTCAAACATCGGCCTCTCTTTTTTTTCTTACAAAAACTGGACGATTGTCCTCGTCATCAAACCCATCGTCAAAAATAAAACCAAAAGAAATACTATGAAAATCGATTCAACTACGATCTTAATCTGACTATTTTACGGTGCCTCTCACAGAGATCTCCGAGCTTGGCATGTTATTTGATACCTTTAAATCCTTAGCGTACTATCGACCCGCAGGCCGACCTTCGGCATCGGCAAGTTCTACTACATTCAGTGAGACGACTTGCACCACGTCGAACGGGCTCACGTAACGTTTCGCAAATTTTAAAGTTACGTTGCTCGCGGCACTCGACAATATCCGATGTCGTCAATACACTCGGTCTCCGATATGTAAGGGTACGTCCCTTCTTCTCCGATTGTAGTATGCGGCTTGCTTTTCCGAAGCTTCCCGTATCTTTCGCGTGACTAAATCACGCAACTCCGCGAGTTTCGTCATCCTCGCGACCCATTTCTGGCTTTATCTGGCCTTTCTGAGATATCATTCTCGGCGACTCTAGTCCAATATCCCGCAGGGTCCGGATCATACCGAGAGACGACTGTACCGCCGTGTTATACACGAATTGAAACTCAGCTATATGAAGATCCTATTCGCTGCGATCGGCGGAAACGTAACTCGCGATCATCGTTTTTAGGCACTCACTCTAACAATAGGCAAGAAGTGCCTATAACAATGATCTTCGAGGCCCGTTTTCAGATCTTTCGATGAGGTTACTCCGCAGAAACTGCTTCAAAATATTTTATTCTTCAGGATTAAGTTTGGTGTACCTCTGACATGATGCGTAGTCAGTTTAAAGTGACTGCGATGACTAGAAATATTTTTTTTAGCTTGAGGTGCAGCAAAAATAGGTTTATCATTAAAAAAATTTCCTCGGACGTCCGTATCATACTGTAACTTTGGATCGTGCGAACCAATTTTGCTCATCTTCGCAGGATTGTTTTATCACATTATCACAATTATGCACATTAATTTGCCCATCGTCCCATCGGCCCTTCTGCCCATCTACCTATCGTCCCATCTACCCATCGTCTTATCTGCCCATCGTCCCATCGACCCATCGCCTATTGTCTCATCTACCCATTGTCTTATTTACCCATCGTCCCATCGTCACATCTACCCATCTACCCATCTACGCATTCTCCCATCCAGTCATCTACCCATGTTCTCATTTGCCTATCTACCCATCGTCACATCTACCCCATCGTCCCTTCTACAAATCTGCCCATCTACCTATCTGCTTATCTACCGATCGTCCCATCTACCCATCGTCCCATCTATCCATCGTCCCTTCTGCCCATCTGCCCATCTGCCCATCTGCCCATCTACCCATCGTCCTATCTACCAATCGTCCCATCGACCCATCTGCACATTGTCTTATCTACCCATCGTCCTATCTGCCCATCTACCCATCTACCCATCGTCCCTTCTGCCTATCTGCCCATCTTCCCATCTACCTATCGTCCTCGCTACCGATCTGCCCATCTACCGACGTCCCATCTACCTATCTGCCCATCTACCGACGTCCCATCTACCTATCTGCCCATCGTTCCATCTACCCATTTTCCCATCCAGTCATCTACCTATGTCCTCATTTGCCCATCTCTCGATTTGCCTATCTACCCATCGTCACATCTACCCATCGTCCCATCTACCTATCTGCCCATCTACCCATCGTCCCATCTACCTATCTACCCATCTGCCCATCGTCCCATCTATCCATCGTCCCATCTACCTATCTGTCTACCTGACCACCTGCGTAGCCGGCCATCTTCGTATCTACCTATCCACCCATCTACACGTCTACCAACCTACCTATCCACCCATCTTACGATTAACCCATTCACCCATCTTTTCATCTCCCCATCTACTCATCTCTCCGGGCCTCAGGCTCTCTGTGTAACTCGCATCATACGTTTGACGTCCGCGTGACGTCACATGATCGTATAATCACGAAGTGACAGCTGTAACGCCACGTGTGACGTCACGGCTCGGCGCCCGCTAGCTAGCGCGATCAATAAATCAACGCATGCGCGGTAGGCCTCGCCGCGCACAGCTCACGCACACCGACGTGTGACGTCATGGGACATCGGGCGAGGGGACACACTGGAGAAAACGTCGCGAAAGTGTGGGTTTTTCGGGCGACGCGACGATATCTCGAGAACGCGTAAACGAATAGGGTTGTTTCAGGGCTTGTTGGAAAGCTGGTACCTGAATTATATTATGAAACGTCCATTAATTTTTTCATTTATTTCGT
The DNA here is from genome assembly GCA_963924025.1 of Ischnus inquisitorius. Classification (NCBI taxonomy): domain Eukaryota; kingdom Metazoa; phylum Arthropoda; class Insecta; order Hymenoptera; family Ichneumonidae; genus Ischnus; species Ischnus inquisitorius. The sequence continues at coordinate 19,730,841 of OZ001244.1, forward strand.
AATTTACGAGAAAAACGCGGTTGAACTTCGAGACACCCAATATTGGCGTATAACTACTTGGTAGCGCTCGAACCCGCGCGCGTGCACGCGCGCATATTGCTGCGGGTTTGAAACTTTTCAAAACTACTAGGCGTGGAGACGCTACCGCGTCTCTTGATACACTCCGTCAACATGTACCACGACGAAATTTTTTTTTCTCGTGCTGCCGAGTAATAGTAGTATGAAATATTTTCCGAACAACACTACAACAAATTTCACTATACATCTTTTGCGTGAAATCATCCTTAATGACCATTGGGTCGTGGGTTTAACCGAAATCCACATACCCTGTACGGTGATACATATCCAGCGTGACGAGACCGAAGTTCAGTGAGCACAGTGCGGCAGAGAAGGAAGGAGAATCAGTTATATACCGTACGGCGGATATAACAATCATGAGGATTTAATTAAAAGTACAAATAGTCTACAAGGCATTAGTGAGGCCGGTATACGCTGTGACCGAAAAATTTGACGCACCCTTTTTAACAAAAAAAAAACCCATACCCAAAGGCCACAAAAATTCGTCTCGATCGCGAAGTTTATTTTCAAGGGCGCCAGCCGAGCATCGCGCTCGACACGATCGGATCATGATGTTAGACGAAACGAATTTGATGGTACCGGCCAGCTGCAGCTTTTGCGGGTAGAGGGGCGGTCCGTTTCACAGGCGATACAAGATAATTACTCGAACCAAACCAACTAAATAAATTAAGAAAGCACAATTCGGGATCATCATCACTTCAATTTATTAAACAAAAGAAAATCCTACTAAAATTCCTCCCAGCTACTCAGTTCACCGGGACAAATTTCTAATAAAATGACAATTCGAATAATTTCATAAAATAATTTTCCCTACTAAAAAGCATCGTCTTTGCTCGCAAGATCCGGCACACGAAATTACACAAAAATACAATTCTAACCGGGTGGTTGACCGGTGCGATACGACCCTGACGAGTCCCGCTTTCATTGTCGCAGCCACGATGCACGATAAACAGATCGGCCTATGGCTAGACGGCGCGTGCGGGACCGGGACTCGCACGCCACACTTATGGATCTCTCGCGTATAAAATTTAATCGAACAATTTACCAAATGAAACGATCTCAAAGGCTCAAACAAGTCAACACAAAACGAAACCAAATTTAAGAAAATGCGAGACGGGACCGTCACGCCTTATTACGGGCCCACCCACGATTAATATTTTTGCCCGGGACGGCAACCGTCATCGCGCGACTGACGCGCACACTCAAAATTAATAAATCAAAAATAAAACACAAAAATGAAAACGCGACCGAGGAAAAAGACGAAAGCCTTACCGGAGAGACACAGATGTTTGGCCGAGAATTATCTCGTTTTCCCTTCCTCCGACCCTAAGATAATCTCGAAGTTCCGATCGGCACGGTACCGATGTGGAATCCACTTTTTACTCGGAACTGTCCCTCTGGCCATCTCGATCACTCGAGCACACGTCCTCACACCACAAAAGATACGACGAGAGTCCTCGAGTGATCTACGCTAATTCGTTTCGCTGTCTCGCTCTCCCCTCCCTTTACAAATAATTTCGCTTGCCCGGTACCTGGCGACGCCCTACGATTTTCGCGAACTATCGCACGCACGAAATTAATATTCGAACGATAACGGCGCTGACGCTTCGTTCGACCGTCTTCGTGACGCTTCGCTCGTAGATTTTCGTAGACGCTGGTCCCGGGGCAACAGACATCGTGGACGATGCTGACATCGCTAAGCTGCGACTTCTTCGATATCGATGCGCCCAGAGCGGTGATTTTTGGATGTCGATTTGGTGAGAGAAGTAGCGATGACCCACGTAGCGGTACCGTAGACCAGAAGAACCATGTTTCCGACCTATTCGTCCCGTGAAGGCTCGGAAAATAATAATAGAAATACGGGAAATTAATAAATTTGCGCGCTTAACTTATCCTGAACCCTTGAGATCGCTTGGGACTCTGTCGGTGGGGAGAACGTGTGCTCGGCGGGACCAAAATTCCGCCGATGACGCGATTCTTGTGACGCGCCAAAAAAAACGCGTCACAACTATTCCCCCCCTCGGGAAGGTCGTCCCCGACCGCAAGACTTCCGTCTCACCTCGGATCATGTTTGTCGGAGAAAATTGATTTTAACCTCGCGACGACAGTCCTTCCAGGGTATCTCAAGAGTTCTTATTCAGAGAAAAACATAAGCGAAATGCAAAATAAATTTCTAGCGCGAGAGATCGATTGTCGAGCAAAACCACGTACCTTCACCTTAGACGAAACAGACGACACAACGCAACCCAGGACAAACACAAACTATCTGAGACCGAAAATCTGCTTAGTGCAGTAATAAAATGAAAATATGAAAACTTGTTCTCAACAACTTCGGTACCGGAGAATGTAACACACGTCGCCATTAGTGAGTCTAATGTCCTCTCTTCATCCGACCCAGATTCAGCATCGGCCAAAAGATTTTGAAAGATCTCGGCTCCATAGCCGCTCCTCGCCTCAGAGAGAGAATTCGCAAGAACCCCACCACCTCATTGACAACTAAGAGATATTCCTCGATCACACTCGAGAAACGCTCCCGTGTTACGGTACCGATCTCAGCGAAATTTACGAATTTTAATCGGTCCCAAAGATAAACATGAAACTAAAACAAATACAGACCAGATACTAAATTACACCCGACGAAATTCACGAGAACGGAGGAGACGTTACGATCATGGCTGCCGCAGGGCGAACCAGTCTTTAAATTTTATTCCCCTCATCCTGACGTCAGAGTCAAGGTGCAACAATTTTGAGAATTGAAATTTCTCGTTCTTTAAATTTTCTTTTTGTTTTCCCATAAAAATCGGTTTCCACGGTACCCAGGTTCCCGATTCACGAATTCTCAAGAATTTCCTGAGACCAGCAGCAAATAACCATTGACAGATGGTCGTCAATATCTCCCCCAAGTGGCCAAAGAAATGGTCACCGCTTTCGTGACAACGAAACCCGGTACCGACTCGAATCTCATAAATTGCTTCTTCTTTAAATCCTTTGTTTTTCCCGATAACGTCACCTAGCGACGATTTGATTTTAAATCGGGTGGGACGTTGCCCAAATGACTCCGAAACGAATGTCAATCCTCCCGTCTCATACGTAAATACAACAACCGAGGACCCATTTATCCTGACACCAGTTTTACCAACGAGGTGTTTTCGGAACCACAAGATGTTAACTACGATGTCAAATTTCAAGTAATTTCACACTTGTAAAAAGATGCTCAGCCTCGCAACGCGGAACAAAACGGAACTTCCAACGATCAAAATTTAAAAGGAAAGTGATAAATGTCAGATTAAATAAACGAGAATAAGTCAGAGGTCAGAAATTAAACAAATGAACTAGGAAATCGAAGCCCGTTCAGCCCATACCGCCGCATAGTCCACTGATCAGGTGGCTAACATCAAACAGCTTCCAAACGGTACCTCGGTGCAGTCAGAATTATTGCAAAAGTCAAAATGAAAATAAAGTCAAGTAAATTGCGTAAAATGTCAAATAATCATTGGAACCCCGAACCATCCCACGACTCAGCCGATTCCCCCCCTGCGGGGAGAGGGAAACACCTCAAAACAAGCGCGAAAAATAATCTTTTAAATTAATCGCGAGGAGTTGTTGACGATCTGCACGCGAAGCGGGACCGAAGGCTTACGGCCCGTTCGCGAACATTTCGCCCTCGCGACTCGAATTTGCGGGTTTGCCACAAAAATGCTGAAATAAATAAATTAATTAAACAAATTGTTACGGTTCCGAATACATCGTTCGATCAAACAGAAACCAAGTCCACACAAATATAAAAACACGAAAAATCTCGCAAACATCCGTAGACGAAACAAAGATCACCTGAAAGAATATAAAAACACAAAGAAATGCGGTGTTGTCCGACTGGGGCTGACGAGGTAGTCAGGTACTCCCCGCGGAACAACACACAAAAGACAAAACGCCGGCAAGTTCCGGACCCAAAAACATTGCCGCCAACAACCAATCTCCGGCCATTGACGGGACATAAAATACAAAAAAAACAAGTACGATACAAGGTCGTGTGAGCCGAGAGGCCTTCTCCAATCTCACACTTCCAGGGCCATCAGATTTCGGCAAGTCCCCGCCAATGACCATCCATCCGATCATTGACGGGAGACAATCAAAAAGAATCACAGACAAGATCGGACCAACCACCATCCGACCGAAAAACAAAAAAAAACCCCCCGAGCATAGGGCTCAAAAATCAACGGCGTGTCTGCCGCGAGGCCTAAGGATCCCATTCACACCCAACAAATAAAACCCCACAATAAAACAAAACACTCGATAAAAATTCCGAAAGAAAGTCCACTCATAAAATACCAAAATTAAAATCTCCAAAACAAAATTCGAATAAAATAAAATCAAAACAAAATGTCAAAAATAATCTCAGAAAAATCAAACGAATAAAAAAAAAAAATCAATAAATAAAACGTCCAAAAAAAATCAGGAAAAGTCAAACAAATAAAACGTCAAGAAATGAATCAATAAAAATCAATAAATAAAATCTTCAAATCATTTCAAATGATCTCGATGAAATAAAAGAGAAGACTCCACGAAATAAATTAACGACCAAACACACACTATCACTCGCAACGGATCCCTCGGCACCAAGTCATCGCCGACACTGACCCGGATTACCCCCCCACAATAAAACACACGAAATAATATTTCCTGGTCCCGTGTTAAATTTTCGATGATCGAAAATCGAGCGAAACTCCGAAACTCTCGAAGTCCGGCGATCGCCAAGCGACACCGGGACACAGAAAAAAAATGTAAACACGGCCGGCGAGCGAAGACGACGATACAACTAACTCGAAAATTCCCGAGCCACGCAGCATACGGCACTCGGTACATCACGAAACTAAATTCCTTCAAAAGACGAATTAAACACTCGAAACTTTATCGACCGAAAGAATAAACAATTAATAAAAAAAATGAACACCCATCGGGCCCCACGTTGGGCGCCAAATTTGTGACCGAAAAATTTGACGCACCCTTTTTAACAAAAAAAAAACCCATACCCAAAGGCCACAAAAATTCGTCTCGATCGCGAAGTTTATTTTCAAGGGCGCCAGCCGAGCATCGCGCTCGACACGATCGGATCATGATGTTAGACGAAACGAATTTGATGGTACCGGCCAGCGGCAGCTTTTGCGGGTAGAGGGGCGGTCCGTTTCACAGGCGATACAAAATAATTACTCGAACCAAACCAACTAAATAAATTAAGAAAGCACAATTCGGGATCATCATCACTTCAATTTATTAAACAAAAGAAAATCCTACTAAAATTCCTCCCAGCTACTCAGTTCACCGGGACAAATTTCTAATAAAATGACAATTCGAATAATTTCATAAAATAATTTTCCCTACTAAAAATCATCGTCTTTGCTCGCAAGATCCGGCACACGAAATTACACAAAAATACAATTCTAACCGGGTGGTTGACCGGTGCGATACGACCCTGACGAGTCCCGCTTTCATTGTCGCAGCCACGATGCACGATAAACAGATCGGCCTATGGCTAGACGGCGCGTGCGGGACCGGGACTCGCACGCCACACTTATGGATCTCTCGCGTATAAAATTTAATCGAACAATTTACCAAATGAAACGATCTCAAAGGCTCAAACAAGTCAACACAAAACGAAACCAAATTTAAGAAAATGCGAGACGGGACCGTCACGCCTTATTACGGGCCCACCCACGATTAATATTTTTGCCCGGGACGGCAACCGTCATCGCGCGAGTGACGCGCACACTCAAAATTAATAAATCAAAAATAAAACACAAAAATGAAAACGCGACCGAGGAAAAAGACGAAAGCCTTACCGGAGAGACACAGATGTTTGGCCGAGAATTATCTCGTTTTCCCTTCCTCCGACCCTAAGATAATCTCGAAGTTCCGATCGGCACGGTACCGATGTGGAATCCACTCTTTACTCGGAACTGTCCCTCTGGCCATCTCGATCACTCGAGCACACGTCCTCACACCACAAAAGATACGACGAGAGTCCTCGAGTGATCTACGCTAATTCGTTTCGCTGTCTCGCTCTCCCCTCCCTTTACAAATAATTTCGCTTGCCCGGTACCTAGCGACGCCCTACGATTTTCGCGAACTATCGCACGCACGAAATTATTATTCGAAAGATAACGGCGCTGACGCTTCGTTCGACCGTCTTCGTGACGCTTCGCTCGTAGATTTTCGTAGACGCTGGTCCCGGGGCAACAGACATCGTGGACGATGCTGACATCGCTAAGCTGCGACTTCTTCGATATCGATGCGCCCAGAGCGGTGATTTTTGGATGTCGAATTGGTGAGAGAAGTAGCGATGACCCACGTAGCGGTACCGTAGACCAGAAGAACCATGTTTCCGATCTATTCGTCCCGTGAAGGCTCGGAAAATAATAATAAAAATACGGGAAATTAATAAATTTGCGCGCTTAACTTATCCTGAACCCTTGAGATCGCTTGGGACTCTGTCGGTGGGGAGAACGTGTGCTCGGCGGGACCAAAATTCCGCCGATGACGCGATTCTTGTGGCGCGCCAGAAAAAACGCGTCACAACGCATAGTGAATGCGAAAAACGCACGTAGCCACGCGGCAATTGAAAGTAAAAAGTCCAGAAAAGAAATTTCAAAATCACTGAATTTTCTGCAGATGAACGACAAGCTCCGCGACGTGTTTGGTTTCAACTTAACGCCGGGTAAAGATTGGGAAAGCGGCGGGAACTCGTACATGAGCTTCACGCGTGGAATACAACGCGAAGGTCAGATGCTGGCTTGCCTAGCTCGCGCTCTCCCCGAAGAACTCTTTATCTATACGGAGTTGTGCGTACCCTACACAGTCGGCGACACACAGGCCGCCCTATAGTAAATCTGAATAGTGTCGAATACACGTTTGGCTCGACAGAAGTGAATTATTGTTCACCAGCGAATTACATACCGCTGCTCAATAATTGCTTTCGTCCGATCGAGATAGATATAAGAGACAAGTTGGGGCGGCCAATCACATTTGAGTACGGGACGTTAACGCTGACGCTTCACTTCAAACGGCTCTCTTAGTCGAAATGGCGAGCCAATGCGCGTCATATTACGAGAATCAAATCGGTGGCGGTGGACGCATGAGCAATGTTTTCGTGGGTGCACCTTATCAAAGAGGTCACGGGATTAGCCGATTCCTCGGCGGACTCTTGAGGAGTGTACTACGGCTCCTCACGAAACGCGCTCAAGCTATAGAATGCGAGGCTTTGCGCACTGGCTTGCATGTCATTGAAGATGTAAGCGGGAACAATATGCCCTTTAAGGAGTCACTAAAGCGACGTGCCAGAGAATCCAAAGAAAATTTGAAACGAAAAGCCGACGCGGAAATTGCACTACTTATGAACGGATCTGGCTATAACAAGGCGGTCGCCTCGAGAACGATGCAGTCGTTGATTGGCCCCGAAACTCGCCGCACCTCCGAGAGAAAGAGATTTCTCGGCACGAAGAATAAGAAGAAGAAGCAGGGAATGAAAAGAACACTACAAGTGCAACATCACGAAGAAAGAAGAGAAGGACTACACGGGGAAAAGTGACTAAGACTCGACAAAATAAAAAGAGGCATCGCGTTGATATTTTTGGGACTGCCCAAATATGTCGTTTCTACATTCACAGTCGTGCGAGTGTATGAAGTCGGCACTCAACTTATTCACAATACCACCAACGCAGACATCTATAGAGGGATCGCAATGGGTTCACTACAAACCTGTCTCTTCATTGTCGGACGACGGTCCCATCGAATTTGTGATACCTGGCCACGGCGAGGGATACCTGGACCTTGCCATACGACGATCGCTGTAAGCCTTAAAGTAATAGCCAACGGAGGCAACGAGTACAAAGTTGCACCCGTGAATAATTTCTTACACAGCCTCTTCAATCAAGTGGACGTGTTTTTTAATTAAAAACTTGTTGCACCGCCCAATAATGCCTACGCATATCGTGCATACATTGAAACATTATTGAACTACGGCCCCGCGGCAAAAGCATCGCATCTCACTACGGCTTCGTGGTATGCCGATACTTCGGGTGGTTTCGAGTTATTGCCTGGCGCGAGCCAGAGCAACAATGGCCAAGACCCCGCGCGCTCGCTACAACAGCTCATGAGCGGGCGAGCGTGCGCGTAGATCAGCTCTTATACCGAGGCCACATGTGCTCTATGAGCTTTATGGCACATGTGACGCCAGCTGGCTTGAAATAAAGAAAATTCACGAGAATGGATGTTGTTCAAGATTTTTTAATTTTTGACCAGAACCGTTGGATAAATCTGTGAAAAATATGCATTTGAACATTTTTAAATATATATTGAAAAATTGTTTTTATTGAAATTTTTAAACTTAAATATGCTGTTGTACCCCGGGTACGCCGATTGTTGTCACAAGATGCATTGCGCAACCACCGAGGTATGCGAGCAGCGGGCGAGCGGTGCGCGAATGCAATTACCGAAATCGAGCGCACCGCGGGCGATTGAGCAATCGACGCATCGGGCGATCCTCGGTCGCGGATAAGTAAAGCAGCGCGTCAGCAATTCAAGTAGCGCGGTGCCTCCATATTATGTGGACGTACGGAATCTGGAGCGACGGAAAATAAACAGTAAATAATGAAGAGTGGAGTTTTATGAAATAATGTTTTGTCTGATAAATAATGCTGACGCTCTCGCCCGATATATAATGACACGCGAGTGAACATTCGACAGTCTTGTGTGACTCGAGAAACTGTGCGTCTGGTCCCAGGGATTCGGTGCAGGAATTAAAAAGGTAAAATAGAGTATTCCGGGCAAGGGAACGTACTAAGTGGCAGTGGCGGGTGAGGGTTGGATCTGGATCCCGAGTGCGGAATTAAGCATCGAAGTTGATTTGTGAAGCAACATTGTAAAGTTGCGTGGAAAGGTGACCGATTGTAAAGTAAAATTGTTTATTGCTCTGTTATCTATTTTGTCAATAAATTGTTATTGCACCTACGAGTTGTGGTCCTCACTGGGGTTCCAACTCCTCACTGGTAACATCCCAAAATCTTCAGAGATAATATATCATCCGCCGAGCACGGACTGATCACTGGGCTCCGACGGTACAATAATGCGAACAGATTATACTGTGACGTTATTTTTTGGAATTAACGTCACAAGGTCTACCGTTACGTTTAGGAATAAATAAAATAAGTTTTGGTTACGCTTTTGTTAATATTTGGTATCTGGATTAAGTTATGGTTGAGGAAAAATATTTGGGTTTACGTGAATAGAGTGTTGATCATGACGAGGATAGTGGCAGACGTTACTTGTCACCCGTCATGCATCAACAACCCGCTCTGACAGCGACTCGTATGGGAAAGTTAAGAAGTTCGGTGGAATCCCGACGCTCTAAAATGGGTATAGGAAATTTAAGTTACGGTTAAGGTACGTGTTATGTTCGGCTCGATGCGAGATCGAGAGCGAACGTTTATTTTATTATTATTTATGGGGATCTTTTCTGTCTGAAAGGAGTTGGAACTCCAACACCAAGAATAATGTTGTTTAATTACTAGGTTTATTAGAATATTGGTTACAGATGAGTTTTACAAGAGGAGTCTACGTTGTCTCTTCGGAGACAACCTCTCAGTTCGGTCGATGGAATTAGATTGATTGGTGTTCGATTCGCAGTCGGGGACTGTGAATCGAAATATTCGCATTTTTCGCAATCGCGGAAGAGCCCGGCGATTGCCTCTTGCTGCGCTCGCGCTTCCGTATGCGTTCGCACTTTTCGTTGCTGCGTGCATCGGAGTGCGAGTTCATTCGCCTTTGCTGCGTTTGCACATTCTTGCGAGTTCGTTGCTCGCTTTTAATCGCTCGATTGGACTTCGCTCAAAATATTCTATGCGAATATTTCGACTCTTCGTTTTATCGCTCGAATTTTGAATATGCCCGTTTTGCGGCATAACATCCCTCCCCCTTAAGAAGAAGAAATCTTGAATTCAAGTTTCTTCTCATTCGGTTCGTTCATTCGTCTGTTCAAAATTTGACTTGTTTCTAAGTTTAGTCCCTTTTCTAGATTTAATCCATTTGATCCTATTTCTCGTTTCAATCCTTTTTTCTAGTTCCCTGTATTTATTTATTTATTTTCTTTGAATACTCCCATTACTTGAATTTATTTGCTTTCATTCTGGCGTATCTTTTCCTCGGTGTCGGGTTGCATCCCGCGCGTGGACGTCTGCCTACGTCGGCACTTTGCGCGTCTCGCTGTTCCTACCTACACTGATAGCTGTCTTACTTGTATGTATGTATGTTGTCGAATAATTTGCACTCGCCGTACTGTCTCTATTTTTTGTCCAATTTCTCGTTCACGAAAATTCGCGCACTTTTCGTGATTTTTGGTCGCTCTTTCTTCATCGCTCTCACTGTTTGCGATGCACTTTTCACAATTTTTTGTTCTCTTTTTATTTTATTTCGCTTCTCTACTAAAGCCAATGTACCCTGTTCTATGCTGGTTTCGGATTACGTTCGCTACCTATCGCTATTCGGTCTGTTCGTGAATTCATTTCTGATCTCTTTTTTTTTTTTTTCCCTAATTTTGGCGCATTTTGGAGTCTCGTACGTTTTTTGCAAACGAGTTTCCGGTCTGTTGCTGTCTCGTTTGTCGTCTCTCTTCCGTCGGCGGTCCTTTTTCGTCGATTGTGCATATTTTTTCCTATAAATTTTTTTTTTGCCCTGACTCGCCGATTTTCTGATTTTTCCTAGTCTCGAATCCTCCGTTTCCCGGTCTTCCGCTTCCCTAATGCTGTATTTCGGAAACCTTCACTCGCGTCGTTTCTCCGTCGTCCTCTCTTTCGGTTCGCCGTGGGTCTCGGATTCCTATCTGTCGTCGCGTTGCGTCGTCAATTCCTACGTTGGCATTTGTCTCGCTGCGTCGCTTGGTCGTTCGACTTCGGCTTTTATCGACGTCTCGTCGTTGGCATTTTACGTTTTCGCGGCGACTGGTATTTCTGTTCGTTTCTCTTCGACGCATTTTTCCGTTGCGACTGACTGTGTTGCTATTCGTTTTGACGGCTTCTTCCTGCGGCTTCTCGCTCGTAGCTCGTGGCGGATCCTCCGTCTCGAGTTTCTCTGGCTCATGGTTCAATGCTTCGTGCAAGCATTATCTGTGCCCTGGTGAGTCGTCTATGCCGCCTGTGTTAACGCGCGTGATCTTGACCTGGCGTAACGCGCTCGACTTCGCTCACGCGTGCATCTCAGGTGTCACCGTCGGCCTTCCTGCCTCGTTCCCTGTCTCGCTCGTGGCTATCGTGCTGATAGCACGGCTGCTACCCAGCGTACACTCTATAGTCGACTCTCGCTCAGTTCTGGCTACGAGATTTTTCTCCTTTTTTATTAGCCCGATTGTTTTTGTTCAGATTCCGTCCCAATTTGACCACGCCGGTTCGGGGGGCTCGCCGAGAGTTTGTATGCTGTGTCCGTATATTTTGATGATCCTTCCCCCGAGGTTGTCTACGTTGTGCTTCCTTATGAACTCCATTCCGAGTATTCCTTCTGTGCTCAGCGGTACGTCATCGGATACCACGTGGAACCAGTGTTTCACTTTCACAGCTGGGGTCGCTACTGTTATCTCGGCCATGCACAATGTCGGTATCGTTGTTCCTGCTACACTTTTTATTTCCGCTTGCTCGTCCTTGGTAGGTGTGCAAGGCCGCAGTGCGCTCTTCTTTATCAGGCTGCATTGGGCTCCGGTGTCGGCTTTCAACGTGACGGTCGTCTCCCGCGACTCCTCTATCTCGATAGGGAAATCGCAACCAGCGGTGCATTCTTCTGGGCCTCCCAGCGTGCTGACGCAATACGTTTGTGCTTCTGTCGGGGTTGACTTCCGTCCTTCCGCCCCGTCTAGCATTCGCAATATTTTTCCAACCTTTTCGTCGCTGTTTCCCGTAGTTTCTTCATGCGGTTCTTTCCCGCGCCCTTGGGCTGCGTCAATTCTTCCGGCGACGGTAAACGAGTAAACCCTCAGTGTCCCGATGGTCCTCACGGGATTTTCACCTTGTTCGATTTCGCTCGTTTCACCTTTCCTCTTCCGTTCGTCGCTGCGTTTTTTCGGGCATTGGTACCTGTAGAGCCCCTTCTCGTTGCAGTAATGCATGTTACCTCGACTGTGTTCACGTCTTTTTCCGCTGCTGGTTGGCTCTGACGTCCTGAAGTTCGGTGGCAATCCTTTGCCCTGTGCCCTGGGGTTCCACAGTTGAAACATCTCGCGATTTCTCCGTTCACCTGTGAACGTCGTGGTCTGCCATGTTCCATTTGTTGTTGGTTATTTCCTCGTGTCATTCCCTCTACTTCCGTGGCTCCTACTACGGACTCGTGAAGGGTGCGATAATTTCTTGCTCGCACGAGCATCCGCAGCTCGTCCTTCAACCCATTTTGAAATGACATCTGCGCGACTTTCCGTTGCGCTTGCTCGACGTAATGCGCTCCGCTCTCGTCTATTCCTTCGCATAATTTCTCTACGATCTCGACTGTCAACTTTTCCGTTCGAGTCGCGTACGTACTTACTGGTTCGTCTTGCCCTTGCTGGAGCGTACTGAACTCGTACTGCAGGGCTGCCAAGGACTTCCTTTTCCCGTACAGACCCTCTAGTTCGGCTTTTAGATCGGCAAACGTAAGCACCGTTTTGTGCTTCATCTCCCGTGTTGCTCGGCCCTCGAGTTTGCTTGCCATCACCAAGGCTAGCAAAACTTCGTAGTTACGCGGGTGTACTCTTGGAAACACGATTTCGCAAGACTGCAGAAATCCGTCGAGTTCGTCAGGATCGTTTCCGTCAAATGTTTTGATGTTTTTTAACGCCAGATCCAGACTCAGGTACCCGGCGTCCCCTTGTTCCCCTGATGATCGACGATGGTTACCGGCCCTCACGTCACGCCCCAGTCTGCCCAGCATCGCCTCGACCTCTTCGAGTTGTCGCTGTATTTCGTCCGCTCGAACGCTAAGGCGCTCTTCGCGACTTCCACGTTCGTTGGCGACATCGTGCGCTCGCCCGTCGTACACGTTGCTCTGTCTCGGGAGTCCCCGACGTCGGTCCTCAACTATTCCGTTCGGTTCTGCGCTGACGGCCCTTCTTACGGCCCCTTGCCCTACGGCTCGCCTGTTCCCGCCGAGGTCTCCTCCCCCGGTCGCACGTGCAAACGGAGGTAACCCGCCAGCGGCTACTCCTGGCGACTCCTCGGCGTTTCCGTCTCGGAGTGATCGCGCCACTTCCCTCATTCTCGCTATCTCGGCGTCGACTTGTTCATCTGTGACAGTTCGTCTGCCCATCGCCATGATTGTCGTGTCTGGCTCGAATAAGCTGTAGTCTATCGGCTCTATCGAGTCGTACGAAGTCTGTCTTTGTACGTTCACAAATCGGTTACTTTCGCGGCTCTCGGTCAACTCCAAATTCTGCTGCGCGCCTGACGTAACGTCGTCTCGTTCCGCGAGCAAATCTATTTGCAAAGTTGGCGATAACACGGGTGTGGTCGGCCTATCTGCCCTATCACACATCGGAATTATTTTTCCCAACAGCCCTACGCTACCCTGCGCTACTGGCTTTAGTTACAATTTTCCTAAATTTTTCCACGACTTACAGTACGATGAGCTGCAATCTGTCGGTCCTCAACGTCCTCTGATGACGTTTCCTTGTTGCTCTGCACTCGCCACCGCTCCCTGGTGACGTCGTCCCACGTCGTACCTCGATGGCGATGCCCCCTTGCCGATCCTCGGATGGCAATAACCTCGTCGATCCTCGCTGACGAGGCCTGACCGTCAATCCTCGATGACGATCCCCTCTACGCCAAACCTTCCGCTGGCGGAGTTCGAACTAGCAATTCGATGCCCTCCGTCGGTCCCTTCCGACGACGAAACCCTCAATAATTCGATTATTGGGCCTTGAAGCAACCGTCCCTCAGCTTCCGCGTGCTGGGTCGGTTCTATCCCGCGTTAACGTCTGCGTGTCAACGGGGTCCCGCGCGCACTTCGCACGTCGTGCGCGGCACTCGTTTCAACGAACTCACTGTATTCTCACCGTACTCGTCACTACGCGTTAACGGCGTTCCGCGGGCGTAAAACACGTGACGACTACTCACCGAAAATTTGACTGCCTGGTAACTGAACGTCTTATTTTTGATGTGACAGATCCCACCGCTGCCACCAATGTTATGTTCGGCTCGATGCGAGATCGAGAGCGAACGTTTATTTTATTATTATTTATGGGGATCTTTTCTGTCTGAAAGGAGTTGGAACTCCAACACCAAGAATAATGTTGTTCAATTACTAGGTTTATTAGAATATTGGTTACAGATGAGTTTTACAAGAGGAGTCTACGTTGTCTCTTCGGAGACAACCTCTCAGTTCGGTCGATAGAATTAGACTGATTGGTGTTCGATTCGCAGTCGGGGACTGTGAATCGAAATATTCGCATTTTTCGCAATCGCGGAAGAGCCCGGCGATTGCCTCTTGCTGCGCTCGCGCTTCCGTATGCGTTCGCACTTTTCGTTGCTGCGTGCATCGGAGTGCGAGTTCATTCGCCTTTGCTGCGTTTGCACATTCTTGCGAGTTCGTTGCTCGCTTTTAATCGCTCGATTGGACTTCGCTCGAAATATTCTATGCGAATATTTCGACTCTTCGTTTTATCGCTCGAATTTTGAATATGCCCTTTTTGCGGCATAACATACGGTTTGAGTTACGGTTGGAAGGTCATGACCCTCGGGTAGTGATCAAACCCGACGGCGTGAATTGCCGAATGAATTAGATTCATTTTTTAATTACGGTTTGCGGATGGAAGGTCACGGTCAGCGGGTAATGATCGAACCCATTGGCGTTAATTGACAGAAATTAGTATTTGAGATTTCATGTTGCTATCGAATATCGAATTTCGGTTAGCGAATTTTGTTGAGTCCCTCTCTATACCCGGAGAATACCCCCATACAATAGCTACCACACGCACGGAGCCACCCAGTGGGCGAACATCTACCCCACTGCGGTTATCGACGTATCGATCTAAGATTGGTCGATTAGGTATAAGAATTCGGTAATGAGTTTACCTGTTAAGGGCCAGAAAATAAGGAATCAGTTATCTTCGCGCTAGCGCGCCGAGCGGTGTTCTCTCTCCCTAGCTACCTAGTAGCTGTGTTATCTATTCCCCCTTATTGCTACCTCTCTCGGCATCGACGTGTCGCCGTCGATCGTCGGAGACGAGTAATCGTCGTCTCCTCTTTGTGCGGGCATTCGTAAGTGCCTCGCGCGGTACGTGCTATCTCTCCCGTGTGTAAGGCCTATGTCTTGCGCGTCGATCGAATAAGTGCTATGTGTCATATTCCTTGCGTGAATTTATATTTTATTTAATAATTAATCTCGATGCGTTACCTTGGTGTTACTGATGAGTTAAGTGTGTGTTCTCTAATAGGAAAAGTGTGCTTCCTAGAATCGCGAATCATTATCGTTGCGTATTTTATCTTGGAAAATAATCGATCGCCAAATGTTCTCGCTACGTTCGATATGCGCAAAAATGGTTAATTAAAATGTGCTCTGTGCGTGACGGATTCCGATCCACGGGTCTCTTCCGTAGTAAAGGTTCGTCCTCTGACTTTGCTCCCTTCGTGTTACGTGCTATCTGATATCGAATGATTATTACGTTTATTTCTTTTGTTGTTACCTTTCCGCTCTTCTTAGTGCATAATTTTGTTAACGGTTGATTTCGCGATATGTATGATTTTGAAGTTTAAGATTGTTCAATAGTGAAACATGTACTCGATTTTGATTTAGTTATTTTCTACCCTTTCTTTGGTCAAGGCCGTCCACCCCCTCTCTCCACAACCTGGCACACTGAGCGAACCGAGTATACCGCCACCCTTCTTTCTGTTTCCAAGGCCGATCAGTTTTAGAGTTTACGTTTTGTTGTTTTGGAGTTTGAGTTTGCGGTTACGTTTTGCGGTTTGTCAATTCCGCCGATAATTAAAAATAGACTGGCGCCCAATGGCTCCTATGGCTACGGAACAGAAAGATCGGGCGAAGTTGAGCGTGACCTCAAAAATCACGTTACAATACAAACGTAATTCGATGAATATGTACATTTTGGAAAAACTTATGACTTGTAAACTACGCACAAATATAAAAAATAATACCGTTTGACTGAAGGAATTTTTCTTAAGGGGGCTGAGTCACCTAAAAAAATTTTTTTTTGTTAATTTTTTTCGGCTTGATTTCAAATGTAAATTCAAGCGGGATTCCACCCACCTGAAATACATATACTTAACTATCTTCTTGATTTTTTTTGGAGTCTTTCAGCGGATTGCAACGCTGTGAGACCAAGTTTAAAAAAAATCACTTGTCGTAGCTTTCGGGCCACAAAAATCAATGGATCTTGGCTTCGGACGTCTCATTTTGTTCGCACCGGTAGTCATTCAGGTCCGAATGTGGGATTTTTCTTTAAATGCTCTCCGGAAGAAATGGTAAGCTATAATGTGAAAAAAAAACAATGTTTTTTAATTTCTTGAAAAAAAAGTTATAAAACAGCTCGCAACAACTTAACTTTACCTCGCATCCTAAAATCCCACATTCGGACCGGAATGACTACTGTTGCGAATAAAATGAGACGTCAAACGCCAAGATCCATTGACTCGTCCGGTCCGAAAGCTACGACAAGCGAAGAGAAATATACTTGTCGGGAAATTATTTTTAAAGTTTGGTGAAGGTAATCAACTTTGATGACTCAAAATTTTTTTTTTTAATTTGTCGCATGAAAAACTAAAGTTTTTTTTTCGTTCACACAAAAAAAATTGTTTATAAAAAAAAATGATTTATTTCACCAAAAAATTGTTGTAACGCAAAAAAAATCGTAAAAATAATTAGAAAAAAAAACTGTCGAGGCGAATGACGTTCAATAAAAAGTTCCGCGATCCGCGAATCGCCCGAGCGATTTTTCACAACTGTCAAGGAAAGCACTGTCAAAAAAATGACATAAAAATAATTGAAAAAAAAAAATGTTACTTGGCCATCCGATAAGCTCGTACATATTTTTATTACAAAATAAAATATCGTGAAATTCGGAAAAAAATACCGTCGCGCCATTGACGTTTCAACAATAGGTTATTGATTCAGTATTTGGTGCTTTCCGACACTGTCACGGCACAAATATTATTCTCATAATATCACTGAAAAATATAGAATCTATGTCATTCGTTCACGAAAACTATAACCACTTCGCACATGAATAATTGCAATTTTCCGGATGCCGGTTCTTTCCGCGGTTGACACATCGAGTAAAAACACTCATGGCTGCACGCAGGACGCCGGTGCAGCGTAGACTCGACGGAGCGCGGTAGCGGCCGCGATCTAACTCGCATCGATTGGAAGTAACGACCGCAGGGTCGGTAAATCGTTACCGACCAATAGCGTTTTCGTAAAACACAACAAATTTCCCGGGAACCCAACTTTTTTTTTTTATGAAAATGATCCATTTATTTTTCTGAATACGTATGAATTTTTTCGGATTTCTGAATTAAGTTTAATTTTGTTTATTTGAAAAAAATTGTCAAAAACCATGAAATTCAAAGTGAATTTAAAAATCTGAAAAAATTCATACGTATTCAAAAGAATAAACGAATCATTTTTATAAAAAAAAAAGATGACTTACCAGAAAAATTGTTAAACAATTTTTTTAAAATCAATTTGTTAATAACATTTTGCAATTATTATTGTGCAAAATGAATCTTTTGAGTATCTGTAATATGTATGATTTTTTTCAGATTTTTTTACCATCGAGAAAATAATTTTTCAATAATTCACTCAATAATTATTCGTTATCTTACTAAAGTGCTTCTAACTTTGGTAATTTTTGGAATTTTGATCTGAAAATTAGTATGTAGGTAGTAAACAGTATGTACTTAAAGAAAAAAATTTAAAAAAAAAATCGATTTTTTCAAATTTTTAGGTGACTCATCCCCCTTAAATAAATAAAAAGACAATGAAAATACCCGAAGAATATTATATCGTTTTACTCCGTCAATCGTGGAAGAAAAATCGCGTCTCAATAAGGACAATCCTGCATTCAAATAATATTCACCTAACTGTTTCGACAATATTTTCCACCTCAGTTTTCGATCTGCCCTTCCACGGTATGGTTCGCACAACGTCATACACAACAGAAATCATTCAAAAATCCACACATAAATAAATATACTGGTAAATACAATCTTTCTTGTCGAGATGTGCCGCGGACTCAATTTACATTTAGAGCTCCGGAGTAATTATTAAGGTACTTATCTGTGTAAAGTCTTATATGGCTTCCACGATGGCTTTTCCCTTTAAACTCTGGGGCTCGCTGATTCCTCGTGAGATCCGATGGTTCGTTGAAATAGTTTCTGGAGAGGCTGGCCAAGCTCAATCCGGGCAGTAAGCGCAGGGACACCACGATACGCCTTCGGTTCCAAACAACACGTTAGATCCACAGCTTGATTGTTGACGCACGACTCCCCAGAGAGAAAGAGAAAGAGTCCGATCGCGCACCGATAATATTATTTCCTATGGTGACGTCACAAATTAGGCGTACGCATCTTTCGATTTACGCAAACGCATGGATCTCGATCGAAATTCGATGCGCGCTGCTTCGTCGAGTGCCGCGAATATTAAGAGGCTTACAGACTATTTACAAACTACAGACTTATGCTATTATGTACAATTGTGCGATTTATGTTATATATGCAAGTACGCACACACAGGGCTAATCTCATCTCTAGTTTATATACAAATATACAATTTAAAACTATTTGTATTATTATCTGAAATTGTACAACGACGAGGACGATAGCGATGAAAATTATTATTATGTGGCCACCGAGGATTATTTTTTATAGCCGAACGGTAGCGACAGTTTATGCGTAATATGGCGACGTTTGTGACAAACGACACGGCAGGTTTCCGACATCGTGCGAGTTACGACATCATGGAGAGCCGTCCGCTGAATTTACGAATAATTCAGCTGTATCGACTCTACATTCTGTCTCGGTAAATCAGCTCTAATCATTTCGCGTATCAAGTCGAAATTTATTTTTCGCGAATTTTGATAATGTGACAGGAATTCTCGTCCTCATCAACATGAGCATTCCTCAATACTTTAAATGTCGAAATTAATTACCAAACCATTGTCAAAGGTACATCGTCAAAATTATTTAATTTCTATGTCGAACATTATCTGAATTTACCGCGGCTCCGGACCAATTACTTTGACGCCTAAATAAAACCAATAGTTGAAAGATCTCGAAAAGAGGCGAGGTAACCGTCGTCGAGAGAGAGCGTGAAGCGAACGACGACAGAGAGACCCTTTCCGATTGCTCGTGTGAGAGCAAGGAGTCGTCGGCTTTCGAGGCTGCGCCTATTCGTCCCATTATAATACTTTGATTCCGTCGCTTTTGGTCTGTTTAACCTTTTTGAAAGAATATTATTTGCCAAGAAAAACCTATTGAATGTGAACTGCGTGGAATCGCATTAAAATTGTATCTATTCGTCACCTAATGAAGTTGTCGGATCATTCTGAAATTATTGTGCAATTGTGCCAAACTGTGAAGAAGTCGTCAGAAGGTTTTGGTCGAGAATTAAAACGTGAGTAGACTCATAATTTGTCGAATTTTTTTTATCGAATTCCTCACCTGGGTCCTCCAACTGAACCCTTCCCACTTCTCTGACAAAAGCTAGTCGACCAAATTCAATAAAATTATTAAGTGTCGGTTTCTTGCAACTGACTGGCGCCCAACATTAGTAAAATTGTCGAATAAATAATTAAATTCAGAGCCCTGGCAGCCGTACAGCCAGGCCGCGCCAGGTGGGATATTTTGTCAAAAAAATATTCTGTCTCAATAAGTTAGACTTAGCCCTTTCATCTTACACTCGGTTTTAGTAATCTTTTCGGGGCTCGCGCTGTTCACCACCTGATACCCGTACAATTTGGGGCCTCCCGAGACAAACGACTTTATATAGTCTGTCGGTTTCTTGAGCTCGCTGGTCATGTCCCCGATAAAGTTACCGAGCACCGGTACCCATTCACTCGGTTGACCTGTGCTAACATAAATCACCGAGTCGGTGTCATAGTACAGCACGCGTCGCTCTAGCCTGTCCCAATAGCTATATGATTCCAAACGCGCTTGAACTGTTATGTACGCAGCTATGCCGACGCTCGTTTGCGAAAAGGGCATTATTGCCTCGTCTATCGACACCCAGTTTGCGTACAAAACCTTGTCGTTTACCGGTAGCGAGCACTGCACATCTTTGTTATTTTCGCCGAGAAGCCGCAACAGCTGTTTGCGAGTATTAACGGCCGACGTTTGCGTTAAATTGTCCCGCTGGCCGAATTTTCCCCAAAACAAGTTTAGGCAAAGTTTCGCTTCGGAACGTAAACCCGAGTTCTTGTCATTTTTTACCGGTGTTAATCGAATACCGTCGGCCCTCTCGTAGTCACTAATGTACTTTGCTTTTGAGTCTGCGTCGACACATTCCGCCGGCCAACCGCTCGCCTCTTGCTTGATCTTCAAAAACGTGTTTATACATATATACTAGGGGGGCTCCGACCCTCTGCGCGCTTCGCGCGGCGACCCCCCGTCTTTTTTGCCTATTTCCTCGGTCAATAAATTTGTTTGGAATATTCAAAACTGTAATCTACTAAACTATTATATTTTTGAATAATGAAGAGACGCAGTAGCGTCTCGACGCCAAGTAGTTTTAAAAAGTTTTAATACCCGCAGCAATATGGGCGCGTGCGCGCGCGCGAGGTCGAGCGCTACCAAGTAGTTATACGTCAATATTGGGTGTCTCCAAGTTCAACCGCGTTTTTCTCGTAAATTACGAAATAAATAAAAAAACCAATGAGTGTTTCATAATATAATTCAAGTACCAGCTTTCCAACAAGCCCTGAAACAACTCTATCCGTTCACGCGTTCTCGAAATATCGTCGCGACGCCCGAAAAACCCACACTTTCGCGACGTTTTCTCCAGTGTGTCCCCTTGCCCGATGTCCCATGACGTCACACGTCGTTGTGCTGGTGTGCGTGAGCTGTGCTCGGCGAGGCCTACCGTGCATGCTTGATTTATCGATCGCGCTAGGTAGCTGGCACCGAGCCATGACGTCACACGTGATACGTCACACGTGACATTACAGCTGTCACTTCGTGATTATACGATCATGTGACGTCACGCGAACGTCAAACGTGTGATACGACCTACACAGAGAGCCTGAGACGCGGAGACATGAGTAGATGGGGAGATGAGAAGATGGGTGAATGGGTTAACGGTGAGATGGGTGGAGGTAGGGTAGGTTGGTAGACACGTAGATGGGTGGATAGGTAGATACGAAGATGGGCGGCTACGCAGGTGGTCAGGTAGACAGATAGGTAGATGGGACGATGGGCAGATGGGCAGATAGGTAGATGGGCAGATAGGTAGATAGGTTTGAACGCAGTAGAGCAAATGCTGCAAAGTGAAATGAAATGGACCTGCATTACGGGATACATTGAGACGGTACTGCGTACCAAGAACCAAGAGGAGCGCGCAAGGCAGGTACGCAGTTCC
This sequence comes from Ischnus inquisitorius, assembly GCA_963924025.1. Classification (NCBI taxonomy): domain Eukaryota; kingdom Metazoa; phylum Arthropoda; class Insecta; order Hymenoptera; family Ichneumonidae; genus Ischnus; species Ischnus inquisitorius. The sequence continues at coordinate 19,752,507 of OZ001244.1, forward strand.
TAAGCGCATGAGTTTAGCGTCCAGGCTGGCGCGAAAATGACACCCCCCTGATGCAATGCGAAAGCGGTTCCAGGGGGGGCAAATGTCAAGGAGAAAGGGTTTGTGGTTTTTAGTGGGTACAAATCCCACACGTTGGGGAGTGCGTACCCTCCCCAAGTGTCTTTTTGAAGATTTTCCACAGTCCCTCGAAAAAAAAAAAAAAAAAAAAAAAGATAGGTAGATGGGACGATGGGTAGATTTTTTTTTTTTTTTTTTTTTTCGAGGGACTGTGGAAAATCTTCAAAAAGACACCCACGGGTGGTGTTGTGGGTAGTGTCAGATTCCTACTGACTAAAAAACCAAAACCCCCTCTCATCGCTTCGCAACAACACACCGGAAACCGCTTTCGCATTACTTCGGTGTGTGCGCTGTCAGAGAAGCATTTACCTTCTCTCCCTTATGTCTGCTTCTTTCTTCGCCAGTATTTTTTTGATGGTCCCGTAAGTCGCTACCCAGCCATTTGTTCCTGCGGTGAGATTTGCCATCTTCGTGTTTTTTTCGAATAGATCACCTGTTTGCCTTCTATACTCGTCGCGAGCCTCATTCCACTTTTTGCAGGCGAATAACGTGTGCGCCGCATCGTCAATACCATCGCAGTACGGGCAGGTGCTGTTTTCTGCTCTTTGCCTTTCGTAGAGAAACCTTCGGAAGCATCCATGTCCAGAGAGTGCTTGTGTGAGGAAGTAATCAACTTCCCCGTACGGCCGATTCAGCCACACTTCGATGTTTGGAATGAGGCTGTGCGTCCATCTTCCGTGCAACCCTTCGTCCCACCTACGCTGCCATCGTGTTAGCATGTTTTTCCGTGCCTCTGTTCCGTCCTGCCCTTCATACTTTTCGGCTCGTTCTCGGGCCATGAGGTCGAGCGGCGGCATTCCCGTGATGACGCTCGCGGCTTCTGCTGAAATCGTTCGGTAGGCGCAAGCGACTCGGATGGACATTCCGCGCTGGATTCTTGTCAAGAGTTTCTGCACTCTTCTAGTCTTTGTAGCTTCCCACTAGATCGGGGCGGCATACAGTATGTGGGAGTGTACGACACTTGCTAGCACCCTTCGCTTTGAGGCTCGAGCGCCTCCGATGTTTGGCATGACACCGGACAGCGCCGTAAGTGTTCGTTCGGCTTTTTTAAGCACCTGCTGTAGATGGGCACCAAAGTTTAGTTTCGTATCCAACCCCAATCCCAGGTACCGTATCGCTGGGCTCGGCCTCACTTTCGTCCCTTGAACCATGAAGTGAATAGGGGCTATTTTTCTCTTCACCGTCAGTAGGACAGCTTCGGTTTTCTCTGGAGCGAGTTGGAGCTTTCTACTACTTATCCATCTAGCGATTCGGGCCAGTGAAGTGTTTGCCCTGCTCATTAGGATCCCTTCTGTTGGTGCTACGGAGACTAAAGCGATGTCGTCGGCGAACCCGACGAGTAGTATACCTTCTGGAAACTCGGTTTCCAGCAGCTCGTTGTACAGGATATTCCATAGTGTCGGACCGAGGACTGATCCTTGAGGGACTCTGCTATTTATCATTCTTTTTTCGTTTTGGACTAGTATCTCCCTTTCGGATAGGTATGACGCTAGAATACGAATCAGCCCCTCGTCTACCTTTCTCTTCCCAAGTTCTTCTAGTAGGATTTGCCAGGATGCGCTGTTGAACGCGTTTTTAACGTCCAACGTTATCACGGCGCACAATCGTCTATTTCTGCTAGCGTAATTTCCTGCTTCTCTTGCTTTTTCGAGGACTCTTCTTATTGCGTCAATCGTTTGGCGTCTCTCTCTGAAACCGAATTGCCTGTCGGATAAGTCGCCGGTTTTCTTGAGTTCGTCTCTCAGTCTTGCGACCAGCAGGTGCTCGTAGAGCTTACCTTCCACGTCCAGTAGGCTGATGGGTCTGAACGACGATGGCGAGTCGATGGGTTTATCCCCCTTCTTTATCAAAGTCAATGATGCCTCTTTCCACGCTTTCGGAAATGATCCCTTTTCCGCTAACTGATTATATATCCTCAGCACGTACGTTGGCCTCTTCTCCACAGCTTTTTTAAGGATCGTGGGGAGGATTTTTCCCGGACCTGGCACTTTATGTCTCTTGAGCTTGTTGCCGGCGTGCGCAAGCTCTTCCAATATGAACGGCTTTATATTGGCGCCCTCATTCGTTTGGAACGTCACTGGCTCGTGCACGGGGAACAGGTGGTCCACTTCTTTCTGAGTGAACTCGGCTGACAGCCGGGTTTTTGGCGGGAATCCTGTCATGCTCTTCATCACGATCTTGTAGCCCGTTCCCCATATGTCACTGTCAACGTCATTGCATATAGTTTTCCAGCATGCCCTCTTTGCCTGCTTTATGCTGTGCTGCAGCTTGCGTTTCCAACTGAGATATTCATCCCACTTTCGCTGTTTGTCTTGGGGAGAGTCCCTTTTCGCGCCCCTAGTGTACTTACGCCTGTACTTATTGCATTTCTTACGTATTTCGGCAATGTCGTTATTCCACCAGTATACAGGCGGCTTGCCCTGGACAGCTCTTTTCCTTGGCATGGCTTTATCGCTGACTTCGGCAAGGGTTTGACTGAATCCCTCCTCGGACGTTGTATGGCTATTTCCCTTGATTTGCGCTATAGCCCCTTCGAGCAGTTTGACATCGAGTTTCTTGCGGTTTCAGCCGATGCAGGCGGTCGTCGGCGGAAGTGGGGCTGGTTCGTTTCTGATCTCATACAGAAGGTACTTGTGGTCACTGAGGGACTCTTCGTCGAGTACTTTCCAATAGCAAATTTTTTTCGAGACATCCTCGGTCACAATCGTCAAGTCCAGTACGGACGAGTGATTTAGTCGCTGGAACGTTGGTTTTAATCCGTTGTTCACAACGATTAAGTCGTTTTCCGCTATCCATTCTGTGACTTCTACTCCTCTATTATCGGTAAAGGGCATACCCCATTGCGGTGACTTTGCGTTAAAGTCACCCGCGATGATTGCGGCTTCATTTTTCCACCTGATGCGCTCTCCGATTTGCCATAATGAGTTTGACAACTCCTGTATGTCTCTGTTTCCCGAAAAGTAACAGCTGTAGATTGTGAGATCTTCTGTTGTAACAAACGCAAACCCGTCGCCGCGGCCTTGGCCGGTTATCGCCAGACTGTCATCGAGGATCTTGATAGCGCTGTCAATTTTCGCATCATATATCCAGTCTTTTCTGTCTTTAATAGCCAGCTGATTTGGCTCACTTACCAGCACAGCACTTGCTCTTACTTTGCGAGCCACGTAGAGAGCCATGTCGAGGGCAGGTCGACTTCGATTTGCATTGATCTGTAGGATAATCACAGTTGTTCGTCGGTGGGCTCTCCTACTTGGCGTTTCCGGCTTTCCGAGCGCAGTTCTGGGCATTTCACGTTACCAGTCTGATGTCCTTCCTGGTCGCACAGAACGCAGTGTGGGTTGTTGGTGCACTCTGCTGCTCGGTGACCTTCCTGTCCGCATTTCATGCATAAGTCTTCTCGGTTTTGGCCTGTGCACTCGGATTTTTTGTGTCCATAGTTCTAGCACCGGAAGCACTTTATCTCTGCCTTTCTCTCCATCACTCTGCACGACACCTAGCCGATCTTGATTTTGCTTAGTTTGATGAGCTTCTGCGCTACACTTTCTGCTGCAACAAGAGTTATGTTTGTCTTCCCTCCGTATGCTGGTCTGCGAGCTCTTAGTTCGAACGCATCAGTTTTGATCTCGGCTGCTGTAGCGATAGCTTCCCTGACTTCGTCGTCTGCCGTCGCTTCATCGATATCCTTGACGTGTAATACCCTCTTTTTTATTGGCATGGACGTTTTGGCCCCTGTGACTTTTCGATCGATAGCTCCTTTGAGAGCTTGCGCCATTTCCGCTCCGTTCTTGACCGTGAGGAGAACTTCACCTTTCCTCGTCTTCCTGATGTCCTTGACATCTGCGCCAACTGCGCTCGGATCGACGGCCAGCTTCATCTCCCTGAGAGTGTCCGCGTACGACTTTCCTTCTATTCGCACTAGTATAGCTTCGTCCTTTGCTGGTCTCTCGGTTGGGACACCATTCGTGTGTCTTGGTGGACGTCTTCTTTCCCCATCCGGATCGCGATTTCCTTGGTAGACGGTGATCTCTGCGGCTCTGTCTGAGAAGACGAAGCCATAGATTCTTTCTATGGTAGCGCCGAGGACTCCGTCTACTTTGGGGAGTACTAGGCTAGATTTCTTCATCCGGGTCATCTTTCCTTTGACGTCTTCTGCGGTTTTAAAGATGAGTTTTTCATTTATTTCTTCCGGTCTTGTACCTGCAACGATCGGGTAAATGATGTCTCTAGTGGTCAGAGTTAGTTGACCAGCGTCGTCGGGGAAACCTAGAGTTTGGACCATCATCGCCACCTCACCCGGTTTCTTTTTCTGGCGCAGCAGCCCGTCTTTACCTCGGAATTTGCTGATCGCTCGCTTCACGTCGCTATTTTCGGATTCGAAATTGCTCCTGCAGGGCAGGATGATAACTGAGTAGACGGTGCTTCTCAGACATGCTGCCCTTGTACTGCCTTCACAGTAGCGATCCCTCGTTCCCAGGCGTAGTTCTCAACCCTTCTGTATGCATCGTAGGAGCCGTCGCCTCTACACTTGGCTTTCAGGACTTCGAGCTCCCTGGTTTTCTTGCATTCTTCACACCGAACGGCGGTGGCGGAACGAAGGAGGCTGATTTCTCTTTCGTGCTGCTTCTTCAAGCTCTCAATCCGCTGTTTGAGTCGGCTTACTTCACTTTTGTCCTGTTTGGGGGATTGATTCGTAGCCGCAGCTAGCCAGTTTTGCAGTGAGCTCTCCTGCAGTCGCTCGGCCTGGTATACCAGCTTGCTCGTGATCTCCTTGATCTCCTTTCTCGCATTATAGGACTCTTTTACCGTTCGTTTAGACCCTTCATGTTGTTACACATCTTCGAGATGATCGTCTTGAACTCGACGCCACATGCGCCGTTGTAGAGTTCGGTTACCTCCGGAGAGAATTCCGCCCGCTTTCGTTTCGTCGATGGCGTCGCCGATCCCAGTGCTTCCACTTGCCCGTACTGAACTGGTAGTCGCGCCCCTGGCAGCGACATGGCCCGTTCCCGCGGGGGCGTCCTCATTATCGCATCTCGTCTGCTAAAAGGATTGGATTCTCCGGTATCTTCAATATACTCATCAGCCTGGCTTCCCGCCGATGAGGCATCGCAGTAGTTTGATAATGATCCATTGTGGCCTGCGCGAACACCACTAGCATGGACCAGTACTGAGGTATCCAGCCTCTGCACCGTAAACTGATTTCCTTCGGTCGCACTCATCAGTGGTTTGTTATTCGGGGTTCCCTTCCCCTATCCTGTTTGGTCCGCGGGAGGTATTTTTAGTTTCCCTCCTACCCGCTATATCTAGCGAGCTTTCCCCTATCCGCCACCTGGGGACGCGCCACGTAGGGGTTTCAGGCTCCCCCTGTGGGACGATGGGTAGATGGGCAGATAGGTAGATGGGACGATGGGCAGATGGGCAGATAGGCAGAAGGGACGATGGGTAGATGGGCAGATAGGTAGATGGGACGATGGGCAGATGGGCAGATAGGCAGAAGGGACGATGGGTAGATGGGTCGATAGGCAGATAGGACGATGGGTAGATAAGACAATGTGCAGATGGGTCGATGGGACGATGGGTAGATAGGACGATGGGTAGATGGGACGATGGGCAGATGAGCAGATGGGCAGAAGGGACGATGGGTAGACGGGTAGATAGGTAGATGGGTCGATGGCCAGATGGGTAGATGGGACGATGGGTAGATGGGCAATGGGGAGATAGGCAAATGAGGACATCGGTAGATGGACAAGGTTCATGTCGAATTGCACGATTTTTTATATTCGCTGTTCCGATCACATACTGACTAATATTTTAACATTTCAAAAAAGAATGAGATAAACCATAAAAACATTTTTCGTCCAAAAAATGTAAAAAAACGCCGTCAAGTAGTTTTAACAAAACAATGTCTCTGTGAAAACAAAAAATACAAAAAGAGACATTTTTCAAAAACAAAAAAAATAAAAAAATCCAAGTGGAATTATTTTTAAAAATCAAGAAAAAGTATGCTGAAATTCCAGTCTAAAATCTTGGCGTCCAAGTGCTAGCTCTCATACATGGCTTTTTAGGACAATTGAGGGAAAAAAACTGACTAATTTTCAAATCGTATGCGAAAAATGTATGCTGTATGATGAGAGCGAGGGAGGATTTCAACTGTCATCTGTGATCAGAAGTCAGAGGTAGTGATGGTGGTGGTGGCAAGTGGAAGGTGGTGGATACGCTGATTTTTGATAGAGCGGGTAACGTTACTTAAGGTGATCTGAAATTTGTATGAGTGCGAGAGAGAGACAAAGCTACTCGTCAGATCTGTAAATTCCCGCTCACGCTTGGTCTTAGGGATAAAAGGCGAGACCGTAGCTCTTCAGAATTATTTTGCGGAGCGCAACGTTCTCGTCGTTTGATAACTTGATAAAATGATAACTAGTATTAAATTTATCGGCCGTTTGAGGATCAGGTCCACTATGATGCCTTATTCAACTTATGTCTTCGCATTTTCCTAACCAACCATGTATGAGAGCTAGCGCTTGGACGCCAAGATTTTAGACTGGAATTTCAGCATACTTTTTCTTGATTCTCAAAAATAATTCCACTTGGATTTTTTTATTTTCTTTGCTTTTGAAAAATCTCTCATTTTTAATTTTTTTGTTTTTGAAAAATGTCTCTTTTTTGATTTTTTGTTTTCACAGAGACATTGTTTTGTTAAAACTACTTGGCGGCGTTTTTTTACATTTTTTGGACGAAAAATAAATATTACTCATATACAATACAATGATACAATGACCGCCCCCGCCATTTACATACTCAGAATATTTCAAGCTAAATAGAATATTTCGGGTAAGGGGAGGGAGGTGCGCATTGCGGGATAACCATCCGGAACGATATGAATATTAACGAGAGAAGCTTTCTATTTCTCAAATATTTACAACTATATGAAAATCAGAACAATTCCGTATAAAGAAAATGGTATACTTTGTGACGTAATTTTTTGGATCACGCCACAATCACTTAGCCTACTGTTATCAACTTAGAATTGAGATAATAATCATTATTTTTGCTCCCGATTATTCGATGCGTTATGAGATAAGTTTGAGTATTAGATAATCATTTTTCGGTATTAATAGTTTCAATCGCGGTTAGGGTTAGGATTACCGTGGCTCAGGGCAGATTGTACTTGCCACCCGGTATACATTGAGTTTACCCCTTACGGTGATTCGCGGGACGAGGTACGTAGGTACGGTTGAGAAATACCAACGCTTCATGGTAGAGGCTGAGACAAATCCTTTTCGCCACACTCGACAAAATGATTTTTCACCCGACGCGGCTGGATCAAGGCTGTCGGGGCTTTGTAGACTTGATAAAACGTCGACTAATTTCGACGTGTTGGGCGCCATCTGGTTCGATCCATCAACCGTTACGAATAACAAATATAACCGACTTGAGACAAATAACCCCAGAGTAGGGTGCTTAGGATGATCCGAAAGGAATTGCAGGGACAGAAAATAAAGTGCAGGGAGAAAGAAGCAATTATATATCACACCAGATATATTCAGATTCGACTTACAGTTTAGTACACAAAATCTCGATCCTCGATTGTTCCTCGACTGTAACACCGGCTTGACTTCTCGCTAGTCGACTCAGGCGGGATCACACGCACAGGTACACACTAATACTGTACATCGTTCGGGCGTTACGCTACGCAGAGCGTCTTATAATTTAGGTTTCGCTCAGGGAGTCTCCACGCAGATTGACGAAACATCGACCGTCTCCCGATCCCATCGACTCGATGATCTCGTGTCGCGCGCACACGCTATGGTTGTTCTCTCTTACTCACGCGTAGAGTCGTCGACATTCTCTCCGTCTAGCGTGAGCCCTTAGTATAGATCGTCGAAAGTATAGTTTGTCAAGGCGTCGAAGTGTCTAGCGCGCGACAAAGGTTTTTCGGCTTATTGCTAATACGCGATGTTGCCGTACTTAAAATTGCGGACTGCCGAGGAGTCGTACCGGTTGTGCCACGACGTTGACAGATCGAAATCTCCTGTCACAAGGCAAAGGAAGGGAGAACCGTTTTTGAGTTTCCTTTCTGTATGGAAGGCCACGAACGTGTGGGATCGCGATCACCCAACCGCGTGGACTGCCCGATCGCATTTCCGTTTTATCCTCGCACACTGGTTGCCGTTATCGAATTACCTTTACGTTTCCCTTCGATCCTTCCGATGCCCGAAGAGTACCCCCACGCGATAATCACCGCGCATAGGAAAAGTATGAGGACGACCATGCCTCCTTTGTCACGCAGTTACGTCTCGTTATATAATTGGTCCCTCGCGTTTCCGAGTTTGAAATACGTGTGAATATTTAAGGGTACGCGTTGTGCGAGTTCAGTTGAGTTCCGGGAGTCGGGTCGAAGAGGTCGGCTAGAGCCGCAGTACCGTCGGAGAGTCTGGGGAGTAGGCTCTCCCCAGAGCGTTCTCTCTCCGTCAGCCTTAGTGCTGCGCTCTCGTTCCCTCATGCTACCGTCGATTGATGGGTCTTGGTAGATCTATGCGCATTCCCAAAATACGCAGAGGCGTTATCAAGCTATCGCTCTCGGCATGCTACTGTCCCTGCTCTCGTTCACGTGCGTTCTCGCCATGAATCTTAGGCTACCATCTCGTGTGTTCTCGTATGCGAAAATTTTTATTTTGGAGCTTAGTCTCTTTACGCGATCGTGGGGCTACCGAGTTTGGAATCGTTATTTCGAGCGTTTTTGCTGCATGTTGCTTTCGGTTTTCTGGCTCCCACGCTGTATAGAAGGTGAGTGTTTGGTTTTCCTGCAGCTTATATAATATTTCCCTTTTGTCGTGCTACCAGGGTGATTGCTCTCGTTTCCGATCGTGTGCTATTTTACTTGTTCTTGTTCGCATTTCCGATCTATCGCTACCGCCATGTATTTGCTAACGTTTACGCACATTATGCAGTTGTTACCATTACGAAAGTGAGGTATTTTCTCTCTTGTGTTACCGTCGTATTTAATGTCGGGATATTATGATTTTGTAACTTTTCTGAATTTCAATAGTGGAACACGGCAGCAATAATTGGATTTGTAGTTTTTTTTTTTGTAATTTACCCTGAATGGCGTGGGCAATCTCGTCCACGATCCTCTCTCCAAAACCTAATCCACTGAGCGAATCGGGTATACTGCATCCGATCTCTCTGTCGTCGAGGCTGTTTCGTTTCGGTTGAGTTTCGTTTGCGTTTGAGGTCGCGGTTTGCCTATTCTGCGGGAAAATAAAAATAGGCTGCCGCTCAACGGCTCTCGCACTCTCGTTAGGCAGGGAGACAGGGTGAAGTTTAGCGTGTAGTAGAAATCACGTTATAACTTATATTTCAAAAGTTCATCCATATCTTGTGGATATACAAACTCTTTAGAATATCGTTCCCACACCACTCAGAAATAAATGAAACGGCGCCTTTATTTTTGTTCATTCGATTAGTCTAACAATTGATTAAATTGTAAATTCATCGTTCATACTTCGACATCGTTCAGACTTAGAATATTTCGAGCCAGAAAGGAACTTGGAATATTTCGACCCAAAGGCCGGGCCTAACATATTTTGGACCAAAAGGGGACTTCGAATATTTCGAGCCAACGGCAGGACTTCGAATATTTCGAACCAAGGACAGGACTTAAAATATTCTGAGTCAAAAGGGGATTTGGAATATTTGGAGCCAGAAAGGGACATAAAATATTTCAGGTCAAAAGAGGACTTCGAATATTTCAAGCCAAGGGCAGGACTAAGAATATTTCAAGCCAGAAGGGGATTTGTTATATTTTGAGCCATGTGCGAGGCTTAAAATATTTTGGCCCAAAAGGGGACTTCGAATATTTCAAGTCAAGGGCAGGACTTAGGATATTTCGAGCCAGAAGGGGATTTGGTATATTTCGAGCCAAGGGCGGGGCTTAAAATATTTTGGGCCAAAAGGGGACGTCGAATATTTCGAGCCAGAAGGGGACTTGGAATATTTAAAGCCAGAAAGGGACTAAGAATATTTCCGGCCGAGACACTTTTAGAGACTTGGAATATTACCGGACCCCCTCTCCCGGGAATCGTGGGTAATTGCCGGGAATTGGGGGTAATTGCCGGGAACTCTGGGTAATTTCCAGGAACTCTGGGTATTTTCCGGGAACTCTGGGTAATTTCTGGAAATTATAGGTCATTTCTGGGAAAATTTGGTAATTTCCGGAAACTTTTGGGTAATTTCCAGGAATTCTGGGCCGAGAAGGGACTCCCCGTCCCTTTCCACCCCGCCCGTCGAGTCGCGTTCCGACTGACGTTTGCTTGACGCATTCGCGCGCGATGCATTCCGACAGCGACAGCGGCCGGTATATACGCGACGAATATTTCTATCTGAGGCCCTGTAGGGACTTGTCAGGCCATTTATTGACCCTTACTCCTCGTCTGGCCCCTTGTCGGCCCAATTATTGACCCTCACCCCTTGTCCCTGAGCTCGATTCTTATACACGGCGGCGGCGACAGCGGCCAAATCTTTTTCTCTCTATTGTTACGTCCGGCACGGCGTAACAGGTTAAGAGTTGATTTCTCCGTTTTAGAGCGGAATGCGCCGCTCGGGGATCGGAGACCATCGGATGGGTTAGATACGGGATTTGTCTTTATGAAAAATGAATTCTTACACTTTGTTTAAGGTTTAACATAACAAAGCAATTTATTCACAGGAATAAAACTCGCGAACTGTTTTAGTCCGGGTTACACAATTATTATGCACGAACTCGACTACGGTATCGAGACGCGCATTTACGCAGCTGTTAAATTATTTTACATGTTTTATCTGTCGGGCTCGATCTCTTCGGTCGAGTCCCGAATTATTATTATATTTTTTATTTGACTTATTCGGGGGCTCGACCACGATGGTCGAACCCCACAGTAATACTCCGTTCGCGCGTGCAACTCTGTTGTTGCCGTTCGGAATTAATTAATTTTTGCCGGACTCGACCGAAGAGATCGAGCCCGACAGATAAAACATGTAAAATAATTTAACAGCTGCGTAAATGCGCGTCTCGATACCGTAGTCGAGTTCGTGCATAATAATTGTGTAACCCGGACTAAAACAGTTCGCGAGTTTTATTCCTGTGAATAAATTGCTTTGTTATGTTAAACCTTAAACAAAGTATAAGAATTCATTTTTCATAAAGACAAATCCCGTATCTAACCCATCCGATGGTCTCCGATCCCCAAGTGGCGCATGCCGCTCTAAAACGGAGAAATCAACTCTTAACCTGTTACGCCGTGCCGGACGTAACACGTATTTTTGGTGGCAGCGGTCGGATTGCTATCGGATGCGCGGACGGGATCAATAAACAAACCTTTTTTTTCTTTTAAATTCGGCACGCCGTTGAACGTAGCCGAGTTGAATTCCGGAATTCACCATGTCGAAGAACGCGAGTGAATAAAAACAAAAAAAAATGTTTCCGAAATTAAGACCACCGTTGTTTTATTATAAAAGAGGAAAAAACCGAGTAATTACAAAATATATAATACTAATTAAAACGGTGGTGCTCTAAAATTCCCAGACTCGTTCCGAACTGGAACACACGAAAAATACAAATCCGATTAATTTACGGAAAATATTAAGTTAAAAAAATTTGGTGGACCGAGGGGTACTTACGTGCTCACCCCCAAAGCTCCTCCTCATCCTTTTCTACGTCGGGGAATAGGAGCCCGAGGCATGGCTCCTCCTCGACCTGCCGTTGCAGGCGGACACGCTGCTTCGCCAATTACCGCTTATCCTCCTCGAGTCGACGGAGGAAGAATAGAACGGGTGCAAGCACCCTGGCCGACAAAACACCTCCAGTCGTCAAGATTCGGAGTTGATACTGGAAAAATAAACCCAGAATAAATAAGTAATATATATAACTTTCCGCAAAATTCGTCGCGTCAAAGAACGCGAACGGACAATTGAATAAATTGAATTTCAAAATTCGTCGCGACGATAAATGCGAGTGAGTATTCAATTTAATAAAACGCACGAAATTCGCGCGTCGGGGTACGCGCACGGACTATACAAAGTGAACGCGCAACATATATTCAGGAGCGTCTGTCTCGCTCCGCCGAGAGCGCAGATCGCGCTATCTCCCTCGTTCGACAGAGAGCGCGGATCGCGCTATCTCTATCTCCCTCGTGCGCGCTTCATACAGCCGCAAAATAAATGCGGCAACAAATGAGCGCGGATATTGAAATAAAAAATTCGACAGGTCGCAACCACGATCGAATAATAAATAAATTCGGACCCCAAAGAAAACTCGCCGCGTCAACGAATGCGAACAAATAAATAAATTAAAACCAAATAAATAAGGTGGATGAAACACTTACGTTAAGGGCGCGTCCATCGTTGTGCCTCCTCTGGTGCCATTTGATCTTGTACCGGGCGATAGCCTAATAGTAAGCGGCGTCTCTCGAATCGCACATAGTTCATTGAACGGAACCGAATAAATTAATAAGTAATTCGAATCGACGAATAAATCGCAAGTGAATTGACGCGTGAACTTCGGAAAATAGTGTACTCGACGAATATATTGCGAGTGAGTGCAAAAACATTCGAAGTTCGGCACGCCACAGAACGTGACCGAATAAGAGAATAAACGTTTTCGGCATCTTAACCGTATCGTAGAATACGAGTGAATAATTCGAAAATAAATTGCCGATAAATAAACGTTGGGCGATGTACACGCCTAAAATTGCCTCTGAGCCTCTGTCAAACACGTCGAAAATTCGACCTCTGAGTTGACAGAAGGACACGCGATTTAAGGGCCTCTGAGACATCGTCGCAGCGGTCAAAACACTTTCAAAGTTCGACTCGTCGATAAACGCGAGTGAAAGGGTAACATAAAATTTCGGCCGTCACCGAACGAGACCGCATAAACAAAATAAATTCAAATTACTCACCGGGTCAACAAACGCGAGTGAGAATAAAATAAATAAACAAATATTAAAAGGCGCGTAACAAGTGTACACGCTCGAATTACCTCTGAGCTCTTGCTGAACACGTTGAACGTTCAACCTCTGAGTCGGCAAGAGGACACGTGATGATGGGCCTCTGAGACCTCGTTAATGCGCGAATCAAACAATGTCAAAATTCACCGCGTTGGACAAACGCGAGTGAAGGACCAGAAATAAAATTTTCTAAATTCAGCATGCCATTAAACATGATCGAATAAACAAAATATTATGTCTTAAAAAAAAAAAAATCACCGAGTGAAAAATCATGTACGTTAAAAAATTCACCGCGATGGACAGAAACGCGAGTGAACGAACAAAATAAAAAACAATGTTCGGCTCGTCACTGAGCGTGACCGAATAAATTGATGAAATTATGTGTTCTCGTAAATTCACTGAGCCGAACAAAAACGCGAGTGAATGGACAAAACACTTGCGACATTCTCCGCGCCGCGAACGCGTGTGAATCGTAAAGAAAAACTGAAATCAGCGACGAATCGCGAGTAAGAGTGCACAACAATTACTTTAGAAATTTGCCGCGCCAATCAAATCGCGAGTGAAAGTGTAAAATTAAATTTTGTTCAAATAAAAAATATTCGGCTTGTCACTGAGCGAGTCCGAATGAATCAAACAAATGGACAATTATATTCGGCAAATAAATAGTAATTCCTCGCACCGCAAAACGAGTGCAACACTCAATCTTTCAAGTCAGAAAAAAAAAAAAAAAACAGTCTGACACTCGTGATCCAATGAAAATCGGATCCAAAACGTCGGACACACGCAGTCGTGTCCTTCGTTGTCATCACGTCATCAAAATCATCTTGACGGCGTGGGAAACAGCTTCAACCAGAGAAGCCAACTGCGACCCATTCCGAGTCAGCGTTGCATCGAGGGAAAACGAGATTTTCACCATCGAGCCAACGAGAACTCTACAGACACAGTGCATCATGGACACACTAGTGCTAAGTAGCTCATAAATGTTAGCCTTAGCCGCGGTAAACGCGAGAAAAATTCGACCGAATTCGAACAAACGAGAATTCCGAATAAACTAATAAAATTAAATTCAAATAAAATTCGGAAAACACTCGTATACAGTCGAATTCGATCGAAGGCACAGACTTAGAGTCGTATAAGTGCGATTAAAATAAAAAATTTCAGAAAACCACGAGTTATTCCGAAAAAATAAAAATAAAACTCATAAAATCGAAATAATCAATTAAATCGAGTAATCGGAAATTCGGTTAATCGCGAATAAAATTCCGAATAAAATTTCAACCGTTAAAATAAAATTCCGAATAAAATTTTAACCGTTAAAATAAAATCCCGAATAAATTCGGCAAAGGGCGAAAATAATCTTCCTCGCTGGTCGAGCTCCGGTCTAAGACTAACTATCAGGCGGTGCTGTAGTCACCGCGTAATAATTTTATTCCGCATTAAGGCAGGGCGTAGCACATCTCAGAGGTGTGCAGCGCCCTGTCTTGTACCGTGGGATTGCTGACTCTTGGTCAGCAGCCCATCGTGAGAAAGACGCTGATAAGAGCGTCTTCGAATATGAATCCACCATCGTCAGCGTGAGACCGCTGATGGTGGTGAGAAAATTTTATACGTTAATATTCCGAGCGATATGCTAACGATTATTCGTTAGCATTATTTTTGTTATTTTATTAATTTAAAATTAGCTCGGACGTAACACTATAGATATAAAAAGATTTGGCCGCTGTCGCCGCCGCCGCCGCTGCCGCCGTCGTCGCCGTGTATAAGAATCGGGCATAGCAACGGTTGCCATAGCAACAGCTGCCATAGCAACGGTTGCCATAGCAACGGTTGCAATAGCAACGGCTGCCATAACAACGGCTGCCATAGCAACGGCTGCCATAGCAACGGCTATCATAGCAACGGCTGCCATAGCAACGGCTGCCATAGCAACGGCTGTCATAGCAACGGTTGCTATATATAAGAATTGAGGGACTTGGAATATTTTCGCGTGCTCCCTCTCGCCCTCAAGAATCAGTAGGGCGTATGCCCTCAGACAAAAAATGTATTTTGAGCCACGATCCCCGTAAAGACTTAGGACATTTTCGCCGAGGTTGGGGTTGGAGTTGGGGTGGCAGGAACTTTCTAATTTTCTAATTTTATCGATATCTCTCTATATATGTAAAAAGATTTGGCCGCTGTCGCCCCCGCCGCCGCCGCCGCCGTGTGTAAGAATCGAGCTCCGGTTAATAATTGGGCCGACAGGGGACCCGAGAGGGGTGAGGGCCCAATTATTGACCAGGGGTGAGGGTCAACAATTGGGCCGGCAAGGGGCCTAAGGGGGCCTCGGCTCGAAATACTCCAAGCCCTTAAGGGGGCCTGTGCCCGAAATATTCAAAGTCTCTAATTCTAATATTACTAGCGGATCTGGGGGCTCTCGGCCCCACCGGCAAAATCAACTGAGATATCTCTCTATATGATATAGATATTTCACCACCGCCGCCGTGTACAAAAATTGAGGAATTACAACATTTCTGCTTCTGCTTGCCCCAACCCGGCGAAATTTTTTTGAGTCTTCAAGGGGCCCAAAATATATTTTTTGTCTGAGGACATACGCCCTTCTGATTCTGGGGGGGAGGTCGTCTGAGGACATGCGCCCTTCTGATTCTTGAGGGCGAGGGGGAACAGGCGAAAATATTCCAAGTCCCTCGATTCTTGTACATAGCAACCATTGCTATGGCATGACTCCCCCTTCACCTTCCCTGTCCGGGAATTGTGGGTAATTTCCGAGAATTGTGGGAAATTTCCTGGTATTCTGGTAAATTCCTGGGATAATTTCCGGGAATTCCGGAATAATGTCCGGGAATTCTGGGCAATTTCCAGGAATTACGAAGTCGAGAAAAATATTCTGTCCCCCCTCTGGATTCTTGAGCACGGCAGCGGCGGTGGCGGCGAAACTTTTATGTAATATAGATAGAAGATAGATATCATATTTGAAGGGATTCAGAATATTTCAGGCCAAGCTTTTAGGGGGAGAGGAGGGGGGGCGGAGCAGAATGTCCCTAAGGGAGCCTCGGTCCGAGATATTGTAAGTCCCTAAAGGGGCCTCGGCTTAAAATATTCTAAGTCCCTAATTCTCATATTATATTATATTTCAAGGGATTTAGAATATTTCAGGCAATGGTCATTATAGGAAATTAGAATGTTTCAGACCAAGCCCCTTTAGAAGGGGGGGGGGGGGCGAAGCAGAATGTCACTAAGGGAGCCTCGGTCCGAAATATAAGTTCCTATTGTATATTATATATTAGAGACTTAAATTAAAGACCTAAAATATTTTCCCAACGGAGAGGGGGGGAGGGGGGGGGGGCAGGCAGGAATGTTCTAATTTCTCAATTTCCGTACACGGCAGCGGTGATGAGATATCTATTTCACATAGAGAGATGTTTCAGTCGATTAGTATAATAATATAATAGTTTAGTAGGTTACAGTTTTGATTATTCCAAACAAATTTTTTGAGCGAGAGAACAGGCAAAAAAGACGGACGGTTGGCGCGCGAAGCGCGCAGGGGGGCGGAGCCCCCCTAGTATATATTGTGACGCGGCCCTACGAATGAATTTCGGAGCATCCGCGGCCTCGGTCGACAATCTATAATGACGCCCGATTCTTCCTTTCGTCCTTTCGACTCGGCGAAAGGGGATCCTCTCGAGTGTCCGTTAGGCGCCAGGTAGTGAACTCGTACCCCACTACCAGGGTTTGTTTCGTATTCTCGTCGAGAACAGCTAGCTTTAACTTGGGATGAGGTTCGGGGGCGAATGTACAACAAACCAATTACCAATCTTTTTGCAATAACTTGAGAACAACACAATAGTCTAATTTATTCAATAACGGTGAGAAAACATGATAATAATCAAAGCGGGCAGCGCAGTATCGACCGCGTGCTACAAGCTGGATTTTATTCGCGATTACAATTACAGAGAATACCGAGCCCGGTGAAGCCGGTCGACTCAGCGAGATGATTTGGAAACAACGCGAACGGACAGAGAAAGACTCTACAGCCACGTGCACGGCGATACCCGAAACGCGGGGTCGATGAAATAGAAAATGTGCACCTTCGTGCGCCTACCTTTTCTTTTGTCGTGTTATTCGCCGTCGCACAGCGTAATATCCTCAATTTCTCCTATCTCGACTCGAGCGTCGTTTTGTTATTTCTTCTCCAACCGATCGTTCCCTCACGGTTATTCCCGTGGACCTCAGGTTTCCTTCGATATAATTCTCGTACAAAAATCGTACAGCTCACACTCACACTCTAATTATCTTAACTCAATCTAATAACCGCGACTTAATATCGGAACCTAATTATTCTTTAGTCTCTACGATAAACGTCTGCCTCCTAGGCCGGTCGCAGCGAGAGTTCCGTTACTCTCGCTTCTCTTTCGCAAATTCGGCAATCCGAATTTGCGAAAATTCTCCGGGGTGGGGGTCACAGCCCGTCGATCCTCGCTCGATGCTGTGGCACAGCCCTTTTCCCCGTGTCTCTCTCTCTCTCTCCTCGTACTCGCGACGTCTTGACTGCTCGTGTATATTCCTCGATTTCTGAAATATAATGTATTGCGCGGCAGTCAAACGTTCTAACGATACTATAGTTTTTCCCTGGGTACGAGTAGAGAGATTCGGCCTGTCTATATTCTGCTCAGCCCTAGCGCGATATGCGAGCGCGTTACAGCGCCTCGTCACATCCCCCCACTAGGCCAATGCCTATCTCGCAAACGCGAGGTAGGCTCACGCCGATACACATTTTCATCGTGCGGCTGCAGGATCAATCTCCACTCGTACCCGTCGTGACCTTCACCAAAACAATATTCAATCCAAATACAACAATTATTTTGAACCCAGAACCAACTAATACTAAATCGCAGTTTTATTCTGCCTCAAACTGCAAGAATAAAAATAACAGACTATGCTGAGGCAACGGCTCAAGCACGTCTCGGTTCATTTCGTGACTCCTTTAACATCGCGGAACTCGCTGAATTCGACTCAAGCGGTTCGACACTATCCTCAACAACAAAAAAAATTAAATTTTTCAAAACTCAACCAGGAATAAATTTTTCTTTCAAAACAATACCGTTTTTCCGGACTCGAGCTCAAACAAAATATAAATTCTTTCAAAACAGAATTTCTTTTCTCTAACAATAAAATATTTACTTCGCGCGAGCAGCATCGAGCGTTCCGGGAAAATTCTGTATTTTTTTTTCAGTTTCTTCTTACCCCGTGTACTATCACCCGGTATTTAACACGTTTCGAGTGATTTCCGCAGCATCAATTGCTGCAAGCGTTTCTCAATAAAATTTTTCAGTAAATATTTTTGACTCGAGTGCTTAGTTTTCTTCACGGAAGGCTCGATGTACTCGCGGATAATTCGACGCTTTCCCCTCTCGAGCTCTCTACCGAAACTACACTCGCGGATGGATCAGAACGGGATATTGACGAGGATAGATCGTTGCTCTTGGTACTTTGTTCCTCCGGCGATCCTCTTCTCGTCCAGCGTTGTCTCGACGACGTCCCACGCAGATTCCTTATCCGCGCAAAGGCGCAGCCACAAGTCTCGGTCGTAACGTTTTTCCTACCGCAGCCAACGCACAGCGGTACTCGTGGTCGATAACAGTCTCTTCTGTAATGACCCGATCCTCCGCAGTTGTAGCAAAACAGCGATGTACTCGGTTTCCGTTTCAACGGACCTCTGGGGGATGAAGCACAGCTCTTCCCCCCACCAGACTGGCGCGTCCTCTTTTCCCATTCTTGCCATGTCTCAAATTCTCGGGAACTCACTTCTTGTGTCCCTTGCGGCGTCGCGACGTGGATCTTCCGCGCCGATGATCGAGTCGTAGCGTACTCGCGCGAGTCGACCGTCCATCGGTAACGCTCAGCGGATTCTTCCGCTTTTCCATCCCTTCGGCGTGGATGAGGGTGTCGAGCATCAACTTGAACCCTTTGTTGACCCCCGTGCGTCGTTTGCTTTACGTCACGAGCGCACGATTTTCCGTCGCTTCGCTCGTTCGTTCTCTTCTCTGCTGTCGTATGACTAATCGCAGTGTCTTTGTTGTTCTTCCTGCGTCGTCGTCGTCTTCGTCTTCGTCGACGTTTCGGCGTAGTGCAACTTTCGCCTTGCTGCGAGCGCTCGGCTTCGCGCTTCTCATCTTCTACTCGTTGCCGACTATATCGCCAACGACGATTTTGTGCTACACGCCATTCCGAGGTGTTGTCGATCTCCGCGTTGCGCGTGTACAACACACTGTCGCTGAATGCGTGTGCCTCGCAGGAGACTACTCGCGATTGTTCTTTCTTTCGTCGAGGATCGTCACGATACTTCCACATTCATGATTTCGTGTACTCTCGATTCGATCCACTCGATGAATCCTCTTGCCCTTCATTCGCCGAGTTTCTTCGTTCTTCGTTTTTCGAAGTCCGGCGTTTCCGTTTCCTCTTTCTTCTTCGTTTCTTTCGTTCCGTCTGGGTACCGATTTCTGTGGTGGTGTGCACTGGAATCACGTCTGGATCTGTTTGAGTGCTGATCTCCTTCGTGGTAATCATCGAACTCATCTCGAAATCCGTTTGTGTGCCAATTTCTTTCTTCGACGGTGCAACCTCGACGTTCCTTGATGTCTCTCGATTTTCCCAGCAATGCGCGATATCATTCTGCGTACCCTCTGGTTCGTCCCCCTGGACTCTTCGCGAGGCCTCGCATTGACATCGCGTCTCGCGGTACTCCTCGAATAAATTTTCTTGTTTCAAATTTATGAGACTGCTCTTCGGCGTCGCTGAAAATTGAGCTGATTCGCTTCGAGCATCGTTCACGGAATTTTCCACCCAGTGCCCTGATGTCGCCACACGCGTATCACCTTCTGGGTCCGTCGGTACCAATTTTTCACAGCTCGAATCCTGCGATGAACTGTGCCTTTGCCGCAACTCGTTATGCACAGCAGTTGGTATTTCCGGTGTACTGTCTATCAGCTCTCGGAGTAAGGCACGGGCTTCTTCGTCTGACAACTCCTCCGTATTCGGTACAGTATTGTCGTCGATTTCCGGATCCCACGAGACGAGCGATTCTTCGCTATCCGGGTTTTGTTATTGCATCCGTAGAAATCGATCGCGAATCTCTTCACTATCACCGTCCGCACTTACACCGTTGTATCGCAGTAACATCCGGATCTCTTTATCAGGCATCCCGTCGATCCATTCGAACCTCGATTCTATAACGGCTGTTCGGTCGTCACGGTCCCCGCACGCTACGTCGAGTCCTTCCTTCCGGCACAGCCTCGAGATCCTCCGGTTCAACGCTGGTCGCTTTTACTACGCGGTTCGCGATTTTCGGCACAGCCTTAGACTTTTTCTCCGAAGCACAGCGTTTATTCTTCTTCACGCGGCTTCGAGATATTTTCTTTGTGCATCGGCCGGCCATTTTGTTTAAATCGCGATCTTCCCGAATTTTTATTGACTTGCAAAATATCGAAATTTACATCAAACGATTCGCGAAATTTATCTCGAGCGATCGCGAGTCAAATCCGAATTTCGCGTACTCGAACGATCATGAAGTTCCGTTCTCCAACGATCGTGAGTGACCGTTGCGTCCGTGCAACGTTGTGTCAAAATTGTCAATAAATATTTCGTCTTTCAACTACTTCAATGTTCACACGACCGCAAAATTTTTGTTTCCAACGAACGCGATTTATTTCTCAAGCGATCGTTAAATTTCTCGCGCGGTCACGGACAATTTCTCAACTCTTTCTGAATGACCGTGAGACACGAGTTTAGAGATCGCGAATTTTTCTTCAAGTGAGCGCGAATTATTTCCCAAGCGAACACTAAATTTCCAGACCGATTCCACAACTATTCGTTTGCCGATCGCGAAACCTTCTCCAAGCGATCGCGAATTATTTTTCAAGCGATGCTACATTTCCAAAGCAATCGTGCAACGGTTTCAAATGTCCCACATGGAATTCTTTTCTCAACACAACAATATTCACACGACCGCGAAACTTTTATTTCGAACGAACGCGATTTATTTCTCAAGCGATCGTGAATTTTCTCGAGCGGTCGCGGATAATTTCCCAACTTATTTAATTATCGAGCGAGGATGGATCATTCTCGTGAGCTCTTACGAATTAATTTCACTTCGCGCGAACAGGAACCATTTTTCAGCGATCTGCCAAATTTCCAAAGCAACGCGCGAATTACTTAGTTGACGATCACGAAATTTTACAAGCGATCGCGATGTATATCTCGAGCGATGCTGAATCTCCGAGCAATCGTACAACGTTTCTCTACGCGGTCGCGAAACCTTCTCCAAGCGAGCGCGAATAAATGTTCACAATACGCGAGTTAATTTTCTGGCTCGTATCAGAGTAATGTTCAACAATTCGCGATAATTCTTTCACTTTCTTAACTGTCTTTACAGCGCCTCGTCACAATATATAAAGACTAGCGGACCTGCGGGCTCGCGCGCTACGCGCGCTCGCGACTATGGGTTGAAATCGACTGAAATATCTCTCTATGTGATATAGATATCTCACCACCGCCGCCGTGTACAAAAATTGAGAAATTAGAACATTTCTGCTTGCCCCTCCCTCCCAACCGCCGGGAAAATATTCTAAGTCTTTAGAGGGGGCCTGGGCCAGAGATATTCTAAGTCCCTAAAGCCTAAGCCCCTTCAGAATATTTTTTCGAATATATATATTTATAGGTGATATAGATATCTCACCACCACCGCCGTGTACAAAAATTGAGATATTAGAACATTTCTGCTTATCCCTCCCCCCCCCCCCCCTCCCCCTCCCTCTGAGAAAATCTTTTAAGTCTTTAATATATGATAAATAATATATAATAGGGACTTAGAATATTTCGGCCCGAGGCCCCCTTAGGGACTTAGAATATTTCGGGCCGAGGCTCCCTTAGGGACTTAGAATATTTCATGCCGAAGCATCCTTAGGGACTTAGAATATTTTCGCTTGGGCCCCTCCAATGGAGAGGGGAGGGGAGGGAGGGGCGGATCGGTGGAGGGGCGGATAGGGGGAGGGGGAAGGGGTGGGGTGGGGAGGGGAGGGGAGGGGAGGGGAGGGGAGGGGAGGGGAGGGGAGGGGAGGGGCCTCGATTCTTGTACACGGCGGCGGCGGCGGCGGCGGCCCGTCACAATATATATATCGGACCCCAAAATTTGTTTGAGCGCCCTCCGATCGATACAACCAAAGAGAATGAACAATGGGAAGGAAAAAAGCAAAGTTTAAATATTCATTCGACACACCGAACGGTACCCTATTGGCCACAAAGATCCGTCTCGATCGCTTCGTTATTTTATTCTATCGGCGCCAGCCGAGCAACGCGCTCGACGCGATCGGATAAGATGATTTTTTGCGCAACACACAAGAACGGATCGGATGGTTCCGGCCAGCCGCAGCTTCTTAGGGTAGAGGGGCGGTCCGATGGGAAGGAAAACAGAAGAAAACTGGCACACTCCAAATCTTATCCAAAATTCCCAGCTCGATTTATTCGTCGTAGCGACAGTTATCTCTTTACAACAACTCTTTTGCGCGGTTCGGTACCCGCTGACTCGACACAAAACAAGAACGGTCCCTGCTAAAATTCTTCCCGGCTACTCAGTTCACCGTTCCGAAATTTTACCCCAAAAATATTTAACATCAATCGTGAAACAATTATTCCCTACTAAATTCTCGACGCTCGACGCCCAGCTCGCGCACTGGTACCGAGGATAATTAACTTCGGACAAACATAAAAATGCTATGCCGCGTGATCCGTCGGCGCGAAGCGGGCACTTGGCTCGTTAAATTTTTCGAGTTCGCTACGCCTGATCGAACAGCCGCAGCCGTCGCGCGAGCTCACGATTACTCCCCACGCGTCCGAGCCCCGTGAACCGTTCGCCACACTTATCGGAGTGGAATCTCTCGGAAAACTTTTCTCTCTCATTAACTCGACTTCGATTGAAAATCCCGACAGGCAATCCCCAACGAGAGTTTCGGGCAAAATTGGAAAAACTGTATTGATTCTACTATCGCGAGGCCGTCCGACTATGACAGGCCTGCTTCCCCCTTTTTTTAACGATGCAACACGAAAACTCTACGTCACGAGAACACACAATACATAAGGGGAAGCTTATCCGGTGCGCCTGCTCGGCAACACTATTCAAATGCAGAGGCAACTCGCGTATCTGGAAGTAAGAGGCGAAAGCCTTACCGTTCTCTGATGTAGCAAAACTTCGGAGGAAACCGACCCGACTTCCTTCCTTCCTTCCCTCCTTGAAAAATCTGGTCTTTTTCCCCTCGGTAACGGAACCGCAAATTCTTCCGGGCACGCAGGAGAGAGAGCGAGGCACACTTGCTTACAACACCACGATTTCCACGAGAGTCCTCGAGCCGATCTCGTCAGCCTAGCGCGAGGCTTCTCTCTCTCCCCACCCCATGTAAATTTTAGTCAAAGGTGTCCGGTACCTGGCGCCTCGTTATCTTTCGCTTCCTTTTCGTACCAAACGCGAGCGCGCGCGCTCGCGTTCAAATTCGCACGCTCGCCTCCCGAGGCCAAGATGTTCTCCCACAGTCGATTTGTCGTGCAGAGACCCACGACTGCTGGTACCGGACGATGCACTTGTCAAGCTGCGACTTACACCCTTGCGCCCAGGACAATGCTGAGGAAGAATTCGGTACACCATGCCAAGCTGTGACTTACAATCTTGCGCCCAGGGCGGTCGGTACCGTCAACGATCACAATCTCTCCTCTCTCTCCGTTCGGCTCAGCTTCCTCCGTTCCTCGTGACCAAAAAAAAATAAAAGAAAAATCCTACAAATTAAAAAAAAAAATCGCTTCGCTCCGAAATTCCCCCTCGAAATTGCCTGGGACCCTCGCCGTGGTGAAGCACGTCACCTCGGCCATCCTCCTGCGCGCCCCGTTTGTGACGTCGCCAAAAGAACGCGTCACAATATATTGTGATTTTCCAAATTGTGGCTCTAGTTACCGCAACGGGGTATTGCTACTTTTTTTGGAAATCTTAATTTTGCCGACTGGGGTTCGGCTCGGGGCCCGCACGCGCAACTTGTTGTTGTTTCGATAAAGCTTCAGATTTACTGTTCTCATATGGTCGTGGATGACCGAGAGCGTTTTTTCATCACCAGCTTGTTCGTATGATTGGATTTATTAGAGAAGCCTATTGTGCAACTACTAGCTACGTTAATCGTGTCAACGTTCCTTTCCTCTTAATTGAAGTTTGTCGATATTTAACGTCCGTGTTCGTTGCGGATGTGTGCGCCACGTTAGCTTGATGCTGTGTTTAGCAACTGGCCGACAACGAATCGGGAAGTGTGAATCCGTGAGATAATCCGTTCAAACTCAGCTGCGGCAATCGCACGTGTGTCGCGGGATTTATTCTCTCGTCTTCTGAAAATTGAACACGTCTCCTGGAAAGCCGGCTTGCCTTCCAGGAAGTTTGAATGTACTCCTGAGGTGAGGAATTCCCTACCCTGGCCATTTAAACTTTCTTTCCTTCGGCACTGCTCGAACTTACGTGCGAGCTAATTGATTACGCAATAGCTGCTCGAGTGAGCGAAGATCGCGAGGTTTCGAGCCTACCGAAGTGCTTTGTTGACAAAGTGCGCTTGTGAATGCCGAGTCTACTCGCGGATCGCGCCGTTTGTTGTGAAACGCGAATCTCGAAATCGCTGCTCACGTTGCTGTCGGGATTTCGAGATAATCTCGTTAGTTTGCGAGTGGAAATTTATCAATTTATGTTTTACAGCGAGCCGGACTCGTTCACGATATGATTGCCCAAAAATAATAGAATTGACAATTGATAGAGTCTGGACACTCGAAATCGTTTATTAATCGCCGATATGCGGTGATTTCTTCTGCGTTCCGCATCGCAGGGGATTATCGTTCTTGACTCCGAATTAATCCGTCTATTGTCGTCGCGGACTTCTCGATACAAAATGATATTTGAAGCGGATCTTGTCCGTGATTTGAAATGCTACCTTTATTAATGTGCGACAAACGAAACTCGACGTTTGAGAATTACCTCGGCTTCGTATTTACGTTTATACTGAAATGCGCGCTAGTTATCGCTGCGTATGGCAATCGATAACTCGAAAAAGTTTTTAGTCAACAATTTTATTGCAAGGACCCGTTACAATGTATATAAAACAAGAATTCAAAACTTACTCATTTGAGCTGAAGGTCCGCACTCCATCATTGCGCAGACCTCCAGAAGTACATTGTGCTCAGTTACTGATGCATATCCCACCGAAAGAGACGCCGGACAAGGTGGACGGGACGCGCGTCGAAGATTTAATAAAAGATAATTTCAAGTCTTTGAAAGAGGCCGTCAAACGACGATTGAAATCGTCGTTTATCGAGTTCACCTTCGGCATCGTATTCTTGGAGTTGACGGTATTGGACATACCATTCATCGTAAACGAGTTGAAAAAAGCGCTCATTAAGAACGAGAAAAGTGCGCTTTGATTGTGAGCGCCACACAATCGAATATACATCCTTTTTGCTGTTCAGGATATACTATTCATAAAACACAAGACCGGAAACATTGCCAGTAACTTAACCGATTATCAGTCAATTTCGTCGATACAGTATTATTAATTGCATCATATCATATTCTATTATTATAAGTAGAGATAAGGTTTTTTGTTGTCGGCTTCACTCTAAAACTTCGCGTCACTTGTCCCTATTGATAAGATAACCATGTATGTACACTGTAACGTATCCCCGGAATCCAAAATTTCGTGAAATAATTCCGAGGCGCACCCGTCACACAGTAATGATGCACGCATTACTCTTCCTTCGCTAACACGCTCCATGGGCGCCAGGCAATAAATTCTCCCCGTGTAGCCGCGGGTATACTTGTCTCAATTACCGTTTGTACTTTACTGTCTGCCGGCTAGCTGTGGAAATGGGTTCGGGCTTGACACCACACAAAATAAAAGAAATCCTCGAGACCCGTAGTAGCGTTTAACCAATGAAATAGAAATGTGAATTTATTCAATAAAGAATCGATTCAAGTGTTGCGAAGCACCGCAGTAATTATCGCGAAAATATTCCGTGGTTGTCTCGAGTACGCTCGAGCGAACCACACACACACACACACACTCGCACGGATCGTACAGGCGCGGGAGAGCCACGGACGGCCACCCCGTGTTAAGGAAAGAAGCTGGCACCAACGTGCGCCTACCTTGAATTAATCCTTTTCCTCGGATGTCCGGTACGAATGGCTCGAGCCCGCGTTCGTCCGATCGTCGAATCCCGCCACGATCCCGTCGAGGGTTGCAGTTCGTCCCTCTCCACAGAATATTTCGCTCGCTCGTCCACTCGATCTCACTCACACTATCTCAATACAATACTCGTAATAATATCGCTCCTGTCAATTCTTATCTCTACGATACGAGGTCTCGCGCGAGAGTGATACTCTCCGTACGCTGATTCGGCGTCAAGCCTAGGTAAGGAGGGGAGCGCTCTTCTTGTTCAAGCGCGGCTTCGAGCCTCGCTGACGTCGGCCGCTCTCTCTCTCCTTCGCGTCGTTGCCGAATTTTCGCATTTACCTGTAACGAAGTAATAGACCGGCCTTTCAGCAGTATCTCTCGCCTATTATCGTTCCTTTGGCTCGACGGGGAGACTCAGCGACGTTGAGAGATCTTCGTCTCGGACTCTCGCGCGTGAAGAATCACGAGCGCGCTACCGCGCCGCGTTACAACACATATTTCCAATTTTATGAACTGTGCATTGCAAGCTTTCGTTAACGGGGAAGGTTACGGGATGGATTGTGCAGAACGCTACTAAGCTACGAAATAATAATAATAAATAATCACACATACACTGTGACGTACTTTTTTGAGAATTTCCTCACAAGGAAACCTCATTATGATACAAGGGAGGAAAGTGCGTGAAAATCCGCTCCTCCCGAGTTGCATACGATATTTTTTTCCGACTACGTTGAAACGTCCATATTTTTATGCCTGCAAGGGTGCGACAGGACACTTGATCGCCGCACGCACAGGAGCGAGTGGGGTTCCAGGGGCAAAGCCCCTGGTGGGGTGTAGGGGCGAAGCCTAGCTGGCGGGTTGGGCAGCGAAGCCCCCCCCCCCCCGACTGTCAACATAAACATTATCATTAATAGTATTATTGTTATTGGTATTTATTATTGTAGTCTTTAGAAAATATATGTAGTCATCGTCAAGTTTTAGAAAAGTATTATCTTAAAGTATTATCACAAAGTAGCATTGATTAATTAGTAGTAGTAGTAGTAGTGGTAGTAGTAGTAGTAGTAGTAGTAGTAGTAGTAGTTTTTTTTTTTTTTTTTTTTTTGTTTCAGAGGTTGAAAAATCTTCGAAAAGACACCGACCAAAGTTGTTGTGTTGTCGGTAGTGTCAGATTTTTACTGACTAAAAACAATCCTCTGCCTCCCTTCATAGTGATGAAGGTGGTTGGACCGGAAACCGCTTTCGCATTACTTCAGTCCAACCCCTGGTGCGTCCCTAAGCGCCCGCTCCGTTTGGTACCTGCTCGTGCCTCTTGGCCTTCAGTACCTCCTCCGCCAGTTTCATAATGGCCTCCCATTTCGTCTTAGAGCCGATCATGTGGGCGACCAGATTCTCCGGGTGCAGGGCTTCTCCAATTGCATCTGATGCTGCTCTACGTTCTTCCGCCCATCTGCCGCAGTGGAAGAATGTATGTTGAGCGTCGTCGAGTTCGGTCGGGCAGTAGCTGCACTGGGGGCTGTCGATGAGGCCCATTCGGTGCAGGTACGCGTTAAAGACGCCGTGGCCCGTGAGGAACTGCGTTAAGTAGAAATTGGTGTCTACATGTTCACAATCGATCCAGGTCCTTATGTTGGGTATAAGTTTAGTCGTCCACCTTCCGGTGTCGCTATTCTGCCACCTGTGCTCCCATTCTCCAATGGTCTTCTCCCGTTCGTGTTCCCTGGCACCGTCCACCAGAGGATGTGCTGTCCGCAACTGGTGGAGACTCCTTCGCTCCTTGGCCAAGAGGTCGATGGGGGGCGTCTTCGCGACGACCAGAATCGCCGATTCCGAGACCGTGCGATATGCACAGGCGACTCGGAGGGCGGCCCGTCTTTGCACTGCAGCCAGTTTGCGCCGATGGCTTTCGTGCGCAAGTTGATCCGCCCAGATTTCTGCGCCGTACAGTATGATGGAAATTACTGTGCTCAGCAGTAGCCTCCGCTTCGCGTAGCGAGGGCCGCCGATATTCCTCATGATCCTCGAGAGCTTCGCAGCAGCGCCGTTGGCTTTGTCAGCTGTTCGTTGGATGTGTTCTCCAAAGGTTAGCTTCTCGTCGAGCTGAAGGCCGAGATACCGGACCGATCTCTTGGCCTCGACAAGCGCTTCGCCGATGTTTATCGAGAAGGGCTTGTCAAACCAGCGTTGTCTCGTGAGGACCACCATCTCCGTCTTGCTGGCTGCTAGCTTGAGCCCGTGGCTGCTTAGCCAGGCGCCTATTCGTCTGACCAGGTGACCAATTTTCCGCCGTGCGTCCTCGGTGCTGTCCGCGATGACTAAGCCGGCAATGTCGTCGGCGTATCCGACCAGGTACGTTTCGCGCATAAAGTCGGTGGCCAGCAGGTCGTCGTACCGTATGTTCCAGAACTCAGGGCCCAGAACTGCGCCCTGTGGAACACCAGCAGTGACCTCCACCGTTCGGGCTCCCTCCGTCGTGTCGTACTCGAGATGACGATCTCGGAAGTAATCGTCCACTATGTCGAGGACATACTGGTCGATGTTGAAGTCAGTCTTCAACGCGTCCAGTATGTCCTCCCAGCCCACAGAGTTAAACGCGTTCTGCACGTCGAAGGTGAGCAGTATACACGCCTTCCGAACTTGATAGGTGCCCGACCAGGCCCTCTTCACGATGGTGATGGCCTGGTCTATCGCTGTGATTGTCAATTTCTTCTTG
Organism: Ischnus inquisitorius; assembly: GCA_963924025.1. NCBI lineage: Eukaryota > Metazoa > Arthropoda > Insecta > Hymenoptera > Ichneumonidae > Ischnus > Ischnus inquisitorius. Next base: position 19,781,555 of record OZ001244.1, read on the forward strand.
CGGAAGCCGTGCTGATTTCTCGATAGACCTCCTGCTCTGTTTATTGCCTCAGTTAGGCGTCCCTTGATCATCTTTTCCAGTAGCTTGCCTGCGACGTCCAGCAGGCATAGTGGCCTAAACGATGATGACGTCACTGGTGGGCCCTTCCCTTTGTCCAGAAGGACCAAACGTTGACGCTTCCATCGGCGGCTGAATGTGCCTGTTGCGAGGCATGCATTGTACATGGTGAGGAGTATCTCGGGGTATTCCCTGGATATGCATTTGATGACGTTAACAGGAATGCCGTCCGGGCCTGGTGCTCTGCCTGGTTTCAAGGTCTTGGCAGCGTCCTGGAGTTCCGCCGTTGTGAAGGGTGGTCCGCGCGCGGTCATCGAGTTTCCTCTAGGGGCCCTTTGCGGATGCTGGGGGAAGAGATCGCCGATGATCATTTCTATGGTAGCTGGCTCCATAGGAGGTATGCGGCTTTGCTTACCCAGGCCCTTGACCGCGATCTGGTAAGCCTTGCCCCAGGGGTCCTCGTCCAGCTCATCGCATAGATTTCTCCAGCACTGGTTTTTGCTCTTTTTGATGGCCCTCTTTAGGGTTTTCTTAGCGCTATCAAGTTCGGCGAGGAGAGGGTCCGATTGTCCCGTCTGTCGCCTGCGGTTGGCCCTGACGGACTTGCGCCGTAGCGCCAGGCACTTTCCCCGAAGCTCCCTGATTTCGTCATTCCACCAGTAGTTTGCGCGTCTTTTCTCGCGGGTGCTCCTGGCTGGCATGGAAGCGTCGCAAGCGGTCGAGATGGCAGCCATCGTATTTTCCACGAGGTTCTCCACGTCTTGTCTCGTAACGGCCGGTTCGTAGGCGTGTTCTTGGGTCTGGTTCTTTAGGAAGTTGATGAGTTTTGCCTCGTTCAGCTTCCTATCGTTCCATCGTCGCCGCTCCTCTTCGTGTCTGGTGACGTTGGTTGGCGCGTTTCCGGTCGAGAACCGGATGTATTGGTGGTCGCTGGAGTTGTAATCCTCCAGGACCCTCCAATCCCATACGGCCGCAGCAGTCTCCGGGGAGGCGAAAGTGATGTCGAGGATCGACTCTCGACAGCCCGGTCTTCTGAAGGTGGAGACGTTGCCCTCGTTGAGTGTAGTCAGGTCGAGTCGTGCAGCCATGTCTGCCAGCTCGTTCCCTCTGGTATCGCTCCACTCCATTCCCCACTCTGTTGACTTGGCATTGAAGTCACCAGCCACGATGACTTCGCCGCCAATGCCGCGAATGGTGTCCTCGAGATCAGCGAGCTGACGTCTGAATGCCTGGATGCCTTGGTTTGGCGAGAGGTAGCAGCTTATCAGGGTGAAGTCTCGGAACTTCGCCCAGACAAAACCGTCGCTACGTCCGCTGCTCGTTGGGTGTAGGGTTGGAGTAACTACCCAGATCGCTGCGGTATTCGACGTGTCCGAGAGCCACGATGACTTCGGTAGGTTCGAGTACTGCTCCGATATGATGCAGATGTCGATGGGGTTTTCGGAGGTGAACTGCTGCAGTAACGCCTGAGCGGTCCACCCCCTTCCCAGGTTGCATTGCAGAAAGGTCGTCATCTCTGCCCTGTGGATGCTCCTTTCAGCGCGTTTCGATATGTTGTGCATCGTCCCGATCCGGACGCATGATCGGTGTCGAGCCCTTGTCCCTCGGTTGCCGCACAGAGTATGCAGCGTGGTGGTCGGCTGCATGCCGCTGCTTTGTGATCTGCTTCGCCACACTTATAGCATAGCTTGCTGCGGTCAGGGCCATTGCATCGGTTGGACAGGTGTCCATATCCGAGGCATTTGTAGCACCTCTGGATGGGATCATGCCGCCTGGTTCGGCAGACGACCCACCCAATCTTTATGCGGCCGCGCTCAAGAATTTTTTGAGCGCTTTTCCCGTCGAGTTCTACGAACGCGGTGCGTTGCCCTCGAAAGGCGTTCTTCGAGAAACCGATCCTTTTGATGTCCGCAGTGTCGCCAAGGTCTCGCGCTAGGGCATTATGGATATCAGCCTCTTCCGTGCAGGAGTCAATATCCCGGATCTCAATCGTATGGGTCTGAGCTAGACTCTTGACCGAGCCTTGCTCCCCGACCGCCACCTTTATCGCTTCGGTGAAAGATGGGCAGTTGTCCGAATTGCGATCCATCTCCAGCAGGATGTCTCCGTCCCTGGTCTCGCGGATGGAACGGATAGTCGCCTGATGCTGCTCCGGGTTTACCTTTGCCTTGATGTCCCTGAGTAAGTCCGCGTAGGACCTTCCCTGCGCGGGCTTTATCAGTACGGCATTTGCGCGGGTTCCCGAGGCTGTTGCCTTCTTCCTTTTTGCTTTCCGATGCGCGGGGGGTAAGGCTTGCGTGCTTGATGGGCCCGCCGCAGATTTCTGTGTGGCCGCCGTCTCGGTGGATGACCCGGTGCGCTTCTTCTTTTTCCTATTCACTAGGGTGAAGCCTCCCTTGGTGCCTGCGCGGCTGTCTTCCTCCGGGCCGAGGGGCGGGCTGGGTGCCGGGCGTTTATTCCTCGGCGCGCAAGGTGTCTCGGCTTGTCGCGGCATCTCACGTTCCCTGGCCTCGGCGAGAGTGAGCTTCCTTTGCTCGTCCTTCCAGGATTTCCGGTGCGTGAGGGCCTCTGCGATCAGAGCAAGGGCCTCCTTCACGTTGTTCGTGACTTCCGTGGGGACAGTTCGCTTCGATTTTATCAGCCTGGTGGTTTCCGTCAAAAGCACCTGGAGCTCACCGAGCTTGCCGTCTTCAAGCCCGATGGCCGTGTCCCGAGATATCATGAGTTGGATCAGGGGCTGGTTGAGGGATGCTCGCGCGTCGGTCAGTGAACCGCGGGTGCCGCCCTGGGTATGGGTAGGTGACTCGCTGTATGGTGGAGTCTTCTCCGTATTGCTGTTGCTTGTATCTTTCAGTGCTCCAGAGGCCAAGGCGCCCACCCCTGCAGCACTGCGGTCGTAAGATGACGACGCCCGGGAGCCCGCTTGCTCACTCCCTGTCGGCGCCGGTACTGGGGATCCGAGCCCCTGCACCGTAATCGGTATTTTCTTGTATGTGCCTTCCATATTTGTTTGTTTTGTCCTCCCGTCTCCAAATTAGCCAGCGCTGCGTCAGCCATCTCCTACGAAGAAGAGAGCCCGACCCCCACCACGAGGAGGTGCAGTTGGCGCTTGGACAGATAGGCTAAAGACGTTCACCTATCTGCCCTTTAGGGGGTCGTAGTAGTAGTAGTAGTAGTAGTAGTAGTAGTAGTAGTAGTAGTAGTAGTAGTAGTAGTAGTAGTAGCAGTAGTAGCAGTAGTAGTTGTATTTATTTATTTTGCCTCATGGGGTGAAAGCCCCTTGGCAAAAGGGTTAGCCATTTTTACGTAGATACGTATTACATTTTACAATTATTCACACTTATATACTAAATAGCTTTACAAATAACGCGCGGTACCGTATAGGTTTTCCTTCTATATTTGAAAGTGCTGAAAGTTATGTTAGACGCGTACGTTCACCCGCGCCTACGTCTCGCGCTCGCGTCGTCAGGGAGTCGTGGAAAGGGGCAAATCGGCTTGGAGCCGAATGATCACGCGAAATTAGCTAATGATAACGAGAATAGGTTTTATTCACAACGTTCCGAACACTCGTACTCGCGTTCTAGCACACTCTCTCTCGATCCTCGCGCGGCCGTCTACTTCTCGCCCTATCTACTACCGTTCCCGTTCTCGCACTCTCGTTCCGATCTCGCTCTATCTACTTCGTGCTCGCGCCTATCGCTCACGGGGGTCGCGACTCGACTGTCGTTATCGATCCTACTATCAATCGCTTACGGGCCGCTCGAGTGTCCTGCCACGTCGGCCGATCACGTGGGACATCGTCGCGCGCGTGTGTTTAACAGTTAGTTTCGTTCCGTTTCTCTTTTTTATTTTTCTATTTTTTTTTTTTCCTTCCCGGGGCTTAATGATTTAGGATGAAAGCTCGCAGAGTTAGCGCCCCCGTCATATAATAATATAGTGCTTTAGAAGCAGCAAGATCTGCATTCTCTAGGAGTGCCGTTACATTATTGTTGTCGCGGAAGATAGAGATTTAAAAATTTAGTTCTTAGACACTCATAAATCGGGCATACTATAAAGTGTTCGACAGTTTCTAGTTCATTACGGTTGCAGATTGTACATAGTTCTTTCGGCGTTAAACTGTATGACATTCCGTTCCACGTAAAACGACAATTATATTCGTTAGCTAGTGTGACGTATTTTTCTTCTAAACGATAACGCGAAACTCTAAAATGCAAAAACTAAAAATAAAACCAAAATCAGACGAAACCGAACGAGATCTAAGCTCAAACCAAACGGGAGCGTAAAAAGTAAAACGCGAGATCGAAACTTACGCCCTCTTCGGCCGTTTACCCTCACGGATGCATTAACGTCCCGGTGGGCGCCAGTTAATTTTTGTATCGCCGGAATTAACAACCGGACTCGAACTGGAGATCGGTGGAGCAACCGATCTCCGCAGGGTTGATTTTTGTTTCGCCGGTATCACCAAACCGGACTAATTTGGCGGTCGGTGGAGCAACCGACCCCCGCAAGGACAAAACGAAACAAGAACAAAACGGTAACGAGAACTAACGCCAATGCATTCGCGAGAGCGAACGGTTGCGGAAATGCACGGTTGCTCAGGATGCGGGTTATGGTAGAGCGTCGCGATCTGAGGTCAATAGAATAGCCACGAGAACACTAATCGAAATCTCGAACGTCGGGAACTTTTAATAATTGGCTGTAAAGCCACGGGAACGCACACAAGTGCATCGCGAGCGCTCAGCCGACCGAACGATCAAGGCGAGCAAGCGAGAGCGAAGCGAGAACGGATCGACAAATTCGCACAGAACTAAAACTCACCGAAAACTGCATATTAATCCAAAAATGCGCGGGAGCCTGCACCTAACGATGCACGAGAACGATATCACGTAAACTGCACCTCGAGAGCGTTAACTAGAACGTCTCAACCGAAGAATCAACTCGAAAAGAATTTCTTCCGAAATCCTATCGAGGATAGCACACGCGAAACACACGAACGATAGCCGGACGCGAGCGAGAACGGGACAGGTAGGCCGTACCGTGAGCGCGAGCGAGACAGCACGACTACAGCGCGAACAATAGGCCTGAGCCATAACAACACGGGAGCGCGAGAGAAGTCCGAGTTGTCTCGAAGACAGCTCTCGGTAGACTGATTTGCCTATCAGAATATCTCAACGAAACATCATCATTATTTCGGAAACCTTGATCGATAGCTACGGCCCTCTCAAACTATTTCACGACGTTATCGACACGAGAGCCAAAAATCTTAAGCGGTAACGGTGAATCTAATAGGAATCTTTGCAATCGTTTCCCCTAGTCAATGCGCGAAAACAAGGCACTCATCTAAACGAAAATAATCGAAAACACAGCACAAGGTGCTCCAACCTTGCCCGGATCTAAAATCAAAACTCCGCCTGTTCTCCAACGCATTGCACTATCGTATGGGGTGCCGGATTTGCACCGGACTTTACCGTATCACAACTGAACCTTGTCGGGACTTTCCCTTACTCGGGCGTTTAACCATGCGTACTTCTCCACCGAGTAAGGTCAAGAACGCCGACCAACTAAACGTGAACGAAATCTAAACCGGGAATGAATCGACGGAAAATAACTAAATCGTAAACAAAACTGAAGCTAATAATACTAATAAATCAGAACAAACTCGATAAAATAAACTGCAAAAATCCCAAATCGAGAACATACCGGAACTAAACCGTAACGCGAAAAGTTAATGAGAGGCAGCTAAACGAGAACTATAACACCAAAAATCGATATCTGGAGAAAATCGTACTTTTTGTGATATTTGTGACGATGATTCAAAAAAATCACGTCACACTAGTCGTACTTGCGCTTTGAGTCTAGTGATTGCAATGGGGCACCGTCGCAAGAGATAATGATCTTCGCTAGGTTCAAGTCATCTTGGGATTGGCATTTTAAAGCTCAATTTGGCCCAGTCCTCTAAATCTTTCGCTTCATAATACTCTTCAAATTTCGAAATAATCTCGTCTGTTCTATTTTCCCAAACAATCGGTGAGACGTCTCTCAGTATATCGGCACCTCCAATTTTGTTTAGCATCTCTCGTAATTGTGAGACTGTATTAAATTTAACGTTCGCATTGGTTCCATTGGATAAATGTAAAAGCCTGTAGAAGCAGATTTTAGCTAAGTTCGTGTTTTTCATTTTTTAAATCCTTATAAAGAAATTCCATGTCATTTTTAGGGCCGTGATAGCTACTCTCGAACGACCCAGTTCTAATCTAAGTGCACAGTTTGCAGTATTTCTTGGGAGTAACAAGAGTCGCTTAAAAAAATTCATCCGAGCTATTTCGATGTTTTCAAGATATCTAAGGCCCCATGTCTGTACCGCGTACAGGAGGGTTGCGCTGATTATGCTGTCGTATAGCTTTGTTATACTCTGCCAGGAATCACACTTCGCTTTGGCAATTATCGATATGACTGCTCTGTTCACCATTTAAGCCTTCGCCATCGCTTCGTTTGCTGCATCGATTCCTAGCGAGGTCGTCGTAAACGGGACTCCGAGATACGTGTATTTGTTAACAAATTATAGTCTGTTTCCGTTAAGAGTAAAGCCACTGCGGTCTCCCTCCTTAATTTTACCTTTGTTCCTAAAGATCATGACTTTTGTTTTACTTGCATTGACAGTGAGACCATTTTGGTTGCAGTATTCCTCAAGTGCCCAGATTTTTCTTTTAAGATCAGTTTTTGATTCTGCAAGGATAATTAGGTCATCCGCATATAACAACATTATAACATCCGCGTACCCATCAATGTTTACCCCCTCAAGCTCTCTCTCTCTCGGGTAAATCTTTCGATGTCTGCAATGTACAAAATGAACAGAAGGGGGCTTAGGGTTTCCCCCTGAAGAACCCCTTCTGTGACTTGTATTTTTTGAGATAATTTACCTTCCACTTTAACCTGAATGGTCGCACTGTCGTACAAGCTTTTAATCGTTCTTAAAATTTTTGCGCTGACGCCTTGTTTAAAAAGTTTGGCCCATAATTGCCTATGCGGGATCGAATCGAAAGCGCGCTTAAAATCTACAAAGAGACCGTATACTGCGCGCCCGCCTAATCTGAGTTGGAGTTGGATTGCGCTGGTTAGTACAAAAATTTTGATCGGCACAGCTACGTCCTGCTCCGGATCCCGCTTGATATTCCGGGAGTATGTCAGCTCCTTCCGCCCAATTTTGTAGTCGTTCCTTTACAATCTGGGTAAACAGTTTCGTAATGCTATTTATCAGCACGATACCTCGGTAGTTTAACGGTTCTCGTTTGTCTTCCTTTTTATGGATCATGGTTAGTACCACTTCGCTCCACGCTACCGGGGTTTTTTCTGTTTCTAAAATCTTATTGAACAATGTGAGTATATAGTTGACCCCGGCTTGGGGAAGCATCTTATAAAATTCGTTTCCCAGATTGTCAAGACCTGGTGCTCTTGCGTTTTTTAGTTTAGAAATGTTTCGTTTTAACTCGTCGCTTTTGATAGGCGTGTCTAAGTATGGATGGCGAACGTCAAGAAATATCGTGTTGTCGTAAACTTTTTGCGGGAACGTGCGCTCATAGAAATGCCCACACTCGTCTTCTGATATAAACGACAAGATGGTTTTACGTGGTTTGCCTTTGTTAACCGTCTTCCAAAAGTCAATAGAGTTCTTCGTATTGGCAAATTTGTTTATAATGTCTTTATCATACGATTCCTTTTTAGCCTTAGCTAGATTGTGTTCTAGTTGTAGTACGCTGCTTTTGTAGTGTCGTTGAAGCCAGAGTCTCGGTATTCATTTAAATGCTTTTGTGTTATTTTTTTTGCTCTCATACACTCCCCGTCAAACCACGGATTCTCTTTTGGGATTTTAGCTGCAGTGTTTGTCGTGTTTATAAGTACCCCGGATTCTACTCTTGCCTTATACATTGCATATCTCAAGGTCTCACTTAGAGCTGTCACCGAGCTCTCACGCGTGTTCTGTTCCCCTGCGTCTAATTGGAATTTGAGTCGGAAATCGGTCTTATTGTTATCCGTCCATCTTGTGAATGTCTTAGCGGCAGCTTGAGTATTGTCTTTGTCGTCTGGTTCTTTGCTTATTTTTATTGCTAAATCTAGTCTCATCGGGAAATGATTCGATCCTGTTTCCGTGAAATTTACTGTTAAGTCGTCAATGTAGTTCAGTCCGTTTATATTTGTCCAAATCAAATCGATCACGCTCTTTCCTACCCCGCTCGAAAAGGTGAGCTTGGCAGGCCTGTCGCTACACGTTCTTCCGTTTATGCAGATATATCCGTTTGCGGTCATGAAATTAAAAAACGTTATGACTTCCGCTAGTAGATTTTTGTCGAGCGATTCTCTGTTTTTGTGCAAGCTTGTCTCTTCGAGCAAGTTCTCCGGAACCTTGCCAAGTTCTCCGATTCGAGCGTTAAAGTCTTCTCCTATTATAGTTATTGCATCTGGATATTTCCGATTTAGGTTGTCGAGCGTGATCTGAAAAATGTCTAAAATTACTGCGAGGTCAAGTTTCGGCTTAAAGTAAACAATTCCCGTAATTAGTCTAATTCTTTGCACATAATGACTTATAAATATCCACCGCTCTGAGATCTCTATAGTTTCTGATTTAGCGACCGCGGTGTGCGTCAGCATTGCCAGTCCGCCGCTGGCTCGACCTTGGGTCATGTCCTTTGTTGCCTTCGCCCATGTTGCACTGAATTCCTTGAATTATCGTGGAAGCTTCGTCGGATTTATCGTAGCCCAGGTTTCAGAAACTCCGATGATATGGGCCTTTTTCTCGTTCTCGTAGTTAAGGAGATTCTTCAAGCCGTGGCAGTTCCAGAACTCGATCCTGAGGCGTTCGGTGGTCCGTTTTTTGAAGGCTGGGAGATGATGTTGTTGTCACTTTTGCTCGTCGCCGCATCTTGAGTCGGGTTACGATTTATAGATCTTTGTTCTTGGAGCGTGACGAGTTTGCCAAGTTCTTCATCCCAGCGCATCCAGAAGTCGTTGATGAGGATTTTTTGATGTCCTATTTTGACCGTTTGGTTGATTTCCCTTTCCTCACGTACGATGTCCCGAATATTGTTTTGGATTGTCCGTTCCGTATATGTGAGATCGTTCTTTATGTAAATCGGTTTATTTCTGAGTACTCTCTTTTTATTCCTCATTATTTCAAGTTTGGTCTGGAAGTTTTTTAGGCTTGTGTGCACGATTTTCTTCCCTGTGCCCACAATTTTGACGGCGGAGACAGCATCCGGCAGCTCAAATTCCTTAGTTAAAAATGCATCTACCTCTTCCCATCTCAAGTCGGTAGTCGTTAAGTTGAGTCCTCCGATGATGATGTTGTTTTTCCTGTTTGTTTTGTCTTGAGTTTCGAGATTTCGTGTCATCATATCAATCTTTCGTGCTAAGTCGTTGCTGAGTTTCGTCGGTGCATTGTCGTTGAGCGCGATCGCCTTTGTTAGCTTTCCTTCTATTTCGGTCACCCGTTTTTCCAGATCCATTTCCCTCTGGGTAATCGGTGGGTCACGCACTTGCTGCTCTAGAGTAGCTAGTCTCGTGTTAACAGCAGTATGCGATACTTTGTTTTCGATGTCCGTGGATTTTATTTCTTCCTTCAGCTGCTGATTTCTCCTCGTAGAGCGGAGTTGTTCGAAGTCATTTCAGTTTTCAGCTCGTTAAAATTTTTTGTGTTTTCTTGTCTCATCGCGTAGATTTCTCTCATAATGTTTTTTAAGTAAAAATTTTGCGTCGGTTGTATAGCCCCGGTATCAGCTGTAGACGAAGAAGTTGATTCGATTTGAGCCATTACGTTGTTATTTTTCTGTTGTTTGTCTATACTCGGACTCGGCGGCGGTGTACGTTTGGTCAATGTGCTTTTTTTGGTAATTGTTTCTTCCAGGTTCACTTCTTCAGAGCTTTCGGAGCCAACCTGGAAAAACATGCGTTTACGTGTGTCTTTTATAAAGTAGTCTGGTGTGGTTGATATGCTATACATCACGTTTTTCCTGGGCCTGCCTCGCGATCGTGTTGTGTTCGAGCTTTTGTTATTTATCTTCTTATTGACAAAAATCTTATTTTTTAATTATATTTGTTACGAAAAAAAACTGTGGCGGGAATGAAATGATTGATTAATTTATTAAATATAATAAAAAATTTAATTTTCTATTTTTTTTTTATTTTTATGACTAATTTTCAATCAATTACGATTTATTTCGATTTAAAAAAATTAATTCCTATTTTGTTTATTGTTATTTTACAAAAAAAACTGCAGAGGGTGCTGGAGAACTGGAGAACTGCCTTCTCCAGTACTTTTCTTCCCGCTGCAGCACTTTTCTTCCCGCTGCAGCACTTTTCTTCCCGCTGCTTCACTTTTCTCCCCGCTGCTATACTTTTCTTTCCGCTAGTCAAAAATCGGCCACTTTCCACCCGCCTTGCAGGCATGGAATATGGACTTTTCAGCGTAGTCGGGAAAAAACAACGTTATGTTTATGTAGAATTAGATTAAGATTTCGACTTCCGATTCGTTATTATAGTGTGTTCAGTAATTCCGGCGTCGGCTCAGTCAATTACCGGCTTAGATGGTTAAAGTATCGACCACGACGAGGATAGTGGCAGACCTCACTTGCCTCCCGTCATACGCTGATTTTCGACTTTTGAGGTGAGTCGTATGGGAAGGTTAAAAGGTTCGGTGCAATTCCGACGCTCCCCAAAGGGTATTATATTTAATTTTTATTTAATTCAAGTTTATGGTTAAGTTACGATTGCGTTGGAAGGTCATGATCAGCGGCTACGATCGAGCCGCTGGCATGAATTGCCGAATAAAATATATTTCAATTACGTGGTGAGCGTCGCGAGTATCCAACCACGAGTCATAGCGAACGGAAAAATATGACGTTACTGATTGTTCGAATTTCGATTCGCGGATTCCGTTAAGTCTTTCGTATACCCGGAGAGGACCCTCAGACGATAGCCACCACGCAATTAGGAAACCAGTTATCTTCGCGCTCGCGACCTGATCGATGCTCTCTCTCTCTCTCTGGCTACCCGGTAGCCGTTATATCTCCCTCCACCGTGCTCTCTCCCGGGTTCGACGCTTCGCCTTCGATCCCCGATCGCGAATAATCGCCGTCTTCCTTTTGTGCGGATATTCGTACGTGGTTCGTGATAACGTGCTATCTATCTCCGTGTATGAGGCCTATGCCTCAGCATTTGAGCAAATTCAGTGACAGTTCGTGAAATCGGGAAAACTTATTATTTCAATTTTCGAATAACGCGATGTTACCTCTTTTTAATACCGTAAATTAGTCACCTTGGTTCGTTATTAATTATTCGGGATGCAGAATCGCAGTGTTCTGTGCATTCTACGATAGAATAGTTCGGCGATAAGATTTTACTTCGACCACGAGTTGGGAATGCTACCGGTGCGCAGCGACTGGATTAGGAATAGAGGCGGCGAGAGTGCTATCTCGGTGTTGACAGGCTAGCGTTGAAGAAGAGGGTGAGCGAATAAGGTTTCTCTCCCCGCGCCGGTTGGCAGATACTTCGCGTATTTCGCCCATGCCCAGTGGCGGCTGCTCTCTTCCGTTCCCCAATGTTCTCTTTTCTTATTTTCGGTATTTTATTTATTGTATTTTCTTGTGCATCGTCTTGATGTGTCATTTTCGCGCTATCTTTTCTCCATGAATATTAGGAAATTTCGGAGTGATCAATAGTGAAACATGTAAGCACGAATCGACTTGGCTTAATTATTATTTTCCTTACTCTCTCTCTATACTCCGAGGTCGTCCAGTCCCTCTGTCCACCACACTGCACGATGAGCGAACCGAGTATACCGCGACCAATGCCGGTAGTTCCGAAGCCGATAAGTTTTAAGTTAAATTTTATCTTTTCTTTCTTTTCTTTGGGTAGTGATATATGAGTTTCGATTGCGGCTACGCGGTTTGTTTGTGCCGCCGATAATTAAAGATAAACTGGCGCTCAACGACTCTCGTGGCGACGGAAACCATGGAATAGGGTGAAGTTGGCGTGACTTAAAAATCACGTTACAACACAAAATACCGATTTATTTTTACCTGCTGCGACTGTGTTACCGTCAAAATAGTAGAGAGAGAGAGAGAAAACTTCATTCCCGGCTGTAGAACAAACATCGGTAATTTACAGAGGGCGACAAATATTCGTTGCAATGGATTTCCGTGACGATTTCATGAGATGCGAAGATTCCTCGTCCGTTCAAATTCCTTCGAGATGGCTGCGATGTTTTATTATTATTGTCCAGTCCTGTGCATAGTTGTCGAATCAAATTGACGACACGTGACGGACCTCCCAAAATTTTGATTCGTTTGGTCGAATCATTGTCAGCATGAGGATTCAATTTTACCATTTGACGATCGACTGATAATGTTATAGAGTAGATTGGAGTTTCGTTCCTTGGCTTCTTCGTATTGGCCTCGTCGTGTGGTACGTTGTCGATGGAATCGTGAGATCTTTCGATCAATACCGGTGCAGACAAGCTCGTTATTCCGCCACAAGATTTGTCTGGAAGAGCGACACCGGTAAAGTCGAGATCCTCTTTTGACATTTCCAAATCGTTTGACAAATTTGTTGTTAGATTTGTCTGCAAATATTTACAGCGGGCTTCTCGTCCTCCTTCCGAGTCCGTTGGGTGTTATTCTCGAAAGTATGATGACTATTTGCCAATTTCATTTTGTCGAAATCCAAATTGTTGTTCAATGTGTTGTCGATGAATGAACAATCTTTTTTGACAGACATCGTCGTGACAAAATTCGTACTCTCTCGCGAGGCTTCAGGTGAGACAAAAAGTTCGACCAGGCCAAAGTTCTCGTCGAAATTTTCTGCATCCGGTTGTATTGTTGCAGAATTTTCCTTGAGTGCGGCTTCGTTGTCGGATATTATCGTATTGTCTTCATCGATTGTTGAATGATGGCATCTGTCTAGTCGCCATGTGTCGTTGTCATCACTGGACTCGGTACTTTTCCAGGTCAACACCCGTTGTAATTTTTGTCTATGTTCTTCGCCTTTAAATCGACGATCGGAACTTGTACTCCAATAAGAAGGCGAACGATGCTGATTCTGTGTTGCTTCTCGATGATTGTCGAATTGTTGATAGGTGAAGGAAGCATTTTGTATAGTTGGCGGATTTTGGTATTCGTCGAATTGATGTGTATCATCGTCGCTATCGCTCCATTCACTGCTTAGGCAGAGTAAACCTTTTCTGCCAGAAAACGAGGAAAATTCGTCGACGTGATGACTGTTGCTCGAGGACCAATCGTTCATAGACTCACTAATATAGTTCGTCATGTGTTGGTAATCATCCCAGGTCAAACGATACTCCCCTGTTATCCAGTAGCCTTCAGTTGTGAAACGCGTAACGTTCAGTACGACGAAGTGACTCAGGAATTCATGATCTTCATAACTCAGGTGACTTATATTCTCGGCCAGGTCGGAAATGGTGTCCAATAATTGGTTGTGAGAGTATCGATCAGAAATAGGAATGTTCATGATTCCCATTATTCGTCGATACTGATCTTCTTCCAGGTGATGTTCGTCCGAGATTGGTTTGCCTTTTGATGTAAAACGTGTGGTTTTTAATGTGACGAAGCGACTGAGAAATTCCCTTTCCTCGCGAGTAAAACGTTGCACGTGGGGCATTGACGGGTGGAAATTTTCGTTCGACATTGTCGATTGAAAATTTCGTCTTAAATTCGTTAATATTCGGTATTCAGTTCCATTTCAATTTTATTCTAGCTATCAAACTATTCGATAGACAAATCGGTTTATTAATCAATTTAATTCAAAGTATCGATCAATTAGTATATTAAATGAATCGAATTATTGTCCGGTTCCAGACGTCCGAGACAACTTTGAATCTATTTTCGTCTTTATTCGACGTACTATCAATTGCAGAAATTCCGAGGGATTCAATAATCTTTCTACGGAAACCATCGAGCCCTAGAAGCTGACTACTGCTAATAATAATCAACTTCAAGTTATTCGACGATCCAGCGTCTACCATGCTCGAATACAATTATTTTCCCAAGTTGTTCGACGAACCAGCGTCTACTTTGCTTGAGTATAACATTTTCAAGTTGTTCGACGAACCAGCGTCCACTATGCTCGAATACAAATTTTCCAAGTTGTTTGACGAACCAGCGCCTACTATGCTGGAATACAATTATTACAATTTATTTTTCGTAACTCGTGCATGAATCGCGGCACTTTCCATGGCAGTCTTGTGAGCCGCAAGTGGCCAATAGCATGCCAGTCGCGAACCCGTGGTGAAATTATAAAGTCGCGCATGCGCAGTTCGTATTTTGTTCACTTTCGGCCCTTGGGAGTTTACTTTCGACGTTTTCGCCGCTAGAGTCATAACCTCACTTTTCAGTGTTCGTCTCGCGCGACTGCCATTCCAAGTGCCGCAGATTCATGCACTCGTTACGAAAAATATGATGTGCAACGAGGGTCGAATTGGCGATTGCGACTCGTGTGATTGCAGCCCTCGCTTCGCTCGGGCAGCAAACCTCACACTCGTCGCAATCGCCAACTTTCGACCCTTGTTGCACAATATACGATTGCCGAAACAATATTACACGTTTTCATTGTTGCCGATCAAGAGACGCGGTAGCGTCTCGACGCGAAGTACTTAAAGTCAAGACGCTACCGTGTAAGACCACGCCAAAATGCCTGAAGCGGGCCGCATTTCAAAATAAAAACTCACGGCAATTAAAAAGTATGCGTTGAATCGAAATTTCAACGGAACTTGTACCATATATTATCGATATTAGCTTTTAAATGAGCCCAAAGCCAATTAAATCCGTGAAGCCGATGTCGAGATATGATAATAAGCATTTTTTTCATTGTCAAGATTTTTCGTAAAATTTTTCAGTGTTATGTTATGTGTTACCTCCGTAAAGTTGCTCTTTGTAACCTCCATGAAGTTGTTCACACATACGTTAGCCGTTCACTCAGCGAGAAAAATTGTAATAGCGGCTGATCGGCTGTCGCATACATGGGTGTAATCTCCGAGTGACTCGTGCGTGTGACAGCAGATCACGTATTTATGATTTTCGAAAATACGGTGGTGTGAAGAACACATGGGTTATGTCGGCGGTTGAACAAAATTTTTGTTTTTTGAATAAAATAAAAAAAATAATAATTTTATTGTACAAAATTTTTTTTTTTAATAAAATAAAAAAGAAAATAATTTTATTGAACAAAAGTTTTTTTTTAATAAAATAAAAAAAATAAATAATTTATGGGTCGTGTCGATAACGAACTCCATCGACTCTCTCGCGGTGGTCGTGTCTCGACAAGAAGGACTCCATCGAGTCTTTCGCATCGGTTGACTCTCCGATAAGAAGGACTCCATCGACTCTTGCGCATTGGTCGTGTCGTGACAAGAAGGACTCTGTTGAGACATTCGCATCGATCGTCTCTCCGACACGAAGGACTCCGTCAACTCTTTCGCATCGGTCGTGTCTCGACAAAGGTTGTCGACGCAGTTCTTCTTGTCGGAGACACGAACGATGCGAAAGAGTAGATGGAGTTCTTTATCGACACGACCGATGAAAATAATTTTTTTTTAAAGAACATTTTTTTAATAAACGATTACCCTCCACTGTTTTTGTTCTCTATCTGATCTATAAATAAAAAATATAGCCAACAATCGATCGATGATTA
This sequence comes from Ischnus inquisitorius, assembly GCA_963924025.1. Classification (NCBI taxonomy): domain Eukaryota; kingdom Metazoa; phylum Arthropoda; class Insecta; order Hymenoptera; family Ichneumonidae; genus Ischnus; species Ischnus inquisitorius. Next base: position 19,797,308 of record OZ001244.1, read on the forward strand.
TTAATTATCTTTCAAAAATTATTAAAATCTAATCCAAAAACTTGTTTATTTAAACAAGTTAAAAATGGACGCCAAGTACTGAAAATGTATTACATAGTATTTTCACAAAAAATGTTAAATCATATGAGCCAGGTAATGGATGTTTTTATACATACAATAATGACAAACCGAAAAGTTTACATTAAGAAAAAAAAATTAAAAAATTTAAAAAATGCGCATATATAAACGTTGATTATTGCGTGACATAATAGACGTGCCAAGTTTTTTTTAATTATTATTTTCGGCTTAGCATAAACTTTTTTGTAGTAAACAACATTCGGATTTTCAATTTTTTTTCTTAATGTAAACTTTTCGGTTTGTCATTATTGTATATATAAACACATCCATTACTTGGCTCATATGATTTAACATTTTTTGTGAAAATACTATGTAACCAATTTCAAGTACTTGGCGTCCATTTTCAACTTGTTTAAATAATACAATATTCGACGATTTCCATATTTTGGCGAGACAATATTCGACGGATTTAACATAATCTTCGCGTCACCAGTCGCGACATTTCCTTCAGACGTGGAGTCGGAACGCGACTGAATTTTCTATATTATTCTTTCATTTGCTTTCGATGATATCTGCGCCCGTTAAATCTCGTCGATTTTATCATTTGGAATTCAAATTAATTTACACGTGTCGCGGTTCGTGGCAATATCTTATACCCCTACACTATCAATAGGTGACCCGCGGACAGTGTCAACCAGCCCTAATGTATTCAACGCGTCTCTACTTTACAGACGAAGTGAGACAATCTATTGAAAGGCACGATTGATTTTTGGCAATATTATCAATCGGTAGTCGACGCTCGACTCAAATCATATTAATTCCCATTGAATATAATTTTCTCGATTTTGTTTTGCGTCGAAACATTATTTACTTGAATTATTTAATTTATCTAAAAGTTTTAATTGGCAAAATTTTTGTTCTTTGTTTAATAACTTAATAATAGTTACTTATTGAGCAATAGACGTATTATGTTATTTTTATTTCAATAAATAGCATAAATTGGCGAAAAGAGAATTTCACGTTATCGAAATAATATTCGACCGTCGAAAAGTCGAACAAGGCGGATAAGCGAGAAGTGACTCTGTTAACGCCGCGCGATCGCCCGTCGATCGGCGCGATGTTTACGTTTGGTATTGTACCGCTCACGAGCGTGACCGGTGAGCCGGCCGCTACTACCTTTTTGACTAACCTTGATACTTCGCCGTACTCGACTTCTCTATTTAAATTTTCGACAATAATTTTCAATGATTTTACAAAGACGTAAATAAATAAATAATTTTACAGAGACATGAATCAATAAATTAATTTTTGTAACGCATGCATGAAAAGTGCCAGGTTATATGCGGGCTGGCCGCAACATAAAGTGGCGCTTTTCAAGAAGGCGTATCGAAAATACTGAAACCGTGTCGTAAATACGCGAAACCGTGTCATAAATACTCGAAACCGTATCGTAAATACCGTGCGCATGCGCACATCGGTCCTTTATTGGCGCGCCCGACTAGCAACATAACCTGGCAGTTTGCATGCATTTGTTAAAAAAAAAAATATGCGATACTTGTACGTAAAAGCGGACTCCCGACGGCGGTTGTAAAGTGGCTGCACTCGTCTTCTCTCGCGTTACAAACAACACTCGGCTTCGCCTCGTGCCGTTGTAGCGCTCGATCCGACTCGTGCAGCCGCTTTCCAACCTTCGCCGAAAGTCCGCTTTTACGCACTAGTATCGCAAAGTACTATAATATTATAAAGACAATTCCCATTATGTTCAGAAAATTCTCATTTCGTCATTTATTTGACAATACAAGTTTTGACGAAACTGAATAAATTAACAATTGAATACATTTTCCAACGTGCCCCACGTTGGGCGCCAAATGAGACAGAATATCTTTTGACAAAATATCCCACCTGGCGCGGCCTTGGTCTACGGCTGCCAGGGCTCTGAATTTAGTTATTTACTTGACAATTTTTCCTATGTGGGCGCCAGTCAGTTGTAAGAAACCGACACTTAATCATTTTATTAAATTTAGTCGACTAGCCTTTGACAGAGAAGTAAGAAGGTTTCAGTTGGAGGACCCAGGTGAGGAATTCGATAAAAGAATTTCGACAAATTATGAGTCTACTCACGTTTTAATTCTCGACCAAAACCTTTTGACGAATTCTTCACAATTTAAATATAATTTTAATGCGATTCCACGCAGTTCACAATTAATAAGTTTTCTCTTGACAAATAATATTCTTTCACAAAGATTAAATAAATCAAATTCGACGGAATAAGTATTATAAAATAGGACGAATAGGCGCAGCCTCGAAAGCCGACGACTCCTTGCTTTCACACGAGCAATCGGGAGGGTTCTGTCTGTCGTCGTTCGTCTCGCGCTCTCTCGACGACGGCTATCTCTCCTCTTTTCGAGATCTTCCACCTGTTGGTTTGATGTAGGCATGAAAGTAATTGGTCCGGATCCGCGGTAAGTTTACATAATATTCGACATAAAAATGAAATAATTTTGACAATGTACCTTTTAACAATGGTTTTGTAATTAATTTCGACATTCAAAGTATTGAAGAATGCTCATGTTGACGAGGACGAGAATTCCTGTCACAATACTCATAACGGACATCGGGTCTTACGACTCCTCGGTCAAAGGTCGACCGGGTCGGTACTTATCCCGTTACAGCATATATGTAATATTTAGAAAAATTGTAAGTTTCTATTGTACATCTTGTACCATGTCTTCATGACTTTTTATCACCTTCTACTATCGTCATGTGCATACACACCGTTTCTTCCAATTGAGGCCCAAAACCTCTATTTTCCGTCTTTCCAGATTTCGCTACGAATTGCCTAACTTTACGACCCTACATTCTCGGAATCTAATACTTCTGTTGTTCCCAGCGTCTCTCACGACGTGTCCTCATTTACCACAGTACTTTGACCCTCAGTGCTGTCGTATGCCATGAGACTGACTTTTTCTGGGACGCCAATAATATTGTTCATTTTTATTTTTTAAATTATTTATATAAAATTTTTATTAAAAAAATAAAAATACATTTGTTGTGCGAACGCTTGGGTTATGTTGATTCACCTTCTTTTTTCACTATTTTTTGTTTAGAATACACTTCTTTTTTAGTACTTGCCATAACTTTTACTTTTTTGGAAAAAAAAGTTTTTGATTTTATTTAACTTATTTTAGAAAACTAGTGAATATTGAGTAAAGGATGACTCTTGAGGTAGTTGTTACTTTTTGGCTAATATTTCCAATAGAGTGTGTCGATGATAAAACCACAATTTATGGTTTCATTACGGCAGGGACCGTAAAAGGAAGGTTATACAAGGTTAAGAGATAAAGATCGCAGAAAGTGACATTTTTTAGGTACATCCCACTTCTTAGCATTTCGCTCGTTCAGTATAAATTCGCCACAAATAATTACGAATTAAACATTATCAAATTACAAAAAATTAACTGCTAAGCTACGTTTCATTTGTAATTAACACAGATATTTCCTCGAATATTTTTACACAAAATTTCGTTTATCGTTCATCCCATTATTTAACGAACGTTAAACGAACGTTTCTCGAAATTGAACTTTTTTCTCAACTTCATTTTGCGTTCTTTAATCACTTTCTTTAAAATTGTTATTATTATTAAACGTTTACGTTCGCGGATAACCGAATATAAAAATGTTACTGTCAAGTAAAATTCGTCGACAGACAGTAGCAGACGATAGTAAGCCGAGCTAAGCGATTCGAGCATGCGCAGTACGGCGCGTAACGCCAGCGTAACAGGACACTTTTTATAATAAATCGCACCCCTCGACGGTCACGATGCCGAGATCTTAGCAACGGCTTAACCGATTCAATCGCTACTCAGCGCACTGGAAAGCTTGGGATCAATTCGTATCATAAAAGTCTCATTAAAAATATTCTCCGACATGCAGTTGCCAAGATATCATGAATCAAAGATTTACTTTCGGCATTCTCGAGTATAAGTGGAGCGGCAGCGCGGCACGCTAAAAAAATTTTTTTTTAGTACTTGGCGTCGAGGCGCTACCGCGCCTCTTGATATGCATTGTAATAAATCGGACGGTTAACACGTTCGAGAAAACTCCGTTCCGCGATTTTTCTCTTTCTTTCTTTTTTTTCCATTCGAGCTCTGAGCTATCGGAGTTGGCGCTATAATTGGAAAAGGATGAAACTTCAGAATAAGTCTCCTTTCATTGTCCGGAGACGGAGATACTTTTGATCACAAGTTTCGGGACAAATAGGAGTATGGAAATTGTAATGTTGTGTTATCTTGCTCCGGAAATCTAATTGGTCTATTGCGTTGGTTGTGGCTATTTCTAGTTCGTCCGGTATGGCTGCATCTCGGCGGCCCTTGTGCTCGTACGAGACGCAGGTCTACTCTATGAGTGTTATATGAATAACACTCGCGGATATTCGTCGAACCGTCTCAACCAAACACAAAAGCTTCTGATATTTTTAATCGTCGATTCTCATTACAAAATTCGTTGCCTCCCGAGACGTTCGACAACGGAGCTGGCCTGATTCAAGGATTCTACGTATATCTCGTCGACGGCTGATATGCTCAAGGGCGAGAAACTCGAAAGATTTTACGAACCTGACATGCCCTTATCTGCGGCAGGAATGCGCGGGGATGCGAAGCATGCAGCATTTACACGTTGCTCCGCACAGAATGCGAGACGCATTCTTCAATTATTGTCGCGTACAACGCGATGCTTGGATTTTCTTTTTATTCTATTATTTGAAAAGTTCAGTGGCTCGACCTTCCTACGTTAAAATTCACACTGACGTTGGGCTGTCGTCGAATCGTGGAGCTGTGCTGACCAAAGATGCAAGAATAGAACACACACGTACTACGACCGAGGGTTGGGCTATCCCAATATTATAGAATTCGCCGCGAACGATTCAGGGAGATCGACCTGTTCCCGGATGCCTGAATCTGTTACGATCAAACTGTTTTCGCGTGTTGGGCGATCCCGTAATAAGAGTTTTATCGAACATAAATGCAGGGATCCAGGCCTCTTTCTCAAGAAGTGTCAGCAAGATGCCAGAGATATTTAAGGTTTGCTTTCACAAGGAGTGTAGGTGGGTAGTCGGAACGATAAACTGAGAGGGAATGTCGCGTTGCTTCGGCTTTTATACTCTTCGAGAGTACCGTTATTCACGTCATTGATCGGACGATCAGTGACGTAGCTGCAACGACGATTCTTCCTTAATTTCGGTCCTTAATTTTTAAGAAACGGTGAGAATTTCTCAATTCGAATCTGCGATTTCGGTGCAACGGCGCTTTTCTTTTAAGTTGCTCTATCATACGCGCACCGTTTCGCACGTAGGCGGGGCTTGGCCCTGCTAGAGGCAACCATAGTTGAGGCGTTCCGCCTGCTAGTTTCTACTTCTGATTAGTCAAAATGATCGCCTTACGTAGTTCCTAGTCAGAGTGATTATTTTGGAACGTGATATTTTCACGTGTGTGGTTTTTTTTAAATATTCGTGCTCTGGGCGGCTGGAGTTGGTCTCATCAGATTCTCTCGTTTTGTTAGGAATGAGCCTCAACATCGTTCGCACCATGTTGTTGGTCAGTTCACAGTTTCACGTGTCATTGTATTGTCATTAAGATTCATTCTCTAGGGATCCATCATCTCTGTTACGCCTCAGGACAGTCTCGAAAAAGTGTCAATGCATGTACGGCACTCTTCGTCTCGTAGCATCAGCCCGACTATGTCATCGGGTGTAATGCGTCCTGTCCTGTCTTCGAGTTGTTGTCTCGGTACCGTTCATCGTTTACACACGAAGAACGTGTGTTCAACATCGTCGCGTACATGTCCACAGTACTTGCAGTCTGGCATCCGTACCCGTTTCATGTTATGTAGATAACTCCGAAAGTATCCGTGTCCAGTGAGGAATTGGGTTGGGTAGAAATTTACCCCCACAAATTCCCGTTCGAACCATGTTCTCAAGTCGTCTTGTCGTCCACTTGTCTTGGTTGTCCATCGTGCGTGCCAGTCCGGCATAGTCTTCCCCCTTTCGCGCCTCACCGCATCAGCCCTTTCGCTCTGTTCGTCACTTTCATAGATCCGGTTCCATTCCGTGACTAGTAGGTCTATCGGAACAACGCCCGCCACAACCTAGACCGCCTCTGCCGGGACGATCCTGTACGCGCTCGCAATCCTTAGTGCTCCCTGTATTTGTACGTACGTCATCGTCTTTCTGCACTTCTTGATGGCCAGTGCGTCTGCCCATATCTCTGCACCGTATAAGAAGATCGAATCGGCCCCCGACATGAGTAGTCTTCGTGTCGACGGTTTCGGTCCATGCGTGTTCGCCATGAGACGGGTAAGCAAAGCAGTCTTTGCTGCCGCCCTGTCGGCAGCTCGATTTATGTGGGGCCAGAATGTGGGGCCAGTTTCGTATCCAGGGTTATCCCCAGATACTTGACGTCTCCCCTTGTTTACGTCGCTTCTGTCCCGACCATCATCGGTATGACCGTTGGTGTCCGTCGTCTCGTCAACATGAGGACTTCCGTCTTGTCCAGTGCAAGTGTCAACACGTGCTCCGTCACCTATCTGTCTGACCGCCTCATGACTTTATTGAGTGTCCGCTGGGCCTGGTCCGCGCTACGCCCCACACTCACTGCCGCTACGTTGTCAGCGTAAGCGACGAGCGATGCGTCACATGGCATCTCTAGTCTCAGCACGCTGTTACGCACGCACGCACGCTGTACGTAACGTATAAACGTTACGTTCCATAAATCCGGTCCTGAAATCGATCCCTGTGCAACCCCCGCGGTGATACATTTAGTCACCCGTCCTTCTTCAGTCTCGTACGTTATCTTTCTGTCGTTGAGGTCCCTCAGTGCCCGGGAAAGGTAAGGAGGAATCTGGAGAGTGCCTTTCAGCGTTCTCGGGATGTCCAACTATCGAGCCGAGTTTCAGCCGTTCCTCACGTCCAATGTCACCAATATCTGCAGAGGCCTTGCCGCGTGACGGGCTCCATCAGTCCTCCTGACGGTCTCGATGACCTTGGCGATTGCCCCATTCGTCGATCGCCCCTTGCGAAAGCCGTGCTGGCTTTCTGAGAGTCCTCCAGCCGCCGTTATCGCGTCAGCTAGTCGTGGTCTCAGTACCACATCGTAGAGTTTTCCCGTCATGCCCAAGACTCAGTGGTCCACAGGAAGATGGCATGTGAGGCTCTCCCTCTCTTTTACTAAGGAGAACCAGTCTAGCCCTCTTCCATCGCGTGCTGACGATCCCTGTCTTGGGGCATTCGTTGTACATGTCGAGGAATAGCCCGGGCCTAAGGAAAGTCATCAGCCGTAGGACCTCCCTTGGTACGCCGTCCGGTCCAGGGGCTTTTTCCACTGTAAGGATTGCCAGGTCGCGGTTTAATGAATCAAACTCTTTCTTATTCCGTGTTAAATTCTGTTAGTTTATTCGTCGTAGCGTGTCGACGGGGGAGCGTACCGTCTAACAGTTAGGGCTGGTGGTCGAAGACTGATGAAAAGGAGCGTCTAGGCATAGGGCCTTGACGCTCTAAGTCAGCGCGAGAGGTATCCCTCCGCGCTGATAACGGCCGCGGCGGATGCTAGCCGCGCGACAGCTTGACCGTTGCCGTGGGCCGACGATCGGATTGTCGCTCTCACGGCAAAAGTGCTGACTATGACTTTTGTTATCTCGCTTCTCAGAAGGAGAAGCGAGTGAGACTTTGAATAGTTAATAATTGAAAAATGGTAAGAGGGGACCGTTACACAACCCCCCTTGGAAAATTCGTCGATGCTCCTGCATCGCTGTATAAAGAATTTTTTGTGTTCGTGTGTCTCTATACAACATCAAAAGTTTTGAATTTAAATAATACTCTAATTTTTGTGTAAAATTCTGTTTAGTGTATTTATATGTTCTGTGCTTTTTTTCTATTTAATTTTGTTGGTTGTTGACTGTTGATGTCCTGATTGTTGTTTAAATTGGTTCCCTTTCACTTGTTTTTTTTCTTGGTTCGATATTCGCTTCGGTACGCTCTTGTTAATTTATGCTGTTGGTTTTGTGATGGGGGGTCAGTTTCAGAATACAATTACGCGGAAACTGGGGTCTCGACAAGTCAGAGGGAAAGCGGGGAGAAAGGGGGTTTGAAAATAAATGCTGTAAATGCGGAAAACAACAGAAAAATACGCTAATTATTCGGGGTTTGCCACGAGGCGATCCACAGGCGTGCGTGCCTCGCGACGAAGGAGAAATGGCTAATAGGGACGATCTGATTTCCCAGCGAAACGGGACGACGGACTTCCACTAGCGAAATGTTCAGAATGTCGGGGAAATAAAGCAGCAAATATTCACAATAAAATCGGGGGGCAAAAACTACTACAAAACTCTTAGCTTGGGCGCCAGCTACCTTTTACGGGGTAACTCCGTTTAACGCACGCCACGAGGCGTCGAATATTCTCGATTACAATGTCACGGGACGGCCGGCAAGTTCAACGGGAGGGCAGGGGGCTCAGGGGAGGTTTAACTGATCTGTCGGCTCGCAATTTAATGCCTTCGGCTAATCAGGGGTCTTTTAAGGGACGTCAGGGCGATTCACGGGGGAAATGCACAAGATACACGATCGAATTGTCTTATATGCTATCGCGCCACTCACCACGTGCACGATAAAGTCGCCGGGGAAAATGGCGATAACTAACTTGACTCGAATGCAAAGAAGATCCGTCGATTAAACACGATAATCGACTCGTAACAATGTCGGGGCCGGGTCGGGGGAAGATACTACTAAACGCGGGAGGGAAAACTCTTTCACACGGTCGGATATCACACAGTCACTCTCGCGAATTCTCTTACAAGTCTCTTGGGACGGGAGAATCGCTCACACACGTGCTACGCGGCTAGCGGCTCGAACGAGGCTCACGTCGACGGTAACGCTCTCCGTCTTCTCGGAAGTCTCCTTGTCTCTCAGCGCTGCGGATGTCGGTGGTGGGAGAGAGAGACAGGTACTCGGCGTTGGTCGATAACTCGCTCGATCGACGGGCGAGGTGTCAGATGGCGGCAGCGATATCGATTGATCGTCGCTCGAGGCAGTGAGCGACGATCGCGAGCAGCGGGCGGCGGACAGCGTTTTCGGTGGGAGAGGCGACGGCACGGCAACGTCGGAGAACGGGCAGCAGCGAGGGCTCTCGCCGTCGAGCGAGGATCTTTCTTCGCTGTTTCCCCTTCTCTCCCTCTATCTCGTGCGTTGTCTCGGCTACTGCTGTTCGTGTCGTGGGTCTTCAGGAGCGTTACTTCGGTCTTCTCGGGGGGGTATGCGTGGGAGGACGGTGCGGGCGCTATTCTACGCGTTGCAAATGCTTAGGCTCCGTGGTGAGTGGAGCCTCTGATCAAGTTCGCGGGGATTAATCGAAAACGGGGCAAAATGCATTCAATTTAACGGATATTTCGTTACAGATTCTACGCTGATCTGTAACAGCCCAAAGATACTGTTATTTGTTCGTGTTAGTATCGGTGGTTTGGTTAAGTTGGACAGGATCAAATCTGGTATTGAAATGTAATGAAATATATAAAAGAAATTTTGTCCTGTTTCGTTCGTTGAGAAGGTTTGTTTTCCAAAACGCTTGTATTCCCTTTTTTTTTAATTTTTGTTTTCTTTTCTATTGGCTTTTTGGTTTAATTTTCCTCTGTTGAGTAAGCCGATGAGTAATAAATTTGCCGGATGGAATGAATCGTGACTGGGATGGTCGTAGAAAAAAATGGCCAACACTTTATCGTGAAAAAGCGCAAAAAAAACACTTGTCTTTATTATGAGAATAAAGGTCGATGCACAGAGTCAAACAAATGGGACAGTCAATATGAGTTTTCACTGATTAACTACAACGATAACTGCGAATGAGATTGTATTAATACTCCCGCGCGTTAACGCGGTACCGAGTGTGCTGTTGAGACGAACAGAGGAAAGCACGGACTTGACGTTGCCTCGTGTTGAGCAGAGTTTAAATGATGATGCACTCTTTGATTCATGATTACGCACCGTTGCGACAACCTGAGTAAGATGAGTGAACCCGGTTAGATGAGTTTTATCACATACGAGTGAAAACGAGTGCTCAGAAAAAAGGATATAAACCGATTCCCGATCCTCCTATTGGTGTTTTGAATATAATTTAAACTGTCCTCTTTTTGTTTATGTTGATCTGAAACATTCTAAATCCTTATTAGTGTTAGGTTAGTGGCTTCGACGTGTTATTTGGAATCAATTCGCTTGAGGTAGCGATTCTGGAAAAAAGAGAAGAGGGATGCATGGTTAAAGAAAAAAGATTTTGTTTAAAAACGAGTTTCGATTATATTTAATTTGAATACCAAAACTTGATGTGAATTTTAGAAAAGAAAAAGAAATGAATTATAGAATTTTGCATATAGATTTTGTTGATTATAATTGTTTACAAGTAATATATGAGTAATAGAAGTAGTAATAATGATAATGGTCAACAGTTTATATGGGTATAGTTAGTGTTTAACATGTGCGTATTTTGTCTCTGTCTCTGTTTTTCGTTTTAGTCCTGTCTTTTTCGTTTTTTATCAATATGTTCAAATTTCCGGTTAAAAAGATTTTTGTTCGGACGTGGTTTGTAGCTTCAGTTTGCAATTATTTTCCACATATATAAGGTGTGAGGAGATTTCCCAGGCTCCTTCACGACATGGCCCCGATACCCATAACCTCACCGTCAGAATGACACAACAACGAACCCACGACGAGATAGCCCCCCTCGATCGCCTGCAGGGCACCCTGGGCGCCAGGTACTCAAGTACCATCGATCCTAGATCGATTACTTATATAGTCCCTGAACGCGAGCGAAAGGGCCCCGTACGGTGAGGCACGACATACGGCCACTGAGAACCAGCTAGCTCAGCCCGTCGGGGAAAATGGTAGAGGGGGGTGGACGAAGAGAGTGACGAAACGCGGGAATCAAGTTTATGATTAGTTTATTATAGTCAATCAGATCAGGGTAGGTAACATTTGGTAACCAGATAGGGTAAGAATAGAAAAACTAGAAAACCTCCGTAAGAGTAGCTAGTAAAACTAAGGGAAAATAGATAAGAATATTAAGCAAAGGTAGAAATGGAAAATCCTGACGGTAGTAGCAAGTGAGGTTGATAGGCAACCCCTAACGAAAGAGAGTAACCTAAAGAGAAAGATAGCCCAAATCATCAACGGTAGATAACATAATCCAGAGAAGCTAGAGAATAGTAGATAACGAAGGTAATAGAGGATCGTTAGCGAGAGAATAATCCGAAGAACAAAAGAAAAAGGTAGCGAAATTCTAAATCCTAGCAGAGAGTAAAGGCAATAGAGAATCGATAAGGCAGCGAGTCACCAAGAAAGGGAGAAAGTCAACGAAAGAGATAAACAAATCTTAATAATCGGAGGTAGTAATAATTAATAGAGAATAGGTAACGCCAGATAATAATTGCAGGTAGTAATAATGAATAGGGAATAGGTAACGCCAGATAATCATCGCAAGTTGTAACAATTAATAGAGAATAGGTAACGCCAGAGAATAATCGCAGGTAGTACTAATTAATAGAGAATAGATAACGCCAGAGAATAATCGCAGGTAGTAATAATTAATAGAGAATAGATAACGCCAGAGAATAATCGCAGGTAGTAATAATTAATAGATAATAGATAACGCCAGAGAATAATCGCAGGTAGTAATAATTAATAGAGAATAGGTAGAATCGAGAGGCAGAGATACGCAACACGAAATCATAACGGCGAGAGAAAATGAACAGGCAGTACTCTAAATAGAAGGTAGGGGGGTTGTAATTGAAATTAAGATCGAAACGCGATAATCACAGGACGGCTAGAAAATCCTATCCTAAAAGATAGTAACCTAGAAGAAAGAAAAACCAAAAGGAAACGAAAGTAAAAGCCTCGCAAAGTGGTTAACTCGAATGGCTAGATACTATCAGGCAAGGTACAACGGAATAAGAGAAGTCAACGGGCGATAATATCCGGGGTTCGAAACAGTGAACGAAAATAATTAAAAATGTGAAAGGTAACCATAAAGATTGCGACTGCCAGACAACTCAGGAATCCGCAAATAAAAATAGAACGTACTCACAGCACAACCCAAAGAATCAATTTAATCCATGTGGTCTCGCAACACCAATATCACGATCACCAGGTACCACAGAAAATGTAGAGAATAAACTTCGACCAGAGCCGAGCCGGCCGGAGTTCGCGCGAACACTGCTAAAGCCCATTGAAAGGCTACCACAAATAAAACACACGCGAACCGATTCGCAAACATAGTTATTTTTCTCGGAGAATGAATTTAATTCGATGGACACGTCGCGAGATTCCGGCCGACTCGCACGAAGACTGGGAACCGAGGTCACGGGCTCACCTAGTGCCGAACAGCCGAGAGCGAAAAAGGGAAGGTGTTACAAATTCACCGGATCGTCCAGAACTAACTGTGCGCACCTCGTCGCTGCTCAACGAGACTCGGGCTCACCTCTCCCCTTTCTCACGCGACAATGGAATATGAGGTAAATAGGTTTCCGAGAATTCAATGGGCAGAGAGGCAATGACAATGGGCTCGCCGGCTACCGGTACCTAGTATATAGATCACGCGCTCGCCGTTGAGCGTAGGTACAGTAAATAAGTTGGAATATTCGAGAAGCGATACAAACACGCGCTTCACACGTGATATAGGAATGAGCTACAGGCAGGGCTTCAATGTTCAGCGATATTATTCTCGAGAATTTTCGAGACTCTTTCTCGAAGGACTCGATATCGGACGAGTGTCGCGGGGGGAGACCTCCCTCGCGAGATGAAGCGTCCTCGATCTTTGCGGTGGGTCCACGCGATAACAGAAACTGCACCCTACTACCTCTTTTCCAACTCAACCCCCATTAGCGAGACGCCGTTTAACACGGGCCGCGAGCACGAAATTTTCGAAGGGATGGTACAGCGCCGGGCTGTCAAGTCAGAAGTAAATAGGCGACTGGATAACTTCGGTCATTGTACCTTATTTACTTCGGCATCCGTTTCCGGGAATCATGATATTCGTGATCCGTCTGAAATAAGTTATTGAAGCCCCTTTTGAATCCTCCTCGGATTAACGGTACCCATGCGGTACCGTGCGGTACGGCTCATGCTCACGAGAATAATAACAGTAACAACGCTTCTCGAACTAGGCAGTAGAAAGAGAACACTGGTGACCACGAACCTTGGTTTGGCTTCGAATATGGGTAAACTTTGCTGAGAGCGCGAATGAGAATTTAATATTACGAAAAAATGATACGGTCTAAAGTAACAACTTTGCGAGGTAGATAAGAGGCAGTTCGATAATGAAAGGAAACATAGATACTAGATAATAGATAAAAGATAGTAATGATTAAAAGATAATGATACGGTGAGTTCTGGACGAAATGGCTCGACGCCCGGGTGATCAGTCCGTGCTCGGCGGGTGAGATATTATCTCCGAAGATTTTGGGATGTTACCAGTAAGGGGTCAGAACCCCAGTGAGGACTACAACTCGTAGGCACAATGACAATTTATTGACGAAATAGAAAACAGAGTAATAAACGATTTCACTTTACAATTTGCCTCTTATGCACACAACTTTACAAAGTTACCTCACAAGTCAACTTTAAGACTTAATTCCGCACTCGGGATCCAGGTCCGACCCTCACCCGCCAGTGCCACTTAATACGTTCCCTTGCCCGGAACACTCTATGTTACCTTTTGGATTCCAATACAGAATCCCTGGGACCAGACGCACAGTTTCTCGAGTTAAACCAGACTGTCGAATGCTCGCTCGCGTATCATTATATATCGAGCGAGAGCATCAGCATTATTTATTAGACAAAACATTATTTCTTAAAGCTCCGCTTTTCATTATTTCCTGTTTATTTTCCGTCGCTCCAGATTCCGTACGTCCACGGAATGTGGAGGCTCCGCGCTACTTAAACTGCTGATGCGCTGCTCTACTTATCCGCGATCGGGAATCGCTCGATGCGTCGATCGCCCAATCGCCCGCGCTGCACTCGATTTCGGTAATTGTGTTCGCGCTCGGCTCGCCCGCTGCTCGCATACCTCGGTTGTTGCGCAATGTATCTTCCGACAACAACCGGCGTACCCGGGGTACAACAGCCGTGTCCAATGGGTCGTAAAGCCGACCATGGCTCCTCTCGTGCGGGTGGCGGGACGAAGGATGTCACGTCACAAAGGATATAGGATAATGATTATTGCATATATAAAAAATATTATTATTATTAATATTATTTTGCACTTATTTTTCTAATTTTTTTTTTGCCCTTCGGTAATAGCAGCTATCTCACTCTATTTCTCTACTAATGATTGCTGTTGGCCTATGTGATTGAACTAATTCCACGGGTTGTCGATAATATGAGACGATCTTGTTTGACGGTTTTGTAGTTCATTGATTAATTTCGGATATTTCTGTTTTCTGTATTACTCTATGCATAATAGCATTTTTTTTCGCAAGTTAGATATTTTACTAAATACTGAAAACTTTCAAGCGAAAGTGAGTAATAGCAAAATTGTACCGATGGAGATCCCGCCATACTTAAATACTAACGAAGGAGGGCTGGAGGAGGGCTGGAAGGTTGAGACTCTGTGGTTTAAATAATGGGATTTTGATTGATCTTTTGCTTTGGTAATTACAGCTTTTAACGCTAATTCGTTTCGAGTTAGCTAGTCGCGAAATGAATCTAGGTTTAAAAGTCCTGTAGATATTTCTATTTCAGTTCGAATTTATGTTTCCTACATCGATTCCTGCTATCGATTTCTCGATCATTCCAGTGATGTTTAATACAGGAGTGTATGGAAGGTCTAATTTGATTACTGAGGTTATCTCCATCGTCGGTGTGAACATAGTTGTAGGTGTTTTGACTTGGCAAAATGATTCGATTTGAACTATCCCGATATTACTTATTACTTATGAGTTACTTACTACTTACTTACTTACTTACTATTATTACTTATTGTTTTGATAACTAAGTCTCGATTGTCGCAGAGGAAATACAGTTTTTCCGTGGCAAAGATGATAACTGCCCTTTTTAATGCGGCATTGCGTTCCCAACACGAAGCAAAATTGAGTTGCTGTCAGTACGTTTTTCTTTTCAGAACATAGTGATGTTTCAATTTCGGATATTATTGTGTTTTCTACACGTGGTTGTTGTTGCACAAACTGATTCTTATCGCAATTATTTTTTTTTTGCGTTTTGTTGGTTCGCGGTGTACCTTCAGTTTTCTGGTACGTTCAGCGATTTTTGATATGGTGTTGTTGTTGTTTTTTTTGTTGGAGATCCAAGCATTGGAGTTGCTTTCTCGTTTTCAGTTGCTCTTTCTATTATCCCCGTTGTTCGAGGTTGAGCAACCTCGCGAAAATCCGATGTTGATGGTTGAGGACTTTGTTGTGGATCTTGTTGAGAACGTGAAGGTGATCTGAACGTTGGTTTCGGTGACGGTTCACCATCGTTCTCGTTGTCGGTGGAGTTTTGAATGCTTATCGGCAACGGATCGACTTCGCGTTCTATAGGGATTTCGTCAGTTTGATTCCATATCGATTATCAATTCGTTTTCCGTAGTTTGTTGCGTTTCGTTATCTTTTTAATCAGAATCGATGTGCCTTTTCGGGCTATGATCTTTATGTTGCCTGCTTGGGCTATCGCTAGCTTTTTGTTGCCTATTTTGGCTGTCCTTTTGTTGCCTACTTGGGCGATCGCTAGCTTTTTCGTCATCCTCTAGCTCCGTCGAGCTATCTTCTTCTACCGTTAGGAAATATCGGCCAGTTATCCCCTCGGTCTTCCAAGTCTTGCGTTTCTTGGTCTTGTCGCCCTTGGACGCACTTTTGGTCTGTTCTTTAGTGACCCTGTCCTTTGGTCGCAATCTTCGCGTTCAAGGTTCCAGATTTTTTGCGTTTTACAAAACTTTTGAGTCCTTGCCCTATGTCGTTGTCGGATGGTTCTGATGTTGGTGAATCTTTATTGATGGATGAGTCAATTAAAGCTTCGGTCCCCTTTATTTCTATGTTTGTAGGTAATTTTTCGGTTTTTTGCATGGTCTCTTCCGGTGGTTGCAAAGTCTTTCCCGGGTCGGTCTCCATTGGAACAGTATTCGGGTGTTCTGGAGTTTTTGGTATTTCTTGGTCTTACGGTTGTTGGTACGCGGACGCTTGATTGTCGTCTGAGTTACCAACATCCTCTTGAAGCGTTAGCTTTTTCCGCGGGACTTGATGTACCAGAATTTTCGGCGTTTGATGCACGATACCGAGGTTGCGAAGATTTGACAAATAACATTTTTGCGCTTTTTTTTTTGTTGTTATAATTTCTGTACGCCAGAGGGTTCTAGAGATGACCTCCCATCACGATGTTGCGTGAGGTAGAATTCGGGGATTTTTTGAGGATGTTGTATAGCGCTTGCTCGATTTGCGTGAGATTGAAGTCACTATTTTGTGAATCGTGATTTCCTCTATCTCTAGAGTCATTGCGACTGTCTCGATCTCGAGAGTTACTGCGTTGCCTTGAGTTATTATGTTCTCGTCAATCGTTGTCGTGTCGAGAGTCGTCTCGATCGCGGAAATAGTCACGATCGGATCGACCGCGTTGTCGACCACGCGAGTCGTTGGAATTACGCGACCTATCCCTGCTGTGATTACGTGAGTTAGGGCTAGGCGAGTTGTCTCATGAATGCTGCGAGTCGCTTCTGTCAAGATCTCAAAAATTACCGCGGCTGCGTCCAGCGCGCGATTTTGACTGATTGCGTGCTTTCGGATTTTTAGCACTAATGTGACGTACGAGAGAGGGGGAAGCCCGCTCTCGGCGTCGCGAGTTAATCTCCGCGTGAAGCGCGGAGTGATATTTTTATTTTGTGGGCCGCTTTGCCCCGTCCCATACGGGCAGGTTTCTCGAATTACGCTTGGTGGGAAGGAAAGTGATCTGTGACGAGTTACTTAGCGTTATGAATAGTTTTTTATATTTGTAGAAAATATGAGGAAACGATTATATAATGATGGGGATACATAAAACAAATCCGAATACAAGGATGGTAGAGTTTCTGGAAATTAGGAGACGAATAGTTTCAGCTTACCAATGCTAACGTCGGTCACACCCACTCTTCCATACGCTTACTCACACTTACTTACTACTGAACAGTTCGGTGGTAGTTCGGTTATATTGAAGTCCCCGGCGGGGGTTCGTAGTCTTAATACTAATGCTCGAACACAAGCCGTCGAGTTTTCACTAACTGTCTCTACAAGAGTTCTTTTAATGTTCGATTTTTTTACACTTAACTTTAACGCGATACGTTTTACGAACACTATGTAACCACTCGCGAGGTACTACGGGCCACTATGGTGTCTATCTTTGACACAAAGGATCTTGGCAATCCTCGAAAGAGCGAAAGAAAAGACAGTCCCGCAGAATCAGCGTTTGCAATTCTGCAAGCTTCGAGGTACGAAGTCGCAAGGTATGAAGAAACTTCATACCTTGCGATCTCCGTTACTTGGGAATAACAATATAAGATATGCGAGGGGATACAATTTTGCAGCGCATCGCTTGAGTGCAGCTGCTGTGTGAAATCACACCCCAGATGAGTTCAGCGGTGCGTTGTTGCTGAGGCGACTTGCGTCTCGCATTTTTCTGGGAATTTTCCGTCGGAAAATTCGCGGAAAAAATACGGGACGTAACACTAAGCCGTCGGTTTTTTCGGCGATTTTCGACGTAGTTGCGAGCGTGTCTCACCGAATTACAGTCGGATGTTTGGTGACTGGTGTTTTCTCCGTGTATTTCGCAAAATTTAAATTCGGGATTATTGACAATATCGTCCATCTCATCGGAAATTGACGTGAATCCTGCTGTTGCTTGCG
Organism: Ischnus inquisitorius; assembly: GCA_963924025.1. Classification (NCBI taxonomy): domain Eukaryota; kingdom Metazoa; phylum Arthropoda; class Insecta; order Hymenoptera; family Ichneumonidae; genus Ischnus; species Ischnus inquisitorius. The sequence continues at coordinate 19,815,254 of OZ001244.1, forward strand.
TTTCTATTTCGATTGTTTTCTCTTGATGGATTCCTTGCCTGCGAAGCAGTTCCATCTCGAGTGATTCCGCTGCCATAATGGCTCCATCAATCGATTGCAATTTTTTGTGTGTAGGTCAATTACTAATTTGATTGGAAAGTCCACGGATGTACGCTCTTATGATCACTTTATTAACTTCGTTTATTCCGTGCGTTAGATATTGAGATTGAGCGGGAGCCTTATAGACTTCGGCTAAGCGCTCGTGTATACGTTCCGTGATTTTTCGGGTACGCGCAGAATACGTTTTTACCAGTTCGTTATAATTTTGGCTGTTAGTTTTCAGTTCGAACTCTAGATCGAACAGTTCGTACGGTTTTTCGAAGTAATCCTTTGCATCTTTGAGGAGTGTTTCCATATCTGCATCAGTCTTGACTGCTACTATATTGGCTGCTTCACCTGATAATTTGCGGTGTAGCATGTCCGAAAAGGAGCTCATGTTTTCTGCAGAGACCATGTTTGCAGCGTGTCTACAAGGCTGCGTAGACTGTTCCAGCGGTGTGTCTTTTTAGTTGAACGATGGTATGTTGTTGAGCGCGTCGCGGAGTGTTAAAAAACCTGAAATATCATGGTTTTGTTCCGTGCGAGATCCATCTGTGGTCGCAATTGTGGCCATTGTGGCCTGATAGCGGACGCACTGATCGTGTGTTGCTTGTTAGCAACAATCGATAACAATCATTTGTTCTTAAGATTACGCTTATGCGGTGTAATTTTGTAAGGGAAACTTGTGTTGTTTATTTGGTTTTTTGTACTTTGTTTTTTTTTGTAATTGATTGTTTGAGAAGAGGAAATAAAAAAAAAACAATTATTTATTTTAAAAAACTAATTACCAAAAAGTATTTAAATCGTTGAAAATTATTGTGTTGAATTGAAGCGATTGTTGAATCTCAAAAATCGTTTTAAATGCGGTAAATGGTTTGTTATTAAATTAAAAGAATGGTTTGTGCAATGTAAATAATTTTTTTTTTTTTTTTTACGAAATTGCAACAATTGTTTAAATAGTGTAAATACTGGAATAGTTGTTCAAATGTCGTAAATGATTTTTTTGAAGTTGACATAATTGTTTAAATAATTTTGTAAGGTTGAAATGATTGTATAAATGTTATAAATAATTTTTCTCTCTACATATATAAAAAGATTTGGCCGCTGTCGCCGCCGCCGCCGCCGTGTATAAGAATCGAGCAAAGCAACGGCTGCCATAGCAACGGTCGCCATGGCAACGGCTGCCATAGCAACGGTCGCCATGGCAACGGCTGCCATAGCAACGGTTGCCATATATAAGAATCGAGGGACTTAGAATATTTTCGTCTGCTCCCCCTCGCCCTCAAGAATCAGAAGGGAGTATGTCCAGACGACGACCCCTCCCCCCCCTTCTTACCCAGAATCAGAAGGTCGTATGCCCTCAGACAAAAGCCACGTATTTTGGGCCACGATCACCGTAAAGACTTAGAACATTTTCGCCGGGATTGGGGGCGGCGCGGGAGGGGGCAAGCAGAAACTTTCCAATTTCTTAATTTTTGTATTTTTTTGAGATTTGTTTGTCAAGTTACATAGTGTATGTACACGGCAGCGGTGGTGGTATATCTATCTCATTTAGAGAGATATCTCAGTTATCTCCATATTTAGACTTAGGCTTTAGGGACTTAGGATATTTCAGGCCAAGGTCCCTTTAAAGACTTGAAATATTTTCCCGGAGGGCAGGGGGGGGGGGGGGGGCAAGCATACATTTTCTAATTTCTTAATTTTTATACAAGGGAGTCCGTCGGTAGACGCGAAGCGAGACAGACGTGTTGTCAGCCCGCTCTCTAATTGTAATCGTTAACGTATAAGACGCGAGTGATCAAGCATGGCTTCGATCAGTGAAATAGAAAGCCTACAGCAAAAGCAAAAACAAGAATTAAGGGAGGAGATAAGAGACGATATTTCCCACCAAATCTCGAAAGTGATAAACACCGCAATAAAAGAGGAGATAGCACCAATCGTACCGCAGATAAAGCGAAAAACTGAAAGTATCGAAGCACTCAAAAGTGAAAACGAAAAGCTAAAAGCGGAGATCAAGAAACACGCGAAGTTAATCGAAATAAACTCGAAAAAAAACAACATAATCATCTCGGGGATACAGGATGAAGATAAAGAAACGGAGCAAACGCTTAAAGAGAAAATAAAAGTATTATTCGATGACAAGTTGAAAATTCAACTGTCAGTAGACTCAATACACTACACCCGTCGCCTCGGAATATATTCCCAAACAAAGACAAGGAGAGTGCTGGTCGCGCTACACACAGGTGAGGCGAAAGCTAAAGCTCTTGCCCGACGCACACAACTAAAAGGTACCAACATATACATCAACGAAGATCTGGACAGTGACAGCCGCAATACAAACGAACAGCTGTGGCCTATAGTGAAACAGCTGAGGCAATGCGGGTATAAACCGTTTATAAGAGGAGACAAATCAAGGCGGAGGGAAAACTCTATACGATAGACGAGGCAAAATCATTAATCGAACGAACACAAGAAACGGAGGGAAACACATCAACAGTAATGGAGATCAAAAAACAAAAAGAACAAACCCGAAAGTCTCCCGCGCCGAAAGCCCACGATGCAGCTGGAAGCTCATGTATTAAAAATACCATGCCCGAGATGACAAGCACACCGAAACCCACCGGCAGCCAGAAGAGAAAAATCGACAGAGAAGACGCTGGCGGCATGGATATGTTTGTAACAAGAAGCGTCAAGATCCCGAATACGAAGGAATGACTAAAATGCGATACAGCAACACAGCAGAATGCGATCGACAGAAGAGAAATCCCAAAACACTCAACGTATACTTGTGCCGGAGATAGAAGCAAAAAGGAGATAAATTACAATACAAATATATTACAAGTGTGTACGTGGAACGTCAACGGATACAAAAATATGTTCTCTCTCAATCCCGAACAAGCGCAAACGATCGCAGCAAATGACATTATCGCTCTAACAGAAACGTGGAATCTTAGCGAAGAAATATCACCGCCGAATTTTCTACGAGACTTTAAATGTTTCACGAGTCCTGCCACGCGCGATAAAAGCAGAGGCTGAGCCAGTGGAGGTATAATAATATTTGTGAGCCCCACGGTAGCAGCCAACGCACGAATAATCGAAAAAACAAACCTGTGGGTATTTATCGAAATAAGAACGCAACCAAGAACAGCTACTATCGGAGCGATCTATTGGCCGCCGAAAGCCGATATAGAATTTTGCACCGAGACGTTAACCGATCCGGGTTAAATGAGACCAAACAAGCAGAGTTTTACTGTATCCTGCTCGGAGATTTTAATTCTCGACTGGGAGACCTAAACAACATAGACAGCGACATGCGGCTCGGATCATCACTCCACACCAAAAGGCGAACGCTCGACACCGTAATAAATAGAAGAGGCAGAATACTCAACGAAACCATGGAAACACATGGATTTATTTTATGTAATGGACGAACAAAAACAGATACACCTGCGAATTACACGTATATATCCAAGGTAGGATGCAGTACCATTGATTTTATATGGGTTAACCAAACATTAGTAAATAAAGTAATAGATTCCTATACAACAGACCTATCGGAAGCCACTGACCACTGTTTATATACAATAGAATTAGACTACGATCACCCTCTAGACTATCGTATGCGAGAAAAAACGACGCAATCATTTGAAATTGAAAAAATAATATGGTCGAGAGAAAACGAAGCAGCCTTCCAGTATAATTTGATTAATTCGAGTCGACTATACAATAATCCGCGGAATAGTGAGGACCTATACTATAACCTAGTAGAGGCAATTATTCTAGCCGCCTCGGAGGCGAATATGATTTGTAAACAGAAAATATACGTGGGAGATGATCTACCGAGAGCACAGAACGCTTGGTTCAATACAGAATGCCGGCAACTCAAAGCAGATCTGAACAGAACAAAGAATCGATACAGCAGAGCAAAAAATTCAATTGACCTTCTCAACAAATATATAGTAGCCAGAGATACATACAGAAATCGAATTAAGGAAATAAAAAAAATGCACAAAGACGAAATACTCGATACATTAGCAGCAGTTAAAAATGGAAAATAATTCTGGAAAGCAATCAAAGCATTCAAAAAACATGACGATATAGCAAACCACATAGATCTTGGACAGTGGACGCGCTTCTACAACAATCTATTCCCCCCGCAACAGTACTTCTCCTTAGACAACCTCGCTGATTACAACCCGAACCTAGACCGCCCATTCGCTCTCGAAGAACTAGAAAAAAGTATCCGAAATTGTAAACGGAACAAAGCACCAGGGCTAGGTAAAATCACTAACGATACTATAAAAAGCCTACCTCCGGCATGGACGCATTACCTGCTAAATCTATATAACACGATACTGGAAAAAGAAATAGTCCCAAAAGATTGGTCGAAGGCCAATATGAGAATGCTGCGCAAAAAAGGGGACAAGTTTGATCCTTTCAACTATCGCGGGATATCACTTCTTAACACCGTAGCTAAAATATTCACGTCGTTAATAGCAAACAGGCTAATCAAATGGGCAGAGAATAATGCGATCATACCGGAGGAGCAGGCAGGGTTCCGGGCTGGTAGGAGTTGCCAGGATCACATATTCGTCTTAAGTTCAATAATTAACATAAATTTAAGCGCAAACCGAAAAAACACGATGGCAATATTCGTAGACTTTAAACGAGCATTTGACTCGGTCGACCATAATAAACTATGGGCGAAGCTAAAGATACTAGGCATCAGTGGAAAAATAATAAGAATACTTAGTAACTTCTACAATAACGCACAACTTATCATTAAAAACGGAAGCGAATGTACAGAACCAATCGATATAACACAAGGTGTTATGCAGCTGGGCAGGTGGGGATAGCTTGAGCCCGCTGTTATTCGTACTATTTATAGCTGATATAATCAACTTCTTTGAAGCGAGAGGTGCACAAGGAATGCAACTAACCGGAAGCAAGGAAATCACACTGCTAATGTTCGCAGACGATATAGTGATCCTATGTAACTCATGGCACGACGCTAGTAAAAAATTGAGAATCCTAAGAGAATATTGCGATAACAGCGGGCTCGAACTTAATCCAGCCAAAACAAAAATTTTACCTTTCAAAAAAGCAGGGAGAAACAAAAACCTTCCACCCCTACGATGGGGAGTAGAAACGTTAGAAACTGTTGATTCATATGTGTACTTGGGGGTCTTGCTCTCTTCATCAGGGAAGTTTAATCGAACAGCAGACTATTTTGTAAGTAAAGGCCTAGCAGCCGTGGCGAAAATACGCTTGATCCTTCAAAGAAGTCAGGCTGACTCAATTGAAACGAAGATAACGCTATTGAACACAACTGTTAAAGCCACATTGCTATATTGCTCCGAAATATGGGCATTGAGATATCTTGATAAAATCGAAAAAATTCAAACCAGTTTCTTTAAATCCCTATACTGTTTACCAAAAAACACACCGAATCATTACATCTGGCAAGAATTTGGAGTTATCCAAACAAGCAGGGATGTTCTAGACAGAACCATATCATGGTGGATTAAACTTCTAGATATGGAGGAGAGCAGATTGCCCAAGTTGTGCTTCATAAGACTAAGCGAACTCGATCGTACCCAAAACTTAAACTCAGAGCGAAATTGGGTAACGCAACTCAGACAAGGGTTAAGTAGCCTTGGCGAGGACCGCCTACGGTCAACACAACACATAAACGGAGAAGCGATCGCCAGAGAAAAGAAAAATCTTATAGAAAAATATGTAAATCATTGCCACAGTAAGAACATTGACAGAATAATAAATACAGCTTATAATCCATTGTATCGAAATATAAGTAGCTTGGGGGGGGGGGGGGGGGGGGGGGGGGGGGGCGAAAACTATCTGCAGTGGTGCATGGCCCTGGCGAAAACGAGGGTAATAGTAGCATTAAGACTAAGCAGCAGGTCAAGAATTAAAATCGTTCACAGCGGAATTGCGCATGTCATAGTTACGACAGAAATCTGCAGCATATGTAATCGAGAAGAAGAAGAAAATCTAACACACATCATGCTAAAATGCCCCATTTACTCCCACCTTAGGGAGCATTATATAATGAAACACTTATCACCGGAAACACTAAATACAGACGATAAGATACACAATTTGTTAAACATAAAATCCACCAGCCAATTAAATGATGTATACCTATTTACGATAAACGCCCTCAAAGTAAGAGCTTTTATACTAAAGAATAAGAACGCGCAAGGTTTGCCTCGACTAGCATGAAATAGAAATTAAGTTAAGTTAATAACTAGATTAAACCAATGTAAAATAAGAAACAAAAAAAAATGTATGTAGTTATGCAATGTGAAAACAAACGCGTCACGACGAAACTCCTTTTTGTACAGACAATGTCTTTTGCAAAAATAAATATATCTATCCATCTATCTATCTATCTAATTTTTGTACACGACGGCGGTAGGGAGATATTTAAGTCGATTTTAACCCATGGCCGCGAGCGCGCGAGCCCGCAGGTTCGCTATATATAAAAAGATTTGGCCGCCGCCGCCGCCGTGTATAAGAATCGAGCTCAGGGACAAGGGGTGAGGGTCAATAATTGGGCCGACAAGGGGCCCGACAAGGGATGATGGCCAATAATTTGGCCGGCAAGGGGCCTGACGAGGGTTAAGGGTCAATAAATGGGCCGACAAGGGGCCCGAAGAGGGGTAAGGGTCAATAAATGGCCTGACAAGTCCCTACAGGGCCTCAGCTCAAAATATTCTAAACCTGAAGGGCCTCAGGTCGGAATGTTCTAAGTCCTACAGGGCCTCAGCTCGAAATATTTTTAGTCCCTAAAGGGCCTCAGCTCGAAATACTCCAAGTCCTTAAGGGGGTCTGTGCCCGAAATATTCTAAGTCTCCAATTCTAATATTATATTTGAAGGGATTTTGAATATTTCAGGCAGAGATCCTTATAGGGCCTTAGAATGTTTCAGACTAAGCCCCTTTAGGAGGGGGGGGGGGGGGGGGGGGGGGGGAGAATGCCCCCAAGGGAGTCTCGGCCCGAAATATTCTAAGTCCCTATTATATATTATTTATCATATATTAAAGACTTAAAATATTTTCTCAGAGGGAGGGGAAGGGGGGGGGGGGGAGGGACAAGCAGAAATGTTGTAATTTCTCAATTTTTGTACACGGCGGCGGTGGTGAGATATCTATATCACATAGAGAGATATTTCAGTCGATTTCAACCCATAGTCGCGAGCGCGCGTAGCGCGCGAGCCCACAGGTCCGCTAGTATATTATATATTGAAGACTTAGTATATTTTCCCAGAGAGGGGTGGGGCAAGCAGAAATGTTCTAATATATATATATATATATATATATATATATATATATATATATATATATTGTGACGAGGCGTTGTCACGCGCTCGCAGCACCGTGCTCGAGCCAGAATATTCGCGAGGGAACCACGCTCTACAATGGAACGCTTACTCGAGTCGATGGGTCGCGCCTTAGTATCAAAAGGGCAAATGACTGCTGTTGACGAAACTTACAGAAATTCGGAGCCAACGGCGAACAACGATCGACGCTCGAGCGAGGAGAGACGAGAGGAGAGACGACGTAGCCGACGATCGACGAATCGGCGAAACGAGAGAGCCTCGGCCGAATCTCCACCCTCCTCGGAGAGAGCGTGAAGCCCGAATTTTCGAAGGAAGTCGACAGGAATCGAGAGAGTCGACCAGGGACCTCCGGCTAGGACAGTCGTGAACGAATTAGCGTGCGAGTGCTTTGCACTTAGGTAGCGTAGGGCAGTTGTAAGAACTCGAGAGTAACGGTAGGGTTAGGGATAGAATTCCCCGGGTCACGAAAACGACGGAACCGCTCGACGCGAGGAGCGGAGTCTCGATCCGAGAGCACCTCGAAGGAGGTGAGGAGGTTGGATCCGCACGAGGCGAAGGGCAACGCACCACGCTTCGAAGGACGCTCGAGCCGAGCCAAGTTACTCCCGGGGCAAAGACGGCCAAGGGAACGTCGCGAGGGATTACGACGACGAAAAATAGCGTTGGGAATAAGGTAGGCGCACAAGGGTGCACCATCTCACTATTTTTCGCGTGTCGCGGTGAGCGGATACTCCCGTCGTAATTAAAGAGCAAACGTGGGGGTTTGTCTCCTCGGTCGTGACCGGCTTCCCCGGTGATCGACAAGAAATTGTTTAACTCGAGTCGCCCTCGAGTAGACGCTACGTGCGAAACATTGTATGAAGTATGATCGTATGGAATGGAATGTGAATGATTGAGCGCGAATCGGAAAATTGTCGATTTTGTTGATTGTTGATTTTGTTTGGCCCCACGTTGGGCGCCAAAATTGTAACAGGTCCTTGCAATAAAAATTTCGAACAAAAATTGCTCGGACGCCGCGTTACAGTATAATGACGCCCAGCTTGTTTTCCCTCCGTGACTTTTCTCGGGGCCTCGCCTTGCCGCAGAGCCACGTGTTCACGTTGCGCGCGTAAATCTTCAAAAGGTTCCTCCTCCGAGTCTCGTGATGCTGATGTTTCCGATGATTCGGTTTCCGTCCGCCAGCGCATCCTTGCCATTCGTTCTCGTATCGTCTCGTTCGGTGAGCGCCTTGCTCGAGCTCGCCGCTGCTTCACATCGATGTGGGTGTCGTCGGACTCTTCGTTGCCGGCCTTGCCATCCCTCGCTCTCGCGAATCCGGCCCATGTTTCAAGTCGCTCCGACGTCATCGTTGTGATCCCCAAACGAATTTCTCTTCTAGAGAGAAGAGAAATCGAGAGCGCGATTTCGAGAGCGTCGAGTGAACGTCGCCGAGTATTCACGCACGATATTTTTTTCTGCGCGTATTCTCGAGGCTCGCGTTCTCTCTTCTGTTTCGCTCAACAGCGAAAATTCTCTTTATGGCTCCACGAATTAAATTTCAAGAGATCGTGACTTAGTTTCGTTAACGATCGCAAAATTTTGTTCTTTCAATCCTCGAACGCGTTACCGTGAATTTATTTACTCGAACATTCGCGGAAGCCGTCCTCTCAGGGCCGATACTCAATTCTCCAGCGATTCCAAATTTATTTTATTGTACTATCGCGAAAATCTTTCTCGTACGATCGCGAAAATTTTCCTTCAACCCCGCGGATTAATTTTCCCTAGCGATAGCGACTGCTTTCAGCCGCCTGATCGCGAAAATTTCCCTTCAACCCACGCGGTTTAATGTTCCCAAGCGATCGCGAAAATTTTCCTTCAACCTCGAGGATTAATTTTCCCTAGCGATAGCGACTGCTTTCAGCCGCCTGATCGCGAAAATTTCCCTTCAACCCACGCGGTTTAATTTTCTAAAGTGATCGCGAATCCTTTCCGTGACCGACAATAGATTCTCGAGCGATCGCAATTTATTCAGCTCTTCCGATCACGAAAATTATTGATTTCCCTTTTCTTGAACGAACGAGATTCCTTTCCTTCGATCGATTGGAAAAAGGGACGGTCTACCATACATTCTCTGCGAGGATGTTTTTCGAACACTCTCAAGGTCAGACTCGTGTCTTTCCTTGCCGCGCGACACGTCGCTCGAGCGCTTCGAGTCGTTTCGCGGCTGTCACGCTGTCTTGTCTTTCCGAGTTTCTAATCGTTCGAACCCTCGCATTCACTCGTGTCTCTCGAGAATGTTGTTGAGTGCCGCGGAGATAATATTTCGCGAATATTATACGCCCTGTAGAACGCGCATTTCGAGCGAATTTTGTCGAGCGTTCTCGCGCGGTGTTTATGTTTTTTTCTACTCGCTCCAACTCGCCGCGACTACTCTCCGTACCCTTCACACACACAAAATTCTCGAGACTTCTACCGACTATTGTGCTACTTTATACGATTTTACGTTCTCAACTCGAGTTCGCGGTCTTGCATTTTCTTACGTCTGTTGCCTATAATTTTTCCGAAATTATTGGCACAGCCCCACGTTGGGCGCCAAAATTCAAGACGCAATACTTGAGTTAAAAATCATAGAACAACACAACTTTATTACTCTCCCTTCGAGAGTTCCAACACAATAGAGTTCTTCCTATTCTATCAGCACGATGACAATCTCGTGACCTCACTCATACTCTTTCATACACGGCGATTCGGTCCTTTTCGACTCGAGTCTTAATATCGCGACGTGGCTAGTTCGGTTACCACCGATTACCCCACGACGCTCGTGCGATATCAGACACCGGGGAAGCCAGTCGCGACCGAGGATACCGACGATCTCGAGACAATTAGATACGGGTGCACCGTGTGTGCCTACTTGCCGATTTTCTATCGTCCTTCCGTCGGGTTCCTCCTCCAGATCGGTAACCTTGGCTCTCGAATCCCGGGAACGCCTCGATAGCCTCTCCGATCGTCCGTCGTCTCGTTCTCGATCGCTCGACGCCCTCGCGGTACCGACCGATGTTCTCGACGATCTTTGGATCCTTTTTCCTACGCTATCGAACGCTCTCGACGTCTACTTTTCCCTACGCTACTTAGAGATTCGACTTCTTCCTTCCAAGCCTCGGACCGAATGCCTCGAGGCTCCGCGACGCTCGCGGTTCATCGCCTTCCCCTCTTCCCCTTGTGTTCGTCTCTCCGAGAGGGTGGGACACGGCCGAAAACCACGCACGAGTAGCCGATTCGCTGATTTGCCTCTCTGGCCGTCGATTTACCTGCCGCTCTCGTCTCTCGTGGCTCCCGAAATCTGGAAGTGTAACGTCGCGGCAGTTACTCGCCCTTTTACCACTGAGGTGCGACTGATCGACCCGAGCAGCGATCCTTCCGACGTTGTCTCGCGAGTACGTTGCTGCGAGCGCCTAGAGCGCCTCGTCACAATATATATTCGAAAAAATATTCTGAAGGAGCTTAGGCTTAGGGACTTAGGCTTTATGGACTGGCCAAGGCCCCTTTAAAGATTTAAAATATTTTCCCGGAGGGAGGGGTGGGGCAGGCAGAAGTGTTCTAATTTCTTAATTTCTATACACGGTGGTAGTGGTGAGATATCTTGTGACGGGCCGTTTTACCGAAATTCGGTAAACGATAAAACCACCACGCCCAAAAATAACGACGCCTGGTTGGATTTTCTTAAATCCACGAAGCTTTCCAAATTCGCTGTATACCTAGTCAGGCGCCAGGTGTTTGTCCAAATTTCCCAAACACCAAGGAAATCACTTTATTCAATGTCTTTTCCCCGTTCCGGCTAGCGACGGGGGTGCAGTTCGACGAGCTGTAATAACTGAATTATCGCCAAAAAAAAATGCACACTTCCAATTTACGAAACAATAAAATAACAATTTATTAATTCAAGTCTCAAAAATATCTTACACAAGAAAAGTATAATAAAATAAAGAAAAATAAAGAGGATAAACAATAATTTTCTCCTCGCGAAAAATAACCAATAATCTCGGTCGATTATATTTTACGCGGCGCGCGCGATAACCGCCGGGGAAGCCGGCACGGCCGAGGATTGAATCCACACGTTTAACTAACACAAACGAGAGCCAATGCTCTCGGAAAATTTTATAAAAGAAAGAGATACGATCACGATCCTACCTTGTACAAATTTTCTCTCGTCCACACGGACTCTACGCCTCGCTCAGCGTCCTCGATTTGTCCTTCACGGCTTCGCCTTCGCTCGGCGATCTATCGTAATCCAAAGTCCCGTGTAACGGCACGGCCACTTCGGTAATCTACACGCTCACAAAACCCTATCCTAATTGCTAACCCAAGCGCCAACCGCTATCTCTCGAAAGTCCGAAATCTATCTGTCGTGTTCTCGTTAATCGACGCGGCTCGTCGATCACCGTGACTCTCTCGGCCGGTGAGGTGGGGGAGCGCTCTCGCATCGAGCGTCTTGCCGAGGATCCTCGAGGCCTCGTCGACATTCTCGCCGTCTCTCTCACACTGTTGCCGATTTTCCTGAAATTATATTCAAATATCCGGCAGCATCGCATTCTTTTAGATCACTGTCTAGCGGTGAGAGCGGCGAGCAACGATCCTGTTCTAACTATCTTCCTTTATTCGCACGTTACGACGAGCGTCGCCGGAGGCGAACGCCTCGTCACAATCTATATCACATAGAGAGATATTTCAGTGGATTAGTATAATAATATAATAGTAGATTACAGTTTTGATAATTCCAAATAAATTTATTGAGCGAGAGAACAGGTAAAAAAGGCGGGGGGTTGGCGCGCGAAGCGCGCAAGGGGGCCTAGTATAAATATATATATAATATCTTTATTATGCACACATACAGAATACAAAAGATTCATAGTGCAGGGGTAATTCCGTGTTTATACAGTTGTAAAAATCTTATTATTAACATCCAGTCTTTGAGAGTGAAGAATGAGCTCGCCGCAGTTTTAGTCGTTCAAGAGGGCAGCTCTGATTTTGAGGCAGATTATCATAAACAAGCATATACATTTTATCGATTGTACGTCCTTTCTACTTAACAATAACAGTAAATTATTTATTGCATTATTCGGCTCGAAGTGAGGTAAGAGGTAATGCTCACGCAGAGGATTATAGACTGTACAACGCAATATCATGTGCTCGAGAGATTCTACTTCATGTAAATTGCAAATCGTACAAAGTTGGGTCGGATCCACTTGGTATGATAAATTACCGATTTTGAACCTACGCGAGTGCCACGAGGCTACCCTAATTTGCATTTTTGTTCCAATTTGGTCGACATGGCCCCTAAGAGGACAAAAGCTTGCAAAATTTTCGTGTAGCGTGCGTGTCAAAACCAATTGGCACGATGTCGATTGGTGGTATTTTTCCAGATCTCCTAAACTCAGTCGCTCCTCATACCTAGCCAGAATCCCTTGCGCATTTAGAGACCAGTACTCCGCATTTAAATTGCTGAGAAGTCCTAAACAGTTTTCATGGCCCAGTACATTCGTCAATTGAGCAATCCAGTTGTACTGGATTTCCAAGTTTTCAGTATTATATAGTTGCACCAATCTTAGGAAGCTGATTTTGGGCAGACTGCTAGCATCCATCTTGAGAATTTTAATTATCCAACCGATCGTCATCTTCATAACTTTTAGAGCTATGTTGGATATTCCTAGCTCTCTACGAATGATGTAGCCGGGAGTGCATCTTGGCAAACGAAAATATTGCTTAAAGAAATCGAGTTGACCTTTTTCTAATATGCTTATAAGATTTTTCCGCAGCGAGAAGTCCTAGACTCGAGCTCGATAAAGTAACGCCAAGATAATTATATTTGTTCACAATCTCCACGTTTTCGCCGTTATATACAAAGTTTTTCGCGCTTTCTCCTAATTCCCCGCCGGCTCTGAAAACGACAATTTTCGTTTTCGACGTGTTCACCGTTAAACCATTTCCATTACAGTAGTTCTCAAGTAACACTAATTTTTTCTTTAAGTCAACGGAGGAGTGAGCCAGAATGACTAGATCGTCTGCGTACAAAAGTAATAATATATCACAGATACTGTTTAGGTCGATACCTCTAACGTTTGTGCTACGGAAATAAGAAATGATATCGGATACATAGATGACAAATAGTAACGGGCTAAGGACTTCCCCCTGTAATACCCCCATTGATACTTCTACTTCGTTGCTTAACCCTTGTTTCGTTTTCACCCTCATCGTTGCATTATCGTATAAATACTTGATTATTCTGATCAACTTTGTACTAATACCAATATTTCTCATTTTTTCCCAGAGTTTGTTTTGCGGAATCGAATCGAATGCTCTACGAAAGTCGACAAAAGTTGCAAATATTTTCCTTTCTTTTTGCCGCAATCGGAGTTGTATCGCTGCCTGAAGAGTGAACAAGTTGTCCATAACTTCTTTTCCGCTTCTAAACCCTGCTTGTTCGTCAGGGATAATGGATCTTTCAGTCACCCAATTTTCAAGTCTATCGTTTGTCAAGAATTTGTGTGAACAATTTTGTGATATTATTTACTAACGCAATCTCTCTGTAGTTCAGAGGATCGTTCGTGTCACCTTTTTTATGGAGCATACAGAGACTGACTTCAGACCAAAGTTTCGGAATAGATTCGGTATCCGATATTTTGTTAAATATACCTGGATATAAAGTAACCACTCATGCGGCAGATTTTTATAGAATTCGTTGGATATAGTATCGACTCCGGGTGCTTTTCCCGCTTTTAGCTTCTCTATACATCTACTTAATTCGTCCAGAGATATACTTTGGTCCATAATAGTAGCTGGTTCCACAGGAAGGTCAATTGGAAAGTTAATTCTCGGCAGATACATGTCTCTCAAAAACTCGCGCCAAGTTTCGGCCGATAAGATGTTCGCCTGGGTTGCCCTATGCTTGCAACTATTTACAGCAGTCCAAAATAACGTGGGGTTATTTGCCGTGGCGAATTTTTCCGTTATTTCAAGGTTGAAAGCGCTCTTTTTTTGGTTTAGTAAATCTTTGTAATCTTTTTTCATTGACAGATATTTCGCTTTTTCTGCGTCTGCAAACTGTTGCCTCTTTTTTACTTTTAATTGCTGTATCAAGTTCTTTCTAGCTTCATTACAAACCCTATTGAACCATTTTTTGTGCGACCGGTTTCGACTCTTGTTAGAATTTTCGTTTGCTTCACCAGTTCAGCAGCAGTTGCTGATTCTAGTATAGCTTTTGTTAGATTTTCCGAGAGCTCTTCCGTGATTTAGTGCAAAAAGTTCTGAAATGTTCGCGGGCTCGCAGCCATCTAGTCTTTAAAGCTTTGACTTTTTTCGTGCGACCATTTTAATCTATTGCGTGCTATCGCAGTCTCTATTGACATATCAACATCGATTTCAGAGTCGTTAAATAAATTTAAAGTAAGTGAGATCGCAAGGTGATCAGAGCCTATCAATGTGTGAAGAACTTTAAAGTTCTGCACTGTATCCAGCTTATTCGAAAAAACCCATATCAGATCTATAGTAGTACAGCCGTTTGGACTAGTAAATGTAACATTTTCTGGCCGATCACCGAGAGTTCTACCATTTAATAAAATAAAAGAATTATCAGACATAAATTTTGGTATCATGCGGCCTCTCTCGTTTCGTCTAGCGATATTCTATCGGAGAAAACTATAGTTCCATCAAAAAGTTCTGGCGGGAGATCGTCCTCCTTTGAGACTCTTGCATAAAAATCACCGCCAAGTATTATAATATCGTTTGCGAATCTGTCCATAATGTCTTCTATTAATAGTTGTAACATTTCAAGTACGTTTTCGCGGACGGACTGAAATAAAATGAGCAAATCACAACACTTGAGGCGCCACTCGTGACTCTTATCGCACACCACCATGGAGAAATATCTAATATTTCACTCTGAAACCTTTTCTTCACAATGCTGACGAGATCTCCGGATGCTCTGCCTTTTGTTTTCTCCTTCGACGCTGGTGCCCATGCTTTGAAGTCGTTCTTTATTCGATTAGGAAGTGAATAATTCGATTCCGTCACACACCAGGTTTCGTAGAAACAGTGTACGTTGGTGTTCTCAGAGATAAAGTTTGTTGCGAGATTATTTATCCTGTGTACATTCCAAAAAATTATTCTGATGCTGCTTAGTTTTTTCGTGATGTAGATCGGACGACCGTGGTTTCTCTTTGCACGGTGAGTGCGGATCCCCCGTGAACTTGTTGTTTTGATGCTTCGAGTTGACCCTTTTTGTGATTCCATACACGTAGCTCGCCATCGACGATTATCTTCTGGTATTTTATTTTCGCATTTCTACCTTGTTCTTTCAAAGTTCTAGCTTCGGCTCTGATTGACTTCTGAATGGACATTTCTTCGGTTGTGAGTTCGTGGTCTATGTAGATTTTCCTTTGGCCGAGTTTAGGTTTGTTTTTCATTATTTCTTCTTTCACGTAACCATTTGTCAGTTTGACGAACCATATTTTTCGGTCACCACCGACTTCTCTGACTCCGACGACCGCATTTATTAACCCAAGCTCTGCATGAAGAAATTCCTCTACGTCTTCGTGGCTCGTTGCATTGCTGCGCTAAAGTCCCTTGATTACAATATTATGTTTCTTCAGTTCTTTTTCTTGCCTTTCAGCTTTTTTCTTCAAGGTTGCAAGTTGCGATATTATTTCCTCACATGCCGTTGATTCGGAATTCGCCTTATCCTCTTCGAGTTTGGTTACTCTCGCGTTGAGAGCATCCAGTTCTTGAGGTGCATTTGTCTCGTCAATTTTTGTTTCGAGAGCAACAAATTTCTTCGTAAATTCTTCGTAAATTCCTCTTCGAAGTTTTTCAGGGATATGGCTTGTTTCATTGCATTTTTTTCCAGCTCAACCTTAATTTCTTTTTGTATCGTTTCCACAAATTGTGCATTTTCCTTCTTCGATTCCTCTAGATTGCGTTGAACCGTTTCCATGTGCATTTTGTTGTCCGTCTTCATTGTGTGAAGCTCAGCCATTATCGTCTTCATCATGTCAGAGAGTGTACAGTCGCCTTGTTGATTACCAGAAGAAACTACGGGTGCCGCAGATTTTTCATCTGTCTGTAGATTTTCCCGCATGGCCGTGTGCTCAGTGAGTGGACGTTGGACTGAATTTTCCCGTGCTTCATTCTCCTTTTGCCTCTTCTCTTCAGGGGACCGAGGCGTTATTTGACTTTTTTGAATGGTGAGCTAGCCATAATTTTGTCCATTAAGTCAATTTCAAGATCGTTTCTTTTTCTTTTTAAAATATTTTTTATATTACCCGCTGAATCACTCCGGGCTCTATGGTTCAGTGATTCGGCGTTTGTCGGTCGGCCCACCCTTCTGCTCGATGTACCCAGTGTCGATAAAGGTGTACAAAATTCTTCGTTCCTGGCCGCTGCCGCAGGAGAGATTGGCGCCGCTTTTTCGGTGATCGATATCGATTCTGTTGTTAAATCTGTCAAATCTATAGACATTTTTCGGCGCTACCAAGACTTAACCTCGAAACTTTTCAGATGTAAAAACCCACGGGATCCAATAGATTTGTTCGCACGCACGTTTACTTATATCTGTGCCGAATTCCGACAGAATTTTTTCACCGCTGGTATCGGTTGAATTCCGTTTTATTACTTGGAGCCAAGAATTTCGGAGCAAAACTTGCAGGATACGACGATGACGTGTTCACTCTTTGCCGCGCGTAAGGGAACCCCCCAATAATTTTCATAAATTCGAAGTAATTGTTTAAATAACGAAAATAATTTTTATGAGATTGAAATTACTGTGGTTAATGGTGTAAATAATTTTTTCAAGTTAAATGAACCGTTTGGATAAGGTAAATAATTTTTTGTTGAAGTGAGAAAAAAAAATTGTTTAAATGACGTAAACGATTTTTGTTATTGAACAATAATGGTAAAACGGTGTAATATTTGTAAGCATTTTTCTTCAAAAAAATGTAAAAAAACGCCGCCAAGTAGTTTTATAGTAATTTATTTGTTTGTAATCTCCAAATCTAAAATAAAAAAATAAATAAATGAATAAAGCCAAGCAGTAATTTTAACGAAGAGTATTCTTTTTTAAACATCAAAAACAGTATGCTTTAAGTTTTAGTCTTTAATCTTGGCGTCCTAGTGGCAATTATAACACAGAGTTTGTTTGAAAATTATGGATGCGTGAGCTGAATGATGATGTCCATCTCAATCTTGCGACGTATTTTCCGTAACTCTAAAACGTGGAAGATTTTCGTTTCGCCGGAATCACCAAACCGGGTTAAACTGAAGGTCGGTAGAATAACGATTGCTCAGGATGCGGGTTGTGGTGGATAAGTCGCGATCCGAGGTCAATAGAATATGAATCAAGATTCAAAATCTCCAAATGTTCCCTTTAAATTCTCTAATGAGCTACCTATAACAACTAACCCACCGTGATTGTTTCCTTGTCGTGTGTGATATTGCCACTGGGACGCCAAGATTAAAGACTAAAATTTAAAGCATACTTTTTTTGACGTTTAAAAAATAATATTCTTCGTTAAAATTAGAATAGAATAGAATAGAATAGAATAGGTTTATTGGGTCCTGGGAATAAATTCCCCTCAGGACCAGATACATACAATAGCTGACAAAAGCAAGCGACCAGATATACTTAATACAGACTCAGCGATTAAGATAACGATAAGATTACGATAGTAGGCTAATGACTTAAAAACTAGACAGAGTAAAAATAAGAAATAAAAATAGAAGTTAAGAACAGAATAAAAATTAGAGATTTAATGCAAGTAAACGTAGTGAAGAGCGAGTTAATATAGAAGGAATGTTAGCGACGTTCATTATCTAGAAAATAGTCAAGGAGCCGCTTCTTGAACATCGCGAGTGAGGGGGAGGCAGTGACAGCTAGAGGTAATGAGTTCCATAAGTAAATCCCCGTCACTCGAAATGATTTTCGAAACTTCGTCGCTCGCGCGACCGGCGTTCTAATCGTTTCTGTCCGCCCACCCAGCACACGCGGATTCTCCCTGTCTCGAAAGACTAGGGACTCAGCAAGGTTTACTGTTTGGTTTTATTCATTTATTTATTTATTTATTTTAGATTTGGAGATTACAAACAAATAAATTACTATAAAACTACTTGGGGGCGTTTTTTAACATTTTTTGGAAGACAAATGTTTTTATGGTTTATCTCATTCTTTTTTAAAATGTTAAAATATTAGTCAGTATGTGATCGGAACAGCCAATATAAAAAATCGTGCAATTCGACATGAACCTTGTCCATCTTCCCATGTCCTCATTTGCTTATCTCCCTACTGCCCATCTACCCATCGTCTTGTCTGCTCATCGTCCTATCTACCGATCTGCCCATCGACCGACGTCCCATCTACCTATCTGCCCATCGTTCCATCTACCCATTTTCCCATCCAGTCATCTACCCATGTCTTCATTTGCTCATCTCTCCATTTGCCTATCTACCCATCGTCCCATCTACCTATCTACCCATCGTCCCATCTACCTATCTGCCCATCTACCTATCTGCCCATCTGCCCATCGTCCTATCTACCTATCTGTCTACCTGACCACCTGCCTAGCCGCCCATCTTCGTATCTACCTATCCACCCATCTACGTGTCTACCAACCTACCCATCCACCCATCTTACGATTAACCCATTCACCCATCTTCTCATCTCCCCATCTACTCATCTCTCCGGGCCTCAGGCTCTCTGTGTAACTCGCATCACACGTTTGACGTCCGCGTCACGTCACATGATCGTATAATCGCGAAGTGACAGCTGTAACGCCACGTGTGACGTATCACGTGTGACGTCACGGCTCGGCGCCCGCGAGCTATCGCGATCAATAAAAAACGCATGCGCGGTAGGCCTCGCCGCGCACAGCTCACGCACACATGCACACCGACGTGTGACGTCATGGGACATCGGGCGAGGGGACACACTGGAGAAAACGTCGCGAAAGTGTGGGTTTTTCGGGCGACGCGACGATATATCGAGAACGTGTAAACGGATAGGGTTGTTCCAGATCTTGTTGGAAAGCTGGTACCTGAATTATATATATGAAACATCCCTCAATTTTTTCATTGATTTCGTAATTTACGAGAAAAACGCGGTTGAACTTCGAGACACCCAATATTGGCATATAACTACTTGGTAGCGCTCGACCCCGCGCGCGCACGCGCGCATATTGCTGCGGGTTTGAAACTTTTTAAAACTACTTGGCGTCGAGACGCTACCGCGTCTCTTGATTTATAAACCTGAAATAATCGCTTACTTGGTATAAATAATTTTAATTAAATAAAAATAATAATTTGATTGATGAAAATAGTTATTGCAAAGTAAAAAAATTGTTCGATTTAAGTGAACAATTTTTTTTTTAATTAAATTGAAATAACTGTTTAAGTGCTGAAAATAATTTTTTGAAATAAAAGGTTTGTTTAGAAACGGTGAATAGATTTTGTTAAATTAAAATAATTGTTCAAACAGGATAAATAATTTTTGAGAAATGAAAAGAATTATTTAAACTGTGAATAGTTGTTTGAACGTTGAAAATGATTTTGTAAAATTACGTTTGTGTGGCGAAATTTTGTAAGCAAATTTTGTATTCTCGAGCTAGTTTTATTTGTATATATTTTTTGTATAATTGGTTATTTCGGATTAGGGGAAGTAGGAAAGGAGAAAAAAAAAAAGTCAAATGAATTTTCAAAAAATCAAAAATATTGTTCTAGTGTAAGTAATTGTTGGGGAGGTATCCGGGACTTCTGAGTATAAATTAATGTTTACACTATTAGTTATAATATTTATTGTGGTAATCTATTAGAACATGGTTCTTGGTTCGCAACGTCTTCGTAAATAACTGAGCGAGAGTAAACAACGACAGACAAATGAAACACAGGAGTAGAGCACTATCACTCTATCCTTGGATTGCCGATAAATGGCGTTTCCAACAGTAATTATTTTCAAAAATTTTTAAATACTGTTAAAATATGAAAAATAATTTTTCGCAAATTCAAAATGTCGTTAAAATATCAAAAATAACTTTTCGAAAATTCAAAATCTCGTTGAAGTATGAAAAATGGTTTTTCGAAAATTCGCAATGTTTTCCCGAAGAAAGGAAATTTTGCAATTGCTAAACGAAACGAGCACAGAAAGCGAGTTACACTTGTCGCATGCACGGTCGTACGTTTCCGCCGCGTATCCGACAAAGACGCCGCTATACGCCTCTGCGGAACACACTCGGTTCCTGTATTGTCGAAGTTCGTTTTTTTTTTTTTTTCACGTACAGGGAAAGAATAAGTACTTACATTGCCACGATGAAGAGAGAAATGTATTTATTCATATATTGAGACGGTAAGAAATTTTCGCCTCTCACGCTCTCCACATTCGCACGCTGCATCGATCATTTACCATACATTCTGGTAAATGAGCGCGCAGATTACCGACCGCACAGTCGATCGATACTCGCGGTCGATAAAATTAGCCGCCCAGAGGGTGTCGCGTCATTTTGACGCGTAAGGTAAACGTACCAATGGCAGGACAAGCCCCAATGTCGGGACAAAGCGTGCGTGCGAGAGAGATGTAAATATACTTTTACACGTGTGTCCAGGGACTGGGTCTACTGTGTTAAGTGTCCCGCCATTGGTACTTTTACCTTACCTTGCGTCAGCCGTGTCAGCACACCCCGCGCAAAGATAACACGGGGCAGAGAATCTCGGCGTTAAAATTGCGTCATCCGACGCAATATTAGCGTCACGCGCTCGGGTATAAAACGCCCACTCGCGAGCCCTGAAACTTCTTCGGTCCTATTCTCAAGACGAGACGAAACTCATGCGTGGCTCCGGCACGTTTGATCTTGAGTAGAAATTAATATCTCGACTAGATAAAAATCTTTACTAGTCAAACATCAGACTATCTTTGCTTTTCGAATAGAGCGTGGCTCAATCATTTATAGGGCGGCTTATTACTTCGTGACTGTGTCGAAGACTGCCTTGGGAGACCTCGGTGACTGTTACCGCGGCCACGGCCGCGGGTCTAATAAGTACCGCATTAACGTAGAAGCAAGAAACCCTTTTACCCTGAATAAAATAACCCTTTGGTCTGCTTCGCAATTAAAAAACACATTTCGAGCGAGATATCAAACAAAGATTGACCAAATAATCCAAATCATATTATTGTATCAATGCCAGCGATCCAGTAAATCTCAATCACTGTTGACAATTCGAATGAACTTCACAGTTTTTTCATTCACAGCACCTGCCCTCACACACTAGTGAGTAAAAAACTCACATAACGCCACTGCGGAGCAAAGCTGAATAAGCGTCCAAAAGTGTACTGTTACAATATATATTGGTTTTTTTTTTCGGTTTTTTTAGTCCTTTCTCTCTTCGTTTGTTTTTTCCTGGTCGGATTTTTTTTTCCTGTCTCTTTATTCCGCTTGATTATTCTCCTTCTCTCTCGTTCGTTGTTGCTCGGTATGTTCTTCTTGCTTGTATCGTCGTATTCCTTTCGGAATACGACTTACGTCGGACTTCGACGCTACTTTTTCACTGTGTTTTTTTTTTTTTTCACTGTCTCACTGTTCTTGTGTATTTTTTTTCATTGTTTGTTGTTAACTATTCGTTCACTTGTTCACCGTTCGGTGTCGTGGTAATCGCGGTAATCGCGGCGGGTTTTTTTAGTATAGAGAGAGAGTTTCGAAAGAAATGATTTTTTTTTTTGGAATCGTCTAACACACGAAAATGATTTTAATCCACTGACGCGAGCGCGGCTTTCAGTTCTAAGACTTCTGACACTATGTAAGGATTGCCAGACCGCGGTTTAATGAATCAAACTCTTTCTTATTCCGTGTTGGATTCTGTTAGTTTATTCGTCGTAGCGTGTCGACGGGGGAGCGTACCGTCTAACAGTTAGGGCTGGTCGTCGAAGACTGATGGAAAGGAGCGTCGAGGCATAAGGCCTCGACGCTCTAAGTCAGCGCGAGAGGTGTCTCTCCGCGCTGATAACGGCCGCCGCGCGGATGCTAGTCGCGCGGCTTGACCGTTGCCGTGAGACGACGATCGGATTGTCGCTCTCACGGCAAAAGTGTTGACTATGACTTTTGTTATCTCGCTTCTCAGAAGGAGAAGACTTCCCCAGGGAGGAGGAGGGTGAGACTTTAAATAGTTCATAATTGAAAAATGGTAAAAGGGGACCGTTACACCAGCTTCCGAGAGGCCGTTGCTTTGGTAAGCTCTTCCTCCGTGGAGACGGGAACGTCGCGTCTGTCATTGGAGTTTGTTCCGCTATATTTTGGAGTACCACAGGATTACATTGGAAGAACGGCAAGAGAAATTTTTAATATAGTTTATTAATTAACAGCAAATCCGCACATGCGGTGAAACGTTAAAAAAAGGTGAGAAGTGAAGTGAGAGAGGAAATTAGTACGTAGTGTGAAACTTCTTTTATGGATGTTGCACGGGCTTGTTGAGCGTGGGATTCAAAATCATCGTTGCTGTCTCTCAACAGAGTCCGTCATCTCCCGCCTCGTCGGATGACTTGGGAAGAGTCCGTCAACAATCCGTCCCATTGTCGTCGCGTCCTTCAGTTCTGGTAGACCTCGGATCCCCAGTCTCTGGGATACAATGTATAACCCAAGCCCCAAGGTTCTTTGTCCATCTCCTCGGATATCTGTCTCCAGCAGCGTTTCTTACTGTTTTTAATCACGTTGGGCAGCGTCTTCCGTGCCGTCTTGTATTGTACCGTAAGAGCGGCCGCATACGGTTTGTTTCCCTCACGGGCCCGGAACATCCGTCTCTTTGCTTGGATGCACAGCCTCCCCACTTGGGCGATCTCGTCCGTCCACTAGTACGTCGCTCGTTTTTTCTGTCGTGTGCTTTTGCGCGGCATCAAGGCGTTGCATAAGCGTATCGTCAGTTTTAATGTCTCTTCTACGAGTCCTTTTGTCTTTTTTCTTCCTGAAAGTTCGTTCGGTACGATTTCTACAGGTGCGGCTGCTTCCAGTAGCATCCCTGAGAACTTTTCGTTCTCCAGTTTGCATATGTTCCAACGTGGTGCCCACATAGATCCGTCGCGTCGCGTCGGTATGGTTCTCGTCACCTCGAAGGCAATGTAGGTGATCGTTGGCTGTGTGGTCATCGATCACCGTCCGTCGCTTCACTAGACGCAGGATGCCGTCCGAAATCATCGTCCCATCCCAGACTCCGGTCTTATGTACGTCGGTACGCATCCGGTGTTCCTAATTGCCAGGTTCAGTCTTGCTGCTATTTTCAGCAGGAGTCGTCCGCGTTTGTTCGTCCTTGCCATTCCCCACTCGATCGCTCTCGCGTTGAGGTCGCCTGCGACTACCAAGTCTCATGGCGACTCCCTCAACGCGTCCTCTAGCGTGTTCTCAGGCTTTAGAATTCGGTTAATCGAAGTGCAAAAACAATTTACGTACTATGTTATTATACGTTTGTAAAATAGGTCTTTCACTGCTGACATGTGTCGAAGGCACCTATTCATGGAAGCGGCTCGTCCTCAGCAAGATAGTGAGTCAACTCAATCAACTCAATCTTCAATATCGTATACAACAATAATTTAACAAACGAAACATAGTCGGTATGAGACAAAAATTCCCTCGACTTTCACAGCGCAATGTTGTGAGCAATTCCACGCAAATATTAAACAAGCGCCCTGCGGGCGCAGAGGCACTTGTTGGTGGGCTCCGCCCCCCAAACCCGCCGAAAATGTCCCTTCGGGACATTTTATAAGGGACTCACGGGTGTACATGTCGCGCTGCGCGCTCCGTTAGATTTATACGCACGTCGCGCTTCGCGCTCCGTTGGATTTTTACATTACTCAAATGAAAATGTGTAACTTTTTGGATGGCTCCCAAATATTAAAAAAAAAATGTTGAAATTGAAAATTTCGACTGCGAAGTCTTTGACAGTAGTTATATAATAGTACACTGTGCACTAAGGGCCGAAAATTGGCGTTTGCGACGCGTCTGATGTTTGCTGCCCGAGCGAAGCGAGAGCCGCAATCACACGAGTCGCGATCGCCAATTGGCCCATGTAACACACTATACTTTTTGAAATGAGTGCAGGAATAAAAGTGCTCTGAGGGGCAATGATTGCGGGATGACCATGACAAGTGAGGTTATGGCCGACGGTAAAAAAAGCGGACTTTTTTACTCTCGGGTAAAAAAGTAACGTAACGTGCATGCGCAAACTGACTTTTCGATACTGGTACGCAAAGAGCCACTTTCGTCCCGCAAAACTGACCGAAATTACCGACCGAGTGTCGGTAATTGCCCATTCTAGAATAATTGAACGAATGACATAAATTTCACTATAAAGCAGCTTAGTAAAGGAAATTTTATTGATCTGATGTCGATTTATGTAAATTTGAGTGATTTTAAATGATTTATCAGGAATTTTAACCAAAAAACGAATTTTTACCAACTGAGCTATTTTAGTTGACTTTAATCTGAATAAATGGTGTAAGACGAATTTTCGCAGGAAAACTATCCTCTCCCCCCCCCCCCCTCATCCGGCGGCTATTCTGCCGTGCCCACGAGATATACGAACACGGATAGTTGGATACTCGGGAACAGTTTGGATATTTGATAATTCTTCTTTGTTTTATTCTCAATGCCTATAAAGGAGCAGATGTAACAAAAAACAGAAGCATGTGCGATGAAGTTTGAGGTTGAATGAAAAAAAAAGTTTCGAAAACTTTTTCGAGAAATAATAAAAAAAAAAGATATCGCCGAACGAATTACTCAATGCGATACGGAAACGAATTTCAAACGAATCATGCAGCGTAATGAACGAAAGAATAAAATTACCGATCACATTAACCGTCCACATCTCTTCCCTCGGGCTTTACGCGGTTCGTCCGGTGATTGGCTTTTCGCAGCCGGCCAATCCGCGCAATGAATATTCTGGACTTGAAATTGAAATTTTGTCGATATTTATCGTTGTTTAAAAAAATTCCTATCTCGAGATTGAAACATGGTATCGCCGTGGTTCTTTTCTTGTATTAAAGAGGAAGTACTACATTACTCAAATAATACTTTGCAGCTTTTTGGAAGTCTCCCAGATATTTTTAAAAATTTGTTAAAATTCTTGAAAATTTCGGCTGCAAAGACTCTGACAGTGGTTATAATTTAAAAAATCTTTTCTTAAGTTTTATGCGTTTTCTTTCTTTCTTAATAATACATGGAATCAGTTCGTCATTGTCTCCGTACATAAACGAACTATTGGAGCCGAGAAATTCGACAAATTGCATTTTTTCCCCCGATTTTCATTGAAATTTTGTCGATATTTATCGTTGTTTATGAAAAATCCTATCTCGAGAACGAAACATGATATCGTCTCGGTTCTTGTCCTGTCTTAAAGAGAACGTACTACATTGCTGAAATAATTATTTGTAGCTTTTTGGAAGACTCCCAAATATTAAAAACATTTTTTTGAAATTCTTTTAAATTTCGACTGCGAAGACTCTGACATAACCTGAAATTAACCACTGTTATGATGTAAACATTTTTTAACAAAAAATAGTTAGAGATGGTCAAATGCCTTGAAATTTGCTAGGCATAGTGTTTTTTAACAAACAAAATGATGCTGCGAAGGAGAAAAAAATTGGTTCGTAGGATTCATAATTACAGCACCGTACGGACAGTCGACGGAGGAAAAATCCAAATTTTGAGCAATAATTTATTTGAAAAAATATTTCAATGTCTCAAATTGGTTTCAAAAGTATGTGCATACTTGTAATAATGTGATGAAACAATCCTGCAAAGATGAGCGAAATTGGTTCGCAGGATCCAAAGTTACAGTATGATATGGACGTCCGTGGACATTTTTTTTATGAAAAACTTATTTCTACTGCACCGCAAGCTAAAAAAAGTATTCCTAGTCATCGCAGTCACTTGAAACTGACTACGCATCATGTCAGAAGTACATTAAAGTTAATCCTAAAAAATAAAAAAATTTGGAGCAGGCTCTGCGGAGTAACCTCATCGAAAGCTCTGAAAACGGGCCTCGAAGGTCATTGCAATAGGCACTCTTTGCCTATTCCTTATAGTGAGTGCCTAAAATTGTCGGAATTTCCGTAATGTTCGACAACTTTTTTAAGGGGGTTGCGTCACCTAAAAAAAAGAAAAAGAAAAAAAAAATTTTCGTCATCTATACTTGCAAATAAAAAGTGAGTTTCACACTCAAAAAGTACATGCGTCAGACTATCTTCATGATTTTTTTTGGAGCCCTAGACTGCATTTCTTCTGAAAGATTCAGCGTCAAACTTTTTTCACTTGTCGCAGGTTTCAGACCGAACGAAATGATGAATCTTCGCGTACGAAGTCTCATTTTGTTCGTTAGACAGTTTATTGCGGGACGAGTGAAGGAATTTTTTTTTAGAGCTTCTCCGACAGAGCTATCGCATGAAATGTAATACAAAATCCACTTTTTCCACTTTTCGTCTCGTTAACAGGTATACAATGGCACGCTGTAAATCTATTTGTCTTCGCACGAAAAATCCCTTCACTCGTCCCATAACGTAGTCCGTTACGAAGAAAATGAGCCGTCAAAAACTCAAATCGGCGCATTCGTTTCGTCTGAAACCGGCGACAACCGAAGAAAAATATACTTGTCAGGAAATGAATTTCAAAGATTAGTGAAGATAATCAACTAGGGTGACGAAAAAAAAAAAAAAAAAATCGTGCAAAAAAACTAAACTTTCTATTTTCAGTCGCATAAAAGAAATTCAAGTTGATTTTTTTTTCTATTTATTTCACTGGTCCAAAGAAATCAACCGTTCAAAAAGTGGTTTTATCGCATAAAAAAGTAAGGAAAATTTCAAGAAATTACTGTCTCGTCAATGACATTTTAAAATGAGGTTACTGGTTCGAGTATTCACTTTTCATACGTTTGGGCACTGGCACTGCACAAATTTTATTTTCGCTTTGTCACTGAAAAATATTGTGCATATTAAGTTCATCCGCAAAAACTATAATCACTGCACACACGAATAATTGCAATTTTCCGAATGCCGGTTTTTTGCGCGTGTGACACTTCGAGTGAAGAAAATCATGGTTGCCGCAGTACGCCGGTGTACCGTAGATTCGACGAAGCGCGGTAGCGGGGGTAATCTAACTCGCATCGATTGGAAGTAACGACCGCAAGGTCGGTGAATCGTTACCGTCTCTGGTACTTGGCCTAGCGGCATAAAACCCTAACGGAAAAAGAAGAAGAAATCGTTACCGACCAAACGCAATTTTGTAAAACACAACAAATTTCCTAGGAATACAACTTTGAGCTTTTAGGGAGTGTTAAATACACCGCGCGCGAGTCACGCGACACTACACTACGATCCAGATAAGCCACCTTAAGCATTCGGGAAAATTCGCGAAACGTCGTTGCGAAACGGGAGAGACGAGAGTAGCCGCGACGCGAACAAGGATCGATACGCGATCGCAGACACACGTGCGAACGAACCGAAAATTCCGAGAATAGGAGAACGACTCCGATAACGCGTGCCAACGACGCTCCGATAGACGTAATTCGTAATCGAACGAATCCCGTGGAGTAGTTTTAGTGTTGCAGAATTAATTATACGAATGGCTTTCTTTATTTCTTGCGAATCAGTGTGCCTTTATATTTTTCGAGTTGGAACCACGCGACACGTTCCGTGGGTTGAATCAATATTTTCGGGTGTGAACTTTATTTCGTAATTGGAGTTCATTACTGTACAACGTTCCCGAGCCCTTTTCATACCCCTCGCGCTCGACATTTGAGCGAATAAATTGACGATTAACAGGAGAATCGTTCGTTAATTTTGCTGAATGCATATGAATTTGTTTCATATTTTTTAATCGACTGAATTTTTTTTAAATGGTAAAAATGGTAAAAAATCATAAAATTCAAAGTGAACTGAAAAATCTTTAAAAATTCATACGTATTAAGAAAAATAAACGAATCATTTTATTAAAAAAAAAAAATTGTTTTGCCAGAAAATTTGTTGAATTTATTTCTTTTTTCATCGATTTGCTAATAACATTTTGGCATTATTATTGTGCAAAATTAATCTTTTCAGTACCTTTAACATCCATGATTTTTTTCAGATTTTTATAACGTCGAGAAAACATAATTTTGCAATAATACGCATGATAATGATTTGTTATCTTACTAGAATGCTTCTAACTCTGGTAATTTTTGGAATTTCGGTCTAAAATGTAGTGTGTAGGTAGTATACAGTCTGTACTTACAGAAAAAAATTTAAAAAAAAATCGATTCATTTTTATTTTTAGGTGACTCAACCCCCTTAAGGCGCTTATCATAATCACGTATTTTTTGCGTTTCTCAGTTGCAAGACGCATGTTATCGTATATCTCATCGATGCTTGCTGTTGAGAAATTCAAAAAAATCCGTGGCGACAATATTAAGTTATCTTTTAGTACCGTGCACTTACGGTTAAGCCATTTTAGCTTTCTCGTGAGGCCTTGTCGCGTGTCAGCTAGAGCAAGACTTTCTCCCGGTGAGTTACAATTATCATACAGTTCGAGCCACACCGGAAAGTGGTCGGACCCCCGGAGATTATCGCCGATTTTAAGGTCTTTAACAAATTTCAACCTCGTAGCTGCGACCCAAACTGAATCTATGGTACTTACAACTTTTGTACTCGCGTATGTATATTCCGCTGCACTATCGCTACAGGACCTCCCGATTATCAGAACAAGGTCGTTTGCTGTCTTGAATTCGAGCAGAAGAGCGCCACGCTCGTTACTGTTTTTGTCGAGGGTTTCTCTCGTCTCGTAGAGACTCGTGGATTCAAAAATTTCCGAGACTAGACCGTCCTCTGCTCGCACCCGCACGTTAAAATCGCCACTGAGAACAATTAAATCTTCCGGAAATCTCATGAAAATGTCGTCAAATATCGGTTGCAACAGTTCCAACAGAACTTTTATGTCGAGCACAGGTCTAAAATGAAAAGACCCGATTATTGCATGCCATGATTGACCGTGAATTATAATTATGCACCACCAATGGAAAATGTGAATCATTTCAGAGCTGAATTTATCCGTTACAATGTTCACCAAACTTCCGCTCGCTCTTCCCGTTTGATGTACTCTGTTGGCGGGGGCCACGCGCTGAAGTGGCCTCGAAGTTGGTAAGATAGAACTCTTCTTTGTTCCTATTCCGACGACGTCTCATAAAAGCATCCGATGTCCATGTCCTCTTGCGCGTCATTGTTACTTAAGTTGCCGAGTCCTTGCGAGTTCCAAAAGAGAAGTTCCGCGCTGCCTAGTTTTTTGGGTTCGAGGCGTGACTGGTCGATGGAAGTGCGGGGTCCGACTTTTCACGTCCCTTTTCCAGCGACTCCTTGTTGTGGTTCCACAAGTACCACTCTCCATCGATTCTCAGTTTTCGGTATACGATTTTTATATTTTTCCTCTCTTCTCTAAGTTCCTTGGCTTTGTTCTTCATTTTGTTGTAGACCGAGAGTTCTGCTGCTGATAGCTCGTGCTCGATATAGACCTTACGCGCTGCCAATTTCGACTTCTGACGCATGATATCTTCCTTAATTGCTCGACTATGAAGTTTAGCGATCAGGATGCTATAATTGTTATACTCTCTACCCGTATCTCTTATGTCAGCCACCGCGTTGATTATACCGAAGGTCTCGTATAGGAAACTCTACACACATCCGATGGGCGTGTTATCCCCACGGTCGAGACCTTTGATTACAATATTGTTAGTGAGAAGTATTTTTTCTTGGTCTTCGAGTCTTCTTTTCAGTTTTAGTCCTTCTTCGTTATTACAGGCATTGACAGTATTTGTTGGGCGAGAAGTAGTTTCCAAATGTGAGACTCTATCGGTGAGGATGGCAATTTCCGCACGTGAGTTTGATTCCGCTAGTTTGCCTTCGATAATGGTGAGTCTGTCGTTGACTTTTTGTTCCAAGGTACTCAGTGATTGCATGTATCTCGTGGAGTTTTTCACCACATCTGCCCGTACTTCCTCCTTGATACTAACGTAGTTTTGATTGTTAGCCTGTGCCGTCTCGTTTATTTTTTTCTCCAAATCTTGCATGTTCGTCAGATCTTCACGCCTCATACCATTAGTCTGATCCATAATCATTTTCATATAGTTGGGAAAAGGCGGCGCGTGAGCTTGTTGTAGCACATTCTCGTTGGGCATCTTCGCCTGACTCTCTGGACAGTGCAATGTTACGTTACTACGTTTGAGCGGTGAATCGGCAAAGAATTTTACTCGTAAACCTAGCTCCACTTCCTCTCTTTTCCACTTGAGAACGTCTTTAATATTACCCGCGGAGCCGCTTCTACCCCTGGATCGGAGCAAGTCTGCGTGCGAAGGTCTTCTTGGTCTTCTTTTTATTTCGGAGTCGTTCGTCGAAAGTGGCGTGCTGTATATGTCGAGCGAGCCGTAGGTCTTGTTTCCCGTTGGTGTTGTGTTACCAGCTGCTATCGACGTTTGTTGGCCTGCGCTTTACATAGGTGTCATCCCATGCCGTTGTTGGCTTCTCTTGGTGATGCTCAGTGGGCCGCTCGTTACCGCTAGAGACATCTGCAGCACTCCTGATTGCTGCGCTTCGGTCCTCGACACTGTCGGTA
Organism: Ischnus inquisitorius; assembly: GCA_963924025.1. NCBI lineage: Eukaryota > Metazoa > Arthropoda > Insecta > Hymenoptera > Ichneumonidae > Ischnus > Ischnus inquisitorius. Next base: position 19,846,319 of record OZ001244.1, read on the forward strand.
TTCTGTTGACCGTCTGGCATTTCTTATTCAAAAAACTAACCTGAATTGTAGGTTACAGATATGTAGATCGTTAATAAATAGGATTACTGACTGAAAGTGTAGCTGGTTTTTGTCACCGTGTGAGCACATAGGGGTGATCTTGCGCGTGACTCAGCACTGTGCTTGATTCTGCCGATAGTCTAGGCTTTTTCACTGTCTAAATTGGAGCGTTAACGAAACACGTGCACTGCGATCTTAGTCCGGAACAGAACCCCGAGATGATAATAATAACGAATAAACTAACGAATTGGGGAACAAACGAACAGTTTACGGCTCGGAAGATAGTGACGAATGACATTAACACGCATCTTAACGAGATGCTGCACACTATGACATGATTGCGGATGCATTTCCGAAAAATTGGTGTCAACCGATTCGCAGGTGGCTACCGGGGAGTAACTCGCGCGAGATACGGTCACGTATCAACTTGACCATGAGATTAAATACTGAATTATTAATTACTTAAAATTACTTAAAAATTATTCAAAGTAGACGATGAAAAAAAAATTAATGCATTAAACGTTAACGCCGATTGCTTGAACAAATTCGATGTCCATTTTCCATTCATTTTTGACCAGGGTAAACGTAAATTTTGAAAGTATAAATAAATTGGACACATTTTTCGAATTTTTAAACATATTATTAATTTATTTGAAGTTTCTAAACTAATGAAACGTTAACGGCGATTGTTCAAACAAATTAGATGTGCATTTTTCATTTTTCAACAAATTCAAAAAAGAAGCAATCGAGAGAAACCGAGAAAAATCGAGGTACAGCAGCAAACAAACGAAAAAAACAATAGCAAACACGTACAAAAAACAACAACTCATTAACAAAATACAAGAAGAAATAAAGAAATGAAGAAACAAAGGATCAAACAATGCACAACCAAATGAAAATTAATTTAGCGCGGTCCCGTGTAAGGTATAAACAAAACGGGATGACGGGATCTATGGCGGATAGAAAAATCCCACCGGAGTGGGGGTAAAAAAATCCCTCCGGGAGAGAAACATCCCTCCATCTCGCAACACTGGCCTGTATGGCTCTGCGGAAAATGTACATTGACGAAGGGAATGTTTGTTGATTCGGAGAGTGCACGGCGATAACCTTAGCGTGCTTTCAAATTTTCCGGAAACACAATGCTATCGGTATCATACCTAGTAGGGGTTGAAAATGGGGCAACAATCAATCAAAAAAAGCAGCTTCGTGGCTCGTATGGATAAAGCGTTCTCTTGGTTAGCGTATCAATCACGTCGGTCGATCGCGCGAGTTCAATCTACTGCAGAATTGGTTGATGGATGGTTATTACGAAACTTCTAGTCACACGCATGTGTTGCAGTTTCATGGTTGTTACTGGCACGGTTGCCCGCGTCGCTTTCCGATTAACGGAGATCGGGGATACGGAGACTTGGATATCGCGATAGACTCGGCAGAGTCTCGCGCGAAGTCCATTTGCGCGTGACTCGTCACAGAGTCTATATCTAGATTTTCTATCGACACGCTCTCATTTTTTTAAATGCCACGGAAAGCAAAAAAAATAAAAAGCCTTTGACTATATAATTATGCTTCTACCTTGCAATTGAACCTAATTTTAAGACAATCGATGCCCTCGTTGTTGAAATACATCTATTTCTTTTTTCTAAACACTGATATCGGGTAGACTCAAGGTCAAGACCTGAGTCATCGCTCCGGCCGATTGTCGCACCGACGGACGGGCCCGAAGTTAGCCGAACTCGCCCGACCGAACGCTCCACGCGTTAGCAGAGTCGGTGACGTATATTGACACGTTTCGAGATTTCAATAAAGGGATTTATTAAGATATCAAACTCAGGATTTTTTCGATCCTCTTTTTCCTTACGGAAAGAATAGAGTTCGTGCTCTGGAGTGGTCACCAGTGTTCGTTGGCCTACCGTACAATCGTCAAGAACCAAACGATAAATTTGACGATAAAAACAAGACGTAAGCCTGGGCTATGTTTAGAGAAATGTGTGACTGCAAGTCGAGTGACCACGAGTCACACTCCAAAAGATCGGAGATCGGCGCATGAGAGCGAGATACTCGTGACAGTTTGATTGTGTGTGTTTTTGGATATTGAAAGGGGGGGGGGGGGGGGGGGGGGGGGGTGGATCAATAGGAAGGTGGGAAGTAATAGTCATTCCGGAGAGCTTTCGCTTACGCGAAACCGCCGGCGTTTGACCATCTCGAGGCCAAACGGGAGAAACTACCAGGGGTCGTTCCGTTACAATATATATATATATCTCTTTATTTTGCACACATACAGAAAACAAGTCATTCATAGTGCATCGTAGTTCCGATTTTACGCAGGTATAAGAGGTCTTAATCAAGAGACACGGTAGAGTCTCGACGCCAAGTACAAAAAAAAAAATGGCGCGAGACACTACCGTGTAAGTCTACGCGAATATGCCGGAAGTGGGCTCGATTTTGAAATTAAATCGATCGTTCCTATAAAACTACGCATCGGATCTAATTTTTGACACACTTTTTATCATATACATTCGACATCAGCTTTCAACCGCGCCTAGTCGCGATTAAATCCGTTCAGCCGATGTCGAGATATCGTAATAAGCGTTTTTCGGTTTTCCAGATTTTTTTCGTTCAGGCAAGTGTTACCCGTTACGTGTTACCACCGTGAATTTGTCCCTTGTTTCCACCGTGAAGTTGTCTCTTGTTACCTCTGTGAAGTTGTCTCTTGTTACCTCTGTGAAGTTGTCTCTTGTTACCTCTGTGAAGTTGTTCCTTGTTACCTCTGTGAAGTTGTTCCTTGTTACCTCTGTGAAGTTGTTCCTTGTTACCACTGTCAACCATCCGCACATGGGTAACATTAGGCGCTCACACAGGCAAACAAAATTGTAACCGCGATTGGCCGACGCACACGTGAAGTATCTCTGAGCGCCTCACATATGTGCCGTCTGGTTCCGTCGTCGGCTCGATCGCGATCTATCGAGTTGGTTATAACTCTCGTTCGATTGAAAGGTTTTCGCGTGTACAATTCGACGTGTTTTTCAAAATTAATGACGTTAACGCGATTAACACGAGTCCTGTTGTTTCACGTTTGATTCGGACTTCTTGCGAAGAAATCCGAATGTAAAGTGAAATTTGAAAAACGTTTTTTAACCAATGTTTTTGTATGTGATTTGTGATTGCCGGCACATCGAATAACCTTACAAAAAAAAGCAAAGTGAAGGAAAATGATAACTCCGTCGATTTTTTCGCATCGGTCGCGTCACGACAAGAAGAACTCCGTTCACTTTTCAGCATCGATTGTTGTTCGGGATTGCCTCACTTCTCCGCGAGGATTTTTAAACTTTGTTTTTCGGATCGTCGCGAATTCTTTTATTCGTGGCATCGGGGCGAGTCGAAGGCCTCTCGCGACGCGTTCGGACTCACAGCCACGGGTCATCGACTCTCGGCGAAAATATGCCGAGAATATCTCGCCTTTCTCGGTTTTTTCGTCGAGGCATTGTTCTCGCGCGATGTCAACACGCCTCGGCCACGCCGCGCGCTCCGTCTCTCTCGCGATCGGGCACGTCTCTCTCCGGTCGACAGAGCGAGGCGAGTTCGTCTCGCGAAAATAATCGCGAATATGATATTCCTCGAATTTCGGCATCGCTCTCGGGGCAGTGACCCGCAACAGCAACACAACGCGGGGACTCCTTTCGCAAATAATTCTTTGTAGGCCGATGAGCCAGCCTTTCGATTTCGCGAAGGGAGTCAGTCAGCAACGAGACCGCGACGGGTTGACACCGACCGCCCTCGCGCGTACCGTCTCGCCGAGCTCGCCCTATATATTTTCACCTTTCTTTTCTTTATTCGTTGTTCAATACTTATCTTATTAATAAATGAAGAGTTTATTTTGTTTGTTAATTCGACGTTGCACCAATTTACTTTCCTTTCCATCACTCCTCCGATCCGCTCAACCTTTTCGCAAACATTTTCTGGTCCTTCGAGCCGGATCGGAGCGAGCGGGAAGCGCGCGTGAGTGCAGTGGATGGACAGTTCCCGGGTTCGCGATACTCGGCGCAAAGTATTCGGACTTTTAAAGACTTCGTGGAATTCCTCGAGTTTGTTGTCGTTCGGCTAGCATTATCGCGGCCGTTTCTTCCCTATCGCGTGTGCGTGTGTCGCGCTGCCGTTGGGCTCTCGTTCTCGCGTGCGCGTGTGTGGCTGCGAGTCAGCCGCGTCTCTCGGTGCTCCTCGCCGGTCATCGACCTCACGCCTAGACTTTTCGCGTTCGCTCTACTCTATAAGCGCTCGCATTCTCTCTCGCTCGCGCGGTGTCATCGGGGTTCTTCGGTTCTCGGAAACTCGTCTCGCTTGTCTCGTTCTCGTGTTCGGCACCCCGAGGCTCTTTAAATTCCTCTCACGATGGACGCGTTAATCGAGAGCCAGGAACGCATTTCTGGGCACATCGTCCGCGCGATCGAGAACCTGAAGAGGCTCGGGCAAGCGAACATCACGCTCGGAGTCCTCGAAACGAAGGTCGCCACCATCGATGGGAAATGGAAGTCGTTCTGCGAGGTTCACGAGCAGATCGAGAGGACAGCGACTGCCGCCGACCGTAAGCGATCTTACTTCACGGAAGACGTCTACACGGCGACCGAAGACGGCTACATCCTGAACAAGGGGAGGATGCTCGATCACGCGCGACAGTTCGAGGCCAAGGCAGAGGAGCAAGCGACCAAGCCTCCCGCGCACGCCACGCAGCAGCTGCCGAAGATAGCTCTCCCGAGGTTCTCAGGGGTCTTCTCGGATTGGCCCTCGTTCCGTGACCTCTTCACATCGATGGTGAGGGAGAACGCTTCTGTCACTGCTGTAGAGAAATTGCACTATCTCAAGATGAGTCTCGTGGACGAGCCAGCCGCGCTGGTTGCGTCGATTCCTCTCACTTCCGAGAATCTCGCAGCAGCTTGGAAGACGCTGACCGACCGGTACGAGAACGTTCGGCTTCTAACGAACGCGCAGCTCGCGAACATTCATTCGTTGCAGCCAATGCGCTGTGAGTCCTCGGCGGAACTGAAGGCTCTCTTCAACGGAACCGTCAACGCCGTATCGGCCCTGAAAGCGCTTGGTCGCCCTGTTGAGGGGTACAGCGACTGGCTCGTTTTCCTCACGGTGCTTAAGCTCGACAAGCAGTCTCGCCGCGAGTGGGAGATACACGTCGGCGCGAAAAGGACACCGTCGACATTCGCAGAGCTTCAAACGTTTCTCGAGACGCGCATCTGTGCGATACAGGCTCTCGAGCCCTTGGGATCGTCGTCGGCAGCACCGCTGAAGATTCAAGACGCTCCGACGAGCGCGACGAAGTCGGACGCGAAGGGTGGCTCGCGCGTGAAAGTGCACCAAGCGTCGAGTGCGTCCGGACCCAAGAGGAAGTGCCCTGCGTGTGAGCGGGACCACTACCTCGGCGCGTGCGATAAGTTTCGCGCGAAGAGTCTGGAGGAGAGGAAGGCGATCGTGCGTGCGAACAAGCGTTGCCATAACTGCCTCGGACAGCACTTTGTTCGTGAGTGCCCGTCGCAGCGGCTGTGCCAGACGTGCAACGCGAAGCATCACACGCTCCTGCACGAAGCTTCGTCGAATGCCCCCACCGAGGGAATTCCCGTAGGCGCTCCGCCTCAGCCGTCGTCGGCAGGAAGCTCGACGAATTCGCAAGGGCTCGGCATCGCAGCCCTGAGTTCTCGGTGCGTCTCATCGTCATCGTCGGCTCGCGTTTTACTCGCCACCGCCGTGGTCACCGCGTTCACGGCGGGCGGTGAGTCGGTACTCGTTCGCGCGTTACTCGACCAAGGTTCGGAAGCCTCGTTCGTCTCGGAGTCTCTCGCGCAACGTCTGAGTCTCCCGCGTGCATCCGCGTCGGTCGTGATTACGGGGATCGGCGGCAAGGCAACGCTCCAGGCTCGCGGACGAGTAACGGTGAAGATCGCTTCTCGCATCGACCCTCGTCACGAGCTACAGTTCGGAGCTCTCGTGCTCCCTCGGCTCACCGCTTACACGCCTCCGAAGTCGGTGACGTGCTCGCGTTGGCATCACCTCGACGGTCTCTCTCTCGCCGATCCCGACTTTTCATCCGCTCTTCGCGTGGAGATTCTCCTCGGTGCCGAGGCTATGTCGCAGCTTCTTCTGCCAGGAGTGTGTCGAGGTGGCCCTGACGCGCCTATCGCGCAGAAGACGAGGCTCGGGTGGATCCTCTCTGGCTCCGTCTCGTCGCAGGGCGACGAGAGCCCGGCTTGCTCGAGCTTTCAGCTCTCGGTCGACCAATCGTTGTCGTCTTCACTCCAACGATTCTGGGAACAAGAGGAGATTGCAGCGCCGTTGCCGCTTACGCCCGAAGAGGAGGAGTGCGAAGCTCATTTCGCATCGACGCACACACGCGAGGCAGACGGACGGTACACAGTTCGTCTCCCTGTGAAGAAGCCGCTATCGTCTCTCGGAAGTTCGTACGCTGCTGCCTCGCGTGTGCTGTCTCGCATGGAGCAGCGCGCCTCTCGCGACAAAGACTTCGCGAGTGCGTATACCGCTTTCCTCACGGAGTACGAGACTCTCGGTCACATGGACATCGTGCCTCCCGAAGCTCCAGAGCCCACTCTCGCATATTATCTCCCGCATCACGGAGTGATAAGGGAATCGAGCGAGACGACGAAGTTTCGAGTCGTCTTCAACGGGTCGCAGAAGACTAGTTCCGGAGTCTCGCTGAACGACTGTCTCCACGTGGGACCGTTATTACTGCCGGATCTCTTCGACGTCGTCCTTCGCTGGAGAAGGCACGCTGTCGTTTTCTCTGCCGACATGGAGAAGATGTATCGACAGGTTCTCCTCCATCCGGAAGATCGCGACTTCCAGCGAATTCTGTGGCGGAAGGGCGCGAGCGCGCGACCGAGCGCGTATCGGCTTCGCACAGTTACGTACGGCCTCGCGTGCGCCCCTTACCTCGCGCTTCGGGTCGTGCGGCAACTCGCTGCCGACGAGAGAGAGCGCTATCCGCGAGGCAGCGAGGCTCTTCTCAACGACGTGTACGTCGATGACGTTCTCAGCGGCGCCGACGACGTCGCCGCAGCTCTCGAGAAGCAGCACGAAATCATCGAGCTGCTCAAGGCGGGCGGCTTCTCGCTCCGAAAATGGACGTCGAGCGCTCCCGACGTTCTTTCTCATCTCTCGCCGTCGTTCCGAGCTGCAGGAACGAGCATCGACTTCTCGACCGAGTCGTCGTTTCACATGCTCGGGCTCTCGTGGCGAGCGGGGTGCGACAGCTTCGTTTTCGAGCTCAAGCCGCTACGTACCGAGCCACCGCTGACGAAGAGGAAGATTCTCTCGGCAATCGCGTCGTTGTTCGACCCTCTCGGGTGGCTTTCTCCCGTCGTCGTGAGTACGAAGATCTTTCTTCAGTCGCTCTGGCTGCTGAAGCTCGAGTGGGATGACCCGCTGCCGGACTCTGCCTCACAAGAGTGGTCAGCGCTCTACGATCATCTCCCTCGGATCTCAGACTCTCGAGTCCCGCGCTGGCTCAATTTACAGTCCACAACACGCAGCGCCGTGATCCACGGATTCGCGGATGCCTCTGAGAGAGCCTACGCAGCGGTGGTGTACCTCGTCGTCGAGTCCTCGCGCTCGGTCTCGCTCGTTGCTGCGAAGACAAAGGTAGCGCCTGTCAAACAAGTTTCGCTCCCTCGCCTCGAACTTTGCGCAGCGCAACTTCTCGTCAGGCTGACGAAGCGCGTGCTCGACGTACTGGCTCTCAAGTGCCCGGTTTACTTGTGGTCCGACTCGACGGTGACGCTCGCGTGGATTCGCGAGCACCCTGGTCGCTGGAAGACATACGTCGCGAATCGCGTGTCGGAGATTCAACGGACACTGCCCGGCGCGATCTGGCGTCACGTCGGCACGACGGAGAATCCCGCTGACTGTGCTTCGAGAGGCGTGCTCGCCTCTGAACTTCGCCGTCATCCCCTTTGGTGGACAGGGCCGCACTGGCTCCTCGCTCCGCGAGAAGCTTGGCCAACGCGCTCACCACGCGAGGACACCGAGGCGCCTGAGAGACGAACTCACGCGCTCGTCGCGTCGAAAGAGCGCGAGGGGCCGATCGAGCTTCTCACTCGATACTCAGATCTCGACCGTTTGCAACGAATCGTCGCTTGGTGCCGTCGCTTCGCCCAGAATTCGAGGGCTCGATGCAAGGAGAGCATGGGCGGTGCGAGGCTCTCGCCGACTCTTCTCCCGTCGGAGCTCGCCGACTCGCTCGTGTGCCTCGTGAGGATCGAGCAGCTCCGGTGCTTCAGCTCTGAAGTGAGCGCCTTGCTCTCGCGCGCGGCCCTTCCGAAGGGCTCGCTCGCGAGACTCGACCCTTTCCTCGGCGAGGACGGACAGCTTCGCGTCGGGGGAAGGCTCAAGCACGCGATTCTCGACGCGGACGAGAGGAATCCGATCATTCTCGCGCGTGAGTCTCCTCTCGCTCGGCTGCTCGTCGAGCGTGCGCACAATAGGACGTTACACGGAGGCACGCAGCTAACCCTCGCGACTCTTCGGCGACGATTTTGGATCGTCTCAGCGCGCTCTCTCGTCAAGACGATCGTCGGGAGATGCATACGCTGCCTTCGCTTCCGTGCAGCAACGGCATCGCAATTGATGGGAGCGCTTCCGAAGGAGAGGGTTACGCCTTCGAGAGCTTTCTACCACGCTGGCGTCGACTACGCGGGACCGATACTCATTCGAACGTCGAAGGGTCGAGGGTACAAATCCACGAAGGCGTACATCGCGGTCTTCGTGTGCTTCGCGACGAGAGCCGTCCACCTCGAGGCTGTCTCGGATTATTCGACTGACGCTTTTCTCGCCGCCTACAAGCGTTTCACGTCTCGTCGGGGTCTTTGCCGAACACTTTCGAGCGACTGCGGGACGAATTTCGTCGGGGCCGACGCCGAGATGCGCGCTCTCTTCGCTTCAGCCTCCGCGACAAGCGCTCGGATCGCCAACGCCCTTGCAAGCGACGGGGTAGAGTGGAGGTTCAACCCGCCTTCGGCTCCGCACTTCGGCGGCATCTGGGAAGCCGCCGTGAAGTCGGTGAAGCACCACCTTCGACGAGTGATAGGCGAGGCAACGCTCACCTTCGAGGAGATGGCTACGCTGCTCACGCAAATCGAAGCGTGCCTCAACTCTCGCCCGCTCTGCGCTCTCACCGACGATCCCGATGATCTGAGCGCTCTCACACCGGGGCACTTCCTCATCGGGGCTCCCCTCTCCGCCGTTCCCGAGCCTTCGCACGAGGAGATCCCGGTAGCTCGTCTCACCCGCTGGCAACACGTGCAGCAAATGCGTGACAGTTTTTGGAGTCGCTGGTCGTCGGAGTATCTGCATCAACTGCAGGCGCGACCGAAGTGGAACGTTGCTCAGCCTCCGCTGTGCGTCGGAGATCTCGTTCTCGTCGTGAGCGAGATTTCGCCACCTACGAAGTGGCCCCTCGCTCGTATCATCGCGACCCACCCAGGAGGAGACGGCCACGTTCGAGTCGTCACCGTCAAGACAGCAGCATCAACATTGAAGCGCCCTATCGTGAAGCTGTGCGTTCTCGCCAAGAGGGAAGATCTCGAGAAGGGCGAGTAGCGCGCAACGAGGGACGTCGAGTGTTTCGTCGTTCGACGAGGCGGGCGGAATGTTCGGGATTGCCTCACTTCTCCGCGAGGATTTTTAAACTTTGTTTTTCGGATCGTCGCGAATTCTTTTATTCGTGGCATCGGGGCGAGTCGAAGGCCTCTCGCGACGCGTTCGGACTCACAGCCACGGGTCATCGACTCTCGGCGAAAATATGCCGAGAATATCTCGCCTTTCTCGGTTTTTTCGTCGAGGCATTGTTCTCGCGCGATGTCAACACGCCTCGGCCACGCCGCGCGCTCCGTCTCTCTCGCGATCGGGCACGTCTCTCTCCGGTCGACAGAGCGAGGCGAGTTCGTCTCGCGAAAATAATCGCGAATATGATATTCCTCGAATTTCGGCATCGCTCTCGGGGCAGTGACCCGCAACAGCAACACAACGCGGGGACTCCTTTCGCAAATAATTCTTTGTAGGCCGATGAGCCAGCCTTTCGATTTCGCGAAGGGAGTCAGTCAGCAACGAGACCGCGACGGGTTGACACCGACCGCCCTCGCGCGTACCGTCTCGCCGAGCTCGCCCTATATATTTTCACCTTTCTTTTCTTTATTCGTTGTTCAATACTTATCTTATTAATAAATGAAGAGTTTATTTTGTTTGTTAATTCGACGTTGCACCAATTTACTTTCCTTTCCATCACTCCTCCGATCCGCTCAACCTTTTCGCAAACAATTGTGTCTCGACAAGACGGACTCCGTCGACTCTTCCGCATCGGTCGTCTCTCCGACAAGAAGGACTCCGTTGACTATTTTGCATCGGTCATCTCTCCGACAAGAAGGACTCCGTTGACTCTTTCGCTTCGGTCGTGTCTCGATAAGAAGGATTCAGTCGACTCTTTTGTATCGGTCGTGTCTCGACAAGAAGGACTCCGTTGACTCTTTAGCATCGGTCGTGTCTCGACAAAAGGTTCTCGACGGACTTTTTCTTTTAAAAAAATTTTTTCACGTCATGTACACTGTAAAAAATGGGTGAAATCTGAAACAAAAACTTTTTTTTCAAAAAAATGAAAACTACGCCAAGTACAAAAATAATATATAAATAGTTTATTTTTTTTTTAATCCCTGAAAAACAGAAAATAAAAAAAATCAGATCATGGACCAAGTTCTAGATATTTAGATTTTCACAAATCAATGTTGATTGATGAAAAAAAGGTATAATAATCGAAAAATAAAATAAATAAAAACTTGGCTCATCCCTCGAATACAAATGAACGTTACTTACTGCATTAAAGAAAGGACGTGCGAGAGTTCTTTTTATTTTATTTTCCAATTATCATTCTTTTTTTTCATCAATTAACATTGATTTTTAAAGATCTAAATATCTATAGAACTTGGCCCATGATTTGATTTTTTTTAATTTCTGTTTTTGAGGGATTTTTTTTTTCAATTGAACTATTTATGTATCATTTTTGTACTTGGCGTACAGCTTTTACTTTTTAAAAAAAAAAGTTTTTGTTTTTAGTAATAACTTACACTTACTTAAGGGGGCTGGGTCACCTAAATTTGCAAAAAAATCGATTTTTTTTTCAATTTTCTTCTGAAAGTACATTGTTGTACCGCCGACTCTCGGGTAGCATTTCATGCCCGGTGATATTACGTCCCTTACAGAACGCTGTTCGGGAATACCAGTTAAGGGTTGGAACCCTTAGCAAGTGTAATAACTCACGAAAAGATTGTAGAACTAACGTGTCCTTTTATTAAGCGTTGAGAACGCTTTCCACTTTTTAGAAATACAATGTTTGCACAGTGTCGGACTATTGTCCGACTCGATAAGTTTAAACTACTTACATAGACCCTTTGCCTGAGGGCAAAGAGTCTATTTACGCTCGATGCATCGGTTCCTCAACTTATTCACCGTGCGTCTGGTATTGAAAATTAGCCCTCGTACGCCTCGAGTGCTCTGTCGCAACCTCGGACATACTCGCGTACGATTTCAGGGTATAACAACATACTGTGTTCTACCTACACACCAAATTTCAGACCGAAATTTGCGAATTTGCGAATGGGCGTTTATTGTCTTGAATATGTCTGAATTTTTTATTATTTTTAAATTCACTTTGAATTCCATGATTTTTCGCAATTTTTAGACACTCACTATAACAATAGGCAAAGAGTGCCTATTAAGGGGGCTGAGTCACCTAAAAATTCAAAAAAATCGATTTTTTTAAAAAAATTTTTTCTTAAAGTACATAATGTATACTACCTATACACCAAATTTCAGACCGAAGTTCCGAAAATTACCAAAGTTAAAAGCATTTTAGTAAGTTAACAAACAATTATTGCGTGAATTAGTGAAAAATTATGTTTTCTCGATGGTATAAAAATCTGAAAAAAATCGTGCATATTAAAGGTACTTAAAAGATTAATTTTTACAATCATAATTCCAAAATGTTATTAGCATGTTCTTGAAAAAAAAAAATAGTTAAACAAATTTCTAGCAAGCCATCTTTTTTTTTTATAAAAATGATTCGTTCATTTTTTTTAATGTGTATGAATTTTTTCAGATTTTTAGATGCACTTTGAATTGTATGGTTTTCAACAATAAAAAAAAAAAACCTAACGGAATTTAAATTTTTGAAAAAATTGATAAGCATTCAGTAAAAATAAACGGATCATTTTCATAAAGAGAAAAAGTTGGGTTCCCGGGAAATTTGTTGTGTTTTATGAAAATGCGGTTGGTCGGTAACTATTTACCGACCCTGCGGTCATTACTTCCAATCGATGCGAGTTAGATCACCGCCGCTACCGCGCTCCGTCGAGTCCGCCGACGTCTGTCGGCGCCGACGTCTTGCGGCAGCCATGATTTTTTTACTCGATGTGTCAAACGCATAAAAAACCGGCATCCGAAAAATTGCAACTATTTATGTGCGCAGTGGTTATAGTTTTTGTAAATGAATGTCATGGATACTATATTTATCAGTGAAAATAATATTTGTGCCGTGACAGTGTCGAAATGCACCAAATCTTGAATCGCTAACCTATTTTTGAAACGTCAACGGCGCGATAGTATTTTTTCCGAATTTCTCGATATCTTTTCATTGAACGTCATTCGCCTCGACAGTTTTTTTTTTACTAATTATTATTACGACTTTTTTTGTGATAAAATAATTTATTGGTGAAGTAAATAATTTTTTTTGTGTCAATGAAAATAAAAATTTAGTTTTTCATGCGATAAAGCAATTTTTTTTTTTTGAGTCACTAAAGTTGATTCCCTTCATCAAACTTTAAAATTCATTTCCCGACAAGTATATTTCTCTTCGCTTGTCGCAGCTTTCGGACCAGACAGGTCAACGGATCTTGGCGTTTGACGTCTCATTTTGTTCGCAACAGTAGTAATTCCGGTCCGTATGTGGGAATTTAGGATGCGAGGTAAAGTCAAGTTGTCGTTTCCTGTTTTTGCCAAGAATCCAAAAAACGTTGTTTTTTTTCTCACGTTATGCTTGTCGTTCCATCCGGAGAGCATGTAAAAAAAAATCCCACATTCGGACCGGAATGACTATCGGTGCGAACAAAATGAGACCTCAAAAACCAAGATCCGTTGACTTTTGTAGCCCGAAAGCTGCGACAAGTGATTTTTTTACAATTTGTCTCACAGCGATACCATCCGCTGAATGGCTCCAAAAAAATTCAAAAAAGTAGTTAAGTATATGTATTTTATGTGGATGGAGTCCTGCTTGATTTCACATTCATAATCAAGCGAAAAAAAAAATGAAAAAAAATGCATTATTTAGGTGACTCAGCCCCCGTAAAATTACCTGCGAGGCCTCTCCGCACAGGTTTCGATGGGGTTCCTCCGCAGCGTATGCTTCGAAAAATTTAGTTTTTCACAATTTTCTTCGGTGTACCTCCAACACCATGTGTAGTTAATTTGAAGTGACTCCGATGAATGAAATATTTTTTTTACCCTGCGGTTGAATAAAAATGGCTTATTCACTGAATTTTTCTTCTCGGACGTCCGTATCACATTGTAACTTCAGATGGTGCGAACCAATTCTGCTCTTCTTCGCAGGATTTTTTTATCATATTATAACAGGTATGCACATTACTTTTAAACCCAAACTGAGTCCTTTAAGTATTTTTTCTAAAAAATTATTGGTCAAAATTTGCCTTTGCCTTCCGTTAAATGACCGTACGATACCATAATAATGAACTCTACGAACCAATTTTTTTCTCCTTCGCAACATCATTTTGTTCCATCAAAAGCACTATGCACAGTAAATTTCAAGACAACCCTACATCTCGAACTATTTTTTCATCACAAATTTCCATAAATAAATTGTTTTCTCACATCTCATGTCCGTACGGTGCTCCAATTAAGAATCCTGGAAACCAATTCTTTTCTCCTTCGTAACAATATTTGATTGCATCGAAAGCACTATGCACAACAAATTTTGAGTCATTCCGACGAATCTACTTTTAATTATAACATTTTTCAAAAAAAGTGTTTACAACTAGCTTTGCTTCAAAGATTATGTTATTTAGATTTGACAAAAAAAAATGTTTCATCATGTTAAAAGAAAAAGTTCGGTTGCGAAAAATAAAACACGAAATATCACACACAGATTCACAAATGTTTGCGCTTTTGATTTCAAAAATAATATATTTTCACCGAAAATCATTCACAATATTTTACCATACTTTATTCACATTCGTAATAAAAATGATAAATTTCACGTGTTCACAGAAAAAATAGGTTATAAACTCACAAAAAAGATTCATCGAATATCCCAAATAATTGCAATTTCCACAACAGAACTAAAAAACATCGCGAGTATATAATTTTTCGTTTTGTTCGATCTGTTAAACTTTGGAAGCAGATGACAATTTCATAGCAGACGATACACAGATGCTCATACGTCGCTCATTTTCAAATTACAAAAAAAATCGATATCTCGTTTCAATCTTTGTTCGTATTTTACCCAAATACAAATTGATTCTTCGCGGTATTGCGCAGATAAAAAGTGTGCAATCGAAAACAAAAGAATTGTCTATCCTTCGACCGTCGAAGATTCATCGCAGTCGAAATCTTTGTCAATTATGTTCACTCGATTTATTCGTTTACAGTTAATAATAAAAACTGCAATGGTTTTTCTGGCAACGTATTTTCTCCTTTTTAAAACAAGACAAGAAACAAGTCGATTTATTTTTTCGCTGCCGAGATATGAATTTTTTTAAGCAAAGACTAATTTCACAAATTTTCGTAAAAAAAAACCGTTTCTTCAAATTTCTCGAATTTGCCGTCTCTAAACCTTTCCTCTCATAGAAATCGTATTTACAAACTGATTCTACGCGTTAAGGGGGCTGAGTCACCTAAAAATTAAAAAAAATCTATTTTAAACAATTTTTTTTTCGAATCCTCAAACAATTTTCTACTTACCTTCCAATTTTCAAGTCGTTTTGTTCAAAAATGAAAAAGTTATGAGCGTTTTACTGCGGAACGATTTTTGAGTCAGTATTTAAAATTTCGCTGACGTATTCAAATCATCATAACTTTTTTATTTTTGACAGCACCATCTTGAAAGTTGGTAAGCAGTTTGTAAACAGAATAAAGTATCGAAAAAAAAAATTTCGATTTTTTTGAAGAATTTTTTTTTTTTAATCGATTTCTTTCACGGTGCACCGTCTATCGATCGATGAAACGCGTTTGAGTCTTGATACTAAAATCAATTAACATCAAACTGACATCACTAATTAACTATATCCCACTCTCAGTCAATGTCACCAAACCAATACCATTCAACCGAAAAAAATCAATAAAATGGATATATCGAAACGGGTATTATGAAAAAGAACGTATTTTGTCATTGGTTGGATGACACCGTTCGATGGAAACCACGTGAAGGTGGTGGGTCAATCTTCCATCGGGAGGGGAATGGGAAGGAATCAGGAACGGGTATTGGAAGGTGAAATTGATGAAGAGAATGATAACTATGAAAAAAAGAAAAGAACCAAAGAAAGAAAAGATGCAGATATAAAGTAATAGAAAACAAAACAATAGAATAACTTACAAGAACAAAAGTTAGGAAATCGGAGTATTATTGCATACTTTGAATAAATATTAATACTGACTAGCTTCGAACTGCACCGAACTTCTTGCGCTTGAATAACACTATCACAACACTATCACTACATTGAAATATATATTTTCACGACACTATCACTGCACCGGAATATAAATTTTCACCACACTATCCCTGCACTGAAATATAAATTTTCACCATTATCACAGTACTGAAATATACACTTACGCATGTACAAGCACTAGACTGCATTCAAAATCCTCCGGGACAGTAGGAATCATCCTCTTCTTGCAGTTGTTGTCGTCGTCTATTGATCCTCGTATCTTTCGTGCTCGCTTCGGCTCTCTTCTCAGCTTCCGCGACTCGAATCTTGGCCTTCTGTTTGGCAGCCGATACTGCGTGCTTCCCTGGGACAACTCCGAAACTCTTCATCACTTTGATTATGCCCGCGGGTCCAGAATTGAAGATTATGGTGTCTAGATTGCTCGAAATCTTCACTGTGTTGATTCCTGTGAAAACCGTTTTCGGGCAGAACTTCCAGATTACGCTGTGCAACGACTCATTAGCGTTTTGGCTCCGATGCAACGTTGCAAAAGTTCTGGTGACGACAAATCCCCGAAAATTGGCTTGATGGCTTCCATTACTGCCGCTGGTAGAATTTTCTTCTTCGAATGATGATAACTCCCTAGTGTCTTAGTTGCCTCTGCTCGTCGATATTGGCACCAAGACCTTTCACCCGGTGGACAAAGATGATGCTGCGGCTTCTCATCTGTGGACGCCTTGTGATGCCAGATTGCCCAAATCGCGTTCGTCTTATCCCGGACTGATGAAGCGTTGTTGCGTATCGCGTTCCCGTAGTACGATTGCATTTCGTCTATCAATCCGTTGGTCAGCCGTCCTTTTCCTCCTAATGTCTTTCCGTCGCTGAGTTTCTTGCCGGTGAGAGAAGTTTTGAGCTTTCGCGCCCGATTCCCGAAGCGTTTCTGAACGTGACCCGTGCACTCTTTCTTCTTTATTTCGATGTTTGGTCCATAAGGCATAGAGCTAGCAACCTTCGAATAGCTCTTCGTATCGCCATCGCCGATGTACTTCGTATACTTCACGGCGTACTTCTCCACCGATCGATGGAAAATCTTCATGATCCCGGCGACTTCCATGGACCCTGATGATCCAGAACAGTTCTTCGTACACATGTCTTCGTGTTCTTTTATCCACTTCTCTTTTTCTTCCGCTGTTGCATTTTTATTCGCCGCAGCCCACTGACGACACTGTCGGCAGAAAAGCGACAGAACTTCCTGGTCCAGCACTTTTCCAGTTTCAGTCCCCATTACGGTGAATATGGCGTTGAGAGAACTGAAACCTCGACGTTGCCAGCTGGCGTCACCTTGAATTGTGATACACCGTTTATCCGGTTGTGTCACTGTCGCACTATCGGCGGGTTCATCGGCGCTCGTACTGGCAACAGGTTCATCGGCGCTCGTACTCGCGACGGGCTCTTCATCGTCGTTCGTCGTCAATTTCACCTCCTCTTCCACGGCTTTCTTTATATCTTCTTGTACGGCGTCGGTGGTAGCTTCCAGCATCTTCTGTCCAATCTTCTTCCATGTTGACAATTGTACTGGCGGCGGCAAGTCCATAATCCCGCAAAAATTTCTATGGCCAGCGAGGCCTTGGCCAATACAGCGCATCGCCAGTGTACTACGCCGATTTATTTCGTAGCCGCGACCACCTTCAACAATTGAAGAACTGCAGAAAGTTTTTTTTTTCGCATAGTTTTCACATCGTATCTCGTATTTTCCTCCTAGTCCTCGAAGATTGATCTCGTTGAAAACGACGGGCCCGTGACACGCTGTGCAGCAAACGAACTCTTCGAGACTCTTGAATAGAAGAGAACGATCGAAAAGTCTATATCCCTCGAAATCGGCGGACGGTAGGTCTTCCTCTCGAATTTTCTTCGCGCTGGCACTCAAAACCTTTTTTGTTTCCACTTGTCTGTTCGCATAGCAGACCTTGGCTCTTTTGCGACGTCGACCTTTAGAATTTTTCTTGCCAATTCTCATATTTTTCTTGCTTCTAGCCATCGTCACTTGCCACTAATTCTAATGTCACTTATTGTCCCTTGCGAAAACGTAAACAAACTTCACTGTACACACTAAACAATCGCGCTCGATCCAAATTCCAAAACGGATAACAATAATTATATGCAATAATACTCTCGAGAAAGAAAATTGTAGAAACCAAAATCCAAAGAAAGATTCATAAGTTCGTTCTATATATAAAGAAAAAGAAAAAAGAAACGAGATAATAAGAAAAAAAACAGAGGAAACCTCGAGGAATGCAACCGAGAAAAAGAGATAACAAAAGCCGTGCAATTTTCGTAGACGCAGCAAAGAAACCCTCGAACTCGCCGGTAAGTACTTTCGTATTGCCACAGGTTGTCACGATTTTTCGTTTTTTTCGATTCCGTTCGCGATTACGAATTTCGGGCAATGTTATGGCGAAGCCAGCGCCGACGGTCGAAACGTGTACTCTAACGCCGCGTTTAGAAGATATGGATTTACCGACCGTACGTTCGTTACTTCGGATCAATATATGAATTCTCGCCGCTACCGCGCTGCATCGCGTATACACTCCACCGGCGTGCTGTCAAAGCCGGTAGTTTTTACGCAAAACACGGCGAAGGCTGTCAGAATGCCGGTGAAAAACATTACGCGATTATTGTTCTATGAATACAGTACTTGTAAGCCGGCAGAATTACAAATATATTTCGGGGTGATTGAATGAAGAAGACTTTCGGTAGTGACATTGACGAGAATTGTCGGAAAACATTGTGCGATACCACATAACCCTTGTTCTCATCATCGTTCGATACAAGGTATTTTCGTTAAATTTTAACAAGAAAATCAATACGATTTCCCTGTTTCGAATTGTCATCGTTTTTCTTTTTTATTTTTTTTTTTAATATTGATTTTTTGTTGGATTTTTCTTCAGTGATTTTTCAACACGAGTGAGGAAAAATTATCTACAATTTGAATTAAAAAAAAAAAAATTAATTTATTGAAAATAATTCAGCGTAGCGATGTCAAGTATTTTATCTTCGAAGTGTGTTTCTCAACGCTACATTTTCTTTCGCTGTCGTAGCTTTCGGACCATACGAGTCAACCGATCTTGGCGTCTGACGTCTCATTTTGTTCGCAACGCTTGCTATTCCGGTCCGAATGTGGGAATTTAGCATGCGAGGTAAAGTCAAGTTTTGGCTACCTGTTGTTTGATTGTTTTCTCAATATATGAAAAAAAAATGTTTTTTTTTACATTATAGCTTGCCACTTCGTCCGGAGAGAATTTTAAAAAAAAATCCCACATTCGGATCGGAATGACTACCGGTGCGAACAAAATGAGACGTCAGATGCCAAGATCGGTTGACTCGTACGGTCCGGAGGCTACGACAAGTGATTTTTTTTAAATTTGGTCTCGCAGCGCTGCGATCAACTAAAATACTTCAAAAAAATTCAAAAGTCTAGTTAAGTATGTGTATTTCATGTGGGTGGAATCCCACTTGAATTTACATTTATAATCAAGCCAAAAAAAATTTAATTAAAACGATTTTTTTAGGTGACTCAGCCCCCTTAATGCGCAGATAAAAAGTGTGCAATCATATAAAAAAGAAATTTATATCCTTCGACCGTCGAAGATTTATCGCAATCGAAATTTTTGTCAATTATGTTCACTCGTTTTATTCGTTTACAGTTAATAATAAAAACAGCAAATTTTTTTCTGGCAACGTATTTTCTCCTTTTCAAAACAAGACAAGAAACGAGCCGATGTCTTTTTTTGCTGCCGAAATATGATTTTTTTTAAGCGAAAACTTATTACACGAATTTATGTAAAAAAAAGAATTGATTTTTTTTTCAAATTTCTCGAATTTGCCGCCTCTAAACCTTTATTCTCATAGAAGTCGTATTTACAAACTGACTCAACGCGTTATTGCGCAGATAAAAAGTCTGCAATGTTCAACAATTGAATTTTCTATCCTTCGACCGTCGAAGAATTTTGTTCGCTCGATTTATTCGTTTACAGTTGATAAAAAAAAACTGCAAATGTTTATTCTACCCACGTACTTCCAACGTTTTTTCAAATTTTACAAATTTTCGTCGAAAAACGATTTTTTTTTTCATATTCTCACATCTTTTAAACAATTTGAAACAATTATTTATCGACAAAGTGAAAAAAAAACGGATTTGTCCACTTTGCAAGGTTTTCCGGACCGAGCAACTTGTCCTTGTTTGTAATTACATAAAATTTTTAAAAATATGATATGCTATAATGAATATGATGGATGCTAAATTTGATTTTTTTGAGCGATGATAAATATCAATAAAATTTAATTGATAAACGAAAAAAAAAATAAAGTTTGTCGAAAAATACATCACAAATGTTAGAAACGATTTTTTTTATAAGAGGACTGTCAAAGAGCCTTCGCAATCGAATTTTTCGAGATTTCATCACTTTGTAAGAAATATTTCGGAGCCACCTAAGATGACAAATTTTTTATTTGAATAACTATACTATTTAGTACTACTTCGTCTTCAATACACGGCAGTAATCAAGACGACATATTTTTTCGTTCCCGAGAGAGCATTTTTTTTCGCAGCATTCATAAATATCGATAAATTTAATCGAAAATCACAAACAATAGTCAATTTCTTGAACTTCTCTTCTCCAATGCTTCGGTCTTCTACAGAGACAATAATGTACTGATCTGACCTCTGTATTTGACCTGAATGCTAAATGGTAATCGTGTTAGTGTTGGTACATTTTTTGTGTGTTTGTTTTGTACTCTTCAAATCTGTGAAAAACTACTTAGTTTTTTCAAAAAAAGTAAAAAAACGTACGCCAAGTACATAAATGTGACAGAAATATTCAGATCTAAGAAACTGCATTTAAAAAAAAATCCGAAATAAAGGTAAATCACACGAGCCAAGTTTCAACAAATACTTTTGAATATCCAATGTCAATGATAACGATTAAAAAATTGTATGATAACTGAAAAATAAAATAAAAAAAATACTTAGCACGTCCTTTCTTTTATGCATGAAGTGTTTCATTTGTATTCGAGGAACGTGCCAAGTATTTTCTTAATTTTATTTTTCAGTTATCATACAATTTTTTAATCATTATCATTGACATTGGATATTCAAAAGTATTTGTTGAAACTTGGCTCGTGTGATTTACCTTTATTTTGGATTTTTTTTTAATGCAGTTTCTTAGATCTGAATATTTCTGTAACATTTATGTACTTGGCGTACGTTTTTTTACTTTTTTTGAAAAAACAAAGTAGTTTTTCACAGATTTTACTAATTTTTGAAAACCAGCCTGAAAACTAAAATTGGGTTTGGCAGAAAGGGTCTATTGCTTCTCACTTTGACTCTCACAGCGAGACAACGAGACCGTCCGTTCCAACAATTCTCTCAACGAGAGAGTTCTGCCACCCGTTACTTTAATATTTTCGACCGGAAGAAGAAAAAAATCCTTAATTCTTTTCTTCGATGCTCTTCGAGGAAGCACAGAAAAAAATTAAAAATTTTCTCGTCTGGAGAAGGGAAGCGAAAAATGGTAAAATCCTTCCGCTGCGAGAACCGAAGGAAGCGCTGGCGGAGTTGACTTATCATGGAAGTCAATGAAAGAGTTCTGTGTAATTCCCCTGTCAAGATAACCAAAGACAGAGTTATAAAAAAGTGTTGTCAAAGCGATGACATATTTTCTTAATACTATAACAGACCTGCCGAGGAATCTTGATTCCGACGCTATCAGCGTAGAAATGTCTGGCAGCGCATCAAGAATACAATCAAACCGATCTTCGATAAAAAGATTCTCTTTATCTTGAGAACAGCGAAAAAAAAAACGAAAATGAAAAAAAAATTTTGTCTTGATTTCGTAAATCTTGATTCATAACATTTTTCTTGATTTTAGTTTTCATTGTAAGGTTATACATTTGCCGGCAATCACGAATCACTTAAAAAATCGAATTGAGACGAACGTGACGAGACGAGACGAAATGAGAGAACACTTTTTTGAAATAATTTTCAAACATTCACTTTTTTAAATTATTTATTTATTTAATCCCGGGGCTCTTGCCGAGGCGACCAGCCGATTGGCCGACGCCAGGCGACACGGCCGACGGGCCGAGCGAACACCGAACACGCAGGAAGCGCGGAAATCACAACCTTTCGCGATGCCTGATCATCCGCGATGCCCGACGCGATGTAGATGAGAAATAGACGGGCGTATCTGATACTATTCAACACGTGAAACGGTGTGCGATACCGCCGTTCTGCTTCTCATCTACACACGTAGATGGGAAGCAGAAGGGCGTATATCCATCGCCGTAACCCGTTGAATGGTAGGAGAGGATGCCCATCTGTTTCTCATTTACACATTTTTTCTTTCAAGTATCGCTGATTGGATACCTTTTGAGTCACGGCATCGATGTCTCAGCATCAGCTGCACGGATACAAACGCAACTAGGCGCATTCGAAAGCTGATGGCCAAATTATATGGCGAAAGACTTGCCAAAAATTTGATTGGAAGTTAATCTTTCGAGAATCATCGACCGAAAGTTTTACTTCTGGCATATTCGCGTATACTAAGAAGCGGCACCGCCTCGGCCAGCCTCGTACGAAATTTTTTTTTTATGTACTTGGCGTCGAGACGCTACCGCGTCTCTTGATCTAGTCATTAGTTTTAAGCTAATAAAACAACTTTACTAGACACAATTTGATTCGTTAAATTAATTTGATCAAGTTCTACACGATGCAATCCGTTATATCTGTCTCGTGTCTCAATATTTGACAATTTATCGTCTAACAAAAAAGAAATATCCATCGTGAATAATAATATTCAATTTGTATAAAAAAGAAATGTTTTTATTCTGTTGTACCCCGAGTACGCCGGTTGTTGTCGCAAGGTGCATTGCGCAACAACCGAGGTATGCGAGCAGCGGGCGAGCCGAGCGCGAATGTAATTACCGAAATCGAGCGCATCGCGGGCGATTGAGCAATCGACGCATCGAGCGATTCTCGATCGCGGATAAGTAGAGCAGCAGCGCGTCAGCAGTTTAAGTAGCGTGGAGCCTCCATATTCCGTGGACGTACGGAATCTGGAGCGACGGAAAATAAACAGTAAACAATGAAAAGCGGAGTTTTAAGAAATAATGTTTTGTCTAATAAATAATGCTGATGCTCTCGCTCGATATATAATGATAGGCGAGCGAGCATTCGACAGTCTGGTTTTTGACTCGAGAAACTGTGCGTCTGGTCCCAGGGATTCGGTAGTGGAATCCAAAAGGTAACATAGAGTGTTCCGGGCAAGGGAACGTATTAAGCGGCACTGGCGGGTGAGGGTCGGACCTGGATCCCGAGTGCGGAATTAAGTCTTAAAGTTGACTTGTGAAGTAACTTTGTAAAGTTGTGTGCAAAAAAGGCAAATTGTAAAGTGAAATTGTTTATTACTCTGTTATCTATTTCGTCAATAAATTGTTATTGTGCCTACGAGTTGTAGTCCTCACTGGGGTTCTAACCCCTCACTGGTAACATCCCAAAATCTTCGGAGATAATATCTCACCCGTCGAGCACGGACTGATCACCCGGGCTCCGGCGGTACAACAATTCGACGAAGGTTCGATACTATGAATCAATTTACATAACTGATGAATGTTTTTCCGTCATACGTACTTTCGAAATGAAACGCGGAGCGCGACGTATAAACATACTCCATCCGTAGCGCATAGCGCGAAGTGCAAATACACTCGATACGGAGCGCGTAGCACGACATGTACCCCTGTGAGAGGCTTAAATAATGTCCCGAAGGGACATCCCATATTCCATATGCCATATTGTGACTATTTTTCGAAGCGAAAAAGCGCCACAATTATCCTCAATACTCGGCGCGAGTCCACGGCTCACCACGGCCGAACGCAACGCGTAAAATAGGCGCGATATTAGCTATATCGAGTGTTTTTCCCCTCCGTCCCGGCCCCGTTATCAAGGATTCAGCGAAGATTTGACGTAATAAATCGCGAGATAATTGTCACGGCATCGGCACTCGCCCGTACAAGGTACCGAGCACGTGGTGAGTCGTATGAGCATAATTATCCCGTGAGAGTCCCGAGTTCCTCGAATGAAAAACAGCCCTCTTCCCGTTTATTTTGGCCCCCGAAAATTATTGTTATTGAACCGCGATTAATTTTGTGAGCCGGAAGCATCGGATTTTTTACTCTCCCCTGAGACCTCGTCCCTCTCCCGCGACTAGCCGGCCCACCGTAATAGAGACAGCGTCACAGCGCAAGTTCAATTTCTTTTGGTTTGTTTGTTCAAGCAACGGCGTTACGCCGACTCGTAACTGGCGCCCAAATTATTATTTCATTTTGAAGCATTTTTTTTGTTTGACTGTTTTTGAGTGTGATAACCGCCCAGTCGCTCCCCCTTGCCCAGTGAATTATTTGCTCCCTTTCCCCTTCGACATTTTGGTCGTTCGTGAATCCCGTTTTCCCCCAATCGCCGTCATTGTCGCCCACGTCACCCCGCGTCCCCGATACCGTTTTCCCCCTTCATCTTATAATTTCTCCGTGCCACCGAGAGCCAGATCCTAATTGAAGTTTTTGGTTATTATTATAATTGTATAATCATTGTATAATTGTATAATAATAATTGTCCCCGGCTAGGCACAGCATGGTTTTGGAGAGAGGGGAGGTCCAGCGACACTCTTGGCAATAATTAAATAAATAACACACAGTTCACAACACGAAAATCGAGAAAATCACAATTAAAATTTTTTCGTCGAGAAATAAAATGCCAACAAATAATTTCGTACCTCGGGCCGGTACCCGGGAATGACTCGACACGAACAAAAGAAAATACCCTACTAAAATTCTCCTCAGCTACGCGATTCACCGAGTTGAATTTCTACTGAAAACGATCAAGAAATAATTCGCACACTAAAGTCTGATTTCCCTACTAAAGCAAAAATACAATGCTAACCGGCGTGGAATACCGGCGCCTACGAGCTCGCATCCCGCTTCCTAAGTCAATCAAAGCTATAAGACGGCGCGAACGGGACCGATTCTCGCACGCCTCGACCTAATGGATCTCTCGCGTATAGTTAACAATAAAACAGGCAGTCTCAAGAGCTCGGATGAAGTTACTTTGACGTAAAATACGGGTGAGCCCGTCCAAACCACACCGAGCTGATTCTCTCGGGGACGAATTCTTACTTTGCCCGGGACGGTACTCATCGCCGCGACGAGTGACGCGCACACTCACAATCAACAAAAATCGGCAAAATAGTTGACACCCGGGTCCGAGAATCGAGAAGCGAAAGTCTTACCGGCGAGAGACAGATGTTGCCTGGAAATATTCGGAAAACCTTCCCTCCCCGAGGTGACTCGCGCGAAATGAAATTCCAAACGACAGCGGCGCTGACGTATCGTTTGAAAATTCGCGGGTCGTATCGCCGAACGAGTGTTCGTAGAAGCCAGTTCCGGGGCGCTGAGGAAAGATATAAATAAAAACAACAAAATTAATCATTTCGATCATCTCAACTAAACTCGAACCCTTGAGACTGCATGGGACTCCGTCCCTTTACAATATATTTACTTCTCATATATTTACTATTTACCCCGTCACAATATATACCCTTCAACGATTTAATATCTTTTCGATTCAGTACTGATATCAAATTGTCTACGATTACCTGCTTCTCTGGGCTGAAATGTGGATGTAGGTGATGCTCGCGCATCGGAGTATGAACTGTACAACGCAGTATGTGTTCTAGAGACTCTACTTCATTTAAGTTGCAGATAGTGCATAATAGCGTAGGATCGATCCGGTATGCAAGATTGCCAATTTAAAAACTACGCGAATGCCATGAAACTAATCTTATTTGAATCTTAGTTCTGCCTAGGTCGATTTGTCCTCGTGGTGGGTTTAAGCTTAAAAAGTTACCGTGCAGTAAGTGAGGCAAGGGCATTTGACAAGCTGATGATTGGTGGTATTTTTCTAAGTTTCCCTGCGTCAGCCATTGTTGAAATCTCTTTAAAACTTCTTCAGAGCTTAAGATCCAATATTCAGCGTTTAGGTTGTTAAGTAGCCCAACACAGTTTTCTTGTCCTACTAAATTCATCAGCTGTGTTACCCAGTTGTACTGGATGTCGGTAGAACCCGTATTGTACAGCCGAACTAGTCTCAAATGGCTAATTTTAGGTAGTCTGTAGTCACCCATCTTCAGAATTTTTATGATCCAACCAATCGTCAGTTTCAGAACTTTCAGTGCTATATTTTGTATTCCTAGCTCTCTAAAAATGACATATCTTGGGGTACATCTTAGTAATCGGAAGTAGCGCTTAAAAAAATCAAGTTGTGCCTTTTTCTAGCACATTCGGGTATCGTAGTCCCCATATTGGAGCGGTATATAACAAAGTAGACACAAGAGTACTTTGGAATAGCTTCACGGCGCCTTCCCAAGAGTCAGCCTTCGCATTGGAGAGTATAGATAACGTTGCAGTCGTGGCAATTTTTGCTTTCGTGGCCGATTTCTCGGCGAAAGCAGTCCTAGACTTGAACTTGATAGAGTTGCGCCAAGATACTGAGACGGTAAGAAATTTTCGCCTTTCCTTTCCTCATTCGCACGCTGCATCGATCATTTACCATACATTCTGGTAAATGAGCGCGCAGATTACCGACCGCACAGTCGATCGATACTCGCAGTCGAGAGAATTAGCCGCCCAGAGGGTGTCGCGTCATTCTGACGCGTACCTTGCGTCAGCCGTGTCAGCACACCCCGGGCAAAGATAACACGGGACAGAGAATCTCGGTATTATCGCGCTTTTCGTCGAGGAAGGAAAGGGGATAAATTAATAGGAGAACGTGGTTAAAATAATAAAAGTTTAATTAATAAGAAAAGAACACGTGGTTACATCGTAACGCTACGGAGGCTCACGAGGCACTGCCGCGGGAATGAGTCCCCTCTCACGCTCGTAACCCCCTCTTTTTCATTCTCTCGCTCTATCTCTCTTGTATTCGTTCTACACGCTTACATTCGGCCGTCCTTTTATTTAAATCGCCCTCGATTTAGTTTTTTTTTTTTTTTTTTTTAAAGCGTTTGTGAGAACTTAAAATGGTTTTATCTTTAGTCTAATTTTGATAGCGCTTTGGTTTTCTTCGATTACGAGCAGGCTGCTTGCGTACTGGCTGCAGTACTGCCTCGCTCGCATGTTGACCTTCGAAAACGTCGTGAGCCTCTTTTTCGTTGACTTCTTGAGTGTCTCCTTCGACGTCATCTTCCTCAGGGTTGAGCGAATTCTTGTCGCTCGGAATCTCGTCTAATCCGGTTGGATTCTCTGTGTCCTCGTCGTCGGAAGTAGCTGCAGCTTCGTCGGCGAATTCATCGCCGAACAGCTCCCATCGTTTGATTTTATCGATAGGCACGGTGTTCTTGTAGAATAGCTGCGTATTCTGAAGTCCAGGAAGATCTTCCACTGTGTAACGATCGTATGGTAATACTTCCGTGACGACATACGGTCCTTTATATTGCTTCGCTAGTTTTAACGATTGTCCGGTAGCTGCCGGTGCACGTTCGATCATCACCAGGTCACCAGGCAAATAATGTTGAGCTTTGGCTCTTTTCGCGTTATACCGGATACCTTGGCGCAATTGATCGCTTCGTATCAATTCAATCGCTCGCCGACGTTTCTCATCCATTTCTTGACTACTTTTAATTTCGTCTTCAAGTCCGTCGCCCAAGATGCTCCTCGGCGTGTAATTGAACAGCAAAGAGAAAGGGGTTTGCTTCGTTACTTTGTGGATCGTGTTATTGATTCCCCATTGTAGACTTCGCACGCGCGTGTCCCAATCTCTTCCTTCGATGTCTTGGCTCATGCTCGCGAGCGCGGGAGTAATCATACGATTATACCGCTCCACTTGCCCATTTGCTCTCGGTGTTGCGGTTGAGTTTCGGACGTGAATGATATCCGCTTCCTTGAAGAACGCCTCAAACATACGACTCGTGAATGCGGTTCCCTGATCGGATATTATTCGCGTCGGTGCTCCGAAGATCAAAATAATATCCTTTAAAAATCGGATCGCAGGTGCCGATTTCGTGTTTTTCACCGCTCGTAGAATCACGTATTTTGTGAAGGCGTCGATGACAACAATTAAATAACTGTTCGCCCTTTTACTCTTGATGAACGGACCTAGGTGGTCAACGTGCAACGTATGAAAGGGTTGACCAACCTTATCAATGGAGTGTAGATTCCCTGGCCGTTTACCCGCTGGACGCTTGTGTCGTAGGCAAGGCAAACACGCTCCGAGGTAACCTTTCACGTAGCGACGCATCCTCGGAAACCAATACAACTCCTTTATTTTCGCCAGCGTCTTGTCAAATGCGAAGTGTCCGATGTCATCGTGATTTCTCTTGAGTATCTGCCATCTCGCTTTTTCGGGCACAACCCACTTGAGTTTTCCGTCGTCTTCGTTCTTGAAAAGTCGTCCGTGCTTCAGAACGAAATCGTGATCGTTTTCGTTTCCTTGTTGCAATTTCTCGATGATCGCTCGTAGCTTCGGATCGGCGCGCTGTGCGACCGATAACCAGTCGTCGATTTCCACGTCGTTGGTGAGAATTGTCAAACCATCGGTTTCTTGCATGTCTTCGGGTGGTCCCCATGGAGCACGGCTCAGTGCATCCACATGAGGCATTTGCGTACCCGACCGATGTTTTACGGTGAATGTAAACTCCTGGAGTCGTAACCACCATCGTGCGATTCTTGGTATTAAATCTTTCTTCGAGAACGTACTGCGAACAGAATTACAATCTGTGATTACGGTGAACTCTTCGCCTAGCAGATATGACCGGAATTTATCAGACGCCCACACTACGGCGAGAGTTTCCAACTCGTACGAATGATATTTTCGTTCGTTCTCGGTAGTTTGCCGACTTGCGTAGGAAACTGGTCGTAGCGTCCCGTCGTGTTGTTTCTGCAGGAGGATCGCTCCGAGTCCCTCCTTGCTAGCGTCAGTGTGTAATTCGATCGGCATATCCGGCGTAAACGCAGCTAGTATCGGTTTTTCGGTTAGCTTCGTCCGCAGGAACTGGAACGCGTCTTCTTGTTCTTGCTTCCAAACGAACTTCGAATCTTTTCGAAGTAGTTTCGTCAACGGCGCGGCGTGAATCGCAAAATTCCGAACGAAACACCTGAAGTAGCTCATCAATCCGACGAATCTTCGAACCTCGTGCTCGTTTTTCGGCCTCGGAAAGTTTTCGACGCTCTTCAGCTTGTAGTCTCCGGGTTGTATGCCTCCTTCCGAAATATCGTATCCCAAAAAGGTGACCTTTGCGTGCAAAAACTTGCATTTCGACAATTTTAGCTTAAGTCCTGCTCCACGAAAGACTTTCAGTACCTGTTCGAGATGATCCAGGCCTTCTTCGAACGTCTTCGTAGGTATCAAAATGTCGTCCATATACGCTAGAGCGATCCTGTAAGCCAAAGGCCCCAGTGTCGTGTTTACCATCCTCTGAAATACCGCAGGTGCGTTTGCTAGACCAAACGGAACTCGCGTGAATTGGTATTGACCGTCCGTCGTAGCGAAAGCCGCAAATTCCTGCGACTCTTTCTCGAGAGGTATTTGGTAGTAGCCCATAGCCATATCCAAACTCGTGTAATACTTGCTTCCGGATAGTCGTTCTAATTGTTCGTCAATTAGCGGGAGAGGATATTTGTCTTTTTTCGTTACCTTGTTCAACGCTCTGTAGTCGACGCACATGCGCGACTCGCCCGTTTTTTTCTTCACCATCAGAACTGGAAACGAATACGGCGAATTCGAATCGACGATGATGCCGCAGTCTTTCAGCTCTGCGGTCATTTCGTTGACGAGTTTCCGTTCTTGATGAGAGAGTCGATAGGGTCTGAACGTAATAGGCTCCTTCGAAGTAAGCTCGATCTTCATTTCCGCGTTTCGCGCGACACCTAACTCTTGAACCGACATCGCGAAAACGTCTCGATAACGTTGGAGTAGTTCGATCAGCTGTCTGCGTTGATTCTCGTCCAAACTCGGGTCCGTTTGTATTGCGTCTTCTGGTAACGGATCCAAGTTGCTGTCTTCGAGGTGCAATACGGTCTCGAGCGCGTTCACCCCGTCGGGTTCGCAGCTCTCGCCTCGCACAACTCGTTCGCCCGGCTTGAAAACAATGTTCTCCTTGGAGTTGTTTACGACTGGTACGTGACTGGCTCCATCGTTGTTCACCGATACAATACATCTCGGTATGCAGTGTCGTTTGTTTCCTTCCATGCGTTCTTGCCAGTCGATGAACAAATTAGAG
This sequence comes from Ischnus inquisitorius, assembly GCA_963924025.1. Taxonomy (NCBI): domain Eukaryota; kingdom Metazoa; phylum Arthropoda; class Insecta; order Hymenoptera; family Ichneumonidae; genus Ischnus; species Ischnus inquisitorius. Next base: position 19,876,401 of record OZ001244.1, read on the forward strand.
ACTTCTTCCGTTACGTCGGTATAAACGTCGATGAACCCGATGTAATTAGGCGGAAGTATCGTTTGCTTCTTCGCCCAGAGGCTGATTTTCTTCGGATTCAAATCCGGAATCGTAAGGCTCGTTAATTTTCCGAAGTCGTCTTCTACGTCGCTGCTCTCTTGAAATACTCGTATGTAATCTTTGCGTTTTATTATCGTGATGTCTGGAAGCTCCGTAAACGGCTGTCCTACAAGTAGCGGGATTTCTTGGACGAAATCTGGAACGATGTAGGCCGGAACCGTCGCTTTTGCTCTATCGATGACTAACTGTATGTCCGTCGAGCCCTTAACTTCAACTTTGCCTGCGCCATAGCCTCCAATGGTGCACGGTTTGTCGAGTTTTCGAATCTTCACTTTGAGCTTGCGCGCTTCGTCTTCTCGCAACGTTACGCATTTACTTCCCATGTCGATGTACGCTCGTACCTTCGCTCCGTTTACCTCCGCATCTTGAAAGTATTTAAGGTTTCCGTCGACTTCTTTCGGATTCGTTATTGTTAATATACGTGGTTGATCGTTACTCGCAGCTGCAGATTCTTCGTCGTTCGTGTCTTCCTCTTGCTTGCCGTTCTCGCGAGATTCTCCTGAATCTTCAGCGATGTGCAGCGTTTGCAGAGTCTTCGTCGGCTTTTTGTCGGACTTCGGCTCGGTGCATTTTGATGCTAGATGTCCGACTTTGTTGCAGTTATTACATCGCTTACGCTTCTGTTCCTTCGGACACTGAAGCGAAAAGTGCCCGTACTCATCGCAATTAAAACAGAGCGGCTCTCCCTTCTCGTTTTTCGTCGGTTTCTTCGCGGATCGTTGCGAATTCCCTTGTCGAGTTTCACCGTCCTTCGTAACGAATCCTTTTCGTTTCGGATCTTCGGATTTCGGAATTTTAATGCGATCCTCCATCCTCTTGAGGCTGAGTAATAGAACTTTAAGCGATGGAAATTCTTGAATACTCAACGATTGGATCATCGTATTATCGTTTAATCCTCCGATTACGAATTCGATGATATCGATATTGCTTATTCGGCATTGTCTCGCCAAACCGACTTTAGCATGGAAATATTCTTCCACGGATTCTCGCGGCTGTCGTTTTCGGTCGATCATTTCTTGATATTTACGTTGGATTCCCACGGTGCTCGGAAAGGCGTCTCTCAGCAGTTGCTTCCATTCGTGCCACGTTCGCTGTACGGTGGCCATCGAATCGTACCAAACTTTGGCGCTTCCTTTAAGCTTTGTCAAAGCGTGACAAATCGTCGCCTTCTCTGACCACCCGTACGCCTCAGCGTATTCGTCAATTTTAGTGACCCACATGTCGACTGTCTGCAACGAATTTTTATTCGGATTGAATTCCGGTACGAGTTCGGCTAGTTGTCTGTCGAACGCTGTCGACGCGGCTGGTGCCGGTCTTTCGAGATTTCGCGCCTCGGTTACGCTCGAAACTGTCTCACGAATAAGAGTCGTCAACAGAGATTGTAAATCGAACGATGGTACCTGATTTGCTTCCGTCGAACTCGGTGGCATCTGATTTATTCCCGTTAACATGAGTGGCGCGCGGAGCTGCGATACGTGTTGATATTGCGGCGCATATTGATATTGGAATGCGGGATGCTGCATTCTCGTATGATGCGGCGTCTGATATATCGTTTGTTGTCCTGTCGCAAATGGCCCCGATGCGATATTCGGCGTGAACGTCATCGGCGGAACCGTCGTGTTCCGCGACACGTAATCATTCGCGTATTCCGTCTCGGTTGCCACTGGCATCCCCAGCGGCGTCGACGCGATCGTATGCGTCGTTATAGGAATCGCTGTCGTACTCATCGGTAATGTAGGGTAACCGATCGTCGTCGTAATGTTCGATGGGAACGTCGGAAAATTATACATCGTGCTCGTGAACGTCGGTACATTAGCAACCTGACTAACCGCGGCAACCGTTGAAACGTTGAGCGTGCTGCTCTCGTCCGTCTCGTGATTTTCGGTATCCAACATGGCCGCTGCCAAATTTTGTTTCGCTTTGTTTTTTTTTCTCTGCACTTTGTAATATTTGTCCAACGTTACCTCAGAGTTTTTAAGTCTTTCACTTTGTCGTCTCGTCTCGATCGGCATTAGCCGGACTTCTCACTGCTCGGCAGTGTTTGTTCGCGTTACTGTCCTTTGTCGAAGCACTCGGTCTTCGCACAACGTTTTTCACTCGTTCAGTTCGGCTTTTGTCCTTTGTCGAAGCACTCGGTCTTCGCACAACGTTTTTCACTCGTTCAGTTCGGCTTTTGTCCCTCAAACCCACTTCTGATATATTATCGCGCTTTTCGTCGAGGAAGGAAAGGGGATAAATTAATAGGAGAACGTGGTTAAAATAATAAAAGTTTAATTAATAAGAAAAGAACACGTGGTTACATCGTAACGCTACGGAGGCTCACGAGGCACTGCCGCGGGAATGAGTCCCCTCTCACGCTCGTAACCCCCTCTTTTTCATTCTCTCGCTCTATCTCTCTTGTATTCGTTCTACACGCTTACATCGGTGTTAAAATTGCGTCATCCGACGCAATATTAGCGTCACGCGCTCGGGTATAAAAGGCCCGCTCGCGAGCCCTGAAATCACTTCGGTCTCTAACTCCTAAGGGAGTGGAACTCATGCGCGGCCTTAGCACGTTTGATCTTGAGTCTCCAAAAATATAAAAAACTTTACTAGACGGAATCCTCGCTAGTCAAAGTATCGCCATTTTGATTTTTTGGATAGAGCGTTGCTCTATTCGACAGAATCCCGTCGATAAGAAGAAGCGAGGGAAAAATTACCAACGACGAGCCAATCCCGAAGAAGGAAGAATCGTCGGCCATTCATTCATCATCGAAATAATTATCTTATCTTTCAGCGAACAGACAACCTTTTGAAACATTTTTCCTACCCGAACACGATCGCCGACGACTGCCTGGGGGGACCTGGGCGAATGTTTTCGATCGGAGTTTACCTTATCCTAAAAACCCAGTGTCGGCAACTGCCTTGGGGGACCTTGGCGACCGCTACCGCGACGGTTACCTATCGATTCCAAAGTAATTAGTAGAGTCAATTTTTGATTGCAACGACCTGCAAATTTGTAATACACGCCGGCAACTGCCTTGGGGGACCTCGGCGATCGCTTTCGTGAACGACAATTGGTGGAGATCGTTTTAACGTAGAATCGTGAATTGTGCAACTTATTACTTCGTGGCCGCGCCGGCGACTGCCTTGGGGGACCTTGGCGACTGCTTTCGCGGTTCTATGATCTAATAAGGAGCGAGTAGAGTAGAATCAAAAACCTAATTTCCCTCAATAAAATAACCTCTCGGCCTGTTTCGCAAGTCCAACGGAAATCAAATCAAATCAAGTCAAATTCAAGCCCAATATTGTATTATATCAACGGCATCGATTGAATAAATATCAATAATCGGTGACATTTCGAATCAACGTCACAGTTTTATAATTTACAGCACCTGCCCTCACACAAAAGTGAGCAAAGAAACTCACACAACGCCGCTGCGGAGCAAAGTTCTGTAAGACTCCAAAAGCGTACCGTTACAATGCCTATAATTGTTTACAATTTCCTCGTTTTCGCCGTCATAAGCAAAGTTCTTAGCGTCTTTGCCTTAGTTTGCCACCAGCTCTAAAGACAACAATTTTCGATTTGGACGTATTAACTGATCTAAAAAGAAAAAAAATTCTCAAAAAAGTAAAAGCTGTACGCCAAGTACAAAAGTAGCACATCAATCGATTATTCCAAATGAATTCCCTTAAAAACAGAATATAAAAAAAAATCATTAGCCAAGTTCTATAGATATTTATGAATATGCAATGTTAATTGTTGAAAAAAAAGTATAACTGCAAAATTTAATTAAATAAATGCTTCGCACGTTCCTCGAATACAAGTAAACGTTACGTAATGTATAAAAGAAAGGACGTGCCAAGTATTTAGTAGTAAGTAATTTATTGCTGTTCTAGAATACGAATGATTCTTATAGCAAGGGGGATTACAGACACTTCGACGCGCGCAGGGTAACATTCTCTTAATTACTAAATTGTCCTCAGTCGTTTACCATAGTTATAAATAATATAGTACAATACTAGGTAATGAAAACACAGAATAGAGCAAAGTGTACACAGTTCGATTCCTTTATAATTGCCAATTCTTATTCATTGAGAGCAAATGCTCGCAGCATTACTGATCGCGTTATAAAATAAAACGTTTTCTTCATCGCTTCAATATTTTGCGCCGCAAATAAATAAATTACATCGTTGAAATCATTTGGGCTTCCAATATAGCACCTGCGGTACGGCTCGTAAAATGGACAATACAGAAAGACGTGATCTAACGTCTCGAGTTCGTTTCTGTTGCACACGCGATACAACTGTCGGGAATCGAGCTTATACGCTATTTTGTTAAAAACTATATTATTTGTTATGAAATTCGCTAGACGGACTTGTGCATACGCGTTTCATAGTCAGGAGACTGCGAGCTTTTAAGTATACTCCTGGGAATCCAGATTTGCAAGTGTTACGTCGCGAATCGTGAATTTACATGAGGAGCCGCCGCATCTCGGTCAATCAATTTAATGAATTTACTCGTTATCGAAGCAGCTACGATTCGCGGATGCCTCGTTTTGAGCCTAACCTCGCGGAAACTGCTCGGGAAGAGGCTAGAGCACATTCGCGTATTGAAATTTATGCAAGTTCACGCATCCTCACCGAGGGGGTGGGTGTCTTGACAATAGGGACAAAAATATTCCGTTGGCTCGATGGGACTTTCGGATTCGAGCTCCGGAATCGACGGTAGGGTTACACGGCGGAAAAAGTTCAAGAATTGAATGTATAAAATGGTAGCAACTACCAAACAGACTATGAGACAAAACACAAGAAAGATCAAAACGATCATAAGACTATTCATTTTTAAGCCGATTGTAATCTACTTATACTCGTCGGGATCCCGAACGCGAAAGGGGTAGTTCGACGCGCGTTACGATATTCGGGACTACCGAGATCGATCTATTGTTCAACGTCCGGATGTGATATTCCGAAATCCGAATAAAAAGGATTACAACAATCGCGAACGAACAAAAATTGAAAAACACGATGATAGGAACTATTTTGCTTGAATCCGGTGACTCGAACATTTTAATTAACACGCACAGGAAAATTAATAAAACACGGGAAATAGCTCGATCACGATTAATTAAATTTTTCCCCGGGAAAAATTAATGGGATCGACGGCATAGATCGCACCGAGTTGGACTGTCGATAGCTTGGACACTCGCGATAATCCGAATCGATTGGAGGGAACGCGTAACTCGGCTAACGAATATGGAGAAAATTATACCGAACACGAGGGTGAAAAGGATAAAGAGATATCCGTATATGTCAAAATAGGATAGGGATCACTTGCACAAGGGAAGGAAATTGCAAATAAGGCGGGAAAACAAAATATTTGACTTGCCGAACAGAAATGGGTATCCGGAGAATATAAGAAATGAAGAGGTTGCTGGTGTTGCGTCTGGTCGGTGGATCGCTGGTCGATACTACCCTCGGCGTGACGAGAAATTTGCCGAGCGGTCGAAGGGCTTTTCGAATAATTTTCGAAGAACACACAAACTTTCACAATAGTTGGCTTTTATTTAGAAGCACACACACAAAACTCCAAAGTACAATACAGTTTTCAGAGAACTGAACGAAAGTTCAAACTTCACAAAAATAAATTTTCGAAGACAAACTTTTTGAGAAAATCGGAAAAACTGTTAAACTGTTGTTCTCCCTATCGATCCATCGATTTTTCGTTACAATTTTTTTTTAACGATCTCGGTGCGGATTTTTGGTTTGTTAGTTAATAATTTGCTTCCTGGATCAATATTAAGGTTTCTCGAATTTGAATGAACTTTCTAAGTGCAAATTTACGCAAATTAGAACTTTAATCAGTGAAAATATTCCCGGAAAAATAGTAATTAATTAACAAAACCAAAATAATTATAAAAATAATCTTATCATTATTATACTATATATTAACGTTCCTATTCTTGCATTTCCAACTGATTTTTCAAAATAATTGTTGATTATTGATTGCTGTCGATCTTGACAGATCGATATATAAATAAATTCAAATTTCGCAAAAAAATAACAGAAAATTTACCGATTTCTTTCATAATTGATTTTTGTCGATGTTTTTAAATCTTTCCTGATAATTTCCGAATTCAATTAATTAATTAATTAATTTATTTATACAAGCCTTTCCATTTGACAGAGAACTGTCAAACTTCGAGCTATAGTTTTTCGTATTTCGAACTTTTTACTATTGTTGTTACTGATTTTATAATAATTTCCGGATTATTTAATAATTTTTAATTATTCGAGCTTTGTTCATTCTCTATCCCTACCCTAGCTCGGAGAGTATCTTCGTGCCTCTTGGTTTTTTTCGGCTTGCCTCCTATTGGTCTAGATAATTCATCTATTGCCATAGGGTGGTCCTTCCCGGTCGCCTCGGGCGTCAAGTGGGTGGCGGGTCCCTTTCCCACTCGCCTGGCGTGATCACGTGCGCAGCGCTGACCCGCGAGCCCAAGCCCAAGCCATCCGCTACCCCTCCAGGGGTGACTCTTGGCGTCCCTTGTTCTCGTGGGCCACATGCACACTTTTTCTCTTTCTCTTTACCAAGAAGACTATGCTGATACAAAGGTTCCCTCCGTCGTTGCTGAATAGCAACCACGTGTACTCCTCTGTTCTTTTTCTCAGCGTAGCGATTTCGTCAGCCATGAATCGGCGACGCAATACGATCTCTCTCTGTTCCGACCCGGAGACCACTTGACTTTATTTATGCCAACTCAAATGTTTAGAAGAGTCTCTCCGAGCTAGTTTGGGCGAACATTTCCTGTGCAATGCGATATTCTTTTTGAACGCTAAAATTTTATCATCTCCTGTTCATCCTAACTGCTCAATGACTTCTTGGAGCTCAATGTTTAAACGAAATCGAATCTTCCGAGGCTAGAGATCTTTTGGCTAGATGTTTAGTCTATGAGTAATACGAAGATAAATTTTTACTGAACATTATGCCATGCGATTCGATTTTTCAAATTGTAATTTTTATGACGGGGAAAGACCAGAAGGGTTCTCGGATAATACCCAGGTAGTTCGCAGGTACCGGGCATTTTTGGCTATAAATCGCAAATGGAAAATTACGCGGAAAAATATAAAACATACATTGAAAAATAGTGTAAAGGATGACCTGACCCAAGATTTTCGTACATACGTGATTTTACGTTAATCAGTTAATTCGCGAGCTATCGGGAATCTCTTTAAACGGACGTTTTTCGGGGCTGTAAGGGTTGTCCAGGAGGTGCTGCACTCGTCGGAGGAAGTTGGAAGTTTTTCGGCATCAATGGGCCTGAAGCATATAGTTGATCCGAGGCGTCGGTATCGTCGCTCGGGGTGTTGATTTTCTCGCTGCGAAGTCATCGGGCGCTCGTGTATATGAGCGTCGACGCCTCGTAGTATTGGTGGGCTCCGGCGGACACAAGCGCGCCGAGTCTTAGCAACAGTCGCATCCCTTGGTAGTCGGCTGGCCCCTTGTACGTGAGCCGGCACTTTTTAATAGTGTTGGTGCCTTTCTTTCTTTGCGTTACTGCCACGCGCTCGGTGTTCATGATCGAGCCGTGGTTTCTCGCTCTCAGATAAGGGCCTCTTGGAATGCTCGAGCAACTCGAGCGGGTGGATGCTGTTGATTTTTCTCGGTTATGTCGAGCGATGACAGAATCATTTTAATGGCTTCGGTGGGGCGGGTCTCGAAGAATTTTAAACAATTCTCGATTTTCGAGTCTATTTCGAAATTTCCCCCCCGCCCACACAGCATTATGAGACATTTTTCTTCAGTCTTCTTTTTCCTCTCCGCGAGTGTGCAGCTGAGCTCCTTTCTCGGTTCGGTCGAGGAGCCGCGCGAAAATCCGCAAAGAGATCCCGAAAGTGCGTGACGTAACACAAGGATAGAGTTCTGTAGTAGTCCTCTAGATCTTTGATATACAGAAGCTGTTTGTACGCAGAAAAGAAACTCGTCTTGGCAGGCGCCCAGTCATTCGCATTAGGGCTCGTTAACAATTCGGCAAGCCCGACGTCCGATATTATGCCCTTCAGCTGCGTCACCCAATTAAATTTCAAAGGTCCTACGTTGTTGCTTGAGAATTGCACGTAAGACGCATGGCTTGATCGTTGTTGCTTGAGAATTGCACGTAAGACGCATGGCTTGATATGAAATTTCTACGAGACCCAGTTCGATACGGAGGGCATATCCCGGAGTGTTTTTCGGTAGTAACAATCATTTTTTGAAGAAGTTTTGTTGAGCTTGTTCGATTGTGTCAAAGTAATTCAGGCCCCACACCGACACGCCGTATAGATGGGTCGCAGTGACCATACTATCGTACAGTTTGATCATGCTTCCGCAAGAGTCAGATTGTCCTCTAGTTAGGATGGAAAGTACTGCGCCGCTGGCAAGTTTTGCCTTATCATTTGCAGCGTTTGTAGCTTGAAGGCCAATTGTGGTGCAAGAGTCCAGAATGCCTAAATGGTTGTACGAGGAAACCACCTCCAGTTTCTCGCCTTTGGACAAAAAAATATTTTGCGCTTGTCTACCGCCGCGTTGGACACTTAAAACCTTCGTTTTCGTAATGTTCACTTTGAGTTTATTTTAGTCGCAGTATTCCTCCAACGCCCGTATTTTCTTTTTTAAATCGGAAAGAGAGTGAGCAAAGATAACCGCGTCATCGGCATAGAGAAGTAATAAGAGGTCGTTATGTTCGTCAATGTTACGATCCAACAAACCGTTACTCCTAAGGTGGCGCTACATATCAGAAATGTATTAAATAAATAATAACGGGCTGACCACGTCGCCTTGAAGGACGCCTTCCGTGGCTTCAAAACTCGTCGAGAGATTGTTAAAAACTTTAAATTGCACGGTAGCTTTATCGTATAAGTTTTTAATGACTAATAATTTTCGTACTAACGCCGAGCCCACCGATTTTTCTCCATAGTCTGCCATGAGGTACTGTGTCAAAAGCGCGCTTAAAATCAACGAACAAAGCGTACACCGTATTTCCTTCGTGTCTTAGCTGCAATTGCAAACCCGTCGTGAAAGTAAAAATATTGTCTAGACACCCCCGCCCTTCTAGGAATCCTACTTGACAGTCCGGTAGTCGTTGGGATTCATTTGCCCATGTAGTGAGCCAGTCGCAAATAATTTGAGTGAAAAGTTTCGTTGTATTGCTCACAAGAGAGATGCCACGGTACGATCTACGACCTGGTCGACCTGGTCGAACCCCGGGGCCTTACCGATTTTACATTTTGTCATGCATCGCGCTAATTTATTACGAGTTATCTCCGCATCAAGCACTGGGTTGGTGACTTCGACTAAGGTTGCATTATCTATTGCTATCCTTGGTGGATAGAAATTCTCATAAAACTTTTCCCATTGCTCGATAGTTAGGCAAGCACTGATTTTATTCTTGTAAATACATGTTCTAACGGTTTTCCAGAACTCTGCGGCATTTTTCATGTCGGCAGATTTATCCTTAATATAATTTTTGTACTTATGCTTTTTATTTCGAATCATAGTCGTATATTTATTTTTAGAAGCGGAGTAATGGGATTTAAACTCCTGTTCATTAGAATTATCTCTTCTACATACTTTCAACGCGTTAGCCACCGCGGCTTACGCTTGTTTAACCTCCCCATCGAAGCACGGTTTGTTTCGCGAGTACGCACCTGACGCCGGTTTAGCCGATATAGTCGAGAATATGTTGGTCTGTTTCGCAGCATCCGAGATCGCACCTAGAAAAAGTTTGTACTGTTCGTCAGAAGAGGTACTTGCGAAATCCAGATCAATGTGACTAGACGCTAGTAACGTTGCAACAAAAGAAGACGCCGATTCCGGCTTCCATTTAAATTTGTGTACCGTGGACGATGCACTCGGGTTGTAATTTGTACATATATTGTAACGGGACAAAAACCGACCCGGTCAACCTTTGACCGAATAGTTATAAGGGATAAAGGCCGTTACGAATATTGAACAGACGCGTAAACGGATTGCGGCGCGCAAAGTTGCCCACGCGTCCGAATAATTGGCCCCGCCCACAATAGAACTCGTGCGCGTATCAATATCACGTGTAAGGACAGATTACCGTTCATCCTAATTTCAAAATTAGGTGAGCAACGAAATAGTCACACGATCGCGACAGGCGGAACACCTAAAGCCAGGGCCGCCTCTATTGATGTAAAGCGCCGCCCACGTGCGAAACGGCCCGCGAATGACAGCGCGAAATAGCGAAAGAATGCCGTTGCAGCCAAATAACCGAGTTTAAACTAAGACAAAACGGCCGTTGCAGCTACGTCACTGATCGTCCGATCAATGACGTGAATAACGGTACTCTCGGAGAGTATAAAAGCCGAAACAACGCGATATCGCCACTCAGTTTAACTATCCGACTACCCACCTACACTCCTTGTGAAAGCAAACCCCAGATATCTCTGGCATCTTGCTGACACTCCATGAGAAAGAGGCCTGTCTCCATAAATTAAAAATCGACGTATCTACTATCACGGGATAGCCCAACTCGCGAATTTAGTAAAAAAAAAAAAGAATCGAAACGAATTCAGAACAGGTCGATCTCTCTGAATCGTTCGCACAATATTCTGTAATACTGGGATAGCCCAACCCTCGTTATAGAACGCGCGTTCTATTCGTGTATCTTGAGCCAGCACAGCTCCACGTTCAACGATAGCCCAACGTCAAACGTGAATTTTACGATAGGAAAGATCGAGCCGATAAAATAATTAACACATCCAAGCATCGCATTGTTCGCGCGAATAATAATTGAATTGAACGAACATCTAGATCCGAGCGTAGAGTACGAGAAAACCGGAAAAGGCCTCGTTAACTGTCAAGTCGAGCAAACAGAAACGTCGAGTAAGATCGAAATCGGTGACCGTTGTTTTGTTTGCACTCTATGCGAAGCAACGAGTACATTCTGCATGCCTAGTATCCCCGCGCATCCCTGCCGCAGATAAGGGCATGTCAGAATCGTAGATTCATTGGAATTTTTCGCCCTCGAGCATCTCAGCCGCCGACGAGAAATAATTATTTGTTACGTAGTATCCTTGAGCTAGGCCAGCTCCGTTGCCGAACGTCACGGGAGGCAACGAATTTTGAATCGAGTCAAATTTAAAAAACAATATCAGAAACTTTTCTGTTTGGTCGAGGCGGATCGACGAATATCCGCGAGTATTACACTCATAGGTAAGCTGGTGATTTTGACGAACCAGGGGGTCGTCAAGACACAGCGAAAATTACGTAAAGAAGAAATAGTCACAAAGAGCAATAGAATTTAGGATACAACAAGATAGCATCACAATTTCCCTATTCATATACTTTCCGAAACTAATGATGAATGAGATCTCCGTCTCCGGACAATGAAAGGAGACGCTTTCTGAAGTTTCATCCTCTCCTAACAAAACACTCCGACAGCCCCGAGCACGAACACAGATACGAAATAAAAAGAAAAATCGAAGAGAACAATTATCGCCGATTGACGATAATCTCGAAAAGTTACAATATTGTTATCACACCAGGGTAAATTGAGTTCAATAGATACAGGAAAATGATCAGACGGAGTTACTTCACTCACCAGCTTCTGCTTCTAAGGTCGGAAAATTTGCCCATACTAGGTCGCCGACACTTTACCCGACTTTGCTGCTATATATGAAGTGTCCCGGTGAGTCGCTCGGCGTTCTTCCGTTGATCAAAGTAAATCCGTTTAATTTCATAAAGTCCATAATCGCTGGTCCACGAGCGGGCAGTATATCAGATGAACACAAAAAAAAGTCGACACAACGGCAACTCGACACGAAAAGTGTACACCATGAAACTAGGCACATAACATCTGGCTACCAATCGGCTGTACACCGTGACAACTGGACACCGCGCGAGTGTACACAATGGCAGCTGAACACCCGAGCCTGTACACTCAACCTCTGTACACAAATGCGCTGCATTTGCGCAATCCCGACGAATTCAAAATCGGACCATCGCGAAAATGTTTAATGTCGATTTAATCGATTAATTTCGATATTTCGTTGTCGCTGTAATTAATTAATTAATTGGTTGCGAATTTGTCGCAATCATTAATTAATTACTGATTATAAAGATTACTATTATTCAGAGCTGGGCAGTACTTCAAGTACCCGGTACTTTTGATGTACTTGAAGTACCCAGTACTTGAAGTACCCAGTACTTGAAGTACCCAGTACTTCAAGTACCCAGTACTTCAAGTACCCAGTACTTCAAAAGTACTTCAAGTATTTGGACTTGAGTTTTCAAGTACTTTGAATGTACTTCAAGTCTTTGTACTTAAATTTTGAAGTACCACAAAAGTACTTAAAGTATTTGTACTTAAAGTACTTGAGATGTACTTCAAGTACTAAGTACTAAGTACTTTTACCAATCATCACGCCACAGTACAGACATCCCCTGAATACAGCTTACTCTGTTTTTGCATTCAAGCATTTCGATTGTGAAGATATATTGTCCGTATATTCCTAATCAGAAGTTTGGTACAAGCTATATTTGCGTACTTTGCAAAACGCCAAGAGTGAAAAAAGTTACTACTATTACAGTCGTTAAAAACGGAGATGTCAAAGAAAAATAAGTCCAAAAGTTATATATAACTTTTTTTCAGATATTAAACAATTCTCGGATGAAATGTTTTTTTTCTCATGAAAAATAGAAAATTTTATTTTCGGAGCTTATATAAATTCTTGAAGAATCGATCTTCAATCTTCATTTTTCAATCTTCAAATCGTTTTAATCTTTTCGATCGTTCAATCTTTTTTCACTTTTTGTCTTCGATCTTTGTGCTCCTTTGTGAAAAAATGTTTTTTTTTTCGTGAAAAAAAAGAGTGAGCAAAACATTATTTTTCATCAATTTTCGTCAACTAGCACCGATCGGACGCTTCGCGTGCGAATACTTACCTCTTTATTAAGGAAGTATTATCGCACAGTCTGACTTTGGTCACGTTTATCAGATTCAAAGAGAATTTACGAAACGTTCTCAATGGGAAAAAATTTGATGAAAATCAGGCATACAGAAGGTGCTGCAAAATTTCTTTCGCATTATAATAATATCAAAATGTTATTAACAAATGAATGAAAACATAAATTGCCTAAAAAATTACCGGACCACTGCAACTTTTTTTTAAATGACAATGATTCGTTAGTTTTTCCGGATATGTATGAATTCTCTCAGAATTTTGTGTAATTTTTAAAAACTGCGCATTCACCCTTCACTTTATCCAAAAAAGTCCAGAAAAAATTAATACACATTCGGAAAAATTTACGAGTCATATTCATAAAAAAAAGTAAAGTTGCCGGGTAATTTCTTAAACAATTCATTTTTTCATGAACTTGTTGATAATATATTTCAATATTATTATGAAAATGATTTTTATCCCATTGAGAAGTGTCGGACGGATTGTCCGATGCTGAACGACTACCCAATCGTAAAACAAATGTTTTTACGACACAATACGCCGCTTACATGGTCAGCACCAGTCGAAAGACTGTTCTCGCTTGCGAGTATTGCAAACACGCCGAGAAGACACGCGTTATCCGATTCGAACTTCGAGAAAATTGTGCTTCTGAAAGGTTTTTTTAAGTCTGACAACAATTTGGCACAAGTACAAATAATTGTTTCAGAAATTTTTTGTTAAACAAGAAAATATATCATTTTTACAATCTAAACACACGAATATAATATTAGCGAACATTTTTTTTTAAAGTACTTGGACTTAGTACTTAAAAAAGTACTTCAAGTACCCGAAGTACTTAAAGAACTTCAGTTTCGCGGTACTTGAAGTACTTCAAGTACTTAGTACTTCAAGTACTTCATGTACTTGGTACTTAGTACTTAGTACTTGAAAAAGTACTTTGCCCAGCTCTGATTTATTACGAAAAGAGTTGTAAAGGTGTATAGAATGCATTTCCCATTTTTCGAAGAATGCATAATAGAAGAATTCTATTTTCCTAAAGCATAACTAAAAGAAAATAACGCAATACCATGAGGGTCCCTGCATTTGTGCAAAGTTGTCGGGTGTTCAGATGTTATTGTGTACACTCGCGCGGTGTAAAGTTGTCACGGTGTACAGCCGATTGATAGCCAGATGTTATGTGCCTAGTTTCATGGTGTACACTTTTCGTGTCGAGTTGCCGTTGTGTCGACTTTTTTTTGTGTCCATCTGATATACTGCCCACGAGCGTTTGATATTTTGTCAGCCGATTCCCTGCATCAAGAAAGTATCGTACCGTCAACAAGTTCTTCTGGAAGTTGGTCGTCCACTTCCCCCATCCTCGCATTAAAATCATCGCCGATGACGAACAAGTCTGTAGTATATTTTTCTTGAATGTCCGTAATCGCCATCTGCAGCATCTCCACCATTGGTTCGATATCGAGGCTGGGCTTGAAGTAGACTCTTCCCACGACGATCTTAAAGTTCCCATGACTCACAAGGCCGAAGATCCACCAAATACTTTTGTCAACAGGAGTCCATTGAAGATTGTTTTTTCTTAGCACGGCGAGGCTCCCGCTTGCACGAACAACACTGTGCTCTTTTGGTGCATTTACCCAGCTGCAGTTGTACCCCGATAAATACGGTGGCAAATATGCCGGTTTGTCGTCAAGTCAAGTCTCACATATGCAAAGTACAAAGCCGACTTCAAGATTGAAGAGTGTTCAATACTTCCGAAGCCGTGCGCGTTCCAGAAGGCGATGTTGAACGAGTTTAAGCGTCATTTTTTGGAGCCGGCCGTGTGACGCCGCTGGTAGATGATCGCGGTTCCGATTGAGCGATATTCTTATTAATATTATTCCTATTTTTTTCCACTGCTACGAAATCTTGTGCCTCAAAGCTCCAATACAACTCGATTCCGTCTATTTGTATTGTACGTGTGTTGTGTTTGGCTTCCTTGCCGCGTTCTCTCTCGGCTTTTGCACGCATTCGAATCTTGTACGCTATTTCTTATTCCTTGGGTGTCATGTCGTTTTCAATGAAGATACCATTTCCGGCTTTATCTTTCTTCATCCTCATTATTTTCGATTTAATAACCTCCGAATCAAGGGTCAGCAATGCAACCTTTTGACCTTCCCGAGGAGCTTGATCGCCTGTATTTTTACTTCATGATCTGCCAGATTGAAGTTTGACACCAGGAACTGAGTAGTCTTCTCCTTAAAATTGTTGCCGTTTATCGATAGGCCTTTAATAATGATGTTTTTCCTTCTCAGTGTCTTGTCTTGACGTTCTACTTTTTGATAGAACTTTTCTATCGTGACGCGGATATTTTGTTCCTCTCCGGTGTGAATGTTGTTTATGTTGACGCATCGTTCTTGTTGGTCGACTTTCATCGCGCGAAATTCAGATTCCAGAGCATCCATTCTTGTAGCGAGTCTAGATTCCAACGCTGCTTCACGTTTCTTACAGTCCGCTCTGTCGAGTTTGATTGCAAGTTGCAAATCTTCGAGTTCCTTGTTGCTTTCCTTACTGGAACCGATAAGATTGGTGTTAAGTGATTAAAACTGTTTTATGTTGTCTTGCTCCATCTCAATGATTTGTTTCGCCAGCCACTCAAATTGTAGCGAGGGCGGGACAGCCATAGAGTCATTTTGTTGGCTTGCAAAACCAATTGGCTAGCTTTCGGTACTTTTTCCAGCTTTCTTCTTGGCCGACATTTCGATGACGGCGGAAGTCTCTACAGTGTTGTAAGACATTGCGTTACCAGGCGTGTGATATAGTTCGCGACATGGAGAGTCACTTGCGTTTTTGTCTGCGCTGACCAAAAATGCAGTTTCGCTTCCGATCTGTTTCTCGGGTGAACGAGGTGTTTTGTTCAATCTTTTGCAAGCGTTAGAAGAGACAATTTAAGAGGTCTTACCCATGATTTCCTCCAGATCCCTTTTTCGTTTTGTGAAAATAAACTCTCTCAAAGTGCACTCTGAATTGTATCTGTCCCGACGTAAAATTGCGTTTGTTGAAGGTCTTCCGCGTGTCGTTTTGACAGGTGTACTGTTTACCGGCTGTGTTTGTAACTCTTTCGGTACCGCTGATTTCTTCTGTGTCTTCCGTGCCAGACGATCGCTCCTGAGCTGTCCAGACGGACCGTGGGCCAGTCGCAGCGCTAGTATCGGGGCCGCCGACCCCCATGGAAATAAAGGATATGTGAATTATATGCAAAGATATATACTTTATATACGCTATATATAGCGGAAAAAAATTCTATATCCTGTATATATAATTTATATATCCGCGGGATATAATACATTGATATACTTTAAATATACACTCAGTACATATTCTATATATCGAAAATATATATTAAGGAGGCTGATGATGGTCTTTGCGGGGCAGGCGGTAAGGGGGGAACGCCTATGCTTATACACGGGCGCCTGTGACGGCTGCCAACTCCAAATAATCAAAGTTCCGGTTGCGTAAAATAAAACAATTACAGTCAATAAATATGTGGAATTGTAATTAATTAACTTTTAGAAGTGTTATTATTTGTTTTTTGTTTGTTAACATCGGAAATTTGTTATAAAAAAAGTTGAAATGTGGCAACGTCGCAATTTAATTCTCAGTAGCTGGTAGCACTGAGCACAGATACGAAAGCCGCGCTCCACCTCGTAATAGTTCAGCTGCGAAACATCGATCGGGCATTGAGTTTTGGTGTTCGATAAAAATGAAAAGGTGGAAAGGAAAAATCCAAAGTGAAAAGCAGTACAATCGTCGATTAAAGCAAGTCGATAATGGGAAGCGTTGGAAAGAAATTGTTGAATCGGAAGATGAATGCGCGGTCGAGGGACGACGTATAATTGATTCGAAGGTTATATCGAAACACATGCACTGCAGCTGTTGTAAAGTAGAATTGTGGTTGAAAAATATCAAACGTGAAGAAAAATACGGTTTGGGCTCTGGATTTTCGGTTCTCTGCGCACATTGCCTACTGATGAATAAGGTGCCGAGTGGAACGAAGTATCCCGGGCCAAATCGCAGAGTGCTGTTTGACGTGAATACTAAATCAGGGTTGGGTGAGTTCTTACTCTATACCAAAATTCTATTACCATAAATTTACCGAGAAAAATCTCACGTATATTCATTTTGTCATAGAAACTGTACATGCCGGGCTAGGGTACACAGCTGTAAACAAGTACATGCAGACTATGAACATCCCCAACATGGATACAGTCACGTATAAGCGACACGAGAGAGAGATCGGGCCTATAATCGAAGATATTGCAAAGCAAAGCTGCGAGGAAGCCACGGATCTCGAAAGATCGTTAACTATACAGAATGGAGAGTCGTTGGAAAAACTTCTGTGAGCCATTGGCGTTGGAACTGTTCCGAGTATTCGTTTTTTTTATTAGTTTTTTCTTCCACTGACCGACCTGATGCATTACTATACAATGCATTTTTGTTTTAACTTTTTTTACGTTCCCCGTTCAAATTTTTACAACAATTATAATGAATTTTTTACTGTCTCAATAAGGCTAAATATCGCGAAAACGAAAAAAGATTATACATATTTCTACAAATCATTTTACTCATAACTCTTCGATGATATTAGTAGTTATTGAATAAAATATTATAAATAACTTTTACACTTATACATAGCAAACAGTGGTTTTACATGATCCTAAACAGTTAGATTATGATCCTTCGCGTAATCTATTTCCAATCCATTCCACCCGTTTTTCTGGTCTATTCATAGGCCTCAAGATCTTCGAAGTGGGTTTCTAGTAAAAAGTAAAGAAGAATCGGCTGGCGCATCGGCACGTGGAGAAAACAACATCGATCAGGGATTTCCAGAAAACTTGAATGAGAACGACGACCCAGCGGATGATGCGATGACCGATTTAGTTCGACTCTTCGTTGCCTATGATATGGGTTGGAGCAAGCGAGGTTCCGGCCGTCAGTATGACAGCTTGAACGGTTATGCTGCAATGATAGGCACGCAGTCTGGAAAGGTCTTAGATTTCGCGACGGGGAATAGGCAGTGCCGTCTGTGCGATTTGGGTCGTACAAAGGAAACGCATGATTGCCGTCTAAATTTCTATGGCAGTGCCAAGGCGATGGAAGCCGATACAGCAGCTCAGCTAGCAGCAAATAGGACAATTTTACAATCGAAAAACGTTCTCTCGCAGAATTGGGTACGCTCGTTTCCACTGAAGTAAAGAAAAGGATGGCTGAAGCCGGTATAAGCTATGCTTTAATGAAACAAGCGTATAGCCAAGGGACGAATGCCATTGTCTCTCTGCTCGAGAAAAAAGAAAACGGGTCAAAACAAGTTATTAAAACCAAAAAAATTCTAGATATTATTCTAAGTCATTTACAGAAGGTGCTCGATTACAGTTGAAGTAAGCATGCTTTATTTTTTACCTAAGTATTTTTGTTACGACACATGTCATGTGTTGCCTTATAGTTTAATAATATAAAATATATGTATCCATTATAATTGTTTCAATCGTTTTAACATTTTTTAAATAATTTTAATCATTTTAATCATTTTGTGTTGAATACTGTCCTTTTTAGTAATGCGCAAAAAAAAAGAATAATACTGGAAAACAATATTAAATAGTCTTTATGGAAACGCGATTACAAGACTCGTTCATAACGAGGAGTTCCTGCGTTCAAACTGTGGCGCCTAACCAATATGGCCGACCCGACTGCGACGTTGCCACGCATTATCGCGTACTTGCTCGTTTAATGCGTATCAGCTGCAATTTGCTATTTTATTTCAACTATATCTCAATAACGAGACAGACAAAACGCTTCACTCTTCGTTGAAATTATTCATTAAAATGTCAGGAATGTTTTCCGCCTAATTGCATTCAATTCTTAACATTTTTCTATTGCTACGAGACTCGTATAGGAGTTACCGTATAGTTTTTGCTATACCGCCCGTGTATAAGAGCCTATCTTTGATAATGAATTTCTCGATAACCATGCATACGAATTTATTGAAATTTTGCACAGAGTCATAATATCCGTTCATAAATACTCTCTATAAATTTTAATGAATTCTTAATATTCTACGTTAGGTCATCAGCCTCCTTAAGATATATTTTGAAATCTATATACTGTAACCGATTTTCCAAAGCGATCGCCACGGCTACAAAAGCGCGATCGACGTTATCGGGGATTGGAAGCCAGCCGCGAGGGACGGAATCCTCACGACAAAATTTGTTTACCCGCCAACGCGCGATCGCGGCTGTGCTCGGCTAGGCTCAGCCTTGTGATCGGGTAGAGTGGAATGGGTCTGCTCGCGTAAGGAAAGAAACCAGGCAGATTTCAAACGGGAACACGACTAAACAATTTTTATTGATGGAACTCAACCATTCCATGTGAACAGCATAAGCGCGGCGCCGGGAAGCGACGACTCGCGCGTTCCCGTTGCGTAACGTACAATGCGGTTCGGCGTACGATACAATTCTCGCGCGTGTCTCGCGCGCTATATTTCTCTACACTCGACGTTCACAATGACAGGAAGAAAACATCTAGGCTCGCCCTCGACAATTTCGGGACGCGCTGACCACTTATAATAATGAATAAATTCGTAACGCGCCCAAGCGGCCAGGCGGCCAGGAGTCGCGCGAAAGAGCATGCTCGAGCAAATTAATCGCCCCTCCGGAGCTCCGGAACTGTTGAAACTACCAAAGAAAATCCCGTACCGAAGATAGCCAACTTTTCCCTGAAACGGACGACTGTGACCTCGCGCGTCAAACGCGCCGTCGCGACGATAGCGCGTCCGCTCCGAAACTTTGACTCTACTCAGCCCTCAAACCAGAAGCGCGCGACAGTCTTACCGAGTACTTTGCAGCTGCAGGAAGCTCTCGAATTCCTTCGTGGAAGAGTCCCCGCGTCGCGTATGATAATCGTCGTTATTCTCGCTGCGGCGATATGCACAGATCAGCGCGTGGCCACGTCCTTTCCTGTCGGGATCCTACGATTGAGTCCCCGAGCGAGATCGACATCGCAAGCTCGCGGTACTCTACTCCCCACTCCGACTTAACGGATTGTCTCGCCCTCGGCAGCGCTCGCTCGCGCATTCGGAGAATTTGCGCGATCTTTCCAGAATCGCACGAGCGCTTAAACTCGCGCGCCCTTTTATTTGCGCGCGGCTTCTTGAATCGCGCCGATGGTCGGCGCTGACGCTTTGGCGGCGCGCCTCTTGAGCGTGACGACGATGGTGGTCCCGGCGAGACGGTGAGTGGTCCAGGTCGTGCTTCGGCACGGGGTGGGACTCTCCTGGAGGCGAGCAGCGAGGTGATATCCCTAGGAAGCGTGTGGGGCTCGATTTTGAGCACAGGGGATCCACACGGCGTGACGACGTCGACGAGGTGAAATCCGGAGCGACGCTGGTCCCCTGCTGCGGTCGCGACAATAGCTCCGACTGCCGCACGCTCGGGAATAAACAAACAAAAAGAATCGGGGAAAAATTAGCTCGGTACTCGCGTTTAGCTAGCCTGCCCTAAGTCTCTGAATCCGGAGGGACTCTCCCCGGAGACGAGATCGCCGCTCCTCGCGCCGATCCGTGCATGTTAGCCTTTTTGTACAATTTTTGTGACGAGGGTGGAAAACCCCGCCACAATACTTTGTACAATTTTTTAGATCAAATATATATAAATTATATATAACTATTTATATATCTTTCTATATAATACTATATGTCTGCCAGGGGGTATTTCTCAGGGCTTTTTTACTCCCAGATTGTATATTATCGGGACACATGGTACTTATTGGGACAGTCCTGACAATCTTACATCATCGACAACGGCATTTCCGTATACATTGTCTTTCATTCCAGCGAACATATGGTATTTAGTAAGACTGTCCTGATAGACATCATTATTATGATACGCTTTCAGGAAAGGAGTATGGCATGACTAATCTCATTGTTAATTGTTGTCGAAAATTTAAAAAAAGCATATTCTTAATTCTTAGGGAATTAATTTTTTTTTTAAGAAGATATTACGATCTTACAATTATTTAGTCTGATGATAGAGTTGATTATATCTATGATTCGGTACTTCTCAGGTCCTTTCAACGCCTGTAGTACGTACAGTCATAGCATATGGTGTTTATGGAGACCGTCCTGACAAAATACTAACCAAACTTGAAGTGCATACGTATTAATGTAATGTGAATATTCATAAGCCTCGTATGTTATTTTAACGCTATTTCGAGAATAATGTCTCTTAGTCATATATCCGAGCGTACTTCAGTGACAAGATACTTCAGAAAATTAAGAACTTTGAATATCTGTACTTCGCATTGCCATTTCTTTGATAAAAGTGTTATATTTATTCGTTTTACGATACTTCTCAGGACTGTTTCGTTCTCGTATTGTAGCTTATCAGCACATATGGTATTTACCGGGACTGCCCTGACAAACTGCATCCGAAATTTCTCACATATATATATTGTACGTTATCAGGACATATGGTGCCTACTGAGACTGTCCTGACAATATTCTCTTACGAATTGTACAGCGTAGTAGAGTGGATTTTCTACTGAACCTCTACAAATTGAATATTATTCATCAACGACCGCTGCCCAACGCCTCAGTTTTGTCCTATTGCTAGCGGATTTTGAATACTGATTTCCGACAAACGCCTCAATTTATTTAAGGGGGTTGAGTCACCTAAAATATTTAAAAAATCGATTTTCTTTTTTAATTTCTGAAAGTACATACTGTCTCCTACCTATTTATCAAATTTCAGATCGAAATTCCAAAAATTACCAAAGTTAGGAGCAGTTTAGTGTGATGACAAATAATTTTTGCACGTATTACTGCAAAATTATGTTTTACATCGCAATAAAAAATTATCCAGAATAAATCCCACTCTCAGTCAATGACACCAAACCAATTCGAGTTAAAGAAAAACAACGGGGACGAAATAAAAAAAATTAAAACAGAATTAGCATAAATTGAATAATTAAAAAATCGGAAATAATTCGGTGATTGGTTGGATGTCACCGTTCGATGGAAACCACGGAAAGGTGGTGGGTTATCTTCCATCGGGAGAGGAATGGGAAGGATTTGGGAAGAGATTTTGGAAGGTTGACGACATAAAAAAATATATAAAAAAACATGAAAGGGAAAAGAGCTAAATAGAACAAATAAACATGCCAAAGAAAGTCTCAAGGCGGAAATGAATAGAAGATGATTCGATTTTAAGACGAGAGTGTTATAATAATTTGAAGATTCTTATAATATCTGATAAAAATTTCCAATTATAACTACAATAACACTTTACATATAAAATTTTCACAGCGAATGTCACAAATGTCAATGTTTTCACGAAAATATATATTTGATTACGACACGGGACACTTCACTGCACTATTCTCACTGCGCTCACTGATGTCACTGCACTCACTGATGTCACTACACTGACTGATGTCACTACACTCACTGATCTCACGGCACTCGCCCTACTCAAAATCCTCCAGGAACTGTGACGCGTTTTTTTTGGCGCGTCACAAGAATTGCGTCATCGGCGAGATTTTGGTCCCGTCGAGCACACGTTCTCCCCACCGACAGAGTCCCAAGCGATCTCAAGGGTTCAGGATAAGTTAAGCGCGCAAATTTATTAATTTCCCGTATTTTTATTATTATTTTACGAGCCTTCACGGGACGAATAGATCGGAATCATCGTTCTTCTGGTCCACGGTACCGCTACGTGGGTCATCGCTACTTCTCTCACCAATTCGACATCCAAAAATCATCGCTCTGCGCGCATCGAAATCGAAGAAGTCGCAGCTTAGCGATGTCAGCATCGTCCACGATGTCTGTTGCCCCGGGACCAGCGTCTACGAAAATCTACGAGCGAAGCGTCACGAAGACGGTCGAACGAAGCGTCAGCGCCGTTATCGTTCGAATATTAATTTCGTGCGTGCGATAGTTCGCGAAAATCGTAGGGCGTCGCCAGGTACCGGGCAAGCGAAATTATTTGTAAAGGGAGGGGAGAGCGAGACCGCGAGACGAATTAGCGTAGATCACTCGGGGACTCTCGTCGTATCTTTTGTGGTGTGAGGACGTGTGCTCGAGTGATCGAGATGGCCAGAGGGACAGTTCCGAGTAAAGAGTGGATTCCACATCGGTACCGTGCCGATCGGAACCTCGAGATTATCTTTGGGTCGGAGGAAGGGAAAACGAGATAATTCTCGGCCAAACATCTGTGTCTCTCCGGTAAGGCTTTCGTCTTTTTCCTCGGTCGCGTTTTCATTTTTGTGTTTTATATTTTGATTTATTAATTTTGAGTGTGCGCGTCACTCGCGCGATGACGGTCGCCGTCCCGGGCAAAAATATTAATCGTGGGTGGGCCCGTAATAAGGCGTGACGGTCCCGTCTCGCATTTTCTTGAATTTGGTTTTGTGTTAACTTGTTTGAGCCTTTGAGATCGCTTCATTTGGTAAATTGTTCGATTAAATTTTGTACGCGAGAGATCCATAAGTGTGGCGTGCGAGTCCCGGTCCCGCACGCGCCGTCTAGCCATAGGCCGATCTGTTTAACGTGCATCGTGGCTGCGACAATGAAAGCGGGACTCGTCAGGGTCGTATCGCACCGGTCAACCACCCGGTTAGAATTGTATTTCTGTGTAATTTCGTGTACCGGATTTTGCGAGCAAAGACGATGATTTTTAGTAGGGAAAATTATTTTATGAAATTATTCGAATTGTCATTTTATTAGAAATTTGTCCCGGTGAACTGAGTAGCTGGGAGGAATTTTAGTAGGATTTTCTTTTGTTTAATAAATTGAAGTGATGATGATCCCGAATTGTGCTTTCTTAATTTATTTAGTTGGTTTGGTTCGAGTAATTATTTTGTATCGCCTGTGAAACGGACCGCCCCTCTACCCGCAAAAGCTGCAGCTAGCCGGTACCAACAAATTCGTTTCGTCTAACATCATGATCCGATCGTGTCGAGCGCGATGCTCGGCTGGCGCCCTTGAAAATAAACTTCGCGATCGAGACGAATTTTTGTGGCCTTTGGGTATGGGTTTTTTTTGTTAAAAAGGGTGCGTCAAGATTTTCGGTCACAGAACATATGAATCATTCTCTTCTGGCATCAACAGCCGGCGTCTTTTTATCCTTGCGTCTTTTGTATTCGCTTCTGTTTTGCGTTCAGCTCGTGTGATTCGAAATTCGGCTTTTTTTCTCGCTGCAGCGACGGCGTGTCTTCCTGGGACAGTTCCGAGAGCCTTCATCACTCTGATGATTCCTGCTGGTCCGGAATTGAACTGTATAGTCCCCAGGTTGCTAGCAATCTATACACTGTTGATCCCTGTGAAGACTGTTTTCGGGCCGAACTTCCAAATTACGCTATGCAGCGATTCATTTGCGTTCTGAGTTTTCCCCCCGATGCAACGTTGTGTTGTACCGCCGGAGCCCGGGTGATCAGACCGTGCTCGGCGGGTGATATATTATCTCTGAAGATTTTGGGATGTTACCAGTAAGGGGTTAGAACCCCAGTGAGGACTACAACTCGTAGGTACAATAACAATTTATTGACGAAATAGAAAACAGAGTAATAAACAATTTCACTTTACAATTTGCCTCTTGAACACACAACTTTACAAAGTTACTTCTCAAGTCAACTTTAAGACTTAATTCCGCACTCGGGATCCAGGTCCGACCCTCACCCGCCAGTGCCGCTTAATACGTTCCCTTGCCCGGAACTCTCTATGTTACCTTTTGGATTCCAATACCGAATCCCTGGGACCAGACGCACAGTTTCTCGAGTCAAACCAGACTGTCGAATGCTCGCTCGCGTATCATTATATATCGAGCGAGAGCATCAGCATTATTTATTAGACAAAACATTATTTCTTAAAACTCCGCTTTTCATTGTTTACTGTTTATTTTCCGTCGCTCCAGATTCCGTACGTCCACGGAATATGGAGGCTCCGCGCTACTTGAACTGCTGACGCGCTGCTCTACTTATCCGCGATCGAGAATCGCTCGATGCGTCGATTGCTCAATCGCCCGCGACGCGCTCGATTTCGCTAATTACATTCGCGCTCGGCTCGCCCGCTGCTCGCATACCTCGGTTGTTGCGCAATGCACCTTGCGACAACAACCGGCGTACTCGGGGTACAACATTCCTCCCCCCTTGAAAGAAAAGAAATTCGCTAATTTCTTTTCGCTTGTCTCCTGGCGAGCCAACGAACCGACGTATCAAAATTCTCATCAAAACCCGAATATACAAAGTTGACAATATTTTACATAAATCCATGCCCAGTATTCACGTCCCTCAGTTTCACAAAATTCATTTATCTCAGAAAAATTCGGATTTTCGAATGTTAACACAACTCAATAGTTTTCCGGAATTCAAATATCCCCAGCAAACTACTAAATATTTAACGTTTCCCGAATCATGGAAAATTCCCATATTCACCAAAATTCTACCATTTACGGAACCCCGGCACCTGACAACTCCCAGAAATACCACTGAATTTAAATATCCAACAAAATTCAAACACCTCGTGTCACACAGATATTTCACCTGACCTGTTTGTGATTTTTGACAAAAGAACTATCCTTTGGAAACTTTAGCAAATTCGTAACATTAACGTATCATTCTGGAGGTTCCCCGTGCCTCCGCTCTATGTCGCCGTAACGAAGCCCACCTCACGCGTCTCGCCTCCTTCGGCCGTTCCCGCGCGCGGCTTATCCATGAACTCCTTCCACGTTCTCCCCGTCTTCGAGGGTTGTCCGCTCCCTTGTTGTTCCCCTGTCGATAACTTCCTCTCTTCCACATGCCGCAACCTCAGCTGGCAGTCCTTCCAGAAGTGTCCCTGCCCCCCGCAGTAATTGCAAGACAACTTCACCTGATGCACCTCCCGCGCCGATCCCGGCATAGGGAGACTGAGTCGCCCGGATTTCCTCGGACACTCACGCCTGATGTGCCCTGCCTCCCCGCAGGTATAACATTTTCTTGGAGAATGATCTCCCGCATCCGGAGATGCTTGGGGCTGGCCCCCGTTGGAGCTTCCGTTGCTCCCCTCCGACCCAATCATCCTTTCCACCTCGAGAGCGCCAACTACGGAGTCGTGCAGACCCCTGTAGTTCCGTGAGCGCACGATCAGCTGTATTTCCCTGCTGAGTCCGTTCTCGAACGCGCTCTGCGCACTTTTCCTCGTTGCCCTCTCGATGTAACGCGAACCATGCGGTTCCTCGCCCTCGCAGAGCTTCTCCACCATCTCCACTGTCAGCTTCTCGACGCGCGTTGCATAAGTTGACACTGCTTCGTCCGTCCCCTGCCGCAGCTGACTGAATTCATACTGCAACGCGGATAGTGACTTCCTTTGCGCGTAGAGTGATTCCATCTCCCTCCTGAGATCCTCGAATGTCTTGATGTCCTTGTGTCTCAGCTCCCGGGTCGCCCGACCCTTGATCCTTCCACTCCGCACGAGAGTAAGGAGTATTGGCCGTTCCACGGGGTTTGTCATACCCCTTACTGCCTCACAAGCCTGCAGGAACCCATCCAGTTCCCCAGGGTCACTCCCATCGAATTCCGGAACACTCCTGAGCCCGAGACCCACGTCAAGGTACACACCCCCCCGTTCCCCCGCGTGCAGCGATGCTCGCCCGACTCGTGGGAGGTCCGGTGTTGTCAATATGAGGTCAATCTTTCGCTCTACCTCTCTCGCGACAGCTTCTTTGAATTTCGCCTCTTCGTCCACCGCTTCCCTGTCTACATGCCTCGTTGCCACTGGCATTGCCGCTATCCCGTTCGGCTGACTCGCTGGAGCCGTTTCTGCTGGTACCGCTGCTGTCGTATTCACCTGTCCCGCCGTAGCTATCGCCGCTGCCGCCGCTGCTGTCCCGGTCAGCCCTGCCACCGTTGGCACGTCCCTGAATAAAGTTCGGCGAACCCCTGCGAGGCCCAACCCTTCAGGAGGATACACCCTGGTATCGTTCCCGAAGCTGGCCGTCCAGTTTCGCCCTGGGCCGCCCCCGAAGACGTTCGCATGCCGCCCATTGGTGTTTTGCAACTGCAAACGTAGTCGCTCGATCTCGTTGTCCACCGCCCGGGGGCTGATGTTTGCCATTTCTGTTCCTGGCTCGAACAAGCTCTCGTCGATATCGTCCAGCTCGTCGTATGTGGTCCCCCGCTGCAAATTCACCCCGTACAAAGGGTTTGGTGACTGTTCCTCGTCTCCCGCCGCTCGCTCCGGCGATTGCGCTGCCAGGTTTTCCCTTGCAACCTGCGTAATCCCAGCCAATGCCGTCTCTAACCCTGCTGCTACCCCCTCGTCCTCGTCCGTGGACGTTGATAGCTCCTGTGCTGCCGGAACCTCTCGTTGTTCCCCAGGCGTTCCTCGCCCACTCATGTATCTATCTTTTTAAACTGTATACGTCCCCTAACCCGGGTCGACGCCTCCAAGAGGGGCTGCAGGCACCCTCTCACACGTCTGGTCCCTCTGTGTACTGCCCGGCTCTACCTATCACCTAGAGCCGCACTCTCTGTGTACTGCCCGACTCCACCTATCACCTGGAGCCGCTCTCTCTGTGTTTCCACGCTTTCTCACTTCGATGTATTCCTCGTAGTTCGTAGCCTCACTCTGGTATCCCACCGCTGCCACCAATGTTGTACCGCCGGAGCCCGGGTGATCAGACCGTGCTCGGCGGGTGAGATATTATCTCTGAAGATTTTGGGATGTTACCAGTAAGGGGTTAGAACCCTAGTGAGGACTACAACTCGTAGGTACAATAACAATTTATTGACGAAATAGAAAACAGAGTAATAAACAATTTCACTTTACAATTTGCCTCTTGAACACACAACTTTACAAAGTTACTTCTCAAGTCAACTTTAAGACTTAATTCCGCACTCGGGATCCAGGTCCGACCCTCACCCGCCAGTGCCGCTTAATACGTTCCCTTGCCCGGAACTCTCTATGTTACCTTTTGGATTCCAATACCGAATCCCTGGGACCAGACGCACAGTTTCTCGAGTCAAACCAGACTGTCGAATGCTCGCTCGCGTATCATTATATATCGAGCGAGAGCATCAGCATTATTTATTAGACAAAACATTATTTCTTAAAACTCCGCTTTTCATTGTTTACTGTTCATTTTCCGTCGCTCCAGATTCCGTACGTCCACGGAATATGGAGGCTCCGCGCTACTTGAACTGCTGACGCGCTGCTCTACTTATCCGCGATCGAGAATCGCTCGATGCGTCGATTGCTCAATCGCCCGCGACGCGCTCGATTTCGGTAATTACATTCGCGCTCGGCTCGCCCGCTGCTCGCATACCTCGGTTGTTGCGCAATGCACCTTGCGACAACAACCGGCGTACTCGGGGTACAACAGTTGCAAAAGATTCGGAGATGTCAAATCCTCGAAAATCGGTTTGATGGCCTCCATGACTGCCGCTGGTATCACTTTTTTTTTTTATGGCGATAGTCCTGTTCTTTTCCTGTTGCTTCTGCGCGTCGACATTGGCACCAAAACTTCTTTCCCGATGGACAAAACTGGTGCTGTGGCTTCTCGTCGGTGGAGTCCTTGTAATACCAGACTGCCCAAATCACTTCTGTCATGTCTTTGACCGATCCGGGATTGTTGCGAATTGCATTGCCATAGTACGATTGCATTTCATCGATCAATGCATTCGTCAGTCGTCCTTTTCCTCCTATTGTTTTGCCGTCGCTGAGCTTCTTCCCTGCGAGGGAAGCCTTGAGTTTTCGTGCCCGGTTTCCAAAGCGTTTTTGAACGTGTCCCGTGCATTCGATCTTCTTTATTTCGATGTCTGGACCGTAGGGCATAGAGCTACTAACTTTTGAGTGGCTCTTCGTATCGCCATCCCCGATGTAGTGCGTGTACTTTACATCGTACTTTTCTTCCGATCGATGAAAAATCTTCATGATGCCTTCGACTTCCATGGATCCTGACGATCCCGAACAGTTTTTTGTACACATATCTCCATGTGCTTTTCTCCAATCCTCTTTTTCTTCTTCTGTGGCGTTCTTATTTTCCGTAGTCCATTTACGACACTGACGGCACCAAAGCGACAGAACTTCCTGGTCCAACACTTTGCCCGTTTCAGTCCCGATTACCGTGAAGACTGCATTGAGGGAACTAAAGCCCCGACGCTGCCAGGTGGCGTCACCTTGAACGGTGATACAGCGATTATTGGGCTCAGCAGTGCTGGTACTTGCGATGGGCTCTTCATCGTCGTTTATCGTCAAATCTATTTCTTCTTCAACAGCCTTCTTCATGCTATCCTGGGCGACCTCCGTGGTAGCGTCCAGCATTTTTTGGCCGACGTTCTAGTTCTCGCATCGGATCTCGTACTTCCCTCCGAGTCCTCGTAAACTGACCTCGGTAAACACGACGGCTCCGTGACACATCGTGCAGCAAACTGTCTCTCTGAGACTTTCGAACAAGAGCGACAAATCGAACAGTCTATACCCCTCGAAATTAGAATCCAGTATATCTTCTTCTCGAATTTTTTTTGCGCCGGCACTCAAAAAATCCCCGATGTTGTTCCTGTTTCGCGGTCCTGCGTTACATCGTCTCGGCCTGTTACGACGTCGGCCTGTCGCGTGTTTTCTGTCCCTGACCGACCTTCGCTTGCTTCGTCCCATTATCTCTCACGTCACTTTATCACTGTCACAAATCACACCCACAGTATACAAGATTTTCACTATAGATATTTCAATAAATAACGCAAGTAACAATTATATCGTACAAAGTTTGAATCAATAGGGACTCGGTTAGAGGTGTGCAGAGTGGACGGATGTGTGCAGAGAGTGACAAGCGAAAAAGGTACGAAAAGAGAGTAGAACGGGATAAATAGGAGAGGATACCAGTAGAAGAGGGTAGAGTCAGGGGAAAGGGATAGAGGGAGATAATAATACAAGTAGCAAAGAAAAGAGCATAAAGAGACTAGCAAGTAGAATAGAGCAGTAAGATAGTTTAACGTTAGAATAAGGAAGAACAAAAAAAAAAAAAAGAAGAAAGAAAGAAGGAGAGCGAGCGAAAAGGTGACAGAAAAGGACGCGAGATGGCAGCAGCGAACGGAAAGCATGAAGCGTGCACGAGCGAAGACCCAGAGGGAATTGAAGAAATCTTCGGCACGCCCGGCGAAATCGTAGCGGGCACGAGCGCGAGACGGGGAGGGGGTAACCAGGCGGAGACTCCGAGAAAGTTTGGTGAGAAGGCGCCGAGGAGAGGGAGGCCGCCGCTAGGAACCACGCTACAGAGAGAGAGAGAGAGAGAGAGCATACTCAACCGGAACGCTAAGCGAATGGATGGAGATAAAGAGAAAGATAGAAGATATGGGAAGAGAAGACGGCAGCTGGGGAGGCGATAGAGAAGAGAGCAAGGCGTTCAGGCTGAGCAGTAAAACCCCGAGAACGCCGCCAGAGTAAGAAAAGAAGGAAGCGAGAACGCGGGACGCGGGGGTAGAAGAAGGAAAGAGGGAGGGAAAAGAAAAGAGTACAGTAGAACAGCTGTCAGAACAATTTACAGCAGTGATGAAAGCGGAGCTGGAGAAAATACGGAAGGAAATTGTGGAAGGAAGGGAAGAGACGAAAGAGGAAATAAGGGAACTGGGAGATAAGATTCTGAGAGTGGAAAGAAAATGGGAACTAAAAGAGCAACAAATGCAAGAGAGGATGAAAGAGATGGAAAAAAGAATGAAAAAGGTCGAAGATCGAAGAGCGGGAAGAGAAGAAGGGGAAAGAGAGGAAATAATAGCGGAGGCAATTGCAAGAGTGGAAGAAAGAAACAATACGGCAAGAGGAGGAACGCAAGATAGAAGAGAAGAGGCAGAAGGAACATGGAAAGAAATCAAGAAAATGCGAAAAAGAATGGAAACACAAGAAAAAAAAGAGAAGAAGAATAACATAGTAATAAGTGGGCTAGATATAAGAGGGGGGGACAGAAACGAAATAGCAAAAACATTTCTAGAGAGGGAATTCGGGGTAGGGGGGAAGGTAAAGAAAGTAGAAGAGGTCGGGAGGGAAGAGAGAATAAAGGTGATCGTACAAATGGAAAGTTGGGACGATAAACAAAAAATTATGAGAGAGAAGAAGAAGCTGGGAAGAAGCAGAGTATATATCGACCACGACCTGACAGAAGAAGAAAGACAGGTACAGAGGGAAATACGCGAAGTGGTCAGAAAAGAGAGAGAAGAGGGCGAACAGGCGAGAGCGGGATGCAGAAAAGCACTCATAAAAGGAAGGTGGCTGTACTGGAACGAAGAAATGCTGAGTCTGGAACCAAGAAGGGTTTTTCAAGAGCAGGCCAGGGCAGAATAGAGGAAAAAAAGAAAAAGAAGAGACAAAAAGAAAAGAAAGACAAGGGGAAGAGAGAGACAAGAAAGAAGGAGAAAAAGGGGAAGAAGGAATAAAGGCAATTTTCTGGAACGTGGCGGGACTGAAAAGGAAGGATGTGAACTTCTGGAACTATATTAGAAAATGGGACCTGGTAGGAATGACCGAGACCTGAACAGAAGAAAAAGAATGGGCGGCCATGGAAAGGAAAATGCCGGAAGAGTTTGTATGGAAATGTCAATACGCACAAAAAGAAAAGAAGAAAGGGAGAGCGAAAGGGGGAATTATAACAGGGGTTAGGAGGGGCATAAAAGAATTAGATGTAAGTAGTAATAAGAAAGAAGAAAACGGAAAACAAGAAAGAAGGGTACGAATGGGAGAACAAACATGGAGATGGATCGTGGTATACAGCAACGGAGAAATGAAAACAAAAAGGAGAATAATAGAAGAAATGACGGAAGAGGAAAGGAACGAGATGCTGATGATTGGAGGGGACTTAAACGCGAGAACGGGACAGAGGGGAGATTGATTCGAAGGAGAGAAGGGAGAGAGAACACGAAGAAGGTCAAAAGATGAAACATGCAACGAGGAAGGAGAGAAACTTCTGGAAATGGTCGCGGAGAAAGGATGGGGAATCTTGAATGGCATAAGAAACGGAGATGAGGATGGGCAATGGACGTTCTGCGGAGCGAGGGGAGCCTCCGTAGTCGA
This sequence comes from Ischnus inquisitorius, assembly GCA_963924025.1. Classification (NCBI taxonomy): domain Eukaryota; kingdom Metazoa; phylum Arthropoda; class Insecta; order Hymenoptera; family Ichneumonidae; genus Ischnus; species Ischnus inquisitorius. The sequence continues at coordinate 19,908,523 of OZ001244.1, forward strand.
CTACGCAATAACCAATCTAGAAGGATGGGAGATGTACGAAGCATCAAGATCGGAGAAAGAGTGGAATCAGATCATCAGCCACTCGAAATAATGATGGAAGGAACGGTAGAAAGAAAGGAACGACAGGAGGAGCGAAAAGACAAGGAAACAATAGACTGGTCCGAGGAAGGTATAGAACGATACAACAGAAAGGAAGAAGAGCAGGAGGTCAAAGGAGAAGGAGTCGAAGAAAGATGGAAGGGGCTGAAGGAAGCGGTGGGAAAGAGATGACAAGAAAGACAATCAGAATAAAAGGGAGAAAAGTGGGAGAAAATGCCTGGTGGGACACAGAATGTCGAAAGACTAAAGAAGAGGTGAAGAAAAAATACAGAAGATGGAAAGGAGGAAAAATAGAGAAAGAAGAATATACAGAGGCAAGGCGGGAAATGCAATTCATGAAGTTGCTCGAGGGCAGAGAAGAAAGGAGGGCAGAAGCGGGAAGAAGAGAAGAAAGAGAAAGGGACGACGAGGGAGAGCTAAGTGAAGAGGAAATCCTGAAACAAATAAAGAAAGCCAAGAAGAAGAAGGCGGGTGGGACGGACGATATACCGAATGAGGCATGGCTCAACAGCGGAGGACGGTATAAGAGGGAACTGGTCGAGCTGATAACGAGGGTTTGGAAAGGAGAGGGCTTCCCCGAAGAATGGAGAAGGGGGGTGATTGCCCCAATACACAAGAAGGGGAACAGAGAGGAAGTCGCCAACTACAGAGGAGTGACACTGTTATGTACAGCCTACAAAATATACGCAGCCGTCCTACTGGAGCGCATAGAGGCGGAGGTGACCGAGAAAAACATCATACCAGAAACCCAAGCAGGCTTCAGGAAAGAACGAGGGACGATGGACAACGTATATGTACTGAAACATGTTATCTCGAGAGAGGCCCGCAAAGAAAAGGGAAAAGTCTTCGGATTTTTCCTGGACCTGAAAGCGGCGTTCGACAGGGTGAACAGAGAGGTCCTCTGAAGAGCCATGGAGAAGAGAGGAGTCAGAAAAGGACTGGTGGACAGGGTAAGGGAGATATACAGGGAAACGAAGAGCGCCGTCAAGGTAAAAGGAACCTTAACGGAATGGTTCTGGACAGAGAAGGGCGTAAGGCAGGGATGCCCGCTGAGCCCAACGCTGTTCTCGATCCTCACCGCGGACATAGAAGAAACGATGAGGAGGGAACAAACGGGAGGAGTGAGAATCGGGAACATGAAAATCTGGACGCTGGCGTACGCGGACGATATCGTCATGCTGGCCACAGAAGAAGGAGACATGAAGGGAATGCTAAGAAGAATGGCAAGCTATCTGGACAGGAAGAAACAGCAGCTGGATGTCGAGAAATAAAAAATGATGGTGTTCCGAAGAGGGGGAGGGAGGAACAAAGAGAGAGATTGGAGATGGAAAGGGGAAAGAATCGAAGAAGTAAAAGAATTTAAGTACCTGGGATACGTGCTGGAGAAAAATGGAGAGGACAGAGGACACATAAAGGACATAGTTCGAAGAGCGAACGTGGTAATGAGACAAGTATGGGGCATCGGAGAGAGAAAATTCAAAGAGGATTTCGGAAGGACAGTTATGTTATTTCAGTATCTGGTAAAAGGAATACTAACGTATGGGGCGGAGGTGTGGGGCTGGGAAGAGAAAAAGGAAGTAGAAGGTATCCAAAATATCTGAAATGGACACTCAGCCTGGATGCCTGCACCCCCGACTACATAGTATTGAAGGAAACGAACACGGACAAGATATGCATAGAGACCGTAACAAGGGCGATGAGATACCAAGAAAAGGCGAGGAGGAGCGACAAACTGGTGGTAAAAAAATGCATAAGAGAAAAGGAGCAGGAAGAGGGAAGAGGAGGAGTGGGAAGGGAAGAATCATTCTACAGACAAAACGGGTACAGCGGGGCAGAGCTGGGAAGAGAAATGGTGAGAGGAAGGAACATGATAGAGGAAGTGAGACAAAGAGGAAGAGAGATACAAGGGCAATGGATGTACAATAGAATATCGGCATCGAGGTACAACGGAAGGTACAGAACGTGCACGGTGCAAGGGTTACCGAGGTACCTTAAAGAGAGTGGATAAAGAGGAAGCCAAAAAATCGTAGCGAGGGCAAGGTGTGGCAACGAAGAGGAGGCTAACAAATTCTGGGAATCGGACCAAAAAAGGAAGTGCAAAATATGCGGAGAAGAAGAGAGCAGATGGGAGCACCTATTAGTACATAAGGGGGAAGGGGGGGAGGGAGAGAGGGAAAGACTTAGAATTAAGGAAATAATTAGCGACAAGGGCAATGAAAGTGCAATAAAATGGCTAAGAGATCTAAAGAAAGAAAGAGAAAGGATAGAGACGGAAAGAATAACAGAACAGGGAAGTAACAGCAAGAGTGTGGAGGGAGGAGAAAGAGTGGATGAATGAATGCAACGTAAAAATTAGGGAAAAGTGTAAACCGAGTCCATGCGCGAGGCCACTGGCCGTGCAATAAAGAACATTACAAAGTTTGAATCAATAACACTCTCGAAAAGTGAAATATGAGAAAGAAAAAAAAAAAAAATTCAATGAAAGTACAGTAGAGAGAAATACAGAGAAAACGAAACTAATGAAACAATGCGGTTAGTTAAGAGAGAAAAAAACACGGAAAAAATAAAAAAACGAAAAAGAAAAAAAAAGATTGAAGTAGGGGGGGGGGGGGGGGAGAAAGAGAGAGAGAGAGAGAGGATTCAGTGAAAAAGAGATTGACAAAATAGAAAATGAAGAAACAAAAATAGGCCGATGAGTACAAACGTCAATTCAATCACTCGGATAATCGTATCAAGCTGGAGAGATTGAGAAATTGCGGAAGAAAATTCGACCATAGACCTCACGTATTAGCTCGATGCTGTCACAACAATACGCTCTCGAAAGTCGCCCGCCATATAAGGTTGCCAGCACTACAGTAAACAACGTGTACAGTGGACGATCACGTATTTCCAACTCAGATAATTCCAACCATCAGTTCAGTTGACGAAAAGACGACCAAGTAAGTTGAATCCGGACCCTTTTTCGGCTCCGTCTACCTGCTCGGCGAGGCAACGGCAGCCCCCTTTCCTTTAGATATCTACCAATAGTATCGTTGCTGAAATTTGTCTGACAGAGAAAGAACGTGGCAGCTAGCATGTGGCGAGACGAAGATCAACGATTCTTTCCTACTCTACAGTTTTTCGTATTCGAGCAGCGGACACATTCCGTCCTTTTACCATAAAGCAAAAGTAGACCCGTGCCGTAGTACCACGATGCGCTATTGATACAGATATTCGTTTTATCAGAAACGTTTTTTTTTATTTCTTAAAAACTTCTTAAAAATTCTCAAATTTATATTCATTTTTCAACATTTCGACTATTTTTTTTCAAAAATATCAGAAAATGTTGAAAAAATGTAAATGGCTTCTAAAATCTTCGGCTGTTTTCGTTTCATTTATCTATTTTTTTTTTACTTTTTGGTATTTTTTGCTGTTGCAAAGTTTTCGTAGTTTTCTGCAGTTTATATATTGTAGGTGCTCTGTTGATTCAAAATAAGTTCATTGCTTAATTCCCTCTCAAGTGATAAAAACGATGGTTGTTATTATAACGGAAATACAACAACAATTATTAACCATCGATTGGCCCCGATAGCGGTAAATCATTTTAACCACTTGTAATATCAACTTTAATATTCACTGGATATTATTGAGAAAACTTTTACTTTTTTTTTATTCAGAAGGTATGTCGTTCCAATCCAGTCATGAAAGAATCTAAATAAACATAATGATGCTGCATTTAACCAGCCATCGAAATAGCGAAAAAGTAATAAAAATATAACAACAGCTATGGTTGTACACGTAACCACGGGTGGGTTCGATTGTTCACAACCCTCTTGATTACTCACATAGCTATTGAGCTGCCGGTAATAAATCGGGCGAAGATCATATCGATTCAAGCGTAACATATTCATGAGTAAATGAAAAATAATACAAAATACGATATAATAACAAATACAAAATTATAAATTATCCACAAAAATATTTTACCACAACAATTCTTAGCCTTTTTGGCTGGAATCTGATTTTTTTTTAAACAAAGAATGAAATCTAAACATTATTCCTGGTTAAATGATTTAACCACGAAACACAAAAAAAGTAAAAATTCGTGGTGTATAATTTTGCATTAGTTGAAAAAAATTGTTGCGAAAGCTATCCTTGCCACCACCGTACATGACGTTGACACGGTAAAACGATCGCAAGATCGAATCTTACGGTAATTTCCACAACTGTCCTCATCCCCACGCGCTCCACGAGCGGCTACTCGCATCCCCACGCGCGACGCAAAACAGCGTTGGAGAGGGAATTTTTTTCGGTGGAAGGGGCAGTGGGCAAGCCCTCAAGCAGGTAGAAGGAAATTCAACTTATCTGATGGTGGCGGATTAGTCTGGCTCCCGAATATTGGAATTATCTGATCGTCCACTGTACTATAAAATTCCCCTCGGTCGATAACGATTTACCGACGCAGCGGTCGTTATTTCCAATCGATACGCGTCAGATTACCGCCGCTACTGCGCTTCGTTGGCGACGATACACTGACGAACTACGGCAGCCATGATTTTTTTTACTGGATTCTGTCAAACCCGTAAGAAAACCGGCATTGAACATTTAGTGATTATCTATGTGTCCAGTGGTTATAGTTCATGTGATTGAAAGCCGTAGATACTTTATTTTTCGGTGAAAAAATTAAACAAATTTTTTTGCAGTGCCAGTGACGAACAGTGTGAAAAATCTCGAACCGATAACCTCTCGTTTACACACGATTGACAGGATAGTAGGAGCAGGATAGACAGGACAATTTGTAAACATTTTTTCGCAATTAATTTATTTTTTAGTGAGAAAAACGATAAAAAAAAAATTTAATACCTTTAATTTTTTTAATGTGAAAGAAAACATAAAGATTTCTTTTTTATGTGGCAGAATTTTTTTTTTTTTTTCTGAAGTCATCAAATTTTTTTTCTCAAGTCAAGTTGATTATGGTCACCAATCTTTCAAATGCATTTCCTGACAAGAAGATTTTTCTTCGGTTGTCGCAGGTCCAGACCAAACGAATGCACCGATTTGAGTCTTCGACGGCTCATTTTCTTCGTAACGAACTACGTTATGGGACGAGTGAAGAAATTTTTCATGCGAAGAAAAATAAATTTACAGCGCGCTATTGTATACCTGGTAACGAGACAAAAAGTGGAAAAAGTGGATTTTTTATCACATTTCATGCGATAGCTCTGTCGGAGAAGCTTTAAAAAAAAATGCCTTCACTCGTCCCGCAATAAAGTGTCTAACGAACAAAATGAGACTTCGTAAGCGAAGATTCATCATTTCGTTCGGTCTGAAACCTGCGACAAGTGAAAAAAGTTTGACGCTGAATCTTTCAGAAGAAACGCAGTCTAGGGCTCCAAAAAAATTCATAAAGATAGTCCGGCGCATGTACTTTTTGAGTGTAAAACTCACTTTTTATTTGCAAGTATAGATAACGAAAAAAAAAAATGTTCTTTTTCATTTTTCTAGGTGACTCAACCCCCTTAATAAAAAACGCGGTAGCGTTCTCAGGCCGCGTACGTGAATGCACACGTATAACTCAGTCAAAAAATCGCAGCATGAAGCGAGTGCACGGTGCACCGCCACATTTCATAAATGTGCACCCAAAAAGAAACTGCTTCCATAACAGCACGCAGTTGCGGGAAATATCGTGGTATCATGATAACGCCACATTGGAATCACGTTACCACGAGCTATTACGGAAACTGTCTCATTTGGGTATACGTTCATCAAATGTGATGGTACACCGTGCACGCGCTTGACGCCACGGCAGCTCAAGACCGCCGTCGCTTTTCTTGCTGGGTATGTTTCGAAAGCACAACATAACACAAAAGTACGCCAAATATTCATAGGACGCATATTTTATTTTAACACTATTTCCAGAACACCGTCGCTTAGTCATATATGCGGGTGTACTTCAGTGGCAAGATACTTCAGAAAATAAAGAACTTTGAATATCTGTACTTTGCATTGCCATTTCTCAGACAAAAGTGTTATATTCATTCGTTTTACGATACTTCTCAGGACTCTTTCGTTCCCGTATTGTAGCTTATCAGGACACATGGTGTTTACCGGAACTGTCCTGACAAAATGCATTCGAATTTTCTCACATATATATTGTACATTATCAGGACATATGGTGCCTACTGGGACTGTCCTGACAATATTCTCTTACGCATTGTACAGCGTAGTAGTTTGGATTTTCTAATGATTCTCTACAAATTGAATATTATTCATCAACGACCGCTGCCCAACGTCTCAGTTTTAATCTATTGCTAGCGCATTTTGAATACTGATTTCCGATAAACGCCGCGCACGTGAATGCACACGTATAAGTTTCGAAAGTACGACATAACACAAAAGTACGCCGAATATTCATAGGACACGTATTTTATTTTAACACTATTTTTAGAATTACGTCGCTAAGTCATACATGCGGGCGTACTTCAGTAGCCAGATACTTCAGAAAATTAAGAAATTTAAATATTTGTACTTTGTATTGCCATTTCTTAGTCAAAAGTGTTATATCTATTTGTTTTACGATACTTCTCAGGTCTGTTTTGTTCTCGTATTGTAGCTTATCAGGACACATGGTGTTTACCGGGACTGTCCTGACAAACTGCATCAGAATTTTCTCACATATATATTTTTCTATTACCTTCGTTGAAACTGCAAACTCATTTCAATTGTATGATACAAATCTTCGATGTCTTTGTTGATATCATTTTCATAAACTCAATGTATTTTCGGAAAAGTATCTGACGATTAGTCTTTCTCTCGACCGAGCGAAAACGTAAACACGGTATAGTCCGGTACACTGGCTGCCAACGTGCTACAATGTAAACAAATCGTTGAGCTGAGTAACACAATAGGCGAAAAACTTTTCAGTCGTCCTCGAGCGAGCGGCAGTACAACATCGCGTTGTTTCGTGTTCGTGTTGTTTCAGTGATATGGGGGAATTTTACGTAGCAAACCGACGATGTTTGTGCTTGTACGCTTCGAAGACGATATTCTTTACGTCTGTCGAGAAAATCGCGCGAATTTTGGCTCGAAACCATAAGTACTTTTTTAATAATACAAAATAATAATGTAACCTGATCTATTCTACTGTACTGTGTACTCAATGAATGTGTGTAATGTTAAGGAAAGTAGCAGATAGCACCGTACCAAGATCAAGCGATGGATTGGTGATTGCCAGGACTGTTTTGCGTTGATTGCAATGAAAAATGATTAAAAAATTATTTTGGGGAAACTTGACTACCGTATCCATTAACGTTGCTCTTGGATGACATTAACGGATATCGTACATTATAATTAACGTTACTCCCGCATAACGTTGATAGATACGATAGGGAAATCTTTTGCAAGCGACGTACCAGCAGTTCTCAGACCCGTTTTGTTTCGATTTCAAAAATGAATTATAAGTAACTATTTGAGAGTAAACCTCTTCCGTCTCTATTAATGTTATTCCCAGATAACGGCTATAGATGCGGTAGCAAATTTCTATCGAAGAATCAGTTTTTAATTATTCTTTATTGCAATCAAAACGAAGTGGTCCTGGTAACTGCCAGTAGGTTGTCTATAACTCTATCGATGATCTCGTTTACGTATTCACGTCGATGTTTACATACCACGGTTATCTTAGAGGTGACCAAAGTTTTTTGAACGGGAAGAAAAAAGAAGCTGAAAAGGGTACAACGGCTATCGGAGACAATGATGACAGTGCAGGTTGGTATGATTTTAGTCGTCTCGATTCATTTTTTTCGCATCTCAAGTGACATTTATCAGTTTGTTATTCTTACATCATACCGCAACAAATAGATTCGGAACATCGTAAAAAAAATAAGAAACAGAAAATCGCGCGGTCGGTCGATCGTGTGGAAAAAGCGCCGGATATCACGAAGAACGAAGAAGGTTGGAAACATGTTTTTATTCAAACGTTAATATGTAAGTTCGGCACACGTCAAATGTGTGACAATATACGTTTGATACGATTCTTGTGTTGCAGTGGAGAACAAAACCTCGAAGCCCAAAGCGGCAAATAAAAAAAAGAAAAAAGAAAGTAAAGCGGTCGTGGCATGCACCAGCGATTGGAGAAAAGAAAATGCCGAATACGAGCGATCGTCTGAAAAATCGACCGGCATCGACGAAATATCTAACGACCCGCAATAGCACAGTTGGCGAAGAAGCATTTTCAAAACAAAACACATCGCATAATGAATCGGAAATTGCGATAACGCCAAATGATTTGACGTTTACGGAAAATCAAACGTACACGAGTACCGAGGTTGCACTCTCTATCACGTCGTCGATCGAAACTTCGAAATCGAAAGAATCAAACGAAAACCGTAAGAAAAAAAAGATAACGGTATGCTGTAGGATATCCGGCAGGCACCAGCGCATCAAAAGTTCTGACTACACATACGGTCGACGAAAATGGTTGGACATTTTTTTAAATTAATATAATATCTATGTAATAAGAACTCTATCTTCTAATTATACGTTTCAATAATAAGATATTTTATTTGATTTTTGTACTATAGATAAGGAAAATATTCAGAACGCTAGCAAAGTACACCGGGAGAATAAAACCCAAGCGGCCGCTTTCATCGACTCGAAAAAAGGAAAAGAAGACGCCAATAATGATCGATCCTCCGAAAAATTCCCCGGTATCTACGACGGATATTGCGATTCCGAGAATTCTAATAGTACAGACAACGAAGCAGCATCGTCGGGACATAAGAAATCGGGTACGAAGCCAGATCTTCCGATAACGCCGATTGATCTGAAGCTCACGACAAATCAAACGCGTTTGAGTAACGAGGATCTGCTGAATGTTAAATCATCGATCGAAACTATCTCGAAACCAGAAGGATCGTACGGAAACTCTGTTCTCGACAAATTTCTCGAAAGATCAAAGCTGATCGACACAAATGAGAATACAGCATCTGTGATAAATGAGAAACTAGGGTGAGCGTGGCCGAGTGGATCGGAGCGCGACTCACACGCAGGAGGTCCGGGTTCGAGCCCCGGCCAGTGCCAAAGATTTTTCCGAGGCATTGCGAACTGCGAACAGTGGTGCGAATTTCACTGTATAATAAACAGTAGGTCCAGGAAAGTGACAACGCCTTAAAGATTGTCCTCGGGTTCGATTGGCGGATCCTGGGTCTCTCTCGGGGTAACGCAGTGGGCAGTGACGTAGCTCCAGCTCAGTGGGCTATGGTCGTACGCCAGTACGTCTATAACGACGAGCCCCGCTCTGACACTCGACGTTGCAACGAAACGAGACACAGACGCGATCTCTAGGGATAGCACGTACGGCCGGCATTCTAGATAGCTGTATGCCCAGTGCGAAAGCCCAGAGGGCAGCGTGGGGGACCCGCTAATCGAACTCGTGAAACACACAAAGCTAACACACACAGCGGCTACTGACCCGGGCCGGCCCCTGTATAGGTGACTGTCCTGCAGACGGGGGTTAACACACCATACCATACGATACCATACCATAAAGGAGAAACTACGAAAAGGCGCTGATCATATCACGCTGTACGGTGTGGATTCGAAAAATCTTGATTTTAATCGAAAGTCGGCTGCCGCACACGTCGTCGAGAATGTGCCGAGTACTAATGACAGCCGAACTATGGAAGCGGAGCAAGCTGAGAAAGCCTCTTACGAGCCCGGTTTAAACACGACTTATCAAATCCGTAGAACAGTATGCGATTCCGCCAACGAACCTGCTTTGTATAACGTCGACATTGTTGAGAATTCCTGCAACGGCCGAAGTACTGACAGCGTTATTAAAAAAAACGTATCGCCTTCGAACGGCGATGACACGAGTGATATGTCGCGTTTCAACCAATTGTCATATGAAGGCACTAACGTATCGTCAGATCCACCGACGCTCACAGAAATCATGAGCGATTCTATAATCACGGATTTGCTTGCCGTATTAGGCCCCGAATAACCTACAACGAATTCATCGTCCACTGTCGATTCGTCGGTGGATAATTTGGTAGCAGGGAACCTACAAATCGATCAAAACGAATTCAGGTACACAGTGTACTACTTTCACGTCCTTATTCAAGTGTATAACATTTTTGCCTGTATATTGAACGTTAGATTTTTTCTTTCTCGCTAGATGAGACCGATCGAAATGACCATGACTACGTTCCTTCTCCGCATGGTTCTGAACACAACACAGATAATTCTGCTGACGAAGAAGAAGGGAACAAAAGTCTCACTCGAAAACAGAATTCAAGCGGAAAGTCGGGTCAAAATTCTTCACTAGAATTATCGCTATCAGCTAACGTCCCGGGAAATCTACGCGAGATGATGCAGAAATGTTTGTAACCGCATCATCTGGAAAGAAGGGCCTAGACAGAAGATCGTTCTGTATGTACTGCCAAAAGATGCAAAGCAAATTCGTACGCCACCTCGAAAACAAGCATAAGGACGTAGACGAAGTGAAGAAGTTTTCCGTTCTACCAAAGGGAAATCCTGAGCGGCTAAAGATCATCGATACAATCAAAAAAAGTGCATGTTCGAATTCAATACCAACAACGCCGTAAACGATCGTGAATTGCTGGTTGTTCGACGACCTAATGAAACTGCACCACGAACGGCAACGAATTACAAGGTATGCTAGGGCTGCAAGGGATTTTTTTCGAAAGACAATGTACGACATCACGCGAAGAGATGCTTCGGATTCGACGGTAGAAAGGAGAGAACGTTATCGGTACTCGGGCAACGAATTCTCAGGCGTATTCATTCGAAAGCATCGGCTATGTTAAGGAAAGAAGTTTTCCCCGTTCTTCGCGAAGACGAGATCACCCGGTTGATTCGATACGATCGATTGGTGAATCTGTACGGCAACAAATTGTGTTCGGAGTACGGTAACCTGAAGCATCAGCAAGATATGATTCGCGCCCATTTGCGGCTTCTGGCACGAGTTTTGCGCGCTATTAAGTCTCTTAAAGACGATATCACCGATTTTGCTTCCGTGTATCATGCGAAGTATTACGACGACGCAATTCTCGCCATTTATGAAGTATCGGGCTTCGACGCGAAAACGAAGACATATAAATCCCCGGCGACGGCATACTCCATAGGCTCACTGCTAAAAAAAGTCGCGAACTTCTTCATCTTTGATTGTATCATAAGAGAAGATGCCACACAAAAAACTCGAACTGAGGATTTTTTGAAGTTGCTCAACGTCAACATCGAAGTTTCCGTCAATAAAAATGTAACAGAGTCGCAAACGTTGTAAAAACGACGAAAGAAGGTGGAACTGCCGTCTGTTAAGGACATTCAAACACTGCATAATTTTTTGAAAAACGAACGAACAGCGGCTTTTCAAGCTTTGCAGAAAGGCTTCGACGCGTCCAAGTGGCAAAAACTCGCAGAAACGACGTTGATATCGGTACAGCTCTTCAATCGTCGCCGAGCCGGAGAAATCGAACGTGCGTCCATCGAAGATTTCCAAACGTACGAAGGAATCAACAATGACGAATTGAAGAAGCTATCTAAAGAAAACCAAGAAATCACGAAAAACTACGTGCGCTTTACGATTCGTGGGAAGAAAGGTCGAACGGTCCCAGTTCTACTGACAAAAGACCTTTTCAACTGTATCGAACAAATTCTGCATTATCGGAAAGAAGCGAAAGTTGAGCCGACGAATGAATTCGTATTCGGAATTCGACACTCAAAAACGGGTAAACCCTTCATGAGAGCATGTGCTTTGATGAAAAAATTCGCAACAGCATCGGGCGCCACATTTCCGCACAAATTCAATCAATCAATCAATCAATATCTTTATTGTAAATTATAAGGCTAATGCCCGTTTACAAGGGGGTTGAGCGCACATGAGAATATTTACTTAACTTAGTACAAAAGACAGAGACAAGTGGCACAGTTTTTACAATAAATATATAAAAATATTACAAACTATTACATAACATTTACCGCTCTTATATTTAATGCGATGAGCTTATTTCTGTTTTTTTTATTTATTTCGTCGGTCAATTATTTTTGGTTAATTTTGATTTCTATACCTCCGTTGCATATTGTACTGCAAAATGATAGCTTTAAACGTTCAGCGAGAATGCTCGGATTTTTAGGGCGTTAACGCAAAACTGGAACAGATTATTTACATCGTCGATGGTAGTAACTGCGAGGATTTCTTTCATACATGTCTTTTCTTTTAGGTAGTGATTTCGTGGGTTTTCGGTTGCAGGGCATTCTAGCAAGAAGTGATCTAGCGTATCGCATTTTCCGGAGTTACATAACTGGCATAGACTTTCTATATCGAGACTATATTTGAAGCCGTTCCAGTAAATTTTTGGGTATTTTTGTGAAGCGATTCTAAGTTGGCTGACTATGCGCAATTTGTGTAGATGTAAATTTTCTCTCAAGTATTTGTTCTGTCCTAGTATGTTTTGATAGACTGAGGAGTACGATGAATTACGAGCGCTTATGAGATCTTCCTCTCTATTTCTTTGTATTGAAGCCGCTATAATATTTGGGTGTTCGTGTTTAATGAGATTTACGTCCTGCCTCGTGAAAACATGGTGAAATCCCAACTCGAGTAATGTTTTTTCTAGTTTCGAGACCCAATTGAAATGCTTTTTTACATTCTCTAAGGTGTTTAAATAGTGTAGTTTTCGATAGCATTTTTTTGGGAGTCTTTCTTCTGGCATTTCTAAGAGCTTAATCCACCAGCTTATCATCTTACTAATAACGGTTGTCTCTAGCTTCGGTTTACCGATTTCCAATCGTACTATATAGTTTGGAGTGTTACGAGGCCAGTGCAATAATGCTTTGTAAAATTTCATCTGCACCGATTCGATTTCTCTTAGGTACTCGGATGCCCAGATCTCCGAGCCATATAGTAGAGTTGACTTTATGATCGATTCGTATAGTTTGTCGGCTGGTTCGATAGATTTACATTTTGATTTTATCAGGGATTGTTTGGTTGACCCTATCGCTATATTCGCCTTCGACGTTCTCTCTTGCACGGCTGATTTAAATTTACCTGAGCTGGAAAAGATGATTCCTAAATACGTGTAGTTTTTGACTGTTTCAATTTCTTCGTTTCCGAGATAAAATTTAGGGAATTTGATGCAATTTGGGCTTTTGTGAAACGGTAGAACTTTCGTCTTGGCTGCATTTACCTCGAGACTGTTTATGTCGCAATAAGTCTTTAGCGCATTTAATTTGTGTTTCACGTCTAACGGTGATTCAGCTAAGATTACAATGTCATCTGCGAAGGCAAGCATCAATATTTGTCGGCTTCCTCCAAGGCCGAGCCCCGTTAGTCCATTTGTTCTAAAGAATGTTTCAAGGTCGCTAATGAAAAGTAGGAAGAGTAATGGACTAAGCGGCTCGCCCTGCGGAGTTCCTTTGCTTATTGGAAGTTCTGCCGAATGGCTTCCATTGATAAAATAACGCATTCTCAGTGATTTATATAGATTTATCACGGCTTGTAAAAGTTTGCTGTGGAGATCGAAAGTTAGTAGTTTTTCCCAGAGTTTTGAGTGAATAACAGAATCGAAAGCTTGTTTAAAATCCACAAAAATCGCATACATATATTGACCCTTCTTCCAGATTGTGCATTGTACCGCCGAATTTAAGCAAAATAGGTTATCTGTGCAGCTTCTCTTTTCTCTGAAGCCGCATTGATTTTCTGGTAGAAGGTGTTCATTTTCTGACCAAGTTTGAAGTCGTTTAGTTAGGATTTGAGTGAAGATTTTCGATACGTTATTAAAAAGTGATATAGGTCTATAGTTTTTTGGCTCTTCTCTACTTCCTTTTTTGTGCAAAATTATAGTTCTAACCTCTCCCCATTCCGACGGTATATTTCCTGTTTGCAATATTTGATTGAACATGAATATTAGGAACGGTTGCCATGCCTGTGGTAGAGCTTTGAATAATTCATTCGCAACTCCGTCTGGGCCTGGTGTTTTCCCGTTTTTGAGGTGTTGTATGCATTGTGTTAGCTCTTGGATATCTATTGTTCGGTCTAGAAAGAAATGTCGGGTAGCCTGGGCTACAGGATAGAAGTATAATTGTGCATGAACTCCGTTTGCTGTATAGTAGTGCTCCCAGGTATCAATCGGAATCGGGCAAGGTATTTGTTTTTTTCTATTGTACCTATTTATGGTTTGCCAGAACGTTTTAGCGTCTTTTGTATTTGTTGCTTTCGCGATTTCGTTTTCGTAGTGTTTTTTTTCTTTCCCGCTAACTAAGCTTTTATGTTTCTTTTTTAATTCGATATAGTTCGATAATTCCGGTTGCTTGAACTGCACTAATTTGGCTTGTGAAAAGGCTACTTTCATGGCTTTTTTTGCTTCTCTCACTTCTAAATCGATCCAAGGTTTTCGCGATGAGTTTGAACGTGTTCCAGTGTAGATCGTCTTAAACATGTCGCAATTTACTGCTGCTACTTTTATTGCTGTCATCAATTTTTTGCTCAGCGTTTCTATCGATTGTTCTAGGCTGTAGTTCGAGTCGGAGGAACAGAGGTATGTTTGAAAGAGTTCCAGTTTTTCGTCATTCCAAACTATTTTTTCTTGTAAACTTCCGCGTAAAATTACTGGCTCTCTTGCATTTGATGACTCTAAGCTTATTGTTATTTGTTGGATTAGGTGATCGGTTTTTTCTGTGTGATGCAGTATTTTGCTATCGTGGCATAATTCTAGTCCAGCGAGGTTTATCCATGCTAAATCGATCGTACTTTTACCCATCGGCCCTATAAAAGTATATTGCGCGGGATTATCTGACATTGTTCTTCCGTTTATTAATATAAGTCCGCATGCTTCGAGTTCTCCCACTAGTAATCGGCCCCGACGATTGATTTTTAAGTCCAAATTTTGACGTTCTTCTGACAAATTAGAATTTTCTATTGAGTTTGCTTCTAACTGGTTTAAGTTGCCGATCCTCTAATTAAAATCGCCTCCGATAATAATTGGAATGCCTGTGTTATTACGGGTAATTTCATCGATACTTTCCGTGAACATATTTAACGCAGTATCAATATCGAGATCCGGTTTAAAATATGCTAATCCTATAATTAAAACAGTGTCCTCGAGTTTCAGTTTTATAAAAATCCACATATTAGTTGTTTCTAGGATGCTTACAATTTGAATGCTGTTTCGAACGAGAAGTAAGAGACCACCGCTCGCCCTTCCAATACTGTGATCTCTCGTTGCTGCACTCTGCACGGTTTGATATTGGCTGAGGTATTCAGGGATTTTTGTAGCTTCCGTTGTTTGCCATGTTTCCGTGAAGCCCAAGATGTTGTGTGTTGTTAAAATATTTTGCGTATCGTGGTCCGCTGAGAGTAGATTTCCAAGGCCGTTGATGTTCCAGAAGGCAATCTTCGCGGCTTGTTGATTTTCCTTCGTAAGAGTTTCGCGGTGTCTCTCTGTTTTTCTATTCGGATTCTGATTCCTCGTTACACTCGTGTCGTCGATCGGTACGGTACATGCTGGTATTGCCGACGCTGCTGCCGCTCGCTGACTCGGTTCGACGAAAGTATTCGTCGATGTGTTTGGAGGCTTTCGGTTTTTTTGGCATCTGTTTCACGTTATTGACGAGGGTTTGCTCCGGAGCGTGAGCCGCTTCGTTGATATTTTCTTCTTGATCTTCTTGTCTGCTTCGTTTTTTCGGTCTCTGGTTCGAGTGGATTATATTTTTTGCTTCTTCGGCGTTAAGCATCTTCCCGTTCACGCTGATGTATGTTCCCGCCAGTCGAGCTCGGTGTCCCATGTCTCTCAGATCCTTTATTATCGGTTGTAGATTTCTCCTTTTTTCCAAAGTATCCTTGTTGAAGTCGTTCGAAACGTAGATTTTTGTGCCTTTCAATGCATTGCAATTTCCAAGTATCTCGTATTTCTTGTCGAACGATGTCAGAGCTAGTAGGATTGGGCGACTTTGTCTGTTGTTGTTGTCGTTGGCTCTTCCGAGTTTGTGTACGTAATTTATATCGAAGTGTTCGAGAATAACGTTTAGTTTTTTTCCAACGAAGTTAATTATCGTTTGCTTCAGTTGAATTTTAGCGTCGGGCGCTTCAAGTCCATAGATTACGAGATTGTTTTTTTTCCCTTGATTTTCTGCATAGTTTCTTTGTGTCTTGAGTTGTTCTGTTAGCTGTTTGTTTGCTTCTCGTAATTCTGCGATCTGCTCATTATGTTTCTGTAGCTCATCCTTAATCGGCTTTATTTCGGCTGCCACGGATTCCTTGATATTGAATGCCATTTCGTCAAGTATCGATTTCGAGATTTCTTGTTTCCAATCGAAAAGCATATTTTTAAAGTCGGTGATAGACATCGCGGCGATGGTGTTATTGCCTTGCTTGTTGTCATCGGCCATATTCGTTACGTACCACGTATTATACAGCTGGCTCCGATTGTGTGTGTCACGTCGGTGTTCTCTCCGTTTACTTTGAAGGCGCTGTACGACGTGATTTCACCGTTCTCGGGTCGATCCGAGTTTTTGTTCGATCGATATCAGTTTTCCTTGCACGCACAATGCACCGTTTTATGTCTGAACAGGTTCACTCTAGTACGAGGCACTCACTAAATGCACTTTTTTACTCGTAAGTGGTTTTTCTCATTGGTGAATGACGTTTAATCGAGGAGCTATGCAGAACACGTCTATCGCGACAGTTGGCAAGTGGCGCCCCCCCATTTCCGCACAAATTGACCGGCACGACGTTGCGCAAGCATATCGCTACGAACTGCATAAATCTAAATTTGTCCGAAAACGAAGTAGCCGATGTTGCAAATTTCATGGGACATGCCGAGAAAATACATCGTGAACACTATCTTCAGCCCATTGTGAGTCGCAAAATTCTCCGAATGTCGAAAGTTCTCGAACGCGCTCAAGGCGATGATCAGGACGACGATAAAGACGACGATGACGACGATGAAGAAAATACGTCCGAAAACGAAGGTGGGGTAAAAACTCTCAACAAGACGACTAATATCACGCAAGAAGCTTATTTCGTTTCATAAAAAACCGTTCACAATTTGAGTCCACTCATAAAACTCTGTGTATAATTTTTTAATTGTCTTATTTTCATGTAGGTGGGAAGATATTAGCACCGAGTAACGCCGAAAATGGCAAGCCGGCGGAGGTTGCCAAAGTCGGGGAAAGACGTCCGCGCTCCTTGATGGTCCGGAAAATTGCTGGCAATGCTGGATCCTCTGACGAAGATTCGGATAGCGACGTTTTTAAGACCCCTACGTCGTCAGCACATAAAAAACGAAAAAAACGTTCAAGTATGCATAATAAGTCATACCTCATCGTATCGATATTGTTATATATTCCGACATTGAAATGAAAACCTTTCATTTTTCTAGCATCACCGTATGGACCGGTGGGATCCAAAAAACGATGGTCCACCGAAGATAAGGAAACGGTTCAAAAACTCTTAGCTACGTATTTCGAATCGCGCACACTATCGTCGTTGAGCGTAATAACAAAAGCGTGTTCAAAATATCCGTCGTTACACGCATGCTCGGCAGCCGTGATAAAGAGCTGAATCTCTAATCAATATAAAAAGTAAATATTAGTCCGAAACGAACATTAGTTCCGATATGGCAGCATCGCGTTCTTTTTTATAATCTTATAGAGAAAATCCAAAAAATGAGTTGGAAGGTTTTTAATTTGGTTATAAAACTCGTTCTTTTTTTTTGCAGACATTCGTAGTGAAGCTTCCTAAACTATCGTTTCGTTTACTTTTTATATTGACCTTCGACTGACAACGAAAAAGATTTATGTACTTGTTTTTTTGATCTTGTAGTTTATTTTTGTTTCAATTATCATAAATGTTTATATTATTTTCATAAAACTGTTTTTCGTATGCCAAAATTATTTCCATCTACCCAGCTCAGTTTTAAGAAGTTTTCCACGTTGATTGCTATGATATCGATTGCTCTTGCTATGACTAGGCGACAGCATCGGTGTATTCAAGTCACGATTATCGTGTTCGTACAAAATTAATACAAAATTATATGACTCCTACGATTCATTGGGTAATAATAATTGGGCGTTTGTCGGATCACAAAGCTTATTAAATGTACTGGTGTTTATCAGGCCGTTTTTATTACAAAAAATTATTACGAACTGTGTTGCTCCCTATCGTTTCAATGGTAACGTGGTTTGATATATTTAAAGTGAGTAAGAACTTATCCGTTACGCGTTAAAAATAACCCACTTTAAATGTATCAAAATGTGTCACGATTGAAAAGGTAAGGATCAACACACTTCGTAACAGACCTCTATTTCAGTGTTGGCAAAACTTTTTTAATATGCATTGGTGATATGCTTTTCTCCATACTCGTATTATTGCAAATAAAATGCAAAAGTGTTATTAGCTTTCATAGAATTAATTCGCGTCGTAAAACAATGTCCCGAGAAATGCTACCTCGCACTTAAAATCAATTCAGCTTTTGGCTGTTAACAGGACTGTACATATATAATGAAAGTTCTCAGGACTTTTTCATTACGCCTATCGTTGTCCTGAGAAATGCCATTCCACCAATCAGACGAAACCATCTTTTGGCAGTCATGAGGACTGCATGTATACAAAGAAAGTTATCAGGACTTTTCCAGTTCTCCGGCCACTTAATATGCATTATTGAAAAGATATGAGTGTATCAATCGATATGATCATCAAATCGATTAAACTTTAATATGTTCCCAATGTATCAAATTTAAAATGTTACTATTGGGAGATTGCTTGTTGTAAACTGATCACGGGTTTTGTGTTTGCAAGTCCTGATAACTACCAATTCAGCCAAGGTCCTGATGAATACCATAAGTAGGATAGTCCCGATAACTACCCTTGCAGAATAATTTCTTATATACTCATGAAGATCGAGCGCAAACATTTAATGGTGGCAGTATTTTGTTCAGAGTGATCCCTTTGATCAATGTACGCAATAAAAACTGACCCTTTAAAAAAGTCCCAATAAACATTCTCTGGCGAACATATATATATATATATACGATATATAATGAGATATATTTACAATATTTCATCACTTATATACGCTATATATAATCATACACACATGGAAAACATATAGCGATTTTCAATTTCATATATGCGCAATATATCAAGTCATCCTTTCATCGTACTTTACTCGATATAGACTCACAAAAAAATAAACAAATTCCGGAAGCCGGAAATCGAATTTTTCCGGAATCGTCTGGAAATATCCACCATAAACGATACAGATTTTGTCAAATGACTCATCTATTTACTATCTGCTTTGTATGTTTAATTGTAAAGCTTACAGAGTACCGGTAGCTCCCACATGGAGATAAAATATACTTGGGATATACCCGGAAATATATAATTTATATACAGTATATTGTGACGGGCTCGTGCCGATTAAATTTCAGCAAAAATCTGGCTCGAGCCGCTCGCCCAAAATATAATGACGCCCGTGCGATGTCTTCCGTACTTTACCTCTCTAAGGGCGCCAGGTAATTGTTTCGACCCCAACTACCAAAGGTAATGTCCTCGTCCCTCGCCGGCTAGCTTAGGGATGGGTCGGCGTGCATACTCACTATCGTTCAAACCGACAGGAGAGGAATAACTCGTGTAGACTCGGATTAAAAGGATAGAAAGAAATCAAGTTTATTCAAGCAGTCACACAGTCTCACTCTCACACACGTATAATACAATGTCTCGAGTCACTATCGAGTTCGACTCGTGCGCGGACAATCGTAGCAGGGCTCGGCCTACTCTCTCGTCGTCGACGCGAACTTTACGAACACCGGGTCAGTCTCGGCTTTTTACTGCACCCGGGAGTTTCTCGGCGGTTACACAATGATTCGATGTTCTCCGTTGCTCGTCGCCCTCGAGGTTCCAACGTACGCACTCCGAATTACACTTGCCACGCTCGCAAACACTCTCGACTCGATCTCGCGGCTGATACACGGCTCACGCGCTCGTGCGGAACCTGTCAGCTCTATCGCCAAAATCGGACTAATTACCGGGCAAGCTACGCGGTCTCTCTACGCGTGGGGTGGGGACTCGGCCGAATATCCAGCATCTTCGTGATTTCTCGATCTTTCGCTCGAAGTCTCTTCCCCGTCTCCCGCGCTCCCTCGCCCTTTTCACTCTCGGTGACACCTCGCGTCGAGCAGTGATCCGCAGAGTATCATATTCCCACCGAATATTTTCTAGCTCGAGCACGTTGCTGCGAGCGCGGTGTAACGCCTCGTCACAATATATTACGGCAAAAAATTGTATATCTCATGTATATCTTTTATACGTTATATAAATTTTCTCAGATTTTTACCATGTCACGAAGAAGTGAAATTTATCCTTGCGACTCCTTCCGTGGAGCGAGAGTCTCGAATCAAATTCAACAAATTATCTCACGAAATCGCAGATGATGTCTCACGATGAGAACGTATACGCAACCGTCCACGTTTCGCATCACGTGGAAGATACTTCCGAAAATTGCTTTTTTTTTTAATAATTCAAAAAACATACTCATTCAGGTACATTCCAAAAGTAATTTGTTAGTGCCCTACTACACACGATATATGAAATTCAAAAATATCATTCTCAACTGATGAATAACCGAGTGGGTATCGCCGCAGACTTCAAATCGTAAAGTTCCAGGTTCGAATCTCCGCCAGCGTCAAAAGTATAATATAGTTTTTCCAGGATATAATTCATACGATTAGTGTTAATTCATAATTCTAATCGAAGATTGTGAAATTACGGCATCGAATAAATAAAAATTTCTTTTTATAAACTGCGCGAGTTTGTATATTGCAAGCATATGTAACAAATATATGTATGAGAGATATAAGAAATATATATAAAGAACCTACGATCCATGTATTAGCTATGTATATATTTTATTTTCTGTATATATCCTGGATATATATTTAATACATATCAGGATATATTTCCGAGATATATAATGCGGCAAAAAATTCTATATCGCAGATATATAAAGGATATATAATATATATCTATTATATATCTCTTATATATATTTAATACATCCAAAAATATACTTCGGCATATACTTTATTTCCATGGGGGGGTACCCACGGCTTTAACCTCCATCACGAAAAAACCGTCAAAACAGTTGGTTCACAGCCACAACAGTCGGATACCAAATTACTTTATTATTTTATTGAATTCAGAGCACATTGTAACGATTTTTCTAAGCGAAAACCGTCACAGTTTTCCCCAACACTCGGCGCGAGTCCACCGCTCACCACGGCCGAACGCAACGCGTAGGATATGTGTGAATTAGCTATAGTGCGAGCCTCCCCCCCGTCCTCCCGCCGCGCGAGACCCAGCCACACGACAATGCACGACGACCCAGCACGAGTGAGAGAGCGCGCGGCAAAGCCGAGGGAGATAGAAGAACCCGGCGAGGGGACGCGAAGTCCCTGGCCCACGTCTGTCTTGCCTCGCTCAGGTGACTCGTCCCCACCGCCCGCCTCAGCCGTCTCGCCTTGCAGCGCCAAACTATATCGATCGGCGATCTACGAGCCTCCCATCGCCATCTAACGCCACACCCGCCGGTGAGCCCCATTATCGACCAAAGTTACGTTGCAATCTCTTTCACTCGCCACCAAGACCCCCCGCGGCGCAAAGATCAAGAAGAAAGCGGAAACCGGTGAAACGTATTCACTCTTGGCCCGAGCGATATCTCGTGTGCACGTGTGCGAGCGTTGATTATTCTGTATAAAATATCCTATAAGTGGAGTCGCGAGAGATCGATCGCATGGTTATCGCATGGTGTTAAGTGAAATTATCGCAATTGTAACG
The DNA here is from genome assembly GCA_963924025.1 of Ischnus inquisitorius. Taxonomy (NCBI): domain Eukaryota; kingdom Metazoa; phylum Arthropoda; class Insecta; order Hymenoptera; family Ichneumonidae; genus Ischnus; species Ischnus inquisitorius. The sequence continues at coordinate 19,930,451 of OZ001244.1, forward strand.
AGTGAATCGAGTGTTTTCCCCTCCGTCCCGGCCCCGTTCTCAAGGATTTTGCGAAGTTTTGGCGTAATAGATCGTGAGGAAATTGTCACGGCATCGGCACTCGTCCGTACAGGTAGCGAGCACGTGGTGAGTGGTGTTATTCAATATTATCCAGTGTGATTCCCGAGTTCCCGATATTCCAAATAGCCCTCTCCCCGTTCATTTTCCCCTGAGTATTATTGTTGATGAACCGCGATTAATTTGTGAGCCGAAAGTATCGGAATTTGCACCCTCCCCTGAGCCCTCTCCTCTCTCTCGCGACTAGCCGCTTCTCAGCAACGGTGTTACGCCGACTCGTGACTGCCGCCCAAATTATTCTTTTCATTTTTGTAGCATTTTTAGTTTGACAGTTTTGAGTGTGGTAACTGCCCTGTCGCTCCCCCTTGCCCTGTGAATTATTTGCTCCCTTTCCCCTCCGACATTTTGGTCGCCCGTGAGTCCCGTTTTCCCCGAATCGCCGCCATTTTCGCCCACGTTACCCCGCATCCCCGATACCGTTATTCTCCCTTTATTTTATAAATTCTCCGTGCCACCGAGAGCCGGACTATTATTGCAGTTTTCGATTATCATTATTTTTGCGTTATTTCTTTTTCTTATGATTATTTAGTTAGTGCGATTTAGTTTATTTGTCTTTCTTTATTTTTCCGCCTGTAGTTTCTTAACATTCTCCTCAGTTATTATTTTTATTTTATATCGAGTCCTCCCGTCATAATTATTTTTGTATTATTTTTATTTTCTCCCCACATTTATTTTCTTTCATTTTATCGAGCCATCCCGAACTATTTCCGTCTTTGTCAATTAAATTCAATATTATTGTATTTCCCCTATTTTGTTTCAACCCTTCCCTCTCCGGCGGTTATCGGTGTTTTAGAAAAAGCCGCATCACAACATTTAAAAAAGCAGCCAAACCTCGTAATATGGACACTCAACTCGTAACCCACTGGAAATTCAGTCTTAACCGTGGCGCTGAAAACACGCAGTGTTTACTCTAGCCGTGCATGGAAGTGCCCCCCACGTGCCAAGTATTTATTTAATTTAATTTTTCGGTTATTCTTTTTTTTCGACAGTTAACATTGCATATTCATAAATATTTATAGAACTTGGCTAATGATTTTTTTTTATATTCTGTTTTCAAGGGAATTCGTTTGGAATAATCGATTGATGCGTTACTTTTGTACTTGTCGTACAGTTTTTACCTTTCTGAATTTTTTTTTTTTTTTCAGATTTCACTCATTTTTTACCATGAAAAACGATGGAATCAATGAATGGAATTAAATGAAAAATTGTTATTCTTTTTTATTATTTTTCTTTTTTGTAAACATTTTTGTAAAAAAGAAGAACTCCGTCGACAACCTTTTGTCGTTTCACGACCGATGCGAAAGAGTCAACGAAGATCTTCTTGTCGTGACACGACCGATGCGAAAGAGTCGATGGAGTCCTTCTTGTCAAGACACAACCGATGCATAAGAGTCGACGGAGTCCTTTCTAGTACCGCCGACTCTCGGGTAGCTACTCCGAGCCCTGTGATATTACGCCCTTTACAGAACGCTGTTCGGGAATACCAGTTAAGGATGGAACCCTTAGCAAATGTAATAACTCACGAGAAAGGTTGTGGAATTAACGTGTCCTTTTATTCTGCGTTCAAAACGCTTACCACTTTTAGTAATACAAAGTTTACAGTGCGTCGGACTAATGTCCGACTTGATAGGTTTAGACTACTTACTAGACCCTTTGCTCGAGTCTGTATTCTCGCACAACCAGTCGCACGGTGTCGGATAACTTTCTGACTGCTGCTGTGAGCTCGCGATCGTAATAGTCCATAAAGTAGAGCGAGCGTGTCAGCAGCATCTTTGAAAGATAAACATCGTTCCCAAATTTCTTTATTTAATGTTTATTTTTCGGCGCTTCGGATTCGCGTTATTGCGGGATCCGAGCGCCGGCCCATGGAATTTGCCGACTCGGCATTCATGTTAACCGCGATCGAGCGTCGAAGGCTCGATGCGACGGTTGCCTAATTGATTCCGTGCGTCTGGTGACAAAACTTAGCGCTCGTACGCCGTGGTTGCTACGTCGCAACCTCGGTCGTACTCGTGTACGATTTCGGGGTATAACAGCTTCTTGTCCAGAGTTCTTACTCGGTCGACTCTTTCACATCGGAGTCGACGGAGTTCTTCTTGTCCGGAGTCCTTACTCCGTCGACTCTTTCGCGTCGGTCGTGTGTCGACAAGAAGGACTCCGTTGACTCTTTTGCATTGGATGTGTCTCGATAAAAAGGTCTCCGTCGACTTCTTCGCATCGGTCGTGTCTGGAAAAAAGGGTTCCGTCGACCCCTAAACGGCCACTAAACGCGCACATACACAAGAGCACGTGGGCACGCATGTCGTTCGCGTTACCGCGAGGGTGTTCACGAGAAATCATGAACCGCGCCGTCGGGGAAAAGAGACTTTGCGCCAGGACCTTCAATGGTCGGACATAACCCGTGGTTCTTCACACCGATGTATCTTCGATGTCCACACTGATTCGTTTTCATAATTTTCTTCACTTAAAAGAACATTATTGACGGCATTCACAATTCACGTAGAACACGTAATCGCGTAAACATTGAGCGAAAACCTTTCAATCGAACGAGGGTTATAATTAACTCGATAAATCGTGATCGAGCAGACGACGACACACGGGTGAGTCGCTTGGACATACTTTACGTGTGCGTCGGCCAATCGCGGGTACAATATTGTTTGCCTGTGTGAGCACCTAATGCTATCCATGTGCGAACGGTTTACAGTGGTAACAAGGAACAACTTCACAAAGGTCACAAGAGACAATCTCACGGTGGTAACAGGTAACGGGTAACAGTTGACTGAACGAAAAAATCTGGAAAAACGATAAGCGCATATTACGATATCTCGACATGGGCTGAACGGATTTAATCGCGACTGGGCACGTTTGAAAGCTGATTTCGAATGTATATAAGAAAATATTTGTCAGAAATTAAATCCGAAGGGTAGTTTTGAATAAACGATCGATTTCAATTCAAAATCAGGCCCCACTTCCGGCATACTGGCGTAGGCTTACACGGTAGCGTCTCGTCGACTTGTAAAATTTTTTTTTTTTTTGTACTCGGCGTCAAGATGCTACCGCGTCTCTTGATAGGCCGTTTTCTCTGCAGTAACTTTTAAGAATTACTACTTTTTTCTTTAAATCTATCGGTGAGTTAGCTAATATAACAAGATTATCCGCGTAAAGAAGCAGAAGTACATCACGGACATCGTTCAAATCAATACCTTTTACGCTTTTATTACGAGAATATAAAATGATGTCCGATACGTAGATGACAAAGAGTAATGGACTGAGTACTTCTCCTTGCAGTACACCTTCCGATACATCGACTTCACCAGTTGAACTTTAATTTGTTTTCAATCTCAACGTTGCATTGTCATATAGCTTATTTATTATTCTAATAATTTTTGTGCTAATACCAATGTACCTCATTTTTTCCCCGTGTTTATTTTGCAGTATTGAATCAAAGGCCTTCCGAAAGTCTACGAACATAGCATACAATTTGCCACCGTTTTGTCGTAATCTTAACTGTATCGTTGTTTGTAATGTAAAAAAGTTGTTCATGACCCCTTTTCCAATTCTAAAATCCGCTTGTTCCTCTGGAATAATATCTCTTTCTGTCACCCAGTGATCAAGTCTACGTCTAGGTCTGATGGACTTCGAACTTTCCCGAATTTTTTGGCCTGGTCTACGTCTGATTGATATCTTCCCGAGGAGTTGCGGAATCGTTTTTACGGATTCACCCCAGCCGTGCGGACTGGGGCAAATGTAGGACGTCCGATCGGCCTTCCCACTAAACCGGCTATGTTAATATTACTTCTGATCGGGGAGTCTGTCTGTGTTTGGACTGCCATGTTGTGTAGAGGAGCGTGGGGCAAAGTAGACCGGACTCGCAACTCAGGATGTTTCATTAGTATACACAACGTATTTTAACTACTTTTAAACCACAGAATTTATTTCCAATATAATTTCGGCGTGTCCGAGCGAACAATAAAAATGGGGTAAAGTGGCCCACCCTTAAGTTATGATTTAAAAAAAAAATTCTCATTTTTTACAATTTCCGGCTCACGTCAGTATTTTAACGTAGGGGAAGCCGGGGCAAAATGGGGATATTAAGCGACCAATGTCGCTAAAATGATTCAGCATGCGTATATTGACTGTTCGTACCCTAAAAACAAAATATTTGCTGTTGATTTTGCCCGTCCGAACAAAAAAATTGTCTGGGGAGAATGGGGTACCCTCAGATTTTTTCTTATTTTTCGAATATGTATAGAATTGCCTGTAGGGGCGCATATTGACTGTTTGGCAGGCAAACATGCAGTTTACGTCTGTTTTTTCGCGATTGGAAAAAAAAAGTTGACTGGGGCAAAACGGGGTACTTTCAAATTTTCGCACAGTTTCCAAATATCGCTAGTGTTGTCCGTAGTAGCGTGAATTCACTATCGGAAAATTTTACGAAAAATAAAAAAACTCCCGACTGCAAAAAGAGTGAAATAACAATGCATTATTGACGTGTTATAGTCGGGAGATTTTTACGTCATTAAGTATGGAAATCTCCCGATTATAACACGTCAATAATGAAATGTTATTTCACTCTTTTTGCAGTCAGGAGTTCTTTAATTTTTCGTAAAATTTTTTCATTTCTTCTTTTTTAGAGAAGATGTTTTCACCGAAACTTATACCTTTGCGAATTTGAGGTTATACCGCACGGAGATCAAGCGTCTTGCGAGCAGCCGGTCACTTGCAACCGATGCGCAACAGTCAGTCCGGTATCGTACTATCCGTCGTAAAAACATACGGCAGATATATATCTGAAGCGAGTCACAGGTTATGTTGCGAAGTTGTCGATGGTCGCAGCAACAGTCTCATTCGATATGACGGGACTGCATGTTTCGTAAAATTACTATATTCATTTGAATTTAGCCTTAATCTCTGTTTTTTTTTGTCGACATGCATTCACCATAGATCATAGTATCGATCTGCCAATTTTCATTCAATAATGTTTTGTCTATCTCGAGATTACTCGTGACAACGAAAATCGACTCGATCAGCTGATCGCAGTGAAATGCATAACTCCCGTCTTTTTGCCCTGCGGGCAGTCGGGAGTTAAAAAGAAAAGTGACCGAGGCAGAGTGGGGTACTAAGTTTTACTCTCATTCTTTACCGAGAGTTTCAATCGTCGTATCGTCATGCGCAGGCCCATACTTTGCGTATCTGTTGATCTTGGTCGATAGGGAGAGGAACAACGATACAAAAAAACTTACAACAATCAGGGAAACGTCGTGCTTAATTTAAGTAAGTTGGTTGTCGGTGTAGAAGGCAATAGGACCGAGCGAGCTGTGCAGTAGTGGGCCGACGACGTGCCAGCGCTCAGTTAGGGCGGTCGAATCTCATGTTTTTTATCAAATTTGCAAAAACACATTCGATAGATATTAACCGATAGAGACATTCAGAAACTCTGCCGATCTCATTTTCTTCAATCTTAAATCTTTTTTGACGTCGGCATTTTACCCCGTGCCTAAAATTTTTCGGTATTCTCGTTCTGCTCCAGACGTGTAATTTTTTCGATGTCCCCATTTTGCCCCGTGTCTGCAATTCCTTTTATGTCCCCATTGTTGTACCGCCGACTCTCGGGTAGCTACTCCGAGCCCGGTGATATTACGCCCTTCACAGAACGCTGTTCGGAAATACCAGTTAAGGGTTGGAACTCTTAGCAAGTGTTATAACTCACGAGGAAGGTTGTGGAATTAACGTGTCCTTTTATTTCGCGTTCAGAACGCTCACCACTTCTTAGAAATACAATGGATACAGTGTGTCGGACTAATGTCCGACTTGTTGGTTTGAACTACTTACAAGACCCTTTGCTCGAGTCTGTCTACTCGCAAAACCAGTCGCACGGTGTCGGACAACTTTTCTGACTGCTGCTGTGAGCTCGCGATCTTACTTTATAGTCGATAAAGTAGAGCGAGTGTGTCAGCAGCATCTTTTGAAGATAAACATCATTTCCAAATTTCTTTGTTTAATGTTTATCTTTCGGTGCTCTGGATTCGCGTTATTGCGGGATTCGAGCACCGGCCTATGGAATTTGCCGACTCGGCATTCGAGTCGAGTCGGCGGTCGAGTGTCGAAGGCTCGATGCGACGGTTGCTTAATTGGTACCGTGCGTCTGGTGACGAAACTTAGCGCTCGTACGCCGTAGTTGTTATGTCGCAACCTCGGTCGTACTCGCGTACGATTTCGGGGTATAACACCATTTTGCTCCGGTTTCCCCTACTTATACTTAATACACCATCAACTTTGCTCGTGGGCCGCTTTGCCCTAAATGTCATGATGTACGGAAATGTTCTTTTCCTCATATTTTATCTTATACCGTGACTACATATATGTTTTGTAACGTGTCCCCGCAATCAAAAATTTCGAAAATCCTGCAAGGCGCATCCGTCACACAATAATGACGCCCGTTGTACAATCCTTTCTCCAGCACGCTCGATTGGGCGCCATGCAACAAAATCTCCCCGTATTGCCGTCGGTAATATATAATTCAGCTATCTCTTACGTAACTTTCTGCCGGCTAGCTGGGGAGTGGATTCGGGCTCAACAACACAATACAAAATTAAAGAAAATTCTCGAGACCCAAAATTGCGTAAAAACAATAACATAAGAATGTGACTTTATTTAACAGGTAATTGTACTGAGAGTGAGCGGGGCACCGCTCGTAATATCGCGCGAATTAACCCGTGATCGCTCGGGAACGCTCGAGCGAATAAGCACACACACACACACACACACGAGACCGACAGGCACAGGAGAGCCACGGACGGCCATCAAGTTTCGTTACAGAACAAAATCGGGCACCACGTGCGCCTACCTTATAAAATCCTTCCTTCGTAACACCGTACGATCTGGCTCGAGCCCGTGTACAATCGAAATCGGTCAAATTCCTCCATGTCCCGCCGAGGGTCGTAGTACGTCTTCCACGCGTCCACGGAGGTATGCGTTACCTTGTGAGGAAAAGCAGTTCTGTCTTCTCCGTGAGCAAGTTGCGGTCCGTGTTCAGTCATCCATCGTCCGACCCGTCTCATCGTCTGATTCAGTGTATACTGCGCCAGTTCTGGAGGGCGCTCGACGATCACCGCCGCTACGTCATCGGCGTATGCGACGAGGAGTACGCCGAGCGGGAGCTCCAGTCTGAGCAGGCTGTCGTAGAGTCCGTTCCAGAAGTCCGGTCCAAGTATAGATCCTTGGGCGACCCCCGCGGTGATTTCTCTCGTAATCTGTCCCTCTGTTGTCTCGTATGTAATTCGTCGGTTTCAGGTACAGTGGAATCCGTAGCTGCCTCTGAGCGTCCCCAGGATGTCAATCCACCGGGTCGAGTTAAAGGCGTTCCTGACAAGTGTTGCCAGCAGCACGATAGGTCGCGCTGCATGGCAGTGTCTGTCTGTGTCTCGGAAGGAGTCGACCATTTTTTGGATTGCTCCGATGGTTGATCGACCCTTCCTGAAGCCAAACTGCTGGCCTGAGAGGCCTCTACCGTTCTGTATCGCGTCCGTCAGTCTTGGTCTGAGTAGTCGTTCGAACAGTACCCTTTCGTGTCTAGTAAGCTCCGCGGCCGGTAGGCCGACGGCGCACTGGTTCACCCTTCCCCTTCAGGATGAGGACCAGCCTCGCAGTCTTCCAGCGGTCGCTGAAGGTCCCTGTCGTCAAGCACGTGTTGTACACGTGCCGTTGAGAGGGTCGAGAAGTACCTCCGGCCACTGGCTAGCCATCAGCCGGATAATCTCTCCCGGTACTCCGTCAGGTGACCTGGTGCCTTACCGGTCTTCACCGCGTTGGCTGCTCTGGTGAGCTCCTCCGCTGTGAACATGGGGCCCGCCGAAGTCTCGTTGTCGTTCGTTACGTCCGTGCGTATCGGATGTGCCGAGGACGATCCGTTGACGATCCGGGGTGTGGTTTCTGCGTCTTTAAGTTCCGGCGGAGCCCGGGCCCCAGTTTACCGGTTACGATCTAGTAACCGGTTCCCGACGGGGCCCGGTCTATCTCCTCGCAGCGCTTTTACCAGCATCGCGCCTTGCTGTCTCTAATAGCGTTTGTCATCCTTTTCGTTCCGTCCTGTATGGCTCTTGGAGGGATTCCCTTTCAGGTCTCCCGCCGGCCCTGATAACCCGTCTTCGGTTCGCGAGGCACCTCTTCCGCAGTTCGGCTATCTCATCCGTCCACCAGTACTGTGGTTGTCTGTTTTGTCTATACTGTCGTTTCGGCATTGTGCTGTTGCACAGCCGCTCCGTCAGCTTAGCCGTCTCGTCTGCCAGTCTTTCCGCCCTTTGCCGACCAGTCAGCTCTGGGGGGGGGGGGGGGACGTTTGTGCTCGGAGCAGGCGCTGTCGTCAGTTCCTCCGCAAACTTTTGTACGTCTAGTTTATTCGTATTCCGCCGCGGGGGTTGCCGAACCCTCGTCCATGTTGTCGTCGTCTGTATTCCACTTCCATTTCACAATTTCCACTTCAAAAGCGATGTACTGGTGATCGCTGGCCTAGACTAGGTCTAGTCTTGCGGCCATTTCCAGCAGTAGTCGTCTCCATTTGTTCGTTTCTGTCATGCCTCACTCAATCGCTTTCGCATTGGAATCCTCCGCGACCACGATATCTCCGGGCATATCCCTGATTCCGGCCTCGAGGAGCGCCACCTGTCTCTCAAATTCCGCCACGGCACAGTTTGTGGTCAGGTAGACGCTGACATATGTGACGGCGCCCACCTTGACCCAGACTTTATCGTCTTTTACGCCCTGATCGGTTATCCGAGTTAGGGCCGCGCCTCTCACCCAGATAGTGACTGTCATCGTTTCGTTCGTTATCCATGTCTGCGTCGGTCGCGTCCTGTACGGTTCGCACAGTATCAGGATATTAGCGTCGTATTCGTCGGCTATCTGGGTCAGTAACATGTCTGCTGTCCTGCTCCCATTCAGGTTTTTCTGAATTATTCTGTCCATCGTCTGTCTCGCCTCCTGCACTCCTCCAGCGCAGTCCGGAACTCGGTACATCTCCCGGATCCCGCGAGATATCCGACGTCCGCGTGTCCCGCCTTGGTGCACAAGAGGCAAGCCGGTCAGTTTTTACAGTCCATCGCGTAGTGTCCGGTTTTGCCGCATTTCCTGCAGCAATTTGTCCGGTCTTCGTTCTCACAGTTCGTCTTCGTATGTCCGTAGTTTAGGCATTTGTAGCATTTCGTCACTGTCAAGAGGAGGTGGAACACGCCAAAACTACGTGACGCGGACCGGCTGTCGCGGTAAGGCAGAGTAACGGCCGAATTAGTAACTCTGCCGCGCACCGCTAGAGGTCGCCCGACGCATCTGCTGAACAGCAATATACTTACATCTAAGCTCGGCAGTGGGGGAGCCAATGAGAGCATTTTCACTCGGCATTTTGAACCGAGATGTTTTGGAGTAGCTCAATTCACGCATCGACCACGCATCAATCGCTCGAAGCTCGGCGACGATATTTTATCGAATGAAAAATTAAAAAAATTCAATTGGTAAAATATATCCTCGCATCGACACACTCATGCCGATTTAGCGAGATTATCGTCACGCAAGAGCTGAAAGCTCGGCGGCGATATTTTATCGATGAAGAACTTTTTCAATTTAAAGCTGGCGTTGCGAATTTCTTCCCGTTTCACTGTTGTAAGTCCATCGGCTACTACTAATTCGCCCACGTTCTCGCCCGTCGTTGTTTCTGCAAATGATAATGTTGTACCGCCGGAGCCCGGGTGATCAGACCGTGCTCGGCGGGTGAGATATTATCTCTGAAGATTTTGGGATGTTACCAGTAAGGGGTTAGAACCCTAGTGAGGACTACAACTCGTAGGTACAATAACAATTTATTGACGAAATAGAAAACAGAGTAATAAACAATTTCACTTTACAATTTGCCTCTTGAACACACAACTTTACAAAGTTACTTCTCAAGTCAACTTTAAGACTTAATTCCGCACTCGGGATCCAGGTCCGACCCTCACCCGCCAGTGCCGCTTAATACGTTCCCTTGCCCGGAACTCTCTATGTTACCTTTTGGATTCCAATACCGAATCCCTGGGACCAGACGCACAGTTTCTCGAGTCAAACCAGACTGTCGAATGCTCGCTCGCGTATCATTATATATCGAGCGAGAGCATCAGCGTTATTTATTAGACAAAACATTATTTCTTAAAACTCCGCTTTTCATTGTTTACTGTTTATTTTCCGTCACTCCAGATTCCGTACGTCCACGGAATATGGAGGCTCTGCGCTACTTAAACTGCTGACGCGCTGCTCTACTTATCCGCGATCGAGAATCGCTCGATGCGTCGATTGCTCAATCGCCCGCGATGCGCTCGATTTCGGTAATTACATTCGCGCTCGGCTCGCCCGCTGCTCGCATACCTCGGTTGTTGCGCAATGCACCTCGCGACAACAACCGGCGTACTCGGGGTACAACATTCCTCCCCCCTTGAAAGAAAAGAAATTCGCTAATTTCTTTTCGCTCGTCTCCTGGCGAGCCAACGAACCGACGTATCAAAATTCTCATCAAAACCCGAATATACAAAGTTGACAATATTTTACATAAATCCATGCCCAGTATTCACGTCCCTCAGTTTCACAAAATTCATTTATCTCAGAAAAATTCGGATTTTCGAATGTTAACACAACTCAATAGTTTTCCGGAATTCAAATATCCCCAGCAAACTACTAAATATTTAACGTTTCCCGAATCATGGAAAATTCCCATATTCACCAAAATTCTACTATTTACGGAACCCCGGCACCTGACAACTCTCAGAAATACCACTGAATTTAAATATCCAACAAAATTCAAACACACAGATATTTCACCTGACCTGTTTGTGATTTTTGACAAAAGAACTATCCTCTGGAAACTTTAGCAAATTCGTAACATTAACGTATCATTCTGGAGGTTCCCCGTGCCTCCGCTCTATGTCGCCGTAACGAAGCCCACCTCACGCGTCTCGCCTCCTTCGGCCGTTCCCGCGCGCGGTTTATCCATGAACTCCTTCCACGTTCTCCCCGTCTTCGAGGGTTGTCCGCTCCCCTGTTGTTCCCCTGTCGATAACTTCCTCTCTTCCACATGCCGCAACCTCAGCTGGCAGTCCTTCCAGAAGTGTCCCTGCCCCCCGCAGTAATTGCAAGACAACTTCACCTGATGCACCTCCCGCGCCGATCCCGGCATAGGGAGACTGAGTCGCCCGGATTTCCTCGAACACTCACGCCTGATGTGCCCTGCCTCCCCGCAGGTATAACATTTTCTTGGAGAATGATCTCCCGCATCCGGAGATGCTTGGGGCTGGCCCCCGTTGGAGCTTCCGTTGCTCCCCTCCGACCCAATCATCCTTTCCACCTCGAGAGCGCCAACTACGGAGTCGTGCAGACCCCTGTAGTTCCGTGAGCGCACGATCAGCTGTATTTCCCTGCTGAGTCCGTTCTCGAACGCGCTCTGCGCACTTTTTCTCGTTGCCCTCTCGATGTAACGCGAACCATGCGGTTCCTCGCCCTCGCAGAGCTTCTCCACCATCTCCACTGTCAGCTTCTCGACGCGCGTTGCATAAGTTGACACTGCTTCGTCCGTCCCCTGCCGCAGCTGACTGAATTCATACTGCAACGCGGATAGTGACTTCCTTTGCGCGTAGAGTGATTCCATCTCCCTCCTGAGATCCTCGAATGTCTTGATGTCCTTGTGTCTCAGCTCCCGGGTCGCCCGACCCTTGATCCTTCCACTCCGCACGAGAGTAAGGAGTATTGGCCGTTCCACGGGGTTTGTCATACCCCTTACTGCCTCACAAGCCTGCAGGAACCCATCCAGTTCCCCAGGGTCACTCCCATCGAATTCCGGAACACTCCTGAGCCCGAGACCCACGTCAAGGTACACACCCCCCCGTTCCCCCGCGTGCAGCGATGCTCGCCCGACTCGTGGGAGGTCCGGTGTTGTCAATATGAGGTCGATCTTTCGCTCTACCTCTCTCGCGACAGCTTCTTTGAATTTCGCCTCTTCGTCCACCGCTTCCCTGTCTACATGCCTCGTTGCCACTGGCATTGCCGCTATCCCGTTCGGCTGACTCGCCGGAGCCGTTTCTGCTGGTACCGCTGCTGTCGTATTCACCTGTCCCGCCGCAGCTATCGCCGCTGCCGCCGCTGCTGTCCCGGTCAGCCCTGCCACCGTTGGCACGTCCCTGAATAAAGTTCGGCGAACCCCTGCGAGGCCCAACCCTGCAGGAGGATACACCCTGGTATCGTTCCCGAAGGTGGCCGTCCAGTTTCGCCCCGGGTCGCCCCCGAAGACGTTCGCATGCCGCCCATTGGTGTTTTGCAACTGCAAACGTAGTCGCTCGATCTCGTTGTCCACCGCCCGGGGGCTGATGTTTGCCATTTCCGTTCCTGGCTCGAACAAGCTCTCGTCGATATCGTCCAGCTCGTCGTATGTGGTCCCCCGCTGCAAATTCACCCCGTACAAAGGGTTTGGTGACTGTTCCTCGTCTCCCGCCGCTCGCTCCGGCGATTGCGCTGCCAGGTTTTCCCTTGCAACCTGCGTAATCCCAGCCAATGCTGTCTCTAACCCTGCCGCTACCCCCTCGTCCTCGTCCGTGGACGTTGATAGCTCCTGTGCTGCCGGAACCTCTCGTTGTTCCCCAGGCGTTCCTCGCCCACTCATGTATCTATCTTTTAAACTGTATACGTCCCCTAACCCGGGTCGACGCCTCTAAGAGGGGCTGCAGGCACCCTCTCACACGTCTGGTCCCTCTGTGTACTGCCCGGCTCTACCTTTCACCTAGAGCCGCACTCTCTGTGTACTGCCCGACTCCACCTATCACCTGGAGCCGCTCTCTCTGTATTTCCACGCTTTCTCACTTTGATCTATTTCTCGTAGTTCGTAGCCTCACTCTGGTATCCCACCGCTGCCACCAATGTTGTACCGCCGGAGCCCGGGTGATCAGACCGTGCTCGGCGGGTGAGATATTATCTCTGAAGATTTTGGGATGTTACCAGTAAGGGGTTAGAACCCTAGTGAGGACTACAACTCGTAGGTACAATAACAATTTATTGACGAAATAGAAAACAGAGTAATAAACAATTTCACTTTACAATTTGCCTCTTGAACACACAACTTTACAAAGTTACTTCTCAAGTCAACTTTAAGACTTAATTCCGCACTCGGGATCCAGGTCCGACCCTCACCCGCCAGTGCCGCTTAATACGTTCCCTTGCCCGGAACTCTCTATGTTACCTTTTGGATTCCAATACCGAATCCCTGGGACCAGACGCACAGTTTCTCGAGTCAAACCAGACTGTCGAATGCTCGCTCGCGTATCATTATATATCGAGCGAGAGCATCAGCGTTATTTATTAGACAAAACATTATTTCTTAAAACTCCGCTTTTCATTGTTTACTGTTTATTTTCCGTCACTCCAGATTCCGTACGTCCACGGAATATGGAGGCTCTGCGCTACTTAAACTGCTGACGCGCTGCTCTACTTATCCGCGATCGAGAATCGCTCGATGCGTCGATTGCTCAATCGCCCGCGATGCGCTCGATTTCGGTAATTACATTCGCGCTCGGCTCGCCCGCTGCTCGCATACCTCGGTTGTTGCGCAATGCACCTCGCGACAACAACCGGCGTACTCGGGGTACAACAATAATACGAATGATTAATAATAATGTTTTTCATTAAAATAAAACCATTGACTCAAGCGAAAATTATTTTTATAGAACTTCACGACGAACAATGATACAGTGGGAAACGAATTGTATGGACAAATAAAAAATTTAAGTTACCGCAGTCGCTATGAATTGAGCTTTTTTATTTCTAATTTATTTACTCGCTTACTTTTGTTATATCTTTACGTACTATTAAAATTAAAAAAAAATTGAGTCGACAAACCATGGATCGAAGAATTCTGTTCGTAGAGACTTTGATGATGTTGCATTTTGTAATTTGTCGATACGATTTGTTTCATGCCATAGCATTGCCGCTCGCAATGTTCTACAAAATTGATACTCTCCGCAGTCGCTGGCTCAACTTCAATAAAAAACATGCCAATAAAAGTTCAACGACTGCGGAGAATAACATTTTCATAGAAAAGTGTGAAGAAAGATGGTACGCTGCGAGTTGGTATTGCCCGCTGTCGCTCATGCGCGCATGCGCATGCTTGCCGATCTTGTGTACGCGAGTCCGCCCAACAGATCGTACGGACATCGACGGTGAACACGCGAAAAAGATGGTAGCTAACCGCACGTGTAAGTACATATTTTTTACTTTATTCCGCCTGACTTAATAAATAAACGGAATCTACAACCATTCATTACTCGTGACAAAACGTAAAAAGAAAGACGTATATAATAGATTGAGCGTCCTGGTCGGTGGTTTTATCGCGAGTAATGAATCTACGTATATTCCGCTTTTTTACCCTTCTAGGTTAGCCACGGGTCTATCAGAATTTTAAAACAGTTTCAAACGAGCAATTTTTTTATCGGACATATCGTGCATGATTGGACTTTCGGATACGCTACAAAGACAAAAAAGTTGATTTTTTTCCTCGTTCAAGTACCGTAATAAGTGACGGGGCAAGTGATGATGCAGTGAATACCATGACAACTAAAAAACGGAATATACTTCCATTGGATTTGCGCGAAAAAAAAAAACGTGTACACGTGACCAAGCATTCCGGTATGTGAGTTTTTGGTTTTACTGCGTGTAACGAAGGTACTTGAATTCTGTTCTTTATTTTTCACAGTAAGCCACGGCATTTCCACGCATGACAGCCTTTAAAAAGTTTGAAAAATCTATCCATACTTTTTTTCTCTTCGTATCGTATCCGAAAGCCTAAAACGAAATGATCTTTTTTTACTTTTGCAAGTACTGTCATTAGTTAAAATGCCGCGGCTTACCGTGAAACGTAAATAATCGAACGTTTCTTTGTTACTCGTAAATCAACTATAGACTTATAAAATAGTACGCGTCACGTACACCGGTCTCGTGTATTCTTCTTTATTTTTGTCGCAAGTATCGAATGACAGTATATTCCATTGACGAAACAAGGTACGAGCAATGGTGCATCGTTGCGTCGAATGTACTCGACACAGGGCTGCCACACTGCAGCAACAGATGGGACCACTACCATCGACACGAGTCACGAGACCGTCACGGCCTTTCGAAAAGGCAGGTCTAGACTAGGCTGGACCATTTTTACTGCGCCCAAGCTCGGGACGAGGACGCACAACGTTCAAATCGTACATTGCCGTTTTCATCTGCTTAGCTACGAGAGTGACCCATCTCGAAGTGCTAGGAAGCTAATCGTCAGCTTCATTCATCGACGCGTACAAATGATTTACAGCTTGACGAGACATCTGCGCCGAACTGCACAGCGACAACGGTACAAATTTCCGTGGAGCAGATCGAGAACTTTGCGCGATGTTCCTGGCCGCATCGTCTGTCTCTCGAGAAGTCACCACCGCGTTGGCCAACGATGGAACCGCGTGGTACTTTATCCCTCCGAGCGCGCTGCCCTTCGGTGGTATATGGGAAGCAGGCGTGGAGTCCACAAAATATCATCTACGTCGCGTGATCGGAGAAACCATAATGACTTTCGAGGAGTTTTCTTCGGTTGTAACACAAATCGAGGGATGCCACAATTCGCGACCGATTTGCCCACTGAGCTCAGACCCGCTGGATCTCGTCGCTCTAACCCCGGGTCATTTTCTGATCGGCGGTGCTCCTACCGTACCTTCCGAACCGAGCACGCTGCATCTACCGACAGCACGAATGGAACGGTGGCAACTCACCAGCCACATGATCGAACACCCTTAAAAAAGTATGCTTGAAGCAATGCTAATATGCTTGTTTCAAGCTACATTTATTCTTAAAATAGCGCCAAGAATATACATGCTTCAATCAAGAATAAAATAGTCTTAATTGAAGCATCTGCGTAAATTCAAGAATATTGATGCTTGAATTTAGAATCAAGGTACATTTCAGTTGTCGATGTAATCGCAATATATATCTGCATCGATGTAAAGATGGAAAATAACTTCAATACACAAAGAATCAAAATTATCAAGATTGTTTATTGCCTATCAGTCTTGTTTTCTTCATAAGCGATCATTACAACTACGTAGATTGTATTATTATAATTGATAACGGAACGTTATGCAAGTTTGGCCTTCGAAGCCTGCCCGGATATGCGTTGGCACGTGCGAAACCAGCTGTACATATTCAATAAATACCCATTTTTTTACGTCGATAACTTCATACGCATGATAGTTTTCGTTGAAACTAATAGTATCGTACTGTGTTAGTAAAAACGAAATCTCATTCGTTTCATTATCTACGATAATCGCTTTAATATTTCCGAAAACCGGAAATTCGTCCTTTAGCGATACGATGAGCACCATGTTTTTTTATATCGTGTTCCTGATATTGTTGCCCAGTTTATTGATCGAATTTTATCGAGATCGGGGGGTAAGGTACTGGAAAACTCGGCAAAGCTGGGATTCGAATCTACAGGAAGCAAGTCGCCGGGCCCAGTGGCTACTTTTAATTCTAGCCCGTTGCCACATAGCAAACGGTAACAAAATTTCAACTTGTGTCGAACAGCGAGGGTAAACGGCAAATTTTCGTTGTTGCAACTGACTCAGGAAACTTGTTTAAAGGGCTTATGCTTTCCTTCGAAGCGAAGACACGAAACACGTGACAACTGCCCTATGTCTCCAAGGACTGCGCCGTAGTGTAGCATTAGATGGTGTTTCGGTTTAAGATTGTCATTGGGGAAGAGCTCTATGGAGAACAATCTATGATGTTTCGAAACTAGATTCGACAGTAAATACTTTTCATCACTATGAAGTGTTGGAGTCGCGAGGATGTCAACAATCTTGCGTATTGTTCGATACAGATACCACAATTTCTCGTCTTCGGGAATCTTAATGAGATCGCCAATCATGAGACGGGCACGACGCTTGTGGCCATTACAAGAATTAATATGCTTGAGACAAGAATATAAATACTTGTTCGAAGCATCTATGCTTGCTGCAACCATAAGTACTCTAAGAATAAAATATTCTTGGATCAAGGTACCTGATGTTTGAATTGATCCATCAGATATGCTTATATATATTGTTGTACCGCCGGAGCCCGGGTGATCAGACCGTGCTCGGCGGGTGAGATATTATCTCTGAAGATTTTGGGATGTTACCAGGAAAGGGTTAGAACCCCAGTGAGGACTACAACTCGTAGGCACAATAACAATTTATTGACGAAATAGAAAACAGAGTAATAAACAATTTCACTTTACACTTTGCCTCTTTTGCACACAACTTTACAAAGTTACTTCACAAGTCAACTTTAAGACTTAATACCGCACTCGGGATCCAGGTCCGACCCTCACCCGCCAGTGCCACTTAATACGTTCCCTTGCCCGGAACACTCTCTATGTTACCTTTTGGATTCCAATACCGAATCCCTGGGACCAGACGCACAGTTTCTCGAGTCAAAAACCAGACTGTCGAATGCTCGCTCGCGTATCATTATATATCGAGCGAGAGCATCAGCATTATTTATTAGACAAAACATTATTTCTTAAAACTCCGCTTTTCATTGTTTACTGTTTATTTTCCGTCACTCCAGATTCCGTACGTCCACGGAATGTGGAGGCTCCGCGCTACTTAAACTGCTGACGCGCTGCTCTACTTATCCGCGATCGAGAATCGCTCGATGCGTCGATTGCTCAATCGCCCGCGATGCGCTCGATTTCGGTAATTACATTCGCGCTCGGCTCGCCCGCTGCTCGCACACCTCGGTTGTTGCGCAATGCACCTTGCGACAACAACCGGCGTACTCGGGGTACAACAATATATTCTTTAATCAATCGTAACACGAGTCAAAAATATCGTTATTCTTGTTTCAAGCATTTTATTTTTTGTTTCAAGAATACTGTTTTTTGGGTGAAAGCTTCTGGTGACGATGGCAATCGGAATACCTGAACTACCTTCAACAGCGGAATGAGTGGACAACGGAGATGCCCAACATCGAAGTCGGAGATCTTGTGCTTGTCCGCGACAATCTTCTACCTCCGGCAAAGTGGCCTCTCCCTCGAGTAACCGAGACTCATCCCGGTCCCGACGGCCTCACGAGAGTAGTCACCGTCAGAACAGCAACAACAACGTTACGTTGTCCAATCGTAAAGCTCGTGCTACTACCGGTGAAGGATTCGACGATGTGAAGGACACAAACCGGTTTCACCACGCTCGCGCGTGCGCACGGCGGGCGGTGTTAAAGAACTATGCAAGAATCATTGATTAATTCGGTCGACTTTTCGTTTCATTTCGTCTATCAACGAAGCGGGCGGTATGTTGAGGCCGAATTCGTATATTTGGTGTTCGCCACACGTGGTAACACTGCAAAATTTTCAAAATGCGTAGTAAATGCGTCTAATAGCCGCGAGTAGTCGAGCAGTCTTTGTTTGCCTCTCAACAGTATCGCTTCTATTTGGAAAGAAAGCAACAGTCAGTCCTTACGAAAAACTACCGTCGTCTGTCGAACGATGCGCATGCATAATTCACGGGAGACTCGAGTCGCGCGAGCAGCATATTCACAAATTAATTAACGGAACTATTCAATTGTTACCGCATTTCGTCACCATTCACTTCCCTTCCTACTAAGATCCGAACCCGCGTTCGCTTACGCGATAACATATTGCATTCAGAACTCTCTTTTCTCGTAGTCTGGTAGCTGTAAAAGAGTCCCTCCAATAACATCTGCGAAAATGTAACTACTGCAGTGATTCGGCCTTCAATTTCGTTATTTCGACCGGTGTGCCCGAGGAACGATATAGTGCATTTCAAACCCTAACTTCCTACAGCGTGTGGATGCGAGCGCATTTCAATGCCTCGTCACAACGTTGACATTTAAATTACCGAAAAAAAAAAAAAAAAAAAAAAGGTACGCCAAGTACGTGAATATTCTGTTTACAAAAATTATTCAAAAAAAAAAACTAAAATTATATGAGCCAAGTTTAATACACGAAACATTTCAATATGGCAAAAACTATTGTGTTTTTGAAGCAAAAAAAATTGCTGTACATAATTAGCGTTCCAGTGTTTGCAAGCGTCACAATAAACCGCTAGCTGTGGAACGCGGATTCACAGCAATTTTTTTTTGCTTTAAAAACACAATAGTTTTTGCCATATTGAAACGTTCCTTGTATTACACTTGGCCCATATTATTTGAGCTATTTTTTTGAATAATTTTCGTTAACAGAATTTCCACGTACTTGGCGTACCTTTTTTTTTGAAAAAAAATGTTTGGGAAATTTTATTTCTTTTTGAAAATGTAATAAATACTGGTCAAAACCGTCAGTGTCGACGTAATAATAAAAGTATTCAAAAAAATAACAACCACAAAAATACGCACTTTTTTCGAGCCAAACTCGAACAAAACAGTCCGTGTCGACGTGAAAAATAACAGCAGACAGCTGAGCTGCTGTGGCGACGAGCGTGCCACCGCGCAGATTTTTCGTCGAACTAATGTAGATAGTTGACATATATTGTAACGGTACGCTTTTGGAGGCTTACAAATCTTTGCTCCGCAGCGGCGTTATGTGAGTCTTTTGCTCACTTGTGTGTGAGGGCAGGTGCTGTAAGTTAAAAAACTGTAGAGTTGATTCATATTGTCAACGATTATGAAGATTCATTCAATGGATGCCGTTGATAGAATACAATATTTGTGTTGACTTTATTAACTCGATTTGATTTGAGATTCCGTTTAACCTGCGAAACAGACCGAAGGGTTCTTTTATTGAAAGAAAATAGATGTTTGATTCTACTCTACTCACTCCTTATTAGATCATAGAACCCCGAAAGCAGTCGCCGAGGTCCCCCAAGGCAGTCGCCGGCGCGGCCACGAAGTAATAAGTAGCACAATTCACGATTCTACGTTAAAACGATCTCCACCAATTGTCGTTCACGAAAGCGGTCGCCGAGGTCCCCCAAGGCAGTTGCCGGCACTAGGTTTTTAGGATAGGGTAAACTCCGATCGGCGATCGCGTTCGGATAGAAAAAAATGTTTCAAAAAAGGTTGGCTTTTCGCTGAAAATAAGATAATTAATTAATTGATGGAATGGCCGACGATTCCTCCCTCTCGTGGATTGGATTGCCGGTGTAATATTCCCCTCGCTTCTTCTTAGCGTCGGGATTCTGTCGAATAGAGCAACGCTCTATTCGAAAAGCTAAGATGATTTATGCGTTCAACTAGCAAAGATTTTATCTACTTTGAATGCTCGATTTTTCCGCTGAAGATCAAACGTGCCGGAGCCGCGCATGAGTATCGTCTCGTGATGAGAATCGGACCGAAGTGATTTCAGGGCTCGCGAGCGGGCCTTTTGTAGCCGAGCGCGTGACGCCAATATTGCGTCGGATGACGCAATTTTAACACCGAGATTCTCTGACCCGTGTTTTCATTGCCCGGGGTGTCCTGACACGGCTGACGCAAGGTACGCGTCAGAATGACGCGACACCCTCTGGGCGGCTAATTCTATCGACCGCGAGTATCAATCGACTGTGCGGTCGGTAATCTGCGCGCTCATTTACCAGAATGTATGGTAAATGATCGATGCAGCGTGTGAATGAGGAAAGCGTGAGAGGCGAAAATTTCTTACCGTCACAATATATTTGGGACATTTTTATAATCGAGTGGACCCTGTGAAACTTTTGGTCCCAATATCTCAGAATCGGCTAAACCAATTGATTTCTAAATAGGCTCTTTGGAAAGATTGGCCCCAAATTATCTGATAGAACTGGCCTTTAAAATTCGTGTCGTTGTACCGTTCCTGAGATCTATCGATCCAAAGTTTCACTTCCGGCATATTGGCATATTTATACACGGTAGCGTTACGCCACGAATTTTTTTTTTTTTTCAGTACTTGGCGTCCAGACGCTACCGCGTCTTTTGATCATTCCCAGCCGTCTTATGAGCCTGTGTATATGCAGTTTCATCATTGAACCCGAATGGATTCTCGTTTTTCCAACTCGAATCAATGTTCGACATACGAATTTATTCGCGTTTTCGAACTTGAATTAGTTTGCAGGGCTCATGAGTTTTCGTGTCGAACTTGAATTAATTTATCTAATTTCAGTGACGAATACGCTAATTTGTTTTTTCAGAAGCATCATTTATTTTATTCCACGTTAATATTTTTTAAGTAGCCCATTTCGCCCCGGTCTGCCCTACAGCATGTGTTCAGTATCAATCCAAAGATGGCGCACAATATTACGTACAGTCGAAGTCAAATATAAACAATTTGTATAGCCGTTACCTCCTAGAAAGTATATTAATAGAAATATTCAAATAACACCTAATAAAGTATCCGCTATAAGTACAGTATGCTTCAATTGAGTATAATATAGTATAGTAAGTATAGTATATGCTTGAATTGAGTATAAGAATACAGTTACTTCGAGAAAACAATATCCTTGCGCAGAACGTATTTATTTCTAATCCAAGAATTTTTTATCGCTTTAAATTCGTATAATATGCTTAGATCGAGTTTAAATCTTGTTGAGCATAAAAGTATTCGTGATTCAAGCATTATCTTTTTAGGGTGTGCATTCGATTGTTCAACGCCACTATGTGATCATTAATGATTACCAACGAACGATTGCGGAACTGCAGCAGCAGCTCAGACAGCAATCGGAGGCGTTTAAGCTGCAGCTGCAGACCGTATCGCAGGTGCGAATGCGTCTGGCCTGGTGGGACAACCGTAAAAAGCACGCGGCTGCGGCAGCACCGCGACAGCAGCCGGAGCCTCCGGCAAAGAAGCCGAAGATGTCGCTGAACAAAGTAAGTATTTATGTCAAGATAATAATTAACAGTACAGTCCGGGCAAACACGAGATGAAAAGAATTCAGGAAAAAAAATGTTTTACAAAAAAAAAGATAGATTGAGAGGTAATTAGTTAAACAATTCATTTTATCATACATTTGATATTATCTACTTGTTCGTAAAATAAATTCAATAATATAATATTATTATTATGCAAAATCAATCTTATCAACACCTTCGATATGCTTGAATTTTGTCAACTTTTTATTTTGGAGCTCACATTTAGATTAACTATACGGCAAGGAATGACTACCTGCTACTTTACAGAAATTTTTATAACATATTATACTAAAAAAATGTCTTTTCTCAATTCTACTGCTTCCTTCCAGAAAATTTAAGTTGCTGAAAAAGCCGCCATTTCGGTACAAAGCGCGGGTACCGCGGATCCACCCCCTGCAGCCACAGTACCGCCGATACCGGCAGCGACGTACGGACCGCCGATTATGTGCGGACCACCGACGCCTTACGGCCCCACGGCTTCACAGGCATACTGGAGGCCGTCTGGCTATTATTAATGAATAATATATATGTTTTCTAATCTTTAATAAAGTTACATTTCGAAAAATATATTTCAATAATTTCGTTGAATCATTTTCTCTTTATTTCACTACGACACCCACCACGGTGTTTTCCTGTAGTTTCTAAGTAAGATACCAATATTTAATAAACATTGAACATTGGATTCGTTGAATACTTACCCGAAACGCTGCATTGAACAATTCGTGAGAACCGAAACTGATTTCGCGTAAGCGAACGCGGGTTCGGATCTCAGTAGGAAGGGAGGTAATGACGACGAAAATACAGTAACAATTAGATAGTTTCGTTTATTGAATTGCGTATATACTGTTAGCGCGACTCGAGTCTACCCGTGAGTTCGGCGTGCGCGTCGTTCGACACACGACGGTAGCCTTTTGTACACACGGACTGTTGCTCTCTCTCCAAATAGAAGCGTTACTGTCGAGAGACGAACAAAGACTGTCGGATTACTCGCGGCTATTAGACTTAGCTACGTATTTTGCAAATTTTGCAGTGTTGCCATGCGTGGCGAACACCGAAGATACGAGTTCGGCCTCAACAAAAACAAAAAAATAACCATTAGTCTCGGTAATTGCAATTATACTTACCTGACAGTGTGAGATCGGGAAACCGCGACACCTGAAACATGAAAAAATAATCAATACATTTTTTTTTCAAAATAAAGATGCACTTACTCGAATCGACGCGCCGAAGTGACTACACTGTATCTGAAACAAAGAAATTAAGAAAGGCAATGAAAACAATAACAAATAATACTACACTCGATTGACAAGAAGTGATTACCTACTTTCAAAGAATGCGGAAAGAGAGTCGTAGTCATTACCACACGACCTTTTTATTCAACTACCATCTGCTACTACCAAAATGTAGGGAATGCCGCTGAGAACGTCGCCTCTCACTATTGCTTTTGCTCTTTCAGTTTCGCCTGCGACGTATAACAATATAATATTTGATAATAATTTGTTTGTTAGAAAAATTATTAAAAATTTTAGATTTTGGGCTGAAAACTTTTCTCCCAGCTTCTATAGCATACTTCGAGCAAGATTGGTCCTTTGACAGTTTCGGCTTTCTGCAACCGTTGTCTCTCTAAAAAATCTCGACAGATTTACGTGGAAAGTGAACGACGATTTTTTACAATTTTTCCGTCAACGAACAAATTGCGTAAGATCTATTTCATGCGCTCTGCGGATATTTCTAAAAAATGTTACTCGTATGTTGAATTGAAGCAACGAATGCAGTTGGATTCATCGTCCTAGCTCTTTCGGTACCGAAGCTCGAGCACTGCAAAGATTTATGTCCGTCTCTGCGCTACGCACTTGCATTTCGTCGAATTTCGAATACGTATGTCTCGTTTACCTTAGATCGTGTAAGAACGTTGCTTGTCGTCTTTTTTTTTAAAATAAAGTCAAGTACATGGATAAAAAACAGTCCGAAAAAAAAATCTTTTACTGTTGCTAAATGTATTGTTAATAATGTCGGTTTTCGGGCCGACAATTTTTTATCACGTTGTTTATTATACTTCGAACAAGATTGGTTCTTTCACAGTTTCGGCTATCTGCAATTGTTTTCTCGAGTAAATTTCGATCAGTGGAAGCTACGCCGAGAAAAGTAAAGGCGCTACGAGCGAGAGTGGCGGACGGTAGAAGAGAGAGGCAACGAAAACAATCGACTACTCGCCCGAACAGGCAGCTACACGCTTCGCTTTGTCTTTCGACACCTTTCGCTGTATCTATCTCTCACTCAGATTCAGTGTAGTATCGCACAACATCTAAGGCCAGTAGGATCTGATCGTCAACGTTCACCGAATTATTCGCGATTTATTCGCAAATATACTACTTTATTGGTATTGTTTCTAGTTAGTATCGTGGCTAGTGTTGAGGTCGTGGTGATTCTTCTCAATATTGTAATTGCCGAATCGAGAGAATTTGACAGACGCAATATTGTGTTCCACCATTGGGACATCCACGGTTCATATGTACGAAACCTGCCGGGGATACACCCTATTTATAAGTGAATAGAAGGATTATTATTTATTTTCAGGACAATTTCCTCCAGTTGAATATTCAGTACCGTTAGTCCGCCGATCGTGAATCGACAACGAAATAGAGACGAAATTAATGTCAAAGTTTCTCACCATATGTGAATATAGAGAAAATGCGAATGAAAATGTTTTCGACGAGGTTTGGAGGGATATTTACCCATACAGAGTTCCGAAAACTATAAAAGCGAAAGCAAAAAAATGTTTAAGCTCAAATGGAGAGAATGGGCAAATCAGCTCCCAATCAACGCGCCTGCCGGAGAGTATGGGCATCAACCCCTTTGCTCGAGAAAGCTCAATGCCAAAGACGAAGATAGGCTATGTCGACTGTATCACGGCATGGCATTTCTTTGTAAAGTCACCGAAAGGATGCTGCAAAGGGCGACTCAAGGAACAAAATCTTTGCTGAGCAAAGACTATTGGCAGGACAAAGCAAGGATTTTGTTCCCTATCATGGGAAATTGGCACACGGTACTTTTCGTTGCCGATGTAATGGAAAGGAAAGTGCAGATACTTGATTCCGAACCATTTCGAGACGAAGACAAGGATAAGCATAGGAAATATTTTACTCGGCTTATCAACGCCTGGTCCAATCATTTCCGAAGTGATAGCCGTAATTGCTCGATGACAGATAAGTCTATTCGGTTGACCTATCCCCAACAAACTGACGACTCAAGCTGCGGAGTTTTCGTTATCGAATTCATCCGCCAAATCGTCAACAGAGGCATGGCCAATCTGACGAATCATCGGGACTTTGACCTGGAAAAGTTCCGCGAAGCTTTGTGAAATGGCTACATCTCGATGCATCCAGATTGAGAAGTGTGATTGAGAGAGGCGTCTGCGAATACGTGGGCTGGTTTTTTAGTTGCACGTAAAACAGAGTCGTCTGTAAAGACGTGCGCTGTTTTATTGTAATGCATAAAACATAGCCGAAATAAACTTCCAAACGATAAAGATCGCCGAGTTCACGAGCTCTTGTGCGACAAAAGTCGCAGAGTTCGCCAGCTTTTGCATGACAAAGATCGCCTACTTTGCGAGCTCCTGTGCGATAAAAATCGCCGAGTTTGCGAGTTCTTGTGTGACAAAAGTCGCGGAGATCGCAAGCTTTTGCGTGATAAAGGTCGGCGAGTTCGCGGACTCCAAATCGGTGACTCAATATCAGAACGTTACGGAAACGTGCTCATACATTTGTGTGGGTGGGTAAATGTGGGTGGGTGTTTCCTCGGCGGTAATGAAATCGGCGTAAATTATTTAGGCTAATTATGATTTCTCTTTTCTCCGTTATTTCACGATTAGAATCAGTAACTTATGTTATGAAAGGGAATTGAAAACCACGTCCTCAACGTCGCGTGTTTCACGAATTCTCCTTGAAGGCCATCATTAATTGACGAAGTCATTTTACGTAGGTTAAGACGAGTCGAACCAAAGCAATTGTAAAAACCCAACTCTGTATTGCCGAGACATTTGACAAATAACTCGTCGAATTCAAGAACGAAGTTATTCCGCTCGGTAGACAAATTCATACACGCGACAACCCGGCGAATTCCTTACGGATCCCTGTAATGTGAGGAGGTTGGCGTTCAAGGAATTAGAATTTTGTCAAGTGTCCCGGTGAAAGACCGATTTTGTTGAAGTGTCGTTCAATTGTCGATACCAAACAGTTATTGAACTATAATTCGTCAAACATTTAGAAGAGTGGAGGGAGTGGGTTATTGTCGAACGAGATCACGAATTGTGTGACGAAGTAAGTGTCAAATATATTTATATTTCTCGATTCTCGCATATCTCTTCCTCCTGCTCGGGTCCTTTAACGGAACTCGCCCTATGATCGTTTCGTGTTTCTATTACTGGTTATTGGACCAGCTGGCGCCGGCAGTCTTATTTAAATTAATTAATCAGAACCCCATCGGCCTCTGGACCCAGGCTGCGACGGGTGAAGGCAAATTTTGCTTCGAGTAAAATAATTAATTCGCCTTTGTCTCAATGTATTGTATCTTAACTTTGAACTTTGAAAATTGAACTACCCTTCTGTACAGGCAGGTTTTTTTAGCTACCCTCGGGCGCGGTGAATTTGACCGAAAAGCTCATAAGAGGCGGTAAAACCCTACCAAGTGCAAGAGAGATTACGTGTACGGCGTTTACGGCGGAGCGAGAGAGAGGCACTTGTGGACGTGTTTCACCTTCTCATAAGGACTTATTTACATTGACTCTATGTTTCCCGATATTTGGATGCAGATTGGAATCGAAAAAGTACTCTACAACTTTTTCGTGGGAGCAAGACTTTTCGAGATACCGGTAGGACAAAATTCATGATTTCCTCCCTGTCGGGGCGGGTACTGATAAGGGGGTTACATTTGAGAACAAAGCTGTCGAGGACTTCATTGCATTTAAGGAACGTCTAAAAAATAACTAGCTAATAAAAAACTCATTTTCTTGAATAAATATTTCGATAATTGTTTAAACAATCAAAAAATAACATTTTTTTTTATTTTTTCAGAAATTTACATTTAGATTTGAATCGAAAAGGTCCTTTTCCACTTTTTCGTAGATACAGAACTTTTCGAAATACGTGCGGGGGGGAGGTGGGTCGTGGGAGAACTCACGATTGCTGACGAATCTATGACACATCGTTCGATAACGAAATGCTATATTATTTCCGTACCGATATCACGGCACTTATAGCAGAAATATCACTAGTCATGCGTGTTTTTCCAAACAACATTTTTACAAACGCTAGGGAAACACCCAGCCGCACTTACCCACTCACACTCATGTATGAACACGTTTCCATGAAATTTTGATATTAGGTGCAGATGACTCAAGTCATCAATCAACACCAATCATACAATAACTACAAATACGTTTTTTGTCAATTGCCTCTCGAATCTTCATTTTGATAGCAAACTCGAATGCCTTTTGCTGAGCTTGCTAACGTATTGTTGTACCGCCGGAGCCCGGGTGATCAGTCCGTGCTCGGCGGGTGAGATATCATCTCTGAAGATTTCGGGATGTTACCAGTAAGGGGTTAGAACCCCAGTGAGGACTACAACTCGTAGGCGCAATCGATATCGTCCAGCTCGTCGTACGTGGTCTCCCGCTGCAAATTCAGCCCGTACAAAGGGTTTGGTGACCGTTCCTCGTCTCCCGCCGCTCGCTCCGGCGATTGCGCTGCCAGGTTTTCCCTTGCAACCTGCGTAATCCCAGCCAATGCTGTCTCTAGCCCTGCTGCTACCTCCTCGTCCTCGTCCGTGGACGTTGATAGCTCCTGTGCTGCCGGAACCTCTCGTTGTTCCCCAGGCGTTCCTCGCCCACTCATGTATCTACCCTTTGAAACTGTATACGTCCCCTAACCCGGGTCGACGCCTCTAAGAGAGGATTGCACCTTATCAATTATGATCCAGGATCTGTCAAAGCCAATGAATTGGCAATAGTAGAATACAATAGGTTGCGAAAAAAATATAGACCCGACTTTGAGACTTTTAGAACACTCAACAGCAACAGCTCAAACGAGTGGTAGAAAAAGATTCGATACTGTCTGGAACACACGAGCTAACATTTTGGCTTGCCAACAAAATTCAGAAAACAATCGTCGTGAGAATGTGCAACCCGAGGTGAGAGGTCTTTACAATTATTACAGTGTTTCGTGCTACGCTATATCTGCGATTCAATGTATTATACATTGCTCCTCCATTAGAAAAGCAATTTTGTGTCAGTGTGAAAAGACAGCCGCGATCAGGTTGTTTATCGTGGCCTATGTGTCTCCCAATGAGGATACTTCTCTCAATGTATTGAAAGTGCGTGATTTTCTGGGTGGGACATTTACCGAAGTGATTCAACAAGATGCAGGGCAGTTTATTAATGCTCTTTGCGAGCACTTGTGTGTTATTCGGAACATGGTAAATCATCAGATAAGTACAGTGATAATGTGTCACTCTTGTGGCAGTGAAACGATTTATCCTGGAAATCTAAATAACATTCTCCTACTGTCATTACCAACAAAACAAAGTAAATTGTTTACTTTGCAAGAAGTTGTTGATTACAATATTGTTAACTGGAAGAGTATGGCATTAACTTGCAATACTTGTAATGCTTCAGCCATGCGTCAACGAACGAAGATTGCATTGACGCAACGAGTTTTGATCATTCAATTGTTACTATTCGACGTAATAGATAGCAAAGTTAAAAAGAAGACATTCAATATTAAAAGAGTACCTTCGACAATGTTATGTTCGGCTTGACGCGAAATCGAGAGCGAATGTCGCTCGAAATATTCTATGCGAATATTTCGACTCTTCGTTTTATCGCTCAAATTTTGAATGTGCCCTTTTTAGGGTATAACATCCCCCCCCCCCCCCCCCCCCCCCCTTGGAAAGAAGAAATCTTGTTCTCAAATTTCTTCTCATTCGGTTCGTTCGTCTATTCGAAATTCGACTTATTTTTAGTTTAATCCTTTTTTTGGATTTGATCCCTTTTATTTTATTTCTAGATTTAATCCCTTTATTTGAATTTATTTACTTTATCGCTGGTCTCGTTACGCAAAACGTACGCGTTTGTTTTGAATTCGTTTTGAAAGGAACTCTGCGTATTATTGGTTCCATCGGCATTACTACGGAGTCAGGTTGTGCCTGCTGTGCTGCGTTCTGACTTCGTCGGCGTTTTATACTTTTCGCTACCAAGTATCCAATCAACACTAACAGTACTACTGTGCTTAACGTATATAATCCTATACTATGATATATTGTCCACTTGTTTTGAAGTCTTCATCTAAGTTTGTTTCGATTTCTCGTATGCTTGTTCCGAGATTTTTTAATTCTTCTAGATTTCGTAGCACATTTCGTAATTTGAATTTTTTACCGTGAGCACTTTGTTTTGTGTTTTCGGCGATATTAATTCGGGAGTCTTTGAGGCTCATGCTACGTTTCCCTACTAAAGCCAGTATACCTGATCCTCGCAAGGTTTCGTGTTTCTCTATCTGGTTTTCGCAAACTATACCTATTTGTTCGTCTAATTTTTCTCGTAATTGCTCATTACGCGCATTGAGCATTGCGCCGGTCACTCCGATGTCGTCGCGGTATACGAAACACTTCGACCCTTGTATACCAGCTAATGCGGTGTTTGCTAATCTCTGGAACGTCGGTGGGGCCTTTCTTCCTCCAAATGACATGCGGTTATATTCGGAGTACCCTTGTGGCGTTGAGCAGCCCGTTTCTTCCTTGTCTTTCTCCATCATCGGGATCTGAAGGGATCCGGAGGCGAGGTCGGGTGTATTGAAATACTTGGCTTTTCCCAACTGGTCTGATATTTCGGAAATATTAGGCAGTGAGTATGAGTCACCTACAGTGAACTCATTCAATTATCGGGAGTCTACTACGTCGCGCATTTTCACTTTCCCTTGTGCATCGGGTTTTTCCGGCATTGTGGTTTTCCCTTTTGACATTTTCTCTGCTTGCTGTACTTCCTCACGCTTATGGGCTTCTGGTGGACGTTGTGGTTTGACGTAGGTGGGACGCGTTCCTTTTTTCAACGGGATTTCGTGTTCGATTTTGTCTGTGGACGAAAGTGTCCTCCGGGTCGGCAATGTCGTTGAATTTCTCGTGGATTTCTCGTTGCGTATTTTTCTCCTCGTCGTTTAAATGCTCGTAGTCTGTCACTTCGTGCATTCGCTTTATTCCCGGTGTCGAGTCGTTCCTTTTGACCGTATTTATTTTTTTGGTCCCGACCTGGGCTACGTCTCGCGATTCCGCTGATGCCAGCGGCTCGAGGGTCACCGTCGGACACCTCGCCTCTGCCTCCGTCTTGCTCGTGCTTATTGTGCTAATAACTCGACTCCTTTCTTTCGGTGGTGTAACGCTAAATCCGATTAAAATTTCGTCTCCGGGTTTACGTTTTTCCGCGAGTCCCACTTTCTTGCATTTTGTGTTCGTGTGCATCAACGTCTCGCTTCTCGGCGTTGATTCTACCGCACGAGGCGCATCGATTAACGGTATGCAGTGTCCGTATATTTTTATTTCTCTCCCTCCGAGTATCTCCACGTTATGTTTCCTTATAAACTCCATTCCCAGTATTCCGTCGGTCGTTAGGGGTACATCGTCTGACACTACGTGGAACCAGTGCTTTATTTCTACTGCTGGGACAACGATTGTCAATTCGGCCATGCACAGTGTTGTGATTCTTTTCCCCCTTATTCCCGCGATTTCGAGGGTGTCGTCCGTGATCCTGGTGTCGGGCTGCAGGATCCCCTTCCTCACGAGACTGCATTGTGCTCCGGTGTCGGCTTTCAGTGTCACTATTTTTTCCTTTGACTCCTCAGCTTTAATGTGGAAGTCATTGCCGACATCATTTTCTTCCGGATTTTCGAGGCTGTTGATGTGTAATATTTTGCGCTTATGCGGGGTGGTTTCGCTCGTCGGTGGCCACTCTGCATCGTCTAGCATTTTCGAAGTTTTTTCGGTCACCTGGCCCTCATTTTCTTGGATGTCGTTGGGTCCTTTGGCAACCATGACCATGCTTATATTCAGCATTCCGAGAGTCTTAACGGGTTTTTCCTCCTTTTCCGATGTCTTCGGTCCTTCCTTCTTATTTTTCTGGTCGCTAATCCTCTTTTTGCACTTACTTTTGTAGTGTCTCGTTTCGCCACAGTAGTGACAAGTTACTTCGGCCTGGCTCACCTTTTTCTCTCCCGCCGGTTGGCTCTGGCGTCCTGAAGATCGGCGGCAGTCCTTCGCCTTGTGCCCTGGGATTCCGCAATTGAAACATTTCGCGTTTCCTCCGTTCGCCTGGGAACGCCGGGGTGCGGGATTCCCGTGTTTTGGTTGCCGATTGTTTCCTCTCGTCATTCCCTCGATTTCCGCTGCCCTACTACGGAGACTCGTGGAGACTGCGATAGTTCCTTGCCCGCACGAGCATCCGCAAATCATCCTTTAGCCCGTTTTCGAACGACATTTGCGCGCTCTTCCTTTGTGCTTGCTCTATGTAATGAACACCGTTTGCGTCTATGCCTTCGCAGAGTTTTTCTATTACCTCGACTGTTAATTTTTCGGTTCTGGTGACGTAAGTGCTCACCGGTTCGTCTTGGCCTTGCCTGAGGGTACTAAACTCGTACTGCAGGGCGGCCAGGGACTTTGGTTTACCGTACAGTCTCTCGAGTTCGGTTTACAGATCGGCGAAGGTGTCTACCGTTTTATGTTTCATGTCGCGCGTCGCTCGTTACTCGAGTTTGCTTGCCATCACCAAGGCTAGCAAGACTTCGTAGTTACGCGGATGTACTCTCGGGAACACGATTTTACAGGATTGCAAAAACCCGTCGAGTTCGTCGGGATCGTTCCCGTTGAACCGTTTCATGTTTTTTAACGCCAAATCCAAACTCAAGTACTCGGCGTCCCTGTATTCCCCTGATGATCGACGATGGTTACCGGCCCTCACGTCTCGCCCTAGTCTGCCTAGCAACGTCTCAACCTCCTCGAGCTGTCGCTGTATTTCGTCCGCTCGTGCGCCGAGGCGCTCTTCGCGACTTCTGCGGTCGTTGGCGAGATCGTGCGCTCGCACGTCGTTTGCGTTGCTCTGTCTCGGGTGTTTCCAACGCTCGTCCTCCTCTATACCGTTCGGCTCCGCACCGACGGTCCTTCTTACCGCCCCATACGCTACGGCTCGCCCATTACCGCCAAGGTCCCTTTTCCCTGTCGCATGTGCGGGCAAGTCAACCACCCGCGCGAACGGAGGTAACCCGCCAGCGGCCTCGCCAGGAGTCTCCGTTTGTGAGGGGTTTTGCACCTGACCGAGATTCATACTCTCGTCGCGAAGTTGCCGTAAGGTTTCCCTTAATCCCGTTATTTCCGCGTCAACTAATTCTTCCGCAGTCGATTGTCCCCCAGCCGGCATGACTGTCGTGTGGGGCTCGAACAAACTGTAGTCTATGGGATCTATTGAGTTGTAGGAACTCCGTCTCTTTACGTTGACGAACCCGCGACTTTCGCGCGTCACAGGCAGCCCTAGACTTTGTCGTGTCCTTGTCGTGATTTCTTGGAGCGCGTTCTGTAAGCTATCGACCGCGCTTATCGCCTGCGCTGGTAAAACTGGCTCTAATGTTCTCGATCGCCTCAAAGGGTTGGAAGCCCTTCCCGCCCCGTCGCTCATGTGAAACGTTATTGGCCTACGCCCTGAATCTGCCCTAACTGGCTTTAGTGACAATGTAGCTAATTTTCTTTCCACTTACAGTACGGTGGACCGCATGACGATAACCTCTGACGAACCTCGCGATGCCGATGCAGCTACCTCGTGCCTCCGTCGATCCCTGACGACGATATCCCTCGTCGATCCTCGATGACGGTGCCCCTTTACTGATCCTCCGGCGACGATGCCCCTCGTCGGCAATTTTCCTCGTCAATCCCCGATGGCGAAGGTACCCACCAACAGCTCGGTAGTCGGTCACCACTGCTCGTACCACAGCTTCTGCGTGCTGGGACGGTAGTCTCCCACGGCAACGTCTGCGTGTCGACGGGGTCTCACACGTATTTGGCTTGTACGCAGCACTTGTTTCGATAAACTCACCGTAACTCTCACTGTTCTCGTTATTACGCGTTAGCGGCGATTCGTGCGCGTGAAACGCCTCATGAAATTTACCAAAAATTTGACCGGCTGGTAATTGAGTGTTTTTATTTTTGATGAGACTGATCGAGAGATCGAGAGCGAACGTTTATTTTAATATTTTTATG
The DNA here is from genome assembly GCA_963924025.1 of Ischnus inquisitorius. Lineage (NCBI taxonomy): Eukaryota > Metazoa > Arthropoda > Insecta > Hymenoptera > Ichneumonidae > Ischnus > Ischnus inquisitorius. Next base: position 19,963,745 of record OZ001244.1, read on the forward strand.
GGGATATTCTCTATCTGAAAGAATTAGAACTCTAGCATCGTTTTGTTGGAAAATGTATTGTTAGGTTTATTTATCAATCGGTATGATACATGAGATTACAAGTTGTGTTCGAGTTGTCTCGTCGAGAGACAACCTCGCGAGTCGACAGATGGAATTAGACTACCACCTCGCCACCTCGTCGCGCTCGCCGTCTCGTTCTAGCTATCGTCGCACGAGATCCTGTGTTTCGCGCTCTCGCGGATTCGTGCGTTAGCAAATATCTCGTGCAGCGGTTTTCTGTAAGACAGTTGTCGAAGACATTCTCTCGCGTGATCGTTTCGTTCGCAAACATTGTCAAAAATGGCAGCCTCGGTAGCCGCAGTTACAGCTAAGCAAGCTGAAATTCGCGGTCTAATCTCTTGCGCGGTTACAAATGTGAAGAAGCTGGAATTGAAGAAACAAATTCCGGAGCAGGTGCAAACGAGAATTGAGATTCTTGATTCGAATTGGAAGAAGTTTCAAACGAATCACGAGTTGCTCTCGACGTTGAAACCGGACGAGGGCACTGCACTCGAGTATTTTACCGAGGAGGTGTACGCGCAGTGCGAAGAAGAGTACATTGATCAGAAAAGTGAACTGCTCGCGTATCTAAATGAGCTTGAACGGAATGTCGGAGCCGACGGCGGTGAGCAAGCCGCGTCGGAGGCAAAGCACGCTCCGACTTCCCGCCAGTTACCGCGCATCGATCTTCCGAAATTCTCAGGCGCGTACCACGAGTGGAGACAGAGTCGTGACCTTTTCGCATCGATGATTACCGGGAATAAAGACATATAAGACGTGGAAAAGTTGCAATATTTGAAAATGTGCCTCAAAGGTGAAGCCGCGCAGCTCGTCACGAACATCGAAGTGACCGGTGACAATTTCGAGCGCGCGTGGCGAGTTCTCGTTGACGGTTACGAAAACAAACGAGTGCTCGACGATGCGCATCTCGCTGTTTTCGCTCGCGAAGGTAAGCCAACAGTCGGCATCAGAGCTGAAAACATTGCTCGGGAGCGTGACAGAAGCTCTCGGTGCCTTGTGGGCGTTACAGTGTCCAGTCGAGGCATGGGACTGCATTCTCGTGTACATGGTGGCGCGTAAACTCGACTCGGGATCTCTTATCGATTGGGAGAAACAGATCGGTAATACGAATAACCCTGCGACGTCCGCGGATCTCGAGCAGTTTTTACTCGGACGTATTTACGCTCTCGAAGCTGTCGCGCGCGCGAGTGAAACGAAGAAACCGTGTAATCCCGCGGCAGCGGGAAGTCAGACCTCGGCGAAGTCTCATCCAGCTACAGCGAACGATTCGAAGCCCGCGTCGCTCGCGTGTGCGTTGTGCAGTGCCGCTCTCAGAAGTTCAGTGCTCTCGAGCAGAGGCTCGATATTGTGAAGCGAAAAAATCTATGTTTCAATTGTCTCGGAGCGCACCACTTCAGGAACTGCCGGTCAACGAAGCGTTGCAGAATTTCCAACAATCCGCATCACACGCTGATCCATCGACCGAGCAGTGCATCGAGCGAGAATGCTGCTGTGACAACGACCGTTCAGCAATCACGATCTTCGGACACATCTCGCGAGGGCCAAGCTGGCACACCCGCGCTTCCGCGCCGCGACAATTCGCAACCGTCAACCTCGGCAAGTACGAATCTCGCGCTCGCGCCTTCGATCACGTATACTCCGGTACTGCTCGCGACCGCTGTCGTCAAGGTCACTTCGTGCTACGGTGAGCAATACGAGGTGCGACCTCTTCTCGACCAAGGCTCGGAAGTCTCCTTTATTTCGGCCTCTCTTGCGCAGCGCATTAATTTACCGCTCAAAAACGTGACGCTGCCGATCAACGGTATCGGCTCGCAACGGGCAACAGTTTCACGCGGGTTCGTGAGTCTGGAGATCTTCTCGCGCGTCGATCCCGCGATCTCGTTCTTGGTAAACGCGTACGTGCTCGCGAAGCTCACCTCTTATCTCCCACCGATTCGAGTTTTGCAAAATCCGTGGCCGCATCTTCGAGTTCTCGAGCTCGCTGATCCGGACTTCTCGTCGGCAGCGCAAATCGACTTGATCCTCGGAGCGGAGGTTCACAGCGTTATTCTCGAGGAAGGGCTTCGTCGCGGAGGTCCGGGCAGCCCTGTCGCTCAGCGCACATCTCTCGGATGGATTCTCTCGGGATCTGTCTCGTCGGAACCGAACTCTCATGTTAGTTCTCGTCCTGCGCAATGGCTACAGTGTTCCATCGGTTGCGAACTCTTCGATCTTGTTCAGCAGTTTTGTCTTTGTATCGTCAGGAGAGACGATACGCAACGAACCCAACGCTGAAGGAAGCGTACTCGAAATTTCTCGCGGAGTACGAAGCGCTCGGTCACATGAGTCGCGTTTCGGACTCTTCTCTCTCGTCTCGTTTATTTTACCTTCCGCATCACGCTGTCGTGCGCGAAAGCAGCTCGACAACGAAAGTTCGCATTGTGTTCAACGGTTCGTTTCGTACGAACCTTGGGATTTCGGTCAATGATCTGCAGCACGTCGGACCGAAATTGCAGACGGATCTCGCCGAAGTCATCACGCGGTGGCGACGGTACGCGTTCGTGTTTGTCGCGGACATCGAGAAAATGTATCGGCAGATTCTCATCCACGACGAAGATTGGGATTTGCAAGGCATCTTGTGGAGAGAGAATCTCGAGACTCCTCCGATCGCGTATCGCCTCAACACGGTAACGTACGGGCTCCCAAGTGCTCCGTATCTCGCGATCCGTGTTCTTCGACAACTTTCGATCGACGAAAATCATTGTTTCCCGCTCGCGACGAACGTAATTCAGCGCGAAATGTACGTTGATGATGTGCTGTCGGGAGCCGACGGGATCGCTGAAGCTCACGAGAAAATTCGACAAGTCGACGAGTGTCTCAAATCGGGCGGCTTTCCGTTACAAAAGTGGTCAGCGAGCAAAGGAGAGTTGCTGAAAAACCTCGCGAACGAAAGGCGCGAACAATCGGCGTCGGTATCGAACGAAGTCGATCCGCTCGTTCGCGCTCTCGGTCTTCACTGGCAACCGCGATCGGACTTACAAACATCAGTAACACAAACGTGTTTACATCGCGCACGTCAAGTCCGTCGTCTCGAATAACGAAACGCGTTGTTCTCTCTCGCGTCGCGCAGCTGTTCGACACGCTCGGATGGATCGCGCCGGTCGTCATACGCGGGAAAATCTTTATCCAAGAGCTTTGGGCAGCAAAGCTCGGGTGGGACGATGCTCTACCCGAAGAACTTCGAACGCGATGGAAGCAATTCGAAGAGAACCTTAGAAGCATCTCAGAACTCTCCGTGCCGCGGTGGCTCGGCATTCATGCGTCTTCTCTTGCGTGCGAGTGGCACGGCTTCGCGGACGCATCGCAAGCAGCTCTCGGGGCTCTTATTTATTTACGCGTGCTCACCGATCTGGAAGACGTTCGCGTGACGGGTTACGCGGATCGGAACGCGGCCACTTACGATCCAGTAAGGCGTCGCAACGTGGCGAGAGTTACTTGTGTTCCTCCGTGAAGCGTGCGTCGATGAGTTTCGTCGATGACTAGAGTTGAGAACGTTGAGTCGCGAGGTAAGATAAGGGGATGCTTCTCGTAATAATCCTGCAGAATCGACGAACGGCGTGAGACGAATGAGCGGACTCGATCGCGATATCTGCCTGCCTCGCGAGAGCTCGTGAATCTCGCGCTCGAAGTACGCGGTCTGCGTGTACTTGACCCAAAACAAACGTGCGCGATCAAGCTCTTCCGGTGTGAGCGGCGACGGTGGTTTTCCGTTCGCCTGAGTTCGTCTCATCCTGCTTACTGCACGAGAACACCACGCGATAACTCGAAGAAGAGTTCTCAGACGCGAGAAACGCTCGACGAGTTCCCATGTTTTTGGCAGCTCGTCCTTGTTCGCGTATACTAGCTGTATATTTAAGTTTACTGTAATAATTATTCTTATTCACTCGCCTCATTTATTTCTACTTGTCTGTATTCAATCTGGCTACTATCATTTAAAATTTCGCTAGCGTCACTACTTGCTGTATTTGCTTTTACTCCTTTCATTGGCTCTTATAAACTGTACAATATTGTAAGCCTTCGGTCCTTTGGGGATTTCATCCCTGGACCCACTAAAGAACATTCTATTCTAAAAATTAGAGGAGCATCAGCAAAAACTGTGGGCACGGTCACCGACGACCTCGGAGAATATAAAGTATATAAATAATGATATCGCGATAAACATTTTGGGGACGGCTACCGAATTGGCGGTGATTCACAAAACAGATATCAATAATCATAAGTTGAAACGAGATAAACTGTAGTTTCACGAACGCTCTAAAGCGTTAAAAACTGAAAAAAATCACCCGCTGAAAGATCGGCGGAATACAAATACTGATGAAAATAAACTAAGATACTTAAAATCGCGAGAGGAATACATTAAAACCACAAAAGAGAAAAAGAGGGACTATATAAATCAAATTAAAAACGAAATAACAAACGCGAGAAATCCCCAAGTGTTCTGGGCGGTAATTAAAAGATTCAGAATAAAAAGCTTCACACAATGCCCAATCTCGACCACAGAATGGCAAGAATTTTACGGGCGAGTATTTCCCCCGAGAGTTTTAGGACAAACCGATTTTCGAGGGCAAAACCAGCCGGATCATGGATGAGTCAATAGAAACAACCGAAGTCATAGAAATACTTGAGGGGTTAAAAACGGGTAAAGCGTCCAGGCCCGATAAAATATCGAATGCATTCTATAAAGCGCTGCCACGAAACTGGATTGTCTCACTAACCAAACTTCTAAGTAATGTATTCGAGAGTGGAAGAATCCCCACAGATTGGTGTCAAGCGGAAGTCGTCCTCTTTTATAAAATAAGGGGAACGAACCCGAAACTCTATTGGCGAATTGGCGGTGATTCACAAAACAGATATCAATAATCATAAGTTGAAACGAGATAAACTGTAGTTTCACGAACGCTCTAAAGCGTTAAAAACTGAAAAAAATCACCCGCTGAAAGATCGGCGGAATACAAATACTGATGAAAATAAACTAAGATACTTAAAATCGCGAGAGGAATACATTAAAACCACAAAAGAGAAAAAGAGGGACTATATAAATCAAATTAAAAACGAAATAACAAACGCGAGAAATCCCCAAGTGTTCTGGGCGGTAATTAAAAGATTCAGAATAAAAAGCTTCACACAATGCCCAATCTCGACCACAGAATGGCAAGAATTTTACGGGCGAGTATTTCCCCCGAGAGTTTTAGGACAAACCGATTTTCGAGGGCAAAACCAGCCGGATCATGGATGAGTCAATAGAAACAACCGAAGTCATAGAAATACTTGAGGGGTTAAAAACGGGTAAAGCGTCCAGGCCCGATAAAATATCGAATGCATTCTATAAAGCGCTGCCACGAAACTGGATTGTCTCACTAACCAAACTTCTAAGTAATGTATTCGAGAGTGGAAGAATCCCCACAGATTGGTGTCAAGCGGAAGTCGTCCTCTTTTATAAAATAAGGGGAACGAACGGATCCACTGAATTATCGCGGTATCTTGCTGGCAAATCCAATCGCGAAAATATTCTCGACAGTTTTCCGGCTTCAGAGCAAAAAGATCTTGGGACGACAATATATTTACACTAAACGCTAAAATAGCGATGGCACTAGCTAAACCGAAAGGCAAACTTTACGTAGCATTCATTGATTTTCGTAGAGCATTCGACTCGGTGGCTCATTCGATACTGTGGCGCAAGCTGTATGCACGATAGCACGAAAATAATTAGAGCATTTCAAAATTATTATCAGCAGGCCTGCTTCAGGGTACGCGGCGAACAGGGACTTAGAACAGGGACAATGGAGGTAACGCAGGGGATGCTTCAGGGTGACCCGAGCAGTCCGACACTTTTTTCGCTTTTGCTGTACGACATAATTGAGTACTTCGTGAATGCAAACCACAGGAATATGAAATCAAATATAGATATTCTATTATTTGCGGACGACCTGGTTCTTCTCTCAGACGATTGTAACGATGTAGCATCGCTACAGAGCCCTCTCAAATCTCGACGTGAGCCCGCTACTCGCCACGTTAGACAGGTAGCCTTAAGTACAATAGTCCCCGCGAACCTCCCCCCCCCCCCCCCCCCCCCCCCTCCCCGCCACCCCCGTGCGAGCCACAACGTCGAAGACCGAGGATCTACGCGCCTCGCCGGACGACAACGATGGCGAGAGAGCGAGAGAAAGGTAGAGGGAGATGCTCGGGCGACGACGAGGGGAGTTTATTCGCGGGTGTTTATTCACCGATTTGCGTTCCGTTTTACAACAGTTTGCGTGTGTTTTCCCTCGACCCCGGCCCCGTTTATCGACGATATTTGCGATCGGAGATCTCAAGGATTTTTCCGAACGACTACCGCCATTACCCGGCAAGACCATAAGTGAAGTGTGAGCACGTGGTGAGTGGCGCTTAGCCGTGAATTATTCTACGTGAGATTCCCAACCCCCGAAAAATCCCCGATTAAGTCCCCGAAAATTCCCCGTGATATTTAGAGGCCCAACCGTGATTTGCACTGACCAAAGTTAATATTTTAGAGTCGAAATATCGAAATTGCAAAACCCCTCCCTGACCCCTCTGTTCTCCCTGAGACTAGTCGACCACGCGTGTTAAGTGTTCGAGAGAATTCCGCGACTCTCGTGGAATCAGAAATCGGTGTTACCCCGAGATTCGGTAACTGGCGCCCAAGAATAGAGTTTCGTGTTGATTAGAGTTTTTAGTGTCGAAAACGTGTCTGACGAGTCATCCCTCCCCCGTACGCCGCTCCTCCGATAATAGTCGATTATTTCCTCCCGGTATTATTTTTCGCGCCCGTTTCACGGCGAATATCCCGTCACCTCGTAAAACCGCCGCCATCTTTTTCCGTTATTAATTTTTCCCCGTCTTCCCCCGTTGCCGAGTATTGAATCCGGATCGTTGTCTCACGGTCACTCATTTACGCGGAATCTGTCGCCTCGAGTCTGGATCGCTCTGCGATCACTCGTCCGCGAATTTTGTATAATTGAGTCCGGATCGCTGTTTTCCCGATCACTCAATTACGACGTATTGTATTTGGTATTTTTATTCGTGCGATTTCCGTCTCACTTTCGTGAGAAAATCGACCGTCGAAAATTTCCATTCCCGTTTCTTTTGTTAGCTTCTTCCCTCCCCGCGTCCCTGCGCACCGAGTGCGTTGGCAGGACAGTTAGTACCTTGTTTTTGAGTACTGTTTTTGCCGCTACCGTTGTTTTGGACAATGCGAACATTTATTTCAAATATTATTATTACTTTCTTTTGTATCGAATAGTACGAGATTGTTGAGAATTATAGTTTGTTAATTTTTCCGAAATTATAGTTATTTTGGCCGCCCGATTTTCCCGTTGTCCCCGCTGCCCCTTCTACTCGTTTCGACATAGATACCCGGGAATGTCATAGCCGTTGGAAATTGCCCGTCACACGATGTAATAGATTTGCAACAAAAACTGAACACACTCGAAAGCTATTGCGAGGAAAATCAGCTTGAAGTGAACACGGTAAAAACAAAAGTGATTATATTTAATAAAGGAGGACGCAAGAAGAAAGAGCGAATACCAAAGTATAAGAATAAGCCTCTCGAGATAGTTAGCAAGTATGTATTGTGACGGGCCACTCCGAGCCGTCGGAAACTCGGCCCAGAATCGCACACGCGTACAACAAATAATGACGCCCTAATGCTCTGTCGTCCTTTCGCCTCTGCGAAAGGGTATCCTCTTGTATGCTCGTTAGGCGCCAGGTAGTGTATTCGTACCTCACTACCAAGGTTTGATGTTCTTACCTTGATTCACTTTATTTCCAACCAATTTCCCGTTAATGTTCAGGGTGCTGTTCGGGCGTGCGTTAATTACAGTCAATTTCTTCAATTCACAAACAATCCAAAATGAGGAATGAGAACACGTGTAGACTCGGATTAAAGGATAAAACAGAAATCAAACTTTATTCAACGTATCACACACTGTTCCACGCTCACACTCATTCAATACAATATCGGAGTCTGTATCGAGTTCAACTCCTCGCGGACAATACTGGGCAAGGCTCAGCCTGTTCTCTCGTCATCAACGCAAGTATTAAGAACACCGGGTTGCCGGACACAACCGAAAATACAATAATTAATTCTCCAGGTTCGTCTCAGCGGTTCTGACTCCCGGGAACGTCTCGGCGAGTTATTGGAGTTTATTACACACACTTCCGTCGCTCGTCGCACCGGCGGTACCGACGTACTCACTCTTACTCTCTCGCACCCTAGACACTCTCGACTCTATACGATACGGCGGTTCCACGGCTCCCGTGCACGCGTAACACCTCTTCGCTCTATCGCCAAAATCAGACTCTTCTATGCGTGACGGTTCACGGACTCTCTTGGCCCGTGGGGTAGGGACTCAGCCGAATATCGAGCACCTTCGAGATCGTTCGATCCTTCGCTCGAGTCTCTCCCCCCGTCTTCGCTATATTCTCTCTCGGTGACACCTCGAGTCGAGCCGCGAATCCCACGGAATAATATCTCTAACGAATATTTCCAAAACTATAGCAAACTTGGAAATTCTACAGCACGTTGCTGCGAGAGCGTACCAACGCCTCGTCACAGTATATTTAGGTTTCACGTATTCGAGGTCGGGCCTACAACTGGAGGCAGTTGATCACGCTACAACGAAAGCTAAGATGGCCATCACAATACTGGATTTGGAAATCAACAACAGACATAAATCTGGACCAACTTGACTTCGATATTTCATCAAAATAGAATTGTGCTACGAATTTTTTGAAATATCAATTTATCGATAAATGAAATTTATGGTATACAAAAAATAGTAATGGATATGCTAGTTCAACGATTGAAAAATTAGCCGAACTGTTAATTGAGTTAACTGCGGGAATTCGAATCAAGTTCTGTATGGACCGCAATGTTGACGTCTAAACTCGAGAGTTGGCAAGGGAGGAAGTTATTGTTCTCGTCAATTGTAGCCGCTACGTTACTCTACGGGACGGGGGTTTGGGCGTTAAGACATCTAGACGCGTTGGACAAGGTACAAACAGGCTGCCTTAAACAGATGCTGGGCCTTCCAAAATGTACATTGGGGTATCTATTCAGATTAGAGACAGGGACAACGCCCCTCGACACGCTGGTCGTTAAGAGAGCACTCACGTTCTGGTGCAAAGTTTTAGATATGAATGAGAATCGTTTTCCAAAAATTATATTCGCCTCGTCGAACTCGACGCCTGGGTTCAAAATAACGAAAAACGCAACTGGTTCACGCTATAAAGAAATATACTTGGGAAATATCGTCAAGAACACGTCACCGTTAATATATCGAGAGCAAGAATTGAGAGCGTGATCAGCGCAATATTGGAAGCAATAGCGGAAGCGATACTGCACGTGGACCTAAGTCGAGCCCATTGTTATACCCCGAAATCGTACGCGAGTACGACCGAGGTTGCAACATAGCAACCACGGCGTACCAGCGCTAAGTTTCGTCACCAGATGCACGGTACCCATTAACCAACCGTCGCATCGATCCTTCGACGCTCGATCGCGGTCATCTCGAATGCCGAGTCGGCAAATTCCATAGGCCGGCGCTCGGATCCCGCAATAACGCGAATCCAGAGCACCGAAAGATAAACATTAAACAAAGAAATTTGGAAATGATGTTTATCTTTGAAAGATGCTGCTGACACACTCGCTCTACTTTATCGACTATAAGGTATGATCGCGAGCTCACAGCAGTAGTCAGAAAAGTTATCCGACACCGTGCGACTGGTTATGCGAGTAGACAGACTCGAGCAAAGGGTCTTGTAAGTAGTTTAAACCTAACAAGTCGGACACTAGTCCGACGCACTGTATCCATTGTAATTCTAAAAAGTGGTAAGCGTTTTGAACGCTAAATAAAAGGACACGTTAATTCCACAACCTTTCTCGTGAGTTATAACATTTGCTAAGGGTTCCAACCCTTAACTGGTAATCCCGTATTCACAAGAGTGAATTCACAGCTCGCTTACTCTAAAGTTCCCCCCCCCCCGCACTTTCTAGCTGGAACATTGGCCGTCGTCTAAGGCGGGCAATTGTAACGTTATGGCGCGCTTGAGCTGCCTCACGTTACACACTTTATATGTCAATGCCCAATCTACGCCGCAGGCAGTAGACATTTCCTCGTAGATCTAATTTTCCCAGATCTATTAGTAATCAAGAGACGCGGTAGCGTCTCGACGCCAAGTAAAAAAAAATTTTTTTTTTACGAATCGACGAGACGCTACCGTGTAAGCCTACGCCAGAATGCCGGAAGTGGGGCCCGATTTTGATGTTAAGTCGTTCGTTCTACCAAAACTACGTGTCAGATCTAATTTCTAACAAAATTTTCTAATACATATTCGACATCAGCTTTCAAACGCGCCTAGTTGCGATTAAATCCGTTTAGCCAATGTCGAGATATCATGATACGAGCTTATCGTTTTTCCAGATTTTTTTGTTCTTCCGTTCAGGCAACTGTTACCCGTTACTTGTTACCAGCGGGAAGTTGTCGCTTGTTACCAGCGGGAAGTTGTCGCTTGTTACCGCTGTGAAGTTGTCGCTTGTTACCGCTGTGAAGTTGTCTCTTGTTACCTCTGTAAAGTTGTTCCTTGTTACCACTGTGAACCGTTAGCACATGGGAAGCATTAGGCGCTCACACAGGCAACCAAAATTGTAACCGCGATTAGCCGACGCACGCGGGAAGGATCGCCGAGTGACTCAGCCGTGTGCCGTCGTCTGGTCGATCTCGATGTATCGAGTTAGTTATAATTCTCGTTCGATTGAAAAGTTTTCGCGGGTGTGATTCGATGTGTTTTCAAAAGTTGATGACGTTAACGCGATTAACACGAGTAAATGCGTCCTGTTGTTTCCAGTGTGATTCGGATTTTTTGCAAAAAATCTCGGGATCTCTTCGATCAGCTCGTTTGTCATCGTGTTGTTAGTCGCGCGTTAATTTGACTAACCTATTATTTGGACGAAATTTTATTTTTCACGATTTTTATATTTGTTAATGAACGTTAAAGTTTAAAAAAGCGAAAAAAAAGTTTTTTAACCAATGTTTTTTACGTTACTTGTGATTGCCGGCACATGAAATAACCTTACATAATAAATCATTGCTAAGGAAAATGTTATGAATCACGATTTAAAAAATCAAGAAAAATGTCTATTTTTTTTTCTGTTTCTTTTTCTACTGTTCTCAAGATCAAGAGAATCTTCTTGTTGAAGGCCGGTGTGATTGTGTAGTTCGAGCGCTACGAGATGTTTCTACGCAGATAGCGTAGAAATCATGGTTTCTCAGCAGGTTCGTTATAGTATTGAGGAAAAATTTCATCGCTCTGTCAGAAAAATTGTAGAAACCTTTCTTCGGTTATCTTGACGGAGGAATTATATACGCTCTTTCATTGACTTTCATGATAAGTCAACTCCGCCGGTGCTTCCTTCGGTTCTCGTTACGAAAGAAATCTACCATGTTTGGCTTCAATTCTCCGGATGAGAAAATTTTTCTATTTTTTTCTGTGGTCTTCATAGCACATCGAAGAAAATAATTAAGTATTTGTTTCGACCGGTGAAAAATATTACAGAAACGGATGGCAGAATTCTTTCGTCGAAAGAGTTGTTGGAACGGACGGTATCGTTGTCTCGTTGCGAAAACCAAAGGAAAAGGCAATAGAGCCTTTTGGCCAAGACGACTGAAGAAAGACATACAGTTCTTTCGACAAGAGAATAAAATATTTCCTCAATAATGTAACAAATCCTGCTAGGGTATATGAATTTGTTCGCTCTTATCTTTGGATGTTTCAAAGATGCCCATACCGATCCTCAATCGCTGAAATTTCACTAAGAAAACTAAGACTATTGTTTTTTTTATTTATAGAAAGAAAATAATAATAATTAGAATGATGAAAATCAAATCAATAAATAATTGGAACTAAAAAAGTAATCACTATCATGAATTTTGTTTAAAAAATCTCAATTTTAGTTTTCATGCTGGTTTTCAAAAATAAGTGAAATCTGTGAAAAACGTACACCAAGTACGAAAATGATACAAAAATAGTTAGTTTTAAGAAACTGCCATTGAATGAAATAAAAAATGAGAAAGTCAATCACACGAGCCAAGTTTCAATAAATATTTTTGAATATCCAATGTTAATGTTAATAGTTGAAAAATTGTATGATAACTGAAAAATAAAATTGAAAAAATACTTAGTACGTCCATCGAATACAAATGGAATGCTTCATGCATAAAGGCAAAGACGTGCTAAGTATTTTTTTAATTTTATTTTTCAGTTATCATACAATTTTTTAATTATTAACATTAACATTGGATATTCAAAAATATTTATTGAAACTTGGCTCGTAGGATTTACTTGCTCATTTTTGATTTCATTCAATGGCAGTTTCTTAAAACTAACTATTTTTGTATCATTTTTGTACTTGGCGTACGTTTTCCATTTTTTTGAACAAAAAGTAGTTTTTCACAGATAAAGAGTAGCACAGAAACGCGCAATTTATTCTTTTATATACAAACGGCGACGAATATATATTAAAACAAAGATAATGTACAGTAGTGTTAAGATTAGTGTAAGATGAAAATGTATATACGCAAAGGTGTAATAAGTTGTACCTGAGATTCCCCAAAAAATAAAAAAAATAAAAAGGTACGCCAAGTACCTGGAAATTCTGTTTACGTAAATTATTTAAAAAAAAAAGAAAAATTATATGGGCCAAGTGTAATACTAGAAATACTTCAATATGTCAAAAACTATTATTTTTTTAATGCAAAAAAATTGCTGTAAAGAATGATTGGCGTTCGAGTGTTTGCAAGCATCACTATAAACCGCTAGCTGAGGAACGCCAATTATTTAAAGAAATTTTTTTTGCATTAAAAAGATAATAGTTTTTGACATATTGAAGTGTTTCTTGTATTACACTTGGCCCATATAATTTGACTTTTTTTAAAAATAATTTACGTAAACAGAATTTTCACGTACTTGGCGTATCTTTTTTTTTTCTTAATTTTTGGGGTATTTCATTTCTTTTTATAATATTATTATAATAATGAAAAAAACAGTCCGTGTCGACGTGTCGACGTGAAAAATAACAGCAGACAGCTGAACCGCTGTGGCGACGAGCGCGCCACCGCGCAGTTTTTTCGACGAACTGATGTACATAGTTGACATATATATTTGGGACATTTTTATAATCGTTTCGACCCTGTGTATATTCGACAACATCGACTCCTGAGGCGCGTAACAAGAAATCGATGCAACTCGTTTTATTCAACAAAGACCCGGATCAACAAAATCTGAACTTAATAACTTCTGAAACTAAATCGCTTGAACAAATCACGAAAACTCACGAACTTGATCGTAACGGTAGCTAGACGGTAACGCGAAAAGTCAGCAAGAGGCATCAAAACGGGAACGGTAACAACAAAAATCTATATCGACAAGAGAATACATATTTTGTGTTATTTGTGACGTCGATTCAAAGAAAATCTCATCACAATACATACATACATACATATTCGTCGAGAAATAAAATGTCAACAATTGATTTAGTAACTCGGGCCGGTACCCGGGAATGGTTCGACACAAACGAAAGAAAATACCATGCTAAAATTCTCCTCGGCTACTCGATTCATCGAGTTGAATGGCTATCGAAAATGACAAAAAAATAATTCACGTAATAAATCCTGATTCCCCTACTAAAACCGTGTTCGCTAGCTGGTACCGAATTTATCGCACAGAACAAGACAATTCCAACCGGGTTGGAAGCTCGCACCCCGCTTCCTAAGTAAATCGAAGCTATAAGACAGCGCGAACGGGACCGATTCTCGCACGTCACGACCTTATGGATCTCTCGCGTAAAGTTAACAATAAAACAAGCAGTCTCAAGAGCTCGAATGAAGTTACTTTGAAATAAAATACGGGTGAGCCCGTCCAGGCTATACCGAACTGATTCTCTCGGTGAAGAGTTCTTAATTTGCCCGGCTTAGTACTCATCGCCGCGACGAGTGACGTGCACACTCACAATTGATAAGAAACGAAAAATAAATTGACACGCGAGTCCGAAAATCGTGGAGCGAAAGTCGTAACGGCGAGAGACAGATGTTGAGTGGAAATATCCGGAAAACCTTCCTTCCAACCCTCCGACTATTGTCCCCGTCTCGATCGGAACCGGTACCGATGTTCATCGCGCAATTCGGAGCGGAGTAATCCCTCTGACTATCACAATCACTCGAGCACACGTCTTCCTTACACAAAAGTTACGACGAGAGTCCGCGAGTAATCTACGCGTATCGTTCACACTGTCTCGTTCTCCCTTTCCCTTTGATAATTTTTCGTAGCCCCGGTACCTAGCGACGCCCTACGCTAATCGCGAACTAGGTGCCCGCGTAAAAAAAAAGAATATGGGATTGATTCTCGCCGAGTATTTCGCCGAGTAGCTCGGCGTATCTCGCCGTATCTCGCCGAGCAATTAGCGGTTAGAATCTGGGAACGATCCTCCAAGCTTCTCAGACGCTTTCACGACAATCGCGGTAGGAAGTTTTGACAGGTTCTCCCAGCTTCTCAATGGGTTTCACGACAATCGCGGTAAGAAGCTGGGGACGGTTCACCGAGCTTCTCAGAGACTGCCAAAAGAATATTGGCCTGAGCACAGTGCACTATTCTCGGCGAATTACTCGGCGAGATACGGCGCGATACTCGGCGATATACTCGGCGAGATACGCCGAGTTACTCGCCGAGAAACTCGGCGAGAATCAATCACATATTCTTTTTTTTTACGCGGGTGACTCGCGCGAAATTAAAATCCAAACGACAACGGCGCAAGAGACATTACACTGCATAATCAGCGGTCTGAATTAGATTACTTGAATTAGATGAAAATATTTTAAAGTGTTCGATGATTGTAGTGTCGCACTGTAACGTCTAACTTTGTTCGAGGAACTCATATTCATTAGAATAAATTTTTTTAAACATATTTCTTCATTTTTTATTTTGTCCTTTGATTTGTCAAATTCCATTTTTTTGTCTCCTTCATTTTATGCATGATTATTTTTTTACCAATAATTCACCGTAAATATCGCCCATAAAATATCGCGGACGGAATATGTAAACAGAACAATCGTCATATTGAAGTCGAGCTCTAGCGTACGCGTCTCCCTTACTATCTCCCTATCCTACCCATACTCACATTATACCACTTTTCCATACCACTTTTTTTCTACACATATGGGATTGATTCCTAAGAATCTTCGTAGAAATTCTTTGACGACTGGAAAAGAGTCTACCAAATCGTATGGGATAAGTCTGGGAACAGGAAATATTCCATATTCCGATTATACTCGATCACGTACTCTTTTCCATACTATTTCCCATGTTGCAACCCATTCTCGATTTTATACGCTTTCCCATACTATTTTTTTTACGCGGGATGAACGTACATATACTGCCCGTACTGAAAGTATTTTATAAGCGTCGGACACCCGAAGTATTGCCCAGCTCTGAATCTTATTTGCCACTTGGCAAGATAATAGTGTGCACGAACGTGTAGTGCCCGTACTGAAAGTATTTCATAAGCGTCGGACACTTGAAATCTAGCTGCGCACTGAATCTTCTTTGCTACTGTTGAAGTTGAGAATGATTCTCCTGGAGATTCGTCGTGACTGGTCAGCAATAAAACTCAACGCAGAAGTAATCATTCTTAAAGGATCCGCGGAGAAGGCCAGGCTTGTCAGTATAGGTTATCTGAGTACGTCCAGCAATGTACGATTCTCGGTGAATGAATTATTTTTTTGCTATTTTTCATACTTTCTTTACGTTACAGGTGTGGTGGCGTTAACTGTGATTTTTTGGATATTGACGCCATTTATTCCGCCAGTGTTGGATCACTATTACCCTCTAAACAAATCGCGAGAAAGGATTGTAGTTTATCAAATGGACTATAAGTCAACCTTTCACATCGATCATGAAGTACATCACCACATCGCCCACTTACACGGAGCGTTGATATGTCCTTATGGCATTACCATGTTAACGGCAGTTGATACTCTCTACATGGCTCTGTCACTACATATTTGCGCAATGTTTCGCATATTAAGGTAATAAATGTTAATGAGTCTATGAATATTATGACCACATATAGTAAGTATAGTATATAGTGCATCAATGTATCAAGAGACGCGGCAGCGTCTCGACGCCAAGTACAAACATTTTTTTTTTAACGAGTCGACGAGACGCTACCGTGTAAGTTTACGCCAATATGCCGGAAGTGGGTCCAATTTTGAATAAAAATCGTTCGTTCTATTAAAACTACGCGTCGGATCTAATTTCTGACAAATTTTTTCTTATATATTGTGTAATCCGGGGGTCGTAACGGGACAAAACGGTCGGCGGGGCGAGGGGAGGGGCAGCAGCAAAAATGAGAGAGGGTTAAACTTCAAAAAGAACAGTATAATTCTGTATGAAAATGTTGAAGCGATACAAAAGAAAATAAAAGACAATAACACAAGAAGGATAATGAAATAAAACCAATACAAATCAAAGCAAAAATTTAAAAAATAACGCAAACTAGAGTCAACAAAAAGGCGTAAAAATAAAGCAAACTAACTTAGAAACTAATGCAGAATGAACAACAGAGAAGAAATAGAAAATAAAGCGGTTACAAAAACAATGTTGATTACAATCGTCCTAAGCTAATCGCCGAGTCAGCGAGGGCAGGGGATGCTCGGGAACGGCGGAAAAATGATTCGACAAAACATTTGCAAAAAAACGAAAAAATACGAGCCTTCGTCGAGATAATATTCGCGGGGATGGGAACAGAGACTCTCACTTAGAATAAATTTCACGGCTAATCGCCACTCACCACGTGAACACTACCTGTCGCTGCCGTAATGGCAATGACGATCCGCGACAATTTCCCTAAGATCCGTAGTCCTTTTTTTTCCGTTACGGGGCCGGGTTGGGGGTGAAAATACGTCGGGGAAAAATACAATTAATTCTCGCAATTAACTGCCGCACTCACGCTTCACGGAACATTCTTTTTCTCACTCGTATTAGAATTGTGCGCTACGTGAAACTCTCACACGTGCTCGTGACTCGGGATCTCGATCGAAGCTGGAGAGCCGGAAATCTTCTCCGTGCTCTCCGGACGTCTCCTTCGTTGACAGCGCTGCGAGAGGTTCTCGGTGAGCAAGATATCGCTACTCAGCGCTGGGTTGATAAATCAAGCGATCGACGGGTGTTGCGCAAGAGGGCGGCATAAGTCCCGTTGATCGTCGTTCGATATATTTGACGGTGACGGCGGTGAGCAGCGAGGCGGCTTGGCTGAGAGCGAGGCGCCTTGGGCGAGACGGCGGCGGCAGCGAGGGAAGCCCTTCCCCTTCGTCGATGCGCTCTCGCTCCTCCACGCGTTTCGCTCGCTCTCTCGCTATCGGCGGCTGCTCGGGTCTTCTCGAGCACTCCGTGGCGCGAGGGGTATTGGGAGGGCATGGCAGGGTACGGCAACGGTTCTAGTGTACTACGGCGACTACCTATGGGTGCGTGGTGAGTGGGGAGCTCGAGTCGAGGCGACAGAGGGGCCTGTAGCGATCTTACATCGTTACAACTGTAACGAATATGTAGTTGACTATCCGTTGAGACACACGATATTAGTGAGGTTTGTGAATAAACGAACGAGCGGACGTTCGATAGGATAGCGATCGTCATGACAAGAGAGTCTGGAACGGACTGTCAAGGCAAATGGACGTGACAGTTCGCGTAAGATAACTACAGAACATTATAACTAATAATATCCGCCCCAGAACCAAATATACCGCGTTCTTATTCCGCTCAGTCGAAACAATATACTCGATATCAGCTTTCAAACGCGCCTAGTCGTGATTAAACCCGTTCAGCCGATGTCGAGATATCACAATAAGCGTTTATCGTTTTCCCAGATTTTTTTGTTCAGTCAACTGTTACCTGTTACCACCGTGAACTTGTCCCTTGTTACTACCGTGTAGTTGTCTCTTGTTACCTTTGTAAAGTTGATCAAGAGACGCGGTGGCGTCTCGACGCCAAGTACTGAAAAAAAAGATTTTTTTCGTGGCGTAACGCTACAGGGTATTTATACGCCAATATGCCGGAAGTGAAACTTTCGATCGATATATCTCAGGAACGGTACAACGACACGAATTTTAAAGGCCAGTTCTATTATATAATTTGGAGCCAATCTTTCCAAAGAGCCTATTTACAATTCAATTGGTTCAGTCGGTTCCGAGATATCGGGGTCAGAAACCCAACAGGGTCCAAACTATTATAAAGTGTCCTGTCCGAAATATATATGTCAACGTCTACACCAGTTCGTCGATTCACCATGGTGGCGCGCTCGGCGCCACAGCCGGCGTAGCTGTTGTTATATACAGTGAGGTTTTCTTGAAACTAGACAGCGCTCAGGCGCATGCGCGTCAAAGCAGTGGCTCTTCGCTGCATCGTACACTGGCGAGAGCAGGTAGACCGGCCCAGTGCTGTTGGCGAAAGAGCGCCGACGGAGAGGGGGAGATCGGGAGAGACCGAGCGAGTACGAAAACTCGATCGCGTACCGTCAATCGCATCGTAAATCCTGCAAGTTTGCGACAAGCCAATTATCATAACTAATGAAATTACAATTGTTTAACCTCGACCATAGTTGCAAGACAAATAGTATTTTACTGTGCCGACACATTGATCTATTGCATTTATTTAATTGGCGCGCGATAGTTTTTTTATTTTTTCTTGCACCTTAAGGGGACTGAGTCACCTAAAAAAACGAATTTTTTTTTTTTTTTTTTCAGTATATATAATTTTGAATAAAAATTGAGTTTGACACTCCAAAAGTACATGCGATAGACTATACTTTTGAATTTTTTTGGAGGTCTATAGTGCATTTTTCCTGACGAAGAGACCGACAAACTTTTTTCACTTGTCGCATGTTTCAGACCGAACGAAGCCACGAATCTTCGCTTACGAGGTCTCATTTTGTTCGTTAGACAGTTTATTCCGGAACGAGTGCGGGGATTTTTTTTTAGAGCTTCCCCGGTGGACTTATCGAGTAAAATGTGTTGAAAAATTCCCTTTTTCCACATTTTCACTCGTTGCCAGGTATACAATGGCGCGCTGTAAATTCACTTTTCCTCGCATAAAAAATCCCCGCACTCGTTCCGGAACATGGTCCGTTAGGAAGAAAATGAGACGTCAAGAGCTCAAATCGGTGCAGTCGTTGGATCTGAAACATGCGACAAGCGAAGAGACATATACTTGTTGAGAAATGGCTTTTAAAGTTTGGTGAAGCTAATTGACTTTGATGACTCAAAAAAAAAAACAATTTTTTTTGTTGCATGAAAAACTTTTAAACTTTTTTTTTCACACAATTTTTCACACAAAAAAAATTGATTAAAAAAAAAAGTATTATTTTCAACAAAAAATTGTTTTATCGCGAAATAATCGGTAAAAAAAAGTATTACTGACACGCCGAATGACATTCAATGCAAAGTTCCGCGATGCCGTTTCCAAAATAGGTTACTGGTTCGAGGTTTTGTACTTTTCGACCTTGTCACGATACAAATGTTATTTTCACTGTTTCACTGGAAAATATAGTATCTATGACGGTCATTCACAAAAACTATAACCACCGCGCACATGGATAATCGTAATTTTCCGGATGCCGGTTTTTCACGCGTTTGACAGATCGAGTAAAAAAATCATGGCTGCCGTAGTTCGCGTAGCGTAGACCGCGTAGACTCGACGCAGCGCGGTAGCGGCGGTAATCTAACTCGCATCGATTGGAAGTAACGACCGCAGGGTCGGTAAATCGTTACCGACCAAACGTATTTTTATAAAACACAAAATTTCTCGGGAACTCAACTTATTTTTTTTATGAAAATGATCTGGTAATTTTTCTGAATGTGTATCATTTTTTTCCGAGTTCTAAATTGACTGCATTTTTTTTATATGGAAAAAATAGTAAAAAATCATAAAATTCAAAGTCAATCTAAAAATCTAAAAAAATTCAGACATATTCAAGAGAATGAACGAATCATCTTCATAAAACAAAAAGTTGAATTGCCAGAAGATTTGTTCAACTATTTTTTTTTTCATTAATTTGTTAATAACTTTTTGCAATTATTATTGTGCAAAATTAATCTTTTCCATACCTTCAATATGCATGATTTTTTTCAGAATTTTATACGATCGAGAAAACACAATTTTTCAATAATACATGCAATAATTATTAGTTATCTTACTAAAGTGCTTCTAACTTTGGTAATTTTTTGAATTTCGGTCTGAAATTTGGTGTGTAGGTAGTACACAGTATGTACTTTCAGAAAAAAATTTAAAAAAAAAATCGATTTTTTGAAAATCTAGGTGACCCAGCCCCCTTAAATAAGACAAGTTAACGAAAGTTTCAACGGACCTGCACGTATCATCAAAACGGTGTAAGTGGAACACAAGAACTAATTGCAATTTGATTGCATTATTCAAAGTAACTAACAAATTGTTGTTTCATAAATACAACTAACCAATTACAAATTTAGAATTTCTATGCTACGCTTTCTTGCTTTTTTACGAGCGAAAAAGGTCCTTTTTTGTTCTTGTATGAGCGATACTTTGACCGTAATCTGCATGTTCCACAGTCGCTTATGCAACGTGTGTATCAGCGAGACGGTTACTTCTAGGGAAAAGTACCAAAGGGCTTTCCACTATCGCAACGGTGCAAATAATACAGAACTCTGTAGAAACAGTGTATGTATGTATGTATGTTGTTTATTGCTTCAACAGGTGTACATGGTTACTCCTATAGCAAGGGGGGTAGCGGCATTATTATTTAAATCATACAAAAAGTGAGAACGCTCTTAACATTAAGCTTCGGGTTACATAATTAAAGATTTTCTTAAGGGTCTTTGGGTCGCCGGAGGTGATGTGCAGCTGCAGTGCGGCGACAGAACTGCCTTCGTTAATTAGTTCGGATAAGTAATGTATTCTATACGGCTCATAGAGTGGGCATCGGAGTATGAAATGAGCGACAGTTTCTTCCTCGCAGAGGTTGCAGTTTTGGCATATTTGTTGTGGGTCAAGTTTACCAGGGCAGTGCTTAAAGCTAAGATTACAGATGTGTTGATTCGCAAGCCTAATCTGGGTAATTATTCGCTTCGCTGCTAGTGGCAGTCGCATTGTAAGGTGTTTGGCTGTTTTATCGGCGATTGTACGGGGAATTTCGAGTTGGCAGGAAGTCGACAGGAGACACGTTTCAAGGTCTTGTGCTTGTAAAATTTGTTTGTATCTGTGAAATACTTGTTCCGTTCTGCTGCTCTAAAGACCAGGCTCGAAATGCCCCCACAGATCGACAGCACTTGTTTCGACGAGAAAGGTTTTAAATTGAGAGGCCCAGTTGTATTTGCTTTCGCATTCCATTTCATCGGCTAGGTCTATTAATCTAAGCATACATGCTTTCGGAAGAGAATCGTTGTTCATTTCGAGAATTCTGATAAACCAGTCCCATGTGAGACGCATCGCTTTATAGGATACTTTTATCTGACCTATTTCTAATCTTAATGCGGCGCTTGTTGTATTCCGTGGTAAAAGTAAAAGTCTTTTAAAGAACCCTAGTTGCGCAGCTTCTATAAACTCTCGGTATCTCAAACCCCACGCGGGGAACGCGTACAGTAGAGTGGACATTATCATGCTGTCGTACAATTTTACGAAGGCGTCCCACGAATCACATTTGGCGTTCGATAAAATAGTAAGTGTTGTGCCAGTTGCGATCTTCGCTTTAGTTACTGCGGCTTGTGCTGCTTTGAGGCCTAGCGTGGAACTTGTGATAGGGACCCCTAGGTAAATATACTCTCCGACGACCTCAATATTTTCGTCTCGGTATCGCGTGAAATTATGATCTAATCGTTGCGCTTTACCGCCGGATTTAAATACTACTATTTTAGTTTTTCCTGCGTTGACCTGTAGCCCATTTATTGTACAATACTCTTCGAGTGCTTTTAATTTCCGTCGCAGGTCTACGTGCGAGTACGCCAGGATCACGGTGTCATCCGCATACAAAATCATTAAGATGTCTAAAATTCCGTTAATATTAAGTCCAGTCAGGCCTTTGCGCCTGAAGAACGTCTCAAAGTCGGCTAGATATAGTAAGAATAAGTCAGGGCTTAGAGATTCGCCTTGCAGAACGCCTTCCGAGACCGGAAATTCTCTCGAGAGTCTACCTCGACTGGAAACTTGCATCGTTGCGTGATCGTAGAGGGTTTTGACAATGCGAATGAATTTGGGGCTGATTCCTTGTTTGTACAACTTTTCCCAGAGCGGCGCGTGCGGTATCGAGTCGAAGGCGCGTTTAAAGTCGACAAAGATCGCGTAAACTTCTCTTTCGCCAAGACGAAGTTGTAGTTGAATTGTAGTTGTAAGAGTAAAAATGCTCTCTACACAGCTGCGTCCTTTCCTGAAGCCCATTTGTGATTCAGGGATAATTTTCAGTTGTTCAACTACAGCATTCAGTCTGTCTCTGAGAATACCCGTGAAAATTTTTGTTACATTATTTATGAGCGCTATTCCCCGAAAGTTAGCAGGATTTTCTTTGTCGCCTTTCTTATAAATCATAGTGAGCATTGCTTTGGACCACAAGCTTGGAATAGTTTCTGTCTCAAGTACTTTATTGTAAAGATTTAGTAGGTGAGTCATTCCGCTTGGTGTTAGATATTTCAAGAATTCATTTGCGATTTGATCAGGGCCTGGAGCTTTGCCGAGTTTACAATTTCTTAGTTTTTTTTCTAATTCTCCGAGTGTGATCATTCTATCTAGAGTTTCGTAGGCAGGGCCGTAGAAGGTGAGAGTTATGTTCCTTCGCGGCGGATACACAGTCTCGTAAAATTCGTTCCATCGCTCTATTGGGAGACTCGGGGAGAAGATGCGTCTGGGTTTACATTTCTTAACGGCATTCCAAAATTCAGCCGGGGAAAGCAGGTTTGAGAAGCTGTCTTTGATTTTTTGTGCGTGGTTTTTCTTACATGAGTCTATAACTTTTTTGTATCTCTTTTTACAATCTAAGAATTTTATTTTATTTACTTCGTTGAAATTTGAGCTCTCGTAATCCTTTAAAGCTTGCTTCAGTTCAGTCTTTGCTTTCACACAGTTTTCGTCGAACCAAGCTCTATTTTCGCATTTCCGTTTCCCTGATTTTGTCACTTTAATCATACCCGCTGCCTGTGCGGCTTCGGTGATTGCACTAAGTAGGTTTTCGTACAGGTTTGTGGGCGAGAGGTTTCGAGGAAAGCTGGAAAGCCGGTTTGAGTTTGTCAGTGCTAAGTAGTAAGATTCGCTGAGATCTCCCATCCAGTTCATTTTTACATGCCAAGTAGCCTCTGTTTTAGTATCTAGTTCTTGTTCTGTTGAAAGTTCTGTCGTGTTATCGCCCCAAAGTGTAAGTACGACTGGAAAGTGATCCGACAGTGTAGGTTCGAGAATAACGGAGAAGTCTTTTATCCAGCTGAGCCCTGTAGTGCTAACCCATACCAGATCGATAACGCTTTTTCCTACCGAGCTGCTGAATGTTGGCCGGGCGGGCCGGTCGCTAGTCGATCTGCCGTTTATTAAAAGAAAACCGTTTGCAGTCATGAATTCTAAGACTTTAGAGCCTCTCTTGTTTACTGTTCGATCGGTTGAGAGTATAGTGTCAAATAGGTTAGTCTCTTCGAGGATCTCGCTCGGTATTAAGTCTTGCTCTCCTACTTTAGCATTCATATCCCCCCCTATTATAAACAGTTCTGAGTCGTATTTTTCTCGAATTTCATCTATCGTTATTTGCAGCGTTTCTAAAAGTGGCTCTATTGTTAAGTCGGGTTTGAAGTATACGGATCCTATAATTGCTGATTGGTCTGGTAAAGATGTTCTTACTATTATCCACCATGGACTGATGTCGATGACTTCAACTTCGAGCTGCTTCGCAAGAGTTACGAGGCCTCCACTACCTCTTCCCATGCTGTGCTCCTTAATAGCCTCGGACCAGGTACAGTTGAAATCCTTCAGGGATGGTGGTGTTGAGGGCGGATTTGCGGTGAGCCAGGTCTCGCTGATACAGTTGATGTCGGATATTTTAATCGTCTCGCTGTGTTCGATGTTGGAGAATCCATGTGCATTCCAAAAGCTTATTTTGATTTCGTGCCTCTTCTTTCGTTTTTTGGTGAAGAGTTCGAAGCCGATGCCCTTTCTGTTTCGGTCGGTAGAGTGCGTGGAGGATGCTTCGGTTTTTTGAGTACGTTTTCATCCTCGTCCCAGTGATGCCAGATCCCGTTTATCTCGAGCTTCTTGTATGCGATTTTCACTTCACACCCCTCTTCTCGATATTGCTTGGCTAAGTCTCGTAGTTGTTTCCCGATGTGACGCTCCTTGTAGGTCAGTTCACCGTTTATGAAAATCTCTCTTCCATGAAGTTGCCTCTTTTTCTTTAGGATTTCGTTTTTTGTCTCCCAGCTATCGAGCTTGACGGAGTACATCGTATTTTTCATTACCGGAATAGGACGTTGTTCCACGATCTTGCCAGCAGCGCCGAATTCTGTCGAGAGAAACTCGTCTAGGGTTACTTTGGCGTCTTTCGGGTCCGCATTTATGCCTTTTATGACAATATTGTTTCGTATCCCGGCTTTTTCCATCGCTTCGATTTTTCTTTCTAAGACGGTGACCCGACGATCCGTTGCGGCATCCTTCTTCGGTGCTGAGTCTATCTTTTCTTCTAGTTTATCGAGGCGATTTTGCACAGTCATGGCTCTCGTGTCTTCTTTTTCTTCCAGCGACTGTATCCGATTCTCGAGGTTTTTTTGCGCCTTTGTAAACTCTTCTTTGTTTTTTTTCAACTCGTCTTTTATTTCAGTGAAGTTTTTCTCGTGTTCTTGGCTGACTTGATTTAATTGCTGGCTCATGCTGCTAAATTGTCTTGCATTGTCCTCGCCCATCTTTTTCAGTTGATCCAGAATCTGGTCCATGCTTGGTGTTGAGTTTGGCGCGTATGTCGGTAAGGTGGAGTTCTCCGCGTCTTTACTGGGGGAACGAACGGTTTTTGCGGACTTTTTAAAGGCCTGCAGATCTCGGTCGATGTTTTGTTCTGTTTGTTTCTCTGGTGATTGTGAACGTTTGCGCTTTTGGAGTATAAAATCTCTTATGGAGCCGACAGAGTTGCTTCTTTCTCGTTGTAGCAGTTGGAGAGTGGACGGTCGGCCTTTTGCCTTCGGTGTCTGTTGCGCCGGAGAGTCCAGTGCTGATACCTCGCCGGTAGATGGCTTTGCGGTACTCTTTGATTGATCGTAAGGTAAACTATCGATCGGGATCGATAGGGTACGGGCTGCTCTCCGAGAGGTGTCGCTAGTGGTCATTGGCTGACTCGGGGATTCGTCTTGGGCCTCTACCTCCTTCGCAACGTTTAACCTCAAAGGCAGAAAAAACGACTTATTTCCGAGTTTTTGGCCGGCATACCTCGAGAATTCTAATGGTGATTATTTCGAGATGTCTCTTGCTATTTGTAGTCCTCGATGGCGACTCAGCGTTCCTCGACAGCAGGCGGGCAGTCAGGGAAATCTTCGTTTTTGTTGAGAGCGATCTGTTTATACGTCTGTCACAACTGTGCGGCGCGCGCCTCCCCCCTGTAGAAACAGTGTAAATGCGAAATTGTTATATCTCAATTGTTTAAATATTTTCACGAATTTCTCATCAAAGAAAAATAATTTTTTCATTTCCATTTTTTTAACTATTATGGACAACAATTTTACGAGACAGAGGTTCTGACACATTTCGTTTTATGCAATCTCCGTTTTAGTATGCGCTGTGATGAGGTGGTAATGCCTTTTCAAGGCATAAAGTTTTAATTTTACATAAAAATAGAATAGAATCTTTTCTATTCCAATGTAAAAACTATATTCGAAAAAACAAGTGAAAATTTGAAATTGTTATTTTTTAATTGTTTAAATATTTTTGTACTTTTCATCATGCAAAAATTGATTTTTTGATTCGGAACCATTTTTTTTAGAATTGAGTGCAGTAATTTAGACGATAAAGTTCTATGACACGTTTCATTTGATGCAACTCGCTTATCAGTACGCGCTCTGATAAGGTTGTAATGCGTAAACACTACGCGTAACTGCCACAGTTTTGATTTTACAAAAAAATTGGATAGACTCTTTTTTATTCGAATCTATAAACTGTATTCGAAAAAACAAGTAAAATTTGAAATTGTTATTTTTTAATTGTTTAAATATTTTTATAATTTTCACACGGCAAAAATCGATTTTTGGATTCGAAACCATTTTTTCAGAATTGAGTGCAGTAATTTGGACGATAAAGCTTCTGTGACACTTTTCATTTGAGGGAACTCGGTTATCAGTACGCGCTCTGATAAGGTTGTAATGCGTAAACACTACGCGTAACTGCCACAGTTTCGATTTAACAAAAAAAATTGAATGGAGTCTTTTTTATTCGAATCTATAAACTATATTCGAAAAAACAAGTGAAAAATTGAAATTGTTATTTTTTAATTGTTTAAATATTGTTATAATTTTCATAATGCAAAAATTGATTGTTTGATTCGAAACCATTTTTTCAGAATTGACTGCAGTAATTTGGACGATAAAGTTCTATGACACTTTTCATTTGATGCAACTCGCTTATCAGTACGCGCTCTGATAAGGTTGTAATGCGTAAACACTACGCGTAACTGCCACAGTTTTGATTTTACAAAAAAAAGCGGCTCGAGCCCCGTCTAGTTTCAAGAAAACCTCACTGTATATATTGTAACGGGACAATCTGTCCACTAAGTTAAGACAAAATATCCGTTGACTCATTCGAGCGTGACGACGTAAACAACGACAGATACAGCACACCGAGCTCGGGCGACGCTCGAATCAAATCTAATTTGGGCACGCCTTAGCGTGGACGGGCCCAGCAATCTCACGCCGAGATAAGCCCTCGCAACCGTTGGCGAAAACAGAGACGCCCCGTGCGTACTTTGATCTCTCACACTGACGAATGCAGGTGAGAGATAAGACAACAATGCCGTTACCGATTTCAATTTCAGTACAAGAAGTAAGATAAAAATTCGGTGAGGTGACGTAAACGTCCCTTCCCCAACGCACATCACGTGACACGAGTTCAGAGGGTATAAAAGCCCGAACCCCAAGATCTCGAGACTCGGACGTTCTAAAAACATCACATCACTTATTAGCTACTTACGTGCTCGGCACAATTCTCATTTAACTCGTGCTTAGCACATTCTGTTCTATCGAACCCGATTTGTATGAGCAGCATACGGCATAACGCCGTCCTGGTCATACGATGTGCTAGGCAACCCCCGGCCTCCTCGATAAAACTCGTCCCTCTTGCTCGCGAACACCCCAATTCCCGGCAGTCACGACGGGTGGAGCCGTTGCATAGTTTAGATTCTTTTAGTTGTTAGGTAAAATATTCAATACGCGCTTGTCGGCCGTGTCAACCTTCATTTCATAATTTCGATACCGGCGATACGAATTTCGCGAAGAATCACAACACGCGAGTTCCGGAGGGCCGGATCTCTTAAGCATCTCCTACGCTCGAGCATCGGGGCATTTAAATTTCGGAGAAATCAACTAAGCGCTGTCTCTATCCCGTGCTATCGCAGCAGCAGACACAGAAAGCGCGTAAAGCCCGGATATCGGCCGAGCAGTCGGAACGCCAGCGTGTGCTATTGATGACCACACACTCGTCGTTATTACGGTGATATTCGAGACCTTTTTTTGTAGAGTATACCGAAGGCACGACTCGAGAGTAGGAACCGCAAAACAAAACACGCCACTTAACAATTTTCATCATTTCACGGGGAAGCTTATGATGAATGTGTTTCTCGGTCAACAGACCAGGTG
The DNA here is from genome assembly GCA_963924025.1 of Ischnus inquisitorius. Lineage (NCBI taxonomy): Eukaryota > Metazoa > Arthropoda > Insecta > Hymenoptera > Ichneumonidae > Ischnus > Ischnus inquisitorius. The sequence continues at coordinate 19,991,740 of OZ001244.1, forward strand.
AGAACCCCCACTCTGAAGCTTCTTCTGTATTTTTTTTACGTACAGAAGCAGGAGTAGGGCCCCGTTGCCGAACCCCGGTTGGAAAATAATAAAAATTGGTACGCAAAATCGTGCTCTCAAGAAGAACGTCAATTTTGAAAACTCACAATATATTAGGGGGGCTCCGCCCTCCTGCGCGCTTCGCGCGCCAACCCCCCGTCTTTTTTTCCTGTTCTCTCGCTCAATAAATTTGTTTGGAAAAAGTTTTCTATTTCACAAATATTTTCAATTATATTAAAATGAGAAGAATTCCGTATAAAAAAAAATGGTATGCTTATATTTCCAAAGTTAATCCATATTTTGTGGATGTACAAACTCTTTAGAATATCGTTTCCACACCACTCGGAAGTGAATAAAACAGCGCGTTTATTTTTGTTCATTCAATTATTCTAACAATTGATTGAAGTGTAAATTCATCGTTCATACTTCGTCATCGTTCAGACTTAGAATATTTCGAGCCCAGGGTGGTACTTCGAATATTTCGAGCCAAGGGCGGGGCTTGAAATATTTTGGGCCAAAAGGGGACTTCGAATATTTCGAGCCAGAAGGGGACTTAGAATATTTCGAGCCAGAAGGGGATTTGGAATATTTCGAGTCAGAAAGGGACTTAAAATATTTCGAGCTAGAAGGAGTCTTGGAATATTTCGAGCCAAGTCCCCTATTGGCACAAAATGATCTAAGTCCCGCTCTTCGCTCGAAATATTCAAAGTCCCCTTATGGCTCGATAAAATATTCACGTCCCCTTCTGGCTCGAAATACACCAAGTCTTGCCCTTGGCTCGAAATATTTCAAGTTCCCTTCTGGCTCGAAATATTTTAAGTGCCCTTCTGTCTCGGAATATTCCAAGTCCCGTTTTGGCCCAAATTCCTAGCCCCCTTTTGGCCCAAAATATTTTAAGCCCCGCCCTTCGCTCGAAATATTCCAAGTCTCTTCCTGGCTCCAAATATTCCAAATCCCCTTCTGGTTCGGAATATTTTAAATCCTGCCCTTAGTTCGAAATATTCCAAGTCCCCTACTGGCTCCAAATATTCCAAATCCCCTTCTGCCTCGGAATATTTTAAATCCTGCCCTTAGTTCGAAATATTCCAAGTCCCCTACTGGCTCGAAATATTCTATGTCCTGCCCTTGGCTTGAAATATTTGAAGTCCCCTTTTGGCCCGAAATATTCTATGTCCTGCCCTTGGCTTGAAATATTTGAAGTCCCCTTTTGGCCCGAAATATTCCAATTCCCTTTCTGACTCGAAATATTCTAAATTCGGCCGTTGGCTCGAAATATTCCAAGTCTCTTCCTGGCTCGATAAAATATTTCGAGCAAGAATATTTTATGCTCCAAATATTTTAAGTTTTTCTTGGTCCCAAATATTTTACGTCTCCTCTTGGCTCGAAATACTCGAAGTCCCCTTTTGGTCGAAAATATTTTAAGCCCTGCTTAAAGCCCTGCCCTTGGCTCGAAATATTCCAAGTCCCTTTCTGGCTCGAAATATTCTAAGTCCGGCCCTTGGCTCGAAATATTCCAAGCCTCCTTCTAGCTCGAAATATTCTAAGTCCTGCCCTAATATTTCGAGCCAGAAGGGGACTTGGAATGTTTAAAGCCAGAGGAGGACTCGGAATATTTCTGGTGGATGCCTCTATAGGGACTTGCAATATTTCTGGCCGAGGCCTCTTTAGGGATTTAGAAGATTTCAGGCCGAGGCTCTCGCAGCGACGAAGAATATTTCTGGCCGAGGCCCTTTTAGAGACTTGGAAGATTTCCGGACCCCCTTTCCCGGGAATTCTGGGTAATTTCCGGGAATTGTGGGTAATTTCTGTGAATTCGGGTTAATTTCCGGGAATTCCGGGTATGTTCCGGGAATTCTGGCTAATTTCCGAGAATTGCGAGTAATTTCCCAGAATTATAGGTAATTTCTGGGAAAATTTGGTAATTTCCGGAAATTTTTGGATCATTTCTGGGAACTCTTGGCCAAGAAGGGACTACCGGCCCTTCTCGCCCCGCCCGACAAGTCCCGTTCCGACTGATGTTTGCTCGACGCATTTGTAGTCGATGCATTCCAACAGCGACAGCGGCCGGTATATAGGCGACGCAATAATTTACACGACGAATATTTCGAACTGAGGCTCTATAGGGACTTGTCAGGCCATTTATTGTCCCTTACCTCTCGGCGGACCCCTTGTTGGCCCAACGATTGACCTTCACCCCTTGTCGAATATTTCGGGCCAAGGGCCCCTTAGGGACTTGGAATATTTCGAGCTGAGGCCTCCTTCGGGATTTATAATATTGTTACGTTCACGCGAAGAAAAAGACACCAATTTATTAGAAAAAGGAATGCGAGCAATGTTTATTTATCCCGAATAAAGAGAGTCGTTATTTATATCGTTCGCGATATGTCCGTGCGGTTTGAAGTCTCGGTCAAGACTGTTAAAAAGACTACGATCGTCGTGAAGCTGCGATAGTCCGTTAGTCAATTGTCATATTCGCGTGAGCGGATCTATTCTCATTCCCGTGTTCCCGCAATCGATCGATAAAAGAGAAAGGGATCCGAAATTCGTTACAATATTTTACTAAGGGGCGGGGGAGGGAGGGGCGGGAGGAAAGGGAGGGAGGGAGGGGAGGGAGGGGGGAGGGGGGAGCTGAACGAAAAGTCCCCCCTCTGGATTCTTATACACGGCGGCGGCGATAGCGGCCAAATCTTTTTATATATATATAGAGATATACTAGCGGACCTGCGGGTTCACGTGCTTCGCGCGCTCGCGGCCATGGGTTAAAATCGACTCAAATATCTCTCCATGTGATAGAGATATCTCACTACCGCCGCCACGTACAAAAATTAAGAAATTAGACAGTTTCTGCTTGCCCCCCTCCCAACCCCGGCCCATCCCAGTCTTTACGGGGATCGTGGCCAAAAATATATTTTTTGTCTGAGGGCATACGCCCTTCTGATTCTGGGGAGGGGGGGAGTCGTCTGAGGACATACTCACTTCTGATTCGTGAGAGCGAGGGGGAGCAGGCGAAAATATTCCAAGTCCCTCGATTCTTATATATGGCAACCGTTGCTATGGCAACCGTTGCTATGGGATGACCCCTCCCCCTTCGCCTTACCTGTCCGGGAATTGTGGGTAATTTCCGAGAATTCTGGGTCATTTCCGGGAAATTTGGGTGATTTCTGGGAATTCTGGGTAATTTCCGGGAATTCTGGATAATTTCTCGGAATTACTGGAATTGAGAAAAATATTCTAAGTCCCCCGATTCTTGTACACGACGGCGGCAGCGGGGACTTATTTATATAATATAGAGAGATATATATTGTAATGAGGCGCAAGCGAGGCCTCGAGATTCGTCGCGCGAGAGTCCAGCGATAAATCGCGCAACGTCGCTACACCGTCACGCCGAGTCGAGGAATGTATAACGAGAGCGCAATACTGCCGAGAGATCTGTAAAATTGTGTTTCAGGTAGAAGTCGCGAAGATTCGGCAACGGCGATGAAGAGAGAGAGAGCGAACGATCGACGACGGCGAGGCTCGAAGCCTTGCGCGACCGAGAAGAGCGCTCCCCCTTCCCTCATAGGCTCGACGCCGACTTCGCGACACAAGAGAATCACTCTCGTGCGAGACGTAGAATAGACCAGAGCTGTTAGATCGTTGAGATTAAGTAGAGATTGTAATAGAGTGTGTGTGTGTGGGACTGAACGAACGAGCGTGTGGAAGGCCGAATACCGTGTGGAGTTATCGAACGGAACGAAGTGCGACCCTCGACGAGATCGTAGCGATATCGCAGACGATTGACGATACTGGGCTCGAGCCACACTCGAACGGAATCTGCGAGGATGATTTTTTGATCAAGGTAGGCGCACGTGGGGCCAGATTCTGATCCTAAATCAACGCGGTTGCCATCCGTGGCTCACCCGAGTCTGTCTTTTCTCGATTGTGTGGGTGCGTGGTTCACTCGTGCGGTCTCGAGGCGACCACAAGTTTTTCGCGCGATATTCCGAGCGGAGCCTCGCTCAATTCTAATACTGAATCTTTGTCGAATAAAACGCAGCTAACGTTATTATTATTTGCAACTGGGTCTCGAGAATTTACTTAATTTTTGTGTCGTGTCGTGAAGAGCCCCGAACCCATTTCCCACCGCTAGCCGGCAGCTTGAGTAAGCAGAGTAAGAAAATAATTACACCCGCGGCAACACGGGGAGGTTTTGTTGCCTGGCGCCCTTCAAGAGTCTTGGCGAAGGAAATGTTCGAATTCGAGCGTCATTATTGTGTAGCGGGTGCGCCCTCGCAATTTTTGAAACTTTTATTGCAGGGACACGTTACAATATATATATATATTTTTTATTACACAATTATCCGATTTGGCTTGAACCCACGACACACGCACATATTCCATAATGACGGACGGTACAACAGCAGGAAACGTCACCATGGATGCCACAGCTCTCGTAACGACCATGACAGATATGGTGGGAAATTTGTTCTTGCAAAATCGGATAGCGAATATCCCCATATTCGACGGAACGGGGGTGCCGCTGAAGGATTTTTTGCAGGATATAAAGAACTGGTCGACCTTCGTATCTCGGGGATTTGAGCCGGAATACGTTAGCGCAGTAATTTCTCGATTGCGTGGCGACGCGAGAAATTGTGTCTATGGACGAACCATAAACACAGTCGCAGAATTAATAACAATCTTGGAAAATCGACTAGCCCGGAAAATTTTATGATAGGATGAGAATACTCGTTAGCGGGAGGCGAAGCGCCTGGAGAAAAGAGTACGGAACGACCCGTCTGGCCATTGAGCACGACCCCCTGTCGAAAATTGCTCTCCGATCGTTTATCGATGCCTTACCAACGCATATCAGTGACATGGTCGATATGCAAGAGCCGAAAATGCTGGACGATGCTTTCACTCTGGCTGAGTGGCTCGCAATACGCACGGAACGAAAGCGGGCACCCGCAAACGTATCGACGCGCGGAAAATCTGGCGAATCCGCTGTTCTCTTCGCTAGGAGGGATGTACGCGAAATGCAATCCCAGTCTCCTTCATCGGCGGCGTTGCGATCGCCGCAGACTCAGGGAATTTTAAAATCCGGATCGTATTATCCTCCAAGGGCTTCGAGCCCCGGACGAGAAGTGAGTACTGAGGGTTGCTCGCAACGCTATTATTGCCTGCGAGGAACAGGTTGTGCTTGCTGCCCCTGGAATCGCGCAGCGAAACGCGAAGGTGGGATCGGTAACGGATGCACGCCTCGCTATTGCTGTGCGCGTGGCACGGGTTGCGCATGTTCTCCTTGGAACCAATGGGCTCCCCGGCCCACGCGAGCACCTCGCAATGCTTCACCAGTTATCACGGTGTCGGAGAAGATAAAGCCGACCGACCATTTAAACTCGGCAGCGGCTCGCCCCGACAAAGCGGTGGCGGGCCATGCCGAAGCAACGAAACCGAAACTCTCTGTGAGGCTATTGACAACCACCGTAATCATCTCTCGTGGGGTGCACGATAGTATAGTCGAATCACCCGTGGTAAAAATGTCCGCCCCGGAGTTGAGTCACGGTTCGGACAATTTTTATCGCGATACGGGAAGTGACCTCAATCTCATTAAACTATCTGAGTTAAAAGATGACGTCATGGTAGATCCCAATAAAAGCACGGAATTTGAGGGATCGACAAGTGCAAAAGCTCCAACGCTGGGTACTGTAGAAATACATTTTCGCGATGAACCGACGATTTTTCACGTAGTTCGCTCCTTCCTAACTCAGAGTAATAAGGTACTCGGGAAACCGTACATGCGCCAAGAAAAAGCCGAAGTGGCCTTCCATCATGAAGCGCTCGTCACTATCGAAGACCCCATTCGGCCAAAACCCTTCTTGCGCAATCCCGAGGAATTCGGTAGAAACGAATCCTCACCCCAAGGAAAATCGGGAGAACGGGTTTTCTTATTGAAAGCGCGTACACGGACTCAAGTAGCTTTACCGGTAACCAATGTTGATTTCAAGGAAGGATATTTAGCTCGCGTGGAGGTTAGTGAAGGCTTATTCTTGGGTGATGCGCTTGTACTTCAGCAGAATGGTCAGTGTCACGTCTTGGCCGTTAACACTCGAGACGAAGATATAGAAATCGCCGTACAGCCTGTTGAGCTAGAGGCATTCGATTATTGCAGCTCCGAAATCTTCACGGAAACCGAATCGTGAGACGTTCAGGCGCCGCCGTCCACGGATCTGGTTACAGCGGTGTTAAATGCCCTCCGGCTCGAGGGTCACAACGACGTAGAGCGTAGGCACATATGTCGACTCCCAGAGGAATTCCCCGAGCGATTCAAGCTGCCGGGCAATAAGTTACCCTGCACTGACCGTGTCGCTCACAGAATTCCCACGACGGATGAACTACCGGTACAATACCGTTTTCCCATTGTCCATCGCGATGAAGTCGAGGAGCAGGTAAAAAAGGAGCTCGAAAACGACGTGATTGAGCCCTCTTAATCCCCACATAATTCACCCGTGTGAATTGTACCAAAGAAACCGGACTCGCAGGGTAGACCGAGAATGCGCATGGTAATTGACTTCCGAAGGTTGAACGAGAAGACAATCGCGGACGCCTATCCATTGTCGAATATTATTGATATCCTCGACCAACTGGGAGAAGCTCAATATTTCTCCACGTTCGACCTCGCGAGCAGATTCCAACAGATTCCAATGGATCCTGTCGATCGTGCGAAAATTGCCTTTTCAACGCCTAACGGTCATTACGAATACATTCGCATGCCGGAGGGTTTAAAGAATGCACCCGCGACCTTCCAGCGTCTCATGGACAATATATTGCGAGGGCTCCAGGGTACCGAATTGTTTGTAAATTCGCAAGAACACTGGAGGAACACGAGAAAAAGGTGCGTCGCCTTATGCATCGTCACACTGAAGCAAACCTCGCTTTAGAACCCGACAAGTGCGAGTTTCTGAAGAAAGAGGTTGCTTACCTCGGCCACATAATCGGCCGTAACGGGTTAAGGCCGGATCCGAAGAAACTCATCGCAGTAAAAAAATTCCCGATACGAAAAAACGCGAAAAACGTCCGTCAGTTTCTCGGCCGCACCGGTTATTATTGCCGCTTCATTCCGGACATTTCGAAAATCGCGAAGCCCCTCTTTGACTTGACGAAAAAAAACGTCAAGTTTACCTGGGCTAAGGAAGCGCGGAAGAGCTTCCGATTCTTGCGGAAACTGCTTTGTCAGGAGCCGGTACTACAGTACCCAGATTTCAACCGTCTTTTTATACTGACAACGGATGCTTCCGACATAGCAGTAGGGGGCTGTTCTGAGCCAAGAAAAAGCTGGACAAGATTTACCGATTGCTTATTTCTCTAAAATCCATAACGCACCTGAGCGAAATTATGCCACGACTGAAAAGGAGTGTTTGGCAGTCGTAAAAGCTCTCGACCGTTATGAACCGTACTTGTACGGGCAGAAATTCGAGTTAGTAACAGATCACGAGCCTCTGAAGTGGTGAGGCTCAATGAACGTCCCAGGAAAGAGGCTCATTCGATGGAGACTGAAACTACGCACTTATGACTACGAGTTTGTTTACAAACCCAGCCGGCTGAACGTCAATGCCGACGCGCTTTCTCGGAATCACGTGAACCCGAACGATGACGTAACATCAAGCGAGTCAGATTCTTCGAATGCCTCATGCGACCCAGCGGTCGAGTGCAATAAGGTATTGGGGCCAACTCGTCCCATAGAACCGACCGCGGGGCCCCGGCTAGGCTCCGACCCATCGCAGGATTATATTCCGAAGGGCGCCAAAATACAAAAACCGACCTCGTTAATCAAGAAGGTGCTACAAAAGGCTGCGGCAGCTGGAACTAGTGCCGTTGCCACCCGCACTCGGTCAAAGACGGGAGAAACTCCCGCCCCCGATACCGAGAAAGCGGGATCGAGCTCCGAGAATTCCGGTGTCCCTGTACGACGTTTGCATCGTACCATGCTTCGAGCGCCTCTATTGCCCTCTAAACGAGCGGTGAGAAAAAAGATAACGCCACGAGTAGAGAAGCCGAAACCCGACCCTCCGCCGGCGACTAAGACGGCCGAGGAAACGTCCGTGCTTGAAGGCCAAGCAGTGCTATTGCCAGACCCGACAAACAACGTTACGGACGAGAGTTCGCTAGAAGTCGATTGGCTCAGCGATAACCCCGCCGAGGCCGACTGTAAACTTACGTCAAAGACGTGACAAACAAACATACCGACGAAGGAAACGGACTCGCAAATCCCTTCGGTTAACGAGTTGCAAGGATCCTTAGAAAAATTCGAAAGATCCTTGCAGGAACTCGAAGAACGGTTTCAAGCCGGCGAGGCAACGGCCGAGGACGTAAACATCGCCGATGAAGGTTGTGACCATTTATCGGAGGAAGACACCGTAGACGAAGAGACGCGAGAACTATTGAATGAACTAGACACCTATGAGGTTAACGACGCGGAGCTGGCGTGCCGCAACGAAGCACTCGCTCGGCGAACCCACTTGGCAACGCAGGGCGAGCTCTCACAGAGTCAAGAGGGAGAGAGAGAAAGCGGTGAAGAAAAGAAGCAGATTCTCGCTCGCCCTCACACTCACCACGACTCCGTAATTGCCGCTCCTCTGTCAAACCGGCAGTCCTTGTCAACGCCGAGCGAGCGGCCAGATGCACGCTCTACTCCGTTCCCAGCACGACCCCACTTATCGCGCATACCAGAGGAGAGCGAGGGAGCGAAGCCACGGGCCCTGGAGTTAAATTCTACTCCCGGCACCGTACCCCCTGCCCTCGCGCTAAAACAACCGGTCGATTTCATGACACACGAAATCGCAAAGCAAACTATTGCTTGCCGCGACGATATCTGTGCCGTTGATTCCGATGATACACCCCTTGAACCTGCCCCAATATTAAAAGGTCCAACCGAGAGTGCGTCCACGGAAACGACAGATAAAAATCCATGAAAATAATATCGACCGTTATGGGAACGCGAAGGTCCCTAACATACCAACGCGATAACTACGTTCACTTTGTTAGCTCCGACGGTGAGCTGACAGCCCCCATCGGACGGCTATTAGTGGACTTAGGGCTCATCGACAGCCTAGCGATAAAGGCCGGGCCGCTTGCCCTCGGACAGGTCGCAATAACACCCAATGGCAAATACAATATTTTCAGCGTCGTCGTGAAAGAACGGTACTTCGACGAAACAACCTCGGAAGTTACGCGGCGAGCCCTGGAAAATTTGAAGGTAGTCCTGGAAAGCCGTAACGTGCAAACTATCTGCATTTCTCGGTCAGGAGATCTAACTGATGATTTGCCGAGCGGGAAAATTGTAACACTGATACACAATTCGTTCGCACACCCCACCATTAACGTGAAAATATGTTACGGGAAAATTACTCTCCCTCCGCCGGAAAATCGAACCGGTATCATTGCCGAGTTTCACGGGAGTCTAGCAGGGGGACACAAGGGGGTAACGAAAACTTATAGGAAAATTCGCGAACGTTTTTATTGGCCCTCCTTGCGAAACGAAGTACAGAATTTCATTCGTCAATGCAAAGAATGCCAAGAGCAAAAATTGGTACGCGCAAAGACTCGAGAGCCAATGCTGATTACAGACACCGCCGCCGATGTTTTCGAGAAGGTATCTCTTGATACCGTAGGACCCTTGCCCACGACGACCCACGGAAATAGGCACATATAGACCATGCAAGACAATCTGTCAAAATATTGTCTGGCAGAGCCAATACCGGACCTGAAGGCCACAACGATCGCCGAGGCCATAGCGCGCCGTCTGATAAGCCAGTTCGGCGCCCCGCGAGCGATACTGACTGACCGCGGTAAGTCATTCGTGAGCGGACTGCTGCAGGAATTGACAAGAATATTCTAAATAAAACATCTGACCACGTCAGGATATCGGTCGCAGACGAATGGTGCTCTGGAATGTAGCCACATAGTGCTCACTGAATATATTAAGCACTATGCGGAAAAGTACGATGACTGGGATCGTTTGTTGCCATTCGCTGAATTCTCATATAACACGTGCGTGCACGAGGCGACGAATTTCACGCCACATGAGATCGTCTATGGGAGATTGCCTCCGTTACCAAATCAATATCCCGTAGATGAGGATCTTAAAACCTACAATTCCTTCCTGATCGAACTCATTAAGCGACAGTCGGAAATCCGTGAGATAGCCGGGAACAATTTAATCAAGGCCAAGGAAAGTTCGAAATCCCTCTATGATCGGGATGTTCGGCCCTTCCCGGGGAAGGCAGGTGACCGAGCATACGTCCTCAAGGAACCGAAGAAGGGAAAGTTCGACGCGAATTATATCGGGCCGTTCAAAATAGTTACCGTTACGAATCAAAATAATGAAGTACTCAAAATACTAATAACGAGAGGACATACTTCCTCGCTGACACAACCTATCTCGCCTCTTGCCGAACCGCCGATAGGGAATTTATCTGCTCGATAGAGGCACCGGCACACGAGGTCGCAACAGCAACAAGCTGCGAAATAAACATGCTCACGCAACCCTCGCACGCCATGTACAAGAGGTGCAACGTTCGAGTGTTTAGACAGAGCGTGGACTTCTGGGCGCATCTGCCGAATCAAGGCGGCTGCCGGTACTCCCTCTGCCAACCGAAATCCCTACGAGTGCTATGCCCGAGCCTACTCGACCAACACACTGAGATACAGGGTGCTGGAATACTACACCTAAGCGCAAATTGCATCGCGCGAATGTGCTCAACTACGCTCACTGGCATTCGGGCATACGATCAGCCGGAAAGTTATACCTATCGACCCGAAATCCACCTCAATATAACGATATTTGCCCCCAATCTCGTCGAGGAAATAAACAACGCTCCGGACTCATACCCGACCACCGAGGATCCCACAATGAGAGCGGATGACGTCATGCACAACTGGGAATCAAGAGCATAGCGCAAGCCTGCCCCATGCGACAATGGAAGCCGGGTTACAGAGATCCGAGCTCCGACGACGCCATCCCAGTGAACGCGCTAGAGTCTTCTCAAGTGGCTACGAGGAATGAAGAGGTGATAAATGCCGAGACAAACAACAACAGCCTCGGGACAAAGTAGCCAGGCCCACAGTGTATCACTTACGCTGCCGATGCAAAAGGCATGAAACGATTAGGAACCCCCACCGCACAGGAAGAAAGAGTCCGAGGCTTGGTGGAAAATCGTCAAGAAACGGAGCTCATTCCTACTGCTCTCTCGACGCGAATCAGTCAAGGAAATAGTTCAAGTAATAAAAAAAAAAAAGAAAACCCGCGGTGTCTACACCGACAGAAGTACGAGTAGCCAACGTCCTGCCGTACACCTATCAATTAAAGTGTCCGGTGTGCTGTGTAACGGTCGTGAAGTGCAAGGGCATTTTCGAGTGCGCTATACGTCTCGCTAGAGGGGTGGGCCGCGAAAACCGGCGCCTCCGGCAAAGCCGGAACATACGCAAACCATCTGGGCACGTGCATTTCCGAGAACGAGGAGATCATCGAGCGAAATCGCGAGCGTGCGGGAGCGGAGTGGCGCCGAGCTAACTCCCACGCGAGACCAAGGCCCGTAACGACCTACCCCCCGCCGACCGCGCCGCATAATCTCGGGGCCCGTCGGAAGTGCGCACCGACATCGACCGTGACCCGAAGCGCGACCCGAAACGCGAACCAAAACGCAGACCGGAGGACCACCCGTGACGGAACCGCGCAGACAGTCCGGAACCTCGGCGTGCAAAATGCGTCGACGCAAAAAAGACAGATACGCGTGAAGCAGGGGAAATCGTATCCTTGCCTCTGGTACACCAGCTCTGATGATGAGAAGGAAGGTGAATCGCCTGAACCCGAGCGTGAGGCCGTGGAAGAGGGTCTCGCAACCAATACCCCCCCCCCCCCCCGTAAAAAAAAAGGATATGGGATTGATTCTCGCCGAGTATCTTGCCGAGTGACTCGGTGTATCTCGCCGAGTATATCCCCGAGTATCGCGCCGTATCTCGCCGAGTAGTTCGCCGAGTGCACTGTGCTCAGGCCAATATTCTTTTCGCAGCCTCCGAGAATCCCGAAGAACCGTTCCCAGTTTCTTACCGCGATTGTCGTGAAAGCCTCCGAGGAGCTTGGGGAACCGTTCCCAGCTTCTTACCGCGGTTGTTGTAAAACCCATTGTGAAGCTTGAAGAACCGTTTCTAGCTTCCCAACGCGATTGTCATAAAACACATTGGGAAGCGTGGAGAACCGTTTCCAGTATCCTACCACGATTGTCGTGACACCCATTGAGAAGCTTGGAGAACCAAACCCAGCTGTTTACTGCGATAATTATGAAACCATGTGTAAATGAAAGAAGAAGGAAAAGTACATTTCGTCAAATGGAAGGAAAAAATGAAAAACGAAGAAATATGCTTAAAAACCATTTTTTCCGGCGGATATGAGTTCCTCGAGCAAAGTTAGGCGCTATAATCCATCATTGGCGGTTGAATTTCGTTTAAGGTCCCAAAAATATTGTGGTGCACTGGGAAAATCTTGGATAGACAAATAAAAAGATATATGTGAGATATATCCAATACTTTCCAATAATTTTGGGATTGACTCCAATTTTGACCGCCAATAACATACAGTAGCAATTAACTTTGCCCGGGGAATTGATATCTGCCGAAAAAAATTGGATTCGAGCATTTTTCTTCGTTTTTCAAATTTTCCTTCCATTTGTCAAAATCTACTTTTTGTTATTCTTTCATTTATAAGAAGCTGGAAATAGTTCTCCAAGCTTTTCAGACGCTTTCACGACAATCGCGGTAATAAGCTGCGAGCGGTTCTCCAAACTTCTCAGACGCTTTCGTAACAAACGCGGTTAGAATCTGGGAACGGTCCTCCAAGCTCCCCAGACGCTTTCACAACAATCGCGGTTGGAAGTTTGGACAGGTTCTCCAAGCTTCTTAATGGGTTTCACGACAATCGCGCTGAGAAGCTGGGTACGGCTCTCCAAGCTTCTCAGAGGCTGCCAAGAGAATATTGGCCTAAGCACAGTGCACTATTCTCGGATTACTCGGCGAGATAGGGCGTGATACTCGGCGATATACTCGGCGAGGTGCGCCGAGTTACTCGGCGAGATACTCGGCGAGAATCAATCCTATATTCTTCTTTTTTACGCGGGCCCCTGCCCATCAGCACGGAAGGCAAAGACGAGAGAGAGGAGAAGAGAAGCCCGGCGCGACATAAGAGCGATAACGTGACGGGACTCGAGATCCCCTCACGCCCCAGCTGGGAGAACGTCGCAATTGCGCTCACAACGCTAATCGCTCTCGCAGCAGCCACGACCGCCGCCAGCATCCAGATTCCGAGGACGTCGCCGGATTTACCAACATGGGGAACAGCAACCAACAACGCCACACCCCCGTCGGGGATTTCGCTCATACGAATTCCAGCGAAGACCCCCCCCCCCCCCCCCCCCCCCCCCCCCCCCCCCCCCCCCCCCCCCCCCCCCCCCGAATGCCGACGATCCTCCCACGGTCAAGCCGGAAGACAACGGGGACGCCACCGAGCACCACAGCTCGACATCCACCGAGGGAACAACACCGCCCCCACCGTCCAGAGCGCTGTACCCCGGGGCAACGCCGACGCCGCCACCTTCCCCGTCGCACGAAGAAGAGAACCGCGACGAGGAAAAGTTAGAGAGAAGTGCCCGTGCAGTGGCCTCGGCAGTGGCCGCGCCAAAAACGTGCGAGAGAGAGTGAGAGCGCCGTGCGTGGGTCATGAATGAGAAAAGGACATGCGCAAATTAAACGGATAGCCGCGGACAACGGATATGTAAACATAGACATAAGGAATAGAAATAAGGTGAAGGAAGAACGGACGCATTGAGGCCGCTGAGGCCCCTAACGATGCATTGACCCGTAAATCGTGTCATCGGGGTCGATGACAACCCAAGGGGAGAGGGGTGTTACGTTCCGGCCGAGGCTCGGAAGAATGTCCGAGCCTCGTCGGGAACGACACACGGGCCCCAGCGAACATGCATACAGACGAACGCACATACGCGCGCGTTTGCCACGCGCTAGAGTCACTCGAAACCCTCGCGCCGAGCAAACGAAATGATAATACACGAAATTTGAATCGCGATCGGGAGTTGCAGAAAATTTAATATCATCCCTTCTTGGCCTTTCCGACGGCGATTCTGTCGCAGTCGGAAAGGATAGAAGGGAAGTCAGCAACAACCCAGGAAAAACACGCGAGAGTTATACGAAACCGCCACGAATAAATACCGCGAATTCAGAAATTCCCTTTTAGGCTTCTCCCGAAAGCGACTATCTCGTTCGACAGCGAAGACGGGAAAAGACGGATCAGTCTTCTTCTGAAAACCGTAGCGTCCGCTCCAGAGGAAGCTCCGCGTTGGTGCTTAGCACCGTGCCAGATAAATCTTGCGTAATTGGGCGATCGGTGTTCTCTACCCGACCCCCCCGCTCCCCTTTATTTTTGTTTGTCGGTAATTGTTTGGCTTTTTGCGTGGTCTCCTCCGGTGGTTGCAAAATCTTTTCCTTGACGGTCTCCATTGGAACGGTATTTGGGTGTTCTGGAGTTTTTGGTATTTCTTCGTCTTGAGGTTGTCGGTACGCGGACGCTTGATTGTCGTCTGAGTTACCAACATCCTCTTGAAGCGTTAGCTTTTTCCTCGGGACTGGATGTACCAGAATTTTCGTCGCTTGATGCACAATACCGAGGTTGCGGAGATTTATCAAAAAACATTTTTGGGTTTTTTTTTGTAATTTCTGTACGCCTGAGGGCTCTAGAGCTGACCTCCCGTCACGTTGTTCCCTGAGTTAGAATTCGGGGATCTTTTGAGGATGTTGTACAGCGCTTGCTCGATTTGCGCGAGATTGAAGTCACTGTTTTGTGAATCGCGATTTCCTCTATCTCTAGAGTCATTGCGACTGTCTCCATCTCGAGAGTTACCGCGTTGCCTTGAGTTGTTATGACCTTGTGAATCGCTGCGATCTCGAAAGTCGTCGTGATCGCGGGAATAGTCAGGCTCAGATCCACCGCGTTGTCGACTACGCGAGTCATTCGAACTACGCGACGTATCCCTGCCGTCCTTACGTGAGTTTCAGCCGGGCGAGTTGTCTCGTGAATTCTGCGAGTCGCTTCTGTCAAGATCTCGAATATTATCGCGGCTGCATCCAGCGCGCGATTTTGACCGATTGCGTCCTCTCGGATTGGTAGCACTAAGCCGTCGGTTTTTTCGGCGATTTTCGACGTAGTTGCGAGCGCGTCTCACCGAATTACAATCAGATGTTTAGTGAGCGGCGTTGTCTCCGTGTATTTCGCAAAATTTAAATTCGCGATTATTGACAACATCGTCCATCTCGTCGGATATTCACGTGAATCCAGCTGTTGCTTGCGTTTCTATTTCGATTGTTTTCTCTTGATGGATTCCCTGCCTGCGAAGGAATTCCGTCTCGATTAAGGGGGCTGGGTCACCTAAATTATTTTAAAAATCGATTAAATTTTTTTCTGAAAGTACATACTGTGTACTACCTACACACCAAATTTGAGATCGAAATTCCAAAAATTACCAGAATTAGAAGCATTTTAGTAAGATAACAAATAATTATTGCATGCATTATTGGAAAATTGTGGTTTTCGATGATATAAAATTCTGAAAAAAAGCATGCATATTGAAGGTACCTAAAAGATTAAATTTGCAATATAACAATTCCAAAATGTTATTAACAAATTAATGAAAAAAAAAAAAAAAAATAGTTCCACCAATCTTCTAGCTATCTAACTTTTTTTTTCAATGAAAATGATTTGTTTATTTTCTTGAATATGTCTGAATTGTTTTAGATTTTTAAATTCACTTTGAATTTTATGATTTTTCACCATTTTTTCCATATAAAAAAATTCAGTCAATTTAGAAATCGAAAAAAATTCATAGGCATTCAGAAAAATAACCAGATCATTTTCATTAAAAAAAAAGTAGAATTCCCGAGAAATTTGTTGTATTTTATAAAAATACGTTCGGTCGGTAACGATTTACCGACCCTGCGGTCGTTACTTCCAATCGATGCGAGTTAGATTATCGCCGCTACCGCGCTTCGTCGAGTCTACGCGGTCTACGCTACAGCGGCGTACTACGGCAGCCATGATTTTCTTACTCGATCTGTCAATCGCGTAAAAAACCGGCATCCGGAAAATTGCGATTATCGATGTGCACGGTGGTTATAGTTTTTGTGAATGAACGTCATAGATACTACAATTTCCAGTGAAATGGTGAAAATAATATTTGTGCCGTGACAGTATCGAAAAGCACCAAATCTTGAATCGATAAGCTATTTTCAAAACGTCAACGGCGCGACAATATTTTTTCCGGATTTCTCGATATCTTTTCATTATCATGTTATTCACCTCGACAGTTTTTTTTCCTAATTATTTTTACGAATTTTTTTTGTGATAAAATAATGTATTGGTGAATTAAATCATTTTTTTTTGTTTCAATGAAAATTGAAGTTCAGTTTTTCATGCGACAAAGTAATTTCTTTTTGGGTCACTAAAGTTGATTACCTTCATTAAACTTTGAAATTCATTTCCCGACAAGTATATTTCTCTTCGCTTGTCGTAGCTTTCAGACCAGACGAGTCAACGGATCGTGGCGTTTGAAGTCTCATTTTGTTCGCAACAGTAGTCATTCCCGTCCGAATGAGGGAATTCAGGATGCGGGGTCAAGTCAAGTTGTCGTTACCTATGTTATACCCCGAAACCGTACGCGAGTACGTCCGAGGTTGCGATGGAGCACCCGAGGCGTACGAGCGCTAAATTGAAACACCAGACGTACGGTGGATAGGTTGAGCAACCGATGCATCGAGCGTCCGACGCTCGATCGCGGTCAGCATGAATGCCGAATCGGCAATTGCATCGGCCGGCGCCTGGATTCCGCAACGACGTGAATCCAGAGCGCCGAAAGATGAACATTTGACAAAGATGTTTAAAAATGATGTTTAATAAGCAAAGATGCTGCTGACGCGCTCGCTTTACTTTATTGACTATAAAGTACGGGCGCGGGCTCACAGCATCATTCAAAAAGTTATCCGACACCGTGCGACTGGTTGTGCGAGTAGACAGACCCGAGGAAAGGGTTTCGTAAATAGTCTAAACCTATCAAGTCGGACATTGGTCCGACGCACTGTAAACATTGTATTTCTAAAAAGTGGAAAGCGTTCTCAACGCTTAATAAAGGGACACGTTGATTCTACAACCTTTCTCGTGAGTTATTGCATTTGCCAAGGGTTCCAACCCTTAACTGGTATTCCCGAACAGCGTTCTGTAAAGGGCGCAGTATCACCGGGCTCGGAGTAGCTACCCGAGAGTCGGCGGTACAACACCTGTTTTTATACTTTTTCTCCAAAATCCAAAAAACATAGTTTTTTTTCTCACATTATAGCTTGTCGTTCCACCCGGAGAGCATGTAAAAAAAATCCCACAATCAGACCGGAATGACTATCGGTGCGAACAAAATGACACCTCAAAAGCCAAGATCCGTTGACTTTTGTGGCCCGAAAGCTACGACAAGTGATTTTTTTACAATTTGGTCTCACAGCGATACCAACCGCTGAATGGCTCCAGAAAAATTCAAAAAAGTAGTTAAGTATATGTATTTTATGTGGGTAGAGTTCTGCTTGATTTCACATTCATAATCAAGCGAAAAAAAAATGAAAAAAAAAAATTGATTATTTAGGTGACTCAGCCCCCTTAATTCCGGTGCCGTAATGGCTTCGTCAATCGATTGCAACGTTTTGTGTGTAAGTAAATTGCTTATTTGATTGGAAAGTCCGCGGATGTACGCTCTTATGATCACTTTATTTACTTTGTTACGTCGCGAATCGTGAATTCACATGAGGAGCCGCCTCATCTCGGTCAATCAACTTAATGATTTTACTCGTTATCGAAGCAGCTACGATTCGCGAATGCCTCGTTTTGAGCCTAACCACGCGGAAACTGCACGGGAAGAGGCTAGAGCACATCCGCGTATTGAAATAATACGAGTTCACGCATCCTCACCGAGTGGGTGGAGTGTCTTGACAATAGGGACAAAAATATTCCGTCGGCTCGATTGGACTTTCGGATTCGAGCTCCGGAGTCGACGGAAGGGTTACGCGGCGGAAAAAGTTTAAAAATTGAATGTATAAAATGGTAGCAACTACTAAACAAACTATGAGACAAAACACGAGAAAAATCAAAACGATCATAAGACTATTCATTTTTTAAGCCGATTGTAATCTACTTATACTCGTCGGGGTCCCAAAAGCGAAAGGGGTACTTCAACGCGCGTTACGATATTCGGAACTACCGAGATCGATCTATTATTTAACGTTCGAACGTTATTCCGAAATCCGAATAAAAAGAATTACAACAATCGCGAACAAACAAAAGTTGAGAAACACGATGACCGCAACTGTTTTGCTTGAATCCGGTGACTCGAACATTTTAAATAACACGCACAGGAATATTAATCAAACACGGGAAATACGTCGATCACGATTAATTAAATTCTCACCCGGGAAAAATTAATGGGATTGACGGCATAGATCGCACCGAGTTGGGCTGTCGATAGCTTGGACACTCGCGATAATCCGAAACGATTTGAGGGAACGCGTAACTTGGTGAACGATTATTGAAAAAATTATACCGAACACGAAGGTGAAAAGGATAAAGAGATATCCATACATGTTAAATAAGGCTCACTTGTACAAAGGAACGAAATTGCAGATAATGCGAAAAAAAAAATATTCGACTTACCGAAAAGAAAATAAGTATCCGGAGAATATAAGAAACGAAGAGGTTGCTGGTGTTGCGGCTGGTCGGTGGATCGCTGGTCGATGTTACCCTCGGCGCGACGAGAAATTTGCCGAGCGGTCGAAGGGTTGTTCGAATAATTTTCGAAGAACACACAAACTTTCACAATAGTTGGCTTTTATTTAAAAGCACACACACAAAACTCCAAAGATCAATACAAAAGATAAAACTAAACAAAATGTCAAACTTCACACAAAAATAAATTTTCGAAGACAAACTTTTTTAGAAATATCGGAAAACTGACAAGGATTCGTCGTCGGTGAACTCCGGAGAGGTAATAACCCTGACCGGAAAAAATGTTGAGTACTGTGCATAAACAGCACCGAGAGGGCTCCTTTTTATACCTTCGACTTAAGATGACACATGAGGTATGGGAGGGGCCAGCGTCTTAGTTTAGGCGTGTTTTTCCCCGCCTCCCTTGTTCTCCCTGTCGATCCATCGATTTTTCATTACAATTTTTATTTAACGATCTCGGTGCGGATTTTTAGTGTGTTAGTTAATAATTTGTTTCCTTGATCAATTTTAAGGTTTCTCGAATTTGAATGGACTCTCTAAGTGCAAATTTACGCAAATTAGAATTTTAATTAATGAAAATATTCTTGAAAAAATAGTAATTAATTAACAAAACCAAAAATAATTATTAAAATAATCTTATCATTATTGTACTATATATTGACGTTCCTATTCTTGCGTTCCAACGGACTTTTCAACATAATTATTGGTTATTGATTGCTGTCGACCTTGACAGATTAATATATAAATGAATTTAAATTTCGCATAAAATAACAGAAAATTTACCGATTTCTTTCATAATTAATTTTTGTTCGTGTTTTTAAATCTTTCCTGATAATTTCCGAATTTAATTAATTAATTAATTAATTAATTAGTTTATACAAGTCTTTCCTTTTAACAGAGAACTATCAATTTCGAGCTATAGTTTTTCAACATCCATAACGTTTTAGTATTGTTGCTACTGATTTTATAATAAGTTCCGGATTATTTAATAATTTTTAATTGTTCGAGCTTTGTTCTTTCTCTATCCCTACCCTAGCTGGGAGAGTATCTTCGTGCCTCTTGGTTTTTTTCGGCTTGCCTCCTATTGGTCTAGATAATTCATTTATTGCCACAGGGTGGGCCTTCCCGGTCACCTCGGGCGTCTAGTGGCTGGCGGGTCCCTGTCCTACTCGCCTGGCGTGATCACGTGCGCCGCTCTGACTCGCGAGCCCAAGCCATCCACCCAAGCCAGCGACCCCTCCAGGGGTGACACTTGGCGTTCCTTGTTCTCGTGGGCCACACGCACACGATCGCCTTTCTCTGTCTTTTTCTCTTCCTCTTTACCACGAAGACTATGCTGATACAAAGGTTCCCTCCGTCGTTGCTGAATAGCAACCACGTGTACTCCTCTGTTCTTTTTCTCAGCGTAGCGATTTCGTCAGCCATGAATCGGCGACGCAATACGATCTCTCTCTGTTTCGACCCGGAGACCACTTGACTTTATTTATTCCATCTCGAATGTTTGGAAGAGTCTCTCCGAGCTAGTTTGGGCGAACATTTCCTGTGCAATGCGATATTCTTTTTGAACGCTAAAATTTTATCATCTCCTGTTTATCCTAACTGCTCAATGACTTCTTGGAGCTCAATATTTAAAAAAAATCGAATCTTCCGAGGCGTGAGATCTTTTAGCTAGATGTTTAGTCTATGAGTAATACGAAGATAAATTTGAACTGAACAATATGCCTTGCGATTCGATTTTTCAAATTTAAATTTTTATGACGGGAAAAGACCAGAACGATTCTCGGATAATAACCAGGTAGTTCGCAGGTACCGGGCATTTTTGGCTATAAATCGCAAATGGGAAATTACGCGGAAGGATATAAAAAATATAATTCAAAATAGTGTAAAAGGATGACCGGACCCAAGATTTTCGTACATACGTGATTCTACGTTAATCAGTTAATTCGCGAGCTATCGGGAATCTCTTTAAACGGACGTTTTTCGGGGCTGTAAGGGTTGTCCAGGAGGTGCTGCACTCGTCGGAGGAAGTCGGAAGTTTTTCGGCATCAATGGGCCTGAAGCATATAGTTGACCCGAGGTGTCGGTATCGTCGCTCGGGGTGTTGATTTTCTCGCTGCGAAGTCATCGGGCGCTCGTGTATATGAGCGTCGACGCCTCGTAGTATTGGTGGGCTCCGGCGGACACAAGCGCGTCGAGCCTTAGCAACAGTCGCATCCCTTGGTAGTCGGCTGGCCCCTTGTACGTGAGCCGGCACTTCTTGATAGTGTTGGTGCCTTTCTTTCTTTGCGTTACTGCCACGCGCTCGGTGTTCATGATCGAGCCGTGGTTTCTCGCTCTTAGATAAGGGCCTCTTGGAATGCTCGAGCAACTCGAGCGGGTGGATGCTGTTGATTTTTCTCGATTTTGTCGAGCGATGACAGAATTATTTTAATGGCTTCGGTGGGGCGGGTCTCGAAGAATTTTAAAGAATTCTCGTATTTTGAGACTCCTACGAAATTTCTCCCACCCACGCAGCATTATGAGACATTTTTCCTCAGTCTTCCGTTTCCTCTCCGCGAGTGTGCAGCTCCTTTCTCGGTTCAGTCGAGGAGCCGCGCGAAAATCCGCAAAGAGATCCCGAAAGTGCGTGACGTAACAACTTCGTTTATTCCGTGCGCTAGATATTGCGATTGAGCAGAACCGTTTGGATGAGGTAAATAATTTTTGTTGAAGTGAAAAAAATGGTCTTAATGACGTCAATGATTTTTGTTATAAAAAAATAATGGTTAAAACGATGTAATTTGTATTCCCCAAAAATAAAAAAAAAAAAAAGGTACGCCAAGTACGTGAAAATTCTGTTTATGAAAATTATTCAAAAAAAGAAGTAAAATTATATGGGCTAAGTGTAATACAAGAAACTCTTCAATATCGCAAAAACTACTGTCTCTTTCATGCAAAAAAAATGGCTGTAAATAATTGGCATTCCAGTGTTTGCAAGCATCACAATAAATCGCTAGCTGTGGAACGCCAATTACTTACAGCCATTTTTGTTGCATTAAAAAGACAGTAGTTTTTGCAATATTGAAGTGTTTCTTGTTTTACACTTGGCCCATATAATCTCACTTATTTTTTTGAATAATTTTCGTAAACAGAATTTTCACGTAATTGGCGTACCTTTTTTTTTTCAAACTAAATTTTTGGGGAATTTCATTTCTTATAGAAAATCCAATAAAAATTCGACAAAACTGTCAGTGTCGACGTAATAATAATAAAAAAAATAACAACCACAAAAATACGCATATTTTTCGAGCCAAACTCGAAAAAAACAGTCCGTGTCGACGTGAAAAATAACAGCCGACAGCTGAGCCCCTGTAGCGACGAGCGTGCCACCGCGCAGATTTTTCGTCGAACTGATGTAGATAGTTGACATATATATTTGGGACATTTTTATAATCGATCGGGCCCTGTGAACCTTTCGGTCCCAATATCTCAGAATCGGCTGAACCAATCGATTTGTAAATAGGCTCTTTGAAAAGATTGGCCCTGAATTATTTAATAGAACTGGCGTTTAAAATTCGTGTCGTTGTACCGTTCCTGAGATATATCGATCGAAAGTTTCACTTCCGGCATATTGGCGTATTTATACACGGTAGCGTTACGCCACGAAATTTTTTTTATTTAGTACTTGGCGTCGAAACGCTACCGCGTCTCTTGATTTATAAACCTGACATATTCGCTTACTTGGTATAAATAATTTTGGTTAAATTAAAATAATAATTTGATTGACAAAAATAGTTTTGCAAAGCAAAAAGAATTGTTTAATTGAAGTAAATACTATTTTTGATTAAATTGAAATAACGGTTGAATTGTTGAAAATAATGTTTTGAAGTAAAAATAATTGATTAGAGACGGTGAATCATTCTTGTTAAATTGAAATAATTGTTCAAATAGGATAAATGATTTTTGAGAAATTAAAAGAATTATTCAATCTGTGAATGGTTGTTGAAACGTTGAAAATGATTTTGTAAGATGTAAATAATTGTTTAAACGTTATAAATAGTTTTTGGGAAGTTCAATTAATCGTGTAAACGTTGCAAATAGTGTAACGGTACGCTTTTGGAGTCTTACAGAACTTTGCTCCGCAGCGGCGTTATGTGAATTTCTTTGCTCACTTTTGTGTGAGGGCAGGTGTTGTAAATTATAAAACTGTAATGTTGATTCGAATTGTCAACGATTATTGAGATTTATTCTATAAATGCCGTTGGTAGGATACAATATTTGTGTTTCATTTATTAACTTGATTTGATTTGCGATTCGGTTTAATAGCGAGACAGACCGAAGGGTTATTGTATTGAGGGAAATTTGGATGCCTGATTCTACTCTACTCGCTTCTTATTGGATCATAGAACTGCGATAGCGGTCGCCGAGTTCCCCAAGGCTGATGAAGTTGCTGACACTAGGTTTTTAGGATAAGGTAAACCCCGACCGAAAACAGTCGCCAAGGTCCCCCAAGGCAGTCGTCGGCGATCGTGTTCGGATTGGAAAAAATGTTTCAAAAAGGGTTGGCTGTTCGCTGCAAAAAATAAGATAATTAATTAATTGATGAATGGCCGACGATTCTTCCTTTTCGTGGATTGGATTGCCGGCGTAATATTCCCCTCGCTTCTTCTTAGCGTCGGGATTCTGTCGAATAGAGCGACGCTCTATTCGAAAAGCAAAGATGATTTAAGCGTTCAACTAGAAAAGATTTCATCTAGTTGAAAGATCGATTTTCGCACTCAAGATCAAACGTGCCGGAGCCGCGCATGAGTATCGTCCTGTTGTGAGAATAGGACCGAAGTGATTTCCGGGCTTTGGCGCGGGCCTTTGATACCCGAGCGCGTGACGCTAAAATTGCGTCAGATGATGCAAGTTGCACGCCGAGATCTTCTGTCCCGTGTTATTGAAGGCCGTGGCGTTCTGACACGGCTGATGCAAGTCGGGCGTCACGGTGACGCGAGAGCCACGGGAAAATATCTCAATCGAGCGTTCATGTCGATCTATGAAACGGTCGATAACATTACGTACTATCCTATAGTAATTGAACGAGTACTCTGATTTTACCATATGTCGATTTTCTTTCAGTTTCTTTATTGCGGCGAGATTCTAACCGTCTCAATAGTTTTTGGGAAATGCAGATAATCGTTTTGTTGTACCGCCGGAGCTTGGGTGATCAGTCCGTGCTCGGCGGTTGAGATATTATCTCTGAAGATTTTGGGATGTTACCAGTAAGGGGTTGGAACTCCAGTGAGGACCATAACTCGTAGGCGCAATAACGATTTATTGTGAAAATAGATAACAGAGTAATCAACAATTTCACTTTACAATCTGCCAATTTTCCACACAACGTTACAACGTTACTTTACAAAACAATTTCAATACTTAATTCCGCACTCGGGATCCAGGTCCGAACCTCACCCGCCAGTGCCACTTAATCCGTTCCCTTGCCCGGAACACTCTATGTTACCTTTTGGATTCCCATACCGAATCCCAGGGACCAGACGCACAGTTTCTCGAGTCGAATGCTCGAGTGTCGAATGCTCACTCCCGTATCATTATATATCGGGCGAGAGCGTCAGCATTATTTATTAGGCAAAACATTATTTCTTAAGGCCTTAGGCCACCCTAGAATTTTCGAAAAATCGATTTTTTTTCCTTTGTTTGAAAGGGTCCCTTAAGGCCTCAAAAATGATGTCCTAAAATATTATGGCCGAGAAAAATCTTTAAGTACACCGTTTTCGCGTTTTAGTACAAGGCCGTCTGGTCCGCAGCGAGTCCCTTTTGTTAGCGCTACCGAGAAGGGCGCTAGATGAGCTATCTATTTATTATGGATTAGCGATTCGTAGATACAGTGATTCAGTCGAGAACATGAGAAGCAGTATATGGGCTACACCGGATCACAAATTATCTACGGAAGCCAAACCGCAGCACGACAAATGTGCTATTGGAGAGGATTCATAGTGCTCGTGGCAACGCGCCAAAGCGACGAATACTTTGGCTGAGTACAAACACAAGCCAGTTCTTCCAATTCAAGTCTATGAAGCTATCGAACCAATCTATGAAGAACTGACCAATCGAGATCTTCTAACTCGATGCATCGACAGTTATACGCAAAATATGGATTTGGAAATCGGCCCGAACAGCTACGAAATGTGCATGGAGATCGACAAACAGCGCATAAAGCTTGCAGATAGATCGCTATCAGACCGGGTGAAAGAGGCCAGAATCGCTGCAAGATCAAGCAGAAAAGAAATGCAAGAGCAGGAAGATAATCCGGAAGGCCAATTGTATGGGGCAGGCATCGCAGATTAAAGGTATTGCAAAATTATTCATGATCTTCTACTACTCAAAACTTTAAACGCGTTTATCTCAAAACTACATTTTTGTAGTTGGCCGGAAACATAACCCAGACAATTTTTTGAACCGATTGACTTGAAATTTAGAAAATATCTTCGAAAATACATTGTCTATAGAAGTACGTAGGATTTTTTTTTATATTGCATACTTAATTCGTTATTAACAATTATCTGACGATTTTTTAGGCAAATTTTTCACTTTCCACTTTAGAAGTGCGCTATTTTGTCAAAAATCAATATAACGAAAAAATCCTACGTACTTTTCTAGCTTATACTATATATAATAGACAAAATTCAGGCCCTAATCGTGATTTATTAAATTACAGGAGCTGTTATTCCGGCCCTGGAGCATAGAAAAAAAAGACGTCGTCGCAAAAACGCAGTACCACCGCCATTTTGAAATAAATTGCCTCAAAAAAAATATTGTATGCAGTTAATGATATGTATAAGAAAGTCCCATTTCTGTAATCTTGATTTATTTCGTAATATTTCTGAAAAGAATTCCCAAAAAAGCCTATTTTTTTCGGCCTCTATGGTGGCCTAATGCCTTAAAACTCCGCTTTTCATTATTTACTGTTTATTTTTCGTCGGTCCAGATTCCGTACGTCCACGGAATATGGAGGCTCCGCGCCACTTAAACTTCTGACGCGCTGCTCTACTTATCAGCGATCGAGAATCGCTCGATGCGTCGATTGCTCAATCGCCCGCGATGCGCTCGATTTCGGTAATTGTATTCGCGCACGGCTCGCCTGCTGCCCGCATACCTCGGTTGTTGCGCAATGCATCTTGCGACAACGACCGGCATTCCCGGGGTACAACAGTTTAATCGTTGAAAATAGTTTTTGGGAAATTAAAATAATCGCTTATACGTAAAAAATAATTTTCGGAAAATTCAAATAATCGTTTAAACGTTAAAAATAATTTTTGGAAAATTCAGATAATTGTTCAAAAATGTTAAAAAATAATTTATGCAAAATTCAGGTAACTGTTCAAAAATGCTTAAAAATAATTTTTGCAAAATTCAGATAAATGTTTAAAAATGTTTAAAAATAATTTTTGCAAAATTCAGATAATTTTACAAAAATGTTTAAAAATAATTTTTCAAAATTCAGATAATTTTACAAAAATGTTTAAAAATAATTTTTCAAAATTCTGATAATTTTACAAAAATGTTTAAAAATAATTTTTCAAAATTCAGGTAATTGTTCAAAAACGTTTAATTTGTTTTACGTAATTCACTTTATTTTTGCGAAGGGCGAAAAGCGTGAAATTGTCGGACGAAACGAGCGAAGAAAGCGAAGCGTACCTGTCGCATGCACGGTCGTACGTTGTTATTTCGACTGCATGCGCGACAGAGATGCCGCTTTACGCTTTTGAAAAAACGCTTTTACGCTCGGTTCCCGGTTTTTTTTTTCGAAGCTTGTTTTTTTGTTTTTTCACTTATTAGAAAATGAATAGGTACTTACATCGTCACTACGAGGAGGGAGACAAATTTGTACATATGTTGGGTTTTTTTTTCGGTTATTTTCGTCCTTCCTTCCTTCCTTCCTTCCTCCATCCTTGGCTTTTTTTTTCTCTCTCCCTCTCACTCTCGAATGCGTTCCTCCTGTCGATGTTTTCGCGCTTGTATCATCGTATTCCCCTTTTTTTTAAACTTTGTTGCGAGGTAACGCCGGCAACTTCGACGCGATAGCCAGAGGAAAGGGTTAGGAGGTTCGCGAAATAAGTAGAAGCTAAGCACAGTTTTAACAATAACAATAACCAAATGAAGCGTTTATTGAAAGCAAGCGATAGTATAGATAGTAGATACTCTACTGTTTTCGGCGGGCCAGTGACCCGTGCGGAGTCGGGGAACCGCGCGTCCGAGGTCCCCGAGAGCGCGACGAATATTATTTTCGCCACGCTCGCGATATTGTCGCGAACAAACTGTGATGCTGACTTCTCACTGTTGTCACTATTTTTTTTTTCGTGTATTTTTATTTCACTGTTGTTTGGTCACTGTTTTTTTTGTGTATTATTTTTTTTCACTGTTTTCTTTTACTATTTGCGTTGTCGCGGTAATCGCGGTTGTTGTTGTTGTTTTTTTTTTCAAAGAGAAAGAAAAAGGGTTTCGAATTTTTTTTTTCTGGAATCCGAAACACAAGAAAAAGATTTTAATTGAATAACGCGGACGCGTATTTTAGTTCGAACACTTCTGACACCATGTAAGGATCGCCAGATCGCGGTAAAATAAATTGAACTCGTTTATTTCTCGTGCTAGATTCTATCGTTTTATTGGTCGTAGCATTGGACGAGGAACGTACCGTCTTACAGCGAAGGCGGATGGTCGTAGACTAATCAAAAAGAGCGTCAAGGCAAAGGGTCTCGATGCTCATTGCTAAGCGCGAGAGGTATTCCTTCGCGCTGATAACAGTCGCCACGCGGTGGCTTGACCGTTGCCGTGAGACCACCGTGGTATAGTCGCTTTCACGGTAAAGTCGCTTTTATTTGAAACAATACTCCGAAAAATATAATTTGTAACGGGTCCTTGCAATAAAAATTTCGAACAAAAATTGTTCGGGCGCCGCGTTACAGTATGATGACGCCCTGCTTGGTTTCCCTCCGTCGTAATTACCACTTGGGCGCCAGGTAACAATATCACCCCGTGTTACCTCGGGTTTCGCACTTCTTTTCCGTTCCTCTCTCCTTGACGGCTAGCTAAGGGTGCAGTTCGGGCAATTCAACAAATTCACACACACACACAAAATAAATTAGCGTTGTGCTCGAGACCGTCAGTTAAAAAGTG
This sequence comes from Ischnus inquisitorius, assembly GCA_963924025.1. Classification (NCBI taxonomy): domain Eukaryota; kingdom Metazoa; phylum Arthropoda; class Insecta; order Hymenoptera; family Ichneumonidae; genus Ischnus; species Ischnus inquisitorius. Next base: position 20,019,791 of record OZ001244.1, read on the forward strand.
TGACAAGTACTATTGGCTTTTATTCAACAATTTCGCAAATTGGACAAAAGATTTCTTACGCGAAGGCTCGCAGCGAATTATCTACTACTACGCGAATAATCGACGCGGGATCGCATCGAGCTCCGCTCGAGCGATCACACGGTATCTCGGCAACGAGACGGAAACGGGGAAGCCACGGACGGCAACCGCGTGTTTTTACAATGAGAAAGAATCGGGCACCACGTGCGCCTACCTTGTACAATCCTATTCACGCAGTCCCGCAAATGCGGCTTGAGCCCTCGTATCTCCACGCCTTGGAGATTCGCCGATGCTTCTCGACCTCGTCGAGAGTAACCGAATTCACGTAATTCGCCGCTTCACTTCTCGATACAATACAAAACTCTACTTCCACAATAGAATCGTCGCTGCTTAGTCTAAACGGCCTATCCTGCCTACGCTCGGCGCGAGAGTGTCTTCTCTCTCGTCGCGGGCCACACTCGGGCGTCCAGGAGCGGGGATCGCTCTCTCGATCTCTCGCACGACGCCTCGTGCGTACCGTCGTTGGCTCTCTCTCCGCGGAACTCGCGTCGTTGCCGAATTCTCGCGTTCTTCCTGTAAGTTACGAATAACGAGCCCTTCGGCAGTATCGACAAATATTTTCATACTATTTCGGCCCGGCGTGACGGTTGCGCGACGTTGCGCGATCTCGCAAGACTCTCGCGCGCGTGGATATGCGAGCACGTTATCGTGCCTCGTCACAAATTATATGCTCAACGACCGTGGGCCCGAGACTCCTTGCGCGATGCAACTCTAGACTTTTTTTTCTGCCATCGCAGACAGAAATAATTCCGAGGTTTTCTGGAATGACGGGAAAAGAGCGGAAGCATATAGAGAGAATCTGGGAGCAGGAAAAAACTCATATTCTGAGTATACTCCAGTTCATTCGAATTCTATGTTGCGACGCGTGCTGGATTTAATTCTCTTTCCCATACTACTTTTTTTTTGTGTTCCCTCACAAAAAAACCTTCAAAGTCTTTGACAACTCAATAAATAAATTATATTCTATTAAGGGGGCTGGGTCACCTAAATTTTCAAAAAAATCGATGTTTTTTTATTTTTCTGAAAGTATATACTGTGTACTACCTGCACACCAAATTTCAGACGAAAATTCCGAAAATTACCAAAGTTAGAAGCATTTTAGTAAGATAACAATAACATTTCTGCATATATTATTGAAAAATTGTATTTTCTCGATGGTATAAAATTCTGGAAAAAATCATGCATATTCAAGGTATGTTATTGTTGGTCTAACGGGTTGTGGTCACAACTCCACCGACACTCAGGCCTATTGGCCCATTGTATACCCGTGCCCTAGTTGTCCACGTTGTGCTCCTCAGACGCGGAGCTACAACGGACGGGCGTTTATTTCAGGTCTTTTCCCTAACTTCGCACCTTTTTCTGCGACTTGACACCTTACTCATAGGGATTACCGGTTGCACAGGAGCCTCGGCCAGTCCCCTGGTCCCCAACAGGCAATCCTTTCGTGGGCCTGCCGGGCCGTCCAGGGGCCCCTTCCGGTCTCCCGGGGTGCCTCCCGTGTCCCAGCGACCCTACTTGGGATTGCCCGATGTCTCCAGGGTATCTTTGCCAGGTCCCGGGCCCCCACGCATCATCTTATGTAGTCAGCTGGGGATGTGGTCGGCCTCCTTAGAGCCCCAGGTTGAGGAGGTAAGGCTTGTGTATTCTGGGATGTCGCCTGGTATGCCTAGAAGCATCGTTGTGACCCACCGGAGCCCGAGCACGATAGCTTACACTCAGGCCAGGGATAGCTATTGCGAGGCGTCGAGTCTGATAGATTCGACGTCTCGGGCGATGGGTACGCTACGTCCCCTACGCCGGTGCGGGTCTCAGGTTCGACTCCCGACGTCGGAGATTTTTGGCGTCGGCGAAAAACCTGTCCGAATCCGGGAATCGAACCGTCGACCCTTCCGATGCTTAGGTCTTAGAGGCGAGCACGCTAACCACTAGACCACCGCATCGGTTATTCAAGGTATGGAAAAGATTCATTGTGCACAATAATAATTGCAAAAAGTTATTAACAAATTAATGAAAAAAAAAATAGTTCAACAAATCTTCTGGCACTCCAACTTTTTGTTTAATGAAGATGATTCGTTCATTTTCTTAAATATGTCTGAATTTTTTTAGATTTTTAGGTTAACTTTGAATTTTATGATTTCCCACTATTTTTTCTATGTTAATAAAATGCACTCAATTTAGTAATCGGAAAAAAATCATACACATTCAGAAAAATTACCAGATCATTTTCATAAAAAAAATAAATTGAGTTCCCGAGGAATTTGTTGTGTTTTATAAACATACGTTTGGTCGGTAACGATTTACCGACCCTGCGGTCGTTACTTCCAATCGATGCGAGTTAGATTACCGCCGCTACCGCGCTTCGTCGAGTCTACGCGGTCTACGCTACGCCGGCGAACTACGGCAGTCATGATTTTTTTACTCGATCTGTCAAACGCGTGAACCGGCATCGGGAAAATTGCGATTATCCATGTGCGCGGTGGTTATAGTTTTTGTAAATGACCGTCATAGATACTATATTTTCCAGTGAAACAGTGAAAATAACATTTGTATCGTGACAGTGTCGAAAAGTACAAAATCTCGAAGCAGTAAACTATTTTGGAAACGGCATCGCGGAACTTTTCATTGAAGGTCATTCGGAGTATCAGTAATTATTTTTTTACCAATTATTTCGCGATAAAACAATTTTTTGTTGAATTTTTTTTTTTTGTCAATTTTTTTTTGTGTGAAAAAAAAAGTTTAACTTTTTTTATGCAACAAAACAAATTGTTTTTTTTATGAGTCACCAAAGTCAATTAGTTTCACCAAACTTTAAAATCTATTTCTCAACACGTATATGTCTCTTCGCTTGTCGCATGTTTTAGATCCAACGACTGCGATTTTTTTTTTTTTAGCTCTTGACGTCTCATTTTCGTCGCAACGGACCATGTTCCGGAACGAGTGCGGGGATTTTTTATGCGAGGAAAAATGAATTTACAGCGCGGTAGTGTATACCTGGCAACGAGTGAACATGTGGAAAAAGGGAATTTTTAACCACATTTTATTCGATAAGTCCACCGGTACAGCTAAAAAAAAGGCTGTGGCTACAGGTCCGGAGACGGACGAATAAACGCATATTATTCGTCCGGATAATGCCCGAATTTCGGCAATTTTTCGTTTCTTGTGTAAATGGACCTTATTTTGACTGTTTCCGGATTAATAATATACATTTATTCGCCCGGGTATAAAAGTTTCATTCATGGAATGAAGTATCCGGACGAATAATCGTATGTTATTCGTACGAGCAAAAAACCCACTATGCAGAATGAAGTATCCGGACGAATAAACGTATGTTATTCGTACGGATAAACAGATCAAATCACAGAATCATGTACCCGGACGAATAATGGTATGTTATTCGTACGACTAAAAAGAACAAGTCATAGAATAAGGTATCCGGAGAAATAAACTTAAATTTGTAAAATAAAGTATCTTCAATTCAAGGCAATTCAAGGGATATTTGCTATATTCTTTTTTCACTTCATTATATTTTTACCGATATCAACACTAACTTCCGGATGATCAATGCAAATTTGTTAAATTCCATGTAATGAAAAATATCGAAATCCGTACATTGATAATAGAACGAAGAATAACATATCCGGACGAATACATGTACGTTATTCGTCCGGATATGTTATCCTGTTGAGTATCGCAAACAATATCCGGACGGATAACATACGTTTATGCGTTCGGATAAAATAATTCTAATTTTCGAGCAAAGAATATCCGGACGAATAATCGTACGTTATTCGTAATATAATCCTAATTTTGGGGCAAACGATTCGGACGAATAAGATAAGATTATTCATCCGGGTAAAAGTTAGATATTGTACAATAAACTATCCGGACGAGTAGTATACGATTATTAATCCGGATGAAAGTGAAGTTTTGTGCAATAAGCTATCCGGACGAATAATGTAGGATTATTCGTCCGGATAAAACAGTTGCAATCTTCGAGTAAACGATCCGGACGAATAAGATAAGATTATTCATCCGGACAAAAGTTAGGTATCGTACAATAAACTGTTCGGACAAATAATATACGATTATTCGTCCGGGTGGAATACAGTATAACCCCTGTTTCCTTAATTCGGCAGAAATTCAGTTAAGCGAAATCGTTGCCATAGTAACGAGTTCATACAAACAAGCGGTTGAGTTAAGTCAAGTTAAGAAAACAGAGGTTCCACTGTAGTTCAAAATGCGTCTAAATGACTCAGCCGTTAAATATCAATTGCGGATGGAGAAGTTTTTTTTACTTTTAATAATCGTATTTTTAGTAGCAACGGGGGGGACCTCCCCCCCCTCTCTGTGTATCCGTACTCGGTTATGCGGGCTCGCGCGCTCGCGTCGAACTGCGTTGTTGTTCGCGCGCTGCGCGCGCTCACGTCGCTTCCGCATACTGTAGTTTTGCGTATTGAACACCGGAAGATGGGAGGGGGGGGGGGGGGGGGGGGGGGGGGGGGGTTGGCGTGCGGTTAAGGCTGGATCTAGGGGGTGGGGTTGGGGCTGAGCTTGGGGGTGGGGTGGGATTCCGATTACGGCTGGGAATGGGGGTGCGCTTAAGGCTGGATCTGGGGGTGGGGTTGGGGCGGGGGGTGCGATTAATCATTGTCGAAAATACGTAGAAAAATGGAAGTTAGCTTTAATATGATTTTTATGATACTTGAATTACATCTTTGGTTCATTGACATAGAATTATTGTTTTTTCCGCTACTTCGTCGAACAGTTCGGACACTTCCAGAACCTTACTTTTGGTGCTTTCTTCAACGAAACGCACGCGAGGTGATACCAAGTCAGACAGTAATCGCAAGCTTGACGTCGTCGATGCTTTTATTCAATTCGTCGTCGTCGACCGTTTCGTCCACGTCTTGGACGCATCGTCCGCATAAGATAACGGAGTTTTCTTTTTTTGTCTCGACAACTTGTTCGACCAATTGCCATGCTTCGTCAGTCAAATATTTTCGAACAATCGAAATATCGACTTCTTCGTCGATTATCGAATGCGGTACGTGATCGGGCCGAGCTTCGACGAAAACCCCGTCGATTTTTTCACCTTTCATCGCAGATGATGCAACGTCTTCTTCGACGAGCCAGTTTAATATTATGAATGCGCGTTCTTGTTCGCGTTTTTTACAAAATGGGACGTGATTTGTCGCCACTTCCACTTTGCGTTTCTTCGGCAATCCAATAGTCGTTTTATCGCAGCCTTTGGGGCGTCCTCTCATTTTATGCGCAGAAGGCATGCGGATTTCCGAAAAATTGATGTTTAAATCAATCAATTCTTCTTGCGTCGCACCAACGTCTTCAATCATTTCTTTTTCTTTTTGGCGTTCGATCGTATCGTTCTTTTTTTGTGTCATTACTTCGTACGCGCTATCTCCGACGTCATCACGTTGTTCAACCGTCTCTTCCGCACCTACTTCAAGCTCCAACTATTCTCCGACTTGCAATTCGTTCGGAGGCACATCGAGAGGAAGATCTTCGAATTCCTGTTCGAAACTCTCGCGTGTTGCTTGGCTCTCGCGTGTTACTTGGCCTATCGGCGTACTAGTGCTCGGGATCGGAACAACGAATTGGGTCTCTTGAGAAACAGCTGCGACCTGGACCTCTCGATGCTCTGCCCATGCTCTTTTCAAAATAGTCATTTGCTCCAATCGTTGGAGGTAAGCTTTTCCCGTTACCTCTGAAGCTAAACTCGCCAGATCAATCGCAATCGGATGAACCTTTCGATATCTGTCCTGTTGAGACAATACGTGATATTTCGGAACTCTCGACGTCAACAGAAGACTCGGCATATTTACGACTCGGTTATCCTCAGTCGAAACGTTCTTTTCAGAGTCGGTGCTCGTCTCAGCATCGTTGTTTTCTTCATTCTTCTCGTTCTTGTCGGTCTCGAAAACACGTTGTGTTTTAAAATAGTACTCTCGTGTCCACCTTTCGGCGCAGATGGAGGCGTCACAAAGAGACATATCCAAGCGACTCCGTACGGCGAAAATATGTCTACAAAACAAAATAAAAAATCGAACATTGATAACGCGTTTTAACAGTTACTCAATACGACCATAACATTATTTTTCTATAATTTGAACGGATTGTAGAAAAAAAGCAACCGGCACGGGAGATTCATCGACGAATACTGATCACAATCACAAGATTGTGCTGACGCGTGTATTCTGCGATCACCCGACCGGAACTCGAAACAATCATCTTTTTCGACGATGGCAAATTTTCCACGTTCGCTCCTACGAAGCTCGTGTTCGACGAAAGTGAAAGAATGTCGCGTTAGTAAATTAGCGTAAAAGTACGATGGCGAATTTTTTATCGAAAGCTATCACGGGCTTTTTGTGATATGCGTACGCCGCTTTGTGGTCACGTTCCGATTCGAGACACGCCAATAAAACGAAAAAGCTTTCGACGAATTCTTCAAGAGAACTATATCGCTTCACGACACTCTTGATTTTCGCATTCAGCGACTCGATTCGATTGTTCGTCGTGTTGAGGAAGCTGCCCTGCATAAAATCTTTGCACATGGACCACTCATCCCGGATCGGGTGCCAATTCGCATCGAAATACGCCATAACCGACTTCGGCGGACGTTGGCACCTCTCGTACAGTTGCATATATTGCTCTTCCGTAGACGCGTACACCATTCGTTGAAATAATTCTTTCGCCACATCGCGTTGTCCTTGCGTGATCCTCAATCTGTCGCACGTTATTTCCCGATTGAACGTACGTGGCGAGTGAAAAATACAAATCAGTACTTTCGCCGACGGAAAATGTTCTCTTATGACTTTCATCTCGAGCAAATCTTTGTCGGCCATGACGGTCTTGATTTCCGTCCAAGCGGGATGACTTTTTTTGAAACATTCAAGCAGCCAATGCATGCTTGCTGTGTCTTCGGAAACAAGGATGCACACAGCAACGATCTCGGTGCTGCCTTCTGCATCTTCCACAATCATCAGATATATCGGGGCTCGGATATCTAGCAGTTTGAATGTGGCGTCGATGCCAACGAATTCCGGAAAGGACTGCATAGATTTCTTCATATTTTCCGTCACGAAGAACAGACCTTTGAACAAATTTTTCTCCTCGTAGATATGACACTCGGCACCTAGATAAACGAATATTCCCGGATATAACTTACGTGCACACACTCACACCCACACGTGCACACGCGCACACACGCATACACCCACATGCACGCGCACCGACTCACGCACTGACACTCACACGTGCAAACGCTCATACACACACACACCCTCACACTCACACGTGCTCACTCAACCACACACAACACACCCTCACCCACACATACACACACACACCCTCACACTCACACGTGCTCACTCATCCACACACACACCCCCACACTCACACGTGCACACAGTCAGTCACACACACACGCGCGCGTAAACACTCTCACATACACGCATACACACGTCCACACACATACATGCTGTATAATATCTTCTCCGTACATACCGAATTTTTCGCGTAGTGTTTTGACTGTCGTTTCCAAGTCGTTTCGACTCCCTTGCCGGGCCATGATGTTCGAAAGATCTTTCAAGAGAACGACCTTGCTAGACTCCTTCGAAATCTTCGCTTTTACCTTTTTCTTGTTGGCACCGAGATCCAACATTGCCGCCATTTGAATTTTTTCCTCGGTCGTAAGTCCACGAACTTGTGGCAAATGCTCGTATAATTCCTACAAAAAAAAATTAATAACCACATTATACAAAATTAATCTACACGAATTTATTTACAACATTGAGGGAATTCATGGCATTATCGCATACCTTATAACATATATGATTATGTCGTTCGTCCAACCCCGTAACGACGAAACGTTTTCCACCGTCGTTTATCGTGACCCGAATGAAAGAGTTGCAATCATCTTGATACGACCTGAAAACAGAAAATACACATTCGATTTTTGGCGATGTGCAAAAACGTAACTATTTTATAAATAATTTTTTAAATAAAAAATAAATTTTGTGGTAATTGGAAGTCAATAAAAGCAAGTATAACTTACGATGTCTTCCGAGCACCTGTCGAGCGCGATTTGAAGTTTTTTCCCCCGTGAATGCAGCAGAACTTGATCGTATAACACTGAAGGGCTTCGTTCATCGGTCTCGAAATCCCTTTTTTACGAGCTTGGGCAATCGTCATGCCGTCGCGTCGATAATAAACGCACTTTACTCTTTCTTGATACGCCGTTATCCTCTCTGTAAGCTCGGCCAGTGAATCGAACGAAGTTCCGAGTCGCAAATCGGTTATCGGTTTCTTTGTTTGGGCCAGATGCGATTCTTTCTTTTGTTTTTCGACGGACCTGGAGTCTCGAAATCGCTGTCATCCGACCATTGACAATCTTTTTCCGGAGATTTCACGATACTTTCGCCGCCATCCTCGGCTTCCTCACTATCAGCGTCAGCCGCAATGAAAAGCGATACCAACATAACCTCAGATCAACTACAAGAGAAGTCCGGTACAAAAAACAAAGAACTTACACATTCTGCGAGTTAATCCTCTTCACTTCCACTGTGCAACGATAAGCTCGGTCAAAAAGTTCGATCGGAAAAGAATACGAACACGTCAAATCACGTAAGAAATCGTTAATGGATCGGATCGCTAGAGAAGCCGGTAAAATGAAAAGACGGAAGAAGGAACATGGCGTGCGTAGGAAAGTAGTCCCAAGAAAGCCGTTGCGCCGACCGACAATCGGTTACTCCGACGTATAGCAGCGACACAACGCGCTTGGTAAAATTTGGAACTATTAATTACGAATTAAATTTCTTACCCGGCCGAATAACATACGTTTATTCGTCTGGATATTCTGGTCTGCAAATTGAACTTTTCATCCGTACGAATCACACAATATTATCGTCCGGGTAGTGCATTCTACGAATCGAAATATCTATCCGTACGCATAACATACGATTAGTCGTCCGGATACTCTATTCTGTAAATTGAACTTTTCATCCGTACGAATAACATACGGTTATTCGTCTGGATGAAATCGTAGAACAACATATCCGGACGAATAACATACGATTATTCGTCCGGATGAAATCGTACAACAATATATCCGGACGAATAATATACGATTATTCGTCCAGATATTTTCAATAACTTAAAGTAAAAAATATATCGAGGCAAATGAAACAATTCGTCAATCTTCATGTGTTCATTATCACGTATCTCAGCCGCTTTCTCGTTGTATTGTGATCAAAGTTAGATGTGTATATATTAATGTACTAGGTACCGGACCGTTTGTGAGAAATGTCTTGGAACATGTAGCCATCTAGCGGCGGTCGCCTCGTCGTTCACGCCGCTTGTATTTTATGTATCCGGACGAATAATATACCGTTATTGGTCCGTCTCCGGACGCCTAGACACTCCGAAAAAAAAATCCCCGCACTCGTTCCGAAATAAATTGTCTCACGAACAAAATGAGACCTCGTAAGCAAAGATTCGTGGCTTCGTTCGGTCTGAAACATGCGACAAGTGAAAAAAGATTGTTGGTCTCTGTTTCAGGAAAAATACACTATAGAGCTCCAAAAAAATTCAAAAGTACAGTCTATCGCATGTACTTTTGGAGTGTCGAACTCAATTTTTATTCAAATTTATAGATACTGAGAAAAAAAAATGGAATTTTTCGTTTTTTTAGGTGACTCAGTCCCCTTAAATCGGTATACGGTGTAACCGATTTTCCCAAACTGACCGCTTCATCGGTTACAAAACGCGCTCGCCGTTATCGGTTATTGGGCGCCAGCCGCGGGAGCCAAACGCCCCGCGACAAAATTTATTTTACCGATAACGCGCGCTCGCGCTATGGCCCAGCCAGGCCCAGCCTCGCGTTCGGGTAGAGTGGGTGGGTCGTAACGCGTAGGGAAAAGACCAGGGTGTTTTCCAGGCGAAAGCCAAATGCACAATTCTCTTTATTGGTGAAGCTAAGCTAACGTGAACAATACAGGCGCGGCGTCGGGAGGCGACGATCCGCGCGTTTTTCTTACAGCAAAGGCCCCGTTGCCGGGAATACAATAGCTTCTCGCGCGTGTCTCGCGTGTTCTTCCCTCAGACTCGCTTTACAAGCTTTTCCCAATTCTTAAACTAAGCCCCTGCGCGACGAAAAGTAAATCAGGTGTTTTACAGCGCGAGGTAACGCGCGAGCGTCACGTCGCGCGACTCGAAAAGATCAATTCGCCCTTGAAGAGGGCCGTTACGCGCAGGGTTCCCTACTTGGACTCGCTCGCGGATTTCTTTTCTAATGACTAAGTCGCGCGAGAAAGCGCGCTCGCCCCAACAATTATGCCCCTCCGGAGATATTAAATTCGTCCGACCACTAATTACAATAGACAATATTCGAACCGATTCTACAATAAATTGAGCAAATCTTTTCCCGACATGGACGCCAATGCCCCGTGTGTGAAACGCGCCGTCGCGACGATAGCGCGTCGGATCCGAGACTCTACTTTACTTTCTAGCCCTCAAACCGGAAACGCGCGACAGTCTTATCGAGGATTTTGCAGCGGCAGTTGGCTCCCGAATTTCTTCGTAATAGAGTCCCCGCGTCGCGTAGGGTAAACGTCGTTATTCTCGTTGCGGCGATATGCACGGATCAACGCGTGGCCACGACCTTTCCTTTCGGGATCCTACGATTAAGTCCTCGATTCGAACCGTTCTCGCGAGCTCGCGGATATTACCATCCCCACCCCGGCCTACCGGACAGTCTTGCCCTCGGTAGCGCTCTCTCGCGCTTTCGGCGAATTCGCGCGATCTGTCGAATTCGCGGTCCCTTGAGTTTCGCGCGCTGATTTAAATGCGCGCGCGAGAAACTTGACTCGCCCCGATGTTGGGCGACCACGCTCGGCGCGCGCGAACTCCCACGCCCTGTCGCGCGTGGCTCGGGACGCCGACGATGACGACGGACGATGTTCCCGGAGGCGAGGGCGCTTGTGCCAATGGACCGACGCTCAAAGACGTCCCGGTTGTGCGTGAGGCTCGGGGTGAGCCTTCCCGGGACGCGAGCTTCGCGGCGATCTTCTCGCGATGCGTGTGGGGCTCGATTCAGAGCGCAGGGAATCCACACGATACGGCCATGACGAGACGAAGTAGATTCGGTGAAAGGTGGACGCTCCGACGCCGCCTTGCTGACTAGGGCGGTCTGGACTGCCGCACGCTCGGGAATATCGCAACCCAAAAGAAAAGAAAAATCGGGAAAAAATTAGCTGAATATTCGCATTCCCTAATCTGCCCTGAGTGTCTGATTCCGGAGGGACTCTCTCCGGAGGCTAGATCGCCGCTCCTCGCGCCGATCCGTGCATCCTAGCCTTCCCTTACCAAGCTTTGTGACGAGGGTGAAAAACCTCGTCACAACTCCTTCCCCCCTATGGCAAGGCCGACCTCGGCCGGACAAGGCGTTGCACGATCCGGGAGAGCTTCTTGTGAACTTTCATATCTCGCGACGGCGAGCTCCCGCACGAGTCAGACACAAAGGGCGAGATCAGTTATCATGTCGTTGTTTCATCTTTCTTATTTAGCGAATAAATTTGCTCGAGAACCAGTACATGAGCGTTCGACAATTATGAGACGGACACTTACCCGACCTTTTTCCCCGACACACACCACTATCTACGTTACACAATTTTAAATAATTACCCACGCCGAGAGCATGCTACCCTGCTAATTATCCGGCGAGGCGCCTTCCTCGCGCGAATTACGAGATCGCGCGCGCTCGCGATGCCGGCTGACGGCCTCCACAGCGCGTAGGGCTTTCGCGCGAGCTGCCCTTTTCCAGGCTTCCAGCGCGTCGATCGGGCCTTCCGTCGGGGAAGAGGCGATCCCCTCGCCCGAGTCCGCGTTCGAGACGCTCAGCGTATACGAGCATCCCGAACGACAATGTATCCGGACGCGCGTTCTCCTCGGCGTGGCATCCGAGGAGGTCGGCAACTCGGGCGCTCGCCCTTGCCGACCCCGATTTCCGTCCTCTCCATCCTCCGAACCTCGTACCTCGTCCCGATGCTCGGGCGACATCTTAGCTTCTCCTGTATGAAAGTTGTAATTAATTGGCGCGCACCCCTTTCGACGCGAAGGGGTTTCCGACTCGTATCTCGGAGTGAGGTAAGAGGAAAGGACCAACTTCGCAACACGGGATCTTTTTTTTCCCTTTTTTTTTTTCCGATTATTTATTTGACAGAGTTAACGGCGAGGAAAGAGAGAAAATACAGACAAAACCAAGGAAAGAAATGAACGATATATAAAAAAAATTGTCGACGAACGAGAGATTAATTGTCTAAAAAAAACTTGTCGAAGTTGTCTTAGAAAAATTACAAAAAAAAACGGATATCGTCTGTTCCGGTGAACACTCGTCACTCGCGCGGGTTTTTTTTTTTTTTTTCCCCTTCTCGCGCCGCTCCTCGCGCCGCTCCTCGCTGCTATTCGCGCGTCGTAGGCGAACGCGGGGCCTCACGTCGCCTCTCCCCACGCAGCATCATTGGCACGAGGTCGTAGGCGAGACACCTCGCGCACGCCTCAGCCGTGGTCCCCTGTAGACCACAGTTCACACAGCGCGGAATCGCCTCCCTGCGCTCCTGCGGGGGTGTTTGGCGCCGCGGTGGGCGGTCCTCGCGCTGTTGTTCCTCGCGCCGTTGTTCCTCGCGCCGTTGTTCCTCGCGCCGTTGTTCCTCGTGCCGTGGTTCCTCGCGCGACGAGTTCCCGCGCCTGTTCGCGCGCGCCGGCGGGATCGTACTCCCGCCCGGGCCCCGATAGACCCACGGACGTTGGGGGGTCCTTTTGAGCCCTGGTGGAGGCCAGGGTCGAGCTTCCGGGATCGGCTCGATCCTCCAGGTCGGCCTGGCGCCCCCTCCTGGGTACACCAGCACTCGACGCATCCCAGGAGGAACCTCGGCGGACAGGAGCTCCTCCTGAGCGACGACGGTAGCCGGCTCTTTCGGCACATCGGCAAGGAGAGCGTCCTCGGGTTCGCTCAGGGGAGTGATTGCCTCGCTCGGCCTCTCACTCTCAGGTCGCGCGTCTTCCCGCTCGGGCTCGGCCTCGCCCTCCCTCGGCTGTAGAGCGCGCGCCGGTTCCGACGACGTCTCCTCCGGGATATTCGGCTGTCTCTCGGAGACGCTTATCACGCGTCGGCCGCGCATACACCCTCTCGTGAGTTGGCTCTTCATCTTCGGGAATCTGCACCGGAGGAAAATATGGTTTAAGATCTTTAATCGCAACGATTGAAGTTTTACGACTCGCCGGATCTTCCAGTTCATAAACACCCGGCGAGAGTGCTCGGAGGACCCGGAAGGGACCATGATAGCGCGTGAAAAGCTTCGCAGCGACGTTTTGCGTCGCGGATGATAAAACACGCTGTCGTTTAAGAACCAGATCCCCGGCGTCAAACGTTTGCGCGCGTCGGTTTTTATTATATTGTGCCGCTTGGCGTTGATACGCCTCGTCAAGATCGTGTGTCACCCGTTCCCGTACGGCTTCGAGCTTGCGCATTCTCGCGGACCAATCCTCCGGAGGCAGCGGCTCGACGTCGAGCTCGCCCTCCGCGCGACGACGATAGAAATTATGCAGTTTCGGCTCGCGACCAAAATTAAGATACGCAGGGGTTTGATTTATCGACGAGTGAAACGATGTATTAATCGCGAATCGAAATTCGGCGAGATGTTCATCCCACGCGCGATGATCGCGTTCGATGAACGAGACGATCATGGTCTTGAGCACGCGATTCACGCGCTCCACGGGATTCGCCTGAGGATGGTATGGAGGGGTGTGCGAATAATGAATCCCGCGCGCCGCGACCAATGCGTTCAAATGGGCATTCGCGAACTCGGTACCATTATCGGTTAGTAATTCCTGTGGCGCGCCCCATCGCGAGAACACGAGTTCTTCTAGCGCCTCGCCGATTTTCTTCCCATTCGACTTTCGTAACGCGCAGCACTCTACCCATTTCGTAAATAAATCCTGTATGACCAAGACATAGACAAATCCCGCGTGACTTCTCGGAAACGGACCCATTATATCCGCCGCTACGACCGACCACGGTTCTTCAACAATTCTTCGCCCCATGAGCCCCATCGGAGGCAATTGTTCGACCTTCGCGCGCTGGCATATTCCGCAATGACGTACATGACGTATTACATCGCGCATCATTCCCGGCCAAAAGTACGAGGCCAATACGCGCTGGTATGTTTTTTCCACGCCCAAATGTCCAGCCTGTAACGCATCGTGACTCTCGCGTAACACCTCGGCTCGCGCACTACCCGGCACGACGAGTTTCCACTCCGACCAATCCCCCTTCGGTAATACGCGTTTTTTCGTGCGCCGATGCACGTACATTCTGTTATCAATTATTCGCCAATGGGGGAAACGCGCAGGTGCGGCTCGGATCTCACGCATTTTTTTCGCGTACCACGGATCCCCGACCTCGTCGATCGGTTCGCGCTCTACGCTCTCCCCTCCTTCGAGTCCCACCGTGAGCACGCACGTTTCCGGCTCATCCCGGTGTTCGCCCGGCGGTAACCCCTCGAACATACGGCTTAGCGCATCGGGCACATGATTGAGCGCGCCCTTTCGGTGTATCACCTCGAAGTCATATTGGGCCAATTGCAAGGCCCATCGTGCCAAACGCCCCGCGGGATCCCTGAGAGTCTGTAACCACCGGAGGCTATGATGATCGGTTATCACGGTAAAACGATAACCTTCGAGATATGCTCTAAATTTCCGAACCGCCCATAAGATAGCCAGACATTCCTGCTCGGTCGTAGTATAATTACGCTCAGGGCTCGAGAGTGTGCGACTCGCGTACGCGATAGGGTGTTCTACTCCCTCGATTTCCTGTGTCAGGACGGCTCCTAACCCGCTCATGCTCGCGTCTGTCTGCAGCGTGAATTTCGTATTAAAATCGGGGCACGCAAGCGTCGGAGGATTTCCTAGGGCATCGCGAATTTTTTCGAACGCGGATTGTTGTTGAATTCCCCACGCCCAGCGCTCTTTCTTTTTCGTTAATTTCGTGAGAGGCGCGGCTATCTCGGCAAAATGTTCGATGAATCTCCGGTACCACGAGGCCATTCCCAGAAAGCGTCGCAAAGCTTTGAGAGTCTGTGGCACCGGAAATTCCCGGATCGGCGCTGTCTTCTCCGGATCGACTTGTAAGCCGTGCTGATTTACTCGAAACCCCAAATATCGAACCTCGGGACAACAAAATTCGCACTTCTCGGGATTGATTAACAGTCCCGCGCCCGTGATGCGACTAAAAATGCGTTCGAGCCATTCGAGATGCTCCTCGAACGTCTCGGTAACAATAATAATGGCGTCCAAATACGCGAACGCGTGAGGCTCCATTTCCGGCCCGATTAAACGATCTAATAAGCGCTGAAAGGTCGCGGGCGCGCTGGTCAGCCCATATGGCATTCGCGTAAATTGAAATAACCCGCGCTGTGGTACTGTTACGTCCGGAACGAGCTCTCGCGAGTTTGCTCAGAACATGTGTAACGGTGGTCTCACTTTCGAGTCAAGGCGTTGGCCCTTTACTCAGGGACGGAGACCTCGCCTTGCACTGCCGTAGATAGGGGAAAACACTTGGGAGGATCTTGGTGATCGGGAGTCTCGTTGCACTATCGTAGAGCATGCAGGAATATAATCGAAGAATTTGTCGTAGATTTAGTACTCACTATGGTTTTTATTCAATGTTCGGCGGTTCGATGATGATACAATTTCCGTGATACAAATTCCTCGTTGGAACACTCGATGAACTTAGCCACGCAGGGCTTATCGAAGAGAGGAGCCTTGCACGCTCCGTAGACGATGGTGATAGAACAACTTCTATGCAACTACTGAGCAACTACTCAGCAACTACTGACTTGCTAACGAAAAATGCTCGCCTTTTATACTAGTTTTAGCCCTATGCTTCTAATGTAAAAATGGTAGAGCGGTGGGGTTAGTTTATTGTAGAGCAAGTCTCATAAAAATGTTTGATAAAGTAATAGTTTAGCGACCTTTTCGGTGAAACCGAATAAGCGACAACAGGGTTATTTGCGGCTCTCGCCTTTGCGGTGCATAAGTAGTTTACCGCATAAAGATTTCGGTATTCATCTTTTAACTGAGAGTAATAAAGTAGAACATGGATGAAGTGAATCTAGAGACTCTTTTTGGTAGAAATTAATAGACGAGGGGACAGTCGTGAAGGCGCGATCTTTATGTTGCGGTGCGCGCGGAGGCTGCCGCTCGAGTTTTTACAGAGATGCAAGCGTCTTCCCGATAACGCATAGACTGGGTGCGTGGACATAGTTTTACGACCGCGTGCCGCTGACGGGCTAGAAGTGCGCCTAGCCTAAAGTTATGGGTGTCAAGTGTACGAGAACGCGTGCACGGTGTGTGAATTGAGGCGCGCGTAAGTGAGCCTCCAGAAATTAGTATGTGGAGAGTCTTTAGGGTATTAGTAGATTTTTTTATGCAGTGTTTCTGTGTGGTAGGTTACGCAAGACGTAACACCTCCCTCGTTAAGACGAATGTTAGGAGTGTAACGCTCTAACATGAGAATGAGAAGTGAGATTCGTTGGGAAGCGTGTTATCGCGCACTCTGATTTTGGGACACTCAAAGTCTTTCACTTAGTTCATTGTTATACCTTTTTTTTTTGGTATTTCATTTCACATTCCCCTTTCCTTCTTGCATTTCTTTCGTCGTTGCAATGTTTCTTGTCTTTTCCCACGATTTTGCAGTCGTGATGATACTGGTTGATCTTCAATGTGAAGTTCGGCCGGACCTTCTTTAGTAGATGTTGCAGATGTTGGATCCGGAGTTGGTTTAGTCCGCTACTTAGTGGTTTTATTAGCAGATGCACTTGACGTAGGCTGTTGACGTCTCATCTGTAGCTATTTTGCTACAGGTTACTCCTGTTCTTATCTTCTGACACGTTGTCCTTGCTGGATAAGTGTCTTCTGTTATAGACTTGTGTTAGTATTTTCTTGAAACGTCGTAGTTCCAAAAATCATCGGTATTGACTTGACGATTTATTGTCTTTGTTTAAAGTCGGCGAGAATTGCCGAAAAGGAATTAGGACCTCGTCGGTCATCGTTATGTGATGCTTTTGTACGTTGGCATGAGTTTTTCCGCAGGTTGACAACACCCGTCTGTGAATTCTGTACGATGCATTTGGATGCTTTATTATGATTCTGGATGGACGTAATCCAGGTGTAACAGGCTTATGATTTCTGCAATCCGATCGTCTTTACGTATGACGTATGCCGTTGCAGTTTTGCCTTGATATATTTCTTCATGCTCATTTTTAGACGGAATCGCGTATAATCCCGTATCCTTATAATTTCCGTACGTTGGTACGTCGTGGGCTTTGCACGGCGCGTGAGGCGTCTATGTCTCATTGACATCATACTGCAGCAGGTTTGATCCCGTTGTAGTGTGAATTGGAGCTAGCGTGGCCTCTGTAGTAGCATCTGTTTCTTTCTGGAGATTTTTGTTTTCTATTATCTCTGCGTAGGGCTCGATTTTGAGCATTGGCACTTCTGTAGTAGCATCTGTTTCTTTGTGGAGATTTTTGTTTTCTATTATCTCTGCGTTGGGCTCGATTTTGAGCATTGGCACGGCGTCTTCAATTTCTTCGTCCGTGATTAGATGCTGATAAACTTCTTCATCTTCATTTATGCTTCGCCAAGGAAGACTCTTTGGAAGTTACTTTGTCGGGATAGATAATCAACCTTCTTTTTCGGTTTATGGCCCGTACGTATTTCATTAATCTGTTTTGGTACGATAACTGTTCCGAGATTGATTAATGGTATTGATTTCGTACCCCATTTCAGACATTGGTCCGAGTATGACACATCAGCGTGATATTTGCGGAAAAATTCTGTTCCGATGAGACCATCGTTTTCAATTGGAAAGTCGTCTTTTACGAGATGGAAAGTCTCGTCGGAGTCTAGTATTCGTATCTCCGTTCGTCCTAATGTTTCGATGTAATCTTTTGTTATGCCGCTGATTTTTACGATGTCTGATTTGTCGACGTGCACGTTGAGTGCAACTTGTTTGCTTTTAATTAGGTTCAGAGATGAACCTGTATCGATCATCAGGAATGTTGGCTTCATTAGTTGAAGAATTTTCTTCTACTTCACTTATTTCTTCTTGTGCTGACGAACCGTTTGGATGACTTTGTGGAATCCACCATTTGAGTTTTCGACATTTTTGGATCGTGTGCCCAAGGTTCTTACAAAAACGACACTTAGCTGTTTGTTCATTTGACGATGAGTTTGATGTGCGATGCTGGTCTTCTTCCGCGATAGAATACTCTTGATAGTGATCTCCGGGCGGTTGTTGTAAGGAGTCGGTCGATTCCCAAATTTGATGAGTTGGCTTCTTCTCGATATAATGCACTTTCTCCTTTCGTTGATTGTAGTTTGATGGGTTTCGCAGCACATCTTTCGCGAGAACTTGTCTTTCAATTTCTATTGCTTGTTTCATAGTATTGCTGAACGATGCACCTTTTGTTATTTTATTCTCGATTTCCGGCCTGAGTCCTCTGTTAAAGCACTCAACAAGGTCTGCGTCGAGGCTTGTTTTAAATGGTTCGTCAACTACTCCATTGTGACTTTGTTTGTAAGCGTCACTTATTCTGTTTCCGAGATCCTTAACCCGATTGGAGTATGCAAGAACCGATTCGCTGTCGAGTTGAAATATTCTTCCCAATTCTCCTTGCAGTTGGTATACGGATTTTGCGGGCATATATGTAGGAGTGGGCCCCGAGCTCGCCTTACGACGGGCCTGGGTTGGCGCGCGAGTCGCCGCGTCATGTGACCGCAGGGAGGCGGTCGAGAACAACGACGAGTCAGTCGGTATCCCGCCACTCGACGAGTGTATCGCTATTATCATATTAAACATTCTTATACTCGTAAAAGTTGTCTGTCCGATTATTTCACGCTCCCTCGGAAACGATCCCTACAGTTGGGGGCTCGTCCGGGATCGAGGCCGATAATCGAGTGTGAAATACGGTGAAGTTGAAAAGTTGCGCGATATAAATATCGCGGCGTCAAGTCGAGTCGCGAGCGAGCACGAACGCGTCCGCCATTACGCGTCGCGTCGCGTCTAGCGAGCGGATCGAAAAGTTGTAATAAGTCGAGTCGTAATACGTCGAAAAACGTCGCGCGGATTTGGATCGAGCGTGCAAAACGTGGTGCACCGCAAAAGTCGTTGCGCGTAGCATAACTCTGTCGAAGTCGTGTCCGTGCCGGTCGAAGTCGTGTGCGTGTCGGTCGAATCCGCGACACAGCGTCCGTTACGGTCCGTTGTGCAAATAACAAATCGAATAAAGAAGGACAGTTGAACGCCGTAAGTCGCGTCGTATGTTGTAAATACGGTCGCGTGGAAAGACAGCCGTGTGTTGAGCGCGTCGCGAGCTGTGTGAGAGACAGAGACAGAGACGGTAACGCGGTGGAAAATCGCGTACGACGCACGAGACCAGTGTCAAAGTAGTGCGCGCCGATTTTATCGCGCGAGCTGAAAAAATAAAGTCGCGAAAGTGATCGCGAACATTGTGGGTGACGTGTGAAGTCGACAAGTCCGGGAAAATGTATAATACGCCACGGCCGCGTAAAGACAAAGAGCAGATTGCCGCCGGTGCGACCGGTGGAGCCGTCGTAGACGATGCGAGCGCTGGTGCGGTGAACAATGACGGCGTCGAATCGTCGAATGTCGCGGGTGGCAGTACTCAAACAACCGGCAATGGAGAAAACGCAGACAAGGTAGATTCGCAATCGTTGGGTGTGCCGATCCAGAAAATGACGGTGCAGCAGCTTCGAGGCGAACTGCAGAAAATGGATTTATCGACCGCAGGGAAAAAACAGGAACTGCGAGATCGATTGATAAGGGCGACGGAAAATAATGATGGAGACTCAGAGCCTGATTCGTCGGACGACGAGAGTCAACACAGTGGTGTCAGTGACAGCCGCGACGTGAGGGGGGTCGGCAGCCGGATACTGCCAAGCAGATCTCGCAATCTAAGACCAGCACCACCACCACCACCGCTGGCCGACATAAGACATCGACCAAGAACACGAGGTTTGCCACCACGGGAACCAATCGAGCGAGGAAGGCAAGTTCAGCAGTCAGATGACGAACTTCAAGACGAAGCTCGAATGCCAGCAGATCGTCGTCGTAATATACACGGCGAACGAGAGTACGACGTGCCCGTAAATCACATGGGAAGTTCGTTCACAATAAAAGACGTCGAGGGAAGTATTCCTGTGTTTTCTGGCGACGAAAAAATGACGATTCATAAGTGGATAGACGAATTTGAAGATACGAGTGTCCTGCTGGGCTGGAACGACCTGCAGAAGGTAATTTACGGAAAGAAGATGCTTCGGGGATCGGCGAAACAGTTCATCGCACTACAGCGAGGTCTGACAACGTGGAGGGCTTTCAAGGACTGTCTCGTCCGAGAATTTGAAGTAGAGGTCAACAGCGCGGTTATTCACACGCAGTTGCAGAAGCGCAAGCGGCAAGCCAACGAGACTCCGCGCCAATACGTCTACGCGATGCAGACTATTGCAAATCAAGGTTACGTCGAAGACGAGGCTCTAATCCAATACATTATCGATGGTATTCCGGATGACGAATCGCACAAACAGATTTTGTACAATTCGCGAACGATTAACGAGGTAAAGAAAAATCTGGAGCTTTACGATCGTATGCGCGAGAAGTCCGGTCGGAAGAAACCAACGGGTAAAGTGGAATCTAAAGCTGAATCGGGCAAGGACAAGAAAGATGCTAAAGAAAAGAAGGACGCAAAGCAACCGACGACGAAGAAAGCTCGCTGTTTTGGGTGCGGATCATCGGACCACGAAGTGAAAGACTGTCCCCACAAGGACAAAGGTCCAAAATGTTTCCGCTGTGACCAATTTGGTCATATCTCGACGAAATGTGAGAACCCCGCGAAAACCGACAAACGAGAGGACAAGGTCAATCGGGTCGCGGCTGATGATGATACAGTCACTGTCCGGGTCAACGAGTCGGATATACTGGCGATATTAGATACAGGCTGTTCCAAGACTCTCCTTCGAGAAGATGAATATCGCAAGATTGGCAGCCCGACGCTGCACCCGACAGCGCGCATGTTTAAAGGATTTGGAAACGCACGCAGCAAGTCGACCGGTGTTTTCAACGCGAGGTTGGCGATTCATAGTGACGTCTACAACGTTGAAGTGTACGTCATCCCGATCGACGCAATGGATGCGAAAATGCTCTTGGGAAAAGACATCCAACGGCAAATGGACATCCGCATAATCGGGGGGCAAACGACGATTCGAAAGTTGCCCATGATGGTTAGTGACGAAACCCGCACTCGCGGAACGGAAGATGGACAAAACCCACCGCGTGATAGTCTTGAGGACGAAGATACTGCGGAGGGGTTAGCAGGTGAACTCTCAATGATCAACTACGTCGAGCCATGCGAGATCGACGTTCGAGGACCCTATAAGGAAAAGATCAGGAAATTGATGGATGACTATACGCCGAATCAGCAGGTGCAGACCGAGGTCGAGATGAAAATTGTACTGAAGGATCAAGAACCCGTTCGGTCAAAACCGCGGCGGTTGTCAGTGCAAGACAAGCAGGTGCTGCAAAAACAAATCGACGAGTGGTTGAATGATGGTACTGTGAGGCCCAGCCGAAGCACATACTCCAGCGCTGTTGTAATCACCACGAAGAAAGACGGATCTCATCGCGTCTGTGTTGACTATCGTCGGCTCAACAAGAAGATCATCCGCGATCAGTTCCCAATGCCGCTGATTGAAGACTGCATTGATGCTTTGGCCACGGCGCGAGTCTTCTCAGTGCTTGATTTAAAGAATGGCTTTTTCCACGTGCCAGTCGAAGAAGGAAGTCGAAAGTATACGTCATTCGTTACGCACGACGGTCAATATGAGTTTACGAAGACTCCATTTGGTCTGTGTAACAGCCCCACGACGTTCTTGAGATTCGTAGATGAAGTGTTTCGTGATCTCAGCCGAAGAGGCGTCGTTATCACATACATGGACGATCTCATCATACCCGGCAAAGACGAAGAAGAAGCGTTTGACAGGCTCTGCGAAACCCTGGCGGTCGCAGCCGGAAAAGGGTTGTCGATAAACTGGAAGAAGTGCGCGTTCCTGGAGCGGGAAGTCGAGTTTCTTGGACATATCATCAGCGGAGGCTTTGTACGTCCGTCAAATGAAAAGATTAAAGCCGTACAGAAGTTCCCACAGCCAAAATGCCGAAAAGATATCCAAAGTTTTCTCGGTCTAACGGGTTATTTCCGCAAGTTTGTTTTGGACTACGCAATCATCGCGCGTCCTTTATCCGACCTTCTCAAGGGTAACCAAAAGTTTGTCTTTGGGGCAGAGCAAGAGAAGTCGTTCAATGATCTGAAGGAAGCGTTGACGAGTGAACCGGTGTTACGCATCTATAAACCGGACGCGATAACCGAGCTTCACACAGATGCAAGTAAGATGGGGTATGGAGCTATCCTGTTGCAGAAGGACACCGCAGACGAGGCTTTTCACCCAGTCCACTATATGAGTCGAAAAACGTCCGATGCCGAGAAGAAACTCTACTCTTACGAGCTAGAAGTACTTGCCATCATCAACGCGCTGAAGAAGTTTCAGATCTACCTTCAAGGTATCCGGTTCAAAATCGTCACAGACTGTGACGCATTTCGGAAGACGTTGGACAAGCATGATTTAGCCGCTAAGGTAGCAAGGTGGGCGCTGTTTCTAGAAGGTTTCAAATACGAAGTGGAGCACCGAGCGGGAACACGTCTCCGACACGTCGACGCCCTTAGCCGCTATCCGGTGTTAGTTGTGGACGATACGGTTACCCAGCGAATTCAAAAACAACAGGACGAGGACGAGAGACTACGAGTGATAAAGCAGATCCTCCAGAAGGAACCCTACGAAGATTATCTCATCGAGGACGGACTGCTGATGAAGAAAGTCGACGACAAAGCCGTGATCGTACTTCCCGGTTGCATGCACACGGACATCATACGCCGCGCTCATGAAAGTGCGCACTTCGGTGTCAAGAAGATGACGGAGAATATCCAGGAAGATTTCTACATCCCGAAATTAAAGGAAAAGCTCGAGAAGTTCATCGGTTGCTGTGTGCCGTGCATTCTCGCCGAGAAGAAAAAAGGGAAGAAAGAAGGTGAGCTGATACCCATCCCGAAAGGAGATGCGCCGTTGTCAACGTACCACGTCGACCATCTCGGACCCATGACTTCAACGTCGAAGCTATACAAACATCTGTTTGTAGTCGTCGATGGGTTTTCCAAGTTTGTGTGGCTTTATCCCACAAAAACAACGAACGCGAAGGAAGTTGTAGCCAAATTGACGTCGCAACAGGTAGCGTTTGGCAATCCGCAACGAATTGTCAGTGATAGAGGCGCTGCTTTTACATCGGGTGAGTTCGATGACTATTGTCAATCAGAAGGAATCGAACACGTCAAGATCACCACCGGAGTACCCAGAGGAAACGGTCAGGTTGAAAGGATCAACAGAATTGTCATACCGATACTAACGAAGCTCGCTCTAGATCATCCCGACAAATGGTACCGCTACGTCGACCAAGTGCAACGATGTTTAAACAGCTCGTATCAGCGAAGTGTCGGAATGACCCCGTTCGAGGTAATGTTTGGCGTAAAGATGCGACGAAAAGAAGATCCTCGAATCAGGCAGGTAATTGAGCAAGAGTCAGCTGAGTTGTTTGACAACGATCGCGACGAACTACGCAATCTAGCCAAGGCAAATCTGGCCAAGATTCAGGAGGAGAACCGACGAACTTACAATCGGAAATGCAAAAATGCTACGCAGTACAAGTCTGGCGATCTGGTCGCTATTAAAAGAACACAGTTCGGTCCAGGCTTAAAAATCAAGAAGAAGTTTCTCGGACCGTATAAGGTCTCACAGATCAACGGTAATAACCGCTACGAAGTAATTCGTGTTGGAGAGGGCGAGGGCCCGAAGATGACGACCACCGCGGCTGATTATATGAAGCCGTACCTCTACGATGACTCTTCGGGGACCGAAGAGTAACAGGATGGCCGAATGTAGGAGTGGGCCCCGAGCTCGCCTTACGACGGGCCTGGGTTGGCGCGCGAGTCGCCGCGTCATGTGACCGCAGGGAGGCGGTCGAGAACAACGACGAGTCAGTCGGTATCCCGCCACTCGACGAGTGTATCGCTATTATCATATTAAACATTCTTATACTCGTAAAAGTTGTCTGTCCGATTATTTCACGCTCCCTCGGAAACGATCCCTACATATACAGTGTTTTAAGAAAATCCATAAACGACTGTACGGTGTTTAGAGTAACTCCATGTACCGCGCGGCGTGCTTCTCCTCGTAATTTGTTTCGGAGTATGAGTGCGAGGTTCGCTTGTGCCTCTTGAGGGAGCATCTGTGTTGCCTCTTCGCATCCTTCAATGAAATGTGACAGTGGAATGTTGTAACCGTCGAAGATGGGTACCGCTTCAAGCGCGTACTTGACAGAGACTGGAGGTACAGGTGGAGCGGCCATGATCTTTGCCTGAATAATCTGTACACCTTCTTGTAGTTGGTGAATTCGTTGTACTGCTAAGTCGCCAAGACCTGTATGAACCGAATGTTCCGTTGATGGTTGTACAGTTGGGTTTGTTGGTAGTTGGTTCGTCTGACCCGTAAATTGAGTAGTTGCGGTTGCTCCTTGCAATGTGCTCGTGTGAGCACTGCTCATGCGGGTATTCTGTGAGCCTGATGGTGTTTGATCCTCAGGTGTTTTAGTTGGTGTTCTTCCAAGCGTCATTCTTCATTCTTCAGGCAGTGAGGGCGTTCATATCCCACTTCTGACACCAAATTTGTTTTGTGTTACGTCCGGAACGAGCTCTCGCGAGTTTGCTCAGAACATGTGTAACGGTGGTCTCACTTTCGAGTCAAGGCGTTGGCCCTTTACTCAGGGACGGAGACCTCGCCTTGCACTGCCGTAGATAGGGGAAAACACTTGAGAGGATCTTGGTGATCGGGAGTCTCGTTGCACTATCGTAGAGCATGCAGAAATATAATCGAAGAATTTGTCGTAGATTTAGTACTCACTATGGTTTTTATTCAATGTTCGGCGGTTCGATGATGATACAATTTCCGTGATACAAATTCCTCGTTGGAACACTCGATGAACTTAGCCACGCAGGGCTTATCGAAGATAGCCTTGCACGCTCCGTAGACGATGGTGATAGAACAACTTCTATGCAACTACTCAGCAACTACTGACTTGCTAACGAAAAATGCTCGCCTTTTATACTAGTTTTAACCCTATGCTTCTAATGTAAAAATGGTCGAGCGGTGGGGTTAGTTTATTGTAGAGCAAGTCTCATAAAAATGTTTGATAAAGTAATAGTTTAGCGACCTTTTCGGTGAAACCGAATAAGCGACAACAGGGTTATTTGCGGCTCTCGCCTTTGCGGTGCATAAGTAGTTTACCGCATAAAGATTTCGGTATTCATCTTTTAACTGAGAGTAATAAAGTAGAAAATGGATGAAGTGAATCTAGAGACTCTTTTTGGTAGAAATTAATAGACGAGGGGACAGTCGTGAAGGCGCGATCTTTATGTTGCGGTGCGCGCGGAGGCTGCCGCTCGAGTTTTTACAGAGATGCAAGCGTCTTCCCGATAACGCATAGACTGGGTGCGTGGACATAGTTTTACGACCGCGTGCCGCTGACGGGCTAGAAGTGCGCCTAGCCTAAAGTTATGGGTGTCAAGTGTACGAGAACGCGTGCACGGTGTGTGAATTGAGGCGCGCGTAAGTGAGCCTCCAGAAATGAGTATGTGGAGAGTCTTTAGGGTATTAGTAGATTTTTTTATGCAGTGTTTCTGTGTGGTAGGTTACGCAAGACGTAACAGTACCGTGAACGCGGTAATCGCGCGCGACTCGCGCGTCAAACGTATTTGATGATACGCCTGACTCAAGTCGAGCGTCGAGATATATTTCGCGGAGCGCAATCGATCGAGAATTTGGTTCATATACGTGTTGTACCGCCGGAGCCCGGGTGATCAGACCGTGCTCGGCGGGTGAGATATTATCTCTGAAGATTTTGGGATGTTACCAGTAAGGGGTTAGAACCCCAGTGAGGACTACAACTCGTAGGCACAATAACAATTTATTGACGAAATAGAAAACAGAGTAATAAACAATTTCACTTTACACTTTGCCTCTTTTGCTCACAACTTTACAAAGTTACTTCTCAAGTCAACTTTAAGACTTAATTCCGCACTCGGGATCCAGGTCCGACCCTCACCCGCCAGTGCCGCTGAATACGTTCCCTTGCCCGGAACTCTCTATGTTACCTTTTGGATTCCAATACCGAATCCCTGGGACCAGACGCACAGTTTCTCGAGTCAAACCAGACTGTCAAATGCTCGCTCGCGTATCATTATATGTCGAGCGAGAGCATCAGCATTATTTATTAGACAAAACATTATTTCTTAAAACTCCGCTTTTCATTGTTTACTGTTTATTTTCCGTCACTCCAGATTCCGTACGTCCACGGAATATGGAGGCTCCGCGCTACTTAAACTGCTGACGCGCTGCTCTACTTATCCGCGATCGAGAATCGCTCGATGCGTCGATTGCTCAATCGCCCGCGATGCGCTCGATTTCGGTAATTACATTCGCGCTCGGCTCGCCCGCTGCTCGCATACCTCGGTTGTTGCGCAATGCACCTTGCGACAACAACCGGCGTACTCGGGGTACAACATTCCTCCCCCCTTGAAAGAAAAGAAATTCGCTAATTTCTTTTCGCTCGTCTCCTGGCGAGCCAACGAACCGACGTATCAAAACTCTCATCAAAACCCGAATATACAAAGTTGACAATATTTTACATAAATCCATGCCCAGTATTCACGTCCCTCAGTTTCACAAAATTCATTTATCTCAGAAAAATTCGGATTTTCGAATGTTAACACAACTCAATAGTTTTCCGGAATTCAAATATCCCCAGCAAACTACTAAATATTTAACGTTTCCCGAATCATGGAAAATTCCCATATTCACCAGAATTCTACCATTTACGGAACCCCGGCACCTGACAACTCCCAGAAATACCACTGAATTTAAATATCCAACAAAATTCAAACACCTCGTGTCACACAGATATTTCACCTGACCTGTTTGTGATTTTTGACAAAAGAACTATCCTTTGGAAACTTTAGCAAATTCGTAACATTAACGTATCATTCTGGAGGCTCCCCGTGCCTCCGCTCTATGTCGCCGTAACGAAGCCCACCTCACGCGTCTCGCCTCCTTCGGCCGCTCCCGCGCGCGGTTTATCCATAAACTCCTTCCACGTTCTCCCCGTCTTCGAGGGTTGTCCGCTTCCTTGTTGTTCCCCCGTCGCTAACTTCCTCTCTTCCACATGCCGCAACCTCAGCTGGCAGTCCTTCCAGAAGTGTCCCTGCCCCCCGCAGTAATTGCAAGACAACTTCACCTGATGCACCTCCCGCGCCGATCCCGGCATAGGGAGACTGAGTCGCCCGGATTTCCTCGGACACTCACGCCTGATGTGCCCTGCCTCCCCGCAGGTATAACATTTTCTTGGAGAATGATCTCCCACATCCGGAGATGCTTGGGGCTGGCCCCCGTTGGAGCTTCCGTTGCTCCCCTCCGACCCAATCATTCTTTCCACCTCGAGAGCGCCAACTACGGAGTCGTGCAGACCCCTGTAGTTCCGTGAGCGCACGATCAGCTGTATTTCCCTGCTGAGTCCGTTCTCGAACGCGCTCTGCGCACTTTTCCTCGTTGCCCTCTCGATGTAACGCGAACCATGCGGTTCCTCGCCCTCGCAGAGCTTCTCCACCATCTCCACTGTCAGCTTCTCGACGCGCGTTGCATAAGTTGACACTGCTTCGTCCGTCCCCTGCCGCAGCTGACTGAATTCATACTGCAACGCGGATAGTGACTTCCTTTGCGCGTAGAGTGATTCCATCTCCCTCCTGAGATCCTCGAATGTCTTGATGTCCTTGTGTCTCAGCTCCCGGGTCGCCCGACCCTTGATCCTTCCACTCCGCACGAGAGTAAGGAGTATTGGCCGTTCCACGGGGTTTGTCATACCCCTTACTGCCTCACAAGCCTGCAGGAACCCATCCAGTTCCCCAGGGTCACTCCCATCGAATTCCGGAACACTCCTGAGCCCGAGACCCACGTCAAGGTACACACCCCCCCGTTCCCCCGCGTGCAGCGATGCTCGCCCGACTCTTGGGAGGTCCGGTGTTGTCAATATGAGGTCAATCTTTCGCTCTACCTCTCTCGCGACAGCTTCTTTGAATTTCGCCTCTTCGTCCACCGCTTCCCTGTCTACATGCCTCGTTGCCACTGGCATTGCCGCTATCCCGTTCGGCTGACTTGCTGGAGCCGTTTCTGCTGGTACCGCTGCTGTCGTATTCACCTGTCCCGCCGCAGCTATCGCCGCTGCCGCCGCTGCTGTCCCGGTCAGCCCTGCCACCGTTGGCACGTCCCTGAATAAAGTTCGGCGAACCCCTGCGAGGCCCAACCCTTCAGGAGGATACACCCTGGTATCGTTCCCGAAGCTGGCCGTCCAGTTTCGCCCTGGCCCGCCCCCGAAGACGTTCGCATGCCGCCCATTGGTGTTTTGCAACTGCAAACGTAGTCGCTCGATCTCGTTGTCCACCGCCCGGGGGCTGATGTTCGCCATTTCCGTTCCTGGCTCGAACAAGCTCTCGTCGATATCGTCCAGCTCGTCGTATGTGGTCCCCCGCTGCAAATTCACCCCGTACAAAGGGTTTGGTGACTGTTCCTCGTCTCCCGCCGCTCGCTCCGGCGATTGCGCTGCCAGGTTTTCCCTTGCAACCTGCGTAATCCCAGCCAATGCTGTCTCTAACCCTGCCGCTACCCCCTCGTCCTCGTCCGTGGACGTTGATAGCTCCTGTGCTGCCGGAACCTCTCGTTGTTCCCCAGGCGTTCCTCGCCCACTCATGTATCTATCTTTTAAACTGTATACGTCCCCTAACCCGGGTCGACGCCTCTAAGAGGGGCTGCAGGCACCCTCTCACACGTCTGGTCCCTCTGTGTACTGCCCGGCTCTACCTTTCACCTAGAGCCGCACTCTCTGTGTACTGCCCGACTCCACCTATCACCTGGAGCCGCTCTCTCTGTATTTCCACGCTTCCTCACTTTGATCTATCCCTCGTAGTTCGTAGCCTCACTCTGGTATCCCACCGCTGCCACCAATGTTGTACCGCCGGAGCCCGGGTGATCAGACCGTGCTCGGCGGGTGAGATATTATCTCTGAAGATTTTGGGATGTTACCAGTAAGGGGTTAGAACCCCAGTGAGGACTACAACTCGTAGGCACAATAACAATTTATTGACGAAATAGAAAACAGAGTAATAAACAATTTCACTTTACACTTTGCCTCTTTTGCTCACAACTTTACAAAGTTACTTCTCAAGTCAACTTTAAGACTTAATTCCGCACTCGGGATCCAGGTCCGACCCTCACCCGCCAGTGCCGCTGAATACGTTCCCTTGCCCGGAACTCTCTATGTTACCTTTTGGATTCCAATACCGAATCCCTGGGACCAGACGCACAGTTTCTCGAGTCAAACCAGACTGTCAAATGCTCGCTCGCGTATCATTATATGTCGAGCGAGAGCATCAGCATTATTTATTAGACAAAACATTATTTCTTAAAACTCCGCTTTTCATTGTTTACTGTTTATTTTCCGTCACTCCAGATTCCGTACGTCCACGGAATATGGAGGCTCCGCGCTACTTAAACTGCTGACGCGCTGCTCTACTTATCCGCGATCGAGAATCGCTCGATGCGTCGATTGCTCAATCGCCCGCGATGCGCTCGATTTCGGTAATTACATTCGCGCTCGGCTCGCCCGCTGCTCGCATACCTCGGTTGTTGCGCAATGCACCTTGCGACAACAACCGGCGTACTCGGGGTACAACATACGGTAATGGATACGCATCCTTCCGCGAAACGTTGTTGACTTTCCGAAAGTCCAGGCAAAAGCGATAGGTCTTATTGGGCTTCTTAACCATCACGATCGGGGTAGACCATTCGCTGTTCGATGGTTCAATTATTCCCTCAGCCAACATGCGATCTACCTCGGCATTCATCGCCTCGCGAATTATAGGAGTCACCGGATAGTATCTCTGTTTTATTGGTGCGCTGTCTCCGACATCGATACGATGCTCTATGAGATCCGTAACCCCCGGCGCGGCACGAAGCTCCGGTAGTTGCTGCGCGAGAAATTCGTTCAACTGTTCTGACTCACTACGCGCTAAATCCGAGATACCGAGCAACAAACTCGCGTGTTCGACGCTGTCTCGCTCGAGAAAATGAAATGCCCGCGACGGATCTCCGCTGAAATGCCACTCACGCTTCGAGTGATCTACGACGATACCGAATATCCCGAGCGCGTCTAACCCGAATAATAGCGGCACCGGTAGCGCCGGAAAAACTCGCGCGAAAAAGATTCCCTCGCGCCCCTCTAAACTGGCTGTTATTTCGAGTTCGCGCGTACACGCGATCGTCTCCCCGTTCGCGATCGTGGTCGAAGTTGGCTCGATCTCGCGCGAGGCAAAGCCCAGTTCCTCGATAAGCGCGAGGGCTCCCCCTCCCACATACGTATTCGTCGAGCCGCTATCGATGACTACGGGCACCGAGCGCCCTTTGATACTCACAACCACGAGCAAGATGCTATTCGCGCGCGATGCCCGAAGGGAGCCGCAGAAATATTCTTCTAGTTTACGCGAAAAATCCGGAAAATCTGCGAGATGAATTTTTATGGGAACGGATTGTATAGGCGGCGGCGTCACTACCGCTCTCTTTGGTGACCCCCCTTTGCGTTTCCCGCCGGACAATCGTGTGGATCGCGTAACGTAACGCCTTTCTTACCGCATTTATAACAAAAAACAGTCTTTGGCACGAGACAACCGATTGACTTATGCCCCTCTTGTCCGCAATTCCAACATCGAGTTTCTTTTACTTTGGCATCCGCTCGTTTCGGCGTTGCCGGCGACGCAGGAGCCTCGATACGCCCCGGCGTGGGCGAGCGAGTCGCCACCGCGCGATCGGCAGCCGATCCTCTCGCGAGAGGGGAGGTTTCCACGGGTCTTCGCGAGTCTCGACGTTCCGATCGACCGGAACGCTTGTCATCGGCGTAATGCACGCGCTTCGTTCCCCGTTCCGGCGTACGTGACTGCTCTCTCGCGCGCTCTCTCGAACGATCGTCGCGCCGCGACGAGCCTCGCTCCGGAGTTCGAGACGAATACATGACATACGACCGCTCGGACGACGCTGACCTGTCACGAGTCTCTCGGCCTCGATGGCGCGAGTCCCTACGATGCGAGTCTACGTCACGCGATCGTTCCCTCTCTCTCCTGTCGCGCGAGTTCTCATCGCGACTGTCTTGTGCGAACCTACGTCCCTCGCGCCTCGAGCGGGAGCGATACGGGGAGGTTGGCTCTCGTTCCTCACCGAGAGCCACGTAATTAGTCCCGCCGCGCCGCGATGACGAATGCACTGGACGCCACGCCAAGTCAGGATACGCCGATCTCTCCGGAGCGGGTGGGGGCCGGTAATACCTCTCAGCCTGTTCGCACCGTTCGGCCGCCCCCGCCAACCGCTCGAATTCTTCGAAATTATTAAATTCCCCCCTGCGTACGAGACATTGTAATCGCGGTAAAAGATTCCGATGCGCGTAATCTAGTTGTTCGCACGCGCCTAACGGAGGTCGTAATCGATCAAGCAGCGCGCGGAAACACGTGAGGTAATCGATAACTCGTTCCCCCTCTCCCTGCGTTCGGCGGTAAATCTCTTCGCGAAGCGTATACTGCGCATCTGCATCCCCAAAACGCACGCGGAAAGCATGTTCGAAATCTTGTAAATGCGTGAAGCGCGATCTCTCGCCCCGGAACCAAACGAGCGCGATATCTCTCAAAACTAACGGTAAACACGGGAGCAAATCGGCATCGCTCACCGGCGTGATCGCGCGAGCCTCGGCAAGCCGGGTGAGAAAACTCTCGGCATCCTCCCCCCTTCTTCCGGCGAATCGAAGATCCCATTTTCGCAATAATTCGGCAGCACCGCGCGACCCGTAATAATTCGGTCAGTTATTCCCTTCGCGATTCTCTCTCGGCGATGAGTGATACCGGGGGGGGGGGGGGGGGGGGGGGGGGGGGGGGGGGGGGGTAGAGCCAAACGCTCCTGCACCCATGGGTCTCCCACGCCCGTCCGCGGGAGGATTCGCGCGCGGGATCGCCCCTCGCCCGCCGTCATTTCCCCCACCACGGGAAGTCGAAGTTCGGATCGGCCTCGCGTCAACGTTCGGCACGGTTTGATTCGGAAACCGCGGGAGAGGGAGTGCGGCACCCGCGCCCTGCCCGTCGCCCCAATTGTCGTGTTGCGGGTTCTCATTCGCGGTAACCGTCGTTCCTGACAGAAGGATCGTAATCAATCGCGATTGCAACGTCGCGGTATCCCCGTCAATCGCGCCCCTTCGCAGGCGAAGCTCCTCGCGCAGCTGATCGTCTGTCACCGGGGTCGGTGGCATCGCAACCATAGTCACGCGCGCTCTCGCGCCCGTCTATGCGCGTGATTCAGATAGCCCCGGGCGGCGGGGTTTACCCACGCGCGACAGCGACGGTGCGCGCCCGTTTTCGCGCGACCCGAGCGGCGACACCCTTTCCCTCACTCGCGCAACAACGGCCCAGTCACTCGCGGCACTGAGTTTTTATACCGGTGTACAGCTTGGCGTTACGCGGGCGATCGCGATATTATTTAAATGATCCGGGTTTTTTTTTTTTTTTTTTTTTTTTTTCTTCACGTTTTTGCTTTGTTACTTTTTTCACGTTTTTATTAATGAATTATTTTATCCTGACTCGAGCGCGGTACCGTTTAAGGTATTATGATTACTATTATTTTCCCACACGACGGCTGCTCGTGGTCTCACGACCTTTCCCGAGACAGCGGCGCAATAAATACAACACCAAAGAAGCAGATATAGTCCACTGCGGCCAATCGCTGTCTCGAGACCGAGTACTCCCCTCGACTCAAGAACTATCGCGTACCGGCGGCTCACCCTATAGCTAAAGAGAGTCCAAGATACCTCGTGAGACAGAAATTCGAAAAGTATAATATTCTCTTTCTTCCTCGGACTGTCAGCCGCGCGCTTCGCGCGATGTAAACACTCGAACAGCGAGCGGACCGGCCCGCGCTCGTGTTTGGAGAGAGACAACGCGACTCTCCACACCCGAACCCGGGGTCGCGCGACTACCGAGGCTCGAAACTATAGTCGTACCAGAAAATAAAACTTATCGCTATCCTCTCGGTCCCAACAATAAAATACGACACCGAACTGCGTCAATCGAATGTCAACGATAAAATGATAAATCCCACGGGAGAAGTCCCCAAAATAAAATAATGAAGTCACGAAAGAAAAGAAAAGTTATTGAATAAGACCACAGTCTTGATCATCCGCAGTCAAAAGTCAAAGAGGTACGATCATCCAGCCGCCCAAATGACAGCAAACTCGACACACAGAGAAAAGGTCCCGAGCTCGCGATAGAAGCGTCGGGCAAATCAAACGGCAAACAACAACAAAAAGAAATACACGCGCACAGACCCCGCGCGCGACAATCGTCTCACGAGCGACTCTTAGACTCTCGCTTTCTCTCTCTCTCCTTCGCGAAGGGGTTATAAGGAACAGGACAGGAGAGTCGTTACCTTAAAGCGCTGAATATTCCAAAATTTCTTGGCTCGTTCCTCGTACCGATCGTCAGGAAGGTTTACACGCTGGTACCAGAACTCACGTGCGCGCGGTACTACTGTCGAATCCAATGTGGCGCAGCAGCGGTAGCCGGTTGGCCACGCTCGCAGCCTCTTCTGTCGCGCTATAGCGCGTCTCCCTTCGCGCGAGACTCCACGAACGCGCGCAAATCAAAACAATACCACACTGACACTAGACAACAGACACAGACTAACTAGAACACTGAACAACGGAGACACGCCGAGTCGTAACCGAAATTACCCGAACCGTTACGGCCCAAAATTCAAAATTCTCTTGCTATTACTCGCCCTGGCTTCTCCGGGATGTTATTTTCCGCGATTTTCACTCTTGTGACGCCCCACGTTGGGCGCCAAATTTGTAACCGATTTTCCCAAACTGACCGCTTCCTCGGTTACAAAACGCGCTCGCCGTTATCGGTTATTGGGCGCCAGCCGCGGGAGCCAAACGCCCCGCGACAAAATTTATTTCACCGATAACGCGCGCTCGCGCTATGGCCCAGCCAGGCCCAGCCTCGCGTTCGGGTAGAGTGGGTGGGTCGTAACGCGTAGGGAAAAGACCAGGGTGTTTTCCAGGCGAAAGCCAAATGCACAATTCGGAGAGGTTAGGGAGGCGCGTTTTGTACTACGACACGGACTCGGTGATTTATGTCAGCACAGGTCAACCGGGTGAATGGGTACCGCCGCTCGGTAACTTCCTCGGTGACATGACCAGCGAGTTGAAGAAACCGACCGACTACATAAAGTCGTTTGTCTCGGTAGGTCCGAAATTTTACGGCTACCAAGTAGTGAATAGCGAAGACCCCGAAACGATTACGAAAACAGAGTGCAAGGTGAAGGGTTTGAGCCTGAATTATCAGAATTCGAAAAAAATCAATTTCGCGTCGATTAGGGAAATGATTGAAGAATATATACCAAAACCCTTGCTGCTGAGGCACTGGGGTGAATACATCGACATCATATGGGATAAACTGCCGGAACACATCGGTCAGGACTCTGAAGTCGCGTCGTACAGACATTGTAAAAAACATTGGGCCTCCGCGGATCTACAAGCTCAACTCGAAGGGTATCCACCACTCCAGAGGGAATGCACAGACTGCCAGCAGGAGACGGCTCTAGAAGAAGAGTCGAACGCAGGCTCGCCGACTCAGTCCGAACCTTTGGCGCTTACAACCAAACCTGACCGTGAGCAAGACACACCACTGCTGTCAACAGACTCTACCACGACTCTCGAAACTATACCACTAATTACCGATATATAAAACTGTATACAGGGTAAATTATATATATATACTATGAGAGGGATCTTCCCGCTCACCTTCGTTGGCCTCCGTCGGCCAAACTAACTCCCCAAAAATACAAAAAGGGTTGGGCGCCAGCCACCGTTGTTTCACCGGGGTGACGACCGGTACAAGAACTCAACACAGAGTTTCTCGAGCAGACACCAAAAAAAAAACAAGGAAAATGCGCCTCTCCCTAATCGCGAAAATCTGGGCTCGACAACTTCCTACAAACACAAAACTATCCCTAATCGCGAAAAATCCGGGAAGTTACACACGACTAAAACTAACGACGAAGGCGTAACGGGATACTCGGGTTCGCTCAGTGTGCGCTTATGGTAGAGAGGGTCGTAGAGGCGGGAAAGAAAAGGCTGGGTGAAAAATAAAAGAAAAGCAAACTCGACATCGTCCTTACTTGTTCCGCTATTGAGATATAAGGCCATTCACAAAACTTTGAAAGAAACAAAAATAATGAATTACAAAACCGGGAATAGAAGTCGTGAATTGAATTTAGCAAAATTTCAGTTGAGGTGACGGAGGCGGTTCCGTTGAGGATAGCGACGAGGCGAAAGTTTGGCGGGAATAAAGAGGACGGCTAGGCCGCACTTACCGGAGGATTGTGACGACGAGAACACTCACTTACTCGATTTTCGAGATCGGCAAGGTCTCACCCGCGCTTACGCAGTGAGGGGGAAAACGCACGCATAATAATGTGCGGGATCGGATATTCGACGGAGACTCGTCTCCTATGAGAGAGATCTCGACGCTCTATATCGAAGGGACAAGGGGTCGAACTCGCTCGCTTGACGAGAGTTCGACACTCCAAGATTCCTCTCGGGATCATAATTGTTGCCAGAAAGAAAATCAAGAAAATAACAGAATCGAATATCTCTAAAACACTAACGCCCGAACAAAGGGGAGCTTTCGGCACGTAGGAGTCAGGTCTCTTTCGGGCTCCTCACAGCCAAACAGCCGGGGTACCACCCAGAGACCCTCTCGCTACGGCGGCTCACTCGAGACTCTATATTCGCGAACTCTACGAAGTTTCTTCGAATTCGGTTCTCCAATATTGGGGGTCGAGGGAGAGTCGTCGCACACACACGCAACTCACAAACACTCCACACACCTGGGCGCTCATCGGGCTGGTCTCGGGCCCGATATTTACCTCCTCCCTTCCACTCGCTCTAGGGAGCTGGAGGGATATCCCCGCGGTCACACACACAGTGGCAAGCTCGGGACCACTACTCTAATGGATCGGGCAATCCCTATCGACGGGGTGATCCGAACCCGCCGATAGGGCCTTCCATACTCAAAACAAAACTCAAAGATTTTCCGAATCGCAGCAAATCGGGAAAATTCAGACTCAAAACACCGACCTCCGCTTGCCACTCTGTCAACTGTGCGCCGGCCTTGCAGCCGGACCGGAATAATCCGCGGGGAATCTCACAGGGTGATGGGCGATCAGGTGGCGGGTTGCTCGGCATGCCAGCTCCTTTCCTCGCCACCCTCTCCACCCACCCTCCTCCACTCAGCGAGGTTGCCCCCAGGGTGTT
Organism: Ischnus inquisitorius; assembly: GCA_963924025.1. Classification (NCBI taxonomy): domain Eukaryota; kingdom Metazoa; phylum Arthropoda; class Insecta; order Hymenoptera; family Ichneumonidae; genus Ischnus; species Ischnus inquisitorius. Next base: position 20,056,572 of record OZ001244.1, read on the forward strand.
CGCACAATCATACCAACTAGGCTCAAACCAACTAAACTCAAAAACTCTACTTCTCAACTCCTGGTTATTACTCTCAAACTTTTACTCGACTCTCAAACGGCTTATACTCTCCACTCGGCAACACACTCTCGCGAATAACGGTATCGGCTTTATCTCTCAAATTCTGGATAAATTACGACTCAGCTCGTATCTCAATCGCTCAGCGATATCTCGAACTGAAATCGTCTACGGGATCGATAAGCAAAATCGTGACTCTTGTTTTAATAATTATTTAAATGGGTTTTTATCGAGATCATAACAGTTTTTTAAGTCAACGGGAGAAGTGTTCTTTCATTTATTTCGCGTACATCACGATTGTTCGGTTCGCCTCGTCACTAACCTGGCGCGCGGCGCGCGTGGGACGCTGCAACGAAGAAACGGCGTCACAATACAAAATGTGAATAAACGAAAACGTGTACTTTTGTAAACGTGTTTTTTGTCTGTACAACGCTACCATCAAAATAGTATAGAGGGAAACTTCATTACCGCCTGTAGAGCTCGAAAACTTCATTACCGACTGTAGAGTACGGTAACTTCATTACCGCCTGTAGAGCTCCTTATAACCGTACACTACTATAGATCCACGCGCCTCGGCGGGAATCCTCTCCCTCCGATTACCCATGCGCTGTTACTCTCCGAACGCTCGTCGTCTCGGCGTCGACTCGCCCCGTTATTGTTTCCATGGATCTCTCGCGATACGGTCTGTGTTTCGATCTCGAAACATGCTACCGATTTTTGCTACCGCATCTTTCTAGTCGATGTAACGGGGCAGCAATTCGGCGTCCAGTGGCAATGGTCGTCGCAGCGAGCGTCGGTTCTGGACCGTCGCTTGCGGTTGCTGCGTCCGGCACTTCGAACGTCGGTGGTAGCGTCCTCGTGTCAGCCTCACCGCGTGCTTCTCGGTATTGGCGACGGGCTTCTGCTCGAATAGCTTCGAGCTGTTCCTTCGCAGACACCGTGGCAGTTTCCCTGCTGCTCGTCCAGGCCGGTTCTTCTCCGTAGAAGCGACGTCGTGCCTCTTCTCGTATCGCTGCGAGCTGATTATTTAACCCTAACTGGCATCGAGCCTCCATTTCTCGAGTTCCTTTCGTACAATAGAAACAAAACGACTTAAAGTATGCCTAAAACCAAATTCAAATTAACGTCACATAGAAATTTTCTGCGCACTGCCTCATTTACTCATGTGGAGATTGCCTATCTTGCGACATCGAGCTCTCCGAATTCGTCAAGTTACCCAAGAATTTCAAATCTTTGACATGCCATCGTCCCACAGGCCAACCTTGTGAATCTGCGAGTTCTACTACGTTTCGTGAAACAACGCGCACCACGTCGAACGGTCCCACGTCAAACGGTCCCACGTTTCGCGAATTTCGAGGTCAGATTACTCACGGCCTTTGACAGTACGCGGTATCACCGGTACACTTAGTCACTTAGACGTGTAAGGGTACGTCCGTTCGTCGCCGATTATAATACGCGTCTTGTTTCTCCGACGCCTCCCGAATTCTTCTCGTAAGTAAATCGCGCATTTCCACAACCTTCATCATTCTCGCGACCCACTTCGCCTTTTCCAGTGCGCCTGGAATACCGTTCTCAGCGATTCGCGATTAGGAAAGCCGGAGTCATGCCTAGAGACGAGGGTACCCCCGTGTTATACGCGAATTGGAATTCCGCTATGTAAAGATCCCATTCGCTGTGATCGGCGAAAACATAGCTCGCTGTCATCGTTTTAAGGTTTCAGTTAACCCTTTCGACCGGGTTCGCCTGAGCGTGGTACGGCGGTGTCGTTACACGTTCGATCGCGTACTCGTCCGTCAGTTTCTTAACCGCCTGGTTAACGTACTCCGTCCCGTTGTCCATCAATAGTCGTCTCGGACTTTCCCATCGACTCAATACGCGATTACGAAAGGCTTCTACAACCGTTTTCCCGTTCGCCGCCGACGCGGGTACACACACCATCCAGCGCGTAAACGAATTTTCGAAGAGGATGGGATACCGATTCCCTGCCTTCTAGCGCGGGTATGGTTCCATAATATCGGATGCGACTGTATCCCACGGTTGAGCGATAACGCAATCCCCAATGGTCGAGCCCGATTCAATTTGTGCATTGCGCACGTCAATCACTTTAGTAGTAGGATGTATTGGTAGGGTGAAGAACAATATGTAGACGGTTACATTCTGTACTAGCTTCATTTCCTCGCCTGGAGCCAACGTTGCTCGCACCTCACCCATGCTCCGTCTCACAGACCACATACATACGCACACTCATCCACACTCTCCGACTCACACGCGCACGCTTTCCTGTACACGCAGTCTCGAGTCTGTGTACTCTCGTCTCCTTCTCGTACGCTGCGCGGTATCTCACTCGTTCACACATTCCTCGATACATTACAACTTTGCCACGTATCGCTTCACGTCGTGGTACATTCCGGGCCAGTAATAAAATGTCGTGAGACAGGGATACGTTCGCTCTACTCCTGGGTGTCCCAACTGTTCGTCATCGTGAGTCTGTTGGAGAATCGACGTTCGATCTTCCGACGGTACGGCTAACTTCCACGCATCCAAATCGTCGCCTGTCGCTCTTTTTGTCGCGTCTGGGCGATAGAAATAAAGCGCGTTATCTTCGACCCGCCATTCTGGAAACTCTCGAGGATTCCGGCGTATGGCGTCGAGCCTTTCCGCGAACCAGTCGATTTCGAACGTGTCACCGAGCGAATCTATCTGTGCTTCCCCGTCCGGTCCTACCTCGTTAAACATCCGCGACAGAGCATCGACAGCTTCGTTTTCGGAGCCCTTTCGATACTCGACCATCATATAACACTCCGGGAGCTCGAACGACCATCGCGTGACTCGCAGTTTGGGATCCGCAAGGTTGTACAGCCAGCGAAGGCAATTATGATCTGTCACGACGGTAAATTCGTACTCTTCGATTTACGGTCTGAACTTCCGGACGGCCCAAATTACCGCGAGACATTCCTTTTCTGTCACCGTATATCGGGTTTCAGGTCCTGTCATCACTCGACTCGCGCATTCGATCAAACGTTCGCCGTCTTCGCTCCGTCTGTGAAAGTTCCATCGATATATGCTTTCATATGAGAACTCCAATCTCGCGCGTCTTCTCGGCCGAATAGAAAGATTCGATCTGCCTCTTTTCCCGTGTCACCTTAATTCCTTCGTTCTCCGACGTTGGATACTGAGTGTACGATTCCGGTATTAGCAGCAATTTCACCGCCTTCGCTTCACCGTGTTTTTCAGTTTCTCTGCCCCAATTTTTCCAACATCGCTATCATGATTGTGGACATTTCGCATCGACTGAACCTTGAATTTATAATATCATAAAAAACATCTTCGATGTGAAAGTTGCGCCAAGTACATTTGTAAGTATAAGTTGTTTCTTGCAGAATCTTTTTAAAAAAAGTATGTGAAATTAGTTAAAGGTCGCCCAGCTCATTATCAACTGTTGTTCAAAAAAATTATAATACTTGGCACGGTTGTTGTCGCAAGATGCGTTGCGCAACAACCGAGGTATGCGAGCAGCGGGCGAGCCGAGCGCGAACGCAATTACCGAAATCGAGCGCATCGCGGGCGATTGAGCATCCGACGCATCGAGCGATTCTCGATCGCGGATAAGTAGAGCAGCGCGTCAGCAATTTAAATAGCGTGGAGCCTCCATTTTCCGTGGACGTATGGAATCTGGAGCGACGGAAAATAAACAGTAAATAACGAAAAGCGGCGTATTATGAAATAGTGTTTTGTCTAATAAATAATGCTGATGCTCTCGCTCGATATATAATGATACGCGAGTGAGCATTCGACAGTCTGGTTTGACTCGAGAAACTGTGCGTCTGGTCCCAGGGATTCGGTATTGGAATCCTAAAGGTAACATAGAAACACTCCGGGCAAGGGAACGTATTAAGTGGCACTGGCTGGTAAGGGTCGGACCTGGATCCCGATTGCGGAATTAAGTGTTAAAGTTGACTTGCGAAGTAAGTTCGTAAAGTTGTGTGGAAAAGAGGCAAATTGTAAAGTGAAATTGTTTATTACTCTGTTTTCTATTTCGTCAATAAATTGTTATTGCGCCTACGAGTTGTGGTCCTCACTGGGGTTCCAACCCCTTACTGGTAACATCCCAAAATCTTTAGAGATAAAATCTCACCCGCCGAGCGCGGACTGATCACCCGGGCTCCGGCGGTACAACAGGCGTAACAATGAAAAGTGATACTTATTTTGAGTTGATTAAATCAAAGTTTTTTTTTTTTGTGAGTTTTAAACAGCCAGAAGAGCTGATATTGACAATTGAGATTTTACTGTGAATTTAGAATTCGCCCGATGGTTTGGGTCCCACCGTACGAAGCTCAACACTCAATTTATCGAAATTTTAACTTGAATATCGGAATTCGGAAGTCTCGTAATTACTCTGCCTACAGTCTTAGAATTGCGATTGTGGTTGTCATTATAGTTCTTTCTTTTGCGTGGACATCGAGAAGCGGTTCTGATTCGATTTACCTGATCTAAAGGGGAACGAGTAGGAATTACAAAGTAGACTGCGAGGCTCGCTTTCCACGGAGTCACGAGGATCAGGATACGTCCACGATCGTTCCGTTTCTCACGCTTGTGTGCATCCAGCAGTCCACACGATCGATAAATCGATCGTTAATTTGCAATTCTCTTGCCCGGAAGCCACCACTGACTAAATGGACGCGGGTGTCCAGGCAAGTGCTCGCGGTTTCTCGTTGTGAGTATGGAACGGCGGGCGCAGTCTAAACCGGAATTCCAAAGCTCTCAACGGTCCCTAATCTTTTGTCACGAAGATGAACGGAATTGATCCATCTTTTATCACGAAGATGTAACGGAATTGATCTATCTTTTATCACGAAGATGTAACGAAATCGATCTATCTTTTATCTCGAAGATGTAACGGAGTGACTGGTATGATTAACGTGACGTTAAATCGAATACTTGAAGAACTTCTGAATGAACGTGCTTGTCCGGGCACGAGCTTTTATACTATTAGAAAGTGAGTGGAGTTAATCACAGGGCGTGATATTTTATCATCTTCTTGGTAGTGGAGATGAAATTTGTGGTAGAGTGGGTAATATCATCCGATGTCACGTGGTCATTTTATTGGAGTAGGGATGAAATTCACGCTAGAAGGGGAAAAGTCACGTGATGTGACGTCATTTGATTACGTCACCCTGATATTGGTGGGGATGCTTTACCTCGTGGAAGAGGAATAATCACGCGATGTTACGTCATGGTGTTACATAACCTTGTCCGTCGAAAAGGGATGAAATCGTTCGTGGAAGGGTTAAAATCACGCGATTGCATTCCTGTATTAAGCGGTTTCGGTGCCCGGGCACGTTTTTAGTTATACACCTTGAGGATTAGTTGTGAATAATTGTTCTCTTTTAACATGCTTTAATTCCATGTTTTAATTACTTCTTGTTCTATCTTATGTGACTATTGTTCTAATGTTAAATGGGACTAATTGGTATCATTCTGGTTGTTTTGCCCGAGATGTTCTTATTGTTTTCTTTTTTTTTTCTAATCATACTTTTTGATTCTTTGATTATTTTGTTCATTGAATCGTCCGCCTTTCTCTTCGGGTATTTTCTTGTATTTCGCTGTTTTTATAATTTTATGCCGGATTTGTTTTGTCACCTTTTAATGTGTTCTCCAACGTACGTTCCTTCATTCGGGCTTTCTTGTGTCTCGTGTTTCGGGTAAGATACCGTTTGAGTTGAGTGTGTTTCTCGTGATTAGTTTGCTTCGAGGATCATCGTTGCTTGCAGTTTTCCTCCTTTATCGACTGCGAGATACGCACCTGTCTCCTCCTCGATCGTTTCGTTTGTACGAGGGTGGGGTTATCGGCCGCCGGCTGTTGATCTGGTGGGCGTGGCTTTGTTGCTCTAGCGTCGCCGCCCTGGCGTGCTTCTTATTACCCTTAGATCTTGCTTATCTCCTGATCGCGGGGATCTAACATACCTCCCTTGTAACGGAGAGGAGTCGCGTTGACGTGCTTCATTTCGTTACAATATGTTTCCGACGCGCGGTTGTTGTTGCAAAAACTGATTCTCGTTGATTTTGTTCTGCTCGACCAGTATATTGGCAACCATTGTGTTCATAGCGCAGTGAGCTGACAAGAAATGTGCCCAAGTATCCTTCCTTGCCACGATGTTTTCCTGTGTTACTGTGATGTTGTTTTCTAGCTGTACGTCTTCTGTTATTATCGGGCCTCTATTTTTTGATGTTATTTGTTTTCTGTGATACCCTGATGGTTGATAGGCTGAATCGCTGCCTGATTCGAAGTCAGAAGACTTTGACGAGTCGCTACCTCGGACGTCAAAAGTTTTGGTTGCTTTGAGCGACAGGCGGGCATCCGAAGTCGTAAAACTCCTGAGTATTGTCAGGCAAGGTTTGAGCGACGGGCGGTTGACTTACCGGGAACGTCGATTCGACTACTTGCTCTGAAACTACTGTAGGTGAAGGATGTTTTTGTTCACTGATTACTTGCCGTATTTTCGATTTTTTGTTTTGACTTGCGGGTTGGTGTTTCGGTCGTTTTGCAATTTTTGATTTAATACCGTTAGAAGTTGAAGCTAAAGGTGATTTTTTCGATTTGGACTTTGACGTTTTTTCTACGGGATTTTGATCTGGAATTACCACGGTTTCGATCGGAGGATCTATGTGCGTTTTCGAAATTTCGGAATCTGAAATTGCTATGATCTCGGGTTGTGTATTTTCCGATGTTTTTTCTGCAATTATTTTACTGTGTTTTGTTGGTTCGCAATGTACCTTCGGTTTCCTGGTACGTTTAACGATTGTTCGAGAAGTGTTTTTTGTTGGAAATCTGAATGTTGGAGTCACTTCCTCGTTTTTCGTTGCTTTTCCTGCTGTCTCCGATGTTTGCGGTTGAGCAACCTCGCGAAAATCCGATGTTGATGGTTGCGGACTTTGTTGTAGATTCTGTTGAGAACGTGAAGGTGATCTGAACGTTGGTTGCGGTGGCGGTTCACCATTGTTCTCGTTGTCGGTTGAGTTTTGAATACTCATCGGCAACGGTTCAGCTTCGCTTTCCATCGGAGTTTCGTCGTTTCTTTCCATTTCAATTATTGATTCGTTTTCCGTAGTTTGTTCCGTAGCGTTATCCTGATTTGGGCTTGTATTCTGGTCCCTTTTCGGGTTTGTGTTCTGGTCCTTTTTCGGGTCTGTTCTGGTCCCTTTTCGGGTCTGTGTTCTGGTTTTTTGCGTTTTACAAAACTTTTGAGTCCTTGCTCTATGTCGTTGTCGGATGTTTCTGATATCGGTGTATCGTCATCGATTAATGAGTCAATTAAAGGTTCTCTCCTCTTGATTTTTGTGTCTGACGGTACCTGTTCAGTTTTTTGTGTGATCTCTTCCGGTTGTTGCAAAGTCTCTTTCCGATCAGTCTCCATCGGAACAGTTTTGGGTTGTTCTGGAGATTCTGACCGTTCTGTCTGTTGATTTCTCAGCCATCTCAGTTGTCTAAAGTCTCCTGTGTAGTTGTTTTTTTTTTCGAGCAGCTGGGTTGCTAGAACCTTCATCCGTCAACGAGCGATATCTCAGCTGATGCGTTTTGTCCGCTATGATTTTTGGTTTTTTCGAATCGGGTTTTTCGCAGTCTTCCGACAAATTTTCACGACGTCTGATCGGTATTATGTCAGTGAGGTTTCTCGACAATGCTTCGGCGACTACGTTTTGTTTGCCAGCTTTGTGATGAACTTCGAAGTCGTACCCACTGAGCCTGATCAGTCATCGCTGCAGTTGTTGCGGCGGATTCGGTTTGTTGACGACATATGTTAGGGCTCTATTATCCGTTACTAGCGTGAAACGTTTTCCGTATAGATACGTGTTAAAGTGCTCTACAGCGACGACTATCGCTCTAGAGAAAAATCCAACTGGATGATCGTAGTCGTTTTTGTTTTGGCTTAGGACCTCATCTATCGCGTAATCAGAGGCGTCGGTCGTTAGCGTATACGGTTTCTCGAAATCTGGATGAACGAGGATTGGAAGTTCTGCAACTGTTTGTTTCTAAATCTCGAATGCTTGTTGACATTCGTCCGTCCAATTGAATTCCTCATTCATCCTTTGTCTCGTCAATGGGATCGCGATTTTCGCGAAGTCGCGCATAAATCGGCGATAATAGCCTGCAAGCGCTACAAGCTGCTTTATCGCCTTTTTGTTTGTCGGTTGCGGAAAGCGTAGAACTGCAGCTATGTTCCTTTGATTCGGTCGTATTCCGTCTTCGGGAATTATGTGACCTAAGTACATCACTTCTCTGTTGAGAAACTGGCACTTTTCGGTTTGGAGCGTTAGTCCGGCCGCGGTATGTCGCTTCGCTAAGCCGCTGAATTTTTTGCCATGGTCCTCAATGTCGGTAGCGTAGATCACTATATCGTCTAAGTAAACGAATAGGTCTGCCTTGGAGTCCAGAAAGCACTACGTCCATTAATCGTTGGAACGTTACTGGTGCGTTTCGGAGTCCAAAAGGCATACGCTGAACTCATAGTGTCCGTGAGATGTAGAAAAAGCTGTTTTATGTTGATCTTCCGAGTGCATCGGTATCTGGTGAAAACCAGATGCTAGATCGAAAGTCAAAAAGTACTTCGCGTTGTCCAACTGGCCCAGAATGTCTATGATATTCGGCAGTGGGTACGCGTCTGGCGTCGTTTTTTCGTTCAGTTTCCTGAAATCGATAACCATACGCCATTGTTTGTTCCCTATGGCCTCTTCTTTCTTCGGTACTATCCAGACTGGGGAATTGTACGGAAAAAGAGACGGTTTAATTATCCCTTCGTCGAGCAAGCTTCGAACTTGTTTTGAATTTCAAGTTTGGAGCTTGTGGGAAACGATATTTTTTCTTATTTACAGGTCTATTATCAGATGTGGTAATTCTGTGCGAAACTACCGTTGTAGATTGTGACGTGATTTTTCGAATCTCCGTCACAAAAACCAGAAACCGCAATAAATACTGTAAATTCCCGATTTACAGATCTCGCTTATTGTCTCTCGCTACTTTCGGTACGATTCAGCGCTCCCAGATGCAGTTTCGTTGCCTTCAGTATTAAGTTCACGCATTCAGTCAGTTTTGGTTTAGTTACAGTTAGTCGAGATCCCGAAGCTATTCGGTGGTGCGAATCTCGAAGTACTGAGATACCCGAATAGTGGAGAGTCTCGACGAGGTTTCGTTGCGAATACGCCACAGTCCGGTGCACGTCCGGCACTCTCAAGGAGTCCATGGTGACGTTCAGTGTGTTGGAGAACAGGCGGAGGTTTTAGTTTTGTCCGGACAAGGCAGGAACACCTTGTGCCGTGTATTTTGAGTAGAAAAGAGCCTTGTTTTCACGCACCGAACGGAGAGCAGCGATCCCAACGATCCTCAAATATTGCCGCTTCCGTACAGCTCATTTATCGATTACCGTCGAGATCCCGTAGCGAAGTAGCTTGAGAGGGCAGTAGCTACCGGTTAAAGTTCCCGAAATGATGATAATGACCGATTACGCATCTTATCATAGGCAAATCAGTCTGCCGAGAGCTGCCCTAGAGGTAACTCGGGTCTCTCTCGCGCTCCCGTTGTCGTTGGCTTCGGCCTATGGTTCTCGCGCTCGTGTGTGTCGTGGATCGTGCGTAGCGTGGGTCTCACTCTCGCTACCGCGGACTCCGATGCTTCGCTCTCGTTCGTGTTCGTGGGTTTCATGCTACATGTCGCTTCTCTCGTTCGCTTACGTTCAGCGTACGATTGAGAGTGATAGTTCGTGGTAATTCCGATACGAATTATTTCCCAATTTTGTGATCGAGATGCATTCGAAAGAATGCTCGTGAAGTGCCGTTTCGTGAATACGTTCTCGTATTCGAAAAGAGAAAGGTGGGGATCCCGCCTATTCATGGATTAAATTCTGCTTTTCGGTGAGTTTATCGTTTTCGATCATTTTCCCGTTCGCAATTATAAATTCGTTCTCGCTGCTCGCCTCGATCGTTCGATCGGCTGAGCGCTTCCCGCTGCACTTGCGTGCGATCTCGTCTGCTATTCTATCGGCCTCGGATTGCGACCCTTCTACCAAAAACCGCATCCTGAGCAGCCGTGCATTTCCGCAACGGTTCGCTCTCGTGCGTGCGTCGGTGTTTGTTCTCGTATCGTTGTGTTCTCGATGAGTTCTCGTTTTGTGTTCCGCTCTCGTTTTGTCCTTGCGGAGGCCGTTGATCCACCGACCTCCAGTTTAGTCCGGTTTGGTGATACCGGCGAAACAAAAATCTACCATGCGGAGGTCGTTGTTCCACCGACCTCCAGTTTAGCCCAGTTTGGTGATACCGGCGAAACAAAATCTACCATGCGGAGGTCGTTGTTCCACCGACCTCCAGTTTAGTCCGGTTTGGGGATACCGGCGAAACAAAAATCTACCCTGCGGAGGTCGAGTTCCACCGACCTCCAGATTAGTCCGGTTCGATAAGTACCGGCGAAATAAAAGATTAGCTGGCGCCCACCGGGACGCCGATGCACCGGCGAGGGAAACGGTCGAAGGTGACGTAAGTTTTGTTTTCGCGTTTTGCTCCCGTTTGGTTTGAGCTAAGATTTCGTCTTTTTTTCGGTTTAGTTTCTTTTGATTTGGATTGTTAAGGTCGCGTTTTAGAGTCAAGAAAAATACGTCACAAGATCCAAGGGTGTTTCGTGGAAGACAGAATAGGTGTTGGTATTCCTCTACCAACTGATGTACATATTCTTTTTCCGTGTCGTCTCTTCGATCCTACCTTTATCATCGGTCTCGACAGGGCAGATTTCTGCGATGTGAGTTTCCGAGACGACATCGTATGGGAAATCTGAGATTTCCTCGATCGGGTGCAAATGTAGTGGTTGAAGATGAGATTAACCTCATTTGCATTCGAGTTTATTACACACAGGTACGCTATGCCGTTGCTGTTTCGAACGATTGCGTCGCCCATGTATATGCTTTTGCCTGCTTCGATTCGCGTTACGTATCCCTCCTCGAGATCTGTCGGCGTAACCGGAGAGGGATGGCGACTTTCGATCGAGGGGGTAGCGTTACTCGCTCGAATGTTTCGAACGGTACAGTGTGATTTGCGAATTTGATACAAGATTCGCTGTAGAGGAGATCCGCGGGAGTGTCTCTGAAGAACACCTCACCGAGGATTGCGTCCTGCAAAATCGGAAAATCGTCATCGATTGCGTGGAACTCGATCGTGAATTCCTCTATGCGACTGTAACATCAACTGTTACGTCTCAGAGTCTATCCGTGGGTCTCACGTGACATGTACCGCGCGACTCAGAGGTAGCGTGAACTTGTTTGCGGCGGTTCAGAGGTAGCATTCGCTTTTAACCTGAACGACGGCAACTCAGAGGTATGGACTTGTTCGCGGGGTCTCAGCGGTCGAGTCCACTAGACTTGTAGGATTACGTTAGGAACAATATTACGGGTTCGGTTCCTCGATTAAGATTTAAATCCCGTTCCTCAAATAACAATGATTTATTTGGCGAAGTATAGTTCGAAGTTCTATAATTATAATAAGTGGTTTAAGGGGATGATTCTAAAGAGTCGAATAGGGAAGACTTTACCGTTCGGAAGTTGGAATAAGACTGATTGATTTGAGGCAATAACTGGCTGTTGCGAGGCAGCCGAAAATGCTGAGGTCGCAATTCACGTGCGATCGAAAGAGAAAAGGACAGTATGCATTTAGACAGAGAGGGAAAATACATTCGGTTGAGCGCAATAGAAAAATGCTGATAGGAAATCGCGTGATTTCAGGAATCGAGGCGCGAGGTTCGTCGCACGGCTTCCGCGACCGGATGTGCATTACTGTAATTCGAGAAGGAACGTCCGGTGCTTGATTTTAATCGTTAAATATGGAGAGAATAAAATTGAACGAATCGAATGGGTAGAATAATCGTGTTTAGCAGGGCAGGACGTAACACCTCCCCGCCTAAAAGATAGTCAAGGCGATGCGATGCCTTGGCTATGATGAAGGCAACAAGCGCAGCTCGTCCTGACGTGGCGACTCGGGGTGTATGTGTGCTTATAGTTACCCGACAAAAGTGGGAGAGTAGCTCCCATTATTATGACCTTAATTATACTTCATTTTGGGGGGGACAAAGATGTGTTGTGTGTGTCGAAACTGAGTGTGACTCTATGGGGGTAGTGGAGTCATCGTTGAAACCGAAGATGGTACAGTTGGGCTGACGAGTTGTGTGTGGTTGGCCCAAAAATTTGTTCGTTGCTGGTGTCTGATGCTCAGATGGTCGTTAACCTTGATCTGCAACTATCGAATTTTACTATTAAAATCCTGTGGCAACAGAACGGGTAGTTAATAAGATGCAATTATTGTTATCTGTTGCATGCTGGGAGGGAGAGAGGAAGAAAGGTCGTATATGATATAAAAGAGAAATGTAGCGTTACCTTGCGTTTGGTGTTTTTTTACTTTTTTTTTTTTTTCTTTCTTGAGATCAAAATAAACCTGCGTTCAAACGTTGTGAGTACCGCAGTCGAGGTTGTTGTGTCATCCGAGTCGGTGGCAATGACTCGGGAAGGCCGTGCGATAAGTCTTGCTCATTCGGAGGTAGGCAGATAGCGCGTTGCGCCTGTATGACCGGTGTCTCTCGGGCGACTCCAACCGCTGGCACGGTCGAGGGGAGCGCGGGAGGTTCATGGAATTCGGTAATCTGTATCCCGGGAGTGTGATTACGGCGCGAGTCGCGTCTTTCGTTACGGCGGTGAACTCGATGGCTGCACATCACGTTTGAACACAACCAGCCGACCTTGGAGAATAGTGAGAATTTCCAGGCTATTCCCAGGATTATTAATATGCCTCCGAGTGATACTCCAGAATATGCAGCAATTGATTCTATCCGATGCATCCTCCTGTTGGTTTTTTTATGTCTGATTAATTCTCTCGCTCGGTCGACAATCGCTTCAAACTCGGTTCCTCCGTCGGTGAGATCCGCGTGTTTGTCGTCAGGGATTAACTGGGTGGGACAGTCGACATTGGATAAGAGTTCGGCGATGTCCACGGGATTCTCGGGATCGGTGGCTGCCGCGTATAGCGCAGATATATTTAAGGTTGTTCGAGGAGCGAACTCGGTCAGAAGCATACTAGAGCTTTCGTCAAAGGATGTTAATGTAACGGAGGGAGTTCGAGCTTCGCAATGAGGGCGTAGTTGGAGAATTCCCGTACCGTTTATTGTAATCGTACGTGGTGCGCGATTTTCACATTTGATGTGTATAGTTTCGGGAGTCGCGCAGGAAAATATCCACTCGTTGGAGGAGTGGATTCTGGACCAATGCGTCCGCGTGCTTAGTTTTAGGCGGATATCGCACGACGCGAGATCTCGGAAGCGCGGTTCCGTGAGGATTTTAACTTCGCAATCGCTATGGCCGTCGATCCGATACAAGACGTTCACGTTTTTGCAGATGAACCGGTCGTTCGAATTTTTACAATTTTTCAATTCGTCATTATCGAGGCGAAAATATGTTTCGAGATTGTCGTTAATGGCGGTATAAGGCGAGCTAGGTTTTATATATGCGAGACTCGTTTCGTGCGTGTTCAATCGTTGGTGAGTTGGTATCGGGATATTCCTGAACAACGTGTACGTTTTCAGCTCGAGAAGAGGTATCGAGATAATATAAACGAGGTTTCCCTGGGATTGGTAAATTGTGAGCTCAGATAATTTCAATAGTTCTGAGGCGAATCTGAGTTGCAACGGCACAGGAAATTCCGAATTCGGTCGAACGCGCTGGATTGCCTTTGCACTCTGTAGGAGTTGATGAGGGGGCAATAGACGAGGGTGTAGCTGTCCTTGTTTCGCGAAGAGAACGGCATCGGTTAACACCGTGGTATCAAGTTCCGTCTCGGTAACGCTGTGTTCGAGGCTCGCGGCGACGTCGAATAATTTTTCGTTATGTTGTACGGCCGATAATTTACGATTGAATTCCTTCATGGCGTTTGACAAGTTTCCAAATTTGTATCCAAAGTTCTGTGTAATTTTAAATAATTTAATCCGCTCTTCGTTAAACTTTGACTTTATCACGTGGGTTTGATTTGCAATTAACTCGATAACAGAGCGTGTGTCATTTTCGAGGGACTCGATACGCTCGTCGTAAAATGCTGCATCGTCGGCATCGAGTGTACCGAACAGGGCATGGCTGATTTTCCCTATAAACTCGAGAGGCGCTCTTTTCTTCCTTTCGTACGGGTGCTCTTCGTATTCTTGTATTAATTCCTCGATTTCCTGTTAGTCCCTTCCCATTGCTTGTATGCTATCGAACATTGTAGATAGTTGAGCTCTTAGGGTACAAGCTTGGCCGAGGAAATGGCACTCGCGAGAGAGTTTTGACCATTCTGCGGTCAACGTGCCCTTCTTTTGTAGGAATTTCGTCAGGTCGATGTAGGTGACGAGTTTCCATGCCGTTTGGTAAGTTCGCAGCGATCCCCAACGGTCCGAATATATTCCGGGATTATTAAGTATTGGTATGATAGAGAATTCGCTGTCCTCCGTTCCGAACCTGCAACGAGGGATTCCGAGTATAAACTTTGATGCTACGAGGCGAGGCCGCCGCATCTAAACGGTTGTGATGTCGCCTCTTCCTGCCTGCATTGCCTTTGCTGATTGTTGTTTTTTGAGCATAGCGTGCAATGTGGGTCGGTAGGGCTAAGATTTTAATGCGGCTAATCATTATTAATCCGCGAGTCGTACAGTGAAGTTCACTACGAGAGGAAAAGTTATCAAGATGGAATCGAAGCTTTTCCATTCTGCCATGGCTATTTTCAAGGTAAGTTTCGTCTAGGTCGTTTATGCACGCTTTCGTTATTATTTCTCGCACTCTCTTATCTAATATTTTTATATTTTTATTTTGATCTTTATCAGCAATGGAGGTTCGAGCGGGAGTTTCCGGTGCGCGAGGCGGGGAGGAAGCGTCTCCGGCCCATGCGCGCCGCTCTGCGTGCTGAGATTGCCGAGAACGATCCCTGGAACGATCCTCAGGGACTCGGGGTTCGTCGACTTTTTGAGCAGGCCCTGCTTATAGCAGTGGACGGCCTCACAGTCCACGGTTTCCGTCTGGCTTCCGGATACTGGGTACCCGGTGGGACGCCAATCCACGCCGCTGGCGAATCCGACGACGACGAAGAAGATGAAGATTGGGCGTACGTTCGAGTGCGACCGGTGTTTTTTGATTGAGTGTATTTTTCTTTTTTTTTTTTTGTGCGTGGCGTGATTATTTTTCGCGAGGAGGTTCCCCTCCCCCCTCCCCGTTGCAATGTAGTTGCAAAAAAAATACGGGGGGACCGACAGCGACTCACGCGTTTGTTTTAGATATCCTATTTTTATTATTATTATATATTTTTTTATTTTTGTGTATTAGTGTCTAAGTGCGAATCGGGACATTTCGGAAACAAGAACAGAGAGAGAAAAAAAAAATTTTGAATTCGACTGCGCGAGTGCAATTATGGTTTCCATTATATAATTCGGTTAGTGTTTAAGTAACCGCGCGATAATGATCGGCGCGCTTTATCGCTATACTTTTCTTCTCGGTGGAAGAGAGAGCGCGATCGAGCGGTCGACTACCGTAGTATCGCTGTCCGATAGTGTCGGATCAGGTGACACTCGGCAAGTGTTTTATACCGTCTTCCTGCTGCTACTATATTCGAAAATAGTACAGCATGAAGATTGTATTTACGCGTTATTGTAATATTTTTTTTTTTTTATTGTATTGTCGAACTATGTTAAGCTATGTTAGAACAAAAGAAAAGAAAATTTGTCATGTGAGGAGAAAGAAGCAAAATTTTTACGAATAAAACCCATTCAGCATATATAGATGCTATGCCCAAAAAAAAAAATGTTTTATTACTTGTTTAATGTTTTGTTTGTTGTTGTTGTTATTCGACTTATTGTCTTTCCTTGTTTTGCCCTCGTGTCTCCTATTCGACCTATTTTATTTTATTCTGAATTAGCTACTAGCATCCAGGCGAACTGAGGTGTTTTCTGCTGATGCAGCTTTCGGCTGATAGCGAGAGCCCGAGCGCCGCGCGGGAGTGTAACCTTCGCTGGCCTCTATCGTGCGCTACAGCTGCCGCTGTAGGTGTTGGTTTGCATATGTATATACAGGGTGCTAAGTAAAAATCGCACAAGCTAGATGCCGATTTGTACGGAATAATCGTGCGAGCAGAATAATGTGCGAAAAAAGTCCGAAAGATGCGTAGTTGCCCAGATAAAATTGTTCTAAGTTGACCAATCACAGCGCAGCTTGAATCTTCACACCGACAGCACACAAGCAGGGGCAAACTTCATTGAACTTCGCTACAGTATGGCCAAAAATATTTAACTAAATTTTTTGAATATTTTTTTTTTTGTCGATATTTTTTCAACGGAAAATGAATTGATTATTAATCGAGTTCGCCCAGGGGTCTAATTTTGTTATCATTTTTACTCCTCTGGTGCATACGAAATTACCGCATGGATACCCGCGATGTCCAGGTCTTAATGAACGATTTTACGATGTCGGGTGACCTCGGCTCCGTAGCTTTCATTGTCACGAGCCTTAGAAAAGTGACTGCGGATGGTTCCATTGAATCTCGTGGATGACCGCGATGTCCAGGTCTCACGGGACGACTTCTCGTCATCGTGTGACCTTGGCTCCGTAGCTTTTTGGGTCTCCTGCCTCGTAAGAGCTACTACTGCGTATCGCGGCGAACCTCGTCGGTGCCCGCGATGTCCGGGTCACACGAGACAATTTCTCGTCAACGTGCGACTTCGGATCCGTAGCTTTTTGGCTCCCTGATCGCGTAGGAGCAACTACGATGTAGCGCGACGAACCTTGTCGACGTCTGCGATGTCCAGGTCTCACGGGACGATTTCTCGTCGTCGTGTGAACTTGGCTCCGAAGCTTTTTGCCTCCCGGCTCTTGCAAAAGCTAGTACGGAGTATCGCGACGAACCTCGCCGATGTCCGCGATGTCCAGGTCTCACGGGACAATTTCTCGTCGCCGCGTGACCTTGGCTCCGAAGCTTTTGGCCCCCTGGCTGTTGCAGAAGCTAGTACGGAGTATCGCGACGAACCTCACCGATGCCCGCGATGTCCGGGTCACACGAGACGATTTCTCGTCGTCGTGTGACCTCGGCTCCGAAGCTTTTTGCCCCTGGTTGTTGCAAAAGCTAGTACGGAGTATCGCGACGAACCTCGCCGATGCCCGCGATGTCCGGGTCACACGAGACGATTTCTCGTCATCGTGGAACTTCGGCTCCGTCGCTGTTTGGCTACCTGATCGCGTCGCAGCAACTACGATGTAGCGCGACGTTTGTGGACTATACTGGAGACCAACGTGTTTCATCTCCGTGTATTACTTCAATAAAAAAATTATAAGGGAATAATTATTTGCCGAACGCAATACACACTGGCTCGATACTTTTGTACGAGAAGAAATCAAATCAACTCTGTCGCGCACGTTTTCGGAGTCTCGAGGACGTTTCACCGTCCGCGGGCTCAATCTCGTAGTTGATATCGTCTAGTCCATTGGAATCGATGAGAAACAACTGTGCTTCTTCGCGATCACGGTCGATTTATAACGACTTAAATTGTCGATACGATATCAACTACGAGACTGAGCCCGTGAACGGTGAAACATCCTCGAGACTGCGAAAACGTGCGCGACAGAGGTGATTTAATTTCTTCTCGTACAAAACTATCAAGCCAGTGTGTCATGTGTTCGGCAAATAATTATTCGCTTATTATTTTTTATTGAAGTAATACACGGAGATGAAAGACGTCGCGTCTCCAGTATAGCCGACAACCATATGGCGTACTTTCGATAAAAAGAGGCGAGATACATTAGATTTCATCACTTCCTTCTCGGCGCCGTAATTCTGGTTGGAATGATTGTCGCAAATGTGAGAGCCAGACTTTCGACATCGGAGTGAAACCGATGAAATTCCATGTATCTCGCCCGTTTTCATCGATAGCTCGGTATACGATTGTCGGCTACACCGCAAACGCATGGGATTTCGTTTTCGTTGATTAAATCGGTCAATTATTATGAGTTAAGAATTTTTTGCCGAATACAATACGCGCTGGCTCGGTGGTTTTTTACGAGGAGAAATGAAATCAAATCAGTGGCGCATATTTTCGAAGTTTCAACGACGTTTCACCGTCACTGGTCTCAGTTCCGGAGTAGATATCGTCTCGACAATTTAAATCGTTGTGAATCGTTCGTGTATTTCGTCGAGATGCACCGCTGCTTCAACGAGATGAGTCAACGAGACGATATCTACTCCGGGACTGACACCAGTGACAGTGAAACGTCTTTGAGACTCCAAAAATATGCGCGACTGACTAGATTTAATTTCTCCTCGTAAAAAAACCATCGACCCGGCGCGCATTACATTCGGCAAAAAACTCTGCTTATAATTATCGATCGCTTTGATAAACGGAGATGATATCTCTTGCGTCTTCTGTATAAACGACGAACGGATACCGTGCAATCGACAAAAACGTGAGAATTACATTTGATTTCATCGATTTCTTCGCGTCGTTAAAGGTTTGAATCTCGCACTCGCGAGCATCATCCAAATCGAAACTTTAAAGAGGAGAAGGAATCGATGAAATTAAATGTAATTCCCGCGTTTTTGTCGATCGCACGGTATCCGTTCGTCGTTTATACCGAAGACGCAAGGGATATCATCTCCCTTTATTAAAGCGACCGATAATTATAAGGAGAGTTTTTTGCCGAATACAATACGCGCCGGCTCGATGGTTTTTTTACGAGGAGAAATGAAATCTAGTCAGTCGCGCAGGTTTTTGGAGTTTTGACGACGTTTCACCGTCACTGTTGTCAGGCCCGGAGTAGATATCGTCTTGACAATTTAAATCGCTGGGCAACTGCTGTCCATCTTGACAAGATACACCAACGACTCACAGCGATTTAAATTGTCGAGACGATATCTACTCCGAGACTGAGATCAGTTACCGTAAAACATTCTTGAGACTCCAAAAACGTGCGCGACAAAATGGATTTCGTTTCTTCTCGTACAAAACTATCGAGCGGGCGTCTATTGTGTTCGACAAATAATTAATCGCGCATGACCATTTCCCGATAAAATACACGGAGATGAAATACGTCGCGTCTCCTGTATCAAGGACAAACGCAGGCCGTGCAGTCGATAAAAACGGGCGAGATAAATTTGATTCCATTTGTTCTCCTCTGATGACGAAGGTCTGGTCCTCATACTCGCGACAATCGTTCGAGCCAGAACTTCGGTGACGCGAAAGAAGAGATGAAATCAAAATGATCTCGCCCGTCTTTACCGACAGCACGGCATTCGTTTGTCAGTGACACTGGAGACACGACGTATTCCATCTCCGTGTATTATATCGGGAAATACGTATGAGCGAATAATTATTTTTCGAATGCAATAGACGCCCGCTTGATAGTTTTGTACGAGAAGAAACGAAATCCACTCTGTCGAGCACGTTTTTGGAGTCTCAAGAACGTTTTATGGTGACTGGGCTCAGTCCCGGAGTAGATACCGTCTCGTGAATTTTCATCGCTGACCAACAGCCGCGAATCTTGTCGGAACACGAACGATTCACAACGATCTAAATTGACGAGACGTTATCTACTCCGAGACCGAGCCCAGTCAACGTAAAACATTCTTGAGACTCCAAAAACGTACTCGACAGAGTGGATTTCGTTTCTTCTCAAAAAAACTATCAAGCGGGCGTCTATTGCATTCGACAAATAATTATTCGCTCATACGTTTTTCCCGATATAATACACGGAGATGGAATACGTCGTGTCTCCAGTGTCACCGACAAACGCATGCCGTGCTGTCGGTAAAGACGGGCGAGATCATTTTCATTTCATCTCTTCTTTCGCGTCACCGAAGTTTTGGCTCGAACGATTGTCGCGAGTATGAGGACCAGACCTTCGTCATCAGAGGAGAACAGATGAAATCAAATTTATCTCGCCCGTTTTTATCGACTGTACGGCCTGCGTTTGTCGTTGATACAGGAGACGCGACGTATTTCATCTCCGTGTATTTTATCGGGGAATAGTTATGCGCGATTAATTATTTGTCGAACGCAATAGACGCCCGCTCGATAGTTTTGTACGAGAAGAAACGAAATCCACTCTGTCGCGCACGTTTTTGGAGTGTCAAGAATGTTTTACGGTAACTGATCTCAGTCTCGGAGTAGATATCGTCTCGACAATTTAAATCGTTGTGAATCGTTCGCATATCTTGTCGAGATGGGCAGCTGTTGCCCAGCGATTTAAATTGTCGAGACGATATCTACTCCCGGACTGAGACCAGTGTTGGTGAATTGTCGTTGAGACTCCAAAAACATGCGCTCGAGATGCTGCACATCTCGTTCGGTATCGCTGCCGATTCGCGGCGGATTCAGGCGGTCAGTTCCTCGACGTTATCGACGGGTCCGGCGATCGAGGGGGCCAAAGCATTGGGCCGCGTCTCCCGATCCAACGGTCTGGATGTTCTTGTTACAAATGATCGCGTATTATCGAACTGAAGTGAGCCGGTGCACCGTCGTGTTGGAAGATCAGTTGATCTCGTAGATCCCGTGAAAGATACCCGATGAGCCCAGGCAAATCGTTCCCCAGCGAATCCAAATAGCTTGCGCCATTCAGATAGTCCGGTAGAATTACTGGCCTGATCTAAAGGAATAAACCGATAATTGAGAAATTACCCGTTACGCTACATATTTTATTTAGCTCGCGACAAAAAGGACGGTGTTACACACGCTTCACCTTGTAATACCTCATGAAAGTAAAGTTTGTACAATACCCAATCAAAAAATAATTTCTATTGTACGCACGTGAAAATGTCGATATTCCGAGACTCCTATTCGTCCGCAGAAATATTTCCGCACTAGTGCGCGAAAATGCACTTTCCGCAGCCCATGGAATGAAAAAAATTTTAATGCAATATTTTACTAAAAATCAATCCCCTCGGGGGCCTATTGATTTTTACATTATTACAAAGACATTACATTTTTTTCCCACTTGGAACCATCTGTTCAATTTTTTTCCGTTGATTATAATTTATTATTATAATAAATATTATAATTTATTATAATAAACGGAAAAAAATTGACAGATGGTTCCGAGCGGGAAAAAATGTAATTTTTTACTTAAAATCAATAGGCGTCCGGGGAGGGTTTGATCTTTAGCAAAATATTGCATTTAAATTTGGTTCATTCCTCGGGCTGCGGAAAGTGCACTTTCCCGCACTAGTGCGGGAATGTTTCTGCGCACGCATTGGAGTCTCAGAATATCGACATTTTCATGCTCGTACAATAGAAAATATTTGTTGGTTGCGTATCGTACGAACTTTACTTTCATGAGGTGTTACAAGGCAAAGCGTGCGTAAAGCCGTCCGTTTTGGTATTATAATACATAGAAACTGATCTCCGATCATGCCAGCCCAGATGTTGATTGAGAATCGACCTTGAAACGCTCTCTCGTGGATAACGTGCGGGTTATCGTGCGACCGATAATGGCTGTTAGGCTGATAAAAAATTCCCTCCCTCGTAAAAATCGACTCATCGGTGCACAATATTCGGTCCACGTGAGCCATGTCGTTATCCGCGCATGCGATACATTCCTGACAACTCACCGTGCGATGCCCAGGATCCCGCTCTTCGATTTTCTGCACCTTCGTATAATAATACGGGTGCTGATTGTTTCGTCGGAGAATTTTCCGCGCATTCACGTCGCTCGTGCCGAATTGCCGCCCGAGACTTCACGTACTCCTCGTAGGATCCTCCGCGACGCAGTTCATAATGTTTTCTTCGAGGGAAACATTCCCTCGTCGCGCCGGTCGACAAGCATCCGCATTGCCGCGTGGCATTAACGCGGTGGTTTCGACGCATCGACGTTTCAGCGCCCTAATAACGTTCGCGTCCGGCCATCGTTCGGCGTTCGGCCAACGATCCCGATATACTTCGACGGCCCTGCCAGCTCTCCCCTGAGCTTCACCGAGAGCGAGTACCATGTGAAAATATTCCTGAGGAGTATATCGCGCCATCCCGAGAGACGTCGAAAAAATCAAGTTACTTTTATACTATCTATCGAAGGATACAGGAGCAGTAAGCAAATGAATCAAGAAAAGCAGACGATGTTCAAAAATCGAATCGAATGAAAATTTCGATTGCTTTTTTTCATTCGATTCGATTTTTGAGCATCGTCTGCTTTTCTTGATTCATTTGTTTATCGATCCTATATCCTTCGGTTCTCCATTCGCATCAAGTTTTGACGGCTCACAAGCGATCTGATAAATAGTATAAAAGTGACTTGATTTCCTCGACGTTTCTCGGGATGGCGCGATATACTCCTCGGGAGTATTTCCATATGGTACTCGCTCTCGGCGAAGCTCATGGGAGAGCTGGCAGGGCCGTCGAAGTTTACCGCGATCGTTGGCCGAACGCCGGACGATGGCCGGACGCGAACGTCATAAGGGCGCTCGAACGTCGATGCGTCGAAACCAACGCGTTAATGCCACGCGGCAACGCGGATGCTGGTCGACCGGCGCGACGAGGAAACGTTGCCCTCGAAGAAAATATTTTGGACTGCGTCGCGGACGATCCTACGAGGAGTACGCGAAGTCTCGGGCGGCAGTTCGGCACGAGCCACGTGAACGCGTGGAAAATTCTTCGACGAGACGATCAGCACCCGTATCATTATACGAAGGTGCAAAAAATCGAAGAGCGGGATCCTGGCCATCGCACGGTATTTTGTCAGGAGTTTGTCGCGTGCGCAGAAAACGACCCGGCTTACGTGGACCGAGTACTGTGGACCGACGAGTCGATTTTTACGAGGGAGGGCATCTTTAATCAGCACAACAGCCATTTTTGGTCGCACGAGAACCCACACGTTACTCACGAGAGAGCATTTCAAGGTCGTTTCTCGGTCAACATCTGGGCGGGCATGATCGGAGATCAGTTGGTATGTATTATAATACAAAAAAGGACGGTGTTACGCACGCTTTGGCTTGGAACACCTCATGAAGGTACAGTTTGTACGATACGCAACTAACAAATATTTTCTATTGTACGCGCGTGAAAATGTCGATATTCTGAGACTCCAATGCGTGCGCAGAAACATTCCCGCACTAGTGCGGGAAAGTGCACTTTCCGCAGCCCGAGGAATGAATCAAATTTAAATGCAATATTTTGCTAAAAAGCAATCCCTCCCCGGACGCCTATTGATTTTAAGTAAAAAATTACATTTTTTTCCCGCTCGGAACCATCTGTCAATTTTTTTCCGTTTATTATAATAAATTATAATCTTTATCATAGGAAATTATAATATTGATCATAATAAATTATAATAAACAGAAAAAAATTGAACAGATGGTTCCGAGTAGGAAAAAAATGTAATGTTTTTCTTAGAATGAATAGGCGCCCGGGGGGACTGATTTTTAGTAAAATATTGCATTTAAATTTGTTTCATTCCATGTGTAGCGGAAAGTGAACTTTCCCACACTAGTACGAGAACATTTCTGCGCACGAATTGGAGTCTCGGAATATCGACATTTTCACGCGCGTACAATAGAAAATATTTTGTAGTTGGGTATCGTACAAACTTTACCTTTATGAGGTGTTACAAGGCGAAGCGTGTGTAACAGCGTCCTTTTTGCCGCAAGTTAAATAAAATATGCAGCGTACCGGGTAATTTCTCAACTATCGGTTTATTCTTTTAGATCGGCCCGGTAATTCTACCGGACTTTCTCAATGGCGCAACGTACTTGAATTTGCTGCGGAACGATTTGCCTGGGCTCATCGGGCATCTTCCACGAAATTTACAAGAACAGCTGATTTTTCAACACGACGGTGCACCGGCACACTTCTCTTTAATGGTGCGCGATTATCTCGATCAAGAATATCCAGACCGTTGGATCGGGAGACGAGGCCCCATGCTATGGCCCCCTCGATCGCCGGACCTTACCCCTCTCGATTTTTTTCTGTGGGGTCACCTTAAAGAAAAAGTTTACGCGGGGCAGCCCGTCGATGACGTCGAGGAACTTACCGCCCGAATCCGCCGCGAATCGGCAGCGATACCGCACGAAATGCTCCAGAAAGCCACGAGAAGCGTCGTGGATCGGGCGCGTATGTGCCTCGAAAAAAACGGCCGGCATATTGAGCAATATAGGCAATAAGCATCGGTTATTCATTCTCTCTGCCTTGTTTGCGTTCAGCTACGTTGATACATAATAAAAAAAACGTTAAGGAAAATGTTCTCATCGATTCATTTATCGACTAATTTCATTTTGCTTATTTTGAATTGACAAAAAAGTTTGTAAGAATATTTATTCTCCGAACGCGATAGACGCTCGATAGTTTCGTATGAGAAAAAACGAAATTCACTCTGTCGCGCTCGTTTTTGGAGTCTCAAGAACGTTTTATGGTGACTGGGCTCAGTCCCGGAGTAGATACCGTCTCGTGAATTTTCATCGCTGACCAACAGCCGCGGATCTTGTCGGAACACGGACGATTCACAACGATCTAAATTGTCGAGACGATATCTACTCCGAGACTGAGATCAGTTACCGTAAAACATTCTTGAGACTCCAAAAACGTGCGCGACAGTGTGGATTTCGTTTCTTCTCGTACAAAACTATCGAGGGGGCGTCTATTGCGTTCGACAAATAATTTACCGCGCATAACTATTTCCCGATAAAATACACGGAGATGAAATACGTCGTGTCTCCTGTATCAACGACAAACGCAGGCCGTGCAGTCGATAAAAACGGGCGAGATAAATTTGATTTCATCTGTTCTCCTCTGATGATGAAGGTCTGGTCCTCATACTCGCAACAATCGTTCGAGCCAGAACTTCGGTGACGCGAAAGAAGAGATGAAATCAAAATTATCTCGCCCGTCTTTACCGACAGCACGGCATGCGTTTGTCGGTGACACTGGAGACACGACGTATTCCATCTCCGTGTATTATATCGGCAAATACGTATGAGCGAATAATTATTTGTCGAATGCAATAGACGCCCGCTTGATAGTTTTGTACGAGAAGAAATGAAATCCACTCTGTCGAGCACGTTTTTGGAGTCTGAAGAATGTTTTATGGTGACTGGACCCAGTCCCGGAGTAGATACCGTCTCGTGAAAATTGATCGCTGAGCAACAGCCGTAAATCTTACCGAAATATAAACGATTCACACCGATCTAAATTGACGAGACTTTATCTACTCCGAGACCGAGCCCAGTCAACGTAAAACATTCTTGAGACTCCAAAAACGTACGCGACAGAGTCGATTTCATTTTTTCTTGGACAAAACTATCGAGCGGGCGTCTGATGCGTTCGCCAAATATTTTTCGCTTACGATCATTGACTACTGTAATAAACTTAAACGAAATCTATTGCTTCTCCAGTATAGCTAACAAAAGTATATTGTGCTATCGATAAAGGCGAGCAGAATGAATCCGATTTTATCTCATTTTTCTCGTCATCAAATTTCTAGTTCGAACGATTGTTTCGAGTGTGAGAACCAGTCATCGTAAAAAAAAAAAAAAGTACGAAATGAAATCGAATGTGTCTCGCCCGTCCATATCGAGAGCACGATAAACGTTTGTCGGCTATACCAGACACGCGATAGGTTTCGTTTCCGCATATTAAACCGATCAATAATTATGAGATGAGAATAATTTCCAAACTCAATACACACACACCGTCTTAATGGTTTGGTACGAGGAGGAATTAAATCAACATTGTCGCACACGATTTTAGAGTCTCTAGGATGTTTAATTATCACCGTACTCAGTCTCTTAGTTGATACCCTTTCGGCAATTTAGATTGTCGAGAAACATTTGTGCATCACGGCGAAACACAAACGATTCACAACGATTTAAATCGCTGACACGGTATCAACTAAGAGACTGAGTACGGTGATAATAAAACGTCCGAGAGACTCAAAAATCGTGGGCGTCGAAGTTGATTTCATTTCTCCTCGTATCCAACCATCAAGACGGTGTGTATTGAGTTTGGCAAATTATTCTCATCTCATAATTATTGACCGGATTTATATGCGGAAACGAAATCTACCGCGTATCTGGTATAGCCGACAAACGTTTATCGTGCTCTCGATAAGGACGGGCGAGATACATTCGATTTCATTTCGTACTTTTTTTTTTACGATAACTGGTTCTCACACTCGAAACAATCGTTCGAACTAGAAATTTGATGACGAGAAAAATGAGATGAAATCGGATTCATTCTGCTCGCCTTTATCGATAGCACAATATACTTTTGTTAGCTATACCGGAGAAGCAATAGATTTCGTTTAAGTTTATTACAGTAGTCAATGATCGTAAGCGAAGAATTATTTGGCGAACGCATCAGACGCCCGCTCGATAGTTTTGTCCGAGAAAAAATGAAATCTACTCTGTCGCGTACGTTTTTGGAGTCTCAACAATGTTTTACGTTGACTGGGCTCGGTCTCGGAGTAGATAACGTCTCGTCAATTTAGATCGGTGTGAATCGTTTATGTTTCGGCAAGATTTACGGCTGTCGCTCAGCGATCAAAATTCACGAGATGGTATCTACTCCGGAACCGGGTCCAGTTACCATAAAACATTCTTTAGACTCCAAAAACGTGTTCGACAGAGTGGATTTCGTTTCTTCTCGTACAAAACTATCAAGCGGGCGTCTATTGCATTCGACAAATAATTATTCGCTCATACGTATTTCCCGATATAATACACGGAGATGGAATACGTCGTGTCTGCAGTGTCACCGACAAACGCATGCCGTGCTGTCGGTAAAGACGGGTGAGATAATTTTGATTTCATCTCTTCTTTCGCGTCACCGAAGTTCTGGCTCGAACGATTGTTGCGAGTATGAGGACCAGACCTTCGTCATCAGAGGAGAACAGATGAAATCAAATTTATCTCGCCCGTTTTTATCGACTGCGCGGCCTGCGTTTGTCGTTGATACAGAAGACGCGACGTATTTCATCTCCGTGTATTTTATCGGGAAATAGTTATGCGCGATTAATTATTTGTCGAACGCAATAGACGCCCGCTCGATAGTTTTGTACGAGAAGAAACGAAATCCACTCTGTCGCGCACGTTTTTGGTGTCTCGAGACTGTTTTACGGTAACTGATCTCAGTCTCGGAGTAGATATCGTCTCGACAATTTAAATCGTTGTGAATCGTTGGTGTATCTTGTCGAGATGGGCAGCAGTTGCCCAGCGATTTAAATTGTCAAGACGATATCTACTCCGGGCCTGACACCAGTGACGGTGAAACGTCGTCAAAACTCCAAAAACCTGCGCGACTGACTAGATTTCATTTCTCCTCGTAAAAAAACCATCGCGCCGGCGCGTATTGTATTCGGCAAAAAACTCTCCTTATAATTATCGGTCGCTTTAATAAAAGGAGATGATATCTCTTGCGTCTTCGGTATAAAAGACGAAGGGATACCGTGCGATCGACAAAAACGTGCGAATTACATTTGATTTCATCGATTCCTTCGCGTCGTTGAAAGTTTCGGTTTGAATGATGCTCGCGAGTGCGAGATTCAAACTTTCAACGACGCGAAGGAATCGATGAAATCAAATGTAATTCGCACGTTTTTGTCGATCGCACGGTATCCCTTCGTCTTTTATACCGAAGACGCAAGAGATATCATCTCCTTTTATTAAAGCGACCGATAATTATAAGGAGAGTTTTTTGCCGAATACAATACGCGCCGGCTCGATGGTTTTTTTACGAGGAGAAATTAAATCTAGTCAGTCGCGCAGGTTTTCGGAGTTTTGACGACGTTTCACCGTCACTGGTGTCAGGCCCGGAGTAGATATCGTCTTGACAATTTAAATCGCTGGGCAACTGCTCCCATCTCGACAAGATACACCAACGATTCACAACGATTTAAATTGTCGAGACGATATCTACTCCGAGACTGAGATCAGTTACCGTAAAACATTCTTGAGACTCCAAAAACGTGCGCGACAGAGTGGATTTCGTTTCTTCTCGTACAAAACTATCGAGCGGGCGTCTATTGCGTTCGACAAATAATTAATCGCGCATAACTATTTCCCGATAAAATACACGGAGATGAAATACGTCGCGTCTCCTGTATCAACGACAAATGCAGGCTGTGCAGTCGATAAAAACGGGCGAGATAAATTTGATTTCATCTGTTCTCCTCTGATGACGAAAGTCTGGTCCTCACACTCGGGTGAATCATTCAAGGAATCAGAGATCATTATTGATGGAAGAGATGAAATCGTACGTAGCTCTCCCTTTTTCATCGATAGAATGGTTTACGTTTGTCGACTATACTGGAGACGCGACGTATTTCATCTCCGTGTACGAAAACGATAAAAAATTATGAGCGAATAATTATTTGCCGAACGCAATAGACGCCCGCTCCATAGTTTTGTCCGAGAAGGAATAAAATCAACTCTATCGCGCACATTTTCGGAGTCTCGAGGACGTTTCACCGTCCACGGGCTCAGTCTCGGAGTTGATATCGTCTAGTCAATTCGAATCGTTGGAAAACAACTGTGCTTCTTAGCGATACACGGTCGATTTATAATGACGTAACTTGACGAGACGATATCAACTACGAGACTGAGCCCGTGGACGGCGAAACGTCCTCGAGACTCCGAAAACGTGCGCGACAGAGTTGATTTTATTCCTTCTCGGATAAAACTATTGAGCGGGCGTCTATTGCGTTCGGCAAATAGTTATGCGCTCATAATTTTTTATCGATTTAATACATGGAGATGAAATACGTCGCGTCTCCAGTATAGTCGACAAACGTAAACCATTGTATCGATGAAAAAGGGAGAGGTACGTACGATTTCATCTCTTCCTTCAATAATGATCTATGATTCCTTGAACGATCGTCGCGAGTGTGAGGACCAGACCTTCGACATCGGAGT
The DNA here is from genome assembly GCA_963924025.1 of Ischnus inquisitorius. Lineage (NCBI taxonomy): Eukaryota > Metazoa > Arthropoda > Insecta > Hymenoptera > Ichneumonidae > Ischnus > Ischnus inquisitorius. The sequence continues at coordinate 20,085,543 of OZ001244.1, forward strand.
GAAACCGATGAAATTCCATGTATCTCGCCCGTTTTCATCGATAGCTCGGTATACGTTTTTCGGCTATACTGCAGGCGCAAGGGATTTCTTTTCCGTTTATTAAATCGGTTAAAAATTATAAACGAATAGTTATTTGCCGTACGCGAAACACATCGGTTCGATTGTTTTCTACGAGGCGAAACGAAATCCACTACGACGCGCACGTTTTTGTATTCTCAAGGATATTTTAATGTACCTAGGCTCAGTCGCGGAGTAGATACCGTCTTATCAATTTCAATCGATGCGAATCGTTCGTGTTTCGACAAGATACAAGAACGATTCGCATGGATTGAACTTGATGAGACGATATCTACTCTGGGTTTGAGCCTAGTCACAGTAAAATATCTTTGTGACTCCGAAAACATGCGCAACTGAGTGGATTTCATTTCCCCTCGTAGAAAACGAACGAACCTGCGTGTTTTGTGTTCGGCAAATAATCACGCGCTCATAATTGTTTAACGATTTAATTAACGGAAACGAAATCCCTTGTGTCTGCAGTATAGCCGACAAAAGTATACCGAGCTATCGATATGGCGTGAGAAAAACTGCAATGAGGCTCGAAAAATAGGCTATATGCGTTTGAGTGAAACATCGTCAGATGTTTTATAGCTTCGGTTACATATTCAGAGAAATATTACTTAACTCATATAGCCTTTTTTTCGAGCTTAATTGAGCAATGAAAAAATCATAAATAGATAAGTGAATTAAATGCACAAGAATCTTATTGATCGAACAAATTTATTGAATTATGAACGTAGGTCGGCTTAAGGAGGTTCGACCGCTTGGTGTTCATTTCGCTTAAATTCGACGAAGTGGAGAGGGAATGGCAAACACTTCGCGATAGTATGAAAATCTGAAAAAGTTCATGCATATTCAAGGTAATGAAAGGATTAATTTTGCATAATAATTGCAAAAAGTTATTAACAAATTAATGAAAAAAAAACTTGTCAAACAAATTAAACGGTAACTCGATTTTTTTTCAATGAAAATGATTCGTTCATTTTTCTGAACACGTATGAATTTTTTCAGATTTTTAACTTGGGTTTGAATTTTTTTTCTTCCTATGGCAAAAATCTGGAGAAAAAAAATATTTCAAACCCAAGTTAAAAATCTGAAAAAATTCATACGTGTTCAAAAAAATAAACGAATCATTCTCATTGAGAAAAAAAATTTGAGTTACCGTTTAATTTGTCTGACAAGTTTTTTTTTATTAATTTGTTAATAACTTTTTGCAATTATTATGCAAAATTAATCCTTTCATTACCTTGAATATGCATGAACTTTTTCAGATTTTTATACTATCGCGAAGTGTTTGCCAATCCCTCTCCACTTCGTCGAATTTAAGCGAAATGAACACCAAGCGGTCGAACGTCCTTAATTTTTTTTCTTAAACATTATAATTTATGGCCTCTTGCAACAATGCCAATTCCGTTTTCCTGTTCCGTTTCTTTTTGGCCGGTCTCGCAATATCGTTGCTGGTATCGGCGATTTCTCGATACGTGCCTTTTTCTTTGCCTGCCCGAAACTTTTGTTTTCTCCCTTCTTTTGTCTTCTCTGTTCTAGGGTCTTCCTCTGTCCCCTTTTGATTCGTTCGTACTTCTTCTATTCTAGCCGCTGGTTCGTTCTCTCCACCACTTCTCTGTCCGCTTATGCTTTCGTTGTCTCTCCCACAGTTTCCGTCGCTCGCTTTTTCATCGACTCCTTCCGTCTCTCTGTCACGCTCTTCTTCGTTCGCTTTTCCATCCACCGCTTCGCTCTCTCGTCTACGTTCTTCTTCGCTGGTTCTTTCATCGATTCGTTCGCTCTCCCTGCTATGCTCTTCGACGTTCTCTCTTCTATCTTCGACGTTCGCTCCTATCTTCTCCCGTTCAGAGACTTCGTCGTTCGCTATTTTATTTCGTTCTTGAATAATTTTCTCACGTTTTCTTCGAGCCAAATCTTCGTAAAAACCGTCGATTTCCGCGCGGGCCGTCCTTCCAATTTCTTCGTAACGTTGGCTAGAAAACGAAAATATGTTTCTTGTTAAATAAAAAAATACCTTAATTTATTATGATCGGTCGAAAAGTTGGACTTACAAGCGGAAGTTTTCCCATGTGACCCTCTCGATGCCGTTCCTTTCGATGAACGCGATAAGAAATTCTCGCTTCTGTTTCATCCATACGCGAAGATACGCCTGACGATCCTTCGTTTGCGGACAATCGTAAACGAAGTCGCTTATTTCTTTGATTGTCTCGGCGAGGAGATAATCTTTCGACTTCATATACCCGATATACGGGCTTACCGCGACGATTATTCGGCCAAATATTTCCGGAATATTGCAGATATTTTTCTCGAACTTTACGATTTTTTTTTTAATAAACGGGTATTTGCGTACGTCCGACATCATTTACCCAACGATAAAATGATTATCGATACTTTGTTTTGAAATATTCGTTAGCGATTTGTATGAGATCGTTCTTCCGACAAATATGCTGAACGTCGACTGACACAAGCTAGTTAAAAACAAAAGACTGAGTGGAAAACAAAAAGGTATAGATTATCGAACACATCTGGTGGACTTTTTTTGAGGACATAAATCTTCATGAATCCACTCAAAAAAAGTCCATCAGATGTGCTCAATATACCTTTTTGTTTCCCAATCAGCCTTTTGTTTTTAACTAGCTTGAGTCAGTCGGCGTTCAGCATATTTGTCGGGAGAACGATCTCATTACAAATCTTGCGCTAACGAATATTTCGAAACAAGGTGTCGATAATCATTTTATCGTTGGGTAAATGATGTCGGCCGTAAGCAAATACCCGTTTATAAAAAAAAAATCGTAAAGTTCGAAAAAAATATCAGTAATATTCCCGAAATATTCGGTCGAATAATCGTCGCGGTAAGCGCGTATATCGGTAATATGAAGATGAAAGATTATCTCCTCGCCGAGAAAATCAAAGAAATTTCGACTTCGTTTACGATTGTCCGCAAACGAAGGATCGTCAGGCGTATCTTCGCATATGGGTGAAATGGAATCGAGAATTTCTTGTCGCATTTATCGAAAGAAATGGCATCGAGAGGCTCACATGGAAAAACTTCCGCTTGTAAGTCCAACTTTTCGCCCGATCATAATAAATTAACGTATTTTTTTATTTAACAAGAATCATATTTTCGTTTTCTAGCCAACGTTACGAAGAAATTGGAAAGACGGCCCACCCGGAAATCGACAGTTTTTATGAAGATTTGGCTCGGAGAAAGCGTAAGAAAATTAACGAAGAAATAAATAAAATAGCGAGCGACGAAGTGTCTGAACGGGAGAAGATAGGAGCGAACGAAGAAACTAATGAAGTAGAGATCGCTGGAGAGAATCTGAGGGCAAACGAAGAAGAGCGTAGAAGAGAGAGCGAAGCAGTAAATGAAAGAGCGAGCGGAGCTGGGGATGGAAGAGAGAACGTCGAAGAGCGTAGCAGAGAGAGCGATCGAATTGATGAAAGAACAAGCGAAGAAGGACGTAAACGAGATAGCGAAGCTGTAGATGGAAAAGCGAACGAAGAAGAGCGTGGCAGAGAGAGCGAAGGAGTCAATGAAAAAGCGAGCGACGGAAACTATGAAAGAGACAATCGAAGCATAAGCGGACAGAGAAGTAGTGGAGAGAACGAACTAGCGAATAGAATAGAAGAAGTAGGAGCGAATCAAAAGGGGACAGAGGGAGATGCTAGAAGGGAGAAAACAAAAGTTTCGGGCAGCCAAAAAAAAAGGGAACCAATGAAGAAATAGCCGATATCAGCAACGATATTGCGAGACCGGCCAAGAAGAAACGCAACAGAAAAACGGAATTGGCACTGTTGAAAGAGGCCATGAATTATCATGTTTGAGAAAAAAAATTAAGCCGGCCTATTTTCATGATTTAATAAATTTGTTCGACCAATAAGAATCTTGTGCGTTTCATTCACTTATTTATTTATTATCTTTTAAGGAAGAGATGAAATCGGACGTACCTCTCCCGTTTTCATCGATAGAGCGGTTTACGTTTGTCGGCTAAACTGGAGACGTGACTTATTTCACTTCCGCGAAGTAAATCGGTAAAAAATCATGAGCGCGTAATTATTTGCGGAACGCAAAACACGCCGGTTCGCTCGTTTTCTACGAGGGGAAGTGAAAACCACTCAGATGCTCATGTTTTTGGAGTCACAAAGATGTTTTACTGTGACTAAGCTGAAACCCGGAGTAGATACCGTCTCGTCAATTTAAATCGACGCGAATCGTTCGTGTATCGACAAGATACACAGCTATTCCTCAACAAACGAAATTCACGAGACGGTATCTACTCTGGTTTTGAGCTTAGTCACAGTAAAACATCTTTGTGACTCCGAAAACATGCCCAATTGAGTGGATTTCATTTCCCGTCGTAGAAAACGAGCGAACCGGCGTGTTTTGCGATCGGCAAATAATTACGTGCTCATAATTCTTTACCGATTTAATCAACGGAAACGAAATCACTTGCATCCGCAGTATAGCCGACAAAAGTATACCGAGCTATCGATAAAAACGGGCGAGATACTTGAGATTTCATCGGTTTCACTCCGATGTGGAAGGTCTGGTTCTCACACTCGCGACAACCATCCAAGCCAGAACTTTGGTGATGAGAAGGAAGAGATGAAATCGTACGTACCTCTCCCGCTTTTATCGATAGAGCGGTTTACGTTTGTCGGCTATACTGTAAACGTGACGTATTTCACTTCCGTGTATTACTTCAATAAAAAATAATAAGCGAATAAGTATTTGCCGAACACATGACACACTGGCTTGATAGTTTTGTACGAGAAGAAATTAAATCACCTCTGTCGCGCACGTTTTCGCAGTCTCGAGGATGTTTCACCGTTCACGGGCTCAGTCTCGTAGTTGATATCGTATCGACAATTTAAGTCGTTATAAATCGACCGTGATCGCGAAGAAGCACAGTTGTTTCTCATCGATTCGAATGGACTGGACGATATCAACTACGAGATTGAGCCCGCGGACGGTGAAACGTCCTCGAGACTCCGAAAACGTGCGCGACAGAGTTGATTTGATTTCTTCTCGTACAAAAGTATCGAGCCAGTGTGTATTGCGTTCGGCAAATAATTATTCCCTTATAATTTTTTTATTGAAGTAATACACGGAGATGAAACACGTTGGTCTCCAGTATAGTCCACAAACGTCGCACTACATCGTAGTTGCTGCGACGCGATCAGGTAGCCAAACAGCGACGGAGCTGAAGTTACACGATGACAAGAAATCGTCTCGTGCGACCCGGACATCGCGGGCATTGCCGAGGTTCGTCGCGATACTCCGTACTAGCTTGTGCAAGAGCCTGGAGGCAAAAAGCTTTGGAGCCAAATTCACACGACAACGAGAAATCGTCCCGTGAGACCTGGACATCGCGGGCATCGACGAGGTTCGTCGCGCTACATCGTAGTTGCTTCTACACGATCAGGGAGCCAAAAAGCTACGGAGCCGAAGTTCCACGATGACGAGAAATCGTCTCGTGTGACCCGGACATCGCGGGCATCGGCGAGGTTCGTCGCGATACTCCGTACTAGCTTTTGCAACAACCAGGGGCAAAAAGCTTCGGAGCCGAGGTCACACGACGACGAGAAATCGTCTCGTGTGACCCGGACATCGCGGGCATCGGTGAGGTTCGTCGCGATACTCCGTACTAGCTTCTGCAACAGCCAGGGGGCCAAAAGCTTCGGAGCCAAGGTCACGCGGCGACGAGAAATTGTCCCGTGAGACCTGGACATCGCGGACATCGGCGAGGTTCGTCGCGATACTCCGTACTAGCTTTTGCAAGAGCCGGGAGGCAAAAAGCTTCGGAGCCAAGTTCACACGACGACGAGAAATCGTCCCGTGAGACCTGGACATCGCAGACGTCGACAAGGTTCGTCGCGCTACATCGTAGTTGCTCCTACGCGATCAGGGAGCCAAAAAGCTACGGAGCCGAAGTCGCACGTTGACGAGAAATTGTCTCGTGTGACCCGGACATCGCGGGCACCGACGAGGTTCGCCGCGATACGCAGTAGTAGCTCTTACGAGGCAGGAGACCCAAAAAGCTACGGAGCCAAGGTCACACGATGACGAGAAGTCGTCCCGTGAGACCTGGACATCGCGGTCATCCACGAGATTTAATGGAACCATCCGCAGTCACTTTTCTAAGGCTCGTGACAATAAAAGCTACGGAGCCGAGGTCACCCGACATCGTAAAATCGTTCATTAAGACCTGGACATCGCGGGTATCCATGCGGTAATTTCGTATGCACCAGAGGAGTAAAAATGATAACAAAATTAGACCCCTGGGCGAACTCGATTAATAATCAATTCATTTTCCGTTGAAAAAATATCGACAAAAAAAAAATATTCAAAAAATTTAGTTAAATATTTTTGGCCATACTGTAGCGAAGTTCAATGAAGTTTGCCCCTGCTTGTGTGCTGTCGGTGTGAAGATTCAAGCTGCGCTGTGATTGGTCAACTTAGAACAATTTTATCTGGGCAACTACGCATCTTTCGGACTTCTTTCGCACATTATTCTGCTCGCACGATTATTCCGTACAAATCGGCATCTAGCTTGTGCGATTTTTACTTAGCACCCTGTATATATATATATTGTAACGGTCGACTTTTTCACCGACGCGTCTGTCGGCTACTTCGCGATCGTTAGGGATTCGGGGCGAGCAAAAAATCGTTAGATGTGGTCAAATTCGGTGAAATGAATGCTTGTTTATTCAAAAACACATAAATAAAACGAAATACAGTATCCAAATTATTTCGTATCGACGCTTGCTCCTTCCGATGATTCCTGTATTAAAATCGCGTGACGAAACACACTCGAGTTGTTCGTCAAAAGAAAATGATTAATTGTTAATTGTTAATTAATTGGTTAATTAATCATGAAAAACGATAAAAACGCCAAATGTTTCGAATTATAATCGCGATTGCGTTGCCAAACCCGAAATTTAATTCAAAATCTCATTTCTTGAGAAAAAGAAAAATTATGATCTGTTTTACCGACCGAGAGTCAGTGATTCGTAAAAAGAATTATTTTACCGATTAATTGTTCGGTGTTTGTCAAAATTGAAACTCAAACGTTAAATTAAACGAGATTTAAATGATTTTCTATTTTTGAATTACCGACCGAGTCAATTTTGCGGCCCCTTCCGATCGTCGTTGCGGGTTATATGAAAAACTCGAAAAACGCGAATGATAATCCTTGAAACGCGAGAGAAACAAAAATTCGAAGCAATGAATTTTTGTTCTCGATTTATCGATCGAAAACGATTTACCGACCGAGCTGTTTTACCGTCCGAGTTGTCCTTCTCGGCACGGTGTCGCGTGTTCCTCGAAAAATGTTGAGGTTATGTCGCGGAAGAAATTTTTCGAGGTTATGTCTCGAAACGAAATTTCGAGGTTAGATTTCCCCGCTGGCTTAAACTAACCTTAAAATCTAAATAATTTTCTAATTTGCATTTAGCATCTGCCGTGAGGAAGGTGCACGTAGAGGAGGATCGGGGATCGAGCTCGGAAACGAGCTCGAACCGCTACCCCGTGCGTGGTTAACCTCCTCAGGGCCCTCTGCGAGAGGCTCGGTATTCGCCCGGAGAGATTTTAAAAGCGGGGCCGCGATCAAATCTCCCGGGGTGCAAGCTCACCTCCGCTGGGTAAACTAACCTACAATCCTCCAGAGAACTACGATAACCGGTGTCTGACACCGAGTTGTCCTAGCCCCTGGGCTTAGTGAACAAATTGAACTAAAGAAGTACCTGTGAGGAGCTCCTTCAGCTGACTGCTGATTTTTCTGCGTTCTGCATGCCCTTTTATACAAAAACCGGCCCCTGGCTGATTGGCCGAAAAATGCCGCATTGCGGTATTTTTCCCTTCGGCTAATCAGCGCTCAAGAAAATTTTCGCGACCAATCGGAGCCACTGCGGCAGTACCTGCGCGCCGCTCTGCGTGAAAATCAATAAACGGGTCGATTTTCACGCGCGCGAATATTTGAATCGCGGAAAATACAAAAAATACGAAAATGCGACAAAATTCATATTTTATCGAGAGAAAGTGGTCGACGATGACTTTCTGATGAAATTGAGGCGGAGATCGACCTCGTTCTCCGTCTCAATATATATATATATATTTTTTTTTTCTTTCTTTCGCACTCGCCTTGCGTGGTCGACGCCCGACATTGAGGCTGGACGAGGGTCATCTGGGCGTAGTACGACGTCGCGAGATAAAATTTAAATGCCCCGACTGTAATAAATGCCCCGAATGCAGCATGAGACGTATTGTCGCGAGGCATGATGGCCGGCGATCTGATACGACTCGTAGTAGTTTCTCAGCTGTCCAGGCGTGCGAGCGATTGGTCGTATGAGCCATAGAAGTTTTTTAGCTTGTCGACATGGACTATGGTTTTCTTGTCTTGTCCTTCTTCTTCTCTTTGTCGTATTAATAGTTCGACATTGTTGTTTGGCAAAACTTCCGTAATGCGATATGGGCCAATGTACTCGACGTCGAATTTCCCTGATTTTACCGGCTTTATAAGCCACACATAATCTCCATTTTGGTGAGTGTGCTTTTTGACTTTTCGGTCGTAGTACTTTTTCGAGCGTTGTTTGGCCTTTATCAAGTTCTCGCGTGCCATTCGTCTGTCTAATTTCATTTTTGAAACTAGCTCGAGGAAATATTCGTCGTGATTTCGATGCGTTGGTAATCCTTTTGGTTCGTAGTCGAATTGCGACGGGATTCTCGCGATTTTACCGAAGATTAGTTCGAACGGGGTGAACTTTGTACCTTCGTGCGTGCTCGTATTGTAAGCGAACATCGCGGAAGGAACCCAATAATCCCAATTGCCGCGCTCGCCAATATGTTGTTTTAAATGTTCGGTAAGCACGTGGTGGCTTCGTTCAAGCGATCCATTGGACTGCGGATGGTACGCGGTGGTTGTGTAGTGCTTGATTTGAAATAATTTCGCGAATTCCTGGAAGATTTCACTGACGAAATTTGTTCCTCTGTCCGAGACGATAATTTTTGGAGCCCCATAGACGCAAATGAATTTCATCGCGAGGGCCGTGGCAATGTCCTTTGCGGTGGTATTGCCCATGGGAATGGCTACCGAATATTTCGAAAGGTTATCCTGGATCGTCAATATGTTTTTGTTACCAGACGAGGTGACTGGCAACGGCCCGTAGATGTCGATTGATATTTTCTCGAAGACGTCTGTTGGTGTATCCGTTATCACCATTGGTTCGCGATGTTTTACGCGCACTAGCTTTCGTCGTTGGCAATCCAAGCAATGCCTGACGAAATTTTCGACATCCTTTTTTAACGTTCTCCAGTAGTATCGTTGGGCTGTCAATTGCCACGTCTTCGTCATGCCCTTGTGACCTCCTATAGTAGAACAATGGTGTTCTAGAATTATATCTTTTCTCTCGTCCGGATGGGGTATGATTATAAATTTGTTGCATATGATGATTTCCATACCCGAGCCGCGAAATATGTTCGTGAAGCTTTCCTTTAGCCACCAACGTCCTATGTTGTCGAACGATTCGTTATCGAGTGCGACGCGAAGAGTCTTGATGTCGTGTTTCTTCATTAGTTCTTTTAGCGTTTCTAAGCACGGGGTCATGTCGTCGGGGTCGAGAGGCCTGGAGAAGGTTGTACCATAGACAAGTCCGAAGGAAAATAGTCCCCCCTTTTTCCGTACAAGTACCTCCCCTGGTGTTATCTCTTCGCCGATAATTTCCTCCCAGTCGAGCCTTTGTTTTTCAATAAGCATTCTAGTTGCTTGTGATATTATTACTTTATCTGACGAGAGCCAGTACGCAATACATGCCTTTTCTTGGGCGATGTGTTGATTGGTTATTTTTACCGGATCTTCGGCGTTTTCCTCGTTAGTTATTGCCATTGCTGGTGGCTCCGGCGACGGTCTGATCGTTGTATCCCGTGATACATTTTCGGTAGCAGAGGTTTCCGGGTCGCTTGGTGGTAACGGCCGTTCGCTTGACCCGGGGCCCGATTCTGGTTCAGATTGTGAATCGGACGTTGCGCGACTCCGGGATGGTTCGTACATCGATCCTGGGGGGCCGCTGACGCGATTTTCCTGCTCTTCCGATGTCTCGAAGTGACGCATCGTTTCTTCGGTGAGTTCGAGATCCCCTTGGGAGTATTCCGTCGGAAACTGCGAATTTTTCGGCTTCCGTTCTCCCTCCTGAGAATCGGTAAGAACAGCTGTGTTGTTGTCGTCGACAAATGATGTTTCACTGTCCCACCAATATTCCGCGTCATCGTTCCGTGAAATTTTCTTTGGTTTTTCCTTTTGTTCGACCGATTGGTCCGAAGAATCTGAGGACTCGTACTTGCGTTTCGTGCCTTCGGCGTGATGCAATGTTGATGGTGGCTTCCTTTTGCGGAAGAATTTCTTCTGTTTCCTTTTATTTTTGATGCCTTCATCGTCGGTGGATGAGGATGGAGCATCGCTATCCGAGTCGCTGCTGGGCGATATTTTGCGATACTTCCTTTTTCGAGGGGAAACGTCGTTTTCGTCGCGAGTTCGTCTCCTTTTTGCGACCATTGGACGCACAGAGGCTACCAACGTTGTTGATACCCGCACTGGTGGGTTTCGCGACAGCGCGTCGGCATTCGTGTTCATCCTGCCTGGTTTGTGCACGATTTCATAGTCGCAACCATCCAAAATCTCCGCCCATCGTCGTAGCTGCGATGTAGGATCCTTCAACTTTTTAATCCACGTGAGCGGCTCATTATCCGTGACGAGCGTAAATTTCCGACCGTATATATATGATCGGAACTGTTCTAATGCGTAAATAATCGCGAGTAGTTCTTTCTTCGTTGCGTCATAGCGCGTTTCGGCGTCTTGGAGCGTCCTCGAGAGGTAAGCGACAGGCAGATCGCTACCCAACTCGCCTTGGCTAAGCACAGCGCCGAGTGCGACGTCCGATGCATCGGTCGTGATAATGAATGGTTTCGTGTAATCAGGGTATTGCAGGATCGGTTCTTCGCATAATTTGTCACGTAATTCCTCGAAAGCTTGCTGCTGTTCGTCCCTCCATTCAAAAGGCATGTTCTTCTTCTGCAGTTTTGTCAGAGGTTTCGCGATCGATGCGAAATTCTCTATGAATCGTCGGTAATAGCCGACGAGTCCGAGAAATTGTCTGATGGTTTTGACATTTTTCGGGGCAGGGAATTCCTTTACCGCTTTTAATTTTTGCGGGTTCGGGCGTACCCCGTCTCGACTAATTATGTGACCGAGATACACCACTTCCGGTCGAAGGAATTCGCATTTGTCCGGTTGGAGCGACAAACGCGCTTTCGACATGCGTTTCGCTAAGCGTCTAAATTTTTTCGCGTGTTCTTCGAGCGAATCAGCGTATATTACGATGTCGTCGAGATAGACGAACATCTCAATGCCTTGAAGTCCGGTGAGCACCTGGTCCATGAGTCTTTGGAATGTGGCCGGGGCATTTTTTAACCCGAACGGCATACGATTAAACTCATAATGGCCGTGTGGAGTGGAAAAGGCTGTTTTTTCTCGGTCATTGGGCTCCATTGGAATCTGGTGAAAACCTGACGCGAGATCGAAAATCGAAAAATAACGAGCTTTGCCCAGTTGGTCCGAAATATCCGTTATATTTGGTAACGGGTACGCGTCGGCGATCGTTTTTTCGTTCAGTTTGCGAAAATCTACGACCATTCGCCATCGTTTCCTACCCTTGGAATCGCACTTTTTTGGTACGATCCAAATCGGCGAATTAAACGGCGATGTTGATGGTTGAATGACTTCCTTATCGAGAAGGTCCTTCACTTGTGCGTTGATTTCGTCCTTCATATTTTGGGGGAAACGGTATTGTTTGGTATTTATCGGCAGCTCGTCTGTCGTATATATTCTGTGTTTAACGACGTTTGTTTTCCCGAGGCGTTCATCGGGTAATTGAAATATCTCCGGAAACTCATTGATCAAGGAGATTACGTGCTCGTGTTCGTGTGGTGCGAGGTGTTCGAGTCGCAACAACGGGAGTATCTCCCTGGTTCTATCATTTCTTTCGCTCACTTTGGAGTGTGCGACGTGTGCCGTTTCGTAGTTACTTGCTCCGAACGCTTCAGCCTCTTCGTGTGTGTATTCATCGAATGGCATTAGTTCTATTCGCGGTACAATTAGTCCTACTTCTTGATCTTTTGTGTTTATTACATAAAGAAATGCGACGCCGTCGCGATTCGATACCACTGCGTTACCGCAGAAAATGCCCTCGTCGAAATAAATCGGGCCAGTAAATCCCTCTGATTAATTGTTCGTGATATTTATTTTCATTACCTGTCGCGTTCTCGCGGGTACAGTTATTATTTCTGTCTCGACGAATGGGATAATCTGATAGGGTTTTGGGACGCATATCCAGCCGTTCGCGTAACTGATATCGACTTTGTGTTTCCGAAAGAAATCTCGTCCGAGGATTCCATCCTCGACTATTCGAAAATGATTTGCTACTACTTGAAATTCTCCGAGCAGACCATTCACGTTTAATTCTACCGCTCCCAGGGCGCGTTCCTTTCCCTCGGTTACCCCGGTAATGTTGTATGTTTTGTTATGATCGTATTCAGTACCAGGAAACAGGAAACCTCGTTTGATCACTGAGATATCTGAACCGTTATCTACGTAGAAACGGCCTTCTCCTCCCTTTAATCCTGCTGATCTGAGTCTGACGACGCTGTCTGGTCTATAAGGGAGCCCCGGTATATTAGCCTGACGGACCTTTGCTCGCTCTGCGCTTGACGATCGTTGCTCGACGCCGCGCTGCGTCGAGCACCCTCGGAGTTTAAAGACTCCGTGGATTTATTGTGTGATTTCTGTACGTTTTGCGAGGAGTCCGATGCATTGGAATGGTCTCGTGATTTTCCGGGGGAACGTGAATCGCGCGAATTTGTGCTTTCGCGTGAGGCACTGCGCGGTCTACTCTTGCCGGTGTTCTTCTTAGTTTTCTGACGGTTCTCAGCTTCGCTCGAGTCAGAGGATGAAAAACGTATTTTCTTCTCCTTTTTCTTATTGTTTTTTTTTTAATTGTCGCGATGTCGTGGTCGAGAAGAACGGTGCTTTTCGCCGTCTGGCTCGGAGTCGCTGTGGTGACGATCGGAACGGTGACTACGTTTATCGCCAGAAGAGTTTCGGTTTTCGCGTTTCGAGTTATTACTTTTCCGGTCCGAATCTGTTTCGTGCGAGCGCGATTTCGATTCGTTTTCTTTTTCTCGTGGTCGAGAAGAGGTTTTTTCACGATGGTCGTCGTGTCTTCCGCGAGAGTGTGACGAGTTTCTTTCGTAGGAGTGAGATGAACCTCTATCGCGGCGATTGTAATAATTTTCGCGGGAATAGTCGCGATTCGGTCTTTTCCTGCGATCGTCGAAGTCACCGTCGTTTCTACTACTGCGAATCGAATCTCGACTGTTATTTCTTGAACGGGGCGCGTCGGAGTCTCTCCTTCGCTCGCGCTCTCGTTCCTCGTAATATCTCCGATTTAGGAGCTCCCAGCAATACTCTCTGAGATGGCCGTACTTCGAACAGTAAGTACAAAACGGTCCCTCATTTTCGCGAGAGTCCGCGTAGTGTACTCTTGCTGAGGAATGCGAGCGCGAACGGTGCCGAGAGTGCGAACCGTCTCGCTTTTTATTTCGGGTGGACCGGATTGTGTTCGAGTTTACACGGGTCTCCCTAGCCTGTTCAGATTTCTCCGAGTTTGGCTCTCGTTTCGATTTCTTTTGATCGTATTTTATTCGGTTTTTTCGCACCTTTTCGCGATCTTTGTACATCTCCTCGGCTTCGTGCGCGTAGGCCATCGCCTCTTCGATCGAGGACGGTTCTTTATACCAAACCGTGTCGCTGAGGTGCTCCTTGAGCCCTTTCACGAATCGTTGCAGTGCGTCACCTTTATTTTTTGCCAATTCGTGTCGAATTATGGTCGGATCGCGGTGGTTACCGTGTTGATCGAAAGAATTCCGATTCAACTGTTCTACTATACGTTTAACGCGAGAGGCGTAATCGCCTATTGATTCGTGGGTGCCTTGAGCGATGTTTTTTTAAATCTACCCTAAGATCGAGATCCGTTCTTTTCCGCGAATAGAGTCGTTCCAGATCGGTCAAGATGTCTTGGACCGACTCGTACTCCATTCTCTTCGGATGGATTTGGCTACCCGCGTCTCCTTTTAATTTGTTAAATAAAAGATAGCGGAATTTTGCGAAATCCGCTAATTCTAGGGTAGACATGGCGTACTTTACGTCGGAAATAAATTCCTCGACGGGCATGTTCTTTCCGTCGAATACGGCAATAGGGATCAAGGATTTGGTAAGCCAGTCACCTTCGCTTCGCAAATTTAATTTGCGAAAATTCGACGCCATTTCAAAGTCTGCGGGTGTCGTTTCTGGAGAGCTGTGGTGAAGAGGATTATTAGTGGTGGAATGTGCGAGCCCGGGCGTTCCGAAACTCCAGTTTTCATGCTGTTGTGGATTCAGGTGAGGAATAGAGTGAGGTACTGAGTTTTGCGAGGGTGGGACGCTTATAGGTGGTGGTCTTTGTCGTTGCGAGTTTGGGTCTTGTTGTTCGTACCCCGCAACGTTGGATCTGGTAGATATTGGGTTGTAGGCAGAGAAATTTGTGGGCTGGTTAATGGTGGAGTGATCCGCGGGAAACGCGTTAAGAATGTCATGCGTTGACTGTGATCGTCGTAATCGATCGTTTCGATTCGCGTAATTCCCTCTTGACGACCCGTTGTGGTCGAAAGGGTCGGGAGAATTAATTTGGCCACGAGACATTTCGTTTCCGATAGCGGTAACTATATTCCGAATGCGAGATTGTCGATCGAGCGAGTGGCGGTGATAGTGTTTCACTAACTCCGCATTATCCTTAATAACGTACAACTCTTATTATAATTTAACAGTAATGAGTGATCGAAAAGAAACGGCAACAAAGGTGATTGAAGAGTTGTAAAATTTGAATCGTCAAAGTTTATGGAGAGTTAGAATTTAGATTTGAATACTTCGGATTTGGAAAATTGCGAAATGTATAAGCTTGAGATTCAAGGGTTTGAAGCTCGAAATTTACGATTTTGCTTTAAAATCTATTTATTTTTACTTTTGTTTATTCTCTTAATTTTTTTTTTTTTTTTTATTCATTTGTTTATTTATATATATTTTTTTTCTCTTTTCTACTTGAAAATAATCAAAGGGTTGCGAGTCTTAAGGATAGCTGAGCTACCCCTCGAACGATGTAGTTAAAACGATAATAATTGGAGATTACTTACGTGAGGGCAGCCAGCAGCAGGATGAGCACTTGTTGGATTGCTGACATCTCCGTTTTCTCTTTTTTTTTTTTTTAATTTCCTGGTGACTGCGAACCTCGGCCTCGGATGATCGAGAATGGTCTTCTTGGCTTGCGGCTTCTTCTTGTTGTTCTTCTTTCGGTCTCTTCACTTCACTTCACTTCTCGTATGTTTGGGAACTCGAGGAACTCAATATCCCACTTCTGACACCATTTTTTATGTTACGTCTCAGAGTCTATCCGTGGGTCTCACGTGACATGTACCGCGCGACTCAGAGGTAGCATGAACTTGTTTGCGGCGGTTCAGAGGTAGCATTCGCTTTTAACCTGAACGACGGCAACTCAGAGGTATGGACTTGTTCGCGGGGTCTCAGCGGTCGAGTCCACTAGACTTGTACGTTAGGAACAATATTACGGGTTCGGTTCCTCGATTAAGATTTAAATCCCGTTCCTCAAATAACAATGATTTATTTGGCGAAGTATAGTTCAAAGTTCTATAATTATAATAAGTGGTTTAAGGGGATGATTCTAAAGAGTCGAATAGGGAAGACTTTACCGTTCGGAAGTTGGAATAAGACTGATTGATTTGAGGCAATAACTGGCTGTTGCGAGGCAGCCGAAAATGCTGAGGTCGCAATTCACGTGCGATCGAAAGAGAAAAGGACAGTATGCATTTAGACAGAGAGGGAAAATACATTCGGTTGAGCGCAATAGAAAAATGCTGATAGGAAATCGCGTGATTTCAGGAATCGAGGCGCGAGGTTCGTCGCACGGCTTCCGCGACCGGATGTGCATTACTGTAATTCGAGAAGGAACGTCCGGTGCTTGATTTTAATCGTTAAATATGGAGAGAATAAAATTGAACGAATCGAATGGGTAGAATAATCGTGTTTAGCAGGGCAGGACGTAACATGAACAAAAAGAAAAAAAAAACAAATTAATCCAATAGATGGCGAAAATAAAAAACGTAAAAATTTGCCCGAAAGCAAATTCCGGCAACAAATTTGCATTCAGCGAGCAATATCAGACTATAGTGGAAAAACGCTGACTTTTATTTTCAGCAGACTGCGAAATCAATGCGAGACTCTATGCGGGACCATAGAATCACACGATTATTTTCTGCTTTTGAAGAATCTACCTCCGGGACACATCGTTGATTCTTTCGAGTTTCTTGTCGAGAATCTCGGCGAAAACTCAGCAAACTACTCGGATAGATTCGGTCGGTACTTTGCGCGAGCTCTCTATCTCGGCTCCGGTATCTACGAGGAACAGAGTTTCATTCGTGCGTAGATCGGGCGAGAGGATTATTACGGTTGGTGGCTTATGCCTTTTTCTTAATCCTAAACTTATCCTCGCTTCCTTAACTGTTATTTCTACATTATTTACATGTTTCACAGTCATTTCGACTTGCAAAGTTTCGTCTTTTGGCGCGCTTAACTCTGGCCTTGCGCTGTTGCGAAAGGTGGAGTTCGGGTTTTTTTTCAAAATGTTGAGAAGCGCGTGTTCGATTTGTGCGAGACTGAGATCGTTATTTTGCGCGTTATGATTATCCCCCAAAACTACTTTTTCCCAAAAAAGTGAAAAACGTACGCCAAGTACATGAAAGGTATATAAATAAGAAAACCGTTGATTTAAAAAAATCCGAATTAAAAAACATAACAAAATCATATGAACCAAGTAATAGATGTTTTTTTTATACAGATGCGATGGTAACTGTATAAAAAGTTTATGCTATCAAAAATAAAAATAAAAACATGCTTGGCACGTCCCCTTTTTTATGCGATAAGTAACGTTTATTTGTATTTGGAAGGCGTGCCAAGCATGTTTTTATTTTTATTTTTAATAGCATAAACTTTTTATATAGTTACCATTGCATCTATATAAAAAAAAACATCTATTACTTGCCTCATAGGATTGGACCATCGCGTTCTGTAGGAAACCTACTTCTCGCTCGATCCCCCCCTTAGTCTTCGGCCACCCGCGGCCCCCCTCTAGCCTCCCGGTTAGCCGTTCCTTGTAGGCAGGCTAGTCGGTGGCCTTGGGGTTCCTGTAGGTGTCCGAAGGGTGAGGTATTACTGACCCCTCGATGTTCAACCTTATCTGCCGGTAGTCCGAGAGGGGATCCTCCTCGCTCACCCACCAGTCCAGAATCGCCCGAGCCACCCCCGGTGTGCCTAGGGTCAGGTCCAAAACCTCCTCTCTCCTGGAGGTAACAAAAGTTGGTTTCGATCCTCTGTTGAGGATCTCCAGCCTGGTTGTAGAGAGGTACTTCAGTAAAGCAGTGCCTCTCTGGTTTATATCGGAGCTGCCCCACACTGTATGGTGCGAGTTTGCATCACAGCCGATTACCATATTCATTTCTGAAAATCATCATTCACACTTAAATAATATTATGAATTTTCTGAAAATCGTTATTGACGATTATTGACGATATTTTCTGAGATCGTCGACATCATCGACAATCCCGAGTCCGAATTTTGCGAAGTACACGGTAAAAACCGCAGTCACAAAACGCCAGATTGAAATGCGGTAAAACGCGCTCGCGACTTCTTCAAAACTAGCCGGAATAATCGACAATCTGAAGAGAGAAACTCAAGAAGGCGCGATCGGTCGAATTCGCATAATAATCAAAATAAACGGCGCGGTAGAAATAATCGTAACAACTCTCGAGGTCGCAACAATAGAAGCGATTCGCAGGACTCGAGAGACGGTAACGATTCACGCGATCACCCTCAACATTAAGATAATCGTTATAACTCGAGAGAGAGATCAAGAGACGCGGTAGAGTCTCGACGCCAAGTACATAAAAAAAAATTTTTTTTCGTACGAGGCTGGCCGAGGCGCTGCCGCTTCTTAGTATACGCGAATATGCCGGAAGTAAAACTTTCGCTCGATAATTCTCGGAACATTAACTTCGAATTAAATTTTTGGCAAGTCTTTCATTATATAATTTGGCCATCAGCTTTCGAATGCGCCTAGTTGCGATTGAATCGGTGCAGTCGTTGCTGAGTTATCGATGCCGTGACCCAAAAGGTATCCGATCAGCGATACCTGAAAGAAAAAATGTGTAGATGAGAAACAGATGGGCATCCTCTCCTATCATTTAACGGGTTACGGCCATGGATATACGCCCTTCTGCTTCCCATCTACATGTGTAGATGAGAAGCAGAACGGCGGTATCGCACACCGTTTTACGGGTTGAATAATATCAGATACGCCCATCTATTTCTCATCTACATCGGGTCGGGCATCGCGGAACATCGGGCACCGCGGGAGATTGTGAAATCGTGGCGCGTCGTGCGTGTTCGGTGTTCGCTCGGCCTGTCGGCCGTGCCGGCCCGTCAGCGGTTGACAGCGGGAGACGTAACCAAAGCAAGGGCCCGGGATTAAATAAATAAATAAATAAATTGAAAATTGGTGAATGTTTGAAAGTGATTTCAAAAGTGTTCTTTCGTCTCGTTCGTCTCGATTCGATTTTTTAAGCGATTAGTGATTGCCGGCAAATGATATAACCTTACAATAAAAACTAAAGTCAAGAAAAATGTTATGATCAAGATTTAATCAAGAAAAATAATTGTTTTCAGTTTCGTTATTTTTTTTTTTTTCGCTGTTCTCAAGATCAATAGAATTTTTCTGTCAAAGGTCGGTGTGGTTGTGTTCTTGAAGCGCTACAACACATTTCTACGCTGATAGCGTAGAAATCAAGATTCCTCGGCAGGTCTGTTATACCATTAAGAAAAAATGTTATTGCTTTAACAAAAAAATTGTGTAACTCTGTCTTCTGTTATCTTGACAGAGGAATTACCCAGGACTCTTTCATTGACTTTCATGATAAGTCAACTTCGCCAGCGCTTCGTTCGGTTCTTGCAACGAAAGAATTTTACCAATTTTCACTTCACTTCTCCGGACAAGAAAATTAAAAAATAAATTCTGTACTTCTTCAAAGAGCATCGAAGAAGAAAATTCAGGATTTGTTTTTCATCCGGTCGAAAATATCAAAGTAACGGATGGCAGAGTTCTCTCGTCGAGAGAATTATTGGAACGGACGGTATCGTTGTCTCGTTGCGAGAGCCAAGGTAAGAGGCAGTAGAACCTTTCCGCCAAGACAACTGAAGATACAGTTCTATTGATAATAGAATCACAGATTTTTTTGATAATGTAATGAACCATGCTGCGATATCTGAATTTATTCGCTATCACTGTGCGGTTCTTCAAGAATGACCACACCGATCTTCCGTCGCTTCAGTTTTACTGAGAAAACTGATATAGTTATTTTAATTTACAAAAAGAAAATAATAATAATAATTACAATAAAGAAAATAAAATCAATGAACAATTGCAACTAAAAAGTAATTACTATTATTAATTTGATTTAAAAAAATCTGAATGTTAGTTTTCTTGCTGGTTTTCAAAAATTAGTGAAATCCCCCAAAACTACTTTTTTCCAAAAAAGTGAAAAACGTACGCCAAGTACATGAAAGGTATATAAATAAGAAAACCGTTGATTTAAAAAAATCCGAATTAAAAAACATAACAAAATCATATGAACCAAGTAATAGATGTTTTTTTATATAGATGCGATGGTAACTATATAAAGAGTTTATGCTATCAAAAATAAAAATAAAAACATGCTTGGCACGTCCCCTTTTTTATGCGATAAGTAACGTTTATTTGTATTTGATACGACACGATATGGAATATCGATTGACGCTAGTTTTTGTTTTTAATACGTCAGATGTTCTTTTCTCAGTCGAGTCTCATCCGTCTTAGGTTGCTCACGTATTTAAGTCCCTGTCCTATATTATTAATAAAGATCCCATCCATGAACAAGGCTCGTCTAATTTGACCGCAAGGAGCTCAATCCGACATAAAAACTAGTAAAATTGTTGTAAATTGTTTTTGGGGAATTAAATTCAAGTAATCGGTCAAATGTTGCAATTTGCTTCTTTCTTTTCAAATAATCAAGAAGATTCACTGTACAAAATAATTTTTGGAAAAAACAAAATAATTGTTTAAACGTCAAACTAATATTTTGAAAATTCGAAACATTGTTAAACATGAATAATGATTTTCAGAAAAATCAAAATATTGTTCAAACGTGAATAACGTTTTTCAGAACATTCAAAACATTATTTAAACGTGAATCACTATTTTCAGAAAATTCAAAATATTGCTTAAATGTGAATAACGATTTCTAGAAAATTCAAAATATTGTTTAAATGTGAATAACGGTTTTTAGAAAATTCGAAATATTGTTTAAGTGTCAATAACGATTTTCAGAAAATTCATAATATTATTTAAGTGTGAATGATGATTTTCAGAAATGAATATGGTAATCGGCTGTGATGCAAACTCGCACCATACAGTGTGGGGCAGCTCCGATATAAACCAGAGAGGCTGGCACTGCTGGCATGCTGGCACTGCTTTACTGAAGTACCTCTCTACAACCAGGCTGGAGATCCTCAACAGAGGATCGAAACCAACTTTTGTTACCTCAAGGAGAGAGGAGGTTTTGGACCTGACCCTAGGCACACCGGGGGTGGCTCGGGCGATTCTGGACTGGTGGGTGAGCGAGGAGGATCCCCTCTCGGACCACCGGCAGATAAGGTTGAACATCGAGGGGTCAGTAATACCTCACCCTTCGGAGACCTACAGGAACCCCAAGGCCACCGACTAGCCCGCCTACAAGGAACGGCTAACCGGAAGGCTAGAGGGGGGCCGCGGGTGGCTGAAGACTAAGGGGGGGATCGAGCGAGAAGTAGGTTTCCTACAGAACGCGATGGTCCAATCCTATGTGGCTGCTTGTCCACTCAAAACAAGAGAAGGCAGTAAAAAAGTAACGTGGTGGAACCGTGACCTAAACAGGGCACGGGCCCACTCTCGCAAGCTACTAAACAAGGCCCTAAGGACCGATGCAGTCTCCGACTGGAACTCCTACAAGGAGGCCCAAAAAGAGTATAAAAAACTCATAAGGAGATCCAAAACGGAATCCTGGCGCAGGTTCTGTGAGGAGATCGAGGCTCTACCTCTAGTGGCCAGATTACGCAGAGTTTTTGCGTCAGGACCCTCAACCACACTCGGGTCCTGGCCCACCTGTTCGAGGTACACTTCCCTGGATCAATATTAATGGCTCAGGGGGAACCCGCAGGAGCGGCTGCCCCACATATAGGGGCGGCAGTGAGGGACTGGGATACAGCAACGAAAGTTGTTACGTCCGAAAGGATTAGATGGGCAATTAACACCTTCGAAAGGTATAAAAGCCCGGGCGTAGACGGGATTTTCCCTGCTCTTATGCAAAAAGCCGGGGAGGATCTCATAAAACCCATACTGCGTATCTTTCGCTCATGCTTAGGGTTAAGTTACGTACCGAAAGCTTGGAGGGAGGTCAGGGTCGTCTGTATCCCAAAACCGGGTAACGACAGATATGACCTAGCCAAGTCATTTAGGCCCATCAGCTTGATGTCTTTCTTTCTGAAAACGCTGGAGAGGTTCGTTGATAGGTACATCAGGGAGACGGCGATCGTCGAGAGGCCGGTGCACCACTCCCAGCATGCATACCAGGCTGGCAAATCCGTGGAGACAGCCCTTCACTACACCGTTAAGGTGCTTGAGGGGGCCCTCCACAAGGGTAGGTTGGTCCTAGGTGTCTTCATTGACGTCGAAGGAGCTTTCGACAACACCTCCGTCGACTCGATTTGCGAGGCAGCCAGAGAATTCAGACTAAGGGCCTCGGTCATCAGCTGGATTCACTGCATGCTGCGCACGAGGACAGTAACCGCTAGCTTCAAAGTCATCTGTCGGGGCGCTCGTCAAAAAGGGCTGCCCGCAGGGGGGAGTTACCTCTCCCATCCCGTGGGTGATGGTCATAGACGAGCTCCCGGCTGAACTCGAGAACCTGGGGGTAGTGGTGGTGGGATATGCAGATGACGTGGCTATCATGGTAATCGGCACCCACCCTGGTGAGATGACATGGAGAATGCAAAGAGCATTGAACCTTGTTCAGGCATGGTGCACATCGAAAGGCTTGCGGGTCAACCCAAGCAGAACGGAGATGGTACTATTTACGAATAAAAGGAAACTCCAGGTGAGGCCTCCTTCTATTTTTGGCACAGAGCTCAGCTATTCAATGGAGGTGCGCTATCTCGGCGTAACTCTGGAT
Source organism: Ischnus inquisitorius (assembly GCA_963924025.1). Lineage (NCBI taxonomy): Eukaryota > Metazoa > Arthropoda > Insecta > Hymenoptera > Ichneumonidae > Ischnus > Ischnus inquisitorius. The sequence goes on from OZ001244.1 coordinate 20,108,062, forward strand.
AGCAAGCTCTTATGGAAAAATCACATCGCCAAACAGGCTCGGAAAGCAATTGCGACTTTCTGGGCCTGTCGGAGGATGTTCAGCGCAACCTGGGGGCTCAGACCGGCCGTGGTGAAGAGGATTCACACAGCCATTATTGAGCCCCAATTGACGTATGCGTCGCTTGTCTGGTGGCCCGCTCTGCAGCGGGACGCCAACAAGAAGACGATCAAAGCGAAGTCTCGCACTGCTTGCAAGACCTGCACTGCTAGAGATTACGGGAGCTCGTCGGACAACTCCCACCCTGGCTATGGGGGCGCTACTGAACATGGCGCCCCCGGACATCATCGCCAAAGGAAGGGCGATGAGCGCAGCAGCAAGACTGCTGGCTGGAGGCGAGTGGAAGAAAGCTAGCAGGGGCCACGCATCCCAGCTGAGCCACTATGGGAAACTCTAGGGGGCCCTTGCGCTCGACGGGGAATAAGGAACCTGCAGCTACCACTTCCACCAGGATTACGCCGTCATCTTCCCTGACAGACAGGACTGGGAGGATGGTGGCACCCGATTGCTGTCACCTGGTGGGCTCGTCTTTTACACGGACGGGTCCAAAAACGAAACAGGGACAGGCGCTGGGGTATGGAGTGGGGGCCCAAGAACCAGGATAATCTTGGCGCTTGGGACAACGACCACAATACTCCAGACAGAGGTTCTCGCTATTAGAACCTGCGCAGAAGAAATTCTGCGAAGGGGCTATAGGGGGAAGCATATCTACATTTGCAGTGACAGTCGTGCAGCACTCAAGGCCCTGAGCTCGATTGAGGTCAGGTCCAGGCTGACACGAAACTGCATAGCAGCCCTTGCGCGGATTTCTCGCGATAATAGGGTCAAGTTACTCTGGGTGCCCGCACATAGTAGCATCCAAGGTAACAACGAAGCAGATAGCTTGTCTAAACAGGGCACCGCAAGGTCCGTGGAGGCCATTCCAACATCTGTTTCGGCTGCCCGCGGTTTGGTGAAACAGCTGATCAGGTCGTGGACTGATGCACAGTTCACAGGCCTGTGGCACTCATCACTGGGGGCCACACATGCGAGAGCCTTCTTTGGGGGCCCCTCGAAGAAGCTGGGCTCGAAACTGACGGCCCTTAGCAGACGACGGCTTAGATGGGCAGTGGGCCTGATCACAAGACACTGGTTCACTGGTAAACATCTCAGGCGGATTGGGTGGGAGGTTGATCCGCTGTGCCCCAACTGCGGCACGGCGGAGGAAACCCCCTTTCACCTGATCGGGGAGTGCGAGTGGCTGGAGGACGTTCGGAGGAACGCCCTCAGGGCTCCTGCCTTCCCATCGTTATGACTCAAGGAAACGGGCATCGAGGGGCTTCTTCGCTTTGCGGAGGAGGCCGGTCTCGTGCCACAACCTTAGTTTCAAGTTTTGGTGCCCACAAGGGCTCGAGCACAATGGTCTCTATAGACTGAGCGCTCGGTAATACCTCAATAAAATACAATTGTAAAAAAAACAAAGAAGAATCTTCGAATGTCCGAACTGTCCCCGAGTATCCAACTATTCATGTTGGTATATCTTGTGGGCACGACGGCATAGTATTCCCGCGAAAATTGGTCTTCCTCCATTTATTTACATGAAGGGGACTGAGTCACCTAAAAAAACGAAAAATAATTTTTTTTTCTCAGTATCTATAAGTTTGAATAAAAATTGAGTTTGACACTCCAAAAGTATATGCGATAGATTATACTTTTGAATTTTTTTCGAGCTCTATAGTGCATTTTTGCTGAAGGAGAGACCGACAAACTTTTTTCACTTGTTGCACGTTTTAGACCGAACGAAGCCACGAATCTTCGCTTACGAGGTCTTATTTTGTTCGTTAGACAGCTTATTCCGGAACGAGTGCGGGGATTTTTTTTAAAGCTTCCTCGGTGGACTTATTGAATAAAATGTGTTGAAAATCCGCTTTTTCCACATTTTCACTCGTTGCCAGGTATACAATGGCGCGCTGTAAATTCACTTTTCCTCGCATAAAAAATCCCCGCACTTGTTCCGGAACATGGTCCGTTACGAAGAAAATGAGACGTCAAGAGCTCAAATCGGTGCAGTCGTTGGATCTGAAACATGCGACAAGCGAAAAGACATATACTTGTTGAGAAATGCATTTTTAAGTTTGGTGAAGGTAATTGACTTCGGAGACTCAAAAAAAAAAACAATATTTCGTTGCATAAAAAACTTTTAAACTTTCAAACTTTTTTTTTCACACAAAAAAAATTGATAAAAAGAAAACAATTCTAACAAAAAATTGTTTTATCGCGAAATAATTGGTAAAAAAAGAATTACTGACACGCTGAATGACATTCGATGCAAAGTTCCGCGATGCGTTTCCAAAATAGGTTACTGGTTCGAGGTTTTGTATTTTTCGACATTGTCACGATACAAATGTTATTTTCACTGTTTCACTGGAAAATATAGTAACTATGACGGTCATTCACAAAAACTATAACCACCGCGCACATGGATAATCGCGATTTTCCGGATGCCGGTTTTTCACGCGTTTGACAGATCGAGTAAAAAAATCATGGCTGCCGTAGTTCGCCGGTGTAGCGTAGACTCGACGAAGTGCGGTAGCGGCGGTAATTTAACTCGCATCGATTGGAAGTAACGACCGCAGGGTCAGTGAATCGTTACCGAGCAAACGTATTTTTATAAAACACAACAAATTTCTTGGGAACTCAACTTATCTGTTTATGAAAATGACCTGGTAATTTTTCTGAATGTGTATGATTTTTTTTCCGATTTCTAAATTGACTGCATTTTTTTAATGTGGAAAAAATAGTGAAAAATTATAAAATCTAAAGTCAATCTAAAAATCTAAAAAAATTCAGACATATTCAAGAAAATGACCGAATCATCTTCATTAAACAAAAAATTGGATGGCCAGAAGATTTGTTGAACTATTTTTGTTTTTTTTATTAATTTGTTAATAACTTTTTGCAATCATTATTGTGCAAAATTAATCTTTTCCGTACCTTTAATATGCATGATTTTTTTCAGAATTTTATACTATCGAGAAAACACAATTTTTCAATAATACATGCAATTATCATTTGTTATCTTACTAAAATGCTTCTAACTTTGGTATTTTTTGGAATTTCGGTCTGAAATTTGACGTGTAGATAGTACACAGTATGTACTTTCAGAAATGTTTTTTAAAAAAATCGATTTTTTTGAAAATTTAGGTGACCCAGCCCCCTTAAAGTATGTACTTTCAGAATTTTTTTTTTTTAAATCGATTTTTTTTTTAATTTAGGTGACCCACCCCCCTTAAAGCCAGCTAAAATAGCTCAGTTGGCATAAATTCGTTTTTTGGTTAGAATTCCTGATAAATCATTCAAAATCACTCAAATTTGCATAAATCGACATCAGATCGAAAAATTTTCATTCACTCAGCTGCTTCATAGTATAATTGTCATTCATTTAATAGGTTTAAGAATGGGAATCCATCGACACTCGGTCAGTAAATAGCAGTTAATTGACTTTTCGAGTCAGAATTAATGGATTTCAAGCATAATTCTAGCGTAATACAACTTGAGTGTGAACAAGCAATATAATAAAACAAGCTTCCCGCAATTTTGCTACATAAGTCATTTAGTTAGTTTAACACTCACAATTTATCTCATAAGGAATAGTTCCAATAGGTCAATTATTTGGACTCAGAACCCACAACATTTTGTACGAATTTTTTGTATTGGAAATGAACACGCTGCGTAATGTGCGAACAAATTTCAAACGGAGGTCGCATCGTGATGTGGAAACAAATTCAACACAAAGTTTGCAATGCGATGTACGTGCGATTCCAACGGAGTGCGTAGTACGACATGCGTACAAATCCAACGGAGTGCGAAGCGCGACGTGCGTACAAATCCAACGGAGCGCGCAGCGCGCCATGTACACCTCTGAGTGCCTTGAAAAATGTCCCGGCGGGACATTTTTGGGGGTTCGGAGGGTGGAGCCCACCAACAAGAGCCTCTGTGCCCGTAGCACGCTGAGGTGCTTGTTTTTTTTTCACTTATGGGGGAAAAAAAATAGGTACTTACGTTGTCACAATGAGGAGAGAGACGAATTTATATATTGTGACGGGCTATTTTACCGCTTCGGAGGTACGGTCGTCAAGCTCCTCGCCCAAAATATCATGACGCCCCGTTTGTTCACTTTTCTCACCTTTCGCTGCTGGGCGCCAGAGTACTGTACCAATCCCAGTACTCGAGGATATTATTTTCGTCTAACGTACTATTTCCTGTCGCTATCTTGAACTATTCTTTTGCTTGCGGCTAGCGTTTACGGGAGTGCAGTTCGGGGAACGAGAAAATCAATGATTCCAAACACAAAGTTTTTATAAAATATAAAAACTACAAACAATGTTTTATTCAAACCAAACAAAATCTTTTCATCGACAGCTACACGTTGAGCGTCAAGAAATTATAATGTAATTTAATCAACCGTGTGCTGGACTTATTCTCTGACTCGCGGAATTCGGATATTTAACAATTATCTCACGGAGAATATTTGTGTAGCGGGGGAAGAAATCACCGGGTGCGAGCGAGAGGCACTCCGAGACACACGTGCGATTCTACTACGAATAACCAGAGATGGTGTGCACTGCGCGCACCTACCTTTCTTAATTAATCCTTTACACGGGTCAATCGTCGTGTCTGCTGCGAGCTTCACGATTCCGTCCTTTCGATAATTCCTCCACTCGGTTTGACTCGAGTCCACACAAAATTCACTTCTACTATTATTCTCAACGGAAATAACTTATCAACGAATTCCTATCGTTCGCGATTTACGTCCTTCCTATTCTATCGCGTGCACGAGAGTGTCTCTCCTTCGCTTCGCGTTACGCTTGCCGGTTAATGAGGGGAAGGGGGATTTCGAGCCCTATCGATGCTTTTCGGCGATCGTCGTTGTCGCCTCTCTCCTGCCGCTCCCCTCTAGCGTCTTGGCTCGGCCGTACTCGCTTCTGCTATCCTGCAAAGGAAGAAATTCTCTCCGACAGATACTGTACAATTTAATACATTCGCAACTTCGAGAGCGACTCGGGATACGCGCGCCTATAATATAGACTCTCGTGCGTATCGTGTATGAGCGGGACTGCGAGCGTGGTATAACGCCTCGTCACAATATATATATATATATATTGGTTTTTTTCCCGGTTGTTTTCATCGTTCCTTCCTTCGTTTTTTATTCTGGTCGGATTTTTTTTCTCTCTCTCTCTCTCTCGTCCTTCCTTCCTTCATTCGTTGGCGCTGTTTCACCTCCGTAATCCCTTTGTTTTTTTGCACTGAGTCATTGTTTTTTTGTGCAAATTTTTCACTGTTTTTTTTTTACTGTTCACGGTAATCGCGGTAATTGCGGCGGATTTTTTTTGTGCAAAGGCGATATAGAGAGAGTTTCGAAAAAAGGAAAAAAAAAACAAAATTTGGAATCTAAAACACAAGAAAAAAGATTTTAATTCGATAACGCGAACGCGGTTTTTAGTTCGAATACATCTGACGGCATGTAAGGATCGCCAAATCGCGTTATAATAAAATTCAACTCGTTTAATCATTCCGTGCTAGATTCTGTTGTTTTATTAGTCGTAGCGTATCGACGGGGAGCGTACCGTCTAACAATATGGGTGGATGGTCTAAGGATGATTGAAAGGAGCGTCAAAGGAAAGGGCTCTTAGTTAAGCGCGAGAGGTATCGCTCCGCACTGATAACGGCCGCCACGCGAATGCTGGGCGCGCGGCGGCTTGACCGTTGCCGTGAGACGACGATCGTATTGTCGCTCTCACGGTAAAAGTGCTGACAATGGCTTTTTGGTTATCTCGCTTCTCAGAAGGAGAAGCGAGTGAAACGGAATATTTAATAATTTAAGATTGATATAAGGGGACCGTTACACTCGCATTTTGGACAATCTTTGTCGCAAAGGTCTCGCTCGCCATCCCAATCCGCGCGGATGACTCTTCGGCTGTCCCGTCGTTTCTCTGCAGGGCGTTGCCCTTGAGCTCTGCTCCGGCATCACATTCTCGGGTCCCAATTAGATGTTCGCGCACCCATTTTCCCGATACTTGTGACGTCTGAGTCGATCGCGAATTTCGAAGCTTGTGCCCTCGTCGCTTGGATCGGTGGCACGCAGCAATTGTCACACTTCAGCGGCATTGAGGGGGTTGAGTCACCTAAGAATAAAAGTAAATCGTTTTTTTTTTATTTTTTTTTCTGAAACTACATACTGTATACTATCTACTCCGACGGGGTAAAATCTCGCTCTGCTGGATCGAGAGGGAGAGCGTCGGTTCGCGGGCGTTCCCCGACCAATGGGAGTCCCAAGCAATCTCGAGGGTCCGATCTAGGTTAAAATTTCGACTCGTAATAATTTCTAGGGATGTCTTTTATTTTTTTTGGAACGAGGCGAGTGAGCGGAGCTGTCCCGGAGATCGTGGAGCTGTGAACCGACTCTGGATCCAGGGTCATGGCCATGGGCGCATTCCATAAGTCGCAGCTTGGCGCCTATTTGTCATCGTCCCCTCGGGTGTAGGATCGTAAGTCACAGCTTGGGGACGAGGAGATCCGGTACCGACGGGAGAGGAGGAGGCTCCCCAATTCGATCTCGTGGGTGATAAGAAGCGCTGCGCATTTGAATTTCGCTCCTGGAGCTCGGTAGCCTTTAAGCGCGGCGCGTAGTGGCGAGAAACTCGGAAATTGAGAGGCGAGGCGCCAGGTACCGGACGAACGAAATTGAGAGTTGGGTAGAGGGGGGGAGCGGGCGAAGCCGCGAAACGAGCGAGCGAAAATTCCTCGAGGACTCTCGTTGGGAATATTGTGGTGTGCGGACGCGGTACCGGCTCTCTCTCTCTCTCCATCATCGAGGCTATTGAGTGTGTGAGCTCGAGAATCGGAGTTATCCGGAAGGGCCAGGAAGGACGGAGGACGGCATTTTTCCGGTTCTGCGATCGTCGACGGTAAGGCTTCTGCCTCACAAAATCTCGGTACCGCGTTGTTCATTTTGCTGACTCGATTCTTTTCATTCGTTTCGTTTGCTCGCGCTCGAGCCGCACGTGGCTCGGGAGGCCCGTGGATACCGTCCCGGGGAATTTCTCGCGCTCTTTCTCCTCTTGCCCAAAGATTGTCGTGTTGTCCCGTGCCTTAGACGTTTTTTTTTTTGGAGCGGCGAGAGGGCAAGATCGGCCTGGCGTAGTTGGACGGAGCCGCGGGTAAATTCGTTGTACTTTTGTTCTATTCCGTCTAGATCGAAAACCCGAGATCGCTTGCTTATTAGGGTACGGTCACTTGCGAGTCATCTGGTCCCGGGATTCCAGTCCCGTTTTGCAATTCTCCGTTCGTCGGAGCGTAACTCTCTTCCTTGTTTCGAGGGCCTTAAGCCCTAACCCTCCGAGAGATCCGAGGACTTTGTTAAGCGGCGAGCGAGACTCGCCGATCCGCGTGCATCGGCTCACGAGCTCGACCGGGCGCGGGAACGGTCGCAGAAGTCGCGGGGAGAGAAAAAAGAAAATCGGTGAGCTCGCTTCGCACCGTTCGCGGTTAAAACGTTGTTGTGCGTCCTGTGTATCGACGAACTTTGTATTGTGTGATTCGGTACCGTTTGCGAGATTCGTGCGGGCCATAAGCGCGACCGTACAGCGACGACGATAGTAGGGTCTTAACGCAAGAATTATCCATTCCTTTCGCGGAGAAGTTTAGTGTCAAATCTTTTTTTGTTATTTTGTGCTTTGTCGCGACAAATCCGACCTGGTGAATTGAGTAGCCGGGAAGGATTTTAGTAGGGCTCTTGTAATTGTATCGGAACCGGGTTATTGGAAAACTGTAATAAACAACGCATTGTGTGAAGAGGAGTTCGAGTGATATTTTCTTGCCGGGACTGTACGAACCCCCCTACTCTCCTTTATCATCCCGCTAGCCGGCGATATCTCGACCGCACGGACATCTGAACGATTGCGTCAGGCCGCATCGGGCTTGGCTGGCGCCCAGGGATTTTTTTGTTATCATAGCGATCGTGGTCGGGGTGTTGTGCCGCCGAGAAAAGTTGGTCACAAATTTGGCGCCCAACGTGGGGCCTAATAACAGTTTTGGGAGTACAGTTCCCCGGTCTTGAAAAAAAAAAAAAAAAATTTATTGTTTTTTTAGTAGAGCAAAAAATGTTGTCGCGATTGAAGTGGAATTTGAGTCCTTGTCGAGATTTATATCCTTTTCGTGTCCCGTTGAATTTCGTTGTCGCGAGGTTCTGATCGCGAGTATTTCGTGCGTCGACTGTACGGCTCCGCTGCTCGAAGGCCGAGCGTGTTTACGTTTTGTGTTTTGTTTCCCTTCACAGGTGTTTCGGTGGTCGTCGGGCTCTGAAACTTCGTGAGTTCGGTCGACTTTAAACGATCGAAATTTTTGTGCACAGGAGTGAAGTAATATTTCGAGTGAATATTTCTCGGGCAATTCCGGGCGGGTAATACGGGTCAGCGCTTACGAGGCCGGCGGATAAGTGTGTGTGTGAGACAGTGTTCGCGAGTGTCGCCAAGCCGCGAGCGTTCGCGCGGTCGTTCGGGACCTTTAATTTGGAGCAAGTGACAGGTACCGGCGATCTTGACGCACGGTGGGTGGATCGACGATCGCGGGGGCGCGGTAACTCGACGCGAGGCGTCTCATCGGCTCGCTTTACACTCGGGTCCTTTCGGGGAGTCCGTTTCTTTTTTTTCGTTTTGGGAATACGAGTTTTTTTTCCTTTCTTCAAAGGGGATTTTGGTTTGATTGTTCGACTTCTTTTTTCCGTGTTGGAGGGGAGTAATCGGCTCGCTCGCTCCGAATTTGCTCGCGGGGTTCGAGGCGACCGCGACACTTCTCGTTTATCGTTCTTTCGTTTATTCAAAGGCTTTTCTTTTATCTTCGACTGCGTTTTTCCCTTCCTTGCGGAATTTTATCTCTTTATTTTTTTTCTTGCTCCGGGGTTTTATTTTATTCTGACTCCGACTTTTTTTCCTCTTTCGAGTATATTTCCTTAGCCTTTTTATTTTTGACTTCGATTTCTTTTTCCTTTTGAGTGTTTTTTTTCCTTTGGCTTTTCTTTTTATTTTTACGTTCGACTTTGACTTTCCTTTTGAGTTTATTTCTTTGGCGTTTATTTTTGGACTTCGACTTTTTTTTCTTTTGAGTTTTTTTTCTTTTGACTGTGACGTGCGGGGGGGGGGGGGGGGGGGGGGGCGTCTCGTACGGTCACACGCTAACCCTCACGAGAATCGCGAGGTTTATTTTTATTATTGGATTCGTTCTTAACTCCGTCCTCTACAGGCACGGTCCTTTAAAATCACGAGGATTGGGTTTTGATGACGGAGTTGAAATTAAATAGAGTTTAAGTTCCCTTGGAACATGAATGATATATTGTTACAATCTTGTTTATCAGAATTTACCGAATTACTTGTTCCTTGATTATTATAGATAAATGATTACTTTAATACACAGCGAAATCAGACTGTACTGTGCGGCCGGTGGATTTCTCGCGGAGGCGCTCGGCCGCTATCAGCGTGTGCTCGGGATACAAGATACCAGAGCCACGCTTCTGCCGGCACAGTCGCAGCCGTTTAGAACGTTCACCTTGTTCGACTGTCTTATACACTACACAAGCGTTTCGCTTGAGGCGAGAATACACTTAATGTTTCTGTAATTTTTGCACTCACGAACTTCACGGTTCTCTTTACTTCCCGGTCGATTTACGCACGACGACCAGTTCGTGGGAAATTGAACGAACCCGAAGATTTACCGCGACGTTTATTCGCAAATACGAGAGTTGTTTAGAGGGAATGTTTAAACGTTATTAAATAACCCCGAATCTAATATTAATTGAACTAACAGTAACACGCGACCCGATTGACACTACAATTACTATCCCGCAAAATATACGGAGATTAGATAATTCGGTAGATACTTATCGCGGAGTTCCCACCCGATCTATACCGATGCTGAGTGGATCGGAGACTGCCCGCGAGTTGGAGGAATTAGGTATTTATGCTCGATCGATCGCAGTGCGTGCATCGTGAGGGCGGTGGTGGAATCGTCAGGGTCAGCAATTATCGTTGAGGGGTTTTGTGCGCACCGTGGGATCGGCGACGCCCGATTTATCGCGCGCCTCCGTAGGTGCGTTGAACGTTGCTGACGCTGCAGATTCCGGCCCGTGGCGCGTGGCGCGGGCTCGCTGCGATGCGAGACGTTTCGTTAAGACTTTACGGGACGTAACATGACTTTTTTTTTTGACATTCACGTTCGGCTGTGACTTTTCCTTTTGAGCTATTTCTTTTGAGTTTATTTCCTTGACTTTTTCCTTTTTATTTTTTTTTGACTTCGATTTTTTTTCTTTTCGAGTTTATTTCTTTGACTTTTATTTTTGGACTTCGACTTTTTTTTCCTTTTGAGTTTTTTTTTTCTTTGACCTTTTTTTGACATTCACGTTCGGCTGTGACTTTTCCTTTTCAGTTTATTTCCTTGACCTTCTTTTATTTTTTTTTGACTTCGATTTTTTTGTCCATTTTGAGTTTATTGCTTTGACTTTTATTTTTGGACTTCGATTTTTTTTTCTTTTGAGTTTTTTTTCCTTTTTTTTTTACTTTCGCGTTCGACTGGAACTTTTCCTTTTTGGAGTTTATTTCTTTGGCTTTTTTTTTATTTTTATTTTTTTTTGACTTCGATTGATAGAGGGTATTTTTTCTTACTTTTTCTTTTTGACTTCGACTTTGTTTCGTTTGAGTTTAGTATTTTTCTTACTTTTGGCCTCGTTCGTTCACTCCGGTGAGTTTTCGTTTAATCAATTTTTGTTTATTTAACGGGGAAGTGAGATTGGTGTGAGTGTTATCCGCCGGGCTTCGAGATTCCGTGGGGTATCGAGATTCAGGACCGATAAGGGGATCATTGCGGGGTCTCTTTCCGTCTCTCGAGCTCTCGGGGTGAGAGCTGAACGGTCGGGTGGATTGTGCGATTTTCGGACTCGTTATTGTTCCGGCTGCAGACGGGACAATCATCGGAGGATCGCGATCGGGATTATTGCTTATAGTTTAAGAAATTTATCGTATTTATTGTGTGTGTCGTCGGATTTTTTTTTTAAATTTTTGTCGGCGCATATCGAGACGGGAGAAACGAGGTAGACTTCCGTAGCGCGATTCGTTGCTGCCGGGGGAGGAGAGGGGACACACGGAGGTAAGAGTGACAAACGGCCTGTATATTATATACTCCCTCTGCTTTCTGCATATATTTTTTTTTTCTCACGTGTTTGGGCACGTGCTATCTCGCGCTTTGTCCGCCGCTTTCGCTCTGTCCCGCTTGTGGTCCCTTTCGAAGGGAGTATGGGGCCGCGGAGGCCTTTGGGGGGAAGGGATCGTGGTCATGGGGAGAAGTACCCGAGAGATACGATGGCCCTCCGAATCATTCGACGCCGGTGGTGCCAATGGGGCGCAGGATGTCGTTTGGGACCCGGCCGATGAGTAGCTCGGCTCCTCATCTTCCCGTTGTTTCGTCTGCCCATCCGCCCATGCCGCCGCGAGGTAGGGGGGGAAGGGGGGGCGTCGTCCACCCGGACGCGTACGATAGGCGAGTAGGTGAAAGAGAAGAGTATTCGGGACCGGGGATGGAGCGCAACCGCCCACGCGTCGGATTCGAACGAGCGTCGGAGGCTCCGAGTTGCTTCGCAATGGGCCTGGGGCCATTCCCGAATTTGAACAGTACGGCTGTGGGGCATCCATTGGCCCAGAGATGTAGTTACCCTCCCTACGGGTCTCGCGACGTGAGCGAACGATCGGTCAGCGCCCTGTCGGCGTTCAACCTCATGAGAAAATGGGACTTGAAGTTTTCGGGAACTCGCGGAGAAGATGTGGAGGAATTCCTGTCCCGTATAGAGGAAGGGCTGAGGATTATCCCTGTCGATGACGCGGGGTTGTTGCGATCCATCCCATTATTTCTTTCGGGCATCGAGCGGGTATGGTATCGTAACGAACACGCGGTATTCTACTCTTGGGAAGAGTGCGCCGAGGCCTTCCGGCGACGGTTTTGCGATCCGGAAATTCAATTCTCGCTCCGGGAAGAGATTTTGAGGCGAACCCAAGGGGTCGAGGAACCGGTCTCCGATTATATCACCTGTCTCAGGGCATTGTTCGATCGCGTGGTACCTCCGATGTCGCTGTCCGAACAGCTGGACTACGTGCATCGTAATATGCTGCCTCAGTTGCAAGTCGCGGTAAGACGAACCGAAGTCGTAGACTTTGAGGGTCTGGAGAGGATAGCCACTCGGATCGAGAAGAGTTACGGAGCCGCTCGCTATTACCATGCGCCACCCCCGCCGGAGAAATCGTTGTTCCCGGCGTTGGCATATCACGCGCCGAATCCCGTAATTAAGCCGCGTTCGGTGAATTTCAGCCTGTTAAGCGGATTGGACGAGAGATCGGTACCGTGTGAGCATTGTGTGTCTCAGGCGGGGACCGAGGAGCCACCGCCCGCACTTCATCATTGTTGCTTCTATGCTCAGGCGGAGGGAGCCAAGGCCCCGGGTACTCCGAACGGCTCGGCTCGATCCGTTCGCCCGCCGACACAGGGACGCCCCGCTATTCCGAACGCGCCGATGGCGGGTGGGGCCAGGAGTCCGGCTTGTCCGGGTGTGAGCGCGAATCCCTTTTTGCCGCCTCCCGGGGGAAGACCGCAATCTCCGGCGTCCTCGGGTCTTGTCCCGTCGGTATGCTATAATTGTCAAGAAGCTGGGCATTACGCGCGGAATTGCACGGCTCCGAGAAAACTGTGCTGCTACGCTTGCGGAACGGAGGGAGTAACGACGCGTATGCCTCATGAATGCTCGGGAAACGCGTCGCAGGGTCGTCAGTAGGGACCGGAACGATCCGTGGGCGCGGTGAATCGGTTTCTGGGGGGTGTCCTATTATTTCGCCGGAAATTTTAATTGAAATGATTAACGTATCGAGAGATCCCAAGGCCTCGCGCTCGGTGTTGGTAATCTTACTTGACCTGTTGGGGCGCGTGTTACCGGCGGTGGTGGATAGTGGGGCGACAAGCACTTATATCGGTTCCGAGGGGATGCTTCTTGCGGCGCGGCTGGGATTTGTGCGACATACTACTCCTGATCGGGCATCGGTAATTGCAAACGGGGCTAGGATAGTCTGTAACGAGGCGGTGGAGTTTCCGGTAGGGCTCGAGGGGCGCGAGCGAATCCTTGTCGCTCGAGTCAGCGAGGTTTTGCCGGTACCGCTGTTGGGGCTCGATTCACTCGAAAAGTTGCAAATAGTGGTCGATCATAGTCGTCGCGAGTGGCATTTCAGCGGAGAACCCTCGAAACGCTATCATTTCGAAGCTGTTGAGGGGCCCGACAAGGTCGACTTGTGCGCGGCGATCTTGGATTTGACGCACGAGGAGTCGAGGGAATTGGAAGGCTTTCTTGCCATACAAATACCGAGACTCAGAGGGGCTCCCGGCGTCGCGACCTTGGTCGAGCATAGGCTCGAGGTCGGGGACAGTAGGCCTATCAAGCAACGTTACTATCCTGTCACCCCGATAGTAATGAAGGCTATGTACGAGGAGGTGGATCGGATGCTCGCCGCGGACGTTACCGAGCCCTCTCGGAGCGAATGGAGTAGTCCGGTCCTCATGGTAAAACAGGGCGACAAGTACCGATTTTGCTTGGACCTGCGAAGGGTTAATGATGTGACCAACAAAGATGCGTATCCTCTCCCGAGGATGGACTATATTCTCGATCGGCTGCGCTGTGCGCGGTATATTTCCACCTTGGATCTGAGCAAAGCTTTTCACCAGATCCCGTTAGAGGAAAAATCCCGGGAAATTACGGCGTTTACGGTACCAGGTAGGGGGCTTTTCCACTTCAAGCGAATGCCTTTTGGCCTGACTTCCGCTCCAGCGACCTTTCAACGTCTGCTGGACCGGCTTATCGGGCCCGAAATGGAGCCGCACGCCTTCGCCTATTTGGGCGATATTATTGTAGTCTCCGAGACGTTTGAGGAGCATCTGAAGTGGCTCGCTACGGTATTCGAGTGTGTACTTGCAGCGGGATTGCTATTGAACCCCGATAAGTGCGAGTTCTGTCGCAGGGAGGTAGAGTACTTGGGGTTTGTCGTCGATCGAGAGGGGTTGCACGTTAATGCCGCTACGACCGCGGCTATTCACGAGTATCCGGAGCCTCGAAACGTCGCACAGTTGAGCCGTTTTTGGGGATGGCATCTTGGTACCGTAGGTTCATCTCGCAGTTCGCGACCCTGGCCGAGCCGTTGTACTGTTTGACGAAAAAGAAACAGTCTTGGGTGTGGGAGGGGGAGCAACAGAGATCGTTCGACGCGTTAAAGAACGCGTTAGCGTCGCCTCCGACTCTTTCTCGGCCCGACTTCTCGAAGCCCTTCACTCTGCAGACGGATGCGAGCAGCATTGATCTGGGCGCTGTTCTTACGCAAGAGAGTGAGGGGGAGGAACACCCTATCGCGTACGGCAGGCGGACTCTTACGTCCGCGGAGAGGAACTATAGTGTCTCGGAACAAGAGTGCCTCGCGATTCTCTGGGCGGTCGACAAATTTCGTATATATCTCGAGGGGTATCGGTTTCGGGTGATAACAGACCATGCGAGTCTTCAATGGCTGAGGAATTTGAAGGATCCGACCGGACGGCTCTCGAGGTGGGCACTGCGGATGATGCAGTACGATTTTGAAGTGGTGCATCGGAAAGGCGCTTTAAATCATGTCCCGGATGCCCTCTCGAGAATGTCGGAGTCGGAACAGACTCCCGAGTGCGTGCTGGTCGAGGTCGATGAGTCTCTGGGCGTTACGGATCCCAAAAGGGAAGGGGGGGGGGGAGACCTGTGGTATACCCGGCGCTATCAGGACGTGGAGACTGACCCCAAACGCTTCCCGGACTGGAAGATAGAGGAGGATCGGCTGTATGTGCGGAGGCGAATCACTCGCGGGTCCGCCGTGGGGATCAACGACGCGGAGTGGAAGCTGGTAGTCCCGAAATCGGAGCGCGCGAGAATCCTAAGGGAAAATCTTGCTAACTAATAACGGTACCGAGTTTGTTAATCGAAGCCTGCAAGCCTCGGCCGAGGAGTATGGGATTTTTCACACCACTACTCCTCCGTACCATCCCCAGGCTAACCCCGTGGAACAGGTGAACAGGGTGCTTAAGACCATGATCGTTGCGTTCATCGGCAACGACTATCGATCCTGGGATTCACACCTTCCCGAGTTTCGGTTTGCTTATAACACCGCGTATCACTCGTCGATAGATTGCAGTCCCGCGTACCTGAATCTCAGGAGAACGCCGGTGCCCCATCAGTTCTACCGTCGCGAGGGGGGAAATCGTACCTTGGTCCCGTTGTCGCGGGGGGAGTGGTCCGACCATATGCGAGGGTTACAGAGCTTAAGGGACAAGGTCCAATATGATTTAGTGGAGGCGTACCAGAGGCAGTCAAATCAGTATAATAGACGTCATTCGGTACCGAATTTCCGATTGGGAGATCGCGTTTGGAGGAGACAGAGGATATTATCCTCGGCCTCTCAGCATGTTGCGGCTAAGTTGGCCACGAAATATCACGGCCCGTTTGTCATTTCCGCTGTGTTGTCACCCGTCGTTTATGAGCTTTCCGATGAAAAAGGGAATCGGATAGCCAAGGTATCAGTCGCCGATTTAAAAAGTTACGACGATTCTCGTTCTACGGCGTTGCAGAAATGAGGAAGAAGCAGGCAACCTTCTTGGTCGAGACGCTGGGGCCTATGCTTTATCGGGACCTGTATGTGCCCGGCGCAGTCGAGGGGACGTCTTCGGAGGGACTGGCCCGAGACGTGGTGAAACTTTTTGAAGTCGCCTTGGGACACGCAGACCTGTCCCGTACGGAGGATATGACCCGAGGATTCGGCTTCGCCCTGATTGAGGGGTGGCAAGACCATCTGGCCAGGGCTCGGGCTCGCCGGGAGGCGGAGGCGCTATCGGAAGGGTTCGAGGCTTTCCCGGGAGGGTCGGGACCCGAGTCGGACGGGGTTGGGGAAGTTCCCGTCGGGAGAGAGGATGCCCCGGTCCCCAAAGAGCTGGCGACTCCGCGAGATGACGAGGCGGGAGATTCTCGGTTCGAGGATGCGGAGGAGGAAGGAGCCACGGTACTGCGCGAGGGGACGGAGGCCGAGCCGATACTGGTCCCGTACGAGTGGCCGTGGAGCCCAGGCCCGCTCTCGGAGGAGGAAGGCGAAGAGGCGAGGATTCCAGACCGCCGTCGGCTCACCTGGGTGGCCGTGGGCCGGGGAAGAGCGCGGGGGCGGTCGGTGGAAGACGTGGTGGCTCGTTGGAGGGGTCCGGGGGGAATGTTGCCACGGGTGGAACGTCCTCGCTCGAGAAGTACCGCAGCGGTTTGCTTCAATTGTCGCCGACCGGGCCATCGTCGTGCGAGGTGTCCCGAACCGCTGCGAGAGGATCCCTACTGCTTTAATTGTGGGAGGGATGGTTGTACCCCTCGGGATTGCCCGCGTTGCGGAGTCTGGTGGAGAAGCGAGGGCGGGACGTTCGCGGCTGTGACCCGGGATCCGGCCCGATATCGACAATCGCTGGTGGAGGCCCCGTGGCCCGAGGTGGACCCATGAATGGTTCCTCGGCTCGATACGACGACCTGGCCTGTGACTGGACTCTTGAGCTCACGAATTTTCTTTTTTTTTTCTTTTGTTTTTTTCTCTCTCTCCGTGCGATACGTTTTGTTAATATTATGTTTTTTTCGGTCTCTCCGACATTTTCTCGGTGAATTTTTATTTATTTTTATTCCCCGGAGATTTTTGTTGACAAGGGAACTTAAGGAGAGAATTCTGCGAACGGAGAAAATACAATTGTTTATTGCGCTACATCCTGACTTCGGTTTTGCTTTTACTTTGCTTTTTGCCTTGCTTGCTTGTTGTTTTTTTTTCCTTTCGCCTTGTCCTGATTTTCCACTGTTTTATCGATTTAGAGATTAGAAAAAAGTATAGGGGAAAGAATCAGAGAGATTTTGGACGAAGGAGGAGGAGGAGAAGAATGGATGAAAGAGTTGGGGAGAAGGAGGAAAGAGAGAGAGAGTGAGGGAGGGGGGGAGGAAGAGTGGGAAGGGCGAGAATGAGAGAGGAGAAAATGGAATGGAAACGGAAGTCGAGGGGGCTGCTGATGCACAGAAATAGTGCACCAGTAGCAACCGAAAGGAGAGAGGGAGGAAGGAGAGAGAGGAAAGAGGAGGAAGAAGGATGAAAGAGGAGAGAAGAAGGGAAGGAGTGCATGGAAGTAAATGTAAAAAATGTAAAAAGAGCAGAGAGAAAGAGACGTGTAAACGGAAATAAATGTGACAAATAGGGTTAAAATAGGATAAGATAGGATAAGTAGATAAGTTAAGTTAAGATGAAAGGCGGGCGAGCGAGCGGGCGAGTGGCGGCGAGAAATAAGAGAGAGGAGAAGCGAGAAAGGCGATGGCGGCGGCGAATAGAGTAAGATAGAAGTAAGAATAGAATAAGAGAAGATGTACGGAAATGGAGGCCTAGCAACCCCACGGGGAACAATAAAGATACATACAGGTACTGAAAAGTTTAATTTTGCACAATAATAATGCCAAAATGTTATGAGCAAATTGATGAAAAAAGAAATAGTTCAACAAATTTTTAGGCAAAACTATTTTTTTTTATAAATAAAATGATTCGTTCATTTTTCTGAATACGTATAAATTTTTTCAGATTCTTCAGTTCACTTTGAATTTTATGATTTTTTACCATTTGTACCATATAAAAAAATTGAGTCAATTAAAAAATTTGAAAAATATTCATATGCATTCAGAAAAATAAACAAATCATTCTCCCTAAAAATATAAAGTTGGATTCCTAGGAAATTTGTTGTTTTACAAAATTGCGTTTCCTCGATAACGATTTACCGACCCTGCGGTCATTACTGGCAATCGATGCGAGTTAGATTACCGCCACTACCGCGCTCCGTCGAGTCTACGGTACACCGGCGCACCGCGGCAACCATGATTTTTTTCACTCGAAGTGTCAAACGCGTAAAAAACCGGAATTCGGAAAATTGCGATTATTCGGGTGCGCAGTGATTATAGTTTTTGCAAATGAACGTAATAGGTACAATATTTTTCAGTGAGAAAGAGAAAATAAAATTTGTGCAGTGACAGAGACGAAAAGTATGAAAAGTGAATACTCGGACCAGTAACCTTATTTTCAAATGTCATTGATGAGACAGTATTTTTCTTGAAATTTCCCTTATTTTTTTATGCGATAAAACCATTTTTCGAATGGCTGATTTGTTTGGACCAGTGAAATCAATAAAAAAAAAAAAATAACTTGAATTTTTTTTATGCGAATGAAAATAGAAAGTTTTGTTTTTTTTGCAAGAACTTTTTTTTTTCGTCACCCAAGTTAATTATCTTCACTGATCTTTGAAATTCATTTCCTGACAAGTATATTTTTCTTCGGTTGTCGCAGGTTTCAGATTAAACGAATGAACCAATTCTAGTTTTTGACGGCTCATTTTCTTCGTAACGGACTATGTGATGGGACGAGTGCGAGGATTTTTTATGCGAAGACAAATACATTGAGAGCGCACCATTGTATACCTTGTAACAAGACAAAAAGTGGAAAAAGTGAATTTTTTGCAACATTTTATGCGACAGCTCTGGCGGAGAAACTTTTTAAAAAAATCCTCGCACTCGTCCTATAATAAACGAACAAACAAACAAAATGTCGAAATGTTTGTTGTTTGTGTTGTTTGTTCGTGTTTGTTCGAACAATATGTCGAAATGTTTGTTCGTTCGTCTAACAAACAAAATGAGACTTCATAAGCGAAGATTTGTCAATTCATTCGGTCCGAAACCTGCGACAAGTGAAAAAAGTTTGACGGTGTCGGTTCAGAGAAAACGCAGTCTAGAGCTCCAAAAAAATTTATGGATTGAAACTAATACATGTACTTTTTGAGTGTGAAACTCACTTTTCATTTACACGTATAGAAACCAAAAAAAAAAATTGTTTTTCATTTTTTAGGTGACTTAACCCCCTTAATGGCATCCACCCATTGTAAGGGATCGGGGGCCATTTACTTCGTTTGCACCGTTTTATCGTGGATTGTTCCGCGGGTCAACTGCTCGCGATTCGTAGTTTTCTTTTTCTTCTTCGTACGCCTGGTGATGACCGCGGATTCGACGTCACCGCCCTCACCAATCGCTACCGGCCTCCGTGTATAGCTCGAGCACCTGCTCTTCGTTCAAGGCCATTTGTGAACAATCGTATTGTTCGACCAAAATTTTTCGACGCTGTGCGAAGGTATTCGACGATTGACTCGCACTCGTAAAATTTACGCACGTTCGTTAAGCGTAACTACCGACGAATAACGTAAGACATTATTTTTCCAAATTTTCAAGCGTTGATTTTCGTGAAAATTGTCTTTGCCTCTTTTGTATGCCGAGAGTTCGCGAATTTAATTTTTCCGAAAAAATGCACAATTATTTTTCGACTTGATTGCGCGGTTACTTCCTTCGCTGATTATTTTTTTGCTCGAGCCCGAAATTAATTTTCCTTGAAAATTCCGGTTGCCGACTCGAAAATAATTTTTCTCTAATTATAAAATTATTCTTTTGCCGAAAAACCGCATTCAATTTGTCGTCAAATCACGAACTAAGTTTTTTTTTGAACTCGCAAATGTCTGTCGGCCACTTATCTATTCTATTCTGACGAACCGCGCGCGTGCGATTTTCTGTCACGATTCTGTCACGAGTGATTCACGAGATGTTCGAAAATAATTTTATCGCGATTATTCGCGCACTTTTTACTCGCAAAAAAAATCAATTCATTTATTTATTTATTTGTTTAACAGGTGTTTACGGGTCTATGCTCTTTATACAATATAATATAATAAGTTTGTCGGTGTAACACCGACAAAAATTCCCAGACTTTTTTGAAAAAAAAAAGATACAAAAAATTGAAAAATTCCCGACTGTAAAAAGAGTGAAATAACGCTTAATCATTGACGTTTTATAGTCAGGAGATTTTTTAATTTGTCGTACATTTTTTTTATTCAATTTTTTTTAGAGAACAAAAATGTTTTCCCCGAAACCTATACCTCCGTGAATTTGAGGTTATGTCGCACGGAGATCGAGCTCCGTGCAAACGACGACGTTTGACCGACGCGCAACAGTTACTCCGGTATCGTACTATCCGTCGTCAAAACAAACGTTACACGAAAATGTATCGCAGAAGATGGCGGCGATCTCCGATATACTTGAGGGACTGTTTAGTAAATCACTTTTATTTCTACCGATATCCCGCGGATCGAAATTTTACTTTGAAAACGACAGTCACTGAGCTTTATAGAATGTGTGTACAAAATTTTGTCAAGAAAATTTTCCGTTGTTTCTGAGAACATTCCGGACGACGAAATCGGCCGTCGCCGTGAAACACATAACTCCCGTCTTTTTGCCCTTGTTGGCAGACGGGAGTTAAAAATTATAAAATTTAACAAAAGGCGAAAAATGAAACGCGTTCGAATGATGCATACGTTTCGATATATAATTATTGTTGAGGCCGAATTCGTATGTGACGTACGAGAGAGGGAAGCCCGCTCTCGGTGTCGCGAGTTAATCTCCGCGTGAAGCGCGGAGCGTTATTTTTATTTTGTGGGTCGCTTTGCCCCTCCCATACGGGCCCGGTTCTCAAATTACGTTTATGGGAAGGAGAGTGATCCGTGACAAGTTATTTAACTCAATAGGTTTTTTTATATTTATAGAAATATGGAAACAGATATATGAATGGATAAAGGTACATAAAAGAATCCGCATACAAGGATGATAGAGGTTTCTTAAAAATAGGAGACGAATAGTATTAGCTTACCAAAGCTAACGTCGGTCACACGCATTCCTCCATACGCTTACTCACTCTTACTTACTACTGAAAGGATTCGGTGTAGTCCAGTTATATTGAAGTCCCCGGCGGGGGTTCGTAGTCTTTAACACTAGTGCTCAAACACGAGCCGGCAGGTTTCCACTAACTGGCTCTACAAAGTACTTTATGTGTTCGACTGTTACATTTATCTCTAACGCGATACGTTTGACGGAACACTATGTAACCACTCGCGAGGTACTACGGGCCACTACGGTGTCTATCTTTGACACAGTAACTCGCGTTTATCTCGTAGAGAATTGTGGAACGGCGTGACAACGTAAAGGGAGTTCTAGGTTCCGATCTATCTTTGATCGCTGCTGCACGTAGACTGACTCTTCTTCGATCTTGCGAGGATCTTCGCAATCCTCGAAAGAGCGAAAGAAGAGACAGTCTCGAAGAATCAGCATTTGCAATTCTGCAAGTTTCGAGGTACGAAGTCCACGCCACAAGTCTTGCGATCGCTGAGCGTGCCGGAAACTTCATACCTCGCGATCGCTGTTACTTTGGAATGACAATATACGACGATACAAGGGGATACAATTTTGCAGCGCATCGCTTGAGTGCAGCTGCGGTGTGAAATCACACCCCAGATGAGCTCAGCGATGCGATGTTGCTGAGGCGATTTGCGTCTCGCATTTTCCTGAAATTTTTCCTTCGGAAAATTCGCGGAAAAAATACGGGACGTAACACCCCTTCCTCCTTAAACTAGTCGGCGTCCTCGTCGACTTGAAACTATCGCAACACTCACACCACATTCACTCGAGCACACGTTCGCATTTACGGCGCGCACACTTTCGTCTCGCTTTACGGCACCTCGCGACATTTCACTCACTCGCGCGGTACAAGGGGCGAGCAGAACGCACTCGGCCCGATCCACGTCGTACGTAGAGAAAGTACGGCGAGACGCCGCGTAGCTCCGATGCCGATGCGTCGTTGGTGGCCTCTTTCGGAGAGCTCTCGATGGCCGTGCCTCCCTCGGCGGATGGGGTCAGGGTTACTTCGCCCTGAGCCCTGTCCTCGATGATCGATTCCGGCGGAGCGGTGGGGTGATACGGGTCGAGCTCCGCGAGGAGATCACCCGGTTCACCATCCCTGTAGTCCGTTGGCGTGCTCGCGGCGACGGGCTCGAAATATAAATCGAGCAAATCGCTTCCGCGGACCTGAATGAGAGGCGCGGAGCGGTGGGGTGATACGGGTCGAGCTCCGCGAGGAGATCACCCGGTTCACCATCCCTGTAGTCCGTTGGCGTGCTCGCGGCGACGGGCTCGAAATATAAATCGAGCAAATCGCTTCCGCGGACCTGAATGAGAGGCGCGTGCTGCGGCTCCTTATCCTCCCAGAGGGTTCCAAGCAAGTCTCTCACGGTGCCCGACTCCTGCCACTTCACATACGACACAGGGTCGTACGGAGCGAGTGACAGCTTCTTCGTCATCGTGCTGGCATTGCACTTCACTTTCGGCGGTTTCTCCGTCTAAGTCCCCACGGATTGGTAGCGGGATCTTACTCCGGTGGACACTGCAGCCGATCGCGGCGTGGAGGGTTCCGATTTTATGGTTTGCTTCGGTGCCGCGGTTCCATAACGCGATATATCGATTGTTCGCTGTTCGATCTCAGAGACTACTGCCTGATAGGCGACCAGGCAGCGTCCCGTGTGACCCGCGTATTGGTTCGCGATCAGGGGGACCTTGCCCAAATGACAAACATAGTTTGCAGTGCCCCGG
The DNA here is from genome assembly GCA_963924025.1 of Ischnus inquisitorius. Taxonomy (NCBI): domain Eukaryota; kingdom Metazoa; phylum Arthropoda; class Insecta; order Hymenoptera; family Ichneumonidae; genus Ischnus; species Ischnus inquisitorius. The sequence continues at coordinate 20,130,734 of OZ001244.1, forward strand.
GAATTCGGCAGCGTGCGCTCTAAACACTCCCCGATTCGCGGACACTGTCTTATTTCGAGAGCACACTGGGCACTTATCCTTAGCCGCGACAATGGTGCGGATTAGTCCTTCGCGGTCTGACGGCTTGTAGACGGACATGTGAGCGCGAGTAACTGAACTGTTTTCTGCTCCGTTCTGCTTCGACGGTTCGAGACGGAATGAAGTTGATTAGTCGTCTCGCTAAGTCCTCTGGAGTGAAGATTATTATTCATACGTTGAGGCCTCTTGGCGCGGTAGGGAGCGGGGTACCGTGTTTAGGCGTCGAGACTCGGCGTCCGGCAACGGTAACTCAACCCTCGAACTTACGTTGTTGCGTTCATGGGTCCTTATCTCTCGATCGTTTGCTGCGGGTTCGAGACTTCGGCGTTGACGCATTTTATTAGAATATTACCTCGGCATAAGCAGAGTATCTTTCCGGTCAGTATTGCCGCTTGCACAGCGTAGCTGGTGAGAAACAGAGTATGCGTTCTCTGTTTCTCTCTCCTATGCTGGCCTATTGCTCGAATTTTTTCCTCTACCTCGAACAGTGTGTCACTGTCTTCGAGGACTCTCGAGCTTCGTAGAACAGCGCTGGCCCCCTCGGCATTTTCGTTCGCTGATAGCGTATGGGCTGTAGTTTTCAACTCTCCTTCGAGCTCCGGTGCAACTATGGTAACGTTGAGGAGAATGCCAGGCTGGTAAAAATATTCTTCGCGACTTTTATAAGCTCGAATTCCCGTCAGCGTGGTGCTGCATGTCTTTCCGATGCAGTTCGGATTGATATGTAATATTCCTGCTGTTGTAACGCCGGAGCCCGGGTGATCAGTCCGTGCTCGGCGGAGATATCATCTCCGTACATTTTGGGATGTTACTAGTGAGGGGTTGGAACCCCAGTGAGGACCACAACTCGTAGGCACAACGATAATTTATTGACAAAGTAGGAAACATAGTAATAAACAATTTCACTTTACAATCTGTCACTGTTGCACACAACGTTACAACGTTACTAAACAAATCAACTTCAACACTTAATTCCGCACTCGGGATCCAGGTCCGACCCTCACCCGCCAGTGCCACTTAATACGTTCCCTTGTCTGGAACACTGTATGTTACGTTTTGGATTCCTATAGGAATCCTATAGGAATCCAAACGAATCCTATAGGAATCCTATAGGAATCCTATAGGAATCCAAAACGAAGTCCCGGGGATTCGGTATACCGAATCCCCGGGACCAGACGCACAATTTCTCGAGTCAAACCAGACTGTCAAATACTCGCTCGCGTGCCATTATATATCGAGCGAGATCGTCAGCATTATTTAATAGACAAAACATTATTTTATAAAACTCCGGTTTTCATTATTCACTGTTCATTTTCGGTCGCTCCAGATTCCGTGCGTTCACGGAATATGGAGGCTTCGGGCTACTTAAACTGCTGACGCGCTGCTCTACTTATCCGCGATCGAGAATCGCTCGATGCGTCGATTGCTCATCGCCCGCGTTGCGCTCGATTTCGGTAATTGTGTTCGCGCTCGGCTCGCCCGCTGCTCGCATACCTCGGTTGTTGCGCAATGCATCTTGCGACAACAACTGGCGTACCCGGGGTACAACACTGCGGCGTTGAGCTTCACGTGGCGATCTGGCTGGTCAGGACACAAAACATGAATCGTCTCTGTGTCAGTGAAGAAAAACAACCATCCTCCTCGTGTTGGTAAATGTGCCCAAAACGGAGTATGCTCGGGGCGTACGCGGATGTTGCATCGCTGTAATGCTTGAAAGGAGGGGGCTGTAAGCATCATCGCTTCGCATTGCGTTGAGGTGGCCACTTCATGCACGGGAATTTCCATGGCACAGATGTATTGATGTTCAAGGCGCTTACAGGAGCTCAAATAAGCATTATCCACGAGGAAGAATGCGCGGTGGTCCGTGGCGATGTATGGCTCGGCGGGTGTCACGTGTGCCGAGCCGGTGTTATTGCTGATGTTCTGCACGACGGGCCACGGGTGCATGCGGTAAAGCCGGTACGTCCTAAGATCGAGTAGTGGTATGTGTATCACGATAAGCACTCGCCCCTCGTGGTATACCAAGTCCGTGTGCGCGATCTCGGAAAGAGTCTCAGCTCGCATATGCTTAACGGGAACGGGGAACTCGAACTCTGAGGCACTCAACTGTACTTCGCGCACGATAGCTATTGGCTGCTTTGTCATGAGCACAGACGGCTCAAATTTCCCGTTACGCGCGGCGACGATCACACATATATAGTGTTCGCATGTGGAGATATAGCGTGCCAGCTTGGTCTCCACACGGTAAGAATACTTAATTGTCGTGTGGCTGTATTCCTCTCTCACCATAGCCAGATTATAATGCATGACTTCCGATTCGACTTGAGCGACGATGTTTTGAAGTTCCGTGACTCTCCTCGATTCGGCGAGATGCTCCCTGTGAAGATCTTGCAGTCCTGAATTTGTTGTCCAATAAGGCGGGAGATATTGGTCGGATCGGCGAGGAAACGGTCGATTTGGTTGTTCATATATTCGGCATCGTCCTCGTTCATAGTGCCGAACAATGACTTACTCAACGTGCCGATTATTCCGAAGGGGGCGGCGCGTTTTGATATGGACTTCAATGATTGTTCGTCCGAGTGGGCGGTTGGTTACACATCTGCCGATATCCTTATCAGATCCATAACGAGATCTCGCGCATTTGCGAAAGCATTTTCGAGGATGTGAATTCGCATGAAATCGAGACATGAATCATGCGAATTTATCCATTTGCATACCTCGAACGTTTCCTGTATATCGGACGCGTCCCTCGGAAAATCATGTCTGAATTTCTCGATCTCGATGAATACGGTGACTCGCCAATCTGCATGCTGCAGACGGAGCGAAACCATGTGTTCGTAGTATAGTTTCGGGGAGTCGGTTATCGGTGTGACTTGATGCGAGGGCCCGCCTCGGGGGCCGGCGCCTGAGACCAGCGAGACGAACAGCTGAGCGAGGAGCACGGACTCATACAGCAGCATGTTGGCGGCGATTCTCTTGCTCCTGCAATTCACACATTTGTTTTCACCCACTGTCGTGCGCACGCATCCCATACTCACACATACATACAATTGTTAGTTACATCGATATTGCGTACGGATGCTACAATTTTTAGATGCGCACAAATGCTTATTAGATTGTGTGAGGGTGTTATTAATTAGGAAATTGATATTATGGTTATTCTATTACCATTTTAAGTTTAACCGTGTGTTTGCGGATTCGTTTCCCTCTTTGGTTTCTAATACGATATTTTTCCTGTCGAATTTTTCGGCAATTGTATACGGACCCAGCCACGAGCGATCAAATTTCCCAACGCGAGGCTCTTTCTGTACGTATGCCTTATCACCTCTTTGACCTTCGAATGATTTTAAAGCGCGGTCATAGTATTCCTTTGATCGTGCTTTGGCTTTATTCAGTTTGTCTCCCGCCATCGCTCGTATCTCAGACTTGCGTTTAATCAATTCGGAGACGAAGGAGTCCTATGTCGCGAGTTTTTCGTCGGTGGGGAATTCGCTCGGTATGCGGGCTAATTTTCCAAAGACTATTTCGACGGGGGACAATTTTGTAGCCTCGTGGACAGCAGTATTATACGACAATTCGACCATAGGCAACAATCGGTTCCAATCGTCGTAATTCTCCGAATATAATTTTATATACTCTGTCAACACGATGTGGATTCTTTCAAGCGCTCCATTAGTCTGAGGGCAATAGCCGAAAGTCGTTTCCTGCTTAACCTTGAAGACCTTGGAGATTGCCCGCAAAATTTTTCCTGTGAAGTAGACAGTTCGATCGGTTAATATCGCCCGAGGTGCGCCGAATTGGTTTATTAACCGCCTAACTACCTCCTCAGCGATGGTAGTAGCTTTAGTATTCAGTATCGCTTCTGCTATGCAATATTCCGAGAGGCTCGTGCGTTTTTACACGAACGAGTTTTTGCTCTTGGCACCCTTTACAGCGACGGATGAAATCCTGAACCTCGTTCCTCATAAGGGGCCAGTAAAATCTCTCGCGGATTCTTCGGTACGTTTTTGTTACCCCTTTATGTCCTTCCACGGGGCTCGCATGGAATTCAGTGATTATTCCCTCGCGTAGCTCCTCCGCAGCCCGCGTGAAAAAAAAGAATATGGGATTGATTCTCGCCGAGTATCTCGCCGAGTGACTCGGTGTATCTCGCCGAGTATATCCCCGAGTATCGCGCCGTATCTCGCCGAGTAGTTCGCCGAGAATAGTGCACTGTGCCCAGGCCAATATTCTTTTGGCAGCCTCCGAGAAGCCCGAAGAACCGTTCCCAGCTTCTTACCGCGATTGTCGTGAAAGCCTCTGAGGAGCTTGGGGAACCGTTCCCAGGTTCTGACTGCGATTGTTGTAAAACCCATTGGGAAGCTTGGAGAACCGTCCCCAGCTTTTTACCGCGATTGTCGCGAAAGCCTCTGAGAAGCTTGGGGAACCGTTCCCAGCTTCTTACCGCGATTTTTGTAAAACCCATTGTGAAGCTTGAAGAACCGTTTCCAGCTTCCCAACGCGATTGCCATAAAACACATTGGGAAGCGTGGAGAACCGTTTCTAGCTTCCTACCGCGATTGTCGTGAAACCCATTGGGAAGATTGGAGAACCAAACCCAGCTGTTTACTGCGATAATTATGAAACCATGTGTAAATGAAAGCAGAAGGAAAAGTAAATTTCGACAAATGGAAGGAAAAAATGAAAAACGAAGAAATATGCTTAAAAACCATTTTTTCCGGCGGATATGAGTTCCTCGAGCAAAGTTAGGCGCTATAATCCATCATTGGCGGTTGAATTTCGTTTAAGGCCCCAAAAATATTGTGGTGCACTGGGAAAATCTTGGATAGACAAATAAAAAGATATATGTGAGATATATCCAATACTTTCCAATAATTTTGGGATTGACTCCAATTTTGACCGCCAATAACATACCGTAGCAATGAACTTTGCTCGGGGAATTCATATCTGCCGAAAAAAATTGGATTCAAGCATTTTTCTTCGTTTTTCAAATTTTTCTTCCATTTGTCAAAATCTACTTTTTGTTATTCTTTCATTTACACATGCTTTCACGACAATCGCGGTAAGAAGCTGGAAACGGTGCTCCAAGCTTTTCAGACGCTTTCACGACAATCGCAGTAAGAAGCTGCGAGCGGTTCTCCAAACTTCTCAGACGCTTTCGTAACAAACGCGGTTAGAATCTGGGAACGGTCCTCCAAGCTCCTCAGACGCTTTTACAACAATCGCGGTAGGAAGTTTGGACAGGTTCTCCAAACTTCTTAATGGGTTTCACGACAAACGCGCTGAGAAGCTAGGAACGGCTCTCCAAGCTTCTCAGAGGCTGCCAAGAGAATATTTGCCGAAGCACAGTGCGCTATTCTCGGCGAATTACTCGGCGAGATAGGGTGTGATACTCGGCGATATACTCGGCGAGATGTGCCGAGTTACTCGGCGAGATACTCGGCGAGAATCAATCCCATATTCTTTTTTTTACGCGGGAGGGATTATCACCCTCCCGTAACACAGCACGATAGAGGTTTTTCCTTCGTTAAATAATTTCTCGATTTTGGAAGGCAATGCATTCTTCGGCAAAAAATCTGAGAGGTCACCGCCTCGGGAAATTCACAGTGTTTTCACCGAATTCCTTTGCAATATTTCACGAAGGTTTGTCAACCCCGTGATAACGTCTCTAGTACGTGTTTCGTGAAAATATTCGTTTTTCACAACTACACTGTACACGTTATACTTGCCACGAGGAGTAATGGCAATTTGTCCGACTCTAAGATTTTTCTCTTTTATCGACTCAGAATCGTTAATTCCTAAATCAGACCATAATTTTCCTATCGGGGTAGTAAGTTCCCCGTGGGCTGTGATAAAATGAGCATAATTGTCCCTTCAATAAGTGAGATTCTCTCGGGTACCGACAACAATATTTTTACTGTCGGTTTCCTTGTCTGAACTCTCAGAAGATTCTCTTATCGTTTTCCGTCTTGTTTCTTCTCTCGCCGTTGCACGTGCTCGCGTATTTGACGCGGGAACGTCGGGTACGAGTTCTTCGTCTACCACGTCATCGGTACGGCCCTGGCCTAGCGTGGTTAGCGAACTCGCGCCAGCGGGGACCGGTGGTGGCGAGGGGTGAATGTGTTGGGACTCATCTGTCGCTGACGGCGGCCATGCTGGCACCAGAGAGGGTACTCTGTCCTCCTCTGGAGTGGAGGACAGAGTAACCCCCCCCCCCCCCCCCCCCCCCCCCCCCCCCCCCCACTCATGGTGTGGGGTCGAGCGCGCTGTGGGCTTTAAATTCGGTGCAAGAGTCGTGTTGAGAGAGAAACGAGATTTCGGGATCGTGATTCCGAGCGGTACAGAATTTTCGGACACCGTCTCTTTCGTTTTCTCCCTCTCATCGTCCGCATCGATTTCCGTCTGGAATGCATGCGTGTTCATGCTAGTGGGCAGATTTTTAAAGAAGGAACGATCGCTTACTTCTTTAACGCGCTCTGCCAGCCTAGCGATGCGGGGCGATAGTTCCGCATCTTCCATCGCATCATCGTATGGGTCGAGCTCATTAATAGCCTCTTGGGTTTTTTCATCCAGTTCCTCCCCGTCGGACACAAACCCTGGAAGATCTTTTGCCTCTGTGCTTTTAGGGTCATTAGATCTCTTCTTGATTTTTTCCTCAAGCCTTATGAGCGACTCTTTGAATTTATCTACTGACTCTTGCAAGGATTGAGGAATCGTGATTTTAGAGCTATTGAGTTCCTTCTTGTCCGTTTTATCCGGGTCGGAGTCACTGATTCCTGGGCTCACATCAACGGCGATGACGCCTGGGTCTTTCTGAGACTCTTCCTCAGAAGTGGAGGATAGAGTGGGTTTTTCCTCACCCTTCTTTTCTGCGCTTGATTTTTTTCTTGCCAACACGGGCCCCTTTGGTGGCAATAGCTTTGCCGGGAGCATACTATGGGCTATAGGCTGTATAGGAGGAGCGGACAGCTCACCCGAGCTCGTGCCGGCAGTACTCTCGTCGGCCGGTGCTATTGTGGGGTTAGTTTTGGAGCGCGTACGCGCGGCAATTGCGCTACGTTCCAAGAAGGTAGCTTTGCGCATGCCGTGAGTTGCGCTTCGCACAGATTTTCCGGAGCTAAATTCTCCTAACTGAGGTGCCGATCCGAGCCTGGGTCTTCCGGTGGTTTTCTGCGATGATCCTGCAGTTTGCACCGCGATCGGTTTCAATACTCTTGTCAATACTCTAGGAATTTACTCGGGAGTGTCGGTATCGCTCGAACTCGCACGATTTGTACAAACTGGGTTGCGTGACAATGCGTCAGCGTTGGGATTTAAACGACCCGGCTTATAGATGAACTCGTAATCGTATTTACGTAATCTTATTCGCCAGTGCACCAGATGCTTACCGGGATCATTCGTAGAGCCAATCCATTTGAGAGGCTCGTGATCTGATATCAATTTGAATTTCCGACCGTAGAGATACGGTTGAAATTGATCAAGGGCGTTGATAACAGCGAGACATTCCTTCTCTGTTGTGCTGTAATTTGTTTCGGCTTTATTGAGTACGCGAGAGAAATATGCGATAGGCAAATCATGGCCGTCATGTTCTTGACTCAAGACAGCTCCAATAGCGATATCCGACGCGTCCGTGGACAGGATAAAAGGCTTACTAAAATCGGGATACTGCAAAACGGGCTCCTCACAGAGAGCCTGACAGAGGTCTTTGAAGCTTCGTTTTTGCGTACGGCTCCATTCGAAAATTTTTCCCTTTTTTAAAAGTTCGGAGAGCGGTTTGGCACGCGCGGAAAAATTCTCAATGAACCTCCGATAATATCCGGCAAGGCCCAAAAACTGGCGAACGTTCTTGGGATTTTCCGGACTCGGAAATTTCCTTACGGCCTCGATTTTCTTTGGGTCCGGTCCCACCCCGTCCCGGCCGATGATATGGCCCAGGTATGCAGCTACCTTCCGTAGGAATTCGCATTTGTCGGGTTCGAGGACCAGGTTGGCCTCTTCAAGGCGTCCCATTAGTCGACGAACTTTTGTCCGGTGTTCTTTTAACGTTTTCGCGAACACGACAATGTCGTCCAAATAAATAAATAAATCCATAAGACGCTTGAAACGTAGCGGGGGCGTTTTTCAGCTCTTCAGGCATTCGCACATATTCGTAATGCCCGTTGGGGGTGGATAACGCTGTTTTCGCTCGGTCCTTGGGATCCATCGTAATTTGTTGGAATCCACTTGCCAGGTCAAACGTAGAAAAATATTGTGCACGCCCTAACTGGTCCAATATATCAACTACATTGGGCAGTGGATAAGCGCCCGAAATAGTTTTCTCGGTCAATCGGCGGAAATCTATCACCATTCTTATACGTGGACGACCCTGGGAATCGGGCTTTTTAGGCACGATCCACACGGGCAAATTATAAGGCGATTGAGACCCACGATGACATTTCTTTCGATTTCCTTCTGTACCTGATTCTCGACTTCTTCTCGGAATCGGAATCAGTGCACGGAAGTTTGTCCCATGGTAATTTGAAACGGAAAGGGAATTCCTTGGCTATCCGCTTTACTTCGGTTCGTTCTAGGTCGTTCAAATTGTGTAAGCGTAGAGCTTTTAATATCGCGCCGACGCGATCTGACGGAGGATGAGAAATATTATCATCCGTTGTTTCGTCCGTTTCGATACCCGCGTCGAAGCCGCATTCCTCAAACGGAATTAACGTTTCAGGTTTTATGACTGCGGCTATATCCTCGGTTCGCGTGTTCACAGCTAAGACGCGGCAAAAACCGTCCTTTTGTTTCACCAACGCTTTGCCGACGAACAGACTTTCCACTGTTTTTATTTTTTATAAATATCCCTCTTCAAGCTCGGGATTTGTAACCTCGAGAGAGATGGGCTCTCTCGTCCCAGCCCTTATGCGAAAGACCGTAGGCACGGGCGCGGCTCGTGTAATATGAACCTCGTCTTCGTGACGGGGGGTCTCCACGAAGGGTTTCGGTCGGATCGGGTCATTCACGCTTATGAGAGCGTTGTGATGGACAAAGAGTTCCGCTTTCTCTAGTCGCATGTATGGGTTTCCGAGCACCCCGTTACTTTCCATGGGAAAGTCTCGGACCACGTGGAACTTTAAAGGAACCTCTCGGAAATATATATCTACAGTTCCGACTGTCTTCTGTCGTTCCTCCGTAGTCCCTCGGTATTTTACGGCCCCGTCTAGATTTACAATGACTTCGGGGTCCAGAGCGTGTAGCTTTATTATGTTCAAATCAGAACCGGAATCGCAAAAGAAATTTTCGGTACCGTTCATAAGCTGCGGAGCCGACAACCTGATGATAGGATCGATTTCGGTTTCGGATTCTGAACTACGCGCCATAATTATTCGCGGATCAGGAACTTCACGGAATTTGTTCCCGGAGCTACCTTTTCCGCAGTCATGCCATTGTTCGGGCTCGCCGTTATCTCGCGACGACGCGCTGTTGGCGAGTTGAAAGAATCGCTGGACTTGGTAGTGCAGTTATCTTTGTTACCCGACTAATTGTGGCTCGCATCGCGCTTAGGACGAGGCGACCAATTTCCTTTTAGATATCATACCGATTTCGTGCCGCACCAACCGCAGTAACATGTAATATTCTGACCCCGATTCGGGCTCACATCGCAGGGAGAATACGTTCCGGGGTTTTTTAATATACTGGTCGGCCTTATTTCGCTCAACGCGCGTGGCGATGTCCTTCGAGTATCTCTCCACGCCGCACGGAAGTACGACGGAGATGGGGACCGCGAATGCGACTCGCGGAAATCTACTCGCGTTTGAGCGACTCATCTTCCTTCGACCGCGATGAGCCCGCGGCCAGATTTCTGTGTCTTTCGTTACGTAACACATACCTCTCCGCCATGTCGAACGCCTCGTCGAGTGTCTTTGGGTCGCGCATTTCGACGATTTCGCTGACTCGTGTAGGAAGCGCGTCGATAAATCCACGTAACGCGATTTTGCACGGCGGGTCATTGGCTTCGGGCGGAGGGTCGGTATTATTTTCCGATTTCCACGCGCTTCGGCTACCCCCAATGAGGATATGCACGCGGTCATAAAATTGTCCGACGCTCTCGTCTGACTTCATGCGCAGCCGGGGAATTCGCGCGGCATAATAGTCGAAGTCTTTCCCGCGGGTTTGTCGTTTCTTCAAGGTCTTTATCAAATTCTCCGCATCTCTGATGTCTCGACCATACCCGCAATTGCGTGCATCTCCGGTCAACTTAGAGATAACCGAGGCAGTGAACTCTGCTCCTCGGCCCGCGGGAATGAACGTAGCGGCATTACGTATGTACGTCCTGGATAAAATTATTATGGAGTATATTCTTACCATCGAAGCGGGGAATGAGGTCCTTTTGGTCTCTCATGGACAGTCCCTCTACCATGTCGGCAAGGGTTTGCGAGAGTTCGGCCGCGGCCTCTCCCACAACGGTTGCATTTGTTTCATTAGGCATTTTTTTTTTTTCGTAACTTGATGTTTTCACTGGTTACCCTTCAGCTATCCCCTTTTTAGTTGGAATGGACGATTCCGTCAAATACCATGGGAAGTTCATTCACCACGTGGAACAAATATGTATGACGCGAGGAATAAAGTTCAACGGTTACTATTGACTCGAAAGGAGTTCCGGAGGCACTCGCGATCAGTGCAGCGTTTCCAAAATTTATGGCTACGCCGGGAGCGAGGACGCTTAACTTTAGAAAAAAATTTCTACCTCGCGATCAATGAAGAATGCCGCCGAGCCTTCTGCGAATTCCGGGGCTTGCAAGATTTTAATTCGGTCCAACAAAGACCGAGTTTGAACCATTGAAAGGATAACTAAATTCGGGATCTAAAATGCATTGAACTTAGGGTTTATGATGAAAGATCGGGATCGCTCACGACTCTACTCAATGTATTCCCAAAGCTCGTTCGAATAAGTCCCGGTTATTCCGGCCTGCGGTATCAGCTTATTCGGCTTATGGTGTGTTGTACCGTCGGAGCCCGGGTGATCAGTCCGTGCTCGGCGGGAATTATCTCTGAAGATTTTGGAATGTCACCAGTAAGGGGTTGGAACCCCAGTGAGGATCACAACTCGTAGGCGCAATAACAATTTATTGACGAAATAGAAAACAGAGTAATAGCCAATTACACTTTACAATTTGCCTTTTTCCACACAACTTTACAAAGTTACTTGACAAATCAACTTTAACACTTAATTCCGCACTAGGGATCCAGGTCCGACCCTCACCCGCCAATGCCACTTAATACGTTCCCTTGCCCGGAACACTCCATGTTACCTTTTGGATTCCTATACTGAATCCCTGGGACCAGACGCACAGTTTCTCGAGTCAAATCAGACTGTCGAATGCTCGCTCGCGTATCATTATATATCGAGCGAGAGCATCAGCAATATTTATTAGACAAAACATTATTTCATAAAACTCCGCTCTTTATTATTTACTGTTTATTTTTCGTCGCTCTAGATTCCGTACGACCACGGAATATGGAGGCTACACGCTAGTTAAATTGCTGACGCGCTGCTCTACTTATCCGCGATCGAGAATCGCTCGATGCATCGATTGCTCAATCGCCCGCGATGTGCTCGATTTCGGTGATTGCATTCTCGCACCGCTCGCCCGCTGCTCGCATACCTCGGTTGTTGCGCAATGCACCTTGCGACAACAACCGGCGTTCCCGGGGTACAACAGGTGTGATGAAAGGTGCACCGTACCGATCGTTGAGTATTCAATACCGTTATAGCCGAAATACCGTACTTCCGCGTTATAATCAATCGGGGCGTTTTTCACGAGGTAATATTCCTTGACTACACTAATCTGGAGCGGGAAATATACTAAAAATTCGTGAAATCCTCCTACGAATTCAGGAGCCTCCAGGATATTGATCACTTGCTCGTGGCCGTCCTCCGTTTCAGGAATCTCTGGTTGGGTCATGGGGCCGACAATTTTATCCCCCTTGTAATTAATAATAACTATCTCGGATGTAATGATAAAATAACGATTCCGTTATTTCTTCCCAATTTCCGTATTCGAGATTTTGCAAAGCAGTGTATTCCACCGCTGCCACCAATTTACTTGTGACGTACGAGAGAGAGGGAAGCCCGCTCTCAGCGTCACGAGTTAATCTCCGCGTGAAGCGCTTTTCCCGTTTCTCAAATTACGTTTATGGGAAGGAGAGTGATCCGTGACAAGTTATTTAACTCAATGGTGTTGTACCGCGAATTCCAGCGGACAAAGTTTTTAATCGATACGGTAAAAAATTAATCAAAGATTCGAAATATTCGCATGAAATAATTCGAACGACTAAAAGCGAGGAACGAACTCGCAACAATCCGCATACGCAGCAGAAGCGACAGTTACGAAGAAAGCGAGAGCTTCGACACAGCGGCACGCGAGGCTTCCGTATCGAAACCTGAATCGACAAGGCGAACGAACTCGCCCACAATAGCACCGAGGATGCGAGGTGCACGGCACACGGAAGTGCGAGTCATGCACCAGCTGAATGCGGGTCTTCCACAACCGCCAAAAAAATGCCAACGCATCGATTCGAGGTCGTCACCTACGAATCGATGAACAGCCAGTCTAATTCCATCTGTCGATTCGCGAGGTTGTCTCTCGATGAGACAACCCAAACACAAATTGTAATCTCATGTATCGTACCGATTGATAAATAAACTTCATAATACATTTTCCAACAAAACGATGCTAGAGTTCTAACTCTTTCAGACAGAGAAAATCCCCATAAAAATATTAAAATAAACGTTCGTTCTCTATCTCGCGTCGAGCCGAACATAACAATAGGTTTTTTTATATTTATAGAAATATGGGAACAGATATATGAATGGATAAAGGTCCATAAAAGAATCCGCATACAAGAATGATAGAGGTTTCTTAAAAAAGAAGACAGGATTTACCCCCTCCATGCGGCCACTGGCGCCATACCCCCTCCACGTCTTGGGGTCTTTGGGCGGGTATAGAAGACAGAGAAATATAGAAAATATAGAAAAGAAATTTTCGCCCAAATCGGGGATCGAACACGGGCCGCCGAGAATGTTAAGCTTCCACGCTAACCACTTGACTACCGCCGCCGATTCTTACTAAAAATATTCTGTAGCTAGTAAACCTGTTCGTATTCCATGCTACTTTGCTATTAATATCGTACAAATATTCGCAAGCCAAAAACTTTTCCTTTTATTTATTCGTCCTGCGTGTTGATGTGAATTTCTGTCTGTGAACATTTGTCAAATTCTCATTATTTCCTAAAAACAATTTATTTGTATGAATAATAAAAGGTAATCGCAGGTAACATTCCCTCTAATCATTCTTTATTAATTTTGTAATCGGTATAGAAAAATGTTTGTGTTGAATTCATGTGATAAGGAGTCTGGAAACTTTTTCGTAAGAAAAAAATATGAAAAAGAAAGATTGAGCAACTTCGATGTGTCTTTTTCGAAAGGTTTTTCATAAATATTGTATCCAGAATCGCCAGAAAAAGGAAAAAATAGAAAACTGAAAGACAATGCTAACGCGATTCATGAAATTTTCTCGTAAAAAATAACAAATTACAGTGTTAAAAAACACATTGAAAATTTCCTATGTGTTGATTGTTCGAAAAAATGCTATGAATCTCGTATTTGTGATCGGCTACCCCGCGTAAAAAAAAAGAATATGGGATTGGTTCTCGCCGAGTATTTCGCCGAGTAGCTCGGCGTATCTCGCCGAGTATATCGCCGAGTATCGCGCCGTATCTCGCCGAGTAATTCGCCGAGAATAGTGCACTGTGCTCAGGCCAATATTCTCTTGGCAGCGTCTAAGAAGCTTGGAGAACCGTTCCCAGCTTCTCACCGCGATTGTCGTGAAACCCATTGAGAAGCTCGGAGAACCTGTCAAAACTTCCTACCGCGATTGTCGTGAAAGCGTCTGAGAAGCTTGGAGGATCGTTCCCAGATTCTAACCGCGTCTGTTACGAAAGCGTCTGAGAAGTTTGGAGAACCGTTTCCAGCTTGTTACCACGATTGTCGTGAAATCATGTGTAAATGAAAGGATAACAAAAAGTAGATTTTGACAAATGGAAGGAAAATTTGAAAAACGAAGAAAAATGCCCGAATCCAATTTTTTTCGGCAGATATGAATTCCCCGAGCAAACATATTGGAAACTATTGGACATATCTCACATATATCTTTTTATTTGTCTATCCAACGAAATTCAACCGCCAATGATGGATTATAGCGCCTAACTTTGCTCGAGGAACTCATATCCACCGGAAAAAATTGTTTTTAAGCATATTTCTTCGTTTTTTATTTTTTCCTTCCATTTGTCAAAATTTACTTTTTCTTCTTCTTTTATTTACACATGGTTTCATAATTATCGCGGTTAAAAAGCTGGGTTCGATTCTCCAAGCTTCTCAATGGGTGTGACGACAATCGTGGTAGGATACTGGAAACAGTTCTCCAAGCTTCCCGATGGGTTTCATGACAATCGCGTTAGGAAGCTGGAAACGGTTCTCCAAGCTTCACAATGGGTTCCACAACAATCGCGGTAAGAAGCTGGGAACGGTTCCCCAAGCGTCCCAATGGGTTTTACAACATTCGCGGTAAGAAGCTGGGAACGGTTTCCCAAGCTTCTCAATGGGTTTCGCGACAATCGCGGTAAGAAGCTGGGAACGTTTCCCCAAGCTTCTAGATGGGTTTTACAACAAACGAGGTAAGAAGCTGGGAACGGTTCACCGAGCTTCTCAGAGGCTGCCAAAAGAATATTGGCCTGAGCACAGTGCACTATTCTCGGCGAATTACTCGGCGAGATACGGCGCGATACTCGGCAATATACTCGGCGAGATACGCCGAGTTACTCGGCGAGAATCAATCCCATATTCTTTTTTTTTACGCTGGACAGTAAAGATGAATACTTCAAAATGCTACAAAGAAGTACCCCGAACGTTGCACCAGGGCCGGGGCACTCGGTAACACTCGGTGGCGCCCGGTAGGATCAAATTCGACCGATCTTCTCCGACCAAGCGGAAAAAATTCAGATTAGTGGAAATTACGAATAAAAAAAAAACGCAAGTTGCTTACTCGAAAAACCCAACTTACGAACGTTTCCAACGTAATAAATGTACATTAAGAACGCAAAGATGCCAAATCAAATTTTTATCGAAAACAAAAATAATAAAAGGCAATACTCCAAAAGGCAAAATATCGAATTGTCAAAATTTCGAACATATCCAATCCGAATATGCAACTTCTAGGATTGCTCAAATTTAGAAAAGTCAGTATTGCGAATTTATTAAAGAGAAAAACCAATACGTTGAATGGTTACAATAGCGAAAGATCAAGAGGGTAAATGACAAAGAAGTTAAACGTCAAAATACCGAAAGATTATAAAGCGTCAAGAACATACTTCTCTGTCTTCGGACTAAGATAAAGATAAACGGCGAAAAAATTCTAATATCCTCAAAGGTTTTGCACTTTGCTCGTTTCGCTATTTCAATCTCTAGGCATTTCGTCTGTCGCTATCGTGGAATTTCGCTATTTTGTCATTCTCTTTTTCGTTCCTTCAATATTTTACATATCGAAACTTTACGATTTCGAAATTTATATTCTCGACATCTTTATTTTAGGCATATTATTTTCTTAAAAAATGAATGTTTCTTCTATTTCTAATCTGGAAAATAGTACCTGTCTACATCTTTTAGATCTATATTTTTGTCGCTCGAAGTACGAACTGTCAAAAATATACTTGCAAACCAATGAATGTTCGGATAAATAAATTTCCGACAAAATCTGCATTCCGTCGTTATCAAGGTCGTTCAATCGCGATCAATCTATCGCTATTATTTGAAATTTTGAACTTCACCCCGAAAAAGGTAATCGATTACATATTAACGGAGAATAATTATGACGGCACTTTAAAAAATATGTTCGGAAATCGTGATAGCCCAAAACACTAAACTCAGTAGGAATTTTTGGAAGATTGATGATAAAACAATTGTAGGTGCCATTGTGTTCGGGTGGAAACCGACTGATGAAAAACTTCTTCTCTCTGGATGATGGTCGATAAAGTTGGTTCGATGAATATCGATGATTTTCGAAAGAATAATTCGAGAAGTCGGAGTTCGCCCAATGTAAGTTGATATTTTATTTTTGAAAGTTTAAATTGAACAATCGATGTTGAGATTATTATCTTTGCTCGGTAATTGAAATAGTTAATTAATTAATTTAAGTTTTTGGACTAAAATCTGATTAACAAGTTTCGGTTTGAAGTCTCCAAGAAGAATGTTGGAGTTGAAGTTCAAATTATGGGTGCTCGGTTTGGAGTCTCGATGTTTAGCGCTCGGTTTGAGGTGTGATTGAGGAGTTCCCGATAAATAATTATTCGCGGTGCTTCCTGTCTCCAGGTGACGAAAACTGTGATAAGATAGGCTGAAAGGTGCCATATTCTTCATGAATTTTGTAGTCAAGATAGAAAAATATTTGCCCTGAATTCATGTGACGAATATTCCTGAAGCTTTTGTGAGGATGAAAATTATTAAAAATTAAGAATCCTTGATGGGCCTATTTTTTACTTTACAAAATTTTTGTGTGAAAGCTTGTCAAATTGTTATTCTTTGTTAAAAAGAACTACTTTGTGGGAAATATAAAATATAATCTCCGGTCTTTCGAAAAGCCCATGAATCTCGTATTTGTGATCGACTAAAGTAAAGATTCCTGTTAATTATTCGTCTAGCGTCTTCATTTGAATATTTTTGTGTGAAAACTTGTCAGTTTTTATTCTTTCTTAAAAACAATTTCTTTGTGAGAAATGTAAAATATTATTTCAGGTAGCCTTGACTCGACATATTCTTAATGAAGTTTATGGTATCCATTAAGTGTCAAATGCCTTAGAGGCCGAAAAGAGAAAATCGGAAAGGTTTCGCTCACAAGAAAAAATGTCGTCAGCCTCTTCCGTGTATTGTGTTCCAGTAGACGAGAGGTGAGCCGTCTCAGTTTCGAGATCGTTAAAGCAAAGCCGGGGATCTTAGCGATGCCGGTTCCTTGTGAAAATGGCCTTAACCCTTTTGGAGACGACTATTCAAATAATATTTGCTCAAGTGTGGTAAACTACAGGCGGTATTGTTTTTATATATGGCGCGTGCGGCACCGTAGTACACGGATGCGCGTCAAGTCAAAAGCCCGTCGGTGCCCCTTTTTTCATCGTCGGTGTCAAATGTTGTAGAGGCCGAGAAGAGAAAATCGGAAAGGTTTCGCTCGCAAAAAAAAAAAAAAAAGAAAAATTCAACAGCGTCCTCGGTACGTCGCGTTCAAGTGAAGGGCGGGGAAATGTATAAAACTTCTCCATAACTTTCATTGTAAAATAAAAAAGGGAAGAGTAGGGACAAACGCTTTAAAGTCTTCGGAAACTGAGAGTTTGATACAACTAACTGTCGAGACACTCGCAGTGCGGGTTGCATTTCAACAATCGAAATATTACCAAACGCGTATGTAATCTTTCTCAAAATAACAAAAAGGGTGAACGATAATAATCCGTGGGTCTCGAGAACATTTCAACGTATTCTAAAATCTGATCAAAGCTGCACTACATTTTCGGGATTGATCCGGTGAAAGTGATAAAGCTGAAAACGACATTCGAACGTTAATCACATTCAAGAAAGAAAAACGACATTCGAACGTTAATACCATTCAAGGAAGAAAAACGACATTCGAACGTTAATACCATTCAAGGAAGAAAAACGACATTCGAACGTTAATTAACATTCAAGGAAGAATGTTCCCGAGGTGTTATGAGATTTCGCTGATGTCGTCATTGCCGTGTCAAGTGATCCGCGCCAAATGTACTGCACACATCTATATACGCACGCGGGAAATGACCGCTAGCCGTGAAATGTTGCAGCGGGTGATGAACGATTTTTATGCGGGTCCACAAGCGAAACTTCTGAGGCCCGAAAATATTATCCCCGGCATGGCATGTATAATTTGGAATGGTCTCTATGCCGTCCGAGCCGAAATAATCGACGTTGACGATGAAGGATATACGGAATTGTACCTCGTTGATGAAGGCGACACCGTTTCTGCGAGAACGGATCGATTATTCCACGTTGAAACATTTTTCGCGTCAGTGCCGGCATTAGTCATCGAATGCCAACTAGCCGGATTGGGCGATTTGGAGATTCCTGACAGTGGGCAACTGATCGAGGCCACCTGTCAGACGGAGATGAGCATCGACCTCATTGAGGGTGCAAGCGAGAACCTTCCACCGAGAATCCGCCTATACAAGAAGGTTGGAGAAGTGGTGGTGACGGAGATGGAGAGAGTTATCATTGAAGATTCCGAATACGACGTCGACATCTTCGCCGATGAAGGCTTCTGCGTTTGATTGGACCAAGCGACTACATCAAGGTATAGAGTCCACGATTGAATTAGCGATGACCGTTAAAGTATCTGAAAAATGGAAATCTGAATTTATCATAACTTTTCTCGTTGTTTAGATTAATACGTATTGATGACCGGCATTCACCACTGCGGATCCTCAAGCCTACGAGACGGAGGGTGTAGAAATTATTATATCTATATATATATATATATATATACATATATACTAAACTATACTACTACACTACAGCAATACTATACTACTCTATATACTATATTATTATTATTTTTATATATGCATATATACTAGATTCTAAAAATATTGACGTCTGTGAAAAGAAAAACACATCAAACGATAAAATGTACAAAAATTAGTTCTGATCAATAAATAGTTGAAAAATAAAATATCAAATGTCGCAAGAAAATGAAGAGGAAAGCCGAAGCTTTCATTATTTCACAGAAAGGTGAAGAAATGTTTTTATACAAACACGAACTGATTTTGATATAGAACTTGAGTCAGAACTTAAAAATGCACAACAAAAGTAAGAAAATTACTACATGTTTGGGCATTTCACAAAACATATATGAATTGGAAATTTCCAAATACATTTCTACAGTCAATGCATTTTGTTTTAGAACACTCAAGGAGTTGACGAGTATCAGCGATGTTGACTGACCGCTTCAATTTCTGTTCCAACGAAATACACTTTGAATGTTAACCTGTATTTATTTTACATTTTGACGAATCAGTTGTATCCCTCACAAGATTGAACGACGAATTTTATGAATATAACCGAATTTTATATTTAATCTTCTCGCATTTTTCGAGATTCTCGCGGTACCCGTATAGACCTGTAAAAAGATATTCAGCATATTATTGAAAAAGTTTTAATAATAACATACATTTAAAAATCCTACATATGCTCATCGAATAATATTCAAAAATATTTAAAATAACACTGCCTTTGACCACGGAGAATATCTGTATTATTAATGTGTGATATTCTGATGGTACAAACTAATATTTGCTTCTTTCATTTCATACCAGAGAGTGACCGACATAAGCTGCGGGACTAAAGTGCCACTATGTCTTATGCAAACTTGTGATGAAAGATTCTGGCTTTCATGGTATCTTGCCGAGTTGATACAGTTCGACTCTTCGCCGACTTGACGTAAATCTTGTTCACCGCGTAAGCGGCACGTAATATACAGCTGTGTCAATAGAAAAATATATATTACAAATAGAATCCGTGTGATCTATGAGCTGTAAATGTATTTTTTTAATTAGAAGGTACAACTTACGCATTAAGGGGGCCGAGTCACCTAAATAATCAATTTTTTTATTATTTTTTTTCGCTTGATTATGAATGTGAAATCAAGCAGGACTCCACCCACATAAAATACATATACTTAACTACGTTTTTGAATTTTTTTGGAGCCATTCAGAGGATGGTATCGCTGTGAGACCAAATTTTAAAAAAATCACTTGTCGTAGCTTTCGGCCCACAGAAGTCAACGGATCTTGGCTTTTGAGGTCTTATTTTGTTCGCACCGATAGTCATTCCGGTCCGAATGTGGGATTTTTTTTTACATGCTCTCCGGATGGAACGACAAGCTATAATGTGAGAAAAAAAACAATGTTTTTTGGATTCTTGGAAAGAAAAGGTAACGACAACTTGACTTTACCTCGCATCCTAAATTCCCACATTCGGACCGGAAAATTATTAAAAATTAAGAATCCTTGATGGGCCTATTTTTTACTTTACAAAATTTTTGTGTGAAAGCTTGTCAAATTGTTATTCTTTGTTAAAAAGAACTACTTTGTGGGAAATATAAAATATAATCTCCGGTCTTTCGAAAAGCCCATGAATCTCGTATTTGTGATCGACTAAAGTAAAGATTCCTGTTAATTATTCGTCTAGCGTCTTCATTTGAATATTTTTGTGTGAAAACTTGTCAGTTTTTATTCTTTCTTAAAAACAATTTCTTTGTGAGAAATGTAAAATATTATTTCAGGTAGCCTTGACTCGACATATTCTTAATGAAGTTTATGGTATCCATTAAGTGTCAAATGCCTTAGAGGCCGAAAAGAGAAAATCGGAAAGGTTTCGCTCACAAGAAAAAATGTCGTCAGCCTCTTCCGTGTATTGTGTTCCAGTAGACGAGAGGTGAGCCGTCTCAGTTTCGAGATCGTTAAAGCAAAGCCGGGGATCTTAGCGATGCCGGTTCCTTGTGAAAATGGCCTTAACCCTTTTGGAGACGACTATTCAAATAATATTTGCTCAAGTGTGGTAAACTACAGGCGGTATTGTTTTTATATATGGCGCGTGCGGCACCGTAGTACACGGATGCGCGTCAAGTCAAAAGCCCGTCGGTGCCCCTTTTTTCATCGTCGGTGTCAAATGTTGTAGAGGCCGAAAAGAGAAAATCGGAAAGGTTTCGCTCGCAAAAAAAAAAAAAAAAGAAAAATTCAACAGCGTCCTCGGTACGTCGCGTTCAAGTGAAGGGCGGGGAAATGTATAAAACTTCTCCATAACTTTCATTGTAAAATAAAAAAGGGAAGAGTAGGGACAAACGCTTTAAAGTCTTCGGAAACTGAGAGTTTGATACAACTAACTGTCGAGACACTCGCAGTGCGGGTTGCATTTCAACAATCGAAATATTACCAAACGCGTATGTAATCTTTCTCAAAATAACAAAAAGGGTGAACGATAATAATCCGTGGGTCTCGAGAACATTTCAACGTATTCTAAAATCTGATCAAAGCTGCACTACATTTTCGGGATTGATCCGGTGAAAGTGATAAAGCTGAAAACGACATTCGAACGTTAATCACATTCAAGAAAGAAAAACGACATTCGAACGTTAATACCATTCAAGGAAGAAAAACGACATTCGAACGTTAATACCATTCAAGGAAGAAAAACGACATTCGAACGTTAATTAACATTCAAGGAAGAATGTTCCCGAGGTGTTATGAGATTTCGCTGATGTCGTCATTGCCGTGTCAAGTGATCCGCGCCAAATGTACTGCACACATCTATATACGCACGCGGGAAATGACCGCTAGCCGTGAAATGTTGCAGCGGGTGATGAACGATTTTTATGCGGGTCCACAAGCGAAACTTCTGAGGCCCGAAAATATTATCCCCGGCATGGCATGTATAATTTGGAATGGTCTCTATGCCGTCCGAGCCGAAATAATCGACGTTGACGATGAAGGATATACGGAATTGTACCTCGTTGATGAAGGCGACACCGTTTCTGCGAGAACGGATCGATTATTCCACGTTGAAACATTTTTCGCGTCAGTGCCGGCATTAGTCATCGAATGCCAACTAGCCGGATTGGGCGATTTGGAGATTCCTGACAGTGGGCAACTGATCGAGGCCACCTGTCAGACGGAGATGAGCATCGACCTCATTGAGGGTGCAAGCGAGAACCTTCCACCGAGAATCCGCCTATACAAGAAGGTTGGAGAAGTGGTGGTGACGGAGATGGAGAGAGTTATCATTGAAGATTCCGAATACGACGTCGACATCTTCGCCGATGAAGGCTTCTGCGTTTGATTGGACCAAGCGACTACATCAAGGTATAGAGTCCACGATTGAATTAGCGATGACCGTTAAAGTATCTGAAAAATGGAAATCTGAATTTATCATAACTTTTCTCGTTGTTTAGATTAATACGTATTGATGACCGGCATTCACCACTGCGGATCCTCAAGCCTACGAGACGGAGGGTGTAGAAATTATTATATCTATATATATATATATATATATATACATATATACTAAACTATACTACTACACTACAGCAATACTATACTACTCTATATACTATATTATTATTATTTTTATATATGCATATATACTAGATTCTAAAAATATTGACGTCTGTGAAAAGAAAAACACATCAAACGATAAAATGTACAAAAATTAGTTCTGATCAATAAATAGTTGAAAAATAAAATATCAAATGTCGCAAGAAAATGAAGAGGAAAGCCGAAGCTTTCATTATTTCACAGAAAGGTGAAGAAATGTTTTTATACAAACACGAACTGATTTTGATATAGAACTTGAGTCAGAACTTAAAAATGCACAACAAAAGTAAGAAAATTACTACATGTTTGGGCATTTCACAAAACATATATGAATTGGAAATTTCCAAATACATTTCTACAGTCAATGCATTTTGTTTTAGAACACTCAAGGAGTTGACGAGTATCAGCGATGTTGACTGACCGCTTCAATTTCTGTTCCAACGAAATACACTTTGAATGTTAACCTGTATTTATTTTACATTTTGACGAATCAGTTGTATCCCTCACAAGATTGAACGACGAATTTTATGAATATAACCGAATTTTATATTTAATCTTCTCGCATTTTTCGAGATTCTCGCGGTACCCGTATAGACCTGTAAAAAGATATTCAGCATATTATTGAAAAAGTTTTAATAATAACATACATTTAAAAATCCTACATATGCTCATCGAATAATATTCAAAAATATTTAAAATAACACTGCCTTTGACCACGGAGAATATCTGTATTATTAATGTGTGATATTCTGATGGTACAAACTAATATTTGCTTCTTTCATTTCATACCAGAGAGTGACCGACATAAGCTGCGGGACTAAAGTGCCACTATGTCTTATGCAAACTTGTGATGAAAGATTCTGGCTTTCATGGTATCTTGCCGAGTTGATACAGTTCGACTCTTCGCCGACTTGACGTAAATCTTGTTCACCGCGTAAGCGGCACGTAATATACAGCTGTGTCAATAGAAAAATATATATTACAAATAGAATCCGTGTGATCTATGAGCTGTAAATGTATTTTTTTAATTAGAAGGTACAACTTACGCATTAAGGGGGCCGAGTCACCTAAATAATCAATTTTTTTATTATTTTTTTTCGCTTGATTATGAATGTGAAATCAAGCAGGACTCCACCCACATAAAATACATATACTTAACTACGTTTTTGAATTTTTTTGGAGCCATTCAGAGGATGGTATCGCTGTGAGACCAAATTTTAAAAAAATCACTTGTCGTAGCTTTCGGCCCACAGAAGTCAACGGATCTTGGCTTTTGAGGTCTTATTTTGTTCGCACCGATAGTCATTCCGGTCCGAATGTGGGATTTTTTTTTACATGCTCTCCGGATGGAACGACAAGCTATAATGTGAGAAAAAAAACAATGTTTTTTGGATTCTTGGAAAGAAAAGGTAACGACAACTTGACTTTACCTCGCATCCTAAATTCCCACATTCGGACCGGAAAATTATTAAAAATTAAGAATCCTTGATGGGCCTATTTTTTACTTTACAAAATTTTTGTGTGAAAGCTTGTCAAATTGTTATTCTTTGTTAAAAAGAACTACTTTGTGGGAAATATAAAATATAATCTCCGGTCTTTCGAAAAGCCCATGAATCTCGTATTTGTGATCGACTAAAGTAAAGATTCCTGTTAATTATTCGTCTAGCGTCTTCATTTGAATATTTTTGTGTGAAAACTTGTCAGTTTTTATTCTTTCTTAAAAACAATTTCTTTGTGAGAAATGTAAAATATTATTTCAGGTAGCCTTGACTCGACATATTCTTAATGAAGTTTATGGTATCCATTAAGTGTCAAATGCCTTAGAGGCCGAAAAGAGAAAATCGGAAAGGTTTCGCTCACAAGAAAAAATGTCGTCAGCCTCTTCCGTGTATTGTGTTCCAGTAGACGAGAGGTGAGCCGTCTCAGTTTCGAGATCGTTAAAGCAAAGCCGGGGATCTTAGCGATGCCGGTTCCTTGTGAAAATGGCCTTAACCCTTTTGGAGACGACTATTCAAATAATATTTGCTCAAGTGTGGTAAACTACAGGCGGTATTGTTTTTATATATGGCGCGTGCGGCACCGTAGTACACGGATGCGCGTCAAGTCAAAAGCCCGTCGGTGCCCCTTTTTTCATCGTCGGTGTCAAATGTTGTAGAGGCCGAAAAGAGAAAATCGGAAAGGTTTCGCTCGCAAAAAAAAAAAAAAAAGAAAAATTCAACAGCGTCCTCGGTACGTCGCGTTCAAGTGAAGGGCGGGGAAATGTATAAAACTTCTCCATAACTTTCATTGTAAAATAAAAAAGGGAAGAGTAGGGACAAACGCTTTAAAGTCTTCGGAAACTGAGAGTTTGATACAACTAACTGTCGAGACACTCGCAGTGCGGGTTGCATTTCAACAATCGAAATATTACCAAACGCGTATGTAATCTTTCTCAAAATAACAAAAAGGGTGAACGATAATAATCCGTGGGTCTCGAGAACATTTCAACGTATTCTAAAATCTGATCAAAGCTGCACTACATTTTCGGGATTGATCCGGTGAAAGTGATAAAGCTGAAAACGACATTCGAACGTTAATCACATTCAAGAAAGAAAAACGACATTCGAACGTTAATACCATTCAAGGAAGAAAAACGACATTCGAACGTTAATACCATTCAAGGAAGAAAAACGACATTCGAACGTTAATTAACATTCAAGGAAGAATGTTCCCGAGGTGTTATGAGATTTCGCTGATGTCGTCATTGCCGTGTCAAGTGATCCGCGCCAAATGTACTGCACACATCTATATACGCACGCGGGAAATGACCGCTAGCCGTGAAATGTTGCAGCGGGTGATGAACGATTTTTATGCGGGTCCACAAGCGAAACTTCTGAGGCCCGAAAATATTATCCCCGGCATGGCATGTATAATTTGGAATGGTCTCTATGCCGTCCGAGCCGAAATAATCGACGTTGACGATGAAGGATATACGGAATTGTACCTCGTTGATGAAGGCGACACCGTTTCTGCGAGAACGGATCGATTATTCCACGTTGAAACATTTTTCGCGTCAGTGCCGGCATTAGTCATCGAATGCCAACTAGCCGGATTGGGCGATTTGGAGATTCCTGACAGTGGGCAACTGATCGAGGCCACCTGTCAGACGGAGATGAGCATCGACCTCATTGAGGGTGCAAGCGAGAACCTTCCACCGAGAATCCGCCTATACAAGAAGGTTGGAGAAGTGGTGGTGACGGAGATGGAGAGAGTTATCATTGAAGATTCCGAATACGACGTCGACATCTTCGCCGATGAAGGCTTCTGCGTTTGATTGGACCAAGCGACTACATCAAGGTATAGAGTCCACGATTGAATTAGCGATGACCGTTAAAGTATCTGAAAAATGGAAATCTGAATTTATCATAACTTTTCTCGTTGTTTAGATTAATACGTATTGATGACCGGCATTCACCACTGCGGATCCTCAAGCCTACGAGACGGAGGGTGTAGAAATTATTATATCTATATATATATATATATATATATACATATATACTAAACTATACTACTACACTACAGCAATACTATACTACTCTATATACTATATTATTATTATTTTTATATATGCATATATACTAGATTCTAAAAATATTGACGTCTGTGAAAAGAAAAACACATCAAACGATAAAATGTACAAAAATTAGTTCTGATCAATAAATAGTTGAAAAATAAAATATCAAATGTCGCAAGAAAATGAAGAGGAAAGCCGAAGCTTTCATTATTTCACAGAAAGGTGAAGAAATGTTTTTATACAAACACGAACTGATTTTGATATAGAACTTGAGTCAGAACTTAAAAATGCACAACAAAAGTAAGAAAATTACTACATGTTTGGGCATTTCACAAAACATATATGAATTGGAAATTTCCAAATACATTTCTACAGTCAATGCATTTTGTTTTAGAACACTCAAGGAGTTGACGAGTATCAGCGATGTTGACTGACCGCTTCAATTTCTGTTCCAACGAAATACACTTTGAATGTTAACCTGTATTTATTTTACATTTTGACGAATCAGTTGTATCCCTCACAAGATTGAACGACGAATTTTATGAATATAACCGAATTTTATATTTAATCTTCTCGCATTTTTCGAGATTCTCGCGGTACCCGTATAGACCTGTAAAAAGATATTCAGCATATTATTGAAAAAGTTTTAATAATAACATACATTTAAAAATCCTACATATGCTCATCGAATAATATTCAAAAATATTTAAAATAACACTGCCTTTGACCACGGAGAATATCTGTATTATTAATGTGTGATATTCTGATGGTACAAACTAATATTTGCTTCTTTCATTTCATACCAGAGAGTGACCGACATAAGCTGCGGGACTAAAGTGCCACTATGTCTTATGCAAACTTGTGATGAAAGATTCTGGCTTTCATGGTATCTTGCCGAGTTGATACAGTTCGACTCTTCGCCGACTTGACGTAAATCTTGTTCACCGCGTAAGCGGCACGTAATATACAGCTGTGTCAATAGAAAAATATATATTACAAATAGAATCCGTGTGATCTATGAGCTGTAAATGTATTTTTTTAATTAGAAGGTACAACTTACGCATTAAGGGGGCCGAGTCACCTAAATAATCAATTTTTTTATTATTTTTTTTCGCTTGATTATGAATGTGAAATCAAGCAGGACTCCACCCACATAAAATACATATACTTAACTACGTTTTTGAATTTTTTTGGAGCCATTCAGAGGATGGTATCGCTGTGAGACCAAATTTTAAAAAAATCACTTGTCGTAGCTTTCGGCCCACAGAAGTCAACGGATCTTGGCTTTTGAGGTCTTATTTTGTTCGCACCGATAGTCATTCCGGTCCGAATG
The DNA here is from genome assembly GCA_963924025.1 of Ischnus inquisitorius. Classification (NCBI taxonomy): domain Eukaryota; kingdom Metazoa; phylum Arthropoda; class Insecta; order Hymenoptera; family Ichneumonidae; genus Ischnus; species Ischnus inquisitorius. Next base: position 20,157,898 of record OZ001244.1, read on the forward strand.
TGGGATTTTTTTTTACATGCTCTCCGGATGGAACGACAAGCTATAATGTGAGAAAAAAAACAATGTTTTTTGGATTCTTGGAAAGAAAAGGTAACGACAACTTGACTTTACCTCGCATCCTAAATTCCCACATTCGGACCGGAATGACTACTGTTGCGAACAAAACGAGACGTTAAACGCCAAGATCCGTTGACTCGTCTGGTCCGAAAGCTACGACAAGCGAAGAGAAATATACTTGTCGGGAAATGAATTTCAAAGTTTGATGACAGTAATCAACTTTAGTGACTCAAAAAAAAAAAAAATTGCTTTGTCGCATGAAAAACTAAATTTTAATTTTCATTGACACAAAAAAAAATTGTAAAAAAAAAAATTACTTAATTCACCAATATATCATTTTATCACAGAAAAAATTCGTAAAAATAATGAGTAAAAAAAACTGTCGAGGCGAATAACATGACAATGAAAAGATATCGAGAAATTCGGAAAAAATACTGTCGCACCGTTGACGTTTCAAAAATAGGTTATCGATTCAAGATTTGGTGCTTTTTGACACTGTCACGGCACAAATATTATTTTCACTATTTCACTGAAAATTATAGTATCTATGACGTTTATCCACAAAAACTATAACCACCGTGCACATCGATCATTGCAATTTTCCGGATGCCGGTTTTTTACGCGTTTGACAGATCGAGTAAAAAAATCATGGCTGCCGTAGTACGCCGGTGTAGCGTAGTCCGCGTAGACTCGACGAAGCGCGGTAGCGGCGATAATCTAACTCGCGTCGATTGGAAGTAACGACCGCAGGGTCGGTAAATCGTTACCGACCAAACGTATTTTTATAAAACACAACAAATTTCTCGAGAACTCAACTTATTTTTTTTTAATGAAAATGATCTGATTATTTTTCTGAATGGCTATGAATTTTTTCCGAGTTCTAAATTGACAGAATTTTTTGTATATGGAAAAAATAGTGAAAAATCATAAAATTCAAAGTGAATTTAAAAATCTGAAAAAATTCAGACATATTCAAGAAAATGAACGAATCATTCTCATTGAAAAAAAAAGTTGGATTGCCAAAAGATTTGGTGAACAATTTTTTTTTTTCATTAATTTGTTAAGAACATTTTGGAATATTTATTTTGCAAAATTAATCTTTTCAGTACCCTCAATAGGCATGATTTTTTTCAGAATTTTATATCATCGAAAACCACAATTTTTCAATAATACATGCAATAATTATTTGTTATCTTTCTAAAATGCTTCTAACTTTGGTAATTTTTGGAATTTCGGTCTGAAATTTGGTGTTTAGGTAGTACACAGTACGTACTTTCAGAAAAAAATTTAAAAAAAAAATCGATTTTTTTGAAAATTTAGGTGACTCAGCCCCCTTAAAGGTACTACTACACCGTATCCAAAGCATTGAAATTCCCAGCGGAGAGGGCTTGCAGCGGTAGCATTAATTTTTTCAACAACCTGGACTAAATTGTAAGGGTTTATGAGACGGCGCACGCCCGGTAAATCCTCGTCGTCCCGCATACGAACGATCCTAACCGCAATTGAAACGGTCTGGTAAGAACCGTTAAGCACCCCACAATCTGTACGATCGGCAAGTCTGTCTAGTAAAAAGTCTTGAAAAGGGTGAATGATCGTTATCTTTCAATTTATTTTACAGCATCGCAAAAATCGCTGTGCGCGGTCGATCTTTATTTTCTTTTCCATTTTCTACGAAGCAAATAACGTACTGATCTTTGTCGAAATTAATGTACGCTTATCACAACTTCTCTGGTATTCTTACAACACGCAGAGTTACACGTGGTTGTGCAGACGTTTATGACGCTGTACAATTCTCAAAAGTTGCGCTGTGAAAACCACCGTGCCGTGCCGAGACCGAGTTACGAGATCGATTCGTACGATTTGACTCAGGTTTAATACTGTCAAAACCCGTAGACCTGCGAAGGGTTTGTGTGGACATTCCTTTCCTACTGAAGAAATCTGTACTATGGTAGTAAGACAAAAAACGTGGTGAAAACAAAAGTACGTCTTCGTGAACAGGTAATTTCGGATACTGGCTTGGGCTTTTTCTAGAGTGGAAAAAGCATTTGTCTTTACAGGTATATCTCGGTCATCTCAACTCGGCTGCAGAAGATACCAATGAAACAAAGAAGAATGAAAGATCTGTTGGGCAAAATCCTTCAAGTAACTACAGACACCTGCCCTTTCAACATAGATTCGTGGAGTCTGCTGTATGAAAAAAGGGTGAACGCAAGGACGCTATCGGCGAGAGGGGGCTGCCCTTTCAGCACAGAAACATAGAGTCTGCTGAGTGAAAAAAAGGGTGAACGCAAGGATGCGACCTGCGAGAGGCTGACGGCGTCAACCTCCCACGGTCACTGTTTTGGAGTAGCTGTAAACCCGCTTCGGAACTGAACAATTTGTTTCCTTACCGACTTGTCAATTTTCGATAACAATTTATTCAACGATACCCATTTTGGAAATAGTTTTTCATTTTAAAGCACCGATGAATTATATAAACGTGTCTGCAATGAAGAATAATGAGCGACTAACTACAGTACTTTTATTGATGCGAATTTTTCATTTTTCCAATACTTTGACATAGCCGGAGTTTATTTCATCTTCAGCGTGTAAACCGATACACAGTCAAATTGAAAGGCTGTTTTGTTCGAACGGAAACATGGTTTTGAATTTCGAACGTGGAAATTAATTTTATAGCGATTCGAAAATTAGCGCGCGTATATATCATCTACTGATAATTATTTTTCATTCTCGTTTTTCATTTCAGTACTACGAAAAATCGCCAACTTAACTTGATAAGCGGCTTTCGCTTCCTTTTTCTTTCCTACGCAGCGAAATTGACGATTCGAACATTGACGTGCAAATATATCATACGCTGATAGTCATTTTTCATTTTCTTTTTTAAATGCCATAAGAATCGACAACAGAATTGATTAGCGGTTTTCACTTTCTTTTTTCTCCATGCAGCAAAATTGGTGCTTCGAAATTTGACGAGCAAATATATCATCATTCGTTGTTCGCTATTTTTCATTTTCTGTTTCATCGTTACAAAAAAAAAACGTTGTGGTCGGTCGATCTTCATTTTCTTTTTCATATTCTATGCCACAAATACTCGACGAGGTTTTTAAAATTTATTTTTATTTCCTTTTTCGACGCAAGGTTTTAGATCTAATTTTTATTTTCTTCTCCGATACAAAGAGAATCCTTAGAAATTAGATTAAAAAATGTCTCGTGAAAAACAAAATCCATGAATCCGAAATTTTCCTTTTTCTTTTGTGGCCCGTTAAAAAATTGATGACTTTGACTTTTTTCTTTTGAATCTCTTCCAAAAAAAAAATCGGCAAGTCCGAAATTTTCCTTTTCCTTTTCCTTTTGCGGCCCTTGAAAAACCGGTGAATTTGGTCAAAAGGGGCTGCAAAAGGAAAAGGAAAAGGAAAATTTTGGACTTGCCGATTTTTTTTTTGGAAGAGATTCAAAAGAAAAAAGAAAAGTGTCGAAGTCGTCAATTTTTTAACGGGCTACAAAAGAAAAAGGAAAATTTGGGATTCATGGATTTTGTTTGTCACGACACATTTTTAAATTTAATTTTCATATCCTTTTCCGTCGCTACAAAAACATAACGAAAAGATTCTCTTTGTATCGGAGAAGAAAATAAAAATTAGATCTAAAACCTTGCGTCGAAAAAGGAAATAAAAATAAATTTTAAAAACCTTGTCGATTATTTGTAGCATAGAAAAAGAAAAAGAAAATGAAGATCGACCGACCACAACGTTTTTTTTTTGTAACGATGAAACAGAAAATGAAAAATAGCGAACAACGAATGATGATATATTTGCTCGTCAAATTTCGAATCACCAATTTTGCTGCATGGAGAAAAAAGAAAGTGAAAACCGCTAATCAATTGTGTTGTCGATTCTTATGGCATTTAAAAAAGAAAATGAAAAATGACTATCGGCGTATGATATATTTGCACTTCAATGTTCGAATCGTCAATTTTGCTGCGTAGGAAAGAAAAAGGAAGCGAAAGCCGCTTATCAAGTTGAGTTGGCGATTTTTCGTAGCACTGAAATGACAAACGAGAATGAAAAATAATTATCAGTAGATGATATATACGCGCGTTAATTTTCGAATCGCTATAAAATTAATTTCCACGTTCGAAATTCAAAACCATGTTTCCGTTCGAACAAAACAGCCTTTCAATTTGACTGTGTATCGGTTTACACGCTGAAGATGAAATAAACTCCGGCTATGTCAAAGTATTGGAAAAATGAAAAATTCGCATCAATAAAAGTACTATAGTTAGTCGCTCATTATTCTTCATTGCAGATACGTTTATATAATTCATCAGTGCTTTAAAATGAAAAACTATTTCCAAAATGGGTATCGTTGAATAAATTGTTATCGAAAATTGACAAGTCGGTAAGGAAACAAATTGTTCAGTTCCGAAGCGGGTTTACAGCTACTCCAAAACAGTGACCGTGGGAGATTGACGCCGTCAGCCTCTCGCAGGTTGCATCCTTGCGTTCACCCTTTTTTTCACTCAGCAGACTCTATGTTTCTGTGCTGAAAGCGCAGCCCCCTCTCGCCGATAGCGTCCTTGCGTTCACCCTTTTTTCATACAGCAGACTCCACGAATCTATGTTGAAAGGGCAGGTGTCTGTAGTTACTTGAAGGATTTTGCCCAACAGATCTTTCATTCTTCTTTGTTTCATTGGTATCTTCTGCAGCCGAGTTGAGATGACCGAGATATACCTGTAAAGACAAATGCTTTTTCCACTCTAGAAAAAGCCCAAGCCAGTATCCGAAATTACCTGTTCACGAAGACGTACTTTTGTTTTCACCACGTTTTTTGTTTTACTACCATAGTACAGATTTCTTCAGTAGGAAAGGAATGTCCACACAAACCCTTCGCAGGTCTACGGGTTTTGACAGTATTAAACCTGAGTCAAATCGTACGAATCGATCTCGTAACTCGGTCTCGGCACGGCACGGTGGTTTTCACAGCGCAACTTTTGAGAATTGTACAGCGTCATAAACGTCTGCACAACCACGTGTAACTCTGCGTGTTGTAAGAATACCAGAGAAGTTGTGATAAGCGTACATTAATTTCGACAAAGATCAGTACGTTATTTGCTTCGTAGAAAATGGAAAAGAAAATAAAGATCGACCGCGCACAGCGATTTTTGCGATGCTGTAAAATAAATTGAAAGATAACGATCATTCACCCTTTTCAAGACTTTTTACTAGACAGACTTGCCGATCGTACAGATTGTGGGGTGCTTAACGGTTCTTACCAGACCGTTTCAATTGCGGTTAGGATCGTTCGTATGCGGGACGACGAGGATTTACCGGGCGTGCGCCGTCTCATAAACCCTTACAATTTAGTCCAGGTTGTTGAAAAAATTAATGCTACCGCTGCAAGCCCTCTCCGCTGGGAATTTCAATGCTTTGGATACGGTGTAGTAGTACCTTTAAGGGGGCTGAGTCACCTAAATTTTCAAAAAAATCGATTTTTTTTTTAAATTTTTTTCTGAAAGTACGTACTGTGTACTACCTAAACACCAAATTTCAGACCGAAATTCCAAAAATTACCAAAGTTAGAAGCATTTTAGAAAGATAACAAATAATTATTGCATGTATTATTGAAAAATTGTGGTTTTCGATGATATAAAATTCTGAAAAAAATCATGCCTATTGAGGGTACTGAAAAGATTAATTTTGCAAAATAAATATTCCAAAATGTTCTTAACAAATTAATGAAAAAAAAAATTGTTCACCAAATCTTTTGGCAATCCAACTTTTTTTTTCAATGAGAATGATTCGTTCATTTTCTTGAATATGTCTGAATTTTTTCAGATTTTTAAATTCACTTTGAATTTTATGATTTTTCACTATTTTTTCCATATACAAAAAATTCTGTCAATTTAGAACTCGGAAAAAATTCATAGCCATTCAGAAAAATAATCAGATCATTTTCATTAAAAAAAAATAAGTTGAGTTCTCGAGAAATTTGTTGTGTTTTATAAAAATACGTTTGGTCGGTAACGATTTACCGACCCTGCGGTCGTTACTTCCAATCGATGCGAGTTAGATTATCGCCGCTACCGCGCTTCGTCGAGTCTACGCGGACTACGCTACACCGGCGTACTACGGCAGCCATGATTTTTTTACTCGATCTGTCAAACGCGTAAAAAACCGGCATCCAGAAAATTGCAATGATCGATGTGCACGGTGGTTATAGTTTTTGTGGATAAACGTCATAGATACTATAATTTTCAGTGAAATAGTGAAAATAATATTTGTGCCGTGACAGTGTCGAAAAGCACCAAATCTTGAATCGATAACCTATTTTTGAAACGTCAACGGTGCGACAGTATTTTTTCCGAATTTCTCGATATCTTTTCATTGTCATGTTATTCGCCTCGACAGTTTTTTTTACTCATTATTTTTACGAATTTTTTCTGTGATAAAATGATATATTGGTGAATTAAGTAATTTTTTTTTTTACAATTTTTTTTTGTGTCAATGAAAATTAAAATTTAGTTTTTCATGCGACAAAGCAATTTTTTTTTTTTTGAGTCACTAAAGTTGATTACTGTCATCAAACTTTGAAATTCATTTCCCGACAAGTATATTTCTCTTCGCTTGTCGTAGCTTTCGGACCAGACGAGTCAACGGATCTTGGCGTTTGACGTCTCGTTTTGTTCGCAACAGTAGTCATTCCGGTCCGAATGTGGGAATTTAGGATGCGAGGTAAAGTCAAGTTGTCGTTACCTTTTCTTTCCAAGAATCCAAAAAACATTGTTTTTTTTCTCACATTATAGCTTGTCGTTCCATCCGGAGAGCATGTAAAAAAAAATCCCACATTCGGACCGGAATGACTATCGGTGCGAACAAAATAAGACCTCAAAAGCCAAGATCCGTTGACTTCTGTGGGCCGAAAGCTACGACAAGTGATTTTTTTAAAATTTGGTCTCACAGCGATACCATCCTCTGAATGGCTCCAAAAAAATTCAAAAACGTAGTTAAGTATATGTATTTTATGTTGGTGGAGTCCTGCTTGATTTCACATTCATAATCAAGCGAAAAAAAATAATAAAAAAATTGATTATTTAGGTGACTCGGCCCCCTTAATGCGTAAGTTGTACCTTCTAATTAAAAAAATACATTTACAGCTCATAGATCACACGGATTCTATTTGTAATATATATTTTTCTATTGACACAGCTGTATATTACGTGCCGCTTACGCGGTGAACAAGATTTACGTCAAGTCGGCGAAGAGTCGAACTGTATCAACTCGGCAAGATACCATGAAAGCCAGAATCTTTCATCACAAGTTTGCATAAGACATAGTGGCACTTTAGTCCCGCAGCTTATGTCGGTCACTCTCTGGTATGAAATGAAAGAAGCAAATATTAGTTTGTACCATCAGAATATCACACATTAATAATACAGATATTCTCCGTGGTCAAAGGCAGTGTTATTTTAAATATTTTTGAATATTATTCGATGAGCATATGTAGGATTTTTAAATGTATGTTATTATTAAAACTTTTTCAATAATATGCTGAATATCTTTTTACAGGTCTATACGGGTACCGCGAGAATCTCGAAAAATGCGAGAAGATTAAATATAAAATTCGGTTATATTCACAAAATTCGTCGTTCAATCTTGTGAGGGATACAACTGATTCGTCAAAATGTAAAATAAATACAGGTTAACATTCAAAGTGTATTTCGTTGGAACAGAAATTGAAGCAGTCAGTCAACATCGCTGATACTCGTCAACTCCTTGAGTGTTCTAAAACAAAATGCATTGACTGTAGAAATGTATTTGGAAATTTCCAATTCATATATGTTTTGTGAAATGCCCAAACATGTAGTAATTTTCTTACCTTTGTTGTGCATTTTTAAGTTCTGACTCAAGTTCTAAATCAAAATCAGTTCGTGTTTGTATAAAAACATTTCTTCACCTTTCTGTGAAATAATGAAAGCTTCGGCTTTCCTCTTCATTTTCTTGCGACATTTGATATTTTATTTTTCAACTATTTATTGATCAGAACTAATTTTTGTACATTTTATCGTTTGATGTGTTTTTCTTTTCACAGACGTCAATATTTTTAGAATCTAGTATATATGCATATATAAAAATAATAATAATATAGTATATAGAGTAGTATAGTATTGCTGTAGTGTAGTAGTATAGTTTAGTATATATGTATATATATATATATATATATAGATATAATAATTTCTACACCCTCCGTCTCGTAGGCTTGAGGATCCGCAGTGGTGAATGCCGGTCATCAATACGTATTAATCTAAACAACGAGAAAAGTTATGATAAATTCAGATTTCCATTTTTCAGATACTTTAACGGTCATCGCTAATTCAATCGTGGACTCTATACCTTGATGTAGTCGCTTGGTCCAATCAAACGCAAAAGCCTTCATCGGCGAAGATGTCGACGTCGTATTCGGAATCTTCAATGATGACTCTCTCCATCTCCGTCACCACCACTTCTCCAACCTTCTTGTATAGGCGGATTCTCGGTGGAAGGTTCTCGCTTGCACCCTCAATGAGGTCGATGCTCATCTCCTCCTGACAGGTGGCCTCGATCAGTTGCCCACTGTCAGGAATCTCCAAATCGCCCAATCCGGCTAGTCGGCATTCGATGACTAATGCCGGCACTGACGCGAAAAATGTTTCAACGTGGAATAATCGATCCGTTCTCGCAGAAACGGTGTCGCCTTCATCAACGAGGTACACTTCCGTATATCCTTCATCGTCAACGTCGATTATTTCGGCTCGGACGGCATAGAGACCATTCCAAATTATACACGCCATGCCGGGGATAATATTTTCGGGCCTCAGAAGTTTCGCTTGTGGACCCGCATAAAAATCGTTCATCACCCGCTGCAACATTTTACGGCTAGCGGTCATTTCCCGCGTGCGTATATAGATGTGTGCAGTACATTTGGCGCGGATCACTTAACACGGAAATGACGACATCAGCGAAATCTAATAACACCTCGGGAACATTCTTCCTTGAATGTTAATTAACGTTCGAATGTCGTTTTTCTTCCTTGAATGGTATTAACGTTCGAATGTCGTTTTTCTTTCTTGAATGTGATTAACGTTCGAATGTCGTTTTCAGCTTTATCACTTTCACCGGACCAATCCCGAAAATGTAGTGCAGCTTTGATCAGATTTTAGAATACGTTGAAATGTTCTCGAGACCCACGGATTATTATCGTTCACCTTTTTTGTTATTTTGAGAAAGATTACATACGCGTTTGGTAATATTTCGATTGTTGAAATGCAACCCGCACTGCGAGTGTCTCGACAGTTAGTTGTATCAAACTCTCAGTTTCCGAAGACTTTAAAGCGTTTGTCCCTACTCTTCCCTTATTTTTTTTACAATGAAAGTTATGGAGAAGTTTTATACATTTCCCCGCCCTCCACTTGAACGCGACGTACCGAGGACGCTGTTGAATTTTTCTTTTTTTTTTGCGAGCGAAACCTTTCCGATTTTCTCTTTTCGGCCTCTACAACATTTGACACCGACGATGAAAAAAGGGGCACCGACGGGCTTTTGACTTGACGCGCATCCGTGTACTACGGTGCCGCACGCGCCATATATAAAAACAATACCGCCTGTAGTTTACCACACTTGAGCAAATATTATTTGAATAGCCGTCTCCAAAAGGGTTAAGGCCATTTTCACAAGGGATCGGCATCGCTAAGATCCCCGGTTTTGCTTTAACGATCTCGAAACTGAGACGGCTCACCTCTCGTCTACTGGAACACAATACACGGAAGAGGCTGACGACATGTTTTCTTGTGAGCGAAACCTTTCCGATTTTCTTTTTTCGGCCTCTAAGGCATTCGACACTTAATGGATACCATAAACTTCATTAAGAATATGTCGAGTCAAGGCTACCTGAAATTATATTTTACATTTCTCACAAAGAAATTGTTTTTAAGAAAGAATAAAAACTGACAAGTTTTCACACAAAAATATTCAAATGAAGACGCTAGACGAATAATTAACAGGAATCTTTACTTTAGTCGATCACAAATACGAGATTCATGGGCTTTTCGAAAGACCGGAGATTATATTTTATATTTCCCACAAAGTAGTTCTTTTTAACGAAGAATAACAATTTGACAAGCTTTCACACAAAAATTTTGTAAAGTAAAAAATAGGCCCATCAAGGATTCTTGATTTTTAATAATTTTCATCCTTACAAAAGCTTCAGAAATATTCGTCACATGAATTCAGGGCAAATATTTTTCTATCTTGACTACAAAATTCATGAAGAATATGGCACCTTTCAGCCTATCTTATCACAGTTTTCGTCACCTGGAGACAGGAAGCACCGCGAATAATTATTTATCGGGCACTCCTCAATCACACCTCAAACCGAGCGCTAAACATCGAGACTCCAAACCGAGCACCCATAATTTGAACTTCAACTCCAACATTCTTCTTGGAGACTTCAAACCGAAACTTGTTAATCAGATTTTAGTCCAAAAACTTAAATTAATTAATTAACTATTTCAATTATCGAGCAAAGATAATAATCTCAACATCGATTGTTCAATTTAAACTTTCAAAAATAAAATATCAACTTACATTGGGCGAACTCCGACTTCTCGAATTATTCTTTCGAAAATCATCGATATTCATCGAACCAACTTTATCGACCATCATCCAGAGAGAAGAAGTTTTTCATCAGTCGGTTTCCACCCGAACACAATGGCACCTACAATTGTTTTATCATCAATCTTCCAAAAATTCCTACTGAGTTGAGTGTTTTGTGCTATCACGGTTTCCGAACATATTTTTTAAAGTGCCGTCATAATTATTCTCCGTTAATATGTAATCGATTCCCTTTTTCGGGGTGAAATTCAAAATTTCAAATAATAGCGATTGATTGATCGCGATTGAACGACCTTGATAACGACGGAATGCAGATTTCGTCGGAAATTTATTTATCCGAACATTCATTGGTTTGCAAGTATATTTTTGACAGTTCGTACTTCGAGCGACAAAAATATAGATCTAAAAGATGTAGACAGGTACTATTTTCCAGATTAGAAATAGAAGAAACATTAATTTTTTAAGAAAATAATATGCCTAAAATAAAGATGTCGAGAATATAAATTTCGAAATCGTAAAGTTTCGATATGTAAAATATTGAAGGAACAAAAAAGAGAATGACAAAATAGCGAAATTCCACGATAGCGACAGACAAAATGCCTAGAGATTGAAATAGTGAAACGAGCAAAGTGCAAAACCTTTGAGGATATTAGAATTTTTTCGCCGTTTATCTGTATCTTAGTCCGAAGACAGAGAAGTATGTTCTTGACGCTTTATAATCTTTCGGTATTTTGACGTTGAACTTCTTTGTCATTTACCCTCTTGATCTTTCGCTATTGTATCCATTCAACGTATTCGTTTTTCTCTTTAATATATTCGCAATACTGACTTTTCTAAATTTGAGCAATCCTAGAAGTTGCATATTCGGATTGGATAATGTTCGAAATTTTGACAATTCGATATTTTACCTTTTGGAGTATTGCCTTTTATTATTTTTGTTTTCGATAAAAATTTGATTTGCCATCTTTGCGTTCTTAATGTACATTTATTACGTTGGAAACGTTCGTAAGTTGGGTTTTTCGAGTAAGCAACTTGCGTTTTTTTTTTATTCGTAATTTCCACTAATCTGAATTTTAGTCGTTGTGAATTTTGGCCCACTCCCGTAGCGTTTGGTCGGAGAAGATCGGTCGAATTTGATCCTACCGGGCGCCACCGAGTGTTACCGAGTGCCCCGGCCCTGGTGCAACGTTCGGGGTACTTCTTTGTAGCATTTTGAAGTATTCATCTTTACTGTAGCCGATCACAAATACGAGGTTCATAGCATTTTTTCGAACAATCAACACATAGGAAATTTTCAATGTGTTTTTTAACACAGTAAATTGTTATTTTTTACGAGAAAATTTTATGAATCGCGTTAGCATTGTCTTTCAGTTTTCTATTTTTTCCTTTTTCTGGCGATTCTGGATACAATATTTATGAAAAACCTTTCGAAAAAGACACATAGAAGTTGCTCAATCTTTCTTTTTCATATTTTTTTCTTACGAAAAAGTTTCCAGACTCCTTATCACATGAATTCAACACAAACATTTTTCTATACCGATTACAAAATTAATGAAGAATGATTAGAGGGAATGATACCTGCGATTACCTTTTATTATTCATACAAATAAATTGCTTTTAGGAAATAATGAGAATTTGACAAATGTTCACAGACAGAAATTCACATCATCACGCAGGACGAATAAAAAAAAGGAAAAGTTTTTGGCTTGCGAATATTTGTACGACATTAATAGCAAAGTAGCATGGAATACGAACAGGTTTACTAGCTACAGAATATTTTTAGTAAGAATCGGCGGCGGTAGTCAAGTGGTTAGCGTGCAAGCTTAACATTCTCGGCGGCCCGTGTTCGATCCCCGATTTGGGCGAAAATTTTTTTCCTATATTTTCTATATTTCTCTGTCTTCTATACCCGCCCAAAAATTTGTACCGACTGTAGAGAGGGAAAACTTCATTATCGACTGCAGAATATGGTTAGTTTCAAAAACATCGGTAATTTCGAGAGGGCCCCGGAAAACTAGACGGCTAACCAACAGACCCAATTAGATCACAGGAAAATTGGACAGTAATATTAGTACTGAACAGGCGGTGGAAATTTCTAGAGGGCGCCACGGAAAAATCATTCGGCCAATCACAGGTCGGAGAATTTCTCCCACCCTCTCTCTCTCATTGGTCGCTATAACGAAACGAAGAAAATTTCGCAATCAATCAGAGGCCAGGGAATTCTCCCACCCTCGCTCCCATTGGTCCCTATAATCGACGAGGGCGGGGCTTAGGGGGTCCCAGACAGGGGGGGGAGGGGTAGACGTGGAGGGGGTATGGCGCCAGTGGCCGCATGGAGGGGGTAAATCCTGTCTCCCTATACCTGTACACTACTACTGGCGGGGGTTCGTAGTCTTCAACACTAGTGCTCGAACACGAGCCGTCGGGTTTCCACCAACTGTCTCTACAAAGTACTCTATGTGTTCGATTGTTACATTTATCTCTAACGCGATACGTTTGACGGAACACTATGTAACCACTCGCGAGGTACTACGGGCCACTACGGTGTCTATCTTTGACACAGTAACATGCGTTTATCTCGTAGAGAATTATGGAACGGCGTGACAACGTAAAGGGAGTTCTAGGTACCGATCTATCTTTGATCGCTGCTGCACGTAGACTCACTCTTCTTCGATCTTGCAAGAATCTTCGCAATCCTCGAAAGAGCGAAAGAAGAGACAGTCCCGCAGAATCAGCATTTGCAATTCTGCAAGTTTTGAGGTACGAAGTCCACGCCACGCGCAGGGATCTTGCGATCGCTGAGCGTGCCGGAAACTTCATACCTCACGATCTCCGTTACTTTGGAATCACAGTATACGACGATACAAGGGGATACAATTTTGCAGCGCATCGCTTGAGTGCAGCTGCAGTGTGGAGTCACACCCCAGATGAGCTCAGGGATGCGATGTTGCTGAGGCGATTTGCGTCTCGCATTTTCTGGGAATTTTCCTTCGGAAAATTCGCGGAAAAAATACGGGACGTAATACGTATATTCGGTGTTCGCCACACGTGGCAACACTGCAAAATTTTCAAAATGCGTAGTAAAGTATAATAGCCGCGAGCAATCCGGCAGTCTTTGTTCGCCTCTCGAGAGTAACGCTTCTATTCGAAAAGAGAGCAACAGTCCGTGTTCACAAAAGACTACCGTCGTCTGTGAAACGACGGGCACGCCGAATTCACGGGAGACTCGAGTCGCGCGAGCAGTATATTCGCAAATCAATAAACGAAACTATTTTAATTGTCACAGCATTCTCGTTGTCATTACTTCCCGTCCTACTGAGATCCGAACCCGCGTTCGCTTACGCGAAAACACTTATGTTGAAAAACATAATATGCGAATATTCCTCGTGTACTTCAAATTTATAAATCAAGAGACTCGGCAGAGTCTCGCGCCAAGTACATTTGTGCGTGACTCGTCACAGAGTCTATATACGCGAGACCTCGCGCTGCGCGTATACGCCTTTTCTACGACACGCTCTAATTCTTAAAATACAATGAGAAACAAAAAAATAAAAAGCCTTTCATTACACAATTATGCTTCTAGCTTGAAATTAAACCTAATTTCAAGACGATCGATGCCCTCGTTGTTGAGATACATCGATTTCGGTTTTCTAAACACTGATATCGGGTAGATTCAAGATCAAGACCCGAGTCGTCGCTCCGGCGATCGTCGCACCGGCGGACGAGCCCGGAGTTAACCGAACTCGCCCGACCGAACGCTCCACGCGTTAGCAGAGTCGGTGACGTATAAATATATAGGTTCTAGGCTTGCGGAGTGCCTAAAAAGTCGAGAAGAAAGGTTTCCCACGACCGCGTCTATGCCCCACGGTACACGTAATAAATATTAATTGATTGACACATGAAGATTCCTTACTTTTCGGATATATCTATATAAGTATTTTTCTCATGTATTGCATCTTTGCAAAAACTTGTGAAATATTATTAAAAACATCTTCGATGTAAAAGTTGCGCCAAGTACATTTGTAGGTATCAGTTGTTTCTTTCAGAATCTTAAAAAAAAAGTATGTGAAATTAGTTAAAGGTCGCCAAGCTCACTATCAACTGTTGTTCAAAAAAATTATAATACTTGGCACGCCCACAATTTGTAAAACCACATACTTTTTATTAACTCAAAAAACAGGCGTGCCAAGTATTATAATTTTTTTGAACAACAGTTGATAGTGAGCTTGGCGACCTTTAACTAATTTCACATACTTTTTTTTTTTAGATTCGGAAAGAAACAACTGATACCTACAAATGTACTTGGCGCAACTTTTACACCGAAGATGTTTTTTTATGATATTCATCTATTCCGGAGACATGATACCAAGAATACACTAACCTGGTTTCATGCCGATTTGAAACACTATAATGACGTTTTAATGCTTATAGAAATCGGTTGGAGAATATATCGAATACGAACGAGAATTCAAACACGGATTATTTCAATATCGATCTCCAAGACGATCTTAATTATCAAGAGATTGTTGAGTGCATGAAGTTCCACAAGCGCCTTTTAGTGTAAGTAACGATATAATGATTCGTCGTGATACCGACAGTGGAAACTTCGTGTATGTAGAGAGGGACGACAATAAAACAGACTCTATGATATTTTTATTTATACAGTAGCGTACGGAATTTGGAAGCCTCGAACGAGTGGTTTCTCATTATGTTACTGGGGGCCACTATATCATGTTTACCCTGTACAGGGGCCCAAGTAGGTTTTGTCGCATGACGCAATTCACCGCTCCAATTTCATTTACCATTTTATAATTTGATCACTATTTTGTACAGGCGATTTCTCCCAACAATTCGAAACAGGAATCTTTTAGATTCCTGCTTTTCTCTATTAGTGGCCTAATCCATCTTTTCTGTAATGTTTTGCCGGGGCATTGGATTATGTGTGAAAGTTCTCTTATTCGGGATTCTTCGTGAGTACTAACATTTTATTGACAGTTATATTATACAGAATGTTTTAACTTTGAATGTCTTAACTTCTCCGACTTGCGTTCGGAAAGATATTTCAACGCTCATCATATGGCTAGTGTGTTAAGAGTGATGAATATTAAGACTGTGCGAATGCGCCAGAATTCTGATAAACTCGGATGAAAGTGCCTTTCTGCATACGGTTTCGAGGCATAAATAATTAAACATTGCATGGAGACAGCACTAAAACAGCCGTTCATATGTGTGAAATACAGATTGTAAAAGATCATTTTTCGTTATTTTAATACGATTCAGAAAATCCAGAGAAAGACGAAGAGTAATCAGATTTAGGGTAACGGACTTGTAGAAAACATAGAAAAATCAGAGTCTGAAGGTTATGGCACCCCGTGGACACATTTTTCTGAACATTTGTTAGAAGAACGCTAACTGGACCTCTTCGAGGCTGAAACTTTTAATCGGAATGCAGCGCGAATTCTCTGAGGGAAAATTGCGTAGCCAAAAAAAGAAGAAAGACATTTTCGTAATAATAGAATCACGTGCATGCTCGAGATTTATTTTCTAGACTGGCTGTCGCTTGAGGCGGCACACCTCCTGGTCAGTGATGCCAGACTCGCGGGCGAAAAAGTCCCGCACGCTCGCCGGGCTCCCCCCACCACGCGCCGCAGGCCGAAGGGTGGGCGGGCTACGCGCGCCCGAGTCATCGGGCGAGACCGTGACGTCACGTGTGACGCGAAATCGAAATTGCCGTTTAATTCATTCAAACATCAATTCGAAAAATATTTAATTTCTTTACAATACTAAAATTCGCGTTTCAATTGCTTAAACCATCGAAATATGTATTTTAATTGATTAAACATTCCAAATTCTCGCCTTAATTGTTAAAAAAATCTAAACCAACTGTTTTTTGTTTAAAAATGAATAAAACAAAGTTTAATTGCTTCAAAAATCGAAGTTCGAGTGTCAATTGTTTAAACAATCGAAATTCATGTTTAAATAGTTGAAAAATCGAGATTAACATTGAATTTATTCAAAAATAAATGAAAAAATGTTTAATTTATTTAAATAATCGAAATTCGCGTTTCAATTGTTTGAACAATCAAAATTCATGTTTAAATTGTTAGAAACTCGAAATTGCCATTTAATTTGTTGAAAAATAAATGAAAAAATGTTTAACTTGTATAAATAATCGAAATTCCCGTTTAACTTGTTCAAAAAACAAAAGGTGAGGTTAAATTTGTTTAAAAAATCGAAATTCGCGTTTCAATTGTTTAAACAATCAAAATTCATGTTTAAATTGTTAGAAAATCGAAATTCCCGTTTAACTTGTTCAAAAAACAAAAGGTGAGGTTAAATTTGTTTCAAAAATCGAAATTCGCGTTTCAATTGTTTAAACAATCAAAATTCATGTTTAAATTGTTAGAAAATCGAAATTCCCGTTTAACTTGTTCAAAAAACAAAAGGTGAGGTAAAACTTGTTTAAAAAATCAAAATTCGCGATTTAGTGCTTTAAACAATCGAAATTCATATTTAAATTAGTAAAAAATCTTAACTAACGGTTTTTCGTCTGAAAATGAATAAAACAATGTTTAATTGCTTCAAACAATCGAAATTCAAGTTTTGATTGTTTGAACAATTAAAATTCTAGTTATATACATATGTTTTTGAATGGAAATTTGCGTTTTAATAGTTGCAAAAATAAAAATTCGCCGTTAAACTGTGAAAAATTACCGTAAATTGTTTAAAACATCGGAATTCACATTTGATTTGCTTAGAAAATCAAAAATAACATTTAATTTCTTCAATACCTCGAAATTTGCGATTTCATTGTTTAAACAATCAAAATTCACGTTTATTTGTTTGAAAATGATTAAGACAATGTTTAATTGGTTTGCAACATCGAAATTTGCGTTTCACTAGTTTAAACAATTGGAATTCACGTTTAAATTGTAAAATAAAAATACATGTACTTGTAAATCGTCAAAAATCCGAAAGTCATGTTAAAATTATTTTGAAAATTAAAATACAAGTTATATATATATAATGTTTATTATGCATACATATAGAATACAATTGATTCACAATGCAGGGTGGTTCTAGTTATCCGGAAATTTTGACAGATTATTATTTATTTATTTTCCTTTTTTTTTTTTTTTTTTTTTTTTTTAATAGCAGTGAATTTGCGTTAGTCGTTAATAATTGCGGCTCTGATCTTGAAGCAGCTTGATATATAAAAGTATACAGTTTTTAGAGCTTGCGTATCATTTCGGCACAAAAGGTGTAACAGGTTTTCTGTCGGATCTCTTTCTGTATTGAAATGCGGTAAGATGTAGTGATCACGAAGAGGACCATAGATTGTACAGCGCAGAAACAAATGTTCCATGGTTTCTTTTTCGTTAAGGTTACATATCGTACATAATTGGTTTGGGTCTACTTGATATAGTAAATTGCCGATTATGAGTCTCCGTGAGTGCCGCGAGGCCACACGTACTTGCATTTTAGTGCGAATGAAATTTATTTGACCTCTGATTGGATAAAAACTTTGAAATTTGTCATCAATCGAGCGTTGAAACGGCAGTAGGCATGATGATGACTGGTTATATTTTACAATATCACCTATCTTTAATCGATATTCGAAACCGTCCAGAACTTCCTGTTTCTTTAAGGTCCAGAATTCGGCAGTTAGATTGTTTAGAAGTTCTGCACAGTTTTCGTTACCTAAGACACACGACAGCTGACCCACCCAATTATATTGAATCTTCGCGTGACCTGTGTTATATAGCTCAACCAGTCTTTGCAGGCAAATTTTTGGCAGGCTGTCGTTCCCCATTTTCAGAATCTTAATGATCCATCCGAGGGTTAGTTTAACAACTTTCAAGGCAATATTGTGAATTCCCAATTCCCTTCGAATGAGGTATCCAGGAGTGCATCTCGGCAGCCGAAAGTATCTCTTAAGGAAGTCTAATTGTGCTTTTTCTAGTATATTTGTGTAGCGTAGGCCCCAAATCGGTGAAGTATATAACAAGGTCGCCGAAATTGTACTTTCATATAATTTTATAACTCCATCCCACGAGTCGGCTTTAGCGTTCGACAGTATTGACAGTGCTTGAGTAGTTGCTATTTTTGCTTTCGCTGCCGCTTTTTCCGCCGCGAGTAAACCTAAACCAGAGCTAGATAGAGTGGCCCCAAGGTACACGTAGTTATTTACGATTTCAACGTTTGCTCCATTATATACGAAGTTCTTCGAGTTCTTATCTAGTTTTCCTCCCGCCCGGAACACAACGATTTTTGTTTTTGATGCGTTGACCGTGAGACCATTCTCTGAACAATAGCTCTCGAGTATTACTAATTTTTTCCTGAGATCAGTTGATGAGTGTGCTAGTAAGACAAGATCATCCGCATACAAAAGGAGGATTAAATCGAGAGCGTTATTTAAGTCGATACCTCTTACGTTTTTACTTCGAAAATAAGTAACAATATCCGATATATACGTGATGAATAGTAGTGGGCTGAGGACTTCCCCCTGTAATACCCCTTCCGTAACATCGACTTCGTTTGTTAATCCTTCTTTCGTTCTAATTCGCAGCGTTGCATTATCGTATAACAGTTTTATTATTTTTATCATTTTAGAGCATATACCCATATGTCGCATTTTTTCCCAGAGTTTACTGTGAGGAACTGAGTCGAAGGCCCTTCTGAAATCGACAAAAAGAGCGTAAATTTTTCCGCCTTTTTGCCGTAGTCGTAGGTGGATTGCAGTTTGTAGTACGAACAGATTGTCCATAACTCCTTTTCCCCGTCTAAAGCCGGCTTGCTCCTCCGGTATAATATTGTTATCGTCTATCCATTTTTCAAGCCGATCATGAAGAATTTGTGTAAACAGTTTCGTTACATTATTCACAAGCGCTATGCCCCGGTAATTCAGAGGATCTCTTGTGTCTCCTTTTTTATATAGCATACAAAGGCTGACTTTAGACCATGATTTTGGGAGAGACTCGAGTTCTACTATTTTATTGAACATAGCAACAAGATATAATAACCATTCGTGTGTTAGATTTTTGTAAAATTCGTTTGCTATACAGTCAAGTCCCGGGGCTTTTCCTGTTTTTGATTTTGCAATGCAACTGTTTACTTCTTCTGTCGTGATGCTCTGGTTTAAGATTGTTACAGATTCCTCTGGGAAAAAATTATTCGTACAAATTCTTGGCGCATACGTATCACTCAGAAATTTATTCCAGCTTTCTATCGATATTCTATTCGTTTGGTTCTGCCGACGCTTACAACTGTTAACGGCACTCCAAAAAAGAGAAGGATTGTCCGCCTTAGCAAACTTTTCGATTATGACCAGGTCGTAAGAGTGTTTTTTGTGCTTGATCATTTGTTTATATTCTCTTTTTCTATCTAGATATTTTTTCGTTTCAGTGAGGACGAGAAATGTTGTATTTTTAGCTATTTTTAACTGTTTAAGGAGCTTTTTTCTTGCCTCGTTACACTCTCTATCGAACCATTTTTTGTGCGACCACTTCCGCTTCTGATGCGCGACCGAGTATTTTCTTGTCATGCAGGCTGAAGCTGCTGCTTCGTAAATTGCGTTATTTAGATTGTTCGAAAGATCTTCCGTATTTGCATGCTGAAAGTTGACAAAGATTCTCGGAGAGAGTTCCATCGCACTTTTATAACGGTCGCTTTTTTCCGACGACCAATTGATGCTGCTATTACTTTCCACAATCGTTTCCGGGGTACATTCTTTCTCGACTTCAGTACATTGAGTATTTATGTTTAAGCTTAGCAGCATCGCTAGGTGGTCGGAACCCAGGAGGGAGTGGTCCACTTCCAGATTTTGTACTGCGTCTAATTTACTTGAAATAATCCAAACTAGGTCTATGGTGCTTGCGCCATTTGCGTTAACAAAGGTAAAGTTCGCTGGGCGATCCCCAATGGTCCTACCGTTTAGCAAAACGAACGAATTGTTCGTCATAAATTCGAGTAAGGCGCGTCCTCTCGCGTTCGGAATTATATCAAGTGATTCTCTTTTGTCATACAGCATAGTGCCTTCAAATATTTCCGGAGGTAGGGTATCATCGCAAGTAACTCTAGCGTTAAAGTCTCCGCCAAGTATTACAATATCATTTGAAAATCTATCTATAATATCGTCTAAAAGTAATTGGAAAACCTCAAGTATACTCTCGATTCTAGCGGATGGATTGAAGTAAAACGAGCAAATTATAATGCTTGTAGGTTCGCATGCAATCCGGAGTACGCACCACCACGGGGATATGTCCAGTATTTCTTTATTAAAATTCATTTTTACCGTGCTGATGAGGCCCCCGGTCGCTCTGCCCTTTTCCTTGTCCTTCGTTGCTGGCACCCAGGTCGTAGAGTGGTTTTTTAACGATTCCGGTAGTGCAGAAGGGATCTCGTGTATGCTCCATGTTTCGTATAAACAGCAAATATCGATGTTCTCGCTGATTTCGTTAGTGCTGAGGTTGCTGATGCCGTGGACGTTCCAGAAAGTTATTTTGATTGTATTTAGTTTTTTGGCTCGGTGCTCGATGTGCTTGCTCCTATGTTTACTTCCATGGGTAGAGCTTCCGGGGGTAGTGGTAGAGAAAGGGTGGTTGGCTCATCTTTGTTGCCGCGGTTTGACGGTTCGAGCTGTCCCTTGTCGTGTTTCCACACATACTGTACACCATCGACAATTAACTTCTGGTATTTTATCTTGACAGATTTTCCTTTTTCTTTTAGTGCTCTTGCCTCCGCTCTGATGATGTTCTGAATAGCCATTTCATCAGCCGTGCGATCGTGATCAATGTAGATCTTTTTATCGCCCAGTTTGGCTTTTCTCTTCATTATTTCTTCTTTCACACTACCGTTGTTGAGTTTGACGAACAGTATTTTTTCTTTCCCTCCGACCGCTCTCACATCAGCTACGGTGTTGGTTAGTCCGAATTCTTCGTAAAGGAAGGCCTCAACATCTTCTTGCAGCGGAATGCCCGACAGTTGCAGTCCTTTTATGACGATATTATTCCGTTTCAATTCTTTTTCTTGTCTCTCCGTTTTTTTCTTCAGCATAGTGAGCTCAGTTAACAATTCGTCGCTTGGCGTAGATTTACTAGATGTTTTTTCCTCTAGATTTTTAACTCTTAAATTTAGAACTTCCAGCTCTTTCTTTGGGTTTGATTCTACAACTTTTATTTCCAGGGCTGAAAGTTTTCTTGTAAATCTTTCTTCCACCTCCTTTAAAGAATTTGTTTGTTGTAGTGTATTATTTTCAAGTTCGTCTCTAATTTTTTTTTTAAATTGCTCAAAAAATATCGTATTCTCTTTTTTCGAGTCTGCCAGATTTCGTTCAACCGTCATAGCGTGAGCTTTGTTGTCTTGCTTCATTTCTGCCATATCTGCCATCATTGTCTTCATGCAGTTAAGTAATGAGCTTAGTTCTATTTGACAGGCAGCTTCGTTTTGTGAATCAACCGTTTCGGCAGTCGCTGATACTTCTGACGTTTGTTCACTTGTAGCAGGCATAACGGTTGACTCGACTTGTACATTTTTTGTTGCGTTATTTGAGTCCTTAGGGGGCCCTTAGGGGGGGGGGGGGGGGGGGGGGTCCTTAATGCTGCGTTATTACGCTTTTTTTAAAAGGCGAGCTTGCCATAATTTTGTCCATCAGGTCATTCTCGAGTACGTCTCTCTTTCTTTTTAATAAATCTTTTACATTTCCTGCAGAGTCGCTTCTATGTTTTCTCTGTATAGTTTCTGCTTTGGTGGGCCGTCCTACTCTTCTGACAGGTGTATCCTGCGTCGATGATTGTATATTTGGCGTGTCGGTTACTTTTTCCGCCGCCGCAAGACAAGGCGCCTCGGTGGCTGCTATCACAGTTTGCTTAACAGAGAGATGCGGTTGCGGAGAAGCGCTCCGGGCGACAGTGGCGCCGGTAGGTGTGTAAATGTCAATCAATCGGTTAACCGATAACGCCGCATTCTTGGTGATCGATATAGATTCCTCGGCTGTATTGTCTATTTCCTTTGACATTTCTTTCTGTCACACTCTAACCTCGAAATTGAAAGAGAGATGATGAATTAAAATTATGGTTTTTAGGCACTTCAAATAAATACTTGTACTTCGCTTCTTGTGTATTCCTTTTTATTTATTTTCCCAGTTACTTGCTCTCGGGTTGGCGTTTGAGACCTCCAGCAATTTTATGGTGCACTCTAACCTCGGCGTTGAGTGAAAGATAAATATCCAATAAATTAGCTGTATACGCCACTTCAGATGTGCTTTTTTTTAACTGTTTGCTTGTAGCCCCTTTTGTTACGCCTGGGTTGGTGCGCGTATCGTTCACAGAAACTTTCTTATCTTTAATTTTTCTTCGAAAATATTTGCGAGCACAACGACTACGTGTTAACTTGTTGCCGTCCGTAACGGAACCTTAAAATACAAGTTTAATTTATTCTAAACTTTTAAATTTGCGTCCAATCTGTTTAAAAAATTTTAATTTTATAAAAGATAAAAAAAGTATTATAAGTAGTGTATAGAAATTTTGAGTTAATTAAATTTTTTATTCTTTATTTCAAATTTTTGTTGAGTTCATAAACGATATTATCATGAATGCCGATTTTCAAAACAATTTAGACATGAGTTTTGATTGTTTAAACAATGCAAACACGAATTTCGGTTTTTTTAATTGATTAAGGTTTATTATTTTATTTTTAAACAAATTTAACCTGAACTTTTTTTTTAACAAGTTAAACAAAAGTTTCGATTTTTTAAACAAATTAAACATTGTTTAATTTATTTTTAAACGAATTCAATGTCATTTTCGATTTTTTAACAATTTCAATAATAATTTCGATTGTTTCAACAATTGAAACGCGAATTATGATTTTTTGCACCATTATACTTTTATTATCTCATTGTTAAACAAATTTAACATCAGTCTATGTTTTTTTAACACTCCAAACGGGAATTACGATTATTTGAACAAATTAAACATTTTTCAATTTATTTTTAAACGAATTAAATGTCAATTTTGATTTTTTGAAAGTTTCAACTTAATGTTCCATTGTTTAAACAATTGCAACGCAGGTACCAATTTTTTATACTAATTAAACATTCTTTAATTCATTTTTTAACGAATGAAATGTGTATTTCGATTTTTCAACAATTTAAAGTGAATTACTATTGTTTAAACAAATTAATCGCGAATTTTGATTTTTTTTAACGAACCAAACATTCTTTTATTCATTTTTTAAGAAATTTAACCGCAATTTTGATTTTTTAAATTATTTTAACAGGCATTTTGATTGTTTAAACAATTGAACCAACAATTCCGAATTTTTGAGCAAAATAAACATTTTTTCAATTCACTTTTGAATAAATTAAACGTCCATTTCGATTTTCAAAACAATTTTAACTCGAATTTCGATCGTTTAAACAATTGAATCCATTTTATTTATTGCACATACAGAATAATGATCATTATGTGTATCCATCTATTCGTTTATTAATTTATTCTTTCGTTACCCATTCATTTACGCCAAGCCAACGTGTCACAACACGTCTTGTGACGTCACGCGGACGGGAGGCGGGTGCGGGTGAGTAGGCGGGGCTTACGCGCACTAGAGCGAATAAGCAGCGGGTAGCCGGCGGGATTTTTTTGTCCCGCCGGCGTCGGAGAAGGGGTAAAAAAGTCCCGCATGCGGGACTTCTCCCGCCAATCTGGCATCACTGCTCCTGGTGTGCAGTCTCTTCGCGCGATTGTCGTTAGGCGATATTCCGTACATTTTTTCTTGCGTATGTAAGAGGCACGGGTTGAGCAGAGTTCCAACAATATGACGAACACACCGGTTGTAATTATAAAAATCAACGTTGCTTTATTAAAACTAATCATGGTACAATGATCGTTTGTGAGACCGTTAACGACTGGCCTTTTTTCGATTCACGCTCCCTTAATATCAGTCAATATCCCACGTGACTTTTCGATCGAGAATATTCGGTGATCGCAGTGCCGAATATTCCCGATTCATACGTAAGAACATTCATACGTACAGAGGCACTTACAGCTTCGGTCATCCTGACTTCTCGTCCGTCCTCGGGCAACCAATAAAAGTACATAATCATTGTTTTTTTTTTCTAACATACTTATAATTAACAAAAAAGGTTTACACGACAATTTGGTGGTTTGTGTTTTTTCGCAAAGTTATATACGCACTTAAATCTACATTCGTCATTACCACAAGTCTTAAACGTTTGTTTTTTTAACTATCATACAGATATTTACACTTAAGTCTATTTTTTTTTTCCCCAAACAACGTCAGTGTACGGGGGTTTTTTTTTCCTATATGCCGCCGTCTATTACTGCAAAGATTCAGGCCAAGGTTTCATGTTACCGGGTTCGCAAACGCCCTCGTACGGCCGCTCCGTAACGGGGCAATTGTCCACGACGCCTACGACGTAACGACCGAAACGGAGACATTTCTTAACCACGTACGGGCCTTTAAAACGTGAAATCAATTTTTTCGAAACACCGGAGTGCTTTCAAAATTCTTTACCATAACATAGTCTCCCTCTTCATATTCTGTGACGAGGCGCTATAGGCGCTCGCAGCAACGTACTCGCTAGATCTCGTCGGATAGATCGCTGCTCGGGTCGATCAGTCGCACCTCAGGGATAAAAGGGCAAGTAACTGCCGCGACGTTACGCTTACAGATTCCGGGAGTAACGAGAAACGAGAGCGGCAGGAGAAGCGACAGCAAAAGAGGCCCACCGACGAATCGGCGACTCGTGCGGAATTTTCGGCCGTGTCCCACCCTCTCGGAGAGACGAACGCGAGGGGAAGAGGGGAAGGCGAACGAACCGCGAGCGTCGCGGAGCCTCGAGGCATTCGGTCCGGGACTTGAAAAGAAGAAGTTCGTTTTCTGAGTAGCTTAGGGAAACAGTAGACGTCGAGAGCGTTCGATAGCGTAGGGAAAAGGACTTCGAAGATCGTCGGAACACTGGTCGGTACCGCGGGGGCGACGAGCGACACAGAATTTCGCACGTTACACGCAATCGCAGGTATACGCATACAATATCTTATTTACATATATGCATATGTATAAGATGAAATACACACACCCCGTGTTAATTTATCTTCTTTTTTTTTGTATTTCCGTTTCGTTCTTTTAGAGTTCCGTATACTATACTGAACTTGACTAGAAGATTAAAGGACGTGCCCGTAGATCCGGTGAAAATAGAATATTTTTTTCGAGCGCTTCCGCCGACGAGCTTTTTTCTTTCGATTCCTTGCGTCTTTGCGTATTGTACGATCGTGGTATTATAGTTTTGTCTATTCAAAATCTTCGAGCCTCCGCGTATCGCGAACAATCGTTGCAAGCAATATTAATTTTAATTAGTTGTATTTATCCTCGCGCCGATTTCGTAGTTTCTGAACTGTGGGTTCCATTATCACTCATCTTAGGTGGCATAAATATCTTCTTTTGCTTTTTTATTAATTGATTCCAACATTCTTGGATCTCGCTCTTTTTTTTTCCTCACGGTACGCTCACGGTCATAAGTCGTCTGCGAATGTACATTTATATAAGGTCAATCTTGACCGATCTCGTGTGGAGAATTGACCAAAAGTAGATAAACACATAGGTATAGATCGTTTTTTCTTTCCCATAATGTACATATTTTCATCGGATCGTCGATCTGAAGAACGATCGATAGTACGTAAATATTAAGATTCATCATAATCTCGCGTTAGAGAGCTTGAGACGCGCGCGAATGTCTGCTTTAGTTGCATCGTGTGTGACTTCGAGTTTGACTCTGAACACAACGTAGACGTCCGGTGCTGCGACCGATGGTTGCGGGAAAGCACGGGGGGAATTAAGAGCGAAGAACAACCAACTGAGGTTTGGTCCCAACCGTAGCGAGACAATATCAACACTATTGCCCATGGGTGACTTGTCCAAGACCAGCGGCAGAATCGTTCCCATGCCCGATATCATATCAAAGATCATATTAGTAGTAGTCGTAGTAATAGTAGTAGTGCAATATAAACGCCACACTATATTTTTTTGTTTTTTAGATCTGTTCGCCCTGCGATAAATCACTTCTACCACTTTTTTTTTATCGTATCGGTGAAGCACCCTCGATGGTGTTCTCCAACGCGAATCGCGAACGTTCGACGATTGATTAATTAATGCACGGTAGCCGACGGAGGCACCGAAATATAGTTTTCATGGAACACGCACACTTGCACACGCACACACACATATACACACATCTACTTCATCAAAAACGACGACGATGAAATCTGAATATGACATGCGCCAAGTGCGATGTTACAATCCATAATCTTTGTTATACTTCTGGCTTTTGACTATATTTTCTGCGGCTTTTTCTCGAAGTCCCTCTAAATCTCGGACGTAGCATCGTCGAGGAAATCGCTTATACCGTCAATAACTTCGCCACGTTGCTTTACACCGAATAGAAGTTTACTAGGAGTTTCGTTTGTACTTTTGTGAATCGTGTTATTCAAGACGTGTTCCACAGTACTAAGAGTTCGATACCAATATTTCCCGACCGAATTATCGGTTAATAATGTTTATTTGTTTCGGGCACATGTGGCCCATACAGAGGAGTTACAGGTGCATAACATTTCGCTTTCTTTTTTTTTCTTTTTTCCGTTTGTCAGACTTAAATATAATAAAGAACAAAACAGGCTTAAATATTGTTCGCGACAATATCGCGAGCGTGGCGAAAATA
This sequence comes from Ischnus inquisitorius, assembly GCA_963924025.1. NCBI lineage: Eukaryota > Metazoa > Arthropoda > Insecta > Hymenoptera > Ichneumonidae > Ischnus > Ischnus inquisitorius. Next base: position 20,185,337 of record OZ001244.1, read on the forward strand.
ATATTCGTCGCGCTCTCGGGGACCTCGGACGCTCGGTTCCCCCACTCCGCACGGGTCACTGGCCCGCCGAAAACAGCAGAGTCTCTGCTACCGTCGATTCGCGAGCACGCGTTTCGGCTATCTCGCTTCTCGCTATTCTCTCACGCTTTACTCTTTCCTTGCTATCGCTTGTTTCAATAAACGCTTCATTTGGTTATTGTTATTGTTAAAACTGTGCTTCGCTTCTACTTATTTCGTGAAGCTCCTAACCCTTTCCTCTGGCTATCGCGTCGAAGTTGCCGGCGTTATCTCGCAACAAATATACATTACTACAATTACCTACGAAGTTTCTTATACCGCTAAAAGACTGAGTGTCGATCGAGGATCTTCATTATGAATATGTGCGCTTTTTTCACCTCATGGTCAGTAGGTCGACTCAGCGTTTCGATCCAGAAGTCTCTAAGGAGTTCATTACTTATTTGAATAGGCTAAAAACGCTCCCTAATTTCGTTTAAGCAGGGGCATTGAATTAAGAGATGGTATATGTGGTCTTCGCCCTGACCGCACAGGTTACATGTTTGCTCCGGGTAGAATTGATGTGTTTTTTGTTTGATGTTAATTCTCTGATTATATTTATTCGACAGCCTGATGTGAGCTAATAATCTTTGTACCGTAAGTTTTATCCGCAGCAGTAAGTAGCTTTAAGGACCTTGGACAATAGAGAGAAACGGCATTAGCTGCAGGCAGGACGAATGTCTAAGGTTTTGTAGTCCACGCGCACGTAGTGTGTGAGCATATTCTGCTAGAATTCTGGTTTTATTTCCCGTTATAATGCCTAAGTTCAATAGTTCCCACGCTTCAAGCATGTTACAATCCACAAGTATTTCTCCGATTTGAACCATCCAGTTATACTTGAGATTCGTCCTCTCAGCGCTATCGCGTTCGACGAGTCTTCGGTAACAAATCTTAGGGTAGCGTTCATCTGCCATTTCCAGTACTTTTTCAATCCAGTTTATCACACGGTTGAGTATCCCGGCTGTGATCGGGGTAACACCTACTTTTAAGCGAACAGCGTAACCGGGTGTGTCTCTTGGGAGCTGGAGTATTTTTTTAAAAAACAAGGTTTGAGAAGTTTCTATTAAATCACAGTATCCCCAGGGACCCCAAATTTCTGAACCATAGCACAGTGTGCTTTCAATAAGGCTGTGAAACAATTTGTCTACGGGATTCCAAGAATCCGGGTTGATTGACAATATGGTTGATATGGCTGCTCCCATGGCCAGGTCAGCTTTAGCACGCCTCGATCGAGCCGTAGTCGCGTAGAGGGCTGAGTTAGTAAAAAGGACACCGATGTAGGTGTATTCCTTAACAATTTCAAGGATGTGTCCACCAAGGGTGAAAGAGAGATTTCTGGCCGCGTGGGCATGCCCACGTCTTTGAAAGACCACTACTTTCATTTTGCTGGCATTTACCGTTAGTTGATTAACTCGGCAGGAATTGTGCAACGCTTTAAGTATCTTTTTTGAATACACCGGACTATCCGTGAGCAGCACGATATCGTCGGCATAAGCCAAGAGAAGAATCTCGGTGCGGTGATTGACCGAGACTCCTCTAATGCCCTCGCTTTTAAGGTGCTTTTCTATGTTCGCAATAAATAGTGAGAATAGGAGGGGACTAAGCGTCTCCCCCTGTAACACACCTTGCGTGATCCCCGTGCTTGCAGATATACCGTCTTTGCCTCGTACGGCTATTGTTGCTTTTTCATATAAATTCCGAATTAACTTAATGAATTCAGAGCTGACTCCGAGACTATAGAATTTATCCCACAATAGGTTGTGGACTATAGGGTCGAAGGCACGACGGAAATCAACAAACAGTGCGAATAATTTGCCGCCGGGCTTTCTAAGGTGTATTTGTACTGTTACGTCCGGGCTAATTTTATAAGTCAATAAAATTACAAAATTAATGCTAACGAATAATCGTTAGCATATCGCTCGAAATATTAATGCATAAAATTTTCTCACCACCGTCAGCGGTCTCACGCTGACGATGGTGGATTCATATTCGAAGACGCTCTTATCAGCGTCTTTCTCACGATGGTGGATTCATATTCGAAGACGCTCTTATCAGCGTCTTTCTCACGATGGGCTGCTGACCAAGAGTCAGCAATCCCACGGTACAAGACAGGGCGCTGCACACCTCTGAGATGTGCTACGCCCTGCACTAATGCGGAATAAAAATTATTACGCGGTGACTACGGCACCGCCTGTTAGTTAGTCTTAGACCGGAGCTCGACCAGCGAGGTCGAGTCCGGCAAAAATTAATTTATTCCGAACAGCAACAACAAAGTTGCATCCGCGGATAAGTGTACAACAGTGGGGCTCGACCAGCGTGGTCGAGCCCAATAAATAAAATTATTTAATAAAACATTTTCGGGACTCGACCGATGAGTTCGAGCCCGACTCCAAAATTGTGAATCGCGAGACTCGACCTGCGTTGTCGAGCTCGCACAAATAAAACATTAATTTCGGGACTCGACCGATGAGTTCGAGCCCGACTCCAAATTTGTGAATCGCGAGACTCGACCTGCGTAGTCGAGCTCGCATAAATAAAAAATCAAATAATTATTACTACCGAATAAATAATTGTTATCTTCACTACAAAGTGTGATTAAACCATTTGGAATTCATTTTTAAATTCCTATAACAATCCCTAAATAGAGCCATCCGGCGGTCTCCGATCCCAGAGCGGCTCGTCCGCTCTAAAACGGAGAAAATATCTGAACAATACGTGTCATCTTCCATTCCCGGGACGTAACAGTACTATCGCGTTCAATGTGAAAATATTGTTCGGACAGCCACGGCCCTCTCTAAAGCCCGCCTGAAATTCTGGGATTCGTTTGTGTATTTCTGCCCATGCCAACAATCTCGCTTGTAAAATAAGTGTGAATATTTTTGGTAAGCTATTTAATAGGGCTATCTTACGGTAGTTCAAAGGATTGAGCTTATCACCTCCTTTCAGAATCATTTTGGCATGGGTTTCACTCCATATTTCCGGGACTACTTCCGTGCTTAATACCCTATAAAATGTGTGGCCAATGTATAGGAGCCAGTTTTGAGGAAGATTTCTTATAAATTCATAGCTTATTTCGTCGGGGCCGGGCGCCTTTCCTTGTTTGCACTTGTTTAGGATTCGTACGATTTCGTCCGGGGTGATTTCCGCATCGAGTATCTGGCATTTTCTATCTGGCCCAAGTACTAGCGTCGCAATAGTTCGTGGAGGGAAAAGATTATTTGGACGCCTGTGCCAGGACTCAAGGTCAATGCAATCAGTATCTGATCTCCTAGGCCTGTAATAATTTATTATTTTCCAAAACGCGCCAGAGCTGCTTGAATTTGCAAGTTCGTCTAATTGATTATTACCATATTCCACTTTTTTCCCCCCTGTCAGCAGTTTGTACATTTTTTTGGCTTCAAGGTAAGTATTTACTCCCTCAGCAGGGAAGCCGGTTCGCTTGCATCGTTTTAGAATGGCATTTAATTTGACTTTTTCCTCCTGTTGAGGCCGAACTCGTGTATTCGGTGTTCGCTACATGTGGCAACACTGCAAAATTTGCAAAATACGTAGCTAAGTCTAATAGCCGCGAGTTACCGAGCCGTCTTTGTTCGCCTCTCGACAGTAACGCTCCTATTTGCAGAGAGAGCAACAGTCCGTGTGTACAAAAGGCTACCGTCGTGTGTCGAACGACGCGCACGCCGAACTCACGGGTAGACTCGAGTCGCGCGAACAGTATATACGCATTTCAATAAACGAAACTATCTAATTGTTACTGTATTTTCGTCGTCATTACTTCCCTTCGTACTGAGATCCGAACCCGCGTTCGGATCTCAGTACACCTCCTTACATTCTTATTTGATTGAGAGGGGAGAGATAAGTCCGAGGTGTGAGGCCGTATCCTTTATAGCTTGCGATAGATTGTCAACAAGTGCGTCTGTTGACCCGTGAATATTAGCAACGTTTCGCGATCGTTGGATCCTGTTTGAATAGTCTAGTGCGTGACTCGGTTTCAATCTCAGCTGGCTCTCTCCCCTCTCTTCAAGTTCTGTATTTATGTCTAACGTAACAGCTACAGGGAAGTGGTCTGCCTGCGTGGTTATTGTCAATACGGGTAGATCGCTGATCAGCTGAAGCTCCGTTACGTTACACCATACAAGATCTGTAGTCGATGCTCTCAGAGAGCTTAGATACGTATGCTGCCCCTCATAGTCGAGCGCGCTTCTACCAGTTAGCACTATAAGCCCGTTCTTATCCATAAATTCCGTCAGGAGTCTGCCTCTCTCGTTTACTGTCTTGTCCATAGAACATCGGTTCGGCAAAAAATTCGAGTACGAAAGCGCATCGTTTTCTATTTGATTCGTCAGTCCTATTCTACCGTTAAAATCTCTTCCGATTGTTACAGGAAGACGCGGACAGTTTGATAAAACGAGGGTGAGCCCTCTGTCAAGCTTTTCTAAAAACAAAAAAAATCTGCATTCGGACTTACATAGACCACGTACACGATAGCGTTCAATAGCTTCCCAGCGAGTTTGATAAATATGATTTCTTTACATTGGTACAATACAGTAGCGTTATATTCCGGTAGATTGAATACGAGAAGACCGCCCTTGGGCCTTCCCAGTGGAGCGTCCTTGACGGCTGGGCTGCTTTGCATTTGGTGATTTCTCAGTTGCCTCGGTTGTGTGATTGGAGTATTCTTGAGCCAGGTTTCACTCAGCAGTACAGAGTCTCGATCGGTTATATGACATCATAGGTCCGAGAGATTCGAGTAGCCATGGCAGTTCCAAAATATTAGTCGAGGCGGATTCGGATTATTGGCCACTTTTCTGCGACTGTTGGCTTGTGCTCGGCTTATTCTCGTTGTTGCTGCCTTGCCGAAAAAACGAGTCGAAGGTTCACCCTCCTGTTCTTCTCTTCGTGTCTTGTGTGTCACCGCCGGATGGTTGGAATTCAATTGCGCGCTTGCGATTTCCTGAAGTGTGAGAAGGTGTTTGACCGGGTTCGTACGGACGCTTATTGTTTGCACCTTTCGGGTCCGCTAACTTCTCCGTTAGGAGAGTAGTTATGTGTTGAAGGTCAAACAGCTTTCCCTCTAGAATGATTTTATTCCCTCTCATAGCTGGTTTTTTCCCCATTTCAGCGAGACTCCGGTAATGAGCTCTCATTATCTTGCGTTCCTCCCGCTATTCCCTCGATAGATCATTGGAGACGACGAAATTGCGCTTACGAAGGTTGTTACTCTTCTCGAATATATTTGGTTTCCAACGAGATGCCGTTAGAGTAGTGAGCACCGGTCTCGCTCCCATCACTTTGCCGAGTCGGCGCACGTTGTCTATACAGTCCTCGCTTCCCGCGTGAAAAAAAAGAATATGGGATTGATTCTCGCCGAGTATCTCGCCGAGTAACTCGGCGCACCTCACTGAGTATATCGCCGAGTATCACGCCCTATCTCGCCGAGTAATTCGCCGAGAATAGTGCACTGTGCTTAGGCCAATATTCTCTTGGCCACCTCTGAGAAGCTTGGAGAGCCGTTCCCAGCTTCTCAGCGCGATTGTCGTGAAACCCATTAAGAAGCTTGGAGAACCTGTCCAAACTTCCTACCGCGATTGTTGTGAAAGCGTCTAAGGAGCTTGGAGGACCGTTCCCAGATTCTAACCGCGTTTGTTACGAAAGCGTCTGAGAAGTTTGGAGAACCGCTCGCAGCTTCTTACCGCGATTGTCGTGAAAGCGTCTGAAAAGCTTGGAGAACCGTTTCCAGCTTCTTACCGCGATTGTCGTGAAAGCATGTGTAAATGAAAGAATAACAAAAAGTAGATTTTGACAAATGGAAGGAAAATTTGAAAAACGAAGAAAAATGCTCGAATCCAATTTTTTTCGGCAGATATGAATTCCCCGAGCAAAGTTAATGCTACTGTATGTTATTGGCGGTCAAAATTGGAGTCAATCCCAAAATTATTGGAAAGTATTGGATATATCTCACATATATCTTTTTATTTGTCTATCCAAGATTTTCCAAGTGCACCACAATATTTTTGGGACCTTAAACAAAATTCAACCGCCAATGATGGATTATAGCGCCTAACTTTGCTCGAGGAACTCATATCCGCCGGGAAAAATGGTTTTTAAGCATATTTCTTCGTTTTTCATTTTTTCCTTCCATTTGTCGAAATGTACTTTTCCTTCTTCTTTCATTTACACATGGTTTCATAATTATCGCAGTAAACAGCTGGGTTTGGTTCTCCAAGCTTCTCAATGGGTGTCACGACAATCGTGGTAGGATACTGGAAACGGTTCTCCAATCTTCCCAATGGGTTTCACGACAATCGCGGTAGGAAGCTGGAAACGGTTCTCCACGCTTCCTAATGTGTTTTATGACAATCGCGTTGGGAAGCTAGAAACGGTTCTTCAAGCTTCACAGTGGGTTTTACAACAATCGCGGTAAGAAGCTGGGAACGGTTCCCCAAGCTTCTCAGAGGCTTTCACGACAATCGCGGTAAGAAGCTGGGAACAGTTTCCCAAGCTTCTCAATGGGTTTCGCGACAATCGCGGTAAGAAGCTGGGGACGGTTCTCCAAGCTTCCCAATGGGTTTTACAACAATCGCGGTCGGAACCTGGGAACGGTTCCCCAAGCTCCTCAGAGGCTTTCACGACAATCGCGGTAAGAAGCTGGGAACGGTTCTTCGGGCTTCTCGGAGGCTGCCAAAAGAATATTGGCCTGAGCACAGTGCACTATTCTCGGCGAACTACTCGGCGAGATACGGCGCGATACTCGGGGATATACTCGGTGAGATACACCGAGTCACTCGGCGAGATACTCGGCGAGAATCAATCCCATATTCTTTTTTTTTACGCGGGTTACATTTACCTTGGCTGCTCGGAGAGTTTCGACAACTGTCGCCAAAAGATTATCATTCGAAAGCTTGTCATCCTTGAGCTTGAAAATGACAATGTTCTTTGCACGTTCTTTGCTTTCAAGGAAGCTGATTCTTTGTATGAGTATTTCGATGTTTGCTGCAGCAGTTCATTTTTTCTTCGAGAACTAGACACTTTTCGTGGAATTTAGACATATAGGCGTGCAATTTTTCGTTAGATTCCTTTAACCACTTTGTGTTTTCTTCTACTTTTGATATTTTTCCATCGCACTTCTCAAGGGATTGCGTGATGTTAGTTAGCATATCTTTAAGGTCTTCGTTAGTTGTCGGCATCTCAACTATGTTGGGTTTCACAACTTTTCCGAAACAATATTACCGCTTCGCGTGAATAATCGAGCGTAGGTTAAACTGTCCCGGAGCAACACGTAAACACGTCTGTATTGGCGACTGCCAGCACCGAACTCGAATTATCGGTTATTTTCGCAAGCATCGGCGTCAACACGCGGCTTCCGCGTTCTACTCGGCCATTGGCTCTTGGCGACGCCGTTGCGACTAACACATGCCGAATATTATTTTCCCGTATGAAGTCTTGAAACTCTCCCGACGTAAAGCACGTGCCTCTATCAGATACCAACACTCGAGATCTACTGTAGTTCGCGAAATATTGAGTGAGATGATCGATAATCTCTTTGCTCGACGTCGACTTCACCGCGTACAACTTTACAAATTTCGTAAACGAATCGACGACAACACGTACGTGCTGCTTGGGCCTATGCTTCTCGATGGGACCACAATGATCAAAGTGAACCGTTTGGAACGGTGTATCGCCCTTAGGGATATTTTGCAACATGCCTTCGACTTTTCCCGTAATGCCAAGCATTTGAGACAATCGAGAATGTGGGCTTTAACTTTATCTTTCATTCTCGGGAACCCATAGTTCTGTTTAATGGCGTCTCGTACTTTCTCAGAGCTCAAATGTCCCATATCATCGTGGTACCGTCGAATCACATGACTTTCCATGGATGCAGGCACGTAAAACAATATCCTATCATTTTTTTTCCGGTATACTATTCCATTCCTCATCTCATAAGACCGATCTTCCGACTGTTCGAGTTTCTCTCTGATAGCCGCAATATCCGGGTCTTTGTTTTGGCACAACGCGAGATTCAGCCCTATCGGATTCTCCTCCATTACGTGGATTACGTTATGTTCGCGGCTCAAAGCGTCAACATGCCTCATCCGATCGCCGCTACGATGCTCGATTTTATAGTCGTAATTTTCCGTTTCCAACGCCTAACGCGATATTCGTGGATTTATATCCTTTTTATTCAACGTCATGGTGACGGAGTTATAGTCGGTCATTATTTTGAAATTCAGACCTTGTAGGTAAATTCGGAAACTGCGCAAGGCATAGACGATTGCTAGAGTCTCGAGCTCGAAACAATGCATCTTACTCTCACTTTTAGACGTTCATTTTGAAAAATATACAACTGGATGCAGTTGCTTGTCGGTCTTTCTTTGGAAAAGTATTGCGCCAAACCGCAACGAACTCGCGTCTATGTGCAATTCGGTCTCATCGTGAGGGCTATAAATAGCTACGACTGGTTTGCTGACGATCATTTTTTTGAGCGTATTGAACGATTTAAGTTTTCCTTCCCCGAACTTGCACGGAACGTTCTTCTTAAGCAATGCATACAACGGTGCCGCAATAATCGAAAAACCTTGCTCAAACTTCAGAAAATACGAAGCCATTCCGAGAAACGACTGTACTCCTCGAAAGTTTTGAGGAATCGGAAAACGAGCGATTACCTCTACCCCCTCATTAGCATGGCTAACCCCCTCCCAACACATAATACCCCAAGTAATTAATTCTCGTTTGCAGAATACTACATTTATCAACGCGAAGTACGAGACTGTTTTCAACGAACAGCGTGAAGATTTTTTTTAAGACTTGCAAATTTTCTTCTACCGTTTTCGTAGCCACCAAAAATCATCCATGTACGCGACAACTTGACCCGCTCTGATCAAAACCCGTCTGACAACACCTCGTTAACATATCGTTGGAACTTCGACGGAGCCGTTTTCAAACCAAAAGGCATCCTGACGTACTCGTCTTGCCCGATTGGCGTTATGAACGATGTAAGCTTTATCGACTCTTCCGCAACGGCTACATGATGGAAACCGACACGTAAATCAAGTTAACTGAAATCCCTTTTCTTGTTGAGCGTGTCTATCAAGTCTTCGATCAGTGGGAGGGGATAGTTATCCCGCACTAGGACTTTGTTGAGCGTTCGATAGTCAACACATAATCGAAATTATCCGGTCTTTTTCTTTACAAGAACTATGAGTGAAGTATACTCCGAATTGCTTTCTCGAATAATACCCTTAGCCAACAAATTATCAATGATTTTAGACAACTTCTCTTTTTTGTCATACGACAAGCGACGCGGTGCGTAGTGAAAAGGATTCGAGGTATATAATTGTTGTACCCCGAGTACGCCAGTTGTTGTCGCAAGGTGCATTGCGCAACAACCGAGGTATGCGAGCAGCGGGCGAGCCGAGCGCGAATGTAATTACCGAAATCGAGCGCATCGCGGGCGATTGAGCAATCGACGCATCGAGCGATTCTCGATCGCGGATAAGTAGAGCAGCGCGTCAGCAGTTTAAGTAGCGCGGAGCCTCCATATTCCGTGGACGTACGGAATCTGGAGCGACGGAAAATAAACAGTAAACAATGAAAAGCGGAGTTTTAAGAAATAATGTTTTGTCTAATAAATAATGCTGATGCTCTCGCTCGATATATAATGACACGTGAGCGAGCATTCGACAGTCCGGTGTGACTCGAGAAACTGTGCGTCTGGTCCCAGGGATTCGGTACAGGAATCCAAAAGGTATGTGAAGTGCGGAGGCGTCTCGTACGGACACACGCTAACCCTCATGAGAATCGCGAGGTTTATTTTTATTATTGGATTCATTCTTTACGTCCGTCCTCTACAGGCACGGTCCTTTCAAATTACGAGGATTGGGTTTTTATGAAGGAGTTGAAATTATAAGAATTTGAGTTCCCTTGGAACATGAATTATATATTGTTACAGTCTTTGTTTGTTAGGATTTTTCGAATTAAGTGTTCCTTGATTATTACAAGCCTAATGATTAATTAATATACAGCGAAGACAGACTGTACTGTGTAGCCAGTGGGCTTTCTCGCGGCGGCGCTCGGCTGCTATCAGCGTGTGCTCGGGTTACAAGATACCGGAGCACCGCTTCTGCCGGCACAGTCGCAGCTGTTTCGTGCGTTCACCGTTTCCAATGTCTTAAACAATACACGAGCGCTTTGGCTCGTGGCGAAAATGTCACTTATTGTAAATTTTATTTTACACGCACGATCTTCACAGTTTTCTTCACTTCCCGGTCGATTTCCGCACGACGACCGTTTCGTGGAAAGCTGAACGAACCTCGAAGATTTCCTGTGATGTTAATTCGCGACTACGCGAGTTTTCAGGGGCATTAAATATTCCCAACCTTGATGTTAATCAAACTAATAACTACACTAAATAATACGTGGCTCGATAGATACTACGGTGGACAGTCTCTCTGGGTGTTGACTATTAACCGCGCGGGGTAGACACAAGCCTCGGAGCTCTAATCTGATCCATCTCGATCGTTGGTTGATTAGAGACTGATCCGAAGAGTGGATCAATTGTGCAACATATGGCGGTGCGTTCGTCGTTCGTCGATCGGAGAGAGCGGTGGTGGAATGGTGGAATCGGCAGGATCAGCAATTGGATTAATATTAATATTATTGTAGGTTTTTGTGCGCAGCGTGAGATCGGCGGCGTTTGCGATTTGTCGTCCGCCTCTGCGAGCGCGTTGAGCATTGCTGACGCTGCAGATTCCGACACGTGGCGCGAGTCGCGAGGCTCGTTGCTTTATTTTATTCTTGAAATTTACGGGACGTAACAGGTAACATATAGTGTTCCGGGCAAGGGAACGTACCAAGTGGCACTGGCGGGTGACGGTCGGACCTGGATCCCGAGTGCGGAATTAAGCATTGGAGTTGATTTGTGAAGCAACATTGTAACGTTGTGTGAAAAAATGTCAGATTGTAAAGTGAAGTTGTTTATTGATCTGGTTTCTATTTCGTCAATAAATTGTTATTGCGCCTACGAGTTGTGGTCCTCACTGGGGTTCCAACCCCTTACTAGTATCATCCCAAAATCTTCAGAGATAATATCTCCCCCGCCGAGCACGGACTGATCACCCGGGCTCCGGCGGTACAGCAAAGTAATCTTATTTAAGTTAAATATTTTATTTATTTCTATTGGTACTGTACAATTTTGATGCCGCAATAAAAAAAAAATAAACAATAAAATCTTACAAGAAAAGCGTTAATGTTTAATTCATCCTAGAAAGAATGAAATAAAAATAATTTTAGAAAAATAAAAAAAATTTACGACTGAATAAAGACCAAAATAACAAATAAGTATTCGAATTTTATGGTCAGGCAATTCCAACAATTAACAACGAATAAATCTTTCGAATGTAATACGCGGACAATTATTCGTTATTTTGATCCCTTTTCAGTTGAGGGTTCTTTGATTTTTCTCAAATTATTTTTTATCCATTGCTCTTTTCAACTTTTTCAAGACATCATCTGAACAGGAACCGAAACTATAACGCGGTCACTTTGAAGACCCTTTGCACTCGCTTTTCTTATCAAGAGACGCGGTAGCGTCTCGACGCCAAGTACATTAAAAAAAAAATTTTTTTCGTACGAGGCTGGCCGAGGCGCTGCCGCTTCTTAGTATACGCGAATATGCCGGAAGTAAAACTTTCGGTCGATGATTTTCGGAAGATTAACTGTGAATCAAATTTTTGGCAAGTCTTTCATCATATAACTCGGGCATCAGCTTTCGAATGCGCCTAGTTGCGATTGAATCGGTGCAGCCGTTGCTGAGATATCGATGCCGTGACCCAAAAGGTATCCGATCAGCGATACTTGAAAGAAAAAAATGTGTAGATGAGAAACAGATGGGCATCCTCTCCTATCATTTAACGGGTTACGGCCATGGATATATGCCCTTCTGCTTCTCATCTACATATGTAGATGAGAAACAGAATGGCAGGATCGCGTACCGTTTTACGTGTCGAATAGTAAAAGATACGCCTTTCTGTTTCTCATCTACAACAGGTCGGGCATCGCGGAGCATCGGGCATCGCGGAAGATTGTGAAATTGCAGCGCTTCGTGCGTGTTCGGTGCTCGCTCGGCCCATGGGCCGTCTCGAGTCGCGGTGACAGCCGGGCGACGTAAACTAAGCAAAAGAAGCAGGTTTAAAGAAATAAATAAGTGACAAAAATAATCATTGAAAACGATTTCAAAAAAGTGTTTGCTGCTCTCGTCTCGTCTCGATTCGATTTTTTACGTGATTCGTGATGGAAGGCAAATGGAATAACCTCCAATAAAAAACTAAAATCAAGAAAAATATTATGAATTAAGATTCCAAAAAGTAAGAAAAATATTGTTTTTCAGTTTTGTTTTTTTTTTTCTCACTGTTCGAGTTTCTCTGTTTTTCACAAGATCGAGAGAATCTTCTTGGCGAAGATCGGTGTGATTATGTTCTTGAAGCGCTACAAGCCGTAGAATCAAGATTCCTCTGCAGGTTTGTCATAGTTCGAAGAAAAAAATGTTATCGCTTTATCCAAAAACATTTATAACTCTCTCTTCGGTTATGTTGGAAGAAATTACACAGGATTCTTTGATTGACTTTCATGATAAGTCAACTCCGCCAGCGCTTCGTTCGGTTCTCGCAGCGAAAGAATTCTATCATTTTTGGCGCCACTTCTCCGGACGAGAAATTTTTTTCATTTTTTTCAGGGCTTCTTCGAAGAGCACTGACGAAAATGATGAAGAATTTTCTTTTCTTCCGGTCATGAAAATTGAAGAAACGGATGGCAGAATTCTCTCGTCGAGAGAATTGTTGGAACGACGGTATCGTTGTCTCGTTGCGAGAGCCAAAGTAAGAGGCCTTCCCACCAAGACGACTGAAGATGTATACAGTTCTTTCGATAAGAGAATCAAAGATTTTTGTGATAATGTGATGAACCCTGCTACGATATGGGAATTTATTCGCAATCACCTTGCGATGCTTCAAGAATGACCACATCGATCCTCCATGGCTTGAGTTTTACTGAGAAAACTGATATTATAGTTGTTTTAATTGAAAGAAAGAAAACAATAATAATAATTACAATACAGAAAATAAAATCAATAAATAATTGAAACCAAGAAAGTAATTACTATCATTGATTTGATTTAAAAAATCCCAATTTTAGTTTTCACGCTGTTTTTCAAAAATTAGTGAAATCTGTGAAAAACTACTTTTTTTTTTAAAGTAAAAAACGATCGCCAAGTACATAAATGATACAAAAATGTTTGGTTCTAAGAAGCTGCATTTTAAAAAAATCCAAAATAAAAGGTAAATCACGCGAGCCAAGCTTCGAGAAATATTTTTGAATATCCAATGTTAATGATTAAAAAATGATATGAATGAAAAATAAAATTCAAAAAATACTTGGCACATCCCTCGAATACAAATGAAACACTTCATGCATTAAAGAAAGGACGTGCCAAGTATTTTTTGAATTTTATTTTTCATTCATATAATTTTTTAATCATTAACATTGGATATTTAAAAATATTTCTCGAAGCTTGGCTCGCGTAATTTACCTTTTATTTTGGATTTTTTTTAAAGGCAGTTTCTTAGAACCAAATATTTTTGTATCATTTATGTACTTGGCGTACGTTTTTTACTTTAAAAAAAAAAAGTAGTTTTTCACATTTTAATTCACGACAACAAGGCACTTCTCCCAATTCCACACACCACAATGTGTTTCATCGTTACACGGAACTGAACTATACCGCCACCTATTTTCCAGCTCATTAAACCGCTGGGATGGCATCAGACTTTAGCATCGTCGCAATGAGTCTCGTAGAGTCTCTTCTTTATTTGCGCTTCTCAGTACGTGCTATTCACACCACCGAAAGGAAGTGATTTTCGAATACATTTGACAAACTCGACCAAAACTCCAACTCCAACTGTAACTCCAACTGTAAAAAATAGATAGAGATTAGACAGGTTAGATAGAGGATACAGTTTATGATTCTGAGGGTTACGAAGGACATACGCCCCTCTGCTTTAGAGGGGTAAGTCCGGAGATACAAACAAACCAATTCTCAAAATATGTATGAAGAAAATGCCAGCACATATGAAAGAAGTTTTTCCAGCCTTCATGCCAGCTCTTCACAATCTTTAACAATATTGTAACGAATATGCAGTTGACTGTTCGTTGAGACACACGATATTAGTGAGGATTGACAATAGACGAACGTACGGACGATCGATAGGATATCGATCGTCATGACAGAGAGTCTCGATCGGACTATCAAAGCGAACAAACGTGACAGATCGCGAATAAGATCATTAAAGAACGTTATAACTAATAATATCCGCCCCACAACTAAATAAATCGCGTTGTTATTTCGCTCGGTCGTTATAATATTTAGGATAACCGTAGAAAAACGAAAAAACCGCACATAGTAATCTAATTCATAGTTATAACTTTTCTGTTTCATGCGCCAGATACAATGCTAAATGGTATACGATGTCTCGAAGATGCAGAGGATTGATCATGATCTTAATACTGCGGACTGCGAAACCATGCACAATAACCGCTGGAAAAATATGGGTCATGTCGATGGATAGCTTTAGCAGTGTACGTTAATAGATATTCATTCGATTCTTCCTTAAACTTATTAATGTCGTTCCATTTAAATAAATTCTTTTATTATTTAAGGTTGTCAGAATGATAATGTCATACCTAACGATGCTTAATTCGTTCCAACAATGACTACATTTCCCAGTCTGTTTATTGATCAGCACCCTATGAACAAATACTGTGGCATAATAATGAAATGACTAATTGACTCAAACTTGCCATAGTAATAACACCAAAGGACGATGTAAGGTAGGAATACAAGAAAGTATCCGAATAAAGAGATGGAACAGTGTAGCATAAAGATTTTCTTAACATTTTATTACACCAACCTTTTTATTGTGTGTTAACGTCATTCCTGCTTGAGCCGTAGATGTATGTGTGAGTGTGTGGAAAGTACGACTCAAGTCCACGAGAGGAACGAGGGAGTTGCGATCGGCACGCGGCCACCGCAGCGCCCTCTTCTTCCTCCCGACACGTGCGAGCGGAAGGCCACTCCGATAAGGAGCCTCGAGTGAGAAGCGATAGCGGGTAGACGCGCCCGGCCGCACGAGCGAGAGAGAAAAAGCGTGTGGGTCCAAGACGCCATGAGAGTCGAAGAGTGTTCACGCGAAACGAGTTCGCGTGTTTGCTGTCGTACTGCCAGGAGTCGGCGGTGTTGTATTTCTTTGTTAACTTAACTGTTTAGTCTATTCATTTTGTTCTATTCCAATTCCGGTTCTTATCATTAAGTAATAAAGTATTTTCGTTCACTCGGAACACGAGCTCTTTATTCCCGCGCAATCCCCGGGGGCTACAGAGAAAGAGATCCATCCTCGACACGAGCAATTCGGTGCATCCGAATTAACATGTGTACCAACTATTTATACGAAGAACCGTCGTATCCCGGCACGATCGCCTGGCCACAATTAAAAAAAACGATAATCAATAAACGAAGAATTTAAGGGCGTCAGGCGACATACCCGAAAGGTGTGCGAGATGCCCCATGGAGACCGGAGTGCACCGGATGCACTCCAGTGATCAATCCGCCGGTGGGGTCCCGATCAGAGTGGAAATATTCTCACTCAACGATGGTTTCGATAGCGCCAATTAGATCGGAGTGAAAATACTTTCACTGCGTCGATCACGTTGGTATTGATAATCAGATCGGAGCGAAATAATTCCCCATCGACGATTGATTCGAGAGCAATTATCAGATCGTAGTGAAAATAATTTTCACCACAACGATCAATTCGAGAACGATATTCAGATCGGAGCGAAAATAATCTCACTTCAACGATCGATTCGAGAACAATATTCAGATCGGAGCAAAAATAATCTCACTTCAACGATCAATTTGAGAACGCAAAAAAAAATGTTGGATCGGGGTGAAAAGAAATAATTTTACGTTCACGATCTATTCGAGAGCAACAATCGGATCGGAGTGAAAATTAGTTTCACCTCACGATCCAATCCAGAACCGAGTCGAATTGAGAGGAGTTTACTCCCCTCGATATTCTGCTCGAGGTTCGTGTTCGGGAACCAAACGGAACATCGAAAATAAATCCGAGTCCACAACAAGAGAAAAACAAAAAATAATAATTCGGGTCTCGAAAATAGATTCGGACTCGGAGCGCGAGCGAAAATCAATTCGAACGGCGAAAATCAATTCGCGTTCGAAGGCGGGAACGAAAATCCGTGCGAACTTCGAAGATGAGTTCGAGCTCGAGCACGAAAGCGAGAATTTATTTGAACTCCGAAAATTAATCCGGGTTCGAATCCGAGAACTAAAATTCACACGTTGAAAATTAATTCGAGTTCGAGCACGAGAACCGAAATTTATTCGAACGTCGATAATTAGCTCGAGTTCGAATACGAGAACGAAGATTAATTCGAACTGCGAAAATTAATTCGCGTTTGAATGCGAGAGCGAAAATTAATTCGAACTGAGGAAATCAATTCGCGTTCGAATGCGAGATCGAAAAATTATTCGAACCGCGAAAATTAATTCGCGTTCGAATGCGAGATCGAAAAATTATTCGAACCGCGAAAATTAATTCGCGTTTGAATGCGAGAACGAAAAATTAATTCGAACGGCGAAAATTAATTCGCGTTTGAATGCGAGAACGAAAAATTAATTCGAACGGCGAAAATTAATTCGCGTTCGAATGCGAGAGCGAACATTAATTCGAACTGCGAACAATAATTGGCGTTCGAACGCAAGATCGAAAATTTCGTCGAACGTCGAGAATAAATTCGAGTTCGAGACGAAAGCGATATCTTGTGCGAACTTCGAAAATGAGTTCAAGTTCGCGCACGAGAGCGAGAATCTATTCGAACTTCGAAAGTTAATTCGAGTCCGAATACGAGAACAAAAATACGTGAGCTCCGAAAATGAATGCGAGTTCGAAAACAAGAACGAGACTTTATTCGAACTTCGAAAATTAGTTCGAGTTCGAAAAAGCGAGAACTATTTCCAACGTCAAAATTTAATTTCAGTGTGGAAAGCGAGAATTATTTCGAACTATCTCGAAACTATTCGAAATCTATTCGAACTTCGAAAATAAATTTGAGTTCGAAGTCACGAGAATTCCTTCAAACGTCGAAATTTTATGCCGAGTTCGAAGCGAGAGCTAATCAACCTTCGGAAATTAATCCGAATTCGAAAAATAATCCGAGAGCGAAAATCTCATCGACATCGGAAATTAATCCGAAATCGAGAAACGATCCGAGAGCAAAAATATCATCGACATCGAAAATTAATCCGAAGTCGAGAAATATGACGAGAGCAAAAATTTCATCGATATCAGAATTAATCCGAAATCGAGTGTTACGTCCTGCCCCTCGATCTATACACTTTCCTGAATTTATATTATCACGATTTATTCAAATCTATAAAATTATTCTCACGCAAAGGAAAGAGCCCGACTCGTTCGACCGGATGTCGAATATCATATTTCGCAAATCCATATCCGCTCGCGACTTTACTCAAAACGGAATAACTTCTTTCATCTCTCTCGGAACTCTAACTTTTCTGTCTCACGGCCTAATCAGCATTTTGAGTTTCCCTCATTCTGAATGGACCTCCGGCTTAGCAACAGCGCGTGCCGCGCTGTATCAGCAATTTCGGCCGCCTCGCGACGCCCAGTTTCGATCACTTGATCGTCAGTCTTACTTTGAATTTTGAACTAATCGGTCGGATTCAACTTTAGAGCGGGTACTTTCCTCCGCGATTAAGATATATTTAATTAGCATTATAATTTAGAGTCTCTTGCAAATCACACACACACACAAACTATCGCGAATTATTTGTAATATTCGTAATTTCCATTTGACGAATAAACGCGATTTATATAACTCGAAAACGGGATCTTTTGATCTTATTCGAGAGGCGAATCCTAAATTTTTATATTTCCCGATTTACGTTATCGATTAGAGAGCGCGCGTGACCGCTTAGACTTTCGTTCAAGTCGACGCGTTCGCCGATACGACTCCGAGACGTAACAGAGAAAAATTTGGTGTCAGAAGTGGGATGCTTCTCTCGAGTTCCGGGTGCTCGCGTGTGAAAGTGAGTGAGTGACGTGTAAGCAGCATCAACCTCAATACGGAACCGAAACAACAACCTTGATCGAGGATCGAGGAAAACAAACCGAGAGGAAATCGAAGCCAATTAATCGATACCCACGCAAAGGCAGAAGGAAGCGGTGCCTATACCGAACCGATAAGCGGACAAAAGAGATATCGACCGAGATGCTGATGTCAAGTCCGACCATTCTGCTGCTGTTGCCGATTTTCGCGTAAGTACCATCCACTTACAATTTCCTTGTTACGGTTATCAATCGTTTGACGAAACATCTCGTCGACCGAATATCTTCGAAAAATTTATTGTGTAAATACCGTCTCTGCGTTGCCGAAATTCGTGGGAAGATCCACAGTAACCAGATTTTCTGAATTTCGGCATTTAAAACAAAAAATTTCAAGTGACATTTTTCCATTGCCGAAATTCGCGGGAGCATCCCCAGTGTTCGGATTCTCTGAATTTCGGCGTTTTGAAAAATATTCAGTGCTGTCTTTTCGCTGCCGAAATTCGCGGGAAAATCCCCAACGTTCAGATTTCCTGAATTTCGGCATTTGAAAAACTCGAGCGATATTTTCCGCTGCAGAAATTCGCGGGAAAATCCCCAACGTTCAGATTTTCTGAATTTCGGCATTTAAAAAACTCGAGCGATATTTTTCGCTGCCGAAATTCGCGGGAAAATCCCCAATATTCGGATTTTCTGAATTTCGGCACTCGAAAACTCGCGACACATTTTTCCGCCGCCGAAATTCGTGGGAAAATCCCCGGAATTCGGAACTTCTGAATTTCGGCGTTCAAAAAAAAAAAAGAGAGACGAAGTAACGATTTTTGCACTCAAGTGCTATTCTTTCGTTGCCGAAATTCGTGGGAAAATCCGCCACATTCGGATCTTCTGAATTTCGGCATTTAAAAGATATCTAATTTCCCGAGATTGTCGAGTTTTTCCCTCGAGTGTCGAACAGCTGCATTCGAGCAGTGTCGAGCATTCGAATTTTCAACGTTCAATTTACCGGAACTATTGAAGTATCAACACTCGAGTCATTCGAGCATTTGAATTGTCCGTACGTAATTTTCCGAAATCGTTAAATTTTTCAAGTGTCGAATTCACGAGCATTTAAGAGTCTCAACGTTCAATCTTAATCAGCTTTGGAACTCTGTAAATTTTGAATCGTTCGAACACTTGAATGATCATTATTGTCACCTTGAAATCGCCGAATTCTTCAAGCATTTGATTTTCACCAATCAATTTTCAAGGGTTTTCGTAATTTTTGAGCTGTTCGAACACTTGAATTGTCACTCATTTTACTTTTCGAAACCGTCGAATTTTTCAGGTTTCGCATTCTTCGAACATTCGAATTTTTGGAATTTAATTTTCAGAAACTATCGAGTTATTCGATTCGTGAATCTCTGAATAGTTAAATTCGCCGAATTAGATTTCCCAAAATTACCGAATTTTTCAATTTTTGAATTTTTCGGATATTTAAATTTCAATACCTAATTTTCCGAAATTATCGAATTTTTTAATTCTCTAATTTCTGAGTGTTTAAACTTCCGACATTGTAATTTTCTGCAATTATCAAATCTTGCAATCTTTGGATTGTTTGAACGTTTAAATTCTTTTTAAATTTAAATTTCTGAAGTTTCGAATTTTTCGAATGTTTGGATCTTCGGTCCCTACAACTTTTAACTTCCGGATTTTAATTAACATTTACATTTTGTCTAAGATGCAAGATTTTTGAATTTATGGAATACAATTTTCCGGATCCTCTGAGTTTTGAATTTCGGGTTTCGAATTTCGAATTTTGAGTTCTGAATGTTGGATTTTTGTAGTCTGAATTTTGAATTTAAAATTTTTTTTTAATTCTTGTATTTTTAATTTTTGAATTTTTTCGATTTTTGAAGTTTTTTTTTTTTGATTTTCGAATTATTGTTCGATTTTCGAATTTTTGCGATTTTCGAATATTCCGCATATTTAAAATTCGAACAGTTAATTACTCCGCATTTCCCCAAGCTCCGAATTCCCTGAAATCCGTCGATCGTTTTGGTCGTTGCCATACGTGGTTCATCCCCACGAATTTTTCGATTTTAATATTTTACAAATTAAACAAAATCCCGAGAAAATTAGAATTTGACCTCGTAATCATTCGAGCTCGAATGTTTCGTTTCTAAAATTTTTTTTTTAGTTTGTTGTACCCCGGGTACGCCGGTTGTTGTCGCAAGATGCATTGCGCAGCAACCGAGGTATGCGAGCAGCGGGCGAGCCGAGCGCGAACACAATAACCGAAATCGAGCGATTCCCGATCGCGGATAAGTAGAGCAGCGCATCAGCAGTTTAAGTAGCGCGGAGCCTCCACATTCCGTGGACGTACGGAATCTGGAGCGACGGAAAATAAACAGTAAACAATGAAAAGCGGAGTTTTAAGAAATAATGTTTTGTCTAATAAATAATGCTGATGCTCTCGCTCGATATATAATGATACGCGAATGAGCATTCGACAGTCTGGTTTAACTCGAGAAACTGTGCGTCTGGTCCCAGGGATTCGATATTGGAATCCAAAAGGTAACATAGAGTGTTCCGGGCAAGGGAACGTATAAAGTGGTACTGGCGGGTGAGGGTCGGACCTGGATCCCGAGTGCGGAACTAAGTCTTAAAGTTGACTTGTGAAGTAACTTTGTAAAGCTGTGTGCATAAGAGGCAAATTGTAAAGTGAAATCGTTTATTACTCTGTTTTCTATTTCGTCAATAAATTGTTATTGTGCCTACGAGTTGTAGTCCTCACTGGGGTTCTAACCCCTTACTGGTAACATCCCAAAATCTTCGGAGATAATATCTCACCCGTCGAGCACGGACTGATCACCCGGGCTCCGGCGGTACAACAAGTTAATTAACGATTGGCTTTTCGGTTTATCGAAACCTTTGGTTAGTTTTCTGTCGTAAAATTTGTTTTTAAATAATCACGTAAAAGCTATAATTCTCGAGTTCCACCACGTTTTCCGAGTGGCTAAAAGGGGGGAAGAAGAAGAAAGGGAGAACCATGGCACGACGCCCGGACACTCCCGAAATATTCCTCGACAATGTCTCGCCACATAGATCGGATCCGGGGCACCCTAATCGCAACGGAGGCCTTTTAAATCCTCATGCCCGCTTACACGTGAATCAAAACGGCGACAGATTGAATCAGAGAGCGTTCTCGGTGGACGCTTTAAACGAAAACCGATCAATACATTTAGCCCAACAGGCGTTCGACAATTATCACCAAGCGAATCAAATGTTGCAAAATTTCGACGTTCAATGGCCGACTAATTTAAATACGCATCCGGTTATGCAACAAGACCCACGTCAATTTTCGCAACAAAACACGCGTTTTCAGCGCAACGAAGGCTTCGGAGCGGCCGGTATGGATCAAACGATCAAGGAGGAAAACCTCCCTAACCGCCCCGCTCCACCGCCTCCAGGCGATCTCGAGATGGTCTCGAATTTCCGCCGAATGAACTTACGTTCCGATAACGATTGGCTCATGAAAGCGCTCTATCCGATACCAAGTTTCGACGGAACAAATATACCGATCGAAGAATTTATATCCGATGTGCAATACGCTATGTCCACGCTGGACGTCGGCGATTTCGTCAAGTTCCGTTATTTGCTATTCAACAAATTAAGGGGCGACGCCCGTCGTCAAACTCACCCGAAGAGAACGGTTTACAATTCAGTACAAGAGATCCTAGACGATCTAGAAAATCTTTATTCGTACAAGAAAGACGAACTCTCGCTCCAGGTGGAATTGACTAATATTGCACATGGAACCAATGAACCATTGAACGATTACGCTGCCCGCGTTAAACGGATCACCGAGCGGCTGCATCGCTGCGCCGCCCAGGGTCCCGATCGATCAAACGACGTAATCGAATCACTGCAAGCAGGCCACACGAAAAATGCCATAAGTAGATTCGTAAAAGGGTTGCATGAGTGCATAAGCGACGCAGTCTTGATGCGAGACCCTAAGTCGATCGAGCAAGCAATATCCTACGCCCAAGAGGCGCAAGAAATCCACGAAGATCGCGAAAACGTCCGAGAAAACCGCGCTAAATATGACCTCAAAAATTCAAAGAAAAATAAAATAGTTGAAGAAAAAGCGACTGTAGACGGACGCGAATACCGAGCGAACGTTAAAACAACGACTCGCCCCAGTCGAAGCCGCGAAAGGGAAGGGTCGCGTTCAAGAGGAACTCGCGAAGACAATTCACGTTCGCTCCCTCGCTCGAACTCCCGTTCACACTCTCGATCGCGTTCTCGCTCTCACGTAGAAGTACACTACGCAGACTCGAAAGAAATAACGCTGTTCTGCACATATTGCCAAGGCGACACTCACACAATAGAGAATTGTTGGAGACTCCAAAATCGTCGTTACTACGAAGAGCTCGAACGTAGGGGTAAGGGGGACAAAGATGAAACGCGCCCGCGAAGGCACAGTCGCGATTCAGGCCGAAGAAGTCGCCAGTCGAGTAGCGACTCAGAATATCGAAAGAAAAATCGATCTCGCGATTACTCGCGAGAAAACTATTATAAAAAACAGTCTGGAGAACGAAACCGATCTCACGATAGACAACGATCAAATTCTCGCGATAGACGATCCGATTCTCGCGAAAATAGAAACGAGTCAAAATCGAAAGACAAACATCGCTCGCGTCGCGAAAACGGACGCGACGAGTCAAAAAAATACTCTGACTCGAAAAACAAGAAGAATGAAAAGAAACTTCGCTTTTCTTCCTCGGACTCGAGCGATTCCGAGGACCATTTAGAGTCGAAAAAATCGAGTAAACACAAGAACAAAACTCGCAGTGCCTCTCGAGACAGCAGAAGCTCACGCGACTCACGATCGTCAAAAAGGAGCAGAGATAGCTCGAACAATCGTGGCCGCACGTCAGACTCTTCGTGCGCGAGCCAAAAATCAAGCTCGGAGAATTTAAACTCCAAGGGGGCTCGACGAAGCGCGACGCCGAGCGCCAACGAACAAGCGCCGAAAGAGCAGAAATCCGTCAGGCTAATTTATCGGAGTTGTCGCACAGGCCAGATAGCGTCGTCCGACTCGGATGCGTAAGCTTGAGGGGAGGCGAAGGGACGTTCTACGTGGATAATGGATCGGACATCTCTGTGATAAAACGACGATTCCTCCTACCCGGTATCAAATTTAATCGTAAATTAAAATACGAGATAAACGGAGTAACGGAGGGTACAACCCGCTCGTTGGGCTCAATCGAGCTGTGCGTAAACAATCTAGTAGGTGAATTTCAGGTCGTCGCGAACGTCTTCAGGATAGCCGAAGACGGAATTATTGGCCGTGATTTCTTCAGAAAACACAAAGCCAGTATAAATTATAACGAGGGCGGAATATGCATCCCGAAACCTTATCAGATAATCCCATTCGTCGAAACAGAGGTGATCATCCTTCCCGCGAGAACACAAAGACTGATGAAAATCAGAATCACGAACGATCTACAAGAAGGTTATACCGGAAAAATCAAATTCGGAAAAGGAATTTTCTGCGGAAACGCAATAGTTAATAACCGCGGCGGGTTCGCGTATTTATTCGCAATAAATACCACAAACGAGGAAATAGGGCTCATCGTGCCGGAAGTAGAACTAATACCGTTCGAAGAATACGTCGAAGCCGAAACGGACGAGTCAACGGCTCACGAAAAAGCACGGATAGCCCGAGTCGAAGCAAACCCGGAGGAAAGAGCAGAAAAACTACTCTCATTACTACGCTTAGACCACCTCACACGGGAAGAACGCGAACACGTGTCCGCGCTTATAAAAGAAAATTCGGGAATTTTTCATCTACCCGACGAAGACCTTGTATCAATACGAAACAGTACCGATTTCTACAAAACATGAAGGAAGAGATAAACTCTCAGGTGAACGATATGCTAAAGAAAGATATCATTCAGCCTTCAGCCTCACCGTTCAACTCACCGATCTGGATCGTACCGAAAAAGGCGGATTCCAAAGGAAAAAAACGTTGGAGATTGGTAGTGGATTTTCGGAAATTAAACGAGAAAACGGTCAAAGACGCGTATCCGCTACCGAACATAACAGATATCCTAGACCAACTGGGCAATGCGCGATATTTTTCGGTCTTCGACCTTGTCTCAGGATTCCACCAAATCCCAATGGAGCCGTCGGATCAACAAAAAACAGCGTTTTCCACACCTCATGGCCACTTCGGGTTTAATCGAATGCCATTTGGCCTGAAAAATGCTCCAGCTACCTTCCAGCGACTCATGGACCAAGTACTATCCGGTCTGCAGGGTAACGAGATGTTCGTTCATCTCGACGACATCGTTATTTATGCTAATTCGTTGGAAGAACATAGGAAAAAATTCAAAAGATTAGCAAAACGGCTCACAAAAGCGAGGCTGTCGTTGCAGCCCGACAAATGCGAGTTTCTTCGGCCAGAAGTCGTGTACCTCGGTCACATCATTGGACGCGAAGGCGTGAGACCAAATCCTCAGAAGCTCAGAGCCGTAAAAGAATTTCCGATCCCAAAAAACGTAAGGAATATCAAACAAATTTTGGGACTCGTCGGATATTATCGACGATTTATCGAAAATTTCGCACTCATCGCGAAACCTTTGACGACTCTGCTCAAGAAAAGCGTGCCTTTCGAATGGAAGGACGAGCAACAAAAGGCTTTCGAGGAATTACGCGATAAATTGTGCGAAGAGCCTATATTACAATATCCGGACTACACGAAACCGTTCATCGTTACCACCGATGCGTCAG
Source organism: Ischnus inquisitorius (assembly GCA_963924025.1). Classification (NCBI taxonomy): domain Eukaryota; kingdom Metazoa; phylum Arthropoda; class Insecta; order Hymenoptera; family Ichneumonidae; genus Ischnus; species Ischnus inquisitorius. Next base: position 20,210,359 of record OZ001244.1, read on the forward strand.
ATTACGCGCTTGGTGCCGTTCTTAGTCAAGGCGAAGTAGGCAAGAATCTCCCGATAGCCTATTTATCGAAAACGCTGTCCGAAACGCAAACTCGATACGATGCAACGAAGAAAGAAATGCTCGCAATAATCTACGCGTTGGTACACTTCCGATCTTACATGTACGGAAGAAAATTCACGCTCGTGACAGATAACAAACCACTCACCTGGATCAAGAAACTGAGCGATCCGAGTTTGCAGCTTCGCCGGTGGGCCGAGATCCTTGACGGATGTGACTACGAAATAAAGCACAAACCGGGGAGGGTCAACACAAACGCCGACGCTTTGTCGCGAAACCCGGTCGACGAACCACCGTTACGTTCTGCCATCGTTCGTCCATTGTGTGCGAGGAAACGAACACACGCCAACGACGAAGACGATGAAGAACCACCGCAAAGAAAAAAATCACGAATGACTCCTCCCGACGAACTTCCGACGAGATACGACAACAAAAATCCCACAGGGAAAAATCGTAAAAGAAATTACGAATCATCAGACTCGCAAGACGAAGTTCGAGCATCCGAACCTCAGAAAAAGCGAAAAGAAAACACCGATCTTTGGTGAGACAGTGAAGGAACCGAATGGTACTCACGATCACCGTTGTCGAGCGAGCAAGAGCCGATAAGCGACTCTGACGAATCTGAGCCAGAAGATACCGAATTATCAAACGAACAACAAGTTACTCCATCGTTTGCACAGGAAACAAATAGCTGCTTGCAAACGACTGGGGAGGAGGAACGACGAGTAACTGATCCGGCAGGCTCATTGTACGAACCCTCGGACGAAGAGGAAACGTTCGACTCGCAAACAGACACGGAAATCGATGAAAATTTAACGATGATCGATATTCAACTTCCTAGTACGTCCACATCGAGAGACAGGCAAAATCCACCACCCGAGGATCCGAACAACGAAGAAAATCCGGAAGAAAATCCGGTGAAAATCGTGAACCAGCACGTTGCTGAAGAGAAGGGATGCGTTGCATATTGGGCATCCGCAGACAAACAAATAGTGTCGCAGGCCACCAGAGTGCTCATCGAGAAACAATGATTGAACTGGGAAGAAATAATCGACGACCCAGTAGCACCAGGAGAAGTAATTATGCGGAAAAAGGGGGATTTATTTTCCTTCGGCCTAGTGTACAGTACTACTTTCTCCAGGCCTCTCGATCCCGACGTTATAATCCCGTGCCTGGAAACGCTGAGAGAGCTGATGCGACGACACGATGTCAAGATCCTTCGTATCTCTCTCGATAACGGATCGTTCAACGATATGGAACGCAGATAGCTCGTAGAGCAATTTAACACGATTTTCCGCGGTACCGAAATGCAGATCTTCATTTGTAATAAGTACATAATCGTACCCGACACGGAAGATAGAAAAAAGGTAATAGAAGAGCATCACAGTTCAACTATCGGAGGTGTTACGTGCGGAGGCGTCTCGTACGGACACACGCTAACCCTCACGAGAATCGCGAGGTTTATTTTTATTATTGGCTCCGTTCTCTAACTCCGTCCTCTACAGGCACGGTCCTTTTAAATCACGAGGATTGGGTTTTTATGCAGGAGTCGAAATTATAAGAATTTGAGTTCCCTTGGAACATGAATTATATATTGTGTTGTACCGCCGGAGCCCGGGTGATGAGTCCGTGCTCGGCGGGTGAGATATTATCTCCGAAGATTTTGGGATGTTACCAGTAAGGGGTTAGAACCCCAGTGAGGACTACAACTCGTATTCACAATAACAATTTATTGACGAAATAGAAAACAGAGTAGCAATCAATTTCACTTTACAATTCGCCTCTTTTGCACACAACTTTACAAAGTTACTTCACAAGTCAACTTTAAGACTTAATTCCGCAACTCGGGATCCAGGTCCGACCCTCACCCGCCAGTGCCTCTTAATACGTTCCCTTGCCCGGAACACTCTATGTTACCTTTTGGATTCCAATACCGAATTCCTGGGACCAGACGCACAGTTTCTCGAGTCAAACTAGACTGTCGAATGCTCGCTCGCGTATCATTATATATCGAGCGAGAGCATCAGCATTATTTATTAGACAAAACATTATTTCTTAAAACTCCACTTTTCATTATTTACTGTTTATTTTCCGTCGCTCCAGATTCCGTACGTCCACGGAATGTTGAGGCTCCGCGCTACTTAAACTGCTGATGCGCTGCTCTACTTATCCGCGATCGGGAATCGCTCGATGCGTCGATTGCCCAATCGCCCGCGCTGCGCTCGATTTCGGTAATTGTGTTCGCGCTCGGCTCGCCCGCTGCTCGCATACCTCGGTTGTTGCGCAATGCATCTTGCGACAACAACCGGCGTACCCGGGGTACAACAACACCGCCAAAATTCTCGACTAATCATAGCCAGAATCAACCAGGATACCCGAACAACAGAAGAACATCAAACAACCTTCAACGCAACAGACCAACGGACGATCGAAAAGCCCAAACCCACGAACTATTCGAGCCACCCCAAATGAGCATATCTAACGTCGTATTCAAAGGAGTTTCGCTCCAAAACACTTTTAACGGGCTAATTTAAGTACACGATACACTATTCGAACAAGACACAATCACGTCAGGACATACTACGCTGTATTGCCTTCATCATAGCCGAAGCATTGGGTTGCCTCGACTATCTTTTAGGCGGGGAGGTGTTACGTCCTGCCCCTCGATCTATACACTTTCCTGAATTTATATTATCACGATTTATTCAAATCTATAAAATTATTCTCACGCAAAGGAAAGAGCCCGGCTCGTTCGACCGGATGTCGAATATCATATTTCGCAAATCCATATTCGCTCGCGACTTTACTCAAAACGGAATAACTTCTTTCATCTCTCTCGGAACTCTAACTTTTCTGTCTCACGGCCTAATCAGCATTTTGAGTTTCCCTCATTCTGAATATACCTCCGGCTTAGCAACAGCGCGTGCCGCGCTGTATCAGCAATTTCGGCCGCCTCGCAACGGCCAGTTTCGATCACTCGATCGTCAGTCTTACTTTGAATTTTGAACTAATCGGTCTGACTCAACTTTCGAGCGGGTACTTTCCTCCGCGATTAAGATATATTTAATTAGCATTATAATTTAGAGTCTCTTGCAAATCACACACACACACAAACTATCGCGAATTATTTTTCATATTCGTAATTTCCATTTGACGAATAAACGCAATTTATATAACTCAAAAACGGGATCTTTTGATCTTATTCGAGAGACGAACCCTACATTTTTGTACTTCCGGATTTACGTTATCGAGTCGAGAGCGCGCCGCTTAGACTTCCGTTCAAGTCGACGCGTTCGCCGATACGACTCCGAGACGTAACATCGAGAAATAATCGAGAGCCAGAATTTCAACGAAGTCGGAATTTAATTCAACATCGAGGAATGTTGCGAGAGCGTAAATCACTTTGGCATCGAAAATTAATTCAACGGCGCAAGGCAATTCATACGAGATCCTGTTCCAACGAGAGCTTGTGAAGAATATATGTTCTCAATCGGGAGCATCTCCGTTCGACCGTTCACGGCGAGAAATACCCGAAGGGGAAATATCCGAATTCGGTAGTCGGAAGCATGAACGGTGAGGAAAGGGGCTCCTCGAAACTCAAAATTGTTTTTCACAATTCGAGACCCTTCGCGATAACGGCTAAGGCATGGTAACGGCATCTCCCCACCACTTCAACGCGTGAGACGCGCGAGCGTCGGGTTGAGAAAAATTCGGCAATTTCGAAATATTACGAAAATTGCCGAAATCATGTCTTCGTGGCCTTTCGAGAGCTTGATCTGCACCAAAAAAAATTATACAAATTTTTCAAGGATCCAGGAACTGACGATCCGCAAACGAAAAAAAAAAAAAATGTTTAATGTTCGTTCTTGTCATCGAAAACGAGTGGGTTCGTCCGAACATCCACAACGGTAGAGTGTCAAATCAATGACGCGAGAACAGTAAGAAAAAAAACTACTTTATTTCATCGCATCAAGATCGGAATCGATCGAAGCAACAAAAATAAGCCACTTGTTGGTGGGCTCCGCCCCCAAACCCTCGAAAAATGTCCCTGCGGGACATTTTTTAAGGCACTCACAGGGGTACACGTCGCGCTGCGCGCTCCGTTTTGAACTTAAATGCACGTCGCGCTACGCGCTCCGATACGAACTTGTAGGGTGAAAAAGCCAGTAAAGGGACGGTTTGCATAAGAGTACATGTATTTGAAGCGTTTATACGCTAATTTTTTTCGTCTGCTTCACCAAATATTTTTCAAATTCCAAATATTTTTACCCCTTTTTACAAATTTTTCGAATAATTCGTCTGGAAGTCTCCGAAAGGCCTTACATAATAAAATGCGATTCTAAGATTTCAAACGGTTCATTTCGTTTCCGATATCACGTGGAATTAGTCCGTCATCGTTTCGTCCAGGAGCCAGTGATGCCAGACTGGCGGGAGAATTCCCGCATGCGGGACTTTTTTACCCCCACTCCGACGCTGGCGGGACAAAAATATCCCGCCAGCTACCCGTGCGCTATTCGCTCGAGCGCGCGTAAGCCACGCCCCGTCTCTCCCGCGCCCCGCGCCCGCCTACCGACCGAGTGACGTCACGAGACATGTCGAGACATGCTCACCTCGCGCCCGGGTGACGTCACAAGGAATGAGACCGGCGCCGTCGCCTCGCGCTAGCGTGACGTCACAAGGCGACAGCATACGTTGGCGTGCCCTGATTGAACCCCAAATGATTGAAAAATGCAACGAACAAATTTTCGATCATTGTTCGTTGCATTTTTCAATCGTTGGGCACTATTTAAAAAAAAAATTGCTTAGAAAAAAAAAAAAAAATTGTGGGATCGAACCAATGTTCTTTCGACCATGAATCTGCCGCTCTGGCGATGAGCTATCGCCACTCTTAGTATAAATATTAATCGGATAAACTTGTACGGAAATTAAAATGCGGAATAAAATTTTTTTTTGTGCCTGAGTTATTAAAACAGTTGAACGGTTAATTAAACATTATTCGTTCAACTGTTTTAATCGCTCAGGCACAAAAAAAAAAATGTTTTTTCCTGTAAAAAAAAAAAACGGAAAAAAAACTGGGATCGATCTGACGATCACTTGACTACGAGCCTCTGCCCCTGCCACTGCGCTAGCATTACTCATGATAATTAATGCATCTTTATATATTTAGTATGGCCCACGATTAAGAAATTGAGGGAATAAAATTGTTTTTCAATGGCTCGATGGATTTTTTTTTTTTTTGTTCAAAACAAACAGCATTTTATCGTTCAAAACAAACAACGTTTTATGGTGCAATATTCTAAATTGCACAAAAAAAAAAAAGTGCACACGCACCCGGAATTGAACCACTTTGCTCTTGTGATTTCTCGCGTCCGCGTGTTCGTTCAATCGCGCATGGTCAGTAGCTTAGTTCTTGCAGTCGCCCGCCGGGTGTCGCCACGCATTATTGTAGTTTGCCGGTCTACATTCGAATCGTTCTGTGTCGGCCATTTGTTTATTCGCAATGTATTAAGAATCGAGCTTCGATCGTAGTCGCGTCGCGTATAACAAAAATCGTTCAATATCGTACGAAATAATTTATTGGATCGGGCGGGATAATGGATCCGACAAATCCAATTCCAGGGACGAGCTCTCGAGACGACGACGGTGAACCCCCGGCAAAACGCGTGAGAAAAAAACTTTTTTCCGATTCTTGGCTTCGAGTACCAGAGTTCGCGGGCTGGCTGCAAGCAGTAAAAGATGAGCCGTCGAAGGCATTTTGCATTTGTTGCCAAAAAAAAATCGCGTGCGGTAAAAGCGAGATAGAAAAACACGCCAAGACCGCGACACACGTTCGAAAACGCGCGCTTGCCACTGCGGATGAGGAGGCTGCTGCTGTGCACACCCGCGACGCCGAGGGCCATAAGGCAGCGGTGAAATCCGCCGAGATAAAACTTTCAGCTTTTTATGCAGAACACAATGTAGGCATACAAACAGTCGAGCATTTGATACCGGTGATTAAAGATATTTTCAAGGACTCTCGGATCGCACAGGCCGTGACGCTCGGCCGGACAAAGTGTTCGAAAATTATCGAGAACTGTCTCGGCGCAAGAGAACAAGAAAAAATCGTAGAGATTTTAAAAGTCCAAAAGTTTTCCGTGCTCGTCGACGAGAGCACTGACATTACCGACACGAAAACCCTGTGCGTGCTCGTTCAATTCGTTTCGCCTCAAACCAAGCTGGTTGTTACTGAACTTTTAGAGTTAGTAGAATTAGACGCGCGAGACGGTTCAGCTGAAAAAATATATGCCGCGTTCAACTCTTGCCTCGAGTCGAAAGGGGTCCCCATTGCTAACCTTGTCGGTCTGGCATGCGACAACGCATCGGTAATGACGGGGATACATAATTCGTTCATGACTCGCTTAAGAAAAGATGCCCCGGGGCTCGTCGTACTAAATTGCATTTGCCATTCGCCGGTCTTAATCGCGAGTAAAGCTTGCCACTGTTTGCCACGCTCGTGTGAAGAAATAATTCGAAGCATTGGTACGTACGTGTCCGGCAGTGCAAAACGCAGTGCGATACTTCGAGAGTTCCAAGAACTTTTGGATCTAGAGACGCGAAAGATTTTAAAGCCATCCGACACGCGATGGCTGTCGATGCAGAAATGCGTCACCAGGCTTCTTGAGAACTGGGACGCTTTGACGAATTACTTCACTTACGCCGCGAAGAAAGACAAACTCAAATCGGCGGAAAAGATCGTAACGGAAATGAATAATGAGACAACAAAGGCTTACATGCTTTTTCTCAAGTATGCGCTTAACTTTTTCAACGCGTTTAACGCTCTCTTTCAAGCCAGAAAAGTGCTCATCCACAAACTAGCAGAAAGCAGCAGGCTTCTCATCTCGCAGTTCGGCGGTAATTTCTTAAAACCGGACGTAATTAACGATCTGGCTTCGGGTACCTTGAACCCTTCCGAACCGCGTAATTTCGTGCCCCTCGAAGAAGTCATTCTCGGTCCCGAATGTGACCAATTGCTACAAGCGATTCCTCCGTTCGACGTGCAAACAATACGACAAGCTTGTTTGCAGTTCTACGTTACGGCTGTGACGGAGATGCAGAAGCGACTTCCCCTGAAGCCTTCTTTTCTTGACGATTTGCGATTTTTGGACCCGAATATCGCTCTTGACCTTGCGAACAGAGGAAGCATTAGAGATTTGTCTGCTATTGCTACGCGCTTCGGAGAGTTCGACCTCACAAAATTAGCATTCGAGTGGAACTCTTTGCCCTCAGCTTTTAACGATGATAAGAAAAGACATCTCCTTACTCTCGACGTAGATGCGTTTTGGAAAGAAATTTCTCAAGCACAGACTTTCTTGGACGAAAAAATGTTTGCTACTCTAGAGCAATTAGTTGATATCGTTTTGTCGCTTCCCCACTCGAATGCAGAGGCCGAACGCATATTCTCCATCGTTACCGACGTAAAAACGAAAAAGCGAAATAAGATAGGCCAGAAGTGCCTCAATGCCATCTGCCTAGTAAGATCGGCCTTTCAGAATGCTGGAGTAGATTGTAGAAGCTTTGAAGTAGATGCTCAACACTTGGAGCTTCATAATAGTGCGAATTTATATTCGGCACAAGAGTCTAACGTAGAGTAAACAAGCTTGTTTCTTTACGTTGTGCGCACGTCTCACACTACGATCCAAGCTCTAACCTCGAGTCAATTAAATCAGTATTCAGGTACATCGGGTACATAAAATCGCCGCGCTAAATAATCAAAGATAAATTAATCGAGCGCTTTAGACAAAAATTTAATGCGCAATCGGATTTATAATTATCGTGCTTCATGACAAAAACTGAAATTAATCGGAAGCATTAAAAAAATTGTAAATAAATAATCAAGTACATCGGGTACATAAAACCAACGCGCTAAATAATCATAAATAAATTCATCGAGCGCTTTAGACAAAAATGTAATTAATAATCGGATTCATAATTAGCGTGCTTCGTAACAAGAACTAAAATCAATCGGAGCCATTAAAACGAAATTGTAAATAAATAATCAGATACATCGGGTACACGTGATCGCGAAAAATAATCAATAGTATAAATAATCGAAGGCGTCAATTAAAAAAAAAGGCGAAACTTCCGGTGCCGATTCGCGGTCGCGATTGTTTTTTTTTTACTTATTTATTCATAGATTTGTTAATTTATTTATTCATTTGTTGATGATCATAGACATTTAATTAGAGTTTATTAAATTATTTGTACTTATATTTTATTCATATTGTTGCTCTTAATTCGTCCCGGAAATAAGAGACTATCGTTGGTGGGAGGGAGTGGGGTCTTTGCTTTGTCACAATTCGCTTTGCGATACCGACAAAGTAACGACCCCACGGGCGGGTCCTTTTGCAGCGACCTCCACGTGGTAGGACCTGGGAAATTAATGCTCCATCGCGATTTTTTTTCACTTTTTAATTAATTTTTATGCACGTATTCGTACAAGATTCCATTGAGACGTGGATAATAAAAAGTTGTGATGCAGCGTTAATTTGCTAACGGCTGCACGATTGTATGTGACTAAAATTTGAAGAAATAGCCGAATGATTTGTTTTAGCCACTGTGACGAGGCACGATACCGTGCTCGCATATCCACGCGCGCGAGAGTCTAGCGAGGTCGCGCAACGTCGCACAACCGTCACGCCGGGCCGAAATATTAAGAGAATATTCGTCGATACTGCCGAAGGGCTCGTTATTCGTAATTTACAGAGAGAACGAGAGGATTCGGCAACGACGCGAGTCCCGCAGAGGGAGAGCCAACGACGACGGTACGCACGAGGCGTCATGCGAGAGATCGAGAGAGCGACCCCCGCCCCGGGACGCCCGAGCGTGGCCCGCGACGAGAAAGAAGACACTCTCGCGCCGGGCGTAGGCAGGATAGGCCGTTTAGACTAAGCTGCGACACATTATATTGTAAAAGTAGAGTTTGAGTTGTATTGAGAAGTGAAGCGGCGAATTACGCGAATTCGCATACTCTCGACGAGGTCGAGGAGCATCGGCGAAATCTCCGAGACGTGGAGATACGAGGGCTCGAGCCACATTCCCGGGACTGCGTGGAAAGGATTGTCGAAGGTAGGCGCACGTGGTGCCCGATTCTTTCTCATTGTAAAACACGCGGTTGCCGTCCGTGGCTTCCCCGTTTCCGTCTCGTTGCCGAGATACTGTGTGATCGCTCGAGCGAAGCTCGAGGCGATCCCGCGTCGATTATTCGCGTAGTAGTAAATAAATTCGCTGCGAGCCTTCGCGTAGATAAACTTTTGTCCAATTTACTGAATTGTTGAATAAAAGCCGATATTATTTGTCACTCTTTTTAACTGACGGTCTCGAGCGCAACGCTCAGTTATTTCTGTGTGTGTGTGAATTTGTCAAATTGCCCCGAACTGCACCCCTAGCTAGCCGTCAAGGAGAGGAAGAACGGAGAGTACGAACGACCCCGAGGTAACACGGGTTGATATTGTTACCTGGCGCCCAAGTGGTAAGTTACGACGGAGGGAAAATATACAGGGCGTCATTATAATGTATCGCGGCGTCCGAGCAATTTTTAGTCGAAATTTTAATTGCAAGGACCCGTTACAATTTTGGCGCCCAACGTGGGGCATGGCGCATAAAATTTCGATCGAGTCAGTGGTGGAAAAATCTCGAGGACAGTAGTGCGGATAACTGTCTCGAGAACTCTCGAAATTTCGGTGTGCGCGAGAGTCAAAGACAATCGGGTCGAGCTCGAGCTTCGAGAGCGCGCGCGAAGTAAACAAACAGTGCGCGAAAAGACGCTTCGAAGCTCGTTCGAAGAGATTGAACGAGAATACACGGCGAACGAAATATTCACGAGAAAATATTTTCGTGTCGCTCAACCGCGGGTTAGAGCTTGGATTCTCACGAAAGCAGTGCGCGTGTGATACGATATTCGGGTAAGCGGTTACCATATCGTCGAGTCGCGATCGTGCTTGAGGAGTGAGAGAGAGAGACAGACCGCGTGGTATCGGGACGCTCAACCGTGACTTCGCTCGACGCGCGAGCTGGGACAGTTCGCGAACGTGTAGCGAAGAAAGGAACGATTGTCGGTAGAATAATTTCGCGAAAAATCGAAGATCAATTTCGCGGAGCCGCGAAAAATAATTGAACATTCGAAAAAATAATTTTCGTGAAATTAACGCTCGAGCGATAGATCGGATAGTACGCGACATTCGGGTAAACGTGTTACCGTGTCGCTCGATCTCGCTCGACGCGTGAGAGAGACAGTAGATTGTGCGCGAAGCTCGAGTACACGCGTACCGAGCCGTACAGCCGCGATCTCGTTCGATACGCGAGAAGAAGTGACAGCGCGTGCGACGAAATTTCGCGAGACGGAATAATAGTGCGTGCGTGACGTAATTCGAAGAAAGGTTTCGCGAAGGTCGGAAAATTATTTCGCGGTTGCTTGAAAAATATTTCGCGTTCGTTTAAATACAATTTCGCGTTCGCTCGAAAAATTTCGCGATCGCTAGAAATAATTCGGAACTATTTGAAAAAAAATATTTCGTGATTCGGAAGATGGCGCGCGGCCACACGAATAAATCATCTCGCGGTCGTTCGAAAAAAATAAATCGCGGCCGTTCGAAGAAAAATCGCGCGAGTGAGATAAAAATCGTTGAACACTCGGTAACGACGACGAAAGTCGAGCTGGTCGATTGCGGGGTCGGGAATGAAGAATTCGATGCGACACTCGCGATGCCACACGAGGATCAACGAAGTGAGAACGGTTCGATACCGGACAGTGAGACCGACTCGAGGATGGACTGTGCGGAAAATGAGATGACCTACACGGACCTTCAAGGATTGACAGACGAAGAAGTCTGTGAGGCATATCGATTCATCTTCGGGGGTCTAGCGAAGGCAACGATTGTCGAGAGTGACCAACGGCGAGCGCGAACAAACAGTTTGACGCTTGAGTCGAGTCACGGAGGTTCGAGACCGGTGAGCCCGGTCAACGATACGCACGAGGCCGTACCCGAAGAGCAACAAGGTCATTCGGAGGACGCCGCTCGATGCGAAATGGATACCTCATCGACAGGACGGCCAACTCACGACGGACGGACACTCTCTGAACAGGATTGCGAAGAAAATGAAAACGACGGTTACGTACCCGACAGCGAGCTGAGCGATGAGCGACACCTGCGCGATGCCTCGCGAAAAGTCCAGGAGGACGATCCAGAGGGGACGCGAGACGGTGTTGTGAATCGCCGAGAAATCGGTACACCAACGACGTACTTCGCAATCAGGCCATCAACGAGGGAGATCGGGACCCAGACCGATAGCGAGATGAGCCAGGAAGTGTCAGCGAAAAGACAAAAAAAAAGAAAGCGAAGAAGAAGGAAAAAGGTCTCGAGCGAATCGGATCGGTCGGTTGGCAAAATGGCGAAGGAACCGACGACGATCGTTCGGAGAGACTCATCGAGTCGATCGAGTAGCGGTTACGCGAGTAATTTTGGACATAAAAACTCGCGAAAAATAAAATACCGCGAAGATCCTCGACGTTTGAGAGAGCAAACGCGATATATCGCCCGTAATACACGCGCATCGGACGACAGTGTGACATCAGTTAAAAGAAACGATGACGATCACAAGTTGGGATGGCGCGTGGCCGAGCATCGTTGTAAATGTCGGGGAAAACAACGAGAAGCACTCGAAGCGGTACGCTTTCAGCAAGAGGCTCGTTGCACTTCATCGAGACATCGGCGAAGACGAAGACGACGACGCAGGCGGCACAGCGGGAACATCGCGGAGAACGAGAAGAAAGAAAAGGTGAAGCTCGAGCGAAGCAACGGGAAGTGGCACGCTGAGCGACGTAAGACGACAACGCGCTTGGAGAAGCGGAGGGCTCGAGCCGAGACTCGACGCGTCCCCCTACGCTGGAATAATCGATACGCGGACAAGTACGCGAAATATCGATTGCCGGCGTACGAAATCAACGCCGTGACGTCGAACGTATACCGAACGAGCGAGTGGAAACGGAAGCGAGGGGAGCGAACGACTCACGGAGGGGTAAGCGAGGCCGAGGAAACAGAACGATCGACCACCCCACCGCGCTCGTACGCTCGAGCCGTCGCGAGAAAGTCAGCGAGACCCGAGACACGGGGATCGCGAAGAGTCGAGACGCAACCACAGTCTGGTGGGGGGATAGGCCGCGTGGCATCCTCTAAGGCCCAGTCAAAATGCGTGAGGAGACCATCGCGATTTTGTTATAATTGCGGTGAGGCTGGTCACTACGCAATAGACTGCGACGCGCCTCGAGTGCAATTATGCCGAGGATGCGGCCGAAAAGAAGTTACCACCGAGACGTGTGGATGCGCCATGTCAGCACAATACTTGGAGTCGGCAAGAACACGAGGGCGCTGGGTGACACAACGACGAAGGACAACGAGCAGCGATCATCTTTCGTCAACATCCCGTCCCAAGCAAACCCCGGGTGCAGTTTCGGTAGAGAGCTCGAGCAGTAGGGAAAGCGTGAAAGAAGACGCGAGTACAACGAGCCCTCCGGGAAATAAATCGTATATTCGAGCCAAAAGAATTGTGCAAGTAGGCAAAGTTTGGTGGAGACCCGAGCCTGTTGAAGTATGGAAGGTAAACAGCTCGGAGTCGTCCGAGTCAGAGTAGAGAACGCGCGTAGCTGTCGACACAGAGGAACGCGCTCGAAGTGAGCCAATGGGCCGAGCGTTAGTACACGGAGAAAAGGGCTGCAAGAGCCATACCGCGTAGAGTAGGGTGAGGCCGAAATAAAACACGGTTGACCCGGAGTGCTCGATGCTACGAGTGGGAATGAGAGAGTGAGAAAATTATTTTTGCGCGGATCGGGAAAAGTAAAAATCAGAAAGCCCGAGAAAATAATTTTGTCGTAAAATAAAGTTGTCTGGTAGCGAGCTCGTAAGCAAAGAAAATTCGAGGTTAAAGTGTTTTCAATTTTTTTTTGTTGTTCCGAGAAAAGAGTATGATCGCGTGAACCGCGACGACACTCGAACGCTACCATGAATACGAGAGCATGCGTAGAATTATTTTTATTTGAGAAACCGGGAACGCCGGAAAAATAATTCGTTCGTTTGCAAGTTTGTGAGAGACTGATCGGAAACAATAGAACATACCGAAGGAGCGCACGAGACGGCTCGGCGTATCCTCGAGGAGACGAGATTATTTTTATTGTTATGAGATCAGTAATAGGTTTTGGTTTTGGGATACTGTGTGCTAATTGGTTATTTTTGCGGTGACGGATTCGGAGGAGTGACGGTTCGGCGACGTAGCGTGGAGAATCGTGGATCGGCGTGCGTCTACCCCGCGAGCGTAGGGTAGACAGAGCCTAGTGGGGGGATGTGACGAGGCACGATACCGTGCTCGCATATCCACGCGCGCGAGAGTCTAGCGAGGTCGCGCAACGTCGCACAACCGTCACGCCGGGCCGAAATATTAAGAGAATATTCGTCGATACTGCCGAAGGGCTCGTTATTCGTAATTTACAGAGAGAACGAGAGGATTCGGCAACGACGCGAGTCCCGCAGAGGGAGAGCCAACGACGACGGTACGCACGAGGCGTCATGCGAGAGATCGAGAGAGCGACCCCCGCCCCGGGACGCCCGAGCGTGGCCCGCGACGAGAAAGAAGACACTCTCGCGCCGGGCGTAGGCAGGATAGGCCGTTTAGACTAAGCTGCGACACATTATATTGTAAAAGTAGAGTTTGAGTTGTATTGAGAAGTGAAGCGGCGAATTACGCGAATTCGCATACTCTCGACGAGGTCGAGGAGCATCGGCGAAATCTCCGAGACGTGGAGATACGAGGGCTCGAGCCACATTCCCGGGACTGCGTGGAAAGGATTGTCGAAGGTAGGCGCACGTGGTGCCCGATTCTTTCTCATTGTAAAACACGCGGTTGCCGTCCGTGGCTTCCCCGTTTCCGTCTCGTTGCCGAGATACTGTGTGATCGCTCGAGCGAAGCTCGAGGCGATCCCGCGTCGATTATTCGCGTAGTAGTAAATAAATTCGCTGCGAGCCTTCGCGTAGATAAACTTTTGTCCAATTTACTGAATTGTTGAATAAAAGCCGATATTATTTGTCACTCTTTTTAACTGACGGTCTCGAGCGCAACGCTCAGTTATTTCTGTGTGTGTGTGAATTTGTCAAATTGCCCCGAACTGCACCCCTAGCTAGCCGTCAAGGAGAGGAAGAACGGAGAGTACGAACGACCCCGAGGTAACACGGGTTGATATTGTTACCTGGCGCCCAAGTGGTAAGTTACGACGGAGGGAAAATATACAGGGCGTCATTATAATGTAACGCGGCGTCCGAGCAATTTTTAGTCGAAATTTTAATTGCAAGGACCCGTTACACCACATACAATTTTCATTAGCTATTTGAAATGTTGGACGAAAACGTCAAGCTTTTATTTTTCGGTATTGGGTTTTTTTTAAGTTTTTCCCTCAATTGTATCAAAGTTAGAACGCCTAAAATCCATAAATACCGGAAATAAAATTGTACAAAAAGTCAAAAGTTTTATTCAATTACGCGCGCGCGCAGTACGGCAGAGAAACTCTTCGCAGAGTGAATCGTCACGCGTGACGTCACCGGCGCAGCGCGAGTGGTATGAGTGACGTCACTAGCTCGGCAGCCCGGGCGCGCGGCGCGCGGCGCGTGAGTGACGTCACTAGTTCGGCAGCCCGGGCGCGCGGCGCGCGGCGCGTGAGTGACGTCACCAGCTCGGCAGCTCGGGCGCCCGTAGCTCCGCCCAGCCGCCAGCCCGCGTCGCGTGGTGGGGGGAGCGCGGTGAGCGTGCGGGACTTTTTCGTCCGCGAGTCTGGCATCACTGCAGGAGCAACGTGCTACGCTCGAGAAACCCCAGAAAATTGATTTTTTTTCTTCTGTTTTAGTGAAATTTCGTCGATATTCATCCACGTAGGTAGAAAAAGATAACTCGAGTAAGAAATGAAATATCGTCATGGTTTTCGCGTTGCATGGAAGAGGAACTAAGACGTTACTAAAATAAAAATTTGCACCCTCTTGCGGGCCATCTAAATATTTTTACAACATTTTACAAATTTTTTGAAAAATTCATTTTAGATTATTTAGATTTTGAAGGTGATGTGAAACATATTCTCGGTGTGTCTCACTGACTCTGCCGAGTGTGGCGACTTCAGTTTTCAAACCTTCCCGCGACTGATCGAGCCTGTCAGCCATTGGGAAGCCAGATGTTTTTAGGCTTGGCGTAGTGACTGTTACTTCGAGCACACGTCTTTTTCGATTTATTGCCTTCGTAGTACATTGCCTTCAAGTTTTTATTTTATTTAAATATATTTAAATAAATAAAGATAATTCTGAAGAGCTACGGTTTCGCTTTGTTTCTTTTTTTTATGAATGTTGATGCATTCTATTTCCGGCTTCGTCGAAGTTTCAACGAAATTTTACCTGTTATTAAAATTTAAACGGTCCCGCAACAGAGTATCAGCGTTGTGGCGCGTGCGCATTGCTGGTGGTGTCTGCTATGGAATTTTCGTTGGCTATCAAAGTTCAACCGATAGTTCGATATGGAAAACAAATATACTATCGCAATTTTTTACGATTTCCTTAAGCCAATTGCAGCTATCTTGGATTCTCGTTGACGTTCTTTTCTTTTTAAATGTTTATATGATAACTGATACGATAGAAATATAATAGGATAATAGGTAGGATAGGTGAATAGCTGATCGAAAAAAAAGCGGTTAAATAGAAAAAATAATTCTAATGAATTTTGAAACCCCAAAAACGAGATATTGTAGTTTCCTACGATTGGAGAGAATTTTTTTATTTTAATTTCAAATGTTCCCGTCCGCTCGCGTACTGCGTGTACCTACGTCACGACTTGTGCACACTGGATAGCGTCTGCTACGAAATCGTCGTCGGCTTCCAAAGTTTGACAGTGATAAAAGAAAAAACGATATGTACGGTTGTGATAGTTTTCAATAACATTTTTAATGTAATTTGGTAAATTGTAATTATACTGGACATTGAATACATTTTCGTTGTAAATTGATAACGAGTTTTTAAGTGGAAACGTAAAATTTCTACTTTTGTGACAGATGTAAATAATATATACTCTGATTTTATCAATACTTTGGGTGATAATATATTATTTAAGAAATAAAATGAGGACATGTTTGTGTATTCGTGGACGATATTACGTGTTTTACTTTTTAAAAAAGATTTTTCGAATGTTTTATTTAATAATGTAACGATGTAGCATCGTTACAGAGCCCTCACCGAAATCTCGACTCGAGCCCGCTACTCGTAGCTACTTAGCCAGGTAGCCTAAGTACAATAGTCCCCGCGAACCTCCCCCCCCCCCCCCCCCCCCCTCACCCCCGCGCGAGCCACAACGCCGAAGACCGAGGATCTACGTGCCTCGCCGGACGACAACCATTGCGAGAGAGCGAGAGAAAGGTAGAAGGAGATGCTCGAGCGACGGCGAAGGGAGACGCTCTCCCTTACGCCTCGCCACCGCCGAGACACCGTCGCCTCGCTACCAGCCTCTGCCGCCGCCTCCGTCGCCCGCTCTCGTCGCTCACGAATATCGAGCGACGATCCGATAGCCCAGCTGCCGCCCTCTTACGCAACGACCCGTCAATCGCTCGAGTTATCGACGGACACCGAGTATCAAACTCTCTCGCTCGCCGAGACCCCCACGGCGCTGCAGGACGAAGAACAAGGCTGAGAGAGACAGCACAAACGAGAGACAGACAGCTTCGATCGAGATCCCTCCCTGAGTGCACGTGTGCGTGAGATCGAGTGAATAATTACCAAAATTGTCAGTGTGGAAATTGTACGAGAAATCGCGGGTATTGATTTACCGATTTGCGTGCAGTTTTGCAACAGTTTGCGTGTGTTTTTCCTCGACCCCGCCCCCCGATCAACGACGATATTTGTGATAGAAGATCGAAGGAATATTTCCGAACGACTACCGCCATTACCCGGCAAGACCATAGGTAAAAGTGTGAGCACGTGGTGAGTGGCGCATAGCCGTTAATTATTCGTTCTAAGTGAGATTCCCACCCCGTAAAAATCCCAATAAATTCCCCGAAAATTCCCCGTGACATTTAGAGACCCGGAAGAGATTTGCACTGACCAACGTTAATATTTTAGAGCCGAGATATCGAACTTGCAAACCCCCTCCCTGACCCCTCTGTTCTCCCTGAGACTAGTCGACCGCGCGTGTTAAGTGTTCGAGAGAATTCCACGACTCTCGTGGAATTATTAATCGGTGTTACCCCGAGATTCGGTAACTGGCGCCCACAAATAGAGTTTCGTGTTGGATTAGAGTTTTAGTGTCGAAAACGTGTCTGACGAGTCATCCCTCCCCCGTACGCCGCCCTCCGATAATAGTCGATTATTTTCCCCCGATATTATTTTTCGCGCCCGTTTCACGCCGAATATCCCGTCGCCTCGTGGAATCGCCGCCATATTTTTCCGTCATCCATTTCCCCCTGTCTTCCTCCATTACCGAGTATTGAGTCCGGATCGTTGTCTCACGGTCACTCAATTGCGCGAAATCTTTCGCCTCGAGTCCGGATCGCTCTGCGATCACTCGTACGCGAATTTTGTCTAATTGAGTCCGGATCGCTGTTTCCCCGATCACTCAAATTACGAAGTGTTATTTTTGGTATTTTTATTTGCGCGATTTCCGTCTCACTTGCGTGAGAAAATCGACCGTGTAAATTTCCATCCCGTTTTCTTTTATCAGCTTCTTCCTTCCCCGCGTCACCGATGAACGACCGTGTTGATCGACGATTGTTATTATTTTTCATCCCGGCTTATTATTGTTATATTTTCCCCCGCGTCCCTGCGCAGCGAGTGCGTTGGCAGGATAGTTAGTAGTTGTTTTTGAGTATTGTTTTTTTGCCGCAATCGTTGATTCGGACAACGCGAACATTTATTTAAAATATTATTATTATTTTCTTTCGTATCGAATCATACGTTTTATTCAGAATTATAGTTTGTTAATTGTTCCGAAACAGTAGTTATTTTTGCCACCCGATTGTCCTGTTGTCCCTGTTGCCCCTTCGACTCGTCCTGACATAGGTGCCCGGGATTTCCATAGCTCGTTGGAAATTGCCCGTCACAATAATTAAAAATAACCTAACTTTTAGCGAATCAGAATTTTTTTCTTTCATTGTAAAATTAAAAGTTGATGTTGGAATGACTTCAAATTCGGTGTGCATAGTATTTTTGATATAATAAAATGATCCTGCAAAATAGAAGAAAGTTGGTTCGTAGAGTTCGTTATGGTCACACCATACGGACATTTGACGGGGGAAAATGAAAAATTTTCAGCAATAATTGTTTAGAAAAAATACTTAAAGGTCTTATATTGGTTTGAAAAGTGATGTGCATACTTGGTATTGTATGATAAACATTTCCTGCGAAGCAGAGCAAAATTGATTGATACCATCCAAAGTTACATTCTAATACGGACGTCCGAGAACAAAATTTCAGGGAAAAAGCTATTTTTTGTGAATCGCAAGTATTTAAAATTGACTACGCATGATGTTGGAGGTACACCAAAGTGAATGCTGAAAAAATAAAAAAATTTGGAGCATGCGCTGCGAAGAGTTTCATTGAAAGCTGTGCCTATAAGGCTTCGCAGGTCATTGCAATAGGCACTCTTTGCCTATTTTTATAGTGAGTGCCTACACACAAAACGAGAGTACAGCCAAAACTGAACGGGAACTGCTATTCTATTGTCGTGGCCCCACGTTGGGCGCCATTTGTGACCCATTTTTCTTGACTCTAAAAACGCAAAACGCTACATTCAAAACCAAAAGAGCTAAACCAAAAAAAACCGAAATCTTAGCTCAAACCGAACGGGAGCAAAACGCGAAAAACAAAACTTACGTCGGCCGTTTCCCTCGCGGGTGCGTCGGCGTCGCGGTGGGCGCCAGCTAATCTTTTATCTGCCGGTAATTAGCAAACTGGACTAATCTGGAGATCGGTGGAACAACGACCTCCGCAAAGACAAAACAAGGACGGAACACAAAGCGAGAACTTAACGGGAACTTATCGACAACTCAACGATACGAGAACAAACACCAATGCACGCACGAGAGCGAACGGTTGCGGAAATGCACGTTTCCTTGGGATGCGGGTTTTGGTAGAAGGGTCGCGATCCGAGGTCCATAGAATAGCATGTGAGATCGTAAATCGGAATCTCAAACGTCAAATATCGAGATCTATTATTTATTCGGCACAGAAGCCACGAGATCGCACAGAAGTGCAGCGGGAAGCGCTCAGCTGATCGAACAATCGAAGCGAGCAGTGAGAACAAATTTCCAAACTCGATCGGGAAATTACTAAATTGCAAAGCACACCGAAACAGTAGAAATTAGTCCAAGAATTGGCGGGATCCGCATCTTTTGATGCCACGAGAACGTACTCACGAAAACTGCACTTCGAAAACATTCTTTCGAACGCATCTCGATCACAAAATTCGGAAATAAGTCGTATCGGAATTATCACGACATTACAACACTCAATCTCACGCTGAACGCGAGCGAACGAGAAAGCGACAGGTAGTGCGGAACCCCCGAACACGAGCGAGAGCGAAGCATCGGAGTCCGCGGTAGCGAGAGTGAGACCCACGCTACACGCGACTCACGACACACACGAGACCACGTGATCGGCTGATGCCAACGATAGCGGGAGCGCGAGAAAGACCCGAGTTACCTCTAGGGCAGCTCTCGGCAGACTGCCTTGTCTACGCAAATAATCGTGTCGAATTATCATAATTATTATTTCGGGAACTTGACCGATAACTACTGCCCTCTCATCTCATACTTTATCCATTCGAGAGCCAATAATATATTGCGGTAACTGGAACAAATCGTCGCGATCGTTTTCCCCTAGTCAATGCGTGCGATAGGCATTACTCAACTTAAACGCAGCGCAAGGTGTTCCACCACCCTTGCCTGGACCGAACGATACCTCCGCCTAATCTCCACGCATTGCACCATTCTCCGAGGTGCCGGGGTTGCACCGGACTTAACCGTATTCGCACGAAAGTTCGTCGGATCTCTTCTTTATTTGGGATTTTATTTCGAACATAATCCACCAAATAAAGTCAAGAACACCGACCAAGACGGAACTGAACTGAACTGAATGTAAAATCTCGAAGAAAACTGAATAAAACTAAATCTTGACCGAACCAAACTAAACGGGATACATAAAAATGAAAATGAACACATAAACGAAACTGCATCTAAAAGAGCTGAATCGAACCGGCAGTAGAGAGAGAGAGGCAATTAAAGGGATTTATAAATCGGTATTTTCGGAATGTACTGTTTTTTGTGGTTTTTATGTCGGTGATTCGAAAAATCACGTCACAACACACATACACATTCACGTACTTACATTCCCCGGCGGGGCTTCTTTCTTTCAACTGTACAAAACGAGATTCGAAATATACTAGTCTCTACAGAGTCTTTACAGATTTATAGGTTTCACTTATAATATTTCGAATTGAATTATAACACTCTGTAACGTACTCGCGACGCCACGTTTCCCATTCTATACTCTCTTTGTAGCAGCACCGAGTGTTAATTATCGGAGATTTACTCGACCAGCATGAACACAAATCGAGGCCTGAAAACGTACACGACTTGAATTATAATACGATGGAACATGCTTGCGAAGCCATTTTCCCGACACTATGGCTACTATCTTCGTAGCAATACCGAGTTTAAGGTATCGAAGATTTACATACCTATTTGTGATGTTTATTTCTTGAAACGAAAACGCGGTACTTTAAACTTTATTCTGGAACAAAAAAAACAAAATCGAAAGCTCAAACCGAACGGGAACTGTACGCGAAACGAAACTTAACGTTACCTTCGGCCGTCCACCCTCGCAAATGCATCGATGGTCCCGGGGGCGTCAGTTCATTTTTGTATGGCCGGTATTAACGAACCGGACTAAAACTGAAGATCGGTGGAACCAGCCGATCTCCGCAGGGTTCTTTTTTTTCGCCGGAAAATACCAAATCGGACCAAACCGGAAGCCGGTGGAACGAGCCGACTTCCGCAAAGACAAAACAAACAATACAACAAAACAGGAAATGATAATTTTGTTTCGCCGGTATTATCAACCGGACTAACTTGGAGTCGGTGGTACGATCCGCCTTTCGCACGAAATTCGCGAACCAAAAGCTCGTAACGATAGCCATCGAGTGAACTCACGAGAGCACACGGTTACAGAAATGCACGGTTGCTGAGGATGCGGGTTTTGGTAGAAGGGTCGCGATCCGAGGGCGATAGAATAGCATGCGATATCAAAACTCGCAGCCTCAGACATTCATTATCGAGAACAATTACTTATTTGGCTCAGAAGCCACGAGATCGCACACAAGTGCATCGGGAAGCGCTCAGCCGATCGATCGAGGCGAGCAGCGAGAACGAATTTCTATTTGCTAACAGGAAAATTATCCAAAAGACGAACTCACCGAAACAGCAGGACAATAATGTGCGGGATCCGCATCTTTTGATGCCATGAGAACTAACTCACGAAAACTGTACCTCGAGAGCATTCTTTCAAATGCATTTCGATCACAAAATTCGGAATCATTCGTATCGGAATTATCACCAAACTGTCACACCGTACGCCGAACGCGAGCGAACAAGAGAAGTGACAGGTAGCACGAAACGCACGAACAAGAGCGAGAGCGAAGTATCGCAATCCACGATAGCGAGAGTGAGACCCACGCTACACGCAACTCACGACACTCACACGAGAACACAAGATAGGCCGAAGCCACGGTAACGGGAGCGCGAGAGAGAGTCCGAGTTTCCTCTAGGGTGGCCCTCGGCAAACTGATTTGCCGACGATCAGACGCGTAATGAGTCATTATCATTATTTCGGGGAACCTTGACCCATAGCTACTACCCAAATCAAACTAAATCAAACTATTTCACCACGAGATCTCAACGGTAGCCGATAAATGAACTATACTAGAGGCGGTAATGTACGAGGGTCATTACGATTGCTTCTCTTCGTCCAATGCGATTGATTCCTGATTGATCCCTGAGAATCTTCGGAGGAATTCTTTGATGACTAGAAAAGAGTCTACAAAAGCGTATGGGATGAGTCTCGGAACAGGAAATATCCCATATTCCGATTATACTCGATCACATACTCTTCCCCATACTATTTACCATGTTGCAACCCATACTCAATTTAATACGCTTTCCCATACTTTTTTTTTTACGCGGGCCCCTACCGACCGATCTATCTTTGATCGCTTCTGTCTAGACACTGTTACGAGCCGGGGAGAGAGAGATAGTTCCCGTGCTCTCACTCGCCGTATACTCGCTACTCTGCGAGAAGCGTAGAGTATATTTTTCTTCGTGGGCGCTTTGCTCTGTTCCTGAGAGGTCTCGAAATAAAAGTGTTAAAAAGGAATTTCGGCTGACACAAATATGAATATATATTGAATGGAAATATTTTGTTGATGATAATCGGTAGGTTACAATGATATATGGTTTCTGATATAAGTGGGAGTCGTAGTCGCTCTCAATCGTACATACTCACACGCATACACTTTCTCATACTCACAATCATTATTTCTCAGGCGGGGGTTCTTAGCTTTTACTACACACTACGAATACACTTTACCTACACATTACTCGGTTTTATGCTGTCTCTACAGAGTCCTTGGTACTTACTCTTATAACCACCCGAACTGACATTCGCTGTGAAACGGACTCGCGGGGTACGTTCCCGATACTGCCGCTACTATTTTTGTAGCAGTATCGGGCGTCGACCGACGAAAAATTACTCGAACGGCGTGAAGACAATTCGACCCATTAACTAACACGACGCGATGTACAGCACGAGGGAACACACTTTCAAGCCACGCTTCCGATACTGTGACAACTAACTTTGTGGCAGTACCGAATGTTAACTATCGAAGAATTATAGCCCTATGTGACACGCTGTCGCGGAGACCTCGAGACTGATCTAACTTTGATCACTGCTGTCTAGAGACTACCTTCTTCTCGATCTTGCGCGGATCTTCGCAACCCTCGATCGAGCAAAAGAAGAGACAGTCTCGCAGAATCAGCGTTTGCCATTCAGCAAGTTTCGAGGTACAAAGTCCACGCCACGCGCAGGGATCTTGTGATTGCTGAGCGTGCCGGAAATTTCATATCTTGCGGATCTCCGTTACTTTGAAAATGATAATAAAAGATGTACGAGGAGATACAATTTTGCAGCGCAACGCTTGACTGCAGCTGCAGTGTGAAATCACACCCCAGATGAACTCAGCGATGTGCTGTTGCTGAGGCGAGTTACGTCGCATCGTTTGGTGAATTTTCCATCGGTCCAACTAATATCCCATCGCGGTGCTCTTTATTGAGTGTCGAGGTGGGCTGGTACGTTTACTTTGAACAAATTAGGGTGCTTAAAGCAGGCTATCTTTGCCTGAATACTGTGTGCATGGAATAATGGAATAGGACCACGGTTCTATTTTGTTGGTTTTCGGAACCCCGAGGTAATGATGAATAGGGATAGAGATGGGGGCATTCGTATTGCGACGTTAGAGTTAAAATTGTTGGATCATCGCAAGATGGACAGAAGCGAAAGCAGTTGCCAAAAATGTTTTCATTATTCAAGAACGAAAGTTAGAGGTTCGAATGCGATCAGATACCACCCTAGTTCTAACCATAAACGACGCTAGCTAGCGATCCGCCGAAGTTCCTCCGATGACTCGACGGTCAGCTACCGGAAAACCAAAGCTTTTGGGTTCCCGGGGAAGTACGGTTGCAATGCTGAAACTTAAAGGAATTGATGGAAGGGTAGTACCAGGAGTGGAGCCTGCGGCTTAATTTGACTCAACACGGGAAACCTCACCAGGCCCGAACACCGGAAGGATTTCAGATTGGTAGCTCTTCCTTGATTCAGTGGGTGGTGGTGCATGGCCATTCTTAGTTGGTGGAGCGATTTGTCTGGTTAATTCCGATAACGAACAAGACTCTAGCCTGCTAAATAGGCATACTTTCTGGTATCCCCCATGGAAAAAAGGTAGGTGCGAAAATATATTTTTTGATATATCGCAAATTGTATACAAAATATATTTGAGGTATATGCCATATATCTTGTTTATAATCAAGATACATGTAACATGCATCTGGGATATACGTAAAATATATTCGACATATCGAACTCTTCGTCGATGTATACATTTTTAAATATACGAAGGATATATGCGGGGCATATTTTTGCTGTGATGCGGGTTCCATCGGGACAATCTGAAGTAATCCGGGGAGGGGAAAGTAGGAAAAATCGCGAAAATAGATGACACAGGCGTTTATCCAGCAAATGAGGGGGGAAATGATAGAAAATAAAATAATCCAAAAAGAAAACGCTGAGGCTCGATACTATGCAAGAAAAATAAAGAAGAGAAACAACAAAAGAAAAAGGATTCAAATGAACCCGAAAAAAATGAGAGAAAATGCCAACCCGAACTAAACTATCTTGAGCTAACTTGAGCAAAGAAAAATAGGAAAAATAATAAAACAATATAAAAGGAGTGATTAACGCAAAACTAGAAAAACAGAAATTTAGAAAATAACAATTAACGCGGAAAAGGTGAATAATGCAGAAATAAGAAAAATGAAGATAACGCAAAAATAAGGAAGTAAAAATAACGCAAAATCGGCAATAGGGGAGAGTTACATGGGGGGGGGGGGGGGGGGGGGGGGGGAGGGGGAGGGAGGAAATCTGGGACTACAACGGCTTTTTGGGCGCCAGCTACGAGTCGGCGTAGCTCCGTAAACGTAAAAGAAAGGAAATGTCAAATACAGTACCAAAACTTGAAAAGAAAAAATAATTAACTATGGCTGCCGGCTCGTTGGGGAAAAAGACTCTGTCTCAGGTCGGGATTCAATGGCTGTCCGATCTTGCGGCTCACCGATTAATTCCGGTACGATGTCGAGAGGGAGGGAAAGGGGAAAAAATGTACGCTTGGCGGCTTACGGGAAACAATGTAAAAATATGCGCGATATCAAAGAACACGTGAATAATACTCGCAATACAGTACGGGGGAGAAAAGGGCAAAATATATTTACGATCTTTCGCAACGCCGGGAAGGGGGAAAAACGGGACTCTCACTAAATAACCGCGCACCGCTCACACGTGTTCGCGACCTTTTCGATGGAAAAACCCTCGGACTCAATCTCGACCGATTCTCTGAGTACTCGTATTCGCTTTCCAGACGGACGGGGGTGGGGAAAATCTAGTGGAACAATCTCACACTCACTCTTTTTACAAGATATTCGTACGTTCGCAATAGACTTTTTCGTTCGCTTGTTACGGCCCAGTGCCGTAAGAATTTTTAGGATGGACGTTGATTGGCTCTCCGTGAGCTACTGCTGTTGAGCACGATTCGCTGTTGCCTTGGCGAATAGAAATTCGTTCCTAGAGTCCCGGGAAGGGTTTGATTCGGAAATTTAACGAATTATTCCGATTTAAAGTCAGAAAAATAATATGTTTATATTTCGAATTCGTTTTCATAGAATTTAAAAACGCGATACATTACACTCGGAAATCATGTTACTCTTAAAGAAATGTTATTTGTAATAGTAAAAGAATCAAGGCCTTATTTTCTCTATGAGAACGAGAGACGTATTAAGCTTGTCTTCTCCTGAACTTTATCGTTCCGCGTTTCCTCCCTGACTGCCGATATTTTCCGAAAAGGTCTCCGAAGTCAAGATTCGAGCATCCCCACTTCGGAGTCTTGCTGTATTCTATTCTGTACCCATTACCTCTCTCGTTCTCTCTTACAATACTATTCCCATCTCAGTCTCTTGTTTTTCACTTCGCGTCTCTGCTTTTTGGGGCCCACGTGAGAGCCTTCTTTTGTGCGTGCACGCGGGTTTTCTGGAAACCCTTGGCCTGGCGCCCGGCGGGTGTTATATGACACTGCCGCTCTCGCTTGTTGCTCGCAAGGGTACTTGAGAATAACCGGTACTTGAGATTAAGAAACTTGCATTTTCTAATCCTGGAATTCCAAGGAAAGTCACGTTCCTTTTCAAAAGCATTTTGGAACCGGACACTTTTTCTGTTCGGTTTTTATGAGGTGCATGTGGCTTGCCAGTCGTGTGTTGTAAAACTTATTTGTTAGGAAAACTCTTTGTATTATTGAAAGTTAGTCTGGAGTTTCTCATTTATATACCGTACTCGAAGTAAGAGCGAAAGACTGGGGTGGGAATTTCAAGCTATTTTATTATATATACTCGTTTGCTTATGATGTTACTCTATGTTTGTATTGCTATGTGTTTATTTAAAAAGGGAGGAGTGTGTCTCGCGGCTCGCTTACGTTATCATCAAGATTTGTCAAATTACTACGCGCTGTTTTATCCACGGCGAGCTATTGCGGTGTTTCTGCGGCTCGAAACACGGCGTCGGGTGAGCAGCGAACCCGCGGACGTGACACGCTCAATACACGTGCGCTCGGTTCGTGACTCGGCTCGAAAGTGATTAGCGTCGGTGATTTCCGCTTTCTTCTTACTCCTGGCACCTTGGGTGGTCTCGGTGGCGAGTGAGAGAGTCTGCGACGCGGCTTCGGTCGATAATGGAGTCGTCGGCGGGTGTGGCGTTAGAAGGCGGCGGCAGTGATGCCAGACTCGCGGACCTAAAAGTCCCGTACACTCACCACACTCCCCGACCGCGCGACGCGGGCTGGCGGCTGTGCGGAGCTAGGGGCGCCCGAGCTGTCGAGCTAGTGACGTCACGCAGGCTCCGCGCGCCGTGGGCCCGATCTACCGGGCCGACGACGTCACTCATACCACTCGCGCCGTGCCGGTGACGGCACGCGTGACGATTCACTCTGCCAAGAGTATCTCTGCCGTACTGCGCGCGCTCGTGATTGTTTTCAACTTTTGACTTTTCGTACAATTTTATTTCCGGTGTTCATGGATTTCAGCAGTTCTAACTTGGATCATATTGAATGAAAAACTTTTTAAAAACCCAATACCAAAAAAAAACTTGAAATTTTCGTGTAGTATTTAAAATATCTAATGAAAATTGTATGTGGCTAAAAAAAATCATTCGGTTATTATTTCAAATTTTAGTCACATACAATCGTGCAGCCGTTAGCAAATGACCGCTGCATCACAACTTTTTATTATCTACGTCTCAATGGAATCCTGTACTAATACGTCAATAAAATAATTTAAAGATAAAAAAAAATCGCGATGGAGCATTAATTTCCCAGGTCCTACCACGTGGAAGTCGCTGCAAAAGCACCTGCCCGTGGGGTCGTTACTTTTTTGGTATCGCAAAGCAAATTGTGACAAAGCAAAGACCCCACTCCCTCCCACCAACGATAGTCTCTTATTTCTGGGACGAATTAAGAGCAACAATACGAATAAAATATATATACAAATAATTTAATAAACTCTAATCAAATATCTATAATCATCAACAAATGAATAAATAAATGAACCAATGTATGATGTGACGTGGCGTTGGTACGCTCTCGCAGCAACGTGCTGTAGAATTTCAAAGTTTGCTATAGTTTTGGAAATATTCGTTAGAGATATTATTCCGTGGGATTCGCGGTTCGACTCGAGGTGTCACCGAGAGAGAATATAGCGAAGACGGGGGGACAGACTCGAGCGAAGGATCGAACGATCTCGAAGGTGCTCGATATTCGGCTGAGTCCCTACCCCACGGGTCAAGGGAGCCCGTGAATCGTCACGCATAGATGAGTCTGGTTTTGGCGATAGAGCGAGGAAGTGTTACGCGTGCACGGGAGCCGTGGAACCGCCGTATCGTATAGAGTCGAGAGTGTCTAGGGTGCGAGAGAGTAAGAGTGAGTACGTCGGTACCGCCGGTGCGACGAGCGACGGAAGTGTGTGTAATAAACTCCAATAACTCGCCGAGACGTTCCCGGGAGTCAGAACCGCTGAGACGAACCTGGAGAATTAATTATTGTATTTTCGGTTGTGTCCGGCAACCCGGTGTTCTCAATACTCGCGTTGACGACGAGAGAACAGGCTGAGCCTTGCCCAGTATTGTCCGCGAGGAGTTGAACTCGATACAGACTCCGATATTGTATTGAATGAGTGTGAGTGTGGAACAGTGTGTGATACGTTGAATAAAGTTTAATTTCTGTTTTATCTTTTGATCCGAGTCTACACGTGTTCTCATTCCTCATTTTGGATTGTTTGTGAATTGAAGATATTGACTGTAATTAACGCATGCCCGAACAGCACCCTGAACATTAACGGGAAATTGGTTGGAAATAAATCGAATCGAGGTAAGAACATCAAACCTTGGTAGTGAGGTACGAATACACTAACTGGCGCCTAACGAGCATACAAGAAGATACCCTTTCGCAGAGGCGAAAGGACGACAGAGCATTAGGGCGTCATTATTTGTTGTACGCGTGTGCGATTCTGGGCCGACGGCTCGGAGTGGCCCGTCACAATAATTGGCGCCCAACGTGGGGCCGGTGCGTTAATTATTCGGAAAAACTCGAATAATTACTCGAGACATTTCGCGGTAAAATCGTGTGGAACGTGCGCGAAATAAAAATAGTTCCGGACAGTAAAGACATTCAGCCGAGCTGGAGTTCGAGCCTCGAGCGTCCGCGGGTGGAAATACAAAACATCAACAGTGATAGCTTAATTTTCCTCGTCGAGCGAAGAATATTCCTGAGGTGAAATATTTTCGCGCCGAGAGAAAATCAGCCTCGAGGATAGTCTAGTGTGTGTCGAACTATCTCGAGAATTCTCGAAGGTTTCGAACGTGGTAAAGGACAAAGAGCGTTTCGCGACCGAGTCGAGAGCCGCGCGAGTGACCGCGACGTAAACATTCGACAGTACCGGAATTGTAAACACGCCGCGTAGACACCGCGCTGGGCCGTCTCAGAGTAGCGATAAATTTTAACAGTACGAAATTTTTCGCCGGTGAATATTTCAGTGATACTCAACCACCGAGACGACTCGTGTGTCACGAAATTGAACATTTGAGAACAGTCGTACGCGAGGAATTGTCTTGAGATTTCTCGACGCTGCGTGTGAAGATAAAAGGACGATATAGAGCTTGAGCTTCGAGCCCCGCGCGCGAAAAGGTAAACAAAGTCCTGCGTGGCTTGTAAGAATCGAAGCTCGCTCGACGAACGCGAGTGACCGTGAGAATTAAATCGGGAAAAATAAAAGATCTCGAACGGTATCCTCGTAAAGTAGAGTTCGTAATATCGAGGAATGAAGCCTCACGTGTTAACGAAAAATTCGCGTTAACTTCGGAAAAGCAAATAGTCGCGATAACGTTAAGATACTTTCGTAACAAGAATAATTCCGTGAGTGCTCGATTAATAAATCGCGTTTTTGTTGAGTCATAGGATTGCGTGATTTTGATAAATGAAATAGTAATTTACTGAGCATTCGGTATATCGTGTGCCAACGATGACTAAAGGTGCAGATTGCGATAGATCGCCTTCCGAATACACCGACGCGGAAAAGGACGAGATGGACTCGTCGAGTGCGCGAGTGGGTTCACCAAAGTGGAGACGACGGATCATGGAATCGTTAGCGTGGATGGACATCACGCCCGACTACGCATTCCGAGCATTGTTATCCAACGTGAACAACAGTGGGACGTCCCAAGAAATTCGGGACCGATACATCCGACTGCAACTCCGCGAGAACGGTGATCGCGAGGTCATGTGGACGGCTTCAGACGAGCAACCCCAGGAGAGGATACCGGAGACACCGCAAGAGACGGTAGACTCTGGCGTCGACGTAATGACCGAGCGTGACGACGCATCAATCAGCAGACCGAGTTGCAAAGATCAGCTAATGAACGACGGACGTGAAGAGTTCCGCGCGCCGAGCGAGCACGTGACGTCGCAACGAGGTAAGGCCCCGAGAAGAGTCCTGGAGGACGACCCAGGGGGTATGCCAACCGTAGCAGACGACCGTGTCACGCCACACAGTGGTCGAAGTTCAACGCCGAGCGATCGCGAAAACGACACACGACCCGACAGCAACGCCTCCACGGACAGCAAACGGAAACGAAGGAGGCGACGGCGTCGGAAGAAGAAGAATACTCCTCGACAGGCGAATTCGAGCGAGGGTAAGAGACACGAGTCATCGCGAAGTAGAACAGAATCCTCCGGCAATCGTGACCGCTCAGGAAAAACATCGACGTCGAGTTCGAGTAAAAGTGTGAATTGTGCGCGATGCGAACGAAACGAACGGCGACAGAGGGCCAAAGACATCGCGCGCAATGAGAAAAATGTTTGGAAAGATCGAATAAGCCCTCGATCATTCGGCGAACTGATGGCAGAAATTAAGCGTTTGGTGCATCAGTGGGTTCGAGGTGAAGCTCGACGCTCGCCGCCGGATCGAGGAAAGCCCTGTGCCAACGACTCAGTGCGGAAGGGTCAGCATCGACGATCGCCGCAGTCCGACACACCGCACGAGGCGAAGAAGTCGGTACAGCGATTGGCAGATCGTGCTTCGCGAGGGAAGAGCGAGAGAGTGGTAAGTGAGCCCACTGACTATCCCGCGAAGCCGAGAAAGAGAAGGAAGCGAAGACGGCAACCCAAGCCTAGCAGGGGGAGAGCCAACGTTACGAGGATCGAGGCGAGCGAGCCAGCGACTCGAGATACGGCCACACCGCTAGAGCGAGAGAGACGACCGCGCCAACGGAGTGGGGAGAGCGACGAAGGATCGAGAGTCGAAGCAGCGATGCCGCCGACTCGGCCGACCGCCTCACACCCGAGCGCGAAGAAGCAGCATAGGCAGCGACGAACGAGCGACAGCGGAGAGACCCGAGTGCCTCGAGTGAAGCCCGCTCGCAGCAGGCGACCGAGATCGACGGTCGATGCGTCAAGCGCGAGCGAGGAGCTTCCTCCCTTCTGCGTGAATTGTGGAAACGATGGACACGCGGAATGACGTTGCACAGGACCTCGTGCGAAAATGCTGTGCACAGCGTGCGGACGCCGTGACGTAATGGTCTGGAACTGTGGTTGCACAGAGTCAAGGAGCGTCAACAAGGAAATTCGTCAAAAGGGAAGAAGATCGACAGCGGCCGACGCCACAACACGAGTCCCCGAGTCGGTAAAATGTTCAACTGTCAAAACCGTAGAGCGTAAGAACGTTGAGTCTCGCGATAGAGTAAGCGCGATTCCGTCGAACGAAACGGTGAGTTTGAATGTATCTCGTAGTAGTAAGGCGCAAATACGCGAATCTCCGAGTAGGCCGTTGGAATATTGGACGCTGAGCGACAGTACCTCAGACAGCGAAGACGTTTCGAGTTGTGAATAACCGGTAGATCCATTCGTTGGGATCCCGGCCGTCAAATAGAGTCGTTAATAATTTTGAAAAGTCGCGAGGACATGCGGACGCGTTCGAAGATGCGATAGTTTCACCGTAGATAATTTAGATTCCGAACGGTTGCGCGCGCGCGAAGACGCGAAGAGAGTAAGCAGTTGAAATGTATCCTGCCCTTCACGTGAAAAATTTCATTGTTGTTCCTCTTGTTTGACGTGGAAAATAAATATAAAAAGAGCGCTCGTGCGAAGTGCTCGACGACGCGAATAATGTTCGACAAAAATTCTCGTTTCCGCGTAACGCGTGTAGAATTAGAATCGATTGAGTTCTTGTTGAGATAGAATAAAAAGAATTGTTGCTAATCGGTGGATTCTCCTGTTGAGATCCCGGTGTATGAGAAGATTTTTGGTTTAGTTGAATTTTTGCGAGTAGATTTCCGCGTGAAATTGGTAAAGAGTGAGAAAGAACCTCTTGAGAATCCGTGACGTTCGAAAGAAAAAAAAAAAAAACTTCTTTTCTTGATGAAGATTAAGTATTTTTCGCGTAGAATTGAAGTATCGATGCGACCGCGAACTGAAGGAAAGCCGCGAAAAATGTAGGGTCGCGAAAAGTTACGCAAGTGCGCTCGAAGCCGCAAAATTTTGTTAACTAAAATGTACATGAAGTAAACGAAAAATTTTCCGCGCGATAAAAGATTGAAAAAATTGATCTAGCGATTGTTCAAAATTTTCGAAACAAGATTCGCGACGAGAAACAATTAATAACCATTTTTCGGAGGAAAGAAAAATTTGTTAAACAATGGAGATTAGAGTCACGAAAAATAAATAAGTAGAGATTCATTTCGAAATAATCACGCGAGTCGCGAAGAAGCTAGAAGCAATTGAAATGTACCCTGCTACCTCGTGTTTGATTTTTATTTTTGTTTTTGTTTCTCAGTCGCTTGAGTCCGGAGAAAAAGGAATAGAGTATTTTCTCGAAGAATTCTCGTTTACGTGTGAGGCACGTCAAAGTAAAAATAAAAAAATAAAAAACGATCGATTTTAGGAAAAAATTTTCTGGTAAGAGAAAGCGTCTCCACGCGAAAGTAATAATTAATTGCGTGTCGAAAAACGAAGTACACGAGAAGTGAATGTAAAATTAACGTGTGTTCGTTCGATCGCCGAAAGAAAGAAAAAAAATAGTATGATTATTTTTATTGTGAAAGTTCTTTTGACAAGATAGCGCGTGCGCAGCGAGCTCGTTAACCGAGTATCGCCAAAGAGAATTATCGGCGAGCACGAACAAGTGAAAATTATATTTTGATTTATTTTTGGGTTGAATATTATTCTTGATTTTTGTTGAAAATAAAAATAGATTCGATTTTTGATAAGTGATCAGTGCGAGGTCGCGAAGAACGCGAACACGCACGAGCGATACCGAAGGTGACGGAGAGATTAGAGATTTATTTTGAATTTTCTTTTGTGAGTTCGCGAACGAGTAGCGGCAACACCGCTGGATCCCGCGAGTCCAGAGAACTCAGTGGATCCTAGTCGTAGATTTTTGTAGCATCGTTAGCTTGAGCTTTTTTTTTTTTTTTTTTATTTGTTTATAGTATAGAAACCCTACATCGGGTTTATTTACACTGTCGATAAGGCTTTACAAATACTGGTACAGAACGAATTCACACATGACAATTTGAGATTACAATCGGTTAGAAACTTATTAATAGTTAAGAGAGCGGAATGGTCAGTTGCTGTCACGAATTGCGCTATGAAGTAAGGACCTCGGTAGTTTCTAGATTTAAGTTTGTTGACCATAGCAGGTCTTTGCTGGCTATAATTGGTACAATGCCATAGCACATGATCAACATCCTGTATATCTGCACCACAGGAGCAGCCTGGGTCATCAACAATTCCTACTCGTGATACAGAGGCATTTAAGTGATAATGGTTAGCTCTAATACGGTTAACCCAGGAGATAATTTCTCGAGGAAAGTTCGTTCCACTGTACCACGGACTAAATGTTTCTTTGTAATAATTTTGGAAGTACAGACGGCCTTTGGATTGTGCTTGTTTTCTGAGTTCTAGAACAGTACTGTGTTTTTCCGAAGCTTTGAAACGCGCTCTAAAATCTGAATATGGAATACAGTATACCATATCGATGTGATCGCTTGCAGATTTTGCTAGCCTATCAGCCTCTTCATTCCCTACGATCCCTCTATGCGACGTAGTCCAGAAGAACATGATTTTACTATTGAAATTATTGTTGTTGCAAAATTGTGTGAATTTTTCCTTGATATCAAGAATGTACGAATTGGTTTTAACTGATAAATTTGTTGATTGCAAACTTTGTAGAGTGCTAAGTTGAGTGCAATGCACTCCGCGGTGAACACGGAAGAATCTTTATTTATACGGATCGATTTACTGTAGTTTAAACTTGGGCAGTAGCAAGCTGCCCCAACGTAATCAGAAGCCAGATCTTTACTGCCGTCGGTGAAAATACAGAGCGCATTCGGAAATAAGCTTTGAATTGCTGAGATAACAGTGTCATTGGCATTTGCAGACTGTTGAGCTTCAAGCCCGATTTTTTTGTCAAAGTTGATTGAGAGAGCAGAAATTGAATAATCGCGCTCGAATACATTGTAGCGAAGCTTGGAATCAAGAATATCTAATAGCGGGACTAACTTTCTAGCGGTTTTTGTGATCAGCTTGTCTCTTTTTCTCTCGGGGATGGTTTTGGTGCGGAATAGATAGTTGACAGTTTGTGAGATCTGGGATGAATGGGTTGAAAGTGCTTTGGATAGGTAGGATTCGCATAGGAAGCTTGCTCTGTCTCTGATAAGGGTGAGCTTCGATTCTCCAAGTAGAATATTGGTGGGTGTGGTGCGTCTGTAACCTAGGGTAAATCTGATTGCTGAGTACTGGATGGCTTCCAGTTTAGCACTTAGCTGCTTGGTGTGCGGGTAGTATACGAATAGACCATAATCCATGATCGATCTTACGAAACTTTTGAAAAGTATTACAAGTGTTTCCGGATCGGAACCTCACCAGGTGCCACGAAGAAACTTGACAATATTGATGGCCTTAAGGCATCTTTTTTGGATATGCTGTATATGGGGTTTGAAGCTCAGTTTTTGATCGAAGTAGATACCAAGAAATTTAGCTGTAGTCTTTGAAGTAATTTGGTGGAAACCCACTGTAATTTTGGTTTCTTCAGGATCCGACCCTTTTTTACTGAAGCGTACGACGACAGTTTTTTCCGGTGCTAGGTCTAACCCTATTCTAGCGAGATTTTATGAGATGGTGTTAACAGCTGATTCGAGCAGGTCAATTCTCGGACGAGTATTTGAAGATCGTGTGAACAACGCAATGTCATCGGCAAACAGGGAAATTTTTACTTTATCATCTATGTTTTGCGTAATTAATCTTGTGTATAGAGTATACAGCAGAGGAGAAAGAACACCCCCTTGTGGAACACCCTTGCGGATTGTACGAATATTTTCTCCTAACGCGTCACAGTGGATGGATCTTTCGTGGTTGAGAAATTTTACGTAACTTACAATATGAGACGGGCAATTGAGTCGAGATAGATCATTGATTAAAATATCGCTGTTTACGTTATCGAAAGCTCCTTGCACGTCAAGGAAAGCTGCGATCGTTTGCTCTTTATCTCTGAAACTGTCTTCGACATTGAGCATTACATTGCTTAGATTATCTTGACACGATAGGCCAGGACGAAATCCAGTTTGACTGGGAGGTAACAGCAGATTATGCTCGACCCACCATTGCATACGCTTTTTAAGCATTGTTGTACCCCGAGTACGCCGGTTGTTGTCGCAAGGTGCATTGCGCAACAACCGAGGTATGCGAGCAGCGAGCGAGCCGAGCGCGAATGTAATTACCGAAATCGAGCGCATCGCGGGCGATTGAGCAATCGACGCATCGAGCGATTCTCGATCGCGGATAAGTAGCGCAGCGCGTCAGCAGTTTAAGTAGCGCGGAGCCTCAATATTCCGTGGACGTACGGAATCTGGAGTGACGGAAAATAAACAGTAAACAATGAAAAGCGGAGTTTTAAGAAATAATGTTTTGTCTAATAAATAATGCTGATGCTCTCGCTCGATATATAATGATACGCGAGCGAGCATTCGACAGTCTGGTTTTTGACTCGAGAAACTGTGCGTCTGGTCCCAGGGATTCGGTATTGGAATCCAAAAGGTAACATAGAGTGTTCCGGGCAAGGGAACGTGTTAAGCAGCACTGGCGGGTGAGGGTCGGACCTGGATCCCGAGTGCGGAATTAAGTCTTAAAGTTGACTTGTGAAGTAACTTTGTAAAGTTGTGTGCAAAGAGGGCAAATTGTAAAGTGAAATTGTTTATTACTCTGCTTTCTATTTCGTCAATAAATTGTTATTGTGCCTACGAGTTGTAGTCCTCACTGGGGTTCTAACCCCTTACTGGTAACATCCCAAAATCTTCAGAGATAATATCTCACCCGCCGAGCACGGTCTGATCACCCGGGCTCCGGCGGTACAACATTGGTGGCAGCGGTGGGATACCAGAGTGAGGCTACGAACTACGAGGAATACATCGAAGTGAGAAAGCGTGGAAACACAGAGAGAGCGGCTCCAGGTGATAGGTGGAGTCGGGCAGTACACAGAGAGTGCGGCTCTAGGTGATAGGTAGAGCCGGGCAGTACACAGAGGGACCAGACGTGTGAGAGGGTGCCTGCAGCCCCTCTTAGAGGCGTCGACCCGGGTTAGGGGACGTATACAGTTTAAAAGATAGATACATGAGTGGGCGAGGAACGCCTGGGGAACAACGAGAGGTTCCGGCAGCACAGGAGCTATCAACGTCCACGGACGAGGACGAGGGGGTAGCGGCAGGGTTAGAGACAGCATTGGCTGGGATTACGCAGGTTGCAAGGGAAAACCTGGCAGCGCAATCGCCGGAGCGAGCGGCGGGAGACGAGGGACAGTCACCAAACCCTTTGTACGGGGTGAATTTGCAGCGGGGGACCACATACGACGAGCTGGACGATATCGACGAGAGCTTGTTCGAGCCAGGAACGGAAATGGCAAACATCAGCCCCCGGGCGGTGGACAACGAGATCGAGCGACTACGTTTGCAGTTGCAAAACACCAATGGGCGGCATGCGAACGTCTTCGGGGGCGACCCAGGGCGAAACTGGACGGCCACCTTCGGGAACGATACCAGGGTGTATCCTCCTGCAGGGTTGGGCCTCGCAGGGGTTCGCCGAACTTTATTCAGGGACGTGCCAACGGTGGCAGGGCTGACCGGGACAGCAGCGGCGGCAGCGGCGATAGCTGCGGCGGGACAGGTGAATACGACAGCAGCGGTACCAGCAGAAACGGCTCCGGCGAGTCAGCCGAACGGGATAGCGGCAATGCCAGTGGCAACGAGGCATGTAGACAGGGAAGCGGTGGACGAAGAGGCGAAATTCAAAGAAGCTGTCGCGAGAGAGGTAGAGCGAAAGATCGACCTCATATTGACAACACCGGACCTCCCACGAGTCGGGCGAGCATCGCTGCACGCGGGGGAACGGGGGGGTGTGTACCTTGACGTGGGTCTCGGGCTCAGGAGTGTTCCGGAATTCGATGGGAGTGACCCTGGGGAACTGGATGGGTTCCTGCAGGCTTGTGAGGCAGTAAGGGGTATGACAAACCCCGTGGAACGGCCAATACTCCTTACTCTCGTGCGGAGTGGAAGGATCAAGGGTCGGGCGACCCGGGAGCTGAGACACAAGGACATCAAGACATTCGAGGATCTCAGGAGGGAGATGGAATCACTCTACGCGCAAAGGAAGTCACTATCCGCGTTGCAGTATGAATTCGGTCAGCTGCGGCAGGGGACGGACGAAGCAGTGTCAACTTATGCAACGCGCGTCGAGAAGCTGACAGTGGAGATGGTGGAGAAGCTCTGCGAGGGCGAGGAACCGCATGGTTCGCGTTACATCGAGAGGGCAACGAGGAAAAGTGCGCAGAGCGCGTTCGAGAACGGACTCAGCAGGGAAATACAGCTGATCGTGCGCTCACGGAACTACAGGGGTCTGCACGACACCGTAGTTGGCGCTCTCGAGGTGGAAAGGATGATTGGGTCGGAGGGGAGCAACGGAAGCTCCAACGGGGGCCAGCCCCAAGCATCTCCGGATGCGGGAGATCATTCTCCAAGAAAATGTTATACCTGCGGGGAGGCAGGGCACATCAGGCGTGAGTGTCCGAGGAAATCCGGGCGACTCAGTCTCCCTATGCCGGGATCGGCGCGGGAGGTGCATCAGGTGAAGTTGTCTTGCAATTACTGCGGGGGGCAGGGACACTTCTGGAAGGACTGCCAACTGAGGTTGCGGCATGTGGAAGAGAGGAAGTTATCGACAGGGGAACAACAAGGGAGCGGACAACCCTCGAAGACGGGGAGAACGTGGAAGGAGTTCATGGATAAGCCGCGCGCGGGAACGGCCGAAGGAGGCGAGACGCGTGAGGTGGGCTTCGTTACGGCGACATAGAGCGGAGGCACGGGGAACCTCCAGAATGATACGTTAATGTTACGAATTTGCTAAAGTTTCCAAAGGATAGTTCTTTTGTCAAAAATCACAAACAGGTCAGGTGAAATATCTGTGTGACACGAGGTGTTTGAATTTTGTTGGATATTTAAATTCAGTGGTATTTCTGGGAGTTGTCAGGTGCCGGGGTTCCGTAAATGGTAGAATTTTGGTAAATATGGGAATTTTCCATGATTCGGGAAACGTTAAATATTTAGTAGTTTGCTGGGGATATTTGAATTCCGGAAAACTATTGAGTTGTGTTAACATTCGAAAATCCGAATTTTTCTGAGATAAATGAATTTTGTGAAACTGAGGGACGTGAATACTGGGCATGGATTTATGTAAAATATTGTCAACTTTGTATATTCGGGTTTTGATGAGAATTTTGATACGTCGGTTCGTTGGCTCGCCAGGAGACGAGCGAAAAGAAATTAGCGAATTCCTTTTCTTTCAAGGGGGGAGGAATGTTGTACCCCGAGTACGCCGGTTGTTGTCGCAAGGTGCATTGCGCAACAACCGAGGTATGCGAGCAGCGAGCGAGCCGAGCGCGAATGTAATTACCGAAATCGAGCGCATCGCGGGCGATTGAGCAATCGACGCATCGAGCGATTCTCGATCGCGGATAAGTAGCGCAGCGCGTCAGCAGTTTAAGTAGCGCGGAGCCTCAATATTCCGTGGACGTACGGAATCTGGAGTGACGGAAAATAAACAGTAAACAATGAAAAGCGGAGTTTTAAGAAATAATGTTTTGTCTAATAAATAATGCTGATGCTCTCGCTCGATATATAATGATACGCGAGCGAGCATTCGACAGTCTGGTTTTTGACTCGAGAAACTGTGCGTCTGGTCCCAGGGATTCGGTATTGGAATCCAAAAGGTAACATAGAGTGTTCCGGGCAAGGGAACGTGTTAAGCAGCACTGGCGGGTGAGGGTCGGACCTGGATCCCGAGTGCGGAATTAAGTCTTAAAGTTGACTTGTGAAGTAACTTTGTAAAGTTGTGTGCAAAGAGGGCAAATTGTAAAGTGAAATTGTTTATTACTCTGCTTTCTATTTCGTCAATAAATTGTTATTGTGCCTACGAGTTGTAGTCCTCACTGGGGTTCTAACCCCTTACTGGTAACATCCCAAAATCTTCAGAGATAATATCTCACCCGCCGAGCACGGTCTGATCACCCGGGCTCCGGCGGTACAACAGCATGGATTCAAATAATTTAGCGACACACGATGTGAGAGCTATGGGTCTGATGCCAGAGCTGTTGGGTTTCGGAACAAAGTGTACGAATGCATGATTCCAGTCTGGGGAAAATCGGAGGACAAGTACATTTCATTGAAGATGTCTAATAATACGAGCTTTAGTTTGATAGGGAGACTTTTAATAAGTGAGTAGGTAATACCATCCAAGCCCGGGGCAGACTTATTATTTCTGGAGTCGAGCGCTGTAATAAATTCAGTTAAGTCAAAAGGCTTGTTTAGCGGAGAGAGGTTTTGTACAACGCGAACAGCGTCAGGATCAGTAGAACAAGCCGGAGGAGCTATTTTGTCGGTAGAGCTGATAATCGATTCAACTAGTAATTTATTGTCTTTTCTAATGTACGATTGAGTATTAATCCAGGCATTCTTGAGAACCTTACAGCTGTTCCAGACGTACGTAATGTTCGTTCTTGCGTCGAGACCAGAGGCAAATTTTACGAAGCAGGACTTCTTTTTCTGTTTAAAAGTTTTCTTTGCAACAGCGATCGCTTTTTTGTACGCAATGAAATCAGTAATGTTTTTCGAGAATATCCATTTTTTGTACGTCGCTCTCCTTAGTCTTTTAGCCTTGGAGCATTCTTCGTCCCACCATTTCACTGGGTTTCTATGGACGTTAGCCGGAACGATTTTTTTTTCCGAAGTGCACTCTATAGCTATGCGTCTGAGTGTATCAATGAAAAATTTACATTTATCGGCCGGTTTAAGGTGGACGAAGGAGGCTCCAATATAAGCATCGAAAGAGTCATCCGACATTTCGTAAAGTTTTGACCAATCAGTGTTGACCGAAGTAATTTTAAAAGATGAGCGATGGTATATTGTTTTCTGGACTCCGAGATGGAAAAAGAGCGGGAAATGGTCGGATCCCCAAGTTTCGTCCAGCGCCTCGTATGTTACGATGTCAGAGATGTCTGGTGTGGTGAGCAGTAAGTCGATGTTAGACGTTTTCTGTCTGTGAACGTCCAGATGCGTGCGCGTGTCTGAATTGTGGAGTAGCAGGTTCGAAGATTGGATGCAGTGGAAGAATTTTTCTCCATTGGCGTCAGATTTATCGCAGTTCCATGAAGTGTGGTGCGCGTTGAAGTCCCCGACGAGAACCGAATTATTCCATTTTGTGGCAAGAGAAGAGATTTCTTTCCAATAGTCGATATGGAGAACTTCTCCAGGAGTGCGGTAGCAAACAAAGATGTTCAGCTGAGGAGTGACGTTTGAGATTTCAAAGCCACAGATTTCGATAGACGGATGAGATACCGTTACGTTGTCGAGAAGGCGAATCGGTAGGTTTTTTTTCGCTATAATTGCGATACCGCCTTTTTTGGAGCCTCTGTCCTTTCTGATAGTATCGAAACCTGGGAATTTATATTTCCGCGGGTCTTGGGGGTCAAGTTTCGTCTCAACGCAAAGCATGATATCCGCATCTGTGGAGGCAACTTGAAGGTCTTCAAAATGGCTCTGCAGACCTCGTACATTTCAGAACATTATCTTCAGCATATTATCGCCAATGCCGAAATGAGTGAGTGTCGTAGAAGGGGCCAAGAATTATATTTTAAACAGAGGAAGCTGATGAGTCTGTTTCGTCGTCAGGGTTTTTCAGACGGTTTTTTAACTTAGTAACCTGAGTTTTGAGCGATCTGTCTTCGATGAGAATGTAACATTGGGAGAGAAAAGTTATGAGCTTATCTGTATTTTCCGTGTATACTCGGCCGAGCTTACTGATGTTGTGCTCTTCTTGCCATTTGATTAAGATTTGGATAAAGTCTTCGTATTGCTATTGGAACCTTGCTGGAGCCTTGTTTATGTTCTCCTGAAGCCGTGTTGTATACTTGCGAAGAAAATCCTCGGTGAGCTGCTTGCGCTGTCTCGCCTGCACCTTGTTTTTCTTTGATTTGGGCATAATGAATCCGTCGGTGTGAGATGACTCATCGGTATTGTCTATTATCGTAGAAATCTCTCCCCCTTCAGAAGCCGGGCGAGAGCGTTTAGCTTGAGTGAAGGAACCGGAGGCGTGGTAGTTATCCGCGCCAGTGTCAACTGGGGCAGGCAGAGTGGGGAAATCCTTTGAAAAGTTCTGCGTATCGAGAATCGGCGATTCGGTGGCGGAGACAGCCTGGTCCTCCGAGAATGTGTCGATTACGTCCATTGGGTCTTCCACAGTCACCGAATATGGGAGAAGATTACTAGGACAGTTTCTAGCGAAGTGTCCAAGCTTTTTGCATTTAAAGCATGCCGGATTGTCCAACGACACGAATATGAAGAAGTCTTTATCTTGGTAGTTGACAGAAAGGGTTTCCGGGAGTTTTGAAACGTCGAGCTGATCGACGAATAATTGACGTCGATGACTAATAACATGTGAATATTCGGGATTAGTGGTGCCAGCTTTGATAAACGTAGGTGAGGACGTTATTTTGATTCCGAGCTCGATAAATTTCTGCTTTATTATGCCGTGTGGAATGGATGGGCAAACGCCAGATAGTACAATCCTCTTAGCTTGGGAAACCAGCGGTCGAATCTTTAGTATACGGTTATCGATGTATAGCGGGTAACCGTCAGCTGTCAGTTTGTCAACAAGTGAAGTACTTGATAGAAACACACAAACGCGGTTGCCCGAGATTCTCGAGATGGCGAGTAGATTTTTCGGACCAACGTCCGAACCAATGCATAGCATGTACTCACTAATCGGTACTCCTTGTATTGCATCAAACACAATCGCTTGATTCCTCGATGGGTGATGCACTTGGGTTACAGCTTTCGAATACGATGGTGACTGCTGAGGGTTCGAATTGTTTCTGGATGTCTTCGATGCCATGTTGTCAATTTTTTCAGCGGGGTGCGTTTTGCCGACGTTATCCATTGAATGCACTCGTTCGCACTTCGCGAATTATTCCTCCGCCGTGCTTATAGCACTCACACATTAGCAATAGCAACACTTCGTAAGGCACACTGACTAGATAGCACAGATCAGCGAGTAAAGACGTCCGACTCAGACGACAGTCGAGAGCCGAATCTAGCTTGAGCTTAGGGAAAATAAATAAATTACCCTTCGGAATCGCTTGAGTCGAATACCCGATCAGTATCGGTGATTTTTATAATTTGAATTGGTTATGATAATGAAAATTGGATGTGTGAATGACGGTGACAGCGCTCTGACGAGAAGCGATCCAGCAAAGCACGTTGAGTAGTAGATCGGCACGTGTCTACCCCGCGTTGCCGCGTGGTACGCAAGAGCCTAGCGGGGGGATGTGACGAGGCGTTGGTACGCTCTCGCAGCAACGTGCTGTAGAATTTCCAAGTTTGCTATAGTTTTGGAAATATTCGTTAGAGATATTATTCCGTGGGATTCGCGGTTCGACTCGAGGTGTCACCGAGAGAGAATATAGCGAAAACGGGGGGACAGACTCGAGCGAAGGATCGAACGATCTCGAAGGTGCTCGATATTCGGCTGAGTCCCTACCCCACGGGTCAAGGGAGCCCGTGAACCGTCACGCATAGATGAGTCTGGTTTTGGCGATAGAGCGAGGAAGTGTTACGCGTGCACTGGAGCCGTGGAACCGCCGTATCGTATAGAGT
Organism: Ischnus inquisitorius; assembly: GCA_963924025.1. NCBI lineage: Eukaryota > Metazoa > Arthropoda > Insecta > Hymenoptera > Ichneumonidae > Ischnus > Ischnus inquisitorius. The sequence goes on from OZ001244.1 coordinate 20,253,126, forward strand.
CGAGAGTGTCTAGGGTGCGAGAGAGTAAGAGTGAGTACGTCGGTACCGCCGGTGCGACGAGCGACGGAAGTGTGTGTAATAAACTCCAATAACTCGCCGAGACGTTCCCGGGAGTCAGAACCTGGAGAATTAATTATTGTATTTTCGGTTGTGTCCGGCAACCCGGTGTTCTTAATACTTGCGTTGACGACGAGAGAACAGGCTGAGCCTTGCCCAGTATTGTCCGCGAGGAGTTGAACTCGATACAGACTCCGATATTGTATTGAATGAGTGTGAGTGTGGAACAGTGTATGATACGTTGAATAAAGTTTAATTTCTGTTTTATCTTTTGATCCGAGTCTACACGTGTTCTCATTCCTCATTTTGGATTGTTTGTGAATTGAAGATATTGACTGTAATTAACGCATGTCCGAACAGCACCCTGAACATTAACGGGAAATTGGTTGGAAATAAATCGAATCGAGGTAAGAACATCAAACCTTGGTAGTGAGGTACGAATACACTACCTGGCGCCTAACGAGCATACAAGAAGGTCCTTTCGCCTCTTTCGCAGAGGCGAAAGGACGACAGAGCATTAGGGCGTCATTATTTGTTGTACGCGTGTGCGATTCTGGGCCGAGTTTCCGGCGGCTCGGAGTGGCCCGTCACAATGAATAAATAAGTAAATAAAAACAATCGCGACCGCGAATCGGCACCGGAAGTTCCGTCTTTTTTTTTTATTGACGCTTTCGATTATTTGTAATATTGATTATTTTTCGCGTGAATTACGTGTACCCAATGTACCTTATTATTTATTAACAATTTTTTTTAATGGCTCCGATTGATTTTAGTTCTTGTTACGAAGCACGCTAATTATGAATCCGATTATTCATTACATTTTTGTGTAAAGCGCTCCATGAATTTATCTGTGATTATTTAGAGCGTTGGTTTTATGTACCCAACGTACCTGATTATTTCTTTACAATTTTTGGGCACTCACTCTAACAATAGGCAAAGAGTGCCTATTGCAATGACCTTCGAGGCCCGTTTTCAGAGCCGCTGTCGATGAGGTTACTCCGCAGAGCCTGCTCCAAAATTTTTTATTTTTTAGGATTAACTTTGGTGTACCTCTGACATGATGCGTAGTCAGTTTAAAGTGACTGCGATGACTAGAAATATTTTTTTTAGCTTCTGGTGCAGCAGAAATAGGTTTTTCATAAAAAAAATTTCCTCGGACGTCCGTATCATACTGTAACTTTGGATTCTTTGAACCAATTTTGCTCATCTTCACAGGATTGTCTTATCACATTCTCACAAGTATGCACATCACTTTTGGAACCAATTTGAGACATTTAAATACTTTTTCCAAAAAATTATTGCTCAAAATTTTGATTTCCCCTCCGTCAAATGTCCGTACGGTGCTGCAATAATGAACCCTACGAACCAATTTTTTTCTCCTTCGCAGCATCATTTTGTTTCTTGAAAAACTCTATGCCTAGCAAATTTCAAGTCATTTGAACATCTCTAACTATTTTTTGTCCAGAATTTTCCATTTAAAAAATCATTTTCTCACAATCGGTGTCCGTACGGTGCTGTAATAATGGGCTGTACGAACCAAGTTTTTTCTCCTTCGCACCATTGTTTTATTACATGAAAAACACTATGCACAGACAATTCGAAATTATTTAAACATCTCTCACTAATTTTTTTCTACAATTCTCCATTAAACATTTTTAATTCGCTCCCCAAGTGTCCTTACGGTGCTCTAATACTGAATCCTATGAACGAATATTATTGAAATTAACACAACTGATTTATTGCATTGAAAACATTATGCACAACAACTTTGAAGTCTTTCTGAATATTTTAAATATTTTTAATCAGGCCTTCTATTGACATAAAAAATATCGCGAAGGTAACGTTATATAAAATGACCGATAAACGGTTCTCCATCATCTCTAGAGATTAACCTTGATTGGGAAAAATAAAACACGAAAAACAACACATTTATTTACATATAGTTGCTCATTTTATTTGAAAAATTGTACATTTTCGACGAAATTAAAATAGAACATTTTAAGAGTCTTTATTCACATTCGCAAAAAAATCGCAATTTTCACTCGCGCACTTGAAAACTTAGTTATTAACTTACAGAGAAAAAGGATTCGACATTGAAAACAATTGCATTTAATCAATGAAAGACGATAAAAAGCGCGAATTGTTGCATTTTTTCTGTCCATGCTATCTGTTAAACACTCAAAGCCGACGACAATTTCCCAGCAGACGAAATTCATTACGCGGCGGCGCATGTACTCTGAGGCGGAAACATTCGAATGTGAAATAAAAATTATCACGTACCTATCACGTTACTCATATATAAAACGGTGAAGAACCGATTTCACGTGATATCGTAATCGAAATAAAACGTATTACATTTTAAAATCACGTTTTATTATGTAAAGCCTGTCGGAGACTTCGAGACGAATTTTTCGAAAAATTTGTAAAATGTTGTAAAAGTATTTGGAAAGCCCGCAAAAGGCTGCACATTTTTATGTCAGTAACGTCCTACTTCCTTTTCCATGCAACGCAAAAACCATGACGATATCTCATTTCTCACTCGAGTTATCTTTTTTTACCTACAACGAGGAATATCGACGAAATTTCACTAAAATCCGAAGAAAAAAAATCAATTTTCTCGAGTTTCTCGAACCTAGCACGCTGCTCATGGACAAAACGATGACGGTCCGATTCCACGTGATATCGGAAACGAAATGAACCGTTTGAAATCTTAGAATCGCATTTTATTATATAAGGCCTTTCGGAGACTTCCAGACGAATTATTCGAAAAATTCGTAAAATGCGGTAAAAAATTTGGAATTTGAAAAATATTTGGTTAAGTAGACAAAAAAATTAGCTTATAGATGCTTTATATACTGTAACGGTCAGCTATACAGCTGCGGCGCCGCATACGAATGCTGATTCGGAACTTTATTCCTCTGAAAGCTATCGCAGGTCGCCAAAAGTTTCCGAATTACTTGGTAAAATTTCGGATACGCGAAATTTACTCCGACCATTTTCCAGACTTTCTTAGCCCCCGCGTGCCCGTACATGTGACGGCTTTTCATTGTGCCTTTCCGTAATCGGAGCATGTATTCGGCTAATCTGTTGTCGCGGGCTTGATATTCTGCCAAGTGACGCAATTTTTGCTCGAGATCTCGAGAGGGTTTTTCTGCCAATAACGTGGCGATTGTTATTTGTTTGCCTTTTACTCCCCCTAGATCAGGAACGGAGTGTCGGCTAAGCACATGTGCCACCACATTTCGTGTTCCTGGACAATGCTCGAATGTAAGGTTGTAGTCTTGGATGGCTAAGACGCATCGGTCTCTCGTTCAGGAGCTGACAGTTCTTGAGGAAGATTACCGCCTTGTGGTCGGTAATTACTCTTATTTTCGCTCCGTACAAGTACGTGCGGAACTTTTTTAATGCCCAGACAATTGCCAGGAGTTCTTTTTCGGTAGTTGTGTACGCGAGTTCGGACCCTTTGAGAGTCCGACTCGCAAATACCACAACGCCTAACTCGCCATTGTTATCCTTTTGAGCTAGGGTGCCTCCGAGTGCGTAGTTACTCGCATCGGTTTGGAGAATGTATTCTCGGTTTGGATCGGGGTTTTGGAGTAGCACGTCTTCGATAGACAATTGTTTAACCTTTTGAAACGCCTCTCGCTCTACCTCACCCCATCTCCATTTCACACCCTTTTTAATAGCTCTAAGAGTGGCAACGTTGCTTCGGCGTGATGCCGTGCGAACTTTGTAAAGAACACCGTTAACCCGTTGAAACCTCGTAATTGTTTGATGTTTCGGGGTTCTGGAAAGTCCTGAATTGCCTTTATTTTATCGGGCTGAGGTTTAATCCCCTCAGTCGTGATGATGTGACCAAGGAAATCCATCTCTTGTCGAATGAATTGTGCCTTCCGCAGTTTGATGGTCATCCCATGTTCGTCCAACCTCGTGAGAAGTTGTTGAAGTTGAAACGCAGTGTACTTGTATGAGTCAGGGTGTAATGGAATTTGCCAGAAACTATTGGTCAAATCCGGACTTGACATTACCCTTACTGCATGACAGCGTTGGAAGATTTGCTCAATATTTGGCGTACACTCATGATCGTCTGCTAAAACTTGATTAAGTTTTCTCGCATCGAGACACAGACGAACTGACCCATCCTTCTTCTCGACTACCGTGAGGGGATTTACCCACTCACTAGTCGAGCGTTGGATGATTCCATGTTGCAACAATTTTTCGATCTCTTTGTCGACTTTGTCTTTGAACAACATGGGAATCGGGTATGAGTGCGCCACTATTGGCTTATCAGTGTTCACCTCGAGGCGGTGTTGGTACACTTGGACCAGACCAGGCTGTTTACGGAAAACATTTTTATGTTTCCATAAAACCTCTTGTAACTTTTGTTGCTCTTTTTCAATTAGGAGCGGGCTTGCTCTGATAATCTCGTTAATTTCGTCGATCGTGATCTCTGGATCATGGTCGTTTTGTGTAACGGCTGCGACTTGGAGATTATTGGACTCCGTATCTTGCGGCTGTTCCTCGGGATTTTTAGATTGTTTTTTCGGGGATTTTGCTTCATTTTCCCTATTTGGCCGGCGCTCGGAAATCTATCCCGAATAATACATCTCGTATTAGTCTCCGAACGACCAGATACCGAACGTATGTTCGAACTTGTCCAATTTCTGTCGTGGCCATAATCTGTTTCGTGATTCAGCACTGCCTCCCTTTTATCGCACCTTTTACTGTAACCCCCGTGACCGGAAGTATCGGGCAATTTGTTAGAATATCCCGATCTTCCATGAACAATTCCTCTGATATTGCGGTAGCTTTTGCTCCGCTATCGATAAGGACAGTAACCGGAATTCCCTCGATTTTTGCGTATATCTCGGGACATTCTACGATGGGTACTGCTACCTCTCCATTTATTTCGTCTCCGATTAAGAATTCTCGGGTATCCGAGAAGATTGTATTAATCGGAAACCCTCCATCTTCATTACGTTTTCCGTTGATCGTTTTTACCGTTTGTGACGTTTATTTCTAGAATCCGAAACGCGGAACTTTAAGCTTAATTTTCAGAGCTAAAAGAACGAAATCGAAAACTCAAACCGAACGGGAGTTATACGCGAACGAAACTTAACGCCACCTTCGGCCGCCCACCCTCGCGAATGCATCGATGGTCCCGGGGGCGCCAGTTAATTTTTGTATCGCCGGTATTAACGAACCGGACTAAACGGGAGATCGGTGGAGCGGCCGATCTCCATGGCTAATTTTTGTTTCGCCGGAAATTACCAAACCGGCTCAAAACTCAATTGACGATGCACAAACACAAAAAATTATAATTTTGTTTCGCCGGTATTATCAACCGGACTAACCTGGGAGTCGGAGGAGTGAGCCGACTCCCGCATCGAGATCCGCGAGCTAAAGCTCGCATCGATATCCACCGATTACACTCACGAGAGCACACGGTTACGGTAAGAGCGTTCGCGGGTGCTCTGTCGCGGCCGCTATAGTACGCTCTGCCACCAGTTGCATGTAGCAAAACTCATTGTACCCGTGTACACTTCGGCATAACTGGCAGAAAGATTTACCACACATATGGCCTTTTTGCGTAGCATCAAACAGTTTTAAGCATTTTTTACAAAAGCGCACCGTCTCGCAAACAGATTTGCGATCAGCGCTTGGCGTTCTTAGACGATGTTCGCGAGCTTTGAGATGATTGTCAGAACACGCTGCGCTGTGAAAGAACCGATTACATTGCTCGCACGACCACTCGCCGCTGACCTCGGTATCATCATCGTTATCGTCGGCGGGTCTCACGGGACACGGTGGCGACGCATAGCAGCGCGGGCATTGACTCGTACACGTGTGTTGTTGCAGAAAACGATAAGCCTTGTTACACGGAATACAATAGTTTCGATCACCGGCCGCGGCTAAAAGATTCGTGATCGGCGAGTAGTGATTATCGTTCGCGAAATAACCGATATCCAAAACCGTGCGCGCCGGTGCGTCTTGGAAGCGCGATTGTCCATTGAAGATGGGTTCCGCACTGCTACCTAGAGAGGCAGACACGACGAAATGTCGACACCAAAAATTCGACACGATGAAAAGTCGACACCAGAAACTCGACACGACGAAATGTCGACACCGAAAACTCGACACCATGCATTGAGAATAAGTAGAAGAAAAAAATATATATGTTCGGCAAGTGCTTCAGTGTTGAGAAAAAATTGTACTTTTGTACAAACATTTGAGATTAAATTTAAAATTAATTATGCACTATAAGCTGATGAATTAACAAAGCGCTCTTTGGACAAGTGCTTCAATTTTCGCAGGCTATTACAGAAAGTGTCACGCCACCCAGAAATAGTATATTACACTGTGAGGGCGGAAAACTGTTCGCCTTCGGCTCGTGCTGCATTCACACGAGCTGAGAAAACGTTTTTTCGCCGAGTAGCGTACACAATTTCCTTCACAAGATGCAGAGAGTGAGCTTTCCGCGCCATCGCGAAGGAAAATATTTTTTAAAGTAGTTAGCGTATTTTGTCGACTTTCACGATTTTGTCGCAAAATATTTGAATGGAAATTCATTATTATATGATTGAGACTGGCCATAATCAACAAACCTCGAAGCGAAAGGTAAGTGGAGAACTGTTGTATTGCAATGAATGAATAGTTCTGTGCGCTATTTTCAATACAAGAGCTTAAAGTGACTTTTGCAATATGCGCCTTTGCTCGGACGTAATGAAAACGAATTCCCTGTGTGAGGGAGTCGAAGCAATACAACCGTTTGATCGGACACGACTAGAGTAAAAAAATGTTGCCTTTGCCAATGTGATTGTTGCATATTCAGCGTAGTCTCGAAAAATTCGGTGACATGGAATAATGGTTTTTCGACGAAAGCAAAATTGTTCTACTGCAATACACTCATCGACCGAACCAATATTCAACTTTACTAAAATGAACGCAAATATTCGAAGTATTTTTCGACTTCTTTTTCTCATACAATCAAACGGCCCCAGAAAATTCCATGTTCATGCTGTTAAGCACGGAGAGTCAGTTCAATTCAACGCGCCTCATGAACGTTGTTTCTACCCTGAACCAAATTTAAGGTAGTACCGCACGAGACGGTGCTCAACGGGCTCAAAAATTAGCGAATTTCTTTTCTTTCAAGGGGGGAGGAATGTTGTACCCCGAGTACGCCGGTTGTTGTCGCAAGGTGCATTGCGCAACAACCGAGGTATGCGAGCAGCGGGCGAGCCGAGCGCGAATGTAATCACCGAAATCGAGCGCATCGCGGGCGATTGAGCAATCGACGCATCGAGCGATTCTCGATCGCGGATAAGTAGAGCAGCGCGTCAGCAGTTTAAGTAGCGCGGAGCCTCCATATTCCGTGGACGTACGGAATCTGGAGTGACGGAAAATAAACAGTAAACAATGAAAAGCGGAGTTTTAAGAAATAATGTTTTGTCTAATAAATAATGCTGATGCTCTCGCTCGATATATAATGATACGCGAGCGAGCATTCGACAGTCTGGTTTTTGACTCGAGAAACTGTGCGTCTGGTCCCAGGGATTCGGTATTGGAATCCAAAAGGTAACATAGAGTGTTCCGGGCAAGGGAACGTATTAAGCGGTACTGGCGGGTGAGGGTCGGACCTGGATCCCGAGTGCGAAATTAAGTCTTAAAGTTGACTTGTGAAGTAACTTTGTAAAGTTGTGTGCAAAAAAGGCAAATTGTAAAGTGAAATAGTTTATTACTCTGTTATCTATTTCGTCAATAAATTGTTATTGTGCCTACGAGTTGTAGTCCTCACTGGGGTTCTAACCCCTCACTGGTAACATCCCAAAATCTTCGGAGATAATATCTCACCCGCCGAGCACGGACTGATCACCCGGGCTCCGGCGGTACAACATCGTGAATAATTGCCGTGAATAGATCAGTGCTCTCGCAATTTTTCCGAATAATTCAGTGATATCTTTGGACTTAGCCGAATTCATCGCTACCGTAAGTACCCTCGTTGCCGAGGTACCGTTCTCGTATAGGGGATTTTTCTTACGATCGCCCATCGATCCCGTTCGCGATATTGGATTTTTAATTCGATAGCGCTGCTTCCCGAATTAAAAGTGTTTTATAAAAATTTTCTTTTTTTGGTGAAACATTTTTTTTTGGATACCGAAGAAGTTCGCGAACTCGAATTAATTTTCGACGTTCGAGGAATTTCCCGTTTCGGAACGCGAAAATTTTCGCTGTTCGATACGGATCGTTTTCGTTTTTTTTTTTTCTTTTTTTAACGCGAATTAAATTTTGAAGTTAAAATCGTTCTCGCTCGTGCTCGAACTCGATTTAATTCTCGAAGTTCGCACGAATTTTCGTTCTCGTTTTCGGACTCGAATTAATTTCCGAAGTTCGCACGAACTCCTGATCTCGTATTCGAACTCGAATTAATTTTCGAGGTTCTCCCTCTCCCCCCCTCCTTCTTCCATCTCCTCAGTTCCTTCCTCACTTCTTCTTTCTCTCTTCTACATTCTTCGTCCCACCATCCTTCTCCTCTTCCGCGTTCCTCCCTTCCTCCTATTCTTTCACTTCCCTTTATCTCCTCTTTGATTTTTTCGTTCATTTTTTCCATCCTCTCCATTTCCCCCTCTCCCATCTCAAACCCCTCCATTCCCCTCGCAAATGCTTCCTTCATTCTTCCCGACCACTTTCCCGCCCCCCCTCTTTTTACCCTTGTTTTTTCTTTCCTTCTTCTTCTTCCTTTTCCCGCTTTCATGGTCACCACTATCGGGTGGTGGTCCGATTCAATTTCTTCTCCCACTTCCAATTTCTCTATCCTTCCTCGTATCTTCATCACCCAATATATAGTCTATCACCGTGTTCCCTGTTCCTCCTGTATAGGTGTACTCTCCCTCCTCATCCCCGACCATGTTTCCGTTCATAATTTCCCATCCTACTTCTTCCACGATTCCCGTTAACACCCTCCCTTCTCTGTTCACCTTTTTGTCCTTCGACTTTCTCTCGTAACAAGATACTTTTTATTATAAATGAATCGAACTCCTCGACGGTCCCGATGCCGAGATCTCGTCAACGGCTCAACCGACTTTAATCGCTACTAAGCGCATTGGAAAGCTTGGGTTCGAATTATATTATGAAAGTGTCATTAGAAATATCTAGGAGGTCTAATTGCGGAGAAATCATGAACCAAAGATTTACTTCCGGCAATCCCGAGCATAAGTAGAGCAGTAGCGCATCACGCTAATTTTTTCGTACTTGGCATCGAGGCGCTACCGCTCCTCTTGGTATTAAATTTAATATTAATAGTCGTTGCGATACTAGTGCGTGAAAGCGAACTTTCGGCGAAGGTTGGAAAGCGGCTGCACGAGTCGGATCGAGCACTACAACGGTACGAGGCGAAACCGAGTGTTGTTTATAACGCGAGACGCATGACGCATGACGCATGACTCGTGTGATTGCAACACTCGCTTTCGGCTCGTTCCGCAAACTCACACTCGTCGAAAAAAGTTTTATCGCACGGGTGTCGTAAAAATATGTCTGTCAACAGCATTCTATCTTTTCGTGATTTTCGATGAAAAACAAATGCACGGGTCGATGTGTTATGAGAAAAGTGAGATCGGCGGTAACACATCAAGCCACGCATTGCTTTTCAAAAACGAGCTTCGAAAATTTCGATTCTTGTTATCAGAATTGTTCCGTTGAACATTGAGTCGGACCCAATATTCTCTTGGGTCTCGTTGTATGTTCGATATTGATAGCGACCTCACGCCCTTATCCTCCTCTTTTTATAGATTACAATCATTTTCACTAAAAAATTATCATACATTTTTTCGTTGATGGCTGCAAAGAATGTTTCATTGAAAAAAATTTTAACCTCGTCGACAATCAGAATAACGAGCGTGATGTAAATGTTTAGTGAAATAATTCTGACAAGGAGAATCGAATGTTTTTACGCTATTTATCGGAAAAGAATGCGTGAGTTGATGTGTTACCATCGATCTCGCTTCTCCAGTAACACATCAACCCATGCATTTGTTTTTCTTCGAAAATCACGAAAAGCTCAACATGACAGGATTATTTTTATCCACACTGGGATTCGGCCGCATTTCCTTATTCTCGATGTGCTTGCAGATTTTTTCATGAAAAAATGCTTTGTAGCTGTAAGATCGAAAAAAAAAAAAATTTCAGTTACGATGGTATTAATCTATCGAAAGTGGATGACAAAAAAGTGAGGATGCCGAGAGTATCGAGGAGACGGCAAGGCCATGATGGGGCACTGTACTGACGCGATGGCAAAAACGCACAAGCCAAATGTGTACGAATGACTATGGCAGTTTGCCTTGTTCTTCATCGCTTTATGGACACGAGAGAGGGTTTGGGTGTCTACATTTGTCCGCGCGCGCTACAGTACTGTGCCTTAGAATCGCTTTGCTGCCTCTTCGATATACTCTTGTGATTGTCCGTCTCCTCGATATTTTCAGCATAGTCATCCATTATTTGCCATTGTCAATAGACTAATACCATCGCAACTAGAAAAATTTCATTCATCTTTTTCTTTTCTTTTCGATTATGCGGCTACAAAGAATGCGTCACAAAGACATGCATAACTATGTCAATGAGAAAAAAATTTTCGCTCGATCCCGGTTTTCGTAAATTGCTTTATCTCACTCGGTGCGTAAAATGCGGTTTGACGCATTTTTCACGGGCTTATATCCGCATGTTCGCACCTCGTAAAAAAAAATTTCGTACGATAAACCTTTTTCTGACTCGTGTGATTGCAACACTCGCTTTCGGCTCGTTTTGCAAACGCACACTCGTTAAAAAAAGTTTTATCGCACGCGTGTCGTAAAAATATTTCTGTCAACGGCATTCTATCTTTTCGTGATTTTCGATGAAAAACAAATGCACTGGTCGATGTGCTACGACAAAAGCGAGATCGGCGGTAACACATCAAGCCACGCATTGCTTTCCAAAAACGAGCTTTGAAAATGTCGATTCTTGTTATCAGAATTGTTCCATTAAACATTGAGTCCAAGCCATCTCTTAGGTTTCGTTGTATGTTCGATACTGCGAAAAACGACTTTTTTTTTTTCAAAAAAAGTGAAAAATTTTTCGTTAACTACAGAAATGTTACAAAAATATTCAGATCTCATAAACTGCATTTAAAAAAATATCCAAAATAAAAGGTAAATCACGCGAGCCAAGTTTCAACAAATGTTTTTGAATATCCAATGTCAATGTTAATGATTAAAAAAATAGTATGATAACTGAAAAATGAAATAAAAAAAATACTTGCTACGTCCTTTCTTTTATGCAATGAAGGGTTTCATATGTATTCGAGGGACTTGCCCAGTATTTTTTTAAATTTATTTCTCAGTTATTATACAATTTTTTAATCATTAACATTGACATTGGGTATTCAAAAATATTTGTTGAATCTTGGCTCGCGTGATTTACCTTCTATTTTGGATTTTTTTTTAAATGCAGTTTCTTAGATTCAAATATTTTTGTAACATTTATGTACTTGGCGTACGTTTTTTTTACTTTTTTTGAAAAAAAAAAAAGTTTTTCACAGATTTCCCTAATTTTTGTAAACGACCTTGAAAACTAAAATTGGGATTTTTTAAAAATGAAATTAATAATAGTAATTACGACTTCCGGTTGGGACTTTGCCCAATGGGGAACTAGCGCGCGTCACGCGGAAGGTTTTCTTGTGAAATATCGGCAAAAAGGATCGGAAAATAGTCAAAAGGTGCATTGGAGATAGCGGAAGACACGCTCGTGTGGAGGAAGTCTAGGCAGTGACAGGCATAACGGATTAAAGCACAAAATCGTGTTTTTCGGCGTGTGCTCGGGAATTCGAGGTTAGGAGTTTTGGCGCAGAGCCGGAACGGTGAAGTCGGTAAGGTAGGAACATTCCTTAACGATGACGAGAGATTCGCGTGGTAAGAACGATGAAAGTGTCAGAGAGGGAGGGCCAGCGGCGAACGGGAAAAGTACCCCAAAACCTAAGCGAGGCAGGCCGCCGAAGGAAACCGCCGAAAAGAATAGTGCTGGTGCGGAGATGCTTACGCTCTATGTCATGAAAGGAGCAGAGGGGGACCCTTCCACAAGTCGTGGAAAGGTGACACACTCGCCACTGACCAAATGAAAGGGAGTGGGGTCCAATACGGAAATTGAAGAGGAAAATGTCGATGATCCGGGGACAGTGGAAGGAGAGAGGGGAGAGGGAAAGGCTAGCATGAAGGAACAATGTGCGGGCACTATGGAAAATAAGGAGGTGGTCAGTGTAAAGGACGACGAGAAGAGGGGAAGTGAAACGGTACTAAAAAGGGGGGATATAGGGAATATAGGGAAAGAAGACAGAGAAGGCGAGAGTGTAAATAGGGATGGGCCAGACGGGAACAACAATCATGAGAGAAACGGGCCGGGAAACGAAAGCGACGAAGATTCAAGTGGAAGTGAAAAGGAATACGATCGGGAAGTGCAGCTGGAAGAGGTGCCACAAATTACGTCGATGTCGGAACTAGGTAACGCAGAAAGGAAATGGAGAAGGGCAGCTAAACGTATGGTGAAAGATTCGGAGAGGGCGATGAAGGAGTGGGTAATACGGTGTATGAAGGATGCGAGAGATAGCTTAGAGGCAGAGGGAGAATTGTTTGAGGACCCGTGTGAGTGCTGCGAACGAAGAAGGAAAGAGTGCGAACAACTGAGGAATGAACTGGAGGAAGTGAGAAAGCGAAGTGATAACGAGAGGGAAAAATGTAACGAGGAGAGGCGGGTACTTCTAAGGGGAAAAAAAAACAGGGGGGGAATGGAGGCATCGGAGAACAGCAGGATATGGACAGCAATCAGAGCCCCGACATAAGCTTCGAGACGGTGAGCGAGGCGACGATGGGATCAAGGTTGACCGATTCACTAAGGAGCTCGGCGCAGAAGAACGAAGAAAGCATCGGCGGACAGCAAGAGGACTCGGCGAAAGAGATGAATGAAAATCGGACGGAACAGCAGAGGTGTCAGTTTGCAGAAGACACAGAAAAGGAACAGTTTGCAGAGACGGAAAGGAGCAGAAGCCGGAGCAAGCGCGAAGCCCGGCAAGGATTGGGCAGCACGGTGAAACACCCGGGGAAGATGGGGAGTGGGGAATGGGAGAGGGAGCTTGAGGAAAGAAGAAAACGGAAAGCGAACATTGTAGTGAGCGGAATGGTGACTACGAACGGTACGACGGCGGACGCACTAGCCGAAGCGATACAAAAGCAGACGGGAGTGTGGCCGATAGTGAAGAGATGGAGGAAAATAGAGCACGGTCTGCTGGTGGCACTGAGTTCAGGATGGAATAAGGCAGAAGTCATGAAGGGGAATTATAAAAGACGAGGTGGGTCGCTGGAAATCACAGACGATTGGACACTAAGAGAGAGAGAGAGAAGTACAGCGGTGGATTTAGGCTCAGGCAAGAGAGCTGAGAAGGACGGGAGTAGAAGTCAGAATGGGACATCAGAAGATAAGGATCGACGAACAATGGAAGGTGTGGAACGAGCAGAAAGGCGATTGGGATCGCATAGACGTGAGAAGTAAGAAAAAAAATGAAATGCAAGGGCGAAGTCGTAGTGGGTTTCGCGGAGGGTGGGGGGATCGAGGAAAATATGGGTACTAGGGGTACTATTAAGGGGGTATCGTGGAATATTGCGGGGGCACGGAAAATTAAGGAGGCGTGGAATTGGCTAGAAAAGTTCGATGTAATTGCATTGCAAGAGACATGGGCGGAGGAAGAGAAAGAGAACCGGGTAAGAAGTGAATTGGATAGAAACTATAAATGGTATTGTTCGGGAATGAGTGTCGCAGAGCGCGAAGACTCGGGTTCGCGCTCGGCGACACTGACGTCACCAACTCGAGCTAAGCAACACGGGAGTCGAGAGATCTCGAGCGTTCGGGCGTTAGTTCAAGCCTCTCCACGGACGGCGCCACCTTCCGGGCTTCAACTTGGCTTTGACGCTCAACACCACTCTCGACGTATGCGCGAGGCGTTTCTTCGTCGATCGAAGCATCGACTCGCCATTCTTGATCCGGCGGAACCGTAGCGTGCGCACGTGTGAATTTCGGCATCCAGATTATTCGGTGAAATTACTCGGGATAAAATTAGAACAAGTGGCAAGACTCTCACGGACCTTTCTTTCTCTCTGATTTGGACAATTTTTCGGGACTGACTTCATAAGTGCATCGGGTTTCTTTCGGTTTTTCTCAACGCGCTCTCACGCACGCTTCGGTGTTCTCACTCACTCTCGTTGTCGAGCGCCGGTTGCTCGACCACGCCGGTCAAGTCTCATTGTGTTTTTTTTTTCATCGGGAAACCGTTCATCGGGATACCTCTCATTACCTCTCTTTTTTTGTGTATCTCACCGGGACTAATAAATCACGTATTTTTGTATTTGTTCTAAAAACCTGCCAACCGCCTATTATTCATTTTCTCCACCTACACCAGATCCTTCAAGCAACAGGTATATAAAACACGCAATAAGAGTGAAAAAAAAGGGTAGAGCGAGTGGGGGGCAAATCGTTGGGATTAAGAAAGACAAGTTAAAATATGTAAGCATAGAGGAATGGCAAGAGGGTCTAGTAATAAAGGGAACCAAAGTTGAGAAGCTGAAAGAAAGTATCACGATGATAACAGGGTATAATAACTGCGGATTTAGTAAGCTAAGAAAGGATTTAAATCGCGTAATTGACGAAGTGGAGGGAAGTATGGAGAGGGTTCTGATAATGGGAGATATGAATGCGAGAGTAGGGGAAGGAAATAGTGAGGGGGTTGAAGGTGGGGAAAGAAAATTTAAAGATCTAAGAATAAACAGGGAAGGCGAAAAGTGGCTAGAATTTTGTGAAGATAATGATCTATCGATAATGAACGGAAGGGCCGAGGGGGATCGGGAAGGGGAATGTACATTTGTAGGGGAGGGGGCGGCAGAATGCACAGCGATTGATTATATTGCAGTAAGTGCGGAAAATAATGAGTGGTTTAAGGGAATGAAAGTGGAAATTAGGATAAAATCGGATCACTTGCCTATCGCTTTTAGTCTGGAAGGGCAAGGAGAAGGAGCAGGGATTAGGAGAAAGGGAAAGGGAAAAGTCAAGGGGTGGGGAGGGGAAGATTTTACGCTGGAATTCGGAAAAAATGATGGAATATGCAGAGAGGTTTGGAACTCTTTGGGTTGCAAGAGAGGAAGTGACGGGGGGGAAAGAGAGATGGGAGAGACTGATAGAGTTAATTAGGAAGGTGG
Source organism: Ischnus inquisitorius (assembly GCA_963924025.1). Classification (NCBI taxonomy): domain Eukaryota; kingdom Metazoa; phylum Arthropoda; class Insecta; order Hymenoptera; family Ichneumonidae; genus Ischnus; species Ischnus inquisitorius. Next base: position 20,268,449 of record OZ001244.1, read on the forward strand.
CGGAAGATGTAGAAATGGTACAGAAGAAAGCAAGAGATAGGAGGGGGGAGGTATGGGCGGGAGAAGAAGTTAAAGCTTCCAAAATAAAGGTTTGGAAATGTTTAAACGATTATGTTCAGGAGGGAGGGGATGGGAAAAAAGAAGAGGTCGTGAAAGCCAGAAAAAAGTTGAGGAAGGCAATAAAAGACAATAAGGTGCAATACTGGGAAGAAAAATGGGAAAAAGTGGCAGAAAGTAAGAATCTCGGTGAAATTTGGAAGGCAATAAAACCTTTTAAAGCGAAAAGAGTGAATCTGGGAAATTATGTCCCTAGCAGTGAGGGGGTCACACACTTTAAGAAGCTACTAGGGGATGGTGAGAGAATACGAGAAGGAAACAAAGCTACAGAGGGGGAGGGAAACGAAAAGGACAGGTCGGGCAGGGAAATCGAGTGGGAAGAAATGAGGAAGGCTTTGGGGAAGATGAGGAATGGAAAGGTGGCAGGTGAAGACGGAATACCGGCAGAGTTTTTGGAAGGTTTGCCAGAGGAAGGGCAGAGAGAATTGAAGGAGATATTGAATGAGTTATGGATGAAGGGAGAACTGGGTAGGAACTGGGAAGTAGGTAGAATATTCCCAATTTTCAAGGCGGGGGATGTAAGTAAAGCAGCGAACTATAGAGGTATCTCCCTACTCAACATGGGATATAAGTTGATGACAAGTATGTTGACGAATCGGTTGGGTGAATGGGCGGAAGAAAATGGTAAACTGAAAGAGAGTCAGGCGGGCTTCAGGAAGGGGAGAGCAACACGTGACCACATCTTTGTCCTGAATGCACTGGTAAACAATCGACTCAAAAAGGATAAGGGAAAATTATATGCAGCGTTCGTCGACTTCAAGACGGCTTTCGACACCGTTGATAGAGATTTGCTGCTGGGGAAGTTGAGAAGAATGGGAATTAACAGTAGAATGAAGATGATAGAACAAATCTATGAGATAACTGAAAATGAGGTGATATTAGGGGAAGGAGTGTCGGAGCGATTCAAGACGGAAAGGGGGGTAAGACAGGGGTGCACGATGAGCCCAACCTTGTTTAGCTTATTCATTGAAGATAGGAAGATATTTGGGTCAAAAGGAATGAGGGAGGATCTGTGATAGGCAACGAAAAAATTTTTGCTTTTAAATTCGCGGATGATATAGTTTTAGTGGCAGATGATAGAGAGGGACTACGTAGCATGCTGAAGGCGCTGGAAAAGTACGTGAGAGAGAATAAATTAACAGTGAATATTGATAAAACGAAAATTTTAATCTTCCAGAAGGGGGGGAAAACAGCAAAGGGAGCGAGAGATGGAAATACAATGGGAAGGAGTTAGAAATGGTTAAGTACCTGGGAGTTTGGTTTTCCACAGGCAATACCTTTACCAAACATATTCAAAGATTAGCAAAAAAACGGGCAAAGCGATAAATGCAACTTGGGGGGTAGGCAAGAGAGGAAAAGTGAACAGTCTGAAAAGGAAACCATATATGATGGAAGCGATTGTGAGGAGCGGGATGTTGTATAGGACGGAAATCTGGGGTTGGAAGGAGAGAGTGGAGCTGGAAAGAATGCAAGCAAAATACTCCAAAATGACAATGGGATTGAGTAGGAATACGCCAGGGTATCTGTGGAGAAGGGAAGTAGGTTGCAAAGGGATAGGAATCGTGATATGGAAAAGGGCAGCAAGTTTTTTGGTGGAAATTATGAAAATACAGGTTATGGAAGCAATGCAAGGGGTAGGGGAAGGAGGTTTATGAAAAGCAGTAAGGGACGGAAACATACAGGAAGTGGAGAAGATCATTGAAAGAGGAATTAAGACAAAAACGGAGCAAGAAATCCAACAAGATTGGAACAAAATTGATAATTCGACATTCTGTCCGGATTACCGGTATAGAAAGACAAACTTGGAGGAAGAGGAATATTGGGAAGATAGGAACATCAGATGGGAGCACAAGGAAATACAGGCGAGACTAAGATGCGGAATTGTGGGAAAAGACGAAAAGGGAAAATTTCACAATCTTCTTAATTGCGGCGCTTCGTGCGTGTTCGGTGTTCGCTCGGCCCGTCGGCTGTTGACAGCCGGCCGACGTAACCTAAGCAAAAGCCCCGGAATTAACTGAAAAAATAAATAAAGAAAGTGAATGTTTGAAAATGATTTCAAAAAAGTGTTCTCACGTCTCGTCTCGTTCGTCTTGATACTATTTTTTGAGTGATTCGTGATTTGTGATTGAATTTCACAATCTTCTTAATTGCGGCGCTTCGTGCGTGTTCGGTGTTCGCTCGGCCCGTCGGCTGTTGACAGCCGACCGACGTAACCTAAGCAAAAGCCCCGGAATTAAATAAATAAAAAAATAAAGAAAGTGAATGTTTGAAAATGATTTCAAAAAAGTGATACGTAATTGCCGGCAAATGATATAACCTTACCATAAAAAATAAAATCAAGAAAAGTGTTATGAATCAAGATTTACAAAATCAAGAAATTTTTTTTTTTTCAGTTTCGTTTTTTTTCCACTGTTCTCAAGATCAAGAGAATCTTTCTGTCAAAGATCGGATTGATTGTGTTCTTGATGCGCTGCCAGATATTTCTACGCTGATAGCGTAGAAATCAAGATCGTCGGCAGGTCTGTTATACTATTAAGAAAAAATGTTATCGCTTAGACCAAAAAATTGTATAACTCTTCGGTTATCTTGACAGACGAATTACACAGGACTCTTTAATTGACTTTCATGATAAGTGAACTCCACCAGCGCTTCCCTCGGTTCTCGCAACGAAAGAATTTTACTAATTTTCAGTTCACTTCTCCGGACGAGATATAAAAAAAAAATTCTGTGCTTCTTCGAAGAGCATCGTAGAAAAGAATTAAGGATTTTTTTTCATCCGGACGAAAATATCGAAGTAACGTATGGCAGAATTCTCTCGTCGAGAGAATTTTCTTGATAACGTAGTGAACCCTGTTAAGGTATGTGGAATTATGCGCTGTCATTTTACGATGCTTCAAGGATGACCACACCGATTTTCCATCGCTTGATTCTTACTGAGAAAACTAAGATTATAGTTTTGGTAATTTGTCCCTCCACTTTCGTCCCCGTACAACGCCTCGAGCTCTTTCCGGAGCTCCTTCAGATTCTGCGTTTCTCTATGTCGCAGCTCCCTGGCCACCCTGTCATCCAGCTTGCTGCTGCGCACCAATGCCAAGAGTGTTCCTCGCTCCAGAGGCCTCATCCTGTTCCATAACGCCTCGCAAGACGATAGAAATTCCTCGAGCTTGCCGGGGTTGTTCCCGTCGAAGGGTTTTATGCTCCGGATTGCCAAACTTAGGTCGATGTAGGGGTTCCATCCTCCCTGGTCATATCCGTTCGTTGCTGCTGTTGCTGGGGGCGCCCTTCAACCAACACGCGCTCGACCTCCTCCGCGATGTACTCCCGTATTTCGGCTTGCATTGCGTCGAGTTCCCGATCCCCGCATGGCAATCGCTCGGATATCCTGGCCTCGTTCCGTGCAGTAATATTACCTCCTGCTTCATCCTGCGCGTGCTCTTCCTCCCCCGTGCGTAGCTCGGGGTCCAAATTTCGTCGTGCCTCGGGGACGTCTACCCCCATCGGGTACAACCTGTTTCCATCGCCGAAGCTGGTCGTCCAGTTTCGCCCCCTGGCGAATAACGGCATGTTTCGATGACCCTCACCTTGCGTATTGCGAAGCTGCGCTCTTTGACGCTCGATCTTCGCATCAACTGCTCGGGGAGTGAGCATCGCGCCTGTCGGGGGTGCCCTTCTGGGCTAGGACGAGCTGTGATCTATATCCTGTAGCTCGTCAATCTTGGCTCCTCGGCGTGTGTTCACCCTGTCCATAGGGTGGTTCGGGGATGATTCTGCTCCCGGTACCTGTGTCGACAGATCGTCTGTGACCTGTGCGATTCCCGCCAAGGCTCCTCTAAGCCCTGCGGCTACGTGCCCGTCTTCTTGTACTGACGTCGATAGGTCCGCCTCTGGGGCTCCCGGCCCGCTGGGGGAACCCCTCTGACTCATGTGGCCTTTCCTCAAGTCCTAACCCCCTTGTGTCTACCCCGCCTGGGTTAGCAGCGTGTCTTCTGGTCTCTACCGTTCTCTGGGGTGTTAGTTTTACGCCAAAAGGATTTGCTTGCACTTACAGTATGCCGATGTGCCACTTCATAGGATGCCTCGGAGTTCCCGTGAACTTTCCGGCTTCCTCTCCGACACTGTTCCACGTCCTTCTGTAGGTGACGAGCTAATTGGGTTCTGCAATAACCCTCCACGCGAGTGGTTGCTTCGTCGATCCCCTGGTGTCAGTTCTCACTGCACGCCCTCTTACAACGTGGCTCACTTGCACTCAATCTTGTGCACCCAGCGTGATTGTAATGCACCCGTATCTGGTGATCAGCCAGCGAAGCTTCCTCCCTTCGCTCGGGTTATACACTCACTCTGGTATCCCACCGCTGCCACCAATGTTGTACCACTGACTCTCGGGTAGTTTCTCCGAGCCCGGTGATAATACTGTAGGATGTAAAAGCCAGAGCGTTCGTCGTAGCTCACCATTCGATATGTTTAGGCGACGCGGCGCGACGCTAGAGTTTATAGTTTACGGTTAAGAGTTTATGTTTACTTTAAATCGATAAGCAGTCGAAATATCAAGAGACCACGGTTTGCTCTTCACAAAGAGCGCGAGCGATCGTGTGCATGGCGTCATGATTTTTAGTCAGTCGTTGCTAAGATGCGCAACGGTTCACATGAGTTGCAAGCTGAGTGCGAGCGATGAATGTAAAGTACGGAAGACGTTTACTGAGAGTTAATCCTTATATCATACATATATTAATAATCATCAATAAAGCATAACTTGTTTAACCTGAGTATTCTCCTCAATGATTCCAAATTAGGAGTATATTAACATCAAATTACTCCCACAACTTTTGGGGGCTCGTCCGGGATCGAGCGAGAGTAATCGGTTACCAAGTGAACGTGTGTAAAGACGACGATCGAACGACGACGTTGATAGATCGAACTTTTGAAGACGGTAATCTAAGACGACGAGTGTACAACCGCATGACGAAACGCGTTACGAGTGCACATATACGACGAAAGAGACAAAGTGAATAAGGACGCCGCCCATCGTAGTGTGTGTGTGTGGAATAAGACGCAAGTTCGCGAAAGTGTCGAATATATGACGATACGAATGACGCTCGATGGATTCTGTGAAAGACGCAAAATCCTTTACAGTTGCTGAACTTAAAGACATTCTGAGAGAAAAAAACCTCAGCACTAAGGGTAATAAAAGTGAACTCATAATCAGATTGAATACCGACGATCCCAGTGGTGCGTGGTTAACGATGGCCAGTAAACCCGACGAAAAGGCTAAGGATAGCACAACGCAGAATGACAGTGATGACGATGGTTCGAAAGACGGCGATGACGAGGGATCAATCGGTCGACGACGAGAAATCGAAATCTACAGACGAGAGAAAGAGTTAGTCGAGAGAGAACTCGCACTGGCTCGACGAGAAATCGAGATGCTGCTGAGGAACCAAGGCGGTTATGTACCGAATAACCAGCAAGTGTTCACACAGCAAGCATTGAATGACGGGCAGTCTACGAGTGCGCAGCCGATACAAGCACCCCCATTGCCAGCGAAAGTTAATGTCAATTCAGTTGCTGATTTGCTGAGTAATTTTAACGGTAATTCGGAAATATTCGGAACATGGGAAAAGCAAGTGAAATTTCTCAGAACCGCGTACAAGCTGGATGACGACTTGACAAAAATTCTGATCGGAACGAGACTCAAAGGCCAGGCGATGGAGTGGTTCCACTCGAAGCCCGAGTATATCAGCATGACGTCGGACGAACTACTTGAGGGACTCCGAGGTATGTTTTACCACCGTCCAAACAAGATATCTTTGAGACGCCGATTCGAAGGAAGAGTGTGGAAAAAAGAAGAAACTTTTCACGATTACGTTCACGAAAAGACAATAATGGCGAATCGCATTGCGATAAGCGACGACGAGATTTTGGGATACATTATCGACGGCATCCCAGACCCAAATCTTCGCGACATAGCACGAGTTCAAGGGTTTGCGACGAGAGAACAAATTCTACAGGCGTTCGACGAGATTTCTCTTCAAGACAGGAATTATCATGCCGCATCTACCAGCACGAAGATCGAAGACAAAAGTGTTACGAAGCGTAAGTTCGATAAGAACTCTAAGGACGATGCAAGCGGAAAAAGTGAGAAAAAAGATTCAGCCGATAAAAAAGATTTGAATTCGAAGAAGGAACAAGGTATGGTGAAGCGTTGTTTTAACTGCGGCGCAAAAGATCATGTGAGTGGAGATTGTCCAATGAAAGATCAAGGTACGAAATGTTTCAAATGTAATGAGTACGGGCATATCGCGCGTAATTGTTCGGCGAAAAGCAATACCGCGAAAGATAGTTGTGCAGTTGCCCAGTCACAACAACGCAAGCATGTAAAAGAAGTATTAATAAATGATGTCTGTGTGCAAGCTCTGATAGATACGGGAAGCGATATTACGATAATGCGCGCGGATCAGTATGTAAAGATCTGCTCACCGCGACTCGAGAATGAAGTAACACCGTTCCGTGGGGTCGGTACCGAGGAAAACGCGACGCTTGGGAAGTTTCATGCTAAGCTTACAGTAGACGAAAATTCGTATGTGATATCGATCAATGTCGTCTCAGATGTTCTGTCGCGATATCCGTTGCTAATCGGCAAAGACTTTCTCGACGAGATCGAGTTAAATGTTAAACGGGGCAAAGCTACGATCAAGCCGTTGAACGAAGACGATTGTACTTTCGCAGAAATTTGTCAGATCGGCGTAGTTTCAAAGCAAGAGGTCAATAGCGTAGATTTATCTCACGTTCAGAACGATTCGCATAAGAAGGCGATACAGATTCTTGTTGATAACTATGAGCCAAAACAAACACGCGAAGTGGGTATCGAAATGAATTTAGTATTGAAAGACGAAGAGCCAGTTTATCAGAGAGCGAGACGTTTGTCAACCGTTGAAAGAGTCGCAGTAAACAAGCAGATAGATGAGTGGCTGAAAGACGGTATTGTACAACCATCCATTTCCGAGTACGCAAGCCCAGTCGTATTAGTTAAAAAGAAAGACAACACAAACAGACTTTGCATTGATTATCGGATGCTAAACAAAAAAGTTGTTAAAGACCGGTATCCCCTTCCGCTTATAGAGGATCAATTAGACGCACTTCAAAACGCGAAGGTGTTCAGTACGCTGGACTTAAAGAACGGGTTTTTTCACGTGAAGATGGCAGAGTCAAGCAGAAAGTATACCGCGTTTATAGTTCCTGATGGGCACTACGAGTTCCTCAGAGTGCCGTTTGGTCTCTGTAATTCACCCGCGATATTTCAGAAGTTCATTAACGCCGTATTCAAAGACCTTATTCGCGAGAACATGCTATTGGTATACATGGACGACTTAATAATGCCTTCAGCTGACTATGACACGGGATTGGAAAATCTCGAACGAGTACTGCACGTGGCTAGTCAAAGTGGCTTAGTCATTAATTGGAAAAAATGCAGTCTACTCCAAACGAAAGTAGATTATCTGGGCCACATAGTCGAAAACGGATGTGTTAGACCTTCAGAGCGTAAGACGGAAGCTGTAAGGAATTTTCGGACGCCAACAAACGTACGACAAGTTCAATCGTTCTTAGGATTGACGGGGCATTTTCGAAAATTTATGCCCGGTTATTCTTTAGTCGCACGACCGCTAACTAATTTGCTAAAGGCTGACACAAAGTTCACGTTCGATGTGAAAGAAAAAGATGCGTTCGAACAGCTAAAGCTTATGCTAGTAAATAAGCCGGTGTTAAATCTGTATAAATTCGGCGCAGAAACAGAGTTGCACACTGACGCGTCAATGCATGGGTACGGCGCGATATTATTGCAACGTAGTAACGACGACGGTGCTATGCACCCAGTGTATTACGCGAGCGGTAAAACGACTCCGGCAGAAGAAAAATATACGAGTTACGAACTCGAAGTCCTCGCGATAGTAAAGTCGTTAAAGAAGTTCAGGGTGTATCTGCTCGGCATCGCTTTCAAGATCGTTACCGATTGCCGTGCGTTTACTTTGACGATGACGAAAAAAGATTTGTGCGTGCGTGTAGCAAGATGGGCTTTTCTACTCGAAGAATTTCACTACGAAATTGAGCACCGCCCAGGAAAGAGTATGTCTCACGTTGACGCGTTGAGTAGAAATCCTCTGCCGACGTGTTTACTCATCGACGAGAGTGACGACGGGATAACGATACGACTCAAGAAGGCACAGAATGACGACGAAGACACGAAGAAAATGATTCAACGAATCGAAAACAAAGAAATTTAACGGTTACGTTATGCGAGGCGGGCTACTGTTCAAAGAGATTGACGATGACTATCGTTTAGTAGTTCCGAAGGCGATCTACTCTCAAGTGATCAGGAGAGCACACGAAAGAGGACATTTCTCGGTAGCGAAGACTGAAGCAATAATCCAACGAGATTATTATATTCCGAATCTACGACCGAAGATCGAGAAAATCATTCACAATTGCATCGATTGCATATTGGCCGAGAAGAAGCAGGGTAAGCAGGAAGGTTTCCTGTCTACGATTGACAAAGGCGAGGTTCCACTTGACACGTTTCACATCGACCATCTGGGTCCACTGGCGACAACGAAAAAGAGCTATAAGCATATACTCGTAGTTGTAGACAGCTTCAGTAAGTTTACGTGGCTTTATGCGACGAAGTCTACGAGTACATCGGAGGTACGGGATCGCCTGAAAAAGCAAGCGGTTGTGTTCGGCAACCCACGAAGAATTGTTTCAGATCGAGGTACGGCATTTACGTCGAATGATTTTAAGGAGTACTGTCAACACGAGGGTATTCAGCATATTTTAACTACGACGGGAATTCCGAGGGCAAATGGGCAAGTTGAGCGCATTAATCGAACGCTTATTCCGCTATTAACGAAGCTTGCGGCACCGAAGCCCGGAGAATGGCATAGACACCTGAGCGTTGCTCAGCAACATCTAAATACGACGATACAACGAAGTATAGATACCACGCCGTTCCATCTTTTGTTTGGAACACACGCGCGGTTGCGCGACGACGATAATATTCGAGAACTGCTCGAAAAAGAGTGGGCTAACTCATTTCAAGAAGACCGTGAAGGGTTACGAGCTCACGCGAAGGAAAAGATCGCTAAAATTCAAGAAGAGAATCGTCTAGGATTCAATAAAAAGAGAAAGGAAGCGCGACTGTATCGAGAAGGTGACTTAGTTGCTGTGAAACGAATGCAACAAGCTCCAGGGCTAAAGTTTGCTTCAAAGTACTTAGGGCCATACGAGGTCACGAAGATGCTACGGAACAATCGCTATGTTGTTCATAAAGTTGGTGAACATGAGGGGCCACAACAAACATCAACCGCAGCTGATTTTATGAAGCTATGGGTGAATGAAGATGCCGACGCCGAGACCGAAGAAAGTGAAGAGGAAGGTCAGGACGATCAGAATGGCGAAGATGCGTAAAAAGACATACGAGGCCGTATGCCTGTTCAGGAGGGCCGAGTGTAGGATGTAAAAGCCAGAGCGTTCGTCGTAGCTCACCATTCGATATGTTTAGGCGACGCGGCGCGACGTTAGAGTTTATAGTTTACGGTTAAGAGTTTATGTTTACTTTAAATCGATAAGCAGTCGAAATATCAAGAGACCACGGTTTGCTCTTCACAAAGAGCGCGAGCGATCGTGTGCATGGCGTCATGATTTTTAGTCAGTCGTTGCTAAGATGCGCAACGGTTCACATGAGTTGCAAGCTGAGTGCGAGCGATGAATGTAAAGTACGGAAGACGTTTACTGAGAGTTACTCCTTATATCATACATATATTAATAATCATCAATAAAGCATAACTTGTTTAACCTGAGTATTCTCCTCAATGATTCCAAATTAGGAGTATATTAACATCAAATTACTCCCACAATACGTCCTTCACAGAACGCTGTTCGGGAATACCAGTTAAAGGTTCCCTTAGCAAATGTAATAACGCACGAGAAGGTTGTGGAATTAACGTGTCCTTTTATTAAGCGTTGTGACCGCTTCCTACTTCAAGAAATACGATGATTGCACAGTGCCGGACTAATGTCCGACTTGATGGGTTTACACTACTTACAAAGACCCTTTCCCCGAATCAGTCTACTCGCACAACCAGTCGCACGGTGTAGGATAACTTTCTGACTCCTGCTATGAGCTCTCGATCATACTTTATAGTCGATAAAGTAGAGCGAGCGTATCAGCAGCATCTTTTTAAGATAAACATTATTTCCAAATTTCTTTGTTTAATGTTTATCTTTCGGCGCTCCGGACTCGCGTTATTGCGGGATCCGAGCGCCGGCCTATGGAATTTGCCGACTCGGCATTTAAGTTGACCGCGATCGAGCGTCGAAGGCTCGATGCGACAGTTGCGACGGTAATGAAACTTATCGCTCGTACGCCCCGGGTGCTCTGTCGCAACCTTGGTCGCACTCGCGTACAATTTCGGAGTATAACAGTAGCCCTAAAAGAGACACTGGAAGAATGGCGAAAGTCTGGTATCGTTACCGACACACAATCACCGTACGCGAGTCCAGTATCATTAGTTAAATAAAAACAGGAGAGTCGAGACTTTGCAGTGATTTTATGAAATTGAATCAAATCACGGAAGCGTCGAGCGAGCACACGAAAGACGAAGAAAATTGTATTAACGAGTACGCGTTAGAGAACGCAATTTTGTATAAAAAAAGAAACGAGCAACTACTGGATGTCGTGCCGAGAGCGATGCGTAAAAGTCTTGTTGTAAAGTATCACGATTCAAAGAGCCATCAGGGTGCAGAGCGGACAGTGACGCGCGTCGGCGAACATTATTACTTCCCTCGCATGAGAGCATACGTTCGTAGACATGAGTGCGTTGTGCCTGCAATGCATTATGAGTAAATCGAAGCCAACAAAACAAGCGGGAAAACTCCCTCCCATTCCTCCGGGACATCATCCCTTCGCGACGGTGCACGTGGAACATTTAGGCCCTTTCGTCTCGAGTGCGAGAGGTAATAAACTTGTCCTTGCGCTAGTCGACAATTTAACGAAATTCGCAATCGTCCGAGCGATAAAAAATACGAAAACGAGCGGCGTTATTCGCGTATTAGAAGAATTTGTACAAACGTACGGAGCATCGGTACGAATAATCTCGGACCGCGGAACTAGTTTCACGTCGAAAGCGTTCGGAGAGTTTTGCGAGAGACTCGGCATTCGACAACCGTGAACTCACCGAGACATCCGCAAGCAAACGGCCAAGTCGAGAGGCTGAACGCGCCGGCCCCAGTTCCTGCGATACGAACGAATCTCTTGCATAACGACAACCGAGATTGGGATAAGAACTTACGATGAGTACAAATCGATCGAAACGAAATAATTAACGCGAGCACCGGCAAGAGTCACTTCGAGCTGGTGTACGGGTACTCTCCACGACGAGACGAGGGAAACACGCGCGAATTAACCCGCAAGGACGCGACGACGTACTCTGACCCGCGAGATTTCCGAGCGAAAGCAAGAGAGAAAATAATATACGAGAAACAGCGACCGAAAGCTCTTTCGATCAGACGCGGATGAAAAACGTCGATCAGAACGTAGGCGATATTGTATACATGCGAGTAGTTCCGACTCCGACCGGCGAGTCGACAAAGCTACAAAGGAAGTCTCGAGGACCGCTCGTAATTGTCCAAAAATTACCGAGTGATACATATCGAGTCGCTACGCTCAACGACGGCGTCGACGGAACGCGTTACGCGTCAACCGCGCACGCGAGCCAATTGAAGATTTAGAAACCCGACGTTCAAGAAACGGAGGACATCAAGTCGCACGACGAGGAGGATCTCGATACTGCCGTTGGTGATATTAATGATAAGCATAGAGATAAGGATAAATCTACAAGCGAATGTAGATGAAGTGAGCTCGAGTGCGATACGAGAAAACAGTGCTACGAGTGTTAACGAAAGAAAACGAGCGTGAGACCGCGAGTGAAAGTGCGCGAAACGAGAGCGAGGCAACAATCGACGAATTGCCCGATAGCAACAATAACACCGATCCGAGCGTTCTCGCCGAGCGCCGCGAAAATTAAATGACTACGAGCTGTAAAAAAAAAAGAGAACCAACCTCAAGGACGAGCGAGAGAGCAGAACGGCCGAATGTTAAAGTTCATTCTGACGACATGTGTATGTGTGTATGTATGATCGTCATTACGGAGCGAGCCGTACAGAGAACGAGGGAGCTACGAACGACACACGGTCGTTCGCAGCGCCCTCTACTACCTGCGAGCACACGCGGGTGAGCACAAGCAGAAACTCGCGGGTAACGAGTCTCAGGTGAGTGACGACACGGGGTTTCCAAGCCTTATATAGTATCGATATATTGAAACTAAAAAAAAATAGTTATTTGCTCAGACTCTATGAGCGCTCTGCAGAAGCTATCCTACACAAAAATGAGAGTGGATGAACACCCAGCGACCATACGGGGCAAAGAAAAAGCTTTACCGTCAAGGATTAAAAATAATTTTCCTGTGGATCCCAGCGCATGTGGGTATCCCGGTTAATAAAAGAGCCGACGCACTGGCGCTTCCAACTTCGGAGGAATTTAAACCGAATGCTTCGGACCAGCTCTCAGAGCTAAATCGTAGATACGCGAGGCTAACCCCAGCATATTTTTTAAAAAGAAAATTATCAAAAGGGTGTGACGTGATTTTTTGAATCATCGTCACAAAAACCACAAAATCATAAAATACCGCAAATTACCAACTTAGAGATCTCGTTTACTGCCGCTCGCTCTACTGCCGGTTCGATTCCGCTCCTTTGATGCAGTTTCGTTTAGTTTTCCAGTTTCATTTTTATGCATTCCGTTCAGTTTGATCCATTCAAGATTCAGTTTTATTCAGTTTTGGTCGAGATTTTAGATTCCGTTTAGTTCAGTTTCGTTTCGGTCGGTATTCTTGACTTTATTTGGTGGAGTATGTTTGAAATCAAAGCACAAATAGAGAAGAGATCCGACGACATTTCGTGCGATTACGATAAAGTGCAAACCCGGCACCTCGAGGAATAGTGCAATGCGTGGAGATTAGGCGGAGGTATCGTTCGGTCTGGGCAAGGGTGGTGGAACACCTTGCGCTGTGTTTAAGTTGAGTAGAGTCTATCGCACGCATTGACTAGAGGAAACGATCGCGACGATTTGTTCCAGTTACCGTAATATATGATTGGCTCTCGAATTGATAGAGTATGAGATGAGAGGGCAGTAGTTATCGGTCAAGTTCCCAAAATAATAATTATGATGATTCGTCACCATTATTTGCGTAGACAAAGCAGTCTGCCGAGAGCTGCCCTAGAGGTAACTCGGGTCTCTCTCGCGCTCCCGCTATCGTTGGCTTTGGCCTATGGTTCTCGCGCTCGTGTGTGTCGTGAATCGTGCGTAGCGTGGGTCTCACTCTCGCTACCGCGGACTCCGATGCTTCGCTCTCGTTCGTGTTCGTGGGTTTCGAGCTACATGTCGCTTCTCTCGTTCGCTTGCGTTCAGCGTACGATTGAGAGTGATAGTTCGTGATCATTCCGCTACGAATTATTTCCGAGTTTTGTGATCGAGATGCATTCGAAAGAATGCTCTCGAAGTGCAGTTTTCGTGAGTACGTTCTCGTGGCATCGAAAGATGCGGATCCCGCCAATTCATGGACTAAATTCTGCTTTTCGGTGAGTTTGTCGTTTTCGATAATCTTCCCGTTCGCGATAAGAAATTCGTTCTCGCTGCTCGCCTCGATCGTTCGATCGGCTGAGCGTTTCCCGCTGCACTTGCGTGCGATCTCGTCTGCTGTTCTACCGGCCTCGGATTGCGGCCCTTCTACCAAAAATCGCATCCTGAGCAGCCGTGCATTTCCGCAATCGTTCGCTCTCGTGCGTGCGTCGGTGTTTGTTCTCGTATCGTTGAGTTCTCGATGAGTTCTCGTTGAGTTCTCGTTTTGTGTTCCGCTCTCGTTTTGTCCTTGCGGAGGTCGTTGTTCCACCGACCTCCAGATTAGTCCGGTTCGGTGATACCGGCGAAACAAAAATCTACTCTGCGGAGCTCGAGTTCCACCGACCTCCAGATTAGTCCGGTTCGCTAATTACCGGCGAAAAAAAAGATTAGCCGGCGCCCACCGGGACGCCGATGCACCCGCGAGGGAAACGGCCGAAGGTGACGTAAGTTTCGTTTTCGCGTTTTGCTCCCGTTTGGTTTGAGCTAAGATTTCGTCTTTTTTCGGTTTAGTTCTGTTGATTTCGAGTTTAGAGTTTCGCGTTTTTAGAATCAAGAAAAATACGTCACAAGGGATAAACTACTTCAAGTATTTCTGGAACGACAATGAAACACCGTGGTTTCACGGCCGGAAACTCAGTCGAAATACGATTTGCACTGCCTCTCGGATGCGATCGGGTCGCTGCGCTACCGGGGCGTATCTTTTCAGAATTGAAAAAAAGAATTCGGACGCCTGCGAATGCGGAGAGGCTCCCCGGGACTAAGATCATATCATCAAATTTTGCCCCCAACTGTTCTCCGTCAGATCAACCCTCATCGAAACGCTCGAGAAGGCAAGACTTTATCCTTCCCTGACCCTGGAAACTCTTCTCTTGGATCCCCCGGACATCGCCGCCGAGGGTTTGATAAAATTTCTAAAAGATTCGGATTTTGAGCTTTGAAAGAGAGAAAGAGATACATAAAAAAAAATGATTAGAATAATATATATACACACACAAATTTTTTTTTTTTTAAATAACAAATTAAAAAATAAAATAAAATGAAATAATAATGAATGAATGTATATACATCTTGCAACGGTTGAAACACCCGCGCAAAGCCAACTCTAAACGCGAGACGAGGAAGCGCCGCGCGCACAATAAGAAGAGGAGGGCAACCACAGAGTGGGGGAAAGCCCCACCATGAACATAGTAGCATGAAAGAACGCGCCGGCTGCCGGAGCGGCAGTCGGGGCTTGTATCCCAAGCTGAGGATCTAAATAAAGAACGTCATTCGAAACCACAATTTATTAAATACATCCTCCTTTATGATCCGGTAACGAGCAACGGAACACTCCTGCGCTCTGCACCCTTTATGCTCTAGGGACCTCTAACCGATAACGGCAAAATAGCCTGCGTCGCGCTGAGGATAAGGAACGAGAGACGGAAAAGCCCTGATCTCTGCCCAAGAGGAAACATTGACTGAATCGGCAACGAATTCTCTGCGCCAGGCCAGTTAATCAGGAACATTCCCTGTCCTATATCCTCCGGCTCAAGAGGGAAAGAGAACCCACCGTTGCAATCTATATCTATAAGCTTTAAAAAAAAATAAAAAGTATATATACAATAAAAACGATACGCAACAATGCACCCATCCTCTCGGCGACTTTCCATGGCTGAAGCCGCAGCAGGGACTCAGCACGAGACTCCACCTAGTAGTCAGGGGACAAGTCTACTGCAACGACCCAATAGTCGACACTCGCCGGTTTGGAACGAATTGGAAAACTGGCACTTGGCGAAACGGCCTAAAGCCATACGGAGAAAGGAGAAGAAGAAGGAGACGGCACGGGGTAGATGTGTCCTGAGTCGGCGCTCAAAGGTGCGAAAGAGAGACGGAGAGTGTGGTAGAGACGCCACGAGAACGAGTGAGAGTGAAAATCCACGGCACGAGGCCGCGCGACTTCGTGAGAATCAATTAGCCGCGAGTCGGCACGAGTATTATCTTGTTGACGCGAGTTTATCCATTAGCTGACTTTATTTGTTTCTACGTCGTCTTACTTTGTTAATTAATAAATAATCGGTCCACGTTTCGGGGTGTCCTTAACGTCATTTTCCCTTTGCGAAACCCATCCGAGCCTGACGCTGTAATCTCGCGAAAGCGAAATTAACAAGATCAAACAGCTCGATGACGAACTCGTCAGGGAATATCCGTTGACAACCGAAAATGCAAAAGACCCAACTGCTTTGAGGAATGTCATTAGGTCTGACCGAAATTTTTGACGCACCCTTTTGAAGCAAAAAAAAAATCTACTTTAATATTTCAACAAACTATCGGTACCCTGTTAGCCACAAAAATTCGTCTGGATCGTGGATTTATTTTTAAGGGGCTGGGTCACCTAAATTTCCGAAAAAGTCGTTTTTTTCTCATTTTTTCTGAAAGTACATACTGTGTACTATCTACACACCAAATTTCAGACCGAAATTCCAAAAATTACTAAAATTAGAAGCATTTTAGTAAGATAACAAATAATTATTGCATGTATTATTGAAAAATTGTGTTTTCTCGATGATATAAAATTCTTTAAAAAATCATGCATATTGAAGGTACTGAAAAAATTAATTATGCAAAATAAAAATTCCAAAATGTTGGGGCGCCACGATGCAGTCATCCAGTACACACACGAATCTGTCGGCTCGTGCTGTCAAGCGCTTTTCGGTGATCATAGTGTAAAGCTAAACGAAGCTGAGTGCCCAAATAAATCATACACGTGTCCGGACCCGGGTGAGTGCTTATCCGCCTGCGAAAAGTCCCGGGACAGGACACAACATCGCTGTTTTTCCCGACGCCTGAAATGGAGGTTAGGGGCAAAGAAGCACACAAGTCCGACCCGACTGCCGGTGTTGTGAATCGGCAAGACGAAGAAGAACAGACCGGCACTTGCGAAGTGGACAACAGAGCCGCCTACCTTACCGACAAGCAGCAAATAGTTTGTACGCCTGTCAAACTCACCAAAGGTAGACCGTCAACAAATACAATCTTACGCAGAGACCGGTGCAATTCGGAATGCTCGGTTAAAGACTTTTTTATCCAAAAGCGTAAACGGGACTATGAAGAGATATTCATTGCAGGCAGCTCATCAGGCACACCGAATCCGTTCAAAAAGTCAAGCAAACTGGCAAGATCTCCGGAAAATTCAGGCCAGCTGAATTCTGATGACGGTCGAAACTATTCAATAATTACTGACTCTCCTCTCACTGTTATGCAGGACCAGTTTCACACACCGGGAGTCAGTTCGCCATCCAACCCGACCGGCAACAGAACCTTCAAAACGACAGCCGTTGTGCATGAGGTAGAGAGTCGGTAACCGTCGTCCCTGCTGCATCACCCCCATCTCAATTCGAATGGCTAGCAAAGCAAATTTTGGAATTAAAGCAAGAAAACAGCTATCAGTTTCAAGTTCTCAATGCAACCATCATTTCGTCGACTCAGGAGAACAGCAAAAAATTTGAAGAGCTCAGAACCGAAATAAAAAGCGACAGAGAACAAACAAAAGAGAGAGAGAGTTGGCCCTCGAGACACGACCGACAGAGAGAATGGAGAAGCTGGAAATCGAACTACGCGAATACAAAAGCCAATCCCAGAGTACTCGCACGGAAAACGTCGCGGCCGATCCTGCGATGAGAGCCTCTTTCGACAAAATCAACCGCCAGCTCGAACTGCAGGACCAAGCATCAAGACAGAATAACATTATCATTAAAGGATTACAACCCGGACCTTCTAGTTACAAAGAGCAAACCACACAATTCCTCGCCTCGAAATTCAACATCGATAACATCGAGACAAAGATCCAAGATACGAGACTCCTAGGAAAGAAGAAGGATATCGTGCGAGTGACCCTCGATTCTGCGGCCACGAAATCGGCTATAATGAGCTCAAAAAAGGAAAAGGCGGGCGCCGATATATTCATCAATCACGACCTAACGTCCAACGAAAGAGGGATGGCATATAAATTCAGATCTCGGGCCAGAACGGAGAGAGAACTCGGGAAACAAGTAAAAGTCAGCCACAACGAACTTCAAATTAACGGTACGGAATTTCACTGGGACTACAAAGAAAAAGCCCTCGTCGCCGCGACAGTGAACCGGAAAGAATCCCAAAACACGGTCTATCTAAGCACTTCTCAATCTACTCCGAAACAGTGACGCCTAAAAAAGATTGCTTTCTCCTTTTGGAATGTACACGGTTTTAGAAATATGGGCAATTCGTCTCTCGCGAAATCATCTCACGACTAATTTGCCATTAGACATAAGACCATTTGCCGACTAATCTGAAGGACTATAAAGGGAGCTGGTCAAACGCAACGAGAGTCCACGACATGGGCAGAAACAGCGGCGGGCTGACAACTCTGGTTGACAAAAAACTCCATTGGAAGGCGATTGAAATCAGCAGCTGGTGGATATTTGGAACCGTTTGTTACAACAACTTCAAAATTATGGTCGGAAATATCTACTTCAAACCGAGCCTCGAAACGTTACTTGAATTATTGCAAGCGACACTCACGGATATACTCGAAAACAATGATTACGACCTCTTCGTCATTGGCGGCGACTTCAACGTGAGGGTTGGAAAAGAAAAGGACGAGCTCCCCGAAGATCTCTTTGACGGAACTGTTTTGTCGCCAAACAGACAATCTTGCGATAAAATTACCAACGCCAGGGGGTCCTTGCTTTCAGACTTCATGAAAGACAACGGCTTCATTCTTGTAAACGGAAGAACACCGGGAGACACGCCCGGCCAGTTCACCTACAGCAGCAAAATAGGACAGAGTGCGATCGATCTAGTCTAGTGTGGGTAACCGCGCCAAGTTTGGAAGCTGTGTCGAACTTGTATGTGGTGAGCGAAGTATCATTTTCCGACCATTTCCCGGTCACTTTAGAACTCTATTTACCTTGGAACGGCTGTTAAATCGACTCGATAAACGATCCGAAACACAATGTCGTACCGATTACTTATCAGAACAAATTGAGATAGTTTCCCGAACGGGTGGAGACCTTCCAGTCTGCTATGCACTTGTCCAGTAAAATCGCTTTTAACTTCACAAACTCATCTCCCGACGAGCAGTTCTAAAATTTTAAATCAGCAATCGTAGAAACCGCAAAACAAGCGAATATGCTTTCGGCAAACTTGAATAACGAACATTGCCACCGTAGAACTGTTACGTCCGAGTAACATTAAGAATTCGCCCTCTTTTAGACCTTAGCAAAGGCTAATTAGTCCGGGATACAGGCTTGGTGATTTGGTTGTAATAGAATTTTGTTGGATAATAGTTTTGGATAATTTAGTGATTATTTGGGATAATAAGGAATTGTTGAGTAAGAAAGAAAGAGAAGTTCGCGGTGGTCCGCGCAACTTCTGCTATTGGTTGGATATAGGACATCCAGTGAGCTCGCGGTGGACCGCGCAGCTCGGTGGATTTTAGAAAATGATTGCAGAGCTCGCGGTGGTCCGCGCAGCTCGGTGGATTTTGGAAAACGATTTCATAGCTCGCGGTGGGCCGCGCAACTGGAAATCGTCTTGAAGATTTTATTATGAGTTCGCGGTGGTCCGCCCAACTCATTTGGATTCGAAGGTTATGATGATGAGCTCGCGGTGGTCCGCGCAGCTCGGAAAGAATTCGAAGTTTGCATTTAAACTACTTTACTTGAAAATATGAACGAGCGGAACAAGTTCCAGCTCGATCCGAAGAGTTTGAAATATTTACAAGAACTGACGGACTGCTGACTGACTGCCTATTTTCTGTACAAATTGTGGTCTTATATACTAGTCGTATAACTACATACGGGGGGGGGGGGTTATATACTAGTCTATCTTTGTTTTCGAATAAGGGTAGGAAAGGGCAAGTTTCTTGTAGCTTATTGGCTCGAACTCGCCGTCTCCCACTACATATGTTTTGAACGAATTGGAAAGAATTGTTATCTGTAGACTATGTGTGAGGGCCTAGACGTCCCCTTCCCTTGACCATTGGAGTAGGGCCTTATCTTTAGGAAATACAATGCTGTTTTGAGGGTTGCTAGATACTAGGCGCATTGGTGGAGTTACGGGGATGTAACAGAACAGAATTTACAAACAAGCCATAGTTCGACGAAGAAGTGAGAAAATCTAAAATCGATGCAAAAAAGGCGCTAGAAATATGTCGACGCGAAAACTTTGTTCTCACTGCAAAAACAACGTATCTGATGTACACAAAGAATCACAAAGCTCTGATAAGGGATAAGAAATCCATGTACGAAAAAAGCATAAAGGATAGGTTCGCAAATGTAAAGAACGCACGCGAATTCTGGAAAGTCATCAAGGAATGCACTAGCTCGAAAAACACAAGTCACACCCTTTCTGTCGAACAATGGGAAAACTTCTAAAGCAACATATTTTCGCAAAGAGTTAACAGTATTATCGTAGACTTTGGCGGCGACGGGAATCCTCTCCTGGATGCGGACATTTCTCTAGAAGAACTAAGTCGGTGTATCAAAAAAAGTAAAGCGGGCAAGGCTCCCGGCCTCGACCAAATCTCAGCCGAGTTTTTGAAAAATCTGCCACCCAACTGGTTACTGGTTACTGGTTCAGGTTATGTTCAATAAAATCTTCGGAACAGGGACCGTCCCGAAAGACTGGGCGACCGTGGCTCTTACGATGCTTTTCAAAAAAGGCGATAAAGCCGATCCGTCCAACTACCGTGGTATCGCCCTCGTTAGTAACATGACAAAACTTTTCATACAAATAATATGCGACAGACTTAATGTCAAGCTGGACTCCGAAAGGGCCGAGCCTGACTCGACACCATTTTCGCGCTTTTTTCGGGTATTCAATTGCAGCTAAGATCCAAAAACAACACGGTCTATGGCCTCTTCATTGACTTCAAACGAGCGTTCGATACTGTGCCTCACGCGCAACTATGGGCAAAACTGAAGTCTTTCGGGGTCAGTACAAAAATAATAAAGGTTGTCAAAGACCTATACGATAAAGCCGTCGTGCAAGTTAAAGTCTATGACAAGCTCTCACGCCCCTTCGAAGTCACAGAAGGAGTTCTTCAGGGCGAAACGCTGAGCCCGCTTCTCTTTATCATGTATATTGCCGATATGGAGCGTTTTTCTCAGAAACAGAGAGCTGTCCGGTCTCAACATAAACGGTACTGACGATATGCTCACGCTCCCCTATGCCGACGATGCTTAGTTATTCTTGCCCGTTCTCCGACAGACCTCAAAAAGAAACTTCGAGCCCTTGAGGATTACTGTGACGAAAACAATCTTACGGTTGATATCGCGAAAACAAAGATAGTTGCTTTCCGACGCGGCGGCGGAAATCTCCAAACGGCGTTCAAATTTAAAGACAGGATACTAGAGATCGTAACAAAATATGATTACTTAGGCATACCCTTCTACTGTTCGTCACTCGGGACACAAGCTGCAAACTCTGCAATAGAAAAAACGAAGATCGCTAGCAGCATTGTAATATCAACTCTCGCAAAGTCTAAAGCGGATTCTTGGGATAGCACAATAAAATTATACGACGGTATTGTCACTTCAACATTACTGTATGGCGTTCCTGCGTGGGGCCTGAGATACTTCGACGCAATAGAGCAAGCTCAAGTGAACTTTTTCAAGAAGTTACTACTGCTGCCGAAAAACACTCCGGGTTACACTGTAAGATTAGAAACAGGAATCCTTCCAATCTCGTACCAAGCTATGCGCCTAGTGTGGGGCTGGGTCAAAAAAGTCCTCGCTATGGGTAACAGCAGACTCCCAAAGAAAATTTTTGCGAGACTCACCGATTTGATAAACAATAATTTCGGAGAGCTAAAGTATAACTGGGTGTGGCAGCTCAAAGAAATCATCTCGGTGACGGGGTTCCAGACCCTACTAATAAACCCTAATACTGCAGACTGGGAGCGCGCCGAGCGACAATTTTTCATCAAATATGAACGATATCTGAAAGCGAGAGACATGGAGAACTACAACAGCTCAATATCGCTACAAATTTGTATTCCCTACTCTATCGAAGACGCAGCAGCGTATTATCTTAGACTTCGCGAATCGCTAGGTATAAAACGTGTCCTTGCCCAAGTTCGCCTCGCAAATTTTTATAACAACTTTTTTACAGCAAAAAAAAATATGTACAAAACTACGCCAAGTACGCTCTGCCAAGTGTGTAGCAGGCAAGAACTCGAAACGCTGGAACACATCTTCTTGCGATGCCCTATATACGAACCGTACAGGCTAGCATACATAAATCGCGCCGAAGATCCCGAGGAGGTACGGCAACTATTGTCGGCCGAAGACAGAGCCTCTATAATGTATGTATTCCAATTCGTTTCACGTTCGTTAATGCTGCGCGCATTCGCTCTCAACATGTAAGCATATGTAATCTTAGCTTGTAATTGTTTCCCAGGTAGTCATAAGTCTTGCAACGGCGTAACATCCCTGTACCTCCCCCCCCCCCCCCCTTGCTATAAGAATCACTGTATTCTAACGAAGCAAATAAATCTATTCTATTCTAACAATTCCAAAATGTTATTAACAATTTAATAAAAAAAAATAGTTCAACAAATCTTCTGGCAATACAACTTTTTTTTTCAATGAAAAAGATTCGTTCATTTTCTTGAATATGTCTGAATTTTTTTTTGATTTTTTAATTCACTTTGAACTTTATGATTTTTCACAATTTTTTCCCCTTCACAAAAAAAGATTCAGTCAATGTAGAAATCGGAAAAAATTATTACACGTTCAGAAAAATAACCAGATAATTTTCATTAAAAAAATAAGTTGGGTTCCCGAGAAATTTATAGTGTTTTATAAAAATACGTTTGGTCGGTAAAGATTTACTGACCCTGCGGTCGTTACTTCCAATCGATGCGAGTTAGATTATCGCCGCTACCGCGCTTCGTCGAGTCTACGCGGTCTACGCTACACCAGCGTACTACGGCAGCTATGATTTTTTTACTCGATCTGTCAAACGCGTAAAAAACCGGCATCCGGAAAATTGCGATTATCGATGTGTGCGATGGTTATAGTTTTTGTGAATGAACGTCATAGATACTATAATTTTCAGTAAAATAGTGGAAATAATATTTGTACAATGTCGAAAAGTACAAAATCTCGAACCAGTTACCTATTTTCGAAATGTCATCGCGGAACTTTTCATTGAACGTCATTCGGCGTGACAGTATTTCTTTTTTACCAATTATTTCGCGATAAAACAATTTTTTGTTGAATTTTTTTTTTTTTTTTTTTTATTGTGTGAAAGAAAAAAGTTTTAAAGTTTTTCATGCAACATGAAAAATTGTTTGTCTTTGTGAGTCACCAAAGTCACTTCACTAAACTAAACTTTAAAATTCACTAAACTTTAAAATTCATTTCTCAACAAGTATGTCTCTTCGTTTGTCGCATGTTTCAGATCCAACGACTGCACCCATTTGAGGTCTTGACGGCTCATTTTCTTCGTAACGGATCATGTTCCGGAACGACCGTGGGGATTTTTTATGCGAAGAAATAGGACATTATGCTACAAGAGAGGAAAGTGCGTTATTTTCACCGAGTTTCGAGATCACAGAGGTCAAAACACGTTCCTCCCGAGAGGCATACGATCCTTTCTTCCGACTCGGCTGAAAAGATCATATATGTACGCCTGCAATAGCGCCACGGTGCATTTATACTGAAAATCGGTGGAACGTCAAAGGGGGGTGCAGCGGCAAAGCCCCGCTGGGGGGTTGGGGGGGGGCAACAAAATAAATAGTAATTAAGTAGTAATGACAGTAATAATAATAATAAATAAAAGGATTCATGTTTAGTAAGTCCATACAATTTTACAAAATGTTATCATTATTGCAGTCATCCTTTTTGATTCTTAGAAGAAAACTAAGTGAAAAAAATATGCATATATGTTCAGAAAATCTGTATTATCGTCGTTCTTGGTAGAAAACTATGTAGAAAAAATATGCATTGTAACGATGTAGTATCGCTACAGAGCCCTCGCGAAATCTCGACTCGAGCCCGCTACTCGCCACGTTAGATAGGTAGCCTTAAGTACAATAGTCCCTGCGAACCCCCCCCCCCCCCCTCCCGCCCCCCCTCCGTCACCCTCACGCGGGCCACAAAGTCGAAGAAGGAAGATCTACGCGTCTCGCCAGACGACAACGATGGCTCTCGTCGCACACGAATATCGAGCGACGATCTAATAGCCCAGCTGCCACCCTCTTACACAACGACCCGTCGATCGCTTGAGTTATCGACTGACACCGAGTATCGAACTCTCTCGATCGCCGAGACCTCCACGGCGCTGCAGGACGAAGAAGTAGGCTGAGAGAGACAGCACGAACGAAAGACAGACAGCTTCGATCGAGTTCCCTTCTCGTGTGCACGTGTGCGTGAGATCGAGTGTTAATTACCGCGAATTGTCCGTGGAAAATTGTACGAATTATACCGGGTGTTAAGTCATCGTATTGTCGTGACGTTTTTCAACAGTTTGTGTGTGTGTTTCCCTCGACCCCGCCCCCGCTTATCGATGATACTTGCGACCGAAGATATCAAGCATTTTTTTCCGCGAACGATTACCGCCATTACCCGGCAAGACCATGGGTAAAAGTGTGAGCACGTGGTGAGTGGCGCATAGCCGTTAATTATTCGTTCTTAGTGAGATTCCCACCACCGAAAAATCCTAATCAATTCCCCGAAAATTCCCCGTGACATTTAGAGACTGTGAGAGGAGATTTTTCCTCTCTTGCCTTCGTTGGTCTCCGTCGGCCAAACTAACTCAAAACAAGCGCCTCAGCGCCCTGCGGGCGCATATAAAGCATTTATAAGCAAATTTTTTTCGTCTGCTTAACCAAATATTTTTCAAATTCCGAATTTTTTACCACATTTTACGAATTTTTCGAAAAATTTGTCTGGAAGTCTCCGAAAGGCCTTATATAATAAAATGCGATTCTAAGATTTCAAACGATTCATTTCGTTTCCGATATCACGTGGAATTAGTCCGTTATCGTTTTGTCCATAAGCATCGTGTGAGGCATGAGAAACTCGAGAATTTTTTTTTTTTTCGGATTTAGTGAAATTTCGTCGATATTCATCGTCGTAGGTAAAAAAAGATAACTCGAGTAAGAAATAAGATATCGTCATGGGTTTTGCGTTACATGAAAAAGAAAGTAGGGCGTTACTGAAATAAAAATGTGCAGCCCTTTGCGGGCCTTCGAAATATTTTTACAACATTTTACAAATTTCTCGAAAAATTCGTCTCGAAGTCTCCGACAGGCCTTATATAATAAAACGTGATTTAAAAATTTCAAACGTTTTATTTCGTTTCCGATATCACGTGGAATCGGTCCGTCATCGTTTTGTCCATGAGCAGCGTGCTAGGCTCGAGAAACTCGATAAAATTGATTTTTTTTTCTTCGGTTTTTAGTGGAATTTCGTCGATATTCATCGTCATAGGTAAAAAAAGATAACTCGAGTAAGAAATGAGATATCGTCATGATTTTTGCGTTGCATGGAAGAGGAAGTGGGACGTTACTGAAATAAAAATTTGCAGCCTATTGCGGGCCTTCCAAATATTTTCACTACTTTTTACAAATTTCTCGACAAATTTGTCTCGAAGTCTCCAACAGACCTTATATGATACAAGCGCCTCAGCGCCCCGCGGGCGCAGAGGCTCTTGTTGGTGGGCTCCGCCCCCCAAACCCCCAGAAAAATGTCCCTTCGAGACATTTTTTGAGATACTCACAGGGGTACATGTCGCGCTACGCGCTCCGAATCGAGTGTATTTGTATTTCGCGCTATGCGCTACGGATGTAGTATGTTTATACGTCGCGCTCTGCGTTTCATTTCGAAAGTACGTATGACGGAAAAACATTTATCAGTTATGTAAATTGATTCATAGTTTTGAACCTTCGTCGAATAGAAACATTTCTTTTTTATACAAATTGAATATTATTATTCACGACGGATATTTCCTTTTTGGTTGACGATAAACTGTCAAATATTGAGACACGAGACAGCTATAACGAATTGCATCGCGTAAAACTTGATCAAATTAAGGGGGGATTTTCTTTTTTTTCGACAAAAAAATCGATTGTTCGCTGACCGCTGTTTCATATTCTTCAAAGTGTTGAGAATATGTGTGCAAAATTTCAAATTAATATTCTCGAAAATGGCAAAGTTATAAGCGATTTGATACCTGCGTGTCGACTCGCGGTGGCCGCGCGCTCGTTGTCACACGGCAGGGGTCGGCGCGCCCGGCAGCTGCAAATGGCGCATTGCCGAAACCGAAAAAACTCTGGACGAATTTGATCACGAAGCTCCACTGCATGAAGACGTCGTGAATGCTATTAAGCCGATTTACATTAATTTGTCATCGAGAGACTTGCTGGAAAGGTGTTTAGGTGGCGATACTCAAAACAACAACGAAAGCTTCAACGCAACCGTTTGGCGATTCGCACCTAAACACCTTCACTGTGGCGCGAAAACGATCGCCATCGCGGCTTCTTTGGCCGCAGGGATTTTTAACGAAGGCTTTACAGCAGTCCTTAAAACAATGACGACGATTGGAATCGTCGTTGGCCAGCAAGCATCAATATTCGTCGATGCGCGAGATAAGCAGCGGATAGAGAGGTCAACGAGACGCAGCCTCGAAGCAACGAAAGAGGCTCGAACAAGACGCAGAAGCGAAACTGCTTCACTGAATGAGTTGTTCGAAGCCGAGGAAGGCATCCTGTATGGCCCTGGCATAGCAGATTAGATTTAAAATACTGTAAGTACTCGGGCTGTAAGTCCTATAAACTGTACTCACAACTTTAAACGCGTTTTTCTCGAAACAGCTTTTTCACAACTGGTGTGCACGATTTCTCAAAAACTATTCAACCGATTGCCTTCAAATGTGGACAGAATGCTCAGCTGACATCCTTTTATCGTTTGATGAAGCAAAAAAGCAATACGTTTAATAGTTTTTTATTTATAACAAAAAATCGATCAATTTTTTTCGAAAAATTGATACTTCAAGTTCAAAACGTCACCAAATCGTCAATTTTTTTTATTTATTTTTTTCCCTTCATCGAACGATAGCTATATGTGTCTAAAGTAAAATGCTTTTGGGTTTTTGTTGCAGGATGAACGTGAAGGCTGTAATCGTGCACACCATCAAAAAAGGACCATCGCGCGTCGAGGGGGGTGGTTGGCGGATTTTTTGATGAAATTGTTTAAACATTTTTTTGTATGTAGTAAACAGATCAATAAAACTATATGCGAAGTTTGTGACGTGATTTTTCGAATCACCGTCACACAAAAACCAAAAACAACATTAATACCGCAAATTACCGTTCTATAGATCTCGCTTATTGTCTCTCGCTACTTCCAGTACGATTCAGCTCTTCCAGATGCAGTTTCGTTATCGTCAATATTCAGTTCATGCATTCAGTCAGTTTTGTTCAGTTACAGTTAGTCGAGATCTCGAAGCTATTCGGTGGTGCGAATCTCGAAGTACTGAGATACCCGAATAGTGGAGAGTCTCGACGAGGTTTCGTTGCGAATACGCTACAGTCCGGTGCAAGTCCGGCACTCTCAAGGTGAGGTTCGGTGTGTTGGAGAACAGGCGGAGGGTTTAGTTTTGTCCGGACAAGGCAGGAGTACCTTGTGCCGTGTATTTTGAGTAAAGAAGTTGAGTAGAGCCTTGTTTTCACGCACCGAACGGAGAGTAGCGATCGCAACGATCCTCAAACATTGCCGCTTCCGTACAGCCCATTTATCGATTACCGTCTAGATCCCGTAGCGAAGTAGCTTGAGAGGGCAGTAGCTACCGGTTAAAGTTCCCGAAATAATGATAATGACCGATTACGCGTCTTATCATAGGCAAATCAGTCTACCGAGAGCCGCCCTAGAGGCAACTCGGGCTCTCTCTCGCGCTCCCGTTACCGTGGCTTCGGCCGATCGTGTGTTCTCGTGTGTGTGTGTCGTGAGTCGCGCGTAGCGTGGGTCTCACTCTCGCTGCCGCGGACTCCGATACTCGGCTCTCGCTCGTGTTCGTGTGTTTCGTGCTACCTGTCACTTTCTCGTTCGCTCGCGTTCAGCGTACGGTCGAGAGTGACAGTTCGTGATAATTCCGATACGAATGATATCCGAATTTTGTGAGCGAGATGCATTCGAAAGAATGCTCTCGTAGTGCAGTTCGTGATCAAGTTCTCGTGACGTCGAAAGACGCGGATCCCGCAAAATAATGGATTAAGTTCTGCTGTTTCGGTGAGTTTATCGTTAGATAATTTTCTCGATCGCGAATAGAAATTCGTTGAGCTGCTCGCCTCGATCGCTCGATCGGCTGAGCGCTTTCCGCTGCACTTCGGTGCGATCTCGTGTTGAGATTCCGTTTTCGATCGCGTACGCTATTCTGTTGGCCTCGGATTGCGACCCTTCTACCAAAACCCGCATCCTGAGTAGCCGTGCATTTCCGTAACCGTGTGCTCTCGTGAGTGTCATCGGTGGATATCGATGCGAGCTTTAGCTTGCGGATCTCGATGCGGGAGTCGGCTCACTCCACCGACTCCCAGGTTAGTCCGGTTGATAATACCGGCAAAACAAAATTATCATTTTTTCTGTGTTTGTGCATCGTCCATTGAGTTTTGGGCCGGTTTGGTAATTTCCGGTGAAACAAAAATTAACCATGGAGATCGGCCACTCCACCGATCTCCCGTTTAGTCCGGTTCGTTAATACCGGCGACACCAAAATTAACTGGCGCCCCCGGGACCATCGATGCATTCGCGAGAGTGGGCGGCCGAAGGTGGCGTTAAGTTTCGTTCGCGTATAACTCCCGTTCGGTTTAAGTTTTCGATTTCGTTCTTTTTGCTCTGAAATTAAGTTTAAAGTTCCGCGTTTCGGATTCTAGAAATAAACGTCACAAGTTTCACAAGTTTTCCGTTGTATACTTTCTTCACAAAAAAATTCCCAAAAAGCGGTAAATTTTGCGAAAAAAAAAGACAATCCCCCCTTAATTTAACGAATCAAGTCATGTCTAGTAAAGTTGTTTTATTGGCTTAAAACTTATGGCCAGATTAAATGCGTATAAAACAAACACACAAAAATGTACCAACACCAACACGATTACCATTTAGCATTCAGATCAAATATCCCCTTTAAATCTTTCCCCTTCAATGTTTTTTTTTTCTTCCCCATAATAGATGGAATCAGTTCGTTATTGCCTCTGTAGAAGACCGAAGTATTAGAGAAGAGCAGTTCAAGAAATTTGCTATTGTTTGTGATTTTCAATGAAATTCGTCGATATTTATGGATGCTGCAAAAAAAATGCTATCCCGAGAACGAAAAAATATGTCGTCTTGGTTCCTGTCGTGTATTTAAGAGGAAGTAGTACTCAATAGTACTACTCAATAGTATAGTTAATCAAATAAAAAATTTGTCGTCTTAGATGGCTCCGAAATACTTCTTACAAATTCATGAAATTCTTGAAAAATTCGACTGCGAAGGCTCTTTGACAGTCCTCTTATAAAAAAGTTCGTTTCTAACATTTGAGATGAATTTTTGTTTCTTTCTCATAAAGCATGGAATCAGCTCGTTATCGCCTCTGTAAACAGACAACTATTGGAGACGAGAAGTTCGAGAAAATCGATTTTTTTTTTGTTTTTCAATTAAATTTTATTGATATTTATCGTCGCATAAAAAATTCAAATTTAGCATCCATCATATTGATTATATCATATCATATTTTTTTAAATATTATTTAATTACAAACAAGTATAAGTTGCTCGGTCCGGAAAAACTTGTAAAGTCGACAAATTCAGCTTTTTTCACTTTGTCGATGAATAATTGTTTAAAATTGTTTAAAAGGTGTGAGAATATGAAAAAAAATCGTTTTTCGACGAAAATTTGTAAAATTTAAAAAAACGTTGGAAATACGTGGATAGAATAAATATTTGCAGTTTTTTTTTAACAGCTTGTAAACAAATAAATCGAGCGAAAAAAATTCTTCGACGGTCGAAGGATAGAAAATTCAATTTTTGATCATTGCACACCTTTTATCTGAGTAATAACGTGTGGAGTCAGTTTGTAAATATGACTTCTATCAGAGTAAAGGTTTAGAGGCGGCAAATTCGAGAAATTTCAAAAACGATTCTTTTTTTGATGAAAATTTGTGAAATTAGTCTTTGCTCGAAAAATTATATCTCGGCAGCGAAAAAAGATATCGACTCGTTTCTTGTCTTGTTTTAAAAAGGAGAAAATACGTTGCCAGAAAAAGATTTGCTGTTTTTATTTTTAACTGTAAACGAATAAATCGAGTGAACATAATTGACAAAAATTTCGACTGCGATGAATCTTCGACGGTCGAAGGATAGAAAATTCTTTTTTTTATGATTGCACACTTTTTATTTGCGCAATAACGCGTAGAATCAGTTTGTAAATACGATTTCTATGAGAGGAAAGGTTTAGAGACGGCAAATTCGAAAAATTCGGAAAAACGATTCTTTTTTTGACGAAAATTTGTGAAATTAGTGTAACGGTCCCATAGTCTTTTTTTAATGTCTCATCGTTTTATTGTGCATCAAGTTCTCGTTCTGAGAACTTGTGCACATTCAGCAAAATTTGCCGTGAGAGCGACGATGTTACCGTCGTCTCACGGCAACGGTCAAGCCACCGCGCGCCCAGCATCCGCCCGGTGGCCGTTATCAGCGCGGAGGATTACCTCTCGCGCGTAACAAAGAGCGTCGAGACCCTTTGCCTCGACGCTCCGAACGATCAGTCTACGACCACCAGCCCTGATTGTAAGACGGTACGCTCCCCGTCAAATCATTAACTAATTGCTGCGACTAATAAACTTAACTTCTTTTTCAACCCGATAAATAAACGAATTCATTTATTTCCGCGACTGGCTACCTGTTACATTAGTCTTTGCTTAAAAAAAATCATATCTCGGCAGCGAAAAAAGATATCGACTTGTTTCTTGTCTTGTTTTAAAAAGAAGAAAATACGTTGCCAGAAAAAAAATTGCTGTTTTTATTATTTTAACTCTAAACAAATAACTCGAGTGAACGTAATTGATAAAAATTTCGACAGCAATGAATTTTCGACGGTCAAAGGATAGAAAATTCTTTTTTTTATTATTGCACACTTTCTATCTGCGCAATAACGCGTAGAATCAATTTGTATTTGGGTAAAATACGAACAAAGATTGAGACGAGATGTCGATTTTTTTTCAATTTGAAAAAGATCTCGCCACAGAGTCCACGCCCCGTGACATATAAGCGTCTGTGTATCGTCTGCTATGAAATTGTCATCTGCTTCCAAAGTTTGACAGATAGAACAAAACGAAAAATTATATACTCGCGATTTTTTTTTAGTTCTATTCGGGAAATCGCAGTTATTTTGGATATTCGATGAATCGTTTTTTGTGAATTTATAACCAATTTTTTCGGTGAACACGTGAAATTTATCATTTTTATTACGAATGTGAATAAAGTATGGTAAAATATTGTGAATGATTTTTGGTGAAAATATATTATTTTTGAAATCAATTGCGCAAATATTTGTGAATCTCTGTGTGATATTTCGCGTTTTATTTTTCGCAACCGAAGTTTTTTTTTTAACATGATGAAAAATTTTTTTTTGGCAAATCTAAATAACATAAACGTTGAAGCAAAGCTAGTTGTAACCATTTTTTTTTAAGTTGTAATTAAAAGTAGATTTGTCGGAATGACTCAAAATTTGTTGCGAAGGAGAAAAGAATTGATTTCCAGGATTCTTAATTGGCGCACCGTACGGACATGAGATGTGAGAAAATAATTTTTTTATGGAAAATTGTGATAAAAAAATAGTTAGAGATGTAGGATTGTCTCCAAATTTGCTGTGCGTAGTGTTTTTGATGAAACAAAAGGATGCTGCGAAAGAGAAAAAAATTGGTTCGTCGAGTTGATTATGGTCACACCGTACGGACATTCGACGGAGAAAAAATAAAAATTTTCAGCAATAATTGTTTAGAAAAAATACTTAAATGTCTTATATTGGTTTGAAAAGTGATGTGCATACCTTGGCATTGTATGAAAAAAGTGTCCTGCAAAGGAGAGCAAAATTGATTCATACCTTCCAAAGTTACAACTTAATACGGACGTCCGAGAACTAAATTTCAGGGAAAAAGCTATTTTTTGTGAACCGCAAGCTAAAATAAATATTTTTAGGCATCGCAAGTACTTAAAACTGAGTACGCATGATGTTGGAGGTACACCGAAGTGAATGCTGAAAAAAATTAAAAATTTGGAGCATGCGCTGCGAAGAGTTTCATTGAAAACTGTGCCTCGAAGGGTTCGCAGATCATTGCAATAGGCACTCTTTACCTATTTTTATAGTGAGTGCCTAAAAAGAACAAAAAAAAAACAGTTGGGTGCCACCACCTTCATTTCACCGGGGTGACGACCGGTACAAACTCAAAAAAGAAACCTCAGCTCGAAATTACTCTAACGCAAAAGAAACACAAGGCTCTCCCTAATCGCGGAAAATTCGGGACGCAACAACTCTGAACACAACGCAAAACCATCCCTAATCGCAGAAAATCCAGGAAGCTACAACACGACTAAAACTAACGACGGAGACGCAAACGGTAAGAAGAATATCGTACAAGAAAAATTGAAGTAACTGAATTTGAATTACAAAAAAAATAATATTTTATTGATAGTGTTCGCGTAGCAGCTATGGGAACGGGATAATATATTATAAAAGAAAAGAGTTAAATACAACGAAGCGGCGATGCCGTCGCCGAAATAACGTCACGAGCGTGGCGCGCGCCGAAACACGGGCAGCGCCCTCCGGGCAACGTATCGACCATACGCGACAGATCGAATCGATTCAAATCGACTCCAACACACCCTACTCGATCCGAGTGTCATTGGAAGCGCCTATCGAACCGACTTGACCCCGAGCGACTCGATAAATTGACGATGTTTCGGCCTCGGCAGCGACTTTGTGAAAATGTCCGCCGACATCGTGGTAGTCGGAATCGATTGGACCGAGAAAACAACCCATCCTTTGACGGCCTGACGAACGAAGTGATGCCGAACGTCCATATGCTTCATCCGGCCGTGAAACACCGGATTCTCGGCGACGCATTTCGCACCACGATTGTCGCAGCAGATGACAAACCCATCGAGATCACGTAGCTCGAGCTCTCGCAGCAGCATTCTCAAGTAAGACAACTCCTTAGCGGCCTCGGCGAGAGCCATGTACTGCGCCTCGGTTGACGAGAGCGCCACCGTTTGTTGCTTCTGAGCTTTCCAGCTCAGGGCAGCCCCATTCAGGACGAAAGCCTAGCCAGTATAAGACTTCCTATCTACGGGCAGTTCGCCCATTCCGAGTCGGAATATCCCATCAACCCGTCGACGGATTTTCTGAAACATAGACCGAATTTCCCTGCTTGCCCGCACACGTCTACGATGACACCATCTGCGCACCGACCTCCCCAGGGGTAGCCACGGGATTCGACGCTTCCATGTGAAAACGCTCCAAGATTTTTTTTTTTTTTTTTTTTTTTGTCCCTCCTCCACCCCCGTCGTACCTAATTTTGTTATACCGACGGTCGAATATACTTGTTTTTTTTTTTTTTTTCTTCTTTTTATACTGATCACGTCTTCACAGACAATTTGCCATATTCGTCTTGCGTTTATTATTTTTATCTCGGGTAATTTTTGTTCAAATTCCGATGTTTATCTTTCTGAACTTCTGTTACACAAACCTACGATTGTACTGATTTCCGCTTTTTTTTTTTCAGAAGTTTAACGCTCCAAGATCTCGGTTATATATTTCTCCTGGCTCAGAGAAATAGCACCCTCCTCCTGGATGATTTCGATCCTGAGGCAAAACCGGGCCACGCCGAGATCCTTGACCTCGAATTCTTGTGCGAGTCGCCGACTCACGTCCTCGATCCACTCAGTGTCCTGCGAACTGATCAAAATGTCGTCAACATAAACCAAATTCAAAAGCATCGTCCCTCCCCGCCGAGAATAATACAGGCAAGGATCGCCATTTGTCGGAGCCAAACCCAGTCGACGAATAACTGCATCCAAACGAGCGTGCCACTGACGCCCAGCCTGCCGCAAACCATATAAGGCCCTCTCGAGCAGACAGACTTAATCCCCGCTCTTCAACAAACGAAGCAGCTTCGCTGCCTTAGACCCAATCCCGTCGTTTTGTCCGTCTCGCGGCAAGATCTCCTCCAACATCTCGGGCTTTTCCATAAAAACCTCCTCATCGAGGAAACCGTTAAGATACGCCGTAACAATACCGTACTGGTGAACGACCATCCCATAGCGTACTGAAAGTGCCATCATCAGCCGCAACGAACCCAGCTTCGCGACTGGCGCGAACGTCTCGACGAAAACAACGCCCAGACGCAGAGAAAAACCGCGAGCAACCAGACGCACCTTCCGACGGCTCAGCGTAATATCGGGCTTCAACTTGTTCGTGAGAATCGGACGACAACCAACCACAGTCCTCCCCATCGGACGTTCGACGATCTCCCAGGTGTCGCGAGCGAGAATGCTTCGGAGCTCGGCAACCATCGCTTCCTTCCACTCGTCCGCTTGCGGCCCCACCATGACCTCTCGAAGACGAACCTTCGTCGCATAAACCGACGCGACATTCGCCTCTCCGAAAATCTCGCCATCCGTCGGCTCGTTCTCCAAACCCCCTGGCACATCATCCTCGCGTGAAACTTGCTCCATCGATGTCCTCGGAGTCCCACCGCCGTTCTGAAACACTGACTTCGTCTTCAGACGAAACACTGACGATCCGATACTCCTTCCGAAGTCGACCACACTGCCAGTGCGCACAAGACGCGGCCTCCCAGGCGCTCTCCGTATAACAGACTCCGGATTCACATCCTCGGCGGCGTTCACGATCGGCGCGACCTCGAAATCTCTCTCCTCCGCTCGCGAACCCTCCGCAACCCGCTCGGCTGCCACTTCACCGACAAAATCATCAGAGCGGAGAACGACAAACTCCGAACGGGCTGACCCGAGCTCCAGTTTTAATCTCACGTCCCGGTCCGTAACAACGCGACTATCGAAAGGTATCCAAACTCGATAACCCTTGTATACATCTGAATACCCGACGAGAACCCCCTCGCGAGCTCGCGGATCGAACTTCCCTTTAGCCGGAGCCTTGTAGCGAACGAACACCGGCGTGCCGATCACCCGGAGATGCCGCAGATCCGGGATCCTTCCATGCCAAGCTTCGTATGGCGTCCTTCCCTCCAGACTTCTCGACGCGCAACGATCCCGCAGATAATTCGCGGCGTACAGCATCTCCGCCCAGAATGACGGCGCGAGATTCGCCTCGAAAAGAAGACAGCGAGCCATATCCAAAAGCATCCGATTCTTCTACTCGGCACAGTTCTGCTGCGGAGTGTGCGGAAGCCTGCGTCGAATACCCTCATTCTTCAGGAAAGCGTCGAACTCGTCGTTGCAAAATTCCTTTCCGTTGTCGCTCTGAAGATTCTTGATCTTTTCCCCAGTCTCCTGCTCGGCATAAAGTTTGAACTCCTTGAAGCTCGCGAGAGCATTGCTTTTTCGCTTAACAAAATAGACCTCGCACCACCTCGTGCAATCGTCGACGAACACAAGCATATACAGCGCCCCGCGCTTCGATTGCACCCTCATCGGCCCGCATAAATCGGTACGAACGATCTCCAGTTTCGTCGTGCTCCTGGAAGAACTATGCGAGAACGACAAAGCAGTGAGCTTACCCTACATGCCCGCATCGCATGGCGGCCGATTGAGAACGCTTCCAAGATCCACACCCGAAACAACGCGCTTCCTTGACATCTCGAGCAGATCACGGGCATTCAGGTGACCCATCCTCCTGTGCCACAGCTCGAGCTCCGTTGACCGCTGTTGACCGCAGCAGCACGCTCCCTCGTCGTTCTCGCGTACGTAATAAAGATCGTCGTTACGATCGGCTACCGGCTTCGTCGTCCCGTCCGTTCCTCTCACGACAGCGTCTTGCTTCCGAAACAAAACCTCGTGCCCATGATCCGTGATCTTTGACACAGACACCAAATTCGTCCGCAAATCCGGCACCAACGGCGTCCCGTCAAGATTCACCCTGCGATCCTTCGAGCCATCAGAGACCCTCAGCTGGACGACCCCTCTGGCCTCGATGCTTGTTGAGGCATCACTCGCCAGATTCAGCCTGCCGTGCTCCAGATCTGTGAACTTGGTAAAACCCTTCTTATCGCGACACACATAAGACGTACTCCCGCTATCTATGCACCACGGACTGCGTCTCTGCTCGGAACCCACTCGGAGAGCCGAAGCCTGCTTCGCTTCGCTGGCGAGGAAGGTGTCGTCAGCCTCCGCCGCCCTCGCCTGGCCCTCAGTCTTACGTGGACAATCCGCAGCCTCATGTCCAAGCGTACGACACTTAAAACATTTTATCTTGGCATCCGAACTGGAAGAGCCAGCCTCCGCCACGTCGCGGT
The DNA here is from genome assembly GCA_963924025.1 of Ischnus inquisitorius. NCBI lineage: Eukaryota > Metazoa > Arthropoda > Insecta > Hymenoptera > Ichneumonidae > Ischnus > Ischnus inquisitorius. The sequence continues at coordinate 20,304,778 of OZ001244.1, forward strand.
GCGAAGATCGCTGCTTCCTCCATCCACTCTTCGGCTTCCGCCAAGCAGCCATCGCCCCAGCCTCTCCGTTGTGTGACTTCTGACTACGAGCCTCGCTCTCCTTCAGTATTTTCACCTTCAGCACCTCGGCTCCGGGCAACTCGTCGCGAGACTCAATGGCGTATCGAAAATTCTCATACCTCGGCGGCAGGCTATATAACAATAAAATACTCAGTAAGTCCTGATTAATATCGACGCCCATCACGGACAATTTATCTACGGCATTGAAGAACCGATCCATATGCTCGCGAACATCCTCGCCCTCGGCCAGTTTTTGCAACGCCAGCTTCTTTAGCAGAGTTGCCTTGCGAGCCGGTCCCTTCGACGATCCCTTGTAGCTTGAGCCAAACACCCCGCGACGTCGCACACCCCCGAACGTGTTGCAGCTCCGTCGGACTCATCGCCAAGATTAAGTCGGATTTCGCCCCCTTGTCGCACGCAATCTAGGCTTTTAACGCCGCCTCGGACGCCGCGTTGTCGGCCGTCACCCTCGGAGCCAGAGCCTCGCCGCTCACATATTTCCACGTGTCGTTCTTGGTCATCAACGCCTCCACCTGCATGCTCCAGGAATCGTAATGTTCCTTATTGAGCAGCTCAATCCTTACCGAGCTTGTCATCTTAACCACGAGCCATGGCCACGAGAATCCGCAGATGCACCACTCGCGTGATTAACCTCAAACGTCGACTAGCAGACACTATTTCACCAACACGATTTACCCCCGACGAAAACTGGGCCCATAACCTGTTCGCGTAGCAGCTATGGGAACGGGTTCGCGTGAAATAATTGACACGGGTAACAGTCAGTAGCTCGATTCCATCGGATAATATATTATAAAAAAGAAAAGTTAAATACAACGAAGCGGCGATGCCGTCGCCGGAATAACGTCACAGCATGGCGCGCGCCGAAACACGGGCAGCGCCCTCCGGGCAACGTATCGACCATACGCGACAGATCGAATCGATTCAAATCGACTCCAACAGATAGTCCTTAAGGCTTCTCTTTCGCGAATCGTTCAACTTAAGGTTTAGGTCCTTGCACATTTTAAATAAAATCGACAATGATGAAAGAGAATTGCAAACACTTCTCGATAAAATAAAAATATGAAAAAATTCTTCCACATTAAAGATGCTATAAAGATTACTTTAGCATAATAATAGTTCCCAAATGTTATTAACAAATTGATAGAAAAAAATATTGTTCACTAAAATTTCCGGCAACCCAACTTGTTTTTTTTTGTTACGTCCCGTAAAGTTTTAACGAAACGTCTCGCATCGCAGCGAGCCGCGCCACGCGCCACGGGCCGGAATCTGCAGCGTCAGCAACGTTCAACGCACCTACGGAGGCGCGCGATAAATCGCAGCGTCGCCGATCCCACGGTGCGCACAAAATCCCTCAACAATACTTGCTGACCCTGACGATTCCACCGCCGCCCCACGATGCACGCACTGCGATCGATCGAGCATAAATATCCAACTCCCCCAACTCGCGGGCAGTCTCCGATCCACTCAGCATCGGTATAGATCGGGTTGGAACTCCGCGATAAGTATCTACCGGATTATCTAATCCCCGTATATCTTGCGGGATAGTAATTGTAGTGTCAATCGGGTCGCGTGTTACTGTTAGTTCAATTAATATTAGATTCGGGGTTATTTAATAACGTTTAAATATTCCCTCTAAACAACTCGCGTATTTGCGAATAATCGTCGCGGTAAATCTTCGGGTTCGTTCAATTTCCCACGAACGGGTCGTCGTGCGTAAATCGACCGGGAAGTAAAGAGAACCATGAAGTTCGTGTGTGCAAAAACTATAGAAACAATAAGTGTATTCTCGCCTCAAGCGAAACGCTTGTGTAGTGTGTAAGACAGTCAAACAAGGTGAACGTTCTACACAGCTGCGACTGTGCCGGCAGAAGCGTGGCTCTGGTATCTTGTAATCCGAGCACACGCTGATAGCGGCCGAGCGCCGCCGCGAGAAATCCACCGGCCGCACAGTACAGTCTGAACTCACTGTGTATTAAAGTAATCATTCATCTATAATAATCAAGGAACAAGTAAAGGCGGGAAGTTCTCGATGCCACGCATGTTGGAGAATGGTGTGCCACAGGGTTCTACAATAAGCGTAACATTATTTAGCATTGCTGTGAATGATTTGACAGCGAGATTACCGTCGGATATTGGACGATGTTTGTATGTTGATGATCTCGCTATCTTTGCTACCGGAAAATACATGGGGTTGATAAGACAAAGACTGCAAAATGCAATTGATATAACGCACGAATTAGCTAATGCTAAAGGATTCCGATTTTCAACTAGTAAAATACAATGCATTGACTTTTGCAGACTTCGAGATATACCATTTCAACCTAGACTCCGGCTAGCCGATACTCCGATTAAAATAGTGGAATCAACACGATTTCTCGGGCTAATTTTCGACAAAAAACTAACATGGGAACATCACATAAGATCATTAATTAGCAAATGTAAAAATGGCCTGAACGTTATTAGGTGCATGTCAAGTATATCCTGGGGATCAAGGCGGAACACATTGCTGAATGTATATAAAGCACTGATACGATCAAAAATAGATTACGGTAGCATAATATACGCATCCGCACATAAATCATGGCTAATGAAACTAGATCCGATCCAAAATGCAGGAGTAAGGTATGCAACAGGTGCATACCGCACAAGTCCAAAAGAAAGTCTACTCTGCGAAGCAGGAAGTACGCCTCTAAATATTAGGCGTGATTACCTGACCTTAAACTATGCTATGAATGTGCGAGGACAACCTAAACACATCAACTTTAATACCCTCTTTAACGATACTGAAATGCCACACACAACTAGAGGTACACCGCTGAGCACAAGAGTGCAAAGCCTAATTCGTGAATTAAACACATCAGACTTAAATCCACTAACGAAAGGTTTCAATGAGAATCCGCCATGGCTATATCACAACCAAATTGCAACATAGATCTCGCGGAATTTAAAAAAACAGACACAAATAGCGAAGAATATAAAAGTAGATTCCGATCACTCGTGGATCAATATCCTGGCGGCATGCATATATACTCCGATGCATCAAAAATTTCCGACAGAGTAGGAGGAGCAATAGTATACGGTGATCATTTTGAGAAATGGGCTATGCCCGGATCAATAAGTGTCTACACAGCGGAATTGCTCGCAATATACAAAGCAATAAAACGGTACGGAATTCAAAAAGAAAGGACTTGCGTAATTTCTACCGATTCCCTCAGCGCAATTATTAGAATCATGGACCTCTTTTCAAGTGACCCGCTAATCCGAGAAATATCTACAGAGAGAATGAGACTTGAGGAAATAGGGAAAGAAATCATATTTGTGTGGATCCCTGGACATACTGGGATTCAAGGCAATGAGACCGCCGATAAAAGGGCGAAAGAGGCGGCAATAAGTGGTGAAAATTATTGGAATGTAGTCACACCTGACGACCTGAAAAACGAAGTCCGCGAATACATAAAAACAAAATGGCAACATAGATGGGAAGCAGCTACATCGAAATTAAAGAAAATAAAATCAGACGTTACAGAATGGTACATGCCTCCAGCAACAAAGCGACGGGATGAAGTAATAATTGCGCGCCTCCGAATAGGCCACACACGGCTCACACACAACTATTTACTAGCAAAAGAACCAAAACCAGTATGCAACGAATGTGGTGTCGGACTTGATGTCGAACACATACTGACAAATTGTATCAAATATAGACGAATACGAAGGACTCTGCGAATACCAAATAATATAGCGACGATATTAGGCAACAATGCCAAAGCAATTAAAACAACACTCCAATTCTGCGAGAAAGCAAACATTTATAAGAAAATATGAATGAAAACGAAAGTAAAGAACTGAACTAAAGAAAGAAATGACTGAAGTAAAGAAATGACGACAAAACTATAAAGAAGCTAGCAAAATATATAAACGAAATATAGTTAAATAAAACGTCCGGGCTAATGGCCATAGCAGCCGATGCCGACAAAAAAAAAAAAAAAAAAAAAAAAAAAAAAAGGAACAAGTAATTCGGTCAATTCTGATAAACAAGATTGTAACAATATATCATTTATGTTCCAAGGGAACTTAAACTCTATTTAATTTCAACTCCTTCATCAAAACCCAATCCTCGTGATTTTAAAGGACCGTGCCTGTAGAGGACGGAGTTAAGAACGAATCAGAAGTGGTCACAAGCCAGAAGTGGGGGGGGGGGGGGGGGGGGGTCAGAAGTGGGATACTTCTTTAACGATCCTTAGAAATCAAGAGTGAATTTTTGGGTACAATTAACAAGAAAAATTAAAATCAATCATTCAAAAATTACGTCTCGAAAAATTTTCCCTAAAGTCAAGGTTGGCCCTCAAAAATCTCGCTGATAACCACCTTCAAAAAAAAAAAAAAATTTTTCGCGTAAATCAATTAAACAAGTTTCGCCGTGCTGGGATTCGCATTTCCGTCAAGAAAAAAATAAGAAAATCAGCACCACCATGCCAGCCAACGCGACTGCGGATCTGGACGTGTCTACGCGTTTAGTGGAAAGCTTCACTGCAGCCATAGGAAACATGTCACTGCAGAATAAGCTGAGTCAGATTCCCCGATTTAACGGGAAGAATATGTCTCTGCGAAATTATATCATTGACATAAAGAATGGTGCTGCCTTTATTCCCGACGGATCAGAACCACAATACGTAGAACAATGTATCGCCCGACTGGAGGGTCGAGTACGCGACATGTTTTACGGTGAACGAGTTAACACGGTCAAAGCGTTTATTTCACTCTTGAAAAAACGGTTAGCCAAAGGGCGCGATTACGACTTTTTCACCGATGCCATCGTGAACATCAGGATGCAGCAGGATGAGTCACCCGGGGAACTCTACGACAGGCTCCGGGTACTCCTTGACGCCGCCAGGTCAGCTTATAAAGCGGAATATGGCGTCAACCCTCCGGAGGTAGAGAGGGACCCGCTACAGAAACGGGCTCTCGCCGCTTTCATCGACGCGTTACCAACACCGATGGCCGAGGCAGTGGACCTGCGTGAACCTACAACGCTGAGCCAAGCCTTCGAACTTGCCGAAAAATTCGCGATAAAGGAGGTGCGGAGAAAAAGAGCAACGCTAGACTACGACAAGGTAATGTACGCCACCGAAGCCAGCCAATACCCGTCCCGGCGATGGGAGAACGATCGCTCACGCTCGCGTGACCGACTAGAAGAACGGGGTACATATCGGGACAAAAGCCCGCGATACCAGTCTCCACATTCGCGCGGAAATTATCGCGACGCCAGTCCATACTACCGCGGAGAATACCGCCGCGACAACTCCCTGAATCGGTACGGAAATCAGGGGGACCATAACAACAAGCCCAGGCAAGACCCTGAACCAGAGTGGACGAGCCCAGACTACACCGCAGTACCAGCGGGAGAAATGAAGAATTACAAGGACGGCCGACGACCATTCGGGGTGGTCAAAGTGCCACTCTCCGGCGAAGGTACCACACCCCGCACTGGACCCATAGGATGTGGAACAAGAAATTGCGTCCGCATCTATACCGGGTGACCCTGCTGCTACAGAGGGGAATCTTGCGGCTGCTGTCCAAATAATCGAACAACGGATACCCGCCGCTCGGGCGGAACAGCGACGCGCGCCATCGAAGCCTCCACTTCGAATGCAGTCACTGCCACTTCCAGCAAGTGCAATCTGGTGCAACCAACGTATTGCCAAGGCCCGGCAGAGGCTTTCACAATCCTCTGGACTAAGCACGCGGTCGAATCACCAGTAGTGGAACTAGCTGCCCCGGAACTCCGACAAAGAAAGGGCACATTCTTCCTCGATACGGGCGCTGAAGCATGCTTAATCAAACTACAAGCACTAAGCAATCAGGTCCCTATCGAAACTACCCAGAAGATCTTCGTTGCAGGGATCGCGGAAATAGAGGTGCAAACCCTCGGTACCGTGATGATCCACCTCAGCGAGAGACCGACCAAGTTCAATGTGATGGTCGATCTTTTTTTTTTTTTTTTTTTTTTTTTTTTTCTTCGGGCTTCGACTGCTTTGGTCATTCGCCCAATTCCTCGGCATATGTTAAAAAACACATATGTGATACATTACTAATTTAATTCATTTTCGTCTTTTCCTTCGTATTTCGTTTGCACACTTTATCTTACTTGTGATTCCATCGACACTTTTCGTCATATACCTTCATTACATTGTTGTGGGTTCCTTATTATCGTTCTTTGTTTTTTTTTTTTTTTTTTTTTTTTTTTTTCTACAGTTTATTGTATATTTCTATAGCTTTGCAGTATCCAATAACCGCTGTTAATGTTTTTTCGTCGCTTGCTAACACTTTTGTTAGTGTGTTCCCCAATTTCCACTGCTTGCGTTCATCCTTCCATTTCTCGCAATCGATAATTAAGTGTTTTATTCCTATAGGGGAGAGTGGGGCAAAGTGGCCCGGCGGGGCAAAGTGGCCCGCCCTTAAACATAGATGGATTGGGGCACAGTGGCCCGGTTGAAAAATGATACGATATTTCAAAGACGCAAGTTTTGAACTTCGATAGCGATTATTAACGTTTTCAACATAAACGTGGTCACGGTATAAGATAAAATATAAGGAAAAGAACATTCCCGTACATTATGACATTTGGGGCAAAGTGGCCCACGCGAAAAGTTGATGGTGAATTAAATATAAGCATTAACACTAAACTTTATTCAGTTTGTTTAGTTCCACAAATCGCATACATAGCTGACAACGTTGTCGTCTACACCTGCACACAAGGTGTGAGTCCATTTATTGCACGATGTACAACAAATCCAATTTTCTGCCGTCTCTGAGTATAATCCATCACAAAAAAAGCAAGCTGTATCCTCTATAGATTTCGCAGCTTTCGTTGATTTCGTAGCTTTCGGAGCTTTTGTAGCTTTCGTAGCTTTCGTAGCTTTCATTTTTTGGCATGTCGATGCTTTCGAATACGATGGACTTGTTAGAACAGCGGTTCTTCCACGTTTTGCTCGGTTTTTACGAGCTTTGGCAACCGGCAGTGGATGCAGGTCATACGGCGAAACTTCGAAGCGATTATCGGTGCGTGCATGTCGATGTGCATTTAGTATCTCTGTAACGTAAGCGCGAACACAAAAATTCATTTGCAGGTGGAAAAATATTGTAATTTTAAACCGTTCTGAATAATTCGATACATACGCGAAGACGCAGCTGCTGCTTCGAAGTTCTTATCTCTCGGTAAGGTGCACGTTTCTTCATCCGAACTTTCCGATTCGACGAACGATTTCTTGATCGGTCTTCGAGTTCTGCCTTCATTCACTTGGTTCGGGCCTCGCGACGAGCAATGAGCTACAGCCGCGGCTTCGGGTATGAAAAAAGTGGTTTGCACCTCGACTTTTTTTTCGATTTTCAGCGCGTGTTGTTTAGACAAATCGAATGAACACTCCTTTTTGGGACGTACGTCGTCGTCTTTTTTCGACACTTGACTCGCATTTTTTTTGCAGATGGAAAGAACTCCACGTTTTCACATTCGGTGTCTGTAGTGCATCATTTTTCCGCCGACGAATTTCTTCCGGTTTTTTCTTCCTTTCGGTGACTTCTAATGAGCACGGCTTCGTTCTCCCATCCTCTTCTTCAGTAGCGGATTGACTGAAACTTTTATCGCGAGCATCGAAATATTCAGGACTCGTCGAAGATCGATGTCTAACGATATTCCCGTTCTCTTCCTCGCTTTGCAATGACATTTGACTCAAAGATGTCGATACAGCGTCGAAAGATTTCAGGCTCCAGGCGGCGAACTTAAAGAACTTGCGACGGGTGGACCTGGTAGAGGTGTCGGGCGGAGATTCAAATGCGATTCGCAAGGGAGAATGCAAAAGGATCGGAACGGAGAGGCCGAAATTAGTTCATGCCGCTGACTTAAAAAATTCGTCGGTGGCCTCGGAACTGAATCGACAGGTTGACTCGAATCGATTTCGCGATGCTGACTATAAGCCGAACCGTGAGGCTGACTCCAATCAGAATCGTGACGCTGACTCGGAGCGAATTCAATGAGTGGACTCGACGACGAATCACGAGGCTGGCTTGAAGAGAGGTCGAGACGCTGATCAAAAGGCGAACCGTGAGGCTGACTTGGTGCGAACTCTATGAGTGCACTCGACGGCGAATCACGAGGCTGGCCCCATACGAATTCCACTGGGGAAGTCGAAGCGATTTCGTGGGGCTGAGTCGAAACGGTGTCAACGTGAGCCGAAGCATTTGGTGGATCTGCGGTTGGTGATTCGTGAAAGAGCTCTGGCTGGTTCGTCACTTCGGAGGGCATAAAGGCCTCATCTTCGAAAACATTTCGCTCAAAAGGCCAAATTCCGGTTTTCCGGAAACCATTAATCGCGTTCGATTTGGTTGCCGCTGTCACCATCGCTCTGCCGAATAATTCCGGTATTTGAGCGAGCGTCACGACTTGAGCGGGATGATCTCGCATCCACTTTTTTACTTCCCCAGAATAAGCCATCGATAGTGGTCGCATGACACTTACGTCCAACGGTTGCAATCTGTGCGTACAGTGGGGAGGGAAACAGAGAATTACGACGTGATTTTTTCGTGCCCAGTCGATTACCTCCACGTTATGTGTATGGGTCGTATGTCCATCAAGCAAGAGAAGAACCGGCGCATCTATTGTCGGTTTGACTTTTTTGACAAACCATTTAAACCACTTGAAGAAGATGTCCGACTGCATCCATCCGCTAGGATGACATTCGGCCCAACTTTCGGTTGGTGCTCCGTTCATAAACGACGGGTTCAGGCGTTTTCGGGGAAATATGAAGAGAGGCGGTAAGAAAACCCCCGATGCCGACACACACATCTCGATCGTTGTATTCTGGCCTCTTTCACCAGCAGTTACAACGCCAACCTGTCTTTTCCCCTTTCGGGAAATAATTTTTGATAAATGCTTAAGCACCACGGAAAAACCCGTTTCGTCGACGTTCCAGATACGATCCGGCGTAAAATTATGCTTATCGTAGACGGTTTCTAATAAGTCATAGAAATTGTTGACTACAACTCTGTTGAACCCTGACGCTCGAGCTACAGATGTTGCCTGGGGCTTTCTCAATCTTAGGATAGGGTGTCTGCGGAGAAATCCATCCACCCAGTCTAGTCCTGCCCTTTGGTTTGTAAACGGGTGCTCAATATTGTTTTTTTCTGCTAATTGATAAGCAAGGATCCCGAGCTCGCTTTTCGAAAGACCGTGAAGACGATCGTCAAGATCTTGCAAATAACGGACTAGCTCTTGTTCCTGAGTTGGACTAAAGACCGTTAGAAATCGTCCCAATCCTGAAAATTGAAATAAATGAACATATTGTCGTAAAGTAACGTTCGTAGTTGCTCATCAAGAATGCGTTTTGAGACACGCTTTGCACACTCGGAGATTATTTCCCCAATGCACCTAACCTTAAACTTCATCTGGAGCCCGGTTGGAACCAGCACGTTGGTAGTAATGCACAACTTTATAATACCACGAATTTATAATACCTTTGGAAGTGGTTAATTCCATGTCTCGAGTTTCCGAAAATATTCGAACACGTCGTCTCAAAGTCGTCCGTGGCACGTCGAAAGTTTCCGATGCTCGCCGGTAACTCATCTCGTCTTTAAACACCGCTCGAATAGCATTTTCCATTGCTTGCTCTTCCCATGCATGTTGATTCGTTTTTCTTTTGAAAACGCGGACCATTGGCGGTTTATTCCAGTAATTATTAGGTTAAAACAACTCTATATTAGCGTGATATTGTTAAACACAAAGAATCACGTACTTGACTTGTTGCAGTACAGTATAGTTCGAATGAACACAACACTAGCCAAACAGTGTATGTTATGTTTGTCTGTGACTGGTTATTTTGGATACCAGCGCCGCCACCAATGATACGCCCGAAGCCTATAACGATTCAGAAGTTGCTCCGTTCGATGGCAAACTTCGCACGAGCGCCGTGTGGCAGCGCTAGTGGATACTAATCCACACAGTGGCGGTGAAAATGAACACATATAAAATAATACGAAGTAGCTCTTCTAATAAATAATTAAACTGAATTTCGGCGAATAGCCTGAAAAAAAAAAAAAACACGTGTACTTGAAGGGTGGTCCACTTTGCCCCGCATTCTCCTTCATATCCTGAGACGTCCAATTTTGTTTGCAAATACGTTAAAATGCTGTCATGAGCCGTACATTGTAAAAAATGAGCAATTTTTTTTTTGCTACACTTTAAGGGTGGGCCACTTTACCTCATTTTTATTTTTCGCTCGGACACGCCATAATTATATTGGAAATAAATTCTGTGGTTCAAAAGTAGTTAAAATACGTTGTGTATACTAATGAAACATCCTGAGTTGCTTATCCGGTCCACTTTGCCCCATGCTCCCCTAATTTCATTACACCGTGGGCAGCACGGATTCCTGATGGTCGATCTGCCCATCAACAGCGATGCCCTCGTCGGCAAACCGTACTTCCGGGAAGAGAAAGCCGAAATCTCCTTCAACCACAACACCTTGGTTACCATCAGTGATCCTATTAGTCCCAAGCCCTTCATCGACACGAAACCACACCACCCGAACTACAATGGTGGAACGGAAAAAAGGATAATGATCGCAAACGAGGTCAGATCAACCAGAGTATTCACCCTGCGCGCCCGAACTCAACAAAAGATAGAGCTGGAAGTCATCAACACCGATCTGACAGAAGGGTATCTACCACGCATAGACATGGCTGATGGACTATACCTAGGGGAGGCACTGGTCACCCAACGGGCAGGAGTGTGCCAACTATACGCAATCAACACCAGAGATGAAGACGTAAAAATCGAAGTCAACCCCCAAGAACTACTACCTTTCACGTACATAGATCCTGATAGCGAAACACAACTCGAGGATACTAAATCCAGCGACGCAGCCGCTTGCCCACCAGAAGACAGAGTGGAGAAGATTCTCGAAGCACTACGGCTAGAGCGCCTAAACGATGAAGAACGCGATCATGTACGTGAACTAGTTGAAGAATACCCCGAAAGGTATAAACTCCCAGGAGACAAATTGCAATGCACCCAGCGGGTTTATCACCGTATACCAACCATCGACGACCTGCCAATAAACACGAGGCAATACAGATTTCCAATAGTGCACAAAGCTGAAGTGGAGCAACAGGTACAAACAAAGCTGCGTGATGGTATCATCGTCCCGTCGCAGTCACCATACAACTCACCCGTATGGATAGTACCGAAGAAGCCGGACTCACAGGGACGACCACGCATGCGAATGGTCATCGACTTCCGAAAACTAAACGAGAAAACGATCCCGGACGCGTACCCGCTGCCGAATATATTGGAAATCCTCGACCAACTGGGGAGAGCAATGTACTTCTCAACATTCGACTTGGGGAGCGGGTTCCAACAGATACCCATGGATCCCCAGGATAGCGCAAAAACCGCGTTCTCCACCCCAACGGGCACTATGAATACTCCCGAATGCCCGAAGGTCTGAAGAACGCCCCAGCGACCTTCCAAAGGCTAATGGACAACGTGCTGCGGGGATTGCAGGGAACCGAACTATTCGTGTACCTGGACGATATAGTCGTTTTCGCGACATCGCTGGAGGAGCATAAGTTAAAGGTACGCCGCCTCATGAGACGACTGGAGGAGGCCAATCTAACCCTGCAACCCGACAAATGCGAGTTCCTGTGCCACGAAGTGGCGTATCTAGGACACATCGTTGGCCGTAACGGACTACGTATGGACCCAAGAAAATTAAGAGCCGTGGAGAAGTTCCCGGTACCGAAAACCCAGAAAAATGTGAGACAGTTCCTAGGATTGGCAGGGTACTATCGGCGATTCATCCCCAACTTCTCGGCACGCGCAAAACCTCTGTCGGACCTGTTGAAGAAGGGCTTAAAGTTCGAATGGAAGGCTGAACAGAAACGAAGTTTCCGGGATCTACGCAGGGCATTGTGCGAGGAGCCCATATTACAGTACCCAGATCTAAACAAACCCTTCATCCTAACCACGGATGCCTCAGACATCGCCTTGGGGGCAGTGCTAGCCCAAGAAAAGGATGGGATCGACTTGCCCATCGCGTACCATTCCCGGGTACTGAACAAGGCCGAAAAGAACAACTCCACCACCGACAAGGAGTGCCTCGCAGTGATCGATTCAATAGATCATTTCAGCTCGTACCTATACGGGAAGAAGTTCAAGCTTGTAAGCGACCACGAACCTCTGAAATGGATCGGGGCTATGGCGACCCTGGAAAACGCTTAACGAGGTGGAAACTAAGAGAATGCGCCGTTACGACTACGAATTCGAATATAAGCCGGAGAAACTGAACTCCAACGCTGACGCGCTATCGCGCAACCCTGTGCCGCAAGAAGAGTCCAGCGCCAGCGAAGCAACAGAGACGGAAACTTGCCAGGTCCTCCCTCTCAAAACAAAGGGAGACCCACCAAAAGCTCCATTCAGAATACCTGAAAAACCCGCTCCTAGGCCAACAACGGCGAGCACGAGCACCACGGATCAGAGCATGATAGCAGGACGGACCCGCTCACGCGTACGCAGTACACCCGCTGCCACGCCCAATTACAAAGAGGATACCGACGAGTCCAGCACGGAATCCTCAGGCGTGCCCATTCACAGGGCACACCGAAGCATGCTACCATCAGCGCCCCCACCAGTAAGAAGACTCAGGCCACCAAGAAGAGAAAAAGCCGCAGAACCCAGAGAGAAAACGGCAGAACTGGAAGACCACGGATTGGAGGCCAAAGAATCTGCTGAACGAAAAACAGACGAGGAGCTCGAGAAAATCCAAGAGGAAATCCAGAAGTCCATCAGCAACTTCGATGAGTCACTGCGCATGCTCGAGGAGCGATTCCTTGCCGAAACTCCAACAACAGGAATCACGGGGGAGCTACCAGAGATAGCTTCAGACGGAGAAGCGGATACCGACGAGGACATCGCCCGACGATCACTGCGGGAAATGGACCCATACGACGAAGAAAGTGGCGACGCAGAACTGACCAGGCGAATTGACAAACTGTCTGAGTCATTCCCTGCAACAACGGAACAGGAACTACTGAAGCGGCTGGTCGAAGCCGAAATCACCATGCGACCAAGCGACAAGTCCAACGAGGAAGACGAAAATCAGCAACCCCCGGAACAGAAGCCGAACCACGAAGCCGCCAGGGATGGAACCGAAATCACCAGCGTTCCAGAAGAGCGCAGCAATTCGGAACCAACAGCTTCAGGCATCAAACTCCCCGAACGTGCAAACGCAGTAGCGGAAGAACAGCCAGCCGACGCCAAACGGCGCCGCACAGTCAGATTCTCCCTCCCAGGGGAGGAAACACTGCCCACCGCACGTTCTACACCCTTCCCAAGCCGCACTCAAAAACGCAGCACACCAGGGACACAAGATCACCAAAAAGCCATGAATCAACCCAACTACGAACTCATCATCGAAGAGACAGCGGAAGAGAACCCGGAAAGAGAGGAGGGAACGATGGAAACACCCAACCACCCGGACAGCAAAGAAGTCGACGCGGATGCCGTAGGTCCCGAGACGAAGAGATAGTAGCTCCTCCAGCCGAAGGAAAAAAACAGAAATGCAACACCACAGGAACACGCGAATGCCTAACGTACAAACCCGACAACGTAGCGCACTTCATTTTGGCAGACGGGGAATTGACCCCACCGATCGCAAGAATCCTCGCGGACCTCGGGAAAATCAACGGAGACGACCTGAGAGAAAAGGGTTTAACGGTCGGTCAAATCGCCGTGACCCCTAGCGGACGGAATAAAGTATACAGCATCGTAGCCAAGCAACGATACCTAGAAGAGACGGAACCTGAGAATATTAAGCAGGGGCTAACCAACCTAAAAGAAACCCTACTGAAAACCCACGTGAAGAGCTTGCGGATCTCGCGCTCGGGGGACATCACCGACACCCTACCACCACAGGAACTCGTACAGACCATCGATGAAACATTCCGCAACACCGGGATAGCCATCACCCTCTGCTACGGGAAGATTCAACTGCCCCCCCGAAGAACAGCGTACCGAAATCATCGAGGAATTTCACAGCAGCTTGGCCGGCGGACACCGTGGAGTTACGAAGACGTACCGGAAAATCCGTGAACGTTACCATTGGCATTCGCTACGGAACGAAGTACAAAACTACATACGAAGCTGCCGAAGCTGTCAAGAAAAGAAACTGACCCGCATACGCACGCGGGAACCCATGATCATCACCGATACAGCAGTAGACGTGTTCGACAAAGTCGCGCTCGACACAGTTGGACCACTACCAACAACGCCCAACGGCAACAAACACATACTAACGATGCAGGACACACTATCCCGTTACTGCATCTCCGAACCGATCCCGGATCTGAGGGCAACCACAATCGCCGAGGCAATGGCACGACGCCTGATTTGCCACTTCGGTGCCCCCCGAGCGATTCTCACCGATCGAGGAACTTCGTTCAGGAGCAGCCTCATACGTGAAATTGCGAAGATATTCAAGATCAAGCAGCTTACAACCTCAGGGTACCACCCCCAGACCAACGGAGCTCTGGAGCGGAGCCACATAATGCTGATCGAATACATCAAGCATTACGCACAAAGCTACGATGACTGGGACCGGCTTCTACCATTCGCCGAGCTATCGTACAACACGTGCGTGCACGAAGCAACCAACTTCACCCCCTACGAGGTAGTCTACGGAAGATTGCCAAGATTACCCAGCGCCTTCCCAACCGAAAGAAAACTCGCGACGTACAACTCGTTCGTAGGTGAGCTGATCGGACGCATGTCTGAGATCCGCGAGATTGCTGGAAAAACACCAACAAGGCAAAAGAGCGTTCAAAAGAAATTTACGACCGGAAAGCCCGGCCTTTCGAAGGTAGCGTCGGAGACGAAGTCTGGGCAAAGAAAATGGTCCGCGACGGGAAACTCGACGGCCACTGGAACGGGCCGTATACAATAGTAGAAAAGACAGACAGGCACAACGTAGTGCTGCAGGGACCGACTGGCACTCGATTCCGCACACACACCGACAACGTCAAACCTTCATACATTTAAGAGCCCACCTCTTCCCCAACGATAAAAGAAAAAAAAAAGCACCGTTGACGGAATCGACGAGGGCGTCGATTGTAAAAGGGGGGGGGGGGGGGGGGGGGGGGGGGTGGACAATATAAAAAAACAGAAAATTTTTTTTTCCTCCCGTTAAAAAAAATTTAAAAAAAAAGGAAAAAAAAGCACCGTTGACGGAATCGACGAGGGCGTCGATTGTACAAGGGGGGGTGGATAGGACTCATACGACCGCAGAAAGAAAAAATATTTTTTTTTTGCTGACGACGGAATCGGAGTAAAGGAGGGGAAAACTGTCGATTGATGGATCCGAGCCGTTAAGCGACACCCAAGCCGGTGACCAATTCAGTTAATCACGAGCAACCTAGCCGAATACAACAGTTCACTGAATTAGATCAATGGTTCAGAGGGAAAATTCGACTATCTTGGATCCAGTTGAGAAGTTATCCTCCTCCCAGCTGATCAACGGGACAGGCGACTTTGCAGTGAACCTGAATTTCAACATCAATCTGGTCCTCATCGAGGCTCTAAACCCAGAAGCCAATCTAGTTTCGGTTGCTGTCATTCACATCAACACCACAGCCGGTCCCGTACTATCGCTTGGAATCATACTTACTCCGTCTGCGCTTGGATCGGTGTATCCTTACCACATAGTAACGCAATTACCAGGTGTGTACGCCGAACTCACGCACTCTCATGAAATTGTCGGAATAATTGGGAACTTGTCAACCTTTGATCAAACCGATAAACGTTTTCTGGAATATTAGACGTGCTGCCGCTCAAACAATTTTTCAAGGCGAATAGTACCAGGTATCAAGGTGAGATCTGCCAAGCATCTTGGTCGAGTAAAATTACCGATACCGAGGTGAGAACTACGCCGCTTAGATATAAGAACTCTACACCTTTCAAGGCGAATATTACCGGGTATCAAGGTGAGATCTGCCAAGCATCTTGATCGAGTAAAATTACCGATACCGAGGTGAGAACTTACGCCGCTTAGATATAGACAAAGAACGAGAGCACGTGTATATTCCAGAAAAGAAAGAAGGAAAAGAGAGAATCATCCCGAAAAGCTGACTTTTCATGGGGAAAGCGAAAAATCGGCCAGGACGAAAGACTCGTATCCGAAGAGCGAAAGTGGCAGCCATTCAAACGGAAATTCTGGAAATACGAGCCACCTCTGTTAACAACGACGGAGCAACCGCAGAAGGAAACGGGATTCCGGATACGAAGCGAGAGGAAAAAGAAATTCTATCATGGCATTCACTCGAAGTACGCTATATGTACTCGTCGGAGCAACCCTGTTTCAACTTGTACTCACCGAAGGGAACCTCACCAGTGACAACTCATACGCAAACATCGTTATTGAGGATAGACCAGGACTGTATTACGAAAAGGTGTCATCGTTGAGGCTACAGCACGCCGATTGGAGAATAAGCGTGTTTATTGACATTCAGGAATTCATCGACGTATTTCCACGACTTGACGTGAAAATCTACAGTGCTCTCGATGTGTGCCAGCGGACTAACACACGTGAAAAATGTCGTGAATTATTGCGACAAGATTACATCTTCAACCGGTTACAACTATCCAAGGCAATGCTCAAGGAACTCCAAAAGGTCGCCACTGCGAGCGGGCCTATCAATACCCGGGAAAACACTTTTCCTCGTGCGTTAAGAAAACGCACAGTCCCACTCGGTATCATCGGATCGATCAGTAAGTCATTGTTCGGCACAATGGATCAAGAAGACGCAGAATATTTAAATACACAAATTGATCAACTGTTCGCGGATCAGACGAACCTAACCCAGCTCATAAACCAGCAAACTCACATTACGGTCTCACGATTACAAGATCTTCATCGGGAGCACGTGAGTGAGATGAAAAATATCCATGACCTGCATTTGAGAATGAACGAACTACAGTACGAGACAGGAAAATTGGACAATATAACACAGACAACAACCTACAATAGTGAACTGATACGGTTTACTTATCGCGTGGAGCAAAAAATAGACCAATATATAAGGATAACGGAAGAGTATATTCGAGTGATAACCACGGCACGTGACGGTCGCTACGAGCCGGCAACATTAACAATCGATCAACTGTCCGCGATCTCCCGTGAGATCCAGTTGCAGGCGCCGGAATTCGAGTTTCCACTGTCGACTGAGTCACTGCGAGGGGAATCATTGGCCCGCATAGTGGAAGCCGATGTCATCTTTCATCAAGGAAGAATCATCATCGCTATCCACGTGCCATTGCTCGACAGGACATCATACCAGCTTCACCGAATACATCCATGGCCGGTGCCGCAAACCAGCAATCACACGAGATCGGCTTACGCAACGGCCAGCGGCAACGTATCTGGCACTTTCCAAGGACAGAAGAACTTATTTCCTCGCGGATTCCGTTTACATCAAGGATTGCAAACGTGTTGAGCACAAATATCTTTGTCCCATGGAGACACCTCTCCATGAAGTCTCTACTGCCGATCAGTGTGAATTAAACATGCTAATTAGACCGACGGCAACAACCTACAGGCAGTGCGACGTACGCGTGCGACAACAACACGGGCCGTTCTGGAGATACCTACCATCGCAGGGAGGGTGGCTATACTCATTATCAGGCCCTGAAGTAGTACATGTGCTCTGCCCTGGACTTACCGATATCACTACAATCTTAAACCGAGCCGGTGTATTTCACCTCAGCGCCAATTGCGTAGGACGGACGCGCACAACTACGTTAACTGGAAACGCGAGCCTATCAAGGAAATACTCAATACATATTGTGACGGGACGTTTTTTGCCTCAACTCGTCATCGAGTCTTAAGAGCGAACGTCCGTTATATCACTCGAGCGGAACGGTGTAAACAACAACCGATATAGCTCATGCGGTCAAGCCGACGCCGAGGCTTTGCGGAAAATTCATCGAAAACAATTCATCGAAACACAATTCATCGAAAACAATTCATCGAAAACAATTCATCGAAAACACAATTCATCGAAAACAATTCATCGAAAACACAATTCATCGAAAACAATTAATCGAAAACACAATTCATCGAAAACAATTCATCGAAAACACAATTCATCGAAAACAATTCATCGAAAGCACAATTCATCGAAAACAATTCATCGAAAACACAATTCATCGAAAGCACAATTCATCGAAACACAATTCATCGAAAACAATTCATCGAAAACACAATTCATCGAAAACAATTCATCCGCCGTGAGGGGCACGGCGAAGGGTGTGTGGAAATAGTATTCTGCGTGGAAGAGTCGAGTGCGTGCGGGGCACGGCGAAGGGTGTGTGGAAATAGTATTCTGCGTGGAAGAGTCGAGTGCGTGCGGAGCACGGCGAAGGGTGTGTGGAAATAGTATTTTGAGTGGAATAGTTGTGTTCAAGCGAGATGTGTCGAGAGATGTATGTATAAAATGTATTTTTGATAAATTGTACTTTCCGGATTGATAACCAATTAAGAAAAAAAAAATAAAAAAAAAAAAATTATGTTATATTTCTTGGAAATTTTATTTTCGATGAATTGTGTTTTCGATGAATTGTTTTCGATGAATTGTGTTTCGATGAATTGTGCTTTCGATGAATTGTTTTCGATGAATTGTGTTTTCGATGAATTGTTTTCGACGAATTGTGTTTTCGATGAATTGTTTTCGACGAATTGTGTTTTCGATGAATTGTTTTCGATGAATTGTGTTTTCGATGAATTGTTTTCGATGAATTGTGTTTTCGATGAATTGTGTTTTCGATGAATTGTTTTCGATGAATTGTTTTCGATGAATTGTTTTTCGATGAATTGTTTTCGATGAATTTTCCGCATACGGACGCCGAGAGATATCGAATTAGGGCACGCCCTAGCGTCTAATCGCTCGCGCTAATCCTAGCGCGGGTTAAGAACAACTGTCCGTTGGGGTTCGAACGCCTGCCCACTCGCAGATCTGGGGATCTCCGGCGACGAACGATGATGCGACTTAAGAGCAGTTCATCGTTGAATGTTTTATGATTATTTAAAACTTTGAAAATATATTGTGGCCACGTGATGAATTCTTCCTTCCTCAAATTACATCACGTGACGAGAATCCTCGCGAGTATAAAAGCTCGAACTCCGAGGAATCGAGGGTCACTCACTCAACTTACTCCACTTACCACTTACCTACTACGTCGTTAGACATTTATTCGTGCTTAGCACTTAGATTCGATAGTCGTGCTTAGCACAAAAATCCTCTGTAAATATAGATCCACGAGTTTGTGACTTGCATACGGCATAGCGCTGTACAAGCCACACTCTCTGCTAGGCAACCCCCGGCCTACTTTCTTTGCTAGGCAATCCCCGGCCTCTTCGAACATAATTTCGTTGTTAATTAGTTTTAATTCAATTTTCTGTATTAACGAGAATTATGCTAAGAAGCACTAATTCAAAATTGCTATTTCTATAATTCTATTTGGATAAAGAAATCCACGCGTCGTGGATTCTCATAAAATCTTTTCATTTTCCAATTGTCTTTTTTCCTCGAGTTATCGACTGCCATACGCAGCGATAACTAGCGCGCATTTCCGTATAAACGGAAATACGAAGCCGAGGCAATTCTCAAACGTCGAGTTTCGTTTGTCGTACATTAATAAAGGTAGCATTTCATATCACGGACAGGATCCGCTTGAAATATCATTTTGTATCGAGAAGTCCGCGACGACAATCGGCGGATTAACTCGGATTCAAGAACGATAATCCCCTGCGACGCGGAACGCAGAAGAAATCACCGCATCTCGGTACGTATGCGGAAAATTCATCGAAAACAATTCATCGAAAAACAATTCATCGAAAACAATTCATCGAAAACAATTCATCGAAAACACAATTCATCGAAAACACAATTCATCGAAAACAATTCATCGAAAACACAATTCATCGAAAACAATTCATCGAAAACACAATTCGTCGAAAACAATTCATCGAAAACACAATTCGTCGAAAACAATTCATCGAAAACACAATTCATCGAAAACAATTCATCGAAAGCACAATTCATCGAAACACAATTCATCGAAAACAATTCATCGAAAACACAATTCATCGAAAATAAAATTTCCAAGAAATATAACATAATTTTTTTTTTTTTATTTTTTTTTTCTTAATTGGTTATCAATCCGGAAAGTACAATTTATCAAAAATACATTTTATACATACATCTCTCGACACATCTCGCTTGAACACAACTATTCCACTCAAAATACTATTTCCACACACCCTTCGCCGTGCTCCGCACGCACTCGACTCTTCCACGCAGAATACTATTTCCACACACCCTTCGCCGTGCCCCGCACGCACTCGACTCTTCCACGCAGAATACTATTTCCACACACCCTTCGCCGTGCCCCTCACGGCGGATGAATTGTTTTCGATGAATTGTGTTTTCGATGAATTGTTTTCGATGAATTGTGTTTCGATGAATTGTGCTTTCGATGAATTGTGTTTTCGATGAATTGTTTTCGATGAATTGTGCTTTCGATGAATTGTTTTCGATGAATTGTGTTTTCGATGAATTGTTTTCGATGAATTGTGTTTTCGATTAATTGTTTTCGATGAATTGTGTTTTCGATGAATTGTTTTCGATGAATTGTGTTTTCGATGAATTGTTTTCGATGAATTGTTTTCGATGAATTGTGTTTCGATGAATTGTTTTCGATGAATTTTCCGCAAAGCATCTCGGTAATTAATAAACGGTTTCGAGTTTGCAGACTTTATTCATTGTCACTTCCATTATTTTTGCGAAATCGCGTCATGAACGAGTCTGGCTCTTTGTAAAAGCGTAAATTGACAAATTTCCTTTGGCGAATTAACGAGATAATCTCGAAATCCCGACAGCCACGTGAGCAGCGATTTCGAGATTCGCGTTTGACAACAAACCGTGCGATCCGCGATTACACTCGGCATTCACAAGCACACTTTGTCAACAAAGCGCTTCGGTAGGCTCGAAACCTCGCGGTCCTCGCTCACTCGAGCAGCTATTGCGTAACTAATTAGCTCGCACGTAAATTCGAGCAGTGCCGAAGGAAAGAAAGTTTAGTTAGTTTAGTTTAGTTTAGTTTGGTTGGCCAGGGTAGGGAGTTCCTTACCTCAGGAGTACATTTAAACTTCCTGGAACGCAAGCCGGCTTTCCAGGAGACGTGGTCAATTCACAGAAGACGAGAGAATAAATCCCGCGACACACGTGGGATTGCCGCAGCTGAGTCTGAACGGATTATCTCACGTATTCGCACTTCCCGATTCGTTGTCGGCCAGTTGCTAAGCACAGCATCAAGCTAACGTGGCGCACACAGTCGCAACGAATACGGACGATAAACACCTACAAACTCCAATAAGAGGAAAGGAACGTTGACACGATTAACGTAACTAGTAGTTATACAATAGGTTTCTGTAATTAATCCAATCATGCAAACAAGCTGGTGATGAAAAGACGCTCTCGGTCATCCACGACCATATGAGAACAGTAAATCTGAAGCTTTATTGTACAACAACAAGTTGCGCGTGCGGGCCCCGAGCCGAACCCCAGTCGGCAAAATAAAGATTTCCACAAAAAAGTAGCGATACCCCGTTGCGGTAACCAAAGCCACAATTTGGAAAATCACAATATATACTCCCGAGCTATCCTTGAACCTCTCGTTGGTGGCTCCAGTCCTTCATGAACAAGAAGATGATTTAAAAATCTACCATGCGGAACAGAACTCGGAAAACTCCCTACAATGGGCAGAGCAAAGGGACGGCGAATAGCTCTTTGAAATGGAACGAAAAATAAAAGAAATCGGAGCGCATCGAAGAGAAAAACGACACCAGCAATATCTCGTGCTAGGAGTTGCATCGGCTCAAGTGGTAACAATACTGCTGATAACCTGCTGCTGCTGCTGGGAAAATATGAGAAGAGGATTCGCCCAGCTGAGATCGAAAGAACGAGCACAAGACAACAACAGGAATTTACCGGCAAGACCAAGCTCCATCGGACAGAGCCTAAAAAGGAAATTCGGAATAAAGGGACCCAGCGAAACAAACTCAAACGAACCCGAGCCAGCAGAGATGATCATCAGTGATGTAACCACTGGCCAGTTGCCTCGCGAGGTGGCTCAAATTGAAAATTATTAAAAAAGAAAAAAAAACTCACCGAAAGCAACGATCTGAACAAACGTCACAGCACACCGTAATCCTTTCACTGTAATCCGTAAGACCAAAACACAACTACAAAAAAAAAAAAGAGAAAAAAAAACACAACAAAAATCAACAACTAAAAACTACGCTTGCCGGTGATATCCGTATATACCGCGGATACCCGGATGAAACAATCGATAATGTGTTGTTCGACACGACTCCCCCTATACACACCACGGCACAAGCAACAACGTATATCTCGATTTGGATTCTGCTCGCAAAGTTCGTCCACTTCAAAGGCCCACTCGGAGAAACACCGGCGCCAACTCTTGCAGTCCTCACGATCACAGACGCAACACACACCCTCGAGGAGAGTTTCATACAGCATCCGAGCCGCCCCGTTGACGCGTCTTCCCTCCTCCAGCATAAATTCACGGACTCGCTGCGACATATCGATACTACTAGTGACTGCGAAAGAATCACGACGACGACTAATTGCGAGATGACCAGGGACCGAGCACGGAGGTGCAGGAGCATCTAAGAGAAGAACTGCTGACTCCTGCATTCCGAGATAGCGATAAGGCGAGCGCCGAGATGCAACAAGAAGGAAGGCGAGGAATCACCGGCACAGGCGATGACGAGCGGGCCTCGCTAGAGTATAGATTACGGCAAAATTATAAATAATAAATAATTTAGCGGAGAAGCCACATTAATAAGCATCGCCACTCAGCAAAACAAGGAAAAAAAAAAAGAGAGGAAAAAAATTTCAGTACTCAGCTAAGAACATAACACCGGAAGCAAAATGATCGCATATAAAAAGAAAAAAAGGGTAAGAGAACACCTCCGTCGCGACTGGCTAAATCAAATCGGATCTCCCAGTATTCAAGTAAATTCCGAGCCGGCAACAACACCACGATGTGCCACGGACAACCAAGAAGATTCGGAGGCGACGAAATCACGGACCAATACAGCCAACAACCAGTAGAGCCGCCATCAGAAGACGATGTACCGATTGTGACGTCAGGAGAGGAATCGTCATCAGAAGAAGAAGGAACGCCAGCAATCAATGACTACCGAGACGCTCTAATCCGAAGAACCACGCTCCGTGACATATGCCCCGTTTGCGAGACAAGACATGAACGCGCCTGGGAGATTTGCCATATTTTAATGTGCGTGACGTACGGGGTAAACGCGGAAGTGCGGTGTCCTCTGTGCAACGAACGACTAAGAATTCATCCCGAATTCTCGTTGCACGCCTTGCGATGCCGCGACGAATATTGGGAACGAGCAAATCGGCTCCTCATCACTTCATATCTCGAACATCTCGACACCGGGGAAAGCAGCAGTGAAGAAGAATAGCAGCCGAGGGAACATCGCAATATAATATTTGGGGAATTATAAGGGGAACCCGCATATTTTATTTTTGTTAACCATTCGGCTCACTCGACACTACAATTAATTTTAATCGACGAGGACGCCGATACTTAAGGGGGGATGCTGTTACGTCCCGTAAAGTTTTAACGAAACGTCTCGCATCGCAGCGAGCCGCGCCACGCGCCACGGGCCGGAATCTGCAGCGTCAGCAACGTTCAACGCACCTACGGGGGCGCGCGATAAATCGCAGCGTCGCCGATCCCACGGTGTGCACAAAATCCCTCAACAATAATCGCTGAACCTGACGATTCCACCGCCACCCCACGATGCACGCACTGCGATCGATCGGGCATAAATATCCAACTCCCCCAACTCGCGGGCAGTCTCCGATCCACTCAGCATCGGTATAGATCGGGTTGGAACTCCACGATAAGTATCTACCGGATTATCTAATCCCCGTATATCTTGCGGGATAGTAATTGTAGTGTCAATCGGGTCGCGTGTTACTGTTAGTTCAATTAATATTAGATTCGGGGTTATTTAATAACGTTGAAATATTCCCTCTAAACAACTCGCGTATTTGCGAATAATCGTCGCGGTAAATCTTCGGGTTCGTTCAATTTCCCACGAACGGGTCGTCGTGCGTAAATCGACCGGGAAGTAAAGAGAACCGTGAAGTTCGTGTGTGCAAAAACTATAGAAACAATAAGTGTATTCTCACCTCGAGCGAAACGCTTGTGTAGTGTGTAAGACAGTCAAACAAGGTGAACGTTCTAAACAGCTGCGACTGTGCCGGCAGAAGCGTGGCTCTGGTATCTTGTAACCCGAGCACACGCTGATAGCGTTCACAAAATCGGGTTTTCGTGAAACAGAAACATGGTTGGATTTTGTCGTTTACAGTATTGAAACTCGATGTACGAAAGTCAGGAACGACGAATCGAACAAATCAGCAAAGGGTCTTCGAAAAACGCGCTTTCGGGACGTTTTTGATGTTTCGGTGTGGTTGCGTCGATCTTGTCTTCGTGAAATCGGGCCACGGTCGGATTTCGTCTTCTACGGTATTGAAGAAAACAGCTAAAATGGATGAAAGCGAGCTTTCAGTACGTTTTCGATGATAATTCGACGCTGCGTCGAAGCGAAATCGTGTTTTCATGAAAATAAGACATGGTCGGATTTCGTCGTTGACGGTATTGAGACTTGTATTTCAAAAGTCAGGAACGAAGAATCGACAAAAACAGCGAAGGGTCTATGAAAAAACGCACTTTCGGGACGTTTTTGATGTTTCGGCGTTGTTGCGTCGAAGCGAGATCGTGTTTTCGTGAAATCGGGCCATGGTCGGATTTCGTCTTCTACGATATTGAAACTCGATGTACGACAGTCAGGAACATAGAACCTACGAAAACACCTAAAATCTATGTAAAAACTAGCTTTCAGTACTTTTTCGATGTTGCGTCGTAGCGAAATCGTGTTTTCGTAAAATGGGGTCATGGTCGGATTTTGTTATCGACGGACTCGATGTACAAAAGTCATGAACGAAAAATCTACATCCATGGAATAACGCACTTTCAGTACGTTTTCGATGATTATTCGAAGTTGCGTCGAAGCAAAATCGTGTTTTCGTGAAAACAAGACATGGTCGGATTTCGTCGTTGACGGTATTGAGACTCGATTTTCGAGAGTCAGGAACGAAGAATCGACAAAAACAGCGAAAGGTCTATGGAAAAACGCCCTTTCGGTACGTTTTCGATGTTACGTCGTGGTTGCGTTGAACCGAAATCGTGTTGTCGTGAAAAAGAGACATGGTCGGATTTCGTCGTTGACGGTATTGAGACTTGATTTTCGAGAGTAGGAAACGAAGAATCGACAAAAACAGCGAAGGGTCTATGAAAAAACGCGCTTTTGGCACGTTTTCGATGATAATTCGTAGTTGCATCGAAGCAAAAACGTGTTTATGTGTAATCGGGCCTCGGTCAGATTTCGTCTTCTACGGTATTGAAACTCGATAGACCAATTTCCGGAACGAAGAATCGACGAAAACACCTAAGATCCACGAAGAAACCATTTTTCATTACGTTTTCGAAGTTGCGTCGAAGCGAAATCGTGTCTTCGTGAAAACGAGACATGGTCGGATTTCGTTATCGATGGACTCGATGTACAAAAGTCAGGAATTAAGAATCTACGAAAACAGCGAAAATCCATGAAATAACGCACTTTCATTACGTTTTCGATGATTATTTAAAGTTGCGTTAAAGCAAAATCGTGTTTTCGTGAAATTGGGCCATGGTCGGATTTCGTCTTTTCCGATATTGTAACTCGATGTACAACAGTCGGGAACATACAATCTACGAAAACACCTAAAATCTATGGAAAAACTGGCTTTCAGTACTTTTTCGATGTCGTTGACGGACTCGATGTACAAAAGTCCGAAATTAATAAATTCAGTACGTTTTCGATGATTATTCGAAGTTGCGTCAAAGCAAAATCGTGATTTCGTGAAACAGAAACATGGTCGGATTTTGTCGTTTACAGTATTGAAACTCGATGTACGAAAGTCAGGAACGACGAATTAAACAAAACAGCAAAGGGTCTACCAAAAAAGCTCTTTCGGGACGTCTTCGATGTTTCGGCGCGGTTGCGTCGATCTTGTTTTCGTGAAATCGGGCCACGGTCGGATTTCGTCTTCTACAGTATTGAAGAAAACAGCTAAAATGGATGAAAGCGAGCTTTCAGTACGTTTTCGATGATAATTCGACGCTGTGTCGAAGCGAAATCGTATTTTCATGAAAATAAGACATGGTCGGATTTCGTCGTTCACGGTATTGAGACTTGATTTTCAAAAGTCAGGAACGAAGAATCGACAAAAACAGCGAAGGATCTATGAAAAAACGCACTTTCGGGACGTTTTCGATGTTTCGGCGCGGTTGCGTCGATCTTGTTTTCGTGAAATCGGGCCACGGTCGGATTTCGTCTTCTACGGTATTGATGAAAACAGCTAAAATGGATGAAAGCGAGCTTTCAGTACGTTTTCGATGATAATTCGACACTGCGTCGAAGCGAAATCGCGTTTTCATGAAAATAAGACATGGTCGGATTTCGTCGTTGACGGTATTGAGACTTGATTTTCGAGAGTCAGGAACGAAGAATCGACAAAAACAGCGAAAGGTCTATGGAAAAACGCCCTTTCGGTACGTTTTCGATGTTACGTTGTGGTTGCGTTGAACCGAAATCGTGTTGTCGTGAAAAAGAGACATGGTCGGATTTCGTCGTTGACGGTATTGAGACTTGATTTTCGAGAGTAGGAAACGAAGAATCGACAAAAACAGCGAAGGGTCTATGAAAAAACGCGCTTTTGGCAAGTTTTCGATGATAATTCGTAGTTGCATCGAAGCAAAAACGTGTTTATGTGTAATCGGGCCTCGGTCAGATTTCGTCTTCTACGGTATTGAAACTCGATAGACCAATTTCCGGAACGAAGAATCGACGAAAACACCTAAGATCCACGAAGAAACCATTTTTCATTACGTTTTCGAAGTTGCGTCGAAGCGAAATCGTGTCTTCGTGAAAACGAGACATGGTCGGATTTCGTTATCGATGGACTCGATGTACAAAAGTCAGGAATTAAGAATCTACGAAAACAGCGAAAATCCATGAAATAACGCACTTTCATTACGTTTTCGATGATTATTCAAAGTTGCGTTAAAGCAAAATCGTGTTTTCGTGAAATTGGGCCATGGTCGGATTTCGTCTTTTCCGATATTGTAACTCGATGTACAACAGTCGGGAACATACAATCTACGAAAACACCTAAAATCTATGGAAAAACTGGCTTTCAGTACTTTTTCGATGTCGTTGACGGACTCGATGTACAAAAGTCCGAAATTAATAAATTCAGTACGTTTTCGATGATTATTCGAAGTTGCGTCAAAGCAAAATCGGGATTTCGTGAAACAGAAACATGGTCGGATTTTGTCGTTTACAGTATTGAAACTCGATGTACGAAAGTCAGGAACGACGAATTAAACAAAACAGCAAAGGGTCTACCAAAAAAGCTCTTTCGGGACGTCTTCGATGTTTCGGCGCGGTTGCGTCGATCTTGTTTTCGTGAAATCGGGCCACGGTCGGATTTCGTCTTCTACAGTATTGAAGAAAACAGCTAAAATGGATGAAAGCGAGCTTTCAGTACGTTTTCGATGATAATTCGACGCTGTGTCGAAGCGAAATCGTATTTTCATGAAAATAAGACATGGTCGGATTTCGTCGTTCACGGTATTGAGACTTGATTTTCAAAAGTCAGGAACGAAGAATCGACAAAAACAGCGAAGGATCTATGAAAAAACGCACTTTCGGGACGTTTTCGATGTTTCGGCGCGGTTGCGTCGATCTTGTTTTCGTGAAATCGGGCCACGGTCGGATTTCGTCTTCTACGGTATTGATGAAAACAGCTAAAATGGATGAAAGCGAGCTTTCAGTACGTTTTCGATGATAATTCGAAACTGCGTCGAAGCGAAATCGCGTTTTCATGAAAATAAGACATGGTCGGATTTCGTCGTTGACGGTATTGAGACTTGATTTTTCAATTACTTTTTCGAAGTTGCGTCGAAGCGAAATCGTGTTTTCGTGAAAACGAGACATGGTCGGATTTCGTTATCGACGGACTCGATGTACAAAAGTCAGGAATTAAGAATCAACGAAAACAGCGAAAATCTATGAAATAACGCATTTTCAGTACGTTTTCGATGATTATTCGAAGTTGCGTCAAAGCAAAATCGTGTTTTCGTGAAACAGAAACATGGTCGGATTTTGTCGTTTACAGTATTGAAACTCGATGTACGAAAGTCAGGAACGACAAATTAAACAAAACAGCAAAGGGTCTACCAAAAAACGCACTTTCGGGACGTTTTCAATGTTTCGGCGTGGTTGCCTCGAAGCGAGATCGTGTTTTTGTGAATCCGGGCCACGGTCCGATTTCGTCTTTAATTAGTTTTAATGCAGATCCCGTATCAATCATTGAGAGTGTTGGTTTAACGAAGTCGCCTGAATCTAATTGTACGATGGGTACATTACTCTTACGAGTAAGTAGAGCAGTAGCGACTCTTCTTGGTGTGTTGCTTTCTTCCTCTGGTTGAACGTGCCGTACGTTTCGTGTTTGAGAGTTATCTTGTTCTCTATTTATCCGAGGGTAATTTTGTGTATTACCTTGGTCTTGTAGTCGAGCCGGCTGCTCGGATTGTTGTGGTTGTAGTCTCAGATTATTAAAATGTTCCCTCTTACGACAATTTTCGATAGTGTAACCATGCTTTTTGCAGTAGCGACAGTTCAGTTGTTCCTGTTGTGGTGATTCATTCCGCGGTGGTTCATGGTCTCGATAGCCTCTAATCATTGAAAATCCTGTTGTCCATTATTAAATTGTCGATGTGGGCCGAAATTTCTTCGTTCGGTGTTATCACTACGATGTGGCGCGGTATCACGGCTTCTTCCTTCTCCGATTTGGTGTCAAGTGCTTGCTACATGTCCCTTACGATTGCATAATTGACAGATAATTACTTGTGCTTGCACATGATGAATTGTGTCTTTTTGATTGAAACGGTTTCCTGAATATTCATTGCTCCTGGATAAACGGTTGTTTCGTAATGAATTTTTTGCTCGTAATTTTCGATCGATATCCTCTGCTTTGCGCATTGTATTCTCAAAGGAGTCGCCAGCATGTATTTCATTTTTAATATCGGTTTTTAAGTCACGCGTAAAGCAATCTACTAAATCGTCGTCTAAATTTTTTTCAAATGCTTCATCCAATGGTCCTCCGTGAGATCATTCATTTAGTTCGTTTATTTTATCTCCGAGATCTTTAACACGACTCGCACACGATACTACTCATTCATTAACTTCTTGAAAGATTCTCCCGAGTTCACCTTGTAGTTCGTATATCGTTTTAGCCGGCACGTAAAGAGATTTTAGAAAACTGCTTATTTCGGCTATAGAATTTAATTTTACACCGTGCACAGCGCAGCGTGCTTCACCTCGTAATTTATTTGGAAGAGTATGTGTGCGAGACTTTGTTGCCCGTCCGCGTGCATCATTTGTACAGCTTCCTTACATCCCTCCAAAAAGTGAGATAGAGGGATATTGTAACCATCGAATGTTGAAACTGCTTCGAGAGCATATTTAACGGATACTGAAATCGTTGGACGAGCAGCCCAACACCACCGGGTGGGGTAACACCTCCGTCAGCGTTAGTCATATTGTTTGAAATATGTTCGATTTGACCAAGTGTTTTATCTACTTGATTATTTAATTCCGCGAGTTGCAGATTATCGTGACTTTGCGAAGGATTTATTTTAGTATTTGATGGAATATTTTGATTCAATGTTTTGATTCCTTTTTCTTTTGGAATAGTCCCGGTTTTATTTTTGACCTTAGGACCGATAATGTTTTCCTCTTGATTATTACTGTTGTTGATTTCTTGAGGTTTGTTTGATAATGACGAGGTATGAGTTGAACTCATGCGCGGATTATGCTCCGTAGGTAATTCAGCATCTTTAGTTTTTCTAGTCGGTGTTCGGTTTAATGCTCGAATGCCGAACATCCTCCATTACAGTAGTGAGGGCGTTAAATATCCCACTCAGAAGTCAAAAATAAAAAAAAAAATTGGAAAATTGGAATTGGAATTGAAAATTTGGTGTCAGAACACCAAATTTTTATTTATGTTACGTTTAGCCCAAACTCGTCAGAGTCCAAGGGAGAGCGTGACACTATCGGCTTCTCTTTTCGGGTCGAAGCAGGGCAGCCCCTTACACCAGGCACGGAAACCTCGCCTGTTTACACGACCGTGTTTATGGTTTGATGGATGATCATGGTTTAGGACCTCCAACGCGGGTATTTAAGTTTACGAGTTGCGGTTAAAGGTTTTCAAATCGTAGTAGAAAATGTCAAGTACCCTCATGTTTTTATTTTCACACGGTTTAAGCGTTGATTATACAATTTCATGCAGTTTACAGATAACGCGCACTTAACTCGAAATACAACTGTAGATTACGATTTAAAGATAGATTAAATGAGTATAGACGCTGCCCCAGTCTATCTGGCAAAGTCGTACGAGCTATGAACTCTAACTTGCGATAGTACTGTAGACTGTGATGAGATGGGCGCTTCGGCCTGTTGACAAGAGTTTCGATGTTCGTTGTGACAGGAAAATAATAATCGACTGTCCTCGACGTCATCTAGCTCGCCGAATTACTCGAGAGCTAGCACAGGGAAAACATCTTGACAAATAATATTATATTAATTATAATTCCTGTTTGTCGTGTCGTCCAAATTATTGTACCACCTTAATCGTCAACGGCAAAACTTGCCAACATCGGTGTTTAGCGACAGAATATCCACGAGTCCAACGTACAATTGAACGACGCGGCTTTCTGATTCTCGGCCTAGACGAAGGGCTCGCGACGCCCCTATGCGAGCGCCGAAATATCGAGCGCTCGCTGAATCATCGTCACTCGCTCGTCACTTGTCCGTCGACAGTATTAGAGTACGGCAGGTCAGCCCTCGAGTAGTCGCGATATTTTGTCTCATTAACGAATAAATTATAAGACAATAGAAAGATTGTCATCCGGAATATTTTGTCGGACTGTGTGTGTTTTGTGTTCGATATCTTGGTGATAATTTCACGTAAGTCAAATTACTGAATAAAGTCGTATTTCTTGCTCGATTATTTCTGCTTGTGATTTCGCAATATCCGGGTCCTCCAATCCTGCCCGCCTTGTGATCGTGTCTGCTAGAATAATTGCTAGCCGGAATTAAATAGAGTTACATCCTGGGTCTATTCCCGGTCTCATCGTATTTTTTTTCCTCTTGTTATAATAACACATATACTAAAATTAGACAAGATATACTTATTACGAATAGTTTAGCATTGGAGGGATCTAGCTGTCAACAGTAAAAGATGAATAACTTCTTAAATATTATAGTTAGGTGAATCGCAATCACTCCTATCGATGCAGCAGATCAATTAGGAATTAAAAGGTGTATACGAGTAAAATTGTTAAACAATGCCGATTTCTCGAAATAATCGAGTTTATAAAATAAAAAGTACGAACAGCCTCATCGCCCAACGAAACGCGCTGTTCAACGATAAAAACGATGCTATTCCATTAAAGAACATTATTATTTGGCTTTTTCAATATTATGTAAGGTTAATAACAAATTATTATTCATTAATAACAATCATATTAACGATAGACATTTGTTCACGAAATACAATATTATAATACATGAATCAACGTATTCGTATGGAATAGGTTATATATTATTATGCATATTATACAACAAATGATTATAACCGTTATTATACGATAAGAATGAATATTGGGTTTCAAACGGAGTGTGGGACCGGACGGGCTTCAGACGCATCGTCAGCAGCGATATCAGCGTTGCGTTCTCGGAACGCTTACCACTGATAGCGGTAGAGCACACGTGCGAGATCGCTGACGTTGCGGACTTGCCATGGGATGCTGCGTGCGCATAAGGCCCCACGCTCGGTTCCCCCACCTTATGGACTCACGAGAGTCTTGCTGGTCAATGCAGCACGAAATAAAAATCAGTTGTAACTCAACAATCGTCTCCGGCAGACCGAAACAGCCGAGAACAATTCAGAGACACCCGCAAGTGGTTCTCTGACATTACGACTCTGTCCCAAAGCGGACCACGCGCTACGCGTCATTAAAATATCATTACAATATCAACACTTACAAATAATTAACTAGAAAATACAGTGTAGTGTTAATTGATCGATAATAAATAAGTGACAGTTCGACCGAACTTCTTCGCGTTGTTTTTTTCACGAGTAAGAAATCATTTTAAGTGAACGTTTTACATCGAAATAATTCATTATCATATCGGTATAATAATTATTCACGACAAACCATAGTTCTTTTGCACTTTGTCAACATAATTCGCTTGACTTTTTACTAAACACCTATTCCGATCACCTTCTTAGTGAACTCTATCCTACAACTCTCTCTCTCTCCCTCTTTATCCTTACGCGACCCTTGCCAAGAGGCGCTCTCTAGCGTGCGCTCGGGTAAATCCCTCTTTATCCTTACGCGACCCTTGCCAAGGCGCTCTTTAGCGTCCGAGGGCCACTCGTTCACGCTGACAATCAACATAACAGGTAAGATTTTCATATTATTATCATATTTAACAACCACACATGTCCAGTACTGCTCTAATCCCCGACCGGCGCATTCCGGCCTAAGCGAAGAGCAATCATACAGTATTCTGTAGACGGTCGCTTTAACATCGAGTATAGTCATAAAATTTTACATCGACAACATAGTCTGCGACGTAACAATAGTCAAAGGTTCGTTGACTATTACCAAATAGTCGTTGGTTCGGCGAAAATTAGCTGGCGCGAAAAAGAAATTCAGGTAATTAAAATTCGTCAAACAGAGCCCCGGCAGCCCCTGACCCAGGTCACGCCGGGTGTGGCTTCTTTAATATTAAAATTATTGTTCGTCAAAAAAGAAGCCTGTCTCATTTGGCGCCCAACGTGGGGCACGCTATGAAAAAATTTGCGTCAAAATCATATATAGTGCTGAACATAATTTGTCGAATATTAATTTCGAAGAGTCGAGTGAAGCGAACGAATATTCGAGAGTCAATCTTCTAGAGTCACACCGTTACGCTCGAGCTGTCTTGCTGTTCGAGCGCGCGTGGAAGTAAACAAAGCGACGTAAACACACGAGACGTTCACCGGTCCGTCGCATGGATATCCAACGCTTCTCAATTCTCGCTTCGCCGGGCTTTATTCTGAACTTTATTCTGTATCAATTCTCTGTGAAATATTTAATATTTTCATAACCGTCTAAATTAATATTTCTATCTGTCGCTAACTGCTTATTATTTATTATTTATTTCTGTATTGCTATTTATTATTTATTTTGTACCGTTATTATTATTTATTCCTGTGCGAATATTTATTTATTTATTATAGAACATCAAATACAATGCCCAATTGTTCGTCAAAAGAATCGTCGAAAATTAAAAGGAAAATATTTTATCGAATTTCGTGATATTTCCAGGAAATTTCGGCAAATTAATTGGAAATCTGTGATGAATTAAATAATGACATCGATGTTCTTTTCACCGCCGAAATGTTACGCGAGCGGGGACAAAAATAGTCAAATGGAAAATCAATCGTCAAATAATCGGGTATCGTCTGGGTCTCTGAACTAGCGGTCTTCATGTCGTCTAAACTGGGAACCGTGATGGGAGAGGATAGGCCGGGCGTGCTCGGACAGGTTGACAATGACATGTTTGACGGGGGATTCGACTCAAACCGCGAGTACAGGCGCGATACGCAGACAAGGCGTCCTTCCGTTAGGTACGCGATCTACCACGCCGGTGGGCAGAGGGAAAGGATCGAGCGCGCCTACCCCGATTTAAAGTGAGACTGTACAAGTGAAAAGCATGACACGTATAGAAAACAGATTAAATACGCACGATGCGTTTAATCTGTCGGTATTTGAAAAATTTAGGGCACTCGAGGGCAAATTGGATGAACTCTTAGGAAAAATGAGTTCGAAGAATTCTCAAACGGTTGAGAATTCGCGGACGTCGAACCCTGCTGGAGGGGGAAATGTTCTGGATGATGCGCAAGATGTTTTGCCTCAAGCGTCGAATGTGTTTCCGGAAGGTATTAACGCGAGTCATTATTTGCCTTGAACGTTAAATTCGGGAAATGCGGGTAACGATGGTAACGTGCGAGATGATTTTCCTCAAACGTCTATCGATATTGAGAATACGGGCGAGGTTTCTCAAGAAAGATTATTGAATCCCTTGGGAGCGCTCGTTCCGGTTGATAGTATTTTTGGGTTGTCTGAGTTGTCTAATACTCGTCAACAAAAATATAGTCTATTGAGAAACGACCGAGATTCGGTCAAACGGAAAAACGGAAAAGTACAATTTCGGGAGAAAAGTGCGAATAACAACGCGAACGTCCAGTTGTCAAATACAAAGTTTACAAATTATCGCGAAGAAGATGCGATAGACTACACGAACACCCGCTTGTCAAACACGAGTCACGTAGATTCGTCCTATTTTGACAGACAAAATTTGAGTCAACACAAATTAAAAAATTTCAATCGCGAAAGCGACGAACTGTCAAATAGCCTAGTTAAATTAACCGCGACGCGTATAACACCCAACAGCGAACGGTTAATAGAAGACAATTATTTAACTAGCGAAGAATACCAACACCAATGTTAGAGTAAAGAATACCAATGGTAGAGCGTAGAAGGGAAATAGCCCGAATGACAGAACGAAAACAAAGGGGAGTGTTACCTCCTGGGTCTATTCACGGTCAAATTTAACAATAACATTTTAATACACGATATATATAATACCATTAATATACTATATATATATATAAATATACACATATATTTTTTTTTTGGGGAATTACTATTGATTAAAAACAAATATATCTTTTTACTACGCTTATACGGCGTCATACTGTAGTATGATTACCAATACAATATAGAACATAGTTAATTCATCAACTAAATACACCTATATATATATTATTTTTACGCATTGTTAGCGAATATCGGCTTTGGGCTAATTGATCATTCCATAATAAATAATTTTACAATCAGCGACTTAAGTGACACAATACTGTACTTTATCAACAATAACGTAAATATCGACTATGTCCATTAAAACAATTGCTAATTCAGTAACACACATGTAGTCTCAGGAAACAATTTTAATTTCTATTTAAAACTTTAATATGTCATAACTCAATAACAAAAATACTTAAACAAAATCCAATCACTGTACAATATTCTACAAACAATTTAGAAACTTTTCGGGCGTAGAACCTACAAGGCTCTAAGTCTCATAGATTTCGAGTTATGACCATTTCTTTTGAAAGATTCACTTATAGAGACGAGATCGAAAATTAAGTCAACATTTATATCCGTATAAAGAGAACAAAAATACTTACACGAAATCCAATCACTGTACAATATTCTGCAAACAATTTAGAAACTTTTCGGGCGTAGAACCTACAAGGCTCTAAGTCTCATAGATTTCGACTTATCGCCGTTTATTTTGAACAGTGTATCTATAAAACAAGAACGAGAATAAATCATCATTTTATGTATCCGTAGCAAAATGAGGATAAAATAAATTATATACAGTGGGAAATACTACGCTTCACTTATAAATAACAATTATTAACAAATTGTTGTTAATAATTAAATATACAAAATTAGAAAAGACCGATATTCACGTGTTCTTGTATTATTGTTATGGAAATTGGCGCATAATGCCTTATAAACATAGTATTATTTGTTAACAATAATTAACAATTGTTAATTAACAATTAACATTTTATTCATCTCATTGTCACAGTAAATATTGTGAATTGCAATCGCACTGCATGAACGTTAAACACATAACAAAAAAAACAATGAATTTAAGTTGCAAATTAACAATTTGCTTAACAATAGAGTCATCGTTCACGCACTGCAAAGCAAACAAAACGATACGGCAAATTATTGTCGGAAAATATATATTATACAATTATAGTACCGCTAATTATTATTTAGCGTTACAGTCACGTACATAGATTGATAAGAATAAATATCGAGTTACAAATCGAGTGTGGGACCGGACGAGGCCCAGACGCACCGTCAGCAGAGATAAGCGGCCCTCCGTTCTCGGAACGCTTACCGGCGGAGCACACGTGCAAATCTGCTGACGCTGCGGACCCGCCGTGAGATGCTGCGAAGGCACAAGGCCCCACGCTCGGTTCTCCCTCCATCGGTGCGGCAGGCGGCCATCACTCCGCGAGAGGTTCCCCCACCACCGTAAGGTCTTGGTCGCGGGAGTCTTGCTGGATGATGCCGCTCAAACCGAAATTAGTTTTTCATCGACTCTCAATCCGAGCACAATAATTAGCTCTCTCGGAGACACACGCGTCGCGGTGCTCCTTAATTATTTTCAATATTCGTTCATGATCTTAGTGTTCTGTGACTTGAATATTTTTCAACTACTACACGATTAAAAACGCGGTCAATACCTGACTGTGATCAGGCGGTGTCTTGAGGACCGTTATAAAATATTGTACCCGTGTAACATCGTTATATTTCATAATTAATCAATAATAACTAATTTCCCGCGCATTTATATAAATCTTAATAATCATACGACGAGTAACATTTGTGTAGTGCTTTTATGTAGTGTTAGTGATTAAAATCAATTATCAATAAATAGTGTTAGTTCAACTGAACTAAGGCGTTTCCTCATTTACGCATTACCGAATCGTACGCATTTGATCAATTGGATAAAGGGTAATTTAACGGAACTACGATTATTTTGCACTTCCATATCAACCCAACACATACATCATACACCACTTTGTACCTTTAACCGTTATTCATTAGAGCTATTAGACTTACGAGTCGCTGCCGGCTTATGAATAAATCCTTTAACCCTCGCTTATTCGAGCTGTTAGACTTACGAGTCGCTGCCTGCTTGTGAGTGAGTCCTCAAACCTTTATTCATCAGAGCTGATAGACTTACGAGTCGCTGCCTGCTCGTGAATAAGTCCCTAAACCTTTACTTATCAGAGCTGATAGACTTCAGAGTCGCTGCCTGCTCGTAAGTAAATCCGATAACATGTATAACTTGTGCAAGTGCAAACTTCTCGTAATCATTGATTTCAATTTCTTTATTAATTATGGGTCGTAAACGCGCTGGCAAAAGATTTGCTATCCGCAAAGCCATTGCAGTGGCAGCCGGTAATTCGAGACGCGGTAAACCTGCAAAAGAACCTTTGCAGTCCGAATTAAAAATTCTCAACGTTTACTCCTTGTGCGAATATTGGTGGAACAATACTACAATTCCTATTCCCAAGGAAGGACGTCAATTACCGAAAATAGTGTCTATCGAACGTATCACTCATCGAATTTACGTGGTCAGTGGGAACCCTCCGACTGTTCGTCTCTTCGGCGGTGCATTCCAATCAGCGGATGCTATACGTGCTGGACCAACAATCGTAGGCGACCGAACGTCCGAGGCTTCGACGGTTCCCGTATCTCCAAACCACGTGGTCACCGATTGACATCATACCCGCTACGCCCGTAGCTCACCACCTGCCAGAACATCTAATAAGGTAAGAATCCATATTCTGAAATAATATTATATTGAAAATACAACGCACATATCCAGTTTTGCTCAAATCCCTGACCGGCACATTCCGGTCTAAATACAGAGCAATCATACATATATTA
This sequence comes from Ischnus inquisitorius, assembly GCA_963924025.1. NCBI lineage: Eukaryota > Metazoa > Arthropoda > Insecta > Hymenoptera > Ichneumonidae > Ischnus > Ischnus inquisitorius. The sequence continues at coordinate 20,342,783 of OZ001244.1, forward strand.
TTCCTATTTGTCGCGATAACATCAAGAAAATATATTCATAAGATACATTTGGTCAATCGTTGATTGCTACAAAATTTGCATCGACAAAAATAACTCGCGACGTAACAGGAGCGGCCCGAATCGCAAATCGACAACACAGACCTGACGACCGATCGACAACACCGCGACGGAGAATATTCTCCAGCTTAGTAGCGATTCGAGCGATAGCGATGACGATGCGCGACAATTTTACGAATATCACAGGTTGCGATTTAAACCTTTAAATACCAAGTTGTCGAACTCTTCCGACGGAGATCACAAAATTAAGACAAATCACCCTAGTTGTAACTTTAAGTCGACAAGGTTAGATAACACCTCTGGTCCACCAGAACCGTATGGAAGCAGATACAACTATCAAGATCCCGAACCTTTAAGTCATCACAGACGATCCGAGGCGATCACGGGAGACGGTTCTACGAGGAAAGGATCCTATCTTACACGCGACTACCGCCGACCATCAACAAGAGAGTCGGGCAAAATCACGATTCGCCCGAAAGTTCAACTGCATCGATTCGATTCCATGATGGAGAATTTGACGAAAATCGTACGTCAGCTGGATCAGAACCGGTAACGAAACCGTCAACCAATCTCGGGGTATCTGAGGACGAATTCGACCTTACCGAGCCCGCTGTTTTAGACAAGCCACGAGAGGAAAATACGGACCTGTCTACATCGGTAGGAGACAAAGGAAGTGACGCAATCATCGTCAACACACCGGATAATCTGTCACGCATTCGTCTCGAGAGGCCCCTGGACGAACATCCAATCGACTTGTCAACATCACATTCGGTCGATCATCTGACGGAAAAACAAACGCTCCACAAACAAAACCGCTTTGAAAAACAGCTTTGTCAAATGGAAGAACGCTAAGAGAACTTCATCACAAATCCTCGGCTTCCATCGAAACCCAAGTACACTATTCGACAAAGCAGACCAAACACCACAGCTGAAACCGAATAGATGCGAACGAAAACGGAATTTCCGAATCCCATGGGGCGTAGACACATTAATCTTCGACGAATATATGTCAAAAATTTGCGTCGTGACGCAGGAAATTACTTTTCGCCGTCGATACACACGCTCGAAACATCGATACACCAAGGAAAGGGGTTGAGCCAATTTGGCATCCTTGAAGACTCCATGACATTCATCCGTACTCGCAACCTCGAGGGACGAACTGCTTCTCGACGATAGTTACGAGCATTTGTCATTACAACGCGACTCCAAGTTTCGAGAAAACTCCGTGTCATCGACTCGACGAACAAAATTGAAGACCAGGAAGAAATCTGCGTCATCATCTCGACGGAATGCAAAAAAAGCGACGCGTGAACCGAATTGTAAAAATCTCTCTACCGGTTCAAATTATCGCCAAGTTATTTTGTTCTCTTCCATCAATATTGCGTTAAAGGTCACGAGAAAATCTGACAATGTTTAGTTAAAAAAGAAAAAAGAAGAAAAGAAAAGCGAAAGAAAATGATATTACGCTTAGAGTGAGATACTCTTGTTTTGTTCCACGTGACCAAATGTAACGTTAAGTTGTTTACTTCAAAATTAATTAATATAGGTAACAGTGTCAACCATGCGTTTTCCATGATATAAATGTTTATGCACTCCTGCCTGCTACCTTACCGTCCTTCCTATTGTAATTGCGAAATCACCATTGCAAATTGACAAAGTATCGATGTGGAAAGATTCTGAGCAAGAACTGCGAGTTTCGCGGTCTCAAAACCACACAGGAATCATCATCGGTAATAATTAAGTCTTGCTGATGATGTCAAGGTTCGAGGGAGGAGAGTGTGACAGGAAAATGATAATCGACTGTCCTCGACGTCATCTAGCTCGCCGAATTACTCGAGAGCTAACGCACGGAAAACATCTTGACAAATAATATTATATTCATTATAATTCCTGTTTGTCGTGTCGTCCAAATTATTGTACAACCGTAATCGTCAACGTTAAAACTTGCGAACATCGGTGTTTAGTGACAAAATATCCACGAGTCCAACGTACAATTGAACGACGCGGCTTTCGGATTCGCGGGCTAGACGAAGGGCTCGCGACGCGCCTATGCGAGCGCCAAAATATCGAGCGCTCGCTGAATCATCGTCTCTCGATCGTCACTTGTCCGTCGACCGTATTAGAGTACGGCAGGTCAGCCCTCGAGTAGTCGCGATATTTTGTCTCATTAACGAATAAATTATAAGACAATGGAAAGATTGTCATCCGGAATATTTTGTCAAACTGTGTGTGTTTTGTGTTCGATATCTTGGTGATAATTTCACGTAAGTCAAATTACTGAATAAAGTCGTATTTCTTGCACGATTATTTCTGCTTATGATTTCGCAATAACCGGGTCCTCCAATCCTACCCGCCTTGTGATCGTCTCTGCTAGAATAATTGCTAGCTGGAATTAAATAGTCATAGGTTCGTTGGTTCGCCGAAAACCAGCTGGCGCCCAAAAGAAATTCAGGTATTCAAAATTCGTCAAACAGAGCCCCGACAGCCCCTGACTCAGGCCACGCCGGGTGTGGCTTCTTTAATATTAAAATTATTGATCGTCAAAAAAGAAGCCTGTCTCGTCGTTGAATACTGGCTATCCATGCTTCTCACCCATCTTATATACTAAATTGTTACTTGGATTCCTTGACTTCATTGGTCAAAAGGATATAAACAATTATCCTAGCAGGTGTGATTGTGGTGTTCTTTGTGGGTCGAAGGGTGGGGTCCATCAATACATATCGTGGTCTTTTACTCTTCATACCAGGGCGTGAGTCATGGGGCTCTACGTCCTCCCCTTGTTTTACTAACATATATGGACATGGATATTATGTGTATTCGAGAGGTTCGTTCACTGTAATGATAAGGATCATGAGGATGGGGATAAGGCACACGATTGACTATACAGGGTGGAACGTATCCTCTAGCCGATCGGTAATTGTCGGATAGGTGACGTCGCGCTGAATAAAAAAGTCCTCTGGCAAAAATTAATCGGACAACAATTGTTCGAGTTATTAACGTTTTAAGCCGACCAATCGCAGCGCAGCGAAAGTAGGTCACAGCGACAGCAAAAGGGCGCCTCAAGAGTGGGAAACTACATGCCTCGTCGGAGCAGACACGCCGTCTAATTTCACGCCGGATCGAGGCGATCGGTTCGCCTCGTCTGGTCGTGTCATTGTACCCGACTGTGACGTGCGAGGTTATGTGGTGTAAACTTTTTTTCGTTATCGCTTTACGTTCGCGCTATGGACGATTTATGTATCGGTGACAGTGGCGACTAAGAATTGGAAAAAAATGTCGAAGATCATACCCTGCGATGCAATGAGTGGATTTGAAGTTACACACGCAGCAAAAAGTGATCTAAGCTCTTCGAAAGTTTTAATTACGAAAAAAATGATAATTAAAAAGAAAATGAAAAATCTAATGCAAGAAAAATAATACCCTCGTAAAGGCTGATCCATTATTGAATTGGAGCCTCTCGGAGGGTATTTTTTTTTGGGTTGAGCGGCATTGTTCGAATCAAAGCAACGTCAAATGACAAGCTCTACGGTAAGTGTATACGTTTATTTAATAACATCCTCCTGACGACATCGCTTTGATTAATAAAAACAAATTCTTGATATTGCTGAGTTGCTCGTCGGTTACAACCGAGTTCCGCTCATTACTAAATCACATTGTTAAATCGATCACAAATCACCGTTGTGAAACTGAGCCTGCAGTAAATCGACTTGAATTTTTTTTTTTTCGAATTCGAATTTCGAATATGAAATCTATGGCAATGAAGAAAAGTACCCTCTGATAGGATCCAAACCGATCATCGATTAGAGCTAATCGGAGGGTACTTTTTTTTTTGGATTAGTCCATTACACTCGCAATCTAAGCGAAATTGTCATTGACACGGTGCATTCGGATGCACCTACAAAAGATAACGACATTTATGCAACAGTCGTTCAAATAAAAATGATATTTCTTGTGACAAAACTAACAGCTCGTAGCCTTCCAATTCAATGGAGGGAAGCGAACATACTTTTTTCTCTCTTAGATTGTCAATCCTAATCAAGGCGACGATTTCATTCGCACAGTGTATTCAAAAGGACCTGAGAATGACGGAGACATATGGAATAGTCGCGTCAATGAAAGTAGTATTTCTCATTAAAAAACTTATAGCTTGTAACCTTCCGATTCGATCGAGGGAGCCGAAAGTGAAACTTTTTTGTCTCCAATGATCAATCGCAATTGAGGCGACAATTTCATTTACACAGTGAATTCAAAAGCAATCGAAATAATATTTTTCATAAAAAAAACTAATGGCTTGTAGCCTTCCGATTCGATCGCGGGAGGCGACTGTGAAACTTTTTTGTCTCCGATGATCAATCGCAATTGAGACGAAAATTTCATTTACACAGTGCATTCGAAAGCACCTGAGGATAACAGCAACACGTATGTTCAAGTCGCGTCAATCGAAATAATATTTTTCATAAAAAAACTAATGGCTTGTAGCCTTTTGGATCGCGGGAGGCGACTGTGAAACTTTTTTGTCTCCGATGATCAATCGCAATTGAGACGAAAATTTCATTTACACAGTGCATTCGAAAGCACCTGAGGATATAATAATATTTTTCATAAAAAAACTAATGGCTTGTAGCCTTTTGGATCGATCGAGGGAGGCGGACGTAACATTTTTTTGTCTCCGATAATCAATCGCAATTGAGGCGACAATTTCATTCGCCCAGTGCATTTAAAAGCACGTTATAATTACTATGAAACATATGAAAAAGTTGCGTCGATCAAAATAGTATTACTTTTAAAAAAAAAGTATTGCTTCTAGCCCACCGATCCGAACGAGAAAACCGAAAGTTTCATTTTTTTGTCTGAGCTCATTAATTGCAATCGAAGCGACAATCGTATTTGCACAGTGCAGTCGAAAGGATCTTAGAATGATCAAGACATGTATCTTAAAGTCGCTTCAATTAAGATAACATTTCTTAGAAAACAGCTTGGTTATCCGCAATCGACTGTGCCGAGTTTACGCCGCAGATTTGAATTATTTTCAAAAAAAAAGGAGATGAAATCGGCGTTTTCGCTAAGACTATAGGAACAGGCTGAACCATTGAATATCGGAGAACGCAAGGTCGCAGTCGATTTTATCGCTTTGAAATCCATCCAAAAATGATTTTACAGCTTGGCTATCCGCAATCGACTGTGCCGGGTTTACGCCGCAGATTTCAAATATTTTCAAAAAGAAAAGAGATGAAATCGGCGTTTTCGCTCAGAATATCGAAACGGGCTAAACCATTGAATATCGGAGTACAGAAGGTCGCAGTCGATTTCATCGCTTCAAAACCCATCCAAAAATGATTTTACATCTTGGCTATCCGCGGTCGACTGTGTCGAGCTTACGGCGTAGATTTAAATTATTTTCAATAAAAAAGAGATGAAATCGGCGTTTTCGCTCAGACTATCGGAACGGGCTGGACCATTGAATATCGGAGAACGCAAGGTCGCAGTCGATTTCATCGCTTCAAAATCCATCCAAAAAAGATTTTACAGCTTGGCTATCCGCGATCGATCGACTGTGCCAAGTTTACGACGCCGCCCTTCCGGGCATACCGCGTCAATGGCTAAGATGCTCCAATTCAAAACAATGATTCTGTCTGAAACGCTCATGATTTTTTCTCCACGTTTGAATTGAATCGAGGCGACATTCTCATTTACACAGTAAATTCAAAGCACCTGAGAATAAAAACGACACGTATGTTAGAGTCGCGTCAATCGGAATAATATTTTTCATAAAATAAACTTATAGCTTGTAGCCTTCCGATTTCATCGAGGGAGGCGAAAGTGGAATTTTTATTCTAAGATAATCAATCATAATTGATGCGACAATTTCATTTACACAGTAAATTCAAAATCACCTGAGGATAACAGCAACACGTATGTTAAAGTCGCGTCAATCGGAATTATATTTTTCATAAAATAAACTTATAGCTTGTAGCCTTCCGATTTCATCGAGGGAGGCGAAAGTGGAATTTTTATTCTAAGATAATCAATCGTAATTGAGGCGACAATTTCATTTACACAGTAAATTCAAAAGCACCTGAGGATAACAGCAACACGTATGTTAAAGTCGCGTCAATCGGAATTATATTTTTCATAAAATAAACTTATAGCTTGTAGCCTTCCGATTTCATCGAGGGAGGCGAAAGTGGAATTTTTATTCTAAGATAATCAATCGCAATTGAGGCGACAATTTCATTTTACACAGTGCATTCGAAAGCACCTGAGAATGTCAACGACACTTATGTTAAAGTCGCGTCAATCGGAATTATATTTTTCATAAAATAAACTTATAGCTTGTAGCCTTCCGATTTCATCGAGGGAGGCGAAAGTGAAACTTTTTTGTCTCCGATGATCAATCGCAATTGAGGCGACAATTTCATTAACACAGTGCATTCGAAAGCACCTGAGAATGTCAACGACACTTATGTTAAAGTCGCGTCAATCGGAATTATATTTTTCATAAAATAAACTTGTAGCTTGTAGCCTTCCGAGTTCATCGAGGGAGGCGAACGTGGAATTTTTATTCAAAGATAATTAATCGGAATTGAGGTGACAATTCCATTTACACAGTAAATTCAAAAGCACCTGAGAATGTCAACGACACGTATGTTAACGTTGCGTCAATCGGAATAATATTTTTCATTAAAAAAAATAATGACTTGTAACCTTCCGATTCGATCGAGGGAGCCGAAAGTGAAACTTTTTTGTCTCCAATGATCAATCGCAATTAAGGCGACAATTTCATTTACACAGTAAATTCAAAAGCACCTGAGGATAACAGCAACACGTATGTTAAAGTCGCGTCAATCGGAATTATATTTTTCATAAAATAAACTTATAGCTTGTAGCCTTCCGATTTCATCGAGGGAGGCGAAAGTGGAATTTTTATTCTAAGATAATTAATCGGAATTGAGGCGACAATTCCATTTACACAGTAAATTCAAAAGCACCTGAGAATGACAACGACCCGTATGTTAAAGTTGCGTCAATCGAAATAATATTTTTCATAAAAAAAATAATGACTTGTAGCCTTCCGATTCGATCGAGGGAGCCGAAAGTGAAACTTTTTTGTCTCCGATGATCAATCGCAATTGAGGCGACAATTTCATTTACACAGTGCATTCGAAAGCACCTGAGAATCTCAACGACACTTATGTTAAAGTCGCGTCAATCGGAATTATATTTTTCATAAAATAAACTTGTAGCTTGTAGCCTTCCGAGTTCATCGAGGGGGGCGAAAGTGGAATTTTTATTCTAAGATAATTAATCGGAATTGAGGCGACAATTCCATTTACACAGTAAATTCAAAAGCACCTGAGAATGACAACGACCCGTATGTTAAAGTTGCGTCAATCGAAATAATATTTTTCATAAAAAAAATAATGACTTGTAGCCTTCCGATTCGATCGAGGGAGCCGAAAGTGAAACTTTTTTGTCTCCGATGATCAATCGCAATTGAGACGAAAATTTCATTTACACAGTGCATTCGAAAGCACCTGAGGATAACAGCAACACGTATGTTCAAGTCGCGTCAATCGAAATAATATTTTTCATAAAAAAACTAATGGCTTGTAGCCTTTTGGATCGCGGGAGGCGACTGTGAAACTTTTTTGTCTCCGATGATCAATCGCAATTGAGACGAAAATTTCATTTACACAGTGCATTCGAAAGCACCTGAGGATATAATAATATTTTTCATAAAAAAACTAATGGCTTGTAGCCTTTTGGATCGATCGAGGGAGGCGGACGTAACATTTTTTTGTCTCCGATAATCAATCGCAATTGAGGCGACAATTTCATTCGCCCAGTGCATTTAAAAGCACGTTATAATTACTATGAAACATATGAAAAAGTTGCGTCGATCAAAATAGTATTACTTTTAAAAAAAAAGTATTGCTTCTAGCCCACCGATCCGAACGAGAAAACCGAAAGTTTCATTTTTTTGTCTGAGCTCATTAATTGCAATCGAAGCGACAATCGTATTTGCACAGTGCAGTCGAAAGGATCTTAGAATGATCAAGACATGTATCTTAAAGTCGCTTCAATTAAGATAACATTTCTTAGAAAACAGCTTGGTTATCCGCAATCGACTGTGCCGAGTTTACGCCGCAGATTTGAATTATTTTCAAAAAAAAAGGAGATGAAATCGGCGTTTTCGCTAAGACTATAGGAACAGGCTGAACCATTGAATATCGGAGAACGCAAGGTCGCAGTCGATTTTATCGCTTTGAAATCCATCCAAAAATGATTTTACAGCTTGGCTATCCGCAATCGACTGTGCCGGGTTTACGCCGCAGATTTCAAATATTTTCAAAAAGAAAAGAGATGAAATCGGCGTTTTCGCTCAGAATATCGAAACGGGCTAAACCATTGAATATCGGAGTACAGAAGGTCGCAGTCGATTTCATCGCTTCAAAACCCATCCAAAAATGATTTTACATCTTGGCTATCCGCGGTCGACTGTGTCGAGCTTACGGCGTAGATTTAAATTATTTTCAATAAAAAAGAGATGAAATCGGCGTTTTCGCTCAGACTATCGGAACGGGCTGGACCATTGAATATCGGAGAACGCAAGGTCGCAGTCGATTTCATCGCTTCAAAATCCATCCAAAAAAGATTTTACAGCTTGGCTATCCGCGATCGATCGACTGTGCCAAGTTTACGACGCCGCCCTTCCGGGCATACCGCGTCAATGGCTAAGATGCTCCAATTCAAAACAATGATTCTGTCTGAAACGCTCATGATTTTTTCTCCACGTTTGAATTGAATCGAGGCGACATTCTCATTTACACAGTAAATTCAAAGCACCTGAGAATAAAAACGACACGTATGTTAGAGTCGCGTCAATCGGAATAATATTTTTCATAAAATAAACTTATAGCTTGTAGCCTTCCGATTTCATCGAGGGAGGCGAAAGTGGAATTTTTATTCTAAGATAATCAATCATAATTGATGCGACAATTTCATTTACACAGTAAATTCAAAATCACCTGAGGATAACAGCAACACGTATGTTAAAGTCGCGTCAATCGGAATTATATTTTTCATAAAATAAACTTATAGCTTGTAGCCTTCCGATTTCATCGAGGGAGGCGAAAGTGGAATTTTTATTCTAAGATAATCAATCGTAATTGAGGCGACAATTTCATTTACACAGTAAATTCAAAAGCACCTGAGGATAACAGCAACACGTATGTTAAAGTCGCGTCAATCGGAATTATATTTTTCATAAAATAAACTTATAGCTTGTAGCCTTCCGATTTCATCGAGGGAGGCGAAAGTGGAATTTTTATTCTAAGATAATCAATCGCAATTGAGGCGACAATTTCATTTTACACAGTGCATTCGAAAGCACCTGAGAATGTCAACGACACTTATGTTAAAGTCGCGTCAATCGGAATTATATTTTTCATAAAATAAACTTATAGCTTGTAGCCTTCCGATTTCATCGAGGGAGGCGAAAGTGAAACTTTTTTGTCTCCGATGATCAATCGCAATTGAGGCGACAATTTCATTAACACAGTGCATTCGAAAGCACCTGAGAATGTCAACGACACTTATGTTAAAGTCGCGTCAATCGGAATTATATTTTTCATAAAATAAACTTGTAGCTTGTAGCCTTCCGAGTTCATCGAGGGAGGCGAACGTGGAATTTTTATTCAAAGATAATTAATCGGAATTGAGGTGACAATTCCATTTACACAGTAAATTCAAAAGCACCTGAGAATGTCAACGACACGTATGTTAACGTTGCGTCAATCGGAATAATATTTTTCATTAAAAAAAATAATGACTTGTAACCTTCCGATTCGATCGAGGGAGCCGAAAGTGAAACTTTTTTGTCTCCAATGATCAATCGCAATTAAGGCGACAATTTCATTTACACAGTAAATTCAAAAGCACCTGAGGATAACAGCAACACGTATGTTAAAGTCGCGTCAATCGGAATTATATTTTTCATAAAATAAACTTATAGCTTGTAGCCTTCCGATTTCATCGAGGGAGGCGAAAGTGGAATTTTTATTCTAAGATAATTAATCGGAATTGAGGCGACAATTCCATTTACACAGTAAATTCAAAAGCACCTGAGAATGACAACGACCCGTATGTTAAAGTTGCGTCAATCGAAATAATATTTTTCATAAAAAAAATAATGACTTGTAGCCTTCCGATTCGATCGAGGGAGCCGAAAGTGAAACTTTTTTGTCTCCGATGATCAATCGCAATTGAGGCGACAATTTCATTTACACAGTGCATTCGAAAGCACCTGAGAATCTCAACGACACTTATGTTAAAGTCGCGTCAATCGGAATTATATTTTTCATAAAATAAACTTGTAGCTTGTAGCCTTCCGAGTTCATCGAGGGGGGCGAAAGTGGAATTTTTATTCTAAGATAATTAATCGGAATTGAGGCGACAATTCCATTTACACAGTAAATTCAAAAGCACCTGAGAATGACAACGACCCGTATGTTAAAGTTGCGTCAATCGAAATAATATTTTTCATAAAAAAAATAATGACTTGTAGCCTTCCGATTCGATCGAGGGAGCCGAAAGTGAAACTTTTTTGTCTCCGATGATCAATCGCAATTGAGGCGACAATTTCATTTACACAGTGCATTCGAAAGCACCTGAGAATCTCAACGACACTTATGTTAAAGTCGCGTCAATCGGAATTATATTTTTCATAAAATAAACTTGTAGCTTGTAGCCTTCCGAGTTCATCGAGGGGGGCGAAAGTGGAATTTTTATTCTAAGATAATTAATCGGAATTGAGGCGACAATTCCATTTACACAGTAAATTCAAAAGCACCTGAGACTGTCAACGACACGTATGTTAAAGTTGCGTCAATCGGAATAATATTTTTCATTAAAAAAAATAATAGCTTGTAACCTTCCGATTCGATCGAGGGAGCCGAAAGTGAAACTTTTTTGTCTCCGATGATCAATCGCAATTAAGGCGACAATTTCATTTACACAGTGCATTCGAAAGCACCTGAGAATGTCAACGACACTTATGTTAAAGTCGCGTCAATCGGAATTATATTTTTCATAAAATAAACTTGTAGCTTGTAGCCTTCCGAGTTCATCGAGGGAGGCGAAAGTGGAATTTTTATTCTAAGATAATTAATCGGAATTGAGGCGACAATTCCATTTACACAGTAAATTCAAAAGCACCTGAGAATGTCAACGACACGTATGTTAAAGTTGCGTCAATCGGAATAATATTTTTCATTAAAACAAATAATGGCTTGTAACCTTCCGATTCGATCGAGGAAGGCGAAAGTGGAATTTTTTTGTCACCAATGATCAATCGCAATTGAGGCGACAATTTCATTTGCACGGTGAATTCAAAAGCATCTGAGAATGACAACGACACGTATGTTAAAGTCGCGTCAATCGAAATAATATTTTTCATAAAAAAAACTAACGGCTTGTAGCCTTCCGATTCGATCGAGGAAGGCGAAAGTGGAATTTTTTTGTCACCAATGATCAATCGGAATTGAGGCGACAATTCCATTTACATAGTAAATTCAAAAGCACTTGAGAATGTCAACGACACGTATGTTGAAGTCGGAATAATATTTTTCATTAAAAAAAATAATGGCTTGTAACCTTCCGATTCGATCGAGGGAGCCGAAAGTGAAACTTTTTTGTCTCCGATGATCAATCGCAATTGAGGCGCCAATTTCATTTACACAGTGCATTCGAAAGCACCTGAGAATGTCAACGACACTTATGTTAAAGTCGCGTCAATCGGAATTATATTTTTCATAAAATAAACTTATAGCTTGTAGCCTTCCGATTTCATCGAGGGAGGCGAAAGTGAAACTTTTTTGTCTCCGATGATCAATCGCAATTGAGGCGACAATTTCATTTACACAGTGCATTCGAAAGCACCTGAGAATGTCAACGACACTTATGTTAAAGTCGCGTCAATCGGAATTATATTTTTCATAAAATAAACTTATAGCTTGTAGCCTTCCGATTTCATCGAGGGAGGCGAAAGTGAAACTTTTTTGTCTCCGATGATCAATCGCAATTGAGGCGACAATTTCATTTACACAGTGCATTCGAAAGCACCTGAGAATGTCAACGACACTTATGTTAAAGTCGCGTCAATCGGAATTATATTTTTCATAAAATAAACTTATAGCTTGTAGCCTTCCGATTTCATCGAGGGAGGCGAAAGTGAAACTTTTTTGTCTCCGATGATCAATCGCAATTGAGGCGACAATTTCATTTACACAGTGCATTCGAAAGCACCTGAGAATGTCAACGACACTTATGTTAAAGTCGCGTCAATCGGAATTATATTTTTCATAAAATAAACTTATAGCTTGTAGCTTTCCGATTTCATCGAGGGAGGCGAAAGTAAAACTTTTTTGTCTCCGATGATCAATCGCAATTGAGGCGACAATTTCATTTACACAGTGCATTCGAAAGCACCTGAGAATGTCAACGACACTTATGTTAAAGTCGCGTCAATCGGAATTATATTTTTCATAAAATAAACTTATAGCTTGTAGCCTTCCGATTTCATCGAGGGAGGCGAAAGTGAAACTTTTTTGTCTCCGATGATCAATCGCAATTGAGGCGACAATTTCATTTACACAGTGCATTCGAAAGCACCTGAGAATGTCAACGACACTTATGTTAAAGTCGCGTCAACCGGAATTATATTTTTCATAAAATAAACTTATAGCTTGTAGCCTTCCGATTTCATCGGGGGAGGCGAAAGTGAAACTTTTTTGTCTCCGATGATCAATCGCAATTGAGGCGACAATTTCATTTACACAGTGCATTCGAAAGCACCTGAGAATGTCAACGACACTTATGTTAAAGTCGCGTCAATCGGAATTATATTTTTCATAAAATAAACTTATAGCTTGGAGCCTTCCGATTTCATCGAGGGAGGCGAAAGTGAAACTTTTTTGTCTCCGATGATCAATCGCAATTGAGGCGACAATTTCATTTACACAGTGCATTCGAAAGCACCTGAGAATGTCAACGACACTTATGTTAAAGTCGCGTCAATCGGAATTATATTTTTCATAAAATAAACTTATAGCTTGTAGCCTTCCGATTTCATCGGGGGAGGCGAAAGTGAAACTTTTTTGTCTCCGATGATCAATCGCAATTGAGGCGACAATTTCATTTACACAGTGCATTCGAAAGCACCTGAGAATGTCAACGACACTTATGTTAAAGTCGCGTCAATCGAAATAATATTTTTCATTAAAAAAAATAATGACTTGTAGCCTTCCGATTCGATCGAGGGAGCCGAAAGTGAAACTTTTTTGTCTCCGATGATCAATTGCAATTGAGGCGACAATTTCATTTACACAGTGCATTCGAAAGCACCTGAGAATGTCAACGACACTTATGTTAAAGTCGCGTCAATCGGAATTATATTTTTCATAAAATAAACTTGTAGCTTGTAGCCTTCCGAGTTCATCGAGGGAGGCGAAAGTGGAATTTTTATTCAAAGATAATTAATCGGAATTGAGGCGACAATTCCATTTACACAGTAAATTCAAAAGCACCTGAGAATGTCAACGACACGTATGTTAAAGTCGCGTCTATCGGAATTATATTTTTCATAAAATAAACTTATAGCTTGTCGCCTTCCGATTTCATCGAGGGAGGCGAAAGTGAAACTTTTTTGTCTCCGATGATCAATCGCAATTGAGGCGACAATTTCATTTACACAGTGCATTCGAAAGCACCTGAGAATGTCAACGACACTTATGTTAAAGTCGCGTCAGCCAGAATTATATTTTTCATAAAATAAACTTATAGCTTGTAGCCTTCCGATTTCATCGAGGGAGGCGAAAGTGAAACTTTTTTGTCTCCGATGATCAATCGCAATTGAGGCGACAATTTCATTTACACAGTGCATTCGAAAGCACCTGAGAATGTCAACGACACTTATGTTAAAGTCGCGTCAATCGAAATAATATTTTTCATTAAAAAAAATAATGACTTGTAGCCTTCCGATTCGATCGAGGGAGCCGAAAGTGAAACTTTTTTGTCTCCGACGATCAATCGCAATTGAGGCGACAATTTCATTTACACAGTGCATTCGAAAGCACCTGAGAATGTCAACGACACTTATGTTAAAGTCGCGTCAATCGGAATTATATTTTTCATAAAATAAACTTGTAGCTTGTAGCCTTCCGATTTCATCGAGGGAGGCGAAAGTGAAACTTTTTTGTCTCCGATGATCAATCGCAATTGAGGCGACAATTTCATTTACACAGTGCATTCGAAAGCACCTGAGAATGTCAACGACACTTATGTTAAAGTCGCGTCAATCGAAATAATATTTTTCATTAAAAAAAATAATGACTTGTAGCCTTCCGATTCGATCGAGGGAGCCGAAAGTGAAACTTTTTTGTCTCCGACGATCAATCGCAATTGAGGCGACAATTTCATTTACACAGTGCATTCGAAAGCACCTGAGAATGTCAACGACACTTATGTTAAAGTCGCGTCAATCGGAATTATATTTTTCATAAAATAAACTTGTAGCTTGTAGCCTTCCGAGTTCATCGAGGGAGGCGAAAGTGGAATTTTTATTCAAAGATAATTAATCGGAATTGAGGCGACAATTCCATTTACACAGTAAATTCAAAAGCACCTGAGAATGTCAACGACACGTATGTTAAAGTCGCGTCTATCGGAATTATATTTTTCATAAAATAAACTTATAGCTTGTCGCCTTCCGATTTCATCGAGGGAGGCGAAAGTGAAACTTTTTTGTCTCCGATGATCAATCGCAATTGAGGCGACAATTTCATTTACACAGTGCATTCGAAAGCACCTGAGAATGTCAACGACACTTATGTTAAAGTCGCGTCAATCGGAATTATATTTTTCATAAAATAAACGTATAGCTTGTAGCCTTCCGATTTCATCGAGGGAGGCGAAAGTGAAACTTTTTTGTCTCCGATGATCAATCGCAATTGAGGCGACAATTTCATTTACACAGTGCATTCGAAAGCACCTGAGAATGTCAACGACACTTATGTTAAAGTCGCGTCAATCGGAATTATATTTTTCATAAAATAAACTTGTAGCTTGTAGCCTTCCGAGTTCATCGAGGGAGGCGAAAGTGGAATTTTTATTCTAAGATAATTAATCGGAATTGAGGCGACAATTCCATTTACACAGTAAATTCAAAAGCACCTGAGAATGTCAACGACACGTATGTTAAAGTTGCGTCAATCGGAATAATATTTTTCATTAAAAAAAATAATGACTTGTAGCCTTCCGATTCGATCGAGGGAGCCGAAAGTGAAACTTTTTTGTCTCCGACGATCAATCGCAATTGAGGCGACAATTTCATTTACACAGTGCATTCGAAAGCACCTGAGAATGTCAACGACACTTATGTTAAAGTCGCGTCAATCGAAATAATATTTTTCATAAAATAAACTTATAGCTTGTAGCCTTCCGATTTCATCGAGGGAGGCGAAAGTGAAACTTTTTTGTCTCCGATGATCAATCGCAATTGAGGCGACAATTTCATTTACACAGTGCATTCGAAAGCACCTGAGAATGTCAACGACACTTATGTTAAAGTCGCGTCAATCGGAATTATATTTTTCATAAAATAAACTTATAGCTTGTAGCCTTCCGATTTCATCGAGGGAGGCGAAAGTGAAACTTTTTTGTCTCCGATGATCAATCGCAATTGAGGCGACAATTTCATTTACACAGTGCATTCGAAAGCACCTGAGAATGTCAACGACACTTATGTTAAAGTCGCGTCAATCGGAATTATATTTTTCATAAAATAAACTTATAGCTTGTAGCCTTCCGATTTCATCGAGGGAGGCGAAAGTGAAACTTTTTTGTCTCCGATGATCAATCGCAATTGAGGCGACAATTTCATTTACACAGTGCATTCGAAAGCACCTGAGAATGTCAACGACACTTATGTTAAAGTCGCGTCAATCGGAATTATATTTTTCATAAAATAAACTTATAGCTTGTAGTCTTCCGATTTCATCGAGGGAGGCGAAAGTGAAACTTTTTTGTCTCCGATGATCAATCGCAATTGAGGCGACAATTTCATTTACACAGTGCATTCGAAAGCACCTGAGAATGTCAACGACACTTATGTTAAAGTCGCGTCAATCGGAATTATATTTTTCATAAAATAAACTTATAGCTTGTAGCTTTTCGATTTCATCGAGGGAGGCGAAAGTGAAACTTTTTTGTCTCCGATGATCAATCGCAATTGAGGCGACAATTTCATTTACACAGTGCATTCGAAAGCACCTGAGAATGTCAACGACACTTATGTTAAAGTCGCGTCAATCGAAATTATATTTTTCATAAAATAAACTTATAGCTTGTAGCCATCCGATTTCATCGAGGGAGGCGAAAGTGAAACTTTTTTGTCTCCGATGATCAATCGCAATTGAGGCGACAATTTCATTTACACAGTGCATTCGAAAGCACCTGAGAATGTCAACGACACTTATGTTAAAGTCGCGTCAATCGGAATTATATTTTTCATAAAATAAACTTATAGCTTGTAGCCTTCCGATTTCATCGAGGGAGGCGAAAGTGGAATTTTTATTCTAAGATAATTAATCGGAATTGAGGCGACAATTCCATTTACACAGTAAATTCAAAAGCACCTGAGAATGACAACGACACGTATGTTAAAGTTGCGTCAATCGAAATAATATTTTTCATTAAAAAAAATAATGACTTGTAGCCTTCCGATTCGATCGAGGGAGCCGAAAGTGAAACTTTTTTGTCTCCGATGATCAACCGCAATTGAGGCGACAATTTCATTTACACAGTGCATTCGAAAGCACCTGAGAATGTCAACGACACTTATGTTAAAGTCGCGTCAATCGGAATTATATTTTTCATAAAATAAACTTATAGCTTGTAGCCTTCCGATTCGATCGAGGAAGGCGAAAGTGGAATTTTTTTGTCACCAATGATCAATCGCAATTGAGGCGACAATTTCATTTGCACGGTGAATTCAAAAGCATCTGAGAATGACAACGACACGCATGTTAAAGTCGCGTCAATCGAAATAATATTTTTCATAATAAAACTAATAGCTTGTAGCCTTCCGATTCGATCGCGGTAGGCGACTGTGAAACTTTTTTGTCTCCGATGATCAATCGCAATTGAGGCGACAATTTCATTTACACAGTGCATTCGAAAGCACCTGAGAATGTCAACGACACTTATGTTACAGTCGCGTCAATCGGAATTATATTTTTCATAAAATAAACTTATAGCTTGTAGCCTTCCGATTTCATCGAGGGAGGCGAAAGTGAAACTTTTTTGTCTCCGATGATCAATCGCAATTGAGGCGACAATTTCATTTACACAGTGCATTCGAAAGCACCTGAGAATGTCAACGACACTTATGTTAAAGTCGCGTCAATCGGAATTATATTTTTCATAAAATAAACTTATAGCTTGTAGCCTTCCGATTTCATCGAGGGAGGCGAAAGTGAAACTTTTTTGTCTCCGATGATCAATCGCAATTGAGGCGACAATTTCATTTACACAGTGCATTCGAAAGCACCTGAGAATGTCAACGACACTTATGTTAAAGTCGCGTCAATCGGAATTATATTTTTCATAAAATAAACTTATAGCTTGTAGCCTTCCGATTTCATCGAGGGAGGCGAAAGTGAAACTTTTTTGTCTCCGATGATCAATCGCAATTGAGGCGACAATTTCATTTACACAGTGCATTCGAAAGCACCTGAGAATGTCAACGACACTTATGTTAAAGTCGCGTCAATCGGAATTATATTTTTCATAAAATAAACTTATAGCTTGTAGCCTTCCGATTTCATCGAGGGAGGCGAAAGTGGAATTTTTATTCTAAGATAATTAATCGGAATTGAGGCGACAATTCCATTTACACAGTAAATTCAAAAGCACCTGAGAATGACAACGACACGTATGTTAAAGTTGCTTCAATCGAAATAATATTTTTCATTAAAAAAAATAATGACTCGTAGCCTTCCGATTCGATCGAGGGAGCCGAAAGTGAAACTTTTTTGTCTCCGATGATCAATCGCAATTGAGGCGACAATTTCAATTACACAGTGCATTCGAAAGCACCTAAGAATGTCAACGACACTTATGTTAAAGTCGCGTCAATCGGAATTATATTTTTCATAAAATAAACTTGTAGCTTGTAGCCTTCCGAGTTCATCGAGGGAGGCGAAAGTGGAATTTTTATTCTAAGATAATTAATCGGAATTGAGGCGACAATTCCATTTACACAGTAAATTCAAAAGCACCTGAGAATGTCAACGACACGTATGTTAATGTCGGAATAATATTTTTCATTTAAGAAAATAATGGCTTGTAACCTTCCGATTCGATCGAAGGAGCCGAAAGTGAAACTTTTTTGTCTCCAATGATCAATCGCAATTGAGGCGACAATTTCATTTACACAGTAAATTCAAAAGCACCTGAGGATAACAGCAACACGTATGTTAAAGACGCGTCAATCGGAATTATATTTTTCATAAAATAAACTTATAGCTTGTAGCCTTCCGATTTCATCGAGGGAGGCGAAAGTGGAATTTTTATTCTAAGATAATTAATCGGAATTGAGGCGACAATTCCATTTACACAGTAAATTCAAAAGCACCTGAGAATGACAACGACACGTATGTTAAAGTCGCGTCAGTCGGAATTATATTTTTCATAAAATAAACTTATAGCTTGTAGCCTTCCGATTTCATCGAGGGAGGCGAAAGTGAAACTTTTTTGTCTCCGATGATCAATCGCAATTGAGGCGACAATTTCATTTACACAGTGCATTCGAAAGCACCTGAGAATGTCAACGACACTTATGTTAAAGTCGCGTCAATCGGAATTATATTTTACATAAAATAAACTTATAGCTTGTAGCCTTCCGATTTCATCGAGGGAGGCGAAAGTGGAATTTTTATTCTAAGATAATTAATCGGAATTGAGGCGACAATTCCATTTACACAGTAAATTCAAAAGCACCTGAGAATGACAACGACACTTATGTTAAAGTCGCGTCAATCGGAATTATATTTTTCATAAAATAAACTTATAGCTTGTAGCTTTTCGATTTCATCGAGGGAGGCGAAAGTGAAACTTTTTTGTCACCAATGATCAATCGGAATTGAGGCGACAATTCCATTTACATAGTAAATTCAAAAGCACTTGAGAATGTCAACGACACGTATGTTGAAGTCGGAATAATATTTTTCATTAAAAAAAATAATGGCTTGTAACCTTCCGATTCGATCGAGGGAGCCGAAAGTGAAACTTTTTTGTCTCCGATGATCAATCGCAATTGAGGCGACAATTTCATTTACACAGTGCATTCGAAAGCACCTGAGAATGTCAACGACACTTATGTTAAAGTCGCGTCAATCGGAATTATATTTTTCATAAAATAAACTTATAGCTTGTAGCTTTCCGATTTCATCGAGGGAGGCGAAAGTGAAACTTTTTTGTCTCCGATGATCAATCGCAATTGAGGCGACAATTTCATTTACACAGTGCATTCGAAAGCACCTGAGAATGTCAACGACACTTATGTTAAAGTCGCGTCAATCGGAATTATATTTTTCATAAAATAAACTTATAGCTTGTAGCCTTCCGATTTCATCGAGGGAGGCGAAAGTGAAACTTTTTTGTCTCCGATGAACAATCGCAATTGAGGCGACAATTTCATTTACACAGTGCATTCGAAAGCACCTGAGAATGTCAACGACACTTATGTTAAAGTCGCGTCAATCGGAATTATATTTTTCATAAAATAAACTTATAGCTTGTAGCCTTCCGATTTCATCGAGGGAGGCGAAAGTGAAACTTTTTTGTCTCCGATGATCAATCGCAATTGAGGCGACAATTTCATTTACACAGTGCATTCGAAAGCACCTGAGAATGTCAACGACACTTATGTTAAAGTCGCGTCAATCGGAATTATATTTTTCATAAAATAAACTTATAGCTTGTAGCCTTCCGATTTCATCGAGGGAGGCGAAAGTGGAATTTTTATTCTAAGATAATCAATCGTAATTGAGGCGACAATTTCATTTACACAGTAAATTCAAAAGCACCTGAGGATAACAGCAACACGTATGTTAAAGTCGCGTCAATCGGAATTATATTTTTCATAAAATAAACTTATAGCTTGTAGCCTTCCGATTTCATCGAGGGAGGCGAAAGTGGAATTTTTATTCTAAGATAATCAATCGCAATTGAGGCGACAATTTCATTTTACACAGTGCATTCGAAAGCACCTGAGAATGTCAACGACACTTATGTTAAAGTCGCGTCAATCGGAATTATATTTTTCATAAAATAAACTTATAGCTTGTAGCCTTCCGATTTCATCGAGGGAGGCGAAAGTGAAACTTTTTTGTCTCCGATGATCAATCGCAATTGAGGCGACAATTTCATTAACACAGTGCATTCGAAAGCACCTGAGAATGTCAACGACACTTATGTTAAAGTCGCGTCAATCGGAATTATATTTTTCATAAAATAAACTTGTAGCTTGTAGCCTTCCGAGTTCATCGAGGGAGGCGAACGTGGAATTTTTATTCAAAGATAATTAATCGGAATTGAGGTGACAATTCCATTTACACAGTAAATTCAAAAGCACCTGAGAATGTCAACGACACGTATGTTAACGTTGCGTCAATCGGAATAATATTTTTCATTAAAAAAAATAATGACTTGTAACCTTCCGATTCGATCGAGGGAGCCGAAAGTGAAACTTTTTTGTCTCCAATGATCAATCGCAATTAAGGCGACAATTTCATTTACACAGTAAATTCAAAAGCACCTGAGGATAACAGCAACACGTATGTTAAAGTCGCGTCAATCGGAATTATATTTTTCATAAAATAAACTTATAGCTTGTAGCCTTCCGATTTCATCGAGGGAGGCGAAAGTGGAATTTTTATTCTAAGATAATTAATCGGAATTGAGGCGACAATTCCATTTACACAGTAAATTCAAAAGCACCTGAGAATGACAACGACCCGTATGTTAAAGTTGCGTCAATCGAAATAATATTTTTCATAAAAAAAATAATGACTTGTAGCCTTCCGATTCGATCGAGGGAGCCGAAAGTGAAACTTTTTTGTCTCCGATGATCAATCGCAATTGAGGCGACAATTTCATTTACACAGTGCATTCGAAAGCACCTGAGAATCTCAACGACACTTATGTTAAAGTCGCGTCAATCGGAATTATATTTTTCATAAAATAAACTTGTAGCTTGTAGCCTTCCGAGTTCATCGAGGGGGGCGAAAGTGGAATTTTTATTCTAAGATAATTAATCGGAATTGAGGCGACAATTCCATTTACACAGTAAATTCAAAAGCACCTGAGAATGACAACGACACGTATGTTAAAGTCGCGTCAGTCGGAATTATATTTTTCATAAAATAAACTTATAGCTTGTAGCCTTCCGATTTCATCGAGGGAGGCGAAAGTGAAACTTTTTTGTCTCCGATGATCAATCGCAATTGAGGCGACAATTTCATTTACACAGTGCATTCGAAAGCACCTGAGAATGTCAACGACACTTATGTTAAAGTCGCGTCAATCGGAATTATATTTTACATAAAATAAACTTATAGCTTGTAGCCTTCCGATTTCATCGAGGGAGGCGAAAGTGGAATTTTTATTCTAAGATAATTAATCGGAATTGAGGCGACAATTCCATTTACACAGTAAATTCAAAAGCACCTGAGAATGACAACGACACTTATGTTAAAGTCGCGTCAATCGGAATTATATTTTTCATAAAATAAACTTATAGCTTGTAGCTTTTCGATTTCATCGAGGGAGGCGAAAGTGAAACTTTTTTGTCACCAATGATCAATCGGAATTGAGGCGACAATTCCATTTACATAGTAAATTCAAAAGCACTTGAGAATGTCAACGACACGTATGTTGAAGTCGGAATAATATTTTTCATTAAAAAAAATAATGGCTTGTAACCTTCCGATTCGATCGAGGGAGCCGAAAGTGAAACTTTTTTGTCTCCGATGATCAATCGCAATTGAGGCGACAATTTCATTTACACAGTGCATTCGAAAGCACCTGAGAATGTCAACGACACTTATGTTAAAGTCGCGTCAATCGGAATTATATTTTTCATAAAATAAACTTATAGCTTGTAGCCTTCCGATTTCATCGAGGGAGGCGAAAGTGAAACTTTTTTGTCTCCGATGATCAATCGCAATTGAGGCGACAATTTCATTTACACAGTGCATTCGAAAGCACCTGAGAATGTCAACGACACTTATGTTAAAGTCGCGTCAATCGGAATTATATTTTTCATAAAATAAACTTATAGCTTGTAGCCTTCCGATTTCATCGAGGGAGGCGAAAGTGAAACTTTTTTGTCTCCGATGAACAATCGCAATTGAGGCGACAATTTCATTTACACAGTGCATTCGAAAGCACCTGAGAATGTCAACGACACTTATGTTAAAGTCGCGTCAATCGGAATTATATTTTTCATAAAATAAACTTATAGCTTGTAGCCTTCCGATTTCATCGAGGGAGGCGAAAGTGAAACTTTTTTGTCTCCGATGATCAATCGCAATTGAGGCGACAATTTCATTTACACAGTGCATTCGAAAGCACCTGAGAATGTCAACGACACTTATGTTAAAGTCGCGTCAATCGGAATTATATTTTTCATAAAATAAACTTATAGCTTGTAGCCTTCCGATTTCATCGAGGGAGGCGAAAGTGGAATTTTTATTCTAAGATAATCAATCGTAATTGAGGCGACAATTTCATTTACACAGTAAATTCAAAAGCACCTGAGGATAACAGCAACACGTATGTTAAAGTCGCGTCAATCGGAATTATATTTTTCATAAAATAAACTTATAGCTTGTAGCCTTCCGATTTCATCGAGGGAGGCGAAAGTGGAATTTTTATTCTAAGATAATCAATCGCAATTGAGGCGACAATTTCATTTTACACAGTGCATTCGAAAGCACCTGAGAATGTCAACGACACTTATGTTAAAGTCGCGTCAATCGGAATTATATTTTTCATAAAATAAACTTATAGCTTGTAGCCTTCCGATTTCATCGAGGGAGGCGAAAGTGAAACTTTTTTGTCTCCGATGATCAATCGCAATTGAGGCGACAATTTCATTAACACAGTGCATTCGAAAGCACCTGAGAATGTCAACGACACTTATGTTAAAGTCGCGTCAATCGGAATTATATTTTTCATAAAATAAACTTGTAGCTTGTAGCCTTCCGAGTTCATCGAGGGAGGCGAACGTGGAATTTTTATTCAAAGATAATTAATCGGAATTGAGGTGACAATTCCATTTACACAGTAAATTCAAAAGCACCTGAGAATGTCAACGACACGTATGTTAACGTTGCGTCAATCGGAATAATATTTTTCATTAAAAAAAATAATGACTTGTAACCTTCCGATTCGATCGAGGGAGCCGAAAGTGAAACTTTTTTGTCTCCAATGATCAATCGCAATTAAGGCGACAATTTCATTTACACAGTAAATTCAAAAGCACCTGAGGATAACAGCAACACGTATGTTAAAGTCGCGTCAATCGGAATTATATTTTTCATAAAATAAACTTATAGCTTGTAGCCTTCCGATTTCATCGAGGGAGGCGAAAGTGGAATTTTTATTCTAAGATAATTAATCGGAATTGAGGCGACAATTCCATTTACACAGTAAATTCAAAAGCACCTGAGAATGACAACGACCCGTATGTTAAAGTTGCGTCAATCGAAATAATATTTTTCATAAAAAAAATAATGACTTGTAGCCTTCCGATTCGATCGAGGGAGCCGAAAGTGAAACTTTTTTGTCTCCGATGATCAATCGCAATTGAGGCGACAATTTCATTTACACAGTGCATTCGAAAGCACCTGAGAATCTCAACGACACTTATGTTAAAGTCGCGTCAATCGGAATTATATTTTTCATAAAATAAACTTGTAGCTTGTAGCCTTCCGAGTTCATCGAGGGGGGCGAAAGTGGAATTTTTATTCTAAGATAATTAATCGGAATTGAGGCGACAATTCCATTTACACAGTAAATTCAAAAGCACCTGAGAATGACAACGACCCGTATGTTAAAGTTGCGTCAATCGAAATAATATTTTTCATAAAAAAAATAATGACTTGTAGCCTTCCGATTCGATCGAGGGAGCCGAAAGTGAAACTTTTTTGTCTCCGATGATCAATCGCAATTGAGGCGACAATTTCATTTACACAGTGCATTCGAAAGCACCTGAGAATCTCAACGACACTTATGTTAAAGTCGCGTCAATCGGAATTATATTTTTCATAAAATAAACTTGTAGCTTGTAGCCTTCCGAGTTCATCGAGGGGGGCGAAAGTGGAATTTTTATTCTAAGATAATTAATCGGAATTGAGGCGACAATTCCATTTACACAGTAAATTCAAAAGCACCTGAGAATGACAACGACACGTATGTTAAAGTCGCGTCAGTCGGAATTATATTTTTCATAAAATAAACTTATAGCTTGTAGCCTTCCGATTTCATCGAGGGAGGCGAAAGTGAAACTTTTTTGTCTCCGATGATCAATCGCAATTGAGGCGACAATTCCATTTACATAGTAAATTCAAAAGCACTTGAGAATGTCAACGACACGTATGTTGAAGTCGGAATAATATTTTTCATTAAAAAAAATAATGGCTTGTAACCTTCCGATTCGATCGAGGGAGCCGAAAGTGAAACTTTTTTGTCTCCGATGATCAATCGCAATTGAGGCGACAATTTCATTTACACAGTGCATTCGAAAGCACCTGAGAATGTCAACGACACTTATGTTAAAGTCGCGTCAATCGGAATTATATTTTTCATAAAATAAACTTATAGCTTGTAGCCTTCCGATTTCATCGAGGGAGGCGAAAGTGAAACTTTTTTGTCTCCGATGATCAATCGCAATTGAGGCGACAATTTCATTTACACAGTGCATTCGAAAGCACCTGAGAATGTCAACGACACTTATGTTAAAGTCGCGTCAATCGGAATTATATTTTTCATAAAATAAACTTATAGCTTGTAGCTTTCCGATTTCATCGAGGGAGGCGAAAGTAAAACTTTTTTGTCTCCGATGATCAATCGCAATTGAGGCGACAATTTCATTTACACAGTGCATTCGAAAGCACCTGAGAATGTCAACGACACTTATGTTAAAGTCGCGTCAATCGGAATTATATTTTTCATAAAATAAACTTATAGCTTGTAGCCTTCCGATTTCATCGAGGGAGGCGAAAGTGAAACTTTTTTGTCTCCGATGATCAATCGCAATTGAGGCGACAATTTCATTTACACAGTGCATTCGAAAGCACCTGAGAATGTCAACGACACTTATGTTAAAGTCGCGTCAACCGGAATTATATTTTTCATAAAATAAACTTATAGCTTGTAGCCTTCCGATTTCATCGGGGGAGGCGAAAGTGAAACTTTTTTGTCTCCGATGATCAATCGCAATTGAGGCGACAATTTCATTTACACAGTGCATTCGAAAGCACCTGAGAATGTCAACGACACTTATGTTAAAGTCGCGTCAATCGGAATTATATTTTTCATAAAATAAACTTATAGCTTGGAGCCTTCCGATTTCATCGAGGGAGGCGAAAGTGAAACTTTTTTGTCTCCGATGATCAATCGCAATTGAGGCGACAATTTCATTTACACAGTGCATTCGAAAGCACCTGAGAATGTCAACGACACTTATGTTAAAGTCGCGTCAATCGGAATTATATTTTTCATAAAATAAACTTATAGCTTGTAGCCTTCCGATTTCATCGGGGGAGGCGAAAGTGAAACTTTTTTGTCTCCGATGATCAATCGCAATTGAGGCGACAATTTCATTTACACAGTGCATTCGAAAGCACCTGAGAATGTCAACGACACTTATGTTAAAGTCGCGTCAATCGAAATAATATTTTTCATTAAAAAAAATAATGACTTGTAGCCTTCCGATTCGATCGAGGGAGCCGAAAGTGAAACTTTTTTGTCTCCGATGATCAATTGCAATTGAGGCGACAATTTCATTTACACAGTGCATTCGAAAGCACCTGAGAATGTCAACGACACTTATGTTAAAGTCGCGTCAATCGGAATTATATTTTTCATAAAATAAACTTGTAGCTTGTAGCCTTCCGAGTTCATCGAGGGAGGCGAAAGTGGAATTTTTATTCAAAGATAATTAATCGGAATTGAGGCGACAATTCCATTTACACAGTAAATTCAAAAGCACCTGAGAATGTCAACGACACGTATGTTAAAGTCGCGTCTATCGGAATTATATTTTTCATAAAATAAACTTATAGCTTGTCGCCTTCCGATTTCATCGAGGGAGGCGAAAGTGAAACTTTTTTGTCTCCGATGATCAATCGCAATTGAGGCGACAATTTCATTTACACAGTGCATTCGAAAGCACCTGAGAATGTCAACGACACTTATGTTAAAGTCGCGTCAGCCAGAATTATATTTTTCATAAAATAAACTTATAGCTTGTAGCCTTCCGATTTCATCGAGGGAGGCGAAAGTGAAACTTTTTTGTCTCCGATGATCAATCGCAATTGAGGCGACAATTTCATTTACACAGTGCATTCGAAAGCACCTGAGAATGTCAACGACACTTATGTTAAAGTCGCGTCAATCGAAATAATATTTTTCATTAAAAAAAATAATGACTTGTAGCCTTCCGATTCGATCGAGGGAGCCGAAAGTGAAACTTTTTTGTCTCCGACGATCAATCGCAATTGAGGCGACAATTTCATTTACACAGTGCATTCGAAAGCACCTGAGAATGTCAACGACACTTATGTTAAAGTCGCGTCAATCGGAATTATATTTTTCATAAAATAAACTTGTAGCTTGTAGCCTTCCGATTTCATCGAGGGAGGCGAAAGTGAAACTTTTTTGTCTCCGATGATCAATCGCAATTGAGGCGACAATTTCATTTACACAGTGCATTCGAAAGCACCTGAGAATGTCAACGACACTTATGTTAAAGTCGCGTCAATCGAAATAATATTTTTCATTAAAAAAAATAATGACTTGTAGCCTTCCGATTCGATCGAGGGAGCCGAAAGTGAAACTTTTTTGTCTCCGACGATCAATCGCAATTGAGGCGACAATTTCATTTACACAGTGCATTCGAAAGCACCTGAGAATGTCAACGACACTTATGTTAAAGTCGCGTCAATCGGAATTATATTTTTCATAAAATAAACTTGTAGCTTGTAGCCTTCCGAGTTCATCGAGGGAGGCGAAAGTGGAATTTTTATTCAAAGATAATTAATCGGAATTGAGGCGACAATTCCATTTACACAGTAAATTCAAAAGCACCTGAGAATGTCAACGACACGTATGTTAAAGTCGCGTCTATCGGAATTATATTTTTCATAAAATAAACTTATAGCTTGTCGCCTTCCGATTTCATCGAGGGAGGCGAAAGTGAAACTTTTTTGTCTCCGATGATCAATCGCAATTGAGGCGACAATTTCATTTACACAGTGCATTCGAAAGCACCTGAGAATGTCAACGACACTTATGTTAAAGTCGCGTCAATCGGAATTATATTTTTCATAAAATAAACTTATAGCTTGTAGCCTTCCGATTTCATCGAGGGAGGCGAAAGTGAAACTTTTTTGTCTCCGATGATCAATCGCAATTGAGGCGACAATTTCATTTACACAGTGCATTCGAAAGCACCTGAGAATGTCAACGACACTTATGTTAAAGTCGCGTCAATCGGAATTATATTTTTCATAAAATAAACTTGTAGCTTGTAGCCTTCCGAGTTCATCGAGGGAGGCGAAAGTGGAATTTTTATTCTAAGATAATTAATCGGAATTGAGGCGACAATTCCATTTACACAGTAAATTCAAAAGCACCTGAGAATGTCAACGACACGTATGTTAAAGTTGCGTCAATCGGAATAATATTTTTCATTAAAAAAAATAATGACTTGTAGCCTTCCGATTCGATCGAGGGAGCCGAAAGTGAAACTTTTTTGTCTCCGACGATCAATCGCAATTGAGGCGACAATTTCATTTACACAGTGCATTCGAAAGCACCTGAGAATGTCAACGACACTTATGTTAAAGTCGCGTCAATCGAAATAATATTTTTCATAAAATAAACTTATAGCTTGTAGCCTTCCGATTTCATCGAGGGAGGCGAAAGTGAAACTTTTTTGTCTCCGATGATCAATCGCAATTGAGGCGACAATTTCATTTACACAGTGCATTCGAAAGCACCTGAGAATGTCAACGACACTTATGTTAAAGTCGCGTCAATCGGAATTATATTTTTCATAAAATAAACTTATAGCTTGTAGCCTTCCGATTTCATCGAGGGAGGCGAAAGTGAAACTTTTTTGTCTCCGATGATCAATCGCAATTGAGGCGACAATTTCATTTACACAGTGCATTCGAAAGCACCTGAGAATGTCAACGACACTTATGTTAAAGTCGCGTCAATCGGAATTATATTTTTCAGAAAAAATAAACTTATAGCTTGTAGCCTTCCGATTTCATCGAGGGAGGCGAAAGTGAAACTTTTTTGTCTCCGATGATCAATCGCAATTGAGGCGACAATTCCATTTACACAGTAAATTCAAAAGCACCTGAGAATGACAACGACACGTATGTTAAAGTCGCGTCAATCGGAATTATATTTTTCATAAAATAAACTTATAGCTTGTAGCCTTCCGATTTCATCGAGGGAGGCGAAAGTGAAACTTTTTTGTCTCCGATGATCAATCGCAATTGAGGCGACAATTTCATTTACACAGTGCATTCGAAAGCACCTGAGAATGTCAACGACACTTATGTTAAAGTCGCGTCAATCGGAATTATATTTTACATAAAATAAACTTATAGCTTGTAGCCTTCCGATTTCATCGAGGGAGGCGAAAGTGGAATTTTTATTCTAAGATAATTAATCGGAATTGAGGCGACAATTCCATTTACACAGTAAATTCAAAAGCACCTGAGAATGACAACGACACTTATGTTAAAGTCGCGTCAATCGGAATTATATTTTTCATAAAATAAACTTATAGCTTGTAGCTTTTCGATTTCATCGAGGGAGGCGAAAGTGAAACTTTTTTGTCACCAATGATCAATCGGAATTGAGGCGACAATTCCATTTACATAGTAAATTCAAAAGCACTTGAGAATGTCAACGACACGTATGTTGAAGTCGGAATAATATTTTTCATTAAAAAAAATAATGGCTTGTAACCTTCCGATTCGATCGAGGGAGCCGAAAGTGAAACTTTTTTGTCTCCGATGATCAATCGCAATTGAGGCGACAATTTCATTTACACAGTGCATTCGAAAGCACCTGAGAATGTCAACGACACTTATGTTAAAGTCGCGTCAATCGGAATTATATTTTTCATAAAATAAACTTATAGCTTGTAGCCTTCCGATTTCATCGAGGGAGGCGAAAGTGAAACTTTTTTGTCTCCGATGATCAATCGCAATTGAGGCGACAATTTCATTTACACAGTGCATTCGAAAGCACCTGAGAATGTCAACGACACTTATGTTAAAGTCGCGTCAATCGGAATTATATTTTTCATAAAATAAACTTATAGCTTGTAGCCTTCCGATTTCATCGAGGGAGGCGAAAGTGAAACTTTTTTGTCTCCGATGAACAATCGCAATTGAGGCGACAATTTCATTTACACAGTGCATTCGAAAGCACCTGAGAATGTCAACGACACTTATGTTAAAGTCGCGTCAATCGGAATTATATTTTTCATAAAATAAACTTATAGCTTGTAGCCTTCCGATTTCATCGAGGGAGGCGAAAGTGAAACTTTTTTGTCTCCGATGATCAATCGCAATTGAGGCGACAATTTCATTTACACAGTGCATTCGAAAGCACCTGAGAATGTCAACGACACTTATGTTAAAGTCGCGTCAATCGGAATTATATTTTTCATAAAATAAACTTATAGCTTGTAGCCTTCCGATTTCATCGAGGGAGGCGAAAGTGGAATTTTTATTCTAAGATAATCAATCGTAATTGAGGCGACAATTTCATTTACACAGTAAATTCAAAAGCACCTGAGGATAACAGCAACACGTATGTTAAAGTCGCGTCAATCGGAATTATATTTTTCATAAAATAAACTTATAGCTTGTAGCCTTCCGATTTCATCGAGGGAGGCGAAAGTGGAATTTTTATTCTAAGATAATCAATCGCAATTGAGGCGACAATTTCATTTTACACAGTGCATTCGAAAGCACCTGAGAATGTCAACGACACTTATGTTAAAGTCGCGTCAATCGGAATTATATTTTTCATAAAATAAACTTATAGCTTGTAGCCTTCCGATTTCATCGAGGGAGGCGAAAGTGAAACTTTTTTGTCTCCGATGATCAATCGCAATTGAGGCGACAATTTCATTAACACAGTGCATTCGAAAGCACCTGAGAATGTCAACGACACTTATGTTAAAGTCGCGTCAATCGGAATTATATTTTTCATAAAATAAACTTGTAGCTTGTAGCCTTCCGAGTTCATCGAGGGAGGCGAACGTGGAATTTTTATTCAAAGATAATTAATCGGAATTGAGGTGACAATTCCATTTACACAGTAAATTCAAAAGCACCTGAGAATGTCAACGACACGTATGTTAACGTTGCGTCAATCGGAATAATATTTTTCATTAAAAAAAATAATGACTTGTAACCTTCCGATTCGATCGAGGGAGCCGAAAGTGAAACTTTTTTGTCTCCAATGATCAATCGCAATTAAGGCGACAATTTCATTTACACAGTAAATTCAAAAGCACCTGAGGATAACAGCAACACGTATGTTAAAGTCGCGTCAATCGGAATTATATTTTTCATAAAATAAACTTATAGCTTGTAGCCTTCCGATTTCATCGAGGGAGGCGAAAGTGGAATTTTTATTCTAAGATAATTAATCGGAATTGAGGCGACAATTCCATTTACACAGTAAATTCAAAAGCACCTGAGAATGACAACGACCCGTATGTTAAAGTTGCGTCAATCGAAATAATATTTTTCATAAAAAAAATAATGACTTGTAGCCTTCCGATTCGATCGAGGGAGCCGAAAGTGAAACTTTTTTGTCTCCGATGATCAATCGCAATTGAGGCGACAATTTCATTTACACAGTGCATTCGAAAGCACCTGAGAATCTCAACGACACTTATGTTAAAGTCGCGTCAATCGGAATTATATTTTTCATAAAATAAACTTGTAGCTTGTAGCCTTCCGAGTTCATCGAGGGGGGCGAAAGTGGAATTTTTATTCTAAGATAATTAATCGGAATTGAGGCGACAATTCCATTTACACAGTAAATTCAAAAGCACCTGAGAATGACAACGACACGTATGTTAAAGTCGCGTCAGTCGGAATTATATTTTTCATAAAATAAACTTATAGCTTGTAGCCTTCCGATTTCATCGAGGGAGGCGAAAGTGAAACTTTTTTGTCTCCGATGATCAATCGCAATTGAGGCGACAATTTCATTTACACAGTGCATTCGAAAGCACCTGAGAATGTCAACGACACTTATGTTAAAGTCGCGTCAATCGGAATTATATTTTACATAAAATAAACTTATAGCTTGTAGCCTTCCGATTTCATCGAGGGAGGCGAAAGTGGAATTTTTATTCTAAGATAATTAATCGGAATTGAGGCGACAATTCCATTTACACAGTAAATTCAAAAGCACCTGAGAATGACAACGACACTTATGTTAAAGTCGCGTCAATCGGAATTATATTTTTCATAAAATAAACTTATAGCTTGTAGCTTTTCGATTTCATCGAGGGAGGCGAAAGTGAAACTTTTTTGTCACCAATGATCAATCGGAATTGAGGCGACAATTCCATTTACATAGTAAATTCAAAAGCACTTGAGAATGTCAACGACACGTATGTTGAAGTCGGAATAATATTTTTCATTAAAAAAAATAATGGCTTGTAACCTTCCGATTCGATCGAGGGAGCCGAAAGTGAAACTTTTTTGTCTCCGATGATCAATCGCAATTGAGGCGACAATTTCATTTACACAGTGCATTCGAAAGCACCTGAGAATGTCAACGACACTTATGTTAAAGTCGCGTCAATCGGAAGTATATTTTTCATAAAATAAACTTATAGCTTGTAGCCTTCCGATTTCATCGAGGGAGGCGAAAGTGAAACTTTTTTGTCTCCGATGATCAATCGCAATTGAGGCGACAATTTCATTTACACAGTGCATTCGAAAGCACCTGAGAATGTCAACGACACTTATGTTAAAGTCGCGTCAATCGGAATTATATTTTTCATAAAATAAACTTATAGCTTGTAGCCTTCCGATTTCATCGAGGGAGGCGAAAGTGAAACTTTTTTGTCTCCGATGAACAATCGCAATTGAGGCGACAATTTCATTTACACAATGCATTCGAAAGCACCTGAGAATGTCAACGACACTTATGTTAAAGTCGCGTCAATCGGAATTATATTTTTCATAAAATAAACTTATAGCTTGTAGCCTTCCGATTTCATCGAGGGAGGCGAAAGTGAAACTTTTTTGTCTCCGATGATCAATCGCAATTGAGGCGACAATTTCATTTACACAGTGCATTCGAAAGCACCTGAGAATGTCAACGACACTTATGTTAAAGTCGCGTCAATCGGAATTATATTTTTCATAAAATAAACTTATAGCTTGTAGCCTTCCGATTTCATCGAGGGAGGCGAAAGTGGAATTTTTATTCTAAGATAATCAATCGTAATTGAGGCGACAATTTCATTTACACAGTAAATTCAAAAGCACCTGAGGATAACAGCAACACGTATGTTAAAGTCGCGTCAATCGGAATTATATTTTTCATAAAATAAACTTATAGCTTGTAGCCTTCCGATTTCATCGAGGGAGGCGAAAGTGGAATTTTTATTCTAAGATAATCAATCGCAATTGAGGCGACAATTTCATTTTACACAGTGCATTCGAAAGCACCTGAGAATGTCAACGACACTTATGTTAAAGTCGCGTCAATCGGAATTATATTTTTCATAAAATAAACTTATAGCTTGTAGCCTTCCGATTTCATCGAGGGAGGCGAAAGTGAAACTTTTTTGTCTCCGATGATCAATCGCAATTGAGGCGACAATTTCATTAACACAGTGCATTCGAAAGCACCTGAGAATGTCAACGACACTTATGTTAAAGTCGCGTCAATCGGAATTATATTTTTCATAAAATAAACTTGTAGCTTGTAGCCTTCCGAGTTCATCGAGGGAGGCGAACGTGGAATTTTTATTCAAAGATAATTAATCGGAATTGAGGTGACAATTCCATTTACACAGTAAATTCAAAAGCACCTGAGAATGTCAACGACACGTATGTTAACGTTGCGTCAATCGGAATAATATTTTTCATTAAAAAAAATAATGACTTGTAACCTTCCGATTCGATCGAGGGAGCCGAAAGTGAAACTTTTTTGTCTCCAATGATCAATCGCAATTAAGGCGACAATTTCATTTACACAGTAAATTCAAAAGCACCTGAGGATATCAGCAACACGTATGTTAAAGTCGCGTCAATCGGAATTATATTTTTCATAAAATAAACTTATAGCTTGTAGCCTTCCGATTTCATCGAGGGAGGCGAAAGTGGAATTTTTATTCTAAGATAATTAATCGGAATTGAGGCGACAATTCCATTTACACAGTAAATTCAAAAGCACCTGAGAATGACAACGACCCGTATGTTAAAGTTGCGTCAATCGAAATAATATTTTTCATAAAAAAAATAATGACTTGTAGCCTTCCGATTCGATCGAGGGAGCCGAAAGTGAAACTTTTTTGTCTCCGATGATCAATCGCAATTGAGGCGACAATTTCATTTACACAGTGCATTCGAAAGCACCTGAGAATCTCAACGACACTTATGTTAAAGTCGCGTCAATCGGAATTATATTTTTCATAAAATAAACTTGTAGCTTGTAGCCTTCCGAGTTCATCGAGGGGGGCGAAAGTGGAATTTTTATTCTAAGATAATTAATCGGAATTGAGGCGACAATTCCATTTACACAGTAAATTCAAAAGCACCTGAGAATGACAACGACCCGTATGTTAAAGTTGCGTCAATCGAAATAATATTTTTCATAAAAAAAATAATGACTTGTAGCCTTCCGATTCGATCGAGGGAGCCGAAAGTGAAACTTTTTTGTCTCCGATGATCAATCGCAATTGAGGCGACAATTTCATTTACACAGTGCATTCGAAAGCACCTGAGAATCTCAACGACACTTATGTTAAAGTCGCGTCAATCGGAATTATATTTTTCATAAAATAAACTTGTAGCTTGTAGCCTTCCGAGTTCATCGAGGGGGGCGAAAGTGGAATTTTTATTCTAAGATAATTAATCGGAATTGAGGCGACAATTCCATTTACACAGTAAATTCAAAAGCACCTGAGACTGTCAACGACACGTATGTTAAAGTTGCGTCAATCGGAATAATATTTTTCATTAAAAAAAATAATAGCTTGTAACCTTCCGATTCGATCGAGGGAGCCGAAAGTGAAACTTTTTTGTCTCCGATGATCAATCGCAATTAAGGCGACAATTTCATTTACACAGTGCATTCGAAAGCACCTGAGAATGTCAACGACACTTATGTTAAAGTCGCGTCAATCGGAATTATATTTTTCATAAAATAAACTTGTAGCTTGTAGCCTTCCGAGTTCATCGAGGGAGGCGAAAGTGGAATTTTTATTCTAAGATAATTAATCGGAATTGAGGCGACAATTCCATTTACACAGTAAATTCAAAAGCACCTGAGAATGTCAACGACACGTATGTTAAAGTTGCGTCAATCGGAATAATATTTTTCATTAAAACAAATAATGGCTTGTAACCTTCCGATTCGATCGAGGAAGGCGAAAGTGGAATTTTTTTGTCACCAATGATCAATCGCAATTGAGGCGACAATTTCATTTGCACGGTGAATTCAAAAGCATCTGAGAATGACAACGACACGTATGTTAAAGTCGCGTCAATCGAAATAATATTTTTCATAAAAAAAACTAACGGCTTGTAGCCTTCCGATTCGATCGAGGAAGGCGAAAGTGGAATTTTTTTGTCACCAATGATCAATCGGAATTGAGGCGACAATTCCATTTACATAGTAAATTCAAAAGCACTTGAGAATGTCAACGACACGTATGTTGAAGTCGGAATAATATTTTTCATTAAAAAAAATAATGGCTTGTAACCTTCCGATTCGATCGAGGGAGCCGAAAGTGAAACTTTTTTGTCTCCGATGATCAATCGCAATTGAGGCGCCAATTTCATTTACACAGTGCATTCGAAAGCACCTGAGAATGTCAACGACACTTATGTTAAAGTCGCGTCAATCGGAATTATATTTTTCATAAAATAAACTTATAGCTTGTAGCCTTCCGATTTCATCGAGGGAGGCGAAAGTGAAACTTTTTTGTCTCCGATGATCAATCGCAATTGAGGCGACAATTTCATTTACACAGTGCATTCGAAAGCACCTGAGAATGTCAACGACACTTATGTTAAAGTCGCGTCAATCGGAATTATATTTTTCATAAAATAAACTTATAGCTTGTAGCCTTCCGATTTCATCGAGGGAGGCGAAAGTGAAACTTTTTTGTCTCCGATGATCAATCGCAATTGAGGCGACAATTTCATTTACACAGTGCATTCGAAAGCACCTGAGAATGTCAACGACACTTATGTTAAAGTCGCGTCAACCGGAATTATATTTTTCATAAAATAAACTTATAGCTTGTAGCCTTCCGATTTCATCGGGGGAGGCGAAAGTGAAACTTTTTTGTCTCCGATGATCAATCGCAATTGAGGCGACAATTTCATTTACACAGTGCATTCGAAAGCACCTGAGAATGTCAACGACACTTATGTTAAAGTCGCGTCAATCGGAATTATATTTTTCATAAAATAAACTTATAGCTTGGAGCCTTCCGATTTCATCGAGGGAGGCGAAAGTGAAACTTTTTTGTCTCCGATGATCAATCGCAATTGAGGCGACAATTTCATTTACACAGTGCATTCGAAAGCACCTGAGAATGTCAACGACACTTATGTTAAAGTCGCGTCAATCGGAATTATATTTTTCATAAAATAAACTTATAGCTTGTAGCCTTCCGATTTCATCGGGGGAGGCGAAAGTGAAACTTTTTTGTCTCCGATGATCAATCGCAATTGAGGCGACAATTTCATTTACACAGTGCATTCGAAAGCACCTGAGAATGTCAACGACACTTATGTTAAAGTCGCGTCAATCGAAATAATATTTTTCATTAAAAACAATAATGACTTGTAGCCTTCCGATTCGATCGAGGGAGCCGAAAGTGAAACTTTTTTGTCTCCGATGATCAATTGCAATTGAGGCGACAATTTCATTTACACAGTGCATTCGAAAGCACCTGAGAATGTCAACGACACTTATGTTAAAGTCGCGTCAATCGGAATTATATTTTTCATAAAATAAACTTGTAGCTTGTAGCCTTCCGAGTTCATCGAGGGAGGCGAAAGTGGAATTTTTATTCAAAGATAATTAATCGGAATTGAGGCGACAATTCCATTTACACAGTAAATTCAAAAGCACCTGAGAATGTCAACGACACGTATGTTAAAGTCGCGTCTATCGGAATTATATTTTTCATAAAATAAACTTATAGCTTGTCGCCTTCCGATTTCATCGAGGGAGGCGAAAGTGAAACTTTTTTGTCTCCGATGATCAATCGCAATTGAGGCGACAATTTCATTTACACAGTGCATTCGAAAGCACCTGAGAATGTCAACGACACTTATGTTAAAGTCGCGTCAGCCAGAATTATATTTTTCATAAAATAAACTTATAGCTTGTAGCCTTCCGATTTCATCGAGGGAGGCGAAAGTGAAACTTTTTTGTCTCCGATGATCAATCGCAATTGAGGCGACAATTTCATTTACACAGTGCATTCGAAAGCACCTGAGAATGTCAACGACACTTATGTTAAAGTCGCGTCAATCGAAATAATATTTTTCATTAAAAAAAATAATGACTTGTAGCCTTCCGATTCGATCGAGGGAGCCGAAAGTGAAACTTTTTTGTCTCCGACGATCAATCGCAATTGAGGCGACAATTTCATTTACACAGTGCATTCGAAAGCACCTGAGAATGTCAACGACACTTATGTTAAAGTCGCGTCAATCGGAATTATATTTTTCATAAAATAAACTTGTAGCTTGTAGCCTTCCGATTTCATCGAGGGAGGCGAAAGTGAAACTTTTTTGTCTCCGATGATCAATCGCAATTGAGGCGACAATTTCATTTACACAGTGCATTCGAAAGCACCTGAGAATGTCAACGACACTTATGTTAAAGTCGCGTCAATCGAAATAATATTTTTCATTAAAAAAAATAATGACTTGTAGCCTTCCGATTCGATCGAGGGAGCCGAAAGTGAAACTTTTTTGTCTCCGACGATCAATCGCAATTGAGGCGACAATTTCATTTACACAGTGCATTCGAAAGCACCTGAGAATGTCAACGACACTTATGTTAAAGTCGCGTCAATCGGAATTATATTTTTCATAAAATAAACTTGTAGCTTGTAGCCTTCCGAGTTCATCGAGGGAGGCGAAAGTGGAATTTTTATTCAAAGATAATTAATCGGAATTGAGGCGACAATTCCATTTACACAGTAAATTCAAAAGCACCTGAGAATGTCAACGACACGTATGTTAAAGTCGCGTCTATCGGAATTATATTTTTCATAAAATAAACTTATAGCTTGTCGCCTTCCGATTTCATCGAGGGAGGCGAAAGTGAAACTTTTTTGTCTCCGATGATCAATCGCAATTGAGGCGACAATTTCATTTACACAGTGCATTCGAAAGCACCTGAGAATGTCAACGACCGTATGCGGAAAATTCATCGAAAACAATTCATCGAAAAACAATTCATCGAAAACAATTCATCGAAAACAATTCATCGAAAACACAATTCATCGAAAACACAATTCATCGAAAACAATTCATCGAAAACACAATTCATCGAAAACAATTCATCGAAAACACAATTCGTCGAAAACAATTCATCGAAAACACAATTCGTCGAAAACAATTCATCGAAAACACAATTCATCGAAAACAATTCATCGAAAGCACAATTCATCGAAACACAATTCATCGAAAACAATTCATCGAAAACACAATTCATCGAAAATAGAATTTCCAAGAAATATAACATAATTTTTTTTTTTAATTTTTTTTTTCTTAATTGGTTATCAATCCGGAAAGTACAATTTATCAAAAATACATTTTATACATACATCTCTCGACACATCTCGCTTGAACACAACTATTCCACTCAAAATACTATTTCCACACACCCTTCGCCGTGCTCCGCACGCACTCGACTCTTCCACGCAGAATACTATTTCCACACACCCTTCGCCGTGCCCCGCACGCACTCGACTCTTCCACGCAGAATACTATTTCCACACACCCTTCGCCGTGCCCCTCACGGCGGATGAATTGTTTTCGATGAATTGTGTTTTCGATGAATTGTTTTCGATGAATTGTGTTTCGATGAATTGTGCTTTCGATGAATTGTGTTTTCGATGAATTGTTTTCGATGAATTGTGCTTTCGATGAATTGTTTTCGATGAATTGTGTTTTCGATGAATTGTTTTCGATGAATTGTGTTTTCGATTAATTGTTTTCGATGAATTGTGTTTTCGATGAATTGTTTTCGATGAATTGTGTTTTCGATGAATTGTTTTCGATGAATTGTTTTCGATGAATTGTGTTTCGATGAATTGTTTTCGATGAATTTTCCGCAAAGCGTCAACGACACTTATGTTAAAGTCGCGTCAATCGAAATAATATTTTTCATAAAATAAACTTATAGCTTGTAGCCTTCCGATTTCATCGAGGGAGGCGAAAGTGAAACTTTTTTGTCTCCGATGATCAATCGCAATTGAGGCGACAATTTCATTTACACAGTGCATTCGAAAGCACCTGAGAATGTCAACGACACTTATGTTAAAGTCGCGTCAATCGGAATTATATTTTTCATAAAATAAACTTATAGCTTGTAGCCTTCCGATTTCATCGAGGGAGGCGAAAGTGAAACTTTTTTGTCTCCGATGATCAATCGCAATTGAGGCGACAATTTCATTTACACAGTGCATTCGAAAGCACCTGAGAATGTCAACGACACTTATGTTAAAGTCGCGTCAATCGGAATTATATTTTTCATAAAATAAACTTATAGCTTGTAGCCTTCCGATTTCATCGAGGGAGGCGAAAGTGAAACTTTTTTGTCTCCGATGATCAATCGCAATTGAGGCGACAATTTCATTTACACAGTGCATTCGAAAGCACCTGAGAATGTCAACGACACTTATGTTAAAGTCGCGTCAATCGGAATTATATTTTTCATAAAATAAACTTATAGCTTGTAGCCTTCCGATTTCATCGAGGGAGGCGAAAGTGAAACTTTTTTGTCTCCGATGATCAATCGCAATTGAGGCGACAATTTCATTTACACAGTGCATTCGAAAGCACCTGAGAATGTCAACGACACTTATGTTAAAGTCGCGTCAATCGGAATTATATTTTTCATAAAATAAACTTATAGCTTGTAGCTTTTCGATTTCATCGAGGGAGGCGAAAGTGAAACTTTTTTGTCTCCGATGATCAATCGCAATTGAGGCGACAATTTCATTTACACAGTGCATTCGAAAGCACCTGAGAATGTCAACGACACTTATGTTAAAGTCGCGTCAATCGAAATTATATTTTTCATAAAATAAACTTATAGCTCGTAGCCTTCCGATTTCATCGAGGGAGGCGAAAGTGAAACTTTTTTGTCTCCGATGATCAATCGCAATTGAGGCGACAATTTCATTTACACAGTGCATTCGAAAGCACCTGAGAATGTCAACGACACTTATGTTAAAGTCGCGTCAATCGGAATTATATTTTTCATAAAATAAACTTATAGCTTGTAGCCTTCCGATTCGATCGAGGAAGGCGAAAGTGGAATTTTTTTGTCACCAATGATCAATCGCAATTGAGGCGACAATTTCATTTGCACGGTGAATTCAAAAGCATCTGAGAATGACAACGACACGCATGTTAAAGTCGCGTCAATCGAAATAATATTTTTCATAATAAAACTAATGGCTTGTAGCCTTCCGATTCGATCGCGGTAGGCGACTGTGAAACTTTTTTGTCTCCGATGATCAATCGCAATTGAGGCGACAATTTCATTTACACAGTGCATTCGAAAGCACCTGAGAATGTCAACGACACTTATGTTAAAGTCGCGTCAATCGGAATTATATTTTTCATAAAATAAACTTATAGCTTGTAGCCTTCCGATTTCATCGAGGGAGGCGAAAGTGAAACTTTTTTGTCTCCGATGATCAATCGCAATTGAGGCGACAATTTCATTTACACAGTGCATTCGAAAGCACCTGAGAATGTCAACGACACTTATGTTAAAGTCGCGTCAATCGGAATTATATTTTTCATAAAATAAACTTATAGCTTGTAGCCTTCCGATTTCATCGAGGGAGGCGAAAGTGAAACTTTTTTGTCTCCGATGATCAATCGCAATTGAGGCGACAATTTCATTTACACAGTGCATTCGAAAGCACCTGAGAATGTCAACGACACTTATGTTAAAGTCGCGTCAATCGGAATTATATTTTTCATAAAATAAACTTATAGCTTGTAGCCTTCCGATTTCATCGAGGGAGGCGAAAGTGAAACTTTTTTGTCTCCGATGATCAATCGCAATTGAGGCGACAATTTCATTTACACAGTGCATTCGAAAGCACCTGAGAATGTCAACGACACTTATGTTAAAGTCGCGTCAATCGGAATTATATTTTTCATAAAATAAACTTATAGCTTGTAGCCTTCCGATTTCATCGAGGGAGGCGAAAGTGGAATTTTTATTCTAAGATAATTAATCGGAATTGAGGCGACAATTCCATTTACACAGTAAATTCAAAAGCACCTGAGAATGACAACGACACGTATGTTAAAGTTGCTTCAATCGAAATAATATTTTTCATTAAAAAAAATAATGACTCGTAGCCTTCCGATTCGATCGAGGGAGCCG
Organism: Ischnus inquisitorius; assembly: GCA_963924025.1. Classification (NCBI taxonomy): domain Eukaryota; kingdom Metazoa; phylum Arthropoda; class Insecta; order Hymenoptera; family Ichneumonidae; genus Ischnus; species Ischnus inquisitorius. The sequence continues at coordinate 20,384,084 of OZ001244.1, forward strand.
AAAGTGAAACTTTTTTGTCTCCGATGATCAATCGCAATTGAGGCGACAATTTCAATTACACAGTGCATTCGAAAGCACCTGAGAATGTCAACGACACTTATGTTAAAGTCGCGTCAATCGGAATTATATTTTTCATAAAATAAACTTGTAGCTTGTAGCCTTCCGAGTTCATCGAGGGAGGCGAAAGTGGAATTTTTATTCTAAGATAATTAATCGGAATTGAGGCGACAATTCCATTTACACAGTAAATTCAAAAGCACCTGAGAATGTCAACGACACGTATGTTAATGTCGGAATAATATTTTTCATTTAAGAAAATAATGGCTTGTAACCTTCCGATTCGATCGAAGGAGCCGAAAGTGAAACTTTTTTGTCTCCAATGATCAATCGCAATTGAGGCGACAATTTCATTTACACAGTAAATTCAAAAGCACCTGAGGATAACAGCAACACGTATGTTAAAGACGCGTCAATCGGAATTATATTTTTCATAAAATAAACTTATAGCTTGTAGCCTTCCGATTTCATCGAGGGAGGCGAAAGTGGAATTTTTATTCTAAGATAATTAATCGGAATTGAGGCGACAATTCCATTTACACAGTAAATTCAAAAGCACCTGAGAATGACAACGACACGTATGTTAAAGTCGCGTCAGTCGGAATTATATTTTTCATAAAATAAACTTATAGCTTGTAGCCTTCCGATTTCATCGAGGGAGGCGAAAGTGAAACTTTTTTGTCTCCGATGATCAATCGCAATTGAGGCGACAATTTCATTTACACAGTGCATTCGAAAGCACCTGAGAATGTCAACGACACTTATGTTAAAGTCGCGTCAATCGGAATTATATTTTACATAAAATAAACTTATAGCTTGTAGCCTTCCGATTTCATCGAGGGAGGCGAAAGTGGAATTTTTATTCTAAGATAATTAATCGGAATTGAGGCGACAATTCCATTTACACAGTAAATTCAAAAGCACCTGAGAATGACAACGACACTTATGTTAAAGTCGCGTCAATCGGAATTATATTTTTCATAAAATAAACTTATAGCTTGTAGCTTTCCGATTTCATCGAGGGAGGCGAAAGTAAAACTTTTTTGTCTCCGATGATCAATCGCAATTGAGGCGACAATTTCATTTACACAGTGCATTCGAAAGCACCTGAGAATGTCAACGACACTTATGTTAAAGTCGCGTCAATCGGAATTATATTTTTCATAAAATAAACTTATAGCTTGTAGCCTTCCGATTTCATCGAGGGAGGCGAAAGTGAAACTTTTTTGTCTCCGATGATCAATCGCAATTGAGGCGACAATTTCATTTACACAGTGCATTCGAAAGCACCTGAGAATGTCAACGACACTTATGTTAAAGTCGCGTCAACCGGAATTATATTTTTCATAAAATAAACTTATAGCTTGTAGCCTTCCGATTTCATCGGGGGAGGCGAAAGTGAAACTTTTTTGTCTCCGATGATCAATCGCAATTGAGGCGACAATTTCATTTACACAGTGCATTCGAAAGCACCTGAGAATGTCAACGACACTTATGTTAAAGTCGCGTCAATCGGAATTATATTTTTCATAAAATAAACTTATAGCTTGGAGCCTTCCGATTTCATCGAGGGAGGCGAAAGTGAAACTTTTTTGTCTCCGATGATCAATCGCAATTGAGGCGACAATTTCATTTACACAGTGCATTCGAAAGCACCTGAGAATGTCAACGACACTTATGTTAAAGTCGCGTCAATCGGAATTATATTTTTCATAAAATAAACTTATAGCTTGTAGCCTTCCGATTTCATCGGGGGAGGCGAAAGTGAAACTTTTTTGTCTCCGATGATCAATCGCAATTGAGGCGACAATTTCATTTACACAGTGCATTCGAAAGCACCTGAGAATGTCAACGACACTTATGTTAAAGTCGCGTCAATCGAAATAATATTTTTCATTAAAAAAAATAATGACTTGTAGCCTTCCGATTCGATCGAGGGAGCCGAAAGTGAAACTTTTTTGTCTCCGATGATCAATTGCAATTGAGGCGACAATTTCATTTACACAGTGCATTCGAAAGCACCTGAGAATGTCAACGACACTTATGTTAAAGTCGCGTCAATCGGAATTATATTTTTCATAAAATAAACTTGTAGCTTGTAGCCTTCCGAGTTCATCGAGGGAGGCGAAAGTGGAATTTTTATTCAAAGATAATTAATCGGAATTGAGGCGACAATTCCATTTACACAGTAAATTCAAAAGCACCTGAGAATGTCAACGACACGTATGTTAAAGTCGCGTCTATCGGAATTATATTTTTCATAAAATAAACTTATAGCTTGTCGCCTTCCGATTTCATCGAGGGAGGCGAAAGTGAAACTTTTTTGTCTCCGATGATCAATCGCAATTGAGGCGACAATTTCATTTACACAGTGCATTCGAAAGCACCTGAGAATGTCAACGACACTTATGTTAAAGTCGCGTCAGCCAGAATTATATTTTTCATAAAATAAACTTATAGCTTGTAGCCTTCCGATTTCATCGAGGGAGGCGAAAGTGAAACTTTTTTGTCTCCGATGATCAATCGCAATTGAGGCGACAATTTCATTTACACAGTGCATTCGAAAGCACCTGAGAATGTCAACGACACTTATGTTAAAGTCGCGTCAATCGAAATAATATTTTTCATTAAAAAAAATAATGACTTGTAGCCTTCCGATTCGATCGAGGGAGCCGAAAGTGAAACTTTTTTGTCTCCGACGATCAATCGCAATTGAGGCGACAATTTCATTTACACAGTGCATTCGAAAGCACCTGAGAATGTCAACGACACTTATGTTAAAGTCGCGTCAATCGGAATTATATTTTTCATAAAATAAACTTGTAGCTTGTAGCCTTCCGATTTCATCGAGGGAGGCGAAAGTGAAACTTTTTTGTCTCCGATGATCAATCGCAATTGAGGCGACAATTTCATTTACACAGTGCATTCGAAAGCACCTGAGAATGTCAACGACACTTATGTTAAAGTCGCGTCAATCGAAATAATATTTTTCATTAAAAAAAATAATGACTTGTAGCCTTCCGATTCGATCGAGGGAGCCGAAAGTGAAACTTTTTTGTCTCCGACGATCAATCGCAATTGAGGCGACAATTTCATTTACACAGTGCATTCGAAAGCACCTGAGAATGTCAACGACACGTATGTTAAAGTCGCGTCTATCGGAATTATATTTTTCATAAAATAAACTTATAGCTTGTCGCCTTCCGATTTCATCGAGGGAGGCGAAAGTGAAACTTTTTTGTCTCCGATGATCAATCGCAATTGAGGCGACAATTTCATTTACACAGTGCATTCGAAAGCACCTGAGAATGTCAACGACACTTATGTTAAAGTCGCGTCAATCGGAATTATATTTTTCATAAAATAAACTTGTAGCTTGTAGCCTTCCGAGTTCATCGAGGGAGGCGAAAGTGGAATTTTTATTCTAAGATAATTAATCGGAATTGAGGCGACAATTCCATTTACACAGTAAATTCAAAAGCACCTGAGAATGTCAACGACACGTATGTTAAAGTTGCGTCAATCGGAATAATATTTTTCATTAAAAAAAATAATGACTTGTAGCCTTCCGATTCGATCGAGGGAGCCGAAAGTGAAACTTTTTTGTCTCCGACGATCAATCGCAATTGAGGCGACAATTTCATTTACACAGTGCATTCGAAAGCACCTGAGAATGTCAACGACACTTATGTTAAAGTCGCGTCAATCGAAATAATATTTTTCATAAAATAAACTTATAGCTTGTAGCCTTCCGATTTCATCGAGGGAGGCGAAAGTGAAACTTTTTTGTCTCCGATGATCAATCGCAATTGAGGCGACAATTTCATTTACACAGTGCATTCGAAAGCACCTGAGAATGTCAACGACACTTATGTTAAAGTCGCGTCAATCGGAATTATATTTTTCATAAAATAAACTTATAGCTTGTAGCCTTCCGATTTCATCGAGGGAGGCGAAAGTGAAACTTTTTTGTCTCCGATGATCAATCGCAATTGAGTCGACAATTTCATTTACACAGTGCATTCGAAAGCACCTGAGAATGTCAACGACACTTATGTTAAAGTCGCGTCAATCGGAATTATATTTTTCATAAAATAAACTTATAGCTTGTAGCCTTCCGATTTCATCGAGGGAGGCGAAAGTGAAACTTTTTTGTCTCCGATGATCAATCGCAATTGAGGCGACAATTTCATTTACACAGTGCATTCGAAAGCACCTGAGAATGTCAACGACACTTATGTTAAAGTCGCGTCAATCGGAATTATATTTTTCATAAAATAAACTTATAGCTTGTAGCCTTCCGATTTCATCGAGGGAGGCGAAAGTGGAATTTTTATTCTAAGATAATTAATCGGAATTGAGGCGACAATTCCATTTACACAGTAAATTCAAAAGCACCTGAGAATGACAACGACACGTATGTTAAAGTTGCTTCAATCGAAATAATATTTTTCATTAAAAAAAATAATGACTCGTAGCCTTCCGATTCGATCGAGGGAGCCGAAAGTGAAACTTTTTTGTCTCCGATGATCAATCGCAATTGAGGCGACAATTTCAATTACACAGTGCATTCGAAAGCACCTGAGAATGTCAACGACACTTATGTTAAAGTCGCGTCAATCGGAATTATATTTTTCATAAAATAAACTTGTAGCTTGTAGCCTTCCGAGTTCATCGAGGGAGGCGAAAGTGGAATTTTTATTCTAAGATAATTAATCGGAATTGAGGCGACAATTCCATTTACACAGTAAATTCAAAAGCACCTGAGAATGTCAACGACACGTATGTTAATGTCGGAATAATATTTTTCATTTAAGAAAATAATGGCTTGTAACCTTCCGATTCGATCGAAGGAGCCGAAAGTGAAACTTTTTTGTCTCCAATGATCAATCGCAATTGAGGCGACAATTTCATTTACACAGTAAATTCAAAAGCACCTGAGGATAACAGCAACACGTATGTTAAAGACGCGTCAATCGGAATTATATTTTTCATAAAATAAACTTATAGCTTGTAGCCTTCCGATTTCATCGAGGGAGGCGAAAGTGGAATTTTTATTCTAAGATAATTAATCGGAATTGAGGCGACAATTCCATTTACACAGTAAATTCAAAAGCACCTGAGAATGACAACGACACGTATGTTAAAGTCGCGTCAGTCGGAATTATATTTTTCATAAAATAAACTTATAGCTTGTAGCCTTCCGATTTCATCGAGGGAGGCGAAAGTGAAACTTTTTTGTCTCCGATGATCAATCGCAATTGAGGCGACAATTTCATTTACACAGTGCATTCGAAAGCACCTGAGAATGTCAACGACACTTATGTTAAAGTCGCGTCAATCGGAATTATATTTTACATAAAATAAACTTATAGCTTGTAGCCTTCCGATTTCATCGAGGGAGGCGAAAGTGGAATTTTTATTCTAAGATAATTAATCGGAATTGAGGCGACAATTCCATTTACACAGTAAATTCAAAAGCACCTGAGAATGACAACGACACTTATGTTAAAGTCGCGTCAATCGGAATTATATTTTTCATAAAATAAACTTATAGCTTGTAGCTTTTCGATTTCATCGAGGGAGGCGAAAGTGAAACTTTTTTGTCACCAATGATCAATCGGAATTGAGGCGACAATTCCATTTACATAGTAAATTCAAAAGCACTTGAGAATGTCAACGACACGTATGTTGAAGTCGGAATAATATTTTTCATTAAAAAAAATAATGGCTTGTAACCTTCCGATTCGATCGAGGGAGCCGAAAGTGAAACTTTTTTGTCTCCGACGATCAATCGCAATTGAGGCGACAATTTCATTTACACAGTGCATTCGAAAGCACCTGAGAATGTCAACGACACTTATGTTAAAGTCGCGTCAATCGGAATTATATTTTTCATAAAATAAACTTGTAGCTTGTAGCCTTCCGATTTCATCGAGGGAGGCGAAAGTGAAACTTTTTTGTCTCCGATGATCAATCGCAATTGAGGCGACAATTTCATTTACACAGTGCATTCGAAAGCACCTGAGAATGTCAACGACACTTATGTTAAAGTCGCGTCAGTCGAAATAATATTTTTCATTAAAAAAAATAATGACTTGTAGCCTTCCGATTCGATCGAGGGAGCCGAAAGTGAAACTTTTTTGTCTCCGATGATCAATCGCAATTGAGGCGACAATTCCATTTACACAGTGCATTCGAAAGCACCTGAGAATGTCAACGACACTTATGTTAAAGTCGCGTCAATCGGAATTATATTTTTCATAAAATAAACTTATAGCTTGTAGCCTTCCGATTTCATCGAGGGAGGCGAAAGTGAAACTTTTTTGTCTCCGATGATCAATCGCAATTGAGGCGACAATTTCATTTACACAGTGCATTCGAAAGCACCTGAGAATGTCAACGACACTTATGTTAAAGTCGCGTCAGTCGAAATAATATTTTTCATAAAATAAACTTATAGCTTGTAGCCTTCCGATTTCATCGAGGGAGGCGAAAGTGAAACTTTTTTGTCTCCGATGATCAATCGCAATTGAGGCGACAATTTCATTTACACAGTGCATTCGAAAGCACCTGAGAATGTCAACGACACTTATGTTAAAGTCGCGTCAATCGGAATTATATTTTTCATAAAATAAACTTATAGCTTGTAGCCTTCCGATTTCATCGAGGGAGGCGAAAGTGAAACTTTTTTGTCTCCGATGATCAATCGCAATTGAGGCGACAATTTCATTTACACAGTGCATTCGAAAGCACCTGAGAATGTCAACGACACTTATGTTAAAGTCGCGTCAATCGGAATTATATTTTTCATAAAATAAACTTATAGCTTGTAGCCTTCCGATTTCATCGAGGGAGGCGAAAGTGGAATTTTTATTCTAAGATAATTAATCGGAATTGAGGCGACAATTCCATTTACACAGTAAATTCAAAAGCACCTGAGAATGACAACGACACGTATGTTAAAGTTGCGTCAATCGAAATAATATTTTTCATTAAAAAAAATAATGACTTGTAGCCTTCCGATTCGATCGAGGGAGCCGAAAGTGAAACTTTTTTGTCTCCGATGATCAACCGCAATTGAGGCGACAATTTCATTTACACAGTGCATTCGAAAGCACCTGAGAATGTCAACGACACTTATGTTAAAGTCGCGTCAATCGGAATTATATTTTTCATAAAATAAACTTATAGCTTGTAGCCTTCCGATTCGATCGAGGAAGGCGAAAGTGGAATTTTTTTGTCACCAATGATCAATCGCAATTGAGGCGACAATTTCATTTGCACGGTGAATTCAAAAGCATCTGAGAATGACAACGACACGCATGTTAAAGTCGCGTCAATCGAAATAATATTTTTCATAAAAAAAACTAATGGCTTGTAGCCTTCCGATTCGATCGCGGTAGGCGACTGTGAAACTTTTTTGTCTCCGATGATCAATCGCAATTGAGGCGACAATTTCATTTACACAGTGCATTCGAAAGCACCTGAGAATGTCAACGACACTTATGTTAAAGTCGCGTCAATCGGAATTATATTTTTCATAAAATAAACTTATAGCTTGTAGCCTTCCGATTTCATCGAGGGAGGCGAAAGTGAAACTTTTTTGTCTCCGATGATCAATCGCAATTGAGGCGACAATTTCATTTACACAGTGCATTCGAAAGCACCTGAGAATGTCAACGACACTTATGTTAAAGTCGCGTCAATCGAAATTATATTTTTCATAAAATAAACTTATAGCTTGTAGCCTTCCGATTTCATCGAGGGAGGCGAAAGTGGAATTTTTATTCTAAGATAATTAATCGGAATTGAGGCGACAATTCCATTTACACAGTAAATTCAAAAGCACCTGAGAATGACAACGACACGTATGTTAAAGTTGCGTCAATCGAAATAATATTTTTCATTAAAAAAAATAATGACTTGTAGCCTTCCGATTCGATCGAGGGAGCCGAAAGTGAAACTTTTTTGTCTCCGATGATCAACCGCAATTGAGGCGACAATTTCATTTACACAGTGCATTCGAAAGCACCTGAGAATGTCAACGACACTTATGTTAAAGTCGCGTCAATCGGAATTATATTTTTCATAAAATAAACTTATAGCTTGTAGCCTTCCGATTCGATCGAGGAAGGCGAAAGTGGAATTTTTTTGTCACCAATGATCAATCGCAATTGAGGCGACAATTTCATTTGCACGGTGAATTCAAAAGCATCTGAGAATGACAACGACACGCATGTTAAAGTCGCGTCAATCGAAATAATATTTTTCATAAAAAAAACTAATGGCTTGTAGCCTTCCGATTCGATCGCGGTAGGCGACTGTGAAACTTTTTTGTCTCCGATGATCAATCGCAATTGAGGCGACAATTTCATTTACACAGTGCATTCGAAAGCACCTGAGAATGTCAACGACACTTATGTTAAAGTCGCGTCAATCGGAATTATATTTTTCATAAAATAAACTTATAGCTTGTAGCCTTCCGATTTCATCGAGGGAGGCGAAAGTGAAACTTTTTTGTCTCCGATGATCAATCGCAATTGAGGCGACAATTTCATTTACACAGTGCATTCGAAAGCACCTGAGAATGTCAACGACACTTATGTTAAAGTCGCGTCAATCGAAATTATATTTTTCATAAAATAAACTTATAGCTTGTAGCCTTCCGATTTCATCGAGGGAGGCGAAAGTGAAACTTTTTTGTCTCCGATGATCAATCGCAATTGAGGCGACAATTTCATTTACACAGTGCATTCGAAAGCACCTGAGAATGTCAACGACACTTATGTTAAAGTCGCGTCAATCGAAATTATATTTTTCATAAAATAAACTTATAGCTTGTAGCCTTCCGATTTCATCGAGGGAGGCGAAAGTGAAACTTTTTTGTCTCCGATGATCAATCGCAATTGAGGCGACAATTTCATTTACACAGTGCATTCGAAAGCACCTGAGAATGTCAACGACACTTATGTTAAAGTCGCGTCAATCGGAATTATATTTTTCATAAAATAAACTTATAGCTTGTAGCCTTCCGATTTCATCGAGGGAGGCGAAAGTGGAATTTTTATTCTAAGATAATTAATCGGAATTGAGGCGACAATTCCATTTACACAGTAAATTCAAAAGCACCTGAGAATGACAACGACACGTATGTTAAAGTTGCGTCAATCGAAATAATATTTTTCATTAAAAAAAATAATGACTTGTAGCCTTCCGATTCGATCGAGGGAGCCGAAAGTGAAACTTTTTTGTCTCCGATGATCAACCGCAATTGAGGCGACAATTTCATTTACACAGTGCATTCGAAAGCACCTGAGAATGTCAACGACACTTATGTTAAAGTCGCGTCAATCGGAATTATATTTTTCATAAAATAAACTTATAGCTTGTAGCCTTCCGATTCGATCGAGGAAGGCGAAAGTGGAATTTTTTTGTCACCAATGATCAATCGCAATTGAGGCGACAATTTCATTTGCACGGTGAATTCAAAAGCATCTGAGAATGACAACGACACGCATGTTAAAGTCGCGTCAATCGAAATAATATTTTTCATAAAAAAAACTAATGGCTTGTAGCCTTCCGATTCGATCGCGGTAGGCGACTGTGAAACTTTTTTGTCTCCGATGATCAATCGCAATTGAGGCGACAATTTCATTTACACAGTGCATTCGAAAGCACCTGAGAATGTCAACGACACTTATGTTAAAGTCGCGTCAATCGGAATTATATTTTTCATAAAATAAACTTATAGCTTGTAGCCTTCCGATTTCATCGAGGGAGGCGAAAGTGAAACTTTTTTGTCTCCGATGATCAATCGCAATTGAGGCGACAATTTCATTTACACAGTGCATTCGAAAGCACCTGAGAATGTCGACGACACTTATGTTAAAGTCGCGTCAATCGGAATTATATTTTTCATAAAATAAACTTATAGCTTGTAGCCTTCCGATTTCATCGAGGGAGGCGAAAGTGAAACTTTTTTGTCTCCGATGATCAATCGCAATTGAGGCGACAATTTCATTTACACAGTGCATTCGAAAGCACCTGAGAATGTCAACGACACTTATGTTAAAGTCGCGTCAATCGGAATTATATTTTTCATAAAATAAACTTATAGCTTGTAGCCTTCCGATTCGATCGAGGGAGCCGAAAGTGAAACTTTGTTGTCTCCAATGATCAATCGCAATTGAGGCGACAATTTCATTTCCACAGTAAATTCAAAAGCACCTGAGGATAACAGCAACACGTATGTTAAAGTTGCGTCAATCGGAATTATATTTTTCATAAAATAAACTTATAGCTTGTAGCCTTCCGATTTCATCGAGGGAGGCGAAAGTGGAATTTTTATTCTAAGATAATTAATCGGAATTGAGGCGACAATTCCATTTACACAGTAAATTCAAAAGCACCTGAGAATGACAACGACACGTATGTTAAAGTTGCGTCAATCGAAATAATATTTTTCATCAAAAAAAATAATGACTCGTAGCCTTCCGATTCGATCGAGGGAGCCGAAAGTGAAACTTTTTTGTCTCCGATGATCAATCGCAATTGAGGCGACAATTTCATTTACACAGTGCATTCGAAAGCACCTGAGAATGTCAACGACACTTATGTTAAAGTCGCGTCAGTCGAAATAATATTTTTCATTAAAAAAAATAATGACTTGTAGCCTTCCGATTCGATCGAGGGAGCCGAAAGTGAAACTTTTTTGTCTCCGATGATCAATCGCAATTGAGGCGACAATTCCATTTACACAGTGCATTCGAAAGCACCTGAGAATGTCAACGACACTTATGTTAAAGTCGCGTCAATCGGAATTATATTTTTCATAAAATAAACTTATAGCTTGTAGCCTTCCGATTTCATCGAGGGAGGCGAAAGTGAAACTTTTTTGTCTCCGATGATCAATCGCAATTGAGGCGACAATTTCATTTACACAGTGCATTCGAAAGCACCTGAGAATGTCAACGACACTTATGTTAAAGTCGCGTCAGTCGAAATAATATTTTTCATAAAATAAACTTATAGCTTGTAGCCTTCCGATTTCATCGAGGGAGGCGAAAGTGAAACTTTTTTGTCTCCGATGATCAATCGCAATTGAGGCGACAATTTCATTTACACAGTGCATTCGAAAGCACCTGAGAATGTCAACGACACTTATGTTAAAGTCGCGTCAATCGGAATTATATTTTTCATAAAATAAACTTATAGCTTGTAGCCTTCCGATTTCATCGAGGGAGGCGAAAGTGAAACTTTTTTGTTTCCGATGATCAATCGCAATTGAGGCGACAATTTTATTTACACAGTGCATTCGAAAGCACCTGAGAATGTCAACGACACTTATGTTAAAGTCGCGTCAATCGGAATTATATTTTTCATAAAATAAACTTATAGCTTGTAGCTTTTCGATTTCATCGAGGGAGGCGAAAGTGAAACTTTTTTGTCTCCGATGATCAATCGCAATTGAGGCGACAATTTTATTTACACAGTGCATTCGAAAGCACCTGAGAATGTCAACGACACTTATGTTAAAGTCGCGTCAATCGGAATTATATTTTTCATAAAATAAACTTATAGCTTGTAGCCTTCCGATTTCATCGAGGGAGGCGAAAGTGAAACTTTTTTGTCTCCGATGATCAATCGCAATTGAGGCGACAATTTCATTTACACAGTGCATTCGAAAGCACCTGAGAATGTCAACGACACTTATGTTAAAGTCGCGTCAATCGGAATTATATTTTTCATAAAATAAACTTATAGCTTGTAGCCTTCCGATTTCATCGAGGGAGGCGAAAGTGAAACTTTTTTGTCTCCGATGAACAATCGGAATTGAGGCGACAATTCCATTTACACAGTAAATTCAAAAGCACCTGAGAATGACAACGACACGTATGTTAAAGTCGCGTCAATCGGAATTATATTTTTCATAAAATAAACTTATAGCTTGTAGCCTTCCGATTTCATCGAGGGAGGCGAAAGTGAAACTTTTTTGTCTCCGATGATCAATCGCAATTCAGGCGACAATTTCATTTACACAGTGCATTCGAAAGCACCTGAGAATGTCAACGACACTTATGTTGAAGTCGCGTCAATCGGAATTATATTTTTCATAAAATAAACTTGTAGCTTGTAGCCTTCCGAGTTCATCGAGGGAGGCGAAAGTGGAATTTTTATTCTAAGATAATTAATCGGAATTGAGGCGACAATTCCATTTACACAGTAAATTCAAAAGCACCTGAGAATGACAACGACACGTATGTTAAAGTCGCGTCAATCGGAATTATATTTTTCATAAAATAAACTTATAGCTTGTAGCCTTCCGATTTCATCGAGGGAGGCGAAAGTGAAACTTTTTTGTCTCCGATGATCAATCGCAATTGAGGCGACAATTTCATTTACACAGTGCATTCGAAAGCACCTGAGAATGTCAACGACACTTATGTTAAAGTCGCGTCAATCGAAATAATATTTTTCATTAAAAAAAATAATGACTTGTAGCCTTCCGATTCGATCGAGGGAGCCGAAAGTGAAACTTTTTTGTCTCCGATGATCAATCGCAATTGAGGCGACAATTCCATTTACACAGTGCATTCGAAAGCACCTGAGAATGTCAACGACACTTATGTTAAAGTCGCGTCAATCGGAATTATATTTTTCATAAAATAAACTTATAGCTTGTAGCCTTCCGATTTCATCGAGGGAGGCGAAAGTGAAACTTTTTTGTCTCCGATGATCAATCGCAATTGAGGCGACAATTTCATTTACACAGTGCATTCGAAAGCACCTGAGAATGTCAACGACACTTATGTTAAAGTCGCGTCAATCGGAATTATATTTTTCATAAAATAAACTTATAGCTTGTAGCCTTCCGATTTCATCGAGGGAGGCGAAAATGAAACTTTTTTGTCTCCGATGATCAATCGCAATTGAGGCGACAATTTTATTTACACAGTGCATTCGAAAGCACCTGAGAATGTCAACGACACTTATGTTAAAGTCGCGTCAATCGGAATTATATTTTTCATAAAATAAACTTATAGCTTGTAGCCTTCCGATTTCATCGAGGGAGGCGAAAGTGAAACTTTTTTGTCTCCGATGATCAATCGCAATTGAGGCGACAATTTCATTTACACAGTGCATTCGAAAGCACCTGAGAATGTCAACGACACTTATGTTAAAGTCGCGTCAATCGGAATTATATTTTTCATAAAATAAACTTATAGCTTGTAGCTTTTCGATTTCATCGAGGGAGGCGAAAGTGAAACTTTTTTGTCTCCGATGATCAATCGCAATTGAGGCGACAATTTCATTTACACAGTGCATTCGAAAGCACCTGAGAATGTCAACGACACTTATGTTAAAGTCGCGTCAATCGAAATTATATTTTTCATAAAATAAACTTATAGCTTGTAGCCTTCCGATTTCATCGAGGGAGGCGAAAGTGAAACTTTTTTGTCTCCGATGATCAATCGCAATTGAGGCGACAATTTCATTTACACAGTGCATTCGAAAGCACCTGAGAATGTCAACGACACTTATGTTAAAGTCGCGTCAATCGGAATTATATTTTTCATAAAATAAACTTATAGCTTGTAGCCTTCCGATTTCATCGAGGGAGGCGAAAGTGAAACTTTTTTGTCTCCGATGATCAATCGCAATTGAGGCGACAATTTCATTTACACAGTGCATTCGAAAGCACCTGAGAATGTCAACGACACTTATGTTAAAGTCGCGTCAACCAGAATTATATTTTTCATAAAATAAACTTATAGCTTGTAGCCTTCCGATTTCATCGAGGGAGGCGAAAGTGAAACTTTTTTGTCTCCGATGATCAATCGCAATTGAGGCGACAATTTTATTTACACAGTGCATTCGAAAGCACCTGAGAATGTCAACGACACTTATGTTAAAGTCGCGTCAATCGGAATTATATTTTTCATAAAATAAACTTATAGCTTGTAGCCTTCCGATTTCATCGAGGGAGGCGAAAGTGAAACTTTTTTGTCTCCGATGATCAATCGCAATTGAGGCGACAATTTCATTTACACAGTGCATTCGAAAGCACCTGAGAATGTCAACGACACTTATGTTAAAGTCGCGTCAATCGGAATTATATTTTTCATAAAATAAACTTATAGCTTGTAGCTTTTCGATTTCATCGAGGGAGGCGAAAGTGAAACTTTTTTGTCTCCGATGATCAATCGCAATTGAGGCGACAATTTCATTTACACAGTGCATTCGAAAGCACCTGAGAATGTCAACGACACTTATGTTAAAGTCGCGTCAATCGAAATTATATTTTTCATAAAAGAAACTTATAGCTTGTAGCCTTCCGATTTCATCGAGGGAGGCGAAAGTGAAACTTTTTTGTCTCCGATGATCAATCGCAATTGAGGCGACAATTTCATTTACACAGTGCATTCGAAAGCACCTGAGAATGTCAACGACACTTATGTTAAAGTCGCGTCAATCGGAATTATATTTTTCATAAAATAAACTTATAGCTTGTAGCCTTCCGATTTCATCGAGGGAGGCGAAAGTGGAATTTTTATTCTAAGATAATTAATCGGAATTGAGGCGACAATTCCATTTACACAGTAAATTCAAAAGCACCTGAGAATGACAACGACACGTATGTTAAAGTTGCGTCAATCGAAATAATATTTTTCATTAAAAAAAATAATGACTTGTAGCCTTCCGATTCGATCGAGGGAGCCGAAAGTGAAACTTTTTTGTCTCCGATGATCAATCGCAATTGAGGCGACAATTTCATTTACACAGTGCATTCGAAAGCACCTGAGAATGTCAACGACACTTATGTTAAAGTCGCGTCAATCGAAATAATATTTTTCATTAAAAAAAATAATGACTTGTAGCCTTCCGATTCGATCGAGGGAGCCGAAAGTGAAACTTTTTTGTCTCCGATGATCAATCGCAATTGAGGCGACAATTCCATTTACACAGTGCATTCGAAAGCACCTGAGAATGTCAACGACACGTATGTTAATGTCGGAATAATATTTTTCATTTAAGAAAATAATGGCTTGTAACCTTCCGATTCGATCGAAGGAGCCGAAAGTGAAACTTTTTTGTCTCCAATGATCAATCGCAATTGAGGCGACAATTTCATTTACACAGTAAATTCAAAAGCACCTGAGGATAACAGCAACACGTATGTTAAAGACGCGTCAATCGGAATTATATTTTTCATAAAATAAACTTATAGCTTGTAGCCTTCCGATTTCATCGAGGGAGGCGAAAGTGGAATTTTTATTCTAAGATAATTAATCGGAATTGAGGCGACAATTCCATTTACACAGTAAATTCAAAAGCACCTGAGAATGACAACGACACGTATGTTAAAGTCGCGTCAGTCGGAATTATATTTTTCATAAAATAAACTTATAGCTTGTAGCCTTCCGATTTCATCGAGGGAGGCGAAAGTGAAACTTTTTTGTCTCCGATGATCAATCGCAATTGAGGCGACAATTTCATTTACACAGTGCATTCGAAAGCACCTGAGAATGTCAACGACACTTATGTTAAAGTCGCGTCAATCGGAATTATATTTTACATAAAATAAACTTATAGCTTGTAGCCTTCCGATTTCATCGAGGGAGGCGAAAGTGGAATTTTTATTCTAAGATAATTAATCGGAATTGAGGCGACAATTCCATTTACACAGTAAATTCAAAAGCACCTGAGAATGACAACGACACTTATGTTAAAGTCGCGTCAATCGGAATTATATTTTTCATAAAATAAACTTATAGCTTGTAGCTTTTCGATTTCATCGAGGGAGGCGAAAGTGAAACTTTTTTGTCACCAATGATCAATCGGAATTGAGGCGACAATTCCATTTACATAGTAAATTCAAAAGCACTTGAGAATGTCAACGACACGTATGTTGAAGTCGGAATAATATTTTTCATTAAAAAAAATAATGGCTTGTAACCTTCCGATTCGATCGAGGGAGCCGAAAGTGAAACTTTTTTGTCTCCGATGATCAATCGCAATTGAGGCGACAATTTCATTTACACAGTGCATTCGAAAGCACCTGAGAATGTCAACGACACTTATGTTAAAGTCGCGTCAATCGGAATTATATTTTTCATAAAATAAACTTATAGCTTGTAGCCTTCCGATTTCATCGAGGGAGGCGAAAGTGAAACTTTTTTGTCTCCGATGATCAATCGCAATTGAGGCGACAATTTCATTTACACAGTGCATTCGAAAGCACCTGAGAATGTCAACGACACTTATGTTAAAGTCGCGTCAATCGGAATTATATTTTTCATAAAATAAACTTATAGCTTGTAGCCTTCCGATTTCATCGAGGGAGGCGAAAGTGAAACTTTTTTGTCTCCGATGAACAATCGCAATTGAGGCGACAATTTCATTTACACAGTGCATTCGAAAGCACCTGAGAATGTCAACGACACTTATGTTAAAGTCGCGTCAATCGGAATTATATTTTTCATAAAATAAACTTATAGCTTGTAGCCTTCCGATTTCATCGAGGGAGGCGAAAGTGAAACTTTTTTGTCTCCGATGATCAATCGCAATTGAGGCGACAATTTCATTTACACAGTGCATTCGAAAGCACCTGAGAATGTCAACGACACTTATGTTAAAGTCGCGTCAATCGGAATTATATTTTTCATAAAATAAACTTATAGCTTGTAGCTTTCCGATTTCATCGAGGGAGGCGAAAGTAAAACTTTTTTGTCTCCGATGATCAATCGCAATTGAGGCGACAATTTCATTTACACAGTGCATTCGAAAGCACCTGAGAATGTCAACGACACTTATGTTAAAGTCGCGTCAATCGGAATTATATTTTTCATAAAATAAACTTGTAGCTTGTAGCCTTCCGAGTTCATCGAGGGAGGCGAAAGTGGAATTTTTATTCAAAGATAATTAATCGGAATTGAGGCGACAATTCCATTTACACAGTAAATTCAAAAGCACCTGAGAATGTCAACGACACGTATGTTAAAGTCGCGTCAATCGGAATTATATTTTTCATAAAATAAACTTATAGCTTGTAGCCTTCCGATTTCATCGAGGGAGGCGAAAGTGAAACTTTTTTGTCTCCGATGATCAATCGCAATTGAGGCGACAATTTCATTTACACAGTGCATTCGAAAGCACCTGAGAATGTCAACGACACTTATGTTAAAGTCGCGTCAACCAGAATTATATTTTTCATAAAATAAACTTATAGCTTGTAGCCTTCCGATTTCATCGAGGGAGGCGAAAGTGAAACTTTTTTGTCTCCGATGATCAATCGCAATTGAGGCGACAATTTCATTTACACAGTGCATTCGAAAGCACCTGAGAATGTCAACGACACGTATGTTAAAGTCGCGTCAATCGGAATTATATTTTTCATAAAATAAACTTATAGCTTGTAGCCTTCCGATTTCATCGAGGGAGGCGAAAGTGAAACTTTTTTGTCTCCGATGATCAATCGCAATTGAGGCGACAATTTCATTTACACAGTGCATTCGAAAGCACCTGAGAATGTCAACGACACTTATGTTAAAGTCGCGTCAACCAGAATTATATTTTTCATAAAATAAACTTATAGCTTGTAGCCTTCCGATTTCATCGAGGGAGGCGAAAGTGAAACTTTTTTGTCTCCGATGATCAATCGCAATTGAGGCGACAATTTCATTTACACAGTGCATTCGAAAGCACCTGAGAATGTCAACGACACTTATGTTAAAGTCGCGTCAATCGAAATAATATTTTTCATTAAAAAAAAAAATGACTTGTAGTCTTCCGATTCGATCGAGGGAGCCGAAAGTGAAACTTTTTTGTCTCCGACGATCAATCGCAATTGAGGCGACAATTTCATTTACACAGTGCATTCGAAAGCACCTGAGAATGTCAACGACACTTATGTTAAAGTCGCGTCAATCGGAATTATATTTTTCATAAAATAAACTTGTAGCTTGTAGCCTTCCGATTTCATCGAGGGAGGCGAAAGTGAAACTTTTTTGTCTCCGATGATCAATCGCAATTGAGGCGACAATTTCATTTACACAGTGCATTCGAAAGCACCTGAGAATGTCAACGACACTTATGTTAAAGTCGCGTCAGTCGAAATAATATTTTTCATTAAAAAAAATAATGACTTGTAGCCTTCCGATTCGATCGAGGGAGCCGAAAGTGAAACTTTTTTGTCTCCGATGATCAATCGCAATTGAGGCGACAATTCCATTTACACAGTGCATTCGAAAGCACCTGAGAATGTCAACGACACTTATGTTAAAGTCGCGTCAATCGGAATTATATTTTTCATAAAATAAACTTATAGCTTGTAGCCTTCCGATTTCATCGAGGGAGGCGAAAGTGAAACTTTTTTGTCTCCGATGATCAATCGCAATTGAGGCGACAATTTCATTTACACAGTGCATTCGAAAGCACCTGAGAATGTCAACGACACTTATGTTAAAGTCGCGTCAGTCGAAATAATATTTTTCATAAAATAAACTTATAGCTTGTAGCCTTCCGATTTCATCGAGGGAGGCGAAAGTGAAACTTTTTTGTCTCCGATGATCAATCGCAATTGAGGCGACAATTTCATTTACACAGTGCATTCGAAAGCACCTGAGAATGTCAACGACACTTATGTTAAAGTCGCGTCAATCGGAATTATATTTTTCATAAAATAAACTTATAGCTTGTAGCCTTCCGATTTCATCGAGGGAGGCGAAAGTGAAACTTTTTTGTCTCCGATGATCAATCGCAATTGAGGCGACAATTTCATTTACACAGTGCATTCGAAAGCACCTGAGAATGTCAACGACACTTATGTTAAAGTCGCGTCAATCGGAATTATATTTTTCATAAAATAAACTTATAGCTTGTAGCCTTCCGATTTCATCGAGGGAGGCGAAAGTGAAACTTTTTTGTCTCCGATGATCAATCGCAATTGAGGCGACAATTTCATTTACACAGTGCATTCGAAAGCACCTGAGAATGTCAACGACACTTATGTTAAAGTCGCGTCAATCGAAATTATATTTTTCATAAAATAAACTTATAGCTTGTAGCCTTCCGATTTCATCGAGGGAGGCGAAAGTGAAACTTTTTTGTCTCCGATGATCAATCGCAATTGAGGCGACAATTTCATTTACACAGTGCATTCGAAAGCACCTGAGAATGTCAACGACACTTATGGTAAAGTCGCGTCAATCGAAATTATATTTTTCATAAAATAAACTTATAGCTTGTAGCCTTCCGATTTCATCGAGGGAGGCGAAAGTGAAACTTTTTTGTCTCCGATGATCAATCGCAATTGAGGCGACAATTTCATTTACACAGTGCATTCGAAAGCACCTGAGAATGTCAACGACACTTATGTTAAAGTCGCGTCAATCGGGATTATATTTTTCATAAAATAAACTTATAGCTTGTAGCCTTCCGATTTCATCGAGGGAGGCGAAAGTGGAATTTTTATTCTAAGATAATTAATCGGAATTGAGGCGACAATTCCATTTACACAGTAAATTCAAAAGCACCTGAGAATGACAACGACACGTATGTTAAAGTTGCGTCAATCGAAATAATATTTTTCATTAAAAAAAATAATGACTTGTAGCCTTCCGATTTCATCGAGGGAGGCGAAAGTGAAACTTTTTTGTCTCCGATGATCAATCGCAATTGAGGCGACAATTTCATTTACACAGTGCATTCGAAAGCACCTGAGAATGTCAACGACACTTATGTTAAAGTCGCGTCAACCAGAATTATATTTTTCATAAAATAAACTTATAGCTTGTAGCCTTCCGATTTCATCGAGGGAGGCGAAAGTGAAACTTTTTTGTCTCCGATGATCAATCGCAATTGAGGCGACAATTTCATTTACACAGTGCATTCGAAAGCACCTGAGAATGTCAACGACACGTATGTTAAAGTCGCGTCAATCGGAATTATATTTTTCATAAAATAAACTTATAGCTTGTAGCCTTCCGATTTCATCGAGGGAGGCGAAAGTGAAACTTTTTTGTCTCCGATGATCAATCGCAATTGAGGCGACAATTTCATTTACACAGTGCATTCGAAAGCACCTGAGAATGTCAACGACACTTATGTTAAAGTCGCGTCAACCAGAATTATATTTTTCATAAAATAAACTTATAGCTTGTAGCCTTCCGATTTCATCGAGGGAGGCGAAAGTGAAACTTTTTTGTCTCCGATGATCAATCGCAATTGAGGCGACAATTTCATTTACACAGTGCATTCGAAAGCACCTGAGAATGTCAACGACACTTATGTTAAAGTCGCGTCAATCGAAATAATATTTTTCATTAAAAAAAAAAATGACTTGTAGTCTTCCGATTCGATCGAGGGAGCCGAAAGTGAAACTTTTTTGTCTCCGACGATCAATCGCAATTGAGGCGACAATTTCATTTACACAGTGCATTCGAAAGCACCTGAGAATGTCAACGACACTTATGTTAAAGTCGCGTCAATCGGAATTATATTTTTCATAAAATGAACTTGTAGCTTGTAGCCTTCCGATTTCATCGAGGGAGGCGAAAGTGAAACTTTTTTGTCTCCGATGATCAATCGCAATTGAGGCGACAATTTCATTTACACAGTGCATTCGAAAGCACCTGAGAATGTCAACGACACTTATGTTAAAGTCGCGTCAGTCGAAATAATATTTTTCATTAAAAAAAATAATGACTTGTAGCCTTCCGATTCGATCGAGGGAGCCGAAAGTGAAACTTTTTTGTCTCCGATGATCAATCGCAATTGAGGCGACAATTCCATTTACACAGTGCATTCGAAAGCACCTGAGAATGTCAACGACACTTATGTTAAAGTCGCGTCAATCGGAATTATATTTTTCATAAAATAAACTTATAGCTTGTAGCCTTCCGATTTCATCGAGGGAGGCGAAAGTGAAACTTTTTTGTCTCCGATGATCAATCGCAATTGAGGCGACAATTTCATTTACACAGTGCATTCGAAAGCACCTGAGAATGTCAACGACACTTATGTTAAAGTCGCGTCAGTCGAAATAATATTTTTCATAAAATAAACTTATAGCTTGTAGCCTTCCGATTTCATCGAGGGAGGCGAAAGTGAAACTTTTTTGTCTCCGATGATCAATCGCAATTGAGGCGACAATTTCATTTACACAGTGCATTCGAAAGCACCTGAGAATGTCAACGACACTTATGTTAAAGTCGCGTCAATCGGAATTATATTTTTCATAAAATAAACTTATAGCTTGTAGCCTTCCGATTTCATCGAGGGAGGCGAAAGTGAAACTTTTTTGTCTCCGATGATCAATCGCAATTGAGGCGACAATTTCATTTACACAGTGCATTCGAAAGCACCTGAGAATGTCAACGACACTTATGTTAAAGTCGCGTCAATCGGAATTATATTTTTCATAAAATAAACTTATAGCTTGTAGCCTTCCGATTTCATCGAGGGAGGCGAAAGTGAAACTTTTTTGTCTCCGATGATCAATCGCAATTGAGGCGACAATTTCATTTACACAGTGCATTCGAAAGCACCTGAGAATGTCAACGACACTTATGTTAAAGTCGCGTCAATCGAAATTATATTTTTCATAAAATAAACTTATAGCTTGTAGCCTTCCGATTTCATCGAGGGAGGCGAAAGTGAAACTTTTTTGTCTCCGATGATCAATCGCAATTGAGGCGACAATTTCATTTACACAGTGCATTCGAAAGCACCTGAGAATGTCAACGACACTTATGTTAAAGTCGCGTCAATCGAAATTATATTTTTCATAAAATAAACTTATAGCTTGTAGCCTTCCGATTTCATCGAGGGAGGCGAAAGTGAAACTTTTTTGTCTCCGATGATCAATCGCAATTGAGGCGACAATTTCATTTACACAGTGCATTCGAAAGCACCTGAGAATGTCAACGACACTTATGTTAAAGTCGCGTCAATCGGGATTATATTTTTCATAAAATAAACTTATAGCTTGTAGCCTTCCGATTTCATCGAGGGAGGCGAAAGTGGAATTTTTATTCTAAGATAATTAATCGGAATTGAGGCGACAATTCCATTTACACAGTAAATTCAAAAGCACCTGAGAATGACAACGACACGTATGTTAAAGTTGCGTCAATCGAAATAATATTTTTCATTAAAAAAAATAATGACTTGTAGCCTTCCGATTTCATCGAGGGAGGCGAAAGTGAAACTTTTTTGTCTCCGATGATCAATCGCAATTGAGGCGACAATTTCATTTACACAGTGCATTCGAAAGCACCTGAGAATGTCGACGACACTTATGTTAAAGTCGCGTCAATCGGAATTATATTTTTCATAAAATAAACTTATAGCTTGTAGCCTTCCGATTTCATCGAGGGAGGCGAAAGTGAAACTTTTTTGTCTCCGATGATCAATCGCAATTGAGGCGACAATTTCATTTACACAGTGCATTCGAAAGCACCTGAGAATGTCAACGACACTTATGTTAAAGTCGCGTCAATCGGAATTATATTTTTCATAAAATAAACTTATAGCTTGTAGCCTTCCGATTCGATCGAGGGAGCCGAAAGTGAAACTTTGTTGTCTCCAATGATCAATCGCAATTGAGGCGACAATTTCATTTCCACAGTAAATTCAAAAGCACCTGAGGATAACAGCAACACGTATGTTAAAGTTGCGTCAATCGGAATTATATTTTTCATAAAATAAACTTATAGCTTGTAGCCTTCCGATTTCATCGAGGGAGGCGAAAGTGGAATTTTTATTCTAAGATAATTAATCGGAATTGAGGCGACAATTCCATTTACACAGTAAATTCAAAAGCACCTGAGAATGACAACGACACGTATGATAAAGTTGCGTCAATCGAAATAATATTTTTCATTAAAAAAAATAATGACTCGTAGCCTTCCGATTCGATCGAGGGAGCCGAAAGTGAAACTTTTTTGTCTCCGATGATCAATCGCAATTGAGGCGACAATTTCATTTACACAGTGCATTCGAAAGCACCTGAGAATGTCAACGACACTTATGTTAAAGTCGCGTCAATCGGAATTATATTTTTCACAAAATAAACTTATAGCTTGTAGCCTTCCGATTTCATCGAGGGAGGCGAAAGTGAAACTTTTTTGTCTCCGATGATCAATCGCAATTGAGGCGACAATTTCATTTACACAGTGCATTCGAAAGCACCTGAGAATGTCAACGACACTTATGTTAAAGTCGCGTCAATCGAAATAATATTTTTCATTAAAAAAAATAATGACTTGTAGCCTTCCGATTCGATCGAGGGAGCCGAAAGTGAAACTTTTTTGTCTCCGATGATCAATCGCAATTGAGGCGACAATTCCATTTACACAGTGCATTCGAAAGCACCTGAGAATGTCAACGACACTTATGTTAAAGTCGCGTCAATCGGAATTATATTTTTCATAAAATAAACTTATAGCTTGTAGCCTTCCGATTTCATCGAGGGAGGCGAAAGTGAAACTTTTTTGTCTCCGATGATCAATCGCAATTGAGGCGACAATTTCATTTACACAGTGCATTCGAAAGCACCTGAGAATGTCAACGACACTTATGTTAAAGTCGCGTCAATCGGAATTATATTTTTCATAAAATAAACTTATAGCTTGTAGCCTTCCGATTTCATCGAGGGAGGCGAAAATGAAACTTTTTTGTCTCCGATGATCAATCGCAATTGAGGCGACAATTTTATTTACACAGTGCATTCGAAAGCACCTGAGAATGTCAACGACACTTATGTTAAAGTCGCGTCAATCGAAATTATATTTTTCATAAAATAAACTTATAGCTTGTAGCCTTCCGATTTCATCGAGGGAGGCGAAAGTGAAACTTTTTTGTCTCCGATGATCAATCGCAATTGAGGCGACAATTTCATTTACACAGTGCATTCGAAAGCACCTGAGAATGTCAACGACACTTATGTTAAAGTCGCGTCAATCGGAATTATATTTTTCATAAAATAAACTTATAGCTTGTAGCCTTCCGATTTCATCGAGGGAGGCGAAAGTGGAATTTTTATTCTAAGATAATTAATCGGAATTGAGGCGACAATTCCATTTACACAGTAAATTCAAAAGCACCTGAGAATGACAACGACACGTATGTTAAAGTTGCGTCAATCGAAATAATATTTTTCATTAAAAAAAATAATGACTTGTAGCCTTCCGATTCGATCGAGGGAGCCGAAAGTGAAACTTTTTTGTCTCCGATGATCAACCGCAATTGAGGCGACAATTTCATTTACACAGTGCATTCGAAAGCACCTGAGAATGTCAACGACACTTATGTTAAAGTCGCGTCAATCAGAATGATATTTTTCATAAAATAAACTTATAGCTTGTAGCCTTCCGATTCGATCGAGGAAGGCGAAAGTGGAATTTTTTTGTCACCAATGATCAATCGCAATTGAGGCGACAATTTCATTTGCACGGTGAATTCGAAAGCATCTGAGAATGACAACGACACGTATGTTAAAGTCGCGTCAATCGAAATAATATTTTTCATAAAAAAAACTAATGGCTTGTAGCCTTCCGATTCGATCGCGGTAGGCGACTGTGAAACTTTTTTGTCTCCGATGATCAATCGCAATTGAGGCGACAATTTCATTTACACGGTGCATTCGAAAGCACCTGAGAATGTCAACGACACTTATGTTAAAGTCGCGTCAATCGGAATTATATTTTTCATAAAATAAACTTATAGCTTGTAGCCTTCCGATTTCATCGAGGGAGGCGAAAGTGAAACTTTTTTGTCTCCGATGATCAATCGCAATTGAGGCGACAATTTCATTTACACAGTGCATTCGAAAGCACCTGAGGATAACAGCAACACGTATGTTCAAGTCGCGTCAATCGAAATAATATTTTTCATAAAAAAACTAATGGCTTGTAGCCTTCCGATTTCATCGAGGGAGGCGAAAGTGGAATTTTTATTCTAAGATAATTAATCGGAATTGAGGCGACAATTCCATTTACACAGTAAATTCAAAAGCACCTGAGAATGACAACGACACGTATGTTAAAGTCGCGTCAATCGGAATTATATTTTTCATAAAATAAACTTACAGCTTGTAGCCTTCCGATTTCATCGAGGGAGGCGAAAGTGGAATTTTTATTCTAAGATAATTAATCGGAATTGAGGCGACAATTCCATTTACACAGTAAATTCAAAAGCACCTGAGAATGTCAACGACACGTATGTTAAAGTCGGAATAATATTTTTCATTTAAAAAAATAATGGCTTGTAACTTTCCGATTCGATCGAGGGAGCCGAAAGTGAAACTTTTTTGTCTCCAATGATCAATCGCAATTGAGGCGACAATTTCATTTACACAGTAAATTCAAAAGCACCTGAGGATAACAGCAACACGTATGTTAAAGACGCGTCAATCGGAATTATATTTTTCATAAAATAAACTTATAGCTTGTAGCCTTCCGATTTCATCGAGGGAGGCGAAAGTGGAATTTTTATTCTAAGATAATTAATCGGAATTGAGGCGACAATTCCATTTACACAGTAAATTCAAAAGCACCTGAGAATGTCAACGACACGTATGTTAAAGTCGGAATAATATTTTTCATTTAAAAAAATAATGGCTTGTAACTTTCCGATTCGATCGAGGGAGCCGAAAGTGAAACTTTTTTGTCTCCAATGATCAATCGCAATTGAGGCGACAATTTCATTTACACAGTAAATTCAAAAGCACCTGAGGATAACAGCAACACGTATGTTAAAGACGCGTCAATCGGAATTATATTTTTCATAAAATAAACTTGTAGCTTGTAGCCTTCCGAGTTCATCGAGGGAGGCGAAAGTGAAACTTTTTTGTCTCCGATGATCAATCGCAATTGAGGCGACAATTTCATTTACACAGTGCATTCGAAAGCACCTGAGAATGTCAACGACACTTATGTTGAAGTCGCGTCAGTCGGAATTATATTTTTCATAAAATAAACTTGTAGCTTGTAGCCTTCCGAGTTCATCGAGGGAGGCGAAAGTGGAATTTTTATTCTAAGATAATTAATCGGAATTGAGGCGACAATTCCATTTACACAGTAAATTCAAAAGCACCTGAGAATGACAACGACACGTATGTTAAAGTCGCGTCAATCGGAATTATATTTTTCACAAAATAAACTTATAGCTTGTAGCCTTCCGATTTCATCGAGGGAGGCGAAAGTGAAACTTTTTTGTCTCCGATGATCAATCGCAATTGAGGCGACAATTTCATTTACACAGTGCATTCGAAAGCACCTGAGAATGTCAACGACACTTATGTTAAAGTCGCGTCAATCGGAATTATATTTTTCATAAAATAAACTTATAGCTTGTAGCCTTCCGATTTCATCGAGGGAGGCGAAAATGAAACTTTTTTGTCTCCGATGATCAATCGCAATTGAGGCGACAATTTCATTTACACAGTGCATTCGAAAGCACCTGAGAATGTCAACGACACTTATGTTAAAGTCGCGTCAATCGGAATTATATTTTTCATAAAATAAACTTATAGCTTGTAGCCTTCCGATTTCATCGAGGTAGGCGAAAGTGAAACTTTTTTGTCTCCGATGATCAATCGCAATTGAGGCGACAATTTCATTTACACAGTGCATTCGAAAGCACCTGAGAATGTCAACGACACTTATGTTAAAGTCGCGTCAATCGGAATTATATTTTTCATAAAATAAACTTATAGCTTGTAGCCTTCCGATTTCATCGAGGGAGGCGAAAGTGAAACTTTTTTGTCTCCGATGATCAATCGCAATTAAGGCGACAATTTCATTTACACAGTAAATTCAAAAGCACCTGAGAATGACAACGACACGTATGTTAAAGTTGCGTCAATCGAAATAATATTTTTCATTAAAAAAAATAATGACTCGTAGCCTTCCGATTCGATCGAGGGAGCCGAAAGTGAAACTTTTTTGTCTCCGATGATTAATCGCAATTGAGGCGAAAATTTCATTTACACAGTGCATTCGAAAGCACCTGAGAATGTCAACGACACTTATGTTAAAGTCGCGTCAATCGGAATTATATTTTTCATAAAATAAACTTGTAGCTTGTAGCCTTCCGAGTTCATCGAGGGAGGCGAAAGTGGAATTTTTATTCTAAGATAATTAATCGGAATTGAGGCAACAATTCCATTTACACAGTAAATTCAAAAGCACCTGAGAATGACAACGACACGTATGTTAAAGTCGCGTCAATCGGAATTATATTTTTCATAAAATAAACTTATAGCTTGTAGCCTTCCGATTTCATCGAGGGAGGCGAAAGTGAAACTTTTTTGTCTCCGATGATCAATCGCAATTGAGGCGACAATTTCATTTACACAGTGCATTCGAAAGCACCTGAGAATGTCAACGACACTTATGTTAAAGTCGCGTCAATCGGAATTATATTTTCCATAAAATAAACTTATAGCTTGTAGCCTTCCGATTTCATCGAGGGAGGCGAAAGTAAAACTTTTTTGTCTCCGATGATCAATCGCAATTGAGGCGACAATTTCATTTACACAGTGCATTCGAAAGCACCTGAGAATGTCAACGACACTTATGTTAAAGTCGCGTCAATCGGAATTATATTTTTCATAAAATAAACTTGTAGCTTGTAGCCTTCCGAGTTCATCGAGGGAGGCGAAAGTGGAATTTTTATTCTAAGATAATTAATCGGAATTGAGGCGACAATTCCATTTACACAGTAAATTCAAAAGCACCTGAGAATGTCAACGACACGTATGTTAAAGTCGGAATAATATTTTTCATTAAAAAAAATAATGGCTTGTAACCTTCCGATTCGATCGAGGGAGCCGAAAGTGAAACTTTTTTGTCTCCAATGATCAATCGCAATTGAGGCGACAATTTCATTTACACAGTAAATTCAAAAGCACCTGAGGATAACAGCAACACGTATGTTAAAGTCGCGTCAATCGGAATTATATTTTTCATAAAATAAACTTATAGCTTGTAGCCTTCCGATTTCATCGAGGGAGGCGAAAGTGGAATTTTTATTCTAAGATAATTAATCGGAATTGAGGCGACAATTCCATTTACACAGTAAATTCAAAAGCACCTGAGAATGACAACGACACGTATGTTAAAGTCGCGTCAATCGGAATTATATTTTTCATAAAATAAACTTACAGCTTGTAGCCTTCCGATTTCATCGAGGGAGGCGAAAGTGAAACTTTTTTGTCTCCGATGATCAATCGCAATTGAGGCGACAATTTCATTTACACAGTGCATTCGAAAGCACCTGAGAATGTCAACGACACTTATGTTAAAGTCGCGTCAATCGAAATAATATTTTTCATTAAAAAAAATAATGACTTGTAGCCTTCCGATTCGATCGAGGGAGCCGAAAGTGAAACTTTTTTGTTTCCGATGATCAATCGCAATTGAGGCGACAATTCCATTTACACAGTGCATTCGAAAGCACCTGAGAATGTCAACGACACTTATGTTAAAGTCGCGTCAATCGGAATTATATTTTTCATAAAATAAACTTATAGCTTGTAGCCTTCCGATTTCATCGAGGGAGGCGAAAGTGAAACTTTTTTGTCTCCGATGATCAATCGCAATTGAGGCGACAATTTCATTTACACAGTGCATTCGAAAGCACCTGAGAATGTCAACGACACTTATGTTAAAGTCGCGTCAATCGGAATTATATTTTTCATAAAATAAACTTATAGCTTGTAGCCTTCCGATTCGATCGAGGAAGGCGAAAGTGGAATTTTTTTGTCACCAATGATCAATCGCAATTGAGGCGACAATTTCATTTGCACGGTGAATTCAAAAGCATCTGAGAATGACAACGACACGTATGTTAAAGTCGCGTCAATCGAAATAATATTTTTCATAAAAAAAACTAATGGCTTGTAGCCTTCCGATTCGATCGCGGTAGGCGACTGTGAAACTTTTTTGTCTCCGATGATCAATCGCAATTGAGGCGACAATTTCATTTACACAGTGCATTCGAAAGCACCTGAGAATGTCAACGACACTTATGTTAAAGTCGCGTCAATCGGAATTATATTTTTCATAAAATAAACTTATAGCTTGTAGCTTTTCGATTTCATCGAGGGAGGCGAAAGTGAAACTTTTTTGTCTCCGATGATCAATCGCAATTGAGGCGACAATTTCATTTACACAGTGCATTCGAAAGCACCTGAGAATGTCAACGACACTTATGTTAAAGTCGCGTCAATCGAAATTATATTTTTCATAAAATAAACTTATAGCTTGTAGCCTTCCGATTTCATCGAGGGAGGCGAAAGTGAAACTTTTTTGTCTCCGATGATCAATCGCAATTAAGGCGACAATTTCATTTACACAGTGCATTCGAAAGCACCTGAGAATGTCAACGACACTTATGTTAAAGTCGCGTCAATCGGAATTATATTTTTCATAAAATAAACTTATAGCTTGTAGCCTTCCGATTTCATCGAGGGAGGCGAAAGTGGAATTTTTATTCTAAGAGAATTAATCGGAATTGAGGCGACAATTTCATTTACACAGTAAATTCAAAAGCACCTGAGAATGACAACGACACGTATGTTAAAGTTGAGTCAATCGAAATAATATTTTTCATTAAAAAAAATAATGACTTGTAGCCTTCCGATTCGATCGAGGGAGCCGAAAGTGAAACTTTTTTGTCTCCGATGATCAACCGCAATTGAGGCGACAATTTCATTTACACAGTGCATTCGAAAGCACCTGAGAATGTCAACGACACTTATGTTAAAGTCGCGTCAATCGGAATTATATTTTTCATAAAATAAACTTATAGCTTGTAGCCTTCCGATTCGATCGAGGAAGGCGAAAGTGGAATTTTTTTGTCACCAATGATCAATCGCAATTGAGGCGACAATTTCATTTGCACGGTGAATTCAAAAGCATCTGAGAATGACAACGACACGTATGTTAAAGTCGCGTCAATCGAAATAATATTTTTCATAAAAAAAACTAATGGCTTGTAGCCTTCCGATTCGATCGCGGTAGGCGACTGTGAAACTTTTTTGTCTCCGATGATCAATCGCAATTGAGGCGACAATTTCATTTACACGGTGCATTCGAAAGCACCTGAGAATGTCAACGACACTTATGTTAAAGTCGCGTCAATCGGAATTATATTTTTCATAAAATAAACTTATAGCTTGTAGCCTTCCGATTTCATCGAGGGAGGCGAAAGTGAAACTTTTTTGTCTCCGATGATCAATCGCAATTGAGGCGACAATTTCATTTACACAGTGCATTCGAAAGCACCTGAGGATAACAGCAACACGTATGTTCAAGTCGCGTCAATCGAAATAATATTTTTCATAAAAAAACTAATGGCTTGTAGCCTTTTGGATCGATCGAGGGAGGCGGACGTAACATTTTTTTGTCTCCGATAATCAATCGCAATTGAGGCGACAATTTCATTCACCCAGTGCATTTAAAAGCACGTTATAATTACTATGAAACATATGAAAAAGTTGCGTCGATCAAAATAGTATTACTTTAAAAAAAAAAGTATTGCTTCTAGCCCACCGATCCGAACGAGGAAACCGAAAGTTTCATTTTTTTCTCTGAGCTCATTAATTGCAATCGAAGCGACAATCGTATTTGCACAGTGCAGTCGAAAGGATCTTAGAATGATCAAGACATGTATCTTAAAGTCGCTTCAATTAAGATAACATTTCTTAGAAAACAGCTTGGTTATCCGCAATCGACTGTGCCGAGTTTACGCCGCAGATTTGAATTATTTTCAAAAAAAAAAGGAGATGAAATCGGCGTTTTCGCTAAGACTATAGGAACAGGCTGAACCATTGAATATCGGAGAACGCAAGGTCGCAGTCGATTTCATCGCTTTGAAATCCATCCAAAAATGATTTTACAGCTTGGCTATCCGCAATCGACTGTGCCGGGTTTACGCCGCAGATTTCAAATATTTTCAAAAAGAAAAGAGATGAAATCGGCGTTTTCGCTCAGAATATCGAAACGGGCTAAACCATTGAATATCGGAGAACAGAAGGTCGCAGTCGATTTCATCGCTTCAAAACCCATCCAAAAATGATTTTACATCTTGGCTATCCGCGGTCGACTGTGTCGAGCTTACGACGCAGATTTAAATTATTTTCAATAAAAAAGAGATGAAATCGGCGTTTTCGCTCAGACTATCGGAACGGGCTGAACAATTGAATATCGGAGAACGCAAGGTCGCAGTCGATTTCATCGCTTCAAAATCCATCCAAAAAAGATTTTACAGCTTGGCTATCCGCGAACGATCGACTGTGCCAAGTTTACGACGCCGGTCTTCCGGGCATACCGCGTCAATGGCTAAGATGCTCCAATTCAAAACAATGATTCTGTCTCAAACGCTCATGATTTTTTCTCCACGTTTGAATTGAATCGAGGCGACTTTCTCATTTACACAGTAAATTCAAAAGCACCTGAGAATAAAAACGACACGTATGTTAGAGTCGCGTCAATCGGAATAATATTTGTCATAAAATAAACTTATAGCTTGTAGCCTTCCGATTTCATCGAGGGAGGCGAAAGTGGAATTTTTATTCTAAGATAATCAATCGTAATTGAGGCGACAATTTCATTTACACAGTGCATTCGAAAGCACCTGAGAATGTCAACGACACTTATGTTAAAGTCGCGTCAATCGGAATTATATTTTTCATAAAATAAACTTATAGCTTGTAGCCTTCCGATTTCATCGAGGGAGGCGAAAGTGAAACTTTTTTGTCTCCGATGATCAATCGCAATTGAGGCGACAATTTCATTTACACAGTGCATTCGAAAGCACCTGAGAATGTCAACGACACTTATGTTAAAGTCGCGTCAATCGGAATTATATTTTTCATAAAATAAACTCATAGCTTGTAGCCTTCCGATTCGATCGAGGGAGGCGAAAGTGAAACTTTTTTGTCTCCGATGATCAATCGCAATTGAGGCGACAATTTCATTTACACAGTGCATTCGAAAGCACCTGAGAATGTCAACGACACTTATGTTAAAGTCGCGTCAATCGAAATAATATTTTTCATTAAAAAAAATAATGACTTGTAGCCTTCCGATTCGATCGAGGGAGCCGAAAGTGAAACTTTTTTGTCTCCGATGATCAATCGCAATTGAGGCGACAATTTCATTTACACAGTGCATTCGAAAGCACCTGAGAATGTCAACGACACTTATGTTAAAGTCGCGTCAATCGGAATTATATTTTTCATAAAATACACTTGTAGCTTGTAGCCTTCCGAGTTCATCGAGGGAGGCGAAAGTGGAATTTTTATTCAAAGATAATTAATCGGAATTGAGGCGACAATTCCATTTCCACAGTAAATTCAAAAGCACCTGAGAATGTCAACGACACGTATGTTAAAGTTGCGTCAATCGGAATAATATTTTTCATTAAAAAAAATAATGGCTTGTAACCTTCCGATTCGATCGAGGGAGCCGAAAGTGAAACTTTTTTGTCTCCAATGATCAATCGCAATTGAGGCGACAATTTCATTTCCACAGTAAATTCAAAAGCACCTGAGGATAACAGCAACACGTATGTTAAAGTTGCGTCAATCGGAATTATATTTTTCATAAAATAAACTTATAGCTTGTAGCCTTCCGATTTCATCGAGGGAGGCGAAAGTGGAATTTTTATTCTAAGATAATTAATCGGAATTGAGGCGACAATTCCATTTACACAGTAAATTCAAAAGCACCTGAGAATGACAACGACACGTATGTTAAAGTTGCGTCAATCGAAATAATATTTTTCATTAAAAAAAATAATGACTTGTAGCCTTCCGATTCGATCGAGGGAGCCGAAACTGAAACTTTTTTGTCTCCGATGATCAATCGCAATTGAGGCGACAATTTCATTTACACAGTGCATTCGAAAGCACCTGAGAATGTCAACGACACTTATGTTAAAGTCGCGTCAATCGAAATTTTATTTTTCATAAAATAAACTTATAGCTTGTAGCCTTCCGATTTCATCGAGGGAGGCGAAAGTGAAACTTTTTTGTCTCCGATGATCAATCGCAATTGAGGCGACAATTTCATTTACACAGTGCATTCGAAAGCACCTGAGAATGTCAACGACACTTATGTTAAAGTCGCGTCAATCGGAATTATATTTTTCATAAAATAAACTTATAGCTTGTAGCCTTCCGATTTCATCGAGGGAGGCGAAAGTGGAATTTTTATTCTAAGATAATTAATCGGAATTGAGGCGACAATTCCATTTACACAGTAAATTCAAAAGCACCTGAGAATGACAACGACACGTATGTTAAAGTCGCGTCAATCGGAATTATATTTTTCATAAAATAAACTTATAGCTTGTAGCCTTCCGATTTCATCGAGGGAGGCGAAAGTGGAATTTTTATTCTAAGATAATCAATCGTAATTGAGGCGACAATTTCATTTACACAGTGCATTCGAAAGCACCTGAGAATGTCAACGACACTTATGTTAAAGTCGCGTCAATCGGAAATATATTTTTCATAAAATAAACTTATAGCTTGTAGCCTTCCGATTTCATCGAGGGAGGCGAAAGTGAAACTTTTTTGTCTCCGATGATCAATCGCAATTGAGGCGACAATTTCATTTACACAGTAAATTCAAAAGCACCTGAGAATGACAACGACACGTATGTTAAAGTTGCGTCAATCGAAATAATATTTTTCATTAAAAAAAATAATGACTCGTAGCCTTCCGATTCGATCGAGGGAGCCGAAAGTGAAACTTTTTTGTCTCCGATGATCAATCGCAATTGAGGCGACAATTTCATTTACGCAGTGCATTCGAAAGCACCTGAGAATGTCAACGACACTTATGTTAAAGTCGCGTCAATCGGAATTATATTTTTCATAAAATAAACTTATAGCTTGTAGCCTTCCGATTCGATCGAGGAAGGCGAAAGTGGAATTTTTTTGTCACCAATGATCAATCGCAATTGAGGCGACAATTTCATTTGCACGGTGAATTCAAAAGCATCTGAGAATGACAACGACACGTATGTTAAAGTCGCGTCAATCGAAATAATATTTTTCATAAAAAAAACTAATGGCTTGTAGCCTTCCGATTCGATCGCGGTAGGCGACTGTGAAACTTTTTTGTCTCCGATGATCAATCGCAATTGAGGCGACAATTTCATTTACACAGTGCATTCGAAAGCACCTGAGAATGTCAACGACACTTATGTTAAAGTCGCGTCAATCGGAATTATATTTTTCATAAAATAAACTTATAGCTTGTAGCCTTCCGATTCGATCGAGGAAGGCGAAAGTGGAATTTTTTTGTCACCAATGATCAATCGCAATTGAGGCGACAATTTCATTTACACAGTGCATTCGAAAGCACCTGAGAATGTCAACGACACTTATGTTAAAGTCGCGTCAATCGGAATTATATTTTTCATAAAATAAACTTATAGCTTGTAGCCTTCCGATTTCATCGAGGGAGGCGAAAGTGAAACTTTTTTGTCTCCGATGATCAATCGCAATTGAGGCGACAATTTCATTTACACAGTGCATTCGAAAGCACCTGAGAATGTCAACGACACTTATGTTAAAGTCGCGTCAATCGGAATTATATTTTTCATAAAATAAACTTATAGCTTGTAGCCTTCCGATTTCATCGAGGGAGGCGAAAGTGAAACTTTTTTGTCTCCGATGATCAATCGCAATTGAGGCGACAATTTCATTTACACAGTGCATTCGAAAGCACCTGAGAATGTCAACGACACTTATGTTCAAGTCGCGTCAACCGGAATTATATTTTTCATAAAATAAACTTATAGCTTGTAGCCTTCCGATTTCATCGAGGGAGGCGAAAGTGAAACTTTTTTGTCTCCGATGATCAATCGCAATTGAGGCGACAATTTCATTTACACAGTGCATTCGAAAGCACCTGAGAATGTCAACGACACTTATGTTAAAGTCGCGTCAATCGAAATAATATTTTTCATTAAAAAAAATAATGACTTGTAGCCTTCCGATTCGATCGAGGGAGCCGAAAGTGAAACTTTTTTGTCTCCGATGATCAATCGCAATTGAGGCGACAATTTCATTTACACAGTGCATTCGAAAGCACCTGAGAATGTCAACGACACTTATGTTAAAGTCGCGTCAATCGGAATTATATTTTTCATAAAATAAACTTGTAGCTTGTAGCCTTCCGAGTTCATCGAGGGAGGCGAAAGTGGAATTTTTATTCAAAGATAATTAATCGGAATTGAGGCGACAATTCCATTTCCACAGTAAATTCAAAAGCACCTGAGAATGTCAACGACACGTATGTTAAAGTTGCGTCAATCGGAATAATATTTTTCATTAAAAAAAATAATGGCTTGTAACCTTCCGATTCGATCGAGGGAGCCGAAAGTGAAACTTTTTTGTCTCCAATGATCAATCGCAATTGAGGCGACAATTTCATTTCCACAGTAAATTCAAAAGCACCTGAGGATAACAGCAACACGTATGTTAAAGTTGCGTCAATCAGAATTATATTTTTCATAAAATAAACTTATAGCTTGTAGCCTTCCGATTTCATCGAGGGAGGCGAAAGTGGAATTTTTATTCTAAGATAATTAATCGGAATTGAGGCGACAATTCCATTTACACAGTAAATTCAAAAGCACCTGAGAATGACAACGACACGTATGTTAAAGTTGCGTCAATCGAAATAATATTTTTCATTAAAAAAAATAATGACTTGTAGCCTTC
Source organism: Ischnus inquisitorius (assembly GCA_963924025.1). Lineage (NCBI taxonomy): Eukaryota > Metazoa > Arthropoda > Insecta > Hymenoptera > Ichneumonidae > Ischnus > Ischnus inquisitorius. Next base: position 20,419,893 of record OZ001244.1, read on the forward strand.
CGATTCGATCGAGGGAGCCGAAACTGAAACTTTTTTGTCTCCGATGATCAATCGCAATTGAGGCGACAATTTCATTTACACAGTGCATTCGAAAGCACCTGAGAATGTCAACGACACTTATGTTAAAGTCGCGTCAATCGGAATTATATTTTTCATAAAATAAACTTGTAGCTTGTAGCCTTCCGAGTTCATCGAGGGAGGCGAAAGTGGAATTTTTATTCTAAGATAATTAATCGGAATTGAGGCGACAATTCCATTTACACAGTAAATTCAAAAGCACCTGAGAATGACAACGACACGTATGTTAAAGTCGCGTCAATCGGAATTATATTTTTCATAAAATAAACTTATAGCTTGTAGCCTTCCGATTTCATCGAGGGAGGCGAAAGTGAAACTTCTTTGTCTCCGATGATCAATCGCAATTGAGGCGACAATTTCATTTACACAGTGCATTCGAAAGCACCTGAGAATGTCAACGACACTTATGTTAAAGTCGCGTCAACCGGAATTATATTTTTCATAAAATAAACTTATAGCTTGTAGCCTTCCGATTTCATCGAGGGAGGCGAAAGTGAAACTTTTTTGTCTCCGATGATCAATCGCAATTGAGGCGACAATTTCATTTACACAGTGCATTCGGAAGCACCTGAGAATGTCAACGACACTTATGTTAAAGTCGCGTCAATCGAAATAATATTTTTCATTAAAAAAAATAATGACTTGTAGCCTTCCGATTCGATCGAGGGAGCCGAAAGTGAAACTTTTTTGTCTCCGATGATCAATCGCAATTGAGGCGACAATTTCATTTACACAGTGCATTCGAAAGCACCTGAGAATGTCAACGACACTTATGTTAAAGTCGCGTCAGTCGAAATAATATTTTTCATTAAAAAAAATAATGACTTGTAGCCTTCCGATTCGATCGAGGGAGCCGAAAGTGAAACTTTTTTGTCTCCGATGATCAATCGCAATTGAGGCGACAATTCCATTTACACAGTGCATTCGAAAGCACCTGAGAATGTCAACGACACTTATGTTAAAGTCGCGTCAATCGGAATTATATTTTTCATAAAATAAACTTATAGCTTGTAGCCTTCCGATTTCATCGAGGGAGGCGAAAGTGAAACTTTTTTGTCTCCGATGATCAATGGCAATTGAGGCGACAATTTCATTTACACAGTGCATTCGAAAGCACCTGAGAATGTCAACGACACTTATGTTAAAGTCGCGTCAATCGGAATTATATTTTTCATAAAATAAACTTATAGCTTGTAGCCTTCCGATTTCATCGAGGGAGGCGAAAGTAAAACTTTTTTGTCTCCGATGATCAATCGCAATTGAGGCGACAATTTCATTTACACAGTGCATTCGAAAGCACCTGAGAATGTCAACGACACTTATGTTAAAGTCGCGTCAATCGGAATTATATTTTTCATAAAATAAACTTATAGCTTGTAGCCTTCCGATTTCATCGAGGGAGGCGAAAGTGAAACTTTTTTGTCTCCGATGATCAATCGCAATTGAGGCGACAATTTCATTTACACAGTGCATTCGAAAGCACCTGAGAATGTCAACGACACTTATGTTAAAGTCGCGTCAATCGGAATTATATTTTTCATAAAATAAACTTATAGCTTGTAGCCTTCCGATTTCATCGAGGGAGGCGAAAGTGAAACTTTTTTGTCTCCGATGATCAATCGCAATTGAGGCGACAATTTCATTTACACAGTGCATTCGAAAGCACCTGAGAATGTCAACGACACTTATGTTAAAGTCGCGTCAATCGGAATTATATTTTTCATAAAATAAACTTATAGCTTGTAGCCTTCCGATTTCATCGAGGGAGGCGAAAGTGAAACTTTTTTGTCTCCGATGATCAATCGCAATTGAGGCGACAATTTCATTTACACAGTGCATTCGAAAGCACCTGAGAATGTCAACGACACTTATGTTAAAGTCGCGTCAACCGGAATCATATTTTTCATAAAATAAACTTATAGCTTGTAGCCTTCCGATTTCATCGAGGGAGGCGAAAGTGAAACTTTTTTGTCTCCGATGATCAATCGCAATTGAGGCGACTATTTCACTTACACAGTGCATTCGAAAGCACCTGAGAATGTCAACGACACTTATGTTAAAGTCGCGTCAGTCGAAATAATATTTTTCATTAAAAAAAATAATGACTTGTAGCCTTCCGATTCGATCGAGGGAGCCGAAAGTGAAACTTTTTTGTCTCCGATGATCAATCGCAATTGAGGCGACAATTCCATTTACACAGTGCATTCGAAAGCACCTGAGAATGTCAACGACACTTATGTTAAAGTCGCGTCAATCGGAATTATATTTTTCATAAAATAAACTTATAGCTTGTAGCCTTCCGATTTCATCGAGGGAGGCGAAAGTGAAACTTTTTTGTCTCCGATGATCAATCGCAATTGAGGCGACAATTTCATTTACACAGTGCATTCGAAAGCACCTGAGAATGTCAACGACACTTATGTTAAAGTCGCGTCAATCGGAATTATATTTTTCATAAAATAAACTTATAGCTTGTAGCCTTCCGATTTCATCGAGGGAGGCGAAAGTGAAACTTTTTTGTCTCCGATGATCAATCGCAATTGAGGCGACAATTTCATTTACACAGTGCATTCGAAAGCACCTGAGAATGTCAACGACACTTATGTTAAAGTCGCGTCAATCGGAATTATATTTTTCATAAAATAAACATATAGCTTGTAGCCTTCCGATTTCATCGAGGGAGGCGAAAGTGAAACTTTTTTGTCTCCGATGATCAATCGCAATTGAGGCGACAATTTCATTTACACAGTGCATTCGAAAGCACCTGAGAATGTCAACGACACTTATGTTAAAGTCGCGTCAACCGGAATTATATTTTTCATAAAATAAACTTATAGCTTGTAGCCTTCCGATTTCATCGAGGGAGGCGAAAGTGAAACTTTTTTGTCTCCGATGATCAATCGCAATTGAGGCGACAATTTCATTTACACAGTGCATTCGAAAGCACCTGAGAATGTCAACGACACTTATGTTAAAGTCGCGTCAATCGAAATAATATTTTTCATTAAAAAAAATAATGACTTGTAGCCTTCCGATTCGATCGAGGGAGCCGAAAGTGAAACTTTTTTGTCTCCGATGATCAATCGCAATTGAGGCGACAATTTCATTTACACAGTGCATTCGAAAGCACCTGAGAATGTCAACGACACTTATGTTAAAGTCGCGTCAATCGGAATTATATTTTTCATAAAATAAACTTGTAGCTTGTAGCCTTCCGAGTTCATCGAGGGAGGCGAAAGTGGAATTTTTATTCAAAGATAATTAATCGGAATTGAGGCGACAATTCCATTTCCACAGTAAATTCAAAAGCACCGGAGAATGTCAACGACACGTATGTTAAAGTTGCGTCAATCGGAATAATATTTTTCATTAAAAAAAATAATGGCTTGTAACCTTCCGATTCGATCGAGGGAGCCGAAAGTGAAACTTTTTTGTCTCCAATGATCAATCGCAATTGAGGCGACAATTTCATTTCCACAGTAAATTCAAAAGCACCTGAGGATAACAGCAACACGTATGTTAAAGTCGCGTCAATCGGAATTATATTTTTCATAAAATAAACTTATAGCTTGTAGCCTTCCGATTTCATCGAGGGAGGCGAAAGTGAAACTTTTTTGTCTCGGATGATCAATCGCAATTGAGGCGACAATTTCATTTACACAGTAAATTCAAAAGCACCTGAGAATGACAACGACACGTATGTTAAAGTTGCGTCAATCGAAATAATATTTTTCATTAAAAAAAATAATGACTCGTAGCCTTCCGATTCGATCGAGGGAGCCGAAAGTGAAACTTTTTTGTCTCCAATGATCAATCGCAATTGAGGCGACAATTTCATTTACACAGTAAATTCAAAAGCACCTGAGGATAACAGCAACACGTATGTTAAAGTCGCGTCAATCGGAATTATATTTTTCATAAAATAAACTTATATCTTGTAGCCTTCCGATTTCATCGAGGGAGGCGAAAGTGAAACTTTTTTGTCTCCGATGATCAATCGCAATTGAGGCGACAATTTCATTTACACAGTGCATTCGAAAGCACCTGAGAATGTCAACGACACTTATGTTAAAGTCGCGTCAATCGGAATTATATTTTTCATAAAATAAACTTATAGCTTGTAGCCTTCCGATTTCATCGAGGGAGGCGAAAGTGAAACTTTTTTGTCTCCGATGATATATCGCAATTGAGGCGACAATTTCATTTACACAGTGCATTCGAAAGCACCTGAGAATGTCAACGACACTTATGTTAAAGTCGCGTCAATCGGAATTATATTTTTCATAAAATAAACTTGTAGCTTGTAGCCTTCCGAGTTCATCGAGGGAGGCGAAAGTGGAATTTTTATTCAAAGATAATTAATCGGAATTGAGGCGACAATTCCATTTACACAGTAAATTCAAAAGCACCTGAGAATGACAACGACACGTATGTTAAAGTTGCGTCAATCGAAATAATATTTTTCATTAAAAAAAATAATGACTCGTAGCCTTCCGATTCGATCGAGGGAGCCGAAAGTGAAACTTTTTTGTCTCCGATGATCAATCGCAATTGAGGCGACAATTTCATTTACACAGTGCATTCGAAAGCACCTGAGAATGTCAACAACACTTATGTTAAAGTCGCGTCAATCGGAATTATATTTTTCATAAAATAAACTTGTAGCTTGTAGCCTTCCGAGTTCATCGAGGGAGGCGAAAGTGGAATTTTTATTCTAAGATAATTAATCGGAATTGAGGCGACAATTCCATTTACACAGTAAATTCAAAAGCACCTGAGAATGTCAACGACACGTATGTTAAAGTCGGAATAATATTTTTCATTTAAAAAAATAATGGCTTGTAACCTTCCGATTCGATCGAGGGAGCCGAAAGTGAAACTTTTTTGTCTCCAATGATCAATCGCAATTGAGGCGACAATTTCATTTACACAGTAAATTCAAAAGCACCTGAGGATAACAGCAACACGTATGTTAAAGTCGCGTCAATCGGAATTATATTTTTCATAAAATAAACTTATATCTTGTAGCCTTCCGATTTCATCGAGGGAGGCGAAAGTGGAATTTTTATTCTAAGATAATTAATCGGAATTGAGGCGACAATTCCATTTACACAGTAAATTCAAAAGCACCTGAGAATGACAACGACACGTATGTTAAAGTCGCGTCAATCGGAATTATATTTTTCATAAAATAAACTTATAGCTTGTAGCCTTCCGATTTCATCGAGGGAGGCGAAAGTGAAACTTTTTTGTCTCCGATGATCAATCGCAATTGAGGCGACAATTTCATTGACACAGTGCATTCGAAAGCACCTGAGAATGTCAACGACACTTATGTTAAAGTCGCGTCAATCGGAATTATATTTTTCATAAAATAAACTTATAGCTTGTAGCCTTCCGATTTCATCGAGGGAGGCGAAAGTGAAACTTTTTTGTCTCCGATGATCAATCGCAATTGAGGCGACAATTTCATTTACACAGTGCATTCGAAAGCACCTGAGAATGTCAACGACACTTATGTTAAAGTCGCGTCAATCGGAATTATATTTTTCATAAAATAAACTAATAGCTTGTAGCTTTCCGATTTCATCGAGGGAGGCGAAAGTGAAACTTTTTTGTCTCCGATGATCAATCGCAATTGAGGCGACAATTTCATTTACACAGTGCATTCGAAAGCACCTGAGAATGTCAACGACACTTATGTTAAAGTCGCGTCAATCGGAATTATATTTTTCATAAAATAAACTTATAGCTTGTAGCCTTCCGATTTCATCGAGGGAGGCGAAAGTGAAACTTTTTTGTCTCCGATGATCAATCGCAATTGAGGCGACAATTTCATTTACGCAGTGCATTCGAAAGCACCTGAGAATGTCAACGACACTTATGTTAAAGTCGCGTCAATCGGAATTATATTTTTCATAAAATAAACTTATAGCTTGTAGCTTTCTGATTTCATCGAGGGAGGCGAAAGTGAAACTTTTTTGTCTCCGATGATCAATCGCAATTGAGGCGACAATTTTATTTACACAGTGCATTCGAAAGCACCTGAGAATGTCAACGACACTTATGTTAAAGTCGCGTCAATCGGAATTATATTTTTCATAAAATAAACTTATAGCTTGTAGCCTTCCGATTTCATCGAGGGAGGCGAAAGTGAAACTTTTTTGTCTCCGATGATCAATCGCAATTGAGGCGACAATTTCATTTACACAGTGCATTCGAAAGCACCTGAGAATGTCAACGACACTTATGTTAAAGTCGCGTCAATCGGAATTATATTTTTCATAAAATAAACTTATAGCTTGTAGCCTTCCGATTTCATCGAGGGAGGCGAAAGTGAAACTTTTTTGTCTCCGATGATCAATCGCAATTGAGGCGACAATTTCATTTACACAGTGCATTCGAAAGCACCTGAGAATGTCAACGACACTTATGTTAAAGTCGCGTCGACCGGAATTATATTTTTCATAAAATAAACTTATAGCTTGTAGCCTTCCGATTTCATCGAGGGAGGCGAAAGTGAAACTTTTTTGTCTCCGATGATCAATCGCAATTGAGGCGACAATTTCATTTACACAGTGCATTCGAAAGCACCTGAGAATGTCAACGACACTTATGTTAAAGTCGCGTCAGTCGAAATAATATTTTTCATTAAAAAAAATAATGACTTGTAGCCTTCCGATTCGATCGAGGGAGCCGAAAGTGAAACTTTTTTGTCTCCGATGATCAATCGCAATTGAGGCGACAATTCCATTTACACAGTGCATTCGAAAGCACCTGAGAATGTCAACGACACTTATGTTAAAGTCGCGTCAATCGGAATTATATTTTTCATAAAATAAACTTATAGCTTGTAGCCTTCCGATTTCATCGAGGGAGGCGAAAGTGAAACTTTTTTGTCTCCGATGATCAATCGCAATTGAGGCGACAATTCCATTTACACAGTGCATTCGAAAGCACCTGAGAATGTCAACGACACTTATGTTAAAGTCGCGTCAATCGGAATTATATTTTTCATAAAATAAACTTATAGCTTGTAGCCTTCCGATTCGATCGAGGGAGCCGAAAGTGAAACTTTTTTGTCTCCGATGATCAATCGCAATTGAGGCGACAATTCCATTTACACAGTGCATTCGAAAGCACCTGAGAATGTCAACGACACTTATGTTAAAGTCGCGTCAATCGAAATAATATTTTTCATTAAAAAAAATAATGACTTGTAGCCTTCCGATTCGATCGAGGGAGCCGAAAGTGAAACTTTTTTGTCTCCGATGATCAATCGCAATTGAGGCGACAATTTCATTTACACAGTGCATTCAAAAGCACCTGAGGATAACAGCAACACGTATGTTAAAGTCGCGTCAATCGGAACTATATTTTTCATAAAATAAACTTATATCTTGTAGCCTTCCGATTTCATCGAGGGAGGCGAAAGTGGAATTTTTATTCTATGATAATTAATCGGAATTGAGGCGACAATTCCATTTACACAGTAAATTCAAAAGCACCTGAGAATGACAACGACACGTATGTTAAAGTCGCGTCAATCGGAATTATATTTTTCATAAAATAAACTTATAGCTTGTAGCCTTCCGATTTCATCGAGGGAGGCGAAAGTGAAACTTTTTTGTCTCCGATGATCAATCGCAATTAAGGCGACAATTTCATTTACACAGTGCATTCGAAAGCACCTGAGAATGTCAACGACACTTATGTTAAAGTCGCGTCAATCGGAATTATATTTTTCATAAAATAAACTTATAGCTTGTAGCCTTCCGATTTCATCGAGGGAGGCGAAAGTGAAACTTTTTTGTCTCCGATGATCAATCGCAATTGAGGCGACAATTTCATTTACACAGTGCATTCGAAAGCACCTGAGAATGTCAACGACACTTATGTTAAAGTCGCGTCAATCGGAATTATATTTTTCATAAAATAAACTTATAGCTTGTAGCTTTTCGATTTCATCGAGGGAGGCGAAAGTGAAACTTTTTTGTCTCCGATGATCAATCGCAATTGAGGCGACAATTTCATTTACACAGTGCATTCGAAAGCACCTGAGAATGTCAACGACACTTATGTTAAAGTCGCGTCAATCGGAATTATATTTTTCATAAAATAAACTTATAGCTTGTAGCCTTCCGATTTCATCGAGGGAGGCGAAAGTGAAACTTTTTTGTCTCCGATGATCAATCGCAATTGAGGCGACAATTTCATTTACACAGTGCATTCGAAAGCACCTGAGAATGTCAACGACACTTATGTTAAAGTCGCGTCAATCGGAATTATATTTTTCATAAAATAAACTTATAGCTTGTAGCCTTCCGATTTCATCGAGGGAGGCGAAAGTGAAACTTTTTTGTCTCCGATGATCAATCGCAATTGAGGCGACAATTTCATTTACACAGTGCATTCGAAAGCACCTGAGAATGTCAACGACACTTATGTTAAAGTCGCGTCAATCGGAATTATATTTTTCATAAAATAAACTTATAGCTTGTAGCCTTCCGATTTCATCGAGGGAGGCGAAAGTGAAACTTTTTTGTCTCCGATGATCAATCGCAATTGAGGCGACAATTTCATTTACACAGTGCATTCGAAAGCACCTGAGAATGTCAACGACACTTATGTTAAAGTCGCGTCAATCGGAATTATATTTTTCATAAAATAAACTTATAGCTTGTAGCTTTTCGATTTCATCGAGGGAGGCGAAAGTGAAACTTTTTTGTCTCCGATGATCAATCGCAATTGAGGCGACAATTTCATTTACACAGTGCATTCGAAAGCACCTGAGAATGTCAACGACACTTATGTTAAAGTCGCGTCAATCGGAATTATATTTTTCATAAAATAAACTTATAGCTTGTAGCCTTCCGATTTCATCGAGGGAGGCGAAAGTGAAACTTTTTTGTCTCCGATGATCAATCGCAATTGAGGCGACAATTTCATTTACACAGTGCATTCGAAAGCACCTGAGAATGTCAACGACACTTATGTTAAAGTCGCGTCAATCGGAATTATATTTTTCATAAAATAAACTTATAGCTTGTAGCCTTCCGATTTCATCGAGGGAGGCGAAAGTGAAACTTTTTTGTCTCCGATGAACAATCGGAATTGAGGCGACAATTCCATTTACACAGTAAATTCAAAAGCACCTGAGAATGACAACGACACGTATGTTAAAGTCGCGTCAATCGGAATTATATTTTTCATAAAATAAACTTATAGCTTGTAGCCTTCCGATTTCATCGAGGGAGGCGAAAGTGAAACTTTTTTGTCTCCGATGATCAATCGCAATTGAGGCGACAATTTCATTTACACAGTGCATTCGAAAGCACCTGAGAATGTCAACGACACTTATGTTAAAGTCGCGTCAATCGGAATTATATTTTTCATAAAATAAACTTATAGCTTGTAGCCTTCCGATTTCATCGAGGGAGGCGAAAGTGAAACTTTTTTGTCTCCGATGATCAATCGCAATTGAGGCGACAATTTCATTTACACAGTGCATTCGAAAGCACCTGAGAATGTCAACGACACTTATGTTAAAGTCGCGTCAATCGGAATTATATTTTTCATAAAATAAACTTATAGCTTGTAGCCTTCCGATTTCATCGAGGGAGGCGAAAGTGAAACTTTTTTGTCTCCGATGATCAATCGCAATTGAGGCGACAATTTCATTTACACAGTGCATTCGAAAGCACCTGAGAATGTCAACGACACTTATGTTAAAGTCGCGTCGACCGGAATTATATTTTTCATAAAATAAACTTATAGCTTGTAGCCTTCCGATTTCATCGAGGGAGGCGAAAGTGAAACTTTTTTGTCTCCGATGATCAATCGCAATTGAGGCGACAATTTCATTTACACAGTGCATTCGAAAGCACCTGAGAATGTCAACGACACTTATGTTAAAGTCGCGTCAGTCGAAATAATATTTTTCATTAAAAAAAATAATGACTTGTAGCCTTCCGATTCGATCGAGGGAGCCGAAAGTGAAACTTTTTTGTCTCCGATGATCAATCGCAATTGAGGCGACAATTCCATTTACACAGTGCATTCGAAAGCACCTGAGAATGTCAACGACACTTATGTTAAAGTCGCGTCAATCGGAATTATATTTTTCATAAAATAAACTTATAGCTTGTAGCCTTCCGATTTCATCGAGGGAGGCGAAAGTGAAACTTTTTTGTCTCCGATGATCAATCGCAATTGAGGCGACAATTCCATTTACACAGTGCATTCGAAAGCACCTGAGAATGTCAACGACACTTATGTTAAAGTCGCGTCAATCGGAATTATATTTTTCATAAAATAAACTTATAGCTTGTAGCCTTCCGATTCGATCGAGGGAGCCGAAAGTGAAACTTTTTTGTCTCCGATGATCAATCGCAATTGAGGCGACAATTCCATTTACACAGTGCATTCGAAAGCACCTGAGAATGTCAACGACACTTATGTTAAAGTCGCGTCAATCGAAATAATATTTTTCATTAAAAAAAATAATGACTTGTAGCCTTCCGATTCGATCGAGGGAGCCGAAAGTGAAACTTTTTTGTCTCCGATGATCAATCGCAATTGAGGCGACAATTTCATTTACACAGTGCATTCAAAAGCACCTGAGGATAACAGCAACACGTATGTTAAAGTCGCGTCAATCGGAATTATATTTTTCATAAAATAAACTTATATCTTGTAGCCTTCCGATTTCATCGAGGGAGGCGAAAGTGGAATTTTTATTCTATGATAATTAATCGGAATTGAGGCGACAATTCCATTTACACAGTAAATTCAAAAGCACCTGAGAATGACAACGACACGTATGTTAAAGTCGCGTCAATCGGAATTATATTTTTCATAAAATAAACTTATAGCTTGTAGCCTTCCGATTTCATCGAGGGAGGCGAAAGTGAAACTTTTTTGTCTCCGATGATCAATCGCAATTGAGGCGACAATTTCATTTACACAGTGCATTCGAAAGCACCTGAGAATGTCAACGACACTTATGTTAAAGTCGCGTCAATCGGAATTATATTTTTCATAAAATAAACTTATAGCTTGTAGCTTTTCGATTTCATCGAGGGAGGCGAAAGTGAAACTTTTTTGTCTCCGATGATCAATCGCAATTGAGGCGACAATTTCATTTACACAGTGCATTCGAAAGCACCTGAGAATGTCAACGACACTTATGTTAAAGTCGCGTCAATCGGAATTATATTTTTCATAAAATAAACTTATAGCTTGTAGCCTTCCGATTTCATCGAGGGAGGCGAAAGTGAAACTTTTTTGTCTCCGATGATCAATCGCAATTGAGGCGACAATTTCATTTACACAGTGCATTCGAAAGCACCTGAGAATGTCAACGACACTTATGTTAAAGTCGCGTCAATCGGAATTATATTTTTCATAAAATAAACTTATAGCTTGTAGCCTTCCGATTTCATCGAGGGAGGCGAAAGTGAAACTTTTTTGTCTCCGATGAACAATCGGAATTGAGGCGACAATTCCATTTACACAGTAAATTCAAAAGCACCTGAGAATGACAACGACACGTATGTTAAAGTCGCGTCAATCGGAATTATATTTTTCATAAAATAAACTTATAGCTTGTAGCCTTCCGATTTCATCGAGGGAGGCGAAAGTGAAACTTTTTTGTCTCCGATGATCAATCGCAATTGAGGCGACAATTTCATTTACACAGTGCATTCGAAAGCACCTGAGAATGTCAACGACACTTATGTTGAAGTCGCGTCAATCGGAATTATATTTTTCATAAAATAAACTTGTAGCTTGTAGCCTTCCGAGTTCATCGAGGGAGGCGAAAGTGGAATTTTTATTCTAAGATAATTAATCGGAATTGAGGCGACAATTCCATTTACACAGTAAATTCAAAAGCACCTGAGAATGACAACGACACGTATGTTAAAGTCGCGTCAATCGGAATTATATTTTTCACAAAATAAACTTATAGCTTGTAGCCTTCCGATTTCATCGAGGGAGGCGAAAGTGAAACTTTTTTGTCTCCGATGATCAATGGCAATTGAGGCGACAATTTCATTTACACAGTGCATTCGAAAGCACCTGAGAATGTCAACGACACTTATGTTAAAGTCGCGTCAATCGAAATAATATTTTTCATTAAAAAAAATAATGACTTGTAGCCTTCCGATTCGATCGAGGGAGCCGAAAGTGAAACTTTTTTGTCTCCGATGATCAATCGCAATTGAGGCGACAATTCCATTTACACAGTGCATTCGAAAGCACCTGAGAATGTCAACGACACTTATGTTAAAGTCGCGTCAATCGGAATTATATTTTTCATAAAATAAACTTATAGCTTGTAGCCTTCCGATTTCATCGAGGGAGGCGAAAGTGAAACTTTTTTGTCTCCGATGATCAATCGCAATTGAGGCGACAATTTCATTTACACAGTGCATTCGAAAGCACCTGAGAATGTCAACGACACTTATGTTAAAGTCGCGTCAATCGGAATTATATTTTTCATAAAATAAACTTATAGCTTGTAGCCTTCCGATTTCATCGAGGGAGGCGAAAATGAAACTTTTTTGTCTCCGATGATCAATCGCAATTGAGGCGACAATTTTATTTACACAGTGCATTCGAAAGCACCTGAGAATGTCAACGACACTTATGTTAAAGTCGCGTCAATCGAAATTATATTTTTCATAAAATAAACTTATAGCTTGTAGCCTTCCGATTTCATCGAGGGAGGCGAAAGTGAAACTTTTTTGTCTCCGATGATCAATCGCAATTGAGGCGACAATTTCATTTACACAGTGCATTCGAAAGCACCTGAGAATGTCAACGACACTTATGTTAAAGTCGCGTCAATCGGAATTATATTTTTCATAAAATAAACTTATAGCTTGTAGCCTTCCGATTTCATCGAGGGAGGCGAAAGTGGAATTTTTATTCTAAGATAATTAATCGGAATTGAGGCGACAATTCCATTTACACAGTAAATTCAAAAGCACCTGAGAATGACAACGACACGTATGTTAAAGTTGCGTCAATCGAAATAATATTTTTCATTAAAAAAAATAATGACTTGTAGCCTTCCGATTCGATCGAGGGAGCCGAAAGTGAAACTTTTTTGTCTCCGATGATCAACCGCAATTGAGGCGACAATTTCATTTACACAGTGCATTCGAAAGCACCTGAGAATGTCAACGACACTTATGTTAAAGTCGCGTCAATCAGAATGATATTTTTCATAAAATAAACTTATAGCTTGTAGCCTTCCGATTCGATCGAGGAAGGCGAAAGTGGAATTTTTTTGTCACCAATGATCAATCGCAATTGAGGCGACAATTTCATTTGCACGGTGAATTCGAAAGCATCTGAGAATGACAACGACACGTATGTTAAAGTCGCGTCAATCGAAATAATATTTTTCATAAAAAAAACTAATGGCTTGTAGCCTTCCGATTCGATCGCGGTAGGCGACTGTGAAACTTTTTTGTCTCCGATGATCAATCGCAATTGAGGCGACAATTTCATTTACACAGTGCATTCGAAAGCACCTGAGAATGTCAACGACACTTATGTTAAAGTCGCGTCAATCGGAATTATATTTTTCATAAAATAAACTTATAGCTTGTTGTAGCCTTCCGATTTCATCGAGGGAGGCGAAAGTGAAACTTTTTTGTCTCCGATGATCAATCGCAATTGAGGCGACAATTTCATTTACACAGTGCATTCGAAAGCACCTGAGGATAACAGCAACACGTATGTTCAAGTCGCGTCAATCGAAATAATATTTTTCATAAAAAAACTAATGGCTTGTAGCCTTTTGGATCGATCGAAGGAGGCGGACGTAACATTTTTTTGTCTCCGATAATCAATCGCAATTGAGGCGACAATTTCATTCACCCAGTGCATTTAAAAGCACGTTATAATTACTATGAAACATATGAAAAAGTTGCGTCGATCAAAATAGTATGACTTTAAAAAAAAAAGTATTGCTTCTAGCCCACCGATCCGAACGAGGAAACCGAAAGTTTCATTTTTTTGTCTGAACTCATTAATTAAAATCGAAGCGACAATCGTATTTGCACATTGCAGTCGAAAGGATCTTAGAATGATCAAGACATGTATCTTAAAGTCGCTTCAATTAAGATAACATTTCTTAGAAAACAGCTTGGTTATCCGCAATCGACTGTGCCGAGTTTACGCCGCAGATTTGAATTATTTTCAAAAAAAAAAGGAGATGAAATCGGCGTTTTCGCTCAGAATATCGAAACGGGCTAAACCATTGAATATCGGAGAACAGAAGGTCGCAGTCGATTTCATCGCTTCAAAACCCATCCAAAAATGATTTTACATCTTGGCTATCCGCGGTCGACTGTGTCGAGCTTACGACGCAGATTTAAATTATTTTCAATAAAACAGAGATGAAATCGGCGTTTTCGCTCAGACTATCGGAACGGGCTGAACAATTGAATATCGGAGAACGCAAGGTCGCAGTCGATTTCATCGCTTCAAAATCCATCCAAAAAAGATTTTACAGCTTGGCTATCCGCGAACGATCGACTGTGCCAAGTTTACGACGCCGGTCTTCCGGGCATACCGCGTCAATGGCTAAGATGCTCCAATTCAAAACAATGATTCTGTCTGAAACGCTCATGATTTTTTCTCCACGTTTGAATTGAATCGAGGCGACATTCTCATTTACACAGTAAATTCAAAAGCACCTGAGAATAAAAACGACACGTATGTTAGAGTCGCGTCAATCGGAATAATATTTGTCATAAAATAAACTTATAGCTTGTAGCCTTCCGATTTCATCGAGGGAGGCGAAAGTGGAATTTTTATTCTAAGATAATCAATCGTAATTGAGGCGACAATTTCATTTACACAGTGCATTCGAAAGCACCTGAGAATGTCAACGACACTTATGTTAAAGTCGCGTCAATCGGAATTATATTTTTCATAAAATAAACTTATAGCTTGTAGCCTTCCGATTTCATCGAGGTAGGCGAAAGTGAAACTTTTTTGTCTCCGATGATCAATCGCAATTGAGGCGACAATTTCATTTACACAGTGCATTCGAAAGCACCTGAGAATGTCAACGACACTTATGTTAAAGTCGCGTCAATCGGAATTATATTTTTCATAAAATAAACTTATAGCTTGTAGCCTTCCGATTTCATCGAGGGAGGCGAAAGTGAAACTTTTTTGTCTCCGATGATCAATCGCAATTGAGGCGACAATTTCATTTACACAGTAAATTCAAAAGCACCTGAGAATGACAACGACACGTATGTTAAAGTTGCGTCAATCGAAATAATATTTTTCATTAAAAAAAATAATGACTCGTAGCCTTCCGATTCGATCGAGGGAGCCGAAAGTGAAACTTTTTTGTCTCCGATGATCAATCGCAATTGAGGCGACAATTTCATTTACACAGTGCATTCGAAAGCACCTGAGAATGTCAACGACACTTATGTTAAAGTCGCGTCAATCGGAATTATATTTTTCATAAAATAAACTTGTAGCTTGTAGCCTTCCGAGTTCATCGAGGGAGGCGAAAGTGGAATTTTTATTCTAAGATAATTAATCGGAATTGAGGCGACAATTCCATTTACACAGTAAATTCAAAAGCACCTGAGAATGACAACGACACGTATGTTAAAGTCGCGTCAATCGGAATTATATTTTTCATAAAATAAACTTATAGCTTGTAGCCTTCCGATTTCATCGAGGGAGGCGAAAGTGAAACTTTTTTGTCTCCGATGATCAATCGCAATTGAGGCGACAATTTCATTTACACAGTGCATTCGAAAGCACCTGAGAATGTCAACGACACTTATGTTAAAGTCGCGTCAATCGGAATTATATTTTTCATAAAATAAACTTATAGCTTGTAGCCTTCCGATTTCATCGAGGGAGGCGAAAGTAAAACTTTTTTGTCTCCGATGATCAATCGCAATTGAGGCGACAATTTCATTTACACAGTGCATTCGAAAGCACCTGAGAATGTCAACGACACTTATGTTAAAGTCGCGTCAATCGGAATTATATTTTTCATAAAATAAACTTGTAGCTTGTAGCCTTCCGAGTTCATCGAGGGAGGCGAAAGTGGAATTTGTATTCTAAGATAATTAATCGGAATTGAGGCGACAATTCCATTTACACAGTAAATTCAAAAGCACCTGAGAATGTCAACGACACGTATGTTAAAGTCGGAATAATATTTTTCATTAAAAAAAATAATGGCTTGTAACCTTCCGATTCGATCGAGGGAGCCGAAAGTGAAACTTTTTTGTCTCCAATGATCAATCGCAATTGAGGCGACAATTTCATTTACACAGTAAATTCAAAAGCACCTGAGGATAACAGCAACACGTATGTTAAAGTCGCGTCAATCGGAATTATATTTTTCATAAAATAACCTTATAGCTTGTAGCCTTCCGATTTCATCGAGGGAGGCGAAAGTGGAATTTTTATTCTAAGATAATTAATCGGAATTGAGGCGACAATTCCATTTACACAGTAAATTCAAAAGCACCTGAGAATGACAACGACACGTATGTTAAAGTCGCGTCAATCGGAATTATATTTTTCATAAAATAAACTTACAGCTTGTAGCCTTCCGATTTCATCGAGGGAGGCGAAAGTGAAACTTTTTTGTCTCCGATGATCAATCGCAATTGAGGCGACAATTTCATTTACACAGTGCATTCGAAAGCACCTGAGAATGTCAACGACACTTATGTTAAAGTCGCGTCAATCGAAATAATATTTTTCATTAAAAAAAATAATGACTTGTAGCCTTCCGATTCGATCGAGGGAGCCGAAAGTGAAACTTTTTTGTTTCCGATGATCAATCGCAATTGAGGCGACAATTCCATTTACACAGTGCATTCGAAAGCACCTGAGAATGTCAACGACACTTATGTTAAAGTCGCGTCAATCGGAATTATATTTTTCATAAAATAAACTTATAGCTTGTAGCCTTCCGATTTCATCGAGGGAGGCGAAAGTGAAACTTTTTTGTCTCCGATGATCAATCGCAATTGAGGCGACAATTTCATTTACACAGTGCATTCGAAAGCACCTGAGAATGTCAACGACACTTATGTTAAAGTCGCGTCAATCGGAATTATATTTTTCATAAAATAAACTTATAGCTTGTAGCCTTCCGATTCGATCGAGGAAGGCGAAAGTGGAATTTTTTTGTCACCAATGATCAATCGCAATTGAGGCGACAATTTCATTTGCACGGTGAATTCAAAAGCATCTGAGAATGACAACGACACGTATGTTAAAGTCGCGTCAATCGAAATAATATTTTTCATAAAAAAAACTAATGGCTTGTAGCCTTCCGATTCGATCGCGGTAGGCGACTGTGAAACTTTTTTGTCTCCGATGATCAATCGCAATTGAGGCGACAATTTCATTTACACAGTGCATTCGAAAGCACCTGAGAATGTCAACGACACTTATGTTAAAGTCGCGTCAATCGGAATTATATTTTTCATAAAATAAACTTATAGCTTGTAGCTTTTCGATTTCATCGAGGGAGGCGAAAGTGAAACTTTTTTGTCTCCGATGATCAATCGCAATTGAGGCGACAATTTCATTTACACAGTGCATTCGAAAGCACCTGAGAATGTCAACGACACTTATGTTAAAGTCGCGTCAATCGAAATTATATTTTTCATAAAATAAACTTATAGCTTGTAGCCTTCCGATTTCATCGAGGGAGGCGAAAGTGAAACTTTTTTGTCTCCGATGATCAATCGCAATTAAGGCGACAATTTCATTTACACAGTGCATTCGAAAGCACCTGAGAATGTCAACGACACTTATGTTAAAGTCGCGTCAATCGGAATTATATTTTTCATAAAATAAACTTATAGCTTGTAGCCTTCCGATTTCATCGAGGGAGGCGAAAGTGGAATTTTTATTCTAAGAGAATTAATCGGAATTGAGGCGACAATTTCATTTACACAGTAAATTCAAAAGCACCTGAGAATGACAACGACACGTATGTTAAAGTTGAGTCAATCGAAATAATATTTTTCATTAAAAAAAATAATGACTTGTAGCCTTCCGATTCGATCGAGGGAGCCGAAAGTGAAACTTTTTTGTCTCCGATGATCAACCGCAATTGAGGCGACAATTTCATTTACACAGTGCATTCGAAAGCACCTGAGAATGTCAACGACACTTATGTTAAAGTCGCGTCAATCGGAATTATATTTTTCATAAAATAAACTTATAGCTTGTAGCCTTCCGATTCGATCGAGGAAGGCGAAAGTGGAATTTTTTTGTCACCAATGATCAATCGCAATTGAGGCGACAATTTCATTTGCACGGTGAATTCAAAAGCATCTGAGAATGACAACGACACGTATGTTAAAGTCGCGTCAATCGAAATAATATTTTTCATAAAAAAAACTAATGGCTTGTAGCCTTCCGATTCGATCGCGGTAGGCGACTGTGAAACTTTTTTGTCTCCGATGATCAATCGCAATTGAGGCGACAATTTCATTTACACGGTGCATTCGAAAGCACCTGAGAATGTCAACGACACTTATGTTAAAGTCGCGTCAATCGGAATTATATTTTTCATAAAATAAACTTATAGCTTGTAGCCTTCCGATTTCATCGAGGGAGGCGAAAGTGAAACTTTTTTGTCTCCGATGATCAATCGCAATTGAGGCGACAATTTCATTTACACAGTGCATTCGAAAGCACCTGAGGATATCAGCAACACGTATGTTCAAGTCGCGTCAATCGAAATAATATTTTTCATAAAAAAACTAATGGCTTGTAGCCTTTTGGATCGATCGAGGGAGGCGGACGTAACATTTTTTTGTCTCCGATAATCAATCGCAATTGAGGCGACAATTTCATTCACCCAGTGCATTTAAAAGCACGTTATAATTACTATGAAACATATGAAAAAGTTGCGTCGATCAAAATAGTATTACTTTAAAAAAAAAAGTATTGCTTCTAGCCCACCGATCCGAACGAGGAAACCGAAAGTTTCATTTTTTTCTCTGAGCTCATTAATTGCAATCGAAGCGACAATCGTATTTGCACAGTGCAGTCGAAAGGATCTTAGAATGATCAAGACATGTATCTTAAAGTCGCTTCAATTAAGATAACATTTCTTAGAAAACAGCTTGGTTATCCGCAATCGACTGTGCCGAGTTTACGCCGCAGATTTGAATTATTTTCAAAAAAAAAAGGAGATGAAATCGGCGTTTTCGCTAAGACTATAGGAACAGGCTGAACCATTGAATATCGGAGAACGCAAGGTCGCAGTCGATTTCATCGCTTTGAAATCCATCCAAAAATGATTTTACAGCTTGGCTATCCGCAATCGACTGTGCCGGGTTTACGCCGCAGATTTCAAATATTTTCAAAAAGAAAAGAGATGAAATCGGCGTTTTCGCTCAGAATATCGAAACGGGCTAAACCATTGAATATCGGAGAACAGAAGGTCGCAGTCGATTTCATCGCTTCAAAACCCATCCAAAAATGATTTTACATCTTGGCTATCCGCGGTCGACTGTGTCGAGCTTACGACGCAGATTTAAATTATTTTCAATAAAAAAGAGATGAAATCGGCGTTTTCGCTCAGACTATCGGAACGGGCTGAACAATTGAATATCGGAGAACGCAAGGTCGCAGTCGATTTCATCGCTTCAAAATCCATCCAAAAAAGATTTTACAGCTTGGCTATCCGCGAACGATCGACTGTGCCAAGTTTACGACGCCGGTCTTCCGGGCATACCGCGTCAATGGCTAAGATGCTCCAATTCAAAACAATGATTCTGTCTCAAACGCTCATGATTTTTTCTCCACGTTTGAATTGAATCGAGGCGACTTTCTCATTTACACAGTAAATTCAAAAGCACCTGAGAATAAAAACGACACGTATGTTAGAGTCGCGTCAATCGGAATAATATTTGTCATAAAATAAACTTATAGCTTGTAGCCTTCCGATTTCATCGAGGGAGGCGAAAGTGGAATTTTTATTCTAAGATAATCAATCGTAATTGAGGCGACAATTTCATTTACACAGTGCATTCGAAAGCACCTGAGAATGTCAACGACACTTATGTTAAAGTCGCGTCAATCGGAATTATATTTTTCATAAAATAAACTTATAGCTTGTAGCCTTCCGATTTCATCGAGGGAGGCGAAAGTGAAACTTTTTTGTCTCCGATGATCAATCGCAATTGAGGCGACAATTTCATTTACACAGTGCATTCGAAAGCACCTGAGAATGTCAACGACACTTATGTTAAAGTCGCGTCAATCGGAATTATATTTTTCATAAAATAAACTCATAGCTTGTAGCCTTCCGATTCGATCGAGGGAGGCGAAAGTGAAACTTTTTTGTCTCCGATGATCAATCGCAATTGAGGCGACAATTTCATTTACACAGTGCATTCGAAAGCACCTGAGAATGTCAACGACACTTATGTTAAAGTCGCGTCAATCGAAATAATATTTTTCATAAAAAAAAATAATGACTTGTAGCCTTCCGATTCGATCGAGGGAGCCGAAAGTGAAACTTTTTTGTCTCCGATGATCAATCGCAATTGAGGCGACAATTTCATTTACACAGTGCATTCGAAAGCACCTGAGAATGTCAACGACACTTATGTTAAAGTCGCGTCAATCGGAATTATATTTTTCATAAAATAAACTTGTAGCTTGTAGCCTTCCGAGTTCATCGAGGGAGGCGAAAGTGGAATTTTTATTCAAAGATAATTAATCGGAATTGAGGCGACAATTCCATTTCCACAGTAAATTCAAAAGCACCTGAGAATGTCAACGACACGTATGTTAAAGTTGCGTCAATCGGAATAATATTTTTCATTAAAAAAAATAATGGCTTGTAACCTTCCGATTCGATCGAGGGAGCCGAAAGTGAAACTTTTTTGTCTCCAATGATCAATCGCAATTGAGGCGACAATTTCATTTCCACAGTAAATTCAAAAGCACCTGAGGATAACAGCAACACGTATGTTAAAGTTGCGTCAATCGGAATTATATTTTTCATAAAATAAACTTATAGCTTGTAGCCTTCCGATTTCATCGAGGGAGGCGAAAGTGGAATTTTTATTCTAAGATAATTAATCGGAATTGAGGCGACAATTCCATTTACACAGTAAATTCAAAAGCACCTGAGAATGACAACGACACGTATGTTAAAGTTGCGTCAATCGAAATAATATTTTTCATTAAAAAAAATAATGACTTGTAGCCTTCCGATTCGATCGAGGGAGCCGAAACTGAAACTTTTTTGTCTCCGATGATCAATCGCAATTGAGGCGACAATTTCATTTACACAGTGCATTCGAAAGCACCTGAGAATGTCAACGACACTTGTGTTAAAGTCGCGTCAATCGAAATTTTATTTTTCATAAAATAAACTTATAGCTTGTAGCCTTCCGATTTCATCGAGGGAGGCGAAAGTGAAACTTTTTTGTCTCCGATGATCAATCGCAATTGAGGCGACAATTTCATTTACACAGTGCATTCGAAAGCACCTGAGAATGTCAACGACACTTATGTTAAAGTCGCGTCAATCGGAATTATATTTTTCATAAAATAAACTTATAGCTTGTAGCCTTCCGATTTCATCGAGGGAGGCGAAAGTGAAACTTTTTTGTCTCCGATGATCAATCGCAATTGAGGCGACAATTTCATTTACACAGTGCATTCGAAAGCACCTGAGAATGTCAACGACACTTATGTTAAAGTCGCGTCAATCGGAATTATATTTTTCATAAAATAAACTTATAGCTTGTAGCCTTCCGATTTCATCGAGGGAGGCGAAAGTGAAACTTTTTTGTCTCCGATGATCAATCGCAATTGAGGCGACAATTTCATTTACACAGTAAATTCAAAAGCACCTGAGAATGACAACGACACGTATGTTAAAGTTGCGTCAATCGAAATAATATTTTTCATTAAAAAAAATAATGACTCGTAGCCTTCCGATTCGATCGAGGGAGCCGAAAGTGAAACTTTTTTGTCTCCGATGATCAATCGCAATTGAGGCGACAATTTCATTTACGCAGTGCATTCGAAAGCACCTGAGAATGTCAACGACACTTATGTTAAAGTCGCGTCAATCGGAATTATATTTTTCATAAAATAAACTTATAGCTTGTAGCCTTCCGATTCGATCGAGGAAGGCGAAAGTGGAATTTTTTTGTCACCAATGATCAATCGCAATTGAGGCGACAATTTCATTTACACAGTGCATTCGAAAGCACCTGAGAATGTCAACGACACTTATGTTAAAGTCGCGTCAATCGGAATTATATTTTTCATAAAATAAACTTATAGCTTGTAGCCTTCCGATTTCATCGAGGGAGGCGAAAGTGAAACTTTTTTGTCTCCGATGATCAATCGCAATTGAGGCGACAATTTCATTTACACAGTGCATTCGAAAGCACCTGAGAATGTCAACGACACTTATGTTAAAGTCGCGTCAACCGGAATTATATTTTTCATAAAATAAACTTATAGCTTGTAGCCTTCCGATTTCATCGAGGGAGGCGAAAGTGAAACTTTTTTGTCTCCGATGATCAATCGCAATTGAGGCGACAATTTCATTTACACAGTGCATTCGAAAGCACCTGAGAATGTCAACGACACTTATGTTAAAGTCGCGTCAACCGGAATTATATTTTTCATAAAATAAACTTATAGCTTGTAGCCTTCCGATTTCATCGAGGGAGGCGAAAGTGAAACTTCTTTGTCTCCGATGATCAATCGCAATTGAGGCGACAATTTCATTTACACAGTGCATTCGAAAGCACCTGAGAATGTCAACGACACTTATGTTAAAGTCGCGTCAACCGGAATTATATTTTTCATAAAATAAACTTATAGCTTGTAGCCTTCCGATTTCATCGAGGGAGGCGAAAGTGAAACTTTTTTGTCTCCGATGATCAATCGCAATTGAGGCGACAATTTCATTTACACAGTGCATTCGAAAGCACCTGAGAATGTCAACGACACTTATGTTAAAGTCGCGTCAATCGAAATAATATTTTTCATTAAAAAAAATAATGACTTGTAGCCTTCCGATTCGATCGAGGGAGCCGAAAGTGAAACTTTTTTGTCTCCGATGATCAATCGCAATTGAGGCGACAATTCCATTTACACAGTGCATTCGAAAGCACCTGAGAATGTCAACGACACTTATGTTAAAGTCGCGTCAATCGGAATTATATTTTTCATAAAATAAACTTATAGCTTGTAGCCTTCCGATTTCATCGAGGGAGGCGAAAGTGAAACTTTTTTGTCTCCGATTATCAATGGCAATTGAGGCGACAATTTCATTTACACAGTGCATTCGAAAGCACCTGAGAATGTCAACGACACTTATGTTAAAGTCGCGTCAATCGGAATTATATTTTTCATAAAATAAACTTATAGCTTGTAGCCTTCCGATTTCATCGAGGGAGGCGAAAGTAAAACTTTTTTGTCTCCGATGATCAATCGCAATTGAGGCGACAATATCATTTACACAGTGCATTCGAAAGCACCTGAGAATGTCAACGACACTTATGTTAAAGTCGCGTCAATCGGAATTATATTTTTCATAAAATAAACTTATAGCTTGTAGCCTTCCGATTTCATCGAGGGAGGCGAAAGTGAAACTTTTTTGTCTCCGATGATCAATCGCAATTGAGGCGACAATTTCATTTACACAGTGCATTCGAAAGCACCTGAGAATGTCAACGACACTTATGTTAAAGTCGCGTCAACCGGAATTATATTTTTCATAAAATAAACTTATAGCTTGTAGCCTTCCGATTTCATCGAGGGAGGCGAAAGTGAAACTTTTTTGTCTCCGATGATCAATCGCAATTGAGGCGACAATTTCATTTACACAGTGCATTCGAAAGCACCTGAGAATGTCAACGACACTTATGTTAAAGTCGCGTCAACCGGAATTATATTTTTCATAAAATACACTTATAGCTTGTAGCCTTCCGATTTCATCGAGGGAGGCGAAAGTGAAACTTCTTTGTCTCCGATGATCAATCGCAATTGAGGCGACAATTTCATTTACACAGTGCATTCGAAAGCACCTGAGAATGTCAACGACACTTATGTTAAAGTCGCGTCAACCGGAATTATATTTTTCATAAAATAAACTTATAGCTTGTAGCCTTCCGATTTCATCGAGGGAGGCGAAAGTGAAACTTTTTTGTCTCCGATGATCAATCGCAATTGAGGCGACAATTTCATTTACACAGTGCATTCGAAAGCACCTGAGAATGTCAACGACACTTATGTTAAAGTCGCGTCAATCGAAATAATATTTTTCATTAAAAAAAATAATGACTTGTAGCCTTCCGATTCGATCGAGGGAGCCGAAAGTGAAACTTTTTTGTCTCCGATGATCAATCGCAATTGAGGCGACAATTCCATTTACACAGTGCATTCGAAAGCACCTGAGAATGTCAACGACACTTATGTTAAAGTCGCGTCAATCGGAATTATATTTTTCATAAAATAAACTTATAGCTTGTAGCCTTCCGATTTCATCGAGGGAGGCGAAAGTGAAACTTTTTTGTCTCCGATGATCAATGGCAATTGAGGCGACAATTTCATTTACACAGTGCATTCGAAAGCACCTGAGAATGTCAACGACACTTATGTTAAAGTCGCGTCAATCGGAATTATATTTTTCATAAAATAAACTTATAGCTTGTAGCCTTCCGATTTCATCGAGGGAGGCGAAAGTAAAACTTTTTTGTCTCCGATGATCAATCGCAATTGAGGCGACAATATCATTTACACAGTGCATTCGAAAGCACCTGAGAATGTCAACGACACTTATGTTAAAGTCGCGTCAATCGGAATTATATTTTTCATAAAATAAACTTATAGCTTGTAGCCTTCCGATTTCATCGAGGGAGGCGAAAGTGAAACTTTTTTGTCTCCGATGATCAATCGCAATTGAGGCGACAATTTCATTTACACAGTGCATTCGAAAGCACCTGAGAATGTCAACGACACTTATGTTAAAGTCGCGTCAATCGGAATTATATTTTTCATAAAATAAACTTATAGCTTGTAGCCTTCCGATTTCATCGAGGGAGGCGAAAGTGAAACTTTTTTGTCTCCGATGATCAATCGCAATTGAGGCGACAATTTCATTTACACAGTGCATTCGAAAGCACCTGAGAATGTCAACGACACTTATGTTAAAGTCGCGTCAACCGGAATCATATTTTTCATAAAATAAACTTATAGCTTGTAGCCTTCCGATTTCATCGAGGGAGGCGAAAGTGAAACTTTTTTGTCTCCGATGATCAATCGCAATTGAGGCGACTATTTCAATTACACAGTGCATTCGAAAGCACCTGAGAATGTCAACGACACTTATGTTAAAGTCGCGTCAGTCGAAATAATATTTTTCATTAAAAAAAATAATGACTTGTAGCCTTCCGATTCGATCGAGGGAGCCGAAAGTGAAACTTTTTTGTCTCCGATGATCAATGGCAATTGAGGCGACAATTTCATTTACACAGTGCATTCGAAAGCACCTGAGAATGTCAACGACACTTATGTTAAAGTCGCGTCAATCGGAATTATATTTTTCATAAAATAAACTTATAGCTTGTAGCCTTCCGATTTCATCGAGGGAGGCGAAAGTAAAACTTTTTTGTCTCCGATGATCAATCGCAATTGAGGCGACAATATCATTTACACAGTGCATTCGAAAGCACCTGAGAATGTCAACGACACTTATGTTAAAGTCGCGTCAATCGGAATTATATTTTTCATAAAATAAACTTATAGCTTGTAGCCTTCCGATTTCATCGAGGGAGGCGAAAGTGAAACTTTTTTGTCTCCGATGATCAATCGCAATTGAGGCGACTATTTCAATTACACAGTGCATTCGAAAGCACCTGAGAATGTCAACGACACTTATGTTAAAGTCGCGTCAATCGAAATAATATTTTTCATTAAAAAAAATAATGACTTGTAGCCTTCCGATTCGATCGAGGGAGCCGAAAGTGAAACTTTTTTGTCTCCGATGATCAATCGCAATTGAGGCGACAATTTCATTTACACAGTGCATTCGAAAGCACCTGAGAATGTCAACGACACTTATGTTAAAGTCGCGTCAATCGGAATTATATTTTTCATAAAATAAACTTGTAGCTTGTAGCCTTCCGAGTTCATCGAGGGAGGCGAAAGTGGAATTTTTATTCAAAGATAATTAATCGGAATTGAGGCGACAATTCCATTTCCACAGTAAATTCAAAAGCACCGGAGAATGTCAACGACACGTATGTTAAAGTTGCGTCAATCGGAATAATATTTTTCATTAAAAAAAATAATGGCTTGTAACCTTCCGATTCGATCGAGGGAGCCGAAAGTGAAACTTTTTTGTCTCCAATGATCAATCGCAATTGAGGCGACAATTTCATTTCCACAGTAAATTCAAAAGCACCTGAGGATAACAGCAACACGTATGTTAAAGTCGCGTCAATCGGAATTATATTTTTCATAAAATAAACTTATAGCTTGTAGCCTTCCGATTTCATCGAGGGAGGCGAAAGTGAAACTTTTTTGTCTCCGATGATCAATCGCAATTGAGGCGACAATTTCATTTACACAGTAAATTCAAAAGCACCTGAGAATGACAACGACACGTATGTTAAAGTTGCGTCAATCGAAATAATATTTTTCATTAAAAAAAATAATGACTCGTAGCCTTCCGATTCGATCGAGGGAGCCGAAAGTGAAACTTTTTTGTCTCCGATGATCAATCGCAATTGAGGCGACAATTTCATTTACACAGTGCATTCGAAAGCACCTGAGAATGTCAACGACACTTATGTTAAAGTCGCGTCAATCGGAATTATATTTTTCATAAAATAAACTTGTAGCTTGTAGCCTTCCGAGTTCATCGAGGGAGGCGAAAGTGGAATTTTTATTCTAAGATAATTAATCGGAATTGAGGCGACAATTCCATTTACACAGTAAATTCAAAAGCACCTGAGAATGTCAACGACACGTATGTTAAAGTCGGAATAATATTTTTCATTTAAAAAAATAATGGCTTGTAACCTTCCGATTCGATCGAGGGAGCCGAAAGTGAAACTTTTTTGTCTCCAATGATCAATCGCAATTGAGGCGACAATTTCATTTACACAGTAAATTCAAAAGCACCTGAGG
This sequence comes from Ischnus inquisitorius, assembly GCA_963924025.1. NCBI lineage: Eukaryota > Metazoa > Arthropoda > Insecta > Hymenoptera > Ichneumonidae > Ischnus > Ischnus inquisitorius. The sequence goes on from OZ001244.1 coordinate 20,447,178, forward strand.
ATAACAGCAACACGTATGTTAAAGTCGCGTCAATCGGAATTATATTTTTCATAAAATAAACTTATATCTTGTAGCCTTCCGATTTCATCGAGGGAGGCGAAAGTGGAATTTTTATTCTATGATAATTAATCGGAATTGAGGCGACAATTCCATTTACACAGTAAATTCAAAAGCACCTGAGAATGACAACGACACGTATGTTAAAGTCGCGTCAATCGGAATTATATTTTTCATAAAATAAACTTATAGCTTGTAGCCTTCCGATTTCATCGAGGGAGGCGAAAGTGAAACTTTTTTGTCTCCGATGATCAATCGCAATTGAGGCGACAATTTCATTTACACAGTGCATTCGAAAGCACCTGAGAATGTCAACGACACTTATGTTAAAGTCGCGTCAATCGGAATTATATTTTTCATAAAATAAACTTATAGCTTGTAGCCTTCCGATTTCATCGAGGGAGGCGAAAGTGAAACTTTTTTGTCTCCGATGATCAATCGCAATTGAGGCGACAATTTCATTTACACAGTGCATTCGAAAGCACCTGAGAATGTCAACGACACTTATGTTAAAGTCGCGTCAATCGGAATTATATTTTTCATAAAATAAACTTGTAGCTTGTAGCCTTCCGAGTTCATCGAGGGAGGCGAAAGTGGAATTTTTATTCAAAGATAATTAATCGGAATTGAGGCGACAATTCCATTTACACAGTAAATTCAAAAGCACCTGAGAATGACAACGACACGTATGTTAAAGTTGCGTCAATCGAAATAATATTTTTCATTAAAAAAAATAATGACTCGTAGCCTTCCGATTCGATCGAGGGAGCCGAAAGTGAAACTTTTTTGTCTCCGATGATCAATCGCAATTGAGGCGACAATTTCATTTACACAGTGCATTCGAAAGCACCTGAGAATGTCAACAACACTTATGTTAAAGTCGCGTCAATCGGAATTATATTTTTCATAAAATAAACTTGTAGCTTGTAGCCTTCCGAGTTCATCGAGGGAGGCGAAAGTGGAATTTTTATTCTAAGATAATTAATCGGAATTGAGGCGACAATTCCATTTACACAGTAAATTCAAAAGCACCTGAGAATGTCAACGACACGTATGTTAAAGTCGGAATAATATTTTTCATTTAAAAAAATAATGGCTTGTAACCTTCCGATTCGATCGAGGGAGCCGAAAGTGAAACTTTTTTGTCTCCAATGATCAATCGCAATTGAGGCGACAATTTCATTTACACAGTAAATTCAAAAGCACCTGAGGATAACAGCAACACGTATGTTAAAGTCGCGTCAATCGGAATTATATTTTTCATAAAATAAACTTATATCTTGTAGCCTTCCGATTTCATCGAGGGAGGCGAAAGTGGAATTTTTATTCTAAGATAATTAATCGGAATTGAGGCGACAATTCCATTTACACAGTAAATTCAAAAGCACCTGAGAATGACAACGACACGTATGTTAAAGTCGCGTCAATCGGAATTATATTTTTCATAAAATAAACTTATAGCTTGTAGCCTTCCGATTTCATCGAGGGAGGCGAAAGTGAAACTTTTTTGTCTCCGATGATCAATCGCAATTGAGGCGACAATTTCATTGACACAGTGCATTCGAAAGCACCTGAGAATGTCAACGACACTTATGTTAAAGTCGCGTCAATCGGAATTATATTTTTCATAAAATAAACTTATAGCTTGTAGCCTTCCGATTTCATCGAGGGAGGCGAAAGTGAAACTTTTTTGTCTCCGATGATCAATCGCAATTGAGGCGACAATTTCATTTACACAGTGCATTCGAAAGCACCTGAGAATGTCAACGACACTTATGTTAAAGTCGCGTCAATCGGAATTATATTTTTCATAAAATAAACTTATAGCTTGTAGCTTTCCGATTTCATCGAGGGAGGCGAAAGTGAAACTTTTTTGTCTCCGATGATCAATCGCAATTGAGGCGACAATTTCATTTACACAGTGCATTCGAAAGCACCTGAGAATGTCAACGACACTTATGTTAAAGTCGCGTCAATCGGAATTATATTTTTCATAAAATAAACTTATAGCTTGTAGCCTTCCGATTTCATCGAGGGAGGCGAAAGTGAAACTTTTTTGTCTCCGATGATCAATCGCAATTGAGGCGACAATTTCATTTACGCAGTGCATTCGAAAGCACCTGAGAATGTCAACGACACTTATGTTAAAGTCGCGTCAATCGGAATTATATTTTTCATAAAATAAACTTATAGCTTGTAGCTTTCTGATTTCATCGAGGGAGGCGAAAGTGAAACTTTTTTGTCTCCGATGATCAATCGCAATTGAGGCGACAATTTTATTTACACAGTGCATTCGAAAGCACCTGAGAATGTCAACGACACTTATGTTAAAGTCGCGTCAATCGGAATTATATTTTTCATAAAATACACTTATAGCTTGTAGCCTTCCGATTTCATCGAGGGAGGCGAAAGTGAAACTTTTTTGTCTCCGATGATCAATCGCAATTGAGGCGACAATTTCATTTACACAGTGCATTCGAAAGCACCTGAGAATGTCAACGACACTTATGTTAAAGTCGCGTCAATCGGAATTATATTTTTCATAAAATAAACTTATAGCTTGTAGCCTTCCGATTTCATCGAGGGAGGCGAAAGTGAAACTTTTTTGTCTCCGATGATCAATCGCAATTGAGGCGACAATTTCATTTACACAGTGCATTCGAAAGCACCTGAGAATGTCAACGACACTTATGTTAAAGTCGCGTCAATCGGAATTATATTTTTCATAAAATAAACTCATAGCTTGTAGCCTTCCGATTCGATCGAGGGAGGCGAAAGTGAAACTTTTTTGTCTCCGATGATCAATCGCAATTGAGGCGACAATTTCATTTACACAGTGCATTCGAAAGCACCTGAGAATGTCAACGACACTTATGTTAAAGTCGCGTCAATCGAAATAATATTTTTCATTAAAAAAAATAATGACTTGTAGCCTTCCGATTCGATCGAGGGAGCCGAAAGTGAAACTTTTTTGTCTCCGATGATCAATCGCAATTGAGGCGACAATTTCATTTACACAGTGCATTCGAAAGCACCTGAGAATGTCAACGACACTTATGTTAAAGTCGCGTCAATCGGAATTATATTTTTCATAAAATAAACTTGTAGCTTGTAGCCTTCCGAGTTCATCGAGGGAGGCGAAAGTGGAATTTTTATTCAAAGATAATTAATCGGAATTGAGGCGACAATTCCATTTCCACAGTAAATTCAAAAGCACCTGAGAATGTCAACGACACGTATGTTAAAGTTGCGTCAATCGGAATAATATTTTTCATTAAAAAAAATAATGGCTTGTAACCTTCCGATTCGATCGAGGGAGCCGAAAGTGAAACTTTTTTGTCTCCAATGATCAATCGCAATTGAGGCGACAATTTCATTTCCACAGTAAATTCAAAAGCACCTGAGGATAACAGCAACACGTATGTTAAAGTTGCGTCAATCGGAATTATATTTTTCATAAAATAAACTTATAGCTTGTAGCCTTCCGATTTCATCGAGGGAGGCGAAAGTGGAATTTTTATTCTAAGATAATTAATCGGAATTGAGGCGACAATTCCATTTACACAGTAAATTCAAAAGCACCTGAGAATGACAACGACACGTATGTTAAAGTTGCGTCAATCGAAATAATATTTTTCATTAAAAAAAATAATGACTTGTAGCCTTCCGATTCGATCGAGGGAGCCGAAACTGAAACTTTTTTGTCTCCGATGATCAATCGCAATTGAGGCGACAATTTCATTTACACAGTGCATTCGAAAGCACCTGAGAATGTCAACGACACTTATGTTAAAGTCGCGTCAATCGGAATTATATTTTTCATAAAATAAACTTGTAGCTTGTAGCCTTCCGAGTTCATCGAGGGAGGCGAAAGTGGAATTTTTATTCTAAGATAATTAATCGGAATTGAGGCGACAATTCCATTTACACAGTAAATTCAAAAGCACCTGAGAATGACAACGACACGTATGTTAAAGTCGCGTCAATCGGAATTATATTTTTCATAAAATAAACTTATAGCTTGTAGCCTTCCGATTTCATCGAGGGAGGCGAAAGTGAAACTTTTTTGTCTCCGATGATCAATCGCAATTGAGGCGACAATTTCATTTACACAGTGCATTCGAAAGCACCTGAGAATGTCAACGACACTTATGTTAAAGTCGCGTCAATCGGAATTATATTTTTCATAAAATAAACTTATAGCTTGTAGCCTTCCGATTTCATCGAGGGAGGCGAAAGTAAAACTTTTTTGTCTCCGATGATCAATCGCAATTGAGGCGACAATTTCATTTACACAGTGCATTCGAAAGCACCTGAGAATGTCAACGACACTTATGTTAAAGTCGCGTCAATCGGAATTATATTTTTCATAAAATAAACTTGTAGCTTGTAGCCTTCCGAGTTCATCGAGGGAGGCGAAAGTGGAATTTTTATTCTAAGATAATTAATCGGAATTGAGGCGACAATTCCATTTACACAGTAAATTCAAAAGCACCTGAGAATGTCAACGACACGTATGTTAAAGTCGGAATAATATTTTTCATTAAAAAAAATAATGGCTTGTAACCTTCCGATTCGATCGAGGGAGCCGAAAGTGAAACTTTTTTGTCTCCAATGATCAATCGCAATTGAGGCGACAATTTCATTTACACAGTAAATTCAAAAGCACCTGAGGATAACAGCAACACGTATGTTAAAGTCGCGTCAATCGGAATTATATTTTTCATAAAATAAACTTATAGCTTGTAGCCTTCCGATTTCATCGAGGGAGGCGAAAGTGGAATTTTTATTCTAAGATAATTAATCGGAATTGAGGCGACAATTCCATTTACACAGTAAATTCAAAAGCACCTGAGAATGACAACGACACGTATGTTAAAGTCGCGTCAATCGGAATTATATTTTTCATAAAATAAACTTACAGCTTGTAGCCTTCCGATTTCATCGAGGGAGGCGAAAGTGAAACTTTTTTGTCTCCGATGATCAATCGCAATTGAGGCGACAATTTCATTTACACAGTGCATTCGAAAGCACCTGAGAATGTCAACGACACTTATGTTAAAGTCGCGTCAATCGAAATAATATTTTTCATTAAAAAAAATAATGACTTGTAGCCTTCCGATTCGATCGAGGGAGCCGAAAGTGAAACTTTTTTGTTTCCGATGATCAATCGCAATTGAGGCGACAATTCCATTTACACAGTGCATTCGAAAGCACCTGAGAATGTCAACGACACTTATGTTAAAGTCGCGTCAATCGGAATTATATTTTTCATAAAATAAACTTATAGCTTGTAGCCTTCCGATTTCATCGAGGGAGGCGAAAGTGAAACTTTTTTGTCTCCGATGATCAATCGCAATTGAGGCGACAATTTCATTTACACAGTGCATTCGAAAGCACCTGAGAATGTCAACGACACTTATGTTAAAGTCGCGTCAATCGGAATTATATTTTTCATAAAATAAACTTATAGCTTGTAGCCTTCCGATTCGATCGAGGAAGGCGAAAGTGGAATTTTTTTGTCACCAATGATCAATCGCAATTGAGGCGACAATTTCATTTGCACGGTGAATTCAAAAGCATCTGAGAATGACAACGACACGTATGTTAAAGTCGCGTCAATCGAAATAATATTTTTCATAAAAAAAACTAATGGCTTGTAGCCTTCCGATTCGATCGCGGTAGGCGACTGTGAAACTTTTTTGTCTCCGATGATCAATCGCAATTGAGGCGACAATTTCATTTACACAGTGCATTCGAAAGCACCTGAGAATGTCAACGACACTTATGTTAAAGTCGCGTCAATCGGAATTATATTTTTCATAAAATAAACTTATAGCTTGTAGCTTTTCGATTTCATCGAGGGAGGCGAAAGTGAAACTTTTTTGTCTCCGATGATCAATCGCAATTGAGGCGACAATTTCATTTACACAGTGCATTCGAAAGCACCTGAGAATGTCAACGACACTTATGTTAAAGTCGCGTCAATCGAAATTATATTTTTCATAAAATAAACTTATAGCTTGTAGCCTTCCGATTTCATCGAGGGAGGCGAAAGTGAAACTTTTTTGTCTCCGATGATCAATCGCAATTAAGGCGACAATTTCATTTACACAGTGCATTCGAAAGCACCTGAGAATGTCAACGACACTTATGTTAAAGTCGCGTCAATCGGAATTATATTTTTCATAAAATAAACTTATAGCTTGTAGCCTTCCGATTTCATCGAGGGAGGCGAAAGTGGAATTTTTATTCTAAGAGAATTAATCGGAATTGAGGCGACAATTTCATTTACACAGTAAATTCAAAAGCACCTGAGAATGACAACGACACGTATGTTAAGAGGAGGTGAAACACGCCAGAACAGCGCGACGCGGACCGGCTCTCGTGGTAAGGCAGAGTTCCGAATCGGTAACTCTGCCGCGTACCGCTAGGGGCCGCCCGACTTATAATCTACATGGTAATATATATATATATATCTAAGCCCGGCAAGAGGGGAGCCGACTAGCATTTACGCTCGGCGCTTTCAAACAAGATGTATAATGAATCGACACATCAACAGAAGCTCGACACAAATATTTTATCGAATCGAGAATTTTTGTAATTCGTTCGATAAAAGAAATTCACGCATCGACAGATTACTATCGAGTCAGCGGAATTTTCGTCGCACAAGAGCTAGAATCTCGGCGGCGATGTTTAATCGAAATAATTTTTTTTATAATTGCTTCGTAAACCAAATTCACGCATCGACAGACTACTGTCGAGTCAGCGGACTTTTTGTCGCACAAGAGCGAGAAGCTCGGCGACAATGCTTGATCGAATCTAGATTTCTTTTGAAAATGCTCGGTAAATCAATCCTTGCTTCGACAGAGTACTGCCGAGTCACCGTGAATTTCTTCGCGCAAGAGCTCAAAGTTCGGCGAAGTTCTTTGATCGAACTGAGATTTACTTCTCACTCGATAAAATAAATCCTCGCACAAAGCTCGGCGACGATATTTTATCGCAATAAAAATATTGAGAATTCGTACGATAAAACATATCCATGCATCGACTGTTGTTGTCGTGTTAGCGGGATATTGTCGCACAAGAGCAAGAGGCTCGGCGACAACGTTTTATCGTATCAAAAATTAAAATAATTCACATGATAAAATATATCCGTATCAACTATTATTGTTGACTGAGCGGGATTTTCGTCTCACAAGAGCTCGGAACTCAGCGACGATTTTTTACCGAATCAAGATTTTTTTTTAAATCGCTCGATAAAACGTTTCCACGCATCGACAGAGTACTGCCGAGTGAGCGGGATTTTCGTCGCACAAGAGCTCGGAACTAAGCGACGATTTTTTACCGAATCAAGATTTCTTTTGGAATCGCTCGATAAAACATATCCACGCATCGAGAGAGTACTGCCGGGTGAGCAAGATTTTCGTCGCTCAAGAGCTCGGAACTCAGCGACGATTTTTTACCGAATCAAGATTTCTTTTGAAATCGCTCGATAAAACGTATCCACGCATCGACAGAGTACTGCCGAGTGACCGGGATTTTCGTCACACAAGAGCTCGAAACTCGGCGACGATTTTTGATCGAATCAAGATTTCTTTCGAAATCGCTCGATAACACATGTCCTCGCATCGACAGAGTACTGCCGAGTAAGCGGGATTTTTGTCGCACAAGAGCTCACGAACTCTGCGACTTTCAGTGCGCAAAAGTTCGTGATCTCGGCGTCATTTGGACTCACGCACTCCGATGATCGTCATGACGATGGCGGCTACTGATGCTGTGTCACTCGTAGTTCGGTGCTGCCATTGTTCCCGCGCCGTTCGCTGCTGATCCCGTGCCATTTTCCTCTGCCACCGTTGCTCCCGCGTCGTTTGTTCCTTCTTCTGCTCTCTCTCTCTCTCTCTCTCTTTTATTACTGCTGATGTTTCCTGGAGCCTCTAGGATATCGAAAATAATTAATTTTATAAGTCGATTTTCATTTACCGCACACATTAATTCGAAGTTCACCGACATTATTTTATCAAATCTAGATTCTTATTGAATCGTTCAATAAAATAAAACGTGAATTTCTTCGCACAAGAGCTCAAGTTCGGCACAGCACTTAACTCGGCGACTTCTTTTATCGAGGCAAGTTTTGTTTTCCAAAACATGCCGCTACATATTGATTCTCTCGTCGACAGACCCCTGTCGATCTACTGAGAATCTATTCGCACGAGAGCATTTAGTTCGGCGAATTATTTTTACGAGTCTGAGTTTCCCAGGCTCTGGCTCGATAAAAATCATTCCTCGCGTCGACAGTGCTCTGCCAAGCTAGCGAGGAATGATTCGCACAAGAGTCTTGCACTCGGTGAATCATTTTCATCGAGTCAGAGTTTCCCAGGCTCTGGCTCGATAAAAATCATTCCTCGCGTCGACAGTGCTCTGCCAAGCTAGCGAGGAATGATTCGCACAAGAGTCTTGCACTCGGCGAATCATTTTCATCGAGTCAGAGTTTCCCAGGCTCTGGCTCGATAAAAATCATTCCTCGCGTCGACAGTGCTCTGCCAAGCTAGCGAGGAATGATTCGCACAAGAGTCTTGCACTCGGCGAATCATTTTCATCGAGTCAGAGTTTCCCAGGCTCTGGCTCGATAAAAATCATTCCTCGCGTCGACAGTGCTCTGCCAAGCTAGCGAGGAATGATTCGCACAAGAGTCTTGCACTCGGCGAATCATTTTCATCGAGTCAGAGTTTCCCAGGCTCTGGCTCGATAAAAATCATTCCTCGCGTCGACAGTGCTCTGCCAAGCTAGCGAGGAATGATTCGCACAAGAGTCTTGCACTCGGCGAATCATTTTCATCGAGTCAGAGTTTCCCAGGCTCTGGCTCGATAAAAATCATTCCTCGCGTCGACAGTGCTCTGCCAAGCTAGCGAGGAATGATTCGCACAAGAGTCTTGCACTGGGTGAATCATTTTCATCGAGTCAGAGTTTCCCAGGCTCTGGCTCGATAAAAATCATTCCTCGCGTCGACAGTGCTCTGCCAAGCTAGCGAGGAATGATTCGCACAAGAGTCTTGCACTCGGCGAATTATTTTTATCGAGTCAGAGTTTCCCAGGCTCCGGCTCGATAAAAATCATTCCTCGCGTCGACAGTGCTCTGCCAAGCTAGCGAGGAATGATTCGCACAAGAGTCTTGCACTCGGCGAATCATTTTCATCGAGTCAGAGTTTCCCAGGCTCTGGCTCGATAAAAATCATTCCTCGCGTCGACAGTGCTCTGCCAAGCTAGCGAGGAATGATTCGCACAAGAGTCTTGCACTCGGCGAATCATTTTCATCGAGTCAGAGTTTCCCAGGCTCTGGCTCGATAAAAATCATTCCTCGCGTCGACAGTGCTCTGCCAAGCTAGCGAGGAATGATTCGCACAAGAGTCTTGCACTCGGCGAATCATTTTCATCGAGTCAGAGTTTCCCAGGCTCTGGCTCGATAAAAATCATTCCTCGCGTCGACAGTGCTCTGCCAAGCTAGCGAGGAATGATTCGCACAAGAGTCTTGCACTCGGTGAATCATTTTCATCGAGTCAGAGTTTCCCAGGCTCTGGCTCGATAAAAATCATTCCTCGCGTCGACAGTGCTCTGCCAAGCTAGCGAGGAATGATTCGCACAAGAGTCTTGCACTCGGCGAATTATTTTTATCGAGTCAGAGTTTCCCAGGCTCCGGCTCGATAAAAATCATTCCTCGCGTCGACAGTGCTCTGCCAAGCTAGCGAGGAATGATTCGCACAAGAGTCTTGCACTCGGCGAATTATTTTCATCGAGTCAGAGTTTGCTAGGCTCTAGCTCGATAAAAAACATATCCTCGCATCGACAGAGTACTGCCGAGTGAGCGGGATTTTTGTCGCACGAGAGCACGCGAACTGGGCGACCGTCTGCGCGCTAAAGCTCGTGAACTCGGCGAGTTTGTTACTCACTGATGCTCTCGCACCGTTTCCTGATACTCTTCCCGCGCTGATACCTCGTGTCGTGCCCGTGATCTGAAAAATAATTAAATTTATTAAGTTTCATCTTGATTTATGATAGTAATTTCACTAATGCTGCATCAATATCGCTGTGCCAATTTTTCTTAAAGATTCATGACAGTTTTGTTGTTCGGCATCGCTGGCTGGATACGTAAAAAATAAGAGGCCAGCAATTGACGCAGCGCTGGTGAAATGACCATCATAAATTTCGTTGTTCAGTGTCGCTGGCCTCTCATTTTTTTTAAAATATCCAGCCAGCCACAGCGAACATCAGAATTATTATGAATCTTTAAGAAAAATTGGCTCAGCGATATTGACGCAGCGCTGGTGAAATGACCATCATGAATTCTGTTGTTCGGTGTCGCTGGCCTCTTATTTTCTTTCTAATATCCAGCCAGCGACAGCGAAGATCAGAATTACCATCAATCTTTAAGAAAAATTGGCTCAGCGATATTGACGCAGCGCTGGTGAAATGACCATCATGAATTCTGTTGTTCGGTGTCGCTGGCCTCTTATTTTCTTTCTAATATCCAGCCAGCGACAGCGAAGATCAGAATTACCATCAATCTTTAAGAAAAATTAACTCAACAATATTTACGCAGCGCTGGTAAAATGACCATCATGAATTTTGTTGTTCGGTGTCGCTGGCCTCTTATTTTTTTTTTAATATCCAGCCAGCGACACCGAACAACAAAATTCATAATGGTCATTTTACCAGCGCTGCGTAAATATTGTTGAGTTACTTTTTCTTAAAGATTGATGGTAATTCTGATCTTCGCTGTCGCTGGCTGGATATTAGAAAGAAAATAAGAGGCCAGCGACACCGAACAACAGAATTCATGATGGTCATTTCACCAGCGCTGCGTCAATATCGCTGAGCCAATTTTTCTTAAAGATTCATAATAATTCTGATGTTCGCTGTGGCTGGCTGGATATTTAAGAAAAAATGAGAGGCCAGCGACACTGAACAACAAAATTTATGATGGTCATTTCACCAGCGCTGCGTCAATTGCTGGCCTCTTATTTTCAACGTATCCAGCCAGCGACAGCGAACATCAGAATTACCATCAATCTTTAAGAAAAATTAACTCAACGATATAGATGCAGCGCTAGTAAAATGACCATCATGAATCCTGTTGTTCGGTGTCGCTGGCCTCTTATTTTTTGAAAACAAGATGTAAAATAGACTTACCTTAAAACGACGTCGTGAGCCCATCTTTAACTACTAAAGATTAAATTTGTTAGTAGCCTGAGCTGGGATCTCGAACTTATATTATTTTCAGAGCTAACTCACTATCTTTACCCACCAACTATTGAAGATAATAACACTAACACGAGCGCCGTTCATTATCTTCGAAAGGCGCAGCCCGCAAAAAACTCGAGTCGAAGCCGAGTTGTAGCACGAGAGAAGACGAGCGCAGGCGCGTCGCAACCGCCGCCAACAGTCCGCTTCCACGTGCGAGTATCGCATAATATTTATTGTAATAAATGCACGAAGTGTCAGGTTATGTACGGCCGGCCGTGAAACGAAGGGAACTCGGACTGATGTGCACATGCGCGCCCAATATTTTCGACACGCTTCTCGTATTTACGATACACCTCGAAAAGCGCCATCTTCTGTCACGGCTGGCCTATACAAACCTTGGCACTTTTCGTGCATGCGTTACGAAAATTGACATTTAAATCGTGCGGCAATACACACGCTACTTCCGCCCCGCGATGCCGGTATTCGCAAAAGCATGGCGCTCGCACGCCGGAAAAACCGGCAACCAACGGCAGCCCTTCCCACGCGTTCAGTCTTCACGATGCCACCGAAACGTAAGTACCTCTATTGAAAATCTAATTTCTGTAAAATGTGATTTCAACTTTGCATTAATGTCAATTACTTTGTTATTTTCGATATGCGAACGAATGTGACACTCAAAATAGTGTGTCACGAATTATTATTGTATATTTTTGTAACCTTTCGCGGTAGTTTGCGATATGGCGGGATATAAATCGCAATCGATTGAGGTAATTCGTCATAAGCAGTGGTAAGCCGCGAACGGTCCGGCGATCGAAATGTACGATAATTGCCCGGAAAAGATATTAGACCGAGCGACACAGTGTATGTCTTTGTTTCTATGTGTATGTTTCGTTATTTCGTTCGAAAACCGAAGTTTCGCGTGCCGTGTGGGCGAAAAACAAACACAGTCTTTTGTGTTTGTGTTCTGTGTGTTTTTTGTGTTTGTAAGCTGAAGGCATACGCTGTAAAGCTCGGTTTGGTGTTTATTGCGAGTTGTTATTGTGTATTCTGTCCGTTTTCTTTTCACCTCTGCTATCGCTATGCCGAATCGTTCGAATGAAATCAATTGCTATTTGTACGATTCTACTGTGTTGTGACCTACCCCGTAGACAAAAATATACAATAATTATTGATCATTCACACTATATTAAGCGTTCTATTTGTTCGTTTTTCTCAAGAAATTTAGCAATATTTATTTCTTTTTTTTACTCTTTTCACGTTTTTTATTTGTATACATTTTTTTATGTTATCTTTATTAAATATTAATTTAAATTTTACATTAAAACTTCAGGTCAATCAATTCGCCCAAAGACGATGCCGGCGAAATACAGGCCACCGACTCCACCGCGACCGAAAAAAAAACAACAGGGTTCGGTGGTGTCACCGCCAGCGATTCAACAGCAGCAACAACAGCAGCAGGGGTCGGTGGCACCACCGATCCCAAAAGAACCACCGCCACTCGCCGAAGAAAAGGCTTGGCCACGGCTCGCGGCGGTGTCGAAAGTGACGCCGCCACAGCAACAACAGCAACAACAGCACCAACAGCAACAACAGCAACAACAGCAACAACAGCAACAACAGCAACAACAGCAACAACAGCAACAACAGCAACAACAGCAACGACAACAACAACTGATAGAACAGCAACAACAGCAACGACAACAACAACTGATAGAACAGCAACAACAGCAACGACAACAACAACTGATAGAACAGCAACAACAGCAACGACAACAACAACAGATACAACAGCAACAACAACAACGACAACAACAACAGATACAACAGGAACAACGACAACAACAGATACAACAGGAACAACGACAACAACAACAGATACAACAGGAACAACGACAACAACAACAGATACAACAGCAACAACAACAACGACAACAACAACAGATACAACAGGAACAACGACAACAACAGATACAACAGGAACAACGACAACAACAACAGATACAACAGGAACAACGACAACAACAACAGATACAACAGGAACAACGACAACAACAACAGATACAACAGGAACAACGACAACAACAACAGATACAACAGGAACAACGACAACAACAACAGATACAACAGGAACAACGACAACAACAGAAACAGCAACAACAGCAACAATATCAACAACAGAAACAGCAACAACAGCAACAATATCAACAACATCAACAACAACAGCTGCAGCACACACTGGCACAGCCGCCGCCGCCGCCGCTACCCGTGGTGCTGCAAGCACCGCCGCCGCCGCTACCAGTGGCATCGCAACCGCCGCCGCCGCCGCTACCCGTGGTATTGCAACCGCCGCCGCCGCCGCTACCCGTGGTGCTGCAAGCACCGCCGCCGCCGCTACCAGTGGCATTCCAACCGCCGCCGCCGCCGCTACGCGTGAAATCGCCATCCCCGCCACCGCCACTATCCGTTGCGTTGCAACCGCCACCGCCGCCGCTGCCTGCTTCTCAGCAGTACCCCCGCCTTTCATCTTGGGTGGTACCGGTACCCCTGCCCCAGTCGGACGCTGATAACGTCCTTGCGTTGCACAGAGAAATTGAGGCACTGCAAAATCTTGTGCAACGCAAGGACGACATGATTAAGCAGCAGCAGCGCACGATCGCAGAGCTGCAGCAGCAACTCGTACAGCAGTCCGAACGGACATCCGAGTCACTGCTGCAGCCTGCGATTAAACGCCGTCCGGCTTGGTGGCAGGAACGCAAAGACCGGCAGCGGCAGCAACAGCAACAGGTTGAGCAGCAACAACAACTGCAGCAGCAACAACAACTGCAGCAACAGCAACAACTGCAGCAGCAACAACAACTGCAGCAACAGCAACAACTGCAGCAGCAACAGCGTCGGGCGAAGGTGGCGACGCGTGCCGATAAAAATCTAAATAGAGTAAGTATTTTTATAGAAAATGTATTTCTTGTATGTGTTTTTCCAGTGTATTATAATCATAAATGAAAAATTCATGATAATTTAATATACATTTGTCATGCTGATAAGATACATTTTTCAGTTATGATTATGCATACTGGAAAAAAAGGTTGAAAGGACAAATATAATCATGATGCATTCTGTTTTATTGTTTCAGAAAATCGAGACAGCTGTGAAAGTGGCGATGGCCCAAATGGGACATCCTCCGATCGGCAGGTCGATGCCGACTTGGAGGCCCGGCAATTATTTTTAGTTTTTTTTTTTTTCATTTTTTCCATGTTTTCTTTCTTTTATTCATTTTTTCTTTCATTTTCTTTTTGTTCTTCGTCTTAGATTCGTATCATTAGTGTAGAAATTGCGTATAATAAAAAAATTTAGTGAAAATTCTCTTTTATTTCTATAATGTATTCATGACTAACTACTTTTTTGACATTTTCGGCTTTTTTGGAAATTCTCCCGTTCCCTCACGGCTCTGAAAAAAGAAAAAAAATATTAATATACGTGTTATTATGATTTGATTGTTAAAACTAAACTTACCTTGGGGCAGCGTACTCCTGGATTCGATCCTGGTATTCCTCGACGTCCCATGCTGATCCAATGCCAATATCTATAAACAGAGAAAAAAACATATATAAGATAAAATCTTAAATTATTCACATTATTAGAATTGTACTCGCCTTGGTGGACATGACGCTGCGTCTCTTCATGATCCTTCGTCGACGTCGCAGGAAGACGCTAGCCTCACCCTAGGTGCCGAGGCCAGCATGGCAATACCTGTCAGAGAAAAAATGTTATTAACAATTGAAACTATATTATACTTACGTGACAGCATCCCTCGATGTTGTCCCTCGATGATAGTCCCTCGATGTTGACCCTCGATGATTGTCCCTCGATGTTGCCTCCTGGCAAAGTCTCTGGCATCTTCCTACGGCATAAGACCCTGGCGGCGATCCTGGCGACAATCCTGTAAAAAAAAGAAGTAGCGTCTACAAAGGAGCCTGTAGCTGCTCTCGTGGAGGTCCCATCTCTCGAGACCGTTCTTGCTCACGCTCGTCCCCTTCCGGTTATCCGGTCGCATCATTCAAGTTCGAATAATTTCCCCAAATCACTTTGTATGTAAATCAGATACTACAAAGGACGATTTTTTAACGCTCTCGCATACTCCCGAGATACTTGCGAGTCGATAGAACAAGGAACGGCTGAAAATCGTTCAAATTCTCGCGTGGGCAATAAATGATTATCGTCTTTACGTTCAATCGATTCGTTGCTGTTTAAACACTCGGCAAGATGCTCGTGGCTAATGCGCGTGTTGCAAAGGTCCCACAGGAAAAAATTAATTTTTTTTTCAACAAATAATAATTCTTTTTTTTTTGTATTGCATACCGCCGAGTTGAAGCGCTGCTAACCGAGTGTTACGGAACCTTCCGTTTCGTTTAGTCTTAGAGTCGATTCCACTGTCGATCGTATCGTCGATGCGATTCGCAGCTTTGCTTCTTTCAAATTCCGATTTGTTGGGGCAGTAACGAGTTCGATAGGGATGGCGCTGCAATTCTTCGTGCATCCTGTCGTCCGTTTCATTCTTGATGGTTACTCTGTCTTCCGAATTGTGTGCACTCTTCGCGTCCGCGGATTCGTCCTCGCATGTTAAGAATTCAAGCTTCGTTTCGCCGTGGCATTTTTGGATCGACGTGGAAAGTTGCTTAGAGCATCCGTTCGGCTCGAGTTCTTTTTTATCGCTTCTTCTCAAGCGGCCAGGAAGACAATCGCCTTTTTCAATTGAAAAAACTTTTCGAGATAAGTTTTTGTGTCATCCTCGTTTTTCTCATCGGGTCGAAGCTCATTTTCTTTTAAATGACAAAATACTTGAAAGAGTATTTAGAAAGTACTCGAAGTACAAAAAGTAATTTCAAGTGTTAGCAGTGCTTTGTACTTGAAGTACTTTTCGGTATTTCTCCCAGCTCTGTTAATAACATTTTGGACTGATTATTATGCAAAATCCATTTTTCAAACACCTCATGACATCATGCATTTTTTCAGATTTATATCCTATCGAGAAAGGTTCAAAATTCTATTTACATTCTCACTTTTCAGGGCGTTCAGCAGTGATCTCCGCTAAAACTACCTCCCTGAGAATCTCGATGCCAAGATCAAGGCTAATGACAAATAAAACTCTATTGAGCTGTGTAATCGCATAGGTAACCACAACGAGCATCCGGCGTTTTCAGAAACGCCGAGGAAACGCCCACCCACACTAACCCACTCACACTAACGTATGAGTTCGTTTCCATGATGCTCCAATCTTAGACACAGACGCGAATGTGGCTTATTCAAATTGTCTTCCCAAAGTTACAATGATAGCAAGTTATCAAGCCTTTCCTACAAAACGCTGTAACGTATCAATATTTCAGGTTCCCCTGATGGAATAACACTGGTCCGTTGACTAGTTTTTAATACCGTTGGGAATGAAGACAATTTTTAACTTATTAAGATAAATACCAAACACGCTCTTATTTTGACAGTCGCGCGAATACGCTAAATTAGCAAAATCGCCGCTCAACGCTATTGTGGTCGCATAAGCAGTGGCATAGACTCCGCAAGCGTACTAGACGAGTTGATTGGCAACAGATTGTAAGACACATAAGTGAAAATTGTCTAGATAAGTTTCTGCTTGCGTAGGTAACCACAACGAGCCTCCGGCGTTTTCGAAAACGCCGAGGAAACGCCCACCCACACTAACCCACTCACACTAGCGCATGAGTTCGTTTCCATGATGCTCCAATCTTAGACACAGACATGAATGCGGTTTACGTAAATTATCAGCCCAAAGTTACAATGTTAGGAAATTATGAAGCCCTTTGTACAAGGCGTTATAACGAATTAATATTCCAGCTTCCCTTGGTGAAATGATAGCTGCGTATTGATTACTCGTTTATGCCGTTGGGAATGGAGACAATTTCCGTTTTTCTATAATTGACACCAAATGCGCTCTCATTTCCTGAGAGTTGCACGAATACGCTACGTAAGCAGGGTCGCCACCTAAGGCTATCGTGGTGGCAAAAGCGGCGGCATAGACCCCACAAGCATACGGATCAGGTTGTTTAGTAACAGGCTGTAGAACAATATCATTTTCTTTGACGTGTGGATAACGTCGTTGAAGATATCTCTTCTCCTCGTCGTGTAAACGAAGATAGTCACTCCTACACAAGCTGTCATAAATCATGACTGTGACGCCATCATAATAGACACAACACCAATGTCTAGTAATGTTGCCACCAATAATGTGCATATCTCTATCAGACCGACATGGCTTGATGAACGTATAATACGCAAAGTAACTTGCGGGATCAAAGCAAAAGGTCGAGTTTTCATGCACAATCGTTTGAAATAAGTCGATGCTTGTGTCATTCAATAAGCTAGTACAAGGCAATATATCGGCTACAACTTCTTCGACACTGATGTTCTTTCGTACCACTTCCAGAATGCCGCGATCTTGTTCCGAAGGTTCCATGTCATCGATCATATCGATTGTTACCCAATTAGCATTTAAGCATGGTCTCTTTGTTCGGTCTAAATTGGCTTCTATCGTTGCCTGATCAGAAGTTGTACCACAAGGTCCGTCTATTTCATGCGACACTTGTTTATGCGTACGCTTTTGTTTTTCCGCCGTTTTCTGACTTTGCTTAGCTTTGGCCTGCAAAATGTATTCCGGTTCCCTTATCGGCATACTTCTGTTTCGCCGGCTATCAACGATTTCCGGAAGCAAACATTCCAAGTAAAATCGCGATAGGAGCGGTTCCATTTTTGAAACCCAGAACTCATCATCTTTCGTGACTTTAACGTATTTCACGTCGAGTGGCGTCCAGAGGGCAAATATACAGTACTTACGTTCTGTAATATGCAGCTGGCCTTGTACTTGATAATAGTACACATGATTTTTATTCATTTGTTCGTTATGACGTTTGTCAAAGATTGACTTGAGATGCGGAATTTGCTGTATAGCTACTTCCGGAGCAATGTCTTTGGCTGAATGCGGACATTTAACCTCGACGATCCCATCGTCATCGATGAGACCGTCCGGTGATGCTCCAAAATATGGTATTTCTGCATCTATGAAAAGTCCACACGGCACAATTCGTTTGTTAAGTTTAATTTCAAGAGCTTCTATTGCATGCTGCTCGTTTGTTAAACCAAACTGCATGGCTACCGTGTCGAGGACTTTCGGGTAACGAATACTTGTAACAAGTTTCGAGCAGGAAGTCGATTCCAACATGCGACATATTGCTCCAAATTTGGACGCAGTGATTATATCAGTCCGCAACTGATGCCAAAATTCGCAATTGCTTTGCGATACCGTGTCGCGTTCGATTTGATGGCGATTATTTTGATATTCCTTCAATTTATCAAGATGCTTATCAACGCAAACATCATAGGCATCTCCAATCAGGTCTGGTTTTTTAGCCGATGGACCGTAGTCTTTATCTGTCCCACGCCATCTTCGAGGTCTGCGCACGCCTCGCACTTCCTTGTTTGTAGCAGCGTGAATTTGCCGTCTTTTTTCCATTTTGGAAATAGCAGCAGGTACTTCCATTCCAGCAGACAGATGAACGCGCGAGACGAGTTCTTGCGTATTATGTTGGACAGCACCGCCATAACAGCGCATTTGAAATGAATTCTTCGCACAATGGTTGATTCGTTTTCCGGAATTCAACTTATTGACAACGGAATTCGCAGCTTCGGCTACATTGTTTGTAACGTTCTCCAACAGACTGTCAGCATGACAACTTAAATAACGGACTGCCTCAAACACAGCACCGTACGCCCCCGTTCTATGAAGCTGCGGCAGTAAATTCATTTCATTCTCATCAGGATTGCACTGTATCGGCAAAATCGCACAGCCGGAATGATCACCGAATACGTGATTAAGAACAATAAAAATATCTTTTTGCAGTTTCACTGCTTGTTCCGCTTTGGGAATCGTTTCATCCTTGCGAATATCACGTACATTCGTAATCAGGTGACGCATCCGCAAAGCGCTGGCATCGACATAAGATTGGAATTTTCCTTTGCCGATTACTTCCTTATCGGGATGACACGCCATTTTCGACTTGGCAGCTTCTCGAATTTTTTTACAGAAGTTACGGAATAAGTGATTATTGCACTCAATTTTTTTAACAGTTACTTCGTACTGAGCATATGGATTTGCATCTCGAATTGATTGATACGTACTTGCGTCACCATCAGCAATCAGAGTTTTATATATAAGACCTCGCTTGTCAACGCTTTCATTGAAGCCCTCGACAATCATGTCAGCCTCCATGGCAGTAGAACTCTGATCGCGGCCCCAATTTTTATAGCATTCATGCTCGGGTGGTTCCCTTTTCAGTTGTAGTGCTTTAGCACATACCGAACAATATTTATTTCTTACACCGACGTGCAAAACTTTTTTAGTTTCAACACCAATAATTAGAGCGTTGCCAGACAGCGAATCGTGTTTACCGCCATGGTACGATCGCTTGGCCCAGTAGCCATCTGCGACAACATTGATATACGGGATATCATTAATAATGTGTCCTTTCTCGATGGCTATTTTACGCTCTTCTGCTGCTGCCTTCTGCATTTCTTGTTCAGAACATATTAAGAATTTTTTATAAAGCTTATCGCGATACTTTCGATATGTCACATGTGACATGCAGGGAACAGACATTGTTGAGAGCAATTCTTCCAAAGCGTTGAACCCGGTACCAGAACTAATCGTACCACATACGGCACCTTCGTTAATACCCATAACGGTCAATTGATCGCGATCAGTCCATATACTGCCAACATATTGACAATCATCGCATTCAAAAAACAATTGTGTTCGCAATCCACGATCCACAAATTTTCGCAATCTCAGCGAAGTAAAATGACACGCAAAAGACCTGTTATGGTTACTAAATTCCTCCCGAAGTTGCTCAAGTATGTAGTTCAAATCAACGATACGTCGACCGTCAATTTTGACCTCTGGAAGATTGCTCACATTTTCAAATTCATCGTACGAATCAGAATCATTGGATTCTTCCGAAACAAGAATTTCTTCGTCGTTATCGTCGAAATTCGTCGGTAATGAATCAGCACGAATTGGAGTTTCCACTGGAATCTCTGTTCTAATTTCATCTATATCATCAATGGACGCTTCAGCCGACATCCCGATTTCAACGAGATCATCAGTTTCTCGAATCGATGTCTCACATGCATTTTGGCTGTCACGTAATTCTATAATATCTACGATTTCTACGATTTCATTACCTTCCATTTGCCTCTTTGTGGCAAGTAACTCCTCCATGGATGTTGCAGGCGAATCATTCGATCCATCAAACACTTCTGCTATTTTTGGGCCAACCGTGCCATTGCGTCTGTATAAAAAAAAAAAATTCTCAACAAACTAATTTTTTTTTTTTCGAGGTTGAACTGGAGGACCTCTGTGACGATCGGCAAAAATTTTATATTCAACCATCAATTTACGAGTTTGACAATTCTTTTTTTGTTCCTTTTTAATAATTTTTCTTTCATTCGTTCGCAATTAACAAATCTGACCCCGTGGCGATGCGCTGTGTTTTTACTTCAAATATAAATTTCAAAAATATGGTACTAGTCGTAAAACAGTATTCATATATATATCACGAGCAAACTTATCACGAGAAGACTTCTCGTTAGAAATGGCTAATGACTGCGATTGCGAGCAATTTAACGAAATATATGTAAACACTGGCACCAGAGAAAAGGCCTTTATAAAAAAAACTGTTTTACATTAGAATTTGCTGTTCAAAGTCGCTTAAACACGATGTACCACACACACACACACACGCTTGACGTTTGTTTGCATCTGGCAAACGAGGTGTAATTAAATTAAATAATTTTCAGCCACGCATCGCGTTTGAGTTTTCAATGCACAGAGATGTCCATTGAAATTTTCGCCAAAGCTTGACACGTTTGCTCAACCCTTGCGAGAGCGATTGCGTCACTGCTCGTTTGTCCAAATAATCTGCGACAGTTTCCGCGCTGAATGGATTTCACGGGTAATTGTCGTGAGAATAACGTTGTCGAGCTATCAACAACGAAATCGCGCTATTGCCGGACAGGTGTCGTTTTTGTAGATAGTAATATGAATTACACGTACCTGTCAATCCATTTCTTTCGTCGAGATCGGCCGACCCTTTGTCTATTGTTTTTATTTCCCATGGCACTTGTCACTGTGCACTAATAAACACGCGAATCTATATGGAAAATACACTACGAATACGACACACGATACACACGGCAACACGACACTTTTACTTTTATTATTTCGGATTTATATGAAAAAAAAATCTTGGCTCTTCGCGACTTTTCGCGAGAACCACGCTTCCATTCAGCGGCACGTCAAATTTCTTTGAACCACCACGTGGCGGCCGGCCACGTTGACTCTTAGCGCCACCGGCAGTCAAGAGAAACCGATAGAGACGGAAAACGTTTATTATTATTGCATCTCTCTCGCTCCGCTGCTCGAAGTTCGCGGAACGCTCGTGGCATCAGATGCACTAATAGTTTTTGCGTTTGTATATATTCTATACATTGTAAATGGAATAGAAATAATATCGACCGTACGTTCATTGGAATCGCTCGGCGAGCAGCGGTAACAAATGTATGCGATAATGATTGCGAAAAAATGTTAGCCTCATAACACCATTTTATTATTTTCATAATTAATTAATTGGATGGGAGACCGTCTAAATCGAAAACCCATTAGTCGGATGGGTGACCGTTTAATTGGAGAATCCATTAGTTGGATGGGTGACCGTCCAAGTCGAAAATCGACTAGTTGGACGGGAGACCGTTTAATTTGAGAATTCATTAGTTGGATGGGTGACCGTTTAATTCGAGAATCCATTACTTGGATGGGAGACCGTTTAAATCGAAAACCCATTAGTCGGCTGGGTGACCGTTCAATTATAGAATCCATTACTTGGATGGGTAACCGCTTACAACGATAATCTATTACTTGGATGGGTGACCGTCCAAGTGGAAAATCAACTAGTTGGATGGGAGACCGTCTAAATCGAAAACCCATTAGTCGGATGGGTGACCGTTTAATTTGAGAATTCATTAGTTGGATGGATGACCGTGCAATTCGAGAATCCATTAGTTGGATGGGTGACCGTTTAATTCGAGAATCCATTAGTTGGATGGGTGACCGTTCAATTCGAGAATCCATTAGTTGGATGGGTGACCGTCCAAGTCGAAAATCAACTAGTTGGATGGGAGACCGTCTAAATCGAAAACCCATTAGTCGGCTGGGTGACCGTTCAATTATAGAATCCATTACTTGGATGGGTGACCGCTTACAACGATAATCTATTACTTGGATGGGTGACCGTCCAAGTCGAAAATCAACTAGTTGGATGGGAGACCGTCTAAATCGAAAACCCATTAGTCGGATGGGTGACCGTTTAATTTGAGAATTCATTAGTTGGATGGGTGACCGTTTAATTCGAGAATCCATTAGTTGGATGGGAGACCGTCTAAATCGAAAACTCATTAGTCGGCTGGGTGACCGTTCAATTATAGAATCCATTACTTGGATGGGTGACCGCTTACAACGATAATCTATTACTTGGATGGGTGACCGTCCAAGTGGAAAATCAACTAGTTGGATGGGAGACCGTCTAAATCGAAAACCCATTAGTCGGATGGGTGACCGTTTAATTTGAGAATTCATTAGTTGGATGGATGACCGTGCAATTCGAGAATCCATTAGTTAGATGGGTGACCGTTTAATTCGAGAATCCATTAGTTGGATGGGTGACCGTTCAATTCGAGAATCCATTAGTTGGATGGGTGACCGTCCAAGTCGAAAATCAACTAGTTGGATGGGAGACCGTCTAAATCGAAAACCCATTAGTCGGATGGGTGACCGTTTAATTTGAGAATTCATTACTTGGATGGGTGACCGCTTACAACGATAATCTATTACTTGGATGGGTGACCGTCCAAGTCGAAAATCAACTAGTTGGATGGGAGACCGTCTAAATCGAAAACCCATTAGTCGGATGGGTGACCGTTTAATTGGAGAATTCATTAGTTGGATGGGTGACCGTTTAATTCGAGAATCCATTAGTTGGATGGGAGACCGTCTAAATCGAAAACTCATTAGTCGGCTGGGTGACCGTTCAATTATAGAATCCATTACTTGGATGGGTGACCGCTTACAACGATAATCTATTACTTGGATGGGTGACCGTCCAAGTGGAAAATCAACTAGTTGGATGGGAGACCGTCTAAATCGAAAACCCATTAGTCGGATGGGTGACCGTCCAAGTGGAAAATCAACTAGTTGGATGGGAGACCGTCTAAATCGAAAACCCATTAGTCGGATGGGTGACCGTTTAATTCGAGAATCCATTAGTTGGATGGGTGACCGTTCAATTCGAGAATCCATTAGTTGGATGGGTGACCGTCCAAGTCGAAAATCAACTAGTTGGATGGGAGACCGTCTAAATCGAAAACCCATTAGTCGGATGGGTGACCGTTTAATTTGAGAATTCATTACTTGGATGGGTGACCGTCCAAGTCGAGAACCCATTAGTCGGATAGGTGGTCGTCTCATTTGAGAATCCATTAGTTGGATGGGTGACCGCTCGAAAGTGCGGCTGTTTTCTCTCCAGCATTCATGAAAAAGACGTGCACGGGCGGTTCGTCGTTTGGAGCACGAGTAGCGTCCTCTAGCGGAACGCTATGCCGTCGGGTCGTTGCTGCAATCCACGAAAATTTTTCGGGCTTACCGATATTTTTTTTCGAAACAACTTTTTTATTGATTTTTTATTGTGCATCGATATCGGACCAAATGTACATTATGTAATTTTTTATTCTCTATCTAATGAAACTCTTAGTTTTTGTGTTTTATATTCACTAATCTGGAAAAAAGGAATTTTCTATTACAGAAATCTGTAATCAAAATTTTTTTTCGAATTTGCTAATTCTGAAAGTTTCATTAGCGAGGTTCACACTTTTACGATCGATCTGCAAAATTTTATTGCATTCGGTTTAAAACTCTACAAAAAAAGTTGATCGAAACTTTTGATGTGGGCCGCTCGGGTTTCACCTCCTCTTAAAGTTGAGTCAATCGAAATAATATTTTTCATTAAAAAAAATAATGACTTGTAGCCTTCCGATTCGATCGAGGGAGCCGAAAGTGAAACTTTTTTGTCTCCGATGATCAACCGCAATTGAGGCGACAATTTCATTTACACAGTGCATTCGAAAGCACCTGAGAATGTCAACGACACTTATGTTAAAGTCGCGTCAATCGGAATTATATTTTTCATAAAATAAACTTATAGCTTGTAGCCTTCCGATTCGATCGAGGAAGGCGAAAGTGGAATTTTTTTGTCACCAATGATCAATCGCAATTGAGGCGACAATTTCATTTGCACGGTGAATTCAAAAGCATCTGAGAATGACAACGACACGTATGTTAAAGTCGCGTCAATCGAAATAATATTTTTCATAAAAAAAACTAATGGCTTGTAGCCTTCCGATTCGATCGCGGTAGGCGACTGTGAAACTTTTTTGTCTCCGATGATCAATCGCAATTGAGGCGACAATTTCATTTACACGGTGCATTCGAAAGCACCTGAGAATGTCAACGACACTTATGTTAAAGTCGCGTCAATCGGAATTATATTTTTCATAAAATAAACTTATAGCTTGTAGCCTTCCGATTTCATCGAGGGAGGCGAAAGTGAAACTTTTTTGTCTCCGATGATCAATCGCAATTGAGGCGACAATTTCATTTACACAGTGCATTCGAAAGCACCTGAGGATAACAGCAACACGTATGTTCAAGTCGCGTCAATCGAAATAATATTTTTCATAAAAAAACTAATGGCTTGTAGCCTTTTGGATCGATCGAGGGAGGCGGACGTAACATTTTTTTGTCTCCGATAATCAATCGCAATTGAGGCGACAATTTCATTCACCCAGTGCATTTAAAAGCACGTTATAATTACTATGAAACATATGAAAAAGTTGCGTCGATCAAAATAGTATTACTTTAAAAAAAAAAGTATTGCTTCTAGCCCACCGATCCGAACGAGGAAACCGAAAGTTTCATTTTTTTCTCTGAGCTCATTAATTGCAATCGAAGCGACAATCGTATTTGCACAGTGCAGTCGAAAGGATCTTAGAATGATCAAGACATGTATCTTAAAGTCGCTTCAATTAAGATAACATTTCTTAGAAAACAGCTTGGTTATCCGCAATCGACTGTGCCGAGTTTACGCCGCAGATTTGAATTATTTTCAAAAAAAAAAGGAGATGAAATCGGCGTTTTCGCTAAGACTATAGGAACAGGCTGAACCATTGAATATCGGAGAACGCAAGGTCGCAGTCGATTTCATCGCTTTGAAATCCATCCAAAAATGATTTTACAGCTTGGCTATCCGCAATCGACTGTGCCGGGTTTACGCCGCAGATTTCAAATATTTTCAAAAAGAAAAGAGATGAAATCGGCGTTTTCGCTCAGAATATCGAAACGGGCTAAACCATTGAATATCGGAGAACAGAAGGTCGCAGTCGATTTCATCGCTTCAAAACCCATCCAAAAATGATTTTACATCTTGGCTATCCGCGGTCGACTGTGTCGAGCTTACGACGCAGATTTAAATTATTTTCAATAAAAAAGAGATGAAATCGGCGTTTTCGCTCAGACTATCGGAACGGGCTGAACAATTGAATATCGGAGAACGCAAGGTCGCAGTCGATTTCATCGCTTCAAAATCCATCCAAAAAAGATTTTACAGCTTGGCTATCCGCGAACGATCGACTGTGCCAAGTTTACGACGCCGGTCTTCCGGGCATACCGCGTCAATGGCTAAGATGCTCCAATTCAAAACAATGATTCTGTCTCAAACGCTCATGATTTTTTCTCCACGTTTGAATTGAATCGAGGCGACTTTCTCATTTACACAGTAAATTCAAAAGCACCTGAGAATAAAAACGACACGTATGTTAGAGTCGCGTCAATCGGAATAATATTTGTCATAAAATAAACTTATAGCTTGTAGCCTTCCGATTTCATCGAGGGAGGCGAAAGTGGAATTTTTATTCTAAGATAATCAATCGTAATTGAGGCGACAATTTCATTTACACAGTGCATTCGAAAGCACCTGAGAATGTCAACGACACTTATGTTAAAGTCGCGTCAATCGGAATTATATTTTTCATAAAATAAACTTATAGCTTGTAGCCTTCCGATTTCATCGAGGGAGGCGAAAGTGAAACTTTTTTGTCTCCGATGATCAATCGCAATTGAGGCGACAATTTCATTTACACAGTGCATTCGAAAGCACCTGAGAATGTCAACGACACTTATGTTAAAGTCGCGTCAATCGGAATTATATTTTTCATAAAATAAACTCATAGCTTGTAGCCTTCCGATTCGATCGAGGGAGGCGAAAGTGAAACTTTTTTGTCTCCGATGATCAATCGCAATTGAGGCGACAATTTCATTTACACAGTGCATTCGAAAGCACCTGAGAATGTCAACGACACTTATGTTAAAGTCGCGTCAATCGAAATAATATTTTTCATTAAAAAAAATAATGACTTGTAGCCTTCCGATTCGATCGAGGGAGCCGAAAGTGAAACTTTTTTGTCTCCGATGATCAATCGCAATTGAGGCGACAATTTCATTTACACAGTGCATTCGAAAGCACCTGAGAATGTCAACGACACTTATGTTAAAGTCGCGTCAATCGGAATTATATTTTTCATAAAATAAACTTGTAGCTTGTAGCCTTCCGAGTTCATCGAGGGAGGCGAAAGTGGAATTTTTATTCAAAGATAATTAATCGGAATTGAGGCGACAATTCCATTTCCACAGTAAATTCAAAAGCACCTGAGAATGTCAACGACACGTATGTTAAAGTTGCGTCAATCGGAATAATATTTTTCATTAAAAAAAATAATGGCTTGTAACCTTCCGATTCGATCGAGGGAGCCGAAAGTGAAACTTTTTTGTCTCCAATGATCAATCGCAATTGAGGCGACAATTTCATTTCCACAGTAAATTCAAAAGCACCTGAGGATAACAGCAACACGTATGTTAAAGTTGCGTCAATCGGAATTATATTTTTCATAAAATAAACTTATAGCTTGTAGCCTTCCGATTTCATCGAGGGAGGCGAAAGTGGAATTTTTATTCTAAGATAATTAATCGGAATTGAGGCGACAATTCCATTTACACAGTAAATTCAAAAGCACCTGAGAATGACAACGACACGTATGTTAAAGTTGCGTCAATCGAAATAATATTTTTCATTAAAAAAAATAATGACTTGTAGCCTTCCGATTCGATCGAGGGAGCCGAAACTGAAACTTTTTTGTCTCCGATGATCAATCGCAATTGAGGCGACAATTTCATTTACACAGTGCATTCGAAAGCACCTGAGAATGTCAACGACACTTATGTTAAAGTCGCGTCAATCGAAATTTTATTTTTCATAAAATAAACTTATAGCTTGTAGCCTTCCGATTTCATCGAGGGAGGCGAAAGTGAAACTTTTTTGTCTCCGATGATCAATCGCAATTGAGGCGACAATTTCATTTACACAGTGCATTCGAAAGCACCTGAGAATGTCAACGACACTTATGTTAAAGTCGCGTCAATCGGAATTATATTTTTCATAAAATAAACTTATAGCTTGTAGCCTTCCGATTTCATCGAGGGAGGCGAAAGTGAAACTTTTTTGTCTCCGATGATCAATCGCAATTGAGGCGACAATTTCATTTACACAGTAAATTCAAAAGCACCTGAGAATGACAACGACACGTATGTTAAAGTTGCGT
Source organism: Ischnus inquisitorius (assembly GCA_963924025.1). Lineage (NCBI taxonomy): Eukaryota > Metazoa > Arthropoda > Insecta > Hymenoptera > Ichneumonidae > Ischnus > Ischnus inquisitorius. The sequence continues at coordinate 20,475,314 of OZ001244.1, forward strand.
CAATCGAAATAATATTTTTCATTAAAAAAAATAATGACTCGTAGCCTTCCGATTCGATCGAGGGAGCCGAAAGTGAAACTTTTTTGTCTCCGATGATCAATCGCAATTGAGGCGACAATTTCATTTACGCAGTGCATTCGAAAGCACCTGAGAATGTCAACGACACTTATGTTAAAGTCGCGTCAATCGGAATTATATTTTTCATAAAATAAACTTATAGCTTGTAGCCTTCCGATTCGATCGAGGAAGGCGAAAGTGGAATTTTTTTGTCTCCGATGATCAATCGCAATTGAGGCGACAATTTCATTTACGCAGTGCATTCGAAAGCACCTGAGAATGTCAACGACACTTATGTTAAAGTCGCGTCAATCGGAATTATATTTTTCATAAAATAAACTTATAGCTTGTAGCCTTCCGATTCGATCGAGGAAGGCGAAAGTGGAATTTTTTTGTCACCAATGATCAATCGCAATTGAGGCGACAATTTCATTTACACAGTGCATTCGAAAGCACCTGAGAATGTCAACGACACTTATGTTAAAGTCGCGTCAATCGGAATTATATTTTTCATAAAATAAACTTATAGCTTGTAGCCTTCCGATTTCATCGAGGGAGGCGAAAGTGAAACTTTTTTGTCTCCGATGATCAATCGCAATTGAGGCGACAATTTCATTTACACAGTGCATTCGAAAGCACCTGAGAATGTCAACGACACTTATGTTAAAGTCGCGTCAATCGGAATTATATTTTTCATAAAATAAACTTATAGCTTGTAGCCTTCCGATTTCATCGAGGGAGGCGAAAGTGAAACTTTTTTGTCTCCGATGATCAATCGCAATTGAGGCGACAATTTCATTTACACAGTGCATTCGAAAGCACCTGAGAATGTCAACGACACTTATGTTAAAGTCGCGTCAATCGGAATTATATTTTTCATAAAATAAACTTATAGCTTGTAGCCTTCCGATTTCATCGAGGGAGGCGAAAGTGAAACTTTTTTGTCTCCGATGATCAATCGCAATTGAGGCGACAATTTCATTTACACAGTAAATTCAAAAGCACCTGAGAATGACAACGACACGTATGTTAAAGTTGCGTCAATCGAAATAATATTTTTCATTAAAAAAAATAATGACTCGTAGCCTTCCGATTCGATCGAGGGAGCCGAAAGTGAAACTTTTTTGTCTCCGATGATCAATCGCAATTGAGGCGACAATTTCATTTACGCAGTGCATTCGAAAGCACCTGAGAATGTCAACGACACTTATGTTAAAGTCGCGTCAATCGGAATTATATTTTTCATAAAATAAACTTATAGCTTGTAGCCTTCCGATTCGATCGAGGAAGGCGAAAGTGGAATTTTTTTGTCACCAATGATCAATCGCAATTGAGGCGACAATTTCATTTACACAGTGCATTCGAAAGCACCTGAGAATGTCAACGACACTTATGTTAAAGTCGCGTCAATCGGAATTATATTTTTCATAAAATAAACTTATAGCTTGTAGCCTTCCGATTTCATCGAGGGAGGCGAAAGTGAAACTTTTTTGTCTCCGATGATCAATCGCAATTGAGGCGACAATTTCATTTACACAGTGCATTCGAAAGCACCTGAGAATGTCAACGACACTTATGTTAAAGTCGCGTCAACCGGAATTATATTTTTCATAAAATAAACTTATAGCTTGTAGCCTTCCGATTTCATCGAGGGAGGCGAAAGTGAAACTTTTTTGTCTCCGATGATCAATCGCAATTGAGGCGACAATTTCATTTACACAGTGCATTCGAAAGCACCTGAGAATGTCAACGACACTTATGTTAAAGTCGCGTCAATCGGAATTATATTTTTCATAAAATAAACGTATAGCTTGTAGCCTTCCGATTTCATCGAGGGAGGCGAAAGTGGAATTTTTATTCTAAGATAATTAATCGGAATTGAGGCGACAATTCCATTTACACAGTAAATTCAAAAGCACCTGAGAATGACAACGACACGTATGTTAAAGTTGCGTCAATCGAAATAATATTTTTCATTAAAAAAAATAATGACTTGTAGCCTTCCGATTCGATCGAGGGAGCCGAAAGTGAAACTTTTTTGTCTCCGATGATCAACCGCAATTGAGGCGACAATTTCATTTACACAGTGCATTCGAAAGCACCTGAGAATGTCAACGACACTTATGTTAAAGTCGCGTCAATCGGAATTATATTTTTCATAAAATAAACTTATAGCTTGTAGCCTTCCGATTCGATCGAGGAAGGCGAAAGTGGAATTTTTTTGTCACCAATGATCAATCGCAATTGAGGCGACAATTTCATTTGCACGGTGAATTCAAAAGCATCTGAGAATGACAACGACACGTATGTTAAAGTCGCGTCAATCGAAATAATATTTTTCATAAAAAAAACTAATGGCTTGTAGCCTTCCGATTCGATCGCGGTAGGCGACTGTGAAACTTTTTTGTCTCCGATGATCAATCGCAATTGAGGCGACAATTTCATTTACACAGTGCATTCGAAAGCACCTGAGAATGTCAACGACACTTATGTTAAAGTCGCGTCAATCGGAATTATATTTTTCATAAAATAAACTTATAGCTTGTAGCCTTCCGATTTCATCGAGGGAGGCGAAAGTGAAACTTTTTTGTCTCCGATGATCAATCGCGATTGAGGCGACAATTTCATTTACACAGTGCATTCGAAAGCACCTGAGGATAACAGCAACACGTATGTTCAAGTCGCGTCAATCGAAATAATATTTTTCATAAAAAAACTAATGGCTTGTAGCCTTTTGGATCGATCGAGGGAGGCGGACGTAACATTTTTTTGTCTCCGATAATCAATCGCAATTGAGGCGACAATTTCATTCACCCAGTGCATTTAAAAGCACGTTATAATTACTATGAAACATATGAAAAAGTTGCGTCGATCAAAATAGTATTACTTTAAAAAAAAAAGTATTGCTTCTAGCCCACCGATCCGAACGAGGAAACCGAAAGTTTCATTTTTTTGTCTGAGCTCATTAATTGCAATCGAAGCGACAATCGTATTTGCACAGTGCAGTCGAAAGGATCTTAGAATGATCAAGACATGTATCTTAAAGTCGCTTCAATTAAGATAACATTTCTTAGAAAACAGCTTGGTTATCCGCAATCGACTGTGCCGAGTTTACGCCGCAGATTTAAATTATTTTCAAAAAAAAAAGGAGATGAAATCGGCGTTTTCGCTAAGACTATAGGAACAGGCTGAACCATTGAATATCGGAGAACAGAAGGTCGCAGTCGATTTCATCGCTTCAAAATCCATCCAAAAATGATTTTACATCTTGGCTATCCGCGGTCGACTGTGTCGAGCTTACGACGCAGATTTAAATTATTTTCAATAAAAAAGAGATGAAATCGGCGTTTTCGCTCAGACTATCGGAACGGGCTGAACAATTGAATATCGGAGAACGCAAGGTCGCAGTCGATTTCATCGCTTCAAAATCCATCCAAAAAAGATTTTACAGCTTGGCTATCCGCGAACGATCGACTGTGCCAAGTTTACGACGCCGGTCTTCCGGGCATACCGCGTCAATGGCTAAGATGCTCCAATTCAAAACAATGATTCTGTCTGAAACGCTCATGATTTTTTCTCCACGTTTGAATTGAATCGAGGCGACATTCTCATTTACACAGTAAATTCAAAAGCACCTGAGAATAAAAACGACACGTATGTTAGAGTCGCGTCAATCGGAATAATATTTGTCATAAAATAAACTTATAGCTTGTAGCCTTCCGATTTCATCGAGGGAGGCGAAAGTGGAATTTTTATTCTAAGATAATTAATCGGAATTGAGGCGACAATTCCATTTACACAGTAAATTCAAAAGCACCTGAGAATGACAACGACACGTATGTTAAAGTTGCGTCAATCGAAATAATATTTTTCATTACAAAAAATAATGACTTGTAGCCTTCCGATTCGATCGAGGGAGCCGAAAGTGAAACTTTTTTGTCTCCGATGATCAATCGCAATTGAGGCGACAATTTCATTTACACAGTGCATTCGAAAGCACCTGAGAATGTCAACGACACTTATGTTAAAGTCGCGTCAATCGGAATTATATTTTTCATAAAATAAACTTATAGCTTGTAGCTTTTCGATTTCATCGAGGGAGGCGAAAGTGAAACTTTTTTGTCTCCGATGATCGATCGCAATTGAGGCGACAATTTCATTTACACAGTGCATTCGAAAGCACCTGAGAATGTCAACGACACTTATGTTAAAGTCGCGTCAATCGAAATTATATTTTTCATAAAATAAACTTATAGCTTGTAGCCTTCCGATTTCATCGAGGGAGGCGAAAGTGAAACTTTTTTGTCTCCGATGATCAATCGCAATTGAGGCGACAATTTCATTTACACAGTGCATTCGAAAGCACCTGAGAATGTCAACGACACTTATGTTAAAGTCGCGTCAATCGGAATTATATTTTTCATAAAATAAACTTATAGCTTGTAGCCTTCCGATTTCATCGAGGGAGGCGAAAGTGAAACTTTTTTGTCTCCGATGATCAATCGCAATTGAGGCGACAATTTCATTTACACAGTGCATTCGAAAGCACCTGAGAATGTCAACGACACTTATGTTAAAGTCGCGTCAATCGGAATTATATTTTTCATAAAATAAACATATAGCTTGTAGCCTTCCGATTTCATCGAGGGAGGCGAAAGTGAAACTTTTTTGTCTCCGATGATCAATCGCAATTGAGGCGACAATTTCATTTACACAGTGCATTCGAAAGCACCTGAGAATGTCAACGACACTTATGTTAAAGTCGCGTCAACCGGAATTATATTTTTCATAAAATAAACTTATAGCTTGTAGCCTTCCGATTTCATCGAGGGAGGCGAAAGTGAAACTTTTTTGTCTCCGATGATCAATCGCAATTGAGGCGACAATTTCATTTACACACCGCATTCGAAAGCACCTGAGAATGTCAACGACACTTATGTTAAAGTCGCGTCAATCGAAATAATATTTTTCATTAAAAAAAATAATGACTTGTAGCCTTCCGATTCGATCGAGGGAGCCGAAAGTGAAACTTTTTTGTCTCCGATGATCAATCGCAATTGAGGCGACAATTTCATTTACACAGTGCATTCGAAAGCACCTGAGAATGTCAACGACACTTATGTTAAAGTCGCGTCAATCGGAATTATATTTTTCATAAAATAAACTTGTAGCTTGTAGCCTTCCGAGTTCATCGAGGGAGGCGAAAGTGGAATTTTTATTCAAAGATAATTAATCGGAATTGAGGCGACAATTCCATTTCCACAGTAAATTCAAAAGCACCGGAGAATGTCAACGACACGTATGTTAAAGTTGCGTCAATCGGAATAATATTTTTCATTAAAAAAAATAATGGCTTGTAACCTTCCGATTCGATCGAGGGAGCCGAAAGTGAAACTTTTTTGTCTCCAATGATCAATCGCAATTGAGGCGACAATTTCATTTCCACAGTAAATTCAAAAGCACCTGAGGATAACAGCAACACGTATGTTAAAGTCGCGTCAATCGGAATTATATTTTTCATAAAATAAACTTATAGCTTGTAGCCTTCCGATTTCATCGAGGGAGGCGAAAGTGAAACTTTTTTGTCTCCGATGATCAATCGCAATTGAGGCGACAATTTCATTTACACAGTAAATTCAAAAGCACCTGAGAATGACAACGACACGTATGTTAAAGTTGCGTCAATCGAAATAATATTTTTCATTAAAAAAAATAATGACTCGTAGCCTTCCGATTCGATCGAGGGAGCCGAAAGTGAAACTTTTTTGTCTCCGATGATCAATCGCAATTGAGGCGACAATTTCATTTACACAGTGCATTCGAAAGCACCTGAGAATGTCAACGACACTTATGTTAAAGTCGCGTCAATCGGAATTATATTTTTCATAAAATAAACTTGTAGCTTGTAGCCTTCCGAGTTCATCGAGGGAGGCGAAAGTGGAATTTTTATTCTAAGATAATTAATCGGAATTGAGGCGACAATTCCATTTACACAGTAAATTCAAAAGCACCTGAGAATGTCAACGACACGTATGTTAAAGTCGGAATAATATTTTTCATTTAAAAAAATAATGGCTTGTAACCTTCCGATTCGATCGAGGGAGCCGAAAGTGAAACTTTTTTGTCTCCAATGATCAATCGCAATTGAGGCGACAATTTCATTTACACAGTAAATTCAAAAGCACCTGAGGATAACAGCAACACGTATGTTAAAGTCGCGTCAATCGGAATTATATTTTTCATAAAATAAACTTATATCTTGTAGCCTTCCGATTTCATCGAGGGAGGCGAAAGTGGAATTTTTATTCTATGATAATTAATCGGAATTGAGGCGACAATTCCATTTACACAGTAAATTCAAAAGCACCTGAGAATGACAACGACACGTATGTTAAAGTCGCGTCAATCGGAATTATATTTTTCATAAAATAAACTTATAGCTTGTAGCCTTCCGATTTCATCGAGGGAGGCGAAAGTGAAACTTTTTTGTCTCTGATGATCAATCGCAATTGAGGCGACAATTTCATTTACACAGTGCATTCGAAAGCACCTGAGAATGTCAACGACACTTATGTTAAAGTCGCGTCAATCGGAATTATATTTTTCATAAAATAAACTTATAGCTTGTAGCCTTCCGATTTCATCGAGGGAGGCGAAAGTGAAACTTTTTTGTCTCCGATGATCAATCGCAATTGAGGCGACAATTTCATTTACACAGTGCATTCGAAAGCACCTGAGAATGTCAACGACACTTATGTTAAAGTCGCGTCAATCGGAATTATATTTTTCATAAAATAAACTTGTAGCTTGTAGCCTTCCGAGTTCATCGAGGGAGGCGAAAGTGGAATTTTTATTCAAAGATAATTAATCGGAATTGAGGCGACAATTCCATTTACACAGTAAATTCAAAAGCACCTGAGAATGACAACGACACGTATGTTAAAGTTGCGTCAATCGAAATAATATTTTTCATTAAAAAAAATAATGACTCGTAGCCTTCCGATTCGATCGAGGGAGCCGAAAGTGAAACTTTTTTGTCTCCGATGATCAATCGCAATTGAGGCGACAATTTCATTTACACAGTGCATTCGAAAGCACCTGAGAATGTCAACGACACTTATGTTAAAGTCGCGTCAATCGGAATTATATTTTTCATAAAATAAACTTGTAGCTTGTAGCCTTCCGAGTTCATCGAGGGAGGCGAAAGTGGAATTTTTATTCTAAGATAATTAATCGGAATTGAGGCGACAATTCCATTTACACAGTAAATTCAAAAGCACCTGAGAATGTCAACGACACGTATGTTAAAGTCGGAATAATATTTTTCATTTAAAAAAATAATGGCTTGTAACCTTCCGATTCGATCGAGGGAGCCGAAAGTGAAACTTTTTTGTCTCCAATGATCAATCGCAATTGAGGCGACAATTTCATTTACACAGTAAATTCAAAAGCACCTGAGGATAACAGCAACACGTATGTTAAAGTCGCGTCAATCGGAATTATATTTTTCATAAAATAAACTTATATCTTGTAGCCTTCCGATTTCATCGAGGGAGGCGATAGTGGAATTTTTATTCTAAGATAATTAATCGGAATTGAGGCGACAATTCCATTTACACAGTAAATTCAAAAGCACCTGAGAATGACAACGACACGTATGTTAAAGTCGCGTCAATCGGAATTATATTTTTCATAAAATAAACTTATAGCTTGTAGCCTTCCGATTTCATCGAGGGAGGCGAAAGTGAAACTTTTTTGTCTCCGATGATCAATCGCAATTGAGGCGACAATTTCATTGACACAGTGCATTCGAAAGCACCTGAGAATGTCAACGACACTTATGTTAAAGTCGCGTCAATCGGAATTATATTTTTCATAAAATAAACTTATAGCTTGTAGCCTTCCGATTTCATCGAGGGAGGCGAAAGTGAAACTTTTTTGTCTCCGATGATCAATCGCAATTGAGGCGACAATTTCATTTACACAGTGCATTCGAAAGCACCTGAGAATGTCAACGACACTTATGTTAAAGTCGCGTCAATCGGAATTATATTTTTCATAAAATAAACTTATAGCTTGTAGCTTTCCGATTTCATCGAGGGAGGCGAAAGTGAAACTTTTTTGTCTCCGATGATCAATCGCAATTGAGGCGACAATTTCATTTACACAGTGCATTCGAAAGCACCTGAGAATGTCAACGACACTTATGTTAAAGTCGCGTCAATCGGAATTATATTTTTCATAAAATAAACTTATAGCTTGTAGCCTTCCGATTTCATCGAGGGAGGCGAAAGTGAAACTTTTTTGTCTCCGATGATCAATCGCAATTGAGGCGACAATTTCATTTACGCAGTGCATTCGAAAGCACCTGAGAATGTCAACGACACTTATGTTAAAGTCGCGTCAATCGGAATTATATTTTTCATAAAATAAACTTATAGCTTGTAGCTTTCTGATTTCATCGAGGGAGGCGAAAGTGAAACTTTTTTGTCTCCGATGATCAATCGCAATTGAGGCGACAATTTTATTTACACAGTGCATTCGAAAGCACCTGAGAATGTCAACGACACTTATGTTAAAGTCGCGTCAATCGGAATTATATTTTTCATAAAATAAACTTATAGCTTGTAGCCTTCCGATTTCATCGAGGGAGGCGAAAGTGAAACTTTTTTGTCTCCGATGATCAATCGCAATTGAGGCGACAATTTCATTTACACAGTGCATTCGAAAGCACCTGAGAATGTCAACGACACTTATGTTAAAGTCGCGTCAATCGGAATTATATTTTTCATAAAATAAACTTATAGCTTGTAGCCTTCCGATTTCATCGAGGGAGGCGAAAGTGAAACTTTTTTGTCTCCGATGATCAATCGCAATTGAGGCGACAATTTCCTTTACACAGTGCATTCGAAAGCACCTGAGAATGTCAACGACACTTATGTTAAAGTCGCGTCGACCGGAATTATATTTTTCATAAAATAAACTTATAGCTTGTAGCCTTCCGATTTCATCGAGGGAGGCGAAAGTGAAACTTTTTTGTCTCCGATGATCAATCGCAATTGAGGCGACAATTTCATTTACACAGTGCATTCGAAAGCACCTGAGAATGTCAACGACACTTATGTTAAAGTCGCGTCAGTCGAAATAATATTTTTCATTAAAAAAAATAATGACTTGTAGCCTTCCGATTCGATCGAGGGAGCCGAAAGTGAAACTTTTTTGTCTCCGATGATCAATCGCAATTGAGGCGACAATTCCATTTACACAGTGCATTCGAAAGCACCTGAGAATGTCAACGACACTTATGTTAAAGTCGCGTCAATCGGAATTATATTTTTCATAAAATAAACTTATAGCTTGTAGCCTTCCGAGTTCATCGAGGGAGGCGAAAGTGGAATTTTTATTCTAAGATAATTAATCGGAATTGAGGCGACAATTCCATTTACACAGTAAATTCAAAAGCACCTGAGAATGACAACGACACGTATGTTAAAGTCGCGTCAATCGGAATTATATTTTTCATAAAATAAACTTATAGCTTGTAGCCTTCCGATTTCATCGAGGGAGGCGAAAGTGAAACTTTTTTGTCTCCGATGATCAATCGCAATTGAGGCGACAATTTCATTGACACAGTGCATTCGAAAGCACCTGAGAATGTCAACGACACTTATGTTAAAGTCGCGTCAATCGGAATTATATTTTTCATAAAATAAACTTATAGCTTGTAGCCTTCCGATTTCATCGAGGGAGGCGAAAGTGAAACTTTTTTGTCTCCGATGATCAATCGCAATTGAGGCGACAATTTCATTTACACAGTGCATTCGAAAGCACCTGAGAATGTCAACGACACGTATGTTAAAGTCGGAATAATATTTTTCATTTAAAAAAATAATGGCTTGTAACCTTCCGATTCGATCGAGGGAGCCGAAAGTGAAACTTTTTTGTCTCCAATGATCAATCGCAATTGAGGCGACAATTTCATTTACACAGTAAATTCAAAAGCACCTGAGGATAACAGCAACACGTATGTTAAAGACGCGTCAATCGGAATTATATTTTTCATAAAATAAACTTATAGCTTGTAGCCTTCCGATTTCATCGAGGGAGGCGAAAGTGGAATTTTTATTCTAAGATAATTAATCGGAATTGAGGCGACAATTCTATTTACACAGTAAATTCAAAAGCACCTGAGAATGACAACGACACGTATGTTAAAGTCGCGTCAGTCGGAATTATATTTTTCATAAAATAAACTTATAGCTTGTAGCCTTCCGATTTCATCGAGGGAGGCGAAAGTGAAACTTTTTTGTCTCCGATGATCAATCGCAATTGAGGCGACAATTTTATTTACACAGTGCATTCGAAAGCACCTGAGAATGTCAACGACACTTATGTTAAAGTCGCGTCAATCGGAATTATATTTTTCATAAAATAAACTTATAGCTTGTAGCCTTCCGATTTCATCGAGGGAGGCGAAAGTGAAACTTTTTTGTCTCCGATGATCAATCGCAATTGAGGCGACAATTTTATTTACACAGTGCATTCGAAAGCACCTGAGAATGTCAACGACACTTATGTTAAAGTCGCGTCAATCGGAATTATATTTTTCATAAAATAAACTTATAGCTTGTAGCCTTCCGATTTCATCGAGGGAGGCGAAAGTGAAACTTTTTTGTCTCCGATGATCAATCGCAATTGAGGCGACAATTTCATTTACACAGTGCATTCGAAAGCACCTGAGAATGTCAACGACACTTATGTTAAAGTCGCGTCAATCGGAATTATATTTTTCATAAAATAAACTTATAGCTTGTAGCTTTTCGATTTCATCGAGGGAGGCGAAAGTGAAACTTTTTTGTCTCCGATGATCAATCGCAATTGAGGCGACAATTTCATTTACACAGTGCATTCGAAAGCACCTGAGAATGTCAACGACACTTATGTTAAAGTCGCGTCAATCGAAATTATATTTTTCATAAAATAAACTTATAGCTTGTAGCCTTCCGATTTCATCGAGGGAGGCGAAAGTGAAACTTTTTTGTCTCCGATGATCAATCGCAATTGAGGCGACAATTTCATTTACACAGTGCATTCGAAAGCACCTGAGAATGTCAACGACACTTATGTTAAAGTCGCGTCAATCGGAATTATATTTTTCATAAAATAAACGTATAGCTTGTAGCCTTCCGATTTCATCGAGGGAGGCGAAAGTGGAATTTTTATTCTAAGATAATTAATCGGAATTGAGGCGACAATTCCATTTACACAGTAAATTCAAAAGCACCTGAGAATGACAACGACACGTATGTTAAAGTTGCGTCAATCGAAATAATATTTTTCATTAAAAAAAATAATGACTTGTAGCCTTCCGATTCGATCGAGGGAGCCGAAAGTGAAACTTTTTTGTCTCCGATGATCAACCGCAATTGAGGCGACAATTTCATTTACACAGTGCATTCGAAAGCACCTGAGAATGTCAACGACACTTATGTTAAAGTCGCGTCAATCGGAATTATATTTTTCATAAAATAAACTTATAGCTTGTAGCCTTCCGATTCGATCGAGGAAGGCGAAAGTGGAATTTTTTTGTCACCAATGATCAATCGCAATTGAGGCGACAATTTCATTTGCACGGTGAATTCAAAAGCATCTGAGAATGACAACGACACGTATGTTAAAGTCGCGTCAATCGAAATAATATTTTTCATAAAAAAAACTAATGGCTTGTAGCCTTCCGATTCGATCGCGGTAGGCGACTGTGAAACTTTTTTGTCTCCGATGATCAATCGCAATTGAGGCGACAATTTCATTTACACAGTGCATTCGAAAGCACCTGAGAATGTCAACGACACTTATGTTAAAGTCGCGTCAATCGGAATTATATTTTTCATAAAATAAACTTATAGCTTGTAGCCTTCCGATTTCATCGAGGGAGGCGAAAGTGAAACTTTTTTGTCTCCGATGATCAATCGCGATTGAGGCGACAATTTCATTTACACAGTGCATTCGAAAGCACCTGAGGATAACAGCAACACGTATGTTCAAGTCGCGTCAATCGAAATAATATTTTTCATAAAAAAACTAATGGCTTGTAGCCTTTTGGATCGATCGAGGGAGGCGGACGTAACATTTTTTTGTCTCCGATAATCAATCGCAATTGAGGCGACAATTTCATTCACCCAGTGCATTTAAAAGCACGTTATAATTACTATGAAACATATGAAAAAGTTGCGTCGATCAAAATAGTATTACTTTAAAAAAAAAAGTATTGCTTCTAGCCCACCGATCCGAACGAGGAAACCGAAAGTTTCATTTTTTTGTCTGAGCTCATTAATTGCAATCGAAGCGACAATCGTATTTGCACAGTGCAGTCGAAAGGATCTTAGAATGATCAAGACATGTATCTTAAAGTCGCTTCAATTAAGATAACATTTCTTAGAAAACAGCTTGGTTATCCGCAATCGACTGTGCCGAGTTTACGCCGCAGATTTAAATTATTTTCAAAAAAAAAAGGAGATGAAATCGGCGTTTTCGCTAAGACTATAGGAACAGGCTGAACCATTGAATATCGGAGAACAGAAGGTCGCAGTCGATTTCATCGCTTCAAAATCCATCCAAAAATGATTTTACATCTTGGCTATCCGCGGTCGACTGTGTCGAGCTTACGACGCAGATTTAAATTATTTTCAATAAAAAAGAGATGAAATCGGCGTTTTCGCTCAGACTATCGGAACGGGCTGAACAATTGAATATCGGAGAACGCAAGGTCGCAGTCGATTTCATCGCTTCAAAATCCATCCAAAAAAGATTTTACAGCTTGGCTATCCGCGAACGATCGACTGTGCCAAGTTTACGACGCCGGTCTTCCGGGCATACCGCGTCAATGGCTAAGATGCTCCAATTCAAAACAATGATTCTGTCTGAAACGCTCATGATTTTTTCTCCACGTTTGAATTGAATCGAGGCGACATTCTCATTTACACAGTAAATTCAAAAGCACCTGAGAATAAAAACGACACGTATGTTAGAGTCGCGTCAATCGGAATAATATTTGTCATAAAATAAACTTATAGCTTGTAGCCTTCCGATTTCATCGAGGGAGGCGAAAGTGGAATTTTTATTCTAAGATAATTAATCGGAATTGAGGCGACAATTCCATTTACACAGTAAATTCAAAAGCACCTGAGAATGACAACGACACGTATGTTAAAGTTGCGTCAATCGAAATAATATTTTTCATTAAAAAAAATAATGACTTGTAGCCTTCCGATTCGATCGAGGGAGCCGAAAGTGAAACTTTTTTGTCTCCGATGATCAATCGCAATTGAGGCGACAATTTCATTTACACAGTGCATTCGAAAGCACCTGAGAATGTCAACGACACTTATGTTAAAGTCGCGTCAACCGGAATTATATTTTTCATAAAATAAACTTATAGCTTGTAGCCTTCCGATTTCATCGAGGGAGGCGAAAGTGAAACTTTTTTGTCTCCGATGATCAATCGCAATTGAGGCGACAATTTCATTTACACAGTGCATTCGAAAGCACCTGAGAATGTCAACGACACTTATGTTAAAGTCGCGTCAACCGGAATTATATTTTTCATAAAATAAACTTATAGCTTGTAGCCTTCCGATTTCATCGAGGGAGGCGAAAGTGAAACTTTTTTGTCTCCGATGATCAATCGCAATTGAGGCGACAATTTCATTGACACAGTGCATTCGAAAGCACCTGAGAATGTCAACGACACTTATGTTAAAGTCGCGTCAGTCGAAATAATATTTTTCATTAAAAAAAATAATGACTTGTAGCCTTCCGATTTCATCGAGGGAGGCGAAAGTGAAACTTTTTTGTCTCCGATGATCAATCGCAATTGAGGCGACAATTTCACTTACACAGTGCATTCGAAAGCACCTGAGAATGTCAACGACACTTATGTTAAAGTCGCGTCAATCGAAATAATATTTTTCATTAAAAAAAATAATGACTTGTAGCCTTCCGATTCGATCGAGGGAGCCGAAAGTGAAACTTTTTTGTCTCCGATGATCAATCGCAATTGAGGCGACAATTTCATTTACACAGTGCATTCGAAAGCACCTGAGAATGTCAACGACACTTATGTTAAAGTCGCGTCAATCGGAATTATATTTTTCATAAAATAAACTTGTAGCTTGTAGCCTTCCGAGTTCATCGAGGGAGGCGAAAGTGGAAATTTCATTCAAAGATAATTAATCGGAATTGAGGCGACAATTCCATTTACACAGTAAATTCAAAAGCACCTGAGAATGTCAACGACACGTATGTTAAAGTTGCGTCAATCGGAATAATATTTTTTATTAAAAAAAATAATGGCTTGTAACCTTCCGATTCGATCGAGGGAGCCGAAAGTGAAACTTTTTTGTCTCCAATGATCAATCGCAATTGAGGCGACAATTTCATTTCCACAGTAAATTCAAAAGCACCTGAGGATAACAGCAACACGTATGTTAAAGTTGCGTCAATCGGAATTATATTTTTCATAAAATAAACTTATAGCTTGTAGCCTTCCGATTTCATCGAGGGAGGCGAAAGTGGAATTTTTATTCTAAGATAATTAATCGGAATTGAGGCGACAATTCCATTTACACAGTAAATTCAAAAGCACCTGAGAATGACAACGACACGTATGTTAAAGTTGCGTCAATCGAAATAATATTTTTCATTAAAAAAAATAATGACTTGTAGCCTTCCGATTCGATCGAGGGAGCCGAAAGTGAAACTTTTTTGTCTCCGATGATCAATCGCAATTGAGGCGACAATTTCATTTACACAGTGCATTCGAAAGCACCTGAGAATGTCAACGACACTTATGTTAAAGTCGCGTCAATCGGAATTATATTTTTCATAAAATAAACTTGTAGCTTGTAGCCTTCCGAGTTCATCGAGGGAGGCAAAAGTGGAATTTTTATTCTAAGATAATTAATCGGAATTGAGGCGACAATTCCATTTACACAGTAAATTCAAAAGCACCTGAGGATAACAGCAACACGTATGTTAAAGTCGCGTCAATCGGAATTATATTTTTCATAAAATAAACTTATAGCTTGTAGCCTTCCGATTTCATCGAGGGAGGCGAAAGTGAAACTTTTTTGTCTCCGATGATCAATCGCAATTGAGGCGACAATTTCATTTACACAGTGCATTCGAAAGCACCTGAGAATGTCAACGACACTTATGTTAAAGTCGCGTCAACCGGAATTATATTTTTCATAAAATAAACTTATAGCTTGTAGCCTTCCGATTTCATCGAGGGAGGCGAAAGTGAAACTTTTTTGTCTCCGATGATCAATCGCAATTGAGGCGACAATTTCATTGACACAGTGCATTCGAAAGCACCTGAGAATGTCAACGACACTTATGTTAAAGTCGCGTCAGTCGAAATAATATTTTTCATTAAAAAAAATAATGACTTGTAGCCTTCCGATTTCATCGAGGGAGGCGAAAGTGAAACTTTTTTGTCTCCGATGATCAATCGCAATTGAGGCGACAATTTCACTTACACAGTGCATTCGAAAGCACCTGAGAATGTCAACGACACTTATGTTAAAGTCGCGTCAATCGAAATAATATTTTTCATTAAAAAAAATAATGACTTGTAGCCTTCCGATTCGATCGAGGGAGCCGAAAGTGAAACTTTTTTGTCTCCGATGATCAATCGCAATTGAGGCGACAATTTCATTTCCACAGTAAATTCAAAAGCACCTGAGGATAACAGCAACACGTATGTTAAAGTTGCGTCAATCGGAATTATATTTTTCATAAAATAAACTTATAGCTTGTAGCCTTCCGATTTCATCGAGGGAGGCGAAAGTGGAATTTTTATTCTAAGATAATTAATCGGAATTGAGGCGACAATTCCATTTACACAGTAAATTCAAAAGCACCTGAGAATGACAACGACACGTATGTTAAAGTTGCGTCAATCGAAATAATATTTTTCATTAAAAAAAATAATGACTTGTAGCCTTCCGATTCGATCGAGGGAGCCGAAAGTGAAACTTTTTTGTCTCCGATGATCAATCGCAATTGAGGCGACAATTTCATTTACACAGTGCATTCGAAAGCACCTGAGAATGTCAACGACACTTATGTTAAAGTCGCGTCAATCGGAATTATATTTTTCATAAAATAAACTTGTAGCTTGTAGCCTTCCGAGTTCATCGAGGGAGGCAAAAGTGGAATTTTTATTCTAAGATAATTAATCGGAATTGAGGCGACAATTCCATTTACACAGTAAATTCAAAAGCACCTGAGGATAACAGCAACACGTATGTTAAAGTCGCGTCAATCGGAATTATATTTTTCATAAAATAAACTTATAGCTTGTAGCCTTCCGATTTCATCGAGGGAGGCGAAAGTGAAACTTTTTTGTCTCCGATGATCAATCGCAATTGAGGCGACAATTTCATTTACACAGTGCATTCGAAAGCACCTGAGAATGTCAACGACACGTATGTTAAAGTCGGAATAATATTTTTCATTTAAAAAAATAATGGCTTGTAACCTTCCGATTCGATCGAGGGAGCCGAAAGTGAAACTTTTTTGTCTCCAATGATCAATCGCAATTGAGGCGACAATTTCATTTACACAGTAAATTCAAAAGCACCTGAGGATAACAGCAACACGTATGTTAAAGTCGCGTCAATCGGAATTATATTTTTCATAAAATAAACTTATAGCTTGTAGCCTTCCGATTTCATCGAGGGAGGCGAAAGTGAAACTTTTTTGTCTCCGATGATCAATCGCAATTGAGGCGACAATTTCATTTACACAGTGCATTCGAAAGCACCTGAGAATGTCAACGACACTTATGTTAAAGTCGCGTCAATCGGAATTATATTTTTCATAAAATAAACTTATAGCTTGTAGCTTTCCGATTTCATCGAGGGAGGCGAAAGTGAAACTTTTTTGTCTCCGATGATCAATCGCAATTGAGGCGACAATTTCATTTACACAGTGCATTCGAAAGCACCTGAGAATGTCAACGACAATTATGTTAAAGTCGCGTCAATCGGAATTATATTTTTCATAAAATAAACTTATAGCTTGTAGCCTTCCGATTTCATCGAGGGAGGCGAAAGTGAAACTTTTTTGTCTCCGATGATCAATCGCAATTGAGGCGACAATTTCATTTACACAGTGCATTCGAAAGCACCTGAGAATGTCAACGACACTTATGTTAAAGTCGCGTCAATCGGAATTATATTTTTCATAAAATAAACTTATAGCTTGTAGCCTTCCGATTTCATCGAGGGAGGCGAAAGTGAAACTTTTTTGTCTCCGATGATCAATCGCAATTGAGGCGACAATTTCATTTACACAGTGCATTCGAAAGCACCTGAGAATGTCAACGACACTTATGTTAAAGTCGCGTCAATCGGAATTATATTTTTCATAAAATAAACTTATAGCTTGTAGCCTTCCGATTTCATCGAGGGAGGCGAAAGTGAAACTTTTTTGTCTCCGATGATCAATCGCAATTGAGGCGACAATTTCATTTACACAGTGCATTCGAAAGCACCTGAGAATGTCAACGACACTTATGTTAAAGTCGCGTCAACCGGAATTATATTTTTCATAAAATAAACTTATAGCTTGTAGCCTTCCGATTTCATCGAGGGAGGCGAAAGTGAAACTTTTTTGTCTCCGATGATCAATCGCAATTGAGGCGACAATTTCATTTACACAGTGCATTCGAAAGCACCTGAGAATGTCAACGACACTTATGTTAAAGTCGCGTCAATCGAAATAATATTTTTCATTAAAAAAAATAATGACTTGTAGCCTTCCGATTCGATCGAGGGAGCCGAAAGTGAAACTTTTTTGTCTCCGATGATCAATCGCAATTGAGGCGACAATTTCATTTACACAGTGCATTCGAAAGCACCTGAGAATGTCAACGACACTTATGTTAAAGTCGCGTCAATCGGAATTATATTTTTCATAAAATAAACTTGTAGCTTGTAGCCTTCCGATTTCATCGAGGGAGGCGAAAGTGAAACTTTTTTGTCTCCGATGATCAATCGCAATTGAGGCGACAATTTCATTTACACAGTGCATTCGAAAGCACCTGAGAATGTCAACGACACTTATGTTAAAGTCGCGTCAATCGGAATTATATTTTTCATGAAATAAACTTGTAGCTTGTAGCCTTCCGATTTCATCGAGGGAGGCGAAAGTGAAACTTTTTTGTCTCCGATGATCAATCGCAATTGAGGCGACAATTTCATTTACACAGTGCATTCGAAAGCACCTGAGAATGTCAACGACACTTATGTTAAAGTCGCGTCAATCGAAATAATATTTTTCATTAAAAAAAATAATGACTTGTAGCCTTCCGATTCGATCGAGGGAGCCGAAAGTGAAACTTTTTTGTCTCCGATGATCAATCGCAATTGAGGCGACAATTTCATTTACACAGTGCATTCGAAAGCACCTGAGAATGTCAACGACACTTATGTTAAAGTCGCGTCAATCGGAATTATATTTTTCATAAAATAAACTTGTAGCTTGTAGCCTTCCGAGTTCATCGAGGGAGGCGAAAGTGGAATTTTTATTCAAAGATAATTAATCGGAATTGAGGCGACAATTCCATTTACACAGTAAATTCAAAAGCACCTGAGAATGTCAACGACACGTATGTTAAAGTTGCGTCAATCGGAATAATATTTTTCATTGAAAAAAATAATGGCTTGTAACCTTCTGATTCGATCGAGGGAGCCGAAAGTGAAACTTTTTTGTCTCCTATGATCAATCGCAATTGAGGCGACAATTTCATTTCCACAGTAAATTCAAAAGCACCTGAGAATGACAACGACACGTATGTTAAAGTTGCGTCAATCGAAATATTATTTTTCATTAAAAAAAATAATGACTCGTAGCCTTCCGATTCGATCGAGGGAGCCGAAAGTGAAACTTTTTTGTCTCCGATGATCAATCGCAATTGAGGCGACAATTTCATTTACACAGTGCATTCGAAAGCACCTGAGAATGTCAACGACACTTATGTTAAAGTCGCGTCAATCGGAATTATATTTTTCATAAAATAAACTTGTAGCTTGTAGCCTTCCGAGTTCATCGAGGGAGGCGAAAGTGGAATTTTTATTCTAAGATAATTAATCGGAATTGAGGCGACAATTCCATTTACACAGTAAATTCAAAAGCACCTGAGAATGTCAACGACACGTATGTTAAAATTGCGTCAATCGGAATAATATTTTTCATTAAAAAAAATAATGGCTTGTAACCTTCCGATTCGATCGAGGGAGCCGAAAGTGAAACTTTTTTGTCTCCGATGATCAATCGCAATTGAGGCGACAATTTCATTTACACAGTGCATTCGAAAGCACCTGAGAATGTCAACGACACTTATGTTAAAGTCGCGTCAACCGGAATTATATTTTTCATAAAATAAACTTATAGCTTGTAGCCTTCCGATTTCATCGAGGGAGGCGAAAGTGAAACTTTTTTGTCTCCGATGATCAATCGCAATTGAGGCGACAATTTCATTGACACAGTGCATTCGAAAGCACCTGAGAATGTCAACGACACTTATGTTAAAGTCGCGTCAGTCGAAATAATATTTTTCATTAAAAAAAATAATGACTTGTAGCCTTCCGATTTCATCGAGGGAGGCGAAAGTGAAACTTTTTTGTCTCCGATGATCAATCGCAATTGAGGCGACAATTTCACTTACACAGTGCATTCGAAAGCACCTGAGAATGTCAACGACACTTATGTTAAAGTCGCGTCAATCGAAATAATATTTTTCATTAAAAAAAATAATGACTTGTAGCCTTCCGATTCGATCGAGGGAGCCGAAAGTGAAACTTTTTTGTCTCCGATGATCAATCGCAATTGAGGCGACAATTTCATTTACACAGTGCATTCGAAAGCACCTGAGAATGTCAACGACACTTATGTTAAAGTCGCGTCAATCGGAATTATATTTTTCATAAAATAAACTTGTAGCTTGTAGCCTTCCGAGTTCATCGAGGGAGGCGAAAGTGGAAATTTCATTCAAAGATAATTAATCGGAATTGAGGCGACAATTCCATTTACACAGTAAATTCAAAAGCACCTGAGAATGTCAACGACACGTATGTTAAAGTTGCGTCAATCGGAATAATATTTTTTATTAAAAAAAATAATGGCTTGTAACCTTCCGATTCGATCGAGGGAGCCGAAAGTGAAACTTTTTTGTCTCCAATGATCAATCGCAATTGAGGCGACAATTTCATTTCCACAGTAAATTCAAAAGCACCTGAGGATAACAGCAACACGTATGTTAAAGTTGCGTCAATCGGAATTATATTTTTCATAAAATAAACTTATAGCTTGTAGCCTTCCGATTTCATCGAGGGAGGCGAAAGTGGAATTTTTATTCTAAGATAATTAATCGGAATTGAGGCGACAATTCCATTTACACAGTAAATTCAAAAGCACCTGAGAATGACAACGACACGTATGTTAAAGTTGCGTCAATCGAAATAATATTTTTCATTAAAAAAAATAATGACTTGTAGCCTTCCGATTCGATCGAGGGAGCCGAAAGTGAAACTTTTTTGTCTCCGATGATCAATCGCAATTGAGGCGACAATTTCATTTACACAGTGCATTCGAAAGCACCTGAGAATGTCAACGACACTTATGTTAAAGTCGCGTCAATCGGAATTATATTTTTCATAAAATAAACTTGTAGCTTGTAGCCTTCCGAGTTCATCGAGGGAGGCAAAAGTGGAATTTTTATTCTAAGATAATTAATCGGAATTGAGGCGACAATTCCATTTACACAGTAAATTCAGAAGCACCTGAGGATAACAGCAACACGTATGTTAAAGTCGCGTCAATCGGAATTATATTTTTCATAAAATAAACTTATAGCTTGTAGCCTTCCGATTTCATCGAGGGAGGCGAAAGTGAAACTTTTTTGTCTCCGATGATCAATCGCAATTGAGGCGACAATTTCATTTACACAGTGCATTCGAAAGCACCTGAGAATGTCAACGACACGTATGTTAAAGTCGGAATAATATTTTTCATTTAAAAAAATAATGGCTTGTAACCTTCCGATTCGATCGAGGGAGCCGAAAGTGAAACTTTTTTGTCTCCAATGATCAATCGCAATTGAGGCGACAATTTCATTTACACAGTAAATTCAAAAGCACCTGAGGATAACAGCAACACGTATGTTAAAGTCGCGTCAATCGGAATTATATTTTTCATAGAATAAACTTATAGCTTGTAGCCTTCCGATTTCATCGAGGGAGGCGAAAGTGAAACTTTTTTGTCTCCGATGATCAATCGCAATTGAGGCGACAATTTCATTTACACAGTGCATTCGAAAGCACCTGAGAATGTCAACGACACTTATGTTAAAGTCGCGTCAATCGGAATTATATTTTTCATAAAATAAACTCATAGCTTGTAGCTTTCCGATTTCATCGAGGGAGGCGAAAGTGAAACTTTTTTGTCTCCGATGATCAATCGCAATTGAGGCGACAATTTCATTTACACAGTGCATTCGAAAGCACCTGAGAATGTCAACGACACTTATGTTAAAGTCGCGTCAATCGGAATTATATTTTTCATAAAATAAACTTATAGCTTGTAGCCTTCCGATTTCATCGAGGGAGGCGAAAGTGAAACTTTTTTGTCTCCGATGATCAATCGCAATTGAGGCGACAATTTCATTTACACAGTGCATTCGAAAGCACCTGAGAATGTCAACGACACTTATGTTAAAGTCGCGTCAATCGGAATTATATTTTTCATAAAATAAACTTATAGCTTGTAGCCTTCCGATTTCATCGAGGGAGGCGAAAGTGAAACTTTTTTGTCTCCGATGATCAATCGCAATTGAGGCGACAATTTCATTTACACAGTGCATTCGAAAGCACCTGAGAATGTCAACGACACTTATGTTAAAGTCGCGTCAATCGGAATTATATTTTTCATAAAATAAACTTATAGCTTGTAGCCTTCCGATTTCATCGAGGGAGGCGAAAGTGAAACTTTTTTGTCTCCGATGATCAATCGCAATTGAGGCGACAATTTCATTTACACAGTGCATTCGAAAGCACCTGAGAATGTCAACGACACTTATGTTAAAGTCGCGTCAACCGGAATTATATTTTTCATAAAATAAACTTATAGCTTGTAGCCTTCCGATTTCATCGAGGGAGGCGAAAGTGAAACTTTTTTGTCTCCGATGATCAATCGCAATTGAGGCGACAATTTCATTTACACAGTGCATTCGAAAGCACCTGAGAATGTCAACGACACTTATGTTAAAGTCGCGTCAATCGAAATAATATTTTTCATTAAAAAAAATATTGACTTGTAGCCTTCCGATTCGATCGAGGGAGCCGAAAGTGAAACTTTTTTGTCTCCGATGATCAATCGCAATTGAGGCGACAATTTCATTTACACAGTGCATTCGAAAGCACCTGAGAATGTCAACGACACTTATGTTAAAGTCGCGTCAATCGGAATTATATTTTTCATAAAATAAACTTGTAGCTTGTAGCCTTCCGATTTCATCGAGGGAGGCGAAAGTGAAACTTTTTTGTCTCCGATGATCAATCGCAATTGAGGCGACAATTTCATTTACACAGTGCATTCGAAAGCACCTGAGAATGTCAACGACACTTATGTTAAAGTCGCGTCAATCGGAATTATATTTTTCATGAAATAAACTTGTAGCTTGTAGCCTTCCGATTTCATCGAGGGAGGCGAAAGTGAAACTTTTTTGTCTCCGATGATCAATCGCAATTGAGGCGACAATTTCATTTACACAGTGCATTCGAAAGCACCTGAGAATGTCAACGACACTTATGTTAAAGTCGCGTCAATCGAAATAATATTTTTCATTAAAAAAAATAATGACTTGTAGCCTTCCGATTCGATCGAGGGAGCCGAAAGTGAAACTTTTTTGTCTCCGATGATCAATCGCAATTGAGGCGACAATTTCATTTACACAGTGCATTCGAAAGCACCTGAGAATGTCAACGACACTTATGTTAAAGTCGCGTCAATCGGAATTATATTTTTCATAAAATAAACTTGTAGCTTGTAGCCTTCCGAGTTCATCGAGGGAGGCGAAAGTGGAATTTTTATTCAAAGATAATTAATCGGAATTGAGGCGACAATTCCATTTACACAGTAAATTCAAAAGCACCTGAGAATGTCAACGACACGTATGTTAAAGTCGGAATAATATTTTTCATTTAAAAAAATAATGGCTTGTAACCTTCCGATTCGATCGAGGGAGCCGAAAGTGAAACTTTTTTGTCTCCAATGATCAATCGCAATTGAGGCGACAATTTCATTTACACAGTAAATTCAAAAGCACCTGAGGATAACAGCAACACGTATGTTAAAGACGCGTCAATCGGAATTATATTTTTCATAAAATAAACTTATAGCTTGTAGCCTTCCGATTTCATCGAGGGAGGCGAAAGTGGAATTTTTATTCTAAGATAATTAATCGGAATTGAGGCGACAATTCCATTTACACAGTAAATTCAAAAGCACCTGAGAATGACAACGACACGTATGTTAAAGTCGCGTCAGTCGGAATTATATTTTTCATAAAATAAACTTATAGCTTGTAGCCTTCCGATTTCATCGAGGGAGGCGAAAGTGAAACTTTTTTGTCTCCGATGATCAATCGCAATTGAGGCGACAATTTCATTGACACAGTGCATTCGAAAGCACCTGAGAATGTCAACGACACTTATGTTAAAGTCGCGTCAGTCGAAATAATATTTTTCATTAAAAAAAATAATGACTTGTAGCCTTCCGATTTCATCGAGGGAGGCGAAAGTGAAACTTTTTTGTCTCCGATGATCAATCGCAATTGAGGCGACAATTTCACTTACACAGTGCATTCGAAAGCACCTGAGAATGTCAACGACACTTATGTTAAAGTCGCGTCAATCGAAATAATATTTTTCATTAAAAAAAATAATGACTTGTAGCCTTCCGATTCGATCGAGGGAGCCGAAAGTGAAACTTTTTTGTCTCCGATGATCAATCGCAATTGAGGCGACAATTTCATTTACACAGTGCATTCGAAAGCACCTGAGAATGTCAACGACACTTATGTTAAAGTCGCGTCAATCGGAATTATATTTTTCATAAAATAAACTTGTAGCTTGTAGCCTTCCGAGTTCATCGAGGGAGGCGAAAGTGGAAATTTCATTCAAAGATAATTAATCGGAATTGAGGCGACAATTCCATTTACACAGTAAATTCAAAAGCACCTGAGAATGTCAACGACACGTATGTTAAAGTTGCGTCAATCGGAATAATATTTTTCATTAAAAAAAATAATGGCTTGTAACCTTCCGATTCGATCGAGGGAGCCGAAAGTGAAACTTTTTTGTCTCCAATGATCAATCGCAATTGAGGCGAATATTTCATTTCCACAGTAAATTCAAAAGCACCTGAGGATAACAGCAACACGTATGTTAAAGTTGCGTCAATCGGAATTATATTTTTCATAAAATAAACTTATAGCTTGTAGCCTTCCGATTTCATCGAGGGAGGCGAAAGTGGAATTTTTATTCTAAGATAATTAATCGGAATTGAGGCGACAATTCCATTTACACAGTAAATTCAAAAGCACCTGAGAATGACAACGACACGTATGTTAAAGTTGCGTCAATCGAAATAATATTTTTCATTAAAAAAAATAATGACTTGTAGCCTTCCGATTCGATCGAGGGAGCCGAAAGTGAAACTTTTTTGTCTCCGATGATCAATCGCAATTGAGGCGACAATTTCATTTACACAGTGCATTCGAAAGCACCTGAGAATGTCAACGACACTTATGTTAAAGTCGCGTCAATCGGAATTATATTTTTCATAAAATAAACTTGTAGCTTGTAGCCTTCCGAGTTCATCGAGGGAGGCAAAAGTGGAATTTTTATTCTAAGATAATTAATCGGAATTGAGGCGACAATTCCATTTACACAGTAAATTCAAAAGCACCTGAGGATAACAGCAACACGTATGTTAAAGTCGCGTCAATCGGAATTATATTTTTCATAAAATAAACTTATAGCTTGTAGCCTTCCGATTTCATCGAGGGAGGCGAAAGTGAAACTTTTTTGTCTCCGATGATCAATCGCAATTGAGGCGACAATTTCATTTACACAGTGCATTCGAAAGCACCTGAGAATGTCAACGACACGTATGTTAAAGTCGGAATAATATTTTTCATTTAAAAAAATAATGGCTTGTAACCTTCCGATTCGATCGAGGGAGCCGAAAGTGAATCTTTTTTGTCTCCAATGATCAATCGCAATTGAGGCGACAATTTCATTTACACAGTAAATTCAAAAGCACCTGAGGATAACAGCAACACGTATGTTAAAGTCGCGTCAATCGGAATTATATTTTTCATAAAATAAACTTATAGCTTGTAGCCTTCCGATTTCATCGAGGGAGGCGAAAGTGAAACTTTTTTGTCTCCGATGATCAATCGCAATTGAGGCGACAATTTCATTTACACAGTGCATTCGAAAGCACCTGAGAATGTCAACGACACTTATGTTAAAGTCGCGTCAATCGAAATAATATTTTTCATTAAAAAAAATAATGACTTGTAGCCTTCCGATTCGATCGAGGGAGCCGAAAGTGAAACTTTTTTGTCTCCGATGATCAATCGCAATTGAGGCGACAATTTCATTTACACAGTGCATTCGAAAGCACCTGAGAATGTCAACGACACTTATGTTAAAGTCGCGTCAATCGGAATTATATTTTTCATAAAATAAACTTGTAGCTTGTAGCCTTCCGATTTCATCGAGGGAGGCGAAAGTGAAACTTTTTTGTCTCCGATGATCAATCGCAATTGAGGCGACAATTTCATTTACACAGTGCATTCGAAAGCACCTGAGAATGTCAACGACACTTATGTTAAAGTCGCGTCAGTCGAAATAATATTTTTCATTAAAAAAAATAATGACTTGTAGCCTTCCGATTCGATCGAGGGAGCCGAAAGTGAAACTTTTTTGTCTCCGATGATCAATCGCAATTGAGGCGACAATTTCATTTACACAGTGCATTCGAAAGCACCTGAGAATGTCAACGACACTTATGTTAAAGTCGCGTCAATCGAAATAATATTTTTCATTAAAAAAAATAATGACTTGTAGCCTTCCGATTCGATCGAGGGAGCCGAAAGTGAAACTTTTTTGTCTCCGATGATCAATCGCAATTGAGGCGACAATTTCATTTACACAGTGCATTCGAAAGCACCTGAGAATGTCAACGACACTTATGTTAAAGTCGCGTCAATCGGAATTATATTTTTCATAAAATAAACTTGTAGCTTGTAGCCTTCCGAGTTCATCGAGGGAGGCGAAAGTGGAAATTTCATTCAAAGATAATTAATCGGAATTGAGGCGACAATTCCATTTACACAGTAAATTCAAAAGCACCTGAGAATGTCAACGACACTTATGTTAAAGTCGCGTCAATCGGAATTATATTTTTCATAAAATAAACTTATAGCTTGTAGCCTTCCGATTTCATCGAGGGAGGCGAAAGTGAAACTTTTTTGTCTCCGATGATCAATCGCAATTGAGGCGACAATTTCATTTACACAGTGCATTCGAAAGCACCTGAGAATGTCAACGACACGTATGTTAAAGTCGCGTCAATCGGAATTATATTTTTCATAAAATAAACTTATAGCTTGTAGCCTTCCGATTTCATCGAGGGAGGCGAAAGTGAAACTTTTTTGTCTCCGATGATCAATCGCAATTGAGGCGACAATTTCATTTACACAGTGCATTCGAAAGCACCTGAGAATGTCAACGACACGTATGTTAAAGTCGGAATAATATTTTTCATTTAAAAAAATAATGGCTTGTAACCTTCCGATTCGATCGAGGGAGCCGAAAGTGAATCTTTTTTGTCTCCAATGATCAATCGCAATTGAGGCGACAATTTCATTTCCACAGTAAATTCAAAAGCACCTGAGGATAACAGCAACACGTATGTTAAAGTTGCGTCAATCGGAATTATATTTTTCATAAAATAAACTTATAGCTTGTAGCCTTCCGATTTCATCGAGGGAGGCGAAAGTGGAATTTTTATTCTAAGATAATTAATCGGAATTGAGGCGACAATTCCATTTACACAGTAAATTCAAAAGCACCTGAGAATGACAACGACACGTATGTTAAAGTTGCGTCAATCGAAATAATATTTTTCATTAAAAAAAATAATGACTTGTAGCCTTCCGATTCGATCGAGGGAGCCGAAAGTGAAACTTTTTTGTCTCCGATGATCAATCGCAATTGAGGCGACAATTTCATTTACACAGTGCATTCGAAAGCACCTGAGAATGTCAACGACACTTATGTTAAAGTCGCGTCAATCGGAATTATATTTTTCATAAAATAAACTTGTAGCTTGTAGCCTTCCGAGTTCATCGAGGGAGGCAAAAGTGGAATTTTTATTCTAAGATAATTAATCGGAATTGAGGCGACAATTCCATTTACACAGTAAATTCAAAAGCACCTGAGGATAACAGCAACACGTATGTTAAAGTCGCGTCAATCGGAATTATATTTTTCATAAAATAAACTTATAGCTTGTAGCCTTCCGATTTCATCGAGGGAGGCGAAAGTGAAACTTTTTTGTCTCCGATGATCAATCGCAATTGAGGCGACAATTTCATTTACACAGTGCATTCGAAAGCACCTGAGAATGTCAACGACACGTATGTTAAAGTCGGAATAATATTTTTCATTTAAAAAAATAATGGCTTGTAACCTTCCGATTCGATCGAGGGAGCCGAAAGTGAAACTTTTTTGTCTCCAATGATCAATCGCAATTGAGGCGACAATTTCATTTACACAGTAAATTCAAAAGCACCTGAGGATAACAGCAACACGTATGTTAAAGTCGCGTCAATCGGAATTATATTTTTCATAAAATAAACTTATAGCTTGTAGCCTTCCGATTTCATCGAGGGAGGCGAAAGTGAAACTTTTTTGTCTCCGATGATCAATCGCAATTGAGGCGACAATTTCATTTACACAGTGCATTCGAAAGCACCTGAGAATGTCAACGACACTTATGTTAAAGTCGCGTCAATCGGAATTATATTTTTCATAAAATAAACTTATAGCTTGTAGCTTTCCGATTTCATCGAGGGAGGCGAAAGTGAAACTTTTTTGTCTCCGATGATCAATCGCAATTGAGGCGACAATTTCATTTACACAGTGCATTCGAAAGCACCTGAGAATGTCAACGACAATTATGTTAAAGTCGCGTCAATCGGAATTATATTTTTCATAAAATAAACTTATAGCTTGTAGCCTTCCGATTTCATCGAGGGAGGCGAAAGTGAAACTTTTTTGTCTCCGATGATCAATCGCAATTGAGGCGACAATTTCATTTACACAGTGCATTCGAAAGCACCTGAGAATGTCAACGACACTTATGTTAAAGTCGCGTCAATCGGAATTATATTTTTCATAAAATAAACTTATAGCTTGTAGCCTTCCGATTTCATCGAGGGAGGCGAAAGTGAAACTTTTTTGTCTCCGATGATCAATCGCAATTGAGGCGACAATTTCATTTACACAGTGCATTCGAAAGCACCTGAGAATGTCAACGACACTTATGTTAAAGTCGCGTCAATCGGAATTATATTTTTCATAAAATAAACTTATAGCTTGTAGCCTTCCGATTTCATCGAGGGAGGCGAAAGTGAAACTTTTTTGTCTCCGATGATCAATCGCAATTGAGGCGACAATTTCATTTACACAGTGCATTCGAAAGCACCTGAGAATGTCAACGACACTTATGTTAAAGTCGCGTCAACCGGAATTATATTTTTCATAAAATAAACTTATAGCTTGTAGCCTTCCGATTTCATCGAGGGAGGCGAAAGTGAAACTTTTTTGTCTCCGATGATCAATCGCAATTGAGGCGACAATTTCATTTACACAGTGCATTCGAAAGCACCTGAGAATGTCAACGACACTTATGTTAAAGTCGCGTCAATCGAAATAATATTTTTCATTAAAAAAAATAATGACTTGTAGCCTTCCGATTCGATCGAGGGAGCCGAAAGTGAAACTTTTTTGTCTCCGATGATCAATCGCAATTGAGGCGACAATTTCATTTACACAGTGCATTCGAAAGCACCTGAGAATGTCAACGACACTTATGTTAAAGTCGCGTCAATCGGAATTATATTTTTCATAAAATAAACTTGTAGCTTGTAGCCTTCCGATTTCATCGAGGGAGGCGAAAGTGAAACTTTTTTGTCTCCGATGATCAATCGCAATTGAGGCGACAATTTCATTTACACAGTGCATTCGAAAGCACCTGAGAATGTCAACGACACTTATGTTAAAGTCGCGTCAATCGGAATTATATTTTTCATGAAATAAACTTGTAGCTTGTAGCCTTCCGATTTCATCGAGGGAGGCGAAAGTGAAACTTTTTTGTCTCCGATGATCAATCGCAATTGAGGCGACAATTTCATTTACACAGTGCATTCGAAAGCACCTGAGAATGTCAACGACACTTATGTTAAAGTCGCGTCAATCGAAATAATATTTTTCATTAAAAAAAATAATGACTTGTAGCCTTCCGATTCGATCGAGGGAGCCGAAAGTGAAACTTTTTTGTCTCCGATGATCAATCGCAATTGAGGCGACAATTTCATTTACACAGTGCATTCGAAAGCACCTGAGAATGTCAACGACACTTATGTTAAAGTCGCGTCAATCGGAATTATATTTTTCATAAAATAAACTTGTAGCTTGTAGCCTTCCGAGTTCATCGAGGGAGGCGAAAGTGGAATTTTTATTCAAAGATAATTAATCGGAATTGAGGCGACAATTCCATTTACACAGTAAATTCAAAAGCACCTGAGAATGTCAACGACACGTATGTTAAAGTTGCGTCAATCGGAATAATATTTTTCATTGAAAAAAATAATGGCTTGTAACCTTCTGATTCGATCGAGGGAGCCGAAAGTGAAACTTTTTTGTCTCCTATGATCAATCGCAATTGAGGCGACAATTTCATTTCCACAGTAAATTCAAAAGCACCTGAGAATGACAACGACACGTATGTTAAAGTTGCGTCAATCGAAATATTATTTTTCATTAAAAAAAATAATGACTCGTAGCCTTCCGATTCGATCGAGGGAGCCGAAAGTGAAACTTTTTTGTCTCCGATGATCAATCGCAATTGAGGCGACAATTTCATTTACACAGTGCATTCGAAAGCACCTGAGAATGTCAACGACACTTATGTTAAAGTCGCGTCAATCGGAATTATATTTTTCATAAAATAAACTTGTAGCTTGTAGCCTTCCGAGTTCATCGAGGGAGGCGAAAGTGGAAT
Source organism: Ischnus inquisitorius (assembly GCA_963924025.1). Classification (NCBI taxonomy): domain Eukaryota; kingdom Metazoa; phylum Arthropoda; class Insecta; order Hymenoptera; family Ichneumonidae; genus Ischnus; species Ischnus inquisitorius. The sequence continues at coordinate 20,505,797 of OZ001244.1, forward strand.
TTTTATTCTAAGATAATTAATCGGAATTGAGGCGACAATTCCATTTACACAGTAAATTCAAAAGCACCTGAGAATGTCAACGACACGTATGTTAAAATTGCGTCAATCGGAATAATATTTTTCATTAAAAAAAATAATGGCTTGTAACCTTCCGATTCGATCGAGGGAGCCGAAAGTGAAACTTTTTTGTCTCCGATGATCAATCGCAATTGAGGCGACAATTTCATTTACACAGTGCATTCGAAAGCACCTGAGAATGTCAACGACACTTATGTTAAAGTCGCGTCAACCGGAATTATATTTTTCATAAAATAAACTTATAGCTTGTAGCCTTCCGATTTCATCGAGGGAGGCGAAAGTGAAACTTTTTTGTCTCCGATGATCAATCGCAATTGAGGCGACAATTTCATTGACACAGTGCATTCGAAAGCACCTGAGAATGTCAACGACACTTATGTTAAAGTCGCGTCAGTCGAAATAATATTTTTCATTAAAAAAAATAATGACTTGTAGCCTTCCGATTTCATCGAGGGAGGCGAAAGTGAAACTTTTTTGTCTCCGATGATCAATCGCAATTGAGGCGACAATTTCACTTACACAGTGCATTCGAAAGCACCTGAGAATGTCAACGACACTTATGTTAAAGTCGCGTCAATCGAAATAATATTTTTCATTAAAAAAAATAATGACTTGTAGCCTTCCGATTCGATCGAGGGAGCCGAAAGTGAAACTTTTTTGTCTCCGATGATCAATCGCAATTGAGGCGACAATTTCATTTACACAGTGCATTCGAAAGCACCTGAGAATGTCAACGACACTTATGTTAAAGTCGCGTCAATCGGAATTATATTTTTCATAAAATAAACTTGTAGCTTGTAGCCTTCCGAGTTCATCGAGGGAGGCGAAAGTGGAAATTTCATTCAAAGATAATTAATCGGAATTGAGGCGACAATTCCATTTACACAGTAAATTCAAAAGCACCTGAGAATGTCAACGACACGTATGTTAAAGTTGCGTCAATCGGAATAATATTTTTTATTAAAAAAAATAATGGCTTGTAACCTTCCGATTCGATCGAGGGAGCCGAAAGTGAAACTTTTTTGTCTCCAATGATCAATCGCAATTGAGGCGACAATTTCATTTCCACAGTAAATTCAAAAGCACCTGAGGATAACAGCAACACGTATGTTAAAGTTGCGTCAATCGGAATTATATTTTTCATAAAATAAACTTATAGCTTGTAGCCTTCCGATTTCATCGAGGGAGGCGAAAGTGGAATTTTTATTCTAAGATAATTAATCGGAATTGAGGCGACAATTCCATTTACACAGTAAATTCAAAAGCACCTGAGAATGACAACGACACGTATGTTAAAGTTGCGTCAATCGAAATAATATTTTTCATTAAAAAAAATAATGACTTGTAGCCTTCCGATTCGATCGAGGGAGCCGAAAGTGAAACTTTTTTGTCTCCGATGATCAATCGCAATTGAGGCGACAATTTCATTTACACAGTGCATTCGAAAGCACCTGAGAATGTCAACGACACTTATGTTAAAGTCGCGTCAATCGGAATTATATTTTTCATAAAATAAACTTGTAGCTTGTAGCCTTCCGAGTTCATCGAGGGAGGCAAAAGTGGAATTTTTATTCTAAGATAATTAATCGGAATTGAGGCGACAATTCCATTTACACAGTAAATTCAGAAGCACCTGAGGATAACAGCAACACGTATGTTAAAGTCGCGTCAATCGGAATTATATTTTTCATAAAATAAACTTATAGCTTGTAGCCTTCCGATTTCATCGAGGGAGGCGAAAGTGAAACTTTTTTGTCTCCGATGATCAATCGCAATTGAGGCGACAATTTCATTTACACAGTGCATTCGAAAGCACCTGAGAATGTCAACGACACGTATGTTAAAGTCGGAATAATATTTTTCATTTAAAAAAATAATGGCTTGTAACCTTCCGATTCGATCGAGGGAGCCGAAAGTGAAACTTTTTTGTCTCCAATGATCAATCGCAATTGAGGCGACAATTTCATTTACACAGTAAATTCAAAAGCACCTGAGGATAACAGCAACACGTATGTTAAAGTCGCGTCAATCGGAATTATATTTTTCATAGAATAAACTTATAGCTTGTAGCCTTCCGATTTCATCGAGGGAGGCGAAAGTGAAACTTTTTTGTCTCCGATGATCAATCGCAATTGAGGCGACAATTTCATTTACACAGTGCATTCGAAAGCACCTGAGAATGTCAACGACACTTATGTTAAAGTCGCGTCAATCGGAATTATATTTTTCATAAAATAAACTCATAGCTTGTAGCTTTCCGATTTCATCGAGGGAGGCGAAAGTGAAACTTTTTTGTCTCCGATGATCAATCGCAATTGAGGCGACAATTTCATTTACACAGTGCATTCGAAAGCACCTGAGAATGTCAACGACACTTATGTTAAAGTCGCGTCAATCGGAATTATATTTTTCATAAAATAAACTTATAGCTTGTAGCCTTCCGATTTCATCGAGGGAGGCGAAAGTGAAACTTTTTTGTCTCCGATGATCAATCGCAATTGAGGCGACAATTTCATTTACACAGTGCATTCGAAAGCACCTGAGAATGTCAACGACACTTATGTTAAAGTCGCGTCAATCGGAATTATATTTTTCATAAAATAAACTTATAGCTTGTAGCCTTCCGATTTCATCGAGGGAGGCGAAAGTGAAACTTTTTTGTCTCCGATGATCAATCGCAATTGAGGCGACAATTTCATTTACACAGTGCATTCGAAAGCACCTGAGAATGTCAACGACACTTATGTTAAAGTCGCGTCAATCGGAATTATATTTTTCATAAAATAAACTTATAGCTTGTAGCCTTCCGATTTCATCGAGGGAGGCGAAAGTGAAACTTTTTTGTCTCCGATGATCAATCGCAATTGAGGCGACAATTTCATTTACACAGTGCATTCGAAAGCACCTGAGAATGTCAACGACACTTATGTTAAAGTCGCGTCAACCGGAATTATATTTTTCATAAAATAAACTTATAGCTTGTAGCCTTCCGATTTCATCGAGGGAGGCGAAAGTGAAACTTTTTTGTCTCCGATGATCAATCGCAATTGAGGCGACAATTTCATTTACACAGTGCATTCGAAAGCACCTGAGAATGTCAACGACACTTATGTTAAAGTCGCGTCAATCGAAATAATATTTTTCATTAAAAAAAATATTGACTTGTAGCCTTCCGATTCGATCGAGGGAGCCGAAAGTGAAACTTTTTTGTCTCCGATGATCAATCGCAATTGAGGCGACAATTTCATTTACACAGTGCATTCGAAAGCACCTGAGAATGTCAACGACACTTATGTTAAAGTCGCGTCAATCGGAATTATATTTTTCATAAAATAAACTTGTAGCTTGTAGCCTTCCGATTTCATCGAGGGAGGCGAAAGTGAAACTTTTTTGTCTCCGATGATCAATCGCAATTGAGGCGACAATTTCATTTACACAGTGCATTCGAAAGCACCTGAGAATGTCAACGACACTTATGTTAAAGTCGCGTCAATCGGAATTATATTTTTCATGAAATAAACTTGTAGCTTGTAGCCTTCCGATTTCATCGAGGGAGGCGAAAGTGAAACTTTTTTGTCTCCGATGATCAATCGCAATTGAGGCGACAATTTCATTTACACAGTGCATTCGAAAGCACCTGAGAATGTCAACGACACTTATGTTAAAGTCGCGTCAATCGAAATAATATTTTTCATTAAAAAAAATAATGACTTGTAGCCTTCCGATTCGATCGAGGGAGCCGAAAGTGAAACTTTTTTGTCTCCGATGATCAATCGCAATTGAGGCGACAATTTCATTTACACAGTGCATTCGAAAGCACCTGAGAATGTCAACGACACTTATGTTAAAGTCGCGTCAATCGGAATTATATTTTTCATAAAATAAACTTGTAGCTTGTAGCCTTCCGAGTTCATCGAGGGAGGCGAAAGTGGAATTTTTATTCAAAGATAATTAATCGGAATTGAGGCGACAATTCCATTTACACAGTAAATTCAAAAGCACCTGAGAATGTCAACGACACGTATGTTAAAGTCGGAATAATATTTTTCATTTAAAAAAATAATGGCTTGTAACCTTCCGATTCGATCGAGGGAGCCGAAAGTGAAACTTTTTTGTCTCCAATGATCAATCGCAATTGAGGCGACAATTTCATTTACACAGTAAATTCAAAAGCACCTGAGGATAACAGCAACACGTATGTTAAAGACGCGTCAATCGGAATTATATTTTTCATAAAATAAACTTATAGCTTGTAGCCTTCCGATTTCATCGAGGGAGGCGAAAGTGGAATTTTTATTCTAAGATAATTAATCGGAATTGAGGCGACAATTCCATTTACACAGTAAATTCAAAAGCACCTGAGAATGACAACGACACGTATGTTAAAGTCGCGTCAGTCGGAATTATATTTTTCATAAAATAAACTTATAGCTTGTAGCCTTCCGATTTCATCGAGGGAGGCGAAAGTGAAACTTTTTTGTCTCCGATGATCAATCGCAATTGAGGCGACAATTTCATTGACACAGTGCATTCGAAAGCACCTGAGAATGTCAACGACACTTATGTTAAAGTCGCGTCAGTCGAAATAATATTTTTCATTAAAAAAAATAATGACTTGTAGCCTTCCGATTTCATCGAGGGAGGCGAAAGTGAAACTTTTTTGTCTCCGATGATCAATCGCAATTGAGGCGACAATTTCACTTACACAGTGCATTCGAAAGCACCTGAGAATGTCAACGACACTTATGTTAAAGTCGCGTCAATCGAAATAATATTTTTCATTAAAAAAAATAATGACTTGTAGCCTTCCGATTCGATCGAGGGAGCCGAAAGTGAAACTTTTTTGTCTCCGATGATCAATCGCAATTGAGGCGACAATTTCATTTACACAGTGCATTCGAAAGCACCTGAGAATGTCAACGACACTTATGTTAAAGTCGCGTCAATCGGAATTATATTTTTCATAAAATAAACTTGTAGCTTGTAGCCTTCCGAGTTCATCGAGGGAGGCGAAAGTGGAAATTTCATTCAAAGATAATTAATCGGAATTGAGGCGACAATTCCATTTACACAGTAAATTCAAAAGCACCTGAGAATGTCAACGACACGTATGTTAAAGTTGCGTCAATCGGAATAATATTTTTCATTAAAAAAAATAATGGCTTGTAACCTTCCGATTCGATCGAGGGAGCCGAAAGTGAAACTTTTTTGTCTCCAATGATCAATCGCAATTGAGGCGAATATTTCATTTCCACAGTAAATTCAAAAGCACCTGAGGATAACAGCAACACGTATGTTAAAGTTGCGTCAATCGGAATTATATTTTTCATAAAATAAACTTATAGCTTGTAGCCTTCCGATTTCATCGAGGGAGGCGAAAGTGGAATTTTTATTCTAAGATAATTAATCGGAATTGAGGCGACAATTCCATTTACACAGTAAATTCAAAAGCACCTGAGAATGACAACGACACGTATGTTAAAGTTGCGTCAATCGAAATAATATTTTTCATTAAAAAAAATAATGACTTGTAGCCTTCCGATTCGATCGAGGGAGCCGAAAGTGAAACTTTTTTGTCTCCGATGATCAATCGCAATTGAGGCGACAATTTCATTTACACAGTGCATTCGAAAGCACCTGAGAATGTCAACGACACTTATGTTAAAGTCGCGTCAATCGGAATTATATTTTTCATAAAATAAACTTGTAGCTTGTAGCCTTCCGAGTTCATCGAGGGAGGCAAAAGTGGAATTTTTATTCTAAGATAATTAATCGGAATTGAGGCGACAATTCCATTTACACAGTAAATTCAAAAGCACCTGAGGATAACAGCAACACGTATGTTAAAGTCGCGTCAATCGGAATTATATTTTTCATAAAATAAACTTATAGCTTGTAGCCTTCCGATTTCATCGAGGGAGGCGAAAGTGAAACTTTTTTGTCTCCGATGATCAATCGCAATTGAGGCGACAATTTCATTTACACAGTGCATTCGAAAGCACCTGAGAATGTCAACGACACGTATGTTAAAGTCGGAATAATATTTTTCATTTAAAAAAATAATGGCTTGTAACCTTCCGATTCGATCGAGGGAGCCGAAAGTGAATCTTTTTTGTCTCCAATGATCAATCGCAATTGAGGCGACAATTTCATTTACACAGTAAATTCAAAAGCACCTGAGGATAACAGCAACACGTATGTTAAAGTCGCGTCAATCGGAATTATATTTTTCATAAAATAAACTTATAGCTTGTAGCCTTCCGATTTCATCGAGGGAGGCGAAAGTGAAACTTTTTTGTCTCCGATGATCAATCGCAATTGAGGCGACAATTTCATTTACACAGTGCATTCGAAAGCACCTGAGAATGTCAACGACACTTATGTTAAAGTCGCGTCAATCGAAATAATATTTTTCATTAAAAAAAATAATGACTTGTAGCCTTCCGATTCGATCGAGGGAGCCGAAAGTGAAACTTTTTTGTCTCCGATGATCAATCGCAATTGAGGCGACAATTTCATTTACACAGTGCATTCGAAAGCACCTGAGAATGTCAACGACACTTATGTTAAAGTCGCGTCAATCGGAATTATATTTTTCATAAAATAAACTTGTAGCTTGTAGCCTTCCGATTTCATCGAGGGAGGCGAAAGTGAAACTTTTTTGTCTCCGATGATCAATCGCAATTGAGGCGACAATTTCATTTACACAGTGCATTCGAAAGCACCTGAGAATGTCAACGACACTTATGTTAAAGTCGCGTCAGTCGAAATAATATTTTTCATTAAAAAAAATAATGACTTGTAGCCTTCCGATTCGATCGAGGGAGCCGAAAGTGAAACTTTTTTGTCTCCGATGATCAATCGCAATTGAGGCGACAATTCCATTTACACAGTGCATTCGAAAGCACCTGAGAATGTCAACGACACTTATGTTAAAGTCGCGTCAATCGGAATTATATTTTTCATAAAATAAACTTATAGCTTGTAGCCTTCCGATTTCATCGAGGGAGGCGAAAGTGAAACTTTTTTGTCTCCGATGATCAATCGCAATTGAGGCGACAATTTCATTTACACAGTGCATTCGAAAGCACCTGAGAATGTCAACGACACTTATGTTAAAGTCGCGTCAATCGGAATTATATTTTTCATAAAATAAACTTATAGCTTGTAGCCTTCCGATTTCATCGAGGGAGGCGAAAGTGAAACTTTTTTGTCTCCGATGATCAATCGCAATTGAGGCGACAATTTCATTTACACAGTGCATTCGAAAGCACCTGAGAATGTCAACGACACTTATGTTAAAGTCGCGTCAATCGGAATTATATTTTTCATAAAATAAACTTATAGCTTGTAGCCTTCCGATTTCATCGAGGGAGGCGAAAATGAAACTTTTTTGTCTCCGATGATCAATCGCAATTGAGGCGACAATTTTATTTACACAGTGCATTCGAAAGCACCTGAGAATGTCAACGACACTTATGTTAAAGTCGCGTCAATCGGAATTATATTTTTCATAAAATAAACTTATAGCTTGTAGCCTTCCGATTTCATCGAGGGAGGCGAAAGTGAAACTTTTTTGTCTCCGATGATCAATCGCAATTGAGGCGACAATTTTATTTACACAGTGCATTCGAAAGCACCTGAGAATGTCAACGACACTTATGTTAAAGTCGCGTCAATCGGAATTATATTTTTCATAAAATAAACGTATAGCTTGTAGCCTTCCGATTTCATCGAGGGAGGCGAAAGTGGAATTTTTATTCTAAGATAATTAATCGGAATTGAGGCGACAATTCCATTTACACAGTAAATTCAAAAGCACCTGAGAATGACAACGACACGTATGTTAAAGTTGCGTCAATCGAAATAATATTTTTCATTAAAAAAAATAATGACTTGTAGCCTTCCGATTCGATCGAGGGAGCCGAAAGTGAAACTTTTTTGTCTCCGATGATCAACCGCAATTGAGGCGACAATTTCATTTACACAGTGCATTCGAAAGCACCTGAGAATGTCAACGACACTTATGTTAAAGTCGCGTCAATCGGAATTATATTTTTCATAAAATAAACTTATAGCTTGTAGCCTTCCGATTCGATCGAGGAAGGCGAAAGTGGAATTTTTTTGTCACCAATGATCAATCGCAATTGAGGCGACAATTTCATTTGCACGGTGAATTCAAAAGCATCTGAGAATGACAACGACACGTATGTTAAAGTCGCGTCAATCGAAATAATATTTTTCATAAAAAAAACTAATGGCTTGTAGCCTTCCGATTCGATCGCGGTAGGCGACTGTGAAACTTTTTTGTCTCCGATGATCAATCGCAATTGAGGCGACAATTTCATTTACACAGTGCATTCGAAAGCACCTGAGAATGTCAACGACACTTATGTTAAAGTCGCGTCAATCGGAATTATATTTTTCATAAAATAAACTTATAGCTTGTAGCCTTCCGATTTCATCGAGGGAGGCGAAAGTGAAACTTTTTTGTCTCCGATGATCAATCGCGATTGAGGCGACAATTTCATTTACACAGTGCATTCGAAAGCACCTGAGGATAACAGCAACACGTATGTTCAAGTCGCGTCAATCGAAATAATATTTTTCATAAAAAAACTAATGGCTTGTAGCCTTTTGGATCGATCGAGGGAGGCGGACGTAACATTTTTTTGTCTCCGATAATCAATCGCAATTGAGGCGACAATTTCATTCACCCAGTGCATTTAAAAGCACGTTATAATTACTATGAAACATATGAAAAAGTTGCGTCGATCAAAATAGTATTACTTTAAAAAAAAAAGTATTGCTTCTAGCCCACCGATCCGAACGAGGAAACCGAAAGTTTCATTTTTTTGTCTGAGCTCATTAATTGCAATCGAAGCGACAATCGTATTTGCACAGTGCAGTCGAAAGGATCTTAGAATGATCAAGACATGTATCTTAAAGTCGCTTCAATTAAGATAACATTTCTTAGAAAACAGCTTGGTTATCCGCAATCGACTGTGCCGAGTTTACGCCGCAGATTTAAATTATTTTCAAAAAAAAAAGGAGATGAAATCGGCGTTTTCGCTAAGACTATAGGAACAGGCTGAACCATTGAATATCGGAGAACAGAAGGTCGCAGTCGATTTCATCGCTTCAAAATCCATCCAAAAATGATTTTACATCTTGGCTATCCGCGGTCGACTGTGTCGAGCTTACGACGCAGATTTAAATTATTTTCAATAAAAAAGAGATGAAATCGGCGTTTTCGCTCAGACTATCGGAACGGGCTGAACAATTGAATATCGGAGAACGCAAGGTCGCAGTCGATTTCATCGCTTCAAAATCCATCCAAAAAAGATTTTACAGCTTGGCTATCCGCGAACGATCGACTGTGCCAAGTTTACGACGCCGGTCTTCCGGGCATACCGCGTCAATGGCTAAGATGCTCCAATTCAAAACAATGATTCTGTCTGAAACGCTCATGATTTTTTCTCCACGTTTGAATTGAATCGAGGCGACATTCTCATTTACACAGTAAATTCAAAAGCACCTGAGAATAAAAACGACACGTATGTTAGAGTCGCGTCAATCGGAATAATATTTGTCATAAAATAAACTTATAGCTTGTAGCCTTCCGATTTCATCGAGGGAGGCGAAAGTGGAATTTTTATTCTAAGATAATTAATCGGAATTGAGGCGACAATTCCATTTACACAGTAAATTCAAAAGCACCTGAGAATGACAACGACACGTATGTTAAAGTTGCGTCAATCGAAATAATATTTTTCATTAAAAAAAATAATGACTTGTAGCCTTCCGATTCGATCGAGGGAGCCGAAAGTGAAACTTTTTTGTCTCCGATGATCAATCGCAATTGAGGCGACAATTTCATTTACACAGTGCATTCGAAAGCACCTGAGAATGTCAACGACACTTATGTTAAAGTCGCGTCAACCGGAATTATATTTTTCATAAAATAAACTTATAGCTTGTAGCCTTCCGATTTCATCGAGGGAGGCGAAAGTGAAACTTTTTTGTCTCCGATGATCAATCGCAATTGAGGCGACAATTTCATTTACACAGTGCATTCGAAAGCACCTGAGAATGTCAACGACACTTATGTTAAAGTCGCGTCAACCGGAATTATATTTTTCATAAAATAAACTTATAGCTTGTAGCCTTCCGATTTCATCGAGGGAGGCGAAAGTGAAACTTTTTTGTCTCCGATGATCAATCGCAATTGAGGCGACAATTTCATTGACACAGTGCATTCGAAAGCACCTGAGAATGTCAACGACACTTATGTTAAAGTCGCGTCAGTCGAAATAATATTTTTCATTAAAAAAAATAATGACTTGTAGCCTTCCGATTTCATCGAGGGAGGCGAAAGTGAAACTTTTTTGTCTCCGATGATCAATCGCAATTGAGGCGACAATTTCACTTACACAGTGCATTCGAAAGCACCTGAGAATGTCAACGACACTTATGTTAAAGTCGCGTCAATCGAAATAATATTTTTCATTAAAAAAAATAATGACTTGTAGCCTTCCGATTCGATCGAGGGAGCCGAAAGTGAAACTTTTTTGTCTCCGATGATCAATCGCAATTGAGGCGACAATTTCATTTACACAGTGCATTCGAAAGCACCTGAGAATGTCAACGACACTTATGTTAAAGTCGCGTCAATCGGAATTATATTTTTCATAAAATAAACTTGTAGCTTGTAGCCTTCCGAGTTCATCGAGGGAGGCGAAAGTGGAAATTTCATTCAAAGATAATTAATCGGAATTGAGGCGACAATTCCATTTACACAGTAAATTCAAAAGCACCTGAGAATGTCAACGACACGTATGTTAAAGTTGCGTCAATCGGAATAATATTTTTTATTAAAAAAAATAATGGCTTGTAACCTTCCGATTCGATCGAGGGAGCCGAAAGTGAAACTTTTTTGTCTCCAATGATCAATCGCAATTGAGGCGACAATTTCATTTCCACAGTAAATTCAAAAGCACCTGAGGATAACAGCAACACGTATGTTAAAGTTGCGTCAATCGGAATTATATTTTTCATAAAATAAACTTATAGCTTGTAGCCTTCCGATTTCATCGAGGGAGGCGAAAGTGGAATTTTTATTCTAAGATAATTAATCGGAATTGAGGCGACAATTCCATTTACACAGTAAATTCAAAAGCACCTGAGAATGACAACGACACGTATGTTAAAGTTGCGTCAATCGAAATAATATTTTTCATTAAAAAAAATAATGACTTGTAGCCTTCCGATTCGATCGAGGGAGCCGAAAGTGAAACTTTTTTGTCTCCGATGATCAATCGCAATTGAGGCGACAATTTCATTTACACAGTGCATTCGAAAGCACCTGAGAATGTCAACGACACTTATGTTAAAGTCGCGTCAATCGGAATTATATTTTTCATAAAATAAACTTGTAGCTTGTAGCCTTCCGAGTTCATCGAGGGAGGCAAAAGTGGAATTTTTATTCTAAGATAATTAATCGGAATTGAGGCGACAATTCCATTTACACAGTAAATTCAGAAGCACCTGAGGATAACAGCAACACGTATGTTAAAGTCGCGTCAATCGGAATTATATTTTTCATAAAATAAACTTATAGCTTGTAGCCTTCCGATTTCATCGAGGGAGGCGAAAGTGAAACTTTTTTGTCTCCGATGATCAATCGCAATTGAGGCGACAATTTCATTTACACAGTGCATTCGAAAGCACCTGAGAATGTCAACGACACGTATGTTAAAGTCGGAATAATATTTTTCATTTAAAAAAATAATGGCTTGTAACCTTCCGATTCGATCGAGGGAGCCGAAAGTGAAACTTTTTTGTCTCCAATGATCAATCGCAATTGAGGCGACAATTTCATTTACACAGTAAATTCAAAAGCACCTGAGGATAACAGCAACACGTATGTTAAAGTCGCGTCAATCGGAATTATATTTTTCATAGAATAAACTTATAGCTTGTAGCCTTCCGATTTCATCGAGGGAGGCGAAAGTGAAACTTTTTTGTCTCCGATGATCAATCGCAATTGAGGCGACAATTTCATTTACACAGTGCATTCGAAAGCACCTGAGAATGTCAACGACACTTATGTTAAAGTCGCGTCAATCGGAATTATATTTTTCATAAAATAAACTTATAGCTTGTAGCTTTCCGATTTCATCGAGGGAGGCGAAAGTGAAACTTTTTTGTCTCCGATGATCAATCGCAATTGAGGCGACAATTTCATTTACACAGTGCATTCGAAAGCACCTGAGAATGTCAACGACACTTATGTTAAAGTCGCGTCAATCGGAATTATATTTTTCATAAAATAAACTTATAGCTTGTAGCCTTCCGATTTCATCGAGGGAGGCGAAAGTGAAACTTTTTTGTCTCCGATGATCAATCGCAATTGAGGCGACAATTTCATTTACACAGTGCATTCGAAAGCACCTGAGAATGTCAACGACACTTATGTTAAAGTCGCGTCAATCGGAATTATATTTTTCATAAAATAAACTTATAGCTTGTAGCCTTCCGATTTCATCGAGGGAGGCGAAAGTGAAACTTTTTTGTCTCCGATGATCAATCGCAATTGAGGCGACAATTTCATTTACACAGTGCATTCGAAAGCACCTGAGAATGTCAACGACACTTATGTTAAAGTCGCGTCAATCGGAATTATATTTTTCATAAAATAAACTTATAGCTTGTAGCCTTCCGATTTCATCGAGGGAGGCGAAAGTGAAACTTTTTTGTCTCCGATGATCAATCGCAATTGAGGCGACAATTTCATTTACACAGTGCATTCGAAAGCACCTGAGAATGTCAACGACACTTATGTTAAAGTCGCGTCAACCGGAATTATATTTTTCATAAAATAAACTTATAGCTTGTAGCCTTCCGATTTCATCGAGGGAGGCGAAAGTGAAACTTTTTTGTCTCCGATGATCAATCGCAATTGAGGCGACAATTTCATTTACACAGTGCATTCGAAAGCACCTGAGAATGTCAACGACACTTATGTTAAAGTCGCGTCAATCGAAATAATATTTTTCATTAAAAAAAATAATGACTTGTAGCCTTCCGATTCGATCGAGGGAGCCGAAAGTGAAACTTTTTTGTCTCCGATGATCAATCGCAATTGAGGCGACAATTTCATTTACACAGTGCATTCGAAAGCACCTGAGAATGTCAACGACACTTATGTTAAAGTCGCGTCAATCGGAATTATATTTTTCATAAAATAAACTTGTAGCTTGTAGCCTTCCGATTTCATCGAGGGAGGCGAAAGTGAAACTTTTTTGTCTCCGATGATCAATCGCAATTGAGGCGACAATTTCATTTACACAGTGCATTCGAAAGCACCTGAGAATGTCAACGACACTTATGTTAAAGTCGCGTCAATCGGAATTATATTTTTCATGAAATAAACTTGTAGCTTGTAGCCTTCCGATTTCATCGAGGGAGGCGAAAGTGAAACTTTTTTGTCTCCGATGATCAATCGCAATTGAGGCGACAATTTCATTTACACAGTGCATTCGAAAGCACCTGAGAATGTCAACGACACTTATGTTAAAGTCGCGTCAATCGAAATAATATTTTTCATTAAAAACAATAATGACTTGTAGCCTTCCGATTCGATCGAGGGAGCCGAAAGTGAAACTTTTTTGTCTCCGATGATCAATCGCAATTGAGGCGACAATTTCATTTACACAGTGCATTCGAAAGCACCTGAGAATGTCAACGACACTTATGTTAAAGTCGCGTCAATCGGAATTATATTTTTCATAAAATAAACTTGTAGCTTGTAGCCGTCCGAGTTCATCGAGGGAGGCGAAAGTGGAATTTTTATTCAAAGATAATTAATCGGAATTGAGGCGACAATTCCATTTACACAGTAAATTCAAAAGCACCTGAGAATGTCAACGACACGTATGTTAAAGTTGCGTCAATCGGAATAATATTTTTCATTGAAAAAAATAATGGCTTGTAACCTTCTGATTCGATCGAGGGAGCCGAAAGTGAAACTTTTTTGTCTCCTATGATCAATCGCAATTGAGGCGACAATTTCATTTCCACAGTAAATTCAAAAGCACCTGAGAATGACAACGACACGTATGTTAAAGTTGCGTCAATCGAAATAATATTTTTCATTAAAAAAAATAATGACTCGTAGCCTTCCGATTCGATCGAGGGAGCCGAAAGTGAAACTTTTTTGTCTCCGATGATCAATCGCAATTGAGGCGACAATTTCATTTACACAGTGCATTCGAAAGCACCTGAGAATGTCAACGACACTTATGTTAAAGTCGCGTCAATCGGAATTATATTTTTCATAAAATAAACTTGTAGCTTGTAGCCTTCCGAGTTCATCGAGGGAGGCGAAAGTGGAATTTTTATTCTAAGATAATTAATCGGAATTGAGGCGACAATTCCATTTACACAGTAAATTCAAAAGCACCTGAGAATGTCAACGACACGTATGTTAAAGTCGGAATAATATTTTTCATTTAAAAAAATAATGGCTTGTAACCTTCCGATTCGATCGAGGGAGCCGAAAGTGAAACTTTTTTGTCTCCAATGATCAATCGCAATTGAGGCGACAATTTCATTTACACAGTAAATTCAAAAGCACCTGAGGATAACAGCAACACGTATGTTAAAGACGCGTCAATCGGAATTATATTTTTCATAAAATAAACTTATAGCTTGTAGCCTTCCGATTTCATCGAGGGAGGCGAAAGTGGAATTTTTATTCTAAGATAATTAATCGGAATTGAGGCGACAATTCCATTTACACAGTAAATTCAAAAGCACCTGAGAATGACAACGACACGTATGTTAAAGTCGCGTCAGTCGGAATTATATTTTTCATAAAATAAACTTATAGCTTGTAGCCTTCCGATTTCATCGAGGGAGGCGAAAGTGAAACTTTTTTGTCTCCGATGATCAATCGCAATTGAGGCGACAATTTCATTGACACAGTGCATTCGAAAGCACCTGAGAATGTCAACGACACTTATGTTAAAGTCGCGTCAGTCGAAATAATATTTTTCATTAAAAAAAATAATGACTTGTAGCCTTCCGATTTCATCGAGGGAGGCGAAAGTGAAACTTTTTTGTCTCCGATGATCAATCGCAATTGAGGCGACAATTTCACTTACACAGTGCATTCGAAAGCACCTGAGAATGTCAACGACACTTATGTTAAAGTCGCGTCAATCGAAATAATATTTTTCATTAAAAAAAATAATGACTTGTAGCCTTCCGATTCGATCGAGGGAGCCGAAAGTGAAACTTTTTTGTCTCCGATGATCAATCGCAATTGAGGCGACAATTTCATTTACACAGTGCATTCGAAAGCACCTGAGAATGTCAACGACACTTATGTTAAAGTCGCGTCAATCGGAATTATATTTTTCATAAAATAAACTTGTAGCTTGTAGCCTTCCGAGTTCATCGAGGGAGGCGAAAGTGGAAATTTCATTCAAAGATAATTAATCGGAATTGAGGCGACAATTCCATTTACACAGTAAATTCAAAAGCACCTGAGAATGTCAACGACACGTATGTTAAAGTTGCGTCAATCGGAATAATATTTTTCATTAAAAAAAATAATGGCTTGTAACCTTCCGATTCGATCGAGGGAGCCGAAAGTGAAACTTTTTTGTCTCCAATGATCAATCGCAATTGAGGCGACAATTTCATTTCCACAGTAAATTCAAAAGCACCTGAGGATAACAGCAACACGTATGTTAAAGTTGCGTCAATCGGAATTATATTTTTCATAAAATAAACTTATAGCTTGTAGCCTTCCGATTTCATCGAGGGAGGCGAAAGTGGAATTTTTATTCTAAGATAATTAATCGGAATTGAGGCGACAATTCCATTTACACAGTAAATTCAAAAGCACCTGAGAATGACAACGACACGTATGTTAAAGTTGCGTCAATCGAAATAATATTTTTCATTAAAAAAAATAATGACTTGTAGCCTTCCGATTCGATCGAGGGAGCCGAAAGTGAAACTTTTTTGTCTCCGATGATCAATCGCAATTGAGGCGACAATTTCATTTACACAGTGCATTCGAAAGCACCTGAGAATGTCAACGACACTTATGTTAAAGTCGCGTCAATCGGAATTATATTTTTCATAAAATAAACTTGTAGCTTGTAGCCTTCCGAGTTCATCGAGGGAGGCAAAAGTGGAATTTTTATTCTAAGATAATTAATCGGAATTGAGGCGACAATTCCATTTACACAGTAAATTCAAAAGCACCTGAGGATAACAGCAACACGTATGTTAAAGTCGCGTCAATCGGAATTATATTTTTCATAAAATAAACTTATAGCTTGTAGCCTTCCGATTTCATCGAGGGAGGCGAAAGTGAAACTTTTTTGTCTCCGATGATCAATCGCAATTGAGGCGACAATTTCATTTACACAGTGCATTCGAAAGCACCTGAGAATGTCAACGACACGTATGTTAAAGTCGGAATAATATTTTTCATTTAAAAAAATAATGGCTTGTAACCTTCCGATTCGATCGAGGGAGCCGAAAGTGAAACTTTTTTGTCTCCAATGATCAATCGCAATTGAGGCGACAATTTCATTTACACAGTAAATTCAAAAGCACCTGAGGATAACAGCAACACGTATGTTAAAGTCGCGTCAATCGGAATTATATTTTTCATAAAATAAACTTATAGCTTGTAGCCTTCCGATTTCATCGAGGGAGGCGAAAGTGAAACTTTTTTGTCTCCGATGATCAATCGCAATTAAGGCGACAATTTCATTTACACAGTGCATTCGAAAGCACCTGAGAATGTCAACGACACTTATGTTAAAGTCGCGTCAATCGAAATAATATTTTTCATTAAAAAAAATAATGACTTGTAGCCTTCCGATTCGATCGAGGGAGCCGAAAGTGAAACTTTTTTGTCTCCGATGATCAATCGCAATTGAGGCGACAATTTCATTTACACAGTGCATTCGAAAGCACCTGAGAATGTCAACGACACTTATGTTAAAGTCGCGTCAATCGGAATTATATTTTTCATAAAATAAACTTGTAGCTTGTAGCCTTCCGATTTCATCGAGGGAGGCGAAAGTGAAACTTTTTTGTTTCCGATGATCAATCGCAATTGAGGCGACAATTTCATTTACACAGTGCATTCGAAAGCACCTGAGAATGTCAACGACACTTATGTTAAAGTCGCGTCAGTCGAAATAATATTTTTCATTAAAAAAAATAATGACTTGTAGCCTTCCGATTCGATCGAGGGAGCCGAAAGTGAAACTTTTTTGTCTCCGATGATCAATCGCAATTGAGGCGACAATTCCATTTACACAGTGCATTCGAAAGCACCTGAGAATGTCAACGACACTTATGTTAAAGTCGCGTCAATCGGAATTATATTTTTCATAAAATAAACTTATAGCTTGTAGCCTTCCGATTTCATCGAGGGAGCCGAAAGTGAAACTTTTTTGTCTCCGATGATCAATCGCAATTGAGGCGACAATTCCATTTACACAGTGCATTCGAAAGCACCTGAGAATGTCAACGACACTTATGTTAAAGTCGCGTCAATCGGAATTATATTTTTCATAAAATAAACTTATAGCTTGTAGCCTTCCGATTTCATCGAGGGAGGCGAAAGTGAAACTTTTTTGTCTCCGATGATCAATCGCAATTGAGGCGACAATTTCATTTACACAGTGCATTCGAAAGCACCTGAGAATGTCAACGACACTTATGTTAAAGTCGCGTCAACCGGAATTATATTTTTCATAAAATATACTTATAGCTTGTAGCCTTCCGATTTCATCGAGGGAGGCGAAAGTGGAATTTTTATTCTAAGATAATCAATCGTAATTGAGGCGACAATTTCATTTACACAGTGCATTCGAAAGCACCTGAGAATGTCAACGACACTTATGTTAAAGTCGCGTCAATCGGAATTATATTTTTCATAAAATAAACTTATAGCTTGTAGCCTTCCGATTTCATCGAGGGAGGCGAGAGTGAAACTTTTTTGTCTCCGATGATCAATCGCAATTGAGGCGACAATTTCATTTACACAGTGCATTCGAAAGCACCTGAGAATGTCAACGACACTTATGTTAAAGTCGCGTCAATCGGAATTATATTTTTCATAAAATAAACTTATAGCTTGTAGCCTTCCGATTTCATCGCGGGAGGCGAAAGTGAAACTTTTTTGTCTCCGATGATCAATCGCAATTGAGGTGACAATTTCATTTACACAGTGCATTCGAAAGCACCTGAGAATGTCAACGACTCTTATGTTAAAGTCGCGTCAATCGGAATTATATTTTTCATAAAATAAACTTATAGCTTGTAGCCTTCCGATTTCATCGAGGGAGGCGAAAGTGAAACTTTTTTGTCTCCGATGATCAATCGCAATTGAGGTGACAATTTCATTTACACAGTGCATTCGAAAGCACCTGAGAATGTCAACGACACTTATGTTAAAGTAGCGTCAATCGGAATTATATTTTTCATAAAATAAACTTATAGCTTGTAGCCTTCCGATTTCATCGAGGGAGGCGAAAGTGGAATTTTTATTCTAAGATAATTTATCGGAATTGAGGCGACAATTCCATTTACACAGTAAATTCAAAAGCACCTGAGAATGACAACGACACGTATGTTAAAGTTGCGTCAATCGAAATAATATTTTTCATTAAAAAAAATAATGACTTGTAGCCTTCCGATTCGATCGAGGGAGCCGAAAGTGAAACTTTTTTGTCTCCGATGATCAACCGCAATTGAGGCGACAATTTCATTTACACAGTGCATTCGAAAGCACCTGAGAATGTCAACGACACTTATGTTAAAGTCGCGTCAATCGGAATTATATTTTTCATAAAATAAACTTATAGCTTGTAGCCTTCCGATTCGATCGAGGAAGGCGAAAGTGGAATTTTTTTGTCACCAATGATCAATCGCAATTGAGGCGACAATTTCATTTGCGCGGTGAATTCAAAAGCATCTGAGAATGACAACGACACGTATGTTAAAGTCGCGTCAATCGAAATAATATTTTTCATAAAAGAAACTAATGGCTTGTAGCCTTCCGATTCGATCGAGGAAGGCGAAAGTGGAATTTTTTTGTCACCAATGATCAATCGCAATTGAGGCGACAATTTCATTTGCACGGTGGATTCAAAAGCATCTGAGAATGACAACGACACGTATGTTAAAGTCGCGTCAATCGAAATAATATTTTTCATAAAAAAAACTAATGGCTTGTAGCCTTCCGATTCGATCGCGGTAGGCGACTGAAACTTTTTTGTCTCCGATGATCAATCGCAATTGAGGCGACAATTTCATTTACACAATGCATTCGAAAGCACCTGAGAATGTCAACGACACTGATGTTAAAGTCGCGTCAATCGGAATTATATTTTTCATAAAATAAACTTATAGCTTGTAGCCTTCCGATTCGATCGAGGAAGGCGAAAGTGGAATTTTTTTGTCACCAATGATCAATCGCAATTGAGGCGACAATTTCATTTGCACGGTGAATTCAAAAGCATCTGAGAATGACAACGACACGTATGTTAAAGTCGCGTCAATCGAAATAATATTTTTCATAAAAAAAACTAATGGCTTGTAGCCTTCCGATTCGATCGCGGGAGGCGACTGTGAAACTTTTTTGTCTCCGATGATCAATCGCAATTGAGGCGACAATTTCATTTACACAGTGCATTCGAAAGCACCTGAGAATGTCAGCGACACTTATGTTAAAGTCGCGTCAATCGGAATTATATTTTTCATAAAATAAACTTGTAGCTTGTAGCCTTCCGATTTCATCGAGGGAGGCGAAAGTGAAACTTTTTTGTCTCCGATGATCAATCGCAATTGAGGCGACAATTTCATTGACACAGTGCATTCGAAAGCACCTGAGAATGTCAACGACACTTATGTTAAAGTCGCGTCAATCGAAATAATATTTTTCATTAAAAAAAATAATGACTTGTAGCCTTCCGATTCGATCGAGGGAGCCGAAAGTGAAACTTTTTTGTCTCCGATGATCAATCGCAATTGAGGCGACAATTTCATTTACACAGTGCATTCGAAAGCACCTGAGAATGTCAACGACACTTATGTTAAAGTCGCGTCAATCGGAATTATATTTTTCATAAAATAAACTTGTAGCTTGTAGCCTTCCGAGTTCATCGAGGGAGGCGAAAGTGGAATTTTTATTCAAAGATAATTAATCGGAATTGAGGCGACAATTCCATTTACACAGTAAATTCAAAAGCACCTGAGAATGACAACGACACGTATGTTAAAGTTGCGTCAATCGAAATAATATTTTTCATTAAAAAAAATAATGACTTGTAGCCTTCCGATTCGATCGAGGGAGCCGAAAGTGAAACTTTTTTGTCTCCGATGATCAATCGCAATTGAGGCGACAATTCCATTTACACAGTGCATTCGAAAGCACCTGAGAATGTCAACGACACTTATGTTAAAGTCGCGTCAATCGGAATTATATTTTTCATAAAATAAACTTATAGCTTGTAGCCTTCCGATTTCATCGAGGGAGGCGAAAGTGAAACTTTTTTGTCTCCGATGATCAATGGCAATTGAGGCGACAATTTCATTTACACAGTGCATTCGAAAGCACCTGAGAATGTCAACGACACTTATGTTAAAGTCGCGTCAATCGGAATTATATTTTTCATAAAATAAACTTATAGCTTGTAGCCTTCCGATTTCATCGAGGGAGGCGAAAGTGAATCTTTTTTGTCTCCGATGATCAATCGCAATTGAGGCGACAATTTCATTTACACAGTGCATTCGAAAGCACCTGAGAATGTCAACGACACTTATGTTAAAGTCGCGTCAATCGGAATTATATTTTTCATAAAATAAACTTGTAGCTTGTAGCCTTCCGAGTTCATCGAGGGAGGCGAAAGTGGAATTTTTATTCTAAGATAATTAATCGGAATTGAGGCGACAATTCCATTTACACAGTAAATTCAAAAGCACCTGAGAATGTCAACGACACGTATGTTAAAGTCGGAATAATATTTTTCATTTAAAAAAATAATGGCTTGTAACCTTCCGATTCGATCGAGGGAGCCGAAAGTGAAACTTTTTTGTCTCCAATGATCAATCGCAATTGAGGCGACAATTTCATTTACACAGTAAATTCAAAAGCACCTGAGGATAACAGCAACACGTATGTTAAAGACGCGTCAATCGGAATTATATTTTCCATAAAATAAACTTATAGCTTGTAGCCTTCCGATTTCATCGAGGGAGGCGAAAGTGGAATTTTTATTCTAAGATAATTAATCGGAATTGAGGCGACAATTCCATTTACACAGTAAATTCAAAAGCACCTGAGAATGACAACGACACGTATGTTAAAGTCGCGTCAATCGGAATTATATTTTTCATAAAATAAACTTATAGCTTGTAGCCTTCCGATTTCATCGAGGGAGGCGAAAGTGAAACTTTTTTGTCTCCGATGATCAATCGCAATTGAGGCGACAATTTCATTTACACAGTGCATTCGAAAGCACCTGAGAATGTCAACGACACTTATGTTAAAGTCGCGTCAATCGGAATTATATTTTTCATAAAATAAACTTATAGCTTGTAGCTTTCCGATTTCATCGAGGGAGGCGAAAGTGAAACTTTTTTGTCTCCGATGATCAATCGCAATTGAGGCGACAATTTCATTTACACAGTGCATTCGAAAGCACCTGAGAATGTCAACGACACTTATGTTAAAGTCGCGTCAATCGGAATTATATTTTTCATAAAATAAACTTATAGCTTGTAGCCTTCCGATTTCATCGAGGGAGGCGAAAGTGAAACTTTTTTGTCTCCGATGATCAATCGCAATTGAGGCGACAATTTCATTTACACAGTGCATTCGAAAGCACCTGAGAATGTCAACGACACTTATGTTAAAGTCGCGTCAATCGGAATTATATTTTTCATAAAATAAACTTATAGCTCGTAGCCTTCCGATTTCATCGAGGGAGGCGAAAGTGAAACTTTTTTGTCTCCGATGATCAATCGCAATTGAGGCGACAATTTCATTTACACAGTGCATTCGAAAGCACCTGAGAATGTCAACGACACTTATGTTAAAGTCGCGTCAATCGGAATTATATTTTTCATAAAATAAACTTATAGCTTGTAGCCTTCCGATTCCATCGAGGGAGGCGAAAGTGAAACTTTTTTGTCTCCGATGATCAATCGCAATTGAGGCGACAATTTCATTTACACAGTGCATTCGAAAGCACCTGAGAATGTCAACGACACTTATGTTAAAGTCGCGTCAACCGGAATTATATTTTTCATAAAATAAATTTATAGCTTGTAGCCTTCCGATTTCATCGAGGGAGGCGAAAGTGAAACTTTTTTGTCTCCGATGATCAATCGCAATTGAGGCGACAATTTCATTTACACAGTGCATTCGAAAGCACCTGAGAATGTCAACGACACTTATGTTAAAGTCGCGTCAATCGAAATAATATTTTTCATTAAAAAAAATAATGACTTGTAGCCTTCCGATTCGATCGAGGGAGCCGAAAGTGAAACTTTTTTGTCTCCGATGATCAATCGCAATTGAGGCGACAATTTCATTTACACAGTGCATTCGAAAGCACCTGAGAATGTCAACGACACTTATGTTAAAGTCGCGTCAATCGGAATTATATTTTTCATAAAATAAACTTGTAGCTTGTAGCCTTCCGATTTCATCGAGGGAGGCGAAAGTGAAACTTTTTTGTCTCCGATGATCAATCGCAATTGAGGCGACAATTTCATTGACACAGTGCATTCGAAAGCACCTGAGAATGTCAACGACACTTATGTTAAAGTCGCGTCAGTCGAAATAATATTTTTCATTAAAAAAAATAATGACTTGTAGCCTTCCGATTTCATCGAGGGAGGCGAAAGTGAAACTTTTTTGTCTCCGATGATCAATCGCAATTGAGGCGACAATTTCACTTACACAGTGCATTCGAAAGCACCTGAGAATGTCAACGACACTTATGTTAAAGTCGCGTCAATCGAAATAATATTTTTCATTAAAAAAAATAATGACTTGTAGCCTTCCGATTCGATCGAGGGAGCCGAAAGTGAAACTTTTTTGTCTCCGATGATCAATCGCAATTGAGACGACAATTTCATTTACACAGTGCATTCGAAAGCACCTGAGAATGTCAACGACACTTATGTTAAAGTCGCGTCAATCGGAATTATATTTTTCATAAAATAAACTTGTAGCTTGTAGCCTTCCGATTTCATCGAGGGAGGCGAAAGTGAAACTTTTTTGTCTCCGATGATCAATGGCAATTGAGGCGACAATTTCATTTACACAGTAAATTCAAAAGCACCTGAGGATAACAGCAACACGTATGTTAAAGTTGCGTCAATCGGAATTATATTTTTCATAAAATAAACTTATAGCTTGTAGCCTTCCGATTTCATCGAGGGAGGCGAAAGTGGAATTTTCATTCAAAGATAATTAATCGGAATTGAGGCGACAATTCCATTTACACAGTAAATTCAAAAGCACCTGAGAATGTCAACGACACGTATGTTAAAGTTGCGTCAATCGGAATAATATTTTTCATTAAAAAAAATAATGGCTTGTAACCTTCCGATTCGATCGAGGGAGCCGAAAGTGAAACTTTTTTGTCTCCAATGATCAATCGCAATTGAGGCGACAATTTCATTTCCACAGTAAATTCAAAAGCACCTGAGGATAACAGCAACACGTATGTTAAAGTTGCGTCAATCGGAATTATATTTTTCATAAAATAAACTTATAGCTTGTAGCCTTCCGATTTCATCGAGGGAGGCGAAAGTGGAATTTTTATTCTAAGATAATTAATCGGAATTGAGGCGACAATTCCATTTACACAGTAAATTCAAAAGCACCTGAGAATGACAACGACACGTATGTTAAAGTTGCGTCAATCGAAATAATATTTTTCATTAAAAAAAATAATGACTTGTAGCCTTCCGATTCGATCGAGGGAGCCGAAAGTGAAACTTTTTTGTCTCCGATGATCAATCGCAATTGAGGCGACAATTTCATTTACACAGTGCATTCGAAAGCACCTGAGAATGTCAACGACACTTATGTTAAAGTCGCGTCAATCGGAATTATATTTTTCATAAAATAAACTTGTAGCTTGTAGCCTTCCGAGTTCATCGAGGGAGGCAAAAGTGGAATTTTTATTCTAAGATAATTAATCGGAATTGAGGCGACAATTCCATTTACACAGTAAATTCAAAAGCACCTGAGAATGTCAACGACACGTATGTTAAAGTCGGAATAATATTTTTCATTTAAAAAAATAATGGCTTGTAACCTTCCGATTCGATCGAGGGAGCCGAAAGTGAAACTTTTTTGTCTCCGATGATCAACCGCAATTGAGGCGACAATTTCATTTACACAGTGCATTCGAAAGCATCTGAGAATGACAACGACACGTATGTTAAAGTCGCGTCAATCGAAATAATATTTTTCATAAAAGAAACTAATGGCTTGTAGCCTTCCGATTCGATCGAGGAAGGCGAAAGTGGAATTTTTTTGTCACCAATGATCAATCGCAATTGAGGCGACAATTTCATTTGCACGGTGGATTCAAAAGCATCTGAGAATGACAACGACACGTATGTTAAAGTCGCGTCAATCGAAATAATATTTTTCATAAAAAAAACTAATGGCTTGTAGCCTTCCGATTCGATCGCGGTAGGCGACTGAAACTTTTTTGTCTCCGATGATCAATCGCAATTGAGGCGACAATTTCATTTACACAATGCATTCGAAAGCACCTGAGAATGTCAACGACACTGATGTTAAAGTCGCGTCAATCGGAATTATATTTTTCATAAAATAAACTTATAGCTTGTAGCCTTCCGATTCGATCGAGGAAGGCGAAAGTGGAATTTTTTTGTCACCAATGATCAATCGCAATTGAGGCGACAATTTCATTTGCACGGTGAATTCAAAAGCATCTGAGAATGACAACGACACGTATGTTAAAGTCGCGTCAATCGAAATAATATTTTTCATAAAAAAAACTAATGGCTTGTAGCCTTCCGATTCGATCGCGGGAGGCGACTGTGAAACTTTTTTGTCTCCGATGATCAATCGCAATTGAGGCGACAATTTCATTTACACAGTGCATTCGAAAGCACCTGAGAATGTCAGCGACACTTATGTTAAAGTCGCGTCAATCGGAATTATATTTTTCATAAAATAAACTTGTAGCTTGTAGCCTTCCGATTTCATCGAGGGAGGCGAAAGTGAAACTTTTTTGTCTCCGATGATCAATCGCAATTGAGGCGACAATTTCATTGACACAGTGCATTCGAAAGCACCTGAGAATGTCAACGACACTTATGTTAAAGTCGCGTCAATCGAAATAATATTTTTCATTAAAAAAAATAATGACTTGTAGCCTTCCGATTCGATCGAGGGAGCCGAAAGTGAAACTTTTTTGTCTCCGATGATCAATCGCAATTGAGGCGACAATTTCATTTACACAGTGCATTCGAAAGCACCTGAGAATGTCAACGACACTTATGTTAAAGTCGCGTCAATCGGAATTATATTTTTCATAAAATAAACTTGTAGCTTGTAGCCTTCCGAGTTCATCGAGGGAGGCGAAAGTGGAATTTTTATTCAAAGATAATTAATCGGAATTGAGGCGACAATTCCATTTACACAGTAAATTCAAAAGCACCTGAGAATGACAACGACACGTATGTTAAAGTTGCGTCAATCGAAATAATATTTTTCATTAAAAAAAATAATGACTTGTAGCCTTCCGATTCGATCGAGGGAGCCGAAAGTGAAACTTTTTTGTCTCCGATGATCAATCGCAATTGAGGCGACAATTCCATTTACACAGTGCATTCGAAAGCACCTGAGAATGTCAACGACACTTATGTTAAAGTCGCGTCAATCGGAATTATATTTTTCATAAAATAAACTTATAGCTTGTAGCCTTCCGATTTCATCGAGGGAGGCGAAAGTGAAACTTTTTTGTCTCCGATGATCAATGGCAATTGAGGCGACAATTTCATTTACACAGTGCATTCGAAAGCACCTGAGAATGTCAACGACACTTATGTTAAAGTCGCGTCAATCGGAATTATATTTTTCATAAAATAAACTTATAGCTTGTAGCCTTCCGATTTCATCGAGGGAGGCGAAAGTGAATCTTTTTTGTCTCCGATGATCAATCGCAATTGAGGCGACAATTTCATTTACACAGTGCATTCGAAAGCACCTGAGAATGTCAACGACACTTATGTTAAAGTCGCGTCAATCGGAATTATATTTTTCATAAAATACACTTGTAGCTTGTAGCCTTCCGAGTTCATCGAGGGAGGCGAAAGTGGAATTTTTATTCTAAGATAATTAATCGGAATTGAGGCGACAATTCCATTTACACAGTAAATTCAAAAGCACCTGAGAATGTCAACGACACGTATGTTAAAGTCGGAATAATATTTTTCATTTAAAAAAATAATGGCTTGTAACCTTCCGATTCGATCGAGGGAGCCGAAAGTGAAACTTTTTTGTCTCCAATGATCAATCGCAATTGAGGCGACAATTTCATTTACACAGTAAATTCAAAAGCACCTGAGGATAACAGCAACACGTATGTTAAAGACGCGTCAATCGGAATTATATTTTCCATAAAATAAACTTATAGCTTGTAGCCTTCCGATTTCATCGAGGGAGGCGAAAGTGGAATTTTTATTCTAAGATAATTAATCGGAATTGAGGCGACAATTCCATTTACACAGTAAATTCAAAAGCACCTGAGAATGACAACGACACGTATGTTAAAGTCGCGTCAATCGGAATTATATTTTTCATAAAATAAACTTATAGCTTGTAGCCTTCCGATTTCATCGAGGGAGGCGAAAGTGAAACTTTTTTGTCTCCGATGATCAATCGCAATTGAGGCGACAATTTCATTTACACAGTGCATTCGAAAGCACCTGAGAATGTCAACGACACTTATGTTAAAGTCGCGTCAATCGGAATTATATTTTTCATAAAATAAACTTATAGCTTGTAGCTTTCCGATTTCATCGAGGGAGGCGAAAGTGAAACTTTTTTGTCTCCGATGATCAATCGCAATTGAGGCGACAATTTCATTTACACAGTGCATTCGAAAGCACCTGAGAATGTCAACGACACTTATGTTAAAGTCGCGTCAATCGGAATTATATTTTTCATAAAATAAACTTATAGCTTGTAGCCTTCCGATTTCATCGAGGGAGGCGAAAGTGAAACTTTTTTGTCTCCGATGATCAATCGCAATTGAGGCGACAATTTCATTTACACAGTGCATTCGAAAGCACCTGAGAATGTCAACGACACTTATGTTAAAGTCGCGTCAATCGGAATTATATTTTTCATAAAATAAACTTATAGCTCGTAGCCTTCCGATTTCATCGAGGGAGGCGAAAGTGAAACTTTTTTGTCTCCGATGATCAATCGCAATTGAGGCGACAATTTCATTTACACAGTGCATTCGAAAGCACCTGAGAATGTCAACGACACTTATGTTAAAGTCGCGTCAATCGGAATTATATTTTTCATAAAATAAACTTATAGCTTGTAGCCTTCCGATTCCATCGAGGGAGGCGAAAGTGAAACTTTTTTGTCTCCGATGATCAATCGCAATTGAGGCGACAATTTCATTTACACAGTGCATTCGAAAGCACCTGAGAATGTCAACGACACTTATGTTAAAGTCGCGTCAACCGGAATTATATTTTTCATAAAATAAATTTATAGCTTGTAGCCTTCCGATTTCATCGAGGGAGGCGAAAGTGAAACTTTTTTGTCTCCGATGATCAATCGCAATTGAGGCGACAATTTCATTTACACAGTGCATTCGAAAGCACCTGAGAATGTCAACGACACTTATGTTAAAGTCGCGTCAATCGAAATAATATTTTTCATTAAAAAAAATAATGACTTGTAGCCTTCCGATTCGATCGAGGGAGCCGAAAGTGAAACTTTTTTGTCTCCGATGATCAATCGCAATTGAGGCGACAATTTCATTTACACAGTGCATTCGAAAGCACCTGAGAATGTCAACGACACTTATGTTAAAGTCGCGTCAATCGGAATTATATTTTTCATAAAATAAACTTGTAGCTTGTAGCCTTCCGATTTCATCGAGGGAGGCGAAAGTGAAACTTTTTTGTCTCCGATGATCAATCGCAATTGAGGCGACAATTTCATTGACACAGTGCATTCGAAAGCACCTGAGAATGTCAACGACACTTATGTTAAAGTCGCGTCAGTCGAAATAATATTTTTCATTAAAAAAAATAATGACTTGTAGCCTTCCGATTTCATCGAGGGAGGCGAAAGTGAAACTTTTTTGTCTCCGATGATCAATCGCAATTGAGGCGACAATTTCACTTACACAGTGCATTCGAAAGCACCTGAGAATGTCAACGACACTTATGTTAAAGTCGCGTCAATCGAAATAATATTTTTCATTAAAAAAAATAATGACTTGTAGCCTTCCGATTCGATCGAGGGAGCCGAAAGTGAAACTTTTTTGTCTCCGATGATCAATCGCAATTGAGACGACAATTTCATTTACACAGTGCATTCGAAAGCACCTGAGAATGTCAACGACACTTATGTTAAAGTCGCGTCAATCGGAATTATATTTTTCATAAAATAAACTTGTAGCTTGTAGCCTTCCGATTTCATCGAGGGAGGCGAAAGTGAAACTTTTTTGTCTCCGATGATCAATGGCAATTGAGGCGACAATTTCATTTACACAGTAAATTCAAAAGCACCTGAGGATAACAGCAACACGTATGTTAAAGTTGCGTCAATCGGAATTATATTTTTCATAAAATAAACTTATAGCTTGTAGCCTTCCGATTTCATCGAGGGAGGCGAAAGTGGAATTTTCATTCAAAGATAATTAATCGGAATTGAGGCGACAATTCCATTTACACAGTAAATTCAAAAGCACCTGAGAATGTCAACGACACGTATGTTAAAGTTGCGTCAATCGGAATAATATTTTTCATTAAAAAAAATAATGGCTTGTAACCTTCCGATTCGATCGAGGGAGCCGAAAGTGAAACTTTTTTGTCTCCAATGATCAATCGCAATTGAGGCGACAATTTCATTTCCACAGTAAATTCAAAAGCACCTGAGGATAACAGCAACACGTATGTTAAAGTTGCGTCAATCGGAATTATATTTTTCATAAAATAAACTTATAGCTTGTAGCCTTCCGATTTCATCGAGGGAGGCGAAAGTGGAATTTTTATTCTAAGATAATTAATCGGAATTGAGGCGACAATTCCATTTACACAGTAAATTCAAAAGCACCTGAGAATGACAACGACACGTATGTTAAAGTTGCGTCAATCGAAATAATATTTTTCATTAAAAAAAATAATGACTTGTAGCCTTCCGATTCGATCGAGGGAGCCGAAAGTGAAACTTTTTTGTCTCCGATGATCAATCGCAATTGAGGCGACAATTTCATTTACACAGTGCATTCGAAAGCACCTGAGAATGTCAACGACACTTATGTTAAAGTCGCGTCAATCGGAATTATATTTTTCATAAAATAAACTTGTAGCTTGTAGCCTTCCGAGTTCATCGAGGGAGGCAAAAGTGGAATTTTTATTCTAAGATAATTAATCGGAATTGAGGCGACAATTCCATTTACACAGTAAATTCAAAAGCACCTGAGAATGTCAACGACACATATGTTAAAGTCGGAATAATATTTTTCATTTAAAAAAATAATGGCTTGTAACCTTCCGATTCGATCGAGGGAGCCGAAAGTGAAACTTTTTTGTCTCCGATGATCAACCGCAATTGAGGCGACAATTTCATTTACACAGTGCATTCGAAAGCACCTGAGAATGTCAACGACACTTATGTTAAAGTCGCGTCAATCGGAATTATATTTTTCATAAAATAAACTTATAGCTTGTAGCCTTCCGATTCGATCGAGGAAGGCGAAAGTGGAATTTTTTTGTCACCAATGATCAATCGCAATTGAGGCGACAATTTCATTTGCACGGTGAATTCAAAAGCATCTGAGAATGACAACGACACGTATGTTAAAGTCGCGTCAATCGAAATAATATTTTTCATAAAAAAAACTAATGGCTTGTAGCCTTCCGATTCGATCGCGGTAGGCGACTGTGAAACTTTTTTGTCTCCGATGATCAATCGCAATTGAGGCGACAATTTCATTTACACAGTGCATTCGAAAGCACCTGAGAATGTCAACGACACTTATGTTAAAGTCGCGTCAATCGGAATTATATTTTTCATAAAATAAACTTATAGCTTGTAGCCTTCCGATTTCATCGAGGGAGGCGAAAGTGAAACTTTTTTGTCTCCGATGATCAATCGCGATTGAGGCGACAATTTCATTTACACAGTGCATTCGAAAGCACCTGAGGATAACAGCAACACGTATGTTCAAGTCGCGTCAATCGAAATAATATTTTTCATAAAAAAACTAATGGCTTGTAGCCTTTTGGATCGATCAAGGGAGGCGGACGTAACATTTTTTTGTCTCCGATAATCAATCGCAATTGAGGCGACAATTTCATTCACCCAGTGCATTTCAAAGCACGTTATAATTACTATGAAACATATGAAAAAGTTGCGTCGATCAAAATAGTATTACTTTAAAAAAAAAAGTATTGCTTCTAGCCCACCGATCCGAACGAGGAAACCGAAAGTTTCATTTTTTTGTCTGAGCTCATTAATTGCAATCGAAGCGACAATCGTATTTGCACAGTGCAGTCGAAAGGATCTTAGAATGATCAAGACATGTATCTTAAAGTCGCTTCAATTAAGATAACATTTCTTAGAAAACAGCTTGGTTATCCGCAATCGACTGTGCCGAGTTTACGCCGCAGATTTAAACTATTTTCAAATAAAAAAGGAGATGAAATCGGCGTTTTCGCTAAGACTATAGGAACAGGCTGAACCATTGAATATCGGAGAACGCAAGGTCGCAGTCGATTTCATCGCTTTGAAATCCATCCAAAAATGATTTTACAGCTTGGCTATCCGCAATCGACTGTGCCGGGTTTACGCCGCAGATTTCAAATATTTTCAAAAAGAAAAGAGATGAAATCGGCGTTTTCGCTCAGAATATCGAAACGGGCTAAACCATTGAATATCGGAGAACAGAAGGTCGCAGTCGATTTCATCGCTTCAAAACCCATCCAAAAATGATTTTACATCTTGGCTATCCGCGGTCGACTGTGTCGAGCTTACGACGCAGATTTAAATTATTTTCAATAGAAAAGAGATGAAATCGGCGTTTTCGCTCAGACTATCGGAACGGGCTGAACAATTGAATATCGGAGAACGCAAGGTCGCAGTCGATTTCATCGCTTCAAAATCCATCCAAAAAAGATTTTACAGCTTGGCTATCCGCGAACGATCGACTGTGCTAAGTTTACGACGCCGGTCTTCCGGGCATACCGCGTCAATGGCTAAGATGCTCCAATTCAAAACAATGATTCTGTCTGAAACGCTCATGATTTTTTCTCCACGTTTGAATTGAATCGAGGCGACATTCTCATTTACACAGTAAATTCAAAAGCACCTGAGAATAAAAACGACACGTATGTTAGAGTCGCGTCAATCGGAATAATATTTGTCATAAAATAAACTTATAGCTTGTAGCCTTCCGATTTCATCGAGGGAGGCGAAAGTGGAATTTTTATTCTAAGATAATCAATCGTAATTGAGGCGACAATTTCATTTACACAGTGCATTCGAAAGCACCTGAGAATGTCAACGACACTTATGTTAAAGTCGCGTCAATCGGAATTATATTTTTCATAAAATAAACTTATAGCTTGTAGCCTTCCGATTTCATCGAGGGAGGCGAAAGTGAAACTTTTTTGTCTCCGATGATCAATCGCAATTGAGGCGACAATTTCATTTACACAGTGCATTCGAAAGCACCTGAGAATGTCAACGACAATTATGTTAAAGTCGCGTCAATCGGAATTATATTTTTCATAAAATAAACTTATAGCTTGTAGCCTTCCGATTTCATCGAGGGAGGCGAAAGTGAAACTTTTTTGTCTCCGATGATCAATCGCAATTGAGGCGACAATTTCATTTACACAGTGCATTCGAAAGCACCTGAGAATGTCAACGACACTTATGTTAAAGTCGCGTCAATCGGAATTATATTTTTCATAAAATAAACTTATAGCTTGTAGCCTTCCGATTTCATCGAGGGAGGCGAAAGTGAAACTTTTTTGTCTCCGATGATCAATCGCAATTGAGGTGACAATTTCATTTACACAGTGCATTCGAAAGCACCTGAGAATGTCAACGACACTTATGTTAAAGTCGCGTCAGTCGAAATAATATTTTTCATTAAAAAAAATAATGACTTGTAGCCTTCCGATTCGATCGAGGGAGCCGAAAGTGAAACTTTTTTGTCTCCGATGATCAATCGCAATTGAGGCGACAATTCCATTTACACAGTGCATTCGAAAGCACCTGAGAATGTCAACGACACTTATGTTAAAGTCGCGTCAATCGGAATTATATTTTTCATAAAATAAACTTATAGCTTGTAGCCTTCCGATTTCATCGAGGGAGGCGAAAGTGAAACTTTTTTGTCTCCGATGATCAATCGCAATTGAGGCGACAATTTCATTTACACAGTGCATTCGAAAGCACCTGAGAATGTCAACGACACTTATGTTAAAGTCGCGTCAATCGGAATTATATTTTTCATAAAATAAACTTATAGCTTGTAGCCTTCCGATTTCATCGAGGGAGGCGAAAGTGAAACTTTTTTGTCTCCGATGATCAATCGCAATTGAGGCGACAATTTCATTTACACAGTGCATTCGAAAGCACCTGAGAATGTCAACGACACTTATGTTAAAGTCGCGTCAATCGGAATTATATTTTTCATAAAATAAACTTATAGCTCGTAGCCTTCCGATTTCATCGAGGGAGGCGAAAGTGAAACTTTTTTGACTCCGATGATCAATCGCAATTGAGGCGACAATTTCATTTACACAGTGCATTCGAAAGCACCTGAGAATGTCAACGACACTTATGTTAAAGTCGCGTCAACCGGAATTATATTTTTCATAAAATAAACTTATAGCTTGTAGCCTTCCGATTTCATCGAGGGAGGCGAAAGTGAAACTTTTTTGTCTCCGATGATCAATCGCAATTGAGGCGACAATTTCATTTACACAGTGCATTCGAAAGCACCTGAGAATGTCAACGACACTTATGTTAAAGTCGCGTCAATCGAAATAATATTTTTCATTAAAAAAAATAATGACTTGTAGCCTTCCGATTCGATCGAGGGAGCCGAAAGTGAAACTTTTTTGTCTCCGATGATCAATCGCAATTGAGGCGACAATTTCATTTACACAGTGCATTCGAAAGCACCTGAGAATGTCAACGACACTTATGTTAAAGTCGCGTCAATCGGAATTATATTTTTCATAAAATAAACTTGTAGCTTGTAGCCTTCCGAGTTCATCGAGGGAGGCGAAAGTGGAATTTTTATTCAAAGATAATTAATCGGAATTGAGGCGACAATTCCATTTCCACAGTAAATTCAAAAGCACCTGAGAATGTCAACGACACGTATGTTAAAGTTGCGTCAATCGGAATAATATTTTTCATTAAAAAAAATAATGGCTTGTAACCTTCCGATTCGATCGAGGGAGCCGAAAGTGAAACTTTTTTGTCTCCAATGATCAATCGCAATTGAGGCGACAATTTCATTTCCACAGTAAATTCAAAAGCACCTGAGGATAACAGCAACACATATGTTAAAGTTGCGTCAATCGGAATTATATTTTTCATAAAATAAACTTGTAGCTTGTAGCCTTCCGATTTCATCGAGGGAGGCGAAAGTGGAATTTTTATTCTAAGATAATTAATCGGAATTGAGGCGACAATTCCATTTACACAGTAAATTCAAAAGCACCTGAGAATGACAACGACACGTATGTTAAAGTTGCGTCAATCGAAATAATATTTTTCATTAAAAAAAATAATGACTTGTAGCCTTCCGATTCGATCGAGGGAGCCGAAAGTGAAACTTTTTTGTCTCCGATGATCAATCGCAATTGAGGCGACAATTCCATTTACCCAGTGCATTCGAAAGCACCTGAGAATGTCAACGACACTTATGTTAAAGTCGCGTCAATCGGAATTATATTTTTCATAAAATAAACTTATAGCTTGTAGCCTTCCGATTTCATCGAGGGAGGCGAAAGTGAAACTTTTTTGTCTCCGATGATCAATGGCAATTGAGGCGACAATTTCATTTACACAGTGCATTCGAAAGCACCTGAGAATGTCAACGACACTTATGTTAAAGTCGCGTCAATCGGAATTATATTTTTCATAAAATAAACTTATAGCTTGTAGCCTTCCGATTTCATCGAGGGAGGCGAAAGTGAAACTTTTTTGTCTCCGATGATCAATCGCAATTGAGGCGACAATTTCATTTACACAGTGCATTCGAAAGCACCTGAGAATGTCAACGACACTTATGTTAAAGTCGCGTCAATCGGAATTATATTTTTCATAAAATAAACTTATAGCTTGTAGCCTTCCGATTTCATCGAGGGAGGCGAAAGTGAAACTTTTTTGTCTCCGATGATCAATCGCAATTGAGGCGACAATTTCATTTACACAGTGCATTCGAAAGCACCTGAGAATGTCAACGACACTTATGTTAAAGTCGCGTCAATCGGAATTATATTTTTCATAAAATAAACTTATAGCTTGTAGCCTTCCGATTTCATCGAGGGAGGCGAAAGTGAAACTTTTTTGTCTCCGATGATCAATCGCAATTGAGGCGACAATTTCACTTACACAGTGCATTCGAAAGCACCTGAGAATGTCAACGACACTTATGTTAAAGTCGCGTCAATCGAAATAATATTTTTCATTAAAAAAAATAATGACTTGTAGCCTTCCGATTCGATCGAGGGAGCCGAAAGTGAAACTTTTTTGTCTCCGATGATCAATCGCAATTGAGGCGACAATTTCATTTACACAGTGCATTCGAAAGCACCTGAGAATGTCAACGACACTTATGTTAAAGTCGCGTCAATCGGAATTATATTTTTCATAAAATAAACTTGTAGCTTGTAGCCTTCCGAGTTCATCGAGGGAGGCGAAAGTGGAATTTTCATTCAAAGATAATTAATCGGAATTGAGGCGACAATTCCATTTACACAGTAAATTCAAAAGCACCTGAGAATGTCAACGACACGTATGTTAAAGTTGCGTCAATCGGAATAATATTTTTCATTAAAAAAAATAATGGCTTGTAACCTTCCGATTCGATCGAGGGAGCCGAAAGTGAAACTTTTTTGTCTCCAATGATCAATCGCAATTGAGGCGACAATTTCATTTCCACAGTAAATTCAAAAGCACCTGAGGATAACAGCAACACGTATGTTAAAGTTGCGTCAATCGGAATTATATTTTTCATAAAATAAACTTATAGCTTGTAGCCTTCCGATTTCATCGAGGGAGGCGAAAGTGGAATTTTTATTCTAAGATAATTAATCGGAATTGAGGCGACAATTCCATTTACACAGTAAATTCAAAAGCACCTGAGAATGACAACGACACGTATGTTAAAGTTGCGTCAATCGAAATAATATTTTTCATTGAAAAAAATAATGACTTGTAGCCTTCCGATTCGATCGAGGGAGCCGAAAGTGAAACTTTTTTGTCTCCGATGATCAATCGCAATTGAGGCGACAATTTCATTTACACAGTGCATTCGAAAGCACCTGAGAATGTCAACGACACTTATGTTAAAGTCGCGTCAATCGGAATTATATTTTTCATAAAATAAACTTGTAGCTTGTAGCCTTCCGAGTTCATCGAGGGAGGCGAAAGTGGAATTTTTATTCTAAGATAATTAATCGGAATTGAGGCGACAATTCCATTTACACAGTAAATTCAAAAGCACCTGAGAATGTCAACGACACGTATGTTAAAGTCGGAATAATATTTTTCATTTAAAAAAATAATGGCTTGTAACCTTCCGATTCGATCGAGGGAGCCGAAAGTGAAACTTTTTTGTCTCCAATGATCAATCGCAATTGAGGCGACAATTTCATTTACACAGTAAATTCAAAAGCACCTGAGGATAACAGCAACACGTATGTTAAAGACGCGTCAATCGGAATTATATTTTCCATAAAATAAACTTATAGCTTGTAGCCTTCCGATTTCATCGAGGGAGGCGAAAGTGGAATTTTTATTCTAAGATAATTAATCGGAATTGAGGCGACAATTCCATTTACACAGTAAATTCAAAAGCACCTGAGAATGACAACGACACGTATGTTAAAGTCGCGTCAATCGGAATTATATTTTTCATAAAATAAACTTATAGCTTGTAGCCTTCCGATTTCATCGAGGGAGGCGAAAGTGAAACTTTTTTGTCTCCGATGATCAATCGCAATTGAGGCGACAATTTCATTTACACAGTGCATTCGAAAGCACCTGAGAATGTCAACGACACTTATGTTAAAGTCGCGTCAATCGGAATTATATTTTTCATAAAATAAACTTATAGCTTGTAGCTTTCCGATTTCATCGAGGGAGGCGAAAGTGAAACTTTTTTGTCTCCGATGATCAATCGCAATTGAGGCGACAATTTCATTTACACAGTGCATTCGAAAGCACCTGAGAATGTCAACGACACTTATGTTAAAGTCGCGTCAATCGGAATTATATTTTTCATAAAATAAACTTATAGCTTGTAGCCTTCCGATTTCATCGAGGGAGGCGAAAGTGAAACTTTTTTGTCTCCGATGATCAATCGCAATTGAGGCGACAATTTCATTTACACAGTGCATTCGAAAGCACCTGAGAATGTCAACGACACTTATGTTAAAGTCGCGTCAATCGGAATTATATTTTTCATAAAATAAACTTATAGCTTGTAGCCTTCCGATTTCATCGCGGGAGGCGAAAGTGAAACTTTTTTGTCTCCGATGATCAATCGCAATTGAGGCGACAATTTCATTTACACAGT
Source organism: Ischnus inquisitorius (assembly GCA_963924025.1). Classification (NCBI taxonomy): domain Eukaryota; kingdom Metazoa; phylum Arthropoda; class Insecta; order Hymenoptera; family Ichneumonidae; genus Ischnus; species Ischnus inquisitorius. The sequence continues at coordinate 20,542,996 of OZ001244.1, forward strand.
GCATTCGAAAGCACCTGAGAATGTCAACGACACTTATGTTAAAGTCGCGTCAATCGGAATTATATTTTTCATAAAATAAACTTATAGCTTGTAGCCTTCCGATTCCATCGAGGGAGGCGAAAGTGAAACTTTTTTGTCTCCGATGATCAATCGCAATTGAGGCGACAATTTCATTTACACAGTGCATTCGAAAGCACCTGAGAATGTCAACGACACTTATGTTAAAGTCGCGTCAACCGGAATTATATTTTTCATAAAATAAACTTATAGCTTGTAGCCTTCCGATTTCATCGAGGGAGGCGAAAGTGAAACTGTTTTGTCTCCGATGATCAATCGCAATTGAGGCGACAATTTCATTTACACAGTGCATTCGAAAGCACCTGAGAATGTCAACGACACTTATGTTAAAGTCGCGTCAATCGAAATAATATTTTTCATTAAAAAAAATAATGACTTGTAGCCTTCCGATTCGATCGAGGGAGCCGAAAGTGAAACTTTTTTGTCTCCGATGATCAATCGCAATTGAGGCGACAATTTCATTTACACAGTGCATTCGAAAGCACCTGAGAATGTCAACGACACTTATGTTAAAGTCGCGTCAATCGGAATTATATTTTTCATAAAATAAACTTATAGCTTGTAGCCTTCCGATTTCATCGAGGGAGGCGAAAGTGAAACTTTTTTGTCTCCGATGATCAATCGCAATTGAGGCGACAATTTCATTTACACAGTGCATTCGAAAGCACCTGAGGATAACAGCAACACGTATGTTCAAGTCGCGTCAATCGAAATAATATTTTTCATAAAAAAACTAATGGCTTGTAGCCTTTTGGATCGATCGAGGGAGGCGGACGTAACATTTTTTTGTCTCCGATAATTAATCGCAATTGAGGCGACAATTTCATTCACACAGTGCATTTAAAAGCACGTTATAATTACTATGAAACATATGAAAAAGTTGCGTCGATCAAAATAGTATTACTTTAAAAAAAAAGTATTGCTTCTAGCCCACCGATCCGAACGAGGAAACCGAAAGTTTCATTTTTTTCTCTGAGCTCATTAATTGCAATCGAAGCGACAATCGTATTTGCACAGTGCAGTCGAAAGGATCTTAGAATGATCAAGACATGTATCTTAAAGTCGCTTCAATTAAGATAACATTTCTTAGAAAACAGCTTGGTTATCCGCAATCGACTGTGCCGAGTTTACGCCGCAGATTTGAATTATTTTCAAAAAAAAAAAGGAGATGAAATCGGCGTTTTCGCTAAGACTATAGGAACAGGCTGAACCATTGAATATCGGAGAACGCAAGGTCGCAGTCGATTTCATCGCTTTGAAATCCATCCAAAAATGATTTTACAGCTTGGCTATCCGCAATCGACTGTGCCGGGTTTACGCCGCAGATTTCAAATATTTTCAAAAAGAAAAGAGATGAAATCGGCGTTTTCGCTCAGAATATCGAAACGGGCTAAACCATTGAATATCGGAGAACAGAAGGTCGCAGTCGATTTCATCGCTTCAAAACCCATCCAAAAATGATTTTACATCTTGGCTATCCGCGGTCGACTGTGTCGAGCTTACGACGCAGATTTAAATTATTTTCAATAAAAAAGAGAGGAAATCGGCGTTTTCGCTCAGACTATCGGAACGGGCTGAACAATTGAATATCGGAGAACGCAAGGTCGCAGTCGATTTCATCGCTTCAAAATCCATCCAAAAAAGATTTTACAGCTTGGCTATCCGCGAACGATCGACCGTGCCAAGTTTACGACGCCGGTCTTCCGGGCATACCGCGTCAATGGCTAAGATGCTCCAATTCAAAACAATGATTCTGTCTGAAACGCTCATGATTTTTTCTCCACGTTTGAATTGAATCGAGGCGACATTCTCATTTACACAGTAAATTCAAAAGCACCTGAGAATAAAAACGACACGTATGTTAGAGTCGCGTCAATCGGAATAATATTTGTCATAAAATAAACTTATAGCTTGTAGCCTTCCGATTTCATCGAGGGAGGCGAAAGTGGAATTTTTATTCTAAGATAATCAATCGTAATTGAGGCGACAATTTCATTTACACAGTGCATTCGAAAGCACCTGAGAATGTCAACGACACTTATGTTAAAGTCGCGTCAATCGGAATTATATTTTTCATAAAATAAACTTATAGCTTGTAGCCTTCCGATTTCATCGAGGGAGGCGAAAGTGAAACTTTTTTGTCTCCGATGATCAATCGCAATTGAGGCGACAATTTCATTTACACAGTGCATTCGAAAGCACCTGAGAATGTCAACGACACTTATGTTAAAGTCGCGTCAATCGGAATTATATTTTTCATAAAATAAACTTATAGCTTGTAGCCTTCCGATTTCATCGAGGGAGGCGAAAGTGAAACTTTTTTGTCTCCGATGATCAATCGCAATTGAGGTGACAATTTCATTTACACAGTGCATTCGAAAGCACCTGAGAATGTCAACGACACTTATGTTAAAGTCGCGTCAGTCGAAATAATATTTTTCATTAAAAAAAATAATGACTTGTAGCCTTCCGATTCGATCGAGGGAGCCGAAAGTGAAACTTTTTTGTCTCCGATGATCAATCGCAATTGAGGCGACAATTCCATTTACACAGTGCATTCGAAAGCCCCTGAGAATGTCAACGACACTTATGTTAAAGTCGCGTCAATCGGAATTATATTTTTCATAAAATAAACTTATAGCTTGTAGCCTTCCGATTTCATCGAGGGAGGCGAAAGTGAAACTTTTTTGTCTCCGATGATCAATCGCAATTGAGGCGACAATTTCATTTACACAGTGCATTCGAAAGCACCTGAGAATGTCAACGACACTTATGTTAAAGTCGCGTCAATCGGAATTATATTTTTCATAAAATAAACTTATAGCTTGTAGCCTTCCGATTTCATCGAGGGAGGCGAAAGTGAAACTTTTTTGTCTCCGATGATCAATCGCAATTGAGGCGACAATTTCATTTACACAGTGCATTCGAAAGCACCTGAGAATGTCAACGACACTTATGTTAAAGTCGCGTCAATCGGAATTATATTTTTCATAAAATAAACTTATAGCTCGTAGCCTTCCGATTTCATCGAGGGAGGCGAAAGTGAAACTTTTTTGTCTCCGATGATCAATCGCAATTGAGGCGACAATTTCATTTACACAGTGCATTCGAAAGCACCTGAGAATGTCAACGACACTTATGTTAAAGTCGCGTCAACCGGAATTATATTTTTCATAAAATAAACTTATAGCTTGTAGCCTTCCGATTTCATCGAGGGAGGCGAAAGTGAAACTTTTTTGTCTCCGATGATCAATCGCAATTGAGGCGACAATTTCATTTACACAGTGCATTCGAAAGCACCTGAGAATGTCAACGACACTTATGTTAAAGTCGCGTCAATCGAAATAATATTTTTCATTAAAAAAAATAATGACTTGTAGCCTTCCGATTCGATCGAGGGAGCCGAAAGTGAAACTTTTTTGTCTCCGATGATCAATCGCAATTGAGGCGACAATTTCATTTACACAGTGCATTCGAAAGCACCTGAGAATGTCAACGACACTTATGTTAAAGTCGCGTCAATCGGAATTATATTTTTCATAAAATAAACTTGTAGCTTGTAGCCTTCCGAGTTCATCGAGGGAGGCGAAAGTGGAATTTTTATTCAAAGATAATTAATCGGAATTGAGGCGACAATTCCATTTCCACAGTAAATTCAAAAGCACCTGAGAATGTCAACGACACGTATGTTAAAGTTGCGTCAATCGGAATAATATTTTTCATTAAAAAAAATAATGGCTTGTAACCTTCCGATTCGATCGAGGGAGCCGAAAGTGAAACTTTTTTGTCTCCAATGATCAATCGCAATTGAGGCGACAATTTCATTTCCACAGTAAATTCAAAAGCACCTGAGGATAACAGCAACACATATGTTAAAGTTGCGTCAATCGGAATTATATTTTTCATAAAATAAACTTATAGCTTGTAGCCTTCCGATTTCATCGAGGGAGGCGAAAGTGGAATTTTTATTCTAAGATAATTAATCGGAATTGAGGCGACAATTCCATTTACACAGTAAATTCAAAAGCACCTGAGAATGACAACGACACGTATGTTAAAGTTGCGTCAATCGAAATAATATTTTTCATTAAAAAAAATAATAACTTGTAGCCTTCCGATTCGATCGAGGGAGCCGAAAGTGAAACTTTTTTGTCTCCGATGATCAATCGCAATTGAGGCGACAATTCCATTTACACAGTGCATTCGAAAGCACCTGAGAATGTCAACGACACTTATGTTAAAGTCGCGTCAATCGGAATTATATTTTTCATAAAATAAACTTATAGCTTGTAGCCTTCCGATTTCATCGAGGGAGGCGAAAGTGAAACTTTTTTGTCTCCGATGATCAATGGCAATTGAGGCGACAATTTCATTTACACAGTGCATTCGAAAGCACCTGAGAATGTCAACGACACTTATGTTAAAGTCGCGTCAATCGGAATTATATTTTTCATAAAATAAACTTATAGCTTGTAGCCTTCCGATTTCATCGAGGGAGGCGAAAGTGAAACTTTTTTGTCTCCGATGATCAATCGCAATTGAGGCGACAATTTCATTTACACAGTGCATTCGAAAGCACCTGAGAATGTCAACGACACTTATGTTAAAGTCGCGTCAATCGGAATTATATTTTTCATAAAATAAACTTATAGCTTGTAGCCTTCCGATTTCATCGAGGGAGGCGAAAGTGAAACTTTTTTGTCTCCGATGATCAATCGCAATTGAGGCGACAATTTCATTTACACAGTGCATTCGAAAGCACCTGAGAATGTCAACGACACTTATGTTAAAGTCGCGTCAATCGGAATTATATTTTTCATAAAATAAACTTATAGCTTGTAGCCTTCCGATTTCATCGAGGGAGGCGAAAGTGAAACTTTTTTGTCTCCGATGATCAATCGCAATTGAGGCGACAATTTCACTTACACAGTGCATTCGAAAGCACCTGAGAATGTCAACGACACTTATGTTAAAGTCGCGTCAATCGAAATAATATTTTTCATTAAAAAAAATAATGACTTGTAGCCTTCCGATTCGATCGAGGGAGCCGAAAGTGAAACTTTTTTGTCTCCGATGATCAATCGCAATTGAGGCGACAATTTCATTTACACAGTGCATTCGAAAGCACCTGAGAATGTCAACGACACTTATGTTAAAGTCGCGTCAATCGGAATTATATTTTTCATAAAATAAACTTGTAGCTTGTAGCCTTCCGAGTTCATCGAGGGAGGCGAAAGTGGAATTTTTATTCTAAGATAATTAATCGGAATTGAGGCGACAATTCCATTTACACAGTAAATTCAAAAGCACCTGAGAATGACAACGACACGTATGTTAAAGTTGCGTCAATCGAAATAATATTTTTCATTGAAAAAAATAATGACTTGTAGCCTTCCGATTCGATCGAGGGAGCCGAAAGTGAAACTTTTTTGTCTCCGATGATCAATCGCAACCGAGGCGACAATTTCATTTACACAGTGCATTCGAAAGCACCTGAGAATGTCAACGACACTTATGTTAAAGTCGCGTCAATCGGAATTATATTTTTCATAAAATAAACTTGTAGCTTGTAGCCTTCCGAGTTCATCGAGGGAGGCGAAAGTGGAATTTTTATTCTAAGATAATTAATCGGAATTGAGGCGACAATTCCATTTACACAGTAAATTCAAAAGCACCTGAGAATGTCAACGACACGTATGTTAAAGTCGGAATAATATTTTTCATTTAAAAAAATAATGGCTTGTAACCTTCCGATTCGATCGAGGGAGCCGAAAGTGAAACTTTTTTGTCTCCAATGATCAATCGCAATTGAGGCGACAATTTCATTTACACAGTAAATTCAAAAGCACCTGAGGATAACAGCAACACGTATGTTAAAGACGCGTCAATCGGAATTATATTTTCCATAAAATAAACTTATAGCTTGTAGCCTTCCGATTTCATCGAGGGAGGCGAAAGTGGAATTTTTATTCTAAGATAATTAATCGGAATTGAGGCGACAATTCCATTTACACAGTAAATTCAAAAGCACCTGAGAATGACAACGACACGTATGTTAAAGTCGCGTCAATCGGAATTATATTTTTCATAAAATAAACTTATAGCTTGTAGCCTTCCGATTTCATCGAGGGAGGCGAAAGTGAAACTTTTTTGTCTCCGATGATCAATCGCAATTGAGGCGACAATTTCATTTACACAGTGCATTCGAAAGCACCTGAGAATGTCAACGACACTTATGTTAAAGTCGCGTCAATCGGAATTATATTTTTCATAAAATAAACTTATAGCTTGTAGCCTTCCGATTTCATCGAGGGAGGCGAAAGTGAAACTTTTTTGTCTCCGATGATCAATCGCAATTGAGGCGACAATTTCATTTACACAGTGCATTCGAAAGCACCTGAGAATGTCAACGACACTTATGTTAAAGTCGCGTCAATCGGAATTATATTTTTCATAAAATAAACTTATAGCTTGTAGCCTTCCGATTCCATCGAGGGAGGCGAAAGTGAAACTTTTTTGTCTCCGATGATCAATCGCAATTGAGGCGACAATTTCATTTACACAGTGCATTCGAAAGCACCTGAGAATGTCAACGACACTTATGTTAAAGTCGCGTCAACCGGAATTATATTTTTCATAAAATAAACTTATAGCTTGTAGCCTTCCGATTTCATCGAGGGAGGCGAAAGTGAAACTTTTTTGTCTCCGATGATCAATCGCAATTGAGGCGACAATTTCATTTACACAGTGCATTCGAAAGCACCTGAGAATGTCAACGACACTTATGTTAAAGTCGCGTCAATCGGAATTATATTTTTCATAAAATAAACTTATAGCTTGTAGCCTTCCGATTTCATCGAGGGAGGCGAAAGTGAAACTTTTTTGTCTCCGATGATCAATCGCAATTGAGGCGACAATTTCATTTACACAGTGCATTCGAAAGCACCTGAGAATGTCAACGACACTTATGTTAAAGTCGCGTCAATCGGAATTATATTTTTCATAAAATAAACTTATAGCTTGTAGCCTTCCGATTTCATCGAGGGAGGCGAAAGTGAAACTTTTTTGTCTCCGATGATCAATCGCAATTGAGGCGACAATTTCACTTACACAGTGCATTCGAAAGCACCTGAGAATGTCAACGACACTTATGTTAAAGTCGCGTCAATCGAAATAATATTTTTCATTAAAAAAAATAATGACTTGTAGCCTTCCGATTCGATCGAGGGAGCCGAAAGTGAAACTTTTTTGTCTCCGATGATCAATCGCAATTGAGGCGACAATTTCATTTACACAGTGCATTCGAAAGCACCTGAGAATGTCAACGACACTTATGTTAAAGTCGCGTCAATCGGAATTATATTTTTCATAAAATAAACTTGTAGCTTGTAGCCTTCCGAGTTCATCGAGGGAGGCGAAAGTGGAATTTTCATTCAAAGATAATTAATCGGAATTGAGGCGACAATTCCATTTACACAGTAAATTCAAAAGCACCTGAGAATGTCAACGACACGTATGTTAAAGTTGCGTCAATCGGAATAATATTTTTCATTAAAAAAAATAATGGCTTGTAACCTTCCGATTCGATCGAGGGAGCCGAAAGTGAAACTTTTTTGTCTACAATGATCAATCGCAATTGAGGCGACAATTTCATTTCCACAGTAAATTCAAAAGCACCTGAGGATAACAGCAACACGTATGTTAAAGTTGCGTCAATCGGAATGATATTTTTCATAAAATAAACTTATAGCTTGTAGCCTTCCGATTTCATCGAGGGAGGCGAAAGTGGAATTTTTATTCTAAGATAATTAATCGGAATTGAGGCGACAATTCCATTTACACAGTAAATTCAAAAGCACCTGAGAATGACAACGACACGTATGTTAAAGTTGCGTCAATCGAAATAATATTTTTCATTGAAAAAAATAATGACTTGTAGCCTTCCGATTCGATCGAGGGAGCCGAAAGTGAAACTTTTTTGTCTCCGATGATCAATCGCAACCGAGGCGACAATTTCATTTACACAGTGCATTCGAAAGCACCTGAGAATGTCAACGACACTTATGTTAAAGTCGCGTCAATCGGAATTATATTTTTCATAAAATAAACTTGTAGCTTGTAGCCTTCCGAGTTCATCGAGTGAGGCGAAAGTGGAATTTTTATTCTAAGATAATTAATCGGAATTGAGGCGACAATTCCATTTACACAGTAAATTCAAAAGCACCTGAGAATGTCAACGACACGTATGTTAAAGTCGGAATAATATTTTTCATTTAAAAAAATAATGGCTTGTAACCTTCCGATTCGATCGAGGGAGCCGAAAGTGAAACTTTTTTGTCTCCAATGATCAATCGCAATTGAGGCGACAATTTCATTTACACAGTAAATTCAAAAGCACCTGAGGATAACAGCAACACGTATGTTAAAGACGCGTCAATCGGAATTATATTTTCCATAAAATAAACTTATAGCTTGTAGCCTTCCGATTTCATCGAGGGAGGCGAAAGTGGAATTTTTATTCTAAGATAATTAATCGGAATTGAGGCGACAATTCCATTTACACAGTAAATTCAAAAGCACCTGAGAATGACAACGACACGTATGTTAAAGTCGCGTCAATCGGAATTATATTTTTCATAAAATAAACTTATAGCTTGTAGCCTTCCGATTTCATCGAGGGAGGCGAAAGTGAAACTTTTTTGTCTCCGATGATCAATCGCAATTGAGGCGACAATTTCATTTACACAGTGCATTCGAAAGCACCTGAGAATGTCAACGACACTTATGTTAAAGTCGCGTCAATCGGAATTATATTTTTCATAAAATAAACTTGTAGCTTGTAGCCTTCCGATTTCATCGAGGGAGGCGAAAGTGAAACTTTTTTGTCTCCGATGATCAATCGCAATTGAGGCGACAATTTCATTGACACAGTGCATTCGAAAGCACCTGAGAATGTCAACGACACTTATGTTAAAGTCGCGTCAGTCGAAATAATATTTTTCATTAAAAAAAATAATGACTTGTAGCCTTCCGATTTCATCGAGGGAGGCGAAAGTGAAACTTTTTTGTCTCCGATGATCAATCGCAATTGAGGCGACAATTTCACTTACACAGTGCATTCGAAAGCACCTGAGAATGTCAACGACACTTATGTTAAAGTCGCGTCAATCGAAATAATATTTTTCATTAAAAAAAATAATGACTTGTAGCCTTCCGATTCGATCGAGGGAGCCGAAAGTGAAACTTTTTTGTCTCCGATGATCAATCGCAATTGAGGCGACAATTTCATTTACACAGTGCATTCGAAAGCACCTGAGAATGTCAACGACACTTATGTTAAAGTCGCGTCAATCGGAATTATATTTTTCATAAAATAAACTTGTAGCTTGTAGCCTTCCGAGTTCATCGAGGGAGGCGAAAGTGGAATTTTCATTCAAAGATAATTAATCGGAATTGAGGCGACAATTCCATTTACACAGTAAATTCAAAAGCACCTGAGAATGTCAACGACACGTATGTTAAAGTTGCGTCAATCGGAATAATATTTTTCATTAAAAAAAATAATGGCTTGTAACCTTCCGATTCGATCGAGGGAGCCGAAAGTGAAACTTTTTTGTCTCCAATGATCAATCGCAATTGAGGCGACAATTTCATTTCCACAGTAAATTCAAAAGCACCTGAGGATAACAGCAACACGTATGTTAAAGTTGCGTCAATCGGAATTATATTTTTCATAAAATAAACTTATAGCTCGTAGCCTTCCGATTTCATCGAGGGAGGCGAAAGTGAAACTTTTTTGTCTCCGATGATCAATCGCAATTGAGGCGACAATTTCATTTACACAGTGCATTCGAAAGCACCTGAGAATGTCAACGACACTTATGTTAAAGTCGCGTCAACCGGAATTATATTTTTCATAAAATAAACTTATAGCTTGTAGCCTTCCGATTTCATCGAGGGAGGCGAAAGTGAAACTTTTTTGTCTCCGATGATCAATCGCAATTGAGGCGACAATTTCATTTACACAGTGCATTCGAAAGCACCTGAGAATGTCAACGACACTTAAGTTAAAGTCGCGTCAATCGAAATAATATTTTTCATTAAAAAAAATAATGACTTGTAGCCTTCCGATTCGATCGAGGGAGCCGAAAGTGAAACTTTTTTGTCTCCGATGATCAATCGCAATTGAGGCGACAATTTCATTTACACAGTGCATTCGAAAGCACCTGAGAATGTCAACGACACTTATGTTAAAGTCGCGTCAATCGGAATTATATTTTTCATAAAATAAACTTGTAGCTTGTAGCCTTCCGATTTCATCGAGGGAGGCGAAAGTGAAACTTTTTTGTCTCCGATGATCAATCGCAATTGAGGCGACAATTTCATTTACACAGTGCATTCGAAAGCACCTGAGAATGTCAACGACACTTATGTTAAAGTCGCGTCAGTCGAAATAATATTTTTCATTAAAAAAAATAATGACTTGTAGCCTTCCGATTCGATCGAGGGAGCCGAAAGTGAAACTTTTTTGTCTCCGATGATCAATCGCAATTGAGGCGACAATTCCATTTACACAGTGCATTCGAAAGCACCTGAGAATGTCAACGACACTTATGTTAAAGTCGCGTCAATCGGAATTATATTTTTCATAAAATAAACTTATAGCTTGTAGCCTTCCGATTTCATCGAGGGAGGCGAAAGTGAAACTTTTTTGTCTCCGATGATCAATCGCAATTGAGGGGACAATTTCATTTACACAGTGCATTCGAAAGCACCTGAGAATGTCAACGACACTTATGTTAAAGTCGCGTCAATCGGAATTATATTTTTCATAAAATAAACTTATAGCTTGTAGCCTTCCGATTTCATCGAGGGAGGCGAAAGTGAAACTTTTTTGTCTCCGATGATCAATCGCAATTGAGGCGACAATTTCATTTACACAGTGCATTCGAAAGCACCTGAGAATGTCAACGACACTTATGTTAAAGTCGCGTCAACCGGAATTATATTTTTCATAAAATAAACTTATAGCTTGTAGCCTTCCGATTTCATCGAGGGAGGCGAAAGTGAAACTTTTTTGTCTCCGATGATCAATCGCAATTGAGGCGACAATTTCATTTACACAGTGCATTCGAAAGCACCTGAGAATGTCAACGACACTTATGTTAAAGTCGCGTCAATCGAAATAATATTTTTCATTAAAAAAAATAATGACTTGTAGCCTTCCGATTCGATCGAGGGAGCCGAAAGTGAAACTTTTTTGTCTCCGATGATCAATCGCAATTGAGGCGACAATTTCATTTACACAGTGCATTCGAAAGCACCTGAGAATGTCAACGACACTTATGTTAAAGTCGCGTCAATCGGAATTATATTTTTCATAAAATAAACTTGTAGCTTGTAGCCTTCCGAGTTCATCGAGGGAGGCGAAAGTGGAATTTTTATTCAAAGATAATTAATCGGAATTGAGGCGACAATTCCATTTACACAGTAAATTCAAAAGCACCTGAGAATGTCAACGACACGTATGTTAAAGTTGCGTCAATCGGAATAATATTTTTCATTAAAAAAAATAATGGCTTGTAACCTTCCGATTCGATCGAGGGAGCCGAAAGTGAAACTTTTTTGTCTCCAATGATCAATCGCAATTGAGGCGACAATTTCATTTCCACAGTAAATTCAAAAGCACCTGAGGATAACGGCAACACGTATGTTAAAGTTGCGTCAATCGGAATTATATTTTTCATAAAATAAACTTATAGCTTGTAGCCTTCCGATTTCATCGAGGGAGGCGAAAGTGGAATTTTTATTCTAAGATAATTAATCGGAATTGAGGCGACAATTCCATTTACACAGTAAATTCAAAAGCACCTGAGAATGACAACGACACGTATGTTAAAGTTGCGTCAATCGAAATAATATTTTTCATTAAAAAAAATAATGACTCGTAGCCTTCCGATTCGATCGAGGGAGCCGAAAGTGAAACTTTTTTGTCTCCGATGATCAATCGCAATTGAGGCGACAATTCCATTTACACAGTGCATTCGAAAGCACCTGAGAATGTCAACGACACTTATGTTAAAGTCGCGTCAATCGGAATTATATTTTTCATAAAATAAACTTATAGCTTGTAGCCTTCCGATTTCATCGAGGGAGGCGAAAGTGAAACTTTTTTGTCTCCGATGATCAATCGCAATTGAGGGGACAATTTCATTTACACAGTGCATTCGAAAGCACCTGAGAATGTCAACGACACTTATGTTAAAGTCGCGTCAATCGGAATTATATTTTTCATAAAATAAACTTATAGCTTGTAGCCTTCCGATTTCATCGAGGGAGGCGAAAGTGAAACTTTTTTGTCTCCGATGATCAATCGCAATTGAGGCGACAATTTCATTTACACAGTGCATTCGAAAGCACCTGAGAATGTCAACGACACTTATGTTAAAGTCGCGTCAACCGGAATTATATTTTTCATAAAATAAACTTATAGCTTGTAGCCTTCCGATTTCATCGAGGGAGGCGAAAGTGAAACTTTTTTGTCTCCGATGATCAATCGCAATTGAGGCGACAATTTCATTTACACAGTGCATTCGAAAGCACCTGAGAATGTCAACGACACTTATGTTAAAGTCGCGTCAATCGAAATAATATTTTTCATTAAAAAAAATAATGACTTGTAGCCTTCCGATTCGATCGAGGGAGCCGAAAGTGAAACTTTTTTGTCTCCGATGATCAATCGCAATTGAGGCGACAATTTCATTTACACAGTGCATTCGAAAGCACCTGAGAATGTCAACGACACTTATGTTAAAGTCGCGTCAATCGGAATTATATTTTTCATAAAATAAACTTGTAGCTTGTAGCCTTCCGAGTTCATCGAGGGAGGCGAAAGTGGAATTTTTATTCAAAGATAATTAATCGGAATTGAGGCGACAATTCCATTTACACAGTAAATTCAAAAGCACCTGAGAATGTCAACGACACGTATGTTAAAGTTGCGTCAATCGGAATAATATTTTTCATTAAAAAAAATAATGGCTTGTAACCTTCCGATTCGATCGAGGGAGCCGAAAGTGAAACTTTTTTGTCTCCAATGATCAATCGCAATTGAGGCGACAATTTCATTTCCACAGTAAATTCAAAAGCACCTGAGGATAACGGCAACACGTATGTTAAAGTTGCGTCAATCAGAATTATATTTTTCATAAAATAAACTTATAGCTTGTAGCCTTCCGATTTCATCGAGGGAGGCGAAAGTGGAATTTTTATTCTAAGATAATTAATCGGAATTGAGGCGACAATTCCATTTACACAGTAAATTCAAAAGCACCTGAGAATGACAACGACACGTATGTTAAAGTTGCGTCAATCGAAATAATATTTTTCATTAAAAAAAATAATGACTCGTAGCCTTCCGATTCGATCGAGGGAGCCGAAAGTGAAACTTTTTTGTCTCCGATGATCAATCGCAATTGAGGCGACAATTTCATTTACACAGTGCATTCGAAAGCACCTGAGAATGTCAACGACACTTATGTTAAAGTCGCGTCAATCGGAATTATATTTTTCATAAAATAAACTTGTAGCTTGTAGCCTTCCGAGTTCATCGAGGGAGGCGAAAGTGGAATTTTTATTCTAAGATAATTAATCGGAATTGAGGCGACAATTCCATTTACACAGTAAATTCAAAAGCACCTGAGAATGACAACGACACGTATGTTAAAGTTGCGTCAATCGAAATAATATTTTTCATTAAAAAAAATAATGACTCGTAGCCTTCCGATTCGATCGAGGGAGCCGAAAGTGAAACTTTTTTGTCTCCGATGATCAATCGCAATTGAGGCGACAATTTCATTTACACAGTGCATTCGAAAGCACCTGAGAATGTCAACGACACTTATGTTAAAGTCGCGTCAATCGGAATTATATTTTTCATAAAATAAACTTGTAGCTTGTAGCCTTCCGAGTTCATCGAGGGAGGCGAAAGTGGAATTTTTATTCTAAGATAATTAATCGGAATTGAGGCGACAATTCCATTTACACAGTAAATTCAAAAGCACCTGAGAATGACAACGACACGTATGTTAAAGTCGCGTCAATCGGAATTATATTTTTCATAAAATAAACTTATAGCTTGTAGCCTTCCGATTTCATCGAGGGAGGCGAAAGTGAAACTTTTTTGTCTCCGATGATCAATCGCAATTGAGGCGACAATTTCATTGACACAGTGCATTCGAAAGCACCTGAGAATGTCAACGACACTTATGTTAATAAAATAAACTAAATAAAATAAACTTATAGCTTGTAGCCTTCCGATTTCATCGAGGGAGGCGAAAGTGAAACTTTTTTGTCTCCGATGATCAATCGCAATTGAGGCGACAATTTCATTTACACAGTGCATTCGAAAGCACCTGAGAATGTCAACGACACGTATGTTAAAGTCGGAATAATATTTTTCATTTAAAAAAATAATGGCTTGTAACCTTCCGATTCGATCGAGGGAGCCGAAAGTGAAACTTTTTTGTCTCCAATGATCAATCGCAATTGAGGCGACAATTTCATTTACACAGTAAATTCAAAAGCACCTGAGGATAACAGCAACACGTATGTTAAAGACGCGTCAATCGGAATTATATTTTTCATAAAATAAACTTATAGCTTGTAGCCTTCCGATTTCATCGAGGGAGGCGAAAGTGGAATTTTTATTCTAAGATAATTAATCGGAATTGAGGCGACAATTCCATTTACACAGTAAATTCAAAAGCACCTGAGAATGACAACGACACGTATGTTAAAGTCGCGTCAGTCGGAATTATATTTTTCATAAAATAAACTTCTAGCTTGTAGCCTTCCGATTTCATCGAGGAAGGCGAAAGTGAAACTTTTTTGTCTCCGACGATCAATCGCAATTGAGGCGACAATTTCATTTACACAGTGCATTCGAAAGCACCTGAGAATGTCAACGACACTTATGTTAAAGTCGCGTCAATCGGAATTATATTTTTCATAAAATAAACTTATAGCTTGTAGCTTTCCGATTTCATCGAGGGAGGCGAAAGTGAAACTTTTTTGTCTCCGATGATCAATCGCAATTGAGGCGACAATTTCATTTACACAGTGCATTCGAAAGCACCTGAGAATGTCAACGACACTTATGTTAAAGTCGCGTCAATCGGAATTATATTTTTCATAAAATAAACTTATAGCTTGTAGCTTTCCGATTTCATCGAGGGAGGCGAAAGTGAAACTTTTTTGTCTCCGATGATCAATCGCAATTAAGGCGACAATTTCATTTACACAGTGCATTCGAAAGCACCTGAGAATGTCAACGACACTTATGTTAAAGTCGCGTCAATCGGAATTATATTTTTCATAAAATAAACTTATAGCTTGTAGCCTTCCGATTTCATCGAGGGAGGCGAAAGTGAAACTTTTTTGTCTCCGATGATCAATCGCAATTGAGGCGACAATTTCATTTACACAGTGCATTCGAAAGCACCTGAGAATGTCAACGACACTTATGTTAAAGTCGCGTCAATCGGAATTATATTTTTCATAAAATAAACTTATAGCTTGTAGCCTTCCGATTTCATCGAGGGAGGCGAAAGTGAAACTTTTTTGTCTCCGATGATCAATCGCAATTGAGGCGACAATTTCATTTACACAGTGCATTCGAAAGCACCTGAGAATGTCAACGACACTTATGTTAAAGTCGCGTCAATCGGAATTATATTTTTCATAAAATAAACTTATAGCTTGTAGCCTTCCGATTTCATCGAGGGAGGCGAAAATGAAACTTTTTTGTCTCCGATGATCAATCGCAATTGAGGCGACAATTTTATTTACACAGTGCATTCGAAAGCACCTGAGAATGTCAACGACACTTATGTTAAAGTCGCGTCAATCGGAATTATATTTTTCATAAAATAAACTTATAGCTTGTAGCCTTCCGATTTCATCGAGGGAGGCGAAAGTGAAACTTTTTTGTCTCCGATGATCAATCGCAATTGAGGCGACAATTTCATTTACACAGTGCATTCGAAAGCACCTGAGAATGTCAACGACACTTATGTTAAAGTCGCGTCAACCGGAATTATATTTTTCATAAAATAAACTTATAGCTTGTAGCCTTCCGATTTCATCGAGGGAGGCGAAAGTGAAACTTTTTTGTCTCCGATGATCAATCGCAATTGAGGCGACAATTTCATTTACACAGTGCATTCGAAAGCACCTGAGAATGTCAACGACACTTATGTTAAAGTCGCGTCAATCGAAATAATATTTTTCATTAAAAAAAATAATGACTTGTAGCCTTCCGATTCGATCGAGGGAGCCGAAAGTGAAACTTTTTTGTCTCCGATGATCAATCGCAATTGAGGCGACAATTTCATTTACACAGTGCATTCGAAAGCACCTGAGAATGTCAACGACACTTATGTTAAAGTCGCGTCAATCGGAATTATATTTTTCATAAAATAAACTTGTAGCTTGTAGCCTTCCGAGTTCATCGAGGGAGGCGAAAGTGGAATTTTTATTCAAAGATAATTAATCGGAATTGAGGCGACAATTCCATTTACACAGTAAATTCAAAAGCACCTGAGAATGTCAACGACACGTATGTTAAAGTTGCGTCAATCGGAATAATATTTTTCATTAAAAAAAATAATGGCTTGTAACCTTCCGATTCGATCGAGGGAGCCGAAAGTGAAACTTTTTTGTCTCCAATGATCAATCGCAATTGAGGCGACAATTTCATTTCCACAGTAAATTCAAAAGCACCTGAGGATAACGGCAACACGTATGTTAAAGTTGCGTCAATCGGAATTATATTTTTCATAAAATAAACTTATAGCTTGTAGCCTTCCGATTTCATCGAGGGAGGCGAAAGTGGAATTTTTATTCTAAGATAATTAATCGGAATTGAGGCGACAATTCCATTTACACAGTAAATTCAAAAGCACCTGAGAATGACAACGACACGTATGTTAAAGTTGCGTCAATCGAAATAATATTTTTCATTAAAAAAAATAATGACTCGTAGCCTTCCGATTCGATCGAGGGAGCCGAAAGTGAAACTTTTTTGTCTCCGATGATCAATCGCAATTGAGGCGACAATTTCATTTACACAGTGCATTCGAAAGCACCTGAGAATGTCAACGACACTTATGTTAAAGTCGCGTCAATCGGAATTATATTTTTCATAAAATAAACTTGTAGCTTGTAGCCTTCCGAGTTCATCGAGGGAGGCGAAAGTGGAATTTTTATTCTAAGATAATTAATCGGAATTGAGGCGACAATTCCATTTACACAGTAAATTCAAAAGCACCTGAGAATGACAACGACACGTATGTTAAAGTTGCGTCAATCGAAATAATATTTTTCATTAAAAAAAATACTGACTCGTAGCCTTCCGATTCGATCGAGGGAGCCGAAAGTGAAACTTTTTTGTCTCCGATGATCAATCGCAATTGAGGCGACAATTTCATTTACACAGTGCATTCGAAAGCACCTGAGAATGTCAACGACACTTATGTTAAAGTCGCGTCAATCGGAATTATATTTTTCATAAAATAAACTTGTAGCTTGTAGCCTTCCGAGTTCATCGAGGGAGGCGAAAGTGGAATTTTTATTCTAAGATAATTAATCGGAATTGAGGCGACAATTCCATTTACACAGTAAATTCAAAAGCACCTGAGAATGACAACGACACGTATGTTAAAGTCGCGTCAATCGGAATTATATTTTTCATAAAATAAACTTATAGCTTGTAGCCTTCCGATTTCATCGAGGGAGGCGAAAGTGAAACTTTTTTGTCTCCGATGATCAATCGCAATTGAGGCGACAATTTCATTGACACAGTGCATTCGAAAGCACCTGAGAATGTCAACGACACTTATGTTAATAAAATAAACTAAATAAAATAAACTTATAGCTTGTAGCCTTCCGATTTCATCGAGGGAGGCGAAAGTGAAACTTTTTTGTCTCCGATGATCAATCGCAATTGAGGCGACAATTTCATTTACACAGTGCATTCGAAAGCACCTGAGAATGTCAACGACACGTATGTTAAAGTCGGAATAATATTTTTCATTTAAAAAAATAATGGCTTGTAACCTTCCGATTCGATCGAGGGAGCCGAAAGTGAAACTTTTTTGTCTCCAATGATCAATCGCAATTGAGGCGACAATTTCATTTACACAGTAAATTCAAAAGCACCTGAGGATAACAGCAACACGTATGTTAAAGACGCGTCAATCGGAATTATATTTTTCATAAAATAAACTTATAGCTTGTAGCCTTCCGATTTCATCGAGGGAGGCGAAAGTGGAATTTTTATTCTAAGATAATTAATCGGAATTGAGGCGACAATTCCATTTACACAGTAAATTCAAAAGCACCTGAGAATGACAACGACACGTATGTTAAAGTCGCGTCAGTCGGAATTATATTTTTCATAAAATAAACTTCTAGCTTGTAGCCTTCCGATTTCATCGAGGAAGGCGAAAGTGAAACTTTTTTGTCTCCGACGATCAATCGCAATTGAGGCGACAATTTCATTTACACAGTGCATTCGAAAGCACCTGAGAATGTCAACGACACTTATGTTAAAGTCGCGTCAATCGGAATTATATTTTTCATAAAATAAACTTATAGCTTGTAGCTTTCCGATTTCATCGAGGGAGGCGAAAGTGAAACTTTTTTGTCTCCGATGATCAATCGCAATTGAGGCGACAATTTCATTTACACAGTGCATTCGAAAGCACCTGAGAATGTCAACGACACTTATGTTAAAGTCGCGTCAATCGGAATTATATTTTTCATAAAATAAACTTATAGCTTGTAGCTTTCCGATTTCATCGAGGGAGGCGAAAGTGAAACTTTTTTGTCTCCGATGATCAATCGCAATTAAGGCGACAATTTCATTTACACAGTGCATTCGAAAGCACCTGAGAATGTCAACGACACTTATGTTAAAGTCGCGTCAATCGGAATTATATTTTTCATAAAATAAACTTATAGCTTGTAGCCTTCCGATTTCATCGAGGGAGGCGAAAGTGAAACTTTTTTGTCTCCGATGATCAATCGCAATTGAGGCGACAATTTCATTTACACAGTGCATTCGAAAGCACCTGAGAATGTCAACGACACTTATGTTAAAGTCGCGTCAATCGGAATTATATTTTTCATAAAATAAACTTATAGCTTGTAGCCTTCCGATTTCATCGAGGGAGGCGAAAGTGAAACTTTTTTGTCTCCGATGATCAATCGCAATTGAGGCGACAATTTCATTTACACAGTGCATTCGAAAGCACCTGAGAATGTCAACGACACTTATGTTAAAGTCGCGTCAATCGGAATTATATTTTTCATAAAATAAACTTATAGCTTGTAGCCTTCCGATTTCATCGAGGGAGGCGAAAATGAAACTTTTTTGTCTCCGATGATCAATCGCAATTGAGGCGACAATTTTATTTACACAGTGCATTCGAAAGCACCTGAGAATGTCAACGACACTTATGTTAAAGTCGCGTCAATCGGAATTATATTTTTCATAAAATAAACTTATAGCTTGTAGCCTTCCGATTTCATCGAGGGAGGCGAAAGTGAAACTTTTTTGTCTCCGATGATCAATCGCAATTGAGGCGACAATTTCATTTACACAGTGCATTCGAAAGCACCTGAGAATGTCAACGACACTTATGTTAAAGTCGCGTCAATCGGAATTATATTTTTCATAAAATAAACTTATAGCTTGTAGCTTTTCGATTTCATCGAGGGAGGCGAAAGTGAAACTTTTTTGTCTCCGATGATCAATCGCAATTGAGGCGACAATTTCATTTACACAGTGCATTCGAAAGCACCTGAGAATGTCAACGACACTTATGTTAAAGTCGCGTCAATCGAAATTATATTTTTCATAAAATAAACTTATAGCTTGTAGCCTTCCGATTTCATCGAGGGAGGCGAAAGTGAAACTTTTTTGTCTCCGATGATCAATCGCAATTGAGGCGACAATTTCATTTACACAGTGCATTCGAAAGCACCTGAGAATGTCAACGACACTTATGTTAAAGTCGCGTCAATCGGAATTATATTTTTCATAAAATAAACTTATAGCTTGTAGCCTTCCGATTTCATCGAGGGAGGCGAAAGTGAAACTTTTTTGTCTCCGATGATCAATCGCAATTGAGGCGACAATTTCATTTACACAGTGCATTCGAAAGCACCTGAGAATGTCAACGACACTTATGTTAAAGTCGCGTCAATCGGAATTATATTTTTCATAAAATAAACTTATAGCTTGTAGCCTTCCGATTTCATCGAGGGAGGCGAAAGTGAAACTTTTTTGTCTCCGATGATCAATCGCAATTGAGGTGACAATTTCATTTACACAGTGCATTCGAAAGCACCTGAGAATGTCAACGACTCTTATGTTAAAGTCGCGTCAATCGGAATTATATTTTTCATAAAATAAACTTATAGCTTGTAGCCTTCCGATTTCATCGAGGGAGGCGAAAGTGAAACTTTTTTGTCTCCGATGATCAATCGCAATTGAGGTGACAATTTCATTTACACAGTGCATTCGAAAGCACCTGAGAATGTCAACGACACTTATGTTAAAGTAGCGTCAATCGGAATTATATTTTTCATAAAATAAACTTATAGCTTGTAGCCTTCCGATTTCATCGAGGGAGGCGAAAGTGGAATTTTTATTCTAAGATAATTTATCGGAATTGAGGCGACAATTCCATTTACACAGTAAATTCGAAAGCACCTGAGAATGTCAACGACACTTATGTTAAAGTCGCGTCAATCGAAATAATATTTTTCATTAAAAAAAATAATGACTTGTAGCCTTCCGATTCGATCGAGGGAGCCGAAAGTGAAACTTTTTTGTCTCCGATGATCAATCGCAATTGAGGCGACAATTTCATTTACACAGTGCATTCGAAAGCACCTGAGAATGTCAACGACACTTATGTTAAAGTCGCGTCAATCGGAATTATATTTTTCATAAAATAAACTTGTAGCTTGTAGCCTTCCGATTTCATCGAGGGAGGCGAAAGTGAAACTTTTTTGTCTCCGATGATCAATCGCAATTGAGGCGACAATTTCATTGACACAGTGCATTCGAAAGCACCTGAGAATGTCAACGACACTTATGTTAAAGTCGCGTCAGTCGAAATAATATTTTTCATTAAAAAAAATATTGACTTGTAGCCTTCCGATTTCATCGAGGGAGGCGAAAGTGAAACTTTTTTGTCTCCGATGATCAATCGCAATTGAGGCGACAATTTCACTTACACAGTGCATTCGAAAGCACCTGAGAATGTCAACGACACTTATGTTAAAGTCGCGTCAATCGAAATAATATTTTTCATTAAAAAAAATAATGACTTGTAGCCTTCCGATTCGATCGAGGGAGCCGAAAGTGAAACTTTTTTGTCTCCGATGATCAATCGCAATTGAGGCGACAATTTCATTTACACAGTGCATTCGAAAGCACCTGAGAATGTCAACGACACTTATGTTAAAGTCGCGTCAATCGGAATTATATTTTTCATAAAATAAACTTGTAGCTTGTAGCCTTCCGAGTTCATCGAGGGAGGCGAAAGTGGAATTTTCATTCAAAGATAATTAATCGGAATTGAGGCGACAATTCCATTTACACAGTAAATTCAAAAGCACCTGAGAATGTCAACGACACGTATGTTAAAGTTGCGTCAATCGGAATAATATTTTTCATTAAAAAAAATAATGGCTTGTAACCTTCCGATTCGATCGAGGGAGCCGAAAGTGAAACTTTTTTGTCTCCAATGATCAATCGCAATTGAGGCGACAATTTCATTTCCACAGTAAATTCAAAAGCACCTGAGGATAACAGCAACACGTATGTTAAAGTTGCGTCAATCGGAATTATATTTTTCATAAAATAAACTTATAGCTCGTAGCCTTCCGATTTCATCGAGGGAGGCGAAAGTGAAACTTTTTTGTCTCCGATGATCAATCGCAATTGAGGCGACAATTTCATTTACACAGTGCATTCGAAAGCACCTGAGAATGTCAACGACACTTATGTTAAAGTCGCGTCAACCGGAATTATATTTTTCATAAAATAAACTTATAGCTTGTAGCCTTCCGATTTCATCGAGGGAGGCGAAAGTGAAACTTTTTTGTCTCCGATGATCAATCGCAATTGAGGCGACAATTTCATTTACACAGTGCATTCGAAAGCACCTGAGAATGTCAACGACACTTAAGTTAAAGTCGCGTCAATCGAAATAATATTTTTCATTAAAAAAAATAATGCCTTGTAGCCTTCCGATTCGATCGAGGGAGCCGAAAGTGAAACTTTTTTGTCTCCGATGATCAATCGCAATTGAGGCGACAATTTCATTTACACAGTGCATTCGAAAGCATCTGAGAATGTCAACGACACTTATGTTAAAGTCGCGTCAATCGGAATTATATTTTTCATAAAATAAACTTGTAGCTTGTAGCCTTCCGATTTCATCGAGGGAGGCGAAAGTGAAACTTTTTTGTCTCCGATGATCAATCGCAATTGAGGCGACAATTTCATTTACACAGTGCATTCGAAAGCACCTGAGAATGTCAACGAC
Organism: Ischnus inquisitorius; assembly: GCA_963924025.1. NCBI lineage: Eukaryota > Metazoa > Arthropoda > Insecta > Hymenoptera > Ichneumonidae > Ischnus > Ischnus inquisitorius. Next base: position 20,565,699 of record OZ001244.1, read on the forward strand.
ACTTATGTTAAAGTCGCGTCAGTCGAAATAATATTTTTCATTAAAAAAAATAATGACTTGTAGCCTTCCGATTCGATCGAGGGAGCCGAAAGTGAAACTTTTTTGTCTCCGATGATCAATCGCAATTGAGGCGACAATTCCATTTACACAGTGCATTCGAAAGCACCTGAGAATGTCAACGACACTTATGTTAAAGTCGCGTCAATCGGAATTATATTTTTCATAAAATAAACTTATAGCTTGTAGCCTTCCGATTTCATCGAGGGAGGCGAAAGTGAAACTTTTTTGTCTCCGATGATCAATCGCAATTGAGGCGACAATTTCATTTACACAGTGCATTCGAAAGCACCTGAGAATGTCAACGACACTTATGTTAAAGTCGCGTCAATCGGAATTATATTTTTCATAAAATAAACTTATAGCTTGTAGCCTTCCGATTTCATCGAGGGAGGCGAAAGTGAAACTTTTTTGTCTCCGATGATCAATCGCAATTGAGGCGACAATTTCATTTACACAGTGCATTCGATAGCACCTGAGAATGTCAACGACACTTATGTTAAAGTCGCGTCAATCGGAATTATATTTTTCATAAAATAAACTTATAGCTTGTAGCCTTCCGATTTCATCGAGGGAGGCGAAAGTGAAACTTTTTTGTCTCCGATGATCAATCGCAATTGAGGCGACAATTTCACTTACACAGTGCATTCGAAAGCACCTGAGAATGTCAACGACACTTATGTTAAAGTCGCGTCAATCGAAATAATATTTTTCATTAAAAAAAATAATGACTTGTAGCCTTCCGATTCGATCGAGGGAGCCGAAAGTGAAACTTTTTTGTCTCTGATGATCAATCGCAATTGAGGCGACAATTTCATTTACACAGTGCATTCGAAAGCACCTGAGAATGTCAACGACACTTATGTTAAAGTCGCGTCAATCGGAATTATATTTTTCATAAAATAAACTTGTAGCTTGTAGCCTTCCGAGTTCATCGAGGGAGGCGAAAGTGGAATTTTCATTCAAAGATAATTAATCGGAATTGAGGCGACAATTCCATTTACACAGTAAATTCAAAAGCACCTGAGAATGTCAACGACACGTATGTTAAAGTTGCGTCAATCGGAATAATATTTTTCATTAAAAAAAATAATGGCTTGTAACCTTCCGATTCGATCGAGGGAGCCGAAAGTGAAACTTTTTTGTCTACAATGATCAATCGCAATTGAGGCGACAATTTCATTTCCACAGTAAATTCAAAAGCACCTGAGGATAACAGCAACACGTATGTTAAAGTTGCGTCAATCGGAATTATATTTTTCATAAAATAAACTTATAGCTTGTAGCCTTCCGATTTCATCGAGGGAGGCGAAAGTGGAATTTTTATTCTAAGATAATTAATCGGAATTGAGGCGACAATTCCATTTACACAGTAAATTCAAAAGCACCTGAGAATGACAACGACACGTATGTTAAAGTTGCGTCAATCGAAATAATATTTTTCATTGAAAAAAATAATGACTTGTAGCCTTCCGATTCGATCGAGGGAGCCGAAAGTGAAACTTTTTTGTCTCCGATGATCAATCGCAACCGAGGCGACAATTTCATTTACACAGTGCATTCGAAAGCACCTGAGAATGTCAACGACACTTATGTTAAAGTCGCGTCAATCGGAATTATATTTTTCATAAAATAAACTTGTAGCTTGTAGCCTTCCGAGTTCATCGAGGGAGGCGAAAGTGGAATTTTTATTCTAAGATAATTAATCGGAATTGAGGCGACAATTCCATTTACACAGTAAATTCAAAAGCACCTGAGAATGTCAACGACACGTATGTTAAAGTCGGAATAATATTTTTCATTTAAAAAAATAATGGCTTGTAACCTTCCGATTCGATCGAGGGAGCCGAAAGTGAAACTTTTTTGTCTCCAATGATCAATCGCAATTGAGGCGACAATTTCATTTACACAGTAAATTCAAAAGCACCTGAGGATAACAGCAACACGTATGTTAAAGACGCGTCAATCGGAATTATATTTTCCATAAAATAAACTTATAGCTTGTAGCCTTCCGATTTCATCGAGGGAGGCGAAAGTGGAATTTTTATTCTAAGATAATTAATCGGAATTGAGGCGACAATTCCATTTACACAGTAAATTCAAAAGCACCTGAGAATGACAACGACACGTATGTTAAAGTCGCGTCAATCGGAATTATATTTTTCATAAAATAAACTTATATCTTGTAGCCTTCCGATTTCATCGAGGGAGGCGAAAGTGAAACTTTTTTGTCTCCGATGATCAATCGCAATTGAGGCGACAATTTCATTTACACAGTGCATTCGAAAGCACCTGAGAATGTCAACGACACTTATGTTAAAGTCGCGTCAATCGGAATTATATTTTTCATAAAATAAACTTATAGCTTGTAGCTTTCCGATTTCATCGAGGGAGGCGAAAGTGAAACTTTTTTGTCTCCGATGATCAATCGCAATTGAGGCGACAATTTCATTTACACAGTGCATTCGAAAGCACCTGAGAATGTCAACGACACTTATGTTAAAGTCGCGTCAATCGGAATTATATTTTTCATAAAATAAACTTATAGCTTGTAGCCTTCCGATTTCATCGAGGGAGGCGAAAGTGAAACTTTTTTGTCTCCGATGATCAATCGCAATTGAGGCGACAATTTCATTTACACAGTGCATTCGAAAGCACCTGAGAATGTCAACGACACTTATGTTAAAGTCGCGTCAATCGGAATTATATTTTTCATAAAATAAACTTATAGCTTGTAGCCTTCCGATTTCATCGAGGGAGGCGAAAGTGAAACTTTTTTGTCTCCGATGATCAATCGCAATTGAGGCGACAATTTCATTTACACAGTGCATTCGAAAGCACCTGAGAATGTCAACGACACTTATGTTAAAGTCTCGTCAATCGGAATTATATTTTTCATAAAATAAACTTATAGCTTGTAGCCTTCCGATTCCATCGAGGGAGGCGAAAGTGAAACTTTTTTGTCTCCGATGATCAATCGCAATTGAGGCGACAATTTCATTTACACAGTGCATTCGAAAGCACCTGAGAATGTCAACGACACTTATGTTAAAGTCGCGTCAACCGGAATTATATTTTTCATAAAATAAACTTATAGCTTGTAGCCTTCCGATTTCATCGAGGGAGGCGAAAGTGAAACTTTTTTGTCTCCGATGATCAATCGCAATTGAGGCGACAATTTCATTTACACAGTGCATTCGAAAGCACCTGAGAATGTCAACGACACTTATGTTAAAGTCGCGTCAATCGAAATAATATTTTTCATTAAAAAAAATAATGACTTGTAGCCTTCCGATTAGATCGAGGGAGCCGAAAGTGAAACTTTTTTGTCTCCGATGATCAATCGCAATTGAGGCGACAATTTCATTTACACAGTGCATTCGAAAGCACCTGAGAATGTCAACGACACTTATGTTAAAGTCGCGTCAATCGGAATTATATTTTTCATAAAATAAACTTGTAGCTTGTAGCCTTCCGATTTCATCGAGGGAGGCGAAAGTGAAACTTTTTTGTCTCCGATGATCAATCGCAATTGAGGCGACAATTTCATTGACACAGTGCATTCGAAAGCACCTGAGAATGTCAACGACACTTATGTTAAAGTCGCGTCAGTCGAAATAATATTTTTCATTAAAAAAAATAATGACTTGTAGCCTTCCGATTTCATCGAGGGAGGCGAAAGTGAAACTTTTTTGTCTCCGATGATCAATCGCAATTGAGGCGACAATTTCACTTACACAGTGCATTCGAAAGCACCTGAGAATGTCAACGACACTTATGTTAAAGTCGCGTCAATCGAAATAATATTTTTCATTAAAAAAAATAATGACTTGTAGCCTTCCGATTCGATCGAGGGAGCCGAAAGTGAAACTTTTTTGTCTCCGATGATCAATCGCAATTGAGGCGACAATTTCATTTACACAGTGCATTCGAAAGCACCTGAGAATGTCAACGACACTTATGTTAAAGTCGCGTCAATCGGAATTATATTTTTCATAAAATAAACTTGTAGCTTGTAGCCTTCCGAGTTCATCGAGGGAGGCGAAAGTGGAATTTTCATTCAAAGATAATTAATCGGAATTGAGGCGACAATTCCATTTACACAGTAAATTCAAAAGCACCTGAGAATGTCAACGACACGTATGTTAAAGTTGCGTCAATCGGAATAATATTTTTCATTAAAAAAAATAATGGCTTGTAACCTTCCGATTCGATCGAGGGAGCCGAAAGTGAAACTTTTTTGTCTCCAATGATCAATCGCAATTGAGGCGACAATTTCATTTCCACAGTAAATTCAAAAGCACCTGAGGATAACAGCAACACGTATGTTAAAGTTGCGTCAATCGGAATTATATTTTTCATACAATAAACTTATAGCTCGTAGCCTTCCGATTTCATCGAGGGAGGCGAAAGTGAAACTTTTTTGTCTCCGATGATCAATCGCAATTGAGGCGACAATTTCATTTACACAGTGCATTCGAAAGCACCTGAGAATGTCAACGACACTTATGTTAAAGTCGCGTCAACCGGAATTATATTTTTCATAAAATAAACTTATAGCTTGTAGCCTTCCGATTTCATCGAGGGAGGCGAAAGTGAAACTTTTTTGTCTCCGATGATCAATCGCAATTGAGGCGACAATTTCATTTACACAGTGCATTCGAAAGCACCTGAGAATGTCAACGACACTTAAGTTAAAGTCGCGTCAATCGAAATAATATTTTTCATTAAAAAAAATAATGACTTGTAGCCTTCCGATTCGATCGAGGGAGCCGAAAGTGAAACTTTTTTGTCTCCGATGATCAATCGCAATTGAGGCGACAATTTCATTTACACAGTGCATTCGAAAGCACCTGAGAATGTCAACGACACTTATGTTAAAGTCGCGTCAATCGGAATTATATTTTTCATAAAATAAACTTGTAGCTTGTAGCCTTCCGATTTCATCGAGGGAGGCGAAAGTGAAACTTTTTTGTCTCCGATGATCAATCGCAATTGAGGCGACAATTTCATTTACACAGTGCATTCGAAAGCACCTGAGAATGTCAACGACACTTATGTTAAAGTCGCGTCAGTCGAAATAATATTTTTCATTAAAAAAAATAATGACTTGTAGCCTTCCGATTCGATCGAGGGAGCCGAAAGTGAAACTTTTTTGTCTCCGATGATCAATCGCAATTGAGGCGACAATTCCATTTACACAGTGCATTCGAAAGCACCTGAGAATGTCAACGACACTTATGTTAAAGTCGCGTCAATCGGAATTATATTTTTCATAAAATAAACTTATAGCTTGTAGCCTTCCGATTTCATCGAGGGAGGCGAAAGTGAAACTTTTTTGTCTCCGATGATCAATCGCAATTGAGGCGACAATTTCATTTACACAGTGCATTCGAAAGCACCTGAGAATGTCAACGACACTTATGTTAAAGTCGCGTCAATCGGAATTATATTTTTCATAAAATAAACTTATAGCTTGTAGCCTTCCGATTTCATCGAGGGAGGCGAAAGTGAAACTTTTTTGTCTCCGATGATCAATCGCAATTGAGGCGACAATTTCATTTACACAGTGCATTCGAAAGCACCTGAGAATGTCAACGACACTTATGTTAAAGTCGCGTCAACCGGAATTATATTTTTCATAAAATAAACTTATAGCTTGTAGCCTTCCGATTTCATCGAGGGAGGCGAAAGTGAAACTTTTTTGTCTCCGATGATCAATCGCAATTGAGGCGACAATTTCATTTACACAGTGCATTCGAAAGCACCTGAGAATGTCAACGACACTTATGTTAAAGTCGCGTCAATCGAAATAATATTTTTCATTAAAAAAAATAATGACTTGTAGCCTTCCGATTCGATCGAGGGAGCCGAAAGTGAAACTTTTTTGTCTCCGATGATCAATCGCAATTGAGGCGACAATTTCATTTACACAGTGCATTCGAAAGCACCTGAGAATGTCAACGACACTTATGTTAAAGTCGCGTCAATCGGAATTATATTTTTCATAAAATAAACTTGTAGCTTGTAGCCTTCCGAGTTCATCGAGGGAGGCGAAAGTGGAATTTTTATTCAAAGATAATTAATCGGAATTGAGGCGACAATTCCATTTACACAGTAAATTCAAAAGCACCTGAGAATGTCAACGACACGTATGTTAAAGTTGCGTCAATCGGAATAATATTTTTCATTAAAAAAAATAATGGCTTGTAACCTTCCGATTCGATCGAGGGAGCCGAAAGTGAAACTTTTTTGTCTCCAATGATCAATCGCAATTGAGGCGACAATTTCATTTCCACAGTAAATTCAAAAGCACCTGAGGATAACGGCAACACGTATGTTAAAGTTGCGTCAATCGGAATTATATTTTTCATAAAATAAACTTATAGCTTGTAGCCTTCCGATTTCATCGAGGGAGGCGAAAGTGGAATTTTTATTCTAAGATAATTAATCGGAATTGAGGCGACAATTCCATTTACACAGTAAATTCAAAAGCACCTGAGAATGACAACGACACGTATGTTAAAGTTGCGTCAATCGAAATAATATTTTTCATTAAAAAAAATAATGACTCGTAGCCTTCCGATTCGATCGAGGGAGCCGAAAGTGAAACTTTTTTGTCTCCGATGATCAATCGCAATTGAGGCGACAATTTCATTTACACAGTGCATTCGAAAGCACCTGAGAATGTCAACGACACTTATGTTAAAGTCGCGTCAATCGGAATTATATTTTTCATAAAATAAACTTGTAGCTTGTAGCCTTCCGAGTTCATCGAGGGAGGCGAAAGTGGAATTTTTATTCTAAGATAATTAATCGGAATTGAGGCGACAATTCCATTTACACAGTAAATTCAAAAGCACCTGAGAATGACAACGACACGTATGTTAAAGTTGCGTCAATCGAAATAATATTTTTCATTAAAAAAAATAATGACTCGTAGCCTTCCGATTCGATCGAGGGAGCCGAAAGTGAAACTTTTTTGTCTCCGATGATCAATCGCAATTGAGGCGACAATTTCATTTACACAGTGCATTCGAAAGCACCTGAGAATGTCAACGACACTTATGTTAAAGTCGCGTCAATCGGAATTATATTTTTCATAAAATAAACTTGTAGCTTGTAGCCTTCCGAGTTCATCGAGGGAGGCGAAAGTGGAATTTTTATTCTAAGATAATTAATCGGAATTGAGGCGACAATTCCATTTACACAGTAAATTCAAAAGCACCTGAGAATGACAACGACACGTATGTTAAAGTCGCGTCAATCGGAATTATATTTTTCATAAAATAAACTTATAGCTTGTAGCCTTCCGATTTCATCGAGGGAGGCGAAAGTGAAACTTTTTTGTCTCCGATGATCAATCGCAATTGAGGCGACAATTTCATTTACACAGTGCATTCGAAAGCACCTGAGAATGTCAACGACACTTATGTTAATAAAATAAACTAAATAAAATAAACTTATAGCTTGTAGCCTTCCGATTTCATCGAGGGAGGCGAAAGTGAAACTTTTTTGTCTCCGATGATCAATCGCAATTGAGGCGACAATTTCATTTACACAGTGCATTCGAAAGCACCTGAGAATGTCAACGACACGTATGTTAAAGTCGGAATAATATTTTTCATTTAAAAAAATAATGGCTTGTAACCTTCCGATTCGATCGAGGGAGCCGAAAGTGAAACTTTTTTGTCTCCAATGATCAATCGCAATTGAGGCGACAATTTCATTTACACAGTAAATTCAAAAGCACCTGAGGATAACAGCAACACGTATGTTAAAGACGCGTCAATCGGAATTATATTTTTCATAAAATAAACTTATAGCTTGTAGCCTTCCGATTTCATCGAGGGAGGCGAAAGTGGAATTTTTATTCTAAGATAATTAATCGGAATTGAGGCGACAATTCCATTTACACAGTAAATTCAAAAGCACCTGAGAATGACAACGACACGTATGTTAAAGTCGCGTCAGTCGGAATTATATTTTTCATAAAATAAACTTCTAGCTTGTAGCCTTCCGATTTCATCGAGGGAGGCGAAAGTGAAACTTTTTTGTCTCCGATGATCAATCGCAATTGAGGCGACAATTTCATTTACACAGTGCATTCGAAAGCACCTGAGAATGTCAACGACACTTATGTTAAAGTCGCGTCAATCGGAATTATATTTTTCATAAAATAAACTTATAGCTTGTAGCTTTCCGATTTCATCGAGGGAGGCGAAAGTGAAACTTTTTTGTCTCCGATGATCAATCGCAATTGAGGCGACAATTTCATTTACACAGTGCATTCGAAAGCACCTGAGAATGTCAACGACACTTATGTTAAAGTCGCGTCAATCGGAATTATATTTTTCATAAAATACACTTATAGCTTGTAGCTTTCCGATTTCATCGAGGGAGGCGAAAGTGAAACTTTTTTGTCTCCGATGATCAATCGCAATTGAGGCGACAATTTCATTTACACAGTGCATTCGAAAGCACCTGAGAATGTCAACGACACTTATGTTAAAGTCGCGTCAATCGGAATTATATTTTTCATAAAATAAACTTATAGCTTGTAGCCTTCCGATTTCATCGAGGGAGGCGAAAGTGAAACTTTTTTGTCTCCGATGATCAATCGCAATTGAGGTGACAATTTCATTTACACAGTGCATTCGAAAGCACCTGAGAATGTCAACGACTCTTATGTTAAAGTCGCGTCAATCGGAATTATATTTTTCATAAAATAAACTTATAGCTTGTAGCCTTCCGATTTCATCGAGGGAGGCGAAAGTGAAACTTTTTTGTCTCCGATGATCAATCGCAATTGAGGTGACAATTTCATTTACACAGTGCATTCGAAAGCACCTGAGAATGTCAACGACACTTATGTTAAAGTAGCGTCAATCGGAATTATATTTTTCATAAAATAAACTTATAGCTTGTAGCCTTCCGATTTCATCGAGGGAGGCGAAAGTGGAATTTTTATTCTAAGATAATTTATCGGAATTGAGGCGACAATTCCATTTACACAGTAAATTCAAAAGCACCTGAGAATGACAACGACACGTATGTTAAAGTTGCGTCAATCGAAATAATATTTTTCATTAAAAAAAATAATGACTTGTAGCCTTCCGATTCGATCGAGGGAGCCGAAAGTGAAACTTTTTTGTCTCCGATGATCAACCGCAATTGAGGCGACAATTTCATTTACACAGTGCATTCGAAAGCACCTGAGAATGTCAACGACACTTATGTTAAAGTCGCGTCAATCGGAATTATATTTTTCATAAAATAAACTTATAGCTTGTAGCCTTCCGATTCGATCGAGGAAGGCGAAAGTGGAATTTTTTTGTCACCAATGATCAATCGCAATTGAGGCGACAATTTCATTTGCGCGGTGAATTCAAAAGCATCTGAGAATGACAACGACACGTATGTTAAAGTCGCGTCAATCGAAATAATATTTTTCATAAAAGAAACTAATGGCTTGTAGCCTTCCGATTCGATCGAGGAAGGCGAAAGTGGAATTTTTTTGTCACCAATGATCAATCGCAATTGAGGCGACAATTTCATTTGCACGGTGGATTCAAAAGCATCTGAGAATGACAACGACACGTATGTTAAAGTCGCGTCAATCGAAATAATATTTTTCATAAAAAAAACTAATGGCTTGTAGCCTTCCGATTCGATCGCGGTAGGCGACTGAAACTTTTTTGTCTCCGATGATCAATCGCAATTGAGGCGACAATTTCATTTACACAATGCATTCGAAAGCACCTGAGAATGTCAACGACACTGATGTTAAAGTCGCGTCAATCGGAATTATATTTTTCATAAAATAAACTTATAGCTTGTAGCCTTCCGATTCGATCGAGGAAGGCGAAAGTGGAATTTTTTTGTCACCAATGATCAATCGCAATTGAGGCGACAATTTCATTTGCACGGTGAATTCAAAAGCATCTGAGAATGACAACGACACGTATGTTAAAGTCGCGTCAATCGAAATAATATTTTTCATAAAAAAAACTAATGGCTTGTAGCCTTCCGATTCGATCGCGGGAGGCGACTGTGAAACTTTTTTGTCTCCGATGATCAATCGCAATTGAGGCGACAATTTCATTTACACAGTGCATTCGAAAGCACCTGAGAATGTCAGCGACACTTATGTTAAAGTCGCGTCAATCGGAATTATATTTTTCATAAAATAAACTTATAGCTTGTAGCCTTCCGATTTCATCGAGGGAGGCGAAAGTGAAACTTTTTTGTCTCCGATGATCAATCGCAATTGAGGCGACAATTTCATTTACACAGTGCATTCGAAAGCACCTGAGAATGTCAACGACACTTATGTTAAAGTCGCGTCAATCGGAATTATATTTTTCATAAAATAAACTTATAGCTTGTAGCCTTCCGATTTCATCGAGGGAGGCGAAAGTGAAACTTTTTTGTCTCCGATGATCAATCGCAATTGAGGCGACAATTTCATTTACACAGTGCATTCGAAAGCACCTGAAAATGTCAACGACACTTATCTTAAAGTCGCGTCAATCGAAATAATATTTTTCATTAAAAAAAATAATGACTTGTAGCCTTCCGATTCGATCGAGGGAGCCGAAAGTGAAACTTTTTTGTCTCCGATGATCAATCGCAATTGAGGCGACAATTTCATTTACACAGTGCATTCGAAAGCACCTGAGAATGTCAACGACACTTATGTTAAAGTCGCGTCAATCGGAATTATATTTTTCATAAAATAAACCTATAGCTTGTAGCTTTCCGATTTCATCGAGGGAGGCGAAAGTGAAACTTTTTTGTCTCCGATGATCAATCGCAATTGAGGCGACAATTTCATTTACACAGTGCATTCGAAAGCACCTGAGAATGTCAACGACACTTATGTTAAAGTCGCGTCAATCGAAATAATATTTTTCATTAAAAAAAATAATGACTTGTAGCCTTCCGATTCGATCGAGGGAGCCGAAAGTGAAACTTTTTTGTCTCCGATGATCAATCGCAATTGAGGCGACAATTTCATTTACACAGTGCATTCGAAAGCACCTGAGAATGTCAACGACACTCATGTTAAAGTCGCGTCAATCGGAATTATATTTTTCATAAAATAATCTTGTAGCTTGTAGCCTTCCGAGTTCATCGAGGGAGGCGAAAGTGGAATTTTTATTCAAAGATAATTAATCGGAATTGAGGCGACAATTCCATTTACACAGTAAATTCAAAAGCACCTGAGAATGTCAACGACACGTATGTTAAAGTTGCGTCAATCGGAATAATATTTTTCATTAAAAAAAATAATGGCTTGTAACTTTCCGATTCGATCGAGGGAGCCGAAAGTGAAACTTTTTTGTCTCCAATGATCAATCGCAATTGAGGCGACAATTTCATTTACACAGTAAATTCAAAAGCACCTGAGGATAACAGCAACACTTATGTTAAAGTCGCGTCAATCGGAATTATATTTTTCATAAAATAAACCTATAGCTTGTAGCTTTCCGATTTCATCGAGGGAGGCGAAAGTGAAACTTTTTTGTCTCCGATGATCAATCGCAATTGAGGCGACAATTTCATTTACACAGTGCATTCGAAAGCACCTGAGAATGTCAACGACACTTATGTTAAAGTCGCGTCAATCGAAATAATATTTTTCATTAAAAAAAATAATGACTTGTAGCCTTCCGATTCGATCGAGGGAGTCGAAAGTGAAACTTTTTTGTCTCCGATGATCAATCGCAATTGAGGCGACAATTTCATTTACACAGTGCATTCGAAAGCACCTGAGAATGTCAACGACACTTATGTTAAAGTCGCGTCAATCGGAATTATATTTTTCATAAAATAAACTTGTAGCTTGTAGCCTTCCGAGTTCATCGAGGGAGGCGAAAGTGGAATTTTTATTCAAAGATAATTAATCGGAATTGAGGCGACAATTCCATTTACACAGTAAATTCAAAAGCACCTGAGAATGTCAACGACACGTATGTTAAAGTTGCGTCAATCGGAATAATATTTTTCATTAAAAAAAATAAAGGCTTGTAACTTTCCGATTCGATCGAGGGAGCCGAAAGTGAAACTTTTTTGTCTCCAATGATCAATCGCAATTGAGGCGACAATTTCATTTACACAGTAAATTCAAAAGCACCTGAGGATAACAGCAACACGTATGTTAAAGTCGCGTCAATCGGAATTATATTTTTCATAAAATAAACTTATAGCTTGTAGCCTTCCGATTTCATCGAGGGAGGCGAAAGTCGAATTTTTATTCTAAGATAATTAATCGGAATTGAGGCGACAATTCCATTTACACAGTAAATTCAAAAGCACCTGAGAATGACAACGACACGTATGTTAAAGTTGCGTCAATCGAAATAATATTTTTCATCAAAAAAAATAATGACTTGTAGCCTTCCGATTCGATCGAGGGAGCCGAAAGTGAAACTTTTTTGTCTCCGATGATCAATCGCAATTGAGGCGACAATTTCATTTACACAGTGCATTCGAAAGCACCTGAGAATGTCAACGACAATTATGTTAAAGTCGCGTCAATCGGAATTATATTTTTCATAAAATAAACTTGTAGCTTGTAGCCTTCCGAGTTCATCGAGGGAGGCGAAAGTGGAATTTTTATTCTAAGATAATTAATCGGAATTGAGGCGACAATTCCATTTACACAGTAAATTCAAAAGCACCTGAGAATGTCAACGACACGTATGTTAAAGTCGGAATAATATTTTTCATTAAAAAAAATAATGGCTTGTAACCTTACGATTCGATCGAGGGAGCCGAAAGTGAAACTTTTTTGTCTCCAATAATCAATCGCAATTGAGGCGACAATTTCATTTACACAGTAAATTCAAAAGCACCTGAGGATAACAGCAACACGTATGTTAAAGTCGCGTCAATCGGAATTATATTTTTCATAAAATAAACTTATAGCTTGTAGCCTTCCGATTTCATCGAGGGAGGCGAAAGTGGAATTTTTATTCTAAGATAATTAATCGGAATTGAGGCGACAATTCCATTTACACAGTAAATTCAAAAGCACCTGAGAATGACAACGACACGTATGTTAAAGTCGCGTCAATCGGAATTATATTTTTCATAAAATAAACTTATAGCTTGTAGCCTTCCGATTTCATCGAGGGAGGCGAAAGTGAAACTTTTTTGTCTCCGATGATCAATCGCAATTGAGGTGACAATTTCATTTACACAGTGCATTCGAAAGCACCTGAGAATGTCAACGACACTTATGTTAAAGTCGCGTCAATCGGAATTATATTTTTCATAAAATAAACTTATAGCTTGTAGCTTTCCGATTTCATCGAGGGAGGCGAAAGTGAAACTTTTTTGTCTCCGATGATCAATCGCAATTGAGGCGACAATTTCATTTACACAGTGCATTCGAAAGCACCTGAGAATGTCAACGACACTTATGTTAAAGTCGCGTCAATCGGAATTATATTTTTCATAAAATAAACTTATAGCTTGTAGCTTTCCGATTTCATCGAGGGAGGCGAAAGTGAAACTTTTTTGTCTCCGATGATCCATCGCAATTAAGGCGACAATTTCATTTACACAGTGCATTCGAAAGCACCTGAGAATGTCAACGACACTTATGTTAAAGTCGCGTCAATCGGAATTATATTTTTCATAAAATAAACTTATAGCTTGTAGCCTTCCGATTTCATCGAGGGAGGCGAAAGTGAAACTTTTTTGTCTCCGATGATCAATCGCAATTGAGGCGACAATTTCATTTACACAGTGCATTCGAAAGCACCTGAGAATGTCAACGACACTTATGTTAAAGTCGCGTCAATCGGAATTATATTTTTCATAAAATAAACTTATAGCTTGTAGCCTTCCGATTTCATCGAGGGAGGCGAAAGTGAAACTTTTTTGTCTCCGATGATCAATCGCAATTGAGGCGACAATTTCATTTACACAGTGCATTCGAAAGCACCTGAGAATGTCAACGACACTTATGTTAAAGTCGCGTCAATCGGAATTATATTTTTCATAAAATAAACTTGTAGCTTGTAGCCTTCCGAGTTCATCGAGGGAGGCGAAAGTGGAATTTTTATTCTAAGATAATTAATCGGAATTGAGGCGACAATTCCATTTACACAGTAAATTCAAAAGCACCTGAGAATGACAACGACACGTATGTTAAAGTCGCGTCAATCGGAATTATATTTTTCATAAAATAAACTTATAGCTTGTAGCCTTCCGATTTCATCGAGGGAGGCGAAAGTGAAACTTTTTTGTCTCCGATGATCAATCGCAATTGAGGCGACAATTTCATTGACACAGTGCATTCGAAAGCACCTGAGAATGTCAACGACACTTATGTTAAAGTCGCGTCAATCGGAATTATATTTTTCATAAAATAAACTTATAGCTTGTAGCCTTCCGATTTCATCGAGGGAGGCGAAAGTGAAACTTTTTTGTCTCCGATGATCAATCGCAATTGAGGCGACAATTTCATTTACACAGTGCATTCGAAAGCACCTGAGAATGTCAACGACACTTATGTTAAAGTCGCGTCAATCGGAATTATATTTTTCATAAAATAAACTTGTAGCTTGTAGCCTTCCGAGTTCATCGAGGGAGGCGAAAGTGGAATTTTTATTCTAAGATAATTAATCGGAATTGAGGCGACAATTCCATTTACACAGTAAATTCAAAAGCACCTGAGAATGTCAACGACACGTATGTTAAAGTCGGAATAATATTTTTCATTAAAAAAAATAATGGCTTGTAACCTTACGATTCGATCGAGGGAGCCGAAAGTGAAACTTTTTTGTCTCCAATAATCAATCGCAATTGAGGCGACAATTTCATTTACACAGTAAATTCAAAAGCACCTGAGGATAACAGCAACACGTATGTTAAAGTCGCGTCAATCGGAATTATATTTTTCATAAAATAAACTTATAGCTTGTAGCCTTCCGATTTCATCGAGGGAGGCGAAAGTGGAATTTTTATTCTAAGATAATTAATCGGAATTGAGGCGACAATTCCATTTACACAGTGCATTCGAAAGCACCTGAGAATGTCAACTACACTTATGTTAAAGTCGCGTCAATCGGAATTATATTTTTCATAAAATAAACTTATAGCTTGTAGCCTTCCGATTTCATCGAGGGAGGCGAAAGTGAAACTTTTTTGTCTCCGATGATCAATCGCAATTGAGGCGACAATTTCATTTACACAGTGCATTCGAAAGCACCTGAGAATGTCAACGACACTTATGTTAAAGTCGCGTCAATCGGAATTATATTTTTCATAAAATAAACTTATAGCTTGTAGCCTTCCGATTTCATCGAGGGAGGCGAAAGTGAAACTTTTTTGTCTCCGATGATCAATCGCAATTGAGGCGACAGTTTCATTTACACAGTGCATTCGAAAGCACCTGAGAATGTCAACGACACTTATGTTAAAGTCGCGTCAACCGGAATTATATTTTTCATAAAATAAACTTATAGCTTGTAGCCTTCCGATTTCATCGAGGGAGGCGAAAGTGAAACTTTTTTGTCTCCGATGATCAATCGCAATTGAGGCGACAATTTCATTTACACAGTGCATTCGAAAGCACCTGAGAATGTCAACGACACTTATGTTAAAGTCGCGTCAATCGAAATAATATTTTTCATTAAAAAAAATAATGACTTGTAGCCTTCCGATTCGATCGAGGGAGCCGAAAGTGAAACTTTTTTGTCTCCGATGATCAATCGCAATTGAGGCGACAATTTCATTTACACAGTGCATTCGAAAGCACCTAAGAATGTCAACGACACTTATGTTAAAGTCGCGTCAATCGGAATTATATTTTTCATAAAATAAACTTGTAGCTTGTAGCCTTCCGAGTTCATCGAGGGAGGCGAAAGTGGAATTTTTATTCAAAGATAATTAATCGGAATTGAGGCGACAATTCCATTTACACAGTAAATTCAAAAGCACCTGAGAATGTCAACGACACGTATGTTAAAGTTGCGTCAATCGGAATAATATTTTTCATTAAAAAAAATAATGGCTTGTAACCTTCCGATTCGATCGAGGGAGCCGAAAGTGAAACTTTTTTGTCTCCAATGATCAATCGCAATTGAGGCGACAATTTCATTTCCACAGTAAATTCAAAAGCACCTGAGGATAACGGCAACACGTATGTTAAAGTTGCGTCAATCGGAATTATATTTTTCATAAAATAAACTTATAGCTTGTAGCCTTCCGATTTCATCGAGGGAGGCGAAAGTGGAATTTTTATTCTAAGATAATTAATCGGAATTGAGGCGACAATTCCATTTACACAGTAAATTCAAAAGCACCTGAGAATGACAACGACACGTATGTTAAAGTTGCGTCAATCGAAATAATATTTTTCATTAAAAAAAATAATGACTCGTAGCCTTCCGATTCGATCGAGGGAGCCGAAAGTGAAACTTTTTTGTCTCCGATGATCAATCGCAATTGAGGCGACAATTTCATTTACACAGTGCATTCGAAAGCACCTGAGAATGTCAACGACACTTATGTTAAAGTCGCGTCAATCGGAATTATATTTTTCATAAAATAAACTTGTAGCTTGTAGCCTTCCGAGTTCATCGAGGGAGGCGAAAGTGGAATTTTTATTCTAAGATAATTAATCGGAATTGAGGCGACAATTCCATTTACACAGTAAATTCAAAAGCACCTGAGAATGACAACGACACGTATGTTAAAGTCGCGTCAATCGGAATTATATTTTTCATAAAATAAACTTATAGCTTGTAGCCTTCCGATTTCATCGAGGGAGGCGAAAGTGAAACTTTTTTGTCTCCGATGATCAATCGCAATTGAGGCGACAATTTCATTGACACAGTGCATTCGAAAGCACCTGAGAATGTCAACGACACTTATGTTAAAGTCGCGTCAATCGGAATTATATTTTTCATAAAATAAACTTATAGCTTGTAGCCTTCCGATTTCATCGAGGGAGGCGAAAGTGAAACTTTTTTGTCTCCGATGATCAATCGCAATTGAGGCGACAATTTCATTTACACAGTGCATTCGAAAGCACCTGAGAATGTCAACGACACGTATGTTAAAGTCGGAATAATATTTTTCATTTAAAAAAATAATGGCTTGTAACCTTCCGATTCGATCGAGGGAGCCGAAAGTGAAACTTTTTTGTCTCCAATGATCAATCGCAATTGAGGCGACAATTTCATTTACACAGTAAATTCAAAAGCACCTGAGGATAACAGCAACACGTATGTTAAAGTCGCGTCAGTCGGAATTATATTTTTCATAAAATAAACTTATAGCTTGTAGCCTTCCGATTTCATCGAGGGAGGCGAAAGTGAAACTTTTTTGTCTCCGATGATCAATCGCAATTGAGGCGACAATTTCATTTACACAGTGCATTCGAAAGCACCTGAGAATGTCAACGACACTTATGTTAAAGTCGCGTCAATCGGAATTATATTTTTCATAAAATAAACTTATAGCTTGTAGCTTTCCGATTTCATCGAGGGAGGCGAAAGTGAAACTTTTTTGTCTCCGATGATCAATCGCAATTGAGGCGACAATTTCATTTACACAGTGCATTCGAAAGCACCTGAGAATGTCAACGACACTTATGTTAAAGTCGCGTCAATCGGAATTATATTTTTCATAAAATAAACTTATAGCTTGTAGCTTTCCGATTTCATCGAGGGAGGCGAACGTGAAACTTTTTTGTCTCCGATGATCAATCGCAATTAAGGCGACAATTTCATTTACACAGTGCATTCGAAAGCACCTGAGAATGTCAACGACACTTATGTTAAAGTCGCGTCAATCGGAATTATATTTTTCATAAAATAAACTTATAGCTTGTAGCCTTCCGATTTCATCGAGGGAGGCGAAAGTGAAACTTTTTTGTCTCCGATGATCAATCGCAATTGAGGCGACAATTTCATTTACACAGTGCATTCGAAAGCACCTGAGAATGTCAACGACACTTATGTTAAAGTCGCGTCAATCGAAATAATATTTTTCATTAAAAAAAATAATGACTTGTAGCCTTCCGATTCGATCGAGGGAGCCGAAAGTGAAACTTTTTTGTCTCCGATGATCAATCGCAATTGAGGCGACAATTTCATTTACACAGTGCATTCGAAAGCACCTGAGAATGTCAACGACACTTATGTTAAAGTCGCGTCAATCGGAATTATATTTTTCATAAAATAAACTTGTAGCTTGTAGCCTTCCGAGTTCATCGAGGGAGGCGAAAGTGGAATTTCTATTCAAAGATAATTAATCGGAATTGAGGCGACAATTCCATTTACACAGTAAATTCAAAAGCACCTGAGAATGTCAACGACACGTATGTTAAAGTTGCGTCAATCGGAATAATATTTTTCATTAAAAAAAATAATGGCTTGTAACTTTCCGATTCGATCGAGGGAGCCGAAAGTGAAACTTTTTTGTCTCCGATGATCAACCGCAATTGAGGCGACAATTTCATTTACACAGTGCATTCGAAAGCACCTGAGAATGTCAACGACACTTATGTTAAAGTCGCGTCAATCGGAATTATATTTTTCATAAAATAAACTTATAGCTTGTAGCCTTCCGATTCGATCGAGGAAGGCGAAAGTGGAATTTTTTTGTCACCAATGATCAATCGCAATTGAGGCGACAATTTCATTTGCGCGGTGAATTCAAAAGCATCTGAGAATGACAACGACACGTATGTTAAAGTCGCGTCAATCGAAATAATATTTTTCATAAAAGAAACTAATGGCTTGTAGCCTTCCGATTCGATCGAGGAAGGCGAAAGTGGAATTTTTTTGTCACCAATGATCAATCGCAATTGAGGCGACAATTTCATTTGCACGGTGGATTCAAAAGCATCTGAGAATGACAACGACACGTATGTTAAAGTCGCGTCAATCGAAATAATATTTTTCATAAAAAAAACTAATGGCTTGTAGCCTTCCGATTCGATCGCGGTAGGCGACTGAAACTTTTTTGTCTCCGATGATCAATCGCAATTGAGGCGACAATTTCATTTACACAATGCATTCGAAAGCACCTGAGAATGTCAACGACACTGATGTTAAAGTCGCGTCAATCGGAATTATATTTTTCCTAAAATAAACTTATAGCTTGTAGCCTTCCGATTCGATCGAGGAAGGCGAAAGTGGAATTTTTTTGTCACCAATGATCAATCGCAATTGAGGCGACAATTTCATTTGCACGGTGAATTCAAAAGCATCTGAGAATGACAACGACACGTATGTTAAAGTCGCGTCAATCGAAATAATATTTTTCATAAAAAAAACTAATGGCTTGTAGCCTTCCGATTCGATCGCGGGAGGCGACTGTGAAACTTTTTTGTCTCCGATGATCAATCGCAATTGAGGCGACAATTTCATTTACACAGTGCATTCGAAAGCACCTGAGAATGTCAGCGACACTTATGTTAAAGTCGCGTCAATCGGAATTATATTTTTCATAAAATAAACTTATAGCTTGTAGCCTTCCGATTTCATCGAGGGAGGCGAAAGCGAAACTTTTTTGTCTCCGATGATCAATCGCAATTGAGGCGACAATTTCATTTACACAGTGCATTCGAAAGCACCTGAGAATGTCAACGACACTTATGTTAAAGTCGCGTCAATCGGAATTATATTTTTCATAAAATAATTTTATAGCTTGTAGCCTTCCGATTTCATCGAGGGAGGCGAAAGTGAAACTTTTTTGTCTCCGATGATCAATCGCAATTGAGGCGACAATTTCATTTACACAGTGCATTCGAAAGCACCTGAGAATGTCAACGACACTTATGTTAAAGTCGCGTCAATCGAAATAATATTTTTCATTAAAAAAAATAATGACTTGTAGCCTTCCGATTCGATCGAGGGAGCCGAAAGTGAAACTTTTTTGTCTCCGATGATCAATCGCAATTGAGGCGACAATTTCATTTACACAGTGCATTCGAAAGCACCTGAGAATGTCAACGACACTTATGTTAAAGTCGCGTCAATCGGAATTATATTTTTCATAAAATAAACCTATAGCTTGTAGCTTTCCGATTTCATCGAGGGAGGCGAAAGTGAAACTTTTTTGTCTCCGATGATCAATCGCAATTGAGGCGACAATTTCATTTACACAGTGCATTCGAAAGCACCTGAGAATGTCAACGACACTTATGTTAAAGTCGCGTCAATCGAAATAATATTTTTCATTAAAAAAAATAATGACTTGTAGCCTTCCGATTCGATCGAGGGAGCCGAAAGTGAAACTTTTTTGTCTCCGATGATCAATCGCAATTGAGGCGACAATTTCATTTACACAGTGCATTCGAAAGCACCTGAGAATGTCAACGACACTTATGTTAAAGTCGCGTCAATCGGAATTATATTTTTCATAAAATAAACTTGTAGCTTGTAGCCTTCCGAGTTCATCGAGGGAGGCGAAAGTGGAATTTTTATTCAAAGATAATTAATCGGAATTGAGGCGACAATTCCATTTACACAGTAAATTCAAAAGCACCTGAGAATGTCAACGACACGTATGTTAAAGTTGCGTCAATCGGAATAATATTTTTCATTAAAAAAAATAATGGCTTGTAACTTTCCGATTCGATCGAGGGAGCCGAAAGTGAAACTTTTTTGTCTCCAATGATCAATCGCAATTGAGGCGACAATTTCATTTACACAGTAAATTCAAAAGCACCTGAGGATAACAGCAACACGTATGTTAAAGTCGCGTCAATCGGAATTATATTTTTCATAAAATAAACCTATAGCTTGTAGCTTTCCGATTTCATCGAGGGAGGCGAAAGTGAAACTTTTTTGTCTCCGATGATCAATCGCAATTGAGGCGACAATTTCATTTACACAGTGCATTCGAAAGCACCTGAGAATGTCAACGACACTTATGTTAAAGTCGCGTCAATCGAAATAATATTTTTCATTAAAAAAAATAATGACTTGTAGCCTTCCGATTCGATCGAGGGAGTCGAAAGTGAAACTTTTTTGTCTCCGATGATCAATCGCAATTGAGGCGACAATTTCATTTACACAGTGCATTCGAAAGCACCTGAGAATGTCAACGACACTTATGTTAAAGTCGCGTCAATCGGAATTATATTTTTCATAAAATAAACTTGTAGCTTGAAGCCTTCCGAGTTCATCGAGGGAGGCGAAAGTGGAATTTTTATTCAAAGATAATTAATCGGAATTGAGGCGACAATTCCATTTACACAGTAAATTCAAAAGCACCTGAGAATGTCAACGACACGTATGTTAAAGTTGCGTCAATCGGAATAATATTTTTCATTAAAAAAAATAAAGGCTTGTAACTTTCCGATTCGATCGAGGGAGCCGAAAGTGAAACTTTTTTGTCTCCAATGATCAATCGCAATTGAGGCGACAATTTCATTTACACAGTAAATTCAAAAGCACCTGAGGATAACAGCAACACGTATGTTAAAGTCGCGTCAATCGGAATTATATTTTTCATAAAATAAACTTATAGCTTGTAGCCTTCCGATTTCATCGAGGGAGGCGAAAGTGGAATTTTTATTCTAAGATAATTAATCGGAATTGAGGCGACAATTCCATTTACACAGTAAATTCAAAAGCACCTGAGAATGACAACGACACGTATGTTAAAGTTGCGTCAATCGAAATAATATTTTTCATAAAAAAAAATAATGACTTGTAGCCTTCCGATTCGATCGAGGGAGCCGAAAGTGAAACTTTTTTGTCTCCGATGATCAATCGCAATTGAGGCGACAATTTCATTTACACAGTGCATTCGAAAGCACCTGAGAATGTCAACGACAATTATGTTAAAGTCGCGTCAATCGGAATTATATTTTTCATAAAATAAACTTGTAGCTTGTAGCCTTCCGAGTTCATCGAGGGAGGCGAAAGTGGAATTTTTATTCTAAGATAATTAATCGGAATTGAGGCGACAATTCCATTTACACAGTAAATTCAAAAGCACCTGAGAATGTCAACGACACGTATGTTAAAGTCGGAATAATATTTTTCATTAAAAAAAATAATGGCTTGTAACCTTACGATTCGATCGAGGCAGCCGAAAGTGAAACTTTTTTGTCTCCAATAATCAATCGCAATTGAGGCGACAATTTCATTTACACAGTAAATTCAAAAGCACCTGAGGATAACAGCAACACGTATGTTAAAGTCGCGTCAATCGGAATTATATTTTTCATAAAATAAACTTATAGCTTGTAGCCTTCCGATTTCATCGAGGGAGGCGAAAGTGAAACTTTTTTGTCTCCGATGATCAATCGCAATTGAGGCGACAATTTCATTTACACAGTGCATTCGAAAGCACCTGAGAATGTCAACGACACTTATGTTAAAGTCGCGTCAATCGAAATAATATTTTTCATTAAAAAAAATAATGACTTGTAGCCTTCCGATTCGATCGAGGGAGGCGAAAGTGAAACTTTTTTGTCTCCGATGATCAATCGCAATTGAGGCGACAGTTTCATTTACACAGTGCATTCGAAAGCACCTGAGAATGTCAACGACACTTATGTTAAAGTCGCGTCAACCGGAATTATATTTTTCATAAAATAAACTTATAGCTTGTAGCCTTCCGATTTCATCGAGGGAGGCGAAAGTGAAACTTTTTTGTCTCCGATGATCAATCGCAATTGAGGCGACAATTTCATTTACACAGTGCATTCGAAAGCACCTGAGAATGTCAACGACACTTATGTTAAAGTCGCGTCAATCGAAATAATATTTTTCATTAAAAAAAATAATGACTTGTAGCCTTCCGATTCGATCGAGGGAGCCGAAAGTGAAACTTTTTTGTCTCCGATGATCAATCGCAATTGAGGCGACAATTTCATTTACACAGTGCATTCGAAAGCACCTAAGAATGTCAACGACACTTATGTTAAAGTCGCGTCAATCGGAATTATATTTTTCATAAAATAAACTTGTAGCTTGTAGCCTTCCGAGTTCATCGAGGGAGGCGAAAGTGGAATTTTTATTCAAAGATAATTAATCGGAATTGAGGCGACAATTCCATTTACACAGTAAATTCAAAAGCACCTGAGAATGTCAACGACACGTATGTTAAAGTTGCGTCAATCGGAATAATATTTTTCATTAAAAAAAATAATGGCTTGTAACCTTCCGATTCGATCGAGGGAGCCGAAAGTGAAACTTTTTTGTCTCCAATGATCAATCGCAATTGAGGCGACAATTTCATTTCCACAGTAAATTCAAAAGCACCTGAGGATAACGGCAACACGTATGTTAAAGTTGCGTCAATCGGAATTATATTTTTCATAAAATAAACTTATAGCTTGTAGCCTTCCGATTTCATCGAGGGAGGCGAAAGTGGAATTTTTATTCTAAGATAATTAATCGGAATTGAGGCGACAATTCCATTTACACAGTAAATTCAAAAGCACCTGAGAATGACAACGACACGTATGTTAAAGTTGCGTCAATCGAAATAATATTTTTCATTAAAAAAAATAATGACTCGTAGCCTTCCGATTCGATCGAGGGAGCCGAAAGTGAAACTTTTTTGTCTCCGATGATCAATCGCAATTGAGGCGACAATTTCATTTACACAGTGCATTCGAAAGCACCTGAGAATGTCAACGACACTTATGTTAAAGTCGCGTCAATCGGAATTATATTTTTCATAAAATAAACTTATAGCTTGTAGCCTTCCGATTTCATCGAGGGAGGCGAAAATGAAACTTTTTTGTCTCCGATGATCAATCGCAATTGAGGCGACAATTTTATTTACACAGTGCATTCGAAAGCACCTGAGAATGTCAACGACACTTATGTTAAAGTCGCGTCAATCGGAATTATATTTTTCATAAAATAAACTTATAGCTTGTAGCCTTCCGATTTCATCGAGGGAGGCGAAAGTGAAACTTTTTTGTCTCCGATGATCAATCGCAATTGAGGCGACAATTTCATTTACACAGTGCATTCGAAAGCACCTGAGAATGTCAACGACACTTATGTTAAAGTCGCGTCAATCGGAATTATATTTTTCATAAAATAAACTTATAGCTTGTAGCTTTTCGATTTCATCGAGGGAGGCGAAAGTGAAACTTTTTTGTCTCCGATGATCAATCGCAATTGAGGCGACAATTTCATTTACACAGTGCATTCGAAAGCACCTGAGAATGTCAACGACACTTATGTTAAAGTCGCGTCAATCGAAATTATATTTTTCATAAAATAAACTTATAGCTTGTAGCCTTCCGATTTCATCGAGGGAGGCGAAAGTGAAACTTTTTTGTCTCCGATGATCAATCGCAATTGAGGCGACAATTTCATTTACACAGTGCATTCGAAAGTACCTGAGAATGTCAACGACACTTATGTTAAAGTCGCGTCAATCGAAATTATATTTTTCATAAAATAAACTTATAGCTTGTAGCCTTCCGATTTCATCGAGGGAGGCGAAAGTGGAATTTTTATTCTAAGATAATTAATCGGAATTGAGGCGACAATTCCATTTACACAGTAAATTCAAAAGCACCTGAGAATGTCAACGACACGTATGTTAAAGTTGCGTCAATCGAAATAATATTTTTCATCAAAAAAAATAATGACTTGTAGCCTTCCGATTCGATCGAGGGAGCCGAAAGTGAAACTTTTTTGTCTCCGATGATCAATCGCAATTGAGGCGACAATTTCATTTACACAGTGCATTCGAAAGCACCTGAGAATGTCAACGACACTTATGTTAAAGTCGCGTCAATCGGAATTATATTTTTCATAAAATAAACTTGTAGCTTGTAGCCTTCCGAGTTCATCGAGGGAGGCGAAAGTGGAATTTTTATTCTAAGATAATTAATCGGAATTGAGGCGACAATTCCATTTACACAGTAAATTCAAAAGCACCTGAGAATGTCAACGACACGTATGTTAAAGTCGGAATAATATTTTTCATTAAAAAAAATAATGGCTTGTAACCTTACGATTCGATCGAGGGAGCCGAAAGTGAAACTTTTTTGTCTCCAATAATCAATCGCAATTGAGGCGACAATTCCATTTACACAGTAAATTCAAAAGCACCTGAGAATGTCAACGACACGTATGTTAAAGTCGGAATAATATTTTTCATTAAAAAAAATAATGGCTTGTAACCTTACGATTCGATCGAGGGAGCCGAAAGTGAAACTTTTTTGTCTCCAATAATCAATCGCAATTGAGGCGACAATTTCATTTACACAGTAAATTCAAAAGCACCTGAGGATAACAGCAACACGTATGTTAAAGTCGCGTCAATCGGAATTATATTTTTCATAAAATAAACTTATAGCTTGTAGCCTTCCGATTTCATCGAGGGAGGCGAAAGTGGAATTTTTATTCTAAGATAATTAATCGGAATTGAGGCGACAATTCCATTTACACAGTAAATTCAAAAGCACCTGAGAATGACAACGACACGTATGTTAAAGTCGCGTCAATCGGAATTATATTTTTCATAAAATAAACTTATAGCTTGTAGCCTTCCGATTTCATCGAGGGAGGCGAAAGTGAAACTTTTTTGTCTCCGATGATCAATCACAATTGAGGCGACAATTTCATTTACACAGTGCATTCGAAAGCACCTGAGAATGTCAACGACACTTATGTTAAAGTCGCGTCAATCGGAATTATATTTTTCATAAAATAAACTTATAGCTTGTAGCCTTCCGATTTCATCGAGGGAGGCGAAAGTGGAATTTTTATTCTAAGATAATTTATCGGAATTGAGGCGACAATTCCATTTACACAGTAAATTCAAAAGCACCTGAGAATGACAACGACACGTATGTTAAAGTTGCGTCAATCGAAATAATATTTTTCATTAAAAAAAATAATGACTTGTAGCCTTCCGATTCGATCGAGGGAGCCGAAAGTGAAACTTTTTTGTCTCCGATGATCAACCGCAATTGAGGCGACAATTCCATTTACACAGTAAATTCAAAAGCACCTGAGAATGACAACGACACGTATGTTAAAGTTGCGTCAATCGAAATAATATTTTTCATTAAAAAAAATAATGACTTGTAGCCTTCCGATTCGATCGAGGGAGCCGAAAGTGAAACTTTTTTGTCTCCGATGATCAACCGCAATTGAGGCGACAATTTCATTTACACAGTGCATTCGAAAGCACCTGAGAATGTCAACGACACTTATGTTAAAGTCGCGTCAATCGGAATTATATTTTTCATAAAATAAACTTATAGCTTGTAGCCTTCCGATTCGATCGAGGAAGGCGAAAGTGGAATTTTTTTGTCACCAATGATCAATCGCAATTGAGGCGACAATTTCATTTGCACGGTGAATTCAAAAGCATCTGAGAATGACAACGACACGTATGTTAAAGTCGCGTCAATCGTAATAATATTTTTCATAAAAAAAACTAATGGCTTGTAGCCTTCCGATTCGATCGCGGGAGGCGACTGTGAAACTTTTTTGTCTCCGATGATCAATCGCAATTGAGACGAAAATTTCATTTACACAGTGCATTCGAAAGCACCTGAGGATAACAGCAACACGTATGTTCAAGTCGCGTCAATCGAAATAATATTTTTCATAAAAAAACTAATGGCTTGTAGCCTTTTGGATCGATCGAGCAACACGGACGTCGGCGGACGTAACATTTTTTTGTCTCCGATAATCAATCGCAATTGAGGCGACAATTTCATTCACCCAGTGCATTTAAAAGCACGTTATAATTACTATGAAACATATGAAAAAGCTGCGTCGATCAAAATAGTATTACTTTAAAAAAAAAAGTATTGCTTCTAGCCCACCGATCCGAACGAGGAAACCGAAAGTTTCATTTTTTTGTCTGAGCTCATTAATTGCAATCGAAGCGACAATCGTATTTTCACAGTGCAGTCGAAAGGATCTTAGAATGATCAAGACATGTATCTTAAAGTCGCTTCAATTAAGATAACATTTCTTAGAAAACAGCTTGGTTATCCGCAATCGACTGTGCCGAGTTTACGCCGCAGATTTGAATTATTTTCAAAAAAAAAAGGAGATGAAATCGGCGTTTTCGCTAAGACTATAGGAACAGGCTGAACCATTGAATATCGGAGAACGCAAGGTCGCAGTCGATTTCATCGCTTTAAAATCCATCCAAAAATGATTTTACAGCTTGGCTATCCGCGATCGACTGTGCCGGGTTTACGCCGCAGATTTCAAATATTTTCAAAAAGAAAAGAGATGAAATCGGCGATTTCGCTCAGAATATCGAAACGGGCTAAACCATTGAATATCGGAGAACGCAAGGTCGCAGTCGATTTCATCGCTTTAAAATCCATCCAAAAATGATTTTACATCTTGGCTATCCGCGGTCGACTGTGTCGAGCTTACGACGCAGATTTAAATTATTTTCAATAAAAAAGAGATGAAATCGGCGTTTTCGCTCAGACTATCGGAACGGGCTGAACCATTGAATATCGGAGAACGCAAGGTCGCAGTCGATTCCATCGCTTTAAAATCCATCCAAAAATGATTCTACAGCTTGGCTATCTGCGATCGATTATGTCAATCGGCGATGCACTTCAACGGAGTAAGACGGCGAGGAACGGCGAGGAACGGCGAGGAACGGCGAGGGACGAAGAGGGACGACGAAGAGGATCATCGCTGCAAATTACGACTTAACAGGTAAGTATGATTAGTTAGCGTAGTTATAAGCATTTGTAGTATTGCTTTCATTAATTATTTTCTCTTTACGTTATTAACATGAAACGTTTTATTGTAAGTGAACAGGCGGCAGTTATTTTTTATTTATTTTTTTCAGTTCGGACAAAGAATTTGGTACCGTCGACAAAAATTTACGTACTACTGTACGGCGTGTGATTGTAATGGGTTTTATAAACAAACGCTTCTTGATTCGCTAATAAGAAATCCAGCTCTCGCTTCCTTTTCCGTTTCGGCTTTTCCCCCTTTTCTTCAGTATCATTGCCTCTATTTTTCTCTTGTTCTTTCTCTCTTTCGTTCCCTCGTTCTGTATCTGTTTCTTTCTCTTCTTCCTTCTCTCGTTCACTCTGCCGTCCGTTTTCTTGTTCTTTCTGTCTTTCGACCTCTCTATCGTTCTCTCCTGCACTGTCTTTTTCGCTCGTTTCTTCATTCTCTCTCTGATCCTCCGCTTCGTTTCCATATTCTTCTATATCGTAATGTCCACTCGCACTAGATTGTGCAATTGCGTTTTCATCAGCGCTGGAATTAAAATGTAATCAAAGTATCAGGTAATAAAATTATGAATATGTATTCGCTATCATTACTCGTTCTCATTCCCTTTCCCGTTTCCGTTCCCCAATTGCGGAAAATTACATACCATTTGTCAGCGTCGACTGCTTTTGCGGATTTCTTTACTCGATTGTCGAAGGTAACAATCTCCGCACGCGCTGCTTTTCTGATTTCTTCAAACGTTTGACTGCAATATTCAATGTTTATTAGTTTATATTATTAATAACTTACGGGACATACGACGGGTTAAACGTTGTATCTACAATTCAAAGTTTTCCCTCGTTTTCTTCCGGATGCCGTGTGTTTTCAGGAAGTGCAAGAAGAATTCACGCTTGCGTTGAATCAAACCTCGGACGTAGTCCTGTCGTTTGACCGCCGGCTCGTATTCGTAGATGAAATCGCAGATTTTTTTTATGTTTGGGGTCTCGAAGTCATCGAATTTAGTCAAATCGACCACATAGTCGAGTAAAGAAATTATTAAGCGTCCGAATACTTCCGGAACGTTCACTATATTTTTTTCGTATTTCAGAACTTTTCGGCGAGTATATTCGTATTCGTTTGCTTCCGACATATTTTAATAAATTTTTGCCGAGTTCAAACTTTCGTGACCGCGATTGACGTTGAAATGAATATGGCGGTACGGCTCACGTCACGGTGTTAGGTTCCTTGTTTTTATCAGCGACAAGGCGCTTAATGACGTGACGTTAGCCGCACTACGGTCTTACCGAGTTTTTAACGGAACATTAATCGCGATTACAGAAATTGAAACACTAAAGATATAAATATTATGTCAGAAGTAAATAAATATGAAAATACTCGACGAGAATTCGTTAAATTTGAAAAAACTATAACGAACGTTCCCGAAATATTTGGACATCTAATAATCGCGTTTCTCGACTATGTGGTTGATTTGCCTACCTTCCATGCCTTCGATATCTCAAGATTGAAGAATTTATGCGACTTTATGTACGACTATGAGCCAAGGGACAAGATACAGGGTTACATAAGAGGTTTAATTCAATGCAAGCGTGAATTGAGCCCCCTTCCGTTTCCGTTTCTCATCCGGTTTCTATTTTTCGTTCTCCTTTCTATTTCCCGTCCAGTATTCATTCCCTTTTCCATTTCCCCTTCGATTTTCATATTACAGCCGGTTCCCATTCTTTTTTCCGTTTCCGTTCTGTCCCCGGTTTTCTTTCCTCCTCAATTGCCAGTTTCTATTCCCCTTTCCGGCTCCATTCTTCTCCCGATTTCCATTGCTCTTTCTATTCCCGTTTTCCTTTCCGTATTCCATTCCTCCTTTAGTTTCCCTTCCCGATTCCATTTCCTTCCGGTTTTTGTTTACCTTTCCGTCTCGATTTCCATTCGCTTCCCGAAGGCCATGACCTGGTCTCGCTCGCGATTTTTTCGGTGCGTTCAAGACAACGCATTAACAGGTTTTATTTCCATATGTCTCATAGACATTCTCAGTTTCATTCGAATGCACCGTGTGAATAAAATTGTCGCCTCGATTACGATTGATTATCGGAGAAAAAAAAAAATTAACTTTCGCCTCTCTCTATCGGATCGGTAGGCTACGCGTATTCGTTTTTTTTCTAATAAGTATTATCTTAATCGAAGCGAGTTTCAAATACGTGGCGTTATCATTCTCAACTACTTCCGAATGCAACGTATAAATGAGAACTTCGCTTTGATTGCGATTGATTATTTGAGTCAAAAAAATTTTACGTTTGCCTGCCTCAATCTAATCGGAAGGCTACAAGCTATTAGTTTTTTAATGGGAAATGGAATACACGAAAAAAAATTTGTTTTTAATTTTGTTTTATTTTTTATCTTGTATTAAAAAAAACTATTTACATGTGAAGGTCGAAAAAAAATAAAAAGGAAAAAAATCGAAAATAAAACAATAAGGCAACGTTCGTCGCGGAAGGATAGCTGCGGCGGCCATCTGCTTATCGCCCACGTTTCTGTAACAAAATTAATGTAAAACAACGGTCATTATTAATATTTTCACTAATTTTATTATTCAATATTTTTAATCGAATTCTTTTTTCTTATCTTCTTCGTTGGCGGCTGTTTCGCTTCGCTGGTCGTACCAGCGACCGAAGGGGAAACGATTCTGCAATAAACAAAGAATGTTATTGGAAAAACAAAAACAATATTATATCTTTTTCTTTTTTCAATTCACACAAATACTTACATATTCGAATTGGCGTCCATCATCCGCTGCGCCGCAGACCCTCGGTGATACTATCGTGGTACGATGACGTCGCTATCCGAGGAATCTGCGGCGTCAGTCGAGTCCATCGGCACCAAATCGATGATAAGCTTCCCCTCCGAGTCGCTGGAAGCCGCATCCTCATCCTCGTCTTCGTCCTCCTCATCCATTCTTTGTCCTTTGTCCTCGTCCTCGTCCTCATCTTTCCCGTCGTTTCTTGGCCCGTCGTCCTCGTCCTCGTCCTCGTCCTCCTCATCCTTTCTTTGTCCTTCGTCCTCGTCCTCTTCCTCCTCATCCTTTCTCTGTCCTTCGTCCTCGTCCTCGTCCTCTTCATCCTTTCTTTGTCCTTCGTCCTCGTCCTCGTCCTCATCTTTCCCGTCGTTTCCTCCCCCTCCGTCCCCGTCCTCCTTATCGTCCATTTCCAATTCGCCCTCGTCTTCCTCGTCCTCCATCTCCAACTCGTCGTTTGTCGCCCTCTTTCGTTTTTTTTTATCTCTCTCTCTCTCTTCTTTTTTCTTGCTTCGCGTGGGTGCGCAACTGCCTCCTTCTATGCAATTCATCGCTTGCGGCCTGACCGAGATTGAAGTAAGTTTGGCTGTTAACAGAAAAACAATAAAAATTGGATGTTAGAGGCGCGTGGCATGAATAATTTACATTTCCAGCAAAAAAGAAACGTTCGACTCTGATTGCGCCTTCTTGAACACCGTAATAAAAATTCAAACGAACCGAGAAAGTGAAGACAGAAGGATCATTAACATGTTTTTTTCTACGCCGCAATGAATAAAGATTTGAATAAACCTTTTGTCCTTGCTTTGTCCATTTGATAGAATTTTTGTTACGTCGTTCAAGAATGCGCAATACATTCTCCTTCCTTAACGCACCAAAACAACAATTTCACTCGACGGATAGTGAAATGTCGTCTCGCAGCGTCAACTATAAAAATTGTCTTGCGCCTTCTCGAATGGCGCAGCAAAAATTCCATCGAATTCAGAAAGCAACGACACATGGTTTATTTCAATCTTTGTTCGTTGCGCCGTAGAAAGAACAAATTTGAATAAACCATGTGTCGCTGCTTTCTGAATTCGATGGAATTTTTATTCCAAAAATGCGTAGAAAAAAAAAAATTGAAACCAATGATCGCTACTGCCATCCTTACCTTACACACTACCGCTATCCTTGCGCACACGGAAATTTAATGAGATGTTTGAAACGACGTGATTCGGCTAAGATAACCCGCCGACGCAACGAGAGCGAGGGACATAGTACTATTGGCGCGTGCGCGGTGGCGCGCGAAGCAGACAGCGCGAAACGTCTTTCACTTTTCATTGAGGAAAGACACGTGAACAACATGTCGGGCTACGGAAAAGAGATTTCGTCGAATTGTGAACATTTTGAGCGTTTGATGTGCGCTTTGACGGAATTCATCGCCGATTTAAACGAGGCCGCTAACGAAGATCGGAGGTTCGAGCTACGATCGTGGCAGCTATCGACGATCGTGCAGAAGGTGTACGCGCGAACGCCGAATCGCCACCGGCAAAATTACATCAGAGTTTTTGTCGGTCGCGAGACGAATTTTCTCGCAGAGTTCCTCCGAGAAAACGAGATTGGGCAGTGCGTCGAGGCGACCGAGTTGTGAGTATTAAAAAAATTATACGATAATTTTCTTTTTTTTTTTTTACGCTAGGTGTTTGTCAATAGAATTTTTTTTCTATGCTGTCGCTAAACAGCAGAAAGAAACGAAATTCTATTGACAAACTATGGCAAAATGTATTGCAACTCCTTTAATAATGTAAGAAAGATTCTATCGAATCGAGAAAGTGCAGACGGAAGGATTATTAAAAAAAAAATTCTACGCCGCAATCAATAAAGATTTGAGTAACCTTTTGTCCATTTGAT
This sequence comes from Ischnus inquisitorius, assembly GCA_963924025.1. Lineage (NCBI taxonomy): Eukaryota > Metazoa > Arthropoda > Insecta > Hymenoptera > Ichneumonidae > Ischnus > Ischnus inquisitorius. The sequence goes on from OZ001244.1 coordinate 20,598,111, forward strand.
AGAATTTTTGTTACGTCGTTCAAGAATGCGCACTACATTCTCCTTCCTTAACGCACCAAAACAACAATTTCACTCGACGGATAGTGAAATGTCGTCTCGCAGCGTCAACTATAAAAATTGTCTTGCGCCTTCTCGAATGGCGCAGCAAAAATTCCATCGAATTCAGAAAGCAACGACACATGGTTTATTTCAATCTTTGTTCGTTGCGCCGTAGAAAGAACAAATTTGAATAAACCATGTGTCGCTGCTTTCTGAATTCGATGGAATTCTTACTGCGCCATTCAAGAAGGCGCAAAACAAATTTTGTATTTGACGCTGCGAGACGACATTTCACTATCCGTCGAGTGAAATTGTTGTTTCGGTGCGTTACGGAAGGAGAATGTATTGCGCATTCTTGAACGACGTAACAAAAATTCTATCAAATGGACAAAAGGTTACTCAAATCTTTATTGATTGCGGCGTAGAATTTTTTTTTTAATAATCCTTCCGTCTGCACTTTCTCGATTCGATAGAATCTTTCTTACATTATTAAAGGAGTTGCAATACATTTTGCCATAGTTTGTCAATAGAATTTCGTTTCTTTCTGCTGTTTAGCGACAGCATAGAAAAAAAATTCTATTGACAAACACCTAGCGTAAAAAAAAAAAAAGAAAATTATCGTATAATTTTTTTAATACTCACAACTCGGTCGCCTCGACGCACTGCCCAATCTCGTTTTCTCGGAGGAACTCTGCGAGAAAATTCGTCTCGCGACCGACAAAAACTCTAATGTAATTTTGCCGGTGGCGATTCGGCGTTCGCGCGTACACCTTCTGCACGATCGTCGATAGTTGCCACGATCGTAGCTCGAACCTCCGATCTTCGTTAGCGGCCTCGTTCAAATCGGCGATGAATTCCGTCAAAGCGCACATCAAACGCTCAAAATGTTCACAATTCGACGAAATCTCTTTTCCGTAGCCCGGCATGTTGTTCACGTGTCTTTCCTCAATGAAAAGTGAAAGACGTTTCGCGCTGTCTGCTTCGCGCGCCACCGCGCACGCGCCAATAGTACTATGTCCCTCGCTCTCGTTGCGTCGGCGGGTTATCTTAGCCGAATCACGTCGTTTCAAACATCTCATTAAATTTCCGTGTGCGCAAGGATAGCGGTAGTGTGTAAGGTAAGGATGGCAGTAGCGATCATTGGTTTCAATTTTTTTTTTTTCTACGCATTTTTGCCATCCTTACCTTACACACTACCGCTATCCTTGCGCACGTGGGAATTTAATGAGATGTTTGAAACGACGTGATTCGGCTAAGATAACCCGCCGACGCAACGAGAGCGAGGGACATAGTACTATTGGCGCGTGCGCGGTGGCGCGCGAAGCAGACAGCGCGAAACGTCTTTCACCTTTCATTGAGGAAAGACACGTGAACAACATGCCGGGCTACGGGAAGGATATTTCGTCGAATTTTGAGCATTTTGGGCGTTTGATGTGCGCTCTGACGGAATTCATCGCCGATTTAAACGAGGCCGCTAACGAAGATCGGAGGTTCGAGCTACGATCGTGGCAACTATCGACGATCGTGCAGAAGGTGTACGCGCGAACGCCGAATCGCCACCGGCAAAATTACATTAGAGTTTTTGTCGGTCGCGAGGAGAATTTTCTCGCAGAGTTCCTCGGAGAAAACGAGATTGGGCAGTGCGTCGAGGCGACCGAGTTGTGAGTATTAAAAAAATTATACGATAATTTTCTTTTTTTTTTTTACGCTAGGTGTTTGTCAATAGAATTTTTTTTCTATGCTGTCGCTAAACAGCAGAAAGAAACGAAATTCTATTGACAAACTATGGCAAAATGTATTGCAACTCCTTTAATAATGTAAGAAAGATTCTATCGAATCGAGAAAGTGAAGACGGAAGGATTATTAAAAAAAAATTTCTACGCCGCAATCAATAAAGATTTGAGTAACCTTTTGTCCATTTGATAGAATTTTTGTTACGTCGTTCAAGAATGCGCAATACATTCTCCTTCCGTAACGCACCGAAACAACAATTTCACTCGACGGATAGTGAAATGTCGTCTCGCAGCGTCAAATACAAAATTTGTTTTGCGCCTTCTTGAATGGCGCAGTAAAAATTCCATCGAATTCAGAAAGCAGCGACACATGGTTTATTCAAATTTGTTCTTTCTACGGCGCAACGAACAAAGATTGAAATAAACCATGTGTCGTTGCTTTCTGAATTCGATGGAATTTTTGCTGCGCCATTCGAGAAGGCGCAAGACAATTTTTATAGTTGACGCTGCGAGACGACATTTCACTATCCGTCGAGTGAAATTGTTGTTTTGGTGCGTTAAGGAAAAAGAATGTATTGCGCATTCTTGAACGACGTAACAAAAATTCTATCAAATGGACAAAGCAAGGACAAAAGGTTTATTCAAATCTTTATTCATTGCGGCGTAGAAAAAAAAATGTTAATGATCCTTCTGTCTTCACTTTCTCGATTCGTTTGAATTTTTATTACGGTGTTCAAGAAGGCGCAATCAGAGTCGAACGTTTCTTTTTTGCTGGAAATGTAAATTATTCATGCCACGCGCCTCTAACATCCAATTTTTATTGTTTTTCTGTTAACAGCCAAACTTACTTCGATCTCGGTCAGGCCGCAAGCGATGAATTGCATAGAAGGAGGCAGTTGCGCACCCACGCGAAGCAAGAAAAAAGAAGAAGAGAGAGAGAGATAAAAAAAAAACGAAAGAGGGCGACAAACGACGAGTTGGAGATGGAGGACGAGGAAGACGAGGGCGAAGTGGAAATGGACGATAAGGAGGACGGGGACGGAGGGGGAGGAAACGACGGGAAAGATGAGGACGAGGACGAGGACGAAGGACAAAGAAAGGATGAAGAGGACGAGGACGAGGACGAAGGACAGAGAAAAGATGAGGAGGACGAGGACGAGGACGAAGGACAAAGAAAGGATGAGGAGGACGAGGACGAGGACGAGGACGACGGGCCAAGAAACGACGGGAAAGATGAGGACGAGGACGAGGACAAAGGACAAAGAATGGACGAGGAGGACGAAGACGAGGATGAGGATGCGGCTTCCAGCGACTCGGAGGGGAAGCTTGTCATCGATTTGGGGCCGATGGACTCGACTGACGCCGCAGATTCCTCGGATAGCGACGTCATCGTACCACGATCGTATCACCGAGGGTCTGCGGCGCAGCGAATGATGGACGCCAATTCGAATATGTAAGTATTTGTGTGAATTGAAAAAAGAAAAAGATATAATATTGTTTTTGTTTTTCCAATAACATTCTTTGTTTATTGCAGAATCGTTTCCCCTTCGGTCGCTGGAACGACCAGCGAAGCGAAACAGCCGCCAACGAAGAAGGTAAGAAAAAAGAATTCGATTAAAAATATTGAATAATAAAATTAGTGAAAATATTAATAATGACCGTTGTTTTACATTAATTTTGTTACAGAAACGTGGGCGATAAGCAGATGGCCGCCGCAGCCATCCTTCCGCGACGAACGTTGCCTTATTGTTTTATGTTCGATTCTTTTCCTTTTTATTTTTATTTTTTTTCGACCTTCATATGTACATAGTTTTTTTTAATACAAGCTAAAAAATAAAACAAAATTAAAAACAAAATTTTTTTCGTGTATCCCATTTCCCATTAAAAAACTAATAGCTTGTAGCCTTCCGATTAGATTGAGGCAGGCAAACGTAAAATTTTTTTGACTCAGATAATCAATCGCAATCAAAGCGAAGTTCTCATTTATACGTTGCATTCGGAAGTAATTGAGAATGATAACGCCACGTATTTGAAACTCGCTTCGATTAAGATAATACTTATTAGAAAAGAAACGAATACGCGTAGCCTACCGATCCGATCGAGAGAGGCGAAAGTTAATTTTTTTTTTGTCTCCGATAATCAATCGTAATCGAGGCGACAATTTTATTCACACGGTGCATTCGAATGAAACTGAGAATGTCTATGAGACATATGGAAAAGTGGTTTCAATTAAAGCAAACATTTTGTATAAAAAAAATCAGCTCGTAGCGCGCCAATTGGATCGAGGTAACCGAGTGTAAAACGTCTCTGTCTTAGATTATCGGTCGTAATTGAAGCGACTTTTCCATAAGTCTCATTGTCTTTCGTAGGTATTTCCAATTGCATCGTATGAACGATAACGTTGCTTCAATCACGATTACTAATCTAAGACAACAACATTTTACGCTCGCCTCTGTCGATCGAATCGGAGGGCTACGAATTATTCGTTATTTCTTTCAACAATGTTACGTGATCAGGTAGAAAAATGAACATCAGGCTATGTCATTATATCCGTTTTATATTCCACCTCAAATACATTAACACATAAATAAAAAATAAAAAAAATGATGAGTCGAAATATAAATCATTCGGTTGCATCTTAGCATCCTCTTTTGCATCCTTAACACCCGACTGCCTCTGTAACCAACAAATTAATTAAACAAAAAAAACATAATTAACATATTATTACTGTATACCGTATTGTACAGTTTATTAGTATTTAAATTTTTTTGTCATGGACTTACGTTCCGCCAAAGAGAAGCCAAGAAATGGCTCTTCGTCCGTGTCCGATCCTTCATTTGCTACGGCGAAGCCGAGGAACGGCGCGTCGTCTGCGTGTCCATTGTCCTTCGGCACTAGATCTTCTCCGCCGTTTTCTTCTTCTTCTGATCTTGGGCTGTCTCCGGCTGTCACACTAGGACGTTCTCCTCTGCTTGATGGATCGTCCTGAGGCCAATCGCCGGCTCCAGGAAGGCCACGTGTCGCGGCAACACTTTAAACGTTGGGCAAGATTGCCCAATTCGGCGAACGACGAGCTGTCAAAAAAGACAAAATATTAACAAATCTGTGTGTACAAAATAATAAATAAAAAATTCATTAAAAGATGAAAAAAAAAGCTTACTAATGATGGTCAGGGCCGACGAATCTCTCCACGTTTTTTTCCTCCAACATCGCCCACAGGTATCTCCAATTTGCATAAATGAACTTCCGGAAGTATTCGCGTCGCGATCTCGGCACCTCTCGAGCGAATATATTCTTTAAAACTACCGTGAGCTCTAACGATCGAAGGCCACGTCGGTCATTTAATTCCACGATGTATGGTGAAAGCGCGCGCAAAAACTGACCGAAGTACTCAGCGTTTTGGGAAATATCCTTTGGATACTTAATCTTCAATCGCGGCATCTTTTCGCGTTTCATCACTCGGGCACCTCAGCACCGTTTCGGCCGCGGCTCCACCGGGTTTGTTTGCTACCGACGGCTGCTGGAGGTAATCCTTGCGTATGGTGTTATCTTTTAATTGAATCTCAATTGAAGTGACATTGACATACGTGTCGTTATCATTTTCCGGTGCTTTCAAACACACTGTGTGTATAAAATTATCGCCTTAATTGCGATTTATTATCCCAGACAAAAAAATTTCACTTCCCCCGGTCTCGATCGGGTCGGTGAGCTACGGCTATTCGTCTTTTTTTTCTAAGAATTATTATCTTAATTAAAGCGACTTCACCATACATGTCTTTATCATCGTAAGATCCTGGCGAATGCACTGTCTACATGAGATTGTCGCTTCGATTGTTAATAATAACCTCAGACAAAAAGATGTCCCTTTCGCCTCCCTCGAGCAAATCGAAACGAGCTATTATTTTTTTTCAAAGAAATATTATTTCAATCGTAGTGACTTTTCCATATATCTTATTGTAATTGTCACGCGCTTTTGAATTCACTGTGCAAATGAAATCATTGCCTCAATAACGATTAATTATCTCAGAATAAAAATTTTACTTTCGCCTCCCTCGACCGAATCGGAAGGCTACAAGCTATTAGATTTTTTGTGAGAAATATTATTTCGATTGACGCGACTGTTGCATACGTGTTGGTGTCTTTCGTAGATGTGTCCGGATGCACTCTATGAATAATAATATCGCTTCAATTAAAATAACAAACAAAATAACAAAAAATAAAAATCGCTATGAAATATTTCGGAGCTTTTAGCCTTCCAATCCGAACGTGGAGAAAAGAAGTGAGAACGTTTCAGGCATAGAATCATTATTCTGAATTGAAGCATCCTAGCCATTGACACGGTATACACGAAAGCCCCCGCAAACGTCGACGAGACGTATGGAAAAGTCGCTCCAATCAAATTCGTATTTATTACTTATTCATTTATTTATTTAACTGCGACAAGCCCTTTTACATTTCATTTACACGTTTGAATTTACTTGATATAATATTGCACAGTAGATGAATCTTTTTTCGTTAAACAATAATAATTTTCTTTGTTTACACCTTTTTCATTCACTCATATCTTAGTATAAATTCTCTAATATTCGCCTTTATTTCCCCAATCGGCCTGTTAAAAATTTGCATCTCCACAAAATCATTTGCAAGGGCGGGAATTCTCCGAGTCGTCGAACGTGCTTCTATCGTGGTTCTAGAGGCCTCTATGTTATGTGTTTATGTTATGTTATGTATTTAGTGGTCTTTATGAAAAACCGAATAGCTTGTAGCCTTTCATCTCGATCGATACGAAAGACGTCTCTTATTGAGTTTATCAATCGTAACTGAAGCGACATTATCATTCATACATTTCATTTGGACGCATGGATGAAGGATACAACCATTCAAAGACAGACCACAAAATACAAAGACAAAAACCATTCATTCCAAGTTTTTTTACCTACTGAGCACGAAGCTGATGCGAAGAAGAGAACTAGTACAATTTTTTTGTTTTTTTATTGACGAAATTAAGAAGAAAACTTTGCGAACAAATCAAATCGAGAGTATCAATCGATTTCAAATCGGTTCAAATTTCGCACAACAATAAAAACCATGCGGATTTCGCAATCTGTAGAACGGGAATGGGGACAGGAACGGGAACATGACTTCGATCTTCGATATTCGCGGTGATAATACTCCGATATATCGACTCCTAAAATGATAATGATCATAAAAATGAAATTTTGAACTTCCAATTTTCTCGTTTCTCTCGAACCGCATCGGTACGCGATCGTAGATCGTACGTACTTATTATAGCAATTGCTCGAAATGTCCACCGTCAACTTCGATGCATTTGCGTATACGCTTGAAAAAGTCTCGCTGGACTCCGGCAAGCATCTCCTCCGTGACGGTCTCCATCGCCGCATCGATCCTCGCACACAGATCGTCTTCGTCTTGCGGTCGATCACGGCCGTACACGTATGTTTTTATGTGCCCCCATAGAAAGAAGTCGAGGGGGTTCAAATCGGGAGACCTGGCAGGCCAGTTTATCGTGCCCCCTCGACCAATCCATCTTCCGGGGAATCTCTCGTGCAACCAGTCACGAACGATTCGTGAAAAATGTGCCGGTGCTCCATCGTGCTGAAACCACATGCCGCGGCGAATGTCCAACGGGATCTCGTCGAGTAGTCCCGGCAATTCTTCCCGGAGGAATTCTAAATAATTTTCGCCGTTCAGCCGCATCGGGAGTTCGCAGGCTGCTGTCTGCAAGAAGATGCGTTGTTTATTAGAGACTGCGTCTTTTACTGCCGCGTTTACACATTTATGGTTTTTTTGTGATTCATGAAAGCGTTTTTTTCACAATATTTAAATGTAGTTTTTTAAAAATTCAACATAGCTTTATACGAAGAGACAAAGATCCCCGAAAAAACGGTATTTTGGAAAGCGATAATGCCTCAGACAATCATACAGTCACGTACCACATGTCTGCCGATAATGCCGCACCAAACGTTCACATTAAACCGAACTTGGTGGCTTCTTGATCGCGTAACATGCGGGTTTTCTTCGGAGTAATGATGCTCATTATGGCAGTTTCTGGCCCCGCTTTGATTGAAATTGCTCTCGTCCGTGAATAGGACTCGCGAAAAGAATTGGGGATCGGCTTGCGACTCCGCGAGCATTTGCCGACAAAACTCCACTCGCTGTTCGGGATCTCCAACGTGGAGTTCGTGAACTGGAGTCTTATGGTATGGATATAAGCCCTCGGCCCTCGTAATACGATTGACGGTGGTGTGGCTCATATTGAGCTCGCGGCCAACACATCGAGAGCTGTTGCAGGGATCCTCCCGGAATGCATCGAGGACAGCTTCCTCATTCGCCGGAGTTCGTTGCCTCATTGGGGGTCCGCCGTTTTCTCCAGGATGAGGAAGCACGTTCCCCGTCTCACGTAGACGTCGAGAAGCCTCTGATATCACGCGCGCATTCGGGAATCGGTTCCGCTGCGGATATAATTCCCGGTAACGTCGAGCCGCGAGGGCACCGTTATGGTCCGCCCACGCGTAGCAATCAGTCATATCGACATATTCTTCGCGTGTATAAATCATATTATTTTTTTAACGACCGGACTGATGCAGTAATGAAAGAAGACTAAAGCGATAAAAATAGTTGCGCATAGATATGTCATAAAACAGAAGAGCGAAGGAAGACGAAATGCTCTTTTGTTTTCTTATAACATCCATTGCCATGGAGCAAATATCTCACACACACATCATGATAGGAATTATCGATGTTTGGCAAAGAGATAAATGTATTCCTGGGAAAGAAATAACAAGAAAAATGAAATGGTTTTGCAGGTATCGCGAATAATATCCTTCGATTCCAGGACGATACGGTAGATATCCGATGAGGCAACGAAATCCATAGAGTATGCCCAGCATTTGGCTTTTCTCGGCATTTTTTTGTGAATTGCGACGCAGTGGGGGAGTTTTTGATAATGAGTTTATTCTCGGACGAGAGAATAAAGCTCGGTCGCTTGAATCAAAGCGGCATAAGAAGCTATCCAAGTTATAAGTGTCTTTATTCAAAAAATTTTCCTATTTAAAGGGATTGCTGCATACATATCGATGTATTTCGTAGTTGCTACTGAGTACATGGTATGAATGACCATGACGCGTCAATTGCGATTGATTATCTCAGACAACAAATGTTCACTTTCGCCTCTCGATCTGTTCGGTGAGCTATAGCTCATCGTTTTTTTTTTGTTTTCCTAAGAAATATTATCTTAATTGAAGCGACTTCAACGTACATGTTTTAATCATTCCAAGAGCCTTTTGACTGCACTGTGTCAATAAGAATGTCGCTTCGATTGCAATTAATGGACTCAGACAAAAAAATATAACTTTCGCTTTCTTCGTTCGGATCGGTGGGCTGGAAGCAGTCATTTTTTTGAAAAAGAAATTCTATTTCGATGGACGCGACATTAACATACGTGTCGTTGTTATTCTCAGGTGCTTTTGAATGTACCGTGTGAATGAAATTGTCGCCTCGATTCAATTCAAACGTGGAGAAAAAAGCATGAGCGTTTCAGACAGAATCATTGTTTTGAATTGTAGCATCTCAGCCATTGACGCGGTATGCCCGGAAGACCGGCGTCGTAAACTCGGCACAGTCGATCGATCACGGATAGCCAAACTGTAAAATCATTTTTGGATGGATTTTGAAGCGATGAAATCGACTGCGACCTTGCGTTCTCCGATATTCAATGGTTTAGCCCGTTTCGATAGTCTGAGCGAAAACGCCGATTTCATCTCTTTTTTATTGAAAATAATTTAAGTCTGCGTCGTAAACTCGAAACAGTCGATCGCGGATAGCAAAGCTGTAAAATCATTCTTGGACGGATTTTAAAGCGATGAAATCGACTGAAACCTCGCGTTCTCCGATATTCAATGGTTTAGCCCGTTCCGATAGTCTGAGCGAAAACGGCGATTTCATCTCTTTTCTTTTTTAAAATATTTGAAATCTGCATCGTAAACTCGAGACGGTCGATCTGGATAACAAAAAAAAAATAAAGAAGAAAAAAAAAAGAAATATTATTTCGATTGACGCGACTTCAACATACGTGTCGTTGACATTCTCAGGTGCTTTCGAATCAACTGTGTAAATGAAATTGTCGCCTCAATTGCGATAGGTCATCGGAGACAAAAAAGTTTCACTTTCGGCTCCCTCGATCGAATCGGAAGGCTACAAGTCATTATTTTTTTTAATGAAAAATATTATTTCGATTGACGCAACTTTAACATACGTGTCGTTGACATTCTCAGGTGCTTTTGAATTTACTGTGTAAATGGAATTGTCGCCTCAATTCCGATTAATTATCTTAGAATAAAAATTCCACTTTCCCCTCCCTCGATGAAATCGGAAGGCTACAAGCTACAAGTTTATTTTATGAAAAATATAATTCCGATTGACGCGACTTTAACATAAGTGTCGTTGACATTCTCAGGTGCTTTCGAATGCACTGTGTAAATGAAATTGTCGCCTCAATTGCGATTGATCATCGGAGACAAAAAAGTTTCACTTTCGCCTCCCTCGATGAAATCGGAAGGCTAAAAGCTATAAGTTTATTTCATGAAAAATATAATTCCGATTGACGCGACTTTAACATAAGTGTCGTTGACATTCTCAGGTGCTTTCGAATGCACTGTGTAAATGAAATTGTCGCCTCAATTGCGATTGATCATCGGAGACAAAAAAGTTTCACTTTCGGCTCCCTCGATCGAATCGGAAGGCTACAAGTCATTATTTTTTTTAATGAAAAATATTATTTCGATTGACGCAACTTTAACATACGTGTCGTTGTCATTCTCAGGTGCTTTTGAATTTACTGTGTAAATGGAATTGTCGCCTCAATTCCGATTAATTATCTTAGAATAAAAATTCCACTTTCGCCTCCCTCGATGAAATCGGAAGGCTACAAGCTATAAGTTTATTTTATGAAAAATATAATTCCGATTGACGCGACTTTAACATACGTGTTGCTGTTATCCTCAGGTGCTTTTGAATTTACTGTGTAAATGAAATTGTCGCCTCAATTGCGATTGATCATTGGAGACAAAAAAGTTTCACTTTCGGCTCCCTCGATCGAATCGGAAGGTTACAAGCCATTATTTTTTTTAATGAAAAATATTATTCCGATTGACGCAACTTTAACATACGTGTCGTTGACATTCTCAGGTGCTTTTGAATTTACTGTGTAAATGGAATTGTCGCCTCAATTCCGATTAATTATCTTAGAATAAAAATTCCACTTTCGCCTCCCTCGATGAACTCGGAAGGCTACAAGCTACAAGTTTATTTTATGAAAAATATAATTCCGATTGACGCGACTTTAACATAAGTGTCGTTGACATTCTCAGGTGCTTTCGAATGCACTGTGTAAATGAAATTGTCGCCTCAATTGCGATTGATCATCGGAGACAAAAAAGTTTCACTTTCGCCTCCCTCGATGAAATCGGAAGGCTACAAGCTATAAGTTTATTTTATGAAAAATATAATTCCGATTGACGCGACTTTAACATACGTGTTGCTGTTATCCTCAGGTGCTTTTGAATTTACTGTGTAAATGAAATTGTCGCCTCAATTACGATTGATTATCTTAGAATAAAAATTCCACTTTCGCCTCCCTCGATGAAATCGGAAGGCTACAAGCTATAAGTTTATTTTATGAAAAATATTATTCCGATTGACGCGACTCTAACATACGTGTCGTTTTTATTCTCAGGTGCTTTTGAATTTACTGTGTAAATGAGAATGTCGCCTCGATTCAATTCAAACGTGGAGAAAAAATCATGAGCGTTTCAGACAGAATCATTGTTTTGAATTGGAGCATCTTAGCCATTGACGCGGTATGCCCGGAAGACCGGCGTCGTAAACTTGGCACAGTCGATCGATCGCGGATAACCAAGCTGTAAAATCTTTTTTGGATGGATTTTGAAGCGATGAAATCGACTGCGACCTTGCGTTCTCCGATATTCAATGGTTCAGCCCGTTCCGATAGTCTGAGCGAAAACGCCGATTTCATCTCTTTTTTATTGAAAATAATTTAAATCTGCGTCGTAAGCTCGACACAGTCGACCGCGGATAGCCAAGATGTAAAATCATTTTTGGATGGGTTTTGAAGCGATGAAATCGACTGCGACCTTCTGTTCTCCGATATCAGAAATCAAAAAAGTTTCACTTTCGGCTCCCTCGATCGAATCGGAAGGCTACAAGTCATTATTTTTTTTAATGAAAAATATTATTTCGATTGACGCAACTTTAACATACGTGTCGTTGACATTCTCAGGTGCTTTTGAATTTACTGTGTAAATGGAATTGTCGCCTCAATTCCGATTAATTATCTTAGAATAAAAATTCCACTTTCCCCTCCCTCGATGAAATCGGAAGGCTACAAGCTACAAGTTTATTTTATGAAAAATATAATTCCGATTGACGCGACTTTAACATAAGTGTCGTTGACATTCTCAGGTGCTTTCGAATGCACTGTGTAAATGAAATTGTCGCCTCAATTGCGATTGATCATCGGAGACAAAAAAGTTTCACTTTCGCCTCCCTCGATGAAATCGGAAGGCTAAAAGCTATAAGTTTATTTCATGAAAAATATAATTCCGATTGACGCGACTTTAACATAAGTGTCGTTGACATTCTCAGGTGCTTTCGAATGCACTGTGTAAATGAAATTGTCGCCTCAATTGCGATTGATCATCGGAGACAAAAAAGTTTCACTTTCGGCTCCCTCGATCGAATCGGAAGGCTACAAGTCATTATTTTTTTTAATGAAAAATATTATTTCGATTGACGCAACTTTAACATACGTGTCGTTGTCATTCTCAGGTGCTTTTGAATTTACTGTGTAAATGGAATTGTCGCCTCAATTCCGATTAATTATCTTAGAATAAAAATTCCACTTTCGCCTCCCTCGATGAAATCGGAAGGCTACAAGCTATAAGTTTATTTTATGAAAAATATAATTCCGATTGACGCGACTTTAACATACGTGTTGCTGTTATCCTCAGGTGCTTTTGAATTTACTGTGTAAATGAAATTGTCGCCTCAATTGCGATTGATCATTGGAGACAAAAAAGTTTCACTTTCGGCTCCCTCGATCGAATCGGAAGGTTACAAGCCATTATTTTTTTTAATGAAAAATATTATTCCGATTGACGCAACTTTAACATACGTGTCGTTGACATTCTCAGGTGCTTTTGAATTTACTGTGTAAATGGAATTGTCGCCTCAATTCCGATTAATTATCTTAGAATAAAAATTCCACTTTCGCCTCCCTCGATGAACTCGGAAGGCTACAAGCTACAAGTTTATTTTATGAAAAATATAATTCCGATTGACGCGACTTTAACATAAGTGTCGTTGACATTCTCAGGTGCTTTCGAATGCACTGTGTAAATGAAATTGTCGCCTCAATTGCGATTGATCATCGGAGACAAAAAAGTTTCACTTTCGCCTCCCTCGATGAAATCGGAAGGCTACAAGCTATAAGTTTATTTTATGAAAAATATAATTCCGATTGACGCGACTTTAACATACGTGTTGCTGTTATCCTCAGGTGCTTTTGAATTTACTGTGTAAATGAAATTGTCGCCTCAATTACGATTGATTATCTTAGAATAAAAATTCCACTTTCGCCTCCCTTGATGAAATCGGAAGGCTACAAGCTATAAGTTTATTTTATGAAAAATATTATTCCGATTGACGCGACTCTAACATACGTGTCGTTTTTATTCTCAGGTGCTTTTGAATTTACTGTGTAAATGAGAATGTCGCCTCGATTCAATTCAAACGTGGAGAAAAAATCATGAGCGTTTCAGACAGAATCATTGTTTTGAATTGGAGCATCTTAGCCATTGACGCGGTATGCCCGGAAGACCGGCGTCGTAAACTTGGCACAGTCGATCGATCGCGGATAACCAAGCTGTAAAATCTTTTTTGGATGGATTTTGAAGCGATGAAATCGACTGCGACCTTGCGTTCTCCGATATTCAATGGTTCAGCCCGTTCCGATAGTCTGAGCGAAAACGCCGATTTCATCTCTTTTTTATTGAAAATAATTTAAATCTGCGTCGTAAGCTCGACACAGTCGACCGCGGATAGCCAAGATGTAAAATCATTTTTGGATGGGTTTTGAAGCGATGAAATCGACTGCGACCTTCTGTTCTCCGATATTCAATGGTTTAGCCCGTTTCGATAGTCTGAGCGAAAACGCCGATTTCATCTCTTTTTTATTGAAAATAATTTAAGTCTGCGTCGTAAACTCGAAACAGTCGATCGCGGATAGCAAAGCTGTAAAATCATTCTTGGACGGATTTTAAAGCGATGAAATCGACTGAAACCTCGCGTTCTCCGATATTCAATGGTTTAGCCCGTTCCGATAGTCTGAGCGAAAACGGCGATTTCATCTCTTTTCTTTTTTAAAATATTGGAAATCTGCATCGTAAACTCGAGACGGTCGATCTGGATAACAAAAAAAAAATAAAGAAGAAAAAAAAAAGAAATATTATTTCGATTGACGCGACTTCAACATACGTGTCGTTGACATTCTCAGGTGCTTTCGAATCAACTGTGTAAATGAAATTGTCGCCTCAATTGCGATAGGTCATCGGAGACAAAAAAGTTTCACTTTCGGCTCCCTCGATCGAATCGGAAGGCTACAAGTCATTATTTTTTTTAATGAAAAATATTATTTCGATTGACGCAACTTTAACATGCGTGTCGTTGACATTCTCAGGTGCTTTTGAATTTACTGTGTAAATGGAATTGTCGCCTCAATTCCGATTAATTATCTTAGAATAAAAATTCCACTTTCCCCTCCCTCGATGAAATCGGAAGGCTACAAGCTACAAGATTATTTTATGAAAAATATAATTCCGATTGACGCGACTTTAACATAAGTGTCGTTGACATTCTCAGGTGCTTTCGAATGCACTGTGTAAATGAAATTGTCGCCTCAATTGCGATTGATCATCGGAGACAAAAAAGTTTCACTTTCGCCTCCCTCGATGAAATCGGAAGGCTACAAGCTATAAGTTTATTTTATGAAAAATATAATTCCGATTGACGCGACTTTAACATAAGTGTCGTTGACATTCTCAGGTGCTTTCGAATGCACTGTGTAAATGAAATTGTCGCCTCAATTGCGATTGATCATCGGAGACAAAAAAGTTTCACTTTCGGCTCCCTCGATCGAATCGGAAGGCTACAAGTCATTATTTTTTTTAATGAAAAATATTATTTCGATTGACGCAACTTTAACATACGTGTCGTTGTCATTCTCAGGTGCTTTTGAATTTACTGTGTAAATGGAATTGTCGCCTCAATTCCGATTAATTATCTTAGAATAAAAATTCCACTTTCGCCTCCCTCGATGAAATCGGAAGGCTACAAGCTATAAGTTTATTTTATGAAAAATATAATTCCGATTGACGCGACTTTAACATACGTGTTGCTGTTATCCTCAGGTGCTTTTGAATTTACTGTGTAAATGAAATTGTCGCCTCAATTGCGATTGATCATTGGAGACAAAAAAGTTTCACTTTCGGCTCCCTCGATCGAATCGGAAGGTTACAAGCCATTATTTTTTTTAATGAAAAATATTATTCCGATTGACGCAACTTTAACATACGTGTCGTTGACATTCTCAGGTGCTTTTGAATTTACTGTGTAAATGGAATTGTCGCCTCAATTCCGATTAATTATCTTAGAATAAAAATTCCACTTTCGCCTCCCTCGATGAACTCGGAAGGCTACAAGCTACAAGTTTATTTTATGAAAAATATAATTCCGATTGACGCGACTTTAACATAAGTGTCGTTGACATTCTCAGGTGCTTTCGAATGCACTGTGTAAATGAAATTGTCGCCTCAATTGCGATTGATCATCGGAGACAAAAAAGTTTCACTTTCGCCTCCCTCGATGAAATCGGAAGGCTACAAGCTATAAGTTTATTTTATGGAAAATATAATTCCGGTTGACGCGACTTTAACATAAGTGTCGTTGACATTCTCAGGTGCTTTCGAATGCACTGTGTAAATGAAATTGTCGCCTCAATTGCGATTGATCATCGGAGACAAAAAAGTTTCACTTTCGCCTCCCTCGATGAAATCGGAAGGCTACAAGCTATAAGTTTATTTTATGAAAAATATTATTTCGATTGACGCGACTTTAACATAAGTGTCGTTGACATTCTCAGGTGCTTTCGAATGCACTGTGTAAATGAAATTGTCGCCTCAATTGCGATTGATCATTGGAGACAAAAAAGTTTCACTTTCGCCTCCCTCGATGAAATCGGAAGGCTACAAGCTATAAGTTTATTTTATGAAAAATATAATTCCGATTGACGCGACTTTAACATAAGTGTCGTTGACATTCTCAGGTGCTTTCGAATGCACTGTGTAAATGAAATTGTCGCCTTAATTGCGATTGATCATCGGAGACAAAAAAGTTTCACAGTCGCCTCCCGCGATCGAATCGGAAGGCTACAAGCCATTAGTTTTTTTTATGAAAAATATTATTTCGATTGACGCGACTTTAACATACGTGTCGTTGTCATTCTCAGATGCTTTTGAATTCACCGTGCAAATGAAATTGTCGCCTCAATTGCGATTGATCATTGGTGACAAAAAAATTCCACTTTCGCCTTCCTCGATCGAATTGGAAGGCTACAAGCTATAAGTTTATTTTATGAAAAATATAATTCCGATTGACGCGACTTTAACATAAGTGTCGTTGACATTCTCAGGTGCTTTCGAATGCACTGTGTAAATGAAATTGTCGCCTCAATTGCGATTGATCATCGGAGACAAAAAAGTTTCACTTTCGCCTCCCTCGATGAAATCGGAAGGCTACAAGCTATAAGTTTATTTTATGAAAAATATAATTCCGATTGACGCGACTTTAACATAAGTGTCGTTGACATTCTCGGGTGCTTTTGAATGCACTGTGTAAATGAAATTGTCGCCTCAATTACGATTGATTATCTTAGAATAAAAATTCCACTTTCGCCTCCCTCGATGAAATCGGAAGGCTACAAGCTATAAGTTTATTTTATGACAAATATTATTCCGATTGACGCGACTCTAACATACGTGTCGTCTTTATTCTCAGGTGCTTTTGAATTTACTGTGTAAATGAGAATGTCGCCTCGATTCAATTCAAACGTGGAGAAAAAATCATGAGCGTTTCAGACAGAATCATTGTTTTGAATTGGAGCATCTTAGCCATTGACGCGGTATGCCCGGAAGACCGGCGTCGTAAACTTGGCACAGTCGATCGTTCGCGGATAGCCAAGCTGTAAAATCTTTTTTGGATAGATTTTGAAGCGATGAAATCGACTGCGACCTTGCGTTCTCCGATATTCAATTGTTCAGCCCGTTCCGATAGTCTGAGCGAAAACGCCGACTTCATCTCTTTTTTATTGAAAATAATTTAAATCTGCGTCGTAAGCTCGACACAGTCGACCGCGGATAGCCAAGATGTAAAATCATTTTTGGATGGGTTTTGAAGCGATGAAATCGACTGCGACCTTCTGTTCTCCGATATTCAATGGTTTAGCCCGTTTCGATATTCTGAGCGAAAACGCCGATTTCATCTCTTTTCTTTTTGAAAATATTTGAAATCTGCGGCGTAAACCCGGCACAGTCGATTGCGGATAGCCAAGCTGTAAAATCATTTTTGGATGGATTTCAAAGCGATGAAATCGACTGCGACCTTGCGTTCTCCGATATTCAATGGTTCAGCCTGTTCCTATAGTCTTAGCGAAAACGCCGATTTCATCTCCTTTTTTTTTTGAAAATAATTCAAATCTGCGGCGTAAACTCGGCACAGTCGATTGCGGATAACCAAGCTGTTTTCTAAGAAATGTTATCTTAATTGAAGCGACTTTAAGATACATGTCTTGATCATTCTAAGATCCTTTCGACTGCACTGTGCAAATACGATTGTCGCTTCGATTGCAATTAATGAGCTCAGACAAAAAAATGAAACTTTCGGTTTCCTCGTTCGGATCGGTGGGCTAGAAGCAATACTTTTTTTTTTAAAGTAATACTATTTTGATCGACGCAACTTTTTCATATGTTTCATAGTAATTATAACGTGCTTTTAAATGCACTGGGTGAATGAAATTGTCGCCTCAATTGCGATTGATTATCGGAGACAAAAAAATGTTACGTCCGCCTCCCTCGATCGATCCAAAAGGCTACAAGCCATTAGTTTTTTTATAAAAAATATTATTTCGATTGACGCGACTTGAACATACGTGTTGCTGTTATCCTCAGGTGCTTTCGAATGCACTGTGTAAATGAAATTTTCGTCTCAATTGCGATTGATCATCGGAGACAAAAAAGTTTCACAGTCGCCTCCCGCGATCGAATCGGAAGGCTACAAGCCATTAGTTTTTTTTATGAAAAATATTAATTCGATTGACGCGACTTTAACATACGTGTCGTTGTCATTCTCAGATGCTTTTGAATTCACCGTGCAAATGAAATTGTCGCCTCAATTGCGATTGATTATTGGTGACAAAAAAATTCCACTTTCGCCTTCCTCGATCGAATCGGAAGGCTACAAGCTATAAGTTTATTTTATGAAAAATATAATTCCGTTTGACGCGACTTTAACATAAGTGTCGTTGACATTCTCAGGTGCTTTCGAATGCACTGTGTAAATGAAATTGTCGCCTCAATTGCGGTTGATCATCGGAGACAAAAAAGTTTCACTTTCGGCTCCCTCGATCGAATCGGAAGGCTACAAGTCATTATTTTTTTTAATGAAAAATATTATTTCGATTGACGCAACTTTAACATACGTGTCGTTGTCATTCTCAGGTGCTTTTGAATTTACTGTGTAAATGGAATTGTCGCCTCAATTCCGATTAATTATCTTAGAATAAAAATTCCACTTTCGCCTCCCTCGATGAAATCGGAAGGCTACAAGCTATAAGTTTATTTTATGAAAAATATAATTCCGATTGACGCGACTTTAACATAAGTGTCGTTGACATTCTCAGGTGCTTTCGAATGCACTGTGTAAATGAAATTGTCGCCTCAAATGCGATTGATCATCGGAGACAAAAAAGTTTCACTTTCGGCTCCCTCGATCGAATCGGAAGGTTACAAGCCATTATTTTTTTCAATGAAAAATATTATTCCGATTGGCGCAACTTTAACATACGTGTCGTTGTCATTCTCAGGTGCTTTTGAATTCACCGTGCAAATGGAATTGTCGCCTCAATTCCGATTAATTATCTTAGAATAAAAATTCCACTTTCGCCTCCCTCGATCGAATCGGAAGGCTACAAGCTATAAGTTTATTTTATGAAAAATATAATTCCGATTGACGCGACTTTAACATACGTGTTGCTGTTATCCTCAGGTGCTTTTGAATTTACTGTGTAAATGGAATTGTCGCCTCAATTACGATTGATTATCTTAGAATAAAAATTCCACTTTCGCCTCCCTCGATGAAATCGGAAGGCTACAAGCTATAAGTTTATTTTATGAAAAATATAATTCCGATTGACGCGACTTTAACATACGTGTTGCTGTTATCCTCAGGTGCTTTTGAATTTACTGTGTAAATAAAATTGTCGCCTCAATTGCGATTGATCATTGGAGACAAAAAAGTTTCACTTTCGGCTCCCTCGATCGAATCGGAAGGTTACAAGCCATTATTTTTTTTAATGAAAAATATTATTCCGATTGACGCAACTTTAACATACGTGTCGTTGACATTCTCAGGTGCTTTTGAATTTACTGTGTAAATGAGAATGTCGCCTCGATTCAATTCAAACGTGGAGAAAAAATCATGAGCGTTTCAGACAGAATCATTGTTTTGAATTGGAGCATCTTAGCCATTGACGCGGTATGCCCGGAAGACCGGCGTCGTAAACTCGGCACAGTCAATCGATCGCGGATAGCCAAGCTGTAAAATCTTTTTTGGATGGATTTTGAAGCGATGAAATCGACTGCGACCTTGCGTTCTCCGATATTCAATGGTTCAGCCCGTTCCGATAGTCTGAGCGAAAACGCCGATTTCATCTCTTTTTTATTGAAAATAATTTAAATCTGCGTCGTAAGCTCGGCACAGTCGACCGCGGATAGCCAAGATGTAAAATCATTTTTGGATGGATTTTAAAGCGATGAAATCGACTGCGACCTTGCGTTCTCCGATATTCAATGGTTCAGCCCGTTCCGATAGTCTGAGCGAAAACGCCGATTTCATCTCTTTTTTATTGAAAATAATTTAAATCTGCGTCGTAAGCTCGACACAGTCAACCGCGGATAGCCAAGATGTAAAATCATTTTTGGATGGGTTTTGAAGCGATGAAATCGACTGCGACCTTGCGTTCTCCGATATTCAATGGTTCAGCCCGTTCCGATAGTCTGAGCGAAAACGCCGATTTCATCTCTTTTTTATTGAAAATAATTTAAATCTGCGTCGTAAGCTCGGCACAGTCGACCGCGGATAGCCAAGATGTAAAATCATTTTTGGATGGATTTTAAAGCGATGAAATCGACTGCGACCTTGCGTTCTCCGATATTCAATGGTTCAGCCCGTTCCGATAGTCTGAGCGAAAACGCCGATTTCATCTCTTTTTTATTGAAAATAATTTAAATCTGCGTCGTAAGCTCGACACAGTCAACCGCGGATAGCCAAGATGTAAAATCATTTTTGGATGGGTTTTGAAGCGATGAAATCGACTGCGACCTTGCGTTCTCCGATATTCAATGGTTCAGCCCGTTCCGATAGTCTGAGCGAAAACGCCGATTTCATCTCTTTTTTATTGAAAATAATTTAAATCTGCGTCGTAAGCTCGACACAGTCGACCGCGGATAGCCAAGATGTAAAATCATTTTTGGATGGGTTTTGAAGCGATGAAATCGACTGCGACCTTCTGTTCTCCGATATTCAATGGTTTAGCCCGTTTCGATATTCTGAGCGAAAACGCCGATTTCATTTCTTTTCTTTTTGAAAATATTTGAAATCTGCGGCGTAAACCCGGCACAGTCGATCGCGGATAGCCAAGCTGTAAAATCATTTTTGGATGGATTTCAAAGCGATAAAATCGACTGCGACCTTGCGTTCTCCGATATTCAATGGTTCAGCCTGTTCCTATAATCTTAGCGAAAACGCCGATTTCATCTCCTTTTTTTTTTGAAAATAATTCAAATCTGCGGCGTAAACGCGGCACAGTCGATTGCGGATAACCAAGCTGTTTTCTAAGAATCGTTATCTTAATCAAAGCAACTTGAACATACATGTCTTGATCATTCTAAGATCCTTTCGACTGCACTCTGTGAATACGATTGTCGCTTCGATTGCAATTAATGAACTCAGACAAAAAAATGTAACTTTTGCTTTCCTCGTTCGGATCGGTGGGCTAAAAGGAATAATTTTTTTTTAAAGAAATACTATTTCGATTGACGCAACTTTAACATCCGTGTCGTTGTTATTCTAGGGTGCTTTCGAATGTACAGTGTGAATGAAATTGTCGCCTCGATTCAATTCAAACGTGGAGAAAAAAGCCTGAGCGTTTCAGACAGAATCATTGTTCTGAATTAAAGCATCTCAGCCATTGTCGCGGTATACTCGGAAGACCGGCATCGTAAACTCGGCACAGTCGATCGCGGATAGCCAAGCTGTAAAATCATTTTTGGAAGGATTTTAAAGCGATGAAATCGACTGCGACCTTGCGTTCTCCGATATTTAATGGTTCAGCCCGTTCCGATAGTCTGAGCGAAAACGCCGATTTCATCTCTTTTTTATTGAAAATAATTTAAATCTGCGTCGCAAGCTCGGCACAGTCGACCGCGGATAGCCAAGATGTAAAATCATTTTTGGATGGGTTTTAAAGCGATGAAATCGACTGCGACCTTCTGTTCTCCGATATTCAATGGTTTAGCCCGTTTCGATATTCTGAGCGAAAACGCCGATTTCATCTCTTTTCTTTTTGAAAATATTTGAAATCTGCGGCGTAAACCCGGCACAGTCGATCGCGGATAGCCAAGCTGTAAAATCATTTTTGGATGGATTTTAAAGCGATGAAATCGACTGCGACCTTCTGTTCTCCGATATTCAATGGTTTAGCCCGTTTCGATATTCTGAGCGAAAACGCCGATTTCATCTCTTTTCTTTTTGAAAATATTTGAAATCTGCGGCGTAAACCCGGCACAGTCGATTGCGGATAGCCAAGATGTAAAATCATTTTTGGATGGATTTTAAAGCGATGAAATCAACTGCGACCTTGCGTTCTCCGATATTCAATGGTTCAGCCCGTTCCGATAGTCTGAGCGAAAACGCCGATTTAATCTCTTTTCTTTTTGAAAATATTTGAAATCTGCGGCGTAAACCCGGCACAGTCGATCGCGGATAGCCAAGCTGTAAAATCATTTTTGGATGGATTTCAAAGCGATGAAATCGACTGCGACCTTGCGTTCTCCGATATTCAATGGTTCAGCCTGTTCCTATAGTCTTAGCGAAAACGCCGATTTCATCTCCTTTTTTTTTTGAAAATAATTCAAATCTGCGGCGTAAACTCGGCACAGTCGATTGCGGATAACCAAGCTGTTTTCTAAGAAATGTTATCTTAATTGAAGCGACTTTAAGATACATGTCTTGATCATTCTAAGATCCTTTCGACTGCACTGTGCAAATACGATTGTCGCTTCGATTGCAATTAATGAGCTCAGACAAAAAAATGAAACTTTCGGTTTCCTCGTTCGGATCGGTGGGCTAGAAGCAATACTTTTTTTTTTAAAGTAATATTATTTTGATCGACGCAACTTTTTCATATGTTTCATAGTAATTATAACGTGCTTTTAAATGCACTGGGTGAATGAAATTGTCGCCTCAATTGCGATTGATTATCGGAGACAAAAAAATGTTACGTCCGCCTCCCTCGATCGATCCAAAAGGCTACAAGTCATTAGTTTTTTTATGAAAAATATTATTTCGATTGACGCGACTTGAACATACGTGTTGCTGTTATCCTCAGGTGCTTTCGAATGCACTGTGTAAATGAAATTTTCGTCTCAATTGCGATTGATCATCGGAGACAAAAAAGTTTCACTGTCGCCTCCCGCGATCGAATCGGAAGGCTACAAGCCATTAGTTTTTTTTATGAAAAATATTATTTCGATTGACGCGACTTTAACATACGTGTCGTTGTCATTCTCAGATGCTTTTGAATTCACCGTGCAAATGAAATTGTCGCCTCAATTGCGATTGATTATTGGTGACAAAAAAATTCCACTTTTGCCTTCCTCGATCGAATCGGAAGGCTACAAGCTATAAGTTTTTTAATGAGAAATACTACTTTCATTGACGCGACTATTCCATATGTCTCCGTCATTCTCAGGTCCTTTTGAATACACTGTGCGAATGAAATCGTCGCCTCGATTAGGATTGACAATCTAAGAGAGAAAAAAGTATGTTCGCTTCCCTCCATTGAATTGGAAGGCTACGAGCTGTTAGTTTTGTCATAAGAAATATCATTTTTATTTGAACGACTGTTGCATAAATGTCGTTATCTTTTGTAGGTGCATCCGAATGCACCGTGTCAATGCGAGTGTAATGGACTAATCCAAAAAAAAAAGTACCCTCCGATTAGCTCTAATCGATGATCGGTTTGGATCCTATCAGAGGGTACTTTTCTGCATTGCCATAGATTTCATATTCGAAATTCGAATTCGAAAAAAAAAAAATTCAAGTCGATTTACTGCAGGCTCAGTATCACAACGGTGATTTGTGATCGATTTAACAATGTGATTTAGTAATGAGCGGAACTCGGTTGTAACCGACGAGCAACTCAGCAATATCAAGAATTTGTTTTTATTAATCAAAGCGATGTCGTCAGGAGGATGTTATTAAATAAACGTATACACTTACCGTAGAGCTTGTCATTTGACGTTGCTTTGATTCGAACAATGCCGCTCAACCCAAAAAAAAATACCCTCCGAGAGGCTCCAATTCAATAATGGATCAGCCTTTACGAGGGTATTATTTTTCTTGCATTAGATTTTTCATTTTCTTCTTAATTATCATTTTTTTCGTAATTAAAACTTTCGAAGAGCTTAGATCACTTTTTGCTGCGTGTGTAACTTCAAATCCACTCATTGCATCGCAGGGTATGATCTTCGACATTTTTTTCCAATTCTTAGTCACCACTGTCACCGATACATAAATCGTCCATACCGCGAACGTAAAGCGATAACGAAAAAAAGTTTACACCACATAACCTCGCACGTCACAGTCGGGTACAATGACACGACCAGACGAGGCGAACCGATCGCCTCGATCCGGCGTGAAATTAGACGGCGTGTCTGCTCCGACGAGGCATGTAGTTTCCCACTCTTGAGGCGCCCTTTTGCTGTCGCTGTGACCTACTTTCGCTGCGCTGCGATTGGTCGGCTTAAAACGTTAATAACTCGAACAATTGTAGTCCGATTAATTTTTGCCAGAGGACTTTTTTATTCAACGCGACGTCACCTATCCGACAATGACCGATCGGCTAGAGGATACGTTCCACCCTGTATATCGAGCGAGAGCATCAGCATTATCTATTAGACAAAACATTATTTCTTAAAACTCCGCTTTTCATTGTTTACTGTTTATTTTCCGTCGCTCCAGATTCCGTACGTCCACGGAATATGGAGGCTCCGCGCTACTTGAACTGCTGACGCGCTGCTCTACTTATCCGCGATCGAGAATCGCTCGATGCGTCGATTGCTCAATCGCCCGCGACGCGCTCGATTTCGGTAATTACATTCGCGCTCGGCTCGCCCGCTGCTCGCATACCTCGGTTGTTGCGCAATGCACCTTGCGACAACAACCGGCGTACTCGGGGTACAACATTCCTCCCCCCTTGAAAGAAAGGAAATTCGCTAATTTCTTTTCGCTCGTCTCCTGGCGAGCCAACGAACCGACGTATCAAAATTCTCATCAAAACCCGAATATAAAAAGTTGACAATATTTTACATAAATCCATGCCCAGTATTCACGTCCCTCAGTTTCACAAAATTCATTTATCTCAGAAAAATTCGGATTTTCGAATGTTAACACAACTCAATAGTTTTCCGGAATTCAAATATCCCCAGCAAACTACTAAATATTTAACGTTTCCCGAATCATGGAAAATTCCCATATTTACCAAAATTTTACCATTTACGGAACCCCGGCACCTGACAACTCCCAGAAATACCACTGAATTTAAATATCCAACAAAATTCAAACACCTCGTGTCACACAGATATGTTTGTGATTTTTGACAAAAGAACTATCCTTTGGAAACTTTAGCAAATTCGTAACATTAACGTATCATTCTGGAGGTTCCCCGTGCCTCCGCTCTATGTCGCCGTAACGAAGCCCACCTCACGCGTCTCGCCTCCTTCGGCCGTTCCCGCGCGCGGTTTATCCATGAACTCCTTCCACGTTCTCCCCGTCTTCGAGGGTTGTCCGCTCCCTTGTTGTTCCCCTGTCGACAACTTCCTCTCTTCCACATGCCGCAACCTCAGCTGGCAGTCCTTCCAGAAGTGTCCCTGCCCCCCGCAGTAATTGCAAGACAACTTCACCTGATGCACCTCCCGCGCCGATCCCGGCATAGGGAGACTGAGTCGCCCGGATTTCCTCGGACACTCACGCCTGATGTGCCCTGCCTCCCCGCAGGTATAACATTTTCTTGGAGAATGATCTCCCGCATCCGGAGATGCTTGGGGCTGGCCCCCGTTGGAGCTTCCGTTGCTCCCCTCTGACCCAATCATCCTTTCCACCTCGAGAGCGCCAACTACGGAGTCGTGCAGACCCCTGTAGTTCCGTGAGCGCACGATCAGCTGTATTTCCCTGCTGAGTCCGTTCTCGAACGCGCTCTGCGCACTTTTCCTCGTTGCCCTCTCGATGTAACGCGAACCATGCGGTTCCTCGCCCTCGCAGAGCTTCTCCACCATCTCCACTGTCAGCTTCTCGACGCGCGTTGCATAAGTTGACACTGCTTCGTCCGTCCCCTGCCGCAGCTGACTGAATTCATACTGCAACGCGGATAGTGACCTCCTTTGCGCGTAGAGTGATTCCATCTCCCTCCTGAGATCCTCGAATGTCTTGATGTCCTTGTGTCTCAGCTCCCGGGTCGCCCGACCCTTGATCCTTCCACTCCGCACGAGAGTAAGGAGTATTGGCCGTTCCACGGGGTTTGTCATACCCCTTACTGCCTCACAAGCCTGCAGGAACCCATCCAGTTCCCCAGGGTCACTCCCATCGAATTCCGGAACACTCCTGAGCCCGAGACCCACGTCAAGGTACACACCCCCCCGTTCCCCCGCGTGCAGCGATGCTCGCCCGACTCGTGGGAGGTCCGGTGTTGTCAATATGAGGTCAATCTTTCGCTCTACCTCTCTCGCGACAGCTTCTTTGAATTTCGCCTCTTCGTCCACCGCTTCCCTGTCTACATGCCTCGTTGCCACTGGCATTGCCGCCATCCCGTTCGGCTGACTCGCTGGAGCCGTTTCTGCTGGTACCGCTGCTGTCGTATTCACCTGTCCCGCCGCAGCTATCGCCGCTGCCGCCGCTGCTGTCCCGGTCAGCCCTGCCACCGTTGGCACGTCCCTGAATAAAGTTCGGCGAACCCCTGCGAGGCCCAACCCTTCAGGAGGATACACCCTGGTATCGTTCCCGAAGCTGGCCGTCCAGTTTCGCCCTGGGCCGCCCCCGAAGACGTTCGCATGCCGCCCATTGGTGTTTTGCAACTGCAAACGTAGTCGCTCGATCTCGTTGTCCACCGCCCGGGGGCTGATGTTTGCCATTTCTGTTCCTGGCTCGAACAAGCTCTCGTCGATATCGTCCAGCTCGTCGTATGTGGTCCCCCGCTGCAAATTCACCCCGTACAAAGGGTTTGGTGACTGTTCCTCGACCCCCGCCGCTCGCTCCGGCGATTGCGCTGCCAGGTTTTCCCTTGCAACCTGCGTAATCCCAGCCAATGCCGTCTCTAACCCTGCTGCTACCCCCTCGTCCTCGTCCGTGGACGTTGATAGCTCCTGTGCTGCCGGAACCTCTCGTTGTTCCCCAGGCGTTCCCCGCCCACTCATGTATCTATCTTTTTAAACTGTATACGTCCCCTAACCCGGTTCGACGCCTCTAAGAGGGGCTGCAGGCACCCTCTCACACACGTCTGGTCCCTCTGTGTACTGCCCGGCTCTACCTATCACCTGGAGCCGCTCCCTCTGTGTTTCCACGCTTTCTCACTTCGATGTATTCCTCGTAGTTCGTAGCCTCACTCTGGTATCCCACCGCTGCCACCAATGTTGTACCGCCGGAGCCCGGGTGATCAGTCCGTGCTCGGCGGGTGAGATAAATCTCCGAAGATTTTGGGATGTTACCAGTGAGGGGTTAGAACCCCAGTGAGGACTACAACTCGTAGGCACAATAACAATTTATTGACGAAATAGATAACAGAGTAATAAACAATTTCACTTTACAATTTGCCTTCTTTGCACACAACTTTACAAAGTTACTTCACAAGTCAACTTTAAGACTTAATTCCGCACTCGGGATCCAGGTCCGACCCTCACCCGCCAGTGCCACTTAATACGTTCCCTTGCCCGGAACACTCTATGTTACCTTTTGGATTCCAATACCGAATCCCTGGGACCAGACGCACAGTTTCTCGAGTCAAAAACCAGACTGTCGAATGCTCGCTCGCGTATCATTATATATCGAGCGAGAGCATCAGCATTATTTATTAGACAAAACATTATTTCTTAAAACTCCGCTTTTCATTGTTTACTGTTTATTTTCCGTCGCTCCAGATTCCGTACGTCCACGGAATATGGAGGCTCCGCGCTACTTGAACTGCTGACGCGCTGCTCTACTTATCCGCGATCGAGAATCGCTCGATGCGTCGATTGCTCAATCGCCCGCGACGCGCTCGATTTCGGTAATTACATTCGCGCTCGGCTCGCCCGCTGCTCGCATACCTCGGTTGTTGCGCAATGCACCTTGCGACAACAACCGGCGTACTCGGGGTACAACAGTTCCATCATCGTAATCTTTTATATTTTATTTAACCGCAAAACGAGCATGATGCAACCATCGTTAATTTCATGAAAATACGAGTGCAGTAACAAAAAACAACCGTTGTTCCACCATTATAAAATTACCTCGTTTTCACGGGGGGTTTGATCACGGTGGTTTTGTGCGAATGGTTTATTGAAGAAGCTAACCCTGTCGGGTTAGGCAATCGTCACTACAATCATTTTTGCACATTGTAGTTACAGTACAAACCCTGTTTTCTTAACTTGGCAGGACCGGACACTATCGCTATTCTGTTCTTGGCCTACAGTCCTTACTCTTAATCAGTCACTGCAAGGGCAACGAGGTGCAAGGATAGGGGCATAGGGGCACTTGCAGTGGGGTAGACGGGCATAAGGGGAAATTCAGCTAAGCAAAATCGTTGGCATCATAACGAGTTCAAATAAGTGAGTGATTGAGTTGAGTGACGTTTAGAAAACAGAGGTTCCACTGTATCGATAGCATTCCACCGTCCAGTGTACCATTTAACGACGATAAAACCACCGATATCCACACCTTCATATAGAAAATATGTATCGATTGAGATCTCAAATTTCATTTCGTCAGATAATCGAACTTCCGCAATATGTTGAAATACGATAAACAAACTTCATACCGTTGTTAGCCGCATCTATAATGCCGATATCGAGTTCCATTATGTCAGGGTCGAAATTGTAAATCCTGGCCGGATTTTCGAGAACAACACGCATTTCGTCGTTGTCGCTGCTTCCGCCGATATCCGAATCGGATTCATTATTTGGACCGACGTTCCGACGCCGATCCACGCCAACGTCACTCGATCCATTATCATCGGACGTTTCGAGGACAACGATCGGCGAGCGGCGATCGACGACTGGGGGCAATTGGGGGGGGGGGGGGGGTCGACGATTGGCGGCAATTGGGGGGGATCGACGATTGGCGGCAATTAGGGGGGAACGAGCGGCTCGATTCCATCGGCGTTTTCAGTGTCGCTACCCTCGGCTTTATGCAACATTTTAAATTGTAAACGATTTTTCATGATGTTAAAAAAATAAATGTTGCAATCGTATTCTCGAAAATTAGTGTCATGGTGAAGATTCACTCAATCAGTCGGTAACAAAAGCTGTAATCCTTTATCCTCAAAGACTAGTTAGATTTCGGACAAAACGGACAGTTACGTACTAGGTCTAGCAATCAGAGGTGGACAAAAGCCTCAAGTACCTACTTGGTGTACTCGAGTACCTCAAGTCCCTGGATTACTGGGTGTATACGGTATTCGTAGAGAGCTCCTGTCCTAGCATACTGAGTAGTCCCGTAACTTTTTCGATTGCTACAATTATACCGACCAGATACTTGTAACTTTTGCCCAGCTCTGCTAGCAATTATGAAGTGCATGACACTTCATTTTGTCCGAAATCTTTTATGTTTTGACGAAAATACGAATAATGAAATGTGCCTGCCCCTCTCGCACCCAGACGTGTGGCAATTCACCGTAAATATAGACTGATGTTACGTATGACTCACTAATATTAACGGCCATGCGTCGACGAGCCGATCTTCCTCGTCTGCCGCCTCTCGCGCGTCGACCGCGGCGACCTTCGTTCTGGGTGAATTCATCTATTAATGCGAACATTTTTTAAGGCGTTTGTATATTGGAGAATTTTGCAGCGAATGATAAAAGGTACGAACGGTAGGATGGCGCAGTACACAATAGTACGTTATTCTACTCTGTGCGTAAAATGCTGTTTTACGAACGCGTCGCTTGCGCATAACCCCATTGTCGCACCTCGTAAAATAAAATTTCGTACGATACTCGTGCGATAAAACTTTTTTTTACGAGTGTGAGCAGGACGAGCCGCAGGCGAGTAGTGCGATCACAAGAGTCAGAAAAAGCATTATGGAAAAAAAAGCTTCCTTATAAATGGAAGCATCGCGGCAGTATACTGTATCATTTTTATTATTATTGAATATTCAAACACTTTAACATGATTAATTTCATGTTTAACTCACTATTATTATTGACCCCGCGTCCTCTTGCTGGTCTCCCGACTCGTCCACGTCGGCCTCTTCGGCCTCGATGCGCCTGAATCCGTCCCCGAGCGGCTATTTCGAAAATGTTTTGCATTCTTATTGGGTATTTTATAGTTAACTATCAAACCTCGACCAATATCGAGATGAATAAAACGGCAACAATGGTTTCGATATAAAATCTTGCAATTTAATAATATTTCGAGATAAAACGTTAAACACCAACTTTGTAAAGAAGCAATTCGATAAAGTTAAGGCTAGCAAATGGATAGCATGGACGATGAGTTAGTTTGATGAAGGGGACGTTCAGATTACAGGTACAATGGCATGAATTGCCTCGCGTTTCAATGAATATAATGTTTCAAGTTTATATGAGACCATTCTCATCTTTGGTACAAAATATCAATAATCTCTGATTGACCATGTTGATCTCTAATGTTTTCAAATCCATCATTAACTTTTTTCTCACATAGTGACTCACCATTGTTTATCACGCATTGCCGAATGGGCCTGCCGACTCTACCGCGCTGGATTGCGCGTCCACGAGGAAAACGATTCTCAACAGATTCAGCTATTTTGAAAAATTTTCAATTATCATTATCAATTTAATTTATCGTACGTACTTTCAATATTTTCTGCACGGGCACATCGTCTAACAAAGATCTACACTCCAGTATTCTCAAATTCAAAACTAATTTGTAGTTATTAAATATAATCGTTGAAAATATCGTAATGTTTAACCCATTTTAGGCCATAATTTCCGCGATGGTTTGAAATAGGTTTTGTGACTTTGCACTTTGAATATCTCTGCAACAAAATGCCGCAATGATAAAGATTATTCTAAATATCATTTTTACAACTCTTACATCAAAAGGTATATTTGAGTCGCATTTTCTTATTATTGTCACGAACAATTTCACACCGT
This sequence comes from Ischnus inquisitorius, assembly GCA_963924025.1. NCBI lineage: Eukaryota > Metazoa > Arthropoda > Insecta > Hymenoptera > Ichneumonidae > Ischnus > Ischnus inquisitorius. Next base: position 20,628,915 of record OZ001244.1, read on the forward strand.
CATAGAGCATTCGTTTTTTGTACGAGTGCCACATAATATTTTTCGTAACAAACTCAAGAAAACTCCCGTTTTCCGGGACTTTTGGAAATTCCAAAAGCGGGTGAAAACGTTACTTCTCAGCAATAGAGTGATAAAAACTTTGGAAAGGAAGTAATCTGCTCTTACGTATGCATAGTGTTTTCTTCACAACTCTTGCTAAAATGTGCATTTTTTGGCACGTTTTGCGGGGTCGAAATCGGACTATTGCATGCATTTTTTTACAAAGAAAACTGAATACAACGTCCAAGAAATTATAAATATGAGAGTGTGCCCGTCAAAGATATGCCCGTATTCATTTATCAGTGATGTTTTGCCGTCACTGTCAGAGTCGTCTGCTCTCTCGGTCCCATTCCCATCCGCCGCAGCTTGCGCATTCTCGTCACTTTCTTTATTATTGAAAAAATTAATCGTTTGCAGTAGTGTAATCGTTTTTCCATATGTATAATTAAAACGTAAAAAGCTTACGGGCATCGTCATCTCTTTCCACTCTGTCGGAGCTGCTCTCTCGCGACGATGGCGGATCGACGCGAAGGTCCAACAAATCATCTTCGTTTTATGAAACGGGTTATTATATGTCTCAAGAGGACTATGGCACTTATTCAATCACATGATGATAGTAACTTACCGGCATTGTCTGATTCGGCTATTTGATGATTCGTGTTTGCAACAACCGACAACAGCGTATGGAATTATAATATTATATATATATTTTTGAATGAGCCTTTTAACGAAAGCTTGCTTTAGTACGCGTGTGATTTACGGACTCAGATCGTTAGCACGCTCTTGTAACGTTTTTAATTGGCCTTTCGGCATACTAAGCGCGACCGTAACTTTTTGTTCTTTCCAATTTGAGACTTTAGCCGCTCAACCAAACACGACTTAAAACAACTTTCAGATAAGAATTGACTCTTTGTTGAGTCAACTCAAAATGGGGAAAAAAAGGTCATACCACTATCTTCGTCTTGAACCCGACCTCGTCTCGCATTGAGTCGAGGTCTGGGCCCCCCTCGTCGACGAACTTCCTCTTCGGCAGGATCGTCTATAAAGAGTTGGATTTTAGGGTCCAGAATTAAGCAACTAAATCATTACCGACATGCAATCGTTAATGCTAAAATAAGTTTTTGTAACACATGCATGGAAAGTGCTAGTTTATGTACCAGCCAGCCGTAACATAAAGTAGGTCGAGACGCGTTTAGTAAATAAGCCAAGTAACCGTTAAAAATAGTACATTACGATAGTAGTGCGATAAAACTTTTTCTGACGAGTGTGAGTTTGCAGGACGAGGCCGAAGGCGAATGTTGCAATCGCACGAGTCAGAAAAAGGTTTATCGCACTAGTATCGTACCAAATTTTATTTTACGAGATGTGAAAATGTGGATATACGCATGCGAAGTGTGCGTAAAACCGCATTCTACGCACGGAGTGGAATAAAAAAAATCTTTGCTCGTCCTTTCTTTTGATGCATCCGTATGTATTGGTGTTCTGAGGACTCGCCAAGATTTTTTTAAAGTTTACTTGGCTCATGTAAGTTTTTTTTTTTATTATCAAAAAATGGTTTGAAAACTATTATTAAACTACTTGGCGTCGTTTTTTACAATTTTTACAGAAAAAACGTTTTTTTTTTATTTCTTCTTTACTCTTTTTGAAATCTGTTCCGAAGTACTCAATGTGTAATGTAGTATTCCAAACTTATGAAACTGTGATCGGGTTCTTGAAAATTCGCGCTCATAGAAGCGTTTTTCGTTGCCTATAGTTCAATGCAGCTACGAGCTATGCTAGGTGCTACATGCTGAGCTATGTTCGTGATTTATTAAATAAATAATTTTATCACACGCACGACATATTTTTTTAAGCGCATGAAGTTTTTTAAATTAACTTTTACAAAAAAACTAAAATCCATAACCTTACAACTAATTTCATCAGTATTTCGAACACTCAGTTGAGTGAACTATTCGCGGATATTCAGGAACTGACACTTAGAATTCACGAAATGATATTTGCAAATCGGAAAAAACTGATCGTTGATTTCCGCGAGTAGTATTGCGTATCTACGGCTCACGCATGGCCGCACCGATGCAACACACTAACACCACAGGACATCGGACAAACGGGACATACTGGACATGTATTTTTATCGTGAACGTGAACATTTTTCGGGCAATATCGTGATATTTCTTTATTGCGTGCACCGATTGGCTGGATTCTCGGCTCATTTCGAAGCTTACATTTCATTTATATCGGGGAACTGTTTGTAAAATAACGTTCCCATGTATCGTTTCGGTGAGTAAATACGAAAGTTTTGGGGGCACGATATTAACGTATAAGAACGTGGTAGCGCTCGACCCGCGCGGACTCAACGCGCGAACTTTTAACTTATCAAACTACTTGGCGTCGAGACACTCCTGGGTCCATTGATACTATGCGTATACACATATTTGTCCGTTCTTTGTTTATGTCGCGCCCGGTCGGCACATACACCGGCACCTCTTATGCATTTGTTACAAAAAATATTATGTGATACATGCGCGAAAAAGCGAACTCCAGACGGGAGTTGTGAAGAAAGCTGAACTCGCCTTCTGTCGCGCTACAAGCAACACTAGGCTTCGCCTCAGGTCGTTATAGCACTCGATCCGGCTCGTTCAGCCAACTTCCTAACCTTCGTCTAAAATCGGTCTCTTCGCACTAGTATCGCAAGATACTAATGTGTGCATGTATGTATGACCATTCTTTTTCAAGAATTACATGATACGAATATCTATTTTGATCTCTATTAACCTGGAAAGACATCCTGCGGATTCAGCATATGCTGAGGAACAGGCAGCTCGTGTTGCTCTTCCCCGTCTGGAAAATGTATAAATTTCATTGACTATAGATCGAATCTCAAAATCGCGATGGATTCGTGAGGTATTAGAGTTTACCAGCGCGAAAACGTCGAGCAGCGTGGTGGATATCCAGCCGTTGATACGGCGTTGTTTCCGAACGCCAAAACGCTTCGATATCGTATCTGTTCAAAACAATAAATATGTACTAAAATTCTTTCTTGTAACTCGGACACGAAAAGCGGCCCATTTCATGGTTTTGTTAGAAAGTGCCTGGTTTCATGACACTAGTGAAAAGTTACGTTCGTCCATGCGTAGTTCGCGATTGTTTCACTGTCGACCCTTGAGAGCTTACTTTCGTCGCTTCGGGCAAAAGTAAATAACTTTACGTCACTGCGGCACGGAAAGTGAGGTTTTCCGTGCGCTTCGCGCACGAAAAACTCTCTTTCCTCGCCGCAGTGACGTAAAATTGTATGCAATACTTGGGAGAAAAACACTTTCTCAGCTCGTGTGAATGCGGCACTCGCCTTCGGCTCGTGCTGCAAACTCACACTCGCGAGAAAAGTGTTGTCCCTCCCTCGGGCCGCAACATATTATTACATTGCACTGTCCGTCCCGAAGAACTCCCATGAAATTCACCGGTTTTCCCTACATACGTTACAAAAAGCATAGTGTGCAACTCGGGGCGAATTGGCGATTTCAACTCGTGTGGTGGCAGCTCTGGCTTCGCTCGGTCAGCAAACCTCACACTCGTGGCAATTGTCAATTTTCTGTCCTTGTTGCACAATATACTATTTTACGATGTCTTGGACTTTTAGCTTCATTTTAATAAACCATGTTATCATCTGCACTATGATTGGAAATCACCTTCCCGTTCGGAGAAGCCGCTGATTTTCGGCAATTTTTTCGTCGGCCCTAACCCACGCCTTGTGCTGTGGCTTTCGGCCCGTCTGTCCGGTCGTTCTCCAACGTCTTATTTTCGTCAACTCGTCGAAGATCGTGTCCTTTCGTTTTTCTGCAGAACAGATTGGTATTTAGGACAAATTCACCCGCATTCGTTAGCCGCAAGTACGTTAATTCTTTGTCAATCCGACGACTTCTGAAGCACAGCACTGTCATATGACATACATCGTTTCAGCAAAACACATATCAGCATTGGAGAAAATATAGTACATTATGTTACTACAGAGAAAACGTCACTGTGGCACGGAAAACTATCTTGTTGAATCTTGTGACATAAAATGGTATACGATACTCGTGCGATAAACGTTTTTCTGACTTGTGTGATTGCAACACTCGCCTTCGGCTCATCCTGCAAACTCACACTCGTCAGAAAAAGTTTTATCGCAATAGTATCGCAATGTAGTATTCTCAGTCCGCGTGATTGTAGCTCTCGGCTTCAGCTCATGCTGTGAACTCACACTCGCGAGAAAAGAGTTTTCTCGCTCTCGTGTCGTAATGTACTATTACGTCACTGTGACATGGAATGTGAGGTTTTCCGTGAACTTCGCGCACCGAAAACTCTTTTCTGACCTTCTGACGTAAGATTGTATGCGATACTCGGCGGAACAAAGTTTTCTCAGCTCGTGTGATAGTAGTATTCGCCTTCAGCTCGTGCTGCAAACTCACACTCGCGAGAAAAGATTTTTCCCGTCCTGGTGTCGTTATGTACTATGACAGATACATAATCGTATAAATATACAGCATACCCAAAAAAACCCATATTCCCGGATGAGCCCCTCCCAATTTCTTAGCGGAGTGCCGATTGAACGCTTCCGCAACGTTGTTAGTACGAATCGGCTCCCCGTATACCGACTTCACGCTCACGAGAGGCACCCACTGTTGGCGGAGATAATGCGTAAACGCATTTAGCGATAAATATAAAATTTCTTGCGGCGGGTGGTCCATTCTGAGCGATTTCCATTTTCGGTAAACCGCCTAGGAAATAGGAAATGTATTACTAAACAAATTAATCGAAAAACGGAGCTTGTGAACATTTCCGTATATTTCCGTAAAAACAATTCGCGGTATGGCTATGGAGAGGTGGGAACATATTCCTGCAAATTATATAGAAGGTAAAAACTCACGCGGCAAAAATGGAACTAACACCCTCTGATTCGGATACGGGGGAAGGTACTCGGAAGACTCGCAACAGCGGCCCGTTCAAAGTCCGTCCAGACGGCGCGTAAATTTTCTCGTAGCTGTGGACACAGCTCGAGGATTCGTTGCCATATAGCGTCATATAAAACTTTTGTTCGTCTTTCGCACAGAACAAAAACCGCCGCATACCCCTACATTAATATTTTTTAATTATTGTGCTTGACAATGTACTACTACGTGTTCTACTACGCGAAGTTGAATGACGAAGTAAGCCCGACATCGAGAAACAAAGGCAAGTAAGCGGTCAGAGAGAAAAAATAGAATAATTAATCAATTAATAGATAACTAAATCCTAACCTTATCGCCTTCTCTAATAAAGATAATCCATAGCTGTGCGGCTTTCGGATGTGTGGGCACAACCTATTTGAAAGTTTAAAAAATTGTAGTTCAAGAACAGTAAACACGGTATGTATCGTAGAAAAATGCAGGTGTTCGTAGGGAAGCCACATTTCGTACGAGTATCATACGAAATTTTATTTTAGGAGGCGTGAAAATGGGTATATGCGTACGCAAAGCGTGCGTTAAACCGCATTTTACGCACGGAGTGAAATAAAAGACATAATGAATAAGAAGAAAATGAGGCAGAGTAATAGTTAGGAGAGCTACAGAAGAAAAAGCAAAAACGTAGCCCAAGAAAGAAGTGTCAAAGAAGAAGAAAAAGAACAAAAAGAAAGTTAAGAGAAGCCAGAACCGAAGAAGCAGAAATAGAACAAAATCGGAGGAGCAAATAAATGTTCATAGCGCTGTCTACATGGTTCATTTCTTTTTAAATTCTTGCTGTATTGGAACGCATTCGAACTTCTATCTGAATTTCATGTTTAATGGACACGTAACGATACACTCTCCTCCGCAAGATTTTGAAAACGGTCTATGAGAAATCGTACTAATATGCACTACGAAGAGTAAGAATTGAATGTCCTCTTGAAAAGTTAGGTAAAACAAATGTCCGAATAACGATTAATGCTGTAGGTGTAATCGTAGATAACGTACGCAAAATATATAGACTGACCAAAAACGTTCCGTCGATATGCAGCCACTGAGCACGCGACAGATATTCGAGCATATCAGTGCTAGCGAATATCAGCGCAGACGAGTCATCAGCGGCGGTAACGATGCCACGATATATCTCCCGTGCTGGGACATAATCGTCTAGAACGTTTCCCAGTTCTCGAAGGGATCGCGGTATCGGCGGATGCAGTTTCTTGCGCACGCGTTTGATGAAACTAATCATCGCAGCGGCCGAACAACTTTCGCCGGCTTCGCGATTCCTATACAACGATCAAGAGTGTAAGCGGAAGTACGTGCAACTTTTTTATCGAAATTTTTTGTATTAGAAAAAATCGCGACTATGGAAATTGCAAAATTGCTTCCTTATAACGGTGGCTTTTTTTTTGCTCGGGTAATTGTTCTTTTTTGGCTACCTAATAAGGACGCTTTGTCGTGTTATTAGTTACAAATGCGACTATCCATTAATGCCCGCCAACTTTATAGAATTATTCAAATACGTTTATGCAAAGAGAGGGGCTGATTTTGGTCGTGTATAAAAAAAAATTTATAGTCGATTAATGAACATATGAATGATGTGATATTAGATCAGTACTGGGCTAAATGTGAGCCCGATATTTCAAAAACTATAAGAGTTAGAACGATAACAAGCGTTCTTCAGAACATTCGAAATACAATAAAAATATTTCTTTCGCAAACGGCTTTACACGCAATTTAATCCCAAAACTTCTGTGATAATAGTCTACGTGTAAACCAAATTTGAGCCAGATATCTGAAAAATAGTGGAAGTTAGAGCAAAAACAAAAATTAAAAAAATCTCATAATGCCAAAACATTTACACCTCTTAACGGTTTTATTTTACATTCAATCTCAAGCGTTGTTCAATAGCAATCTATATTTGATCCAAATTTGAGCTCGACATTTTGAACATGCTGGCATAAAAATCTGGAAAAATTGTTCCCCCGAAAATGAAGCTTCCGTTATGAGAAAGCAAAAACTGAACATCTTCAATTATTCATATCCGAATATATTCATTTTCGCACTAAAGCGCAATAAAAATGTTCACGAACTGCCTGCACGCTTGACGAAGAACTTCGTCGGGCTCGAGAAGAATGTTCTGCGCCAATTGCCGAACTTCTTCTTTGAACAAGTAATCATCCTTCAAGTGCCGATCGATAGGATGATTGTGGATCCCAATCTGCGTAGCCACTCCCTGTTCCGTTAAATATACCGATGCATCGCACGCCGTCTCAGTTGTACGGCTCGCACATCGGTAATATTTATACGGTGTATCTTTATATCGCGAGTCCAGATGGTACGGCGCGTTATGAAAAAAATACACTCGGGAATCCTGGCGTTGGCCTCGTACGCCATCCATCTAGGTTGATCGAAGGATTAGTATATTTCTGGCACGAGTATCGTACACAGTTTTATTGCACTAGTGGGTAAAGTGCTACTTTACGCACGCGCAGCGACGCGAAGCGTGCGCATATCCCCATCACGCACTTCACGCTCACGAGAGGCACCCACTGTTGGCGGAGATAATGCGTAAACGCATTTAGCGATAAATATAAAATTTCTTGCGGCGGGTGGTCCATTCTGAGCGATTTCCATTTTCGGTAAACCGCCTAGGAAATAGGAAATGTATTACTAAACAAATTAATCGAAAAACGGAGCTTGTGAACATTTCCGTATATTTCCGTAAAAACAATTCGCGGTATGGCTATGGAGAGGTGGGAACATATTCCTGCAAATTATATAGAAGGTAAAAACTCACGCGGCAAAAATGGAACTAACACCCTCTGATTCGGATACGGGGGAAGGTACTCGGAAGACTCGCAACAGCGGCCCGTTCAAAGTCCGTCCAGACGGCGCGTAAATTTTCTCGTAGCTGTGGACACAGCTCGAGGATTCGTTGCCATATAGCGTCATATAAAACTTTTGTTCGTCTTTCGCACAGAACAAAAACCGCCGCATACCCCTACATTAATATTTTTTAATTATTGTGCTTGACAATGTACTACTACGTGTTCTACTACGCGAAGTTGAATGACGAAGTAAGCCCGACATCGAGAAACAAAGGCAAGTAAGCGGTCAGAGAGAAAAAATAGAATAATTAATCAATTAATAGATAACTAAATCCTAACCTTATCGCCTTCTCTAATAAAGATAATCCATAGCTGTGCGGCTTTCGGATGTGTGGGCACAACCTATTTGAAAGTTTAAAAAATTGTAGTTCAAGAACAGTAAACACGGTATGTATCGTAGAAAAATGCAGGTGTTCGTAGGGAAGCCACATTTCGTACGAGTATCATACGAAATTTTATTTTAGGAGGCGTGAAAATGGGTATATGCGTACGCAAAGCGTGCGTTAAACCGCATTTTACGCACGGAGTGAAATAAAAGACATAATGAATAAGAAGAAAATGAGGCAGAGTAATAGTTAGGAGAGCTACAGAAGAAAAAGCAAAAACGTAGCCCAAGAAAGAAGTGTCAAAGAAGAAGAAAAAGAACAAAAAGAAAGTTAAGAGAAGCCAGAACCGAAGAAGCAGAAATAGAACAAAATCGGAGGAGCAAATAAATGTTCATAGCGCTGTCTACATGGTTCATTTCTTTTTAAATTCTTGCTGTATTGGAACGCATTCGAACTTCTATCTGAATTTCATGTTTAATGGACACGTAACGATACACTCTCCTCCGCAAGATTTTGAAAACGGTCTATGAGAAATCGTACTAATATGCACTACGAAGAGTAAGAATTGAATGTCCTCTTGAAAAGTTAGGTAAAACAAATGTCCGAATAACGATTAATGCTGTAGGTGTAATCGTAGATAACGTACGCAAAATATATAGACTGACCAAAAACGTTCCGTCGATATGCAGCCACTGAGCACGCGACAGATATTCGAGCATATCAGTGCTAGCGAATATCAGCGCAGACGAGTCATCAGCGGCGGTAACGATGCCACGATATATCTCCCGTGCTGGGACATAATCGTCTAGAACGTTTCCCAGTTCTCGAAGGGATCGCGGTATCGGCGGATGCAGTTTCTTGCGCACGCGTTTGATGAAACTAATCATCGCAGCGGCCGAACAACTTTCGCCGGCTTCGCGATTCCTATACAACGATCAAGAGTGTAAGCGGAAGTACGTGCAACTTTTTTATCGAAATTTTTTGTATTAGAAAAAATCGCGACTATGGAAATTGCAAAATTGCTTCCTTATAACGGTGGCTTTTTTTTTGCTCGGGTAATTGTTCTTTTTTGGCTACCTAATAAGGACGCTTTGTCGTGTTATTAGTTACAAATGCGACTATCCATTAATGCCCGCCAACTTTATAGAATTATTCAAATACGTTTATGCAAAGAGAGGGGCTGATTTTGGTCGTGTATAAAAAAAAATTTATAGTCGATTAATGAACATATGAATGATGTGATATTAGATCAGTACTGGGCTAAATGTGAGCCCGATATTTCAAAAACTATAAGAGTTAGAACGATAACAAGCGTTCTTCAGAACATTCGAAATACAATAAAAATATTTCTTTCGCAAACGGCTTTACACGCAATTTAATCCCAAAACTTCTGTGATAATAGTCTACGTGTAAACCAAATTTGAGCCAGATATCTGAAAAATAGTGGAAGTTAGAGCAAAAACAAAAATTAAAAAAATCTCATAATGCCAAAACATTTACACCTCTTAACGGTTTTATTTTACATTCAATCTCAAGCGTTGTTCAATAGCAATCTATATTTGATCCAAATTTGAGCTCGACATTTTGAACATGCTGGCATAAAAATCTGGAAAAATTGTTCCCCCGAAAATGAAGCTTCCGTTATGAGAAAGCAAAAACTGAACATCTTCAATTATTCATATCCGAATATATTCATTTTCGCACTAAAGCGCAATAAAAATGTTCACGAACTGCCTGCACGCTTGACGAAGAACTTCGTCGGGCTCGAGAAGAATGTTCTGCGCCAATTGCCGAACTTCTTCTTTGAACAAGTAATCATCCTTCAAGTGCCGATCGATAGGATGATTGTGGATCCCAATCTGCGTAGCCACTCCCTGTTCCGTTAAATATACCGATGCATCGCACGCCGTCTCAGTTGTACGGCTCGCACATCGGTAATATTTATACGGTGTATCTTTATATCGCGAGTCCAGATGGTACGGCGCGTTATGAAAAAAATACACTCGGGAATCCTGGCGTTGGCCTCGTACGCCATCCATCTAGGTTGATCGAAGGATTAGTATATTTCTGGCACGAGTATCGTACACAGTTTTATTGCACTAGTGGGTAAAGTGCTACTTTACGCACGCGCAGCGACGCGAAGCGTGCGCATATCCCCATCACGCACTTCACGCTCACGAGAGGCACCCACTGTTGGCGGAGATAATGCGTAAACGCATTTAGCGATAAATATAAAATTTCTTGCGGCGGGTGGTCCATTCTGAGCGATTTCCATTTTCGGTAAACCGCCTAGGAAATAGGAAATGTATTACTAAACAAATTAATCGAAAAACGGAGCTTGTGAACATTTCCGTATATTTCCGTAAAAACAATTCGCGGTATGGCTATGGAGAGGTGGGAACATATTCCTGCAAATTATATAGAAGGTAAAAACTCACGCGGCAAAAATGGAACTAACACCCTCTGATTCGGATACGGGGGAAGGTACTCGGAAGACTCGCAACAGCGGCCCGTTCAAAGTCCGTCCAGACGGCGCGTAAATTTTCTCGTAGCTGTGGACACAGCTCGAGGATTCGTTGCCATATAGCGTCATATAAAACTTTTGTTCGTCTTTCGCACAGAACAAAAACCGCCGCATACCCCTACATTAATATTTTTTAATTATTGTGCTTGACAATGTACTACTACGTGTTCTACTACGCGAAGTTGAATGACGAAGTAAGCCCGACATCGAGAAACAAAGGCAAGTAAGCGGTCAGAGAGAAAAAATAGAATAATTAATCAATTAATAGATAACTAAATCCTAACCTTATCGCCTTCTCTAATAAAGATAATCCATAGCTGTGCGGCTTTCGGATGTGTGGGCACAACCTATTTGAAAGTTTAAAAAATTGTAGTTCAAGAACAGTAAACACGGTATGTATCGTAGAAAAATGCAGGTGTTCGTAGGGAAGCCACATTTCGTACGAGTATCATACGAAATTTTATTTTAGGAGGCGTGAAAATGGGTATATGCGTACGCAAAGCGTGCGTTAAACCGCATTTTACGCACGGAGTGAAATAAAAGACATAATGAATAAGAAGAAAATGAGGCAGAGTAATAGTTAGGAGAGCTACAGAAGAAAAAGCAAAAACGTAGCCCAAGAAAGAAGTGTCAAAGAAGAAGAAAAAGAACAAAAAGAAAGTTAAGAGAAGCCAGAACCGAAGAAGCAGAAATAGAACAAAATCGGAGGAGCAAATAAATGTTCATAGCGCTGTCTACATGGTTCATTTCTTTTTAAATTCTTGCTGTATTGGAACGCATTCGAACTTCTATCTGAATTTCATGTTTAATGGACACGTAACGATACACTCTCCTCCGCAAGATTTTGAAAACGGTCTATGAGAAATCGTACTAATATGCACTACGAAGAGTAAGAATTGAATGTCCTCTTGAAAAGTTAGGTAAAACAAATGTCCGAATAACGATTAATGCTGTAGGTGTAATCGTAGATAACGTACGCAAAATATATAGACTGACCAAAAACGTTCCGTCGATATGCAGCCACTGAGCACGCGACAGATATTCGAGCATATCAGTGCTAGCGAATATCAGCGCAGACGAGTCATCAGCGGCGGTAACGATGCCACGATATATCTCCCGTGCTGGGACATAATCGTCTAGAACGTTTCCCAGTTCTCGAAGGGATCGCGGTATCGGCGGATGCAGTTTCTTGCGCACGCGTTTGATGAAACTAATCATCGCAGCGGCCGAACAACTTTCGCCGGCTTCGCGATTCCTATACAACGATCAAGAGTGTAAGCGGAAGTACGTGCAACTTTTTTATCGAAATTTTTTGTATTAGAAAAAATCGCGACTATGGAAATTGCAAAATTGCTTCCTTATAACGGTGGCTTTTTTTTTGCTCGGGTAATTGTTCTTTTTTGGCTACCTAATAAGGACGCTTTGTCGTGTTATTAGTTACAAATGCGACTATCCATTAATGCCCGCCAACTTTATAGAATTATTCAAATACGTTTATGCAAAGAGAGGGGCTGATTTTGGTCGTGTATAAAAAAAAATATATGGTCGATTAATGAACATATGAATGATGTGATATTAGATCAGTACTGGGCTAAATGTGAGCCCGATATTTCAAAAACTATAAGAGTTAGAACGATAACAAGCGTTCTTCAGAACATTCGAAATACAATAAAAATATTTCTTTCGCAAACGGCTTTACACGCAATTTAATCCCAAAACTTCTGTGATAATAGTCTACGTGTAAACCAAATTTGAGCCAGATATCTGAAAAATAGTGGAAGTTAGAGCAAAAACAAAAATTAAAAAAATCTCATAATGCCAAAACATTTACACCTCTTAACGGTTTTATTTTACATTCAATCTCAAGCGTTGTTCAATAGCAATCTATGTTTGATCCAAATTTGAGCTCGACATTTTGAACATGCTGGCATAAAAATCTGGAAAAATTGTTCCCCCGAAAATGAAGCTTCCGTTATGAGAAAGCAAAAACTGAACATCTTCAATTATTCATATCCGAATATATTCATTTTCGCACTAAAGCGCAATAAAAATGTTCACGAACTGCCTGCACGCTTGACGAAGAACTTCGTCGGGCTCGAGAAGAATGTTCTGCGCCAATTGCCGAACTTCTTCTTTGAACAAGTAATCATCCTTCAAGTGCCGATCGATAGGATGATTGTGGATCCCAATCTGCGTAGCCACTCCCTGTTCCGTTAAATATACCGATGCATCGCACGCCGTCTCAGTTGTACGGCTCGCACATCGGTAATATTTATACGGTGTATCTTTATATCGCGAGTCCAGATGGTACGGCGCGTTATGAAAAAAATACACTCGGGAATCCTGGCGTTGGCCTCGTACGCCATCCATCTAGGTTGATCGAAGGATTAGTATATTTCTGGCACGAGTATCGTACACAGTTTTATTGCACTAGTGGGTAAAGTGCTACTTTACGCACGCGCAGTGACGCGAAGCGTGCGCATATCCCCATTTTCACATGTCGTGAAATAAAATTACGTACAATCCTCTTGTGATACAACTTTTCCTGACTCGTGTAGAACTCACACACGTCAGGAAAAGTTTTATCGCACTAGTATCGTAAAGCACTATTTCCCTACCGGGCTAAAATAGCCACATTCCTGCCTACTGACACGAGGAAAGTGGTAATTTTAACCCAGTAGGAAAAAAAAGTATCGTATGCTGCACTAGACGGAGCGAATTTTCAACTAGTCGAATTTCAGCCCTCGTTAAAACCCTTGGCTCGAGCCGCAAGCTTCGCCCATGCGAAAATCGCGCTTTCCTTCGCTTGTAGCCATAATACCCAATTTTTTCCGACTACGCTAAAATTATGATATTTCATCCCTGGGACCCGGGTAGAAAGTTACCAATTCTTGACTAGCGAACGGTGATGAGAAGAAAATTTTTGAGAATGGTACAACACTGCTTAGGCGAGATGTTTCGTTTGACAAACGTACCATCAAACATGAAACAACTTGAGTTTCAGAGAAAAATTTGAAAAATTCTTGATCGCTGAAGAATCGGAAAAAACAAGATGTAGAAGGTGCTGAAAAGATTGATTTTGCAAATTAATTATTTCAAAATTTTATTAACAAATCAATTGGATTTTTTTTCTCCCAAATCATCTGTCAACGGAACTTTTTTTTTAACGAAAAAATAATTTGTTTACTATTATGAACACGTATACATTTTTTAAGGATTTTGTCTAATTATGTAATTTTTGTTTGTTTAGGCGAAATAAGTGGATGAAGATGCAATTTTTAATAATTAGACAAGGTTGTCGATTCCTCAAACCGGAAAAATAATGAAAAAATTCATACGTATTCAAAAAAAGTAACAAATTATTTCCCTCAAAAAAAAAGTTAGGTTGATGGGTCATTTATTGACCAATTTTTTTTTCTTCAATTTGTTAATAAGGTTTTGAAAGATTATCATCATATTAATGAAAAATCAATTTTTCAGTACCTTCTACAAGCTTGAATTTCTTCAGAATTTTATCCCATCTTGAACCACTCAAAATTTTCTTTGAAACTCACGGCGGGTTTCGAGAAACGAACGTCGATAGTTTTTTTCACTAGTTTCTTCAATAGTTTTTTTTTATGGTTCACGGATTCGCGGATACGTATTAGCACGGAAACGTCACGGGATCGTTTTCTCGGTACGTCACGGAAATACGTCTGAGGAAAAACAATCTGCGAACGCATATCGATCGTCTTAGTTCTGCATCCGTAAGAGTGAGCGCAGTTACGTTGGAAATTTTGTTATATACGGTAAACGAACCGTTTTTAACACCTCAGGTCTGAAATTCTAGAATAAAATAGAAATATCGAGAAAATCGTTCAGTGCATTTATATGAATACTTTCGAAAAATTAACATGGAATAATGGAATTTTTTTTTTATTTTTAAGGTCCATCAATTCTAGAGTATAATCAACAGACGACACTAACATTGTATTATTATATTATATAAAACGCTAGTACTGGGTATCGCTAGGTACCTCGCCGATGCATCCGATGTTCAGGTCTCACGGAACGATTCTCGTCAACGTGTGACCTTCTCGGCGCAGCCGCAGGAAAATTATAAGAGCGGTCACACGATTAATCGCCTCGAGAGCGGAAGAGTCGTGTTGAGTGAGATGTTCGGTTCTGTGTTTTCCAGTCTTCCGAGTTTCGAAAGTCTAGTGCTCACTCTGCGGGTCCGATCAGTCCGTCAGTCTGGGGGCAAAACTTCAATATTTCTCGTACGATTGATTCATCCAAGAGCACAAAAAATTGTGTTCAATGTTAATTTCGGGAAAAATTTTCCGAATCTAACAAATTAAAAAAGTTTCGCGGTCCCTGAGTTCGCGAAAAAGCCTCGACCAGTGTCTACGGAAAATCGGAACGTCGCTCACATGCTTAATTGCCTCGAGAGTAAAAGAGTCGCGTTGAATAAGAAAGTCGATTATGTTTTTCCGAATCTTTAGAGTTTGAAAAGTCTCGTGCTCGCCGAGCGTGTCCGGTGAGGCTCTCAATTTCGAAGGAAAACATTAACTTCGCTCACACGATTAATCCTCACACGAGCACAAAAAGTTCGGAATCAACCGAAATTTAAATTAAACACTATTCTTTTGAGCTCTTGTAAGGATTAATCGTGTGAGCGACGTTAAAGTTTTCCTCCGAAATTAAGAGCCTCTCCGGACGCGCTCGGCAAGCACGAGACTTTTTAAGCTCTAAAGATTCGGACACACATGACTGATTTTCTTGTTCAACGCGACTATTTCGCTCTCGAGGCAATAATTCGTGTGGGCGTTTTCCTTAGACACTGGGCGAGACTTCTTCGCATACTCAGCGACCACGAGACTTTTTCAATTTGTTAGATGCGGAAAAGTTTTCACGAAATTAATATTAAACACGATTTTTTGTGCTCTTGGAAGGGTCGATCGTGAAATCAATATTGAAGTTTTGCTCCGAGATTGACGGACTGATCGGACACACTCGGCGAGCACGAGACTTTTAACACTCTAAAAATTCGGAAACACATAACTGATTTTCTTGTTCAATGCGACTCTTTTGCTCTCGAGGCAATAATTCGTGCGGGCGACGTTACACACGACGTTGCGGTGTAGACTCTCATCGCGTCGAGTTGACGGAACGGGTCGACGAGGATGGCTCGACGATTCCCTCGATGATCCTCGATATCTGAAACAATCGTCGAGGCGGCAGAAACTCCGGACGAGTCGGGTCGACGGGGATGGCTCGACCATTCCCTCGATGATCCTCGATATCTGGAACACAAAAAATCATATTATTATTACTTCTCGATAGTATAAAAATCTGAAAACATTCACGCATATTGAAGGTAATGAAAAGATTAATTTTGCATAATAATAATTGCAAAAAGTTATTGCCAAATCGATGAAAAAAAAACTTGTTAAACAAATTAACATACTTAATAAAACTTGTTAACAAATTAACGATATAATTTGTTTAGCAAGTTTTATTTTTTCATCGATTTGTCAATAACTGTTTGCAATTATTATTATGCAAAATTAATCTTTTTATTACCTTTAATATCCGTGACTGATTTTTATACTATCGAGAAGTAATAATATTTTTTTTTTTTGTGTTCCAGATATCGAGGATCATCGAGGGAATGGTTAAGCCATCCCCGTCGACTCGACTCGTCCGGAGTCTCTGCCACATCGATGATTCTTTCAGATATCAAGGATCATCGAGGGAGTCGTCGAGCCACCCACTTCGACTCGACTCGTCTCGAGTCTCTGCCGCCTCGACGATTCTTTCAGATATCGAGGACTGTCGAGGGAATCGTCGTTGCGGTGTAGACTCTCATTGAGTCAAGTTGACGGAACGGGTCGACGAGGATGGCTCGACGATTCCTTCGATGATCCTCGATATCTGAAAGAATCGTCGAGGCGGCAGAGACTCTGGACGAGTCGCGTCGATGGGGATGACTCGACGACTCCCTCGATGATCCTCGATATCTGAAACACAAAAAATCAGAATATTACTACAAATAATTCCCAACCATTAACTCACCTTGAACTATTGTCGAGCCACGATGATCCCATGGTGACTATGTCGCTCGCTGTCCGACGGTCGACCCTCTTCGCAGCTGGCCTCTCTGACACCTGAAAAAAACATTACAAATTAATTAATATCATTTAAGTAGAACATACTTACTCGAATTCTGCGTTCTCTTCGGCACGGACGGAATCCAGAATTTTGCGAGAAATACGAGCGCCAGCTCGATTTCTCGCGCACGGTCAATCACGATAAGACTTCGATTTTTACGAGGTGTCGAGATCTCGACACGCCGTCACTCCCGCACACGAATATTTATTTTAAATTCGCGCACCCGAAAGTCACTCGCACACTCGCGAATAATAAAGAATCTGTTATTGAGAACGAAAAAACTTGCGGCTCAACAACGTGACTACACGAGGTTAGGTCTGCCGGCGACCGCCCCGCGAAAAACATTTAAATCCCCGACTATTCGAGAGCTATGCCGCGATTTCGCAAATAGTTCCGGAGCCTGGTGGGGTGTAGAGGCGAAGCCCCGGCGGGGGAGGGGGGGCACAGTCGGGAGGCGCAGCAATTATGATTTTACTCTTTTATTTAATTATTTATTTGCTAACGGGATAAACACTTTTTTGCCTGCTTTCTTACTATTCCATCCGCTTTTTTTAGTTTCTTGCCCGCTTTTCTACTTTTGTTCTCGCTTTTTCACTATTTTGCTTGCTCTCGTACATTTTTGCCTGCTTTTTTTACTTTTTTGCTCGCTTTTTTACTTCATTGCTTGCTTTTGAAATTTATTGCCCGTTTTTTCACTTTTTCGCGCGCTTTTTTTTTTGCGTTGCGTCCTCGATGTTTTTGTTGACCCTTCTCTTTCAGCGTCGAACAGGGTTCACCCTAGTCCCGTTCCCCGGAAACTCTTGCAAGAGTTTCCGCGAAACGGGAACACGGTTGAGACTCGCGACGCATTGTTCGCGATGACGCCAGAAGAAAAACACACCCACGCACTATCGCGTGACGAGGAACGAAAAACCACTCGCAACGTTCGATAAAAAATAAATAAAAAAATTAGGAAAATTAAATGAAACGAATAATAATAGAGACAACGTTACATACGAGGGAAGCCGCTTCGAGGGCACCGAGACCCGATTTCCGTTTCCTCTTTGTCGATGCTCCTAAACTCGAAGATGCGAGATTATCCGGATAACTCTCGCGCGCCTCTCTCGTTAAATAACGATGATTCGATTCGACACAACGACGATAATAGTTTGTGAATAATTTTTCTCAACACGTTATCTTTGGGAATGGAGATCCGTCTCTTGCCACGATGTTACGTAAGTAATTGAAAATCACGTCGATCGTCTGATGTTCGCACACGCGAGAAGGAGCGCAGTTAAAATCGATATTCTCTTATATAGAGTGTACAGATTCAAACGAGTGAGACAAAAATCACAATGTTTGAAATTCTTTATTTTCATCATGTAAAAATGCCGGATAACACGTTTCTCAGAAAATTCGAGACACTCGATACTCGACAGGTACGTTCATTCGAAATATCATATGGAATGGAGATAATAATAGAATATTAATATTTATCTTTTTTTGTTGCAGGTATCGGCGAATCATCGGCGCAGTCGACGACGGGTCAAGGCGCGAGACGACGCGTGGCCGAAGATGCACCGAGGGATAGATAATATTTACCGGACAGACAGTATGTGTACGGTAGGGTAAGTACTTAGTTTTAAACTTTCAATATTATTTACTTTTTTTGTTAACGATTTTTTTTTCAGATTTCCAAGAGAATCAAGTAGAGTAAGCGCGTGAGGTGCGTATAACAATAAGTCAGAATGAAATAATATAAAAAGATGATTGATTTTATTGTGTTTTCTTTTCAGGCAGAGGAAAAAGATGCATCGCCGAGCAACGAAGAGAGTAGAGAGTCGACGGCACATTCGTGGAGTCGTCGCTCATCGTCGACTCCGTCGGAGTTCTTTTCGAAACCTACAACAGAGAAGAAATCGAAATTAATAATCTATCGACCTAACATCGCTTAATTAAAATTATACTTACCTTTCCTGGCAATTCGTTCCGACGAGCCATTGACCCGTTCCGTCGACTCCACTCGTCGAGAGTCTCTGCCGCCTCGACTCGTCGAGAGTCTCTGCCGCCTCGACTCGTCGAGAGTCTCTGCGGCCTCGACTCGTACAGAGTTTCCGCTGTTTCGACGCGTTGAGAGTTTCCGTTGTCTCAACGCATCGAGAATTTCCGCTGTCTCAACACATCGAGAATTTCCACTGTCTCGACGCGTCGAAAGTTTCTGCTGTCTTGAGGCGGCGAGAGCTTCAGCCGCCGCAACTAGTCGAGAGTCTCAGCCGCCTCGACGATTCCCTCGATGATCCTCGATATCTGAAAGAATCGTCGAGGCGGCAGAGACTCTGGACGAGTCGAGTCGACGAGGATGGCCATTCCCTCGATGATCCTCGATATCTGAAACACAAAAAATCATAATATTATTACTTCTCGATAGTATAAAAATCTGAAAACATTCACGCATATTAAGGTAATGAATAGATTAATTTTGCATAATAATAATTGCAAACAGTTATTAACAAATCGATGAAAAAATAAAACTTGCTAAACAAATTATATCGTTAATTTGTTAACAAGTTTTATTAAGTTTGATAATTTGTTTAACAAGTTTTTTTTTCATCGATTTGTCAATAACTTTTTGCAATTATTATTATGCAAAATTAATCTTTTCATTACCTTAATATGCGTGAATGTTTTCAGATTTTTATACTATCGAGAAGTAATAATATTATGATTTTTTGTGTTTCAGATATCGAGGATCATCGAGGGAATCATCGAGCCATTCCCGACGACTCGACTCGTCCAGAATCTCTGCCGCCTCGACGATTCTTTCAGATATCGAGGATCATCGAGGGAATCGTCGAGCCATCCCCGTCGACTCGACCTGTCCAGAGTCTCTGCCGCCTCAACGATTCTTTCAGATATCGAGGATTGTTGAGGGAATCGTCGTTGCAGCCTAAACCCTCATCGAGTCGAGTTGACGGAACGGGTCAACGAGGATGGCTCGGCGATTCCCTCGATGATCCTCGATATCTGAAAGAATCGTCGAGGCAGCAGAGACTCTGGACGAGTCGAGTCGACGGGGATGGCTCGACGATTCCCTCGATGATCCTCGATATCTGAAAGAATCGTCGAGGCGGCAGAGACTCTGGACGAGTCGAGTCGACGGGGATGGCTCGACGATTCCCTCGATGATCCTCGATATCTGAAACCCAAAAAATCACAATACTATTACTTCTCAATAGTATGAAAATCTGAAAACATTCACGCATATTAATGGTAATGAAAGGATTTATTTTTCATAATAATAATTGAACAAAATTATTGACAAATCGATGAAAAAAAAACTTGTTAAAAAAATTAACGGTAACTCAGCTTGTTTGTTTTAATGAAAATGATTCGTTTATCTTCATGAACACGTATGAATTTTTTCAGATTTTTAACTTGGGTTTGAATTTTTTTTTATTAATGGAAAAAATGTGTAGAATAAAAAAATTCAAACCCAAGATAAAAATCTGTAAAAATTCATATATCTTCAGAAAAATTAACGAATCATTTCCATTTAAATGAAGGTTCAGTTACCGTTAATTTGTTTAACAACATTTTTTTTTATCGATTTGTCAATAACTTTTCGCAATTATTATTATGCAAAATTAATCTTTTCATTACCTTGAATATGCGTGAATGTTTTCAAATTTTTATACTATCGACGAATGTTTGGATTCCCTCTCCACTTCGTCGAATGAAGGCGAAATGATCACCAAACGCTGAACCTCCTTAAACGCACCTTGAACCACCTTCGAGCCACAATGATTCCTCGGTGACCGCGTCGCATCCCGTCCGGTGGTCGACGCTTTCCGCCGTGTCGACGATTCTTTCGGATATCAAAGATCATGGAGGGAATCGCTGAGACATCTCCGTCGACTCATTTCATCAACTCTACTTGATGAGATTCTCCGCCGCCTGTACAATTCTTTCATACTGTCGCCTCGACTTGTCGAGAGTTTCTGCTTCCTCGACTTGTCGAAAGTCTCCACCACCTCGACTTGTCGAGAGTCTCCGCCGTCTCGACTTGTCGAGAGTCTCTACCGCCTTGACAATTCTTTCAGATATCGAAGCGGCGGAAACTCTCGACAAGTCGAGGCGGCGGAGACTCTCGACAAGTCGAGACGGCAGAAACTCTCGACAAGTCGAGGCGACGGAACGGGTCGACAGAGATGGTTCGACGATTCCCTCGATGATCCTCGATATCTGAAATATTAAAAATCAGAATATTATTACCTATAATGCTAAATCAATAATTCACTTAAACCCACCTTGAACCATAGTTGAGCCCCGATGATTCCTTGGTCACTTTGTCGTCTGCCGTCCGGTAGTCGACACTCTCCGTCATTGAACCCTCCGGCACCTAAAAAGAAAAAATTACAAATGAATAAATATCAATTAATCCAAAGATACTTACCCGAATTCTGCGTTCTCTCCGGCACGGACGAAATCCAGAATTTCGCGAGAAATACGAGCACGAACTCCATTTATCGCGCAATGTCACTCGTCATAAAACTTCGATTTTTACGACGTGTCGAGATCTTGACACGCCGTCGCGCCCGCACACGAATAATTAATAATAACTCGCGCACCCGAAAATCATTCGCGCTCTCGCGAAAAAAAAGCGAACTTTTTTCGCGAACGCAAGAACTCGCGAAGCGGCAACGCGACGATACGAGGTTAGGTTCGCCGCCGAGTGCCCCGCGAAAAATATTTAAATTCCCGAGCGTTCGCGAGCGATTCCGAAACTTCGCGAATAGTTTCGAAATTCGCCGCACGGCGCTCCCGAACTATCTCGAACGCTGTTCGGAATTCTAAGCTCTGTGATCATTGAAATTCCCCAAAAAATTTTTTTCAAAAAAGAAAAAGGTACGCCATGTACGTGAAAATTCTGTTTATTTTCTATTATATAAATTTATTTTTTTTATATAATTTTATATAATTATTATATAAATTCTGTTTACGAAAATTATTCAAAAAAATAAGTAAAATTATATGGGCCAAGTGTAATACAAGAAACACTTCAATACGGTAAATACTATTGTTTTTTTAATGCAAAAAAAATTGCTGTAATTGATTGGCGTTCCAGTGTTTGCAAGCATCACAATAAAACGCTAGCTGTGGAACGTCAATTATTTATAGAAATTTTTTTTGCATTAAAAAGACAATAGTTTTTGCCATATTGAAGTGTTTCTTGTATTAAACTTGGCCTATAAAACTGTACTTATTTTTTTGAATAAATTTCGTAAACAGAATTTTCACGTACTTGGCGTACCTTTTTTTGTTGAAAAAAAAATGTGTGGTATTTAATTTCTTTTTGAAAATTTAATAAAAACTCGACAAAACTGTCAGTGTCGACGTAATTATAATAACAGCTATGCCGGCTGTAGCACCGAGCGGGCCACCATGGTGGATCGACGAATTGGTGTAGACCTTGACATATATATTTAGGACAGGGCACTTAAAATCGTTTGGAGCCTGTAAGGTTTCAGACCCCGATATCTCAGATTCGGCTGAACCAATTGAATTGTGAATAGGCTCACTAGAAAGATTGACCCCAAATTATATGATAGAAATGGCCTTTAAAATTCGTGTCGTTGTACCGTGCCTAAGATATATCGATTGAAAGTTATACTTCCGGTATACTCTGTAACGGTACGCTACGAAAAAAAAAATCTTGTTTCAGTACTTCGCGTCGAGACGCTACCGCGTCTTTTGATACTCTGCAGTAGGACGGCACGAAAAAAAAATATTTTTTCAGTACTTGGCGTCGAGACGCTACAGCGTCTCTTGATCCGATTTTTTTCGTTCGGGCGGGAGAAATGTCCCGAATGCTGAATATCCAGACGCGCCTCATTCTCGAATTTTTTAACACTATTTGAAATAAGCAGAAAATTCTGATTACCGATATTTTAAATGTCGAAAAGTCAATGTTCCAAATTGAAAAAACGCGAAAGAATAAATTCTAGAAAGATGGAAAAACCGCTGAAAAGGTTATCAACAATAAAAATAGCTACGACGTGAATCCCATCCCCTGGAAATCCGTTTTTATTCCGTCCTACCAAACGCTCATATTCTGCAAACTCTTGAATTAGAATAACGATAATTGACTACTAATTTATATTAATACCACAATTCTCCACTTACTTTTTTCCTCGAGATGTGTCGATGATGGACAGCCACGATCTGACGATATTGATGCTGACACTTAAATAAAAGTTCTTATGCCTTCGAAAATTCAAAGCAAAATTGTAACTCCGAGTACCATCACGATTACGAACGGGAATAGTGAACAACAAAGGTCGATCGAAAAAAGCATCGACTTCGGAGGAAATTTATATATAAGTGCACTTAAAATAATTATTGCTCGACATCGAGGGACGGTATGAGACGAAGCTCAAAGTGGCTGCATTGTTCATACTTTGATAGTCGCATATAATTGTAGTGAATAGGTGTGAAAAATAAACAATCGGTTAAAACGACTTATCAATTAATAGATTGCAAACAATAAATCGAATTTTCTAAATGAAAAAAAAAAAAAAAACATCGAAACGTACGCCATATGCTTAAATATCGGTATTAAGAAATATGTAAACATAATCAAGTACAGTGAATGGCTCGAGGAGCATTCTGAGAAAATATAACATTCCAACACATAATTAGCGTCCGAATCAGGCTCATGTATTGGAATTTTTAATTTTATCACAATATTCCCTGCCCGATTCGATTTAGTCAATTCTTCAAAAAAAAATGGTTAATACTGATTTTTAGGCACTTGGCATACAATTTTTTTTCTTTGACAAAATTCGGTGTTGAGTTTTCGGTGTTGACATTTCGTCGTGTCGAGTTTTTGGTGTCGACTTTTTGTCGTGTCGAGTTTTTGGTGTTGACTTTTCGTCGCGTCGGGTTTTCTTTTAAATATGTGCACCTACTTCTGGCGCAATTTTTATAGCTGGATGGTACAAATATTTCAATGTTAAGCGCGACGTCGAGCTTCCGTACCGACAGTTTATCGTGTTGAGTTTTCGGTGTCGACTTTACGTCGTGTCGAGTTTTCGGTGTCGACTTTTCATCGTGTCGAGTTCTTTTAAAATGTGTGCGGGTGCTTTGTGTGCAGTTTTCATAGTTGGATGGTGTACAGTTTTTAGTGCAAAGTTATTCGGTGTTGACCTGTTCGGGTGTAGAGTCATTCGGTAAATAGTTTTTGTTCAGAACCGTCGCTTGCAGTTTTTAAAAATTCAGTGTCGAGTTGTTTGGTGCAGAGTTGTTTGCGTGTAGAGTCGATTGGTGTTTACTTTTGGTGTAGAGTTGAATTCGTGTCGAGTTGGGAGGTGTAGAGTCGGTCTCCACCCGACAGTGTCAATACAAAAGGAGTTCTCGTCTCCAGCGCGAGCAGTATTACAATACATCCATTAGCGGCTACTTATTCGTTGCGCAGGAAGGATCTGATTTTTAGTGCATTTATAACATAGAAGTATATATCGTTTAGCCGGTTAGTATCTGTGATTTCCAGGAGATAGCATATCTTTTCGTAGTCGCTCTGCGAGTCATCTCGAAAATATTTTAACAGGAAATGGTTTCTTATAGATTTGTATTGGGGACAGCGTAATAGAAAATGCTCCAGGTCTTCTTGCTCGTACATACAGGGTGACAATTATAAAGTGGCCAGTTGATTTTAAGCGTACTTGCGCGGTCATTTTGGGGTGGGTGCGGGGTGGTTTTTGAAGGATTTTTAATGCCCTCTTCGATGGCATGGTCGGTTAAGTTGTAGGGCCCATAGTTTTTACGGGCCCAAAATGTTTCTGCCGAATTTTTCCGCAAAATAATTTTTGAGCCGATATCTTTGAAGATTATTAAATTCCGAATTCAGATTGCTTGTGTAGCGCTGAATTTGAAGGTACTTTGAGCGAGATAATTAAATTCAAAAATGCTGCATTTAGCAGCCGGTGCGCGGCTGACACATGGAACGCCGGACTCGAACCATCGATAGTTGGCGCTTGTCGCGAGAGGCGGTTAAACTCCCGTCCGTCACACAAGGCGCCACTTTAAAAGAAAATCGAAGTGGCGAACTAACCAAGACCTGTCATAACACGATGGATCAGAGAAATTCATTGTGAACCTACGATAACAATTAGATAGTAATAGATTGCGTCCGCGACAAAAATTTTAATCGAGAATCAAAGTGTTTATTTCAAACAGACTGTTTGAATGTGCGGTTAATAATTTTACAAGGAATCGATTGTGACATCCTCAATAGAAAGCCAGCAAGGTAAGTAAAAGTTATCCGCGAAAAACTATTCGAAATTAAGTTATTCAAAAATTATTCAAACTAAAAAAAGACCCATCGATGATGATTTTTTTTATCCGTATTTATTTTAATGCGCAATGGAAAAGCCGTTTTTAGAAGAACATGCGACATAAAAAAATGTCTTTTATTCAGGGTAAAAGTGGTGAATTATAGCCCGTTCTAATTAGCTACGGGCAATAATTCATCGCTTTTGCCCTAAAGAAATTTTACCCCGAAGAGATGGATGAACGATACACAAATCGTTATCGTACCGTCCATGAGGATCGGTAGTCTGGTGGCTAAAGCGATTGCTTGGTAATCCGAGGAATTCAAGTTCAAGACGCGTCTTTCGTGTTTTTTTTTTTTTTTTTTTTTCTCCTCACTCATACCGTTCGACTTACTGGTGCATTACGACGCCGTGCGGATTCGAAAAGAGAAAAAGCTCCATCTGAAATTTTTCTTCAATCAACTAATTAAGGAAGGCGAACCGACAATGTCCACGGGAATTCTCTTATCATGACAACAAATTTCGAGCAAAGGATGCAAGAGTGTTCTCGGGGGGGGGGGGGGGGGGGGAATCGTCGTTTTCGCCTCGAGTTATTAGTCGATAAAAAAATCGCTAAGAAATTTTTTCAAGGGCGCGACGGAGAATCAAATTCCGAGCCCGAGCTCCGAATTTTCTTCGGACGGAGTAATTCCGAGCAAAGGATTGATTCTCCAACACTCCATCGCCAAAATTTTAAATCGACTAATTACCGGGATTTTCTATGTAAATTCGGAACACCCTCGCTCCTCTCGATCGAAGAAGGCTGCAGGCTATCGAATTTTTTCTAAGCAATATCGCAATGATTGACTCGGATTCCTGCAGGCTGCAGGACATCAAATTTTTTATAAGAAATGTCGAAACGATTGACTCGGATTCCAGTTTCGGTGCATTCGCTCTCGCCGGAGAATCCGAGTGGCTCGTCTTAACCGCGAATCCGGTTCAATTGTCGTTGATTTTCCATACAAATTCGAAACACCCTCGCCTCTCTCGATCGAAGAAGGCTGCAGGCTATCGAATTTTTTCTGAGAAATATTGCAACAATCGACCCGGATTGCAGTTTCGGTGCATTGGCTTTCGCCAGAGAATCCGAGTGGCTCGTCTTAACCGCGAATCCGGTTCAATTGTCATTGATTTTTCATACCAATTTACAAGACCCTCGCTTCTCTCAATCGAAGGAGGCTGCAGGCTTACTGGCTTTCAAATATTCTATCAGAAATGTCGCGACGCTTGACTCGGATTCCCGTTGTAGTGCACTGGCTGTCGCCGGTACTTCTGAGTGCCTCACCTCAACTGCAATTCCGGTTCAACTGTCCTAGAAATTGTATACAAATTCGCAATCTCGTATTTCCTTTTGAGTAAAAAAATAGACTCTCATGCCGTCTCCGCGAGCGTAAAAGTTCTCCGCGAGACAGCGACCCTTTTTGAATCGAAGTTGCCCTAAATCGTATCGTGCTTAATCCCGAAACAATACCAATCCACCGGGTTTAAGATATCGATGAATCTCGCCGACGACGTGTTTCATTTTGTCGGGATGAATTGCGCTAAGGACAAAAATGAAAAGAACTATATCGAGACTCGCGGGCTCGAAGACCACATCCCATATGTCTTGAGTCACATCGAGAACGAATCCTTTGCATCTGGAAGCGTCGTAATTAGGGTTTTGTTGCAATATCTCGATAGCTGCAGAGGAAAAGTCGCATCCGTACAGATACAAATTAGGATCGGTATTTACATCAGAATAGGAAATATCGTATTCCCTACTCCGCATCCGATTTCTAATATTTTTATTTTTCTCGCAACCCTCCGCTTCTGCTTTCTCCAATTTTGTTTCCTTCGTCTTTCCATCGGGCCAAACTCTGAAAGATTCTTCTGGAACTCCTTCGGCTCTGGGCGGCGCAAGCTCCGGAAATTCAGTAAAAAGCCAGTGTCTCAGTCGGGGCCCACAGCGGTGAGCGCACCGGAAGCAATATGGTCGAGAATCGTTGGGCTGGAAAAAAAAGTACAGTTATCAGAGAGTACTTCACTGATAACTGTACTTTTTTTTCCAGCCCAACGATTGTCGAACCCGTTTACGAAAGGAATACAGGAAGGAACTTTCAGGAAAATAATACTATGGCAGAAGCTAAATATTGTAGAATCATTGATCAACAATGAGACAAAAATATTTTTCTGAAACGCGATCTTGAGCTTACACGACGCAGCTTTAATAGCTTTTCATAGCTTCGAGTAACGCTTCAAACGGAAAATATAACAATCTTTATCAACGTAAATTATCACCAAAAATGCTCTTTTTGGTCTTTTTTTTTTAGTAATAGCGGCGCCATTTTCGGCGTCGCCTCTTCGTCACGCGCCCATCTCCACCTTTCTGTAAGAAAACAAAAAAAAATGTATATTATTTATTGTTTCGTTTATTTTTTTTTTTTACACTTATTTATACTTTTTTTTTACGCACCTTTTTCGGAACCGGTTTCTTCGTTGCCTGCTTGGCCGGAATTGCTGGCTCTTCTGAAGTGATGATGCTGTAAGAATAAAAAAATGAATGTATTTACTTTTTTTTAAATTTTGTATAGGGCGAAACAAAAATACTTACACATCATCATTCTCGCCGCTTGACTCGTCGGTATCATCTCGCCCGTGGCCAGCTTTTCTTGCGAGGCGCAGATCGATGGCCCACTGGGCCGGACGGTCACTGTCGACGACGGCGACGTTCGACCCTCCAGCCTCACCTGCGGATTCGATGCCGACAGTAATTTGAGCCTCGCCATCAGGCTCGATACTCTCCGGGTCCTTGGCCTCACCGTCCGGTACAATACCTTCCGGCTCATCGGCCTCGCCTTCAAGCTCGATGCCCTCCGGGTCATCGGCTCCACCTGCCGGCTGCAAATACGCAGGGGCGGGAGCAACCATGACTCACTTTGCCGCTTTATAAAAAGTTCTCGTCATCTAACACAAATCGAGAGTCATGGTTAGCAAGCATTTCACCTTTTCGTGGTTCCCGTCATAAGTACAGCCTCCTGTTTTACAGGAGGCGGGAAACTAAGAAATGCTCGATTCGCTCATCACGCGTCGGGGCTCACGAGCTACCGACCGGATGTACGATGTTGCGATCCACGTGTCTGCCGAGGCTAGAGTCGTAAGATTCTAGACCTCGGCGAGGCTCGTTAGTGACTTTTGATGGTGCGTCGTCACGAGCTGGGATCTTCGGATTACCGGACGGACGGCGCGGTCATTTTTGGATTGGCCCCTGACCTCCGAAAACTGGTCGGTGCATCCCGTATGGTATAGCCTAGCCGCAACGGGAGAAAACAAAGTAGGCCCCCCAACCCCGTGGTGTGGTTCATCACCATTGCGGACATCCTGCGCATTAAATAAGGATCCCGGTACTCGGGTTAGATGTACTAGCTTCAGCGGCCAAGGTTCAACTGAATGCGAAAAAGCAAACCCCGCGCATCCGATATTCTGCGTTTCAAATGGAAACTCCTACACTGCGTACGCCCAGCCATGTAGAAGAACAAATGGGTTCCGTGCAGGATTAAGCAATATACTTCAGCGGCCAAGGTTCAACTGAAGCGAAGTTCGTAAACCCCGCGCATCCGATATTCTGCGTTTTAAATGGAAACTCTTACACTGCGTACGCCCAGCCGTGGACGAGATAACATGGGTTCCGTGCAGGATTAAGCAATATACTTCAGCGGCCAAGGTTCAACTGAAGCGAAGTTCGTAAACCCCGCGCATCCGATATTCTGCGTTTTAAATGGAAACTCTTACACTGCGTACGCCCAGCCATGTAAGAGATAACATGGGTTCCGTGCAGGATTAAGCAATATACTTCAGCGGCCAAGGTTCAACTGAAGCGAATTTCAATAAACCCCGCGCATCCGATATTCTGCGTTTTAAATGGAAACCCTTACTAGGCAAACCCTGCCGGGGTAAGGTAAAAACTGGGTTCCGTGCAGGATTAAGCACTAGCTCCACTGGATTAAGGCCTCAGGTGGAAGCGAATAAATAAGACCTGTTCGAACGTCCATCATTCTGTCAGTGAAATGGCTTCCCACTGGGGGGGGGGATAGGCCATGGACCTGACAGCAAAACGCTCTCGCAGGAAAACGCCGCCATGGCGCCGCCATGGCGTTCTCTGCGATTGGGGTCGCATCGAAGTCGAGCTCGCGTTTCGTGTTTTTCACGAAATACGGGAGCTCCTTCAATCGACGGCATTTACGTTCACTCGTCAACTTGGAATGCTTAACCGCATCGGAGTCTTGAGTGCGCGCGCGCGCCTAACCGCCGCGCGTCGTGCTCCTCCAATCGGTGTTGGGTCGCATCAAAGTTGAGCCCGCGCTTTGTGTTCTCACGAAATACGGGGGCTCCTTCAATCGACTGTTCTTGTCGCTTCTTTCGTTGACTTGGAACGCTTAAGTCTCTCCGGAGACCGGTCATACATTAAGATACGTCGCCTTATTAGTGACGAAGCAAACACGAGATGTTTAGCTAGACGACGATGGCACAAGATGCCACGTCAAGCGTGCCGCCCCACGCCAGAGACGCCTTGGGAAAGCGTACTCCTATAGAGCAAGCACAAGATGCTATGCTACGGGCAGACACGAGAGGTCTGACCCGACGAGGCTAAGAGCCATAAGTGGCTGTAGACCTCGTCTTTATTTTCATTTTTATTTTTTCAGTTTCGAACGATGTGTCCACCACGTGTCGGGGTTTACGAACTACCGACTGGATGGATACAGGCGGGCCAGAGCGAATGCTCTGGACCGCGACCTTTTTCTCGTTAGAGGAGTTGAACGATTCGCTCATCTCGCGCCGGGGCTTACGAGCTACCGACCGGATGGACGAACGCGCGATCCATGAGACAGGCCGGGGCCAGAATCACATGATTCTGGTACCTGGCCATATCTCGTTAGCGACTTTGGATGGTCTGCGCTGTCTCGATCTGGGATCTTCGGATTACCGGACGGACGACGTGTAAATCTTGTTGCTCTCGGATCGCGGGCGAGGCCAGAGTCAAAGACTTCTGACCTCGCCGTTTTTCTCGTTAGAGAAGTCGAACGATGTGTCCACCACGTGTTGGGGTTTACGAACTACCGACTGGATGGATACAGGCGGGCCAGAGCGAATGCTCTGGACCGCGACCTTTTTCTCGTTAGAGGAGTTGAACGATTCGCTCATCTCGCGCCGGGGCTTACGAGCTACCGACCGGATAGACGAACGCGCGATCCATGAGACAGGCCGGGGCCAGAATCACATGATTCTGGTACCTGGCCATATCTCGTTAGCGACTTTGGATGGTCTGCGCCGTCTCGATCTGGGATCTTCGGATTACCGGACGGACGACGTGTAAATCTTGTTGCTTTCGGATCGCGGGCGAGGCCAGAGTCAAAGACTTCTGACCTCACCGTTTTTCTCGTTAGAGAAGTCGAACGATGTGTCCACCATGTGTTGGGGTTTACGAACTACCGACTGGATGGATACAGGCAGGACAGAGCGAATGCTCTGGACCGCGACCTTTTTCTCGTTAGAGGAGTTGAACGATTCGCTCATCTCGCGCCGGGGCTTACGAGCTACCGACCGGATAGACGAACGCGCGATCCATGAGACAGGCCGGGGCCAGAATCACACGATTCTGGTACCTGGCCATATCTCGTTAGCGACTTTGGATGGTCTGCGCCGTCTCGATCTGGGATCTTCGGATTACCGGACGGACGACGTGTAAATCGTGTTGCTTTCGGATCGCGGGCGAGGCCAGAGTCAAAGACTTCTGACCTCGCCGTTTTTCTCGTTAGAGAAGTCGAACGATGTGTCCACCACGTGTTGGGGTTTACGAACTACCGACTGGATGGATACAGGCGGGACAGAGCGAATGCTCTGGACCGCGCTCTATTTCTCGTTAGAGGAGTTGAACGATGTGTCCATCACGTGTCGGGGCTTACGAGCTACCGACTGGATGGATACAGGCGGGGCCAGAGTCTCACATTCTGGACCGCAACATGTCTTGCAAAAGACATTTCGAATAGCCGGCGAACGGGCTCGTCCCAATTTCGCCTCGCCTTGTAAAGGCAAACGAAGCGCTCCGTCTCACGCCGGGGTCTGCGGGCTACCGGCTGGACGGCAAATACTAATGAGACGTTTGCTTTTCAGGATTACTAATCCATATCTTGCTTAAGTTGCAGGTACATACTAATGCGTACCTTAGAATTGCAAGTGAACCCTCTGACGAGATTCATGGTTCCCCTAGACCAAGCTTGATCTACGTGGCGAGGGTCTCATGGCAGGAGGGGCGAGTCCTGTCTCAAGCGTGGCGGTGAGGACGGTTGGTGGCCTCCGAAGCTGTACCAAATTCACCCGGGCGGGCTAAGCGGCTCTGGACCGCCGTGTGAATTTTAATTCCGCAAATACTCGTGGGAACAAAATGAGAGGTCTGAAAACATTGAATGAATGTGTACGTGCGAATGTGAGGAGGAGTGCACGCCTAGCAGAGCCCAGGCAGCTAGGTGCGGCACTTCAAGTGGGAGTTGCTGACCCAGTTGCGAGGTCGTGCTTCCCCGCGGCGGCGAGAAGGTTGGCGGCTTCTCAACCTGCGTCCTCTACTTCTGCACACTCTCGTCAGCCCACGGGTAGCACTGGCTGTGGAGACATCTTGGGTCAGTGTGAGGTTCTCGGCCTTCGTGCCGTCGGTGTCGATGCGGAGAGAATAGTTAGGAACACGAATGTAAACCAGCCGCTTGTGGCTGGTCGCGAAAATGTAGGCTTGCAGGCAATGCGCGTAGACCGCGAAGAAGTTAGAGCCGCGATTGAACCCCCAATCGATAACTTCGACCCAATTAGTACCACGGGTATTAGGGTGCTTCAACTGAACATGAGACGTTCAGAGGCAGTGACAGGCGAGGTGCGTTCGCTTATTCGCCAAAAGCACTTGGACATCCTGCTTTTGCAGGAACCATATGTCCAAAGGCCAGACGAAAGGCACACCTTTTTCGGACTAGGAACCTCTGTGCAGGTTGCGGCGGTACGACAGGGGAACCCTTGGGCTTCCATTGCTGTCTGTAATCCCGCTTTTAAAATGATTTTCGTCTCTCAGCTCAGCACAGCGCACTGTGTTTGTGCGGAAGTGCTGGCACCCGGTTTCTCGTTCTACGTCGTCTCTCACTATTTCCCGTTCAGAGACGATATCGAGGAACACCTCAGGCACCTCGCTATGGTGCTTCGTACCCTGAGGGGGAAGAGAGTATTAGTGGCGCTAGATGCAAATGCCAGGTCGTCCCTGTGGGGTCCACAGGAAACCAACGACCGTGGGGCACAACTAGAGGAACTTATCCAAGACTTTAGTCTGGATATTCTCAATGTAGCTGGTCAACCAGCGACCTTCTGGACAACGCGTGGTGAGTCGTTCATCGACGTCACCCTAGGTACCCAATCAATTTCGAGGTACGTCCGAGATTGGAAGGTTCGCACGAATTGGTCCACTAGTGATCATAGAGCGATAGACATCAGGCTGCGAGTGCCAAAGGTAGCAGGAAATGAACGGGGCGTTGGAGCCAGTCGATTCAACACTCGTCGGGCCGACTGGGACCAATTCTCTGAGATCCTCAGTGCTCTCTCGAGAGCCAGACTGGAGGGCCTCGAACTGAACTCGATTGAAAATGTAGAACTTATGGCTGGTACTCTTACCGACGTTCTCATGACGGCTTGCACGGAGACCATGCCGCGCACAAAGCGCTTTAGAAAGTCCAACCCTTGGTGGACAGTCGAATTGACAAACCTAAAGAAAACCGTATATAGGAAGAGGCGAGCGTATCAGAGGGAAAGAGCGGAACCTGTACGCCTCGAAAAGTTGCGTGAGTACTGCACATCTGTGCGTACTTACGGAAAGAGGGTAAAGAAGGTGAAACGCGAGAGCTGGGAGAAGTTTGTCACGTCGCACGGCAACTCGGAGCCCTGGGGCTTCGTTTATAAGCACCAAGCGGAAAAACTTCGAGTTGAGAAAGTGCTAAGCACGTTCCGGCTTGGCGACCACTCGACACTGAGCATGAGAGAAACAGCCAGCGGCCTTCTCGATACGCACGTCCCCGATGACCGGGAGGACGAGGATACCGTTGAGCAAAGGGAAACGAGGGAACAAGCAAAAGTAGTGCCGAATACCGAAGACGCCGGCCTTATAGTAGAGTGCGAGGTAAAGAGGGCCGTAAGAACTATGAAGAACGGTAAGGCCCCGGGGCCAGATATGATTGAAGTTGGGGTTTTGAAGGCGGCGTGCGCGATAATCCCCGGTCAAATCGTAAGATTGTTTAATGGGTGCCTTCAGTGGGGCGTCTTTCCTGCAGCTTGGAAGGAGGGCTCTCTAAGAGTTCTCCTAAAGGGCGAGGATAAAGACGAGAAGGACCCAAAATCGTATAGGCCGATTTGTCTTCTCTCCGTTATAGGGAAGCTTTTCGAGAAATTAATTAGGCAAAAACTCGTACCGTCCATCGAGGGCGAGAATGGCATTTCGCGTAGGCAGTTCGGTTTTATGAGGGGGAAATCGACGGACGATGCGATCGTCCAATTTCGAGATATGGTGCGTGCCTCTGCGGCAAAATACACCATCGCGTTGCTGTTTGATATTGCTGGTGCGTATGACAACGTCTGGTGGCCTCTTGTTTTCAAGAGCCTCCAAGAAAGACAGTGTCCCGCCAATGTCCTCAAAAAAATGAGAAAAATGACGCGAAGCAGACATCATATGAGTCGACTCATATGATTTTTTCTTGTTCAAAAACTGCTTCGCGTCATTTTTCTCATTTTTCATAGAAAAATATTTATCAAAAAAGAATTATCATAACGGTATGATATCGGCGGAGCATGCGCCAACTCGATTTTCGTGAGTGCGATGTGCGCCGGTCCCGCCGCCGGCACGTTCGAATCGAAGTTTCTGTGTGTTGAGCCGGCTAATAAGACTGAAAGTTGAAAGAGTAGACCGTATTAAACTAAAAGTCGAGTGTCGCGTGAAAAAAAAAATCGTCCGTCTGTCGTCGTCGTTGTCGGAGCTACCTACAATATAAGTCTGTTTATAGTTTATAGTCTGCTAGTGTCTCCAAAACTAGTCACGTGGTGAAAAAAAAAAACGAAAATCGTCTGCCGGGTCTTGCTTCTTGCCGTAATTTCCCCGTCGTCCGATCGCGTTTGTTCTCGTCGTTTATTACGATCCACGAAATTCGAGTGTCGTGCGAAAAAAAAAAAAAAAAACAGCGTTGCGAGTCGCGATTCGAGTGTCGCGTGAAGAAAAAAAAAAAAATTGTGTCGAGTGTCGCGTGAAGAAAAAAAAAACAAAATTGAGTCGAGTGTCGCGTGAAGAGAACAAAAAACAAAATTGTGTCGAGTTTCGCGTGAAAAAAACCAAATTGCGTTGCGAGTCGCGGTCGAGTGTCGTGCGAAGAAAAAAATAAAACAAACATTCTAAGAATGAAATATTTGACCGACATAACGACTAGCTTCGATTTGTTCGGCAAATTTTTGTGCGAGCTTGTCGCCTACAAAGCCGATCTTCGTCTTCGCCGAGCCTTGTCGGCATGCCAGCTAGACGCAATTTTGATGGCAATTTATACGCGCGATGTGACCCCCAAGCGTCGAGAGTACTTCCGTACTTTAATTAAACAAAACTGGAAATGTTTATACGGAGTACTGACGTTTTTGGGGGTCCAACGCGTCGTCGGGTTTGGCCGTGCCTAGTGAGTATGAAACCATTTTTCCCATTTTTTTTAATATTCTGTTTTTTAGTAATCGCTTTCATTTTTTTTCCAGTCCGTCTCACTGGGTATTAGGAAAGCTCGCAAAGGAGCATTGGTGCTCTCGCGGCCGCTGGCCGGATTGTTACCAAGAAGACGACGACGCCGATCTTCAGCAGCCGGCGCGCAACGAGCCGGACGCGGAGGCCAATGGCCAGCCCGCCAGCGACGAGTCGGATGGGGAGGCTGATGAACCAGACGGCAATGAGCCAGATGGGGAAGCCGCCGAACCTGGCGGCGACGAGCTGGATGGCGAGGCCATTGATCAGCCGGACAGCGACGAGTCGGATGGGGAGGATGGTGAACCCGACGGCAACAAGCCAGATGGGGAAGCCGCCGAACCTGACGGCGACGAGCTGGATGGTTAGGCCGATGATTCGGATGGCCACGAGCGCGCCGGTCAGGCCAATGAGCCAGTGTATTTGCAGCCGGCAGGTGGAGCCGATGACCCGGAGGGCATCGAGCTTGAAGGCGAGGCCGATGAGCCGGCAGGTATTGTACCGGACGGTGAGGCCAAGGACCCGGAGAGTATCGAGCCTGATGGCGAGGCTCAAATTCCTGTCGGCATCGAATCCGCAGGTGAGGCTGGAGGGTCGAACGTCGCCGTCGTCGACAGTGACCGTCCGGCCCAGTGGGCCATCGATCCGCGCCTCGCAAGAAAAGCTGGCCACGGGCGAGATGATACCGACGAGTCAAGCGGCGAGAATGATGATGTGTAAGTATTTTTGTTTCGCCCTATACAAAATTAAAAAAAAAGTAAATACATTCATTTTTTTATTCTTACAGCATCATCACTTCAGAAGAGCCAGCAATTCCGGCCAAGCAGGCAACGAAGAAACCGGTTCCGAAAAAGGTGCGTAAAAAAAAAGTATAAAAAAGTGTAAAAAAAAAATAAATAAACGAAACAATAAATAATATACATTTTTTTTTGTTTTCTTACAGAAAGGTGGAGATGGGCGCGTGACGAAGAGGCGACGCCGAAAATGGCGCCGCTATTACTAAAAAAAAAGACCAAAAAGAGCATTTTTGGTAATAATTTACGTTGATAAAGATTGTTATATTTTCCGTTTGAAGCGTTACTCGAAGCTATGAAAAGCTATTAAAGCTGCGTCGTGTAAGCTCAAGATCGCGTTTCAGAAATATATTTTTGTCTCATTGTTGATCAATGATTCTACAATATTTAGCTTCTGACATAGTATTATTTTCCTGAAAGTTCCTTCCTGTATTCCTTTCGTAAACGGGTGCGAGAATCGTTGGGCTGGAAAAAAAGTACAGTTATCAGTGAAGTACTCTCTGATAACTGTACTTTTTTTTCCAGTCCAACGATTCTCGACCATATTGCTTCCGGTGCGCTCACCGCTGTGGGCCCCGACTGAGACACTGGCTTTTTACTGAATTTCCGGAGCTTGCGCCGCCCAGAGCCGAAGGAGTTCCAGAAGAATCTTTCAGAGTTTGGCCCGATGGAAAGACGAAGGAAACAAAATTGGAGAAAGCAGAAGCGGAGGGTTGCGAGAAAAATAAAAATATTAGAAATCGGATGCGGAGTAGGGAATACGATATTTCCTATTCTGATGTGAATACCGATCCTAATTTGTATCTGTACGGATGCGACTTTTCCTCTGCAGCTATCGAGATATTGCAACAAAACCCTAATTACGACGCTTCCAGATGCAAAGGATTCGTTCTCGATGTGACTCAAGACATATGGGATGTGGTCTTCGAGCCCGCGAGTCTCGATATAGTTCTTTTCATTTTTGTCCTTAGCGCAATTCATCCCGACAAAATGAAACACGTCGTCGGCGAGATTCATCGATATCTTAAACCCGGTGGATTGATATTGTTTCGGGATTACGCACGATACGATTTAGGGCAACTTCGATTCAAAAAGGGTCGCTGTCTCGCGGAGAACTTTTACGCCCGCGGAGACGGCATGAGAGTCTATTTTTTTACTCAAGAGGAAATACGAGATTGCGAATTTGTATACAATTTCTAGGACAGTTGAACCGGAATTGCGGTTGAGGTGAGGCACTCAGGAGTACCGGCGACAGCCAGTGCACTACAACGGGAATCCGAGTCAAGCGTCGCGACATTTCTGATAGAATATTTGATAGCCAGTAAGCCTGCAGCCTTCTTCGATTGAGAGAAGCGAGGGTCTTGTAAATTGGTATGAAAAATCAATGACAATTGAACCGGATTCGCGGTTAAGACGAGCCACTCGGATTCTCTGGGAAAAGCCAATGCACCGAAACTGCAATCCGGGTCAATTGTTGCAATATTTCTTAGAAAAAATTCGATAGCCTGCAGCCTTCTTCGATCGAGAGAGGCGAGGGTGTTTCGAATTTCTATGGAAAATCAACGACAATTGAACCGGATTCGCGGCTAAGACGAGCCACTCGTTCTTACCGGCGAAAGCCAATGCACCGAAACTGCAATCCGGGTCAATCGTTGCAATATTTCTTATAAAAAATTCGATAGCCTGCAGCCTTTTTCGATCAAGAGAGGCGAGGGTGTTTCGAATTTGTATGGAAAATCAACGACAATTGAACCGGATTCGCGGTTAAGACGAGCCACTCGGATTCTCTGGCGAAAGCCAATGCACCGAAACTGGAATCCGGGTCAATTGTTGCAATATTTCTTAGAAAAAATCCGATAGCCTGCAGCCTTCTTCGATCGAGAGAGGCGAGAGTGTTTCGAATTTCTATGGAAAATCGACGACAATTGAACCGGATTCGCGGTCAAGACGAGCCACTCGTCCTTACCGGCGAAAGCCAATGCACCGAAACTGCAATCCGGGTCAATCGTTGCAATATTTCTTAGAAAAAATTCGATAGCCTGCAGCCTTCCTCGATCGAGAGAGGCGAGGGTGTTTCGAATTTGTATGGAAAATCAACGACAATTGAACCGGATTCGCGGTTAAGACGAGCCACTCGGTCTTACCGGCGAAAGCCAATGCACCGAAACTGCAATCCGGGTCAATAGTTGCAATATTTCTTATAAAAAATTCGATAGCCTGCAGCCTTCTTCGATCGAGAGAGGCGAGGGTGTTTCGAATTTCTATGGAAAATCAACGACAGTTGAACCTGATTCGCGGGTAAAACGAGCCACTCGGTCTTACCGGCGAAAGCCAATGCACCGAAACTGCAATCAGGGTCAATTGTTGCAATTTTTCTTATAAAAAATTCGATAGCCTGCAGCCCTCTTCGATCGAGAGAGGCGAGGGTCTTGTAAATTGGTATGAAAAATCAACGACAATTGAACCGGATTCGCGGTTAAGACGAGCCACTCGGTCTTACCGGCGAAAGCCAATGCACCGAAACTGCAATCCGGGTCAATTGTTGCAATATTTCTTAGAAAAAATCCGATAGCCTGAAGCCTTCTTCGATCGAGAGAGGCGAGAGTGTTTCGAATTTCTATGGAAAATCAACGACAATTGAACCGGATTCGCGGTCAAGACGAGCCACTCATCCTTACCGGCGAAAGCCAATGCACCGAAACTGCAATCCGGGTCAATCGTTGCAATATTTCTTATAAAAAATTCGATAGCCTGCAGCCTTCTTCGATCGAGAGAAGCGAGGGTGTTTCGAATTTCTATGGAAAATCAACGACAATTGAACCGGATTCGCGGTCAAGACGAGCCACTCGTCCTTACCGGCGAAAGCCAATGCACCGAAACTGCAATCCGGGTCAATCGTTGCAATATTTCTTATAAAAAATTCGATAGCCTGCAGCCTTTTTCGATCAAGAGAGGCGAGGGTGTTTCGAATTTGTATGGAAAATCAACGACAATTGAACCGGATTCGCGGTTAAGACGAGCCACTCGGATTCTCTGGCGAAAGCCAATGCACCGAAACTGGAATCCGGGTCAATTGTTGCAATATTTCTTAGAAAAAATCCGATAGCCTGCAGCCTTCTTCGATCGAGAGAGGCGAGAGTGTTTCGAATTTCTATGGAAAATCGACGACAATTGAACCGGATTCGCGGTCAAGACGAGCCACTCGTCCTTACCGGCGAAAGCCAATGCACCGAAACTGCAATCCGGGTCAATCGTTGCAATATTTCTTAGAAAAAATTCGATAGCCTGCAGCCTTCCTCGATCGAGAGAGGCGAGGGTGTTTCGAATTTGTATGGAAAATCAACGACAATTGAACCGGATTCGCGGTTAAGACGAGCCACTCGGTCTTACCGGCGAAAGCCAATGCACCGAAACTGCAATCCGGGTCAATAGTTGCAATATTTCTTATAAAAAATTCGATAGCCTGCAGCCTTCTTCGATCGAGAGAGGCGAGGGTGTTTCGAATTTCTATGGAAAATCAACGACAGTTGAACCTGATTCGCGGGTAAAACGAGCCACTCGGTCTTACCGGCGAAAGCCAATGCACCGAAACTGCAATCAGGGTCAATTGTTGCAATTTTTCTTATAAAAAATTCGATAGCCTGCAGCCCTCTTCGATCGAGAGAGGCGAGGGTCTTGTAAATTGGTATGAAAAATCAACGACAATTGAACCGGATTCGCGGTTAAGACGAGCCACTCGGTCTTACCGGCGAAAGCCAATGCACCGAAACTGCAATCCGGGTCAATTGTTGCAATATTTCTTAGAAAAAATCCGATAGCCTGAAGCCTTCTTCGATCGAGAGAGGCGAGAGTGTTTCGAATTTCTATGGAAAATCAACGACAATTGAACCGGATTCGCGGTCAAGACGAGCCACTCATCCTTACCGGCGAAAGCCAATGCACCGAAACTGCAATCCGGGTCAATCGTTGCAATATTTCTTATAAAAAATTCGATAGCCTGCAGCCTTCTTCGATCGAGAGAAGCGAGGGTGTTTCGAATTTCTATGGAAAATCAACGACAATTGAACCGGATTCGCGGTCAAGACGAGCCACTCGTCCTTACCGGCGAAAGCCAATGCACCGAAACTGCAATCCGGGTCAATCGTTGCAATATTTCTTATAAAAAATTCGATAGCCTGCAGCCTTCTTCGATCGAGAGAGGCGAGGGTGTTTCGAATTTCTATGGAAAATCAACGATAGTTGAACCGGATTCGCGGTTAAGACGAGCCACTCGGTCTTACCGGCGAAAGCCAATGCACCGAAACTGCAATCCGGGTCGATTGTTGCAATATTTCTTATAAAAAATTCGATAGCCTGCAGCCTTTTTCGATCGAGAGAGGCGAGGGTGTTTCGAATTTCTATGGAAAATCAACGACAGTTGAACCGGATTCGCGGGTAAAGCGAGGCACTCAGGATTACTGGCGATAGCCAGTGCAATGAAACCGGAATCCGAGTTCTCTTTATATAAAAAATGTTATGAAAAAGGATAGATACGACGACGGTATACATTAATAATAAAATACAATATTCAGGGAAGCATTCTTTTAATAATTATTCAGATAACACCTCTTTATTCACGCATAACTAACAAACTTTGTTGTACAATGACGATGATAAGGAAACGAAGAAAAATAAACTATGATAAATGAACGAAGAAAAATAAACGATGATAAATAAACGAAGATAAAAAAACAAACATAAATTATCGATCATAAATAAACAAGTTGGTTAACTTTTCTTTTTTTTTACTATTTCGACGTTTCACAGCGTTGTTATAACAGCAAAATGTACCTCGACCGTACGACTACGCTAAATTTGTTCGCCCTCAATGCGGCGGTGACGTTTCAGCAGGTGCTCAAAGTGCCCACCGTTCTGTTAAATACAGAGGTCGATGCGGCGTCGCATATTCGATTGTAAGGAACGCGTCTGGGTGGGTGTGAATCAAGGGATTTGGCACTTTTATAGAAAATAAGAACGATTTATTGTGAGACGAAAATACGACGCGTGCGTCTTATCGGCCATCTTGGCTAGAACCCGCGAGAGCGGAAAAAACACAGGCCCCGGTAACGTTAGGTGAGTCACCGGTGCTGCCCCTTTAGAGAGCTACGAAAACTAAAATTATAACATCCT
This sequence comes from Ischnus inquisitorius, assembly GCA_963924025.1. Taxonomy (NCBI): domain Eukaryota; kingdom Metazoa; phylum Arthropoda; class Insecta; order Hymenoptera; family Ichneumonidae; genus Ischnus; species Ischnus inquisitorius. Next base: position 20,669,886 of record OZ001244.1, read on the forward strand.
CCCACCTTGAGTTGATTGGTGTTTTACAACTCAAAAACAAGAAGACATAAAAAAACAATAAAATATCTTTCAAACAGGTTCAAGTTAAAGTCTTTATGATTCAGAGATCAAGTTTCTTTGGAGCATTGACTCGACGTCCGCTTCTCGTGCGAACTTCTACGCTCGGATTCTCTTGCTTCGGAGACGTGAGCTCGACTGGAATTTCGCTGTTCTCCTCATTTGAAGAAGTAGGCTCGATCGGTGCTTCGATGTTCTCTTCTTCCCTTTCTTCGTGCTGCGACGCACCGTTCAACGATTCTTTGAACTCGGCAGCTACTTCGTTCAGCTTCTGGACTTCTTCAGGCGATGTCATCTCGAGAGGATATAGTCGCTGAACCGGGCGTACGAGCTCGCCAGATGCAGTTTTTAATCTTGCAACGCGCGCTTCGCCGTCTCTTCCCGGAATGACCTCGATTACTCGAGCTAGGGGCCAATCTAGTCGCTTTTGATTGTCGTGACCCACGAAAACGACGTCGCCTTTTCGAACAGCAACAGCTTCACGTTTTAAATTTCTCGTTCGAGACAATCGTCCCAAATACTCCGATCGAAAACGAAGTCGGAGATTTTCTCGCAGTTTCTGTCGATATCGGCGTCGCTTGCTCAGTTGCTCTTCTTCGATATGATCGAGATCGGGTACTCCTACTTCCTGAATGTCTTGCAGGAACATTGCCGGCGTCAGTGGAGCCAGCTCGTTAGGATCCTCGGATAAATATGTGATAGGACGCGAATTTATGATCGCCTCGCAATCGCACAGTGTGGTGCTAAGATCCTCGACTGTAAGACAAGCTCGACCCAGAACTTTTCTCAGCAAGTCTTTCACCGATCTCACGAGACGCTCCCACCATCCTCCCCACCAGGGTGCCGCAGGAGGAATGAATCGCCAGTCTATTCTTTCGACTGTACCAATTTCGACGATTTTCTCCCAGTTGATTCTACGCAACAGATTGCTGGCTCCGGTGAAGTTTGTCCCATTGTCGCTATATATGATGGAAGGGCGACCTCGACGAGCGATGAATCTTCGGAAAGCCCCCATGAAGACCTCAGTAGACAGCGAAGTAACCAATTCGAGATGCACAGCTCTGTATACCGCACATGTGCAGAGGCAAATCCACGCTTTCTCGCCACCTTTCAGGAAGACCGGCCCCGCGAAGTCGACTCCAGACACTTCAAACGCCGCTGCTTCTCTGACGCGTTCTTCTGGTAGACTCGACGGAGACGCTTCTATTTTCTGAGATCGATAACGTTTGCAGATCGCGCATTTCGCGAGGACAGATCGTATGGCTCGACGGCTTGAAATTATCCAAACCTGCTCTCTGAGATTGCTCATTACGATCTGTATTCCGGCATGATTGAATTTCTCATGCTTGTATTGTATGAGTTTCGGAACCAATGGATGCAGTGGATCCAATACTATCGGGCAACGGAATCCGAACTGGTCGTCTCTGCTCGATACCAGCGTCTTCAGTCGAATAAGTCCCGATCTATCTTCGAACGGATTCATACTCCGGATTCTTGGATCGTTGATACCTTCGAAAGACTCCTTTTGGGCGAGATGCAGCAGTTTCATCTCGGCCTCTGCAACTTCTTTTGTCGTCAATTCTCCGGACCGACGTTGAGATCGATCTTTTCGACACTTCGCGATGAAACGTAGAACCCATGTCATCATACGTAAGATCTTCGAGTACTTGAACAACCCGGTCGAGTACCAACTTTCTTTCTCGGAAATCGTAGCATCGGCGTTACTCATCACCAGGATACGCTGTACGGACGTCTCGAGCTTCTTTATTTTCGTCGCTGACTTTTTTATCTCGTTGCCAACTTCGTCTTCGTCGACAATATACTCCGCTGAAGGCCATTGCTCACGGGGACTTTTGAGCCAGTCGGGGCCCTCCCACCATTTTGACTCAAGGAGGTGACTCGCGCTACATCCTCGCGAAGGGAGATCCGCGGGGTTCATCGATCCTGGTACATGATACCACTGCTCCGGTGCCGAGAGTTGTCGAATCTCTTGCACTCGATTCCACACAAATGTCGCCCATTGATTATCGCGTTTAATCCACGATAAGACAGTCGTGGAATCGCTCCAAAAACGTCTCTCTGCTGTCGGCTTATTTAATGCCTCCAGCGTGAAGTTCATCAGTCTGGCACCTATCGTTGCAGCAAGAAGTTCCAGTCGTGGTATAGTCGGCTTCCCCGTCGGCGCTACTCTTGCCGTTGCGTCGATGAGCTGAACTTTAATGCCGTCCGAAGTTTCCGTTCGTGCGTATAAGACCGCAGCGTACGCATCCTGACTGGCATCGACGAAAACGTGGAAAGAAGTCTCGTCCCCCTTTTCTTCGTCTCCAAGCGCCCATCGAGGAACGCGTAGCTCTTGCAAAAGATTTACTTCTTCGTACCAGTCTTTGAAGACGTTCTTGACGTCCTTATTCACCTCTGTGTCCCAATCCAAATTGGTTGCCCATAAATTCTGCAACAGCAATTTGGGACGCAGCAGTACCGGGCACGCTAAACCGATCGGGTCGAATATCTTTTGAGTTGCTGATAGAATATTTCTTTTCGTTACCTTTTCGGGCAGGGGGCTCTCCAACGCAGATTTCGTCAGCGCCAGAGTGTCCTTTCCTTTGTCCCATGTGAGTCCCAGTACCGATGAGCTATGGTTGGACAGCGTCGCACCGGAATACTCCCACCCTCTGAGAAGAAAACCTCCAGTGGACAGAGCTGCAGTAGTTACTCGCTCGAACGAATTTAATTCGTCGTTCGTGGCGACGCTGGTCACGCAGTTGTCCACGTAGAAAGATTTCTTGAGTTTTCCGAAGATAGCGCGCTGTTCCTCTGTTTCTGCCTTTTCAAGTTCTCGTTCCAGATGCATCTCAATGGTAGCTCCCAAGAGAAACGGGCTGCTCGTTACTCCAAACACGACTCTACAGTGCCGGTAAACTTCGATCTTCGTCGGATCGTCTTCGCTCCACCACAGGAACCGGAGCACGTCTCGATCTTTTGGCGTTACGCTGATCTGAAGAAAAGCTCGTTTTATATCGGAGATAACTCCAATCTTCTTCTCTCGGAATCTCAGCAACATTGTCGGGATCAACTCGATGAGGTTTGGACCGATTTCGAGACACTGATTTAGTGAAGGAGAATCCTTCCTTCTTGCTGAAGCGTCGAAAACGGGTCTCAGACGCCCCGTGCTGTTCTCCTTTACTACGTGTCGGTGTGGCAAGTAATAACCGTGGTTCTTTACTTCTGCAGGAGGAACGCGCTCTACGATTCCTTCAGCTGTCCATTCCTGAATTACTCGACGATAGTCTTCGAAAAGATTCTCAGACTTCAATCTCTTCGTGTTTGTTTCCAACCTCTTAATCGCCATTTCTTTGTTATCCGAGAGCGTTGGATGATTTTCCTTCCATGGCAGAAGCACCTCGTAACGCCCCGCATTGTTCATCTTAACGGTTTGTCGAAAATTGTTTTTTACCTGTTCTAGATGAGCTTCTTTCGTCTTTGTTTCGATGGGGTCAGTAATGCCCAACGCGTCGAGACTCCAAAGATCCGCGACTTTCGCATCCTGGGCGGACATGGAGACAGCTAATAGCGCCGAGTCGACTCGAGAACTTTTTTCTTGCGAATTTTTACCCATTATGGTCCATCCAAGGCGAGTCTCGATCGCTGTCGCTCCGCATTCGAGATTTTGAAGTCTTCCGGTCAGTAATTTACCCACGATGTCTGCTCCAATGAGAATCGAGATAGGCTCATTTTTCTGTCCGACGTCCGTCAGCTGTATTCCCTTCTTAGCAAGCTCGTGAATCCAGGGACCTCGCGTTATTCCGGAGATGCTGTGACAAATCATCTCTTGATCCAGAGCCACGAAATTACAAGCGTACGAATCGTCCAGGCTGCTCAGACGTATGCAATAGCCCTTATGCCCCTGCGGCTCGGTCTTCGTTCCGCCGAATAGCAGATGAATTATATTCTGCTTTCCCACTTCTTCGTAACCCATCTCTTTGGCGATTCGACCTGAAACATACGAACGATGCGAGCCCGTGTCCAGCACTGCTCGTACGATACACTCTTCTCCTTCATTACGCATCTTGACACGAAGCGTCTGTAGAAAGACTTCGGTATTGAGCGAAAGATTCGCCACACTACTCTCAACTTGGCTCTTCGATGATTCGTCCGCCGGTTTTTTCGATGCCGGTTTCTCGCCGGTCATTCCTCGGCACATTAGTAAGACGTGTTTTTTACCGCACCAGGCGCATTTGTGACTATATTTGCAGAATCTGCGGCTATGCCCTGGTTTGAGACAATTGAAACACGCGTTCTTTTGTTCAACGATCTCTTGTCTCTCTTCCATGGACATTTTCCGGGCCTTCTCACACTGCGAACTATCGTGAGCCGCGCTGCAAAATATGCACTCCGTCATCTTACCCTCTTTTGTGCTTAGAAGCGCCGCAGCCGTCGCAGTGTCGGTTGTCGACTCGCTCTTCGGCTTCTTCTTAGCTTTTTCCTTCGTCGCTTGTTCGTTGCTCAGCCCGAAACCACTAACCGCCATCGCGATTCGCTCTTCGTTTTCCACTTCTGCTTGTAGAAACGCCATTAATTTCGTGAGACGATCTTTCGGCGTCGCGACGACCGGCACGGCTGGGGCATCGTTTCCCGGTTCTCTGGCTACAAACTGCACGGTCGTACTCGTGTGTCTTTGCCAAGCTCGAAGCAATTCTTCCGGCAGCGACGATTCCACGAGGGGATACAGCATCGCAACGCACGTATCCGTCGTTACTCCCAGCGACTCGAGCGATCGAATGTGCGTCTCTAATTTATCGTAGATACTGGCCAACGAAATGTTTCCTTTCGGCGTCAACGCATTATTAAGTACCAATTTTAATAATTCGCGAACGTACACTTCGACTAACAGTTCATCCTTCCCGAATCTGCTTTTCAAACTTTTAATTACCTTATCGTAATTATCGGCAGTCTGTGGGTAGCTGTTTACGAGCTCGCTGGCCCGCGAATCGATCGCCATCGATTGAATGAGGTATTGGAATTTTTCCTCTTTCGAGACGGAATTGTCCTCGTGAATGTTTTTAAATTGACTCCAGAACTGCAACCATTCACGAACGTCGCCACCGAACTTTTTAATCTCGATTTTCGGATATTTAAATCCGCGTCGATTGTCGTGTTGTGCGCCATTTTGCGGCTGAGCTCCCGGCGGGGCCTGTTGAGGCGGCAGCGCGACGCGTTGCTGTGCGGCGTCCACGATTCTCGTGACATCGACCTTGGCCTTGTGATACTTAGTACGATACTCGTCCGCACCAATGGTCTCCGCGTCCCAGTCGGCGTCCGCAATATCCTCTTCCGACATGAGATCGACCAACTTCGTATTATAGTCTTCGAGCTCACTCGCTTTATCTTTTAGCATCGCGAAATGTACCTGAAGCTCGGCCGGCTGCGGTCTTTCTTGAGCAAGCTCGGCCTGCAACGCTGTGAGAGCGCGCGTGAACGCGCTACGCGACGCCTTCCGCGCCCTTTTCACGCGATCCATTGTTTCAACACCGGCTTTACTTGTGCCACGAATTCACCACAAAACGCGAAACTTCGTCCTGTCACGGTCGCCACTATGTAAGGAACGCGTCTGGGTGGGTGTGAATCAAGGGATTTGGCACTTTTATAGAAAATAAGAACGATTTATTGTGAGACGAAAATACGACGCGTGCGTCTTATCGGCCATCTTGGCTAGAACCCGCGAGAGCGGAAAAAACACAGGCCCCGGTAACGTTAGGTGAGTTACCGGTGCTGCCCCTTACGAGAGCTACGAAAACTAAAATTATAGCATCGATCGTCTCATTTGTTGGAGACTTCGAACGCTTATCTGCCGAAACGCTGCGACGATTCGTTCTCGCATGTTCTCCTCTGTTGTTGGAGCAAAGATAAATATTTTGTCGTGCACTGCACCCCACAAAAAAAAATCGAGCGGCGTCAAATCCGGCGATCTTGGCGGCCAATTGACTGGCCCGTGTAGTCCGATCCAGCGCTCTCGGAATCGCCGATTCAGCGCACCTCGCACCGTCAACGCCGTGTGGGCTCCAGCCCCATCCTGCATCCACCACATCCTCTGGCGGACGATCTCGGGGACGTGTCGAAGGAGATTTTGTAAATCATCCTCCAACAGCGTCAAATACTTAGCGCTGTCCATATTGCCATCAATAAAGTATGGCCCGATGACTCGGTCGCCGACGATGCCGCCCCACATATTAATTTTCCATCTGTGTTCGTCAATCCTCTATTCGAAACGCTGCACTCGTCGCCAAAGCAAACGAATCGAAAAAATTCGCGGTCCTCCTCAAGCTTCGCTCTTGCCCACCGAGCGTACGCGAGACGAGACTCTGGGTCCCGCCGAAGAAACTGCTGCTGCGGCTGAATTTTGTACGGAAAGTTCACTTTCCGGACAATTTTTCGTACCGTTTCACGGTTCATGCCTACGGAATAAGTTCGAACATAATAAAATGACAATCACGGACAGCAATAACAATTAAACCATCTTTTATAGCAGTAGTGCGAGAAAATTTTGTATGAAACTCGTGCGACAAACTTTTTCTCAATCCGTGTGATTACAACACTGGCCTTCGGCTGGCGCTGCACACTCATACTCATTAGAAAAAGTTGCATCGCACTCGTATGGTAAAGTTAAACATTTATTGCAAACGGTAGGAAAAGCTTATGACCGAGAAGTTATAAAAAATACGATGGGAAATGTCATTGTTATGATGTACCTGGGTCCCTTGCATATCGTCGTGCACTTTGAATGGGTTGCTCGCGGAAATCTTCGAGAATTCCTTGTTCCCGAGGGCCACTTACAGGCCTGGCCCGCGCTCTTCTCGGAGCTTTCAAGAGCCCGTGGGCCCTGATCACTTCGTGGAGGCTAATGGAGTTACAAAAGAGGTGCAATGAATTTTCGCCGGCACCAGCGCCTTACAGATACTGGAATATTACTTACCGGCGAAAGCTTTGCCGCGAAGGTGCCTGTTCGTCGGGGTGAATTCTCCCATAACGCTCACTAGCCTGCGTGTAATTAAAATTAACTTGTACTAGGACCGCATGCATGCGAACCCGACGATCCATGATTGAAGACGGGGAATAAAACAATTGAGTGTCGATAAACTGTCGTCTTTTGTCATTGCTAGCTAAACCTGCACGCGCCATCACGCGCGAGCTTATGGCGCTGTAGCGAAAAATTTTGTAGAGGAAGCGTCGGAGACATAAATTCCGAGCTGGAGTAAAAAGAGCCAGAAACTAATAAAAAAATCGATAGCGTGCAGCCTTCTTCGATCGAGAGAGGCGAAGGGTGTTTCGAATTTCTATGGAAAATCAACGACAATTAAACCGGATTCGCGGTTAAGACGAGCCACTCGTTCTTACCGGCGAAAGCCAATGCACCGAAACTGCAGTCCGGGTCAATCGTTGCAATATTTCTTATAAAAAATTCGATAGCCTGCAGCCTTCTTCGATCGAGAGAGGCGAGGGTGTTTCGAATTTCTATGGAAAATCAACGACAGTTGAACCGGATTCGCGGTTCAGATGAGTCACTCGGACTTACCGGCGAAAGCCAATGCACCGAAACAAAAATCCGGGTCAATTGTTGCAATATTTCTTATAAAAAATTCGATAGCCTGCAGCCTTCTTCGATCGAGAGAGGCGAGGGTGTTTCGAATTTCTATGGAAAATCTACGACAATTGAACCGGATTCGCGGTTAAGACGAGCCACTCGGTCTTACCGGCGAAAGCGAATGCACCGAAACAGGAATCCGGGTCAATTGTTGCAATATTTCTTATACAAAATTCGATAGCCTGCAGCAGTAGATAGGCTAGGCCGGTTCTGACTCAAAAAAAGTGAGGTTATACATGGTAATAAGGTAGTCAAACTTTCATATGTATAACCTTACTTTTGATCAAAAGTGAGGTTATACATGATACATGGTAGTCAAACTTTCATATGTATAACCTCACTTTTTAATCAATAATCTGTATTTGAGGTTATGATTTGAAAATAAAAGTGAGGTTACGTCTTTAATTTTGAGGTTAGATATTTAATAATCTGTATTTGAGGTTATGATTTGAAAATAAAAGTCAGGTTATGTCTTTAATTTTGAGGTTAGATATTTAATGAAAGAGATAGGCTAGGCCAGTTCTGACTCAAAAAGTGAGGTTATACCTGGTAATCAGGTAGTCAAACTTTCATATGTATAACCTCACTTTTAACCAATAGTGAGGTTATACATGATAATCAGGTAGTCAAACTTTCATATGTATAACCTCACTTTTTAATCAATAATCTGTATTTGAGGTTATGATTTGAAAATAAAAGTGAGGTTATGTCTTTAATTTTGCGGTTAGATATTTAATGAAAGAGATAGGCTAGGCCGGGCCGTTCTGAGTTTGATGTGAGGTTTCGTCGGTAATTAGTGTGTAGTGCTATATGATGGTAAGTATAGATCACAGTTTTCTGTGTTATCATATCTCGGTATTGATCTTCATGCAGTCACTCCCCTCAGTAATCGACATCCAATGCATACTAAATACCGTTAGATGGTCTTCTGTTGGGAAGTGTTCTGATGGTAAGTATAGATCACAGATTTCGTGTTATCATAACTTGGTATAGATATTCAGTTGGTATTATTGATCAGCCACGACATTGTTTTTAATATGACGGTAAGTATCAATTAACTGCATTTGTGTGTTGTATGTCTCATTGTTTATTAAGTAATTGCATTTGTAACATTGTATCTATTTGAAGTATCTATGTAGGAATGCAGAAGTTGAAAAGAGTTTTAAAATGATAGTAAGTTATTCATTCGAGGTCATTGTTTACATTGAAAGTATTTGTTTATAGGAATGCAGAAGTGGAAAGGAGCTTTTAAATGATAGGAAGTTGTTTATTCTCTTATCAAAATATCTGTTTTGAAGTGTTTATATGATGGTATGTATAAATCACAGTTTTCTGTGTTATCATATCATGGTATAGATTATTATGCAGCCACTAAATTGTTTAATTTGATGATAAGTATGTATGTATGTATTGTGACGGGACGTTTTTTGCCTCAACTCGTCATCGAGTCTTAAGAGCGAACGTCCGTTATATCACTCGAGCGGAACGGTGTGAATAACAACCGATATAGCTCATGCGGTCAAGCCGACGCCGAGTGATATCGAATTAGGGCACGCCCTAGCGTCTAATCGCTCGCGCTAATCCTAGCGCGGGTTAAGAACAACTGTCCGTTGGGGTTCGAACGCCTGCCCACTCGCAGATCTGGGAATCTCCGGCGACGAACGATGATGCGACTTAAGAGCAGTTCATCGTTAAATGTTTTATGATTATTTAAAACTTTGAAAATATATTTCGGCCACGTGATGAATTCTCCCCTCCTCAAAGTACATCACGTGACGAGAATCCTCGCGACTATAAAAGCTCGAACTCCGAGGAATCGAGACTCACTCTACTCATCAACTTACTCCACTTACCAATTACTTACTACGTCGTTTATTCGTGCTTAGCACTTAGCTTCGATTAGTCGTGCTTAGCACAAAAATCCTCTGTAAATACAGATCCACGAGTTTGTGACTTGCATACGGCATAGCGCTGTCCAAGCCACACTCTCTGCTAGGCAACCCCCGGCCTACTTTCTTTGCTAGGCAATCCCCGGCCTCTTCGAACATAGTTTCGTCGTTAATTAGTGTTAATTAAATTTTCTGTATTCACGAGTACTATGCTAAGAAGCGCTAACTTATTGCTATTTCGATAAATTACTATTTCTATAAATTCGATTTGGATAAAGAAATCCGTGCATCGCGGATTCTCATAAAATCCTTTCATTTTCAAATTGTCTTTTTGTTTCGAGTTATCGACTGCCATACGCAGCGATAACTAGCGCGGATTTCCATATAAAAGTAAATACGAAGCCGAGACAATTCTCAAACGTCGAGTTTCGTTTGTCGCACCTTAATTACGGTAATAATTCAGATCACGGATCAGATCCCCTTTAAATACCATTTTGCATCGAGAAGTCCGCGACGACAATAGGCGGATTAACTCGGAGTCGAGACGATAATCCCCTGCGACGCGGAACGCGGAAGAAATCACCGCATCGCGGTAATTAATAAACGATTTCGAGTGTCCGGACTCTATCAATTGTCAATCATATTATTTTTGTGTAATCACATCATAAACGAGTCCGGCTCGCTGTAAAAACATAAATTGATAAATTTCCTTTGGCGAATTAACGAGATAATCTCGAAATTCCGACAGCAACGTGAGCAGCGATTTCGAGATTCGCGTTTGACAACAAACGGCGCGATCCGCGATTAGACTCGGCTTTCACAAGCACACTTCGTCAACAAAGCGCTTCGGTAGGCTCGAAACCTCGCGATCCTCGCTCACTCGAGCAGCTATTACGCAATCAATTAGCTCGAACGTAAATTCGAGCAGTGCCGAAGCAAAGAAAGTTTAAATGGCCAGGGTAGGGAATTCCTTACCTCAGGAGTACATTTAAACTGCCTGGAAGGCAAGCCGGCTTTCCAGGAGACGTGGTCTATTGACGGAAGACGAGAGAATAAATCCTGTGACACACGTGCGATTGCCGCAGCTGAGTCTGAACGGATTATCTCACGTATTCGCACTTCCCGATTCGTTGTCGGCCAGTTGCTAAGCACAGCATCAAGCTAACGTGGCGCACACAGTCGCAACGAATACGGATGATAAACACCGACAAAATCCGATAAGAGGAAAGGAAAGTTGACACGATTAACGTAACTAGGAGTTCTACAATAGGTTTCCGTAATTAATTCAATCATGCAAACAAGCTGGTGAGGAAAAGACGCTCTCGGTCATCCACGACCATATGAGAACAGCAAATCTGAAGCTTTATAGAACAACTACAAGTTGCGCGTGCGGGCCCCGAGCCGAACCCCAGTCGGCAAAATAAAAGATTTCCCAAAGCCACAATTTGGAAAATCACATTGGCGCCCAACGTGGGGCCCGAAAAACAAAAATAAATTGTACGCAATTTATTGTCCTCCTTTCCTATTTTATTGTCTTCTCGATCGAGAAACCGAATAAAAATATGGCTACTAATCCCGAGCTGTCACTCAGCATTACGACGGCCCCGCCGGCTAATCCTGAGACAGTATCATCCGCGGGAACTATCCCGACACCGGCGACTCAAAGGTCCGAATATTCGTTTCCCCCGGTAAATTACGTATCATCATACGAACTACCCGAGGTAGAAAACGCCCGTTCCTTACTGTCGACCGAGAGATCGAGTTCAAATACAGATTCGGACAATCTGAGGAACTCGGGGGCAGCTGCCCCAACTCCGGTAAACACGCGCATAGCAAACCGCCAAATTAATTCGCTCCGCGAGATTTTGGAAGAGCTACATGAACACCGTCGTATGGACAGCACATTGCTAACTCGTCGCATTGATAATCTCGCGACGGTATTCAATAAAAGAATAAACGGTGTCAGGCAGTTTACCGAAGAAACGTTGAATGCGATTCATAATGATCTGGCGCGCCTATCGGAAACCGTTGGTCAGCGGCACGAGCAACAGCGAGTTGCCACACAGCCAAACCAACGAGGCGAAGAGCACGGTGTGTCTTTTCAACCCCGAGGGGTATCCACAACGAGTGCGACAGAGAACATACCCGTCCACTCAGCCCACTACGTGCCTCTCACAATAACATCAGCGGCTTCGCGAGTCGCGATGCCAAACGTCGAGGTCTCAAGCGTAAACATGGGAGCGAGACAACGTTCCTCGACTCGCTCGAATATTTACGACGAGACGCCGCATGATCTGACGAATCTATTTAACCAGGAAATTAACGCGTTGCGACAGGCCGGTAATCCTCACCCACTGAACACAACGCGAACCCTGGCAAATAACGATGTAGATCCCCAAACAAAGATCTGGGGGGCACCGAGGTTAACGGCGCCGACGTTCCGAGGTCTTCCCCGAGAACGCCCGATGAAATTTCTTAAAGAGTTTAAGAAATATTGTGAGACTCTCGGTAGCCGATATGAATTCAAAATCTTGGTCGATCAGAGTCTGACAAATTCAGCCAGCGAGTGGTGGGATCTTGTCGAGCCGGATGTATCTGACTTCCGCGACTTCGAATACTTCTTCACGAAGCGCTTCTGGAATGAAGATCTACAACGGCAAGTACACGAGTCACTGGATTATGGTTGGCATAAACCAGACTCGAAAGTAACGCGACTTTCATATTCGATGAAGTTGATCGGAGAAGCTCGCGAATTGGTTCCGAAGCTGAACGATGGACAAATCATTCAAAAACTGTCACGTCACTTCACGGAGGAAATTCGGGGCGCAATTCTCGCGCGTGGCATCCGAACGGTACCAGCGTTCCTCGATCTAATCGAATCCTTCGATAATGGAGGATCGATAAATTCACACCGAAAAAGATTCGAGTACTCGCCCGCAGCAATAACTTCTGAGAGAAACTCAGCACCGAGCAATGAGCCTCCGAGGCAAGTTGTCTATCCCGCTCGAGAAACAACTCAGAAACCTCAGTCCCAGAGGGCTAACGATTTCAAGAGAACAATCCGCTCACTTGAAATCACCCAAGACGGGGTTCCCGGCGTCGAAATCGATGACGATGAAAAAACCGACCTTCCGGAAAACGAGGAAGCGTCGCAGAATTAGAGGCCTCCCTCCTCTCTGTGACGCTAGGATACGGGGAGAATATCCGGAACTATCTCCGGGAACTCGATACCCTCGCATCCGATAGCCCGAGCGTGGCACAATGTCTATCGTTGATGCTATCTGTAGATTCTATAATTGTCGAAGCCTTAATTGATACAGGCAGCGAAGTCAGCGCTGTATCCGATAAATTTTATCAAAGGTACTTCGAAAAGTTTAAAAATAGTCCGACTCTTCCCTTAACTGGAGTCACGGTAACTACGGCAACGGAAAAGAAGGCGACGCGAGTCACGAAGCAATTCTCAGCCAAGATTGTTTTCGATGAAGCCGTAACAACAGGAACTTTGTTAGTGGTCCCCAAGCTCACATCCGACTGCATCATCGGAATCGATTTTTTGAATCGAATGCGGAGCATTATCGACCTAACGAGTTACGAGCTCGAGTTCTCTGATCCGGCAAATCCGCAGCGAAGATGCCGCGTTCAGCTAGCGACAAAGCCACTGTGTGATCGAAACATTATCGACTCACAGAAGCTTACGATGAGCAGCGCAAACGCGGAGGTTGCAAACTCGGAATCAAGTAAAAAAGGGATAGTGATCGAGCATGCTCTCACTCCCGCTACAACGTCGAGAGACGCGCCTAAACACGAGGTTATCGTCTCGAGTGTGAAGAATAATCATACTATCACCTCGGGCGAAACATCAGAGCAATTGGCAGTAATCGACCCGGCGAAATCGAATTCTGTTCACAAGGAAACAGAATTCCATGGGCATATTGTGTCACCCGACGGTATCAAACCGGATCCGGACACAGTCCAAGCGACTTCTAACTTTCCGAGACAAAAAAGAAACGCAAAACAATCGCGCTGTTTTTTTGGACTCGTGAATCATTGTAATAAGTCCACAAGAGCGCATGCAGGTGCAGCGGCTTTATTCCGGCATCTGATCCGCAAAAGAACCCGATGGAAATGGGATGACGAAGAGGGATCGTGCATACAAAATGACGAAATTCTCTTTGAATAAAAAAAAAAAAAAAAAAAAAAAAAAAGAGAAAAAAAGAAAACTATTGTGCGATCAATCCTCATTTCATGCCTTTTATTTGTGAAAAATCATCAGCCTGAGAACTCACATTGATCGGGGGGCTATGTGACGGGACGTTTTTTGCCTCAACTCGTCATCGAGTCTTAAGAGCGAACGTCCGTTATATCACTCGAGCGGAACGGTGTGAATAACAACCGATATAGCTCATGCGGTCAAGCCGACGCCGAGTGATATCGAATTAGGGCACGCCCTAGCGTCTAATCGCTCGCGCTAATCCTAGCGCGGGTTAAGAACAACTGTCCGTTGGGGTTCGAACGCCTGCCCACTCGCAGATCTGGGAATCTCCGGCGACGAACGATGATGCGACTTAAGAGCAGTTCATCGTTAAATGTTTTATGATTATTTAAAACTTTGAAAATATATTTCGGCCACGTGATGAATTCTCCCCTCCTCAAAGTACATCACGTGACGAGAATCCTCGCGACTATAAAAGCTCGAACTCCGAGGAATCGAGACTCACTCTACTCATCAACTTACTCCACTTACCAATTACTTACTACGTCGTTTATTCGTGCTTAGCACTTAGCTTCGATTAGTCGTGCTTAGCACAAAAATCCTCTGTAAATACAGATCCACGAGTTTGTGACTTGCATACGGCATAGCGCTGTCCAAGCCACACTCTCTGCTAGGCAACCCCCGGCCTACTTTCTTTGCTAGGCAATCCCCGGCCTCTTCGAACATAGTTTCGTCGTTAATTAGTGTTAATTAAATTTTCTGTATTCACGAGTACTATGCTAAGAAGCGCTAACTTATTGCTATTTCGATAAATTACTATTTCTATAAATTCGATTTGGATAAAGAAATCCGTGCATCGCGGATTCTCATAAAATCCTTTCATTTTCAAATTGTCTTTTTGTTTCGAGTTATCGACTGCCATACGCAGCGATAACTAGCGCGGATTTCCATATAAAAGTAAATACGAAGCCGAGACAATTCTCAAACGTCGAGTTTCGTTTGTCGCACCTTAATTACGGTAATAATTCAGATCACGGATCAGATCCCCTTTAAATACCATTTTGCATCGAGAAGTCCGCGACGACAATAGGCGGATTAACTCGGAGTCGAGACGATAATCCCCTGCGACGCGGAACGCGGAAGAAATCACCGCATCGCGGTAATTAATAAACGATTTCGAGTGTCCGGACTCTATCAATTGTCAATCATATTATTTTTGTGTAATCACATCATAAACGAGTCCGGCTCGCTGTAAAAACATAAATTGATAAATTTCCTTTGGCGAATTAACGAGATAATCTCGAAATTCCGACAGCAACGTGAGCAGCGATTTCGAGATTCGCGTTTGACAACAAACGGCGCGATCCGCGATTAGACTCGGCTTTCACAAGCACACTTCGTCAACAAAGCGCTTCGGTAGGCTCGAAACCTCGCGATCCTCGCTCACTCGAGCAGCTATTACGCAATCAATTAGCTCGAACGTAAATTCGAGCAGTGCCGAAGCAAAGAAAGTTTAAATGGCCAGGGTAGGGAATTCCTTACCTCAGGAGTACATTTAAACTGCCTGGAAGGCAAGCCGGCTTTCCAGGAGACGTGGTCTATTGACGGAAGACGAGAGAATAAATCCTGCGACACACGTGCGATTGCCGCAGCTGAGTCTGAACGGATTATCTCACGTATTCGCACTTCCCGATTCGTTGTCGGCCAGTTGCTAAGCACAGCATCAAGCTAACGTGGCGCACACAGTCGCAACGAATACGGATGATAAACACCGACAAAATCCGATAAGAGGAAAGGAAAGTTGACACGATTAACGTAACTAGGAGTTCTACAATAGGTTTCCGTAATTAATTCAATCATGCAAACAAGCTGGTGAGGAAAAGACGCTCTCGGTCATCCACGACCATATGAGAACAGCAAATCTGAAGCTTTATTGAACAACTACAAGTTGCGCGTGCGGGCCCCGAGCCGAACCCCAGTCGGCAAAATAAAAGATTTCCCAAAGCCACAATTTGGAAAATCACAGTATATGTATGTATATTTATTATTTTGCCTCGCGGGGTATCTTCCCCATGGCAAAAGGGTAGGCCAAATACAGAGTAGTAAAATACGTTTTCACAATTTACACATATAGTTCTAGTTTTCGTTTATCGCAGTTTACAATATCACATTTTACGATTAAAATACATTATCACATTTTACGATTAAAATACATTATCACATTGTACGAATTAAAATACATTATCACAATTGCCTCTTTTAATTTACTTTTTGATTATCACCGTTTCCAGCATCACGTTTTAAGATTAGTTACGTATTTAGGTCTATGTTCTTTGTTTTGTACAGGGTTAATTGTTTAGAATATACGCACGTAGCATAAGCGCTTCTGTCATGTAGTAAAAAAGAGCTTTTGTGGCTACCCCATCTTGCTGTTCTAGAAATACAATTAAGCTATTATTTACCATGAGGTATCTCTTTAGGTATTTATTTCTCAGGTATTCATAGATAGGACATTGGATGATAAAGTGCTCGACAGATTCCATGACATTTAGATTGCAGATAGAGCATAATTCATTAGGAGTGAGGTTGTATGTGATTCCATTCCACGAGAATCGGCAGTTGTAATTATTGGCTAATCGAACCTGCGCTTTTATTCTGGTAATAGCTATAGGGCATCGCTGGGTAAGATAGTTTTCAGCGTTGGTTTCCAGACTTCTTTCTATTGGTATTTTGCCATTTAGATTTGACCAGTCGCATAGATCTTTTGTTTTGTAGTAGGTTTCAAACTTGGCTATTATTTCGTTTGTACGGTTTTCCCATACGTTCGCAGAGACCTCCAGCATAACGTCATCACAATTGATTTTCTTTAACAGCTCCCGCATTTGAGCAACTATATTATATTTAGGGTTTGGATTTTTGTCGTTTGTTAGTTGTAAGAGCCGCATGAAGCATATCTTGGATAAGTTCGTGTTTTCCATTTTCAGAATTCTGACAAAAAAGTTCCATGTTAATTTCAAAGCTGCGATTGCCACTTTTGAGCGCCCCAGCTCGAGCCGGAGCGCGCAGTTTGCTGTGTTTTTCGGTAGTAGTAAAAGTCGTTTGAAAAAATTTGTTTGTACTATTTCAATGACATCTAAGTATCTGAGCCCCCAAACTTGGACTGCATATAAAAGAGTCGCATTGGTTATACAGTCATATAACTTCATGATACTGGTCCACGAGTCGCATTTAGCTTTTGCAATAATCGAGATGATTGTACCGTTAACCAGTTTAGCCCTTGCAATTGCTTCGTTTGCACACATGGCACCTAGTGTCGAGCTAGTAAAAGGAACACCTAAATAATTATAATTTTTTACGATTTCTAGCGGCTCGCCATTTAGTTTAAAACAATCTCGCTCAACGTTTTTGGCTTTCCCTCCATTTCGAAAGATCATAACTTTTGTTTTGCCGGCGTTGACAGTGAGACCGTTCAGGTGACAGTATGTCTCGAGCGCTTTGATTTTTCTTTTCAGGTCTATTTTGGAGTGAGAAAGGATAATTAAATCGTCCGCGTATAGAAGCATAATAATGTCCGTAGTTCCGTCAATGTTTATTCCAATTAAATCTCTGCTGCGCATAAACTCTTCGATGTCGGCGATGTAGAGAATAAATAACAGGGGGCTCAGAGTTTCCCCTTGGAGCACCCCTTCTGTGACTCGAATCTTTTTTGAAAGTTTTTGATTTGCTCTCACCTGTACGGTCGCATTGTCGTACATATTTTTTATAATTCGGATAAGTTTAGAGCTAACCCCCTGTTGGAAGAGCTTTCTCCAGAGTGGGCCGTGCGGAATCGTATCAAACGCTCTCTTAAAATCGACGAAGAGACCGTACACCGTTCGGCCTCCTAATCTGAGTTGCAGTTGGAGTGCACTAGTGAGAGTAAATATCTGATCTACACAACTTCTCCCCGCTCTGAACCCTGCTTGGCACTCGGGAATGACGCTGGAATTTTCAGCCCACTTTTGGAGTCTGTCTTTCATTGTTTGTGTGAAAAGTTTCGTAATGTTGTTAATCAGTGCAATTCCTCGGTAGTTTAATGGGTCCTTTTTGTCCCCTTTTTTATGTATCATCGTTAAGACTACTTCGCTCCAGGCTTGGGGTATTCGTTCATTGTTTAAAATATTGTTAAAAAGCGTTAAGATAAGCGATAGCCCGTTCGGCGGCAGTAATTTATAAAATTCGTTACCTATCATGTCCAAGCCCGGAGCTTTACCTGCTTTTAACTTTGCTATGTTTTTCATTAGCTCATCGTTTGTAATAGGTGCATCGAGATATGGGTGGCGCGCATCAATAAAACTTGCATTATCGTAGATTTTTTCGGGGAAAATATTTTCATAAAAGTTACCCCATTCGACCTCAGTAATAAGCGAAGAAATGTGTTTGCGTGGTTTACACTCGTTTACCGTTTTCCAAAAATCAGTTGTATTTTTTATATCTGCAAATTTATCAATAATAGCATTTTCGCTCGCAGTTTTTTTTGCTTTCGTTAAGTTCTTGTATTTTTTTCTTTCGTTGTGGTATGCTAGCTTTTCGGCGTCATTAAACAGAGAATTTCGGTATTCTTTTAATAGATGTAGCATTTGTTTTTTAGCTCTGTAACATTCCGCATCGAACCATGGATTTTGTCTGGGAATCTGGCTTTTTGTGTTTGTACTTTCTTTAATAACCCCAGCCGCCACACCCGATTCATAAATAATGATTCTAAGATTCTCATTTAAGTCCGCGGCCGTATTTGTCTGCAAGTTTCTTTCCGTGATTCGTGCTTGGAAGAAGTTTCTAAATTCATTTTTATTATTTTCGGTCCATTTAATAATTTGTCTGGGCGAACTCTGTGTTTTTTCAAGTTTCTTCTCATCGGTTTTTAACGTGATCTCCAGCTCGAGTATCAGCGGAAAGTGATCTGAGCCAGCTTCCGAAAAATCCACAGTTAGATCCCTAATATAACTTAACCCGTTAATATTTGTCCAGATTAGGTCAACCACACTTTTGCCAATTCCACTCGAAAAGGTGACCTTGGCTGGCTGGTCGTTTAGCGTTCTTCCGTTGAGACAGATATATCCGTTTGAGGTCATAAAGTTGAATAAGGCTATGCCTTCTGGCTGAATGGTTTCATCTAGAGTTTTTCTATCTTTGTGCAGATTTGTCCCTTCTAACAGATCTGCTGGTACATCGTCAAGGTCACCTAGTCGAGCGTTAAAATCACCACCTATAATTACTATCGCGTCGGGGTGTTTTCGATTAATATTGTCAAGTGATAGCTGAAACAGTTCTAAAATTATTTCAATATCTAATTTAGGTTTAAAGTAAACAATGCCGGTAATAATTTTAATTTTTTGGATATAGTGACTCACAAAAATCCAACGCTCCGTGATATCAATCGTTTCTGTTTTTCCGACGGCTGCGTCGCAAAGTACTCCAAGGCCGCCGCTGCCTCTTCCTTTGGTTTTGTCCTTTATCGCCTCTGTCCAGATAGCTGAATAATCTGTGAATTGCAGCGGCAGCTTTGTGGGATTCGTCGTCGCCCATGTTTCTGAGATGCCGAAGATGTGTGGTTTTTTCGTGTTGTCACAATTGTAGAAGTTCTTTAGACCATGGCAGTTCCAGAATACGATGCTAAGGCTTCGTTCGGTAACTCGTTTTTTGAAGCTTGCGGTTCGGTGTGTTCGGTGATCTCCTTTGCCTCGGTGTCTTGAAACGGTGTTCTTTTGTCGTTCCGTATTTCCTTGAGTGGTACGAGTTTGCCAAGTCCTTCATCCCAGCGCATCCAGGTTTCATTGATCATGATTTTCTGGTGTCCAATTTTAACGGATTTCTTATTGTTTCTTTCGACGCGTGCAATGTCGCGAAGCTTCTTTTGTATTGTCCGTTCGGCGAAGGTAAGATCGCTATCAACGTAAATTTGCTTGTTTTCTAGCACTTTTTTCTTGTTCTTCAGGATTTCAAGTTTAGCTTCAAAGTTGTTGAGGCTTGTGTGTAGGAGTTTCTTTCCAGGGCCAATGACTTTCACTCCAGAGACGACGCCGGGCAGTTCGAAATCCTTGGCCAGGAAATCATCGACTTCTTATTTCAGGTTTGCAGTTTTGATGTCCAGTCCTTTAATAATGATATTGTTTTTTCGACTTGCTTTATCCTGTGTTTCGAAGTTTCTCGCCAGACCATCGATCTTGCGTATCATCTCGTCGCTAAGCTTCTCCGTTGCCTTCTCTCCTCTCGAGGAAGTAGCTTTCATTGTCTGCTCCAGTTCGGCAACACGTTTCTCGAGGTCCTGTTCCCTTTGGGTCATTGGTGGATCTTTAACGAGCATTTCTAGAGAGGTCAGTCTATCGTTGGTTGAGGTCAGCGCCGCCTTGTATTCGGTGTCTTTATTTTTTATGTCGTTTTTCAGCTGATGGAGTTCTTCCCGCAGAGCCGTATTGTTAGCTGCAATTTCCGCTTTTAGAGAATAGAAGTTGTTTGTAGTTTCTTGTCTCATCGCTTTCATCTCTTGGAAAAGCTCATTTAATCCAGTAGGCTGCGGCTGAGGAGATTCGGCGGGAATGAGTGTCACGTTCGAGTTGTTCATGTTTGTTTTGCTGCAATTTTCCTGATGCTCACAGGTTTGTGGGCTCGATGGTGGCGTTCGTTTGGTGAGCGTACTTTTCTTTGCTATTTTCTCCTCTGTCCAGGCGTCGGCGGAATTTGGTTCTTGTATCTGGAAGAACATACGCTTTTTGGCGTCCTTTGCGATACTGAAAGGAGTAGATGTGTTATTGGTGGTCAAATATTTTTTCGGTCTGCCTCTTCGTGAACTAGATTTTGAGCTTTTGTTTTTGTTTGGGTTAGAAGTGACAGGTGTCGATAGAGTAGGGCTTGTGTATGCCGATTGTATTGTCGGAGTGTCCCTTTGCGTTATGGTGCTTATACTCTCTTGATAGATGTCGCCGGCATCTTCGTCTGTCTGCGACATCAGGCTGTATGTCTTGCCGGGCGGGCTAACCTCACTGAACACCGAGTAAGAAAAAATGCGTGGACTGCTTCGGTTTCTTGTTAGAGTTTCACAATTATTATTTCAAAATATTCAGTTTGCACGTCTCTGTTCGATAGACACCTTTTTTTGAATTGTAGGTGTTGGCAACGACTGTAACGGTAGTTTTCGTTTTACACTTTGACATACACTTGTTTTCTCACTCGCTGCCAACATGGCCCCCATTTGATGATAAGTATAGGTTGCAGTTTTCAACTATTCAGTCGGTATTAATAAGGATCTACAGGTCAATTACCGATACAGATATATATATATTGTTACATCATTATATATATTTATTTTTGAAATACAATGATTACTAATTAGTTTATATTGCTGGAAGTTTCGTCGGTCTACTATCGCTGGTCCACTGGTGTTGACATGTTTTATCTCTTTGAACGCAGGCAGTAGCGTAGAGATAATGTTGGCCCACTTAAACGTTTCCAATAGTAATATCGATATCGGTGTTCCTCCAAGAAAGTTTACATTGTTCTAGTACGTACACTTCAACGTCACAATTGAATTTTATATCCCCATTTTCGACGTCGGACGGATCGTTTTCCGAGAAAATCACTTCATCGATGTTGTTGATGATATATTCGAGTTCAAATTTTGTGATTTGTATGATTTCACTCATATCGAACTGACTCATAGACGTCGGTATCGCATAGCTCAGATTTATATCGAGACGTTTAAGACATTGTTGAAACTCTTCTCGATGTTGAGATTGTATCATCGCAGTCCAAAGCAACTTCGAAATTGCACGGTTATGTGGTATATTTTCCTCCTTGAGTATTATCCGATCGATAAATCCTTGAGAAAGGGCTTTTTTTGTTTCTGCCTTATATTTTTTGTCGATATTTTGATTATTTAAGACGTGGACATTGTAAGAATGTGCCTTAGTACACTTTCCAACAAATATTCCAATTCTTTGTAATACATCAGTGAATTTTTTTGGCATGATGTATTGAAATCTGAATGAGCGATCAGTTCCTTCACTTCCATTGCGATAAACAACACACATTAGATCACTTTTTTCTACGAAGGACATTTTTTTAATTATAAATGTCTGTTGCTGTTGATAGGATACGAGGGTACTGCTATACTGTCATGCTAGTTACCATCCATCTATCTTTTATACAACCAGCATGATGATAACACAGATAGATAGTGTGAGAGAGTACGTGAAATTATGTCTGTAGTATATTTTTTTTTTCAATCCAAGAGTTGTGCGTTGAATCTAATCCCATCCACTTTACGTATACTTTATCTGCTTTTTTTCGAATAACTTTTTCAATGAGATAGACATTTGGTTGTTTCGATGGAAGTAATTCCTGTTCATAGAACGCACCTTTGATTTCATTTCCTTTTTCATCGCGTAAGAGATATGTGACTGGATTTGTTTTTTGTATTCGATCAATTTGAAATATTTCTGTTGTCCAGTTTGGAGTGTATCCTTTTGTAAAAAGATTTTTATATTTACTAATTCTTACGTAATCATTAATTTTATATTTTGCTGAACCTGCTATCTTGATGTGATTATAGACTGTTGAAAGTAATTTTTTATTATGTTTTGGTGTTACATCAATTGGCTTCATTTTAATTGTTGAATGAATTTTATTATTACAGTTATTAACTAATTTTGTTAATATATTTATCCACTTATAATTTCCGTTCAATGTAAATTCTTTCCACATATTATTTTTCAGTGTTCTATTCCACCGTTCAACAATCGAAGCTTTCATAATACTATATGTTGAATAGTGATTAATATTTTGTGAATCAGTAAATTTTTTGAATTCTTTATTAAAAAATTCTTTTCCATCATCGGTTTGAAGATTTGTTGGTTTTCTTTTTGAAGTTATATCCATAAAAGCGGCAACTACATTCTGTGCATTTTTCGTTTTTAATTCACGTGCCCACGCATACTTCGAGAATGTATCGATAACAGTAAGAATATACTGGTTTCCGGAATTTATTCGAGAATATGCTTTCATATCAACTAAGTCAGCTTGCCACAGATCATCGTATCCGTATGTGATTACTCGTCTTCGAGGAAATTTTTTTCTCGCAGGAGCATGTAGCTCTTCAACCAGTTGTCTTTTTTCGATGCTCATTGATTGATTGATTTTAAAAAGTCTTTTAATTTGTTATTATTATTTTTGAATAACATGTATTGTTTTGATTGATTGTAGTTTTCTAATGTTTCACTTTTTTAGCACAGTTTTAAGATAGATCTTTAATTATTTTTTCATTTAATTCAATTTGTCTTCCGTGGTTAACTGTCGTGTGATCGAGTTCATCCAATTTCTTTTCATATATATCATCTTTCAATTCAAACGATTGAATATTATTATTTAGTATATATACCGAATTTAATAATTCATTATATATTTTTTTAAATTCTTCTATTGTTTTCTCATTTTCTTTAATGTCTTGTCGCATTTTAATTTGACCATTTTTTATACTGTCTTGGAATTTCATCAGTTCTAGTTCCACACCATCAAATTTGATTTTCACGTCTTGTTTTTTACAAAATTCATTATTAATTATATCTTCAATACGTCTATTTTTTTGTTCGAGTTGTTTAACACGTTCTTGATTTACTTGCGTCATATTACGTAATATTTTCTCATTTTCAATTTTTTTAACAAAGTTTGAATTTAAATTTTTTTGTATCTGTTGATCAATTTTAATGAAACGTTCATCAACATATTTTTTATTAACAGCATTATCTTGAGATAACGGATCTGCAACATGTATTATTTTAGCATGATCTGCATCGTATGATAATTTTTCTGCATTCCATTTTAATGAGTCATATGTTTTGTTTGTATTTATATGATAATTCGAATCCGTACTGTTATTTCCAAATTTATTTATAAACATTTTAATGTATTGTTTAACGTTGATGTCGTATACTATTCAAAATTGACACTGAAGTGATCACGATGATATTATCTTTTATATAATGATATTTTCTTCTCACAATTCTTTGATTACTGACATGATTTCATTGTCATGCGTAGTATGTCCAGCATTTTTTGAAGCAATTAACAGTCGAAGACGATCAATGAGTTCATTTATATTATCCCAGAATATATATTCAGTAGCACACGGACTAAGATCTTTCATTCTAGTAGGGAGTAGTTTTTGAAATCCTGCCCCCAATTTTGCTTTAAGATCCATCGATTGCGTCAGTGCCGGAAACATAGGTGCGATAATACTTCTATATTTATATCCTTTATTTCCATTTATTTGCTGAGTTGATGAGAAATTTCGGCGATGAGCATTCGTATCAAATAAAATCTGTTTATATTTTTGTAGATCCATTGAAGTAACTACTGATTTATCTGGAATTTTCATAAAAATGAGTTCGAAAAGACCTTCTGATCCTTTATATCGAGTTCCATTTATCAGTACAGTATCATCTTTTGTTACTTCAAATACGGAGTTTCCCAGCTTCATCTCATTGTTTGTAAAATATGTACCATATGTGTTGTCAATTTGTTTTTTAGAATCATTTGAAAAAAATAAACTTATATATTTTTGAGATAAAGTTCCGAATACTTCATGCATTGATTCAGTAACATCAGGTTCTTGTATTATTTCACGTAGAGACTCTTCTGCTGTAGTTGTTATTGGTGTTGGTGATGTTTGATTGGAAAATTGTGAATCGTTCCATAGCAATTGTGTGTCTAATTGATTGCTATTTGAATTAGGAGTACTATGATAATTAATCTGATTTATTGGATCAATTTTCCTTTTTTTATTCAGCGGTGTCGCATAATTATGCATTAATGTTTTATCGATGTTTTTGTTTGATTTCTTTTCTTCGTTATCATCATCATCATCATCATCATCATAAGTATCTTCTTCTTTTTTATTAACCAGTTCTTCGTTCACGATTTTACGTTTTTTTTTAACAACATTATCTTGCACCAGTTGTTTTAATGGTTCGATTATGGGTTTATATGATTCTTCTAATAGTTCTTGAGATTCAATTTTTCCGAATTTTAAAGCTTTATGCTTGTTACGTATTATATCACTTGTTTGCGCAATTTTTTGCAACACTTGCTCTTTGAATAATTTTACGTTTTGTTTATTCATATTTCTACCGTACTCAACGAATAACCGTATTCAATGAATAACCGTATTCAACTGATTCGAACTCTCGAAAGTCACATTTATATAATTGCAAAATCATTAAACCCCTTTCTATATCGTCCATTTTGCATAGGACTATCTTTATCTATCACCATGAAACCATATTTCTTTTTCCAACATATACTACACAGTTCAATGAAATTATCATATGACATATCAGTGTTCACATGATCATTAAATACGTGACGTAGATTCATGTTATCTTGTTTAAAAATTATTAAAAGATTAGCGTTGTCTCGAATAAGATGCTTAGGGATTTTCGCATATGTTTGACATAAATAAAAACAGTCAATAACAAAATGTCTTCCCATTGAAAAATATTCTCTTATCATATCTTGTTTATCACAATCAACATCATCAAAAATAAAAACTGAATTTTTCATAGCATCATCTGGGTGAATGACGTCAGTGTTATTAGAGTATGTAAAATATCCAATTTCTTTAATCGGTGATAAAATACTTTGAAGATATTAATATTTTGGTTGCTGTAGTGACTTTGAATAAATATATAAATTTTCAAACCGAATACCATGAGGACTTTCAATTAGACTAATTAACAAATTTGTTTTTCCACAATTCGAAGGTCCACAAATTATCGCACGAATTGATGATGGAAGCAGTTTTCCGTGTCAACGAAACATTTTATTTTCATTTTCATATATTTTTTCTTTGTTACACACTTTAATAGATGTTGACTGTTTCTCAAATCGCATTATGGTACAAAAGAATGATTAAAATCATTGAACTAAAATAATTGAACTGATCTTTTTTTAAACTGAATAGTATATATATATATATTCAATTTCGAGGCAAAAAATTCAGGATGGAAGGGGGAAAAAAGGAACGATCGAAAAAATAACAATTATTCATTTATTTATTTATATATCATTTTCATTTTTTTTACAACGTTCAGTAATGGTTACTGATAATGTTACATTGATTTTAATATTTTTAAGATGTGGTTGTCCATTGATAGATCTAAAACAAAAAGTACATCGAAATTAAGTATCAAATGTATTCATTATATGTTTTTCTAATTTCACACCTATTGTATCCTCCTCTGTTTGTGTTGATGCTGTTGATGTTGTTGATGTTGGCAGATTCGATTGTTCGTTTGATGGTTTCTTTTTTTCGAGCAACGCATCCTCCCATGTTCCAGTTGAAACTCGTTTGATTTTTGATGGTTCTATGAACTTAAATGTTCCGTGTGGTAGATGTATCATCAGCTTTTCAACATTTCCATTTTTAACGACATGTAAAATATGTTTCAAGATGATGTTAAAAGTATTGTAAGATAATTCCTTTAAGAATTCAAATGGAAATTCTATATATTGATTTCCAATCAATAAATAAAACACTTTAATTTCCATACTGATGACGTTCTATGCGTGAATAATGAAAATTCCGAACTAGTTCGGTCGGTTACGCAAGTGCAAGGTTAGCAATAACGTTGATCCTGGTGCGTGCGAGCAACGTCCGAGTTCGCTTCATCCAAGCGCCCTGGAAAGCGCGCGATAATGCCGACTTCGATAATGTAGACTTCAGTCACGCTAGTGAAAGGTTATCGATATTGTTGACCCTGAGTCACATGCGAACTCAACGCTCGCTGGATGCAACTGCTACTCGCTTTATTTGAATCAACTGACTGCTGTACCTGCTTCATTGAACTCTTATATACTGTTTATTCTTATACGCATACACATCACTAAGACTAGTAGTTATACTGATTTATCGATGTCGACGACTTCAGTGACGCAAGTGTAAGGTTAGTGTTATTGTTGACCCAGAGACGCATGCGAGCTCCGATGCTGACTATTCTTATTTTGCAATCGAAATAGTTGTTATAGTGATTTATATTAGTGTGAATGTATGTATGTATGTATAGAATAGATATAAGCGGTATGCAAATCAGCGTGAATGGTCAGTCGTTATATGAAAATCTTGTAAACTCCTCAATTTCAATGATGAGAGTAACGAAAAGTTCAGTGGAAACACTGAAGTCACTCAACGCAGTTGCCAACGTCGCGAACTCATTGAGTCCTTTCCTACCTACCGTATCATTTGATATTCTAAAAACTAATACTGTGTATATTATCACGGGTATTGCCAAACTACGTACTCGCTACGGTGATCGGATTCGGCTTGATTTGAACGCTAACTGTACTGCGTTTATGCCCAAACGCATTGCACAAGTGATACTCAGTGATCCACAAGCTTTTGAAGACATGGAAAAACTGATTAAATCACAATGTCTAAAAATGATCACGAAAGATAACACTAGCTGTGAATTTTTCTGTTCGTTAATAAACGACACAGAAATTGACGACGGGTCGGACGAGGAAGAGGAAGAGGAAGAGGAAGAGGAAGAGGAAGAGGAAGAGGAAGAGGAAGAGGAAGAGGAAGAGGAAGAGGAAAGGGTCGTCATCAACAAGAACAATAAAAAAAAAAAAGGAGGGAACGAAGGTTCAGAAGAAGATGGTGAGGAATTCGAATCGATAATCGATGAAGAAGCTGCAGAAAAAGAAGAGTCGCAGCCAATAATTATAGTTCCGAAAAAACGATCGATTCAATCTGTTCAACAAACACCCAAAAAACAAATAATTACGTAAGTCATCATTATTAAACACTTTCCACAACAATTAAATTCTCATAATTTATGTGTTTTTTAATTTAATGATTTAAGCAAAAAGGAACAAATCAGATCGAACAACGATGTGATCGTAGTAGAGGATGCCGTCCCGTCAACGTCGGTGAAACGTAAACCGTTTTCGGTTCAACCGTCGTCTGAAGTGAAAAGAATCTCGAAAATGACAATGTAACAGTTATCATTTGTATAGTGTTTGTGTAGTAGTTCTCTTTTAAAATGAGAATATAATAGCTAAATATTTTTGTATACTTTTCTATAATGAAAAGATAACAAACAAATAAATACTCTTATATTAGCAATGCACTTAAAATTGTTTTTTTATTACATTTGTGAAAGAAGAGGGGAAGCATATAAATAAAACGTTGACACCAGCGTATCTATCCTTAGTCATCGCTGATTTTCTACGAAAGAGAGAGTTGTGAACAGTAGCGTATCTATCCTTAGTCATCGCTGATTTTCTACGAAAGAGAGAGTTGTGAACAGTTTTAGAATTAATCATTTTTTCTTAAAAATGTTTTTTAAATATGAAAATATCATCAATGCAATAATATTCATGATAATAATTAGAGAAATATATTCAATATCTACGATGGAGTATTTACAACAATATGGATATATTAATGATTTGAATAATGATTCAGTACGAAATGAAAAAAGTAATGAAGGATTGCGAATATTACAAGAATATTTTAATTTACCTATTGATGGTTCTCTTAATCAACAAACAAAAGATTTAATAAATCAACCGCGATGTGGAGTTTCTGATTATGCTACTGACTATCACATATCAAATTATAAATGGAATAAAAAAATATTGACGTGGTATTTTTATGGTGCAACATCTCAACAAATAAATACTACAATAGCTGCATTCAATGCATGGTCTGAAGTATCTGGATTAATATTTAAGAAAACATTAAATAAAAACGCTGATATAGTTATATCGTTTCAACGACCAATACATAGATATATATCTAAATCACATAAATGTGAATATAAATTAGATGACAATACTCTTGGTCATGCGTTTTTACCGGACAAAGATAATACTGTAAGAGAGATCCATTTAATGAAAAATTTTGAATGGGATTGTTCTATGGGAAAATTAGATATTTCGAAAATTAGTCTGTTTTGGGTATTACTTCATGAAATCGGTCATTCTCTAGGTCTTTATCATACTTTTTTAGATGATAATTTAATGTTTCCTATTTATCATCATCATAATAGTACTACAGATTCATCATCTGGTGAAGATGATATAAACGGTATCGAATATTTATATAAAAATGGAAAAAAAGATAATTCAATGAATAATGGTGATCAGATATCTACAACGATAAAACCAATAACAACAACAACAACCACTACTATAGCTACTAAAATAGATGAAGATTATGTAACTGAAAATGATATTTGTCGAATAAGGGCAACAGATTTAAAGTTTTTTATTTCACGAAAACGTATGTATATTTTCTATAAAAAATGGGCTTGGCCGTTAAATTTATCAACAAAAAAATATGAAAAACCACAATTAATTAAATATTGGTTAACTTTTCTTCCCGAAAATTTTACACATATTTCTGCAGTATATGAAAAATCTACAAGTGAATTGTTTTATTTGCAGATAATAATATATATGAATTTAATCGAGATTCTTTGAATCTATCTAAA
The DNA here is from genome assembly GCA_963924025.1 of Ischnus inquisitorius. Classification (NCBI taxonomy): domain Eukaryota; kingdom Metazoa; phylum Arthropoda; class Insecta; order Hymenoptera; family Ichneumonidae; genus Ischnus; species Ischnus inquisitorius. Next base: position 20,699,211 of record OZ001244.1, read on the forward strand.
GGTTGGCCAAAAACATATCAAAGTGTGTTTGGTCGAACTTTTGAATATAATTCTATAAAAGCAGCTGTTCTAACTAATACTGGCAAAACCTATGTTTTTTATGGTGGTTTTTACGCTATTGAAATGGATAATTGTAATTTTATACCAAAAAAATATATTTTTGTGAATGATCTCTTTCGTGGCGTTGGTATTCAACCAAACACTGATTATTCAGTTTTCAAATATACAAATGGTCGCATATATATATTATCGAATATGAATTATTATGAGTACGATGAGTTTTTAGACATCCAAGTAAAATCTGGATCCTTCGATTTATCTATATTTGGAATCGAATGTCCGATGGAAGATACCATAACAAAATTGAAACGCTTAGCAACAAAATTATTGTATTACTACGATAACAATAATCGTTTCAATACACCACATGCTTCTTCATATAGCCTCCAATCTGAAAATAATGAGAGTCATTCTTACTCATCATTATCGGAACTACAACGGTATATGAAAAGTTTATTATAGTAGTATTAGTGATGTGTATGCGTATGAGAATAAACAGTATATAAGAGTTCAATGATGAGCCGTTCAGCAGACAGTTAATTCAAATAAAGTGAGTAGAACGTGTAACGTGATTAGAAAGAGTGATTTGAAATGTCGCGAACTCAGAATAGAAGACAAAAAAAAACAAAAGCGTTTAAAAAAAATAAATAAAGTAATATTATATCAAAAATAATGTTAGATTCCGTTGAAAAAAACTTGAAAGACCTATTGAAATTTGCGGATACCGAAATCAAACGACAAGCTTGGCTAACAAATTGTCAACGAACAATTCAACTATTCATAGATCATTTAAAATTATTTCCAAAAATCGAAAATATATCAATTGGATACAAACAACGAATACTGGCTATAATCGCACGACTCAAAAGCGCTGGAATGAAAGTTCAACATCAAGTATGGAGTGGTAGCGGGTTACAGGATGAATCAACACCATCTACTTCATTTCTCCGATGGCAAGTCCTCGATTCGGCCTTTCAGTGTCGAATAGTTACCGGAATGATTGTGAATATCAGACACATAGAACCTCGTCACTTCTTACTTGACTGTAAAGAAATAATTTTTGAAAATATACAGCAGTACATACGAAAGTATACTTGTATAAAAGTCAATACAATATTCAACGCAGAATTTTCCATCATTCGCCACATAGTGAACGAAAATAATGATCCTATTGTGGAAGAAGAAACAGATGAAAAAAGTTTTACAACAGGAAATGTTATGATACATTCATCGGATAATCTAGAAAAATGGTATATTAAAAAAGTTCTCACACCAACATTATCATCTCTAGAAGATTTTCAAGAACGTGACAGTGGGTGGGCTTTATCAAAGATTACGAACATTATAATAAACATCAATAAATGTGAACTCTTAACGGGATCACATAATATGAAGCTACCCAAATCAATCCAGAATAAACACGCTGTCGTCAATGTAAATAGTACTGAGAGTGATGACTGTTTTGCAGTGGCAGTAGTATCAGGATTATATCCTACAAGTCGTAACACAAGTCGAATCACATCGTATCCACATTATAAAAATGTTCTTAATTTGGATGGTATTTCGTTTCCGGTATCGTTAAAAGACATTAAAACTTTCGAAAAGAACAATGAAATTTCAATCAACGTATACACGTTGGAACGGAAATGGCGATACGAAGTGTTACCTCTACGATTGAGCAGTGTATCAAAACAGTATAATAAACACATCAACTTATTACTATTCACAAATCAAGAAACAGGAGAAAAACATTACTGTTGGATCCGAAACTTATCACGACTAGTATCATCACAAATCAACAATCATGATCACAAAAAATATATTTGTGATAGGTAAGCATTACATTTTTGAAAAACACTTAATAATTATAACACCAAATATTTTTTTCAATTGTTTAATTATTATTTTTCAGATGCTTACATTATTTTCAATCTGAAGCAAAACTGAATGATCATCAAATATATTGTGATGAAATGGATCATTGTAAAATCGCAATCCCAGATGAAGGTACGACTGAAGAATGGTTATGTTTTAAGAATTATAATCGAAAAAATCCGTTACCATTTGTTATTTATGCAGATATTGAATGTATTCTAAAAGATATTCAATGTAATGACAAAAATACATCATCTATACAGAAATATCAGAAACATATCCCTCACAGTATAGGATTATATTTACATTGTAATTTCGATGAAACAATGTGTAATTACAAAGCATATCGCGGCACTAAATGTGCACAATGGTTCGTCAACGAACTCAAAGCGTTTATTTCGATGGTTGAGAAAAGATTTACTTATCCGATAAAAATGAAGTTAACAGACGAAGATAAAATAAACATTCAAAATTCAACTGTTTGTCATATTTGTGTGGAAGAAATTAAATCCAATCAAGTAACAATACGGGATCATTGTCATTTCACAGGTCGATTTCGAGGAGTTGCGCATAATAGTTGTAATCTCAATTATAAAGACTTACGGATTATTCCAGTGATTTTTCATAATTTCTCGAATTATGATGCTCACTTTATAATTGAAAAAGTAGCTTCAGAAATTGAAGGAACAATAAAAGCCACAACCGCCGGGGGCTACAACCGTTGAAAAATATATAACAATTATAAAAAATGTACCAATCGGTAATCAAAACAAAGATGAAAAAAAAAAGGTAAACAACTATGGATACAATTAAAATTTATCGATTCATTTCGATTTTTAAATACAGGATTAGAAAATTTAGCATCAACGTTGAATAAAAGTGATATGAAAATTTTGCGATCCAAATTTGACGAGATCTCGAATGTTTCGTTTGATTTATTAACACGTAAAGGTGTCTTTCCGTATGACTACGTTAATCGGATAAAAGGATTAAAAGAGACTGAATTACCACCATATGAAGCTTTTTATAATAAATTATCTGATTGTAATATTTCTCTAGAAAACTATGTACATGCCCAAAAAATTTGGCAAACGTTTAATATCCAAACAATAGGTGAATACAGTGACTTATATTTAAAAACTGACATTCTTTTAGTAGCTGATATCTTTGAAACTTTCAGATCCAACTGCATCAAAAGTTATGGATTAGATCCGATTTATTATTACACTCTTCCTGGATATACGTAGGATGCAATGTTAAAATATACGAAAATTAATTTACAGCTATTAACTGATATTGATATGATATTATTTATAGAAAGAGGTATTCGAGGTGGTCTCAGCCAATGTTCACATCGGTATGAACGTGCGAACCATAAATATATGAACCATTTATATGATCCAAAAAAAGAAAAATCATATTTGATGTATTTCGATGTTAACAATTTGTATGGATGGGCTATGTCACAATCATTACCGTATCGAAATTTTCACTGGCTTAAAAACGTAGAAAATTTTAACGTAGAAACAATATCAACTGAATCTTTGATCGGATTTATTTTAGAAGTCGACTTAGAATATCCAACTTGAAATTCATGATTGGCATGCTGATCTTCCATTTTGTCCGAGTAATAGTAATCCGCCGGGCACAAAAAAAAATAAAAAAAAGCTTTTAGCAACATTATATAATAAAACAAAATATGTGATTCATTATCGTGCTCTTCAGCAATGTATATGAGAAGGTTTACGTTTACTCAAAATACATCGTATATTATATTTTGATCAATCACCATGGTTGCGAAATTATATTGATTTTAACACAAGTCTTCGCGCAATCGCTTCAACACCATTCGAAAAAAATCTTAGAAAATTGATGAATAATGCCGTCTTTGGAAAAACAATGGAAAATCCTCGGAAATATATTGATGTAAAATTAGCTACGATGTGGGAAGGACGATATGGTGCTGGTTCTTATATTACTAAACCGAATTTTCATCGGAGAGTAGTGTTTAACGAAAATTTTGCAAGTATTTATATGCGCTCATTAAAAATCGAAATGAATAAACCAATATATGTAGGATTATCAGTATTAGACATTTCAAAAGTGCATGTATATGATTTTCATTATTCGTTCATGAAACCCCTATTAGAAGATAAATGTAAAATTTTGTATACCGATACAGATAGTCTCATTTATTTAATTCAAGACTATGATATTTATGAAATAATGAAACATCATATAAATCGATTTGATACTAGTGATTATTCTAAAATCAATAGCTATAACATGCCACAAGTTAACAACAAAATATTAGGCTTAATGAAAGATGAGTGTAATGGAGTGATTATGACTGAATTTATTGGATTGAGATCAAAAATGTATGCAATCAAATTTTTCGATCAAACTGAAGTCAAAAAGGCAAAAGGTATTAAACAGAGTGTTATAAAACAAAAACTATCCTTTGATCATTATAAAGACTGTTTATTGAATTGTGAATTTAAAACTTGTACACAAAATTTAATCAGATCTAAACTTCATAATGTATTGTGACGGGACGTTTTTTGCCTCAACTCGTCATCGAGTCTTAAGAGCGAACGTCCGTTATATCACTCGAGCGGAACGGTGTGAATAACAACCGATATAGCTCATGCGGTCAAGCCGACGCCGAGTGATATCGAATTAGGGCACGCCCTAGCGTCTAACCGCTCGCGCTAATCCTAGCGCGGGTTAAGAACAACTGTCCGTTGGGGTTCGAACGCCTGCCCACTCGCAGATCTGGGAATCTCCGGCGACGAACGATGATGCGACTTAAGAGCAGTTCATCGTTAAATGTTTTATGATTATTTAAAACTTTGAAAATATATTTCGGCCACGTGATGAATTCTCCCCTCCTCAAAGTACATCACGTGACGAGAATCCTCGCGACTATAAAAGCTCGAACTCCGAGGAATCGAGACGGACTCTACTCATCAACTTACTCCACTTACCAATTACTTACTACGTCGTTTATTCGTGCTTAGCACTTAGCTTCGATTAGTCGTGCTTAGCACAAAAATCCTCTGTAAATACAGATCCACGAGTTTGTGACTTGCATACGGCATAGCGCTGTCCAAGCCACACTCTCTGCTAGGCAACCCCCGGCCTACTTTCTTTGCTAGGCAATCCCCGGCCTCTTCGAACATAGTTTCGTCGTTAATTAGTGTTAATTAAATTTTCTGTATTCACGAGTACTATGCTAAGAAGCGCTAACTTATTGCTATTTCGATAAATTACTATTTCTATAAATTCGATTTGGATAAAGAAATCCGTGCATCGCGGATTCTCATAAAATCCTTTCATTTTCAAATTGTCTTTTTGTTTCGAGTCATCGACTGCCATACGCAGCGATAACTACCGCGCATTTCCATATAAAAGTAAATACGAAGCCGAGACAATTCTCAAACGTCGAGTTTCGTTTGTCGCACCTTAATTACGGTAATAATTCAGATCACGGATCAGATCCCCTTTAAATACCATTTTGCATCGAGAAGTCCGCGACGACAATAGGCGGATTAACTCGGAGTCGAGACGATAATCCCCTGCGACGCGGAACGCGGAAGAAATCACCGCATCGCGGTAATTAATAAACGATTTCGAGTGTCCGGACTCTATCAATTGTCAATCATATTATTTTTGTGTAATCACATCATAAACGAGTCCGGCTCGCTGTAAAAACATAAATTGATAAATTTCCTTTGGCGAATTAACGAGATAATCTCGAAATTCCGACAGCAACGTGAGCAGCGATTTCGAGATTCGCGTTTGACAACAAACGGCGCGATCCGCGATTAGACTCGGCTTTCACAAGCACACTTCGTCAACAAAGCGCTTCGGTAGGCTCGAAACCTCGCGATCCTCGCTCACTCGAGCAGCTATTACGCAATCAATTAGCTCGAACGTAAATTCGAGCAGTGCCGAAGCAAAGAAAGTTTAAATGGCCAGGGTAGGGAATTCCTTACCTCAGGAGTACATTTAAACTTCCTGGAAGGCAAGCCGGCTTTCCAGGAGACGTGGTCTATTGACAGAAGACGAGAGAATAAATCCTGCGACACACGTGCGATTGCCGCAGCTGAGTCTGAACGGATTATCTCACGTATTCGCACTTCCCGATTCGTTGTCGGCCAGTTGCTAAGCACAGCATCAAGCTAACGTGGCGCACACAGTCGCAACGAATACGGATGATAAACACCGACAAAATCCGATAAGAGGAAAGGAAAGTTGACACGATTAACGTAACTAGGAGTTCTACAATAGGTTTCCGTAATTAATTCAATCATGCAAACAAGCTGGTGATGAAAAGACGCTCTCGGTCATCCACGACCATATGAGAACAGCAAATCTGAAGCTTTATTGAACAACTACAAGTTGCGCGTGCGGGCCCCGAGCCGAACCCCAGTCGGCAAAATAAAAGATTTCCCAAAGCCACAATTTGGAAAATCACAGTATATAGCATTTCTCAAAAAAAAGTTTCTCTACATTATCATGATGATAAACGATATATACAATCTGATGGTATAAACACGCTACCATGGGGACATTATTCTATCAAGGAAGAGAGCTACGATATCACCGAAAATGAAGACGAAGACGCAGTAGATGCAGAATCAGAAGAAGAAGATGAAGATGAAGATGAAGATGAAGATGACGATGACGATGAATAATAAGTCTTATATATTTTAAGTAAATGTTTTATATAGGATGTATATAGAAAAAATTCTTCGGTACGTGTTTGACATTCAAAGAAAAACATGTGAGTAATGTGATCAAATGAGATATTATAACAAAAACAATATAAATAAAAAATAATCGATTCAATGTGGTTATGGACTCATTAATAAAGCAATAAATTCTCTTCCCGTTGAACTACATATACCGGGTTATCAATTCTGTGGTCCCGGAACACATCTAGAAAAAAGATTAACTAGTGGCTAACATGGTATCAATCCATTAGATGCAGCATGTCGCGAACATGATATTGCATATTCACAACATAATGATCTTTTAAATCGTCATCAAGCTGATAAGATATTGGCTCATCTCGCTAAAAAACGTATAATTGCTAAAGACGCAACGTTAGATGAACGGACAGCGGCAATAGCAACGTGGGCAACCATGAATGTTAAAAGAAAAATTGGGATGGGGCATAAAAAACAGAAAAGGAAACGTCAAACTAAACATCGAAAATTACCGATTGCGAAACGTGGAGGATTTCTACCGTTATACCGATACTTGGAGCATTAGGATCATTGATTGGAGGAGCTGCCGGTGTTGCAAATGCTGTAAATAAGACGAAAGCAGCAAAAAAACATCTTGAAGAACTTCAACGTCATAATCGTGCAATCGAAGGTCGTGGTCTATATCTCAAACCGCATATGTCTCGTTCGGGACGCGGATTAAAAAACAAAAAAAAAAGTGTCAGAAACGAAAAAAATAAATATCGTTTGCAATATGGAATGCGTTAGAAGAGATATAGATAACGTTACCTTTAACCTTATGCACTCAAAGTGTCTGTCAGACAAATGGAAACAAATTATTTAGAGTTCGAAGTAGATAAGTAAAAAGTGTAACATTGTTATCGAAGAGATATAACGCATTTTGACCCACATGCAACTGAGTAAAGTTCGAATTCTTCATTCGCCTCCGAGCTGCAATCGAAGGTCGGTCGGTCTATATCTCAAACCGCATATGTTTCGTTCGGGTTTATCTCAACGCTCGATGCCGACTGCTACGTGCAAGATTAGCGATAACGTGCGCGAGCACGACGTTCGCTTTATCCAAGCGCTAATGCTGTCTTCGATAATGATGAAAGGTTATCGATATTGTTGACCCTGAGATGTGCGCGAACTCAACGCTCGACTGCTTCTCTAACCTTATGCCCTCAAAGTAGCTGTCAGAAAAAGACAAGTAATAAGTGAAAAGTGGAACATTGTAATCAAAGAGATATAACGCTTCTTGACCCCACATGCAGCGATCGACCTCACATTCCTGAAATGTAGACAGGGTCACGACTTTTCATTCCGGACAAGATTATCTCGAACCTTGCTCGCTCTTACGCAACTGAGTAAAGTTCGAATTCTTCATTCGCCTCCGCACGTGCATTTTCTCGAAAAACATCTTGTTATATTAAATCCTAATAATAGTTCAATGATGAGAAAAAAAAAGATAGTTAATAAAAATACAGCAATGACGAATATTAAATTAATGAAAGTGTGTCGCAATATTCCGTACTTTCGTGGAGTTTTCATGAGAAATAATCTCCCACCCATTGCATTATATAATGAATGTGGAATTTTAAATCTAGATAACGCTGAAGGACCTGGTACTCATTGGGTTGCCTACAAAAAACGTGGTCGATATATTGAATATTTTGACTCATTTGGAAATCTTCGACCACCGTGGGAATTACGTCAATATTTGGGAATTACTAATTCTCTATCATATAATTATCATCGTTATCAAACTTTCAACACAAATAATTGTGGACAATTGTGTGTGAAGTTTGTAAAAGGGAAAATTAATATATAAACTAATAATATGTCTAAACCAACATCATCATCACATACTATAACATTATCGGGGTTGTATACGGAGCTATCAACAAATTTTTTCCCACCAATAGATTTAAGTGATGGAAATTATGAAATGGGATTAGCAGATTTTCAAACATTTCATGTTATTCCAAATATTGATAATATGAACAATAAATTTTATTATGATAACACAGAAATCACAATCCCTAAAGGATCATATGAATTAGCAGCTATAAACAAGTACCTTCAAGAAAATATTCTTCATCTACCAAAAGAAGAAGCTGAAGATATTATTCAACTGCGTGCCAATACCAATACACTAAAAAGTGAAATAAAGTGTAAATATTCAATCGATTTTACGAAACCAAATAATGTTGGAAATATTCTGGGGTTCTCAAACACTCGAATACTTGAACCCAATATGTGGCATGAATCAGACATAGCAGTAAAAATAATTAAAATTAATATATTACGTATCGAATGTAATATAACTTCAGGAGCGTATACCAATGGTCGAATGGTACATGTGATTCATGAATTCTTTCCAAACGTTGAACCAGGATATAAAATCTCAGAAACACCTTCAAATGTCATTTACTTACCAATCATCGTGAAAGTCATAGATCGTCTGACGTTACAAATTGTTGATCAAGATAACAATCTTGTGGATTTTGGTGATGAAGAAATTACTGTACGACTTCATTTAAGAAAATGTTGATTTACTACAATGTCTATCTCCATGAAAATATTATTAATCCAGAAAACAGTGAAAATAGTGGTGGAAACGATGACATTTATATTGTCACGCTATTTCCCGGGTACAAACCAAATCCCGCTGGACTGAGCGATCCTTCGGGGCGCCAGTCTCGAGAGCAAGGCTCTCGATACAAATTTTTTACTGAAGAAATCGTGAGCGAGATATTTGCTCGGCTAGCAAGCAGCCATGGGGGAATGGTAGAGGGGGGGGGGTTCTAATTAGCGAAAGGCGACGAATTAACCAACACTCTCAAATTCGGGAACCAATGTTAACAATTTTTAATTTATTCCAATTCTCGGTAGCAAATGAACGATGTAACATAACAACAGTATTTCCGTGATTTCAAAATTATTACCGGCTTCCAATATTTCGGTTTCGAAGTTGGTTCACGCGACAAACAGTTAGAGGTCGAGTCGACCTTTTCCAAAATACGCGGGCTCTCGAGAACAAAATTATAACGGACAGTAAAATAGAATGACACACGCCTCGTTGTCGCAAAATACAATAATCAATTAATTATTACAATAAAAAAAATAAGAGAAACAGAGTCAGAAAAATAAAATAACAATAAGTCACGGAATAAAATTGGAGTAACAGAACGATCAAAATTAATATCGAAGAATAGTCAAAATTATACAAACAAACGATAAGAGAATTCTTAAAATAACGAGACGCGTCTTGTGATAATAATAAAACAAAAGATGGCGACTAAAACTGTAACGGTTCTCGAGAGCTGGTGACGATCGCGTTTTCCCGAAATTTACAACCTACTTAAAACTAAGGACTCTCGCGCGTTTGGCAATTTTATAAAATAAAACGAAAATAATACAATAAACTAATTGAATCCCTCTCGGCGATTCTCTTAACTTCTCAATAAAACAAAGATAATAAAATTCCAACAACACCGGCGATAGCTTTTCTTTTCGCGTGATTCTACAAGACGTGAACTGCCATGCACGATAACGCACCGCCCGGCAATATCGCTCGGGATCTTTTTGGCCCAAAACAAAGATGGTAACTGAACTTGAACAAAAAGCCTGTCCGGAAACGAACGACGGCCTTACCGGGTAATTTTTGCAGTAATCGAAGCCCCTCGGGAAATTCCTCGCCGAGACCTCGAAATCGCGGGTGGATAGGCGTCGGTTCTCGCTGGACAGCACGGTCGGCAACGGTAGCAACGTCCTGCTTCTTCGGTGGTTAACGCTCGAGTCCTCGAGACGTTTCGCGATTTCGAGGAACACGGATATCGACCCCCACCCCTGCCTATTCTAACGTTAGGCCCTCCAGCCAAATTTGAATCGCTTCGATAACGCCTCGCGCGCAAATTAAATTATCGGTAGCGCGCGTTATCAATACGTTCGCCGTAGTCTTTGATCGACGATCCATGGCGAGAGCGAAAATATGCTAGGGTCCAGAGGAGGCTGTATATTTCTTCCTCGACGGAGAACGATGCTGGAGAGATGCTGTCTTACTCCGGAAGACGAGGCTTTAAGAGAGTACAGCAAGGGGTGAGGCTTCGAGTCGATCACCCGTCCTATAGTGCGAGAACGATACTCGAGTAACAGCTAGCTCTCGAGGCTCTTGGTTAGACGGTGCTGTACAGCGCTCAGGCGAGAGCTAGAGAGTCGATGCTTTTGGAGCGCGCGGTAGGTTCCCGTCGCGCTCTCCGTTGCTGCTGCGTGGCCGTAGCGCTGGTTAGGCTCTCTCTCGCTGCGCGGAGACCACCGACGCTGCCAGCGAGAGCGTGGACTCGCCGCTGCCCTTGCCAATGTCGAGAGCCGCCTTGACGCTCTCGGTTGCGTCGGTAACGTCGGTTCCAGCGTTGACGATGTTGTCGTTGAGTACGTGATAAGACCATCGCTCGTTGCCGGAAAGGAAAGATAATCAAAAATAATAAAAATAATATTCGAGTAGCTAGCTATCGCCCTGTTGAATTGCCGAGAGAGAGGGTACCGAGAGCCAGAACGTCGACCGCTGTGCCGTGCTGTCTCTTACGCCCTTTGAATTACTGGGCTTTGTGACGGGAGCGAAAAATCCACGTCACAATATAAATAAAAAGATCGAATCCAAAGAAACTAATGATCGTCGAGAAATAACTCCTCCATTGTTATCATTACAGACCATTCCAACAAAAAAAAATCAACTGAGTAATGAAAATATACAATTTTTACGCTCATTATGTTTGATTATTAAAAAAATACCTAAGTAAAACAGTGAATAAAAAATAACAAATCGTATAATGGATCCATTAAATATATCTGGAAAGCCCACATATGACAATCGCATCAACAGTATTCAAATGCACAGCTATAATCCATACGCAAATTCATCTCTAGACTATAATGATGAAATTCGGATACCCATCCAACAACAGGATCTTATTGTGCTACCTCATCAAAGTTATTTATACATTGAAGGAAAAGTGATAGAAGGAACAAAAAGTGACACTGCAACAGCTGCTGATAAAATTCAATTGGATAACAATGCTGTAGCGTTTATGTTTAGTGAAATACGATATGAATTAAATGGTGTTGAAGTTGATCGTTGTAAAAATGTTGGTATAACATCAACGCTGAAGAATCTTGTATCATTGACAGTAGATAAAAACATTAAATTGAATAATGCTGGTTGGAATATTGGAGAAAGAATTGATCGAGCTGCATTTAATTTCTGTGTTCCTTTGAGTATGTTAATGGGGTTTTTTGAAGACTATCAACGTGTTATAGCAAATGCTCGACATGAACTAGTATTGATTAGAACACGAGATGATAAAAACTCATTGTTTACAGTATCTAACAAAATTCCTAAACCATCAATTGAAATAAACAGAATATTATGGAAAATGCCACATATTATGCTTGATGATTATACGAAACTACAATATCTTCGAATACTTCAAGAAGATCAATCAATTCTAATGCCTTTCCGTTCATGGGACTTACATGAATATCCCGTATTACCGCAAACACAACACCATACTTGGTCAGCTAAGTCGTCTACTCAAATGGAGAAACCTCGATACGTAATAGTAGCATTTCAAACAAATCGCAAAAGTGATATCAGTGCTAGTATCACAAAATTTGATCATTGTAAAATGCGTAATATAAAATTATTTTTAAATTCTGAATTTTATCCGTATGATGCACTTAACTTAGATCTAAGTAGTAACGATACACGATACAGTATTCTTTATGATATGTATCTAAGATTCATTTGTTCATACTATAATAATACTGAATTATCTCCAATGTTGAACCTATCAAACTTTTTAGCATTTGGTGCTATCACTGTAATCGATTGCTCTCATCAGAATGAATCAATTAAGAGTGGAACAGTGGATATTAAACTGGAGTTTGAATTTTCAGAAAATGTACCAATTGATACATGTGCTTATTGTCTTATTATACATGATCGTCTTGTTGAATATAAAACTCTAACAAATACGGTAAAAAAAATTATGTAATAGTATAGATATTCTGTAATAGTATCATTGAATATTGGTGATTAAAAAATATATCTGAAAAAGGATAACCTCATTGATCTCTCTTTGCTCGATAGTCATATAAATAGACACATATATAGCCGTATTCTGCTTAGTGCATTAAGAAACGTTGATTGAACTCAACGAAAGTTTAACAAAGAAAGAAGTTAAATAAAGTAAGTATGAATTTTAAATAATTTTCTTAAAATTATCATTAAAATAAATAAACAATGATTAATTGAAAATGAAAAAACTTTCTTTTCAGATAAAAATGGACTTTTCAAATAACAGTCTGTTACGGAGAGGGTCGTTTAGTGATCGTCGTCGACGCGCTCGCAAGCGCGGCAGCACGTTCCGGCTATCGATCAAAGATCGTTTCTCGCGCGTGCGCGGCAATGACGTCACGCCGCAGCTCTACGAGAGAGAACGAGCTCCCGGCTTTGACGAACGGTCGCCATTAATTTCCGGTGAATCTAAGCGCGCTCACGTGTGTGTCAGCTCTCTAATATTCTCTCGGCTTTCTCGTGCTTTTTGGGACTCTGCTCTTTGTAAATTCACAACTCGTGTGTTCGTGATTGTGAAGTGAGTGACGGACGAACTCTGTGAGCACTCAACCATCCTCGGCGAGGGTGGAAAAGAAGAATTAAGGATACACCTCGTGGAAAAGGAACAGCTCAACGGTCAACGGCTCAACGGTTTTTCTCGATCGTCTTTGTCTACTCGCGATCTCTCTCCTCGTTCGTAACAGTGAGCACTCTCGGTCTACTCAACAGGTGAACTTTCTTTGTATTTGGCTACCCGCAACGATTATTCGTATGCGAAGAAATAAACGTATTGGCTCAGTTTATCCTGGAATAAACGGTTTTGTGTGTCACGTTCTTTGTACCCTGAAAACTCCTTCCCGCGCGAACATCCTGCTCTCGATCCGAACAGCGATTCGGTAAAATCCGGAACACAGTCAAACTCTCGCAGCTGAAACAAAAAAAAATCACACATATCCTTGACATCGAAGGATTTTTTGTTGAAGGACAATTCTTATATAAAGAAATAGCAATCATCAATTGTTTAACAGGAAAAATATATAAAACCAGTTTCCGTCTCGGAAGACGTTTTTCATCGCTTGCTTATAAAGACAAACGAACGTGTGAATACGTATATCGCAACATACACGGAATTAAATTTGCTGACTTACATCGTGAAAAATGGCAGCAATGTGAAGTTGGACATGTCATTTTTAAATACCTTCAATGTGAAAATATAGAACCACATAATGTACGGATATAAGGGTGGAATCATCGAAAGAAATCTCCTTTCGCAAATGAATATACCCTGCTATGATTTGGAAATTCTTGGATGTCCAAAAGCGATAACCCTTCTGCAAGACTGTCGATATAATGTCTATAAGCAACCGCAATGTGATCTGCGTACAGTACCTAAAAATAAGTTTCATAATCCGTTTATTCACTGTGCAGCTGTTGAAGTGCAACTGTTTAATAACTGGTTTAATTACTATAAATTGCTGCTGTAATTAATGGTTTCGCGTTAATTAACTGATATAAGCTGTAAAAAACTATAATTAATTGAATCAGTTTCTTCACTGTGCAGCTGAATTGTTCAATAAGTATTTCAAAAAATAAATATATAATGATGTAACAATATATATCTCTGTATAAGTAATTGACCTGCAGTTCCTTATTAATACCAACTGAATATCTATACCAAGTTATGATAACACAAAAACTGTGATTTATACATACCATCATATAAACACTTCAAAACAGATATATTCTTACCATCATATAGCACTACACACTTCTTAACAGAACACCATCAAACGGTATTTAGTATGCATTGGATGTCGATTACTGAGATATGATAACACAGAAAACTGTGATCTATACTTACCATCATATAGCACTACACACTAATTACCGTCGAAACCTCACATCAAACTCAGAACGGCCCGGCCTAGCCTATCTCTTTCATTAAATATCCGCATACAGATTATTGATTAAAAAGTGAGGTTATACATATGAAAGTTTGACTACCTGATTACCATGTATAACCTCACTTTTTGAGTCGGAACCGGTCTAGCCTATCTCTTTCATTAAATATCTAACCGCAAAATTAAAGACATAACCTCACTTTTATCATTAAATATCTAACCTCAAAATTAAAGACATAACCTCACTTTTATTTTCAAATCATAACCTCAAATACAGATTATTAAATATCTAACCTCAAAATTAAAGACATAACCTCACTTTTATTTTCAAATCATAACCTCAAATACAGATTATTAAATATCTAACCTTAAAATTAAAGACATAACCTCACTTTTATTTTCAAATCATAACCTCAAATACAGATTATTGATTAAAAAGTGAGGTTATACATATGAAAGTTTGACTACCTGATTACCGTGTATAACCTCACTTTTTGAGTCAGAACCGGTCTAGCCCATCTCTTTCATTAAATATCTAACCGCAAAATTAAAGACATAACCTCACTTTTATCATTAAATATCTAACCTCAAAATTAAAGACATAACCTCACTTTTATTTTCAAATCATAACCTCAAATACAGATTATTAAATATCTAACCTCAAAATTAAAGACATAACCTCACTTTAATTTTCAAATCATAACCTCAAATACAGATTATTAAATATCTAACCTCAAAATTAAAGACATAACCTCACTTTTATTTTCAAATCATAACCTCAAATACAGATTATTGATTAAAAAGTGAGGTTATACATATGAAAGTTTGACTACCATATTACCATGTATAACCTCACTTTTTTTGAGTCAGAACCGGCCTAGCCTATCTACTTGCAGCCTTCTTCGATCGAGAGAGGCGAGGGTGTTTCGAATTTCTATGGAAAATCAACGACAATTGAACCGGATTCGCGGTTAAGACGAGCCACTCGTTCTTACCGGCGAAAGCCAATGCACCGAAACTGCAATCCGGGTCAATCGTTGCAATATTTCTTATAAAAAATTCGATAGCCTGCAGCCTTCTTCGATCGAGAGAGGCGAGGGTGTTCCGAATTTACATAGAAAATCACGGTAATTAGTCGATTTAAAATTTTGGCGATGGAGTGTTGGAGAATCAATCTTTTGCTCGGAATTACTCCGTCCGAAGAAAATTCGGAGCTTGGGCTCGGAATTTGATTCTCCGTCGCGCCCTTGAAAAAATTTCTTAGCGATTTTTTTATCGACTAATAACTCGAGGCGAAAACGACGATCTCGCCCCCCCCCCCCCCCCCCCCCCCCCCCCCCACAGGAGTGGCGGAAGCAAGACTTTTGTTTTTGCGGGATTAAGCTCGAAACCGTTTACATCGCAGTATTCACTTAATATGTCTAGTTTTTTTCGGGCATTATGCCATGTGTTACACAATATTACATTGTCATCCGTGAACAGAAACGTTGTTAATTCTTATTGCGCTGTGATCGATAGCCCATGCGCTCCTCTCTTTTCAAAAAAACTGATGATGTCGTAGATGAAAAGAATTAACAGAAGCGGACTAAGGCTGTCTCCCTGCATTACGCCTTGGGTTGCTTGTATGGGGTCAGATTCATTCATCCCTGATTTGATAATAAAATTTGCGTTCTCGTAAAAGCTGCTAAGAATGTTAAGTATTTTGCGACTAATCCCCAGCCGATTCAGTTTTTGCCATAGCTTTACATAGCTCACCGAGTCGAACGCCCTTTTGAAATCGATGAAGATCGCTAGGATGCTTTTGCGCTGAGCTCTTAAGTTTATGTTAATAACCAAAGTTAATGTAAAAATATGGTCCTGGCAGCTGCGGCCTGCTCTGAACCCCGCTTGTCCTTCCGGGATGATTCTATTAGACTCTGCCGAATTAGATATTCTGTTGGTTAACATCGAGGTGAAGATTTTACCCATAGTGTTAAGTAGTGAGATGCCTCTATAATTATACGGATCATTTCGATCACCTTTTTTATATAGTAGGCGCAGTTCAGCCGTGGACCAGTCTTTAGGGGCGGTTTCCGTTTCAAGAACATTATTCATTAAATTTAGTACGTAGTGCATCCATTCTGACGTTAAGTTTTTTAACAATTCATTAGTAATTCCGTCTCAACCTGGCGCTTTATTATTTTTACATCTTTGAATACAATTTTCGATTGCCCTCATGGTAGCCGCATTATCTAGCTGTTGGTTTCTTTCTTGTGAGAGCGCGCGGTGATAGTGCTGTCTTGGCGGTAGGATACTATTGTAAAATCGCTCCCAATCCTCTATTTTTATATAATTCTCATTGTCTTTTCTCTCTTCAAAAAATGTAATAGTTTGTCAGAATTCTTGGGCATTTGGTGTATTCGCTAGTTTCTCAAGCGTTAGACGCTGGTGAGACCTTTTTGCTTTTTTGTAAGTAGTAGTGTACAGGTATAGGGAGACAGGATTTACCCCCTCCATGCGGACACTGGCGCCATACCCCCTCCACGTCTACCCCCTCCCCCTTGTCTGTGGGGCCCCTAAGCCCCGCCCCCGCGATTATAGGCACCAATGGGAGCGAGGGTGGGAGAATTCTCTGGGCTCTGATTGGTTGTGACGTGTTCGCCGACGTCTGGCAGACTCCCCCTCCCCCCACTTACTGGGGGCCTCAAGTCTAGCGGCGCTGCATTATAGGGACCAATCAGAGAGAGGGTGGGAGAAATTCTCCGAGCTGTGATTGGTCGAATGATTTTTCCGTGGCGCCCTCTATAAATTTTCACAGCCTTTTCAGTACTAATATTAGTGTCCGATTTCCCGGCGATCTGATTGGCCCTGCTGGTTAGCGGTCAAGTTCTCATGGCGCCCTCTGTAAATTACCGATGTTTATTCTACAGTCGGTAATAAAGTTACCGTACTCTACAGTCGGTAATGAAGTTTTCGCTCTCTACAGGCGGTAATAAAGTTTCCCTCTATACTATTTTGATGGTAGCGTTGAACAGACAAAAAACACGTTTACAAAAGTACACGTTTTCGTTTATTCACATTTTGTATATATATATAATTTACCCTGTATACAGTTTTATATATCGGTAATTAGTGGTATAGTTTCGAGAGTCGTGGTAGAGTCTGTTGACAGCAGTGGTGTGTCTTGCTCACGGTCAGGTTTGGTTGTAAGCGCCAAAGGTTCGGACTGAGTCGGCGGGACTGCGTTCGACTCTTCTTCTAAAGCCATCTCCTGCTGGCAGTCTGTGCATTCCCTCTGGAGTGGTGGATACCCTTCGAGTTGAGCTTGTAGATCCGCGGGGGCCCAATGTTTTTTACAATGTCTGTACGACGCGACTTCAGAGTCCTGACGGATGTGTTCCGGCAGTTTATCCCATATGATGTCGATGTATTCACCCCAGTGCCTCAGCAGCAAGGGTTTTGGTATATATTCGAGCTCCTCCGGGAGAAGTTCCCAAGGGTCCTTGCCACAATCGATTACGAGTATTCCGGTGATGATGTCCATTTTGTCGTGGGTTGCTGACGGTGCCACGAATCGTCAAGAAGTGTGGCTTCTCGAATGTGTGGCGCGGCTTTTATACTGCTCGAAGACGGGACCGAGCTTGTAGGTGGAGGGGAGCGTTGAAGATCGAGATGAGATCAAATTTTTTTCACCGCTGGTATTCTTTTATTCGTTATTTTTTACAGATGGCAGCCAAAACGGGCTGTACATGTTTGTATACAGTGTGTTGCACATCTATTACCGGCACCCTTTAACATTTGTGCTCGCCGTGTGTTTGGCGTGCCGCGTCTTTTACGTTGCACATAACGCAGATTTTTGAAGTAACGGCGCACAATATTATTGTTCTTCACCTTATTATTCGAGAATAGCTGGCTAAAAGCACCCAAGCTGTAGCCCCGAGACATATAGTCAAGAAACATAACACAATATTCTCCACACACTCTAGACTTGATAGACTGCAGGGGCTTGGTGCTCCACTCGTAACTCGAGGTATTTCTTCGTAGTCGATTATGATGTTTGTTGACAAGTGGAGGCAGTCCGTAACTGTCGAAGAAGATCCCGTGACCATTGTTGTCGACGTATATGGCTACCCAGTGCGTTCCAGGTTTCGTATGATCGTCCGTGTTGGCAACGATAGCTGCAGGTCTAGACCAGCGACTCGGGATGCGATCGGCGGGGAAGACTCCTTTCGTCTGAGTTGAGACATGTCGTAGAGCCTCCAGTACTTCCAAACTGTTCATTGCAGGTGCTTCCTGTGCCAGAGTGGGGGCGACGTCTTCGAGAATGCTGATGATGCTGATACTGATGCTGATGAGCGCCACGGGAGACTGTGGGCGTTTGTTGGCGCTTCGGTGATGGCGGTGGTGAGAGTTGTTTATTACGGTAAAGGGCAACGATTTCACCCTCCGCAGGTACCGTGCCGTCGCAGGTGTTCGGCGTCGCACTGCTGTCTTTTGTCTTTGGTACCTTGGCTATATAGGTTCCCCCCTTAGGGTCGTGATCTGCATCGCTGGGAATATCGATAAGTATCGCTTTTCGGGGCGTATCGGTCGTCCGATCTTTCTTTACGGCGGCGCCCACTGGTTCCGAGTAAATGGGACTAACGTTATCCAAAATCTGAGTTTGAAGCCATCTTTTTATTTTTCCCACGTTGTTTAATGCACATTTTGCGGCATCCTCCTTTGAGACGCCGTGATAGATGCACCAGGTGTCGTAGGCCGGCATGTTCTTGAAGCTCGGTCCCTCGTAATCTTCCAAGTTGACGATGTCGCGACCCAACACATCGCGTAGAATTTCCGCTTTTTGTACACCTCGTGTGTATATGCGGAGCGCGTATCGGCACATAGCCTTTAGAGCCACGTATACTTTTGACAATGGTGTATCGCCGTCTACCCACTCGATGCCGTGGTGGAAACACGTTAGGCGATTATTACTTGAGCGCACTTCTTTAGGTAATTCGCCAAAATCGTAGGGCGGATCGATGACCCAATGGCCGATATGTTCGCCCTGAAGCGTGGTAACAGCAATCTCCTTAGGAAGAAACTCTCCATGTTTACCGTATAGCGCTTGAATATCAACTATTGCGTCCATGCTGAAGGCGTGAGACGAAATGATGTCGAATGATCGCTGGTAGACGATCTTAAATACTGTTCCGGCTATACGTATAGCGCCCTCTCAGCGGGAGAATGCGAGATCATCTGTTACGCCGTGGTGGGAGGGATGTATGCTCAAGCACTATAATCCGTGATAACTTGACGCGTTGAATCAATTTCAATAACATTGTCATACTCGCCGTAGACAATACAATTTATCGTGGATGCGAGGGGTTTTGCGAAACGGACTTCGATTCTCACGCTACCGTGTTTCACGAGATTCCAATGGGTGAAACAGTTGGCAGATAGATCAGGCGTGAAGTCGAAAGCGAATAGACAATAACCTTTTGCGTAACTGCTTCGTGAAATGTCTATACCTTCGTTTTGGAAGTGTATACCTGTGCCGGAAAAAAGGGTGTGGTAGCACTCGATCCAAGTTTTATTGGTGTCGAACTCTGGCTGTAGTGGCTTTCCAGGTATCTGCTGGCCGTCAACGTAGAGCGATAGAAAATTTATCGAATAATTCTGGAAGTTGAAGGGATTTGCCGTTTTATTTCCGTTGAATGCTTTGTTGCTAACAAAACCAAGGATTATACGTTTTGGTAGTTGGCCGAGTATTACATTGTCCAGTGTATCGCCAGCGATGCCACTATGCATGGTAAATGCCTTAACCTCCACACGTGTTATAGGATATTTTGCGGTTGTTTTGGATAGCATTTTTGCATGGGCTATAAGCACTCCGGGGTTGATTTTCGCCCGTCTTATCATCAGTGTTGTATCGTGAATGATTATCTCGTGCGTGCAATCTTTTTCTGGTGATTCCATTAGACAAAAATCGTCTTTTGAGCGCACGAGACGTAGTCGTACTTCCACACCGTTTAGCAAAAATTTGTCTTGATTGAATACATCACAATGGAGATGACCAATCATATCCAGGGTCCGTGCTCCTTTGATATAACTCGCTCTAGCGTCTTGGCCATTGTTGCTCGGGCTCGCCCCAGGCAATAACTCGAAACCACCCGGTGTATCGGCATACCACAAAGCCGTAGTGAGATGCGATGCTTTTGCCGCAGGGCCATAGTTCAATAATGTTTCAATGTACGCACGATATGCGTAGGCATTATTGGGCGGTGCAACAAGTTTTTGATTAAAAAACACGTCTACTTGATTGAAGAGGCTGTGTAAGAAATTATTTACGGGTGCAACTTTGTACTCGTGGCCTCCACTGGCTACTACCTTAAGGCTTACAGCAAGCATCGCGTGCGCAAGGTCCAGGTATTCCTCGCCGTGGCCGGGTATCACAAATTCGATGGGACCGTCGTCCGTCAATGAAGAGACAGGCTTGTAGTGAACCCATTGCGATGCCTCTATAGACGTCTGCGTTGGTGGTATTGTGAATAAGTCGAGCTCCGACTTCATACACTCGCACGAGTGTGAATGTAGAAACGACATATCTAGGCACTACCGAAAATATCAACGCGGCGTCTCTTATTATTATTTTTTCGAGTCTTAGTCACTTTTCCCCGTGTCGTCCTTCTCTTCTTTCTTCGTGATGTTGCACTTGCAGTGGTTCTTTTCTTTCCCTGCTGCTTCTTCTTCTTATTCTTCGTGACGACAGATCTCTTTCTCTTGGAGGTGCGACGAGTTGCGCGACCAATCAACGACTGCATCGTTCTCGAGGCGATCGCCTTATTATAGCCAGAGCCGTTCATAAGTAGTGCAATTTTCTCGTCGGCTTTTCGTTTCAAATTTTCTCCGGATTCTCTGGCACGTCGCTTGAGTGACTCCTTAAAGGGTATATTGTTCCCGCTTACATCTTCAATGACATGCAAGCCAGTGCACAAAGCCTCGCGTCCTATGGCTTTAGCGCCTTTCGTGAGGAGCGGTAGTACACTCCTGAAGAGTCCGCCGAGAAAGCGGCCAATCCCGTGGCCTCTTTGATAAGGTGCACCCACGAAAACATTGCTCATACGTCCACCGCCACCGGTTTGATTCTCGTAATATGCCGCGTAGTGGCTCGCCATTTCGTCTAAGAGAGCCGTTTGAAGTGAAGCGTCAGCGTTAACGTCCCGTACTCAAATGTGATTGGCCGTCCCAGCTTGTCTCTTATATCTATCTCTATCGTACGAAAGCAATTATTGAGCAACGGTATGTAATTTGCCGGTGAAAAATATTTCACTTGTGTCGAGCCAAACGTGTATTTGACAGTATTCAGATTTACTATACGCAATAGAGCGGCCTGTGTGTCGCCGACTGTGTAGGGTACGCACAAATCCGTATAGACAAAGAGTTCTTCGGGGAGAGCACGAGCTAGGCAAGCAGGCATCTGTCCTTCGCGTTGCATTCCGCGCGTGAAGCTCACGTACGAGTTCCCGTCGCTTTCCCAATCTTTACCCGGCGTTAAGTTGAAACCAAACACGTCGCGTAGCTTGTCGTTCATCTGCAGAAAATTCAGTGATTCTGCCATTTCTTTTCCGCACTTTTTACCCTCAATTGCCACGTAGCCGCTTGCGTTTTTCGCATTCACTATGCGTATACCGGCCTCGCTCATTCCTTGTAGACTATTTATACTTTTCATTAAATCCGCATGATTGTTATATACCCCGTACGGTATATGACTGATTTTCCTTTCTTCTCTGTCGCACTGCGTCCACTGAACCTCGGTCTCGTCACGCTGGATATGTATCATCGTACAAGGCACGTGGATTTCGGTTAAACCCACGACCTAATGGCCATTAAGGGTAATTTCACGGGAAAGATGCGTAGTGAAATTTGTCGTAGTGTTGTTCGGAAAATATTTCATACTACTATTACTCGGCAGCACGAGAAAAAAATTTTCGTCGTGGTACATGCTGACCGAGTGTATACACTACACTAGTCGTCAAGGATGTGGGCGTTAGACGCAGGTATCCACGAGTTGAATTTCGAAGGGTAACCGACCCAGCTTACAAAGAGCTGTTTCGAAGCCCCGCGTCCTTTTGTTCGTATTACACGGTCGATTTTGAATTCTTTATTTTCCGCAACACGTTTCTCGTGTACAGGTGTGATTTCTTGCGTATAAAAAAATCCGTCGATTAATTCACCCTCAAGATCGCTCAACTCGTAAACACGGATACCTTGACGAACCGTAACTCTTGTGATTAGGAAAATTTCTTCGCTCCAATTCCTCTCGTAACCCTTCTCGAAGGTGCCTTTTGTTCGACTAATCCTAACATAATCGCCGCACTTGTATTTAACGCCTGTGAAACGCCTTCTTTTGCGTTGTCTCAACGCGGCGCTTGTCATATTTTCGTACGCTACATCGGCATTGTGTAAAGTCACAGCGGCCGGCTGCATCTTAATTGACGAGTGTTTGGCATGATTGTAGGCGTAGACGAGTTGCTGTAGAATGTCGATGTAACGATGAGTATTTCGGTGTGTGAAGTAGCGCCACATTCGCTCTTTCAACGTTCGATTGAAGCGTTCGACAACCGCTGCTTTTATATCAGGGTTACGCGTGACTCCAAACGCTATATCGTTCTCCTTGAGAAAGGCTTGCAACTCTTTTCCGACAAATTCCTTGCCTTTGTCGGTCTGTAGATAGATGGGTGAGCGGCCGGTGCTTCGCTCGAAAATACGTTTAAAGGCTTGCGTGACAGCATGAACTGTTTTGTCTTGTAACGGCTCGACCCATGCATATTTGCTCAACACATCGATGACTGTAAGCAGGTAGCAGGTATTATCGTTGTAACTCTTTAACGAGCGTAAATCGACAAGATCAGCCTCCCAAACATCGTCTATGTTGTCAACGTTGTAGCGAAGTCTTGGGAAACGTCGCTTGACGGGCTTGTGAATGGTGTATGCATCCTGTTGGGTCAGCCAGTCATAAACACCGGCTACTTTATTTTTTTTTTATTCGGCAAGCCGTCTTGCACCGGCGTAGCCAGCCGGGTGCGAAGGGTCATAATACACTTTGTCGTATGGCATCTCTCTTTCTCTCTCTCCCACTCTGTCTTTGACGGTCACGTTAGAACAGACAGCGGCAGTAAAGGCCATTCATAGTTTTAGCCAATGCGTAAACCCTCGAGGTGTTTCAGCGGCGGCGGCGTCTGAAGCCCGGGTCGCTGCGATTTCACCAGTGCTCGCACGCTTTGCAGGCAGACCGTCCTTCTTCTTCCTATTCCCCGCCTTGACGTTGTCTGTGTGTCTCGGCGAATAGTCGGCGTTTAACCCTCGCCGATCGTTGAAGGCTTCTTCACGGCTACTGTTGGCCCTGAAGCGGTCCGCACTTTTACCAGCAGGTCGTTTTCCTTTCGCTGCTGCAACGGTATCTTCTTCTTCTTCTTCTTCTCCGGTGATGGAATCGTCGGTTTCGTCGTTACTCTCGTGAAGATTATTTTGCGTGCGCTTGCTCCCAAATCTCGTCTCTCCTAGTGCCCACAGCGGTGTGTTCCCGATAAATTCGCGCGGCACAGAGGTTTCTCGTAGACTTTGAATAAACTCACGTCGTCCCACGGCTTTAAATTCTTTTCTTGATCTTGCCGCATCGTTAATAAGATCGACAATATTCGAATTGGGTACGAGCTTGCCGTCTATAGTGACGCGGCCGTCTCGGTCCCATCTGATGCGTTGTACTGCTGCCGGTGAATTGCGAAGATAAGACACGAGAGCTTTAGCTTTATGTCGATACGTTTGCGGAACACTGTCGATGATTACCGTATCATTCAAAGTTTCGTTTCCCAGTGGCATTTGCTGCTCGTGCGGCATGGCAGAGTTCGCTCCAGGTAACGTTGAATATAATGGACCCTTTCGCGCTTCGAGCAAAAATAAATACCTCTGCAGTACCTGTAGATATTGCTTTCACTTTTCCGAGTCATCGCGATACTTTTTCGAGTGTAAAATTTCCGAAAGTTCTTCGTCAAGACTCGACAGAGGGTCGCCCGGTGTCTGTACACTCGGTGGACCGGCAGGCGGCTCGCGAGTTCCACCGCCGGTCATCGGCTCTTTCCATAACCCAGC
The DNA here is from genome assembly GCA_963924025.1 of Ischnus inquisitorius. Lineage (NCBI taxonomy): Eukaryota > Metazoa > Arthropoda > Insecta > Hymenoptera > Ichneumonidae > Ischnus > Ischnus inquisitorius. The sequence continues at coordinate 20,724,008 of OZ001244.1, forward strand.
CTCTTCCGCCGGCACTAAAATCATTTTCTTCGCGTGCTCCATTGTAGCTCGAAAGTTTGAATTAAGAGTCAGCACTACCGCCACCGTTGCCGCCAAACAGCCTACTGACTAAACTCGTGATGATCGGTGCCAATAAAAGAGGCAGAAACGCTCCACAGCCATTTTGCATAATGAGCCGTTTTTTCGCTTTCCAGTTGAATTTCCGACGTTTGCGCGCAGCACTACTGACTTTACTCTTACCGCCGCCGCCGCCGCTCTGTCTTGCTACCGGCCACGGCGCTAGTTGTCGTAATACCTTTTTATATTTTTTTAGACGATTTTTCACGCCGTTCTTGAGCGTTACAACACCGTGTAAAACGTTGAGAGCGCATTCACAGATACACTTGACGAGCGATTCGTCGGCCGTGCGTAGGAGTGCTCTTTGCTGCTCTTTACTAGCATGGCAAAGAGCATTCAGAAAAGCGGCGTGCCGTTTACCGATCGGCGATCGCGCAGAACACGGCGCTCTGTTCTTCTTCTTCTTCTTTATCGTCATGTTCAAACTCCTCGCCGAGATGTTCGCGTAACCACCGCTCGCGCGCTACTGATGTCGCTGCTTTTCCGACATTCGCCTAAATACACCGAATCAATTCAATTGACGAAATCCTCGCTTATTTTTGAGTATATACACGTGCATTTGCGTGTCATCAGGGAATATATTGGTACGGCATCGGCACATATCAGGCGTGGATTGCTTGAGATCCAACAGTAGATAGCCATGCGGCTGCGCAGTCGCATCGTGATAGGCCTCCGTTAAGAATCGTGGATCCTCGGGATAAACTTGCCTCGCGAGATGTTGAATTTGTGCCCGATCTCGTGGATTTTTGAAAATAACAATATAATTAGCATTTAACGAGATGTCGCGTTGTCCGTGTCCTTGATGAAAGATATTTTGTGTTATAAAAATAACACTAATATTTTTATGATGACTGCCTTTTGTAAAGAGATCGACTATCGTATTGTTTGACGATTCTCTCATCAAATCGTCGATAATTACCAACTTCTTACAATCGTTGTCGTTGGAATAATCCTCCGGTTGTGGCAGTCCTTCGTGAAATTCAATCTTCGTATTTGCCATTGAGGAATTCTTAAAGAGAGCTGCAGTATCGGCGTCGAGATTGTCCCCATAATAAAATAAAATACGACCAAATATCGCATCGCTCATAGCCGCGAGATGGCGTAAGAATCTTCGCACAAAAACTGTTTTACCACAGCCTGTTGGACCGCAAATTAACGAAGTCCATGGATGTTTCCAGCGCACATCCATTTTACAAACTATTTTTTTTTTTGCTACCTCGTACAAATTCACACTGCAACACTTCTTACGAGTGCACTCGTTTCTACGCGGCGATAAGCTTGACGCGGACTGCAGCGGTGGCGGCGGCGGCGGCGGCGCGGAGGACACACGTCGCGAGAAGCTTGTTCGACGTGTGCGTGGCGGTGGTTCAGCTAACACAGGCCCGTTCGCCCGCATCATCAGCTTAAGAGCGGGCGAGCGAGCGTTCCGATCAGCTTTTATTCCCACGGTCACATGTGCTCTCCAGGCTGTACGGCACATGTAGCGCCGCCTAGCTTAAAGCGAAGAAAATTCTTGAGAGGAAAAAAATGTTTTTCAATTTTTATTTATTACCAAGTTCCAAACAGGTTTACGTCATTCACAAAAATAAATCAAATTTTGGTGCGATGTTTTATTATTATTATCGATTGAAAATTATCTCACGTGTTGAGATACGTAATCACATATTTTTTCTTTTTTACTATTTACAACAATCAGGGTTTCTTATTCATAAGAGCAATTTTCTATGTACAGGTTTATAAACTTACGACTAGTGAAAAACTACACCCTATTGTTAATATTTACATTTTCTTAGAGATATATACATACAGACAAACATACATATTACGTTAATTTTGTACTATCAAACTTATTTCTAATACATACAAATAACTTATATTAGTGATATTATTATCTAAAGGAACAGACAATGACTACAAGAATGACGACGACAACGACGATGACGACAACGACGAAATTAGGGTGTGTTTACCGAGGGCCTAATTTTTAAAGCCAAACGGAAGCGACAGTTTGTGTGTCACATGACGCCGTTTATGGCAAACGACTCGGCACGTTTTCGACATTTCCCGCGTTACGACTTCGTGTAGAGCAGTTCGCTGAATTGTCGAATAATTCAGTCGAATTGACTCTGCATTCCGCCGCGGTAAATCGGCTTCAATCATCTCCCTAATCGACGCGAAATTAATTTTCTTTGAATTCTGATAATTTAGGCTTAAACCCTTTACCTTACACTCAGTTTTCGTAATCGTTTCGGGGTCTTCGCTATTCACTACTTGGTAGCCGTAAAATTTCGGACCTCCCGAGACAAACGACTATATGTAGTCGGTCGGCTTTTTCAACTCACTGGTCATGTCGCCGAGGAAGTTACCGAGCGGCGGTACCCATTCGCCCGGTTGACCTGTGCTGACATAAATCACCGAGTCCGTGTCGTAGTACAATACGCGCCTCCCTAACCTCTCGAGGTAGCTGTACAATTTCAAGCGTGCTTGCGCCGTTGTGTATGCCGCGATGACGACACTCGTTTGCGAGGAAGGTACGACGGCCTCGTCTATCGATACCCAATTAGCGTATAGAACATCGTCGTTTACCGGTAGTAGGCGTTTCACCTCTTTATCGTTGTCCCCCAAAAGCAGCAATAGTTGTTCGCGATTATTGATCACCGTCGTTTGTGTTAAATTATCCCGTTGTCCGAATTTACCCCAAAACGAGTTGAGACACAGCTTCGCGACAGATCGTAGACCCGAATACTTTTCGATCTTTTGAGCCGTTAATTGGATACCTTCAGCGCGCTCGTAGTCTTCGATATACTTTGCCTTCGAGGCGTCATCGATGCATTCCGCGGGCCAGCCGCTAGCCTCTTGCTTAATCTTTAAAAAGGTATTGATATAATTGACAAAGAGACCACCAGTGCGCGTTTCCGGATCGTATTGGGTCATCTCGTACGCCCAAATAATCGATATTTTAACGATTTGATAACCGACCTCGATTGCTTTCCGAACCTCATCGACCACCCATGTGCCGGTGAATACACGGTCGTTCACATCCTCGTGAGGGCACGAAGTCTGCGTTTTTTCCTCGGCACATGTGCGGCACAGTGCGAAAAGAAGTTTTTCGTGCATGCGCACGGGCAGAACCGGATGGAAAAGCTGCCTGGGTGGTAAAACCGTACAGCGTATCAGCCCGTTAATCGACGTGCCCAGAGCCTCGTACGATCCGTTCAGCAGCGCATCGCATTCTGTGTCCACGTAAATCGTGGGATGTCCTTTAGGAAAACGGCCCGTTTTCGAAATATACGGATAGAGCGAGCAGATATCGATATAGTTGATTTTTTCGTTTTCCGCAACATCGTATACGGTGACGGTGTTACCCGTTCGACCGCCGAAGAATGCGTCGCGAGGATTTAGACTGATGGTCTTTAGGCGCGGATGATCACGCAAAAACGCGTTGATCGCCGGGTTGATCTTTCGCTCATCGTTAAATTCGCATTCCCACACGACCTCTAACACGTAACCCTGCTTGCGAATCGTAGCGTCGGCTGCCAGAGTACGCTCGTAACGCTGCTCGTACGATTCAGCGTTAGCGCGCGACCGCGTGGTACGGTTCTCGGGGAAACAGCGAGGGCAGCCGTGCCAATAGCAACCGTGAAACTGGTAGACAAACCGATCTTCGTCTATTTCAGCGTACCCGTCAACGAGCAGTCCCTCGGGTAGCCTGAACTCACGACCTCTCGTAGCGTGCGTAATCTCGTGTCCTACGCGATGCTCCGTCCATAAAAGCCATTCATTGGCTTGCCTCGAATGACTGTCCGCGAGTCTGTAACCGCCGCTAGGTATAAGACCGATTGTCTCCGGTTCCAAAAAGTTGCGCCGAAACACTTTCGAGCAAGCCGACGCGATTGTTGCGGCCTCCGTGAATGGACATACATCGCCGACTTCGAGAAAAATATTTCGAAATTCCTTGCAAGCCCGTCTCAAAATATTGACATCCATTTTGCAATATTTCTCGATCTCGACTTGAAAATCGAAAATTTCGTTCGTTGCGGCTGTTTCGACGTACCACTCGTTGAACGCTTTGTAACCATCGGGGCTCATAGTCTCGGGCGAATAGAACTCGGCGGCCGGTAGTTCACCTCTATACGCTTGATTCTCGAGCGTGTTAAACAAGTGTGGGAATGAGCCCTTTCCCATTTTATCCTTGAAGCCGAAGGCCTCTGGGAGAGCACTGAGACGCATGTAAAAATAGTTCATGCTATCGATAAAAACAGTGCGGCCTATACGCATCGAGATTATCGAATTTCCCGTGAGAATAAGTTTCGGCATACCGATATCTTTGCATTGTTCGACAACGTGGCGCAAAATAAATTGTGCGTCGAACGCTTTCGCGTTGTGTGCGATGCAGACTATCTTCTTGAAGGCTGTTGCAGGACGTACCGCGAGTTCGATTAGTTCAGCGACGGGTGATCTTCGGAAAATATGTTGCCGCACGCCGCACCAGCCGCAGTCGTGTCCGACACTTAGATCGGCGTCGGCCGAGAAGCATCTTTCGCAAAGCTGTTGCGCGACACAAAGCGTGACAATATGTTCGCGAGTATCGTCACCAGGCGTTTTACTGTACAGCGTGTCTTGACGTGTCTCAAAGTCATAGAAAATAAAGAGCGTTCGCGGGTGCTCAGTCGCGGCCGCTATAGTACGCTCTGCCACCCGTTGCATGTAGCAAAACTCATTGTACCCATGTACACTTCGGCATAACTGGCAGAAAGATTTCCACACATATGGCCTTTTTGCGTAGCATCAAACAGTTTTAAGCATTTTTCACAAAAACGCACCGTCTCGCAAACAGATTTGCAATCAGCGCTTGGCGTTCTTAGACGATGTTCGCGAGCTTTGAGATGATTGTCAAAACACGCTGCGCTGTGAAAGAACCGATTATATTGCTCGTATTAGCAAGAGCTACAACGATCGATCGAGGGAAGCATAGATTATCAGAATTCCCGATTACGACGATGGAACGATTGCTAGCGATTTTACTGTCTAAACCGCCCGAGCTGCTAACCATATCGACGTATGTCACCGTGAATATTAGCGTATCGTATACCGAAAGGATTCTAGCGCTTTGATTGACGCTACAAAGGAGATCCCAAAGCTGCTCGTAATTGAAACGCCATAAGGGCCTCATGGATACGCCGTCGGATCCGTTAGTCATACCGGCGGCCTCAAACGCGATACCGATTCTGTCGTTTGGCGAACGACCCTCTACAAAATAGGCGTGGATATCGCGAATCGCGTTGCGAATCCAAGAAACGGGATTGATAGTGGGCGGCGGACTTGTTATTGAAAGCTCAGTTTGACGACTATTGATTTCAAATCTTTTTAATAAATGGTCCCTCGGTACACCAATTATGCGGAAACGATGACCCTCGGGCAAGAGCCGCTCGTCATCGTCATCCGCGACTTCTTCCCGACGGTCATCGCTCATCTCATCGCTGTCGTCGACATTTCGTGCCTCGCTACTATTTATAATATCTACATTGTTGCTGTTTGGTCGCGCATGACCACCACCGCACTGTGGCGCAATATTAGGACCACTCACCAACTGGGCGACGGCCGCAGCTGTCTCGGCCTCCCACGATGCATATAGCGATGACGATGACGATGACGATGACGATGACGATGACGATGACGATGACGATGACGATGACGATGACGATGACGATGACGATGACGATGACGATGACGATGACGATGACGATGACGATGACGATGACGATGACGATGACGATGACGATGACGATGACGATGACGATGACGATGACGATGACGATGACGATGACGATGACGATGACGATGACGATGACGATGACGATGACGATGACGATGACGATGACGATGACGATGACGATGACGATGACGATGACGATGACGATGACGATGACGATGACGATGACGATGACGATGACGATGACGATGACGATGACGATGACGATGACGATGACGATGACGATGACGATGACGATGACGATGACGATGACGATGACGATGACGATGACGATGACGATGACGATGACGATGACGATGACGATGACGATGACGATGACGATGACGATGACGATGACGATGACGATGACGATGACGATGACGATGACGATGACGATGACGATGACGATGACGATGACGATGACGATGACGATGACGATGACGATGACGATGACGATGACGATGACGATGACGATGACGATGACGATGACGATGACGATGACGATGACGATGACGATGACGATGACGATGACGATGACGATGACGATGACGATGACGATGACGATGACGATGACGATGACGATGACGATGACGATGACGATGACGATGACGATGACGATGACGATGACGATGACGATGACGATGACGATGACGATGACGATGACGATGACGATGACGATGACGATGACGATGACGATGACGATGACGATGACGATGACGATGACGATGACGATGACGATGACGATGACGATGACGATGACGATGACGATGACGATGACGATGACGATGACGATGACGATGACGATGACGATGACGATGACGATGACGATGACGATGACGATGACGATGACGATGACGATGACGATGACGATGACGATGACGATGACGATGACGATGACGATGACGATGACGATGACGATGACGATGACGATGACGATGACGATGACGATGACGATGACGATGACGATGACGATGACGATGACGATGACGATGACGATGACGATGACGATGACGATGACGATGACGATGACGATGACGATGACGATGACGATGACGATGACGATGACGATGACGATGACGATGACGATGACGATGACGATGACGATGACGATGACGATGACGATGACGATGACGATGACGATGACGATGACGATGACGATGACGATGACGATGACGATGACGATGACGATGACGATGACGATGACGATGACGATGACGATGACGATGACGATGACGATGACGATGACGATGACGATGACGATGACGATGACGATGACGATGACGATGACGATGACGATGACGATGACGATGACGATGACGATGACGATGACGATGACGATGACGATGACGATGACGATGACGATGACGATGACGATGACGATGACGATGACGATGACGATGACGATGACGATGACGATGACGATGACGATGACGATGACGATGACGATGACGATGACGATGACGATGACGATGACGATGACGATGACGATGACGATGACGATGACGATGACGATGACGATGACGATGACGATGACGATGACGATGACGATGACGATGACGATGACGATGACGATGACGATGACGATGACGATGACGATGACGATGACGATGACGATGACGATGACGATGACGATGACGATGACGATGACGATGACGATGACGATGACGATGACGATGACGATGACGATGACGATGACGATGACGATGACGATGACGATGACGATGACGATGACGATGACGATGACGATGACGATGACGATGACGATGACGATGACGATGACGATGACGATGACGATGACGATGACGATGACGATGACGATGACGATGACGATGACGATGACGATGACGATGACGATGACGATGACGATGACGATGACGATGACGATGACGATGACGATGACGATGACGATGACGATGACGATGACGATGACGATGACGATGACGATGACGATGACGATGACGATGACGATGACGATGACGATGACGATGACGATGACGATGACGATGACGATGACGATGACGATGACGATGATACACACGTTGGGCGTGACGAGGCCGAGTCCGAACGGTCTGAGGAAGGATAAAAATATACGATATGATATCGTAAATATTTTATGGCTCTGGGAATCCGCTTGACGATTCCATAATCCGAACAATGACTAGATCATCGTAATCATCGTCATGACTGTCGGATCCTTGGCCCAGTTCACCGTACGAATCGTACCATGGCACTTGTTGCACCCGGTACGGTACGAGGTCGACGGAGCCAAATTCATCCGCGTCATAAACGGTGGATACGTCGTCGTCATTGTCGGAGGCAGGGTCGTAATGACGGGAGGAAATAGGGCTGTTTACGACCGCAGGGTCAGGTCTTCGGGTAACAGGTGAAATAGAGGGACCGTTCGGGTTGTACCCGTTGAGCCGCTCGTACTCTCGTGGCCCTTGGAGCCACTCCTCTACACCTATGGTTTAACAAGCAAAGTTAAACCAATTCCTGACCATCGCCTTAACGGAGAGGCAAAATATATATATATATATATATGTATATAAATTATAAAAATATGCACTTACTCATAATAACGGACGGCTGACGCTCCATAATTACGTCCACCTCCATATCGAGTAGCGCCTCCGCCGATGGTTCGTTTTCCACCACGAACGTCTCAGCCGTGGAGATCGAGTCGTACCGCGGCTCGTTATCATCGGCGCCGTCGACGGTGTCTTCGGACTGCCGCCGGTCCACATCCATAGCGTCGCCACTATCACTATCGTCACGCGTCATGTCAGCCCTGCTGCCACTATCCTCGGTGTCGTTGCCAGCGGTATCGTCAATGCTCTCGGCATCGTCACCGATATCATCGTTGTCGTCGTCGCCACCGTCATAACCAGCGTCATCGTCATCTTCGTCGTCGTCGTCGTCGTCGTCCTCGTCGTCCTCGTCGTCCTCGTCGTCCTCATCGTCCTCGTCCTCGTTGTCCTCGCTGCCATCGTTGTCCTCGTTGTTCTCGTTGTCCTCGTTGTCGTATTGGACCCCGGTCTCATCGTCATCGTCGTCGTCGTCGTCGTCGTCGTCGTCTGCCTCGGAGCTTTCGGTGTCCGAGGCAAGCATATCGAGACCGCATTGTGCGTTCTCGCTGCTGTAAACGAGATCGCGAACCACGTGCAGATGCGTACCGTTACGCTCTTGGACAACGCTCGCGGCGATTACGATCGCATCGAGCGACCCGTTAAACGCACTGTCATTGTGCAGCCGACCGATAACCCTCAACGGCAATTGTCGCAAGATCGAGCGGAACTCTCGTTGAGCCCGTTGGAGGGTCATACCGTCGAGTCGACTGGTCCATGGCCCCGTACAGCGTCTCGCGATAACAGCGCTCCTAATTCGCGCTAAGCTAACCGTCTTACGGAGCGACTTAATGAGAACGCGAGCACGGTGCGCTTCCATTTTTCAAATTTTTTACGAAAAACGAAAAAAATACACACACACACAGTCACAATCACCGTTTTGTCACGAAATATTGGTAGATGACACAAAATGTGTATCAGCAAAGATACACCTTTTCGCAGCACAATATTTTTTGCTTCGATGCTTCGTACAAACTTGCGCAGAGTCACGTCACGTAATGAATCGTTGAACACTCGAGAAATTGAGAGAAGCTTCACGAACGAGTTCTCACCAGAGAATTGCCAAAGATTTGAATTTCCAAACCTTTTATAGATTTCCCGTACACCCCTACCACATTTTCTTGCTGAGGAAAATGCGTAAAACAGAGGATGCGACACTACCACTGACAAACATTGCCTGGACTGTGGCGAACATTGTTCTTGCCGCCGTAATCTCCGATTTTCGAAACGGCCGATATTGCTCTCATTGTAGTGACCCGGCTTATTTTTTTCACCTCTTTTCGGTGTCTCAAAGTAATGCGTGACGGCAGTGAAAACATAGGACTCCCTGAAGCGAACCTATTCTATTGACTTTGCGCGCAACCTTGCACTATAATACGGCCCGGGTCTTATACATAAAAACAATACTAGCTGTAACTAGTGCAGATTCTCGAACCGTCGAAAATCGGTTGAATACCCCTCTCGAGAAAAAAAAATCTGTTTCTCGAAGCTCAGCTTGAAGGGTTAGAACTTAGCAGTCATAAAAAAAAGGACTACAGATACCCGTGGCCCAACTGTGACCTTTTAAAATAGATAGGGATCTATAGACCGATTCAGCGCTAAACTCTCTTTTCCTCACACTAAACAATATGGAAACCCCGCCGCTACACATATCTGTTTATCTCAAAGATGCGACGCATTTCCTTTTCGTTTTTACGATCGAACAATTTTAACGGTCTAGATTGGTTTACGACCGTGACGATACGCTACAGGAGATCGCCGAATTTTCAATGTAAGGTAAACGCGTGTTGTGACCGGCAACTATTTTCCATTTTACGACTTTTCGAGGAACGAAAATCTCCACCTGTGCGGTCCAGGGATCGATATCTCAGATCTCTGGGACACCAAATTTATAGCTCCGGCGTTCCTTTGTATTATTCAAAGATCGATATCTTTTCCTCAAGTATATCGGCTTTTCTTTCACGTATGCAGGTGTTTGAATTAACGTATGCATCGCGATCTTACAACCGGTTCTCCCCTCCATCGGGGCGGATGTGAAATTTATACAGATACTAGCGCCATGGCGTCCTGCACCCACATATAAGCGCCACGATACACCAAACGTTGGCAGTACGGCCCGTGAGCTGCTAGAGAGACTTGACGTTCACCCTTTGGGTTTTTTTTTTGCATCTGTGTCACGGTTTTCGTGGTTCATTGTTCAAGATGAGCCAAGCTATCAGTGTTGAAGATCTGCGGAACTACGGTTTACAATCTTCGACCATGGAACACGTATTACCGGAGGAAGAGAAAAAGCGTCTCGAATCACCGCTAATTCTCGGCGCAACGTATACCCTCAACCAGTCTGAGACAAAAAAAGTGAGCATTGGCCTGCAACTACGTGCCGACGGAAGTATACAACCCGTTGTCAAGCTCCAGAACAACAGCATGGCGGGTGGCATTGTCTTCGAGTCGGCGGCTTGGAGTTTATTGCAAACCCATCTACCTGCTATCTCGAAATACTTTGACGGCAGCCAGAAGATCGCCTGGGGATCGGGTTGGCGTACTCCATCATCTATTCGCGTCGGCGAGTGTGAAGTAGTGTTTACCTCGAGCTTCGGCGCAAAATCTGTCGCGTTTGATCACCGCGTTCAAGAAAACCCCGCTGAGAAGGACGAGGACGAGGGACTAGAATCACCATCAAAGAAGCGCAAAAAGTATTCACCGGCCGTTGTGATGCAAAAACCATCGTTCGAGGGTCTTATCAGCTTATTAGTATGCACGGACGAACGCTTCAGACGCCTACAGCGAAACGTCACACATGTTCAGACGTGTGCAGAAGTACTTTGTGCCGAGTTACTGATGCACATCCCACCAAAAGAGACACCAGACAAGGTGGACGGGTCACGTGTCAAAGACTTGATAAAAGACAATTTCAAGTCTTTGAAAGAGGCCGTCAAACGACGATTAGAACCGTCGTTCATCGAGTTCACCTTCGGCATCGTATTCCTGGAATTGACGGTATTGGGCATACCATTCATCACAAACGAGTTGAAAAAAGCCCTCATCAAGAACAAGAAAAGTGCGCTTTGAATAGCCCACAATCGAATATATATCCTTTTGCTGGTTAGGATATACTATTCATAAAACACAAGACCATGCGTAATGGAACATCTACCCACAGCTCTACCAGTAACTTTACCGATTATCAGCCAATTTCGTCGATTCAGTATTATTAATCGTATCTCGTTGTATTCATTATTATAAGTAGCGGTAAGGTTTTTTCTCGTCGGCCTCACTATAAAACTTCGCGTCACTTAGCCCTATTGATAAGATAACCATGTATTCAAACATATCCCAATTTTATGAACTGTGCATTGTAAACTTTACTTAACGGGGAAGGACACGGGATGGATTGTACAGAACGCTACTAAGATGCTAAATAATAATAAATAATCATGTATACCGAACATACCGATTTATTTCTTACCTGCTGCGACTGTGTTACCGTCAAAATAGTAGAGAAAGAGCGAAAACTTCATTACCGACTGTAGAGTACGGTAACTTTATTACCGACTGTAGAATAAACATCGGTAATTTACAGAGGGCGCCATGAGAACTTGACCGCTAACCAGCAGGGCCAATCAGATCGCCGGGAAATCGGACACTAATATTAGTACTGAAAAGGCTGTGAAAATTTATAGAGGGCGCCACGGAAAAATCATTCGACCAATCACAGCTCGGAGAATTTCTCCCACCTTCTCTCTGATTGGTCCCTATAATGCAGCGCCGCTAGACTTGAGGCCCCCAGTCAGTGGGGGGAGGGGGAGTCTGCCAGACGTCGGCGAACACGTCACAACCAATCAGAACCCAGAGAATTCTCCCACCCTCGCTCCCATTGGTCCCTATAATCGCGGGGGGCGGGGCTTAGGGGCCCCCGACAAGGGGGAGGGGGTAGACGTGGAGGGGGTATGGCGCCAGTATCCGCATGGAGGGGGTAAATCCTGTCTCCCTATACCTGTACACTACTACTTTTGTAACATTCTTCGCATAATTTTTTAGCCTGGGTGAACTTAGCCAGCCGTTCTACTGACTCTCTGGAATTCGCATATCTTCTTTCTTTCTTCATCTTATTTCGCGCAGATCTACATTCTGAGTTAAACCAGATTTTATCCATCTTCGGAAGAGAATCGTTCACTATAATTTTTTTTTCCTTGAATCATATTCGCTTCTGTTGCTGTATTGATAAGGGCCTGTACCAAGTTGTTATATAGGATTTGTCTATCTTCGACACTATTGTATAATAATCTCGAATTCGATAAGCTGTTTTGGAACAGGATCGCTTTTTCCTCTTCCCAAATTATTCGTTTAATTTCTGTGCGTGCCATAGTATTGATTACGTTACCCGCGGGTACTGTGGGCAGATCGTCGTAAACAAGTTCCAATTCGCATAGGAGGTGATCGGAATACACGGAGAGTGTACTTGTATGGAAGTCTGGCACACGGTTGGCGAGAGCCTCGCTCACCCAGGCTAGATCTGTTGTACTTTGCCCTACAATGGCAATTTACGTGTAACTTGCTGGAGTGTCTGAGATGGTACGGCCGTTACGAAGTATAAACCCCAACGATTCCATCACTTCGACTAGTAATTTCCCTCTATTATTTATGGTTACACCTAGCACCTTCCTATACGACTATGTAGCATTGTGCCGAGCAAGATCTCTGGGTCTATGCCGTTCAAATCTCCTAGTCTTCCGTTAAAAACTGCAAGTAAAATGCAATTAAAATCTCCGTTAGTTTCGTAAAAGGGGCAAAGGAGTTCGAACAGCGATTCGACACAGAAATCTCTGTCTGCCTTCGGAGGCCAGTAGAATGCTCCAATAGTTAGGCGATTAATAACTGTATTGATTCTAATGAGTATCCTGATATTTGTTTTGTCTATGAGTTCCGCGCTAGCAGCGAGTGCTGGCTGTACAAGAACTATGATGCGCGCCCACTCCCCCGGCCTCTACTTTTGTCTCGCGTCGTCGGGCTATTGAAGCATTTAAGCTGTTTCAGATAGGCCGGTAGAACTACTTCTTGTTGTAAATGCCACGTTTCTACTAGACAGATAATATCTTTTTCCGCAAGTTCGGCTGCTTGGCTATGGTTTACCGGAAATAAATTGTTAAAGCCGTTAAGATTCCATGTACATACTCTTAGTTTTCGTTCTATATGAGGGTGTTCTCCTCTTCGGTGATGTTCGCGGCTTGGTGGTGTGGGTATGAGGTGACCTTACTTGTCCTTGGAAGTCATCATGTAGTCAAGCCTTGTTGCTGTGGGTACCCGGTGGTGAGGTGACGACGTTCGGAGTCTTTGCGTTTCTTCGGGCGAATGCGTCCAGAATGCCGTGGTCTCCTTTGTTTTTTCTTTTCATCGAGACGGGCATTTTCGATGCTAGCTTTAGCGTGCTCATTCCGTTCCCACGTTGCAGTGGGTTAGATGGTTTTGCCGGTGCTCCGTTTTTAAGTCGCGAATCGAACGCGAGGCCCTTGTGTCAGAAAGCTGGCAAGCGACGCCATCATTGTTCGACTCGCGGTGCCATGTGCAACAGCTCACGTGCGCAAACTATTCCTTAAAATCATCCTTGTATCACTCACCTGTGTTGTAACGAGGCGCGGGAGTGCACTCGAGATTCTTCGGACGACAGTCCGGCGATAAATCGCGCAAACTCGCTACACTGTCACGCCGAGTCGAGAAACATATAACGAGAGTACGATACTGCCGAGAGATTTGTCAAAATTCTGTTTCAGGGCAAAAAGTCGCGAAGATTCGGCAATGGCGATGGAGAGAGAGAGCGACCGACGACGGCGAGGCTCGAAGCCTCGCGAGAGCTAGGAGAGCGCTCTCCCTCCCTTCATAGGCTCGAAGCCGAAATCGCGACACTAGAGTATCACTCTCGCGCGAGACGTAGGAGCGTATAGATTGAGATTAGGAACTATTATATTGCGATAGAGTGTGTGTGAAACCAGGCGAACGAGCGTGAGAGAAGCCGCATATCGACGATTATTCCGTGGATAGCGAATTACGACCCCCGACGGGATCGGGGAGAATTTGGACGATTGACGATAACGAGCTCCAGCTATTTCTGAACGGGATCTGTGGAAAGGATTATTGACAAGATAGGCGCACGTGGTGCCAAATTCTTACTTCAATAAGCGTGGTTGCCGTCTGGAGCTCACACGTGCCTGTCTTTCTCGGTTGTGTGTGTGTGCGTTGTTCGCTCGAGCGTTCTCGAGGCGCCCATCGGATAATTCGCGCGATATTCCGAGCGGTGCTTCGCTCATGCCGATTACAAATACTTGTTGAATAAAATCGCATTCTACGTTGTTATTTTACGCAAATTGGGTCTTGAGATTTACTTCGATTTTGTGTCGTGTCGTAATCAGTCCAAATCCATTTCCCACCGCTAGTCAGCAGTGACGAGTGTGAAAGAAAGAGAGAAAACGATTATACCCGCGGCAACACGGGGAGGTTTTATTGCATGGCGCCCATCACGAGTGTTGGCGAGGGAAAATTCCGAACGGGCGTCATTACTGTGTGACGGATGCGCCTCGCAAGCCTTTCGAAATTTTTGATTGTGGGGACACGTTACAGTGTAATCTCATGTGAAAACTCATAAAAGTCGAAAACTCATCGCGATCAGTGTGCAAGGGGTTTACGGAAAATTCCCCGAAAAACAATTTCCCAAAAACATTTTCCCGAAAGCACGATTTCCCGAAAACATTTTCCCGAAAACACAAGTTCCCGAAAACAATTTCCCGAAATCACAATTTCCCGAAAATACAATATCCCGAAAAAACAATTTCCCGAAAGCACAATTTTCCGAAAATACAATTTCCCGAAAGTACAATTTCCCGAAAATACAATTTCCCGAAAACTAAGAATTGTAAAAATTCGTCCGCGTGAGCTCGCGGCGAGGCGGGGTTGAAATTTCGAATGATTAATATCCGAAAGCTTTGAAATTCGATTTTTTTTCACGCGATTAACGATTTTCATACGTTTTCATTATCAACATATTTTAAGCAGAAACATTAATGTCCTAAACTATTAAAACACGAAAGAATAAATGTCAGAAGGAGTACTACATAGATCGGGATGATGTCGATAATAAGTTGAGCTACATAACATCGTCTAACCATCAGTACGATCGGAACGATTATGATTCCGGAATCGTAGCGTGCGAGAAATTGATTCGCGAATGGTTAATTCCTCTATAAAAAATGCACCGAACTGACATAATTAAAAGGTCAAAATAGCGAAGAAAATTGTGCGAAAGAATACAAATAGGAATGGTCGAAGAATTAACAATTAAAGTGATGAAAAACCAGGAAATCGATAGCATGAAAGTGAAAGAGGTTAGAATGGACCGTTCAAAAATCCGAAAGGTAAAACATCGGCAGTTCTAAATTTCGTATAACAAGACATCGACAGCTAAGAACTCCGAAACGTAAAACATAAACAGCTGTAAAGTCCGAAATTATAACATCGACACCTCACAAGAACGAATTTTATTTTGTAAGTTATATAGATTTTGGAATAAAACAAGTATATGAAATTCTTAATGCTGAAGAGAAAATTCAAGCATCAACAAGTTCACAAATAATGTCTCTAACCGGACACAAGTGACTACAGTTAGAGAAAATTTAATTTAATATATTGACGTTTGAATTAGAGTGTTATGTTCGGCTCGATGCGAGATCGAGAGCGAACGTTTATTTTATTATTATTTATGGGGATCGTTTCTGTCTGAAAGGAGTTGGAACTCCAACACCAAGAACAATGTTGTTCAATTACTAGGTTTATTAGAATATTGGTTACAGATGAGTTTTACAAGAGGAGTCTACGTTGTCTCTTCGGAGACAACCTCTCAGTTCGGTCGATGGAATTAGACTGATTGGTGTTCGATTCGCAGTCGGGGACTGCGAATCGAAATATTCGCATTTTTCGCAATCGCGGAAAAGCCCGGCGATTGCCTCTTGCTGCGCTCGCGCTTCCGTATGCGTTCGCACTTTTCGTTGCTGCGTGCATCGGAGTGCGAGTTCATTCGCCTTTGCGGCGTTTGCACATTCTTGCGAGTTCGTTGCTCGCTTTTAATCGCTCGATTGGACTTCGCTCGAAATATTCTATGCGAATATTTCGACTCTTCGTTTTATCGCTCGAATTTTGAATATGCCCTTTTTGCGGCATAACATCCCTCCCCCCTTAAGAAGAAGAAATCTTGAATTCAAGTTTCTTCTCATTCGGTTCGTTCATTCGTCTGTTCAAAATTTGACTTGTTTCTAAGTTTAGTCCCTTTTCTAGATTTAATCCCTTTGATCCTATTCCTCGTTTCAATCCCTTTTTCTAGTTCCCTTTATTTATTTATTTATTTTCTTTGAATCCTCCCATTACTTGAATGTATTTGCTTTCATTCTGGCGTATCTTTTCCTCGGTGTCGGGTTGCATCCCGCGCGTGGACGTCTGCCTACGTCGGCACTTTACGCGTCTCGCTGTTCCTACCTACACTGATAGCTGTCTTACTTGTATGTATGTATGTTGTCGAATAATTCGCACTCGCCGTACTGTCTCTATTTTTTGTCCAATTTCTCGTTCACGGAAATTCGCGCACTTTTCGTGATTTTTGGTCGCTCTTTGTTCATCGTTCTCACTGTTTGCGATGCACTTTTCACAATTTTTTGTTCTCTCTTTATTTTATTTCGCTTCTCTACTAAAGCCAGTGTACCCTGTTCTATGCTGGTTTCGGATTACGTTCGCTACCTATCGCTATTCGGTCTGTTCGTGAACAGAATTCGTGAATTCATTTCTGATCTCTTTTTTTTTTCCTAATTTTGGCGCATTTTTGAGTCTCGTACGTTTTTTGCAAACGTGTTTCCGGTCTGTTGCTGTCTCGTTTGTCGTCTCTCTTCCGTCGGCGGTCCTTTTTCGTCGATTGTGCATATTTTTTCCTATAAATTTTTCTTTTGCCCTGACTCGCCGATTTTCTGATTTTTACTTGTCTCGAATCCTCCGTTTCCCGGTCTTCCGCTTCCCTAATGCTGTATTTCGGAAACCTTCACTCGCGTCGTTTCTCCGTCGTCCTCTTCTTCGGTTCGCCGTGGGTCTCGGATTCCTATCCGTCGTTGTGTGGCGTCGTCAATTCCTACGTTGGCATTTGTCTCGCTGCGTCGCTTGGTCGTTCGACTTCGGCTTTTATCGTCGTCTCGTCGTTAGCATTTTACGTTTTCGCGGCGACTTGTATTTCTGTTCGTTTCTCTTCGACGCATTTTTCCGTTGCGACTGACTGTGTTGCTATTCGTTTTGACGGCTTCTTCCTGCGGCTTCTCGCTCGTAGCTCGTGGCGGATCCTCCGTCTCGAGTTTCTCTGGCTCATGGTTCAATGCTTCGTGCAAGCATTTTCTGTGCCCTGGTGAGTCGTCTATGCCGCCTGTGTTAACGCGCGTGATCTTGACCTGGCGTAACGCGCTCGACTTCGCTGACGCGTGCATCTCAGGTGTCACCGTCGGCCTTCCTGCCTCGTTCCCTGTCTCGCTCGTGGCTATTGTGCTGATAGCACGGCTGCTACCCAGCGTACACTCTATAGTCGACTCTCGCTCAGTTCTGGCTACGAGATTTTTCCCCTTTTTTATTAGCCCGATTGTTTTTGTTCGGACTCCGTCCCAATTTGACCACGCCGGTTCAGGGGGTTCGCCGAGAATTTGTATGCTGTGTCCGTATATCTTGATGATCCTTCCCCCGAGGATGTCTACGTTGTGCTTCCTTATGAACTCCATTCCAAGTATTCCTTCTGTGCTCAGCGGTACGTCATCGGGTACCACGTGGAACCAGTGTTTCACTTTCACAGCTGGGGTCGCTACTGTTATCTCGGCCATGCACAATGTCGGTATCGTTGTTCCTGCTACACTTTTTATTTCCGCTTGCTCGTCCTTGACAGGTGTGCAAGGCCGCAGTGCGCTCTTCTTTATCAGGCTGCATTGGGCTCCGGTGTCGGCTTTCAACGTGACGGTCGTCTCCCGCGACTCCTCTATCTCGATAGGGAAATCGCAACCAGCGGTGCATTCTTCTGGGCCTCCCAGCGTGCTGACGCAATACGTTTGTGCTTCTGTCGGGGTTGACTTCCGTCCTTCCGCCCCGTCTAGCATTCGCAATGTTTTTCTGACCTTTTCGTCGCTGTTTCCCGTAGTTTCTTCATGCGGTTCTTTCCCGCGCCCTTGGGCTGCGTCAATTCTTCCGGCGACAGTAAAGGAGTAAACCCTTAGTGTCCCGATGGTCCTCACGGGATTTTCACCCTGTTCGGTTTCGCTCGTTTCACCCTTCCTCTTCCGTTCGTCGCTGCGTTTTTTCGGGCATTGGTACCTGTAGTGCCCCTTCTCGTTGCAGTAATAACATGTGTGACGCCGTTTCTTCGCTGCAGCGTCCCACGCGCGCCGCGCGCCAGGTTAGTGACGAGGCGAACCGAACAATCGTAATGTGCGCGAAAGAAATGAAAGAACACTTCTCCCGTTAACTTAAAAAACTGTTATGATCTCGATAAGAACCCATTTGAATAATTATTAAAACAAGAGTCACGATTTTGCTTATCGATCCCGTAGACGATTTCAGTTCGAGATATCGCTGAGCGATTGAGATACGAGCTGAGTCGTAATTTATCCAGAATTTGAGAGATAAAGCCGATACCGTTATTCGCGAGAGTGTGTTGCCGAGTGGAGAGTATGAGCCGTTTGAGAGTTGAGTAAAAGTTTGAGAGTAATAACCAGGAGTTGAGAAGTAGAGTTTCCGAGTGCAGTTAGTTTGAGCCTAGTTGGTATGATTGTGCGAACACCCTGGGGGCAACCTCGCTGAGTGGAGGAGGGTGGGTGGAGAGGGTGGCGAGGAAAGGAGCTGGCATGCCGAGCAACCCGCCACCTGATCGCCCATCACCCTGTGAGATTCCCCGCGGATTATTCCGGTCCGGCTGCGAGGCCGGCGCACAATTGATAGAGTGGCAAGCGGAGGTCGGTGTTTTGAGTCTGAATTTTCCCGATTTGCTGCGATTCGGAAAATCTTTGAGTTTTGTTTTGAGTATGGAAGGCCCTATCGGCGGGTTTGGATCACCCCGTCGATAGGGATTGCCCGATCCATTAGAGTAGTGGTCCCGAGCTTGCCACTGTGTGTGTGACCGCGGGGATATCCCTCCAGCTCCCCCGAGCGAGTGGAAGGGAGGAGGTAAATATCGGGCCCGAGACCAGCCCGATGAGCGCCCAGGTGTGTGGAGTGTTTGTGAGTTGCGTGTGTGTGTGCGACGACTCTCCCTCGGCCCCCAATATTGGAGAACCGAATTCGAAGAAACTTCGTAGAGTTCACGAATATAGAGTCTCGAGTGAGCCGCCGTGGCGAGAGGGTCTCTGGGTGGTACCCCGGCCGTTTGGCCGTGAGGAGCCCGAAAGAGACCTGACTCCTACGTGCCGAAAGCTCCCATTGTTCAGTGCATTGGTGTTTTAGATATTCGATTCTGTAATTTTCTTGATTTTCTTTCTGGCAACAAATATGATCCCGAGGATAATTTCGGAGTGTCGAGCTCTCGCCTAGCGATCGAGGTCGACCCCTTTTTCTGCAGAGTCTTGAGCGTGGAGATCTCTCTCGTACGAGATGAGTCTCCGCCGATTCCGATCCCGCACATTATTATGCGTGCGTTTTCCCCCTCACTGCGTGAGCGCGGGTGAGACCTCGCCGATCTCGAAAATCGAGTGAGTGAGTGTTCTCGTCGTCACGATCCTCCGGTAAGTGCGGCCTAGCCGGCCTCTTTATTCTCGCCAAACGTTCGCCTCGTCGCTACCTTCAACGAAACCGCCTTCGTCACCTCGACTAAAATTTTACTCAATCAAATTCATAACCTTTATCTCTGGTTCTGTAATGTATCGCTTTTCTCAACGTTTTGTACATTGGCTTTCTATCTCAATAGCGGAACAAGTAAGGACGATGTCGAGTTTGCTATTCTTTTATTTTTCACCCAGCCTTTTCTTTCCCGCGTCTACGACCCTCTCTACCATAAGCGCACACTGAGCGAACCCGAGTATCCCGGCACGCCTCCGTCGTTAGTTTTAGTCATGTGTAACTTCCCGGATTTTTCGCGATTAGGGATAGTTTTGTGTTTGTAGGAAGTGGTCGAGCCCAGATTTTCGCGATTAGGGAGAGACGCATTTTCCTTGTTTTTTTTTGGTGCCTGCTCGAGAAATTTTGCGTTGAGTTTTTGTACCGGTCGTCACCCCGGTGAACCAACGGTGGCTGGCGCCCAACCCTTTCTGTGTTTTTGGTGGAGTTAGTTTGGCCGACGGAGGCCAACGAAGGTGAGCGGGAAGATCCCTCTCACACATGTTACCTCGACCGTGTTCACGTATTTTTCCGCTGCTGGTTGGCTCTGACGTCCTGAAGTTCGGTGGCAATCCTTTGCCCTGTGCCCTGGGATTCCACAGTTGAAACATCTCGCGATTTCTCCGTTCACCTGTGAACGTCGTGGTCTGCCATGTTCCATTTGTTGTTGGTTATTTCCTCGTGTCATTCCCTCTACTTCCGTGGCTCCTACTACGGACTCGTGAAGGGTGCGATAATTTCTTGCTCGCACGAGCATCCGCAGCTCGTCCTTCAACCTATTTTCAAATGACATCTGCGTGCTTTTCCGTTGCGCTTGCTCTACGTAATGCGCTCCGCTCTCGTCTATTCCTTCGCATAATTTCTCTACGATCTCGACTGTCAACTTTTCCGTTCGAGTCGCGTACGTACTTACTGGTTCGTCTTGCCCTTGCTGGAGCGTACTGAACTCGTACTGCAGGGCTGCCAAGGACTTTCTTTTCCCGTACAGAACCTCTAGTTCGGCTTTTAGATCGGCAAACGTAAGCACCGTTTTGTGCTTCATCTCCCGTGTTGCTCGGCCCTCGAGTTTGCTTGCTATCACCAAGGCTAGCAAAACTTCGTAGTTACGCGGGTGTACTCTTGGAAACACGATTTCGCAAGACTGCAGAAATCCGTCGAGTTCGCCAGGATCGTTCCCGTCAAATGTTTTGATGTTTTTTAACGCCAGATCCAGACTCAGGTACCCGGCGTCCCTGTGTTCCCCTGATGATCGACGATGGTTACCGGCCCTCACGTCACGCCCCAGTCTACCCAGCATCGCCTCGACCTCTTCGAGTTGTCGCTGTATTTCGTCCGCTCGAGCGCTAAGGCGCTCTTTGCGACTTCCACGTTCGTTGGCGACATCGTGCGCTCGCCCGTCGTACACGTTGCTCTGTCTCGGGAGTCGCCGACGTCCGTCCTCAACTATCCCGTTCGGTTCTGCGCTGACGGCCCTTCTTACGGCCCCTTGCCCTACGGCTCGCCCGCCGAGGTCTCCTCCCCCGGTCGCACGTGCAGGCAAGCTAGCCCCCCGTGCAAACGGAGGTAACCCGCCAGCGGCTTCTCCTGGCGACTCCTCGGCGTTTCCGTCTCGGAGTGATCGCGCCATTTCCCTCATTCTCGCTATCTCGGCGTCGACTTGTTCGTCTGTGACAGTTCGTCTGCCCGTCGCCATGATTGTCGCGTCTGGCTCGAATAAGCTGTAGTCTATCGGCTATATCGAGTCGTACGAAGTCTGTCTTTGTACGTTCACAAATCGGTTACTTTCGCGGCTCTCGGTCAACTCCAAATTCTGCTGCGCGCCTGACGTAACGTCGTCTCGTTCCGCGAGCAAATCTACCCGCGTGAAAAAAAAGAATATGGGATTGATTCTCGCCGAGTATCTCGGCGAGTAACTCGGCGTATCTCGCCGAGTATATCGCCGAGAATCGCGCCGTATCTCGCCGAGTAATTCGCCGAGAATAGTGCACTGTGCTCAGGCCAATATTCTTTTGGCAGCCTCTGAGAAGCTCGGTGAACCGTTCCCAGCTTCTTACCGCGATTGTCGTGTAAGCCTCTGAGGAGCTTGGAGAACCGTTCACAGCTTCTAACCGCGATTGTTGTAAAACCCATCTAGAAGCTTGGGGAAACGTTCCCGGCTTCTTACCGCGATTGTCGCGAAACCCATTGAAAAGCTTGGGAGACCGTTCCCAGCTTCTTACCGCGATTGTTGGGGAACCCATTGTGAAGCTTGGAGAACCGTTTCCAGCTTCCTAACGCGATTGTCATGAAACCCATTGGGAAGATTGGAGAACCGTTTCCAGGATCCTACCACGATTGTCGTCACACCCATTGAGAAGCTTGGAGAATCGAACCCAGCTTTTTTACCGCGATAATTATGAAACCATGTGTAAATAAAAGAAGAAGAGAAAGTAAATTTTGACAAATGGAAGGAAAAAATAAAAAACGAAGAAATATGCTTAAAAACAATTTTTTCCGGCGGATATGAGTTCCTCGAGCAAAGTTAGGCGCTATAATCCATCATTGGCGGTTGAATTTCGTTTAAGGTCTCGAAAATATTGTGGCGCACTGGAGAAATCTTGGATAGACAAATAAAAAGATATATGTAAGATATGTCCAATAGTTTCCAATATTTTTGGGACTTACTCCAATTTCGACCGCCAATAACATACAGTAGCATTCAACTTTGCTCGGGGAATTCATATCTGCCGAAAAAAATTGGATTCGGGCATTTTTCTTCGTTTTTTAAATTTTCCTTCCATTCGTCAAAATCTACTTTTTGTTATCCTTTCATTTACACATGATTTCACGACAATCGTGGTATCAAGCTGGAAACGGTTCTCCAAGCTTTTCAGAAGCTTTCACGACAATCGCGGTAAGAAGCTGCGAACGGTTCTCCAAACTTCTCAGACGCTTTCGTAAAAAAACGCGGTTACAATCAGGGAACGATCCTCCAAGCTTCTCAGACGCTTTCACAACAATCGCGGTAGGAAGTTTGGACAGGTTCTCCCAGTTTCTCAATGGGTTTCACGACAATCGCGGTGAGAAGCTGGGAACGGCTCTCCAAAGCTTCTTAGACGCTGCCAAGAGAATATTGGCCTGAGCACAGTGCACTATTCTCGGCGAATTACTCGGCGAGATACGGCGCGATACTCGGCGACATACTCGGCGAGATACGCCGAGCTACTCGGCGAAATACTCGACGAGAATCAATCCCATATTCTTTTTTTTACGCGGGTATTTGCAAAGTTGGCGATAACACAGGTGTGGTCGGCCTATCTGCCCTATCACACATCGGAATTATTTTTCCCAACAGCCCTACGCTACCCTGCGCTACTGGCTTTAGTTACAATTTTCCTAAATTTTTCCACGACTTACAGTACGATGAGCTGCAATCTGTTGGTCCTCAACGTCCTCTGATGACGTTTCCTTGTTGCTCTGCACTCGCCACCGCTCCCTGGTGACGTCGTCCCACGTCGTACCTCGATGGCGATGCCCCCTTGCCGATCCTCGGATGGCAATATCCTCGTCGATCCTCGATGACGATCCCCTCAACGCCAAACCTTCCGCTGGCGGAGTTCGAACTAGCAATTCGATGCCCTCCGTCGGTCCCTTCCGACGACGAAACCCTCAATAATTCGATTATTGGGCCTTGAAGCAACCGTTCCTCAGCTTCCGCGTGCTGGGTCGGTTCTATCCCGCGTTAACGTCTGCGTGTCAACGGGGTCCCGCGCGCACTTCGCACGTCGTGCGCGGCACTCGTGTCAACAAACTCACTGTACTCTCACCGAAAATTTGCCTGCCTGGTAACTGAAAGGAGTTGGAACTTTTCTGTCTTTACTTTTCTGTCTGAAAGGAGTTGGAACTCCAACACCAAGAATAATGTTGTTCAATTACTAGGTTTATTAGAATATTGGTTACAGATGAGTTTTACAAGAGGAGTCTACGTTGTCTCTTCGGAGACTCAGTTCGGTCGATGGAATTAGACTGATTGGTGTTCGATTCGCAGTCGGGGGCTGTGAATCGAAATATTCGCATTTTTCGCAATCGCGGAAGAGCCCGGCGATTGCCTCTTGCTGCGCTCGCGCTTCCGTGTGCGTTCGCACTTTTCGTTGCTGCGTGCATCGGAGTGCGAGTTCATTCGCCTTTTCTGCGTTTGCACATTCTTGCGAGTTCGTTGCTCGCTTTTAATCGCTCGATTGGACTTCGCTCGAAATATTCTATGCGAATATTTCGACTCTTCGTTTTATCGCTCGAATTTTGAATATGCCCTTTTTGCGGCATAACAGTTCTATATAATATCTATATCATATATTTTTACTTATATACCTGTAAGTCACCTAATTTCAATATGACCCTTCATGGTTAAATTATTTACTGTACAAAATCTAATTGCGGTTAAATTTAACGTGATTAATCAATTCGTAGAAAGTAAAATCCATACATTCTTCGATGTTAGTCCATCTACGTGCCCAATTTCAAGTCATACTTTTCTATATCTTACATTTTTCTGAACACAGCGTGCTTACGGTAATGTCTCAAAAAAAGTATATATCTACTAATATGCCGATGCTTCCTTTTATTTTATGAAGTGAAATCTTAGAAATCCTCGAGTAATCCTTTCTTAAAAAAGACATGTCATAAAAATAATCGTACTCCGATATGTATCGCGTAAAACTTAGACACAATGTCGTTGTATTTCCACTGTGACGCGTTTTTTTTGGCGCGTCACAAGAATCGCGTCATCGGCGGAATTTTAGTCCCGCCGAGCACACGTTAGTAGGTACAGTACCTATACGGATTTTTTCAAAATGGCGGCGGCTGGTGGTAGGAGGCTGTTGTAGTATCTACGGTGCGTGTGTGTGTGTTACCCCTACCACCTCGGGTCGGCGTAGTGGGCCCGGGATGCTGGCTGTGGCTAGGGTGGTCAGGGAGCGATGTTGCTCTGCTGGCTGCCGAGTCCCAACCACCCGCCCTTACTCGAACATTTGGGTACCTTGACCAAACGTGGTATGGTGGGGGCGTGAGGGCCTAGTGGGGATGGTGCGAGGATGATCGCGTGGGAGGTAGGTAGGGGTGGGGATGGGTTAGAGAGAGATGCTGCGTTGACGACGGGGATGCAAACGCGTGGGTGTGGGTGTGTATGCGCTTGGTGCACCAAGGTTCCATAGTGGAGGTTTCGCGTACTACGCCGAATCAACGCTGGGCCGAAGGTCTATGGTAGGGGAGCCGTGAGCGTGAATCGAATGCCAGCGTTATGATCGACGCCGGTGTGTCACAGGTTCAAGCCTCGCTTTGGACATTTTTTTTTTTGTTTCCTGAATTCCAGAATTATGACGCACAAGAAAATGCATATGCTAGATTGGCCTTGCGGTTAAGGCGACGGCATGAAGCGCTGTCTTTCCCCACGGGGGAGTATGGTTCAAAACCCTCATCTAGCATTTTTTTAATTTTTAGTTTGTATTATTCTGTCCGAAACTTCGAAAATAAGTGAGAATGGTTCGGGGGGAAGGTAAGTGAGAGAGAAAAATTGTCTTACTCCTTTTTATTTTAATATTCTTAAACCAATGGTGTACATATATTGTAACGAAACGGCTACCCCCCCCTAGCATCCTCTCCTAATTTTCCACCGCTCCGCTAGATGGCGAATTGGCGGCGATTTCGCGTAAGCGAAAGCCCACCAGTTTGTCTTCTAATACCCCACCTTCCCACTCCTTATCACGTTATCCTCTCCTACCACACAACATTATTACACACGAGTATCTTCGCAAATGCGTCGAACTCATTTTTGACTTTGTGTGACTGGCAGTCTCATGACTCGCAGTCACACCCTTTGCTAAAGCATAACCCAAGTTTTAGCTTTCATTTCTTTGACGAATTTATCGTTTGGTTTTCACATGATTGTACGGTAGCCTAACGTGCAATAGTGCTTACTAAACGTTAAAGATGTTCTGGACGAATGTACAACTTTCGTTCATTTGGTTCTCCACGATTGTTCGATACCCCAACGGCCAATCGTGAATTGTGAGCGCGCCCAGCTTACCAAATGTCCGACGGTTTTATAACTCGTCACCACCTTTCTTTCCTACTCCTAGATCGGAGGAAAGTACTCTTTCTTGGATGTCGGGTTGATCTCTGGTCCCCGAAGTACAAGTCATGAAGAAATCTGACGGCAAACTCCTTTCCTCACAATACCTCGCCAGTCCAGAGCTCGAACTCGAGTCTTTCCGAAAGGAAAAAGAGGATCTAAAAAATCCTGAGTTCGAGATTTCGATTCGTTGAAATCTCGAAACGTTACATTGGCGCCCAACGTGGGGCTGGCGATATTGTGTCCTGCCGTTACCTTCCTAGTAGAGAGTGTTCCTCGATTCACTCCGTGTCTCGAGATCACCCTCTCTGGGGGGCGATGTAACGAAACGGCTACCCCCCCCTAGCATCCTCTCCTAATTTTCCACCGCTCCGCTAGATGGCGAATTGGCGGCGATTTCGCGTAAGCGAAAGCCCACCAGTTTGTCTTCTAATACCCCACCTTCCCACTCCTTATCACGTTATCCTCTCCTACCACACAACATTATTACACACGAGTATCTTCGCAAATGCGTCGAACTCATTTTTGACTTTGTGTGACTGGCAGTCTCATGACTCGCAGTCACACCCTTTGCTAAAGCATAACCCAAGTTTTAGCTTTCATTTCTTTGACGAATTTATCGTTTGGTTTTCACATGATTGTACGGTAGCCTAACGTGCAATAGTGCTTACTAAACGTTAAAGATGTTCTGGACGAATGTACAACTTTCGTTCATTTGGTTCTCCACGATTGTTCGATACCCCAACGGCCAATCGTGAATCGTGAGCGCGCCCAGCTTACCAAATGTCCGACGGTTTTATAACTCGTCACCACCTTTCTTTCCTACTCCTAGATCGGAGGAAAGTACTCTTTCTTGGATGTCGGGTTGATCTCTGGTCCCCGAAGTACAAGTCATGAAGAAATCTGACGGCAAACTCCTTTCCTCACAATACCTCGCCAGTCCAGAGCTCGAACTCGAGTCTTTCCGAAAGGAAAAAGAGGATCTAAAAAATCCTGAGTTCGAGATTTCGATTCGTTGAAATCTCGAAACGTTACAATATAGATATATAGTTTTCGAGTCTTGTTTTTACAATTGTAGTTTTTCTAAGGTTAGTGCTGTGGCTCTATGGCTATCGATTCTTCTTCTTCTTCTTCTACGCGTTTCATCACTTTACGAAAAATATATTCATGGTGGATAGACATAGTAACTCCGCGGCGATTAAATAGCGTTTTCTATCAACCGCACCGTACACAGTTTGAATAGTGTCCAGACCTATGGCTAAGACTTGTTTTTTATAAAGTCCATATTGGGGGCCACTCGCTGTAGTAGTGAACTCCTGTCTAAGCTGCGTACAAATTTTCACGATCAGTGCATCGCTAACTTCGCGTACAAGCTGTAGTTCATCCGAAAGCAGTAGGATTCGGTGATTAATGCAGGGAGTCAGCATCTTTACACCGTCAAATGTTTTCCGCTGCACGATGATTTCAGGCGAGAACAGTTTTCTTGCAACGTTTTTCACTGGTTCACTGCTGTCTTTGAGACTCAGGGTAATAGCCTTCTCATGGTAAGCCGTTGTGAGACGCACAGATAGACGGCTCGTTGTCTGTATATACGTGGAGCCGTGGTCCGTGTCTACCCTCTGCTCATCGTCGAACCAGTATGTAATTGCATTCATCTGGCTGGATAAGTCCCGCCACTCGGCAATGCTGATGGAGATTGTACCGGAATTACGGCTGGAGAACTTTACAGCCACTGCAAAATCTTCGTTGTTTATTAACTCAATGCCGATTGTAGCCAGTTTGCTGCACGAAGCGTTCAAGTCGTATGTCGTGGGTGATAGCATGGCTCTGCTCAGAGGTCGTGACGTATTAACAGTCACGGAAGAGACTTCTTCTACACGAGGGCGCTTTGCAGTCGCGGAAGAGGTTTCTTCGTCTATACAAGGGCGCTTTGGTACGCGCTGGTTATTTATAACAGAGTCAAACCTGTCCATTGTTTTGTAATTTAAAGTATATTCAAGGGAGATCGACTTCACTCTGTGAGTTTTAGCGGTATAACGAGCCAAGCCCGCGAGTATCGTTGATATGAGGAAGGTGTGATTTTGGAGGGGGAAGGATAGTGGGGGCTGTAGAAAAGTACCCTGGCGCCGCCCTGGCGTCTGTAGAAAAGCATATGTGACTCGTAACAAAAGAATTTGTCAAAGTGTTACGAGAATCCTCGTAGAGTGTTATTTTTAGTTTTAAAAATAATCCAACAGGGAATTTTCTCCCTATTAGGCTTTCGCATTAACGGCCTCTTATGCTCGAATTTTCAAAAATATTACGCTCGTAGGACTCTGAGGTCACACAGGAAGCTGTTTATCGCACTGGGGTATACGCAAGTTGTAAAGATATCCCGGAGGGGGCGGAAGATGCGTATACACCGCTGTAGACGAGGCTCGTGACGGCACTTACCGAAATTTTTAATAAAGACTCGTGACTGCGCCTACTGAAATTTTTTCATAATAGCAGTCCCGTAGACCTCTGATACCGTTTAACCCGCACAGTTGCACAAAAAAAAAAGTCGTAAAAGTTTCTCGAGATGCATGTCAGTGATAGCAGGAAGCGGCGACGGGCCACTTTACGACCTACTGACCGCCCCCGCCGATGGAATGTCGTCGCGAGCGCTGAGCACTTGTCACTGTCAAAGTAGCCCCTCAAATCTGAGTACGGTGCTAATGAGGTAGCAAAACGATATTATCGGAACTATGCCACCGGAAAATCTCGTAGATCGGTAGGACTTTTCGCGCTGATACTAAGAAGCAGTAAAATTTATCGGAAGTGCAAGCCTTAACAGCAGATAGCTCTCGGAGAGTTTCCCGATTAGGAGAATGGCGTCTGTGGCTGGAGGTGGAGGTAGAAGGGTACATCTATAAGACGAGCGTTTTTCACGAAAAACTCCACTGTTACGTCTAGGTCACTGAGCGTAACGTTTCGAAGTGTTCCTGTTTTGATACAACGTGTTTCGCGACCTCTTCTCCCCGTAAAAATGACGGACCGTGTTGTACGTGCGGTTATCAGTGAGGTGGTACAGTTTCTGTCCGCCGACCCTACAGAAGCTGTGAAGTTCCTGTTGGCGAAATCTGCCGATCGCGAAATACGAGGATTTCGCGGCGCCGCACTCGGCAGACGGCTCAGAGCGCTTTGAACCATTTAACGGTTCGTAAGATCCTACGTCTCGCCAGTGCGGGAAAATTCGCAGGTTGCTGCGCGGCGCTACAGACGGCGTGGGTGCGGGTGAAGAACTCCCCGTATGCTACGTCAAGCGAGGCAATCCCTTATCAATTTTTATTTTATTAACGGTGTCTTTTACAGTCCAGAAGCAGGCTGATCAGCAGTTGGAGGATGCCAGGGCCCTGGCCGAAGCCGCAGTGGTCGATTGGGATAACGAAGGTAGGAAGGACAACATATATCGCGATGCTTCTCGAAGTAATTATTTATACATGTTAATTTTAATATTATGTATTGTCCACAGTTTCGATGACCCTAGTCGACGAGAGTGACACGGATGCGGATACAGCCACGAAGCTCGCCGCTCAAAGGCATCTCGATGCACAGGCTGTATTAGAAGCCCAGAGCGTTAACTGGGCCGACGAAGGTAAAGCAATGAAAAAATAAATAAATTATATAAAAATGATAAACTTATTAAATCCTAATAATTTTTTGCTGTTTCAGTTTCGATGTGTCTGGTCGCGGAGGCGGACCATGAGGAAGAGAAGGACGATGAGGCGGGGCCGAGTTGGAATAATTCCACAGCCTGGATCCGCGGGTGGGCCCGTGAGCAGGAGACTGCCGAGGAGGCGCCCGGGAGGTCAGCCTCTGAATCCTTCGTCGAGGTCCCTGAGCTCGAAGGCTCGTTTAAGGACCCTACAACTCCGTTAGCCACCTCCACCCAGTATGGTGCTGGGAGATTCGACGATATTCTCGACGAGACCGACGAGACCATCGACGAGACCGACGAGACCATCGACGAGACCGACGAGACCATCGACGAGACTTCGACGCAAAGTCGAGCGCTCTCACCCGAAGAGGATATATTTGCCAGCGCTGGAGAGAAAGAAGAAGAAGGCACCAACGGCCATTCACCGAGGAGCCTCGTGCCCTCGATAGCGTCGCAGTCCGGAGATCGTGCCGCGGACCTGGAGCACCTCCATGCGATGTTTCCTCCGGGAATTCACCCGGAACTCTACGACGACAATGTGCCCCAGGGTGAGTCAAAAATCATCCACCGCGTCGAGACTAGTCGATATTTTAATAAATTTAAGACAAACAGTGTATTATTAACCGTAAGAATTCGCGAGCCACCAGCGACGGCGAATCTTGTAGAATGGTTAGAGGACGCGATGCGCGAGTTACATGCACTCATTGTGAGTGGCTGCGAGCCGACGGACATGGTGGGGGTGCAATTTCGGTCAAACGCGTTCACAGGGGGTCCAGCCGGAATCTCTTATAGGCCGGTCGCCGATTTTAATTTTGAACATTTATTTGGCGTGATCAGTAGTGTCTCGCAGAGTGCATCAGGGTTTTGCATCGACGATTCGTTTACGATCGAGTCAAATATAGTTTCAATGCCTGTAGGAATGGGCCGGGTAAAAAAAAATTTCAGAGGAGCCGCGTTTTGGGCGAAAAAATCGGTCATCGAGTTCAAAAATAGGAATAAACTCTGCTTACCGAGAGCAATCGTAGTGGGTGACGTTTATGCAAAACGCGGCGCGGTACGCGACGGTGACCTGCAGAAATTGTGGGACAATGTCCATAGAGATAGGTCGGCGCTGCAGGAAAGCCTAGCAAAAGATTTATGTCGAGATGCGGGTGTAGAGGTGCCGGAAACTGGTTGCGGTATACCGGAGCTTCAGGCGTTCCAGCGACTGCTTGCCCGAGAAGGGATCGCGTTAATTATGTTTGAACGCGAGACTTTTGGTAGTAGTGAGCCAGCCGTCTTTAACGGTACCAACACGGTGTTAAGCTATCACCCAAAAGTTTTGCATAATATCTATCTTTTGCTCGACGGAGCGCATTACGGTTTAATTTTGAATCTTGCGCAAGCAGCCGGCGGATCGTTTTTCTGCACACCCTGCGGGCTAGCATACAGTAGCGTTGTAGCGCATCGTTGCAGTCAAAAGTGCCCATGCTGCAAGACTAGTCCACCATGCGACTCTGATGCCCAAAAAATTCGCTGCAACGACTGTTGGCGTTTC
The DNA here is from genome assembly GCA_963924025.1 of Ischnus inquisitorius. Lineage (NCBI taxonomy): Eukaryota > Metazoa > Arthropoda > Insecta > Hymenoptera > Ichneumonidae > Ischnus > Ischnus inquisitorius. The sequence goes on from OZ001244.1 coordinate 20,755,688, forward strand.
TTTCGGGGTGAGGAGTGTCTACGACGCCACAAAGAAGTGGGCTCGCATGGTACACAATCTCGCTTGTGTGATATGCTACAAACATGTAGAACGTGTTTGAGGCCGATCTACAAAAAGGATCGGAGAAGCCATGAGTGTGGGCACTTTTTCTGTAGAACATGCAACGTAACCAGGCCCGAAAATCATCAATGTTTTATGCCCGCGTTGTGAATACCGAATACCGGTGTCGGAACGGCCTACGTTGTTTATTTTTTACGATTTCGAGACGAGGCAGGAACGGGAGATCGCGGGGGTAAACAACGTCTATTGTCACGACGTAAATCTGTGTGTAAGCCAGCAGCGTTGCACACAGTGCATAGACATAACTGATGACGCTTGGGAGTGTAATCTGTGCGGCCCCCACGGTGAAAATTTTTTTAAAGAAAATGCTCTCGCGAGATTCGTAGAGTACGTGCTAATGAACTGGCCAGATGTCGGTGCTGTTACCTGCATAGCCCATAACGCAAAGGGTTTCGACGCTCAATTCATTTTAAAGTACATTGTCGAGAAAAAACACGAGACACCGCGATTAATTACGAACGGTACAAGTATTATGGAGATGCGGCTTAAAGGAGTTAGATTTATTGATAGTTTAAATTATTTTCATATGCCTCTCAGTAAACTCCCAAAAGCCTTTGGCTTAGGAGAAGGTATTTTCAAAGGTCTGTTTCCGCATCTCTTCAATAGAGTGGAAAACGAGCATTACATCGGTCCACTACCGCCTCTCGCAGACTACACGCCCGATACAATGTCGGTGTCGGATCGCAAAGAATTTCTGCAGTGGTACGAGAAAATGCGTCGCGAAGAATACGAGTTCGATTTTCAAAAAGAGATCATCGCATACTGCAAAACGGATGTGACGATTCTTCGGAAAGCATGCACCGCGTTTCGTCAAATCTTTGTAGATTGCGGTGAGGTATGTCCGTTTACCGAAGCAGTGACCATAGCCTCCGCATGCAACAGAGTTTTTCGACGACAGTTTTTGAAGGAAGACAAAATTTCCGTTTTACCTCGAAATGGGTATCGTCGGGGTGATAGACAGTCGGAAATAGCAATCGAGTGGCTCCTATGGTGTGAGCACACTTGGGGTACGCAAATCGAGCATGCGGGGAGGGGTCGCGAGTACAAGCTAGTTGACGGTACGCGTGTTGATGGGTACGTACGCACGGACGACGGTGTGCAGCACGTGTTACAATTTCATAAATGTTTTTTCCACGGTTGTGACAAATGTTATACCGACCCGCGTAAGCGCGAGGAAGAGTTTTACGGTAGCACGATGAACGATCGTCTCATCCGTACGTTGAACACATCAACCCGTATAAAATCATTAGGATATACTCTTCATGAGATCTGGGAGTGTGAGTACGCGCGACTAAAAACGGAAAATCCTCTTATTAAGGAGACGGTAAACGGACATCCAATTCTTGTAGATCAGCCTCTTGATCCGCGCGACGCGTATTTTGGGGAACGTACGGGAAATACGCGAAGCTATTGCGAGACCACAGGCCCTGAGAAAATTCAATACGTCGATGTTTGTTCTCTATATCCGTACATTTGCAAGTACGGTCGCTACCCTGTTGGCCATCCTACGGTATATACGGCCGACTCTGTGCATCAGATAATCGGTGCTGAAAACGATCTAAGTAGAGTTGAGGGTCTCGTGCGATGCACAGTGTTACCACCTCGTGATCTCTATCATCCGGTACTCCCCGTTCGTATGCACAATCGATTAATGTTCGCATTATGTCGAACATGCTGCGAGGATATGTGTCAAGGGCCTTGCTCTCACGATAGTGAGGATGATAGAGCATTCGAGGGCACCTGGGTATCGTGCGAGCTCCAAAAAGCGATCGAGAAAGGCTACAAGATCCTCGCCGTACAAGAGATCTGGCATTACGCAGTCGAGCAGTACGACAAAACTAGCCAAACGTCAGGGCTCTTTGGAGGCTACATCAATTTGTGGCTCAAGATAAAGCAGGAAGCTAGCGGCTGGCCAAGCGAATGTACAACGGACGAGAGCAAAGAAGCGTACGTTGCGAGTTTTCTCGACGCCGAGGGCGTGCAGCTGGATCGTAAGCGAATCAAAAAAAATCCTGGGTTACGGTCGGTTGCAAAACTCTGCTTAAATTCGTTTTGGGGTAAATTCGGACAGCGAGAAAACCTCCCAAAGACTGAGGTAGTCGCGACGCGTCAAAGACTTCTGGAGCTCTTGTGCGACCAGAGCTGCGAGGTTAACAATATTATAATGGTCACTGACGATATAATGTACGTTTCCTGGCAGAAAACTGGTGAAAGCTCCGAAATAAACCCACACGTGAACGTTGTGATCGCAGCGTACACAACGGCTCAGGCTCGCTTGAAGCTGTACTCGTACCTCGAGCAGCTTGACAAACGCGTCCTCTACTACGATACCGATTCGTGTATATATATTGATAGCGGCGTAGATGATAACGCGTATAAGCCTCCACTTGGAAATCTCCTCGGCGACATGACCGATGAACTATGCGACTATGGTAGTGGTAGTTTTATTAAGTGCTTCGTCTCAGGGGGGCCTAAATTTTACGGCTATATTGTGCAAACCCCCGATGGTAGAGAAATAGCTTCATGCAAAGTTAGAGGCATTGGTCTAAATTATAAAAATGGCCAGAAGATCAACTTTGAATCTATCTGCAGACTTATTCGCGAGCCTGGCACGAGTATAACCGTAAATTTTAACTCCATAAGACGAGACGCTTATCATCAGGTTGTCACGAGGCCCGAAAAGAAAACGTGCAAGCCCGTCCTCGTCAAAAGGCGACGATGGGGTGACTACGATTCGTTACCGTACGGGTACATAGAATAAGTAACGATAGTAGTAGTAGTAGCAGTAGCAGTAGTCGTAAATTTGGTATATTCTGTGCACCCTGTAAATTTTGTTAAAAATATCTTTTAATTTTAGGCGCCGGGTATATGTGGTACGAGTTCCAGAGAACAACGTGACCATCCCGAAAATAGCATGTATATATATATATATATATGATAGTTAATGTCTACACGATTTAATAATAATAAGAAATTTGCCTGTAAACATTGTTACTTAACTTACCTACCTAGCATGCATCTCAATAAGCTCAATTCTGCTGCATGCATAAACGCGATGATGAGCTCACTCGATTACACTGAATATTAGCTAATTCACAGTGTAAGACCCGGACTACATACGCTATTAGCTTATTTCGTATGTACTTTCGCGGTGCATGAGCCAAGTAACGGCGTACGCGGCGGCGGCGGCGGCGGCGGCTGCGGGGGAGACGCCCTATTCGATAATAATAAAAATGTATTTTGCCTTTTGCTCATGTTTCAGAATCATCTCTTTCACAGCTGTTTAGCGAGGGGGCTGCAGAAATGTTATACATAAGTTTAGAAGTCGGCGGGTATGTCGATATTTTGTCGTGATAAGAAGCAAAGTTATATTTTCCATATGTAATATAAAAATAATTTTTTAAATCAAAACCAAAATAGAAAATTTTTTAATCAGAGTATTTAATATCCGTGTATTCCGGTCATCCTCTCACTAGCCACTATGGATCCGCGCTGGAAACATCCATGGACTTCGATTATAGCCGGTCCGACAGGCTGCGGGAAAACCGTCTTTGTAAAAAAAATTCTGAAGCATATTTCTTGCATGGCCGATGTTAAGTTTGCTCGAATATTATTCTATTATTCAGAGTGGCAAGACGGCTATAAAGATTATGGCAGGGAGATTGAATTTTTGGAGGGTTTGCCCCAAAACTCGGACATTGCTGGTGACCACCGTCCAAAACTCTTAATAATTGACGATTTAATGCGCGAATCTTCAAACGGTGAGATTGTAGATTTATTTACAAAGGGGAGTCACCATAAAAATATAAGTGTGATTTTTATTACCCAAAATATCTTCCACCAAGGCCGCGGTCAGCGTGATATCTCGCTGAATACAAATTATATTGTCGCTTTCAAAAATCCGCGCGATCGCGCTCAGATCGCACATCTGGCTCGTCAGATATATCCGGAAGATGTGACATTTTTACAAGAGGCCTATCACGATGCAACAGAGAGACCACACGGGTATCTGTCCCTGAACGGGACGGGAAACACGTGCCTGAAAGAGATCCAGTCGGTATACGACCCTGAAAACCTCGGAACGTCTATTCGCGGTAATGGGGTATAGGATCCGCGAGTTCCGTCTGAAAGTGTGCAATTACCTAACGCAGTTGAATTTGCGTTAACGTTCGCGAATGTGGGTGGCGGCTCGCACGCATGTATCGCAGTAGAAATGTACTCGCTTACTTCATAGTAGACTGTCTCTGCAGTGAGGAACATACTATCCTTGAAATATGGTAGTGTTTTTCGCTGATCGACGCTTGCTGCGATGTAGATTTTCCGATCCAGCGTGTTGATCTCTGCTTTCAGGTCGCTGAGAGCCGACTGTTTGTTTTGCAGCAGTGCTGGGGTGAACTTATTTTTTCCTTGCTTCTTGAGGTTGACCAGGAGCCGGGCCATAGCGTCGACGGTCCGCGTGTGCTCGTAGAGCAAGCTTTCCAGCTCCGCTATCATGGATCGTTGGTACAGTTCCGACTGCGTGGATACTGTACTTGAATCGTATTGTAGTAACGATTCGGCCTAAGTCCCGTCTGCGTGGGTACGTTAGGTTGGTTTTTTTTTTTTTTTTTTAACCTTATCGGTTTTTTCGCGCGGCGCTATATTCGTTTTGCATTGGAGAATTCCGTTTGTAAATAGATTTTAGCCGTGAAAGTAGAATGTGATGTCGCGAATAAATAATTGCAATGAAATGTATTTCTCGTCCCTGTCAGCGCGAACTTCGCGATGTTGATGATGATAAACGATTCAATTACTAGTGACGTTGCGTTTATTATTATTTTCAGCTTGTTTATTTTTCAATTCTTTTATTCATTCAGACCTTTATCTTGTATTCAGCAAGTATTTTCAAACGAACAGCCGACGCGAACATTTTTTAAATTGACCTTTTATTTTTAATGTTCGAAATAAAATGTCACACTTTATGCTCGAAGGTTTTACGAATTTATTTTTTGGTTAACTATGTTTTTGACCAATTGTTTTGTTTTATTTGAACCAATTTCGCACTTTTGTTAACAAAAATCGCTTTGTTAATTTTTTGTTTACTCGTTTATTATTTTCGCGCTATTTAAAAAACGTCGAAAAAGCGAGTTTTATACGCGACTTCCGGTCTGCAGCGTTCGTTCGACACGTGGCGATTACGCGAGACCGCGTGTTGTACCGGAATTAACAAATTAACAAAATTAACAATTTCGCACTTTTGTTGACAAAAATCGTTTTGTTAATTTTTTGTTTACTCGTTTATTATTTTCGCGCTATTTAAAAACGTCGAAAAAGCGAGTTTTATACGCGACTTCCGGTCTGCAGCGTTCGTTCGACACGTGGCGATTACGCGAGACCGCGTGTTGTACCGGAAGTTCAATTGTATTGCACTTTTACAGTACCTTGTGCTGTCCTTTTGTTGACTTAACGATGTTGCTTGGTTCCTCGGACATGTTCACATATTTTTCAAGTTCAATTTTCAATTTTCAGCGCACAGAAACCACTTTTTCGAAACACTTGAAACAGTCAGAAGTCCTTCCGTAGAGCGAGACCACGCTGTTCGCCTGTGTTCCTCCGAGCGATCCGGCTCGAAGGACCAAAAAATGTCCGCGCCTTCGCTGCACGAACAAATTGAATTTTTAATAATCAGCGATTATTTGTCGCTCATTATTCCACGATGTTCTCGTGGGCGAAGAGGATGCTGGATCGCTCGGAGGGGAAGAATAAGCGGCTTCGTACACAATTTTACCTTTTAACATAAACTCCGAAAATTCTCGTTTATTCACAAAGATGGTAGTTACAGGACTCTGCGAAGCACTTTAGGTTTACAACGATTGAACGCCGCGATTCGTAACTTCTCGATGCTTGCTCAATTATCGCGACACGGGCTGCACGGTCTGTAGAGCCGTCAACCTACACGCGCGCGATATCGTTCTTACTTTTACGTTGCCGCTCGCGAGAGTTGACAGACGCGTGTCTACGCTAGAGATATCCCGAGAACTGACCACGAGTCTTTTCTTGGACTTGTCGAACTCGCCATTCCACGCGTGTCGACGCGCTTCGTGGGGGGTCCGACAGGTGGTCCTTCTTATCTCGTTTCGGCTAGTTGATTTCGACGGTCGGCGTTACCCGTTAGGCCTACCGCTTCCCACATTTTACGTCCGAGGCGTGAACAATATAAAAATATTTTCATTTAAAACTGTGAGGGGACGGGGATTTCAAAAATAAAATAATCGAAAAGTCGGGAAATAGGCAAATACAAAAAAACGGAATTTATTCGCACGGAAGAAAAAGTTGTATAAAGCGGAAAAACAATAATGATAATAGCGAAAATGCAAGAATACAAAATAATAAGAATAACGGCGGAAATGAAAGAGTATAGAATAATCGGCAACAATGAAGGAGTACAAAAGTAATAAGAGTCTCGGCAGAAAATGAAAGAATACAATAGAAAAAAAATGATAAAAGTCTCGGCCAAAGATGGAAGAATACAAAAATAATAAAGGTCCCGCGGGGGGGGGGGGAAGGTTACACGGTTTTGGGCGCCAGTTACCTTGCACGGGGTAACGCCGTATACGACGCGACAAATTATCGCCGAAAATCTCACGCGACTTTACTCGGCTCGCTCAACGATTTTACAGGACTCTCAGGGGGGGGGGGGACTGACCGGTTGGCTCGCAATTTAATGCCTTCGGCTTTATTCGTGGGCAGAAGCAGTACTCGGGGCTATCACAATGTCAGGGGGGGGGGGGGCAATCACGGGGTTATTTGCACGATAATTAATTAACAAGGCACGATAGAACACGGCTACTTACGATTACGCTCGCGACACTCACCACGTGCACGACAAAAATGGCTACGCCGGTGATTCGAGAAGCGAGAACACCGGTAGAATAGTTCCAACACGAGGAACGGAATAAATCTGGGGCCGGGGCGAAGGGAAGTTATTATCAGCGGGAGGGAAAAATGATAAAGCACCAGCTCACTCACTCTTACAATCTTCTCTTACAATCTCCTACTCGTAATATCGGGGCTTGGGTTCGAACAGCGTGCAACACGTGCGTCTTCGATGGCGGTACGATCCAGGCTGCCGGCCTCGGCAACGCTCTCCGTCTTCTCGGAAGTCTTCTCGTGTTGCAGCGCTCCCGGATGTGTGGCGGTGCGAGAGAGAGGTCGGTACTCCGAGCCGGTCGATAATTGCGCTCGATCGTCGGGCGACGTGGCAGATGGCGGCAGCGTGACGGTTGCGTCGTCGTTCGAGCTCGTTGAGCGACGGGTTCGGGCGGCGAGCGGCGTTCGATCGTTCTAGGCGTTCGGTGGCAGTGGTGAGCGGTAGTGGGGAGCGGGCAGCGGCGTGACGTCGCCGCGTCGAGCGAATCTCTCCCTGCCCGTTTTCCTATCTCTCTCTCGGTCTCGTGCGTTGTCTCTGCTTCGCGGGTCGTTGTGAGCGTTGCCGGGCCTTCGCGAAAGGGTTAATCGTGGGAGGGCGGGCCGGGGGTCTAGTGCGCGTCAAGAACATACGGCTCCGTGGTGAGTGGAGTCCTGGATCGGTTGCAGCGCGTTTTATTATTAGTATTTCGTTACAACTCCTCCGGGGGAAATCGAGAGTTATTCTCGCAATAACTCGAGCCACATTCATACTAGGGTGCGGGGGGGGGAGGGATTAAGGTTGCGGGAATGACTGAGAACGGTTTCTAGTGTAATACTGTTTGTTTATTTACGGGCCGTGGGGGGTAGTTAACAACAGCAAGGGACGTTGGGCGAAGCGAAAATGAACTGAATATAAAATTAATCGAAAAGAACGAGGTTGTGGGCAGCTACGAGAGAAAAAAAATGGGGGGGGGAAAGTCCCAGCTTGGCAACCTCACACGGCGATCTTAAACTACTATTTACATGAGAGGTCACTCGGGTCCGTGGTCTGCGATGGGTCGTCGTTGGGGGTGAATTCCTCGGGGGTCGTTTCAGCGGATCCTCTTGGGGCAGTCTTTGGCCTGGTGGTTGATTCCACCGCAGTTCCAGCAGCGCGGGGCGGAGGGGTAAACGGGTGCGAGGCGTCTGGGAGGGTGGGGCTGTGGGGTGCGGCGAATGGTCGGGACGGTCGGGGATTGAGGCGGGGGTAGGCTGGCGGGACGGGTCAGGCGTAGGGACATCAGAGGTTGGGGGGCGGCGAGGGGTCGTTTGAGAGAGTTAACTCGCGGTGGGTTGGCGACGTTGGGGAGTTTGGGACGACGGGGGGGCGGGCTAAGTGGGGCGGACACAGTGTTGCGGGACGTCGAGGGTAGGGAGGGGTCGATGGTGGCTATTTCGCGTATTCCCATTACTTCGGGCGCGGGTGGGACAGCGGGGGGGTAGATTGTGACGGTAATGGGACGGGGACGGGGACGAGCGGGGGTGACGGATGCAGGTGGGGTTTGGGTTGGGACAGGCGGGGTTGGGGGCGCGGTCTTGGGGGTGGGTTGAGTGAGGGACAGCGTGGCGATCGCTGGGGTGATCTTGGCGATCGGCGGCGACTTCTGTGGCACGGGCCTAGTGCGCGCTGCTCCCTCTGCCTCCTGCAGCAGGTGGGCGAAGGGTTCCTCCTCCGGGGGGAACTCGTACTGGGGCCTCGTCGGGGATTGCTCACGGGCGGGGGCGGAGGTCGTAGCCGGCTCGGGGAATCGCCGCTGTGGTTCGACGTCGGCTCCGGCCCCGCGGACGACCTCTCGGGCGGCCTCTTGGGGGAACGGTCGGGAGATCTCCTCCGAATGATGATACTCGGGGCGGGTCTCGTGCGGGAGAACCGGCCCGTACCCGATGGTCTCCCACCTCGCACTCCTCGACGGGAATCGTCTCCACATTATTAGCCTGTAAAGCGGGGAACAATGGCGTAAGCGGGGGGTTAGGCGTTCGAAGCGGCAGGTCAGCGGTGTTAACGGGCGTGATGATGCTTGCGGGGGGCTTGGGTTGGTCAGGGGTGGGAATTCCTTCGTCGGGGTTGGTTGTGTCGTCTGGTGTTTCGTGGGGCTCGGGTAATTCGAGGGCGGTTTGATTCGGGGTATCGGCGAAGTCGTCGTGAGAACCGTGATACAATTTGAGGTCCTTCACGTGTACTTTGGGGCGCTTTTTGTTCAGTGGAAGTTCGATTTCATATACGACGGGGGACACTTTGCGAGTGATGGTGTACGGGCCTTTGTATCGAGGGGCTAACTTGGCGGCAAAGTTTTGGGCCGCGGACGACAGTACTCGATTCCGTCGCAATACTTGGTCGCCCACTTCGAACTGTCGATCGGCTCGGCCTTCGTTGTAGTAGTGGGCTTGTCGGCGGGAGGCATTCGATAAGTTTCGTCGCACCCAGTCGTGCAGAAGGGGCAACCGCTCCATGCGATTCCTCCAGACGGCGGGGTCGGCTCGATCGAGGGCAGCCGGGGGAGGGTCGTTGTTCAGGACACTTTTCGCAGGGCGAGGGTTTCGGCCAAAGTTGAGGAAGGCAGGGGACATCTGAGTGGAGGTTTGGACCGCGGTGTTTAGGGCGAAGCATAACTCGGATAGGTGGGTATCCCACAGTTGGTGATTATCCCCAACGTAGGATACTATCATGGTTTTAAGGGTTCGGTTGACTCGTTCTACGGGGTTCGCTTGGGCGTGATACGGGGGAATGGTCGTTTGGCGAATGCCGTATTGACTGAGGTGTGCAGTCATATGGCGATTGACAAATTCGGTGCCATTGTCGGTGAGGAGGTAACGGGGACAGCCCCATCGATTGAGGACTAGGGTCTCGAGGGCATTCACGATTGTGGGACCCGTGGCGCTCCGCAGAGCTTTGGCTTCCACGAACTTAGTAAACTGGTCTTGGAAGACCACGACGTACCGGTTACGGCTCTTACTAGGGGGGAAAGGGCCCATTACGTCGGCAGCGACGACCGACCAGGGTCCTTCAGTCGTTCGCTCGCGCATGAGGCCTCCGGGGGGGGTTTGGGGAACCTTGTTCATTTGGCACACTCGGCAACGTTTGACGTACTTCGCTACGTCAGCGAACATGCCGGGCCATGAAAAGTCTTGTCCCATGCGGCGATAGGTCTTATCGACGCCCAGGTGGCCGGCTTGGGGTGCCATGTGGGCGGTTTCTATGGCGGCTTGCCTCATATCGATGGGGAGAACGAGTTTCCAGGCATCAAGGTCTTCGAGAGCAGGGTCAACTATAGGGTGGGGGCGGTGGTGGTAAAGGCGGTTGTCTTCGAGCCTCCAATCGGGGTATTTACTGGGGTACAGATGGACGTTTCTCATTTGGGTTAGGTACCATGAGTCGTCGGCATCTCCGAGGGCGGTTAGGGCGGATTCTGTTCCTTCGAACATCCGTGAGAGGGCGTCGGGGACTACGTTGAGGGTGCCCTTACGATGCACGATCTCCATGTCGAGAGCCTGCATCGTGAGGGCCCATCGGGCCAGTCTGCCGGAGGGATCGCGGAGGTTTCTCAGCCACCTCAGGCTGCTGTGGTCAGTGATGACGCGGAAGGACGTGCCCTCGATATATGGGCGCAGCTTCTTAGCCGCCCATAGTACCGCAAGGCACTCCTTCTCGGTTACGGAGAATTTCCTCTCTTGTCTCGTGAGGATTCGGGAACAAAAAACGATGGGGTGTTCTTCATCGTTGATTTCTTGGGTGAGAACGGCACCGATGGCAGTATCACTCGCATCGGTGTGTACGGTGAAGGGATGGTCGAAGTCGGGGCGGGCCAACACAGGGGCTTGGGTCAGGGCTAATCTAAGGGCGTCGAAAGCTTCCTGCTGTTCGGCTCCCCATCGCCAAGGGGCATCCTTTTCGAGGAGGACTACGAGGGGGACTTTGTGTTTTGAGATGTCTCCTAGGAATCGGGCGTACCAACCGACCATTCCTAGGAATCTCCGAAGCTCTTTTAGGTTCCTGGGGGCAGGGTAGTTGAGGATTGGGGCTACTTTGTCGGGGTCTGTTCTGAGTCCGTCCTTGGTTACTACGTAACCGAGGTACTCCATCTCGGGGAGGTAGAATTCGCTCTTTTCTCTATTTATCTCGAGTCCTGCCGCGGAGAAGGCTTTTAGTACTTTCTCGAGGTACTCGAGATGCTGATCTTCGCTCTCGGTGGCTATTACCACGTCATCGAGGTACGCGAAGACGTGGGGTTCCCATTCGGGTTTAATTATTCTGTCCATCAGGCGTTGGAACGTCGCAGGAGCGTTCGTCAGTCCAAAGGGCATACGGGTGAAATGGAATAAGCCTCGACCGGGGACGGCAAAGGCTGTGGGATCGCGACTTCCTAGGGCGAGGGGGACTTGAAAATAGGCTTGACTCAAGTCGAGTTTAGACAGATACTGGGCATTTTGAAGGCTGGACAAAATTCGGTTCATGCTGGGGATGGGGTAGGCGTCTTTACGCGTGACTTTATTGACATCGCGAAAGTCGATGCAAAAACGATGTTTTCCATTGGGCTTGGGGACAATCACGGGGTTACTCAGCCATGCGCTGGAAGAGGGTTCGATCACTCCCTCGCGAAGCATCTTGTCAACCTCGGCTTGGGCCGTTCGGAGTAGGTATGGGGAGATCGTTCGGGGTCTTTGGCGAATCGGGGGGTGTCCACCTACGTCGATCTCATGCTCGACGAGGGTGGTCGCACCTAACTTTCCTGTGAGGTTGGGACGTACCTCACGGTCGAGAAGGGCTTGTAATCGGGGGTTGGCGTCGGGGGAGACTTCCGCGAGTCGGGCGAACTCGATAATGGCGGAAATGGCGCGGGGGGTGTAATCATGGTCCGCGAATTTGCACACCTTGCCATTGGGGAGGGACCACGTGTCATCGTGATAGTTTACCACGATGCCAAACGTTCGGCAGAAGTCGATGCCGAGGATACCCTCGTACCCGAGGGCAGCGACGCGCATTTCGAACTTCCACAGGGTACCAGCTACGTTAAATATCAGGTTGACAACTCCGAGGATAGGGACAATTGTGTTATTGGCGACTCGTACGCCTCCGGGGTGAGGTTTCAACTTCATGTGGAGGAATTCGGCAGTTTCGGCTCCCAGGTACGAGTGGGTCGCACCAGGGTCTAATAGGGCGTGCATGACGTGTCCTTGGACTTCCAGGGGGAGGTAGTGTCGGTTATCGAGGCCCTGTGGTCCGATACAGTCCACGGCATCAAGGGCGTCGCAGTACTCGTGGGGAGGGATCAAGTTATAACGGGGGGGACGGGTTTTGGGCGCGTCTGTGTCAGATACGATTTTCGCAAGGTCTGGGGAGGGAGTGTCGGGGCTGGGGGGGTATACAATAGTTCGGGAGGAATTTCCAGTGTTTCGGGGGGGAGTTTCGTTAAGGGCGGTTTCTCCGGAGGGCTTTTGTTGGGGGTCGGGGTCAGAGGGTGGGTGGGGGATGCGGGATAGGCTTAGGTGGACGGGCTTGGGGGGCTCGTTGCGTTCGCGGGGGGGGTTTGGGGTTGCTGACCCCCCCCCGTTGGCGTTTCCCTCTCGCAATCGGCGGCACCTCGGGCAGGAATTCGCATCCGCTCCCGGGGTACCACAGACCGGACAGAAAACGCCTCGGGGTTGGGGGCAGTTCCTGTACAAGTGCCCGGTTTGTCGACAATTGTAACACCGTACGTTAGCGAATCGGGTTAGCGCGTTTCCGGGCGGGGGAGTTAGGTGTAGTGCCATTAGGGGAGGGGGTTGGCACGCGGTAGGGGCGCTCACCGGCGGGCAACTCGCGGCGGCGGCGTATGTGAAGGGTACGAGGGCGGATGGTTCGGATGCTGCGGGGGGTGGCGTGATTTGTGGGGTGCGCGGGGGAGAGACTGTGCTGGGCGTTGGGGTCAAGTTTTCGAGAGCTGCCACTCGTTCCTTCGGCTTTTTTGGGGTTCGGGGGGTATATGCAGCGCTGGGCAAGACGCTCTGTGTCGATGGAGGGGGTGGGCGATACGTTCGGGCTTTCTCTCGGGTTGCTTCTATTCTTCGACACAGTAATTGGAAGTCCAAAAAGTCATGGATGTCGTCGCGGTGGAGGAAGATCGCGACGTCGGGATGCAAATTGTCGAAACATAGGTCTAACTGGGCTTGAAGGGACATCGGGGGGACCATATAACTGAAGTAGGTGCGCATCTTCGTGAGATAGTCGCAGCAGGGTTCGCCAGGGCCTTGGGTTCGGGCTTCGGCTTCTCTGCGGAGTCGGTCCTGCAGATTACTATGTCCGAAACGGGCGCGGAAATAATAGAGGAATTCCTCATACGTCTCCCACGACGATCGTTCCACTCGATACCACATAAGGGCGTCGGCGGTGAAACTTTCGGCGAGGAGGCGCATGAGATCGGGCTGTTAAAACCCTCGGCTATTGCAGTACTCGTGGAGGCGAATCAGGAACTCTTCCCCATCTTCCCCTTCACGACCAGCGAATTTAGGCCCGTTCTGCCTGTAGTGATCTACGTGACGGGTGTCACGTGAGAACGTGGCCTCCAGACCTGCGCTCGGGGGGTGGGACGTCTGAGGGGGCGGCTGGGGTCGTACAGGGTGGGTAGTACTCTGATGGCGGGGTCGACTGTGGCCAGTGAACTCGGGGAGGTTATATGTACGATTCGTGGTCGGGGGTGGGCCGTGGGGGAGGGTTTGGTGGCGCCTGGCGCTTAGCGAGGCGGGTGGAAGGGCCTGGATAATCGGTCTGAGGGGCACGGGGTTCCCAAACGTTACGGAGGGGTTTCTAGGGGCCTGGGTCGAGGGGGGCTCGTGGCTAGGGGTATCCTCGTGACTCGATTCGTAGGGTTGGCTCTCGTGCATACTGATGGGGTCCTGATAGGGCCCCAGAGTCTGGCCGGTGGGCAATTGTTGAAGAGGGGATGATGCGACATTATCGGGGTTCAAAGGGGGTTCACTGTGGTGGGCAACACGGGACTCATCCATGCTCGGTTCGGCATAGGCCGCATTGAAAGTGAACGGAGTGCTTCGTCTCCGTTCGTCATATTCGGGGTCCCAGGGGACACGGATTTGGGGGAATCGTCGGCGAACTTCGCTGCGGCAAAGTCGATCGACGAGCTGTTCTATGTTACCCCGAAGGGATAGGCCGGCTCTGTCGCACAGGAGTACGACATCACTCACGTTTGGTAATCCTCGAATGTAAGCGTACATTCGGGCCAATTCTTGTTCCGTCTCGGGGTCCGCAGGGGCGCTAGGGGCTACCAGCAAGGGGGTGGGGGCGGGGGTAGTCATTGTTTGGGACCCTGTGGCGTAATGGGTCATCACGGACGTCAAGGGCAGTCCCGTGGTCACAGGGGTAGCGATCATGCACGATGTCGTGACGGGGGTGTGTCGCACTGTGGCCGTCACGGTCGCGGGGGTGGTGGTAGTCAGTGTGGGGGGTGTCGTAGTTGTAGGGGTGTTGTTGGAAGTAGCAGAGGGAAGGGGCTCCATTATAGGTATCCCCGCAAGCGATCGGAAATGATAAAACAATTATGCCTTGCGGTGATAATGGGGCGAGGGGTTGTAGCACCAGGGGGGGGGGGGGGGGGGGGGGTTAATGCGTAGAACCAAAGAGTCGAATACAAATGCAAGGCCGTGTGGGTGTGCGTAGCTGCTGGTTAAAGCGCTCGGTGTATTGCCAAATGAGAGAAAGAAAAAGGAAAAAAAAAAAAAAAAAAAAATGAAAATCGCAAACGAAACGCACACACAAAAAAAAGAAAAAAGAATGCCGATAAGGGTAAAAGTGCCGCACGGGTGAGCGGTGTTCCGCTGTCCTATCGTGCGGGGTTCTGGGCGGCGGGGGGGGTTATTAAACTGTTTTTTTTTTTTTTTTTTTTTTTTTCACAACGGTTGATCAGAAGGGGGGGGATCGATCGTGGGTGAGGGCGAAGGGTAAGGGGTGGCTCTCGAAAAGAAAAAAAAAGAAGAGGGTATACGGGGCAGCGAGAGAAAGATTTTTTTTTTTTTTTTTTTTTCAATCAGGGGCACCAGAGAGAGGGGAGGGTGAAAAGAAATAACAACAGAATAAAACACGATATCAGTTCACGGAGGGAACAGCCGAAGTGAGCACTTACTCTTCAGAAACGGTACCCAAAAAAAAAAAAAGATATTTTCTTTTTTCAATAATTTTTTTTTTTTTTTTTTTGCAAACGCGACAAAATTATTCCCGTTTCCGAAATGTCAGGGCCCCACGTTGGGCGCCATTTGTGAGGGGACGGGGATTTCAAAAATAAAATAATCGAAAAGTCGGGAAATGGGCAAATACAAAAAAACGGAATTTATTCGCACGGAAGAAAAAGTTGTATAAAGCGGAAAAACAATAATGATAATAGCGAAAATGCAAGAATACAAAATAATAAGAATAACGGCGGAAATGAAAGAGTATAGAATAATCGGCAACAATGAAGGAGTACAAAAGTAATAAGAGTCTCGGCAGAAAATGAAAGAATACAATAGAAAAAAAATGATAAAAGTCTCGGCCAAAGATGGAAGAATACAAAAATAATAAAGGTCCCGCGGGGGGGGGGGAAGGTTACACGGTTTTGGGCGCCAGTTACCTTGCACGGGGTAACGCCGTATACGACGCGACAAATCATCGCCGAAAATCTCACGCGACTTTACTCGGCTCGCTCAACGATTTTACAGGACTCTCAGGGGGGGGGGACTGACCGGTTGGCTTGCAATTTAATGCCTTCGGCTTTATTCGTGGGCAGAAGCAGTACTCGGGGCTATCACAATGTCAGGGGGGGGCAATCACGGGGTTATTTGCACGATAATTAATTAACAAGGCACGATAGAACACGGCTACTTACGATTACGCTCGCGACACTCACCACGTGCACGACAAAAATGGCTACGCCGGTGATTCGAGAAGCGAGAACACCGGTAGAATAGTTCCAACACGAGAAACGGAATAAATCTGGGGCCGGGGCGAAGGGAAGTTATTATCAGCGGGAGGGAAAAATGATAAAGCACCAGCTCACTCACTCTTACAATCTTCTCTTACAATCTCCTACTCGTAATATCGGGGCTTGGGTTCGAACAGCGTGCAACACGTGCGTCTTCGATGGCGGTACGATCCAGGCTGCCGGCCTCGGCAACGCTCTCCGTCTTCTCGGAAGTCTTCTCGTGTCGCAGCGCTCCCGGATGTGTGGCGGTGCGAGAGAGAGGTCGGTACTCCGAGCCGGTCGATAATTGCGCTCGATCGTCGGGCGACGTGGCAGATGGCGGCAGCGTGACGGTTGCGTCGTCGTTCGAGCTCGTTGAGCGACGGGTTCGGGCGGCGAGCGGCGTTCGATCGTTCTAGGCGTTCGGTGGCAGTGGCGAGCGGTAGTGGGGAGCGGGCAGCGGCGTGACGTCGCCGCGTCGAGCGAATCTCTCCCTGCCCGTTTCCCTATCTCTCTCTCGGTCTCGTGCGTTGTCTCTGCTTCGCGGGTCGTTGTGAGCGTTGCCGGGCCTTCGCGAAAGGGTTAATCGTGGGAGGGCGGGCCGGGGGTCTAGTGCGCGTCAAGAACATACGGCTCCGTGGTGAGTGGAGTCCTGGATCGGTTGCAGCGCGTTTTATTATTAGTATTTCGTTACAGAACATAAGGTTTTGCAAATTATTCGCTTGATCACAATAAAATTGCCACACAGTGGTAAAATCCTTGCAATTTGTTTTAACAATAAATACTGAACGTGCATATTATAAACCGATCCTTCGGTATTATTTTACTGTTCGATAAAAACCCGGTATGCCGAATTAACGGGACCACGACATACCGGGCATCTGGTGTTTACTCCACTGGTGAGAATCGTTGTACACCTCTCGCAGCAACAACAGTGTCCGCAAGAGATGAATATGTGCGTGGTCAGATTCATCAAACAAACGGCGCATTTCGGTGCTGAAAGAAAAAAGAAATCTTTAGCGTATGTCATTAACTTCATCAAATGAAAATAAAAACTGCATGCGACATTACTCAATGATTCGTTTGGTGAATATGTATATACATATATATACGTATGTCATTTATAAAGTGACAAAAACGTCCATGATATTTTTAAGATTTGTACAAAAATCTTTTCATCGTCAACTTCGGGCTATTTTGGTTTACACGTATTCTTAGAATCGTAATCGCTGCTATAAAAATTTGGTGTGGAACGGTTCATCTGGAATCAATATCGAATTGCCAAATGTTATATCGAAACCATTGTTGCTGGTTTATTCGTCTCGTGATCGGTTGAGGTCCGAAAAGAGTTAACCTCCCAGTTTTATATTGTAACGTGTCCTTGCAATCAAAAATTTCGCAAAAATTACAAGACGCGCCCGTTACACAATAATGACGCCCTTATGATTCTTTCCCTTGCCAACACTCTTGAAGGGCGCCAGGCAACAAAACCTCCCCGTGTTGCCGCGGGTATAATAATTTTCTTTCCGTTCTACTCGTACTGCCGGCTAGCAATGGGAATGGGTTTGGGCTTCACGACACGACAATAATTCAAATAAAATTCTCAAGACCCAGTTCGAAATAACAATAACGTAGTCTGTGAGTTTATTAAATCAAAATCGATAGCAAAGTTGAGCGAGGCACCGCTCGGAATCGCGCGAATTATCCCGTGGTCGCCTCGAGTACGCTCGAGCGAACCACGCACACACACAACAAGAAAGACAGCCCCGGGCGAACCACGGACGGCGACCACGCTGATTTTAGAATAGAACCTGGCACCACGTGCGCCTACCTTTATCAAAAATCCTTCGCGGTGAATCCTGTCACGACTGGCTCGAGCCCCGTGTCGTCAATTTTCCACGATCCCGTCGAGGGTCGCGATTCGTTCATCCACAGGATTTTCCGGCGATCTGTCGCTTATCTCACACACTCACACGCTCTTGCTCTCACTCTATCGCGTTGTACAATATTCTTTCGCAACTCGCTACTACTATCTGGTCTGTCCTACTGCTCGCACGAGAGTGATCCTCTTGTGTCGCGAATTCGGCGTCGAGCCTATGAGGGAAGGGGGAGCGCTCTCCTTCGTCGCGCGAGGCTTCGAGCCTCGCCGTCGTCGATCGGTCGCTCTCTTTCTTTACCGCCGTTGCCGAATTTTCGCGACTTCTCTCTGAAACACAATTGTACAGATCTCTCGGCAGTATTGCGCTCTTGTTATACATTTCTCGGCCCGGCGTGACGGCGTAGCGACGTTGCGCGATCTATCGCGGGACTCTCGTGCGAAGAATCTCGAGTCGCGCTCTCGCGCCTCGTTACAATATATATGATAAAAATTCAAACAAAGATTCTACATGTTTATAGGAGGTCCATCAAAATTGAAGGATCAAATGTTTGACTACTTTTGATTACATTCAGCCAGAACGTACTTTAAAGCAGAGACAATTGAGGCACAAATGACACTTACATAGTTAATCGTATATTGAACATGATCGTCTGCATCCAAGCTCCGAAAAACCCGGGCGAAAGCACACAGTTCACTAATTCATAGCAAACGCATGCTCTCGGCTGCATCACTGCATGCATACGACGTATCTAAATACGACTAACGAGTAAAGAGATATAAATCATTTTTTACGCATTGCTATGTGAGATTCGAAAATCATATATATGGGGAAATTTACTCTACTCTGTACTCTAAAGGAGTATATTAACGACTGATTTAGATCGTCCACCATAGTCTGAACGTGATCGTCCGCTTCCACGCTCGAGGAAACGCGGGCAAAAACACACAAGAGCTAAAGTATAGCAGTCGCGTATTTTCGGCTGGATTGCTTCAAGCATACGATACATCCAAACTATATTGACAAAACTTTTAACTTGAAGCACGCTGGGTGTACGCGTAATTTCTGTACTGTAACAAATTTGAAAGAGGAACAAACCCAACGAATCACGGCACAAATAAATCGGCAGCAAAAAATTTCAATATTTTCGATATATTGAATATCATGAACTTCTACGAGTAGATTATCAGTCTCCACGTACTCTAAAGAAGTATATATACAATTTGGGCGCGATTTCATTAAACCGTTAACCTTGGCTTGAACACAATCGTCCGGATCCACGTCCCGAAAAATGCGGGCGATAGTACACAGTCCCTTAAAGCGTAGGAGACGCATGCTCTTGGCTAGATTGCTCTATGCATACTATGCGTCCAAACTAGATCAACAAATCGGAAGTGGATTCTGAATTTTTTTATCTTGCAATATGGCTTGGAACAATTAGAGGTACAATACATTTCACTCATTCATGCCTCGGGGCACGCTGGGCGTACCCGCAACATTTTTTCTTGTGTCGAATTTGAAAGCCGGCGAAACCCGACTAATCGCAATAGGAATAAATCGATAGCGATGAATTTCGATACTTTAAATATCGCGAAGTTCTGCATACGTACATATAAGTGTACATACAATTTAGGCACAATTTCATTATATCGTCAATCTTGGCTTGAACACAATCGTCTGCATCCGCGCTCCGAAAAACGCGGGCAAAAGCACACAGTCCACTAAAGAATAGCAGACGCGTTCTTTCGGCTGCAGTACTGCAAGTATACGACGCATTCAAATATAAAAGAAAAATAGATATAATGAAGATAACTTTTACCCCTGTAAAAATATCAGGACTTTGATCGTTACTGCGATTTATTGAACAGATTCTGCATAGTGTAATATTTAACTAAATAAGTTGATTATTGTTTCTAGATTTTCATATCCGTTCAAAATTGTGTAGGCATTGTTCGAAATACAAAAAATGTGGCCATTATATCAATAACATACACTAGTAACATTACCTGGATGCAAAATCGACTTGTCACTCCTAACATTATAAATTAAAAAATTTGTTATCAAATACACGGTATTAACAGGACAAAATATTTTCCGTAGGATTCCTAAGATCTTAGATAACATTTTCGTGAGAACATGAGCTTTACCGGAACGTACGTCTATTAGTAAATCGCGAAAGTTTGTTTCGAATATAAAGTAATAGTACACATTTGTTACTAAATGGAGATTTTCCACAGAACGAACGATTATCGGTACGATTTTAGCTAGTGCGAAAATAAAATCTACCATCAAATTTGTTAACGAATACAAGGCGTCAACGAGACGACCTACTATAAGTGCGTGTTCAATTAGCTTATAGAAAATTCCCATACTTTCTAGTAGCTTGTTAAAAATCGTCAGAAAAATGTTTTATCAAATAAAACTTATCTGAAAACCTATACGTTGTCAGTGCGTTTTCTACCAGCTAATAAAAAATGCCTACCTGCTTATAAAAAAGTTCGTGTATGCATCCATGTTTTTGAGCCAAGAAGAAGCTGACGCTAGAAGCTAGAAGTGGCGGACGAGAAGAATGATTGTCAGTACGATTCCTACGGGCGTCTATAAAATTCGCGTGAGTCCATGTATCTTGGAGTAACGAACGTCGATAGCTTGCCCGCGTTAGCTTATCTCGACCTAGGAATTATCAAAGTTTTTCATCAAATGCTGGTTGTCCACGAACGAACCGTTACCGGAGCGATTCCTACAAGCTTATGAAAATTCGCATGAAAGCGTGTGTCTTCGTGTAAAGTATGTCGATAGTTCGCCCGCGTTGGCACGACTCAAGTAAAAAATACATTTCGAAAATGACAAAATATACAGATTATCGACGAAACGGACTATCATCCGTACGATATCCACTTTCTTAGAAAGCATTCGCGTAATTTCTAGTATTGCTCGCGTTGGCTCATGTCGCGTTGAGATTCATCATAACTATTTGCTATGGAATGAAAATTGTCGAAAGCCCTATCTGTTATGTGGGTGTTTGGTTTCTCCTAGAGTTCGCATAGAGTTCGGTCTGTATTTGATTATCGGAAAGGAATGAGGAAATCGATTTTGCATCCATAATAAGAATGTAATGTTACCTTTTTTGGCTTTGTTGCCCCGGCGCTGATGTCCACGCGGTGGACGCTCGACGTTGCAGTTCAAACCTTTCCCTTTGCGATTTCTTTTTTTTCGTTGATTCTTCGTTCGGCTTCGCGAAACTGTGAACGATTTATCCATTAGCAAATTAGAAATTCTCGGAGATTCTTTTGTATTTCCTCACTTAATTTTTCACCTGTTGCCTTCGATGGCTGCGCCGCTGCTGCCGAAGTCGCGGCGATCACTGGTCTAGGATCGTTATCGACACCGTTTTCCACAACTTCTTGTACAACGTTGAGGTTGTTGACGGCAGCGTTTTCACCAACGTTTTGTACGACGTTGGGATTGTCGACGACGGCGTTTTCAATAACGTTGGGATTGTTGATGACAGCGTTTTCAACAACATCCTGTACTGCGTTTGGATTGTCGTTCCCTGCGTTTCCTGCATCGTTGTCTATTTCCATAACTTCGATCACATCTAGTGAGATTTGACAGAAGTATTATATTGAGTTTTACCATAATATTCATTCATTATTTATTTCTGTACACGAATACGGACGACAAATTTTTGAACGTTTCACAAATACTTTTTTTTGTAACGCATGCACGAAAAGTGCCAGGTTTTGTATAGGCCAGCCGTGGCAGAAGATGGCGCTTTTCGAGAAGGTGTATCGAAAATACGAGAATCGTGTCGAAAATACTGGACGCGCATGCGCACATCAGTTCGAGTTCCCTTCGTGTCACGGCCGGCCGTACATAACCTGGCACTTCGTGCATTTGTTACAAAAAGTAATATGCGATACTTGTACGTAAAAGCGGACTCCCGACGGCGGTTGTGAAGCAGCCGCACTCGTCTTCTCTTGTGCTACAACGACACTCGGCTTCGCCTCGTGTGTTGTAGCATTCGATCCGACTCGTGCAGCCGCTTTCCAACCTTCGCCGAAAGCCCGCTTTTACGCACTAGTATCGCAAAGTACTATTTTAGTTTTATTTTATGAATGCATGTATGGAAAGAAACCGAGAAATCAAATGCTTCAAGAAATTTCGTACTTAAGATGACATTGCACCCAATACGCATCACATATGTGTTCTCTTTTGTCTTAATCATGTTTTTGTCTCCGCAGATGCTTAACAAACTGCCCGCATAGTTTGACAAACATGGTTCCATAAGCGACAATAAGTTAACACGATGTGTTGATAAGCATTAGCATATTGTATTTTGAAGGTATCAAATCTTAATCCAATTAAAATATCCATATTATCAAACGTGAATTATGGTGGATAAATTTGCGATATGGGAACAAGTTATTTTTATAAAATGTTGTGCCAGAGATAATGACGATACGTGTATGTCTTGTTCGTAAAAATACCATGCCATACTGAATTACGTTTCTTCACTCGGGCTATATGCATATCAACCAGTTTGAATGTTGCCCAATAATTGGTCACTTACCGTCGTCCGTATCAGCAGTTAAGTCAACTATGCTCTCGCTGTCTGAGCTTAGGTCGTGCATGTCTGCTTCCAATTCGCGTTCGAAGCCTTGCTCCGCGTTTTCCTGAATCTTGTCTATAACGTAAAAAAAATTTGTCAATTACTACAATACTGAATTATATCAATGACGGAGCACGCAATATATTTGAGACTTCATGCTTCTGACTTGTGAGTTGCATTGTGTTACATCATTATCATTAATTACAGTATTTCTTTTTAGAGAAATTTCTTACCGTTCTCACAGTGAATCGAATAGCTTGGGCCCTTGATCTCGTTGGCGTCATCAATCGCCTCCATACGATCGCCGTGATCGGGCGACGACGCTCGAACGATCGGAGCGACAACTTGCTCCTCATTATCAGCGATATTTTCCCCTATAAAAAATTTAATTCTGTGAAAGTTGCAATTGCGTATAGTAATTCAATGCCATAATAACCCTACAAATGATATTACCTTCGTCATCTTCAGACTCGACGAGCAGATTGTCAGACCCTTCCGATTCGGACCCTGAAGTATATAATATCATCGTCTAGACCTAATTGTTTTTTTATGCGTTACTCTTTAATCATAATAAAACAACCTATGGTGACAAAACTCTAAAATAATTTTATTCCTCATGGGTTTACAAATTTACCATGAGATCGATTTTTTCAGGTGGCTGATTAGAATCGCACTCTTGCTTTTCAGAAATATGTCGTATAGACATACTCTAACCCTATACGCTTGTTTTTGTGAAATTTCAAATCGATTCCAATGTAACTATTAACGACAAAAAAAAGTAGTGTATAAACGATACGTATTAAAATTTACCGTTATTATCAGACACGGGTAGTTGGTCCTCGCCGTTCTGGATGTCATCGAAACGCAATCCGTCGAAAATTACGCTATCGTAATCGGGGTCCTCGACTTCAATGAAATTGAATAATTCGCAATATGAATCGAATTCTAGAGTGATTAATTGTCAGTACAGTGGACGATCGCGTATTTCCAACTCAGATAATTCCAACCATCAGTTAAGTTGATGAAAAGTTGATGAAAAATAATAACAATCGTCGATCAACGTGCTCGTTGATCGATGACGCGGGGAAGGAAGAAGCTAACAAAAGAAAACGGGATGGAAATTGACACGGTCGATTTTCTCACGCAAGTAAGACGGAAATCGCGCAATTAAAAATACCAGAAATAACACTTTGTAATTTGAGTGATCGGGGAAACAGCGACCCGGACTCAATTAGACAAAATTCGCGTACGAGTGATCGCAGAGCGATCCTGACTCGCGGCGACAGATTTCGCGCAATTGAGTGACCGTGAGACAACGATCCGGCCTCAATACTCGGTAACGGGGGAAGACGGGGGGAAATTGATGACGGAAAAATATGGCGGCGATTCCACGAGGCGACGGGATATTCGCCGTGAAACGGGCGCGAAAAATAATATCGGGGGAAAATAATCAACTGTTATCGGAGGGGTGGCGTATGGGGGAGGGATGACTCGTCAGACACGTTTTCGACACTAAAAACTCTAATCAACACGAAACTCAATTCTTGGGCGCCAGTTACCGAATCTCAGGGTAACACCGATTAACAATTCCACGAGAGTCGCGGAATTCTCTCGAACACCTTACACGCGCGGTCGACTAGTCTCAGGGAGAGCAGAGGGGTCAGGGAGGGGGGTTTGCACGTTCGATATTTTGACTCTAAGATATTAACTCTGGTCAGTGCAAATCTCTTTCGGGTCTCTAAATGTCACGGGGAATTTTCGGGGAATTTATTGGGATTTTCACGGGGGTGGGAATCTCACTTAGAACGAATAATTAACGGCTATGCGCCACTCACCACGTGCTCACACTTTTACCTATGGTCTTGCAGGGTAGTGGCGGTAGTCGTTCGCAGAAAAATTCTCGTTATCTCCGATCGCAAATATCGTCGATAAGCGGGGGCGGGGGCGGGTTCGAGGGAAATCACACACAAACTGTTGAAAAACGTCACGCAAATCGGTGAATCAACACCCGCGATTTCTCGTACAATTTCTCACTGACAATTTCGGTAATTATCTCGCTCGATCTCACGCACACGTGCACTCAGGGAGGGATCTCGATCGAAGCTGCCTGTCTCTCGTTCGTGCTGTCTCTCTCAGCCTTCTTCTTCGTCCTGCAGCGCCGTGGGGGGTCTCGACGAGCGAGAGAGTTCGATACTCGGTGTCCGTCGATAACTCGAGCGATCGACGGGTCGTTGCGTAAGGGGGCGGCAGCTGGGCTATCGGATCGTCGCTCGATATTCGTGAGCGACGAGAGCGGGCGACGGAGGCGGCGGCAGTGGCTGGTAGCGAGGCGACGGTGTCTTGGCGGTGGCGAGGCGCAAGGGAGAGCGTCTCCCCTCACCGTCGCCCGAGCATCTCCTTCTACCTTTCTCTCGCTCTCTCGCCATCGTTGTCGTCCGGCGAGGCGCGTAGATCCTTGGTCTTCGACGTTGTGGCTCGCGCGGGGGTGACGGGGGGGGGGGGGGGGAGAGGTTCGCGGTGACTACTATACTTAGGCTACCTGGCTAACGTGGCGAGTAGCGGGCTCGAGTCGAGATTTCGGCGAGGGCTCTGTAACGATGCTACATCGTTACAATTCATAGGACATTTCTGCCAGTTTATCCAATTAATCGAAAAACACGAAATCTGAATTATCTCTGCGCTGAAGATAGTCGTCAAGGGCTTCTATACCCAATGACATTGTTGATACATCGAAGAATATTTGAATAGATTTGCCAAGCCCTACGACGATGCAAGTGATCATCAGATCAATACCAATAGAAAGTGATTTTGAAGAATACAATAGAAAAGCTTTGATTTCGATCGAAGTAAAAAAGGCAACACCGGTGTTGTACCGCCGAATCTCGGGTAGCTACTCCAAGCCCGGTGATATTACGCCCTTCTCAGAACGTCGTTCGGGATTACCAGTTAAGGGTTGGAACCCTTAGCGAATGTTATAACACACGAGAAATTTACGTGAACTTTATTTGGCGTTCAAAACGCTCAACACTTTCCAGAAGTACAATAGATACAGTGTGTCGGACTAGTGTCCGACTTGTTTGGTTTAAACTACTTACGTGACCCTTTGCTCGAGTCTGTCTACTCACTCAGCCAGTCGCACGGTGTCGGATAACTTTTCTGACTGCTGCTGTGAGCTCGCGACCACACTTTATAGTCAATAAAGTGGAGCGAGCGTGTCAGCAGCATCTTTGGAACATAAACATTGTTTCCAAATTTCTTTATTTAATGTTTATCCTTCGGCGCTCCGGATTCGCGTTATTGCGGGATCCGAGCGCCGGCCTATGGAATTTGCCGACTCGGCATTCAAGTTGACCGCGATCGAGCGTCGATGACTCGATGCGACGGTTGCCTCATTGTCACCGTGCGTCTGGTGACGAAACTTAGCGCTCGTACGCCGTGGTTACTATGTCGCAACCTCGGTCGTACTCGCGTACGTTTTCGGGGTATAACATCCCTCCCCCCTTAAGGGAAAGAAACCGACGGGTTTCTTTTCTTATCCATACGTAGCTATGCAGTATGTTCTACGTACTAGCGCGACACCGCTCGCCGCGGCTGTTGACCCCCAAAGGCCGATTGTTTTTGCTGCGTGAGCGGTTTCCTTGGCTTATATACTAGCACGAACGTGAGAGTTCTTATTGTCTTTGACACTGTCCTTCAGTGAGTCAC
The DNA here is from genome assembly GCA_963924025.1 of Ischnus inquisitorius. Taxonomy (NCBI): domain Eukaryota; kingdom Metazoa; phylum Arthropoda; class Insecta; order Hymenoptera; family Ichneumonidae; genus Ischnus; species Ischnus inquisitorius. The sequence goes on from OZ001244.1 coordinate 20,781,853, forward strand.
TACACGCACTCTTCCGCCACGATGTCGCCGCCTCCTGCCAAGGTAGTTATCTCCCCTCACGGGTTCTTCTTTTTTGTTTTATACCTCACCCCTGAGGCTCGAGCTCACCCTGGTGCGTTCCTCCACAGAAGTTGCCCCTGTCTTCGTCCAGCCAGGAGGATGATGAGTGCGTTATCGTCTTTGAACGACTCGCACCCTCCGCGAAACCCAGGTCGGGTGTTGCACCTCCCCCGACGGTCCCGGTGTTCGACGACCGTCCATACGCCCGGAACACCTCTCGTCTGCTGATCCTGGCGCCCCGTCAGACCAACGGGCGCACCCCGTCTGGACCAAGGTTTCTGCGTACCCTTCCGGCGGGATCCTCGGGCGTTCGGCCTGCCGGTGAGAGCGACGATGACGACGATGAGTGGGAGTTTGTGCGCTGAAGCACCGCTCCCCCGATCTCCGTCTGTATTTGTGTGCGGTTTTTAATAAATGAATTTTTCCTCCGCAACCTCTGGCTTTCCGTTTCTTCCTCGCGTAGGCTTATGGCGTCCCGGGTCTCCCCCGGTCCTCTCGCTTCGTGTATGATTGAAATTTTGGTCGTCGGAGCTGCTCTTCCCGGACTCTGCCGCTCTATCGGCATCGTTGCGTCGTATGGTCGTGTCCCCTTCGTACAGGGGGCTTCCATCGTTGGTTGCCGCTGCCTGCATCGTCTCCACGCCAGAAATATGGCCAGGATTATCACTGCCATCAGTGAGATTGCTCCGACGAAATGCTGCCTGATCGCGCCCGTTATGTGCTGCCTGGGCGTGATCGTGGCATCGAGCTTTGCTTGTAGATCCCCCATGCGTACCCCGAGATCGTTCAACTCTCGGGGCGAACTCACCACGTGCTCGAGGGTTACATTTGCGCACAGGTCGATTGTCTGTGGCACGTAACCGGCTTCCTGTGGTGTCAACGTGAGATTGTACGTTGGCACCAAATCTTCATCCCGTATCTGCTGTATGTGCCGGCCCAACGACTCGAGGCGAAAATCTTCCGCGGCCACGGTGCATCGACCGTCAAGCGTCAATGACCCCGTGCCGTGCATTATTGCCTGCTGCGTCAGCACTCCGTCGCAGGCGACGGTTACCGTCTCGGGTCGCGACGCGACATATATCCATCGTCCGGGTCGCTGTAACCCGACGATGAGCGCGCGAGTCAACCTGACTACGCGCTTCGGGCATTGCTGCTTCCGACCTACCGCACCTTCGGCGTATATGCGCACGCTACACGGCGCTGCCTCGTTGATCGGGAACGTGGGATGACGCGAATTGCAATAGAATCTCGTGCCATCCTTTTTGCATTCGCTTAGCTCCTGTTCCGACATCCGTACGTAGCTCCGGCTCGCACGATCCACGATTACCGGCCCAGATGTTGTCTCGAGGTAATAATATATTCCGTTTTCCCCCTTCCTTGGCAGGGGATATGCCCGACTCACACCAAATTCCGCTGTCCCAACGAAGGGTATCCCGACCAGCACCGTGACTATTTCTCCTTTGCGATAAGCTCGCGTAGTCGTCAATCGCAGCAACCCTGCCGCGTTTTCCCTGGTCACGGGCCGAGGGAAACTCTGTCCCTTCGGCACGTGCGGTAATGCCTCCGAAAGGTATCTAGTAACCCTTTCCGGTGTGAGAATAGTGGGATCGATCGTTCCAGAGGCGATCCCGGCGAATAGCCTCGCAATATCCCTTACGTCACGGAGAGATGCCTCGACGTAGGCGTCCAACAGGCCCAGGCTTGCGTCAAACTGCTGCCGCGTTGCTAGACGACCCGTGCTATTGTGGAAATAGCCGTTGACCTCCCGCAGCATCGTGTTGAGCTTGTTGAAATTTCGCTCGGACGCGTGCGACGAGCGGTTGAAAACTTCCAGCGTTGACTCGACCACTTGTAGCTGTTTTCGCATCCCGTCTCTCATCGCTTCTTGAGTTTCGCGCACTGTTGACAACTCATTGTCAATCCGCTCCCCGTCCGATGCGTCTAAATTCCCGGTTATGGCCTTTACCACGGAGCCTAGCCCGTCGATTAAGCCACGTTTGCTCCGAGGGTGTTCGCCCCTAACAAGATCGTGCACCACGCCGATCTCCTCGGCCACCTTGGCGGAGAGTCGCGTCAAATGCTTTAACATCTCGGCACAGTAACTGCCGGGGCCCACAGATAGCTTGCAGCTTGCTCGATAGCCCTCAAGATGCCACCCGACCGATTGTTCCAATGCCACGAGATTTGCCAGATCCATACACACGGCCAATGTCCATTCGTCGGTGTACAGACTCATTGTGCCCACGTGCTCGAAATAGATCCCTGGCACGTTCCGAAATTCCTCGATCGCGAACCTGTCCCATGCATTGACTGTAGCCGCCATGCTACTCAACAACAATGTCCTGCAACAATGTTTCACTCGTAATTTCCTCGCTACATTGTCCAATATCAACATCACCACAATTAATCCGGCGCAAACGAATATAAAGTAAGCGACGATTCTCCGTAATTCTCCTGACCGTAAAAACCCCATAAAATTTTCCCCATGCGTCCCACGGACATTTCTGGAAAATGTTACCCGCATGGTGGGTTGGAGCACCGAATGCAGTCGGTTTCATCGCCCTAACCCTTACGGTGCCGAAGCTCGAACTCTGCAAAGTTTTGACTCCACGCTACGAAAACACAGAATATCACAAATCTCGCACCTTCCCTCCCCCCTTTGAACCGCGCTCCTAATTCTCGATATAATCACGGAGCCGGTTCACATGAACCTTCAGACACCTTCGTCCCTTCCGAATGGTGTAGGCAAGGGGCGGATGAGTTTCCACGATGGTGAACGGCCCAATCCAGTTGGCCGTGAGCTTTGCCGACCTTCCGTGGCGCACTGTTTCGTCGTGCAGCAAAACTTTTTCCCCGATTTGGAATTTCCTTTCCTTCGTTTTTCCGTCGTAGCGCTCCTTCGCACGAGCTTTCGCAGCTTCCAAGTTGGCCCGTGCCATTGCCCAGGAGGCTCGCATTCGCTCCCGTGCCTCCTGCGAGTAATCATCATATGCGTAAAACGCACCCGAAGGCTTTTTTAACGAACTAGGAAGCTCTGCTTCCCTTCCAAACACCAGACTGCAGGGGGTGAAGCCCGTGGCCGTATGCGGGGTCGTGTTGTACTGAAACATCGCATACGGCAACCACCGATCCCAATTTCTCTGATCCTCGTCCGTGTAGCTCTTCACGTACTCTGCCAATGTCCGGTAGGAACGTTCAAGCGCTCCGTTCGACGGCGGGTAATACGCCGTGGTCTGTATCTTTTCCACTCGTAGCAACTTGCAAACACCCTTGAACACTGAGCTCAAAAAATTCGTGCCCTGATCGGTAAGTACCACCTCTGGTATACCGTATCGGCATATTATTTCCTCCGTAAATGCCCGTGCCACGTCGTTCGCTGACTGCGATGGGAGAGGAATCGCGGCGCTAAATTTTGTCAATAAATCCCGGAACGTGAGGATGTACTTATTTCCGGTCTCCGTTACCGGCAACGGCCCTACGATGTCCAATGCGCATTTCTTAAACGCCCGCCCGGGCGTATCCGTGATTGCCATTGGAGCCCTCGGTGCCGCGCGAATTTTATTTCGCTGGCATTTATTGCAGGTGGCTACATACTCCTCTATCTCCCTACGCATACCCGGCCAGGTATACGCGAGCTGTATGTGTTTCCTACGCCCTGATGGCCACCCAAGCGCGCGTCATGGTACTCGTACAATATTCTTCTCCTCTCCTCCATGCTAAGACAATCGCCATCGCTGCAGCTGTTATCTTTGCTACTTGCATGGCCGCTATCTTCGTCGCCGGAGTGGCTGTCGCTATCGCATTCTCCGTCTCGCTCTAGCGCGCTGGACTCCGTTGCCTCGCTCGGCACGATGGCTGACTCATCACCTGCCTCGCTCTCGCTGCCGCTGTCGCCTCGCTCCGTCTCCTTCACTGCATCTAAGCGTATGCATGGCGCTCCCGCATGCATTCCATTGTCGTTCTCTCTCTCTGGCGCACGGCTTTCGTCCGCCGCCTCGCTCGTGGCTTGGCGTGCACGCGACCGCGTTGTCACAAATATGCGACTCAGCGCATCGGTGTTCGTGTTTCGTTTTCCTGCCTTGTAAACGATGTCGAATTCATGTTCCGATAATTTTATTTTCCACCTCATGAGCCTCGATCCTGGATCCCTTACGCCAAAAAGCCATGTTAAGGGCTTATAATCCGTTACCACGATGAACCTTGTACCGTATACGTATGGCCGAAATTGCGCGATACCCCATACGATCGCGACCAATTCCTTTTCCGTTGTGGTGTAATTCTGCTCCGCTTTATTGAGCATACGGCTCGCGTAACATATAGGCAAATCTTCTCCGATTTCACCCTGCGATAATATCGCGCCGACGGCTTTATCCGAAGCGTCCGTTGTCACGATGAATGGTCTCTCGAAATCCGGGTATTGCAACACCGGGGCTGTCGTCAATGCCTTTTTTAACTCCTCAAACGCGTGCTCCTGCTTCGCCGCTCAAACGAAGGGTACATCCTTCTTCGTTAAGTCAGTGAGCGGCTTCGCGATCTTCGAGAAATTCTCGATGAATTTCCGGTAGTACCCCGCGAGCCCAAGAAACGATAAAATTCCCTTTACGTTGCGAGGGACGGGAAAATCCCTCAAAACTGATCTTTTGTCTGAAAACAGACAAAAATATCCCGCCAGCTACCCGTGCGCTATTCGCTCGAGCGCGCGTAAGCCACGCCCCGGCTCTCCCGCGCCCCGCGCCCGCCTACCGACCGAGTGACGTCACGAGACATGTCGAGACACGCTCACCTCGCGCCCGGGTGACGTCACAAGGAATGAGACCGGCGCCGTCGCCTCGCGCTAGCGTGACGTCACAAGGCGACAGCATACGTTGGCGTGCCCTGATTGAACCCCAAACGATTGAAAAATGCAACGAATAAATTTTCGATCATTGTTCGTTGCATTTTTCAATCGTTGGGCACTATTTAAAAAAAAAATTGCTTAGAAAAAAAAAAAAAAAATTTGTGGGATCGAACCAATGTTCTTTCGATCATGAATCTGCCGCTCTGGCGATGAGCTATCGCCACTCTTAGTATAAATGTTAATCGGATAAACTTGTACGGAAATTAAAATGCGGAATAAAATTTTTTTTTGTGCCTGAGTTATTAAAACAGTTGAACGATTAATTAAACATTATTCGTTCAACTGTTTTAATCGCTGAGGCACAAAAAAAAATGTTTTTTCCTGTAAAAAAAAAAACGAAAAAAAAACCCGGGATCGATCTGACGATCACTTGACTACGAGCCTCTGCCTCTGCCACTGCGCTAGCATTACTCATGTTAATTAATGCATCTTTATATATTTAGTATGGCCCACGATTAAGAAATTGAGGGAATAAAATTTTTTTTCAATGGCTCGATGGATTTTTTTTTTTGTTTAAAACAAACAGCATTTTATCGTTCAAAACAAACAACGTTTTATGGTGCAATATTTTAAATTGCAAAAAAAAAAAAAAAGTGCACATGCACCCGGAATTGAACCACTTTGCTCTTGTGATTTCTCGCGTCCGCGTGTTCGTTCAATCGCGCATGGTCAGTAGCTTAGTTCTTGCAGTCGCCCGCCGGGTGTCGCCACGCATTATTGTAGTTTGCCGGTCTACGTTCGAATCGTTCTGTGTCGGCCATTTGTTTATTCGCGATGTATTAAGAATCGAGCTTCGATCGTAGTCGCGTCGCGTATAACAACAATCGTTAAATATCGTACGAAATAATTTATTGGATCGGGCGGGATAATGGATCCGACAAATCCAATTCCAGGGACGAGCTCTCGAAATGACGACGGTGAACCCCCGGCAAAACGCGTAAGAAAAAAACTTTTTTCCGATTCTTGGCTTCGAGTACCAGAGTTCGCGGGCTGGCTGCAAGCAGTAAAAGATGAGCCGTCGAAGGCATTTTGCATTTGTTGCAAAAAAAAATCGCGTGCGGTAAAAGCGAGATAGAAAAACACGCCAAGACCGCGACACACGTTCGAAAACGCGCGCTTGCCACTGCAGATGAGGAGGCTGCTGCTGTGCACACCCGCGACGCCGAGGGCCATAAGGCAGCGGTGAAATCCGCCGAGATAAAACTTTCAGCTTTTTATGCAGAACACAATGTAGGCATACAAACAGTCGAGCATTTGATACCGGTGATTAAAGATATTTTCAAGGACTCTCGGATCGCACAGGACGTGACGCTCGGCCGGACAAAGTGTTCGAAAATTATCGAGAACTGTCTCGGCGCAAGAGAACAAGAAAAAATCGTAGAGATTTTAAAAGTCCAAAAGTTTTCCGTGCTCGTCGACGAGAGCACTGACATTACCGACACGAAAACCCTGTGCGTGCTCGTTCAATTCGTTTCGCCTCAAACCAAGCTGGTTGTTACTGAACTTTTAGAGTTAGTAGAATTAGACGCGCGAGACGGTTCAGCTGAAAAAATATATGCTGCGTTCAAGTCTTGCCTCGATTCGAAAGGGGTCCCCATTGCTAACGTTGTCGGTCTGGCATGCGACAACGCATCGGTAATGACGGGGATACATAATTCGTTCATGACTCGCTTAAGAAAAGATGCCCCGGGGCTCGTCGTACTAAATTGCATTTGCCATTCGTCGGCCTTAATCGCGAGTAAAGCTTGCCACTGTCTGCCACGCTCGTGTGAAGAAATAATTCGAAGCATTGGTACGTACGTGTCCGGCAGTGCAAAACGCAGTGCGACACGTACGTACCGACACGCGATGGCTGTCGATGCAGAAATGCGTCACCAGGCTTCTTGAGAACTGGGACGCTTTGACGAATTACTTCACTTACGCCGCGAAGAAAGACAAACTCAAATCGGCGGAAAAGATCGTAACGGAAATGAATAATGAGACAACAAAGGCTTACATGCTTTTTCTCAAGTATGCGCTTAACTTTTTCAACGCGTTTAACGCTCTCTTTGAAGCCAGAAAAGTGCTCATCCACAAACTAGCAGAAAGCAGCAGGCTTCTCATCTCGCAGTTCGGCGGTAATTTCTTAAAACCGGACGTAATTAACGATCTGGCTTCGGGTACCTTGAACCCTTCCGAACCGCGTAATTTCGTGCCCCTCGAAGAAGTTATTCTCGGTCCCGAATGTGACCAATTGCTACAAGCGATTCCTCCGTTCGACGTGCAAACAATACGACAAGCTTGTTTGCAGTTCTACGTTACGGCTGTGATGGAGATGCAGAAGCGACTTCCCCTGAAGCCTTCTTTTCTTGATGATTTGCGATTCTTGGACCCGAATATCGCTCTTGACCTTGCGAACAAAGGAAGCATTAGAGATTTGTCTGCTATTGCTACGCACTTCATTGCTACTCAGCTTTTAACGATGATAAGAAAAGACATCTCCTTACTCTCGACGTAGATGCGTTTTGGAAAGAAATTTCTCAAGCACAGACTTTCTTGGACGAAAAAATGTTTGCTACTCTAGAGCAATTAGTTGATATCGTTTTGTCGCTTCCCCACTCGAATGCAGAGGCCGAACGCATATTCTCCATCGTTACCGACGTAAAAACGAAAAAGCGAAATAAGATAGGCCAGAAGTGCCTCAATGCCGTCTGCCTAGTAAGATCGGCCTTTCAGAATGCTGGAGTAGATTGTAGAAGCTTTGAAGTAGATGCTCAACACTTGGAGCTTCATAATAGTGCGAATTTATATTCGGCACAAGAGTCTAACGTAGAGTAAACAAGCTTGTTTCTTTACATTGTGCGCACGTCTCACACTACGATCCAAGCTCTAGCTTCGAGTCAATTAAATCAGTATTCAGGTACATCGGGTACATAAAATCGCCGCGCTAAATGATCAAAGATAAATTAATCGAGCGCTTTAGACAAAAATTTAATGCGCAATCGGATTTATAATTAGCGTGCTTCGTAACAAAAACTGAAATTAATCGGAAGCATTAAAAAAATTGTAAATAAATAATCAAGTACATCGGTTACATAAAACCAACGCGCTAAATAATCATAGATAAATTCATCGAGCGCTTTAGACAAAAATGTAATTAATAATCGGATTCATAATTAGCGTGCTTCGTAACAAGAACTAAAATCAATCGGAGCCATTAAAAAGAAATTGTGAATAAATAATCAGATACATCGGGTACACGTGATCGCGAAAAATAATCAATAGTATAAATAATCGAAAGCGTCAATTAAAAAAAAAGGCGAAACTTCCGGTACCGATTCGCGGTCGCGATTGTTTTTTTTTTACTTATTTATTCATAGATTTGTTAATTAATTTATTTATTTGTTGATGATCATAGACATTTAATTAGAGTTTATTAAATTATTTGTACATATATTTTATTCATATTGTTGCTCTTAATTCGTCCCAGAAGTAAGAGACTATCGTTGGTGGGAGGGAGTGGGGTCTTTGCTTTGTCACAATTCGCTTTGCGATACCGACAAAGTAACGACCCCACGGGCGGGTCCTTTTGCAGCGACCTCCACGTGGTAGGACCTGGGAAATTAATGCTCAATCGCGATTTTTTTTCACTTTTTAATTAATTTTTATGCACGTATTCGTACAAGATTCCATTGAGACGTGGATAATAAAAAGTTGTGATGCAGCGTTAATTTGCTAACGGCTGCACGATTGTATGTGACTAAAATTTGAAGAAATTGCCGAATGATTTGTTTTAGCCACATACAATTTTCATTAGCTATTTGAAATGTTGGACGAAAATGTCAAGCTTTTATTTTTCGGTATTGGGTTTTTTAAAAGTTTTTCCCTCAATTTGATCAAAGTTAGAACGCCTAAAATCCATAAATACCGGAAATAAAATTGTACAAAAAGTCAAAAGTTTTATTCAATTACGCGCGCGCGCAGTACGGCAGAGAAACTCTTCGCAGAGTGAATCGTCACGCGTGACGTCACCGGCGCGGCGCGAGTGGTATGAGTGACGTCACTAGCTCGGCAGCCCGGGCGCGCGGAGCGCGGCGCGTGAGTGACGTCTCTAGCTCCGCAGCCCGGGCGCGCGGCGCGCGGCGCGTGAGTGACGTCACTAGCTCGGCAGCTCGGGTGCCCGTACCTCCGCCCAGCCGCCAGCCCGCGTCACGTGGTGGGGGGAGCGCGGTGAGCGTGCGGGCCTTTTTCGTCCGCGAGTCCGGCATCACTGCTCCCGGGTTTGTCCTTCCCCTTCAGTCTTCGATTGATTGCTCGAAAACTCCTTCCATGTTCTCGTGCCCCCCTGCGGCTTCGGCGGGGCGCTGTTGTCCTTACCCGACTGCCGGGATTTCTTCCCTTCGTCCCGCAATCGCTTCTTGCACTTTCTCCAGAGATGCCCAAATTTACCGCAATGATTGCAGGTTACTTTCACCTGGCTTACCTCCCCATCCTCCCTGGTCGTGGCCACTTGTTGTTGCTGCTGCCGAGGGCGCCCCTCGCCCAACGCGCGTTTGACTTCCTCCGTGATGTACTCTCGTATGCCCGCCTGCATCGCATCGTGTTCCTGTTCCCCACGTGCCGACTGCTCGGTCATCCTGATCCCGTTCCGTGCGGTATCATTACCTTCCAACTCATCCTGGGCGTGCTCCTCCCCCTCCCCCTGTAGTTCGGGGTTCAAATTTCGTCGTACCCCGGGGAGATCCACCCCCATTGGGTACAACCGACTCCCTTCGCCGAAGGTAGTCGTCCAGTTTCGCCCCCTGGCGAATATCAGGATGTTTGGATGACGTTCACCCCGTGTATTGAGGAGCTGTGCTCTCAGACGCACGATCTCCGCGTCCACTGCCCGAGGGGAGAGCATCGTCCCTGCCGTGGGTGCCCCTCTAGGCTCGAACAAACTGTGGTCTATATCCTCCAACTCGTCGAACTCGGCTCCTCGCCGTGTGTTTACCCCGTTCGTAGGGTGATTCGGGGATGATTCCCCCGGAACCTGCACTGCTAGGTCGTCTGCGACCTGCGCGATTCCCGCCGAGGCTGCTCTAAGCCCTGCGGCTACGTGCCAGTCCTCCTGCGCTGACGTCGATAGGTCTGCTCCTGGAGCCCCCTGCCCGCTGGGGGAACCCCTCTGAATCATGTGGTCTTTCCTCAAGTTCTAACCCCCTTGTCTCTACCCCGCCTGGGTTAGTAGCGCGTCTACTGGTCTTTTCGTTTCCCGGGGTGTTAGTTTGATGCAATAAGATTTTCTTGCACTTACAGTGTGCCGATGTGCCACATCATAGGTTGCCTCTGAGTTCCCGTGAACGTTCCGGCTTCCTCTCTGACACCGTTCCATGCCCCTCTGCCTAGGTGACGATTCAATGGGGTTCTGCAGTAACCCTCTACGCGACTGGTTGCTCCGTCGATCCCCTGGTGACGGTTCTCACAGCACGCTCTATCACAGCGTGGCTAACTCGCGCTCAATCTTGTGCTCACAGCTCGATTGTAATGCACCCTTTCCTGGTGATCAGCCAGCGAAGCTTCCTCCCTTCGCTCGGGTTAAACACTCACTCTGGTATCCCACGGCTGCCACCAATGTTGTACCGCCGAATCTCGGGTAGCTACTCCGAGCCCGGTGATATTACGCCCTTCTCAGAACGTCGTTCGGGATTACCAGTTAAGGGTTGGAACCCTTAGCGAATGTTATAACACACGAGAAAGGTTGTGGAATTTACGTGAACTTGGCGTTCAAAACGCTCAACACTTTTCAGAAGTACAATAGATACAGTGTGTCGGACTAGTGTCCGACTTGTTTGGTTTAAACTACTTACGAGACCCTTTGCTCGAGTCCGTCTACTCACTCAGCCAGTCGCACGGTGTCGGATAACTTTTCTAACTGCTGCTGTGAGCTCGCGACCACACTTTATAGTCAATAAAGTGGAGCGAGCATGTCAGCAGCCTCTTTGGAAGATAAACATTGTTTCCAAATTTCTTTATTTAATGTTTATCTTTCGGCGCTCCGGATTCGCGTTATTGCGGGATCCGAGCGCCGGCCTATGGAATTTGCCGACTCGGCATTCAAGTTGACCGCGATCGAGCGTCGATGGCTCGATGCGACGGTTGCCTAATTGTCACCGTGCGTCTGGTGACGAAACTTAGCGCTCGTACGCCGCGGTTACTACGTCGCAACCTCGGTTGTACTTGCGTACGTTTTCGGGGTATAACACCAGTCATTAAGACGTCGTTGAATTACTGACTTTATTTTCGTGTCGTTAGAACGTACGATAAAAAGCTTGTTACCTTTTAAAATTTTATACTTAATTTTCGAATCTTTATATCGTGTTCTTGTAAGGTATAATTCATTGATGAAAATATTTAAAAAATTACTGTGTTGAAAATCGTCCGATGGCTTGTAAATTTATTCTTCGCCTTTTTCAAGGATAAATGGTTTATTGGATATTAAATTCTCATCAGTATATCTGCTGTCCACGTGTGAAAAGGTGGCGAACTTTAGGCGCAGTTGATTCGCTTTATAATTCAGGAATCCCCGTATACCAAAATTCTACTCTAGTTATCTATATATGAAATGCAATAACCAACCTGCCACCAACTCGGTCTGTTTGTACACAGTCGAGTACCTCGGATGTCGTTTTATCGTTTTGCTACGACGGAGGCTCTGAAAGTCGTCTCGAGCGTTTGACGTTAACTTAAGTAGTTTCACTATAAGTTAAAAAAATGTATATAGCGGTAATACATACTGCAAATAATCATAGACTCCTTGGTCGATAAATCTAAAGCAATAGCAAATTTGCGGACCTAAAAACGTCCATGCGCTTGGATGAGTTCCCATCTCATCAGCAAGCACGCTGTTGTACGACTCTGTGACGTTGTTAGTGCGTCGAGATAAGCCGTGTACGCAAAAACCAGCGGGCTTTACTATTATCAACCACTGGCGCTCGTAATATTGAATACAACCGCGAAACGCCGTAGTCAATGCTGGCGATAGAGCGTTTAACAAACTCTGATATTCTACCAGAATTATATCCTCCGGCAAGAACGCTAAAGCCATAAGCCTTCGTACGAACACCTTCGCGGCGTCGTCTTCCTTTACGCCGATCTGATTCCTTTACGTTGATCTGCTTCAACAACGCCTTGTTGAAAAATATGCATGATCAGATTCAGAAATATTGAGAAAATGTCTATTGCCACCTAAAGTAATTCTACTACAATCAAACAAAACTATTGAGGTCCACCGATGCATAAAGTTCGAGATACGTAACTGTAGGGCCAACTAGCAATTTACCTTACCAGTATCAATACGCTCACTAAGCTTGTGCTTTATAAACTTCTTTTTACGTCAGACGACTTAAGTCTCCGAAGGAGTGCGCTTGGTTAGTTATGTGAATGTCGTCAAGTATGGTTATATCGAAAATTCAATATCAAGTCGGCAGCTAATCACAATGCATGTACAATTTTTACGCGTTACTATCGCATTGCGATAATTTTCGTTACATGTTTGGTACAAGGAAAGATGGAACTTGTACATTTTCTCTACGGCCTGGTAGTTTAATATTTCGTATCGTTTTCTCATAAATAATTGGGGTGACAATAGACGGGGACAAATATCAACAATATCAGTTATCAGGGCTTGAAACGATCCGTTGAGCAAAGTAAAATTTTGCAACATGTACATTATATATCGCATTTCGTCAAATTTATCGTCCGATTCATTTCCGGAAAAACGAAGTGAAGTATTCAAACTCAACTAAAGCACATACCGATGTAGTGAGTACGATCAACATAAAAACGATATATTCGTTACACGCCCTGACCGTAATATGAGAATAAAAAAATGATGAAGATATTCCTACTCGATTGTAATGTACGTTGGAGCCTGTAACGTGGGCATTGGTGAACACCTTTTTGCTCGCGTTCCGTAACGCCTGTTCGAAATCCGCCATAACGATTTTGACGCTCGCACTCGTCAGTAACTTGGATATCTCGGTTAATACCGCCGTGTATGCGATTTCTGTTTTGCTAGACATGAGGACATGCGCGAACGGTAGAGCCTAGACAAAAAATCGGATCTTGTAATATCTAATACGTCTAGATTACTTACAGTAATTATTATCGTTATGTAGTTTGTGAAAGCAGAGTCAAACGAACAAAAAAATTAATATCAAATGATACTTGAAAGGTTCTTAAGATTTTCAGTATACGGGCTGGACATAATTTTTTTCCCTAGATTTGTACACAGCTCAGTATATCAGTTGTACACAACACGATAATGTTTGATATCGATGTCTATGTAGCATACATTAATAATTTTTTTCATCATAATTTCTCGGCCCTCAACTACTTGAATGGACAAAACTAATCAAAGAAATGTGTTGTACCCCGAGTACGCCGGTTGTTGTCGCAAGGTGCATTGCGCAACAACCGAGGTATGCGAGCAGCGGGCGAGCCGAGCGCGAATGTAATTACCGAAATCGAGCGCATCGCGGGCAATTGAGCAATCGACGCATCGAGCGATTCTCGATCGCGGATAAGTAGAGCAGCGCGTCAGCAGTTTAAGTAGCGTGGAGCCTCCATATTCCGTGGACGTACGGAATCTGGAGCGACGGAAAATAAATAGTAAACAATGAAACGCGGAGTTTTAAGAAATAATGTTTTGTCTAATAAATAATGCTGATGCTCTCGCTCGATATATAATGATACGCGAGCGAGCATTCGACAGTCTGGTTTTTGACTCGAGAAACTGTGCGTCTGGTCCCAGGGATTCGGTATTGGAATCCAAAAGGTAACATAGAGTGTTCCGGGCAAGGGAACGTATTAAGCGGCACTGGCGGGTGAGGGTCGGACCTGGATCCCGAGTGCGGAATTAAGTCTTAAAGTTGACTTGTGAAGTAACTTTGTAAAGTTGTGTGCAAAGGAGGCAAATTTTAAAGTGAAATTGTTTATTACTCTGTTCTCTATTTCGTCAATAAATTGTTATTGTGCCTACGAGTTGTAGTCCTCACTGGGGTTCTAACCCCTTACTGGTAACATCCCAAAATCTTCGGAGATAATATCTCACCCGCCGAGCACGGACTGATCACCCGGGCTCCGGCGGTACAACAAATGTTACATCTCAGAACTCCATGTATTTGATTTAAAATAAAAAGGTATGAGTGACTTTGTATGGAAACGGTATCAATTACTCATTAATTTCTACAAAAAAACGATCGACAATTATGATACGCAGACTCCCCGATAAAATGAGAAATACGTTGATTTAAGGTAAAATAAGTTAGTAAATGTTTTTTTTTTATTGAAAAATATACTAGAAATAAAGACCTGAATTGTCTATTCGTTCACAAATGCAAAGTATCTTATGATCAACGTTTATACTCCAAATCAAAGAAAATGAAAAGTTCTTATCGGTGAAGATAATATTTTCTGTGTTGGAATTTCCTTAATGGTGCCTACGAGACTACAATTGGTCTTTATATCAATTGATACCGATTTTTATTACAACTATGATGTCTTTATCTTTTTCGAGTGTCTATGTAAAATGATGAAAGCACTGCTGTGCTATGGCAATCAATTTTCGCGCTGTTTGCGTGTAAGTTTATAAGGTTACTGAAATGGACTTTTGTCGCATTTTTTGACAACATCTCTCCATTTTTCTGTCCATTTCATAAAACCAATGAGACAAAATTGTTTTGAAGGTAAAACGTTAACACGAGAAGAATATGAAAAATCTGTAGATGCATTCTAGCACATATAAATCGATCAGACGATACACCGCTAATCGAAATGTTGTTTATGCAAAAAAAAATCAACATACAAGTTAATTCAACGTTACAGGGTTTAACTTACGTGATCATATGTGACCCCTAAGATGGTCAGAAGTTGGTACACATCTCGCAAGTTCGCAGCGGTTTGATATGTTGCGTCGATAAATATTCGAGCAACGGTGCGAAATGCCAGCTGGACGAATTCGGGATCGTAGAAGAGCAGATGAGTTTTTCCGAGACTGTCTGTAATTCGTCGGCAGACAAGTCGTCCAGCATCGTACTCTGCCAATCTGCTGTTTTCGGGCTGCTCTAACTGAAAAGCCATTTCTTCCAAGCCCGTTGGATTCGGTGGATATATGCTTTTTCTCCACTCCTTAAGAGAGTTTTTGATACTGTTATAAGGTACCTCTACCTTTATTTCCGGCGGGAACCTATTGGAACAGAAACAATTATAAACATTAATCATCTTATAACAATAAGTGTTGAACAAATTAGATGCTACAGGGTGGTTGAAGAAAGTTCCCAAGTGGTTCGTAATAGATAAATTGTTAAATTGTAATAGATAATATATAAATCACCGTAAGTCCAGTCGAATGAAATGTTTCAACTCAAAACACCAATAATAGATGCGCAAGCATGAGTATAATTTTTTTCCGAAGTAAAAACCATCATTAACATTTTACCAAAGCCCGGCATTCAACGAGAATCAGGGGGAATGATGAGGGTTTACCATTCTTCATAACGGTAGCATTTCAGGTCGATGTATCGAGGCGTTTTATACTTAATGGTCTTTCATATCAAACATGGCATCAGCACTATGTTGCCGGCGTGAAAAAACATGTGCTATCAATTTGACCTTAATATCTGAAGCTTTAAAATCGTCTCAAAACGAAAGAACTGCTGTGATTTTATCCAAAGTCAATATCGATTATAGGTTTGTTATTGTCAACTTTTGTACCAAATTTTAGCAAAATATCTCAAAAATGCTGAAAATTACAGCGCGTACAGACATTTTCAAAAAAATGTAAATCTTTTCAAAACAATATAAACAAAAGGACAAAAAGATCGGCCGAAATTCAAAACAGGTCATCGGACTTCAGTATACTAACTTTTCACCAATTTTTAGCCCGATATTTAAAAAATTGTGGAAAATAGAGCTCATATAGAAATTATTGAAGAAATTCAAAAACGTGTTAAAACAAAAGTGCTGGATAGATTTCGTAAATAATTAGACTGAGCATTAGGCATGGACCCCTCGACATGTATGTATGTATGTATGTGTTTATTGTAAGATTCGTTGGCTGTGCCAGCTTACAAGGGGGGTTTGCCTTATATTAGTTACATTTTGGTTTCATTGTTTCTTAGAATTACGTGCATAGTGCGAAAGCTCTTATTTTAAGCGCATTTATTACAAAGTAAAATAGGTTATTTACATCATCTTTGTGCCTTAAGACTAGGATGTCGGTGATCGAGTGCTTGTTTTTTAGCCAGTGTGTTCTGTGCCCTGTGTATGCCGTACAGCGTAGGAGCATATGGTCTAGGGTGTCTAATTCCTTAAGGTTACACGCTTGGCAGTTGCTTTCCGAGTCGAGAATGGTTTTGTTTCCGCTCCAATATAAGTACGTTTTGTGTCTACTCGCTATTCGTAATTGACCGACGAGGCCAA
Organism: Ischnus inquisitorius; assembly: GCA_963924025.1. Classification (NCBI taxonomy): domain Eukaryota; kingdom Metazoa; phylum Arthropoda; class Insecta; order Hymenoptera; family Ichneumonidae; genus Ischnus; species Ischnus inquisitorius. Next base: position 20,798,252 of record OZ001244.1, read on the forward strand.
GTTTTTTCAGATTTACATCTTGTCGGATGTAATTGTTTTCTGTGAACAAGTCTTTATATATGTTGGAGTAATTGGAGTTTAGCGCCGAGCTGATGTCAGAATGCAAAATTTTATTTGTTAACACCGATATCATTTCCATTTTGTTTCTTTTTACATAGTTCGCATTCTGATTCGCAATGGCATGTCCATAGCCAATTTCTGTTAGAGTTTTGTGCAAGTAGGATATAAACTTGTTGTTAAAGCGTTTGGACGGAGTTGTTTGTACTAGGCAGAGTTTTTCGTAGCATTTTCTCGGTAATCGATTTTGAGGCATCTCTAGGAGTTTGATCCACCATTCGAGCAGTCTTCCAAAAACATCTACTTCTATTTTAGTTCTGTTAAGTTCTAGTCTCACCATGTAGTTTGGTGTATTTCTAGGCCATCCGAGTACCGTTTTAAAAAATTTTACTTGTATTTTTTCCAATTCGGTTGTGTAGTCTAGAGCCCAAATTTCGGACGCGTAGAGCAGCGTGGAGGAGACTATGGACTCGAATAGTTTCTCTGCGGCGGCGATAGATCTCGGTTTGGCATTGTACAACAGGTGCCTGACCGATCCTATTGCGGCGTTTCCTTTAGCCATTCGTTGTTTAGTTGCTTCTCTGAATTTCCCGGAGCTGTGGACTCCTAGATATGAGTATATTTTTTCGATTTCTAGTTTATGTTCTCCGAAGTAAAAATTTCCCATTTTTATCCATTTTGCGCTTCTATGGAATGGCACAACTTTTGTTTTTCCTGTGTTAAGATGCAGTAAATTTTTGTCGCAATAATTTTTCAGGCAGTTAAGCTTCTTTTGAACATCTATTTGTGATTCTGCTAGTATCACAATGTCATCGGCGAATGCAAGGAGGAGGATCTCTAGTTCGCCTCCTAATCCGACGCCCGAGAGGCCGTCCTCCTTAAACGCTTTTTCGATATCGCTCAAAAAGAGAAGGAATAAAATTGGGCTTAGGCTCTCGCCTTGTGGTGTACCTTCTTCTATTTTTAGTGTTTCCGATATTTGGTTATTTACATGGTATTGTAGTCCTAGCGATGTGTATAATTTAATTATGACATTGAGGAGATTACTTTTTAAACCTAGTGATTCGAGTTTTTTCCACAGTTTGTAGTGGTTCACGGAGTCGAAAGCTTGTTTGAAGTCTACGAATATAGCGTATAAATATCTTTTGTTCTTAGAGTTATGTCGATCGCCGCTGTTAAGCAAAATAGATTGTCCGAGCAACTTCTATTCGACCTAAAGCCGCATTGGCTTTCGGGCAGTAAATCTGTGGCTTCCGCCCATTCCTGGAGCCGTAGCGCGAGAATTTGAGTGAACATTTTGGATATATTGTTAAAAAGTGATATCGTGCGATAGTTATTTGGGTCCGATCGGTCTCCTTTTTTGTGCAAAACTATTGATTTTGCGCGTGCCCACTTTGTTGGTATACGGCCTGTATCGAGAATTGTATTAAACATCGCGATAATTTTTTGTACCCATTCGTATGGTAGGGCTTTGAAAAATTCGTTAAGTAAATCGTCGGGACCCGGAGCTTTTTCGTTTTTTCGTTGTCTAATGCACTTTACGAGTTCGTTCATGTCTATCATGCGGTCCAGGAATGGATGGGGGTTGCTTACTGTTAACGCATAGTCTTGGGTCGGTGTTTCTCCCTTGTTCAATTTGTAGTAAATTTCCCAGTCTCTTATATCGATTGGGCAATTTACGTGTATTCTTTTTTTGTACTTATTTATTGTTTTCCAGAATTCTTTTGAATTATTTACATTCGATAACGATTGGATCTCTCTTTCGAAGAATAATTTCTTTTTCTTTTTTACAATATCTCTGTATGTTTTCTTCGCTGTTAGGAACTTTCCTAAATGTGGTTGGATAAAGTGATTTTTTTAGCTTTTTTCATTTCTATTTTCATGTTGTCTTTAGCCTCTTTCGTTTCCCTATCTAGCCAAGGATTTTTGCTTTCTGTTTTTTTGTTTGACGGTTTTGCGGTTTTGCACATGTTTGCATTTACTGCTGCACCTTTAATCGCGATTTCTATGTTTTCGTAGATTTTTGTGGGATCGTTTTCATTATCTCGTAAGAAGGTTGAGGATTGAATATGTTGGTGAAAGCTGGCTGCGTTTTGTGCGCACCATATGTATTTTTCTGTTTGTGTCTTTTTTGTGCTTGTCGATTCCTCTGTGATATTGTTTAGATTCAGTTGCAGCTCTAGAGTTAGGATTAAGTGGTCTGATTTTTCTGTGTGTGCTACGATTTGGCTGTCTTCTATTAACTCGAAGGTAGGTGAGTTCACCCAGGCGAGGTCTATTGTACTTGTGCCCATGTGTCCTAGGAAAGTGTATTCTCCTAGTGAGTCGCTCGGCGTCCGCCCGTTCACCAGGACGAAGCCTTCTGATTCCATCAGCTCTGTGAGCAGTCTTCCTCTATAGTTAATTGTTTTATCTGAGTTGTTTCTTTTGCCTGACATGATTGATCCGGATAACATGTACTCGTCGGCCTGGTTCAAGTTCCCTACTCTCGCGTTAAAATCTCCCCCCTCGACCCCTCGACATGCGTGACAAATTATAACTCAATACTTCGAGCCGTTTTCAAATTGTGGAAGTTAAATAATTTACACACATACCCATTTTTTCGGGATTTAATTTCTCGACGTTAAAAACATTCTGAACAAGTTTTCATGAAAAACGCAAAACAATTTTTTTTTTACGAAAACAAAGCTTCTCGAGTAAGCAAAAACAATAAAAATAATTACTTACAATAAAACCACGGTTTCGTAGAGCACTTTCAACTTCCAGTAGTTTTTTCTCAGCGCGGATTTTAGCGCGTGTCTAAAATCAGCCCTTAATTGGCACAGGTCATCCGAGTAGCATATAGCGGAATGTTCATGTGCCAAAACAATTTCGTTATCGCCAATTATCTTCGCCGTTCCACGGCAATGCTGTGTCTGGCATCGAAGGTAACTGTAACAAGGTGTTATTCAAATCAATGTATGTATGAGCGATGAATACTGTGAATGTAACAAACCTGGGGTTGCGAAAAATTAATTATGTTTTTTTAGATCAACCTATAATTGCAAAGAGAAATAATGGTGCCTCAACAGTAAATCAAAAAGAGCATTGGAACGCTACGAATCCCTGATACAGTCACATAAATTTATTATAAAAAACATATATATACTAGGGTTTGTGAGTTCGCACGCGAGCGGCCATCCGACCGAACCGAAAAATGTATCTCGATGTTTATATAGAATTCGCCGCTGCTCCACGCCCCTTCCCTCCGAAAAAAGGACTTGAAATATTCCAGGCTGAGGATAGACTTAGGTTCGAACCAAGGGGGACTCGAAATATTTTGAAGAAAGAGAGTACTCAAAAGGAAAGAATACTTTTGGCTGAAAAGTGCCAAAAAAAGTGATGGAAGTCGAAGTGAATCTAATGGGTACTAAGAATATTCTCGATCGAAGGGGTAATGGCTAAGGGGAAAGAAAAATATTCTGTCCCTATAAGGAGGACTTAGAATATTTTCTTCAATGAGGCATCAGGAACTTTCCGATGAACTTTAAGACAGGGAAATCGTCGGGGTGCTCGAGAAGCTCGATCTCAGCAACCGCCAGCTATACTCGACTATGTTTCGACCATTGATCAGTTTGCGATTTCATTTTGAAACACCCGATTATCGAATGAGAAAATAAAATCTCAGAGCAATACAATATAATCATAAAAAAAAATTCTTACATAACGTCGTCCCTTCGATTGCTTATTTCAAAGACTCTTCCGTCTTTGATTCTCAAGTGCCGAGGCAGGTGAATCGATGGATTTCGATCTCGCGGCATCGTTCAACGCTACCAAAACCTCTTACATAGCACAAAAATTTACTTTCCGTACTACAGGTAACTTACGACAAGATTTCACGAATAAACCGTCATTAATTGACTCGATCAACGTAATTATAAGAAAAATCAAAAGTTTCCGCAAGAAACCGCTCGAGGCCGTGACGATAATCGGTACTACTGCCTATACGCGAGGCTCGAAAACCACGCTCACGCTTCGGCGAACGCTGCGGGAGGGCACGCGAGGGGAGCACTCTCCGCGAACGGAACTATACAATGTTTACATTTCGAGACACAAAGACTGCTCGTTTGTACCTTCGCGGATTTTTCGATCTCTCCAGGCAAACTATCTAACGAGTATTTATAAAATTCAAATAATAATGATTATGAAAATCGATGTTTCTTAACTGAAATCTCTTTAGGCGATCGGAAACATGTATAATTTTTTCTTTCATGTACCAGATAAATTAATTTACTATTTTTTCGAAAAAAAAGCAAGGTCGTTGGATAGCGATAGATTTTTTTATATCGAGAATGATTGAATTCTTATGCGTTCGATGGTAAGAAATGACCGAAAAAAATGTTTAAACTTTTATTTTCATTTTCGTGCGAAGACGATATTTCAAACCTAGTTGAGGAAGCGCGTTCTTCCGAAAGGCCGCGTGAGACGCGCATCTTCGGCTTGCGTGCGAAGCTCGATCGTTCGCCGGAACCTCTAACAAAACTCGAATATTTTTGTATTGCTGAGCAGTATGCAACTTTATGATCGATATTTGACATTTTTTCAAAGCAAATAATACCTGAATTTTTAATATTTATTCGAAAAAAGTTCCATCCAACTCCCGTTTTCCTTCAATTGCTTATTTTAAAAATTCTCCGATCATTGATTCGCAACTGTCCTGACAGGAAAATCGAAGAATTTCGAAGTAGCTATGGTGCAATGATTTTAATGCTTCTCGAATGGTAAAAGATCAAGTTCCTATAGCCCAAAATATTCTGCGGTGCAAGTGCAAAGTTTCGCATATAAATCGTTAACGATCAACTCGGACTACGCGAGTTTTTATCAAATTTCAAAGCTCTCGAATAAAATTGATCGATATCGCGACGTCGATGGTTCTGCTGTCGCTATGGTTGCCCCAGAACGCATCGACTTTTTGAGAGCGACACGGAAGACGCACGCGAGGCAAAGCCTCGCCATTCGCCGCGAATAGTGTTTTCGAACGAATCTGTACATTTTTTACGTTTCGAGCAACGAAAGTTGGTCGTTTTTACTTCTACGGATTTTTAAAGCTCTCTGTGCAAGTTTGATATAAGATCCATCCATCTCGATCGAAATGATAAACGTAATTCTTAGCCAAACGCATTTTCTTGGATAAATATATTTTTTACAGGAATTTCTATAGACCATCGGACAAACGTATGATTTTTCAATGCAAGAGATTCATTCACCTGTTAATTACTTGCATAGAAAAAAAATTACGGCAAAAAAACATTACAAGTTCGCATTTCTTTTTATTTTTTCACGAAAATATTTCTAAGCTTCGAATTCACAACGGCGAATATCGACTGTATGTGGAAAAAAAAAGAATTTTCGATCATTCTTTCGGGAATTTTTCACAGAGATTCATTCAATTATTATTTATTCGAACGGAAAAAGACTACCGAACGAAATGTAAAAGATTCTTTCGATTTTCCATAGTGTCGATATTTTGATTCTCGTAAACCGAAGTACATGTGAAGAAGCTTCGAGTTTCGAAATATAGACTTTACTTTAAAAAAAAAAAAGAATTACCGGAAAAAAGTTGAGAGATATGTATTTTTTTGTACATAATGTCGATATTTCGATCCTCGTAGGCCAAAATGAACTTTCCGATAAACTTTAAGAGAGGATGTTACGTCGCGAATCGTGAGTTTACATGAGGAGCCGCCTCATCTCGGTCAATCAATTTAATGAATTTACTCGTTATCGAAGCAGCTACGATTCGCGGATGCCTCGTTTTGAGCCTAACCTCGCGGAAACTGCTCGGGAAGAGGCTAGAGCACATTCGCGTATTGAAATTTATGCATGTCCACGCATCCTCAACGAGGGGGTGGGTGTCTTGACAATAGGGACAAAAATATTCCGTTGGCTCGATGGGACTTTCGGATTCGAGCTCAGGAATCGACGGAAGGGTTACACGGCGGAAAAAGTTCAAGAATTTAATGTATAAAATGGTAGCAACTATCAAACAGACTATGAGACAAAACACGAGAAAGATCAAAACGATCATGAGACTATTCATTTTTAAGCCGATTGTAATCTACTTTTACTCGTCGGGGTCCCGAACGCTAAAGGGTTAGTTCGACGCGCGTTACGATATTCGGGACTACAGAGATCGATCTATTGTTCAACGTCCGGATGTGATATTCCGAAATCCGAATAAAAAGGATTACAACAATCGCGAACAAACAAAAATTGAAAAACACGATGATAGCAACTATTTTGCTTGGATCCGGTGACTCGAACATTTTAATTAACACGCACAGGAAAATTAATAAAACACGGGAAATAGCTCGATCGCGATTAATTAAATTTTTCCCCGGGAAAAATTAATGAGATCGACGGCATAGATCGCACCGAGTTGGGCTGTCGATAGCTTGGACACTCGCGATAATCCGAATCGATTGGAGGGAACGCGTAACTCGGCTAACGAATATGGAGAAAATTATACCGAAACGAGAGTGAAAAGGATAAAGAGATATCCGTACATGTCAAAATAGGATAGGGATCACTTGCACAGGGGAAGGAAATTGCAAATAAGGCGGAAAAACAAAATATTTGACTTACCGAAAAGAAATAGGTATCCGTAGAATATAAGAAATAAAGAGGTTGCTGGTGTTGCGGCTGGTCGGTGGATCGCTGGTCGATACTACCCTCGGCGTGACGAGAAATTTGCCGAGCGGTCGAAGGGTTTTTCGAATAATTTTCGAAGAACACACAAACTTTCACAATAGTTGGCTTTTATTTAAAAGCACACACGCAAAACTCCAAAGCACAATACAATTTTCAGAGAACTGATCGAAAGTTCAAATTTCACAAAAATAAATTTTCGAAGACAGACTTTTTAAGAAGATCGGAAAACTGTCACAGGTTCGTCGTCGGCGAACTCCGGAGAGGTAATAACCCTGACCGGAAAAAATGTTGAGTACTGTGTGTTACCAGCACTGAGAGGGCTCCTTTTTATACCTTTGACTTAAGATGACACATGGGGCATGGGAGGAGGCAGCGTCTTAGTCTAGGCGTGATTTTGCCCGCCTCCCTTGTTCTCTCTATCGATCCATCGATTTTTCGTTACAATTTTTATTTAACGATCTCGGTGCGGATTTTTGGTTTGTTAGTTAATAATTTGCTTCCTGGATCAATATTAAGGTTTCTCGAATTTGAATGAACTCTCTAAGTGCAAATTAACGCAAATTAGAATTTTAATTAGTGAAAATATTCCCGGAAAAATAGTCATTAATTAACAAAACCAAAAATAATTATAAAAAATAATCTTATCATTATTGTACTATATATTAACGTTCCCATTCTGTCATTTCCAACTAATTTCTCAACATAATTATTGATTCTTGATTGCTGTCGATCTTGACAGATCGATATATAAATGAATTTAAATTTCGCATATGTTATGTTCGGCTCGATGCGAGATCGAGAGCGAACGTTTATTTTATTATTATTTATGGGGATCTATTCTGTCTGAAAGGAGTTGGAACTCCAACACCAAGAAGAATGCTGTTCAATTACTAGGTATATTAGAATATTGGGTACAGATGAGTTTTACAAGAGGAGTCTACGTTGTCTCTTCGGAGACAACCTCTCAGTTCGGTCGATGGAATTAGACTGATTGGTGTTCGATTCGCAGTCGGGGACTGATTCGAAATATTCGCATTTTTCGCAATCGCGGAAGAGCCCGGCGATTGCCTCTTGCTGCGCTCGCGCTTCCGTATGCGTTCGCACTTTTCGTTGCTGCGTGCATCGGAGTGCGAGTTCATTCGCCTTTGCTGCGTTTGCACATTCTTGCGAGTTCGTTGCTCGCTTTTAATCGCTCGATTGGACTTCGCTCGAAATATTCTATGCGAATATTTCGACTCTTCGTTTTATCGCTCGAATTTTGAATATCCCCTTTTTGCGGCATAACACATAAAATAACAGAAAATTTACCGATTTCTTTCGTAATTGATTTTTGTTGATGTTTTTAAATCTTTCCTGATAATTTCCGAATTTAATTAATTCATCAATTAATCAATTTGTACAAGCCTTTCCATTTGACAGAGAACTATCAAACTTCGAGCTATAGTTTTTCAACATTCATAACGTTTTAGTATTGTCGTTACTGATTTTATAATAATTCCCGGATTATTTAATAATTTTTAATTGTTCGAGCTTTGTTCTTTCTCTATCCCTATCCTAGCTGGGAGAGTATCTTCGTGCCTCTTGGTTTTTTTCGGCTTGCCTCCTATTGGTCTAGATAATTCATTTATTGCCATAGGGTGGGCCTTCCCGGTCGCCTCGGGCGTCAAGTGGGTGGCGGGTCCCTTTCCTACTCGCCTGGCGTGATCACGTGCGCAGCGCTGACCCGCGAGCCCAAGCCCAAGCCCTCCGCTACCCCTCCAGGGGTGACTCTTGGCGTTCCTTATTCTCGTGGGCCACACGCACATGATCGCCTTTCTCTGTCTTTTTCTCTTTCGCTTTACGAAGAAGACTATGCTGATACAAAGGTTCCCTCCGTCGTTGCTGAATAGCAACCACGTGTACTCCTCTGTTCTTTTTCTCAGCGTAGCGATTTCGTCAGCCATGAATCGGCGACGCAATACGATCTCTCTTTGTTTCGACCCGGAGACCACTTGACTTTATTTATTCCAACTCAAATGTTTAGAAGAGTCTCTCCGAGCTAGTTTGGGTGAACATTTCCTGTGCAATGCGATATTCTTTTTGAACGCTAAAATTTTATCATCTCCTGTTTATCCTAACTGCTCAATGACTTCTTGGAGCTCAATGTTTAAACGAAATCGAATCTTCCGAGGCGCGAGATCTTTTGGCTAGATGTTTAGTCTATGAGTAATACGAAGATAAATTTTTACTGAACAATATGCCATGCGACTCGATTTTTCAAATTGTAATTTTTATGACGGGAAAAGACCAGAAGGGTTCTCGGATAATACCCAGGTAGTTCGCAGGTACCGGGCATTTTTGGCTATAAATCGCAAATGGGAAATTACGCGGAAAAATATGAAAAATATAATTAAGAATAATGTAAAGGATGACCTGACCCAAGATTTTCGTATATACGTGATTTTACGTTAATCAGTTAATTCGCGAGCTATCGGGAATCTCTTTAAACGGACGTTTTTCGGGGCTGTAAGGGTTGTCCAGGAGGTGCTGCACTCGTCGGAGGAAGTTGGAAGTTTTTCGGCATCAATGGGCCTGAAGCATATAGTTGACCTGAGACGTCGGTATCGTCGCTCGGGGTGTTGATTTTCTCGCTGCGAAGTCATCGGGCGCTCGTGTATATGAGCGTCGACGACTCGTAGTATTGGTGGGCTCCGGCAGACACAAGCGCGCCGAGCCTTAGCAACAGTCGCATCCCTTGGTAGTCGGCTGGCCCCTTGTACGTGAGCCGGCACTTCTTGATAGTGTTGGTGCCTTTCTTTCTTTGCGTTACTGCCACGCGCTCGGTGTTCATGATCGAGCCGTGGTTTCTTGCTCTCAGATGAGGGCCTCTTGGAATGCTCGAGCAACTCGAGCGGGTGGATGCTGTTGATTTTTCTCGGTCTTGTCGAGCGATGACAGAATTATTTTAATGGCTTCGGTGGGCCGGGTCTCGAAGAATTTTAAACAATTCTCGATTTTCGAGTCTCCTTCGAAATTTCCCCCCGCCCACACAGCATTATGAGACATTTTTCCTCAGTCTTCTTTTTCCTCTCCGCGAGTGTGCAGCTGAGCTCCTTTCTCGGTTCGGTCGAGGAGCCGCGCGAAAATCTGCAAATAGATCCCGAAAGTGCGTGACGTAACAAGGAGAATCGTCGGGGTGCTCGAGAAGCTCGATCTCAGCAACCGCGAGCTGTACTCGACTATGTTTCGATAATTGACCAGTTTGCGATTTCATTTTGAAACACCCGATTATCGAATGAGAAAATAAAATCTCAAAGCAATACAATAGAATTATAAAAAAAAAATTCTTACATAACGTCGTCCCTTCGATTGCTTATTTCAAAGACTCTTCCGTCTTTGATGCGCGAGTGCCGAGGCAGGTGAATCGATGGATTTCGATATCGCGACATCTTTCAACGCTACCAAAACCTCTTATATAGCACCAAAATGTACTTTCCGTACTACAGGTAATTTACGAAAAGATTCCACGAATAAACCGTCATTAATTGACTCAATCAACGTAAATATAAAAAAAATCAAAAGTTTTCGCAAGGAACTGCTCGAGGCCGTGACGATAATCGGTGCTACTGCCTATACGCGAGGCTCGAAAACCACGCTCACGCTTCGGCGAACGCTGCGGGAGGGGTACGCGAGGGGAGCACTCTCCGCGAACGGAACTATACAATGTTTACGTTTCGAGATACAAAGACTGCTCGTTTGTGCCTTCGCGGATTTTTCGATCTCTCCAGGCAACCTATCTATGGAGTATTTATAAAATGCAATTAATAATATATTATGAGAATCGATGTTTCCTTACTGAAATCTTTTTAGGCGATCGGAAAAATTGATGATTTTTCTTTCATGTACGAGATAAATTGATTTACTATTTTTTCGAAAAAAAGGCAAGGTTGTTGGATAGCGATAGATTTTTTTATATCAAGAATGATTGAATTCTTATCCGTTCGATGGAAAGAAATGACCGGAAAAAAGGTTTAAACTTTTATTTTCATTTTCGTGCGAAACCGATATTTCAAAGCTAGTTGAGGAAGCGAGTTCTTCCGAAAGGCCGCGTGAGACGCGCATCTTCGGTTTGCGTGCGAAGCTCGATCGTTCGCTGGAACCTCTAACAACACTCGAATATTTTTGTTTTGCTGAGCAGTATACGTCTTTATTATCGATATTTCACATTTTTTTGAAACAAATAATTCTTAAAGAAATATTGTTTTTATTTGAAAAAAATTTCATCTTCCTTCCCTTTCCTTCGATTGCTTATTTCAAAGATTTTCGAATTATTGATTCGCAAGTGTTGAGGCAGGTCAATCGACTAATATCGATGTTTTGTGCAACTTTTATATTGGCGCTTCTCGCATGGTGAAAAATCGAGTTTCCAAGGAATTTTCCGCGGCCCAAGTGCAAAGTTTCACATATAAATCGTTGAAAATGAACTAAAACAACGCGATTTCTAATAAAATTTCGAATTTCTCGAATGAAACTGATCGAAATCATGACGTCGATGTTGCTGCTGATTTCGCCAGTCGCGAAGCACGCCGACTTTTCAATGGCTCCACGGGAGGGGCACTCGATGCGAAGACTTGCCGTTCGCAAGGAATAGCGTTTTCAACCGGATGTTTTTACGGAATTTTTTGAGGTTTCGAGTAACAAATACTGGGCGTTTTTATTCCCACGGATTTTTCAATTCCTCTGGGCAAATTTTATATTATTTTTTTTGCTATTTTTAATCGGTGACCGCTTTTAAAATTTTCCTTAAATTTCATACGTTCCAATTCATATACAGACGAAACGGGAATAATATCGACTAAAATATTTGAAGAGTTGAACTGAACATAAAAAAAGCCGACATTTCTACCGAAATTCTTACCGAAATTTCTATGGATTATCGGAAAAGTTATGATTCTTATTATTCAAGGAAGTCATTCTGAATATTTATTCAAAAAGAAAAAAATTTCCGAAAAATACTCCCAAAATATATTCCCAAAATTATTTCGAAACATTAAACTTACGACTTCGAATATTGTCTTTACGTGAAAAAAAGAATTAAACATATTTTTCGGTGATTTTTTTAAGAGATCAATTTACTTATTATTTTCTCGAATAGAACAAGATGACCGAAAAGTAACATTGGAAGATCTTTTCTTTTTCATGGAATATCGACATTTCGATGCTCGTAGACCAAAATAAATCTTTCGAGGAACCACGAGCGAGGGAAATCTTCGTCGTGCTCAAGAAGCTCGATCGCAGTAACTGCTGGCTGTACTCGACTATGTTTCGCTTATTAAGCAGTTTGTGAATTTATTTTCGATTCTTCAAGTATTTAATTTAAGAAATTACTCACCAAAAAATTTCTATTGAATTTGAAAAAAGTTTCATCTTACCTAACGTTTTTCTTCGGTTGCTCGGTTTTTCGGTTACTTACCTCTACGATTGTCTCTCTTTTATTCGTCAGTTTCGAGGCAAATGAATCAATGGATTTTACTCTTCAACTATTTTTGAACGATCCCATCGTTTGTCTTTTGGCAAAATATTAACTTTCAGTAGCACAGAATCACTAGCGGTAAATGTGCAAACTTTTACACATAAGTCGGTGATACTTAGTCCGATGAAGGCAATTATTTAAAGAAAAATAAAAAGACCTTGCCACAAACAACTTGAGGCCGTGACGTCGATAATATTGTTTCCGCTACGCGAGCCTCCAAGATTGCGCCGAGTCGTCGAGGGCGGGGGGAAGAGCGCGCGAGAAAAACATTTTATACGTTATTTACATTTTAGTAAGGAATGAACTGCTTATTTTCACTTATATTAATCCTTAATCATTCCGGGCCAATTGTTATGTACGTAAAAAAAACATTCTCGATGTACAAAAACACAAGAACATTAAAAAAAATGTCTGACCTACCTTTTCTCGATTTCGATGAACTGTTTTTGTATGACACTCGTTTTACAGTATTCGCTAAGAGGATAACCGTAGGTGCCATCAACAACGTTTGGTATGCTCACTGCTAGCTTAGGTCATAGAACGAGTGGACATATAATTCAGGTTTCACTTACCTCTTGTCGTTTACTTTGAACGTACAATAACTTTTATCTTTGTATTCGGTTGTACAGAAATAGATGGTCATTATTCACGTACGTAATTATCTAGAAGAAAATTATTAGTTTTTTCAATATTTTAATTATAATTTATATTTTATGGCTGCTCCAAGTTGCACCTTAGCCGAGATGATCGGAGCGCGACTCACACGCATAGATGCGATCATTTCAATTCCCGGCAACACCATCGGAGTTTCTCTATAGTTTTTTTTGTGCGACTTAAGTCGACTGCAAAAAGAGTTTAATAAGCAAATTGAATTCATGGTACAGCGTACAGAAAAAAAGAAACCTATATCACAGTCTAGAGATTTTTATACTCAACAAAGAACAAACCATTCAACTATGATAATTGAGTCATACTGTTTTTATTTTACTGTAACTCAATTGTATAAACTTCTTTTATACCGTCCTTTTTAAAGTAAAATTCGTGCCACGCGGGACCGAATAATTTCGTGGCCGTGACAGGCTATATCAGGCATGAAAACCTGTAAGTCCTGGAATATTCTGGAAATTTTCGAACGCTGCAGATATAATGAAAAAATTTCAGAATTCAGTGACTATTGTAGATATGTGTTTTTGGAAATTCTTCTTCTATCTCTAAAAAAACTCGAAATAAAATGTTTTGTGCTACCTTATAACTTACTCCAGTTAATTGCGCCACGCTGCGCCCGCCAAACTCTTTTCCTTTGCCAAACTCGTCTTCTGCCATGTCAAACTTGAGATTCGACCAACTTCGATCAATCACAGCATGGATATAACGATAACAATAAACTTAGATATTATCGATGGATCGACCTCATCAACTTGTAGGAAGATAATCACTTTTCTTTTTATCGACACCTTTGAACATTTTCCTATTACCGAGTATTATAATTAATTTTTTTCATATTTTCCAAAGATGTTATTTTAAAAAAAATTATCAAATTACGGTTTATTCTTCTCGTCGACATGAATATGCGTTACAAAAAGCGCATAGAAAATCGAGATAATAAAACTGGAAAACCTTGGAAAATTACGGTACTTGACCGTTTAACTTGACGATCTCAGTAATCGCATGAATGTGCCTATCGTTTGCGATCGCACATTAGCGAATAGCAAATAGCGATCGCCGACGATTTTCATCGATATGTCATCGCGAAGTTTTAACCTTATTTTACTAATTGTTGTTGGATTTCGTAAGATCGTACCTTAACTCACAAATGGATCGTCATAAACATCGATCAGGCTACGAAGGTCTAATATACGAAGATCTATTAAGTCGTTTTTCGTTTCAATAAACACTGAAACAATCATAAAATCGTGGAGCCAGACGATCGCAAAAAATGCATAACACACGAATTTTTTTGAAATTTTCCGACAGTGTGTTTTTGGGAATGTTCTTGGTTGGTTACTTTTTTATCGGGTTCGGAATGACAATGACGGAAAAATTAGTTACGAGATTCTTATCGACAGGTCTTCTACTTCCGTCTGCGTATAACTAAAAAGTTTATTCTTGCATTTTTAAAGCGTTCAGAAAATATTCAAGAAATGTGGACAATGCAGCACATTTTTGACGAGAAGCTACCAGATTTTGTAAATCTAGCCAAGCTTCCACTAGCAAAGCTACTTTCGGGGGTTTGGCTTATCGGAGAATCTACTTTCGAAATTTATCGTTGTCGGGTAATAGACTTTCGGAGTTTTGTCTCTTCGGAAAATGACTTTTTGGAGACTTTAATTTTCGGAGAAACTGTTATATGGAGACTAGATCATTTGGAAACTACCATTTCGGTACTTTGAACGTTCTAAACTGTGGCATTCTGAATAAGATTCTCCGTTTATATGATTCATCTTCGATCCAAAAATGTCGGCTATTTAGTCTTTCGTACTAGTAGGTATTCCATAGATTTATTATCGAATTTTCACATGTATCTCAAATACGAACGTTTGCACTTTGTAATATTGAGGTTGTTGATCTTTAGTGATAAATGTGCGTTTCGAAACACCTTCGGGATTAACCATCATTCATGAACTAAATGTCGAGTAATTTTCCTTTCGTAACTAACACCGTTTAAAAATAGTTTCTATCGGTTATATGGACTTTTGATGGTATAATGCGTCGTACAAGATATCTTGGGCAAAATTTTATTCGGAGTATACAGCCGTTGAATAATAATCATTCGAAATTTCAACCCCGCCTCAATATTATCATTATTAGTATTATTGTTATTGGTATTTATTATTGTAGTATTTAGCAAATATATATAGTCATCGTAAAGTTTTAGTAAAGAATGATCACAAAGTAGCATTGATTAATTAATAATTATCAATAATAATTTACTCAATTTTTTTTTATAGATTTGATTTTTTAATTAGATTGTGACGTAAATTTTGGAAGTAGCGTCACAAGGAGCTATCGTTACGTATAAGGATAATTAGAGTAATATTTTGGGTATGGATTCCGTAAGAATTGTTATCTTGTTTCGAAACTAATGGATTATTCGTGGATAGAACGTCGGTCATAACGAGGATAGGGGCAGACTCTACTTGCCTCCCGTTATGTACCAACGTCCCGTTCTTAAGGCGATTCGTGTGGAGAGGATAAGAAGTTCGGTGCGAGTCCGACGCTCCACATTGGGTATAGAGTCATCTAGGTTTAATTAGGTCTTATTACGGTTCAATTGACGACTCGGTTATGGTTTAGTCACGGTTTGCGGACGAAGGTCATGACCAGTGGGTAACGAGCAAACCCGTTGGCGTGAATTGCCAAATTAATATTAGATATTTCAAAATAGAATAATATAACGCTATCGAATATTTGACTTTCGGTCAGCGAATTTGTCCAAGTCCCCCTCTGTACTCGGAGAATACCCCCACACGATAGCTACCATGAGTACAGCGATCTAGAGGGCGACTATCCCACCCTACAACGGTTATCGATGTACGAATCTAGAATTGGTCGATTAAGGCGTAAGAATACAGTACAGTTCCGCCGATAAAAATTCCCTCTCCAATGCTGTTTTGCGTCGCGCGTGGGGATGCGAGTAGCCGCTAGTAGAGCGCGTGGGGATAAGGACAGTTGTGGAAATTACCGTAAGATTCGATCTTGCGATCATTTTTACCGTGTCAACAACGTCAGATACGGTGGTTGCAAGCATAGCTTTCGAAACAATTTTTTTTAACTAATGCAAAATTATAATCCACGAAGTTTTACTTTTTTCGTGTTTCGTGGTTGAATCATTCAACCAGGAATAACGTTTGGATTTCATTCTTTATTTTAAAAAAAATCAGATTCCAGCCAAAAAGGCTAAGAATTGCTGTGGTAAAATATTTTTGTGGGTAATTTATAATTTTGTATTTTTTCTTATGTCGTATTTTGTATTATTTTTCATTTACTCATGAATATGTTACGCTTGAATCGATATGATCTTCGCCCGATTTATTACCGGTAGCTCAATAGCTATGTGAGTAATCAAGAGGGTTGTGAACAATTGAACCCGTATTGTTGTAGTTACGTGTACAACAATAGCTGTTGTTATATTTCTGTTACTTTTTTGCTATTTCGATAGCTGGTTAAATCGAGCGCTTAAATTAAAGGCTCGCGGGGATTTATCGGCAAATAAATTAATCACGGGAAAGGGGATATACTCGTCGGACACAAATGTTCGATCTGTCAAATTACGATGATTTTTGGGCGCCAGCTACCATTCACGGGGTAACACCGTTCTGTTAAATTCGCCGAGAATCGACAAATTTCTCGTGCCTCGAAAATTCACACAACACGTGGTCGCCGACTAGTCTCAGGATAGCAAAGGCTCAGGGGGCGGAACGGGATACTCCGACATTTCGGCTCTGTCAATTAACTTCGGCTATAAATTCAATTGGGAAGACTCTAAATAATTAATAATTAATTTTGGGACTGTTCGCAAAAGGCATCGGGCCTCACACTTAGAATAATTAACGGCTATTCACCACTCACCACGTGTACACGCTACCTGTAGCAAATGACGGCTATGGCGGCGGCGAAAATCCGTTATCGATCCTTCCTTGATTTCTCTCGATCGATCTCGCTCGAAATACGGGCCGGGGCAGGGGGAAAATTGTCTCACGAGACAGGAAAAATCACGACGAAACCGTTGATCACACTCACTCTGCACTCAACGCGCTTTTCCCCGCAACAACTCTCTCGTACAATTTCTCTCTTTCGACACACGTGCTTTCGGTCTAACGTCTCGAATCGAGCTGAGGTATCGCTGTCTCTCTCGGGCTTCTTCTTCCTTGCGGCGCGCCGTGGAGGGTCTCGGTGAGCGAGAGAGTTCGCTACTCAGCGCGAGGTCGATAAGTCACGCGATCGACGGGTGTTGCGCAAGAGGGCGGCAGGAGTCCCGTTGATCGTCGTTCGATCGTTTCGACGGCAACGGTGTTGAGCAGCGAGGCGGCTAGCGTGGATCGAGGCGACTTGGGCGAGACGGCGGCGGCGGCAGCGAGGGAAGGCTCTCCCCTCCGTCGATGCGCTCTTTCTCTCCCTCACGCGTTTTGCTCGCTCTCTCGCTGTCTTGCAGTGGTGGGGTTTCGTTTCG
The DNA here is from genome assembly GCA_963924025.1 of Ischnus inquisitorius. Lineage (NCBI taxonomy): Eukaryota > Metazoa > Arthropoda > Insecta > Hymenoptera > Ichneumonidae > Ischnus > Ischnus inquisitorius. The sequence goes on from OZ001244.1 coordinate 20,815,681, forward strand.
TTCGGCGACGTTCTTTGCAGCGATACCTCGGCTGTCGTGCGCGGTGGTGTGTGGGTGGACGGGGTGGGGGGAGGCGGTACTTAACATAGCTAAATTTCCCTGCGTAGTGAGTGGTGGGCTCGAGTCGAGCATTCGGGCGAACTTGTAGCGATGCTACATCGTTACACCATGTATACATTATGGGAATCAAATAGAATTTTAATTATTTTCAAAAGGAAAAAAGTAATTAACATTTTATTTTTAGGTGACTCAGTCCCCTTAAACATCGTTTATAATGAATTAAAAAAAGACATAAATAAATAGTCATGATTTCCCGAGATAGCTAATGTTTATCAACTGGTGTATATAACTATTTATTTTTGTCCATTTTTTTATTCTTTAATAAATCAATACATTTCAAAACAAAAAGCAATGCATCAAGTCGATTTCTGCTTGACTGTGCAAAAAAGTACAAGCTCGTTTTGCGTATTACTCGTATTTCAATTTTTATGAAATAAAAAAAAAAACGTTTCTGATAAGACAAATGTTTTTATCAATAGCGCATCATGGTACTACGGCACGGGTCTACTTTCGCTTTATGGTAAAGTGACGGAATGTGTCCGCTGCTCGAATACGAAAAACTGTAGAGTAAGAGAGAATCGGCGATCTTTGTCTCGCCACATGCTAGCTGCCACGTTCTTTCCCTGTCAGACAAATTTCAGCAACGATAATATTGGTGGATATCTAAAGGGGAAGGGGCTGCCGTTGCCTCGCCGAGCAGGTAGACGGAGCCGAAAAAGGGTCCGGATTCAACTTACTTGGTCGTCTTTTCATCAGCTTAACTGATGGTTGGAATTATCTGAGTTGGAAATACGCGATCGTCCACTGTACAAAAATTCGAAATAGGTAAATTTAAATGACGTTTTTCCTTTTCCTTTGACGACTTCGATTGCATCACCGGTACACGGTGCTGCAATCGAGTCGAGTCAATAGATACTTTGGAAGTAAAGTCGAATTGATTTACACATTGTAGAAAGGTCGCGCTACGGAGCGTCGGTCGATAGATAAAATCGATATAAAAGCACCAATAGGTGCATGAAGAATCAACGATGTTATGATCGAGTGATCTCCATGCTCTATATTGGATGCGTTTCGAGATACGCCTTATTCCCCAATAGCGTATTACCGTATATGAGAGGTACACGGTGATGCAATCGAACTCCGAGGGGGTATATCTTGAGAACGGAGGGTGCTAGGCGAACGCCGATCACGGGGAAAGCATCGGCTCCCCCCCCGCTCACCTCGCGAAAGTGCCAATCATTATACCGATTGATTTTTGCGTGTTACAGTCATTGGCTACCTCAATAAAACTTTTAAAAATTATTATTACAAGAATGCCGATCGCTCAGCTCAACTCAGCGTCGGTAATTCAATAATTATTCTCATGGTCAAGTTGACACGTGGCCGTATCTTCCGCGGTCTACGGAGCTGCGAATCCGCTGACACTAATTTTTCGGAAATGTATCCGCATTCGTGTGTCACAGGGTTCAGCATCTCGTTAATATGTCATTCTTCTGACAGCTCCTGAGCAGTGAGGTTCGCGCTTCGTTATTATTATTCACCGTTATAATTATTCACACAAAACTGCACCGTAGTTTTGCGAACGGCCCACATGTGTGCTGCGTACGATGTGTTGTTCGGGCTGATGGACGATTTTTATCGCGATTATCGCTCCATGTGGCCGATGCAGCCCGAAGATGCACTCATCGGTGCAGCCTGCATTCTTTATCGTGATCATCGTATAGCGCGATGCAAAATTCTAGAGTTCGACGAAGATGAAAACGACATTGAAGTGTATATGGTGGACGAGGGTTAGCGAGTGATATGCGCGCTTAGTGAGTTATATGCGCCGCATCCACTCGCCTACGCTGTACCAGCTTTAGCGATACAGTGTACCGTGTACGGTTTGACGGCTGTCGACGAAGCCTACACCACTCGTGTCGTCGACATCGTGCGCGGCGAATGGGCTGGGGCAGTACAGGCCCAAGTTCAAGAAGAATTTGATCTTCGCACCGAAGGTGTTCTGCCTGTTGCCCGACGGCGCGAAGATCATTTCGCTGCGGTGATAATTCGGCAAAGGGAGACTGAGTTAGTGATCCGTATGTACGACAGACAATTCAACGACATCGCCGCAGTCGTCCTCGAGGAGATCGACGATGAGGTTCCCTACGCTCGGGGCTCGGACGACGAGGGTTTTGACGAGGACGACGCGATGATGCTCGACGAGAATTAACGCGAGAGAGAGAGAGTGAGTGAAAAAAAAAGTGTATATAGAAAGTGAAAGAGACAGGAGCGAAGTGGAAAAACAATAGAAAGAAAGAGTGAGGTGTAAAAACAATGACAGGAGTGAAGTGAAAAAACAATAGAAAGAAAAAGTGAGAGAGAGAGAGAGAGAGAGAGAGAGAGAGGAGAGTGAGAAAAAAGTGTATATAGAATGTGAATTATATAATCTTTTTCCGCCAGATAAACCGGTACAAATAGACAATATTAAAAAAACATACCATTCAACAAGAGACCAATAAATAAATAACCAGAAAATCTTCACATTAAAATGACGGGCACGACATTTCGTCCCTATTATTTTTTCCTTTTCTTGTTTTTCGTTCTTTTTTCTCTATAGATATATATTTTGTTTAGATTATCACCAACCACCGTTATTGTTCGGTCAAATCACGTCCGTTAATTTGTCGATTACCCGTCTACATGAACAATTGAGTTTGTCATATCCCGCTCGTCATTTCACACACACATTACAATGTTCAACTTATCTCGCTCCGTTGTTAAAGTTCGTTGGCTCTTTGTTCTCCCTCTGGGGCTCGCTGTAACTCTCCAAAAATTGCACCCTTAATTGTTGTAATGAATCCGGCTGGCCAGGCACGGCGAGGGCGTGAAACCGGGAATATCCCGTAGTCCTCGAGTGAGTGGGCGATGCACGACAGTCAGGGGAGTTCGTCCGTTCCGTCCGGTGTCCCCAGAGGCAAAGAGGCAGAGCCGAGTCCGTGATTTTCGGAGCTGGACTATGCTCTTACGTCAGGCGCGACGGTGTCGTCGCCTTGCTCGATATTTAGGCTGCTAGCAATTGATTGCTGGCGCCATCGATCGTCTTGCTCTCGTTTGCGGAGTGCGCGAGTATTTAAATTCTTACAAGAAAGAGAGAGAGAGAGGAAAAAAACAATATTTTATACCCCGAAATCGTACGCGAGTACGACCGAGGTTGCGACATAGCAACCACGGCGTACGAGCGCTAAATTTCGTCACCAGACGCACGGTGACAATTAGGCAACCGTCGCATCGAGCCATCGACGCTCGATCGCGGTCAACTTGAATGCCGAGTCGGCAAATTCCATAGGCCGGCGCTCGGATCCCGCAATAACGCGAATCCGGAGCGCCGAAAGATGAACATTAAATAACGAAATTTGGAAACAATGTTTATCTTCCAAAGATGCTGCTGACACGCTCGCTCCACTTTATTGACTATAAAGTGTGGTCGCGAGCTCACAGCAGCAGTCAGAAAAGTTATCCGACACCGTGCGACTGGTTGAGTGAGTAGACAGACTCGAGCAAAGGGTCTCGTAAGTAGTTTAAACCTAACAAGTCGGACACAAGTCCGACACACTGTATCAATTGTACTTCTAAAAAGTGTTGAGCGTTTTGAACGCTAAATAAAAGGACGTGTAAATTCCACAACCTTTCTCGTGTGTTATAACATTTGCTAAGGGTTCCAACGCCCAACTGGTAATCCCGAACAGCGTCCTGAAAAGGGCGTAACATCACCGGGCTCGGAGTAGCTACCCGAGATTCGGCGGTACAACATTGGTGGCAGCGGTGGGATACCAGAGTGAGTGTTTAACCCGAGAGAAGGGAGGAAGCTTCGCTGGCTGATCACCAGGAAAGGGTGCGTTACAATCGAGCTGTGAGCACAAGATTGAGCGCGAGTTAGCCACGCTGTGATAGAGCGTGCTGTGAGAACCGTCACCAAGGGATCGACGGAGCAACCAGTCGCGTAGAGGGTTACTGCAGGACCCCATTGAATCGTCAGCTAGGCAGAGGGGCGTGGAACGGTGGCAGAGAGGAAGCCGGAACGTTCACGGGAACCCAGAGGCAACCTAAGATGTGGCACATCGGCACACTGTAAGTGCAAGAAAATCTTATTGCATCAAACTAACACCCCGGGAAACGAAGAGACCAGTAGACGCGCTACTAACCCAGGCGGGGTAGAGACAAGGGGGTTAGAACTTGAGGAAAGACCACATGAGTCAGAGGGGTTCCCCCAGCGGGCCGGGGGCTCCAGGAGCAGACCTATCGACGTCAGAGCAGGAGGACGGGCACGTAGCCGCAGGGCTTAGAGCAGCCTTGGCGGGAATCGCGCAGGTCGCAGACGACCTAGCAGTGCAGGTTCTGGGGGAATCATCCCCGAATCACCCTACGAATGGGGTGAACACACGGCGAGGAGCCGAGTTCGACGAGTTGGAGGATATAGACCACAGTCTGTTCGAGCCTAGAGAGGCACACACGGCAGGGACAATGCTCTCCCCTCGGGCAGTGGACGCGGAGATCGAGCGTCTGAGGGCACAGCTCCTCAATACACGGGGTGAACGTCATCCAAACATCCTGATATTCGCCAGGGGGCGAAACTGGACGACTACCTTCGGCGAAGGGAGTCGGTTGTACCCAATGGGGGTGGATCTCCCCGGGGTACGACGAAATTTGAACCCCGAACTACAGGGGGAGGGGGAGGAGCACGCCCAGGATGAGTTGGAAGGTAATGATACCGCACGGAACGGGATCAGGATGACCGAGCAGTCGGCACGTTGGGAACAGGAACACAATGCGATGCAGGCGGGCATACGAGAGTACATCGCGGAGGAAGTCGAACGCGCGTTGGGCGAGGGGCGCCCTCGGCAGCAGCAACAACAAGTGGCCACGACCAGGGAGGATGGGGCTCCCTACATCGAACTGAGTTTGGCGATCCGGAGCATAGAGCCCTTCAATGGCAACAACCCCGGCAAGCTCGAGACATTTTTATCCTCTTGCGAGACAGTATGGGACAGGGTGAAGCCCCTGGAACGAGGAACACTCCTGGCGTTGGTCCGCAGCAGCAAGCTGAAGGACGGGGCGGCCAGGGAACTGCGACATCGGGAAATGAGGAATTTGACGGAGCTCCGGAAAGAGCTCGAAGCGCTGTACGGGAAGCGAAAGTCGCTTGCTGTACTACAATACGAGTTTTGCCAATTAAAACAGGGTGCGAAGGAATCGGTGGGTGCATACGGCGCCCGCGCGGAGCGCCTTACAGGGGAGGTAGCGGAGAAACTCAGCGAGAATGAAGGGGCCGCTGACGCGCGGGTCATTGAGAGGGCTGTACGGCGATCCGGGCAAGTAAATTTCGAAAATGGGTTGCATCGGGACGTACAGGTGATCGAACGTTCATGGAACTACGGGAGCCTGCGGGACGCTGTGGTAGGAGCAGCGGAGATTGAGAGGATGTTGGGCTCTCAGGGCAGTAAGGGTGGCGCGGAGGCAAGCCACCCCCGTCACAACCCCGACAAGGGGAATACGGGGTCCCGCAAATGTTTTAACTGCGGTTCAACGGGGCACATCGCACGGGACTGCACGAGGAAATCGGGACGTCACAGTCTCCCGGCGCCGGGTCCGGGCTGGGTGGTAAGCCAGGTGAAAGTAACCTGCAACCATTGCGGAAAATTTGGGCATCTCTGGAGAGAGTGCAAGAAGCGATTGCGGGACAAAGGGAAGAAATCCCGGCAGTCGGGTAAGGACAACAGCGCCCCGCCGAAGCCGCAGGGGGGCACGAGAACATGGAAGGAGTTTTCGAGCAATCAAACGAAGACTGAAGGGGAAGGACAAACCCGGGAGGTCTGTGTTGTCAACGCCACCTCCGAGGGAGTCGCCAGCGATTTTCACATCAAATCACCGATGTGCACGGGGGGTATGTTGACCCTAAAAGCGGATACGGGCGCTCAGGTGAGCATAATAAGCCCGGGGATACTCCGCGGGGATGCCGAGGTAGCGGACTCATCGGTGGTGATCGCCGGACTCGCAAGCCGGCCCATACAAGCCCAGTGCGCCGCGAAAATAAATTTAGAAACGCCTTCGGGCGTCGTGACGCACTGGTTCCACGTGGTGCCACGCGAGGTGAACCTCGGGGTGCACGGGTTCCTCGGGATGGATTTCATCAGGAGGCATGAGGTGGATATACTCCGGGGACGAATGCTGCGGATGTTCGGGCACGAGATGCCCTTAATCAACGGGTGATTGAAGTTGCGTTAGCCACCGCGGAGCGAGAATATCACGTATGCGGCAACAAACAGCCAAGGCACGGGGATCGTAAACAAGTGTGAAGTAATCGAGGGAATCACGCTCGGCGCTTGTATTACGACACCGCATGGAAACACCTGTGCGGTGTGTATAATTAACACGACCACCGAGGAGGTCGAGATCGAGCGCCCAGCTGTGACACTTGAGCCGTATGAGTCCGCGGAAAAATCAGGCGTCGAGGTATTCGAGGTAAACGCAGCGAGCAACGAGAATGCGGGCACGCGCCTCACGCGATTACGCGAGGCGATCGACGTGGGCCATCTTAATGAAGAGGAGACGAAAACCCTGCTCGAGGTGTGCGAGGATTTCGCCGAAATATTCCATCTCGAGGGGGACTGGCTCCCATGCACGAGCAAAATCGAGCACGAGATACCTCTCAGGAGCGGGGTAAAGCCGATAAAGGTACAGCCCTATCGGTTGCCGGAAACACATAAGCGTGAGGTGGCTCGTCAAACGGAACAAATGTTAAAAGATGGAATAATACAACCGAGCCGAAGCCAGTGGAATGCGCCCTTGCTATTCGTGACAAAAAAGCCTGACGCAGCAGGAGTCGTGAAGCTACGAGTCGTCGTGGACTTTCGAAAACTCAACGAGGTCACAATCGGAGACTCATACCCACTACCCAATATTACTGAGATATTGGATCAGCTGGGGCGTGCAAATTATTTTACCACGCTCGATTTGGCTTCGGGTTTCCATCAAATACCGATGGCCGATCACGACAAGGAAAAGACGGCGTTCTCGACGCCGCAAGGGCATTACGAATATACGCGGATGCCCTTCGGGCTGAAAACCGCCCCTCCGACCTTTCAGAGGTTAATGAACACCGTGTTGGCGGCCTTGAACGGCATAAAATGCTATGTATATCTCGACGATATCGTGGTATTTGGAGCAACGCTAAAAGAGCATAATCAGCGTTTGCGTGAGGTGTTCGAACGATTACGGGATGCGAACTTGTCGCTTCAACCGGGGAAATGCCGTTTGTTGCGAAAGGAAACACAATATTTGGGTCACGTGATCTCAAGCGAGGGGGTACGACCGGACCCTTCAAAACTGGACGCTGTGAGGGATTTTCCCGTCCCTCGCAACGTAAAGGGAATTTTATCGTTCCTTGGGCTCGCGGGATACTACCGAAAATTCATCGAGAATTTCTCGAAGATCGCGAAGCCGCTCACTGACTTAACGAAGAAGGATGTACCCTTCGTTTGGGCGGCGAAGCAGGAGCACGCTTTTGAGGAGTTAAAAAAAGCATTGACGACAGCACCGGTGTTGCAATACCCGGATTTCGAGAGACCATTCATCGTGACGACGGACGCTTCGGATAAAGCCGTCGGCGCGATATTATCACAGGGTGAAATCGGAGAAGATTTGCCCATATGTTACGCGAGTCGTACGCTCAATAAAGCGGAGCAGAATTACACCACGACGGAAAAGGAATTGGTCGCGATCGTATGGGGTATCGCGCAGTTTCGGCCATACGTATACGGTACAAGTTTCATCGTGGTAACGGATCATAAGCCCTTAACATGGCTTTTTGGCGTAAAGGATCCAGGATCGAGGCTCATGAGGTGGAAAATAAAATTATCGGAACATGAATTCGACATCGTTTACAAGGCAGGAAAACGAAACACGAACGCCGATGCGCTGAGTCGCATATTTGTGACAACGCGGTCGCGTGCACGCCAAGCCACGAGCGAGGCGGCGGACGAAAGCCGTGCGCCAGAGAGAGAGAACGACAATGGATTGCATGCGGGAGCGCCATGCATACGCTTAGATGCAGCGAGGGAGACGGAGCGAGGCGACAGCGGGAGCGTGAGCAAGGCAGGTGAGGCAAGGTGAGGGGGCAGGTGATGAGTCAGCCATCGTGCCGAGCGAGGCAACGGAGTCCAGCGCGCTAGAGCGAGACGGAGAATGCGATAGCGACAGCCACTCCGACGACGAAGATAACGGCGGCCATGCAAGTAGAAAAGATAACAGCCGCAGCGATGGCGATTGTCTTAGCATGGAGGAGAGGAGAAGAATATTGTACGAGTACCATGACGTGCCCTTGGGTGGCCATCAGGGCGCAACGCGTGTGTTGAAACGCATACAGCTCGCGTATACCTGGCCGGGTATGCGTAGGGAGATAGAGGAGTATGTAGCCACCTGCGATAAATGCCAGCGAAATAAAATTCGCGCGGCACCGAGGGCTCCAATGGCAATCACGGATACGTCCGGGCGGGCGTTCGAGAAATGCGCATTGGACATCGTAGGGCCGTTGCCGGTGCGGAGCCCGGAAATAAGTACATCCTCACGCTCCAGGATTTATTAACAAAATTTAGCGCCGCGATTCCTCTCCCATCGCGGTCGGCGAACGACGTGGCACGGGCATTTACGGAGGAGATAATATGCCGATACGGTATACCAGAGGTGGTACTTACCGATCAGGGCACGAATTTTTTGAGCTCAGTGTTCAAGGGTGTTTGCAAGTTGCTACGAGTGGAGAAGATACAGACCACGGCGTATCACCCGCAGTCGAACGAAGCGCTTGAGCGTTCTCACCGGACATTGGCAGAGTACCTGAAGAGCTACACGGACGAGGATCAGAGAAATTGGGATCGGTGGTTGCTGTATGCGATGTTTCAGTACAACACGACCCCGCATACGGCGACGGGCTTCACCCCTTGCAGTCTGGTGTTTGAAAGGGAAGCAGAGCTTCCCAGTTCGTTAAAAAAGCCTTCGGGTGCGTTTTACGCATATGATGATTACTCGCAGGAGTCACGGGAGCGAATGCGAGCCTCCTGGGCAATGGCACGGGCCAACTTGGAAGCTGCGAAGGCACGTGCGAAGGAGCGCTACGACGGAAAAACGAGGGAAAGGAAATTCCAAATCGGGGAAAAAGTTTTGCTGCACGACGAAACAGTGCACCAGGGAAGATCGGCAAAGCTCACGGCCAACTGAATTGGGCCGTTCACCATCGTGGAAACTCATCCGCCCCTTAACTACACCATTCGGAAGGGACGAAGGTGTCTGAAGGTTCATGTGAACCGGCTCCATGATTATATCGAGAATTAGGAGCGCGGTTCAAAGGGGGGAGGGAAGGTGCCGGATTTATGAAGTTCCGTGTTTTCGTGGCGTGGAGTCAAAACTTTGCAGAGTTCGAGCTCCGGCACCGTAAGGGTTAGGGCGATGAAACCGACTGCATTCGGTGCTCCAACTCACCATGCGGGTAACATTTTCCAGAAATGTCCGTGGGACGCATGGGGAAAATTTTATGGGGTTTTTACGGTCACGAGAATTACGGAGAATCGTCGCTTACTTTATATTCGTTTGCGCCGGATTAATTGTGGTGATGTTGATATTGGACAATGTTGCGAGAAAATTACGAGTGAAACATTGTTGCAGGACATTGTTGTTGAGTAGCATGGCGGCTACAGTCAATGCACGGGACAGGTTCGCGATCGAGGAATTTCGGAACGTGCCAGGGATCTATTTCGAGCACGCGGGCACAATGAGTCTGTACACAGACGAATGGACATTGGCCGTGCGTATGGATCTGGCAAATCTCGTGGCATTGGAACAATCGATCGAGTGGCATCTTGAGGGCTATCGAGCAAGCTGCAAGCTATCTGTGGGCCCCGGCAGTTACTGTGCCGAGATGGTAAAGCATTTGACGCGACTCTCCGCCAAGGTGGCCGAGGAGATCGGCGTGGTGCACGATCTTGTTAGGGGCGAACACCCTCGGAGCAAACGTGGCTTAATCGACGGGCTAGGCTCCGTGGTAAAGGCCATAACCGGGAATTTAGACGCATCGGACGGGGAGCGGATTGACAATGAGTTGTCAACAGTGCGCGAAACTCAAAAAGCGATGAGAGACGGGATGCGAAGACAGCTACAAGTGGTCGAGTCAACGTTGGAAATTTTCAACCGCTTGTCGCACGCGTCCGAGCGAAATTTCAACAGGCTCAACACGATGCTGCGGGAGGTCAACGGCTATTGTCACAATAGCACGGGTCGTCTAGCAACGCGGCAGCAGTTTGACGAAAGCCTGGGCCTGTTGGACGCCTACGTCGAGGCATTTCTCCGTGACGTAAGGGATATTGCGAGGCTATTCGCCGGGATCGCCTCTGGAACGATCGATCCCACTATTCTCACACCGGAAAGGGTTACTAGATACCTTTCGGAGGCATTGCCGCACGTGCCGAAGGGGCAGAGTTTCCCTCGGCCCGTGACCAGGGAAAACGCGGTAGGGCTGCTGCGATTGGCGACTACGCGAGCATATCGCAAGGGAGAAATAGTCACGGTGCTGGTCGGGATACCCCTCGTCGGGACAGCGGAATTTGGTGTGAGTCGGACATATCCCCTGCCAAGGAAGGGGGAAAACGGAACATATTATTACCTCGAGACCACATCTGGGCCGGTAATCGTGGATCGTGCGAGCTGGAGCTACGTACGGATGTCGGAACAGGAGCTAAGCGAATGCAAAAAGGATGGCACGAGGTTCTATTGCAATCCGCGTCATCCCACGTTCCCGATCAACGAGGCAGCGCCGTGTAGCGTGCGCATATACGCCGAAGGTGCGGTAAGTCGGGAGCAGCAACGCCCGAAGCGCGTAGTCAGGTTGACTCGCGCGCTCATCGTCGGGTTACAGCGACCCGGACGATGGATATATGTCGCGCCGCGACCCGAGACGGTAACCGTCGCCTGCGACCGAGTGCTGACGCAGCAGGCAATAATGCACGTCACGGGGTCATTGACGCTTGACGGTCGATGCACCGTGACCGCGGAAGATTTTCGCCTCGAGTCGTTGGGCCGGCACATACAGCAGATACGGGATGAAGATTTGCTGCCAACGTACAATCTCACGTTGACACCACAGGAAGCCGGTTACGTGCCACAGACAATCGACCTGTGCGCAAATGTAACCCTCGAGCACGTGGTGAGTTCGCCCCGAGAGTTGAACGATCTCGGGGTACGCATAGGGCATCTACAAGCAAAGCTCGATGCCACGATCACGCCCAGGCAGCGCATAACGGGCGCGATCAGGCAGCATTTCGTCGGAGCAATCTCACTGATGGCAGTGATAATCCTGGCCATATTTCTTGCGTGGAGACGATGCAGGCAGCGGCAACCAACGATGGAAGCCCCCTGTACGAAAGGGACACGACCATACGACGCAACGATGCCGATAGAGCGGCAGAGTCCGGGAAGAGCAGCCCCGACGACCGAAATTTCAATCATACACGAAGCGAGAGGACCGGGGGAGACCCGGGACGCCATAAGCCTACGTGAGGAAGAAACGGAAAGCCAGAGGTTGCGGAGGAAAAATTCATTTATTAAAAACCGCACACAAGTACAGACGGGGATCGGGGGAGCAGTGCTCCAGCGCACAAACTCCCACTCATCGTCGTCATCGTCGCTCTCACCGGCAGGCTGAATGCCCGAGGATCCCGCCGGAAGGGTACGCAGAAACCTTGGTCCAGACGGGGCGCGCCCGTTGGTCTGACGGGGCGCCAGGATCAGCAGACGAGAGGTGTTCCGGGCGTACGGACGGTCGTCGAACACCGGGACCGTCGGGTGAGGCGCGACACCCGACCTGGGTTTCGCGGAGGGTGCGAGTCGTTCAAAGACGATAACGCGCTCATCATCCTCCTGGCTGGACGAAGACAGGCGCAACTTTTGTGGAGGAACGCACCAGGGTGAGCTCGAGCCTCAGGGGTGAGGTATAAAACAAAAAAGAAGAACCCGAGAGGGGAGATAACTTGGTAGGAGGCGGCGACATCGTGGCGGAAGAGTGCGTGTAGTGACTTAACTGAAGGACAGTGTCAAAGACAATAAGAACTCTCGCGTTCGTGCTAGTATATAAGCCAAGCAAACCGCTCACGCAGCAGAAACAATCGGCCATCCGGGGTCAACAGCCGCGGCAAGCGGTATCGCGGTAGTACGTAGAACATACTGTATAGCAACGTATGAATAAGAAAAGAAACCCGTCGGTTTCTTTTCCTTAAGGGGGGAGGGATGTTATACCCCGAAATCGAACGCGAGTACGACCGAGGTTGCGACATAGCAACCACGGCGTACGAGCGCTAAATTTCGTCACCAGACGCACGGTGATAATTAGGCAACCGTCGCATCGAGCCATCGACGCTCGATCGCGGTCAACTTAAATGCCGAGTCGGCAAATTCCATAGGCCGGCGCTCGGATCCCGCAATAATGCGAATCCGGAGCGCCGAAAGATAAACATTAAATAAAGAAATTTGGAAACAACGTTTATCTTCCAAAGATGCTGCTGACACGCTCGCTCCACTTTATTGACTATAGAGTGTGGTCGCGAGCTCACAGCAGCAGTCAGAAAAGTTATCTGACACCGTGCGACTGGTTGAGTGAGTAGACAGACTCGAGCAAAGGGTCTCGTAAGTAGTTTAAACCTAACAAGTCGGACACAAGTCCGAGACACTGTATCAATTGTACTTCTAAAAAGTGTTGAGCGTTTTGAACGCTAAATGAAAGGACACGTAAATTCCACAACCTTTCTCGTGTGTTATAACATTTGCTAAGGGTTCCAACCCTCAACTGGTGATCCCGAACAGCGTCCTGAAAAGGGCGTAACATCACCGGGCTCGGAGTAGCTACCCGAGATTCGGCGGTACAACAAATAGAAAGAAAGAGTGAGAGAGACAGGAGTGAGTGAGTGAAAAAAAAATAATAATAGAGAGAGACAGGAGTGCAAGTGAGAGAGAGAGACAGAAAATAGAAAGAGAAAGGAGAACAAAATGGTGACGCAGCAACATTGGTGAGGCTCTTTTTTTTTTTAACAAACAAAATTTTTAACAAAAAAAAATGTCGGTGCACTATACTGCCCTCCCCACCACCTATCCCCCCCCTTACCCCCTCCACCTCGAACCGAGCTCGAAAGGGGACCGAAGTGGAGGGGGTAAGAGTTGGGATAGGAGTGGGGGGCGCCATAGCGCACCGTATACTACTTTCAACAGTGCGGATTTCAGACACGATACGGAGAAGACGCGGACTTCGCACAGTTCGCCAAAATGCTAATAGCACTAACTTTTGTCCCCTGCGACCGAGTTATTGAATCTTACGAGGAGCTAATTGAAACCGAATTCTTCACTGCCAACGAAGATAAGCGCAATCCGAAACGCTCGAGGCATAGACGCGCGCCTCTCTTTCCGATCTCCTTATGGAATTGCTATTCGGCAATAATATACAACGAGCCACGAACAAATAACGGACTGGAAGGCTGGCACACGGGATGCATTACCTGCATGCGCACTGCACATTCGTTGATGGGCCAGTTCATGGCGGCGTTAAAAAACGAACGAAAACTATCCGAAGCTGCATGGGAGAATCATCTTGCTGGAAGAACGATTGCACTACTAAAACGCAAGAAATACGTCAACTTCGAGCAACATCTCAAGAGAGCAACAGAAAACTTCGATGAAAACGCATCTTCGATGAAAATCTCGTTGAATACTTACGCGGACAATCACATAACATTCAATTATAAATACTACTGTAGATAGACTCACACGCATTCCCCAATAAGCACATTGATAATAAAGAAAAAATGTTGCGAATCAAATATCGCGCTTATACTGCCACTTTATTGACTTCGATTCATAGCGGCAACTTATCCACAATAAAAACAACCCTCTTTTCCCACTATGTTGGAACAATGTATGTTGGAATGTACAGTGTTGAAATAATGTATGTTGAAATGTACAGTGTTGAAACAATGTATGTTGAAGTGGATAGGTTCAAAAAAAGGTTGAAATAAAAAATGTCGACAATGTGTGTTGATTTTACGAATGTCAACATTTACTTGTGATACTTAGACGTGATACCAATTAAGATACCAATTAATTCAGCTCACGCATCCGTACTTTTCAAACAAACCCTGTGTTATTATTGTCACTAGGACGCCAAGATTAAAGACTAAAATTTTAAGCATACTTTTTTTAATTTTTTAAAAATAATACTCTTCATTAAAGTTATTGCTTGGCTTTATTCATTTATTTATTTTTTTATTTTAGATTTGGAGAAGATTACAAACAAATAAATTACTATAAAACTACTTGGCGGCGTTTTTTCACATTTTTTGGAAGAAAAATGATTTATGGTTTTATGAAATATCTATAAACAGTCAAAACGTGGTAATAACACGACGCTTCACGGAAATTCTCCGTTGGCTACACAGAAGTGGAAGAGAATAAAAAAAATCGAGAAACGAAAAAAACAAATTGAGGAGTATAAAAAGATATACTCATAATCACAGCCACAGGCACACACACGACACACATAACCGCATAATAAAAAAAATACACAAAACGGCCGTTGTTAGCGCCGAGGGACACGACAGCAGACGACCTCCACGCGATGTGTCCCGGGTAACGCTAACAGTCTGCTTAAGTGAACGGGGGTTTCATGAATGAATGAGAGAAAACAATAAACGCGAAATAATTAGACTACTGTGACAGGAAAATAATAACCGACGTTCCTCGACGTCGTCTAGCTTGCCTAACTCCTCGAGAGCTAGCGCAGGGAAAATACTTAGACAAATAATATTATATTAATTATAATTCTCGTTTGTCGTGTCGTCCAAATTATCTGTACGATCGTAATTGTCAACGGCAAAACTCGCCAACAACGGCGTCTCGAGGCAATATATTGTAACGAGGCGCGAGAGCGCGACTCGAGATTCTTCGCACGAGAGTCCCGCGATAGATCGCGCAACGTCGCCACACTGTCACGCCGGGCTAAGAAATGTATAACAAGAGCGCAATACTGCCGAGAGGTCTGTACAATTGTGTTTCAGAGAGAAGTCGCGAAAATTCGGCAACGGCGATGAAGAGAGAGAGCGACCGATCGACGACGGCGAGGCTCGAAGCCTCGCGCGACCGAGGAGAGCGCTCCCCCTTCCCTCATAGGCTCGACGCCGAATTCGCGACACGAGAGGATCACTCTCGTGCGAGCGGTAGGACAGACCAGATAGTAGTAGCGAGTTGCGAAAAGAATATTGTACAACGCGATAGAGTGAGAGCAAGAGCGTGTGAGTGTGTGAGATAAGCGACAGATCGCCGGAAAATCCTGTGGACGAACGAATTGCGACCCTCGACGGGATCGTGGAAAATTGACGACACGGGGCTCAAGCCAGTCGTGACAGGATTCACCGCGAAGGATTTTTGATAAAGGTAGGCGCACGTGGTGCCAGATTCTATTCTAAAATCAGCGTGGTCGCCGTCCGTGGTTCACCCGGGGCTGTCTTTCTTGTTGTGTGTGTGCGTGGTTCGCTCGAGCGTACTCGAGGCGACCACGGGATAATTCGCGCGATTCCGAGCGGTGCCTCGCTCAAATTTGCTACCGATTTCGATTTAATAAACTCACAGTCTACGTTATTGTTATTTCGAACTGGGTCTTGAGAATTTTATTTGAATTATTGTCGTGTCGTGAAGCCCAAACCCATTCCCATTGCTAGCCGGCAGTACGAGTAGAACGGAAACAAAAAAATTATACCCGCGGCAACACGGGGAGGTTTTTTTGCCTGGCGCCCTTCAAGAATGTTGGCAAGGGAAAGAATCATAAGGGCGTCATTATTGTGTAACGGGCGCGTCTTGTAATTTTTGCGAAATTTTTGATTGCAAGGACACGTTACAATATCAACAAGTCCAAGATACAACTGAACGACGCGGCTTCCTGATCCGCGGGTTTGACGAAGGGCTCGCGACGCGCCTATGCGAGCGGCAAAATATTGAGCGCTCGCTGAATCATCGCCTCTCGATCTTCACTTGTCCGTCGACCGTATTAGAGTACGGCAGGTCAGCCCTCGAGTAGCCGCGATATTTTGTCTCATTACGAGTAAATTATAAGACAATAGAAAGATTGTCTTTTTTGGAACATTCGTCAAACTGTGTGTTTTATGTTCGAGACATTTGGTAATAATCTCGCGTAAGTCAAATTGTTAAATAAACTCTCATTTTTTGCTTGATTATTTCTGCCTTAATTTCGCAATAACTGGGTCCTCCAATCCTACCCCTTTTGTGATAGTCTCTATTGGAATCAAGAGCCGCGGTAGCGTCTCGACGCCAAGTACTGCATTTTTTTTTTTTTCGTGTGTTATGTTCGGCTCGATGCGAGATCGAGAGCGAACGTTTATTTTATTATTATTTATGGGGATCTTTTCTGTCTGAAAGGAGTTGGAACTCCAACACCAAGAATAATGTTGTTCAATTACTAGGTTTATTCGAATATTGGTTACAGATGAGTTTTACAAGAGGAGTCTACGTTGTCTCTTCGGAGACAACCTCTCAGTTCGGTCGATGGAATTAGACTGATTGGTGTTCGATTCGCAGTCGGGGACTGTGAATCGAAATATTCGCATTTTTCGCAATCGCGGAAGAGCCCGGCGGTTGCCTCTTGCTGCGCTCGCGCTTCCGTATGCGTTCGCACTTTTCGTTGCTGCGTGCATCGGAGTGCGAGTTCATTCGCCTTTGCTGCGTTAGCACATTCCTGCGAGTTCGATGCTCGCTTTTAATCGCTCGATTGGGCTTCGCTCGAAATATTCTATGCGAATATTTCGACTCTTCGTTTTATCGCTCGAATTTTGAATATGCCCTTTTTGCGGCATAACATCCCTCCCCCCTTAAGAAGAAGAAATCTTGAATTCAAGTTTCTTCTCATTCGGTTCGTTCATTCGTCTGTTCGAAATTTGACTTGTTTCTAAGTTTAGTCCCTTTTCTAGATTTAATCCCTTTGATCCTATTTCTCGTTTCAATCCCTTTATTTATTTATTTGTTTTCTTTGAATACTCCCTTTACTTGAATTTATTTGCTTTCATTCTGGCGTATCTTTTCCTCGGTGTCGGGCTGCATCCCGCGCGTGGACGTCTGCCTACGTCGGCACTTTGCGCGTCTCGCTGTTCCTACCTACACTGATAGCTGTCTTGTATGTATGTATGTTGTCGAATAATTTGCACTCGCCGTACTGTCTCTATTTTTTGTCCAATTTCTCGTTCACGGGAATTCGCGCACTTTTCGTGATTTTTGTGGTCGCTCTTTCTTCATCGCTCTCACTGTTTGCGATGCACTTTTCACAATTTTTTTGTTCTCTTTTTATTTTATTTCGCTTCTCTACTAAAGCCAGTGTACCCTGTTCTATGCTGGTTTCGGATTACGTTCGCTACCTATCGCTATTCGGTCTGTTCGTGGATTCATATCTGATCGCTTTTTTTTTTTTTTTTTTTTTTTTTTTTTCCTAATTTTGGCGCATTTTGGAGTCTCGTACGTTTTTTGCAAACGTGTTTCCGGTCTGTTGCTGTCTCGTTTGTCGTCTCTCTTCCGTCGGCAGTCCTTTTTCGTCGATTGTGCATATTTTTTCCTGTAAATTTTTCTTTTGCCCTGACTCGCCGATTATCTGATTTTTCCTTGTCTCGAATCCTCCGTTTCCTGGTCTTCCGCTTCCCTAATGCTGTATTTCGGAAACCTTCACTCGCGTCGTTTCTCCGTCGTCCTCTTCTTCGGTTCGCCGTGGGTCTCGGATTCCTATCCGTCGTTGTGTTGCGTCGTCAATTCCTACGTTGGCATTTGTCTCGCTGCGTCGCTTGGTCGTTCGACTTCGGCTTTTATCGTCGTCTCGTCGTTGGCATTTTGCGTTTCCGCGGCGACTTGTATTTCTGTTCGTTTCTCTTCGACGCATTTTTCCGTTGCGACTGACTGTGTTGCTATTCGTTTTGACGGCTTCTTCCTGCGGCTTCTTGCTCGTAGCTCGTGGCGGATCCTCCGTCTCGAGTTTCTCTTGCTCATGGTTCAATGCTTCGTGCAAGCATTTTCTGTGCCCTGGTGAGTCGTCGATGCCGCCTGTGTTAACGCGCGTGATCTTGACCTGGCGTAGCGCGCTCGACTTCGCTGACGCATGCATCTCAGGTGTCACCGTCGGCCTTCCTGCCTCGTTCCCTGTCTCACTCGTGGCTATCGTGCTGATAGCACGGCTGCTACCCAGCGCACACACTATAGTCGACTCTCGCTCAGTTCTGGCTACGAGATTTTTCTCCTTTTTTATTAGCCCTATTGTTTTTGTTCGGACTCCGTCCCAATTTGACCACGCCGGTTCAGGGGGCTCGCCGAGAATTTGTATGCTGTGTCCGTATATTTTGATGATCCTTCCCCCGAGGATGTCTACGTTGTGCTTCCTTATGAACTCCATTCCGAGTATTCCTTCTGTGCTCAGCGGTACGTCATCGGGTACCACGTGGAACCAGTGTTTCACTTTTACAGCTGGGGTCGCTACTGTTACCTCGGCCATGCACAATGTCGGTATCGTTGTTCCTGCTACACTTTTTATTTCCGCTTGCTCGTCCTTGATAGGTGTGCAAGGCCGCAGTGCGCTCTTCTTTATCAGGCTGCACTGGGCTCCGGCGTCGGCTTTCAACGTGACGGTCGTCTCCCGCGACTCCTCTATCTCGATAGGGAAATCGCAACCAGCGGTGCATTCTTCTGGGCCCCCCAGCGTGCTGACGCAATACGTTTGTGCTTCTGTCGGGGTTGACTTCCGTCCTTCCGCCCCATCTAGCATTCGCAATGATTTTCCGACCTTTTCGTCGCTGTTTCCCGTAGTTTCTTCGTGCGGTTCTTTCCCGCGCCCTTGGGCTGTGTCAATTCTTCCGGCGATGGTAAACGAGTAAACCCTCAGTGTCCCGATGGTCCTCACGGGATTTTCACCCTGTTCGGTTTCGCTCGTTTCACCCTTCCTCTTCCGTTCGTCGCTGCGTTTTTTCGGGCATTGGTACCTGTAGTGCCCCTTCTCGTTGCAGTAATAACATGTTACCTCGACTGTGTTCACGTCTTTTTCCGCTGCTGGTTGGCTCTGACGTCCTGAAGTTCGGTGGCAATCCTTTGCCCTGTGCCCTGGGGTTCCACAGTTGAAACATTTTGCAATTTCTTCGTTCATCTGCGAGCGTCGTGGTTTGCCATGCTCTACTGGTGGTTGGTTATTGTGTGCGTGTACTTGGCTGTTTCCCCTCATCATGCCCTCTATCTCCGTTGCCCCTACTACGGATTCATGTAGGCTATGGTAATTTCTCGCTCGCACGAGCATCCGCAGCTCGTCTTTCAGTCCATTTTCAAATGACATTTGCGCGCTTTTCCTTTGCGCCTGCTCGATGTAATGCGCGCCGTTCGGATCTATTCCTTCGCAGAGTTTTTCCACTATCTCGACCGTTAATTTTTCAGTTCGGGTTGCATACGTGCTTACCGGTTCGTCCTGCTCCTGCCTTAGAGTACTGAACTCGTACTGCAGAGCTGCCAAGGATTTTCGCTTGCCGTACAGCCCTTCAAGTTCGGCTCTTAGATCAGCGAGGGTGTGCACCGTTTTGTGTTTCATCTCGCGTGTCGCACGTCCCTCGAGTTTGCTTGCCAGCACCAAGGCTAGCAAAACTTCGTAGTTCCGCGGGTGTACTCTCGGGAACACGATTTCGCAGGATTGCAAAAATCCGTCTAGTTCGTCAGGATCGTCTCCGTTGAACCGCTTGATGTTTTTTAACGCCAAATCCAGACTCAGGTACTCGGCGTCCCCGTGTTCCCCTGACGATCGACGATGGTTGCCGGCCCTCACGTCACGCCCCAGTCTGCCCAGCATCGCCTCGACCTCTTCGAGTTGTCGCTGTATTTCGTCCGCTCGGGCGCTAAGGCGCTCTTCGCGACTTGCACGTTCGTTGGCGACATCGTGCGCTCGCCCGTCGTACACGTTGCTCTGTCTCGGGAGTCCCCGACATCCGTCCTCAACTATCCCGTTCGGTTCTGCGCTGACGGCCCTTCTTACGGCCCCTTGCCCTACGGCTCGCCTGTTCCCGCCGAGGTCCCCTCCCCCGGTCGCACGTGCAGGCAAGCTAGCCCCCCGTGCAAACAGAGGTAACCCGCCAGCGGCTTCTCCTGGCGACTCCTCGGCGTTTCCGTCTCGGAGTGATCGCGCCATTTCCCTCATTCTCGCTATCTCGGCGTCGACTTGTTCGTCTGTGACAGTTCGTCTGCCCGTCGCCATGATTGTCGCGTCTGGCTCGAATAAGCTGTAGTCTATCGGCTCTATCGAGTCGTACGAAGTCTGTCTTTGTACGTTCACAAATCGGTTACTTTCGCGGCTCTCGGTCAACTCCAAATTCTGCTGCGCGCCTGACGTAACGTCGTCTCGTTCCGCGAGCAAATCTATTTGCAAAGTTGGCGATAACACGGGTGTGGTCGGCCTATCTGCCCTATCACACATCGAAATTATTTTTCCCAACAGCCCTACGCTACCCTGCGCTACTGGCTTTAGTTACAATTCTCCTAGCTTTTCCACGACTTACAGTACGATGAGCTGCAATCTGTCGGTCCTCAACGTCCTCTGATGACGTTTCCTTGTTGCTCTGCACTCGCCACCGCTCCCTGGTGACGTCGTCCCACGTCGTACCTCGATGGCGATGCCCCCTTGCCGATCCTCGGATGGCAATATCCTCGTCGATCCTCGCTGACGAGGCCTGACCGTCAATCCTCGATGACGGTCCCCTCAACGCCAAACCTTCCGTTGGCGGAGCTCGTACTGGCAATTCGATGCCCCCCGTCGGTCCCTTCCGACGGCAAAACCCTCAACAATTCGACTATCGGGCCTTGAAGCTACCGTTCCTCAGCTTCCGCGTGCTGAGTCGGTTCTATCCCGCGTTAACGTCCGCGTGTCAACGGGGTCTTGCACACGATTTTTCCCTCGTGTGCGTCACTGTGCGACTCTTGTATCTCCAAACTCACTGTACTCTCACCGCAAAATTTGCCTGCCTGGTAACTGATCGTCTTATCTCTGGTGTGACAGATCCCACCGCTGCCACCAATGTTATGTTCGGCTCGATGCGAGATCGAGAGCGAACGTTTATTTTATTATTATTTATGGGGATCTTTTCTGTCTGAAAGGAGTTGGAACTCCAACACCAAGAATAATGTTGTTCAATTACTAGGTTTATTAGAATATTGGTTACAGATGAGTTTTACAAGAGGAGTCTACGTTGTCTCTTCGGAGACAACCTCTCAGTTCGGTCGATGGAATTAGACTGATTGGTGTTCGATTCGCAGTCGGGGACTGTGAATCGAAATATTCGCATTTTTCGCAATCGCGGAAGAGCCCGGCGGTTGCCTCTTGCTGCGCTCGCGCTTCCGTATGCGTTCGCACTTTTCGTTGCTGCGTGCATCGGAGTGCGAGTTCATTCGCCTTTGCTGCGTTAGCACATTCCTGCGAGTTCGATGCTCGCTTTTAATCGCTCGATTGGACTTCGCTCGGAATATTCTATGCGAATATTTCGACTCTTCGTTTTATCGCTCGAATTTTGAATATGCCCTTTTTGCGGCATAACACGTGGCGTAACGCTAACGTGTATAAATACGCCAATATGCCGGAAATGAAACTTTCGATCGATATATCTCAGGAACGGTACAACGACACGAATTTTAAAGGCCAGTTCTATAATATAATTTGGGGCTAATCTTCCAAAGAGCCAATTACAAATCTCCAAATCAAAAACCCACACACACAGCTAGCGGTTTATTGTGATGCTTGCAAACACTGGAACGCACATTATTTACAGCAATTTTTTTTACATTAAAAAGACAATAGTTTTTGCCATACTGAAGTGTTTCCTGTATGACTCTTGGCCTATATAATTTGACTTGCTTTTTTGAATGCTTTTCGTAAACAGATTTTTCACGTACTTGGCGTACCTTTTTTAAAAAAAAAAAATTTTTGGGGAATTAATTACTAGCCGAGGTTAAAATATTGAAGGCTCGTTAGTTATCTGTAAACCAGCTGACGCCCAAAAGAAACCTAGATTGTCAAAATTCGTCAAACAGAGCCCAGGCAGCCCTTGACCCAGGCGGCACTGGGTGTGGCTTCCGTTGTTGTAAAATTACTACTCGTCAGAAAAGAAGCCTGTCTCACTATCGTAATTGAAAACATGAAAATTCGTTTTTAACAAGAGTCTTTGCTTTTTTTTGTTTCAGCTGTAACACCGCTGCCACTGCCGCTGTATGCCGCCGCTGTAACGCCGCCGCCGTACCGCCACCGCTGTACTGCCACCGCCGTACTGCCACCGTAACGGTAATACACATTACACATTGCACATTGCACATTACTGTGGTACACAGTATTACTGTCGTTACACATTACACATTACTGGGTTACATAGTATTACTGTCGTTACACATGTTGTACCCCGGGAACGTCGGTTATTGTCGCAAGATGCATTGTGCAACAACCGAGTTATGCAAGCAGCGGGCGAGCCGTGCGCAAATACCATTACCGAAATCGAGCGCATCGCGGGCGGTTGAGTAATCGACGCATCGAGCGACTCTCGATCGTGCATAAGTAGAGCAGCGCGTCAGCAATTTAAGTAGCGCGGAGCCTCCATATTCCGTGGACGTACGGAATCTGGAGCGACGGAAAATAAACAGTAAATAATAAAAAGCGAAGTTTTATGAAAAAATGTTTTGTCTAACAAATAATGCTGATGCTTTCGCTCGATATATAATGATACGCGAGTGAGCATTCGACAGTCTGGTTTGACTCGGGAAATTGTGCGGCTGGTCCCAGGGATTCAGTATAGGAATCCAAAGGGTAACATAGAGTGTTCCGGGCACGGGAACGTACTGAGTGGCACTGGCGGGTGAGGGTCGGACCTGGATCCCGAGTGTGGAATTACGTGTTGAGGTTGATTTGAGAAGTAACGTTCTAACGTCGTGTGGAAAAGTGACAGATTGTAAAGTGAAATGTTTTATTACTTTGTTTTCTATTTTAACAATAAATCGTTATTGTACCTACGAGTTGTGGTCCTCACTTGGGTGCCAACCCCTTACTGGTAACATCCCAAAATCTTCAGAGATAATATCTCACCCGCCGAGCACGGACTGATCACCCGGGCTCCGGCGGTACAACACACATTACACATTACTGTCGAACTTACATATTATTTCCGCATCGCAAAAAAAAAAACTTTCTAATATTATTTTACTCTATGTGATTTCAGGTAACTGAAAAAAGAATCACAATGGAGGAGAGGAACAACAACGACGACACGAACAAAAAGAGTGAAGAATTCGACGATAAGCAATCGGAAGCATCAACAAATTTAACACTTATCTTATCGCCAGCCACAGATTCTTCGTCCGACTGCGACTTCGTCGGAGACGAATTACGAATAAAAACGATTCGACAACTACCATCGTAAAGATTGACTGGCATCGCGCGTATAACCTACGACATAGACTCGACGATCGTAGCTTCGCGAACAACGATGCCATTCAAAATAGTAGACAGCATTCGCGTACGTATCGGAGAAAATGACGTATCGACAAAATCCAAACAAATACAGTTTCTGACTTCTCTCGCAGTCGCAACTTCAAGTGCCGAGTACGAGAAGAGTACATTTCGTTGTTTTCGACTGTGCAGTTATGATAAAGACGCAATAGAAGTCACATTTCAATTCCAAATTAACAAAGACGAGAAACCTGACGACGACGAAGACGATTCAAAGATACAATGCCTCGCACGAAAAGCAAAGAAAGAATATTTATAGAATGTACTGTTTCCGTCTGTGCGAGAATTGAGTACCGAATCGCCCTTCTCGTACCGAGGATTGGGCCTCACGTCTCATCATCCATCGACAAGTCGTGAAGGACCAATATCAAGATAACGAATCGAATGTGATTCTTGTGATTGTGTGTGTGTGTTCGAATGTGATTGCAAAGCGTTCGGAATAAGATTCAAGCATTATTTAGCCACAGCCGAAAAAACGGAAACTTATAGTTTACGAACGTTGTATACGTACGCGCGAGACATGGCACCAAGACAAGCACCGAAAATAGTTACGTAAATAACGAACGATTCTTCGATCTTCGACATCCTAACATCATCCTAGCGCAATTCCACATTGCCAACGTCCTATAGCCGCGAAGAAACACAGGATTGTTCGTCGATCTTGCAGGTATCGCGAAAAAACTGGTTCGAACAGCAGCCAGACACGCACGTATCAGGTCGCGGTTCTCCATAGTTACGGTGACTGTAGCAAAAAACAATGGTAATTTACGCTCTCGTGTGCGAACGACGACCGTCGCACTAACAGAACAAAACCACCGCTCACGCGCCTACCACCACGCGTAAGAATAGGTATTTTTTCCGTACTTGGCGTCGAGACGCTAACGCGTCTCTTGATCCTTCGAATCTACGTTGTCGGCTTCGATCATCCCTGTCACCGTGATTTTGTAACAGGAAAATGTGGCAAGTTTTTATGGCTTTTGACGAAGCCGATTTTAGGATCGTATCAATCCTTTTAATCTGTCCGAGAGATTATATCTTCTGATTTATTAACTCTCAACTGCCCGTTAGGGCAAAAAGACGGGAGTTATGCGTTTCACGGCGACGGGCGATTTCGTTGTCTGGGATGTGTTCTCGGAAACGGCAAAAAATTACTTGACAAAATTTTGTACACAGATTTTATGACGCACAATGAAGGTTGTTTGCATAGTAAAATTTCGATCCGTAGGAGATTGGTAAAAAAAAAAGAGATTTTCTAAACTGTCAATCGAATATATCGAAGATGGCCGCCATCTTATGCGATACATTTTCGTCTGCCGTATGTTTTTACGGCGGATAGTACGATACCGGACTGACTGTTGCGCGTCGGTCGCAAGTGACCGGCTGTTCGCAAGACGCTTGATCTCCGTGCGGCATAACCTCAAATTCGCGGAGGTATAAGTTTCGGTGAAAACATCTTCTCTAAAAAAGATGGAATAAAAAAATTTTACGAAAATTAGAAAACTCCCGACTGCAGAAAGAGTAAAATAACAATCAATTATTGACGTGTTATAATCGAGAGATTTCCATACTTAATGACGAAAAAATCTCCCGACTATACACGTCAATAATTAATTGTTATTTTACTCTTTTTGCAGTCGGGAGTTTTCTAATTTTCGTAAAATTTTTTAGTCTTCGTTTCTTCATAATGTTCTGAATATTCTTCTTAAATTGGCGTGTATTCTTCTTTATTGTTTGCTTGTTCGTTTCTTGTTTGTTTTTTTTCAGCATAATTCATCATATTCCAGATATTTTTTTTAAATTAATTATTTTCATTATTTCATCACTCTTTTCTTAATACTCCGATTAATCCTCCAAATTGTGGAATTATAATGAACACACAAGTTTTATTAAATAGAAACATAATATAATGAAATCAACTAAACATAATCTATACTGATTTAACGATTCATCTTAACTGACTGCTGATTCTTGTTACTCTCATTCCCTTGGTAATCGTGCTTTCTTATCTTCTTCTACTTCTCTTAATATTCGATATTTGATCCCGCATTACAGTTATTTTAATATACAAAATTTCAATGGTTTGTCATGACGGTTTTCAAAAATAAGTAAAATCAATTCAAATCTACTTTTTTCTTGCTTTTTTTTACACACTTTGTCTTTCCTTGAGACACTTCTATATTTTTTCTCTATGTACCTTCTCATCAACAGTTTTCTGATAAATCGTGTATTGTCAATCTCGTCGTTAACACCTATAACCTTGCTCACAAATAAAAATACCTTTTATTTCTCGGACCAATAGGCCGGTTCCACGACCAGTAGGTTCTTCAATCCGCATTCTTCGATATTATATCAACGGTCCAAAGGTTGTATTAAAGTTCCTCGTCAAAAGTCAGTGTCACCTTCAAAAATTTGTTGGGCTGAACAGGTGGACTCAAAATAACATCTTCTATATTGTGTGAACATTGTTTCCTATAAATATTTATTGAATACTTGAATGCTCAGAATATTATTCAAACGAATAGTTGATTGTGATATAGAATACATTTTTTTACATACAATAGGTTGATATATGCTAACTTGGAGAAGGTATAAAAAATTGTCAGCGCGAACAACTTCTTTATTGCATCGATAATAGCACCGTAAAGTATGACATCGATGTTTTTAATGCCTTATAAACAAAAGATGCGCAAGATATGTTTCATATTGCTGGATATTTCTTTATAAGTATGAACACTTGCCGCTCACCGTTGCAAAATTTTCCATTGACAATACATATATTTTTCCAGCAGTGAGCTTGCATGGTTCGGCACTTCGCATCATAATAACGATGAGAAGTTTCTTTGCGCGGGCCGATATGTCATACCAATTGATGTTGTAACTAATGAAAACGAAAAAAAGTATCTAATATCGTATTTGAGCCTGGTCTAAAATAATCGATTAACGCTTTATACATGCTTACGTATTTATAAATATGTGTTGACTGTGCTCCATCAACACGTGCCCTTGCCAACATACGTAAAACAAATGAATAACTTCGCCTATTGCAAATGCTCCGTGTCTCAGAGCTTCACCAGGTTGATTCAGATTGGTTACGGTCTGATAATTATTTAGAAAATGTAATTAATTACAAATTGCACACTCTCATATTCCTTTTTAAACGACTTCCGGTGAAAAGGTGAGAGAGAAACGTCAAGATGTTTAATAACGCTTAAGAGCAGAGCAAATTAAGCTTTAGATACTGCAGAATCGTACCCCGCGGG
Source organism: Ischnus inquisitorius (assembly GCA_963924025.1). Taxonomy (NCBI): domain Eukaryota; kingdom Metazoa; phylum Arthropoda; class Insecta; order Hymenoptera; family Ichneumonidae; genus Ischnus; species Ischnus inquisitorius. The sequence goes on from OZ001244.1 coordinate 20,842,627, forward strand.
GTGTTTTTTATTGTCGCAGGAAATAGGCAAAGCTCTAGAAATTGCCAGGAAAGAGGATAAACGGGGAGAAAGACGGAAAAAGACAATAAAAGACCCAGACACACAAACAGGGGTTAGGAAGGAGGAAGGCGACGCATAGACGCAGGAGAGAGTAGAGGACGGAAGCCGCCGAGAACAACCGCGCGCTCCACCTGGTCATGAAGCAAAGCGACACTAAGCGGTGAAACAGAAATGGGCACGAGTGGAACC